>CM059041.1:37190207-39873957 GCA_030279155.1 Forsythia viridissima | reverse complement strand
AAATTCATGAAAAGGACTGTTGACGCAAAAAATATTTAAAATATGGGTTAAACTGCCAAAAATAAAAAGATAGGTCCTCAACCCGCAGTTGATACAAAAGTCAGAGACCATTTGTGCAAATAAGCCCGTGTTTAAATATGCTTTCTTGCGAGTTTCGATGTTTGGCGGTGGTTATTTATTAAGCATTTATGAATTGTAGATTTTATAAAAGTAAAGTGATTAATTTAAATTGTAGCTAGTGTCTTCAATCTTTAACTCTATTTACATTTGTATCTTCAGTATTAAATTTTAGTATCTATCACTCTAACTTTTTATATAATTAGCAGCCAATATCTTCACAGATTTTGACCATTTATTATAAGCATGTGAGTGGGGAATTTGGAAATAAGAAGAGACGTGTTTAAATATGTTTTCTTGTGAGTTTCATCTAAGTGCATGTTTGGCAGTGGTTATTTATTAAGCATTTATGAATTGTAGATTTTATAAAATAAAGTGAGTAATTTAAATTTAGGGTAAATTATAGCTAGTGTCTTCAATCTTTGACTTCATTTACATTTGTATATTCAGTATTAAATATTGGCATCCATCACTCTAATTTTTTATATAATTAGCAGTCAATACTCTCACATGAGAGCATTGGCTGCTAATTATATAAGGACATGAGGGCATTGACTGTTAATCATATAAAAATTGGGGTGATGGATGCAAAAAATTAAATACTGAGGATATAAGTGCAAATGAAGTCAAATGTTAAAAATACTAACTACAATTTACCCTTAAGTTTAACCAAACAAACTGTCATTCGACTTCTCAAAGTGTGTTATTCACATACTATCGAGATCAAATGTTTTTTTTTTTAAAATTTTTTTTACTTGACGATATATTCAATTTCAATCTTCAATTTTATTTATTTTAGATCACTATAGACGATTTTTTGTTTTTTAAATTGAAACATTTTTTTAAGTAACAATTATATCCCATAAAAAAATTTAACTAGTCTCCACATTGGTTAGTCTCCATCTCTAGGTAGAATTACGTGAAACACATTTTTAGAAATATTTTATACTTCTAATTTACGTAAAAAGTTCATTTACTTCTTTATTACCTCACCTTCGCCAGTCACTATCACTGTTCATTTTAAATGTTTGTTCCAAGAAATTTGACGGGTCGTGGAAGTACTCAAGTACGAGAAACGAAGGTCAATGAAGTAGTACAACGAATTAAACCTTTTAAATATGTATCAAGTATTAACATTCTTTTTGAACTAAAGGGGAAAAAGAGAGAGAGGAGAAAATACGATTTTATTCTTCTAAATATTTTATTTAAAAATCACTACTCATTTTATAGATGGAGTGTATCTCGCTAAGATATATAAAAGTATTTATTAAGATTTAGATTAAAAATGAATACGTATCCACCACAAGAAAGGAGGTCTATAGCGACGACAAAAGTCACCGTTAAAAGATCATTTGTCGTCTTTTTATATGTATAGCGACGATAATGTTGTCCCTATAGGTTGTTTCAATAGATTAGTGCATCTAGGTAGTTAGCAACAACATATATACATTTGAATCTATACCGATCACATTGTTGTCGTTACATCGTCGTGCTCAATTTCTTAGAATTAGAAAAATTATTACTATAAAGTCGTCGCAAAAATCGTCGCTATTAGCCTGAATAGTAGCGACGGAGTTATCGTCGCTTTTATCTTTAAGTATCCTAATTATTAGCGACGACATAGTCGCCACTATATATAAAAGATATATAGCGACAAATACAAGATTTTTTTTTATTGTAGTCACTGCTATAAATATTCTAAATTTTTTTTAAAAAGAATTTTAAAAAAATAAAAACAATTCTATTGTACATAAAATTTACACATCCCCTAAACCCCACCATCGTTCTTGTTCTCGTTATCATCATCCTCTGGCATAATCCCCGATATTGTCTAGTGTAGATTCACTGTAAGATGTGCAATTGTCATCTCCATTCGGCGCAATTGGGCCTCATACATGGAAAACCGAGGATCGTCATTCCGGGGTCTCTAGAAACTTATTGGATTTTCTCGTGGGACATTCGATACGTCGGTCGAATCTAGGGAGGGAGAGATGTCCTTCGGAACCCGTCCAACCTCATGAACGTGTCCTCATCGTTCTCCGAGAACCTCTTTTGCAATAGTACGTTCGTCAACCGACGCGCCACTAGAAACAACTTGAGTCTGTTGAGTCTCCATCACCTCAACAAGTTTCTCCTGTTTAATGAGAAAAAATAAATAATAAATAATAATATGATGTCAAACAAAATTAACAACATTAAAAAATAGAAATTTGTATTCACGTAGTTTCCAGCCGCCTCCGAGTTCACCCAATTGTCATCCCGAAAGGTGTGGAAAGTTCGGAACGACTCAATAATGCCCAGCCACTGCTGGGTCTCGGGGTCCTGCTACAACAATTGCATGTGTGAAATTTAGTTAAAAACATGCAAATCTAATGCATTGAAGATTTGTAAAATTATATTGAAAAATTTGCTTGTACCTAATCGTAACGCGTGGTAGAGAAGCTCTTTGACTCCTGCACGCTCGGGTATTTAGCATTATCCCTATTGGCATGTTCTTTGTCGACCGTTCCTAAAGACATAAAAAATAAAAAATTACGTAACACTTTATAGTTATAAAAATAATAACAAAAAACATAAAAAGTAAATGATAGTATGTACCACGAAAGTAGAACTCTCTTTCAAGTGATTATGCGCCATAAGTTTGTAAGACGATCTACAACGGCACAGATCGTCCGATACTCGTCGGGCGACTGATCGCCTTAAAGATCAAAGTAGCTCTACAACTTTGGAAAAATATTCGTTAATGCATATTACATGGAACAATAAATTTAGAGAATGCGCTAATCTAAAAACTATTGTAAGACATTACCTCGATGATGCTACGTAATCGTGCCTGCTACTCATTTGGAACCTCGGTGAACTTGGCTTGGTTTCCAACCAAACACATGAAATACTTCGCATTATTTCAGATCGGCTGCATTATATGTTCGACATTGTCGAATGCGATGAGAAGTGGCTTCTTTCCGTTCGCCTGTCAAACCTTCTCAAGGTTAATGCCTCGAGAAATACCTCATCGCTTGGGAGCGCTGAAAAAGAATAAATACGAAATTCAACGATAACTGCAATAATACGAAATTCAACAATAATTGCAATAAACGAAATTCAACAATAATTGCAAAATAAAAAATATTTAAACAAAAATTCTTACCAAATTTGCAGGACAAATCGAGTCGGCGGAGTGGCTAAGGTGGAGGATCGCCTGTATCATCACCTCCGTGTTACATGACGTCAACCATACTAGCAACTAACAAAAGAGAATATCAATTAGTGTGGAAATGGTCCATAAACTTTCTTTTTTGGCACATCAGTCCTTACATTATCTTTATTTTTAGTGCTGAATTAGTCCCTAAAATTTATTTTTTTGCACATCAATCCCTAAATTATGCATTTTTGTGCAAATGATCCCTAAGCTTTTTTTTAGTGCTGAATTGGTCCCTAAACTTTATTTTATTGCACACCAGTCCCTAAATTATGTGTTTTGTGTGAATGATCCCTAATCCTTCATTTTAATGCTGAATTGGTCCATAAACTTAGTTTATTGTACATGAGTCCCTAAATTATAAGTTTTTGTGCAAATGATCCCTAATATTTTTTTTAGTACTGAATTGGTTTCTAAACTTTGTTTTTTACACATCAGTCCTTAAATTATGTGTTTTTTGCAAATGGTCCCTAATCTTCCACTTTACTACTGAATTAGTCCCTAAACTTAGTTATATTTCACACAGGCCAAGAAAGTTTAATAATATTTAATTTTTTCCTAATACACTCCTATATTAAGATATTGGTAGTTTAAGACACATTAAATAAGGGCATAATATTAGAAAATAAAGAAATTAACTATAATATTAATAAGAAAAGTGGATTATTATCTAGGACACATAGTAAGCATATTGGATGGATGAGTATGTTAAAAAAAAAAAAAAATTATCCACATATCTGTATTTATGACTTTTAACGTAATTAAATGATGGAACATCTAAGTCTAGGATTCTAGACTTGTGGTGTTACAATTTGGCATTACAACCTCCAAGTACTTTAGAGAGCCCATCTTTAGGAGTTTAACAAAATGAAACAATTTTCAGGCCAAGACAAATTATCTAAAAATAAGAACATGTCTCGAATACTTTTTACATTGAGTAAACGACAATTTCTGGTACGCTTTACTTCCTCAATGAACCACTTTTAGCTCCTTGTTGATGTCCTAGCTTGTACTCGTATACTAAAAACAATTTCAGTAACTTGGTAAGATTCTTAGCTCTGTTGATGATTCCATCTTAAATTTTACTTCTGAGCTTATTTTGGTGTAGTTTAATAATTGATTTATTTGACCAAAAATAATTTATTTGACTAAAATTTACAACATGCCATTGTTGATCGTTCTTGGTCAAATAAGTCATTTTTAGTTGAAAACTGATTTCTAAATTATATCAAACAAACCCTGATTGGTCCCTAAATTGAGAAGTCCTCCCTAAATCACCAAACCCATGAAACATTAATTTTACACCTACTTTGCAAGAATCCACTAGGACCCAAAAACTTAAATTCAATTATGGAAAAAAAGGTATTTGTCACACATCAATTCAAAATGTATTTCTCACACATCAATAATTAAATTAATTTTATAATTAAAATCATATGAACTGAAAAATCGAAAAAAAAAACCGTGAACTAAACAATCAAATACATCCAACAATCAAAAACTTGAATTGATAATCAAAAACATCAAACAATAAAAAACTTGAACTGATAATGAAAAACATCCAACATCGAATGAACTGAAAAATCGAAAAAAAATCGTGAAATTTAAGCTAATAAATGGTTTGTGAGCTAACCTTAACCAAGAGAGATATGGAGATTTCTGATGAAGAGTGCAGACGGCATGCGACTATGGACGGAGATTGTCAGACGACAGAGATGAAAAAAACGCAAAGAAAAAGAGAAATGCAGAAGAAGAAGGTCAAACGCGTGATTTAAAAGATTTAACTCGCTAATAAATATAGCGGTGACAAGCTTTTTAATTTTTTGGTGACATGCTTAAAACGTGCTGCCCAATTTTTTGACAATAATAACGACGACATATGTCGTTGCTATTTACGTCGTCGCTGAAAATATTACTTATTTACAAGTAGGTTCCTCATCTTTAAATCTTATTCATTTTGGTCCATATATTTTTTCTTTTATTTCAATTTCATCATCTTAATTTTTCATTGTTAGTCCTTCAATAGGTCTCCAATTCCATATTTTTGTACAATTGCAGTCCTGGTTCGCCTATTTTCCATGACAAACAACAGCATTCAATCTGATTTAATAACAACAACAATGAAATTTTTATAAATTTATAGTGACAAGCAACAACATTCAATCTGATTCACTAACAGCAGCAGCAGCAGCAACAACAACAACAACGAAGTTTTAATAAATTTATTGAATAAATTTTAGTGACGAATAACAAATTCAATCTGATTTACTGTCATGATACGATTGATCATTATCATCGTCACTGTCGTCCTCATTGATTTCACTACATGTTTCGTCATCCTCGTATTCTTCATGTGTGTCATTTTCTACATCCTCGTCGTTAATGAACGACGTATCTCCTGCAGTATCAGACGAGACTTCTCTGATAAACAGTGCTCCTATCTCATCAACTTCACCATCATCCTGGTGCAATGATACGTTCTCTAAGTTGTCAAGATCAACGATCAGAGAAAAATGAGAAGAGTTGTTATTGTGGAGCAGGTCTATCTCTGTGATGTTAGATCCCATCATATCCCACGTGCTCCTATGTTGGACTACTTGTACAACTTGCCAGTTCGGACCACGAGAAGGATCTTCAATGTAGATCACTTGTTGTACTTAGCTAGCAAGTATGAATTGATCACCCTCGAACGCCTCTGCACTGCACTGATGTCAATATTGGTAACGTTATTCTCAGTTGTCCTTCGTCTCCCATCATACCTAAACCATTTACATCAGAACATAAAAACTGAAAGTTCTAGTCCGAAATGTAGCTCCAGTATCTCTTGCAACTGCCCCGTAGTAAACCTCACCCCTAGTCCCTAGGATGGACACACCACTGTTCTGTGTTTTTCTTTGAATACCATGACCATAAGTAAGGAAACGAACTCCTTTTACAACACAGGACGTGTAAGACATAACTTGCTGGTAACATCCACTAGCCAACAAAAACAACTCATGAGAAACTTGATGGGCGTGGCTTTAGCATAGTGCATATACCTGGTTGAAGTGGTAGTTGGTTTTAGTCAATGTTACATAAAAGAAAAATGTGGACATATTTGAAATATATTTGGTCATTGTTCGTTTACCTTCTTGTAAAATCAACTGTGAAAGTCTCTTCTATGCACCTGGTCGATGTTTGGGCAGCCATTGCGCAATAGCTCCTGCATATGTTCCCTTTACAAGGCATATAAGATGAACTAATTAGTTCGTTTAAAATGACAAAGCTTATTCAAGATAATTGAATAATATTTAAGAACGAAGTCTTACTGCAAGAATGTCTCAATTTCAGTACAGTTTTTTAGGACGTAAAACATCGCTTGACTTCTAACATTTGTAGGAAGCGTCGTTGGTGTCTTCTTTCCAATTGGGCGACACTATGACTGAAAAATAGAAAGTTGTATTTGTAGAACATCCTCGTTTCTGTCTGGTCGGTTGAACCTTATTTCTATGTCCTCGAAATACCTTGAACAAAAAGTCAATGCTTAATCAACAACATACCCTTCAGTTATTGAACCCTCGGGCCAAGCTCGATTTCTGACATAGTTCTTCAGCTTGATTTTGAATGAATACATCCATCTCATGTGCACTGGACCTCCAAGGATTGCCTCTTTTGGCAGATGCATTATGAGGTGAATCATGATGTCAAAGAAGGCTGGTGAAAAGATTCATTCCAACTTGCAAAGGATAAGTATCATATAATCGTGGGAAGCCATCATGTCGCTAACCTTTAGTGTTCTTGTCCAAAGCTGCTTGAAGAACGTGCACAGTTCAATAATTGTAGTAAGAATAGTTTTATTCAAGAACTCACGAATCTGACTAGCAATAACCGTTGCATGATAATGTGGCAATCGTGTGACTTCAACCCAATAATATGGATGTCATTAGGAGCAATATTCTTCTGAAGATTATAAGCAAAGCCATCTGTCAACTCAACCGATCGGATGAAGTTGTAAAAAACCTCTGACAGTTTGCAATGGACATGGTGTAACATGCGGCAGCCTTCATACACCTGTTCCGTTCTGATACAAGTGCAACTCTCTTTTGATCCCTAATTACATCAGATCACGCTTGGCATTGATCGTGTCCTTTGATTTGAAAGAATCATCCAAAATTGTGTCGAGAAAGCTGTGACAAACATTCTTCTCTACGTGCATGACATCGATGTTATGTTTTAGCTCAGTAGAAGACTAATATGGCAACTCATAAAAAATGCTATTTTTTCTCCAATTCAGCTTGTCATTACTTCTCATCTTTCTAGTACCCTCATAATTAGGGTGCTTTCTCAGAATATTATGTCTCACATGACTTTACTATACTAAAATATTTGTAGATGTTAACCGACGTGGAGGCGGTCGCCTTTCCGTCCTCTCGTCAAAGTCTATTTTGTTCTTAAAATGATGTCTGGTCAGCAAGTACCGTGGGTGACCCACATAAGCTGTCTTACCTATCACACGGACTGAATGAGTCTTCTCGTTGCACATAAGACATGCCATATACCCCTGACCTTTACAACCCAACAAACTACTTCTCTCTAGAAAATCGTTAACTATCTACAACAACGCTGCATACATTCTGAACACCGACCTATTATTGGTTCCAGCGTCATGCGTGCCAATCCCATTGGCCCACAACTTCTTCAACTCGTCTACTAATGGTCATAAGAATATATCAATGTCCTTATCCAGTGCTTTAGGGCCAGATATCAATAGAGTAAGCATGAAGTATTCGGGTTTTATGCATAACCAAGGTGGCAGGTTGTAAACGGTTACAACTACTGGCCACATGCTATAGGCTAGACTCATGTCACCAAATGAATTGAATCCATCTGCAGCCAAACCTAGCTGGACATTACGGATCTCCCTTGCAAATAGTGGATGTTTCCTGTCAAAATCCCGCCATGCCTTCCCGTCAATGGAATGCTGCATTTCATCTGCATTTCTAGACCTTCCTATACTGTGCCACTACATAAGTTTTGCAGCATCCTTTGTCACAAACATACGATTTAGTTTGGGGGGCTAAGGAAAAATAGCGCAACACCTTATACAGAACATTTTTCTCTTTCACTCTCCCAGAAGTGTGCACTAAACGACTTTCCTGGCAGATTGGACAAGTTTGTCTATCAGCATGCTCACCTCAAAATAGTACATAGTCGTTCTTGTAGGCGTGAATAGATTTGTAACCTAAACCAAGCTTTGTCATCATCTTCTTAGCTCCGTAGTGGGAGTCCACCAGGTTCATGTTTGGAAAAGCTAACTTCAACAACTTCAAAACATCAACTTCACTAAAATGATGAAACTCCCAGTTATAGTTCTAAATGCAGAGCCTCAAACAATTCCTCGTAGTAACCATCGGTGCCTGTACCAGCATGCTCATCACCGACTACGTCATCCATGACATCCATCATATCATCTTCCACACATGTTCTCTCATTCTGTGTATACACATTCGCAGTCTGAACCTCGATATCGCCATTGTATATCCAGGTTGCATAACTCTTCGTAAAACCATAAAGAAATATGTGAGCCTCGATAGTTTCTAATGGATGTGTGAGACCGTTTAAACATCTTGTGTATGGACATTTAATATTTCTCCTATCATTTACATATGGACTAGCCATGTTTATAAATGCTTTCAAACCGTTCTGAAAATCTGACGATTTTATACGATTTCTAATTTTTGTCTAACTTTTATCAATATCCATATCTGAAAAATACTATTTTTTCACAAATGAAATGGAAACAAGATGGAGAAATGAAATGGAAACAAAATGGATATGGAGAAAAAAGATGGAGATGGATATGGAAAAATTTGACAAATACAACACAAAAATACGAAGATGGAGAGCTGAAAAAGGAGATTCTATAGCAGCGACATAGTCATCTCTATAGATTAAAAATGTCGTCGCTATAGATAAGAAATGAGCGCCAATTTTAAGAACTCTATAGTGACGACAATTGTCGTCTCAATAAACTTCATTACAAATTACGAGGAGAATCATGTTTCACGTGACTAACAACATATAGAGCTATATTGTGACGACTTATGTCGTCTCTATATGTACACAAAAATGGCGCAAATTATTCCCACCATTTGGAATAAATTGTCGTCGCTATAAAAGAAAAGTAATAGCGACAACTTATTGAATATAAAGATGACTTTTGTCGTTGCTATAGATTTGGAACTTATAGCGACGACATTTCTTTGTTGTCTCTACTATACAAGTAGAGGCGATATTTTGTCGTCGCTATAGCTACGTTTTTCTTGTAGTGATCGTGTGTATAGGAAAAAAAATGAATTTGTTTTTCTTTTTATTTATTTATTTATTTTTCAATAATTTATTTGTATTCTAATTAAAAGTGAATTATTGATTATTCCCTCTTGAGTAACATGCCATATTTACCATATGTGTCATTTTAAATTTTTGGAAAATTAGCACAAGACGTCCCTACCTATTAAAGTAATTGTGCAAAACGTTCTACTTTCTAAATTTTGGTATTTAACATCATCACCTACTCAATTTCTTGCACAAAATGTCATTCCGTCCAAAAAGCTACCGTTATCTCACTTTCTCAACACGATTTGTGATACAATTGAGGGGTAAATTAGTCCAGAAACATATTTTGGATGGAAAGTGGCTGCTCCTTCTCAGCCGTGGCTTTTGATGCGGCAAAAGTGGCTCGGGGCTGGTGCTGACACTAGCGTCGAAGTAATCTGGTGATGAGGTCAGTGTGAGTTCAAACGTACCGATCTCCGATTCTCTAGCTGTTGTAGAAGTAATAACCTTCACAGTGCCCTTCAATATGTTCCCGTAAAAGTCCTGCGCTGTACTTTTCGCTACCGCGTGCGAAAACCTAGACTTCGGCCCAACCATCGGTGTCTCATTCGACTCCACCTACGTCGATTCCCTCACTGCCACCTTCTTTAAACTTGATGGACCCAACATTGGCTCATTCCTCGCCCTCAAAAACCTCGACAAATGCACAAAATTCTGTAAGGGCGAGGAGATCTGCTGCTTTCGTTGCGGTGTTGGTATAGCGACTGAAGAGGCATATGCGGAGGGCGGATCTCTACCGCCGCTCGCAGTGGAGCAATGTTTGTAACAAGAGCAGAAGAAAGAGGAAGAGGTGGAGAAGTGGAGTACAGAAGATCCGCATACAAATCCCGATCAAAGGATGAGTCAAGTGGGTACCGATGCCAAGATGCCATCTTATCCTCCTGCATAAACAAATGCTGCTGCGCCGCCGCTGTTTGCTCCTCACCACTTGATCGAATTTCCCTAACCTCCACGGGAATCACCGCCTCACCACCACCACTGCAGCCACTGAATTGAGCTTTCTTTGAGGGTCGTCGGTTCTGACTCTTACCTCAGATCAAGATAAGAGCTGCTGCTGTTCCTCATCTGTGTACCACCGTCATCTCCTCCTTTCTATCCAAAATATGTTTCTGGACTAATTTACCCCTAATTGTATCACGAATCGTGTTGAGAAAGTGAGATAACGACAGCTTTTTAGACGGAAGGACATTTTTCGCAAGAAATTGAGTAGGCGAGGATGTTAAATACTAAAATTTAAAAAGTATGACGTTTTGCACAATTACTTCAATAGGTAGGGACGTTTTGTGCTAAATACCCTAATTTTTTTTTTATATATAATCCACATCTTTGGACTGGACTACAAATAATTTTGAAGGTTAATGAATCAAGTGTGAATAAAAATAAACCAAAATTGAAAATATTCCCTATCGATAACACTTTTAGGCTAGGTTTGGTATTGCTTTGCTTTTAAGAGAATCAAGGTTCTGCTGTGCTGCAGAAAGAATCAACTGTGAGAAGAATCAGATAAGTATTTGGTAAACTCTTGTTTCATAATTGCTGTATGTTTCAAAATCAGTATTTATGCGTTTGGTAAACAAAAGTGATTTATTGCTGTGACGGTATTAAATTACTAAAAAAGACATTAATTATAATAATGTTATTTTGTATTATTATTATCACTAGTGATAAAATTTATTTTTTTCCTAATCAAATATTTTTTAACAAGACAATGCATTCATTATTATTATTTTAAAATAAAAATAATAAACACCTAATAAATTTCAAATTTTATAAAAATTACAAAATAAAAAAATAGTTATATAGTGCAAAAATTAATTAAATTAATATTATTTTTTATGCATCCAACATCCATCAATTCAGTTTCTCAAATGGGTATTAAAGGAATTACTTCAATTAATTAAGAGTAAAATGAGTATTTTAATAATATATAAATAAAAAAGCTAAAAGCAGAATCTGAAAAGCTGTTATTTTGCTGCTTCTCAAAATTAGCTACCATTTTGCTGCTTCTCAAAATCTACTGCCAGATGAGTCAGATTATTTTATAATCACTTTTAAAACTTTTGTCAAACGACTAAATCAACTTCTGATTGTTTGAGAATCAGAAATTGGGCTCCAAAATCAATCTTAAACGAGGCATTAGTCCAAAACAATGTATTTTTGGAGATGTCATTATGACATTGTTTTTTTATTTTATTGTGGTAAAACGACGCCATTTTATAATTAATTCTAAAAGGGTGATTTTTTATTTTATTTTAATGGTGGATATGATATTTTAGGTCCACTAAAATGAATCAAGACGGATCGTGTCATGTAAACTTGGTGTTTTTTGATTCATATATTTTTTGCATCGTTTATTTATGAAAAAATTATTATATCAACAAACAATAGATTTCGTACAGTCAATTCTTTTGCTAGGGTGAGCGGAATGCATTGACGAGGGATGTGGAAGCAAATGGTGGACCCCCAATGGCCAACGTCCATATAGTGAGTGATCAATCAATACCGATAACACTTTGCTTATTCAACCTCTCTCTTTCTTCTAGTAATAAATTTTCATAATTTGGAGTCATGTTTCGACATTTTCTTTGTTGAAAATTCAGCAAGACTTTAGAGAAATAAGAATGAAGCTGCCTTTCAGTCCACATGTATTCATTTCATCATTCTATATAACCTCCACTAACTTATAATGATTTGGAGGTTGTGATATTCGTTGCCTTTAATCGTGTCAAAGGGCTACCTATTATACATCTGAAGGTATGTGAACCTCCCTTGTATTGATGGTCAATGATATTATTAGTTTTTTTTTTTTTGCTCTGAGTCCTATTATAGAAACAATTGCACTTTTTAGTTAATGTATGTTTGGTAATATCGAAATTATGTTTTAAATATTTATAAATTGTGGGTAATAAGTTGTAGATTCTACGAAATATGAAATAGTGTAGATAAAAAGTATGTTTGACCAGTTTAAATTATAATTAAACTTAGTTTCAAGCTTTAATTAGTTGAAGAATTGGCCATACATTAAGATTTTGATAACTTTTGGAATTTTTAAAGGCTTCAAAAAGGGTATTATAGACAACTTTGAGGGACGTTTAGGATTTAGGAAGGGGTAAATTATTTACACAACACTTTTTATTTTTTGCACCATATTTTAATTACATTTAACATCCTTAATCTATGAATGTCATAGCACTCATGTCCCTAACTTTTTCTTATCACATTTTTATCCTCAACTTTTTATTAATTAGCACATCTTGTGTTTGATAACAGTTTCCGTCTAAAACATTTGTTGAGAATTCGTAAAAAGACTTATTTGTTTGTCATATTTTTTAAAAAAAATGGATACAAAAATACAATAAAATATTTTTTCTCATTTTAAAGCACGTAAACAAAATATCTCGACAAAAACCATCATTAATGATAAAATGTGCTAATTAATGAAAGTTGAAGATAAGAATTGGATGACAAAAAGTTAAGAACATAATTGCAATAATAAAAAAAAATTGAGGATCTTAAATACAATTAAAATGTGGTGTGGTTATCACAAATTATAGTGTTAATATAACCACCCTTTAGGAAGGGTTCTCATGTTTAATTAGGGTGTTAATAAGATCATTAAGTACGTATGGAATTAGGTGATTAATATGGTATAAGAGCATCTCTAAGAGACTTTCTATTTTTAAAGTACGTTTTTTTTGTATTTTAGAGAGCTTTATAGATTAAAATTTTTAAAGCACTCCAACATCTTATTTATCCTTAACACTTCATTTTACTTCTTCCAATAAGTATTTATTATTTTTCTCTATCTTTTCTTTTGACCTACTTCCCTCTTAATTATTATATGATTTCTCTCCATTTTACTTTATTTTACTTTGTATATACTACATTCATTCCAAAAAGATAAACTTGTTTTTTTTTTTTCATCCATCACAAATTATAGGCCACTTTCTTTGTTGAGAATATAGTTGATTTCTTAGTTCCCTAATATGCCTCTACTTAATGTGTCTTGTAATCAACAAAGTATGAGCTAGTTTTAATAGAATAATAATATTAATATAGGGGTATATTAGTAAAAAAAAAGTCAGTAAAATTTGTTGTTACAATTATAATAACTACTTTTTTATTAATTTGTGTGAAAATAGAAGCAAATCTATCTTTTTGGGAAAAATGGAGTACTATTTAATACAGTCAATATTTTGGAAGATTGAAAATTGGAATACTTTAAATGCATTTAATTACAGAGGTTAATTTAGAGTCTCTCTTAGAGCATAATTACAAGAGTTGGTTTTTTAAAATAGAGAACATTTTATGTTTAAAGAATCTCTACTCTAACTAGTTGGCTCAATACGTGCTCGGGACAATAGAGGTGTCTTATTAATAGGTGAGAACGTATCACATCTTCTAATGTGATTTTACTTTACTCAAACATGCATGATTTTTATCCTCACATTTTGTATGATTCACGTCTTATTATTCACTTATTATCCACACATTCTATAGACCTACAATTTATAAGTATTAAAAAATAATTTCAATTGGATTTTCTTGACAAATTTGTGTTTATTATTCTAGTAGATTATATGTTGACATGGATTTTTATCATTGTAATGTCATATATAACAGTCTGCAGATAGGCCATTAGGAGGATGAATTTGAAGTTGCTTCTCTACATCAACTTTTCTCTATTGGTAATGGCATTCGCAGTACCTTTTTCGAAGCCAAACTGTCCAGATATGTGTGGAAATGTTAGTATTCCATATCCCTTTGGAATTGGGCAGGAATGTAGTGCCAATCCATCGTTCACAATCGACTGTCGAAACTTCACAAATCCTAAAACACCTTTCTTGAGCAGCATCGATCTGCAAGTGCTGGAAGTTTCCCTCGGGCGAGGTATAGTCATTGTAAACCAGCCCGTGTCACCCATGAATTGCTCCACTCAACAGAAGGAACTGTCTTTGGGGAAATCCTTGTTCGGAACTCCCTTTATTTTCTCAAGATTCTACAATGTATTGATAGTATTGGGATGCAAAAATGTGGTTACATTGCTTACGAATGAAACAACCGCTGGAGTATGCATGGCCGTTTGTAGATCTTCATATTATAATCCTACAGACACCGGCTGCAATGGTGTTGACTGCTGCCAGACAAATATCCCACAGCTACTCCAGAAACAACAAATAATATACAGAAGCTCTGATACCGACACCAGGTTTTGTGGATATGCCTTCCTGGTTCATGAGAATTGGCTCCTAAATGACTACAAGAAGTATAAAGGCCTTCAAGATAATTTATCTAATCCATTCGACAACGAGTTTGTATTTGCACCTGTGGCACTTGACTGGGAATTCCCCCAAGCGGATTTTGTATCAGGGATTTGCCGAAATCGCCCTTTCTACTCCTCAGATGGTCGAATTGTTTATAACTGCTCAACTATGTTGTGCCGTTGCAAAAATGGCTTTGACGGAAATCCTTATCTAAAACATGGGTGCAAAGACATTAACGAGTGCAGCGATCCTAACCTGAATAACTGCAAATATGGGAAGACTTGTATCAACAAATTTGGGTATTATAAATGTCAAATAGGCAAGAAATCTCGTGTAAAAATGGCATTTATTGCCATTGGCGCCGGGCTTGGTGCACTAATTTTACTCATTGTCGCTGGGAGGTCGTACAAAGTTATTAGGAGAAGAATTAAGGCAAACCGGAAGCAAAAGTTTTTCAAGCGCAATGGTGGCTTATTGTTGGAACAGCAATTGTCCTCGACTCAAAATGGTGTAGAGAGAACTAAATTGTTCAGTTCAAAGGAGTTGGAACAAGCCACTGATCACTTTAATGCGAACCGTATACTTGGTAGCGGTGGCCAAGGTACTGTCTACAAAGGGATGCTTTCGGATGGAAGAATTGTGGCAGTGAAGAAGTCCCAAAAGGTAGACGAAGATGATCTCGAGGTCTTCATTAACGAGGTTGTCATTCTCTCGCAAATAAACCACAGAAATGTAGTCAAGCTACTGGGATGTTGTTTAGAGACCGAAGTTCCCCTTCTAGTTTACGAGTTTATTCCAAATGATACACTTTTTCAACATATCCACAACCCAACTGAGGAATTTCCATTAACATGGGAAATGCGGTTGAGAATTGCCACAGAAGTATCATTAGCACTTTCATATTTGCATTCTGCCGCATCTGTACCCATCTACCATCGAGACATCAAATCAACAAACATACTCTTGGATGATAAATACCGAGCAAAAGTTTCGGACTTTGGAACATCGAGGTCAGTTTCTATTGATCAAACTCACTTGACTACAAAAGTTATAGGAACCTTTGGTTATTTGGATCCAGAGTACTTTCAGTCGAGCCAATTCACAGAAAAAAGTGACGTCTACAGCTTTGGTGTTGTCATGGTTGAGCTTTTAACTGGGCAGAAAGCAATCTCGTCTATTAGATCACAAGATCAAGGAAAGAGTTTAGCCACAAATTTCTTGCAATCAATAGAGGAAAATAGTTTACTTGATATTCTTGATGCTAGGGTGCTCAATGAAGGCAAGAAAGAAGAAATTATGGCTATTGCTCAACTTGCTAGAAGGTGTCTATATTTGAATGGAAAGAGAAGGCCAACAATGAAAGAAGTAGCAGCAGAACTCGAAGCAATTCAAGGATCGTCTGTTCAAGATAATCTTGGTGACACAGAACACCATTCAATAGTTGATGTGTCTGAGGTTTATGATTTTTCATCAATCTCAGGAAGTATCTGTTTTGATAATTTCAAAACCTCCTCCTCCTCCTCATCTGATGCTGATTCACTATTGACCGCTAAATCATGAAGAATTTCATGCATATGATATTCGTCTCCTATATTTTCCATTGTATGTATCTTAAAACATGTGGTATTCATAACTATGTAGTTGGTTTGTTGTATGAATTCTGTTGTCTTTAACTTGTGTTACTGTTAATCTTTTCGAAGCTTACTTTCATTACGAAAACAAATGTAATTTTCCAATTTCTGTTAAAATTATTAGTGAAATTATTTTGGTTGAAAGATAATTTGCAATGTCACATATTTGAATGAAAATATCTCATCCACATCTTATAGATTGAAAAACTTGCATTAGACTGAAATGAAACATTCTCTCTCTACAAGTATGAGAAGAAACAACATGAGGAGTCATACTCTTATTTTTACTTTTAGTTATAAAAAAGAAGAAAAAAAAAGGACATTTGCCTAAATGATCAAATAGTTGACATATAAATTGCGAGAAGTTGTATGTTTTATGAAGGGATCTCAATAATTTTATATATTTTCCAAAATTCCCTCAAATTTTACGCCCACTTTTCCTTTATCTCTTAGAGCTTGTTTGGCTAATTAAGTTTAAATTATAATTTAAGCTAATTAAATTGGTGAAACATATTTTTTATCTACACATTTCGTATGACCTACAACATATAAGTGCTTAAAAAATAATTTCAACACTACATTTATAACTAGTTGCCACTACAATTACTTGTGCATTTACAAATCAAGATGACAAGATACTTCAATATCTATTTTATCTAAATTATTTGGGTTTCATTATTTTTAAAATTAGCATCAAATGTGTGGCTTTTACCCCCATTCCCCTTCCCGAGGAGTGATCTCCTACCTTCAATGGGCAATTGTTATGTTGCCCACATCTAGTGTGTCAGTTACACACTTATATGGGTAATTCATCCAATGTGTCACTGACACATTGGATGTGGGGGGCAACATAAGAATTGCCCACTCAAAATAGTAGATCATTCATCTTCTCTTTAAAGGGAAAATTAGGAACGGCAGCTTTTTTTTCACGATATTGAAATAAATTGGATTCTATTGTAAAATTATAGATAATGATGAATGACTATTTAGTTGTATCTAGATGTCTATGTAGTTATCTACTTACTCCAGAAGAGTATATTCTAATAAGGTTGTAACTCTCTTTGGAACCCTATAAATAAGGGTCATTGTTATAATAAATTTACAGACTTGTGTTTTGACTCTCTCTATTCTCTTCTCTTTTTCTTTCTATTTTTCTAGTTTCATATCACGTTATCAGCACGATAGAGCTCATCCAAAATAGGGAGAAAACCCGAGAGTTAGTTTAGAAAATTCGCAGAATTTGGGCTGTCTGTGCAGTTGTGATCAAATATTGAAATCTCAAGACTCAGTGATCCGATCATTGTGAAATTTGGATATTAACTTCAAAACTCATTGTTCTTAAAATCCAACGGTTATGATTAAAATCGAATGGTTCATGTTTGAGAAATCGTTGCGTGAACAGTAACTATTTTTTAATTCATTGGAAGAATTTGGGCAGTCTGCGCAGTTGAGATCAAACGTTGATATGTCAATGCTCCATGGTCCGATCATTGTGAAATTTGGACAAAAAATTCAAAACCCATTGTTCTTGAAATCCAACGGCTGTAATTAAGATCCCACGGTTCATTCATGAGAAATCACTACATGAACAGAGGTAAAGTTTAAATTGTGTATATAGAGATGAAACCAATTGAATTAACAAATGTTAGTATTCTCTTTACTATCGTATTTGATTATATATATCTGTATTGATAAATAGTAGATAAATATTTATTGAATATTGTTAATTACTAATTATTAATATTTAAAATAATATTATGTTAGTATTCCTGAATAATATCAATTTATACAAATTAATATTCCAGAAGAATATTTCGTTGGTGCTCTAGAAGAAGTACAACTTTATATTATATTAATATTTCAGTAGAATACATTTGCCCCCGAAGAGCGTAAATAAGTTATTACTCCTGAAGAGCGTAATTTTATAAATCTAATATCTTATAAGAATATTATGTTAGTCCTAAGATTAACTTTATACAAGTCTAAGTTTGATAAATATGTTAATACTCTCGAAGAGTATAATATTATATTAATATTCTAGAAGAATGTTATTTGTCCCTAAATAGCGTGACATCATTAATTTAATATTTCAGAAGAATGTTATTTTATTTTTGACGATCTAACGTATAAATATTATATAAGAATATTTTGTTACTCTAGAAGTAGCACAATTTTATATTATATTAATATTCCAGTAGAATATTAATTGCTTTCGAAGAACCTAATTCTATAAGATCTAACATTCTATAAGAATATTATAATATTGTTCTTGAAGATCTTTACTTTAGAGTAAAGTTTAATATTTTAAAATAATTTGTTGTTGCTCTTGAAAAAATACAACATTATATTCATATTCTGGCTGAATATGACTTACTCCTGAAGACCATAATTTATGTAATTTAATATTAAACTATTTGTTTATGAAGAACAGATTTTTATAAAGTTTCATATTTAAAATAATTTGTTGTTTCTCTTGAAAAAGTACAATATTATATTAATATTTTAACAGAATATTACTTGCTCATGAATAGAGTAATTTATTAGATTTACTATTAAGATATTGTTCCTAAAGAGCAAATTTTTATAAAGTTTAATATTTTAAAATAATTTGTTGTCGCTCCTGAAGAAGCACAACGTTATATTAATATTCTGGCAGAATATAACTTGTCTCGAAGATCATAATTGTATAAAATCTAAATATTTATTATGTTTTTGCTCCTGATAAGTAAATTCTTACGTAATCTAATATTTTTAAATAACAATTTGTTGTTGCTCCTGAAATAGCACAACATTATGTTAATATTTAAGTAGATTATTACTTGCTCTCGAAGAGTGTAATTGTGTAAAATTTAATATTAAATTATTGCTCCCGATGAGCGTTCTAATATTTTATAAGAATATTATTTTATTGTTCCGAAAAAGCATAAAATTTATACATGTCAATATTTTAGAAAAATATTGAGTTCATCCTGAAGAAAAACAATTATTTGTATATTAATATTTATACAAATATTTTATTAATACTCATTAAGAAGTATAACTTTATGAATATAAGTATTGTAAAGGAAAATGATATTGTTTTTCTTGAAGAAACACAAAATATAGAATATTTTAGAAAAATATTGTGTTGTTGCTTCTGGAGAAGCACAATTTCATTAAACGAGTATTAAATAATTGTTCTCGAAGAAGTATTAAATTTGTACAAAACAATATTCTAGATGAATATTGTTTTGTTTGTTTTGATAATAGCAACTTTACTGCATAAATTAATATTATGGTAGAATATTATGATGTTTTCAATTAGAATGCACAAATTTAAATACATCAATATTCTAGAAGAATATTTGGTTAATGTTCTCGAAGAAACATTATTTCTTATATATATCAATTCTCTTGGAGATATTGTGTTGATACTTTTGAAGAATATCATGTTGTAGTTTTTAAAGAATCATAAACTTTATACATATCAATATTTTATAGGAATATTGTATTGTTGCTCCTGATGAACGTACATTATAATATTTATTTTCAATTGTTCTTTTTCTGAACAAAGACAATTTTACAATTATATTAATATTCTAGAAAAATTTTTTGTTGTTGTTTTTGGAAAAAAAAAATGCAACCTAAGCCTATAAATATTATAGAAGAATATTTTGTTGTTGCACCTAAAGAAGTACAATTGTATATTATGTTCATATTATACTTTAGTAGAATATTACTTGCTTCCGAAAAAGTAATATTATAAGATCATTGAATTAAATATTGTCGCGAACCCGAAGTTCGTTAATCCAAATTTTTTTTTTATGTTTTGATATGTTTAGATCATTTAGATTTCAGAGATAGCGACAATAGTCACGTACATATTGTACATACATACATAATGAATCCCTGAAGGAAAAAAACAAGAATGATGAAACAAATATGATGTTATTCATTTCTTTTAATTTGTACTACACAAATATTGATACAATTAAACAAGTACTATGTTGAACCAGAAGTTCAATATCCTAAAAAATTTATTGATTGGCATTACCGGTTAGATCACCCCGTATCAATATGATGTGAATTATTAATGAGAATATCTATTGAAAACTAAAAGATTTTTCAATATAATGAATTTTCATGCGATGCTTGTTCTCATTGTATATAAACCAGTAGACATTTAATAGCTAAAATCGGGACTGAATTCTCTACATTTTTGACAATTATTTAGGGTGATTTATGGGCCCCATCACCTTCCATGTTGACCATCTATATATTATTTGTATTTAATAGATACATCTACTAGATGATTGTATGATGTTATTATTCGTAACTTGAAGTTTGCGAGATTACTTGCTCAAATTTTAAATTATGAGCATAATTTTTAGATTATACAACCAAGATGGTGATGTGTCTTGTCAATGCTATTGAGTCTAAATCTCAAACTTTTAATAAATATTAGTTGAGATGATGTTAAATGGTTTAGCATTATTATTTTTCAACACCTCCAATTAAATTCTAAACCATTACTATTGAGAACAAAGCGCTTCTCATTTTTGTCTAGGGAATGCTATTTTATATACAAAAACACTTATACGCATCATGCCAACATCAAAGTTACCCCGCTATAGTTGGCTTATGGTCAAAGCATAATATTACCTATCTAATGAATTTTGATAGTGCGATATATGTACAATCAGTCCACCATAGTGCACTGAGATAGGCATTAAAAAATATTGAGAATACATGTTTAATTTAGAACATTATAAAATATCTTAAGTCCTAACAGGTGATATTTTATAATACGATTTTTCGAATATCATTTTGATAAGACAGTTTTCTCAACATTAGGGGAGAGAAATTAAGTAACTAAAAAAATATATGAAAATGCAATATATTATATTTTCTAGATCCTTGCACAAGACAATATGAACTAGAAGTTCGACAAATAACTCATTTGTAAGTAATACAATTGACAGATGCATTTACTGACCAAAGAGATTAAATCAAATCTCATATACTAGCTCTAAATGCTCCAATTTATATTAGCGTCCTTGAAAGACAATCCATTAACATTATATCAGGTAAATTAATGACACGCCTGAAGTGTGGTGACATTTAATTCCAAAAGATTCTCAAATAAAAAATGAAGCCATTTATAAAGATGGTCCTATTGAATGGATGTATACTCTTGGAGTATATATAGACATAACTAATTATAAAAACTCCAGAAAAGGTTTAGCTAGTTAAAATAATAAAACGAAAAGATCTCGTTAAGTTATGTCATTATGAGAAAGAAATTGATTTAAAAAGAAAATGTCGTTGACAACATTTTTATACATAATGAAGCGCTTCATTTTATAAAAGGTAGCGAGAATATTGAAAGAAATCTATCAAAGAATTAATTGGCCAAATAAAAGGATGCAATCCAAGTAAATTGAACTGACTAGAGAAACCTGAAGTTTTCGGACCTACAGTCAGAGCACTTAAATGTGTATATTTATGTGAAAAGAAAATGGGAAAATAAGGTCGTAACATGTAATACACGACTTTTAATATTATGAATTTCGCAAAGGCATATGTAAAGCAATCATAAATTGATATCTTGTTAGTCTGTCAATGCATGACATATATGCACATAATGAATATTGTTATAACCAACTCATCTAGCATGACTAATAAAACAATGTATATAAATTCCTAGAGGATTTAATATGCCTGAAGCATATAGTTCAACTTTTCGAGAACTTAATCGATCAAAGTACAGACATAAAGTGATATTATGATTGGGGGGAGTAAATACACGTTCTACTCTTTTCCTTGACCAATGTTTTGTTCCATTGAGTTTTCCTAGCAAGGTTTTTAATGAAACAACTTTAATGGCGTACTAAAGAATTTTGTACTCTTTTTTTTCTACTTTTTTAGTTTCATAACAGATTCTAATTTTTTATTGTATAACTACTTATTATCTTTTACATTTACTATAAAAGTAAAATATTTATTCTCAAATTAATTATATAATTACATCTGACGATGCTCCTGAAATATTCTAATTTTAAGAGATCAAAACCTATCATTCCATATGAGGTGGAGTAAATCAAAGTGATTCAAAGTATTGACTTTTGCTTTTCATTTCTCCCGGTCTCTCAATCCCCATGTCATCTCTCAACAATAGAACACAAGAAAATCTCATTCTCGCAATCAACTCCATCTTTATTGATGAACATATTCAAAAAATTCATCATTTTTTTTTGTCAAATTTCAAACCCTGTATAATAAGGTCAGCATGCTACTAAGGGTATGTTTGATTTTGATTAAAATCAGATTTTTTGTAAAAGTTGATAAAAGTTGATGAAATGTATAGTTGAAAAGTTGTGGGTCCACGAAATGAGTGGTTAAAATTAATTGTTGACTTTGATTTTAACTTTTTAGCAAAATTTAAAGTAAAAACAAACAAGCTCTAAGCATCAATTCATTATTTTCTAATTAAAATAAAAAACATCATATTTTTGGATCATTCATTCCATCTAAAATCACATTTTTTGGGGTTTTTTTTTTTTTTTTTTTTTTTTGCTGCAAACCACTTTTTTTCCTCTAGAATATTGTGGTTGGCATCTATTTTAGATCCGAAAGCAAATTCAAGCGGCACTATCTACACGTAGTAAGGTTTGCACTACGTCATTGAAAAAGAAACTACAATTTCAATGTGACAAGAAAAAAATATAATCGTTTTTATTTTTATTTTTTGATTTCGTGTTTTCCCCCTATTTTGTTTATATTTTAACAAAACTTCAAGCCGTAAAATTAACTATTGTTCGTGTTTATATGTTCCGTTTTCTAGCTATTAACTTTGAAACTCTTGATTGTTAATTCATTTTAAAACCAATTCAAAATTACTTTTTTGTAGTGTTAATTTACGTTTTGTCTTGTTTGGTATCATTAAAATGTACAATGAAGTGTGTTAATACTGAATATTCCTGCATAATGAATATTATTTTGGTTTGAAAAATACAAAATCAAACATGCACAGAACATTTGTTTTTATAATGACTGCCTATAATTGTTCTTGAAACTTATTTTCCAATGCTTGTGTTTTTAGTGTGTTACGAATCAAATATTATTAAGTTGTGTTGGTTATTTATATTGTAATTTGTTTTCCATTACCATATCTTGATCTACTTTTCTATCCCTTAATATTCTTAAATATATTATCATTCATGATTATTTTCCCCGAAACAAGAAACGATGTCATTCTTAAACTTGCCGGCCAGATTTTCAAAAGCTCTACAACAATAGCAGAAAATGTCTCAGTCTCTACAACTCTTCAAATTTCAGTTGTTGATGATGATTGATACTTCAATTTTACTACATCGAAACCTAAATTATAGAACTATGGAGCTTGGAATTCTCGAGTAATCAAGGTTGGAATATTCAGAAAATTAGAAGGGAGACTCCAAAACCAAGCATTCATTGGGTGCATTAAAAAACTAGTACAATTTTACTTTTTTCAACATAATTCAAAGAAAATACTATACTCTTTTAATATGAACGCTGTAATATAATTACTTGGACGGGTTGGATTAATAGTTGACACGGGTTGGATTAATAGTTGACAGAGAATGAAAACTTTTCAATGGTTATTAAGTCAAAATAATAATGAAAAAATCAAAAAGTAAAGGATACATCAAATTAAAACAGTTCTTCATTGATATTTTGGAGTATTTCAGATTTTTTTCCTATTGAAAAGTCAACAAGATGTTATAATCATGAAGCTATCTTCTTATTAGAGTCGTGTCTATTTTGAATTTCTTAACATGCATTATTAGTTTCTGCATTTCTTCATTACGCCCGCGCGCGCACATATATATATATATATATATATATATATATATATATATATATATATATATAAAACTCTTCAATCATCCTGTAGTAAATAAAATTGATGAACAGAGGCTGTGATTCTAGTGGTGTCGTCAAAGGGTTACCGAAGGATTCACCACTTTAAGGTATGTGAACCTCCCTCTGTTTTTTTTTTTTTTTTCTTTGAAAGACAAATTTTTGTTTTAATCAATATCTTAAAATTTATCCCCGAAAACTTTAGTAAAATTCTCCCCTCTAAGTTGTAATTAGTGTCAGAAATGTGTGCGTCTGCAAAAGTTGGTATAGTGTTGATTGAAGTAATTAAGACTTGAGAAGATTTTAATGGAGTTTAAAAGTCTAAGTGTATTCAATTTAGACTTTTTAAATTCTATAAAAGTTTTGGGGTATTCAATATAGATTTGTAAATACTTTTAAAAAGTCTTATAAAATCATGCGATATTCAATTCAGACATTTTAAAATCCTACAAAATTCAGGGATATTCAAAATTGTTAGAATATATTAAAATATAATATTGGAATATATTATTATTATTTACCTAATATAGATTAGGGTTAATAAATTAGAATATATTATTATTGTTTACCTAATATAGATTATGATTTTCATTACTATATAAACCCTCTTTTAATTGTATTTTAATTATGCCGTTTGCTTAATAAGATTGGTTATTCTTTCTTCTTCTTTCTTCTTTTCTTTTTAGTTTAATTTATGTTATTGTCAGAACTTTCATATGGTATCAGAGCCTCGATTATGTATTGAATATTAAGTTTCTTCTTTTTCCTTTCCTACTCAAAGTTCTGTACATTAAAAAAAATCGATCATATTTGTCATAGTTGCTCGTTCGACAACCATACGGATTACCATGGTGTGGCTGCTGGAATATGTTGCTGGAACACTGACCATAAGTTGCTGGAAACCATATTGTAACAAACATAATTATGCCGTGGAGTTTGTAGTTTCAGAATGAATGAATTAATCCAACATTTATGAAAAAGCTGGGCAAAGTTGGAAAACATGCAGACTTGATTGCCTTTCTTTATTGCACGTGTCCATTTGCAAGGTGCCATTGATGGAATTAATTTGACAATTTTCTCCTTTTATTTTATTTGGTAAATTTCTGATTTTCTGGTGGTGTTCGTTTGGTCGTTGGTTGAGGTTCGTTTTTCAAAGCAGATTGTTTGGTCGTTTGTGTTGCTGATTATTTTTCCTCTTATTTATAATCATGGCAAATGAAAGGGATGATTCCCTTCAATCTATTAGTGTAAGATTGGTTGGCCAGAATTCTTCATATTGGAGTACCGTAATGAAAAATTTCCTCAAAGGTAAAAAAATTGTGGGGTTATGTTATTGGAACTATTGTGATACCTAAGACTACTAGTGCTAATTATGCTACTAATGTTGATGCTTGGGAATCAAACAATGCAAAAATTCTTACTTGGATTCACAATTCTGTTGACCATTCCATTGGTGCACAGTTAGCCAAGTATGAAACTGCAAAGGAAGTTTGGGATCATTTGTAAAAGTTATACACTAAGTCTAACTTTGCAAAACGATACCAGTTGGAGATTGATATACGAGCCTTACAACAGAAAAATATGGGTATTTTAGAATTTTACACTGCTATGACATCGATTTGGGATGAGTTGGCTCTTACAGAATCTGCAGGATTGAAAGCATGTGAGGATTATATTGTTTACAGAGAGGAGCAACGATTGGTTCAGTTCTTGATGGCACTTCGCAGTTCCTTTGAGGGCCTTAGAGGCTCTATTTTGCATCGTACTCCTCTTCCTTCTGTTGATTCAGTGGTTAGTGAACTTGTGGCTGAGGAAACACGTTTGAAATCTCTAACAGGTGAGGCATTACTTCCTACTTCTAGCACTTCAGTTTTGGCTGTCCCTTCTCGACCATCTACGCAGAATCAGAACAGAAGTTAGTACAAGTTGCTAGTGATGAGTGTAGCTTTTGCAAAAAGAAAGGACATTGGAAGGCTCAATGTCCTAAGAAGCTGCAATATCCGCAGAGTCTACAGCAGTCACAACAACGATTCTATCATTCCAATGCTAACACAGTATCAGCCGTTGGAGCACCTCTATCTGATCCCCAGCTAACTACTCTAGCTGAGCAGTTTCAGAAGTTTCTTGCCACTCAGCCGCATGCCATGTCAGCTTCTACTCATGTAGGTTTGTCCTCCCAGAGCCCCCCAGGTATTTCTTCCTCATGGATCTTTAACTCAGGTGCCTCTAAACACATGTCATCTGATTCCACACTGTTTGATTCCTTACGCCCTTCTAATTCGTCTGTGTCTATTATGACTGCTGATGGCACACCGCTGCCTTTGGCAGGAGTTGGTTTTGTTAACATACATAATTTATCACTCTCAGATGTTTATTGTGTTCCAGCTCTTTCTTTGAATCTTATATCTATTGGTCAGTTGTGTGACTCTGGATACTTAGTTCAATTTTCTTCTACTGCTTGTCATGTACAGGATCCTCAATCTCAGAAGCTGATTGGGATAGGCCATAGAAAAGGAGGATTATATGTTTTGGACAATCTGAGACCACCGCATGCTGCAGCATCTAGTGTTGATTTGTCGTCATTTTCTTTGAATTCTTCTTCTTCTAGTTTTTATTTATGGCATTCTCGCCTTGGACATGTTTCTGCTAGTCGTTTAAAATTTTTAGTTTCTAAAGCACAATTGGGAGATTTGCGAACTCATGATATTTCTGATTACAGTGGTTGTAAATTAGCTAAATTTTCTGCTTTACCTTTCCCTCGAAGTGTTTCTCATTCTGTTGCACCATTTGACCTTGTTCACTCTGATGTATGGGGGCCTGCTCCTATTGCTACAAAAGGAAGGTCTAGATATTATGTCTCGTTTATCGATGATTATAGTCGTTATTGTTGGGTTTATCTTATGAAACGACGTTCTGATTTTCTTTCCATTTATCTTTCTTTTAGAGCACTTGTTAAAACTCAACATTCTGCTGTTATTAAGTGCTTTAGATGTGACTTGGGTGGGGAGTATACCTCTACTGAATTTTCTACATTGCTTGCTTCTGATGGCACAATTCATCAATCTTCATGTACTGACACCCCACAACAAAATGGTATTGCTGAACGAAAGCATAGACACATTGTTGAAACTGCTCGTTCTCTACTCTTATCTACCAAAGTTCCTAGTAAATTTTGGGGAGAAGCAGTTTTAACTGCTGTCCACTTAATTAATAAGATTCCGTCATCTCACACTTCGGGTTTGTCACCCTCTGAAACACTGTTTGGACATCCTCCTGATTATTCTC
This sequence comes from Forsythia viridissima, assembly GCA_030279155.1. Lineage (NCBI taxonomy): Eukaryota > Viridiplantae > Streptophyta > Magnoliopsida > Lamiales > Oleaceae > Forsythia > Forsythia viridissima. The sequence continues at coordinate 39,846,205 of CM059041.1, read as the reverse complement.
TTCTAAGAGTTTTTGGCTGCACATGTTTTGTCCTTCGTCCTCAAGTATTAATTTGTATGACTCAAGCATTGAGCACATAGTCATTTGTTTTGATTTTAGGTCGATGTTCATTTTCTTTTGTACAAGTCATTTTGTACTATATGTATATAGCCAGATTGCCTCTCTGCTTCTTTTGTATATTTCTGTGTATTTGGATTGCTTTTGTAAAAGATATTAAAAAATGAACGAGTTGTCTATACTTAATCTTGATTAGTATGTGTTAAAGGGACACGTGGTCCACAATTTATATCATATGTACATGTTTGGAAAATTTTATTGCTTTTCAGGTTGGTTTAGTCAATTTTACATGAAAAACTCCTTCAAAATTTTGTTAAATCTCTTATAGTCAAAGATAAGTCAAAATTAGCTTTAATGGTGGGTTTGCCGCCTAGCTCGCATCCATCATCAGCGCGCTTTAGACTCTGTGTAGACAACTTGCAAAGACATACAAATAAAATTAACTGCTACGGGATGGACATGAGACAATCGTCGCTACACAAGGAAAGCTCCTTGTTACATTGCGTTCAATGGATGAGCGACAACGTCGTGAACAAGAAATAATTACGTGAATTGTTTGGACGCCTAACTCAGCAGCACTTTCCACCCCCAACTCCCGATGCTTACTGATTGGACGACAATCCGATGGTGTCTCTATGCTTTTTCAATCGGTAAACTCTTTTCTTTTTATTTATTTTGCTTTCTTCTACTCCCATTAAAGACACTGTGTATTTTATAGTTTATAGGTGTAGTCATTTCGTTTGTGTTTTGATTATAAGTAAAAAAATTAATTAAAAAATAATGTGTGTTGGATAGCCTTGCCGGCTGATGATGATATTTATGTGAAACTGTTATCAATTCATGAACTATGACTAGGTGATGTTACTTATGCTTATTCTTTTTACTATGCTTATCCATGTGAGATGTGATTAATTATGAGCACAATAGTCATGAATATCATTACCTTTAGTTGGTTCAATGAATAGAATACAATGAAAGAATAGTAAACTTAAGTTGTGAAAACCAAGACTACCAATTGAAAACTCAATTATTTAACCAATTGAAATGATAGTTTGGGGGTGATTAATCCAATGTGGAAAGTATTTAGATAGATGTTGATTCCGTGCATGTTTAATATTTGTGTGGAGTGTATTTGGCTACCAGTGGAATCTAAGCACATGTTTGGTGGTGCTTAAATTATAATTTTAGTTGGTCAAACATAATTTTTATCCACACATTTTATAGGACTCACAACTTACAACTCACTTTTTATCCACATATTCACTCACAACTTATAATATAAATACTTAAAAAATATTTTCAATAATACCAAACATACCCTAAGTATTGACCGGATGATAGGAATCTAATCACCGCATATATTATCTTGCACAAAAAGGGCATTGCACTTGTATTATCTTGTGCCTATTTTTATAGCCTATTTGACTCGATTGATAAAGCTTGTAGGGGTTCTCAAAACTCGGTGTCCTAAGGTCTGTCAAACCTAGGAGCCATCGGCCTAAAGTTCGCTACAAGGGTCATCTAGAAAACTTAAATGAGTGATGTAGATAATTAATGGGTTTGACTTGCCTAATAGAAAATTGACAGTCAAAACACTTAATAAATAGAGAATCATCACATATCTAGATAGTTACTCTATTGGCTAGACCAAACCAAACTTGAGTGGTAAAAGAATAAGTGTTTTGAGAGAAACTTTAGAGTTAACACCTTGAGTGAGAGATTGAATATCAATATGGGAGTGTGCATACTTGCGAGAGACTAATGAAATATTTGACCACTGAGGATCGGAATATTATCAACTTAAAGGTTTATGGTGATTAGGTCGACTATGCGCACTCACACACGTCGGTCAAGTATTGGATAAGTAAAAAATAATTTTGGTAGCATGATTTAGAAGTATTTTGTAAATTGTTTGATGTGTTTCAAAAACATGAGGTAATTACGGTAAGCTATCCTTTATAGTAAATTTTATTATTATTTGCTTGATTGTTTAAGTAGATAATCTTGCTCTAGACGAACAAGTGTTTAAGTTTGGGAGTATTTGATAAGTGTGTTTTATACGCTTATCCTAGCTTATAAACCTGATGTTTAATGGTGATTTGAGCAGATTTTTATTTAATTCCGTGAAGGTAAATAGAATAAAAAAGAGAGAATTGGAGCTTAATTGGAGTTGATCAAGAGTATTTGAAGATTGATTTGATGGCACAGGAGTGATAAGAACTATTAAGAAAAGCTATTGGAGAAATTTCATAAGTTTCAAAAGTGGAGTTTAACTTACTAAAAGTTTGAAGACTGATTTACACACTTCTAAAACTTGAAAAGGACCAAAATCAGAAGACTAACGAGGTTTGGAGACCAATGTTGAAGTGTTTGAAAATTTTGGGATGAATGTTAAAGAAGTTTGGAGCAAAAAGTTGAGAGACTAAAATGCAAGAAAACAGAAACTTGTCTGTTTGGGCCGCAGTCCAACCGCAGTTTGCAAACCGCGGCTAGACCACTGTAAACATTGCTGTTTGCTGTGATCCAACCGTGGTAAGTCGCGGCAAACAGAAAAATCCATGGAGCAGCGGTTTGGCTGCGGTTGACCGCAGCTTGCGTAATATTTTTTCTGAATTTTTTTAAAGTAAACTCAGGGGTATTTGTGCCCTTTTCAATTAAAATGAATTGGAAGTGTGCAAACACTATATAAAGACCTAATCTAGGTCAAATTGAGGGTGAGAAAAAGGAGAGAAACAATATAGAACTAAAGAAGCGGAGGAAGAACGGCCAATACTTTGAAAATTGGGACGTGAAGACGGCGAATTCTTGGTGCAAGATATTCAACTTTTTCTTGTACTTTATTTAAATCTGGTTATCAAACTCTTCATGTTTTCTTTTTTCCGTATGATAAATAGCTAAATTTATAGTTTAGATGAACGATGTAACCTAATTTAGATTCTTTAAATTCAGTTCTCAAGTTTTGATTATATGTTAATTATGTATTGATCTTAATTCTTCTCGTAATGCTTGAAATAATTGGCCATTATTTCATTGAATTGTGGATTGTAACAAACCGAGAGGTAAGCTATTAATTTAGACCATGTAGTAAAATTTGGCAATTGAAAAAAATATAGAGATACGCTTTTGTTATTGTTGCGGTCTTACATTAAATTTTTATAAAATTTAATGCATCTAGTTAAAAATTTTATTCTCACTTCACATAGAGATATAGTGAGTTGACTTAATTAGATATGACTAATTAAACTCGAGAGAAGTAAACTAGGTTAAATTCGTGAATTCTACCGAGTACAACATTTGGAAGAAATCTTGAGATGAGAGATGATAACTACGGTGAATTTGTGAATCTAAACGCTTTAATAATCATATTTGATAAATTCTAGATATTTGCGTTCATATTATTTTCTCAAATTAATAGTTATAGGTTAATTCTTCTAATAAACATATTTCAAATTGTTTTCAATAGATTAATACAGTGATTAATTGAGCTACTATATAAATATATTAGTTTTTGCTGGAACGATAATCTGGACTCGTTAGATTCACTTTAATACTTACTAACGATATTGTGTACTTTCAATTATTTTCACAACACCGACCAAAAATAGAAACCTAGAAATTGACCTTACAAGATCCCAAAATTACATCCCACAATTCAAACACTAACCAAGAAAGTATTCAGCAACTGATCTTGAGGCGAAGAAAATAATTCAAACAACTGAAATTAAGAAAGCCTTAAAAACACATACCTACCAAAGAGAGAAAAAGATCCAAGGCAGCTTTCAGTGTTATAGAAAATAGAAAGGAATCATTTTCCTCTCTCTGCGAGAATTGACCAATCGCGAGCTGCCCTTTTCACCGGAAGCTTCGGATTGAGGCGACCACTTTGAGCATTTATTATAAACGGGTGAGTGGGGAATTTGGAAATGGGAAGAGACGTGTTTGAACAAGCTTTCTTGCGAGTTTCGTCTTAGTACATGTTTGGCAGCGGTTATTTTTTAAGCATATAGATTTTATAAAATAAAGTGAGTAATTTAAGTTTAACCAAACAAACTGTCATTCGACTTTTCAAATTGTGTTATTCATATACCATCAAGATCAAATGTTTGTTTGTTTGTTTTTAAATTTTACTCGACATTATATTCAATTTCAATCTTCAATTATATTTATTTTGGATCTCTATAAACGATTTTTTGTTTTTTAAATTGAATCGTTTAGTAAGTAACAATTATATCCTCATTTTACATGAGCAACATATTAAAAAAATTACCTATTGTCTCCACATCCCATCTCTAGTTACGCATTTCATGATATATCATGTGCATTTCACATTTTTAGAATTAATATTTTATACATAATAACACTAGCTCTAATTTATTGTAAAAGTTCATTTACTTCTTTATCATCTCACCCTCGTCAATCACTATCACTGTTCATTTAAAATATTGTTCCAAGAAATTTGACAGGTGGTGGTAGATGTAAGAGAGCTGTTAAAATAGACGCATGTAGATTGTGCATGAAAAGAGAGGGATTACTCAAGCACGAGAAGCAAAGGTCGATGAAATAGTACATGTGTGTGAGATAGGAAAAAAATGAATTTCTTTTTCTTTTTATTTATTTGTATTCTAATTAAAAGTGAATTATTGATTATTCCCTACTGAGTTGTATGCCATGTGTACCATATGTGTCATTTTAATTTTTTTTAAAATAATCCATATCTTTGGACTGGATTACAAACAATTTTGAAGGTTAATGAATCAAATGTGAAGAAAAATAAACCGAAAAATGCAAATAATTCCCTATCGCTACTATGCTATAATCCAGTTGGAAAAATTATTATTCACGTTTTAGTCCAAAGCAATGTATTTTTGGTGACGTCATTATGTCGTCGTTTTTTTATTTTATTGTGGTAAAACGATGTCATTTTATAATTCATTCTAAAAGGGTTATTTTTTATTTTATTTTAAAGGGTTTTTTCATAAATATGCCACATTTTGAAAATAATTCTAAAAAGTTATTCTTGTTTCATTTATTCTGAAAATATTGTATTTTAAGAACAATTATTTTAATTTATTATATTATATATTAAATATAGTAACTGAATGATTAATTACCAAATTTGATAAGAATTCATATATTATAGAATATTTTATTGTTAATTACAATAACCAAATCTTTAAAAATTGGAATTGATTTGGAATATGTATATATGAAAAAATCTTTTATTATTATAATTGTTAAATATTTATCATTTGTATCATAAATATCTGTAACAAACATAAACAAAACTCATGTTCTTTTCAATTTTAACATTTGTAACAATCTGTGTTACAAATTGAGACATAAAACATCTGTGATACATAACACCAATTTATGTAATATGTGCTGTTTAAAATAATATAATATAATCTGTAATATATTCAGTGATACACAATATTATTTGTAACATCTATATCAAACTGTGATACTAAACAGAAACTGTTACAATTGAAAACCAACTCTAAATTTCAACAAGTTTGTATTAATATACACATTGAACTCTAAAAACCTATTGATACTGTGTAACATCAGTGTGATATAAATATGTAATACAATGCCAAATTTAATAAATAAAACTCATGATTTTATCATTTGTAACATATGTAACACCAGTCATACAAAATACCAATTCATGTAACATGTGCTGTGTAAAATAACATAATATAATCTGTAACATATACATTAACATATTTAGTGATACAAAATATCATTTGTAACATCTGTATCAGACATTGATACACAATATCTTTTGTAACATCTGTATCAAACAGTGATACTAAACAGAAATTGTTACAACTGTGACAAATACAAAACCAACTCTAAACTTCAACAAGTTCGTTGTCTCTTTCGTTATTCGCCGGTGACTGAAAGTGTTCGACTCCGGTATGGTTTCTCATCCAGACGACGCTATCTTCGACCTTGTAATTCTGCGATTTGGAGTCTCCATTCTTCAACCGAGATAAAAAATTGTGAATCGCACTACGATTTAGAAATTTTTGGAGAAGATTTGCTAAGATATGAAAATTTTTCTTCCGGTTTGTAAATGGGGAAGTTTATGTCTGTTTGGGGGTTTTTACTTTAATGAGCACGATTACCTAGGAGGTTTCCAAGCAGTTAATTCTTATTATTGTTTAAAAATTGATTTTAATTCATTATTAGATTAATTAATATAATATTAACAATGTAATGTTTTTAAAATAAATTAGTTAAGTTGATAAAGTTGGAATTACTTTTAGATTGATAAGTAGTGGATGTAATTTCCACTTTATTTTAATGGTGGGTCCATTATTTTAAGTCCGCTAAAGTAAATCGAGACGGATCGTGTCATGTAAACTTGGTATTTTTTTATTCATATATTTTTTGCATCTTTTATTTATGAAAAAATTATTATATAAACAAACAATGTATTTCGTACAGTGAGCAGAATGCATTGACGAGCGATGTGGAAGCAAAGGATGGACCCCCAATGTCCATATAGTGGGTGATCAATCAATTTCTGTTAATAAATTTTCAAGACTTTAGAAAAAGAAAGAAGAACGAAGCTGCCTTTACAGTCCATTTGCCTTTACATCTGTATCAGACATTGATAAACAATATCTTTTGTAACATCTGTATCAGACAGTGATACTAAATATAAATTGTTACAACTGTTACAAATACAAAACCAACTCTAAACTTCAACAAGTTCGATGTCTCTTTCGTTATTCGCCGGTGACTGAAAGTGTTCGACTCCGGTATGATTTCTCTTCCAGACGACGCTATTTTCAACCTTGTAATTCTGCAATTTGGAGTATCCATTCTTCAACCGAGATAAAAAACTGTGAATAATGCACTACGATTTAAAAATTTTTAGAAAAGATTTGCTAAGATTTTGAAAAAATTTCTTTTGGTTTGTAAATGGGGAAGTTTCTGTCCGTTTGGAGTTTTTTACTTTAATGGGCATGATTACCTATGAGGTTTACAAGCAATTAATTCTAACTAGTATACCGCTTTTCTTTGCGGTGGAATTCGACCGTAGAGAATTTTAATGGATTGAGGAGTTGAGAAAAATGATAGAGAAAGTTTTATTTGAAAAGAGTTTGATTTTGATGAATATGGAGAAGAACATAGAAAATTGAGGATTGAGAGATATATACGAATTTTGGTTTGAGAGGATGAAGACGTAATGACGAACAACAATGTATTTTTTTGTGTGCTTGTAGTGGAGTAAATTTCTCTACGGTCGGTGATTATTGTTTAAAAATTGATTTTAATTTATTATTAAATTAATTAATATAAAATTAACAATGTAATATTTTTAAAATAAATTAGTTAAGTTGATAAAGTTGGAATTACTTTTAAATTGATAAGTAGTGGAAGTAATTTTTCACTTTATTTTAATGGTGGGTCCATTATTTTAAGTCCACTAAAGTAAATCGAGACGGATCGTGTCATGTAAACGTGATGTTTTTTTATTCATATATTTTTTGCATGTTTTATTTATGAAAAAATTATTATATAAACAAACAATGGATTTCGTACAGTCAATTTCTTTGAGTGTTGCTTGTGCTACTAGGGTGAGCAGAATGCATTGACGAGCGATGTGGAAGCAAAGGATGGACCCTTCAATGTCCATGTAGTGAGTGATCAATCAATACCTCTCTCTTTCTTCTGTTAATAAATTTTCATAATTTGGAGTGTTTCGAAATTTTCTTTGTTGAAAAGTCAGCAAGACTTTAGAAAAAGAAAGAAGAATGAAGCTGCCTTTACAGTCCACTTGTTTTCATTTCATCATTCTATATAACTTACTCATTATTCCTCCACTAACTTATAATGAGTGGAGGTTGTGATATTCGCTGCCTTTAATCGTGTCAAAGGGCTTCGTGTTATACAGCTGAAGGTATGTGAATCCCCCTTGTATTGATGGTCAATGATATTATTAGTTTTTTTTTGTTTTTGAGAAATTGGTTATAATGGTCTTTCACCTTTGTTCTGTGCTAAATGATCCAAAACGTTTGTTTTTAGCACAGAAAATTCTAACCTATGTGTTTTGGTGCACAATTAGTCATTAATTGATGAAAAAGACAAATATGCTCTTAGTTTTAATTAGAAAAAATTGTAATTGGGTTCCTAATTGCAAATGAGTCCGATAATTTTATTTTATTTTTATAAAAAATTAAAGAAAACTAAAAACATATATATATATTTTTAATTAACACTTTATTGACAAAATTGATAATGTGCTAAATTGTTTTGAATATTTTACGAATTATTATAAAATAACTAAAATTTAAGCTCATAATTATTAATAAATATGTTAAATAATATTATTTTATTATTAATATTATTTTATTATTATTAAGTAATTTTATTTTTAAAATTTAAAATTTTTATTTTATCGTTACAACATAAAAGAAAAAATAGTTTTGTCATAAAATTGATGTTTAAATACTTTTATCTAATTGAGCTATTTGTTTATTAACTATAAATATTATAGCTCAAATTGTATTCTTCATACTTTAACTTATCGTTAAAAAATAAAGAACACATAATGTGTAAATTAATTTTTATTAGTATTTTTATGTTAAAAAACATAATAAGATTGGTTCAATGTCAGAAAATTATATGCGCTATTTTTTTATTTATTTAATATAATTTTTATTCAAGTTTTTCAAATCACATAGCAATTACATATACTTAAAGCGCAATAATTTTATATATTTCTCTTATGAAAAATTTAATTAACACAAAAATAGTGATATATTTAAGATGCTAAATTAAGTATTATTTAATAAATGTACTAGACCTGCACATTTTGCAAAGATTATGAATCCAATTACAATTTTTTATCTAATTAAAACTAAGGGTATATTTGTTTTTTCATCAAATAATGACCAATTGCGTACCAAAATACATATGTTAGGATCTTCTGTGCTAAAAACAAACGTTATGAGTCATTTCTGCACTGAAGACAAAAGTTAGGGACCATTTGAGCCAATTTGCCTTCTTTTTTTTTTTTTTTTTTTTTTTTGCTCGAGTCCTATTATAGAAACTATTGCACTTTTTAGTTAGTGAATGTTTTGTAGTAACGAAATTATTCTTTAAGTACTTAAGTTATGAGTTTTATGAAATGTATTGGTAGTAAGTGGTGAATTCTACAAAATATATAATGTGTAGATAAAAAGTATATTTGATCAACTTAAATTACAACAAAACTTAGTTTCGAGCTTTAAGATTTTGAAGAATTGGCCATAACATTAAGATTTTGATAACTTAGAGATTAAAATATTTCTTTAGCACATAAGTCATTATCTATTGGAATTTAAAAAGGTTTCAAAAAGGGTGTTTAGGAAGGGTTCTCATGTTTAATTTGGGTGTTAATAAGATCATTAAGTATGTATGGAATCAGGTGATCAATATGGTACAAGAGGGTATTATAGGCAACTTTATTTTACTTTGTATATACTTCATTTGTCCCAAAAAAATAGATTTGTTTCCTTTTTCATCCGTCGCAAATTAAAAGTCACTTTCACTGTTGAAAATATAGTTGATTTTTTAGTTCTCATATTTAACGTGTCTTGTAATCAACAAAGTATGAACTAGTTTTAATAGAATAATAATATTAATATAGGAGTATATTAAAAAAATATTAGTAAAATTTATTGTTACAATATAATAACTATATTTTTCTTAATCTGTGTGAAAATAGAAGCAATCTTATCTTTTTTAGATGAATGGAGTACTATTTAATGCAATCAATATATGGCGTATTTAAAATTAGAATATTTTAAATGCATTTAAATATAGAGGTTAATTTAGAGAGTATCTTGGAGCATAATTACAAGAGTTGATTCTTTAAAATAGAAAGCATTTTATGTTTAAAGAGTCTTTGCTCTAACTAGTTGGCTCAATACATGCTTGGGAGAATAGAGACGTGTCTTAGTAATAGGTAAGAATGTATCACTTCTTTTTAATTTGATTTTACTTTAAAATAAAGCGGTGAAACATATTTTTTATCCATACATTTTTTATGATCCACAACTTACTAGTCACTTATTAGTCATACATTTTATAAGACCTATAACTTATAAACATTTAAAAAATAATTTCAACTGGATTTTCTTAACAATTTTGTGTTTACTATGTGGGAATATCGTTAAATGGCTGAGTGATCTAACAAATTTATCTGAATGGAAGTTGACCCATTTTACAAGTAAATTATCAAATATATCCCTGTTTTTTCTTCCCCGCTTATTACATTGGATGCATTAAAGACCTAGTACAATTCTACTTTTTTGAAATTGATTTGGATATTTTTGTATTTTTTTAATCAACCAGTAAATATCAAAGTATTAGAAAAATTAAAGGTATATATATATATATACTAGTTTTTAAGCCGTGCGTTGCACGTAAGTGACAAATATAGGAAAAAATTTTAGGTTTTAAATGTAATTGAAATGACCAAAAAAAAATATGAAATTAAAATTTTTAAACAATTTTGAAAAATGTAACAAATTTAGAGCGAATTGTGTACAATTTGCTCATACACACCAAAAAAATAAATAATTAACAAATAATAAAGAAAGGTCAAAATTTCGTCTAATTTTCGGCCATTTATTTAAAATATATTGATATTTTTTTCTTGAGTACACTTGATATAAAAATTGTAGAATAATGGCATATTTCTTGATTTTTTGATTCCTTTTCATATATGAAATAGAGGATTATGAAAATGTTAATAATTCTTTGAATTGTTACCTTGGGTTTACTCGAAGACTTACACATTAATCACATACCCCACACGTAAATCACTAAAAGAAAAATTAATTACACCATTAACAACAAAACCTGGGTCAAATGCAAGGAAAATATCTGTAAAATGAGGGAGGACCCCAACAGTGAAAAAGACAAACGAATTCAAATTTGAGTGTACTAAAGCTCAAAACTCCAGAAGTATCCTCATCGAACGGAACGTTCAATAAATTAAAAAATTGGAACGGATTTATCGAAAATTTCACGATCAAACAAACAACTATAAATAAAATTAGAATTTATCATATATTGTTTTATTATGATTAATTTATCTAGTAACTCGACAAATCTAAATTTGAGTTCAACGAGTTGGTTAAAAAATAACACGAAAAAACTAAAAAATAAAAAAATTTAAGTGTATTACATAATTTAAATACAAAAAGTAAACTATAAAATGAACAATATGCATTGTTGAAGTTACTCGAGTAACTCGATAAACCCAAAATAAAGTTTGTCGAGTTACTCAATTAAAAATGTGATACGAAATCAATCTATTCAATAGCTCAAGTAGCTCGACAAACTGAAAATCGAGTTGCCGGAGTTACTCGATGAACGAACGAAATTTAAAATTTTCATTATTTTGTTTCCCTTTTTTATTTAAATGATGTCATACATTTAAATAATTTTTTATTCTTATTTAGTGCTGTTATTTTTCAAGAAACTCGTGAGTCTTAAATTTGGATTTGTCAAGTAAATTGATAAATAAAGCATATACAAAATTTTATTTAATGTTTCATTTATTAGAATATAGTAAAATAGAATATATATCATAATCAATTAATACAATATATTTTATTTTATTTTATTTTAGCAATTAGTATAAAAAAATATTTGTAACATTATTGGTAAGAATGTTATAATTAATAGTTATAAAAAATAAAATATGTTGTTGATTTTTTTCATTGAAAAAAAAAATTAGAAATGTAAAAGCACACCATAAAAAAAAAAAAAAATATTTCATGAACAGTAACTTTTTCGAGTTACTATTCACCTCGTAAAAGTTTGTCGAGTTGAATAGTAACTCGACAAACTTTTTCGAATTAAAAAAAAAAAAATAAAAAATTCATGAACAGTAACTTTTTCGAGTTACAATTCACCTCGAAAAAGTTTGTCGAGTTAAATAGTAACTCGACAAACTTTTTCGAATTTTAAAAAAAAAAAAAAATTTTCATGAACAGTAACTTTTTCGAGTTAGTATTCATCTCGAAAAAAAGTTTGTCGAGTTGAATAGTAACTCGACAAACTTTTTCGAATTTTAAAAAAAAAAAAAAAAAAAAAAAATTTCCATGAACAGTAACTTTTCCGAGTTACTATTCATCTCGAAAAAGTTTGTCGAGTTGAATAGTAACTCGACAAACTTTTTCGAATTTTAAAAAAAAAAAAAAAAAAAAATTTTAAAATTTTTGTCGAGTTACTCGACAAAATTTTTTTTTTTTTTTTTTTTTTAAAGTCGAGTAACTCGACAAAAGTAAAAAAAAAAAAAAATTTTTTTTTTTATAAATTTGAGTTACTCGACAAAAATAAAAAATAAAAAAGAATTTGTTTTTTTTTTTTTTATAAATTCGAGTTACTCGACAAAAGTAAAAAAAAAAAAAAAAAAAAAATATTTTTATAAATTCGAGTTACTCGACAAAAATAAAAATAAAAATTTTTTTTTTTTTTTTATAAATTCGAGTTACTCGACAAAAGTAAATTTTTTTTTTTTTTTTAAATTCGAGTTACTCGACAAAAGTAAAAAAAAAAATTTTTTTTTTTTTTTTAAAAAATTCGAGTTACTCGACAAAAGTAAATTTTTTTTTTTTATTTTTTTTTTTAAATTTGAGTAATTCGACAAAAGTTAAAATTTTCTTTTTTTGTTTGTTTTTTTTTTTTTTTTAAATTCGAGTAACTCGACAAAAGTTAAATAATTTTTTTTTTTTTTTTAAATTCGAGTTACTCGACAAAAGTAAAAAAAAAATATATATATATTTTTTTTTAAATTTGAGTAATTCGACAAAAGTTAAAATTTTTTTTTTTTTTTAAATTCGATTAACTCGACACAAGTTAAGAAAATTTTTTTTTTTTTTTTTTTTTTAAATTCGAGTAACTCGACAAAAGTAAAATTTTTTTTTTTTAAAATTCAAGTAACTCGACAAAAGTTAAAAAATATGTATATTTTTATTTTTTTAAAAATTCGAGTAACTCGACAACATTTTTTTAAAAAAATTTTTTTTGTTTTTTAAAAATTCGAGTAACTCGACAACATTTTTAAAAAATATATATTTTTTTTAAAAATTCGAGTAACTCGAAAAAAATTTATATTTTTTTTTTAAATTCGAGGAACTCGACAAAATGTAAAAAAAAAAAATGTCGAATAACTCGAGAAATTTAAAAAAATATTTTTTTTTTAAAAATGTCAAAATAAAATTGGGCTACTTTTTAAAAGTTGTAGGACTTCATATACATTTTTATTTTATTTTGTTGTTATTTGTTTTTTTTTATTATTTAAAGAGGTGGACAAAATAAAATTTGAAACGAAATTTAAAAGTCGGGGATGGCCAAAGTAAAAAAAAAAGATTATGGGTAAATTTGTTATAAAATGAAAAGAATGTGGACTAAAAGTGCAAATTACAAAAAAAAAAAAAAATTTAATGTTTCCCACTTTGTCGAGTAACTCGACAAAGTGGGATAAATTAAAAAAAAAATTTCCCCCACTTTGCCTACTCGGCAAAGTGGGGAAATTTTTTTTTTTTTTTTTTTTTTTGTTCCACCTACAAAAAAAAAAAAAAAAAAAAAAAAAATTCTTAAACAGTCACTTTTCCATTGCACGTACGTGGGAAAAAAAAACTTCAAAACTTCATTTAGTCATGGATTAACAAAAATTCATTTCACATAGAAAACGATCACTGAAAAATATGAAATTTTCAGGGAACATAGAATACTCATGTTGCTACCACATATCAAAATTTGACAGTCCGACGGCATATTTCGGCTTACTAAAATGCTAATCGAAACATCCTAGTTAGTTTTTCAGATTTATGCTGTCACAGTTTACAAAATTGTCTATAAATTGAGTTATATAACATGAAATTATGTAAAACCAATGCCAATGGTTAGATAACCCATAAGGCTATCGTTTCCAACTGGAATTATGTAAAAATATTTAATATATAAGATGCAGTAAATGTTTGAGTTGGACAACAGAAACTGTATCTTAGAAAAATATGAAGTTTAGCAAAACCTTTCAAGTTCACATCATTAACGTGTAACCAAAACATAGGAATCCACTAAAACTACCACAAAACCAAGGTCCAAAAATTTTTAAGAAGATATTTACACTACTTAAAGTTTTTTTATTGGTTTATAATAGCGAATCCGACACGCCGACGGCATAAATCCGAAAAACAGCCTAGGAGGTTTCGCGGTAAGTATTTTAGTATGCCTAAACATGCCGTCGGACTACTAATTTTTGGTATGTGGTAGCTACCTGAGTATTCTATGTCCCCTGAAAATCCCGTATTGTTCGGTGATCGTTTTCTATGTCAAAGAATTTTTTGTTACTCCATGACCAGGTGAATAAAATTTTCAAAATAAGGGCACTGTTACTAAAATTTCTTCACCCGGTCATGGAGTAACAAAAAATTGTTTGACATAGAAAACGATAACCGAAAAATATGAAATTTTCAGGGAATATAGAATACTCATTTACCTAACACATATCAAAAATTGATAGTCCGACGGCATGTTTCGGCTGACTAAAATGCTCACCGTAACACCCTAGGCAGTTTCTCGGATTTATACGGTCGCAGTTTACAAATTTATCCATAACTTGAGTTATATACCATGAATTTATGTGAAACCAAAGCCAATGGTTAGATAACCCATAGAGCTATCGTTTCCAATTGGAATTATGTAAAAATACTTAATATATAAGGTGTAACATATTTTTGAGTTGGTGAACAGAAAGTACAGTTTGGAGAAACAATTCACCCAATCATGGAGCAAAACAAATTTATTTGACATAGAAAACGATCACCGAACAATATGAAATTTTCAAGGAACGTAGAATACCCATGTAGCTACCACATATAAAAAATTTATAGTCCGACGGCATGTTTCGGCATACTAAAATGATCACCAAAACATCTAAGTCAGTTTCTCGGATTCATGCTGTCGCAGTTTACAAAAATATCCATAACTTGAGTTATACAACATGAAATTATGTGAAACCAAATCCAATGGTTAGGTAACCCATAGGGATATCGTCTCCAATTGGAATTATGTAAAAATACTTAATGTATAAAGTGCAGCAAATATTTAAGTTGGACAAAAAAAACTGCAGTTTAGAGAAAATGAAATTTAGCAAAACCTTTAAGAATCGATTGTATTTCATCATTTGTTCCCCACAGCAACTGGGGATAAAAAAACACCAAATTTGATGACTTATTAAGGGAAAAATGAATATATATTGACTATAATATATAAGAAGTCAATAACTGCGGCTAAAAGACACTAATATATGTATATTAAAACAAATAAAAGAAAAGAAAAGATGAAGAAGTCAAAAATTGCGACCAAAGATATTAATTTAATATACAAAAAGTGTCAAAAGATTAGGACAAAATGGTGAGATTTGGACAAAATTAAGACTAATACAACATCAAAACGACGTCGCGTTGGTTGAAGGGTGAATAGTAAACATGTCATAGACACTTATACTATACTATAGATATATATATGTAATTTGCTTTATTTTAAATGTAAGTAGGCCCATATTGAAAATAAGCTACACATTTGGTACTTATTTTGTATATAAGCCAACCCAAACATGCTTGGTGAACTAGTTCAAAGAAAACGACATTGTAACATGTCCTGTTTTTTAGTAAAAATATTCCTGCACAAAATAATTTTTTCAACATAATTAAAAGGAAAGAACATCAATGGTCCCCAACCGTTCAAAATCGTTGGGATATGTCCCTAACCTAAAAAAATAGCACCACACATCTCCAACGTATAAAAAACTTGGCATCGTAGGTCCTTTATGACAAAATTGCCCTTCCCTTTAAATAAACAAAAAAATAAAAAGCAAGAAAAATGAAAAACATGATTAAAAACTAACTAAATGTACCCAACAAAATAAAAAGTAAGAAATCTACCAAAAAAAAAATAAAAACTAAGAAAGATGTCATCTTCTCCCAAAATCCAAAATCCACAAAAAAAATAAATAAATAAATAAAATAAAAAAAAGAATCCAACTTGTACTATGGAAACAATGTCTCTCTCTCTCTCTCTCTCTCTCTCTCTCTCTCTATATATATATATATATATTCAGAATCCTCCATATAACTACTTTTCTGGCATTGAAGGAAAGATGGAGCCACATCCATTTCTTTTACTGTACATTACAATGTGAAGTTCAGTTAAATACATATAACTGCCTTCGATTGTTCGCTTTTTGTTGTTATACGTATATATGAATCTATAGATACAATCTTACAGTCTTCCTATGTGTACGTATATATACACACACACACACCTATTCTTCCATTCTTTACCATTCCTTCCCCAAATTTTTCTCTCTCTGTCTTTCTATCTTATGATTCAATCTGATCAATTGCAGTTTTCATAGATACGTACATTTTTGCTGCCTATATGTAGGTACAATTAAATATAGTAGTGAGGGAAGTTAGAAATTTGGGGTGGAATTTTAGTAGAGGGGAGTGATGTTGGACTTAAATCTGACTATTGATCCAAATGGATCGATCTTCGATAGAATTGAAATAGTTTTGGAGGAGCAAATCAAACTGGGCGGAGGACAAATGGAGAATTCCGGCAGTTCTAACTCCTCTATTGTCAATGTGGAAAGCTCTAACCTCGGCGATGAGGATTCCTGTTCGAATCCTTTCTTCAGTTTCGATATATTGAAAAGTAATGGCGAAGTGAATGACTATGGAGAGAGTGAGAATTGTGGCTGTGGTTTTGAGATGAAGGAGCTTTTCTCGGTGCAAAAAGGAGCTGCTGTGGCCATTTGAGGGAAAGATGGAGAGAGAGATTGTTTTCACAATACAAGTTGGAATTTTTTTTTTTTTTTTTTTTTTTTTTTTTTTTTTTTGTGGATTTTGGATTTTTGGAGAAGATTTCCTCTTTCTTGGAGAAGATGTTCTCTTTCTTAGGTTTTTGAATTTTTGGAGAAGATGACCTATTTCTTAGTTTTTATTTTTTTGAGGTAGATTTCTTACTTTTTATTTTTTTGGGTACATTTAGTTAGTTTTTAATCATGTTTTTCTTTTTTCTTGTTTTTTATTTTTTTGTTTATTTAAAAGGAAGGGCAATTTTGTCATAAAGGACCTACGATGCCAAGTTTTTCATTCGTTGGGGATGTGTGGTGCTATTTTTTTAGGTTATGGGCATATCTCTAACGATTTTGAAAGGTTGGGGACCTTTGATGCAATTATCCCATACAATTACTTGGACGGGTTGGATTAATAGTTGACAGAGAGTGAAAACTTTTCAATGGTTATTAAGTCAAAAGACTAGATCATATATATCCACTGACATGGATTTACTTTGAGATGAATGTGGTGTATGAGGTTATTTAATTAGCACATTAATTTATATATCCAAATGATCATAATTCCATCTCTATTACGATATGCAGATTAAGTGTTTGTAACAAAGGCTAAAAGGAGAATGAGTTTGCAGATGCTTCTCTACATTACATTGTCGTTATGGGCAATGACACCAATGGCATTCGCAGTACGTTTGTCGAAGCCAAATTGTACAGAAAAGTGTGGAAATGTCATCATTCCCTATCCCTTTGGAATTGGCCTGGAATGCAGCGCAAATTCGTCGTTTACAGTAAGCTGTCGAAACATCACAAATCTGGAAACACCTTTCTTGAGCAGCCTCAATCTGGAAGTGTTACAAATTGCTATCGACTACAGAACAACAATTACTGTGAACCAGCCTGTGTCGCCTTTAAATTGCTCTCTTGGACAGAAGGGAGTGTCTTTGGGAAAATCACTGTCGGGAACTCCTTTTATCTTCTCAACAGCGTACAGTGTACTGGCTGTATTTGGCTGCAACAATGTGGTTACATTGCTTTCGAATGAAACTGAAATTGCTGGAGGGTGTGTGCCCATTTGTGGATCTGGTTCTAAATCTACAGACTCAGGCTGCAATGGCGTTAACTGCTGCAAGGCAAATATCCCGCTGGGGCTCCAGGAACCGCAAGTAATTTACAGGATCATTGATGCCAATAATAACAATAGCTCTTGCGGGTATGCCTTTCTGGTTGATCAGAACTGGCTCCAAAATGATTACAGAAGGTACACTGGCCTTCGAGATATAAATCCATTCGACAAGTCATTTGTAGATGCACCTGTAGTACTTGAATGGAGATTTCCAACACGTTCTTCCACCGGTCTTCGTGGCAGACGTGTCTACCCTGATTCTTACTATTGGGATTATAGCTATCAACCTGATTGTGAATCCTTCGTTTGGCAATGCAATTGCAGAAGAGGGTTTGAAGGGAATCCATATCTAGATGAAGGGTGCCAAGATATTGACGAGTGCAGCAATTCAAGCCTGAATTTCTGTCATGGAGGTTGTACCAATACGGTTGGGTATTATAGTTGCAGTAGATCTCGTGTAAAAACAATATTTATTGCCATTGGTGCGGGGCTTGGTGCACTAATTTTACTCATTGTCGCTTGGAGGTCGTACAAAGTTATTAGGAGAAGAATTAAGGCAAATCGGAAGAAAAAGTTTTTCAAGCGCAATGGCGGCTTATTGTTGGAACAGCAATTGTCCTCGACTCAAAATGGTGTAGACAGAACTAAATTGTTCAATTCAAAGGAGTTGGAACAAGCCACTGATCACTTTAATGCAAACCGTATACTTGGTATCGGTGGCCAAGGTACTGTCTACAAAGGGATGCTTTCAGATGGAAGAATTGTGGCAGTGAAGAAGTCCCAAAAGGTAGACGAAGATGATCTGGAGGTCTTCATTAACGAGGTTGTCATTCTGTCGCAAATAAACCATAGAAATATAGTCAAACTACTGGGATGTTGTTTAGAGACTGAAGTTCCCCTTCTAGTTTACGAGTTTATTCCAAATGATACACTTTTTCAACATATCCACAACCCAACTGAGGAATTCCCATTAACATGGGAAATGCGGTTAAGAATTGCAACAGAAGTATCATTAGCACTTTCATATTTGCATTCAGCAGCATCTGTACCCATCTACCATCGAGACATCAAATCAACAAACATACTCTTGGATGATAAATACCGAGCAAAAGTTTCGGACTTTGGAACATCGAGGTCAGTTTCTATTGATCAAACTCACTTGACTACAAAAGTTATAGGAACATTTGGTTACTTGGATCCAGAGTACTTCCAGTCGAGCCAATTCACAGAAAAAAGTGATGTTTACAGCTTTGGTGTTGTCATGGTTGAGCTTTTAACTGGGCAAAAAGCAATCTCTTCTATTAGATCACAAGATCAAGGAAAGAGTTTAGCCACAAATTTCTTGCAATCAATAGAGGAAAATAGTTTACTTGATATTCTTGATGCTAGGGTGCTCAATGAAGGCAGGAAAGAAGAAATTATGGCCATTGCTCAACTTGCTAGAAGGTGTCTATATTTGAATGGAAAGAGAAAGCCAACAATGAAAGAAGTAGCAGCAGAACTCGAAGCAATTCAAGGATCGTCTGTTCAAGATAATCTTGGTGACACAGAACACCACTCCATAGTTAATGTGTCTGAGGTTTATGATTTTGCATCCATCTCAGGAAGCATCCGTTTTGATAATATCACAACCTCCACCTCATCTGATGTCGATCCACTATTGTCCGCTAAATCATGAAAAATTTCACACATATGATAATCGTCTCCTACATTTTCCATTGTATGTACCTTAAAACATCTGTAATTGGTTTGTTGTATGAATGTGCTACTGTTAATCTTTTCGAAGCCTACTTTTATTGTGAAAACAAGAGTAAAATTTCCAATTTCTGTTAAAATTATTAGTGAACTTATTTTGGCTGAAAAATAATTTGCATTGTCACAAATTTGAAAGAAAATATCTCATCCACATCTAATACATTGAAAAACTTGCATTAGACAAATGAAAAACATTCTCTCTCTACAAGTATGAGATGAGACTACATGAGGAGTTAGACTCCCTAGCCAACCACAATATACCCATTATTTTTTCTATGAATTGTCAATGATGTTCCACCACCTCAGAGTAGGTATCCACCATGGGTAGGAGTACATCTCCCCTTATTGATTAACTTATTAAATTAGAAGAAAATTACACCATTAATCCTCATTAGGATTATTAACTCATGACTGGAAATGATTAGATCAAATCAATGTTCTAAAAAGCGTAAAGTATGGCTAGGCGTGGAGGTCAAACTTCAAACTTTTCAGGCCTAGGCGAGTCCTAGGCGAGAGCGAGATAAGAACAAAGTGAGGACGATGCGCGATGCGTGACTAGGCGTGGAAGTCAAGTTTCAAACCTAAGCGAAATCTAAGCGAGACTTAGGCGGACTTTTTACAACAGTGAATCAAATCAATTACTCAAATAATGTGGTCTCTTGCCTTCAAAACGGGACACTTGGATCTTAACTTTAATTGATGTTTGAAAAAGTAGTTTTATTTCACGGTTTTTGTCCCCTAATCATTCAAAAAATATTTACGGAAAAGACTGTTATTTATTTTTAGTTATTAAAAAAAAAGGACTATTTGCCTAAATGATCAAATAGTTGACATATAAATTGCGAGAAGTTGTATATTTTATGAAGTGATCTCAATAATTTTATATATTTTCCGAAATTCCCTCAAAATTTTAGCCCACTTTTCCTTTATCTCTTAAAGCTTGTTTGACTAAGTTTAAATTAAATTGATCAAATGGGTGAAATATATTTTTTATCAACACATTTTGTACGACCCACAATTTATAAGCGCTTAAAAAATAGTGAATATTACACCCACTACTTACAAATATTAAAATAATACTAAATCTAACAATTTAGTTTATTTATTCCAAAAATACTACATAATTAATATTATATTAATTAATAAAATAATAAATTAAAATCAAATGACTATTTCCACGTGAATTCACTCAATTTTGCTTTTGAGTCCTTGATTATTTGCACAATAAGTCCTTCATCTTTATAAAATTTTCACTTTAGTCCCTATACTTCATCTTTCATTTCAATTTCGTCTTTTTTTATTTGCAACCCAAGTCCTTCAACTTTTAAATTTATACAAGTTGGTCTCCATATTTATACTTTTATATCAATTTAGTCATTTGTATCACTATTTGATACAAATGTTACAAATGATATTTTATATCACTGAATATGTTACATATTGTATTATGTTATTTTATACATCACATGTTACATGAATTGGTATTCTGTATCATTGATGTTACGTATGTTACAAATGATGAAATCAATAGTTTTATTTGTTAAATTTAATATTATGTTACATATCTATATCATACTATAACGAACTTATTGAAGTTTAGAATTGATTTTGTAGTTGTAACAGTTGTAACAGTTTCTGTTTAGTATCGCAATCTGTTACAAATGTTACAAATTATATTGTGTATCACTGTTTGATACAAATGTTACAAATAATATTTTGTATCACTGATATGTTACAGATTATATTATGTTATTTTACACAATACATGTTACATGAATTAATATTTTGTATCACTGATATTTTATATTTCAATTTGTAACACAGATTGTTACAAAATATCATTTGTAACATTTGTATCAAACATTGATACACAATATCATTTGTAACATATGTATCAAATAGTGATATTATAAAAGATTAAATTGATATAAAAGTATAAATATGGGGAATCAAGTTGTAAAAATTTAAAAGTTGAAGGACTTAGGTTGCAAATAAAAGAGGACGAAATTGAAATGAAAGAGAAAGTATAGGGACTAAAGTGAAAATTTTATAAAGATGAAGGACTTATTGTGCAAATAATTAAAGACTCAAATGCAAATTTAAGTGAATTCACGTGGAAATATATATTTTGTTGTATAGATTTAATTTTAATTTATTATTTTATTAATTAATATAATTTTTAGAATGTAGTATTTTTAGAATAAATTTATTAAGTTGATAAAATTAGAATGATTTTTAAAAAGTGGTTTATTTATGAAAAAATTCCTAAAAAATAATTTGTGCATTTACAAATCAAGGTACTTCTATATTTGCTTTATCTAAATTATTTGGGTTATATTATTCTAAAAAATAAGCATCAAATGTGTGGCTTTTACCCTATTTCCTTTTAAAGGGATAATTAGGAACTGCAGATTTTTTCCTCTTCACGATATTGAAATAGACTGATTCTAATTTTTTTATTTTATAGCTATTTATTAGTGTTCTAAAAAGCGCGCCTAGGCGCGAAGCGTGACCTCCACGCTTCGCCTAGGCCCTAGGCGCGCACTTTTTTGGTCAACAATTTTTTTAACTAAAAAGCTTGCGCATATGCAAGCTTAGTCACGCCTAGGCACGCTTAATTACGCCTAGGCACGCCTAATCTCGCTTAGGCGCGCGCTTTTTAGTTAAAAAATTTATTTTTATCCTTTTTTTAAAAAAATATTTAAAATGATATTAAAAATAAGAAAACGCTTTTTCACGCTTCGCTCTCGCCTCACCCTCGCCTAGGCCCAAAAAATTTGAAGTTTGGCCTCCACGTCTAGCCACGTTTTACGCTTTTTAGAACCTTGCTATTGATTATCTTTTATATTTACTATAAAAGTAAAATATATATTCTCAAATTAAATATATAACTGAAACATCCTAATTTTAAGGTATCAAAAACCTATTATTCCATAATAGGTGGAGTAAATCATGGTGATTTCAAAATATTAACTTTTGTCTTTCATTTCTCTCGGTCTCTCAATCCCTATGTCATTTCTCAATAATAGAAAAAAACTCTATTCTTGCAGTCAACTTCATTTTCTCTGTTGATTATATTCAAAAAATTCATTATTTTTTGTCAAATTTCAAACCCTACCTAGTAAGGTCAGTATGCTACTAAGTGCCAATTCATTATTTTCTAATTAAAATAAAAAACATCAGATTTTTGAATCATTGATTCCATGTAAAATCACATTTTTTGGTTAATTTATTTTGCTGCAAACCACTTTTTTTTTTCTCCAGATTATAGTGGATGGCATCTATTCTAGATCCAAAAGCAAATTCAAGCGGCACTATTTTTGGAGAAAAATAATTGATGTGGTAGTAAGGTTTACACTAGACCGTTGAAGAAGAAACTACAATTTCGATGTGATAAGAAAAAAATGTACATTTTTCACCTTAATACTTCTGCTCATTTAGCCATGGTTCTTTTTTTTTTTTTTTTTGGTGTTTTTCCCCCTATTTTGTTTATATTTTAACAAAACTTCAAAACATAAAATTAACTATTGTCCGTTTTTGTATATTTCATTTTCGAGATATTAACTTTGAAACTCTTAATTGTTAATCCATTTTAAAACCAATTAAAAATTACTTATTTGTAGTGTTAATTTACGTTTTGTCTTGTTTGATATGATTAAAATGTACAATGAAGTGTGTTAATACTGAATATTACTGCATAATGAATATTATTTTGGTTTGAAGAATACAAAATCAAACATGCCCATATTTGTTTTTATAATGACTGCATATAATTGTTCTTGAAACTTATTTTCCCATGCTTGTGTTCATTGCGTTACGAATCAAATATTATTTTTCTATCCCTTAATGTTCGTAAGTATGTTATCATTCAATATTACTGAATAATGATTATTTTCCTAGAAACAATAAACGATATCAGAATATGAATTGTTCTTGAACTCGCCGGTCGGATTTTCAAAAGCTCTACAGCAATACCAGAAATGTCTCAGTCTCTACAACTCTTCAAATTTCTGTTGTTGATGATGATTGATACTTTAATTTCAAATCGAAACCTAAATTAAAAAACTATGGAACCCGGAATTCTTGAGTAATCTGTTAAAAATAAAGTCTATAGTCTTTAATTACATACTAATAATTAAAGAATCCATATATCATGCCAAATTATCAAGTATAATTAATTCAGAAGAATACATGTCTCCATTGATGTTGAAATCGAGAGGGTTAGGATCTTCCGCAATCTAATCACCTCAATAATGCTCAATGGATCCTCTGTCTATAATGGTGTAGAAGAGAAGAACAAAAGTTGTGATTGACCCAAGGACCATAACCTCTATATATTATATTCTGTATACCCTAGTCCAATTAGAAATCCATCAATCCTAATTGGATTAGGATCCGGTCTCTACACATTACAAAGTTCCTAATCGGTTTAGATGTTTCTAGGACCCAATCAACAGATCACTTAATAACCCTATTAATTAGATAGCTCATATAATTGCAATATAACATGCAACCCATTATAAAGATAAATAATCCAACAATATCCCACTTGAGCTTCATATGTTATCCAAAAAAATTATATCTTAAACTTTATGTGTACAAACATATTCAATGACATAGATCGAGTATGGATGTGTAGCGTGGAAATTACATGCAATATGATCTTAACACGTGTCTATTTCCAACGGATCCTACATTATTCTTTAATGAGATCATACCAAAACTTTCCAATATTAATGTTAAACCACAAATGGAAAGACCAAATTCAGAGATTGGTAACAACCACTGTACTTTTTCTGCAGAAAATAATCATAAAGTGTGTCTACTACTGAAAGTGTTTTGAGGACAACTTTAGAGTTAACACCCCGAGTGAGAGATTGAATATTAATATGGGAGTGTGCATTTTTATGAGAGAAAAATGAAATATTTGACCATTGAGGGACGGGATATTACCAACCTAAAAGTTTATGGTGATTAGATTGACTATGCGCGCATACATACGTCAGTCAAGTATCGGATGAGTAAAAATTGATTTTGGTAGCATAATTTAGAAGTCTTTTATGAATTATTTGATGTGTTTCAAAAACCTGAGGTAAATACGAAAAGCTATCTATTATAGTAAATTTTATTATTATTTGCTTGATGTTTAAGTAGATAATCTTGCTCGAGACAAACAAGTGTTTATGTTTGAGGATATTTGATAAGTGTGTTTTATAAGCTTATCTTAGTTTATAAACTTGATGTTTAATGGTGATTTGAGCGGATTTCTATTTAATTCTGTATAAATATTGTCATTGTAAAAAATCCATAAACTGAAGGTAAATTGACAAAAATAGAAATTTTGAGCTTAATTGCAGTTGATCCAAAGCATTTGAAGATTGACTTGATGGCACGGGAGTGATAAGAACCACTAAGAAAGCTATTGGAGGAATTTCACAAGTTTTGAAAGTAAAATTTAACTTACAAAAAGTTTGAGGACTGATTTGTACAATTTTAAAACTTGAGAAGGACCAAAATTGGAAGACTAACAAAGTTTGGGGACCAATATTGAATGCTTGAAAGTTTTGGGATGAATGTTAAAGAATTTTGGAGTAAAAAGGACCAAAGTGCATAATATTGAAATTTGAGAAACTAAACTGTAAGAAAACAGAAACTTGTCTGTTTGGGCCGCGGTTGGACCGTGGCAAACAAAGTGCATGTTTGATGCGGTCCAATTGCGGTAAGTCGCGGCAAACAGAAAAGTCTACAAAGTCATGGTTTTGCCGCGATCGCAACTCGCGTAATATTTTTTTCTAAATTTTTTTAAAGTAAACTAAGGATATTTGTGTCCTTTTCAATTAAAACGAGTTGGAGATGTGTAAACATTATATAAATACCTAATCTAGGTCAGATTGAGGGTAGGAAAAAGGAGAGAAACAATATAGAACTAAAGAAGTGGAGGAAGAATGGCCAAGACTTTGAAAATTGAGACGTGAAGACGACGAATTCTTAGTGCAAGATATTCAACTTTTTTTAGTCCTTTATTTAAATTTGGTTATGTATTCCAAATTCTTCATGTTTTCTTTTTTCCGTATGATGAGTATCTAAATTTATAGTTTGAATCAACGATCTAACCTACTTTAGATTTTATAATTTCAATTCTCGAGTTTTGATTATATGTTGATTATGTATTGATCTTACTTCTTCTCGTAATGCTTGAAATAATTGGTCATTATTTCATTGAATTACGGATTGTAACAAACCGAGAGGTAAATTATTAATCTAGACCACGTAGTAATTGGATAAAATGTATAGATTCGCTTTTGTTATTATTGCGATCTTACATTGAATTCTTATGTGATTTAATACATCTAGTTAATGATTATTCTGACTTCACATATAGATATAATAAATTGACTTAATTAGATATGACTAATTTGAACTGATAGAGGTAAATTAAGTTAAATTCGTGAATTCGATCGAGTAACATTAGAAAGAAATCTTGAGAGGAGATATTAGAGATGATAACTACGGTGAATTCATTAATTCAAAAGCTTTAATAATCATATTTAATAAATTTTAGATATTTGTGTTCACATTATTTTCTCAAATTAATAGTAATAGATTAATTTTTCCAATAAACGTATTTCAAATTGTTTTCAATAGATCAGAACAATGATTAATTGAGCTAGTATATAAATAGAATAGTATTCGTGGGAACGATAATCCGAACTCATTAAGTCCACTTTATTACTTGTTAACTATAATTTGCACTTGTAATTATTTTCACAAAACCAATCAAAAACAGAAACCCTAGAAATTAACCTTACAAGATCCCAAAATTACATCCCACAATTCAAACACTAACCAAGAAAGTATTCAGCAACTCAAGAAAATAATTCAAACAACTGAAATTAAGAAAGCCTTAAAAACACATACCTAGAAAAGAAAGAGAAAAATATCCAAGGCAGCTTTCAATGTTAAAGAAAATAGAAAGGAATCGCCATAGCTTTTCCTCTCTCTGCGAGATTTGACCAATCGCGAGCGAGCTGCCCATTTCACCGAAAGCTTCGATGGACCGAGGCGACGGATTTGACCAATCGCGAGACGTGTTTAAATCCTGTTCTAAAAAGTCCGCCTAAGCTTCGCCTTAGGCGGTGAGGCGTGACTTCCACACCTCACGCCTCACCCTCGCCTTGTCCTTATCTCGCTCTCGCATAAGTTTTGCCTAGGCCCAAAAAGCTTGAGACTCGGCCTCCACGCCTAGTCATGCTTTACGCTTTTTAGATCATTGGTTTAAACAAGTTTCTTGCGAGTTTCATCTTAGTGCATGTTTGGCAATGGTTAAATTTTAATCATTTATGAATTGTAGATCTTGTAAAATAAAGTGAGCAATTTAAGTTTAATCAAACGAACTATCATTCGACTTTTCAAAGTGTGTTATTCATACACCATCAACATCAAATGTTTGTTTGTTTGTTTTTAAATTTTACTCTGTCATTACATACAATTTCAATTTCAATCTTCAATTATATATATTTTGGATCTCTATAAACGATTTTTTGTTTTATAAATTGAAACGTTTTGTAAGTAACAATTAGATTCTCGTTTTACATGAGCAACATATAAAAAAATTAACTAATGACTCCACATTGGTTAGTCTCCATATCTGGTTACGAATTACGTGATATATCATGTGTATCTCACATTTTTTTGAAATATTTTACACATAATAATAATACATCTAATTTACTGTGAAAAATTCATCTACTTCTTTATCATCTCACCCTCATCAATCACTATCAATGTTCATTTAAAATGTTGTTCCAAGAAATTTGACGGGTTGTGGTAGATGTAAGCTGTTAAAATAGACACATGTAGATTGTGCATGAAAAAAGAGGGATTACTTAAGTACGAGAAGCAAATGACGATGAAGTAGTACATATATGTGAGATAGGAAAAAAAATGAATTTTTTTTCTTTTTATTTATTCTTCTTTTTTTTTCATTAATTTATTTGTATTCTAATTAAAAGTGAATTATTAATTATTTCCTATTGAGTAACATGCCATGTGTTATTTTAATTTTTTTTAACAGAATCCATAACTTTGGACTGGATTACAAACAATTTTGAAGGTTAATGAATCAAATGTGAAGAAAAATAAACCGAAAATGCAAATATTTCCCTATCGCTACTATGCTATAATCCAATTGGAAAAATTATTATTCACATTTTAGTCCAAAACAATGTATTTTTAGAGACATCATTATGACGTCATTTATTTTATTTTATTGTGGTAAAACGACGTCATTTTATAATTCATTCTAGAAAGATGATTTTTTATTTTATTTTAATGGTGGGTCCGTTATTTTAGATCCACTAAAGTGAATCGGGAAGGACCATGTCATGCAAACTTGGTGTTCTTTGATTCATATATTTATTTCATCTTTTATTTATGAGAAAATTATTTGATTTTGTACAGTCAATTCCTTTGAGCGGAATGCATTCGCGAGAGATGTGAAAGCAAAGGATGGACCCCCAACGTCCATATAGCGAGTGATCAATCAATACCAATAACACTTTGCTTATTCAACCTATCTCTTTCTTCTAGTAATAAATTTTCATAATTTGGGGTGTTTCGACATTTTCTTTGTTGAAAATTCAGCAAGACTTCAGAGAAAGAAAGAAGAATGAAGCTTCCTTACAGTCCACTCGTATTCGTTTCATCATTCTATTTATATAACTTACTCAATATTCCTCCACCAACTTATAATGATTTGGAGGTTGTGATATTCTTTGCCTTTAATAGTGTCAAAGGGCTACGTGTTTTACAGCTGAAGGTATGTGAATCTCCCTTGTATTGATGGTCAATGATATTATTAGTTTTTTTTTTTGGAAAAATTGGCACAAATAGTCCATCATCTTTGTTCTCAATGCAGAAATGATCCCTAACGTTGTTTTTGGCACAAAGATCCTAACATATGTGTTTTGGTGCGTTAGTCCTTATTTGATGAAAAAGACAAATATGCTCTTAGTTTTAATTAGAAAAAATTGTAATTGGATTCCTAATTGCAAATGAGTCCGATAATTTTATTTTATTATAAAAAATTAAAGAAAACTAATAAGTTTTTTTTCTTTTGAATTAACACTTTATTGACCAAATTGATAATGTACTAAATTGTTTTGTATATTTTACGAACCATTATAAAATAACTAAAATTTAAGTTCAAATTATTAATAAATATGTTAAATAATATTATTTTATTATTATTAAGTAATTATATTTTTAAAATTTAAAATTTTTATTTTATCTTTAAAATATAAAAGAAAAAATAATTTCGTCACAAACTTGATACTCAAATACTTTTATTTAATTGAGTTATTCGATTATTAACTACAAATATTAGAGCTCCAATTGTATTCTTCATATTTTAATCTATCGTTAAAAAATAAAGAACATATAATGTGTAAATTAATTTTTATTAGTATTTTTATGTTAAAAAAACACAATAAGATTGGTTCAATGTCAGAAAATTATATATGCTATTTTATTATTTATTTATCTTAATTTTTATTCAAGTTTTTCAAATCACATAGCAATTACATATACTTAAAGCACAATAATTTTACATTCTTCTGTTATGAAAAATTTAATTGACACGACAATAGTGATATATTTAAGATGCTAAATTAAGTATTATTTAATAAATGTATCAGATCCATTTGCACATTTTGCAAAAATTAGGAATCCAATTACAAATTTTTTTAATTAAAACTAATAGCATATTTGTCTTTTTCATCAAATAAGGACCAATTGTGCGCCAAAACACATATGTTATGGTCTTCTATGCCAAAAACAAACGTTAGAGATTATTTTTGCACTGATGACAAAGGTTATGGACCATTACTTATTGTAGAAACTATTGCACTTTTTAGTTAGTGCATGTTTTGTAATATCGAAATTATTTTTTAAGTACTTTATTTTATGAAATGTGTGGGTAGTAAGTTGTGGGTTCTACGAAATATGTAATATGTAGATAAAAAGTATGTTTGATCAGCTTAGATTACAATTAAACTTAATTTCGAGCTTTAAGATCATTTGAAGAATTGACCATAACATTAAGATTTTGATAACTTAGAGATTAAAATATTTCTTTAGCACATAATTCATGATCTATTGGAATTTTAAAAGGCTTCAAAAAGGGTATTATAGGCAACTTTGAGGGCGTTTAGGAAGGGTTCTCATGTTTAATTAGGGTGTTAATAAAATCATTAAGTATGTATGGTGATTAATATGGTACAAGAGCATCTCTAACAAACTTTTTATTTTTAAATAACATCTTTTATATTTTAGGGAGTTTTATAGATTAAAATTTTTAAAGCACTCTAATAGTTTCTTTATCTTTAAGGGTGTGTTTGATTCGTTTGATTTTCTATGGAAAATGAAAATTTTCCACTCATTTTCCAGCTTTGGTCTGTTTGATTGGCAAAATTTTCCCTGTAAAATGTATTTTCCCACTTATTTTTCATCTTTTGTTTGATTGAAATTTTTGATTTTCCATGGAAAATATTTTCCATGTTTTCCACTTTTGGCCATATTTTCCTTGTTTTCAAAGAAAATATTTTCTTGGTGGGATAGGAGAATTTATTTTCCATGGAAAATTTGTTAACCTTTTCCAACCCATTTATTTTCCATGGAAAATTTGTTAACATTTTCCAATCCAAATTTTCTTGGTAATTCATTTCCATGGAAAATATTTTCTTTCCACCCAAATTTTCCACTTGCAATCAAACACAACCTAACACTTTATTTTACTTTTTCTAATAAATAGTTATTATTTTTCTCTATCTTTTATTTTGACATACTTCCCTCTTAATTATTATATGATTTTTCTCCATTTTTCTTTATTTTACTTTGTATATACTCCATTCGTCAAAAAAAGATAGACTTGTTTCCTTTTTCATCCGTCTCAAATTATAAGTTACTTTCCTTATTGAGAAAATAGTTGATTTCTTAGTTCTCCTATTTAACGTGTCTTGTAATCAACAAAGTATGAACTAGTTTTAATAGAATAATAATATAAATATAGAAGTATATTAAAAAAAACGTTAGTAAAATTTATTGTTACAATTATAATAATTACATTTTTCTTAATTTGTGTGAAAATAGAAATAAACTTATCTTTTTGGGATGGATAGAGTACTATTTAATGCAATCAATATGTGGAGGATTTAAAATTGGAATACTTTAAATGCATTTAGGCTTAGTTTGATATTACTATGCTTTTAAGAGAATCAGTTTTTGCTGTGCTTTGGAAAGAATCAGATAAGTGTTTGGTAAATTATTGTTTCATTATTGCTTTATGTTTCAAAATCAATATTTAAACGTTTGGTAATAAAAGTGATTTATTACTGTGATTGTATAAAATTATTAAAATGTACATTAATTATAATAATATTAATTTTGTATTATTATTATCATGAGTAGTATCGTAAAATTTATTTTTACTTCTATAACAATATGTAATATAATCAAATATTTTTTCAAAACAATGTATTTACCATAATTATTTTAAAATAAAAACAATATATATCTATTAAATCTTAAAATTTTAAAACATTAAAAAATAAAAGCATACAAATATTGTACAAAAATCAATTAAATTTAAATTTAAATTATTTGTGGAGATGCATTATAATTAGAATACTAATAAATTTGTGACATAAAAGGAATTACATTAATTAATTAAGGTCAAAATTGATATATTAATAACAGATAGATAGAAAAGCTAAAAGCATAATTTGAAAAGCCACTCGTTTGCTGCTTCTTAAAATCTGCTACAAGATGATACAGATTTTTTTAGATTCACTTTTTAAAAATTTACCAAATACCTAAAA
Organism: Forsythia viridissima; assembly: GCA_030279155.1. Classification (NCBI taxonomy): domain Eukaryota; kingdom Viridiplantae; phylum Streptophyta; class Magnoliopsida; order Lamiales; family Oleaceae; genus Forsythia; species Forsythia viridissima. Next base: position 39,814,518 of record CM059041.1, on the reverse strand, counting down.
CAACTTTTGATTGTTTGACAATTAGAAGTTGGGCTCCAAAATCAATCACAAACAGGCGCTTAATTATAGAGGTTAATTTAGAGACTCTCTTGAAGCATAATTATAGCATCTTCAACAAACTTTTTAAACATAATATTCTCTTTAATTTAAAGAGTCAACACTTAAAATTATGATACAATAGACTCTTCAATTTAACATTTTAATTTAGAGAGTATGTTTGACTCTCCAAATCTCGAGAGCCAAATCCACTCTCTATTATTAAATACATTGAAATAATTTTAATTTTCAATACTTGATATATTGACTTTAATTAAATAATACATATAAATTAGGAGAGAAACATATGAAAAAAAAAAAAAAAGGAATAGAGAGAAAAATATTAAATGCTTATTGGAAGAAGTAAAATGAAGAGCATGGATAAAGAGGCTACGAAATGTTTAAAAAAAACTGCTCTTTAAATTTATAGATACTCTTTAAAATGCTAAGATGCTCTTTAAATATAGATAAGCCGTTGTAAATGCTCTTACAAGAGTTTGTTCTTTAAAACATAGAACATTTTATGTTTAAAGAGTCTCTATTCTAACTAGTTGGCTAAAATGTTTAAAGAGTCTCTATTCTAACTAGTTGGCTCAATACACGCTTGGAAGAATAGAGATGTGTCTTAGTAATAGGCGAAAATGTATCACTTCTTTTAATTTTATTTTAATTTGCAGTAAAGTAGTTAAATATGCTTTTTATCTATACATTTTTTACGATCCACAACTTACTAGTCGCTTATTATTCACACATTTTATAGGACCTACAACTTATAAACATTTAAAAAATAATTTCAACTGGATTTTCTTGACAATTTTGTGTTTACTATGTGAGAATAGTGCTAAATGATTGGGTGACCTGACAAATTTATCTAAATAATCGTTGACCCATTTTACAAGTAAATTATCAAATATATCCTTGCTTTTTCTTCCCCACTTATTACATTGGATGCATTAAAGACCTACAATTCTACTTTTTTGAAATTGATTTGGGTATTTTTTTTTTTTTTTTAATCAACCAGTAAATGTCAAAATACTAGAAAGACTTAAGGTATATATATGTAATTTGCTCTATTTTAAATGTCACATTTGGTACTTATTTCTATATAAGCCAACCGAAACATGCTTGGTGAACTAGTTCAAAGAAAACGACATTGTAACATGTCTTGTTTTTTAGTAAAAATATTCCCCCACAAAATAATTTTTTCAACATAATTAAAAGGAAAGAATGGTAAAAGTAAATACTATACTCTTTTAATATGAACGCTGTAATATAATTACTTGGACGGGTTGGATTAATAGTTGACAGAGAATGAAAACTTTTCAATGGTTATTATGTCAAAAGACTAGATCATATATATATATCCACTGACATGGATTTACTTTGAGACGAATGTGGTGTATGAGGTTATTTAATTAGCACATTAATTTATATATCCAAATGATCATAATTCCATCTCTATTACATTCTGCAGATTAAGTGTTTGTAACGAAGGCTAAAAGGAGAATGAGTATGCAGATGCTTCTCTACATTACATTGTCGTTATGGGCAATGAGACCAATGGCATTCGCAGTACGTTTGTCGAAGCCAAATTGTCAAGAAAAGTGTGGAAATGTCACCATTCCCTTTCCCTTTGGAATTGGCCAGGAATGCAGCGTTAATTCGTCATTTACAGTAAGCTGTCGAAATATCACAAATGTGGAAAGACCTTTCTTGAGCAGCCTCGATCTGGAAGTGTTAAATATTTCTACATACGACAATACAATTACTCTGAACCAGCCTGTGTCGCCTTTAAATTGCTCTCTTGAACAGAAGGGAGTGTCTTTAGGAAAATCACTGTCGGGGACTCCTTTTATCTTCTCAACATGGTTCAGTGTATTGGCTGTATTAGGCTGCAACAATGTGGTTACATTGCTTTCGAATAGAACTACAATTGCTGGAGGGTGTGTGCCCATTTGTGGATATGGTCTTAATTCTACAGACTCAGGCTGCAATGGCGTTCACTGCTGCACGGCAAATATCCCGTTGGGGCTCCAGGAACAGCAAGTAATTTACAGGATCATTGACGCCAATAATAACAATAGCTCTTGCGGGTATGCCCTCCTGGTTGATCAGAACTGGCTCCAAAATGATTACAGAAAGTATACTGGCTTACGAGATGTAAATCCATTCAACAGGTCATTTGTAAATGCACCTGTAGTACTTGAATGGAGATTTCCAACACGTTCTTCCACACGTTTTTATTGCAAAGCTCGCTATTATTATTCGTCATATGACTATTTCGATACTCAATGCCAATGCATAGATGGGTTTGAAGGGAATCCATATCTAGATGAAGGGTGCCAAGATATTGACGAGTGCAGCAATTCAACCCTGAATTCCTGCCAAGGGGGTTGTACCAATACAGTTGGGTCTTATAGATGCAGTAGATCTCGTTTAAAAATGGCATTTATTGCCATTGGCGCCGGGCTTGGTGCACTAATTTTACTCGTTGTCCCTTGGAGGTCGTACAAAGTTATTAGGAGAAGAATTAAGGCAAATCGGAAGCAAAAGTTTTTCAAGCGCAATGGCGGCTTATTGTTGGAACAACAATTGTCCTCGACTCAAAATGGTGTAGAGAGAACTAAATTGTTCAGTTCAAAGGAGTTGCAACAAGCCACTGATCACTTTAATGTGAACCGTATACTTGGTATCGGTGGCCAAGGTACTGTCTACAAAGGGATGCTTTCGGATGGAAGAATTGTGGCAGTGAAGAAGTCCCAAAAGGTAGACAAAGATGATCTCGAGGTCTTCATTAACGAGGTAGTCATTCTGTCGCAAATAAATCACAGAAATGTAGTCAAGCTACTGGGATGTTGTTTAGAGACCGAAGTTCCCCTTCTAGTTTACGAGTTTATTCCAAATGATACGCTTTTTCAACATATCCACAGCCCAACTGAGGAATTCCCATTAACATGGGAAATGCGGTTAAGAATTGCCACAGAAGTATCATTAGCACTTTCATATTTGCATTCTGCCGCATCTGTACCCATCTACCATCGAGACATCAAATCGACAAACATACTCTTGGATGATAAATACCAAGCAAAAGTTTCGGACTTTGGAACATCGAGGTCAGTTTCTATTGATCAAACTCACTTGACTACAAAAGTTATAGGAACCTTTGGTTACTTGGATCCGGAGTACTTCCAGTCGAGCCAATTCACAGAAAAAAGTGACGTTTACAGCTTTGGTGTTGTCATGGTTGAGCTTCTAACTGGGCAGAAAGCAATATCGTCTATTAGATCACAAGATCAAGGAAAGAGTTTAGCCACAAATTTCTTGCAATCAATAGAGGAAAATAGTTTACATGATATTCTTGATGCTAGGGTGCTCAATGAAGGCAGGAAAGAAGAAATTATGGCTATTGCTCAACTTGCTAGAAGGTGTCTGTATTTGAATGGAAAGAGAAGGCCAACAATGAAAGAAGTAGCAGCAGAACTCGAAGCAATTCAAATGTCGAAACAAGGATCATCTGTTCAAGATAATTTTGGTGACACAGAACACCGCTCAATAGTTGAGGAGTCTGAGGTTTATGATTTTGCATCCATCTCAGGAAGCATCCGTTTTGATAATATCACAACCTCCTCCCCATCTGATGTCGATCCACTATTGTACGCTAAATCATGAAGAATTTCATGCATAAGATGTTCATCTCCAACATTTGCGATCGTACGTACCGTAAAACATCACGTATTCATAAATAAGTAATTGGTTTTTTGTAAGAATTCTGTTGTCGTTAAAATTATGTTACTATAATCTATTCGAAGCCTGCTTTTATTATGAAAACAATCTAAATATTACTATGTACAAAGCTGTTAAAATTATTTGTGAACATGTTTTGGCTTAAAGATGATTTGTACTACGACAAATTAGATGGAAATGTATCTACCACATCTTGTAGATGAAAAATTTGTATGAGACAGAAATGTACAACATCCTATCCTATCCTACCTATATTAAATCATATCCTACCTATATTAAAAGTGTGAATGTTAGAGTTACTGTTCAAAATGGTCAACCAAAACGACGTCGTTTTGGTCTATTTTGAACAGTAACACCAACAGTCACTCTTTCAACCCACACTTGAACAGATTGCACCAAACTTTGAAAATGAAAACCCTTCATGTTCAGCTACTGTCACCAACCGCCGCTGCTTAAGCCCACCACCACCACCACCACCACCACCACCACCACCACCACTCTATTTCCTTCTTCAGTCATGTGTCTACAAAATCTCCTCCAACAAATTGAAATTTCTTTTCTACGTTGCTGGATCCAAGAATTCTCTTGAAAATAGCAAATTTGTCTCAGATCTTGATCCGAATGAACTTTTTTTCATGATTTCTGTTGTGAAAATATGTGTGATTGCAAGTGTACAATATCGCAAACAAGTAATAAAGTAGACCTATTGAGTCCGGATTATCGTTCTCACGAAGACTATCTTATTTAGATACTAGTTAAATTAATCGTAATGCTAATTTATTTAAAACAATTTGAATTGAGTTGATTGGATTTGAAAGATTTAAAATAGAACTATGAATTTAAGGAAATAATATAATAACTTATGTAAAAGCAAATAACAAGAATTTAGACAAGAATGATAGTTAAAGCGTTTGAACAAACGAATTCACCTAGTTGTCATCTCTAATTCCTCCTCTCAAGATTTGTTCCTAAAGTTGTATTCAGTCGAATTCACGAATTTAACCTAATTTACCTCTCTCGAGTTCAATTAGTCATATCTAATTAAGTCAACTTAGGCAGTCAGAATGATCCTTAATTATATGCATTAATTCTTCTAAGAATTCAATTCAGACCGCAGCAATAATAAAAGTATATATCTACCTTTTATCCAATTGCTGAATTTTACTACGTGGTCTAGATTAATAATTCGTTTCTCAGTTCATTACAATCTACAAGATCAATGAAATAATGACCAGTTATTCTAAGCATTAAGAGAAGAAGTAAAATCAAATACTTAAACAATTTATAAGTCAAAACTTGATATTCAAAATTAAAGAATTAATCTAGGCTACATCGTTCATCCAAACTATAAATTTAGCTACTCATGATTCGGGAAGAAGAAAACATTAGAAGATTTGAATACATAACCAGGTTCTGAAAAAAAGATGAAAATATGAAAATATGTTGATTATCTTGCACCAATATATCTTGATCTTCACGTTCCAATCTTCTTGATCTTGGTCGTTATTCGTTTTCTTCGCCGTTCTTTTCTCCGTCTTCTCTTGTGTTCTCTCCAAGAATTAACCACCTTTATTTTTTGACCTAGGATAGGTCTTTATATAGTGTTTTACTAATTTTACAACTCATGTACATGAAAAGACGAAAAAGACCCTGACTAAAATTAAAAATAAACCAAAAAACGGTCAGACGTGCGGATAACGCATTGCCGCGGTCGAACCGCGGTTTGCAAACCGCAGGTTCACCGCGGCAAACAGTGAAAAACTTTCCAAATTGAATTCTAATCCCAAATTGCAGCTTTAGTCCTCCAAGATTTGATATGTATTTTATTTGGTCCCCACGTCATGTTTCTTTATAATTTGTCCTTTTTGCCTTTTATTTGCATCCAAGGTCCTTCAACTTTTGATTTTATCCTCTTTAGTCCTCCAATTTCTACTTTCATTTCAATTTAGTCCTCTTTTATTTGCGATCCAAGTCCTTCAACTTTTGGATGTTTGCAAGTTGATCTCATATCCAAGTTTTCGTAAGCCTTTAGTCCCTTTTCGCCTATTTTGCTTTGTTTTTCTCTAATTCCATCCGATATCGGGTTTTGACCTAAAACAATTAAATCAATACACAATTAAGTAGAAAATCACTTAAGAGTACTTACAATCGTCCACTTTTGATGGTCCAGATAAGTGTAAAATCACACTTATCAAATACTCCCAAACTTGAACATTTGTTCGTCCTCGAACATGACTACTTACTTAAACAATCACACAAATAATATTAATTTTACTATGACAGATAGCTTGCCGAATTTGCTTCATGCTTTTGAAACAACTCAATCAATTTATAAAAAACTTCTAATACCAAAATCAATTTTTACTTATCCGATACTCGATTGATATATGTGTGTGCGCATAGTCAATCCAATCAACATAGACCTTTAGGTTGGTAATATTCCGCCCCCAATGGTCAAATATTTCACTTTTCTCTCGTAAGAATACACACTCCCATAATGGTATTTATCTCTTCCTTTGAATGTTAACTCTAAAGTTGTCCTCAAAACACTTATTCTTTTATCGCTCACACTTTGGTTAGGTCTAGTCAATACAGTTGCTATCTAGATCTGTGATGATTCTCTTTTTATTGAATGCTTTGGCCATCAAACTTCCACCAGGTAAGTCAAACCCACTAGTCATCTAAATCCCCAAGTTATGACAAATGCTCAATCTTGCTTTTACTTTTTTTTTTCTTTTTTTTCTTTTTTTATATATATAATCATATATAGATATATATCTTATGTGTAAGACCTCACTCCATTAAGCTTTCTAGATGACCCTTGTAGCGAGATTTAAGTCGATAGCTCCTAGGTCTGATAGACTTTAGGGCACCGAGTTTTGAGAACTCCAACGAGATTTATCACTCGAGTCAACTAGGCTACGAAGAGAAGTATAAGATAATGCAAGTGCAATGCCTTTTTTTTTTGCAAGATAATTAAGCGGGGATTAGATTCCTAGTATCCGGTCAATATCTAGATTCCACCTGGTAGCCAAATACACTCCACACAACTATTACTCAAGCACGGAATCAACACCTATCTAAACAACTTCTGCAATAGTTTAACCACCCCCAAAATATTTTTTCAACTGGTTAGGTAATTGATTTATCAACTGGTAGTCTTAGTTTCACAACTTAGGTTCACTATTCTTTCATTGTATTCTATTTAATATACCAACCAAAGGTAGTGATATTCATAACTATTGTGCTCACACTTAATCATATCTCATATGTATAAGTATAATCTATAAAAACAGCTTAAGCAGCATCACCTAGTCATAATTCATGAATTGATAACAGTTTCAAATAATATTATCATAAGCCGGCAAGGCTATCCAACATACAAGCACACAAATAATTTTTATTTTTTATTTTATTTCACAACACACACACACACACATAACAATAATGCAAATAATAAAGTCTCACCCACAAACTTAAAATCTACATTGTCCTCAATGTGACAAAAGAAAGTAAAATAAATAAAAAAGGAAAGAGTTTACCCGAATCAAAAGGCGTAGAGACAATTTCGGGCTTTCAGCTGATCAATACGCATTGGGATTGGAATGACGATGTGTAGCCTGAAATAAAAAAATAAAAAAATAAATGTACTTAATTACTAAAAATTGGGAAACGTGTTCTACTTCCTAATGCACTCCTAAAATTCTACATGCAATGTTAAAGAAAATAGAAAGGAATCGCTATCGCTTTTCCTCCTTCTGCGAGATTTGGCCAATCACAGGCTGCACTTTTCACCGGAAGCTTCAACGGATTGAGGCGACGAATTTGAGCATTTATTATAAGCGGGCGAGTGGGGAATTTGGAAATAGGAAGAGACGTGTTTTAACCGCTATTCTAAAAAGCTCGCATAAACTTCGTCTTAGGCGGGCGGTGAGGCGTGACTTCCACGCCTCACGTCTTACCATCGTCTTGTCCTTATCTCGCTCTAGCGTAGGCCTTGCTTAAGTCCGAAAAGCGTGAAAATCGACCTTCATGCCTATTCACGCTTTATGTTTTTTAGATCATTGTTTTAAACAGGCTTTCTTGCGAGTTTCGTCTTAGTGCATGTTTGGCAGTGATTATTTTTTAATCATTTATGAATTGTAGATCTTGTAAAATAAAGTGAGTAATTTAAGTTTAATCAAACCAACTGTCATTCGACTTTTCAAAGTGTGTTATTCATATACCATCAACATCAAATGTTTGTTTGTTTGTTTTTAAATTTTACTCTATCATTATATTCAATTTCAATCATCAATTATATTAATTTTGGATCTCTATAAACGATTTTTTGTTTTATAAATTGAAACGTTTTGTAAGTAACAATTAGATTCTCGTTTTACATGAGCATCATATAAAAAAATTAACTAATGACTCCACATTGGTTAGTCTCCATATCTGGTTACGAATTTTGTGATATATCATGTGTATCTCACATTTTTTTGAAATATTTTACACATAATAATACTACATCTAATTTACTGTGAAAAGTTCATCTACTTCTTTATCATCTCACCCTCGTCAATCACTATCAATGTTCATTTAAAATGTTGTTCCAAGAAATTTGACGGGTTGTGGTAGATGTAAGCTGTTAAAATAGACACATGTAGATTGTGCATGAAAAAAGAGGGATTACTTAAGTACGAGAAGCAAATGACGATGAAGTAGTACATGTATGTGAGATAGGAAAAAAATGAATTTCTTTTTCTTTTTATTTATTCTTCTTTTTTTTCATTAATTTATTTGTATTCTAATTAAAAGTGAATTATTAATTATTTCCTATTGAGTAACATGCCATGTGTTATTTTAATTTTTTTTTAACACAATCCATAACTTTGGACTGGACTACAAACAATTTTGAAGGTTAATGAATCAAATGTGAAGAAAAATAAACCGAAAATGCAAATTTTTCCCTATCGCTACTATGCTATAATCCAATTGGAAAAATTATTATTCACATTTTAGTCCAAAACAATGTATTTTTAGAGACATCATTATGACGTCATTTTTTAATTTTATTGTGGTAAAACGACGTCATTTTATAATTCATTCTAGAATGATGATTTTTTATTTTATTTTAATGGTGGGTCCGTTATTTTAGATCCACTAAAGTGAATCGGGATGGACCATGTCATGTAAACTTGGCGTTCTTTGATTCATATATTTTTTGCATCTTTTATTTATGAAAAAATTATTTGATTTTGTACAGTCAATTCCTTTGAGCGGAATGCATTGACGAGGGATGTGGAAGCAAAGGATGGACCCCCAATGTCCATATATTGAGTGATCAATCAATACCAATAACACTCTGCTTATTCAAACCTCTCTCTTTCTTCTATTAATAAATTTTCATAATTTGGAGTGTTTCGACATTTTCTTTGTTGAAAATTCAGCAAGACTTTAGAGAAAGAAAGAAGAATGGAGCTTCCTTACAGTCCACTTGTATTCATTTCATCATTCTATATATATAACTTACTCAATATTCCTCCACCAACTTATAATGATTTGGAGGTTGTGATATTCTTTGCCTTTAATAGTGTCAAAGGGCTACGTGTTTTACAGCTGAAGGTATGTGAATCTCCCTTGTATTGATGGTCAAGATAATAGCCAGAAGAATGGATGAATTTTGGAACAAGATACAAAAAGAGAATCGAAGATCAAGGCACGGGATTGAAGATTCTTCAGCCGGAGTCACGGGTTGTATTTATTTCTTCTTCTTTTTCTTTCGCCGGATCATGATGAAGTCAATTATTGTCATAATTGACGAAATCATGTCCGGCTAATTTACTTTTTCTAGGATGAACGATGAAACCTCATGATTTTTAATTAATTAGAAGTTTTTCTATTTTAGTAATTAATTGCTTTTGGGTTGATTATTCTTTATGCAGTTTTTCTATTATTTTAATGCTTGATCACCATTAGAATATATTGTGATCTATATTGAAGTCGAGAGATTCAATATAGATTAAGCACGTGATATTGAATAACATGGGGTCCAATAATAGATAGAGATTACTATTATGCTTTATGAAATCTATTTAGGTGTTCTTGAGATTTTAATGCATCTGTTTATGTTCGAAGCTTAATTAGAGATAATGAAGTTACCATAACATATAGAATTTTTTGACCATCGAGAGAGGCTTTCGATTAATTTAGGAACGCTGATTTTCAATCTATGGTAATTATAAGCTAAAACAGTTAAACAGATATTTGATTAAGGAAAGTGTTGGTGGATTCGCAAATCCTAGAGTTAGTAGATTTTGAATTCGTTCTTACCTTTTTAAAGTTAATTGTTTGATAATTTAGTTTTAATTAAAATAATATAGAATCACAAAAAATCAATTTGAATCTGTGTTTTCATGTTGTTAAAATTTAGGTTATAAATTAATTGGTTAAATTGATATCTGGTCTTCGTGGGTTCGACACTCTATTTATCACTTTATTACTTGTCAACGATCCGTCCACTTGCGGGATTATAATCGCACAACAGCTATGCTTTTAAGAAAATCAGTTTTTACTGTGCTGAAGAATCAGATAAGTGTTTGGTAAATTATTGTTTCATTATTGCTTTATATTTCAAAATCAATATTTAAACGTTTGGTAATAAAAGTAATTTATTGCTGTGATTGTATAAGATTATTAAAATGTACATTAATTATAATAATATTATTTTTGTATTATTATTATCATGAGTAGTATCGTAAAATTTATTTTTACTTCTATAACAATATGTAATATTATCAAATATTTTTTCAAAACAATGTATTTACCATAATTATTTTAAAATAAAAACAATATATATCTATTAAATCTTAAAATTTTAAAACATTAAAAAATAAAAGCATACAAATATTGTACAAAAATCAATTAAATTTAAATTTAAATTATTTGTGGAGATGCATTATAATTAGAATACTAATAAATTTGTGACGTAAAAGGAATTACATTAATTAATTAAGGTCAAAATTGGTATTTTAATAATAGATAGATAGAAAAGCTAAAAGCATAATCTGAAAAGCTACTCTTTTGCTGCTTCTTAAAATCTGCTACAAGATTATACAGATTCTTTTAGATTCACTTTTTAAAAATTTACCAAACACATAAAACAACTTTTGATTGTTTGACAATTAGAAGTTGGGCTCCAAAATCAATCACAAACGGGCCCTTAATTATAGAGGTTAATTTAGAGACTCTCTTGAAGCATAATTAGAGCATCTCCAACAAGCTTTTTAAACATAAGATGCTCTTTAATTTAAAGAGTCAACATTTAAAATTATGCTACAATAGACTCTTCAATTTAACATTTTAATTTAGAGAGTGTGTTTGACTCTCCAAATTTGGAGAGCTAAATCCACTTTCTATTATTAAATACATTGAAATAATTTCAATTTTCAATACTTGATATATTGACTTTAATTAAATAATACATACAAATTGGGAGAGAAACATATGAAAAAAAAAAAAAAAAGAATAGAGAGAAAAATATTAAATGCTTATTGGAAGAAGTAAAATGAAGAGCATGGATAAAGAGCTACGAAATGTTTTAAAAAAAATTGCTCTTTAAATTTATAAATACTCTTTAAATGCTAAAGATGCTCTTTAAATATTGAAAAGCCGTTGTAGATACTCTTACAAGAGTTGGTTCTTTAAAACATAGAGCATTTTATGTTTAAAGAGTCTCTACTCTAACTAGTTGGTTCAATACACGCTTGGGAGAATAGAGATGTGTCTTAGTAATAGGTGAGAATGTATCACTTTTTTTAATTTTATTTTAATTTGCAGTAAAGTAGTTAAATATGCTTTTTATCCATACATTTTTTACGATCCACAACTTACTAGTCGCTTATTATTCACACATATTATAGGACCTATAACTTGTAAACATTTAAAAAATAATTTCAACTAGATTTTCTTGACAATTTTGTGTTTACTGTGGGAATAGTGCTAAATGACTGGGTGACCTGACAAATTTATCTAAATAACCGTTGACCCATTTTACAAGTAAATTACTAAATATATCCATGCTTTTTCTTCTCCACTTATTACATTGGATGCATTAAAGACCTACAATTCTACTTTTTTGAAATTGATTTGGGTATTTTTATATTTTTTTTTATCAACCAGTAAATGTCAAAATACTAGAAAGACTGTATATATATATATATATATATATATATATATATATATATATATATATGTAATTTGCTCTATTTTAAATGTCACATTTGGTACTTATTTCTATATAAGCCAACTGAAACATGCATGGTGAACTAGTTCAAAGAAAACGACATTGTAACATGTCTTGTTTTTTAGTAAAAATATTCCCCCACAAAATAATTTTTTCAACACAATTAAAAGGAAAGAATGGTAAAAGTAAATACTATACTCTTTTAATATGAACGCTGTAATATAATTACTTGGACGGGTTGGATTAATAGTTGGCAGAGAATGAAAACTTTTCAATGGTCATTAAGTCAAAAGACTAGATCATATATATCCACTGACATGAATTTACTTTGAGATGAATGTGGTGTATGATGTTATTTAATTAGCACATTAATTTATATATCCAAATGATCATAATTCCATCTCTATTACAGTCTGCAGATTAAGTGTTTGTAACGAAGGCTAAAAGGAGGATGAGTATGCAGATGCTTCTCTACATTACATTGTCGTTATGGGCAATGACACCAATGGCATTCGCAGTACGTTTGTCGAAGCCAAATTGTCAAGAAAAGTGCGGAAATGTCATCATTCCCTATCCCTTTGGAATTGGCCCGGAATGCAGCGGTAATTCGTCATTTACAGTAAGCTGTAGAAATATCACAAATCTGGAAACACCTTTCTTGAGCAGCCTCAATCTGGAAGTGTTAAATATTTCTACGGACTACAGTACAATTACTCTGAACCAGCCTGTGTCGCCTATAAATTGCTCTCTTGAACAGAAGGGAGTGTCTTTGGGAAAATCACTGTCGGGAATTCCTTTTATCTTCTCAAGAGTGTACAGTGTATTGGCTGTATTAGGCTGCAACAATGTGGTTACATTGCTTTCGAATGGAACTACAACTGCAGGAGGGTGTGTGGCCATTTGTGGATATGTTCCTAATTCTACAGACTCAGGCTGCAATGGCGTTAACTGCTGCAAGGCAAATATCCCGCTGGGGCTCCAGGAACCGCACGTAATTTACAGGATCATTGACGCCAATAATAACAATAGCTCTTGCGGGTATGCCTTCCTGGTTGATCAGAACTGGCTCCAAAATGATTACAGAAAATATACTGGCCTTCGAGATGTAAATCCATTTGACAGGTCATTTGTAAATGCACCTGTAGTACTTGAATGGAAATTTCCAACACGTTCTTCCACCGGTCTTTATTGCCAATATCGCAGCCCTGGTCCTTACTATTCGGGATGGGACGATGAACCTGATTATGACTCCTTACTTATGCAATGCCATTGCATAGAAGGGTTTGAAGGGAATCCATATCTAGATGAAGGGTGCAAAGATATTGACGAGTGCAGCAATCCAAACCTGAATTTCTGCAATGGGACGACTTGTATCAATGAATTTGGGTATTGTAGATGTCAAAAAGGCATGAAATCTCGTTCAAAAATGGCATTTATTGGCATTGGCGCCGGGCTTGGTGCACTAATTTTACTCGTCGTCGCTGGGAGGTCGTACAAAGTTATTAGGAGAAGAATTAAGGCAAATCGGAAGCAAAAGTTTTTCAAGCGCAATGGAGGCTTATTGTTGGAACAACAATTGTCATCGGCTCAAAATGGTGTAGAGAGAACTAAATTGTTTAGTTCAAAGGATTTGGAACAAGCCACAGATCACTTTAATATGAACCGTATACTTGGTAGAGGTGGCCAAGGTACTGTCTATAAAGGGATGCTTTCGGATGGAAGAATTGTGGCAGTGAAGAAGTCCCAAAAGGTAGACGAAGATGATCTCGAGGTCTTCATTAACGAGGTTGTCATTCTGTCGCAAATAAACCACAGAAATATAGTCAAACTACTGGGATGTTGTTTAGAGACCGAAGTTCCCCTTCTAGTTTGCGAGTTTATTCCAAATCATACACTTTTTCAACATATCCACAGCCCAACTGAGGAATTCCCATTAACATGGGAAATGCGGTTAAGAATTGCCACAGAAGTATCATTAGCACTTTCATATTTGCATTCTGCCGCATCTGTACCCATCTACCATCGAGACATCAAATCGACAAACATACTCTTGGATGATAAATACCGAGCAAAAGTTTCAGACTTTGGAACATCGAGGTCAGTTTCTATTGATCAAACTCACTTGACTACAAAAGTTATAGGAACCTTTGGTTACTTGGATCCAGAGTACTTCCAGTCAAGCCAATTCACAGAAAAAAGTGATGTCTACAGCTTTGGTGTTGTCATGGTTGAGCTTTTAACTAGCCAGAAAGCAATCTCTTCTATTAGATCACAAGATCAAGGAAAGAGTTTAGCCACAAATTTCTTGCAATCAATAGAGGAAAATAGTTTACTTGATATTCTTGATGCTAGGGTGCTCAATGAAGGCAGGAAAGAAGAAATTATGGCTATTGCTTAACTTGCTAGAAGGTGTCTATATTTGAATGGAAAGAGAAGGCCAACAATGAAAGAAGTAGCAGCAAAACTCGAAGCAATTCAAATGTCGAAACAAAGATCATCTGTTCAAGATAGTTTTGGTGACACAGAACACCACTCAATAGTTGATGTGTCTGAGGTTTATGATTTTGCATCCATCTCAGGCAGCATCCGTTTTGATAATATCACAACCTCCTCCTCATCTGATGTCGATCCACTATTGTACACTAAATCATGAAGATTTTCATGCATAGGATGTTCATCTCCAACATTTGCGATCATTTGTACCTTAAAACATCACGTATTCATAAATAAGTAATTGGTTTTTTGTACGAATTCTGCTGTCGTCAAAATTATGTTACTATAATCTATTCGAAGCCTCCATTTATTTTGAAAACAATCTAAATATTACTATGTACAAAGCTGTTAAAATTATTTGTGAACATGTTTTTGGCTGAAAGATGATTTGTACTACGACAAATTAGATGGAAATATCTCATCCACATCTTGTAGATGAAAAATTTGTATGAGACAGAAATGAACAACATTATCTCTATAAGTATGTAGACACTAAAAAATTTGTATGTAACTTTTTTATTTATTTCTCTAAATTACTTGGGTTTCGTTGTGCATTTTTCATGCACGTTCGGAATGGCTTTATTGAAAATAAGCACCAAATGTAAGTGGGCCCATATTGAAAATAAGCTACATTTGGTGCTTATTTTTTAGAATAAGCCAACCCAAACATGCTCGGGTGAAGTAGTTCAAAGAAAACGACATTGTAAGTTATAACGTGCCCTGTTTTTTAGTAAAAATATTCCTGGAAAAAAAAAAATAACTCAACATAATTCGAAGGAAAGAATGGTAAAAGTAAATACTATTCTTTTTTAATACGAAAGCTGTAATATTTTTACTTGGACGGATTGGATTAGTTGACAGAGAATGAACACTTGGTGTAGATTATAAACTAGTTTGTTTGACCAAAATGGTTTATTTGATCAAAAACGATTTATTTGACCAAAATTTTTGCCTCGTAACATGACATTTTTGACAATTATTGGTCAAATAAACTATTTTGATCAAATAAGCCAGTTTATAATCCACACCAAACGAGCACTAAGTCAAAATAATAATGAAAAATCCAAAAACTTTTTTCATTGATATTTTGGAGTATTTCAGATTTTTTTCCTATTGAAAAGTCAACAAGATGTTATTAGAGTAGTGTCTATTTTGAATTTCTGAACATGCATTAATTTCTGCATTTCTTCATTACATATATTTATATATATTCAACTCTTCAATCATCCTTTAGTAAATAAAATTAATGAATAGGAGGCTGTGATTCTGATGGTGTCAAAGGATTCATCACTTTAAGGTACGTGAACTTTTTTTTTTTGAAAGACGAATTGTTGTTTTAATCAATATCTTAAAATTTAACCTCCAAAACTTTGGTAAAATTCTCCCTTTGTCTGTCTACAAAAGTTGGTACAGTGTTGATTGAATGTTGGGTAATTCCTTCTACACAAAGATAAAAAATAAGTTTTACAAAAGTGTAAATCAACTACTTATATCATGAAGTAAGGCTTAACATGCCGTGTTTGTAATTAGTGTCAATATGTTTGCAACTTCAGTTAATGTCTCCACTAGATTAGAATATTGGTTCCGCCCCCTTCGACACAAAGAGATGCAAGGACAATAGGTTTAGGGTTCTTAGGTTTTCGCTCGAGTCCTATAGTAAATCTTGATCTTTAATCAGTTGAAGCTATGCCAGGATGTGTAAGATATAGACATAGATACCCAAAAAGACTATATCATATATATCAACTGACATGTATTTACTTTGAGCTGAATGTGGTGTATGAGGTTATTTAATTAACACATTAATTTATATATCCAAATGATCATAATTCCATCTCTATTACAGTCTGCAGATTAAGAGTTTGTAACGAAGGCTAAAAGGAGAATGAGTTTGAAGATAATTCTCTACATTACATTGTCGTTATGGGCAATGAGACCAATGGCATTGGCAGTACGTTTGTCGAAGCCAAATTGTCAAGAAAAGTGTAGAAATGTCACCATTGCCTATCCTTTGGAATTGGCCTGGAATGCAGCGCGAACTCGTCGTTTACAGTAAGCTGTCGAAATATCACAAATCACGAAACACCTTTCTTGAGCAGCCTCAACCTGGAAGTGTTACAAATTTCAACTGACTACAGTACAATTACTCTGAACCAGCCTGTGTCGCCTTTAAATTGCTCTCTTGAACAGAAGGGAGTGTCTTTGGGAAAATCACTGTCGGGAACTCCTTTTATCTTCTCAAGATTGTACAATGTATTGGCTGTATTAGGCTGCAACAATGTGGTTACATTGCTTTCGAATGGAACTACAACTGCAGGAGGGTGTGTGGCCATTTGTGGATATGGTTCTAATTCTACAGACTCAGGCCGCAATGGCGTTAACTGCTGCAAGGCAAATATCCCGCTGGGGCTCCAGGAACCGCAAGTAATTTACAGAATCATTGACGCCAATAATAACAATATCTCTTACGGGTATGCCTTCCTGGTTGATCAGAACTGGCTCCAAAATGATTACAGAAAGTATACTGGCCTTCGAGATGTAAATCCATTTGACAGGTCATTTGTAAATGCACCTGTAGTACTTGAATGGAGATTTCCAACACGTTCTTCCACTGGTCTTTATTGCGAATTCCGCGGCCCTGGTCCTTACTATTCGGGATGGGACGATGAACCTCATTATGACTCCTTACTTAGGCAATGCCATTGCAGAGAAGGGTTTGAAGGGAATCCATATCTAGATGAAGGGTGCCAAGATATTGACGAGTGCAGCAATCCAAACCTGAATTTCTGCCAAGGGGGTTGTACCAATACAGTTGGGTCTTATAGATGCAGTAGATCTCGTGTAAAAATGATATTTATTGGTGTTGGTGCTGGGCTTGGTGCACTTCTCTTACTCGTTGGACCCTGGTGGTCGTACAGAGTTATTAGGAAAAGAATTAAGTCAAAACGCAAGCAAAAGTATTTCAAACGCAATGGTGGCTTATTGTTGGAACAACAATTGTCTTCAACTCAAAATGGAGTCGAGAAAACTAAATTGTTTAATTCAAAGGAGTTGAAACAAGCCACTAATCACTTTAATGTGAATCGTATACTTGGTCGTGGCGGCCAAGGTACTGTGATGCGGAACTATTAGAAGAGAAGATCGTAAAACAGTTTGAGGAGAAGAAAGATGCGTAACTTTCAGCTCGGGTGTCAGATTTAGATGAGCGAGTACATTTCGAAAGCGTTTTTCGATTCTGCACAACAAAGAACAAGAAATTTTTATTGTTATTCACGTTCCGTTCTGCATCAGGTGGTATCAGAGACATGGCCGACGATCATAGTAGGGCTATTGACGAGAGGTTTGAGGCAATTGAGACCAATCTCCAATACATAAGCAATCAACTCAGAGACTTACTCACTGCCTTGAATCTTGGCAGAAATAACCCTAGGCAGCCGCCTGTTGATCCTGTTCCGGTTGCTGCTTCTGTAAATCATGCCCTAGTATGCTATCAGTAGCGACACGATGGCTATAACGATTACAAAATCAAAGCGGAGATTCCTATTTTCAATGGGAGTCTAGATGTGGAGTCCTTTCTTGACTGGTTGAGTGAGGCAGAAAGGTTTTTTGAAATTATGGAGGTTAGTGATGAACGCAAGGTTGCAATCGTAGCATACAAACTCAAGGGAGGTGCAGGAGCCTGGTGGCAGAGTATACTTGATGAACGTTACAGGTTGCGACAACCACCCATAGAGATTGGATCATGATGAAAGATTTGTTGAAACAGCGATTTCTTCCTAGAGATTATATACAGGCGTTGTACCGACAGTTTCTGGATTGTCGGCAGGGAAGTCGCTCTGTAGCAGCCTATACTGAGGAGTTCTTGAGACTACAATCTCGTTGCGACGTAGTGGAGACTGATGATCATCAGATCGCGAGATTTATAAGGGGACTAAAGTATGAAGTTCAGTTCAGGACAAGTTAGGAGTTCAGCCCATTCATTCGCTGATAGATGCTAGGGAGATGGCATGTCGAGCCGAATCACTACTTACGCAGCAGTCGCGACGACCTCCACCTTTTTGAAGATATCCTGATAATGCTGTTCGTAGAGCACCAGAGGGGTCGCGTCCACCCCAGGCCGCGACTAACCCACCAACATTCAACAATACAGTGGGACCTAAACGAGTTGTAAATGGAGAGAAGTCGAATGATAATAGAGCAGCGAACAATCTTTATGCAAAACCAATTGTTGGGAAGTGTTTTAGGTGCGGGAAGCCCGGACATAGATCGAATGAGTGTCCAGAATGAAGACCAGTACATGTTGTAGATGCAGCTGTTGAAGATGATGAGCAGGATGAGGGACATGTCGGCGTTGAAGATGAGGATGAGGCAAAAGAATACACTGATGAGGTGTGTGGAGAAGAACAGGGAAATTTTGTGTGTATTGTGAAAAAAATCTTATGTTCGCCCAAGCAGGAAGAGTTGACTTAGCGCAAAAAGATCTTTCAGGCCAAGTGTCGAGTCAACGGTGCTATTTGCAGTTTGATCATAGACAGTTGCAGTTGTGAGAATCTAATCGAAACAAAGTTAGTGGATCATCTAAAGCTGCCAACCGAACCACATCCAGCTCCTTATCATATTGGTTGGATTAAGAAGGGTCCGTCCATACATGTAACTCGAATTTGTAGGGTACCTTTGTCCATGGGTAGCTTTTACAAATCAGAGGTTATTTGTGACATTGTTGATATGGACACATGTCATATACTATTGGGCCGACCATGGCAGTTTGATGTGGATGCTACACATAGGAGTAGGGATAACACATACTTGTTCCGATGGAGGGATAAGAAGATTATGGTTGTGCCAACAGGGAGTACACAGAAAGCTTCTGAAGTGGAAGGGAAAGCTTTCCTGGCTATTGCAAATTCAGTTCGAGAGTTTTACGCTGATGTAAAAAAATTCAGGAGAATTTATGCTTTGGTAGCCAAAGTAGAGGAAGTAAGAGATGAAATTCCCGAGTCTGTTAAGAACTTATTGAAGGAGTTTCGAAGCGTGACTGCAGAACCAGAGGAACTACCCTCCATGCGAAACATTCAGCATTGTATTGATTTTATTCCTGGAGCTCGTTTACCCAATCTACCCCATTATAGGATGAATTCGAAGGAGAGTCAGATTTTACAAGACAGTGTTGAAGAATTGCTACAGAAGGGTCATATCAAGGAGAGTATCAGTCTATGTGCAGTACCAGCATTACTTGTACCAAAAAAGGATGGGTTGTGGAGGATGTGTGTTGATAGTCAAGCTATCAACAAGATTACTGTGCAGTATAGATTTCCTATACCTAGGTTGGATGATATGCTGGATCAGTTGGCTGGATCCAATGTGTTTTCGAAGATCGATTTGAAGAGTGGGTATCATCAGATTCGAATTCGACCCGTGGATGAGTGGAAAATAGCTTTTAAAACAAAAGA
The DNA here is from genome assembly GCA_030279155.1 of Forsythia viridissima. NCBI lineage: Eukaryota > Viridiplantae > Streptophyta > Magnoliopsida > Lamiales > Oleaceae > Forsythia > Forsythia viridissima. The sequence continues at coordinate 39,794,568 of CM059041.1, read as the reverse complement.
GGGGTTGTATGAGTGGTTGGTTATGCCGTTCGGCCTTTCCAATGCTCCGAGTACTTTCATGCGATTGATGAACCAGGTTTTGAAACCTTTATTGGGCAAATTTGTTGTCGTTTATTTTGACGACATTCTAATTTTTAGTCGTGATGGAGATGATCACAAAGAACACTTGAGGAGGGTGTTGGAAGTGTTGCAGGATAATAAATTGTTCGTCAACCTGAAAAAGTGCAGCTTTATGACGAATAGAGTTCTATTTCTGGGTTATGTAGTAAGTTCTAAAGGGATACTTGTTGATGAGCAGAAAATTCAAGCGATCAGGGATTGGCCGTCACCTACCTCCCTTACTGAGGTACGGAGCTTCAATAGGCTAGCTATTTTCTATAGACGCTTTATTCGAAATTTTAGCAGTGTCGTTGATCCCATAACGGACTGCTTGAAGAAGAAAAAGGAGGAGAAATTTGAGTGGATAGGGGCTGCTGCTAAAAGCTTCGATGAGGTCAAGCAGAAATTAACTTCTGCTCCTATTTTGGCATTACCAGATTTTGAGAAAATCTTCGAGATTGAGTGTGATGCTTGTGGGACTGGGATTGGAGGCGTACTTTCTCAAGGAGGCAAACCGGTTGCATATTTCAGTGAGAAGTTTAATGAAGCCAGGCAGAAGTGGTCGACTTATGAGCAAGAGTTGTATGCAGTATTTCGAGCATTGAAGAATTGGGAACATTATCTACTGCCACGAGAATTTGTGATCTATTCGGACCACAAGTCGTTGGTACACTTTAAAACCCAAAGGGATTTGAAAAATAAGATGCATGTTCGCTGGGCCGCATATTTTGGACAGTTTAATTATGTAATAAAGCACAAATCTGGGGCTACTAATCGGGTTGCGGATGCTTTAAACAGGAGAGCAGCTTTGCTGGTTACTGTAAGTAATGAGATGGTTGGGTTTGAGTTTCTCCAGGAACTTTATGAGGCAGATGTAGACTTTGGGTCGATATGGGCAAAACATGTAGAGAAGCAAACGATGGGTGATTTTCTGGTACATGATGGATTTTTGTTTAAAGGGAATCGATTGTGTATCCCACGCACATCCTTGCATGAAAAGTTAATAAGAGAGTTGCATGATGGGGGTTTGAGTGGTCACTTGGGCCGGGACAAGACGATTATCAGTCTCGAGGAGCATTACTATTGGCCACAATTGAAATGGGAGGCTAGCAAATTTGTAAGGAAGTGTCCAGTTTGCCAAACGCAGAAGGGACACGGTCAGAACACCGGGTTGTAAATACCTTTACCTATCCTAGAGCAACCTTGGGATGATCTTTCTATGGACTTTGTGTTGGGACTGCCTCGCACCCAACGGGGTTCAGATTCTATCTTTGTTGTGGTGGACAGGTTCTCCAAAATGGCACATTTTATTCCTTGTTGTAACACCAGTGATGCCCCACATGTTGCGAAATTGTTCTTTCAGGAGATTGTCCGATTACATGGGGTCCCTCGATCTATCACCTCTGATCGAGATCCAAAGTTCTTGGCTCATTTTTGGTCGACTTTGTGGAAGAAATTTGGGACAGAGTTACGCCTCAGCAGTACCGCGCATCTTCAGACCGATGGACAAACTGAGGTGGTCAACAGGACCTTAGGAAATCTACTACGATGCATCTGTGGTGAGAAGAATAAACAATGGGATTTTGCGTTAGCGCAGGCTGAATTTGCATATAATAGTGCGTCTCACTCTTCGACAGGTACATCACCTTTTGCTATTGTTTATAGGAGGACTCCGCGACAGGCGGTGGACTTGGTTAGGCTTCCAAGCTTATTGAAGAAAAGCAAAGCAGCCGAACAATTGGCTAAACAACATGTGGAGGTGCTCGACCAAGTGAAAAGAAAGTTGGAAGCCTCCAATGCAAAATATAAGGCTGCTGTTGATGTTCACAGGCGCCACAAGACATTCCAGGTGGGTGACATGGTTATGGTGTTTCTGAGGAAGGAGCGTGGTGGGAGTCAGAAGAAGTTTGGACCTTTTCAGATTCTGCGAAAGATCAATGATAATGCATGTGTTCTCGATCTTCCTGAACACATAAAGATTTCCAGGACGTTTAATGTTGCAGACCTTTATGAGCATGTGTCCGCCGGTGATGAGCCTTTGTATCCTGATGACAACTCGGGGTCGAGTTGTTCTGAAGTGGAAGGGAATGATGCGGAACTGTTAGAAGAGAAGATCGTAAAACAGCTTGAGGAGAAGAAAGATGCGTAACTTTCAGCTCGGGTGTCAGATTTAGATGAGCGAGTACATTTCGGAAGCGTTTTTCGATTGCCGTTGGCCAACATTGTCAAACTTTCAGGGCCAAATTCCATCGTTTAGGTGTCTGTTTTAGCAGTTTTATGTTTTAATTCAGTTTAAGGGTATTTTCGTCATTTAATCAGTCTTTCAGTTTTAATCAGATTTGTCTAGTGAATTAGGGTTTTGGTTTTTTTGAGGACTTTAAATACTCGTCTAGGTTTCAGGAAGAGGGCACTTTCTTTTATCAGAGATTAATAATATTTTCGTTTTTTTTCGTTAATTGGTGGATTCCAATATTTCTCATGTCCGTTCAAGCGAAACTCGATCAACACCCGTTCGTGTGTTACGAACAAGAAATTTTTATTGTTATTCACGTTCTGTTCTGCGTCATACTGTCTACCAAGGAATGCTGTCAGATGGAAAAATTGTAGCCGTGAAGAAGTCCCAGAAGATAGATGAAGATGATCTGGAAGTTTTCATTAATGAGGTTGTTATTCTATCGCAAAGAAACCATAGAAATGTAGTGAAGCTACTAGGATGTTGTTTAGAGACTGAAGTTCCTCTTTTAGTCTACGAGTTTTTTCCTAATGTTACACTTTTTCAACATATCCCTGAGGCAAATGAGGAATTCCCATTATCATGGGAAGCGAGGTTAAGAATTGCCACAAAAGTTGCATCAGTTATTTCTTATTTGCATTCTGCAGCTGCTGTACCCATCTACCATCGAGACATCAAGTCGACAAACATTCTCTTAGATGATAAATACAGAGCAAAAGTTTCTGACTTTAGAACATCAAGGTCAGTTTCGATTGATCAAACTCACTTGACAACAAAAGTTATAGGAGCCTTTGGTTATTTGGATCCAGAGTACTTCCAGTCGAGCCAATTCATAGAAAAAAGTGATGTTTACAGCTTCGGTGTTGTTATGGTTGAGCTTTTAACTAGACAGAAAACAATCTCGTTAATTAAATCACAAGAACAGGGAAGGAGTTTAGCCACGAATTTCTTGCAATCAATGGTGGAAAATGGTTTATTTGATATTGTTGATGCTGGGGTGCTGAAAGAAGGCAGAAAAGAAGAAATCGTGGCTATTGCTCAACTTGCTAAAAGATGTCTACATTTGAATATGAAGAGAAGGCCAAAAATGAAGGAAGTAGCAGTAGAGCTCGAAGGAATTCAGATGTCGAAAATAGAATCTGCTCTTCCAGATAATGTTGGTGACACAGAACACCACTCAATAGTTGAGATGTCTGAAGTTTATGATTTTTCATCCATCTCATGAAGCATCTGTTTTGATAATGTCACAACTTCTCTATTATCTGGTGAATCAAGAAGAATCTCATGTGTTTGGTCCACCATATTTACCTTCAAATGTACCTTAAAAGATCAGGTTTTGATCATAAACAGATAATTGGGTGAATCGTATGTGACCTAGTGAAAGATTTCTATGTTCTCAGCGATATATTCTTCATTTCTATACTCTAGATTTTCTATACTTAATTCCATTATAGTGTGATTTTGTAAGTGAGATAAAATTTTATGGTTGTTTCCCATAAATATAATTTTCTTCGTAATTCATAGATATGAAAGTTTTTCATATTATGTTATTCATTTATCTTAATTATATTTAATTTATAATTTCAAGATGGTAACTTAACATCTCACCAAACATTAGCCTTTTTGTAGTTCTCTGTTTTACTCGTACGGAATTTGAGTACTTCCAGTCGAGCCAATACACAAAAAAAAGTGATGTTTACAACTTTGGTATTGTCATGGTTGAGCTTTTAACTGGGAAGAAAGCAATCTCGTCCATTAGGTCACAAGATCAAGGAAAGAGTTTAGCCACAAATTTCTTGCAATCAATGGAGGAAAATAGTTTACTTGATATTCTTGATGCTGGGTGGTGCTCAAAGAAGGTAGGAAAGAAGAAATTGTGGCTAAACCCTTTTTTTTTTTTAAAATCACAATTACTTAAACCCTTTTTTATAAAAATCTAATCACAAATTGTCAAATCAAAAATTCGATTCACAAATAATAATATACAAATTCAAATTTTTAATTCACAAATTAAATCATAAACTCTCAATTCACAAATAACAAATACAATTACAAAAGTGTAAGTTAGCATATCGTACCTTCAACAGATTGCCAAACTTAATCATAAACTCCAAATTCACAAATTTAATCCACCTTTGGCATTCTTGTTGGTTGCGGGGTGAAGGATTAAAGATTGCTATTTGACTTATAAGTGACGAACGATGGAACGAGTGAAGTGAACAACCAAGGAGAAGAGTCCAGACGAGGGTTTCAAAATTTGGAAAATTTGCTGACAATCTATGTCTCAGTGAATCTGGTTTGGGCTAAATAAAAATAATACCAAATTCATGAATATATTCAATAATTAAAGCATCTTCCCATTTTTGTGTACAAACTCGTTTCTTTACGATTTCTCATTGATTATTCACCCCACAACATTTTCTTCTTTATTAATCCCTTTGACCAAGAGGAAAAATAAATAAAAAATATGATTACCCCAATCAACTTGGCATAAATTCACTTATCCACAGACCTAATAAATTATTTGGGCTTTGGGCTTGTGTGTGGGCTATGTCTATTATATTATTTGTGGAAATTAGGCCACTTACTCTATTTTTCAAAAAAATTTGGAAAATACTGTCATTTTTTTAAAAATTGAAAAATAGACTTCTTTAATATATCAAAATATGGAAGGGTAAAAATATAAAATTAATTACTACAGTGCCTTAAACCCTACCTCTCATTTTTTCTCTGCGATTTTCGGCGAAAATCCCTCAAATTCCTTTGCTAATTTATAGTTTCTATCCGTTTCTTTTTTATTTTAACACTATATTGTTAAACATGGTTGGAGAAGGCGAAAAATCGTTGCAGAATCTTCAGCGATGAAGAGAAAGTGTAGTTCAGTCGAAGGATCTTCAAAAAAGATGAAAAATATTGCACAACCAAAGGTTAAGTTCGATTTATTCTTTATTTTTATATTTTTTTCGATTACTTTAATTTTTACATTTTAAGAGATTTTTTACTTTATGAAATCGAATTTCTGTTTTCTATTATTATTCAATTGATGATGTTGCCTTTAGGAAAATCAGTGACAATGGTTGCTGTGTGAAATTTTTACATTTTGAGGGATTTTTTGTGCTGTGAAATTGTATTTCTGTTTTCAATTATTAACTGGTTGATGATGGTGCCTTTATGAATCCAATAACACATTGTAACCAATGCCTAATCAATGATATATGAAAATGAGATTAAAGTGTAATTTGATGGTATTCAAGTTCCCCAACCTGTTTTTTAAATATATCCTGTATGAAAATATGTCCCTTTTGGTTTGATATGTTAGTTCATATTCCAAATACAAATGCAAACTAACAAATTGATGATATGATCAATATTTTTTTATATGTATGCCACTTTTTGATATGTTTGTCACTTTTTTGACATGTTTGTCAGTTTTTACTTAAAAAGTGACAGAGTATTCCACTTTTATTTAATATAAAAATGCAATAAGTTTGAACATCCAAACTAACAAATAGATTGTATCATCACTATTTTTTGAGATGTATTTCACTTTTAAAGAGATGTATGTCACTTTTTACTTAAAAAGTAAAAAGTGACAGAGCATGCCACTTTTACTTAATATATAATAGCAATAAGTATGAACATCCAAACTAACTAATAGATTGTGTGATCGCTATTTTTTGAGATTTATGTCACTTTTGAAAAGATCTACGTCACTTTTAAGAGATGTTTGTCACTTTTTACTTATATATATACAATGAGTTTGAATGTGCAAACTAATAAATATATGTTATGATCACTGTTTTTTTGAGATATATGTCACTTTAAAAGAGATGAATGTCACATTTTTAGATCAATATTATTTTGAAGATTTGTATGCCACTTTTTGGAGATGTTTGTCATTTTTTGTAAATGTGTGTCACTTTTTAAGAGCATGTCATTTTTATTTAATATATAAATACAATAAATATGAACATCCAAACTAACAAATAGATTGTATGATCATTTTTTTTTGAGATGTTTGTCACTTTTTACTTATATAGATAAAATAAGTTTGAATGTGCAAACTAACAAATAGATGTTATGATCACTGTTTTTTGAGATATATGTCACTTTAAAAGAGATGGATGTCACATTTTTAGATCTATATCATTTTGAATAGATGTATGCCACTTTTTAAAAATATTTGTCACTTTTTGTAGATATTTGTTACTTTTTACTTAAAAAATGACACAGCATGTCACTTTTATTTAATATATAAATACAATAAGTATGAACATCTAAACTAACAAATAGATTGTATAATCAATTTTTTTTGAGATATATGTCACTTTTAAAGAGATCTACGTCACTTTAAGAGATATTTGTTACTTTTTACTTATATAGATACAATAAGTTTGAATGTGCAAACTAACAATAGATGTTAGGATCACTATTTTTTGAGATATATGTCACTTTAAAAGAGATAAATGTCACATTTTAGATCTATATCATTTTAAAGAGATGAATGTCACTTTTTAGAAATATTTGTCACTTTTTACTTAAAAAGTGACAGAACGTGTCACTTTTATTTAATACATGTGTCACTTTTATTTAATATATAAATATAATAAGTATGAACATCCAAACTAACAAATAGATTGTATGATCATTGTTTTTTGATATGTATGTCACTTTTAAAGAGATATACGTCACTTTTAAGATATGCTTGTCACTTTTTACTTATATAGATACAATATGTTTGAATGTGTAAACTAACAAATAGATGTTATGATCACTGTTTTTAGAGATATATGTCACTTTAAAAGATATGAATGTCACATTTTTAGATATATATCATTTTGAAGAAATGTATGCCATTTTTTGGAGATGTTTGTCACTTTTTACTTAAAAAGTGACAGAACATGTCACTTTTATTTAATATATGTTCATTCTATAAAATTATTATTTAACTAACCATCTTTGTAATTTTTTTTGTAGGACTGGGAGCTTTTGATTCCCCAGACATATTGGTTTCTAGCAAAGTCACCTTCTACTCATCACATATAGTGATCAAAACCTTGAATAATAAGCTTACTGAAACTCAAAAGCAAATGTTTAGGAAAACATGCTTTGGACCGTATCTTGATTTAAAAGAATTGGTGATTCAGGCTCAGTTGTTTCACCAATTGTTATTAGGGCAGGTGAAGTAACAAAACTTAAATGAATTATGGTTTAACATCAGTGGCCAACTAGTTAGATTTTTTGTTGAAGAATTTTGTCTAATGTCTGAATTTCGGTGCGTGGGCAATGGTGATTTTACCAAGTACCGAATGCGTAATAGTACGATTAAGGACAAATATTTCAAGAAGTATAATAGCATTTCAACAGAGTGTGTTGAAAATGTGTTTAAAGAGTTTCCATCTGATACTATTGACAATGATATGGTGGATGTTGGTATTATTTATCTTATTTCATCGTTCTTATATGCCACATCATACCATAAATGTGTTGATGATTGGACTTGTTGAATCGAGTGAAATAGAATTTTTTCCATGGAGGAATGAGTTATATAGTTTGACTTTGATGCCTCTCAAGGTGCATTCAGCAAGAGGATCGTGAAGTTAGATACTTTAAACAAAATTTGGAGTATAGGCTTAATGGTTTTCTTCTTGCTTTCCAAGTTTGGATATACGAAACAATTCCCGCAATAGCTGCAAAAAAGTTTTGTGTGAAGTACAAGCCATCACTTCCTCGGATCTTGAGTTGAAGTTCTAATGTGCATTTGACATCGTTACAATTGCACATACGTATTTTTGACTTGATTAAAGTAAGCTCTATTTATTATTTATGCGATTTTTCTTTACTGTTTGTCATTTTAAATTTATGAATATATGTTTTTGCAGATAGAAGTTAATGATGTTAGGATAACTGACGCGAAGAAGGATGTGACATACATTGAAGGGTTGTTTGAGAATTGCAAATCTCAAGGACAAAACGCTAATGACGATAACGACTTTGAGCATCCCGTTATTCATTAGTCGAAGCTGATGATTACAGTCCAAGAACCATTAGTTGGCGATGACAGTTCTTTAAAGTTGAAGAAAAAGAAGACAGTTGAGTTTTTTTAGCATTTATTTATCTTTTTATGCGTTCTATATCTTTTTTGTTTATTATTTCTTATGATTATGTGTTTTTCTCTGCTTTTTGTATTTTCAGAGACATTCTGAATCGAATGAAAAAATATTGAAACGTTTAACAGAGATTGAAGTGAAACTTCAATCAAATGAAGAAATTTTGAAATGCCTGGCAGAAATTGACGCAAAAGTTGAATTAAATGACATTATTTTGAAACGCTTGACAGATATAGAGTAGAAAATACAATCAAATGAAGAAATTCAGAATCGACTAGGTGAGCTTGAATTCAAAGTTCATTCTAATATTCAAATTGAAAAACAAATAAAAGAATTTGAAGAGAAAGTAAAATTGAATGAAGAAATTCTAGAACGGGTGGCAAATGTTGAAAGCAAAGTGAATGACTTGCAAATGTTGAAGGTATGTCATTTTTTTAGATCTATGTCACTTTTTCCAAAAATATGTATGTCATTTTTTAAGAGATGTTGTCATTTTTTTAGATTTATGCCACTTTTAAGAGATGTGTGTCACTTTTTTAGTTCTATGTTACTTTTTGGAGATGTTTGTCACTTTTATTTTATTCGTGTGAAAATGTTGAGAGAAATGAAATAGGGGGATGACAAAGTTGATGTAGTTGATTTGGAAGCCCAACAACTCTATATCTAATTTTTAATAAGAAAGTGTGTCACTTTCTACTATGTTTCTTTTTGCTAAGAGTCACTTTCTGTTATGTCACTTTTTACTATAAGTATGTCATTTTTTCAAAAATGTATGTCACTTTATAAGAAATTTTGTCACTTTTTATATAGATATGTATGAGACTTTTTATTTATTTTTATGTCTAGAATGGTGAATGTTGCCAATGATACAATGGATAGGAAAAAGAATATAACTGACTATCATAGTTTTTCATTGGGTATTGAGTTTGATTTGACTGAAAAAAGTATTGAGAGGTCAGCTGAAACTAATGTAGAAAATGTATTATTCTATTCCAAATGTATTGTATTTTTAATTTGAGATTTACTTTTTTGTTGTTGTGCACTATATAATGCGACTTATTTATTTTTTATTCAGTCTATTGACGAAGATATAATAAATTTTAATGAAGAGGACTGAAAGATTTTTGATGATGTTGCTGCTCATAATTTAGCCAAAAAAAATGCATTAAGATGTATTTTTTTTACATTTTATTTTGTATTTTTACTTTGTTATATCTGTTTTTTGTACTGCTAAAAGTAATCTTTTGTACTTTTTTATTCAGACTGTTTGTGCATCTCCGTCTAAAACCTGTGAGATTGATGTAAATGATGATGAGGTTGAATTGAAAGATGAGAATTGACAAAAAATTGATGAGACTACAGCAGCTGTTTTAGATAAACATAAACTTGAAGAGGCAATTGTTTGTTTGATTATTTTTCATTTGAATGACTTATTTTTGTGTTTTTGCACAATATAAATTGACACTTTTTAATATTTTTGCTACATTTTAGACGGATGATGAAGTCACTCTGGATGCAGCCCTGAAGAGGCAAAAGAAACCTGCCGCACTTCTTCAGTCCCCATGGGTTAATCAATATGATTCTACGATGGGTACTTCTACAGTAGGAACTTCTACTGCGAAGCGTGTGGCGAAGGGTACATTTGTATTCAAAGTTAGGTTGTGCTCCCCATACGGACAAGATGTAGAAGCATTTGAGAGTTGGTACAAGGAAGGGTTGGTGACGAAAAACAAGTAAGTATGTGACATAATGTCTCTTTTTAATAAGACACATTATTTTTATCCAAATGTGTTTGTGTAACTTGCATACATTGTTCTGTCACTTTTTTAAGCAAAAAGTGACATAGCATGTCACTTTTATATCCAAAGTCACAATTCATATTCAAGATAAAAAAAAAAATACGTTAATGCTTGATCATGATCAATAATTCATGTCACTCCATAATGCACAAAAAATATCAAGTTAAATCTTGCAATTAAACCAACCACGGAGAAGATTTTGATCCAAATGTGTTTATATAACTTGTATATATTGTTTTGTCACTTTTTAAGCAAAAAGTGACAGAGCTGTCACTTTTAGGCAAAAAGTGACAGAGTGTGTCACTTTTCTATTCGAAACCTCAATTCATATTCAAGACAAAAAAATGATACATTAATACTTGATCTTGCATTATTCATGTCACTCCATAATTCACAACAAATATCAAGTTAAATCTTGTAAATAAATTAACCACGGAGAAAATTTTGATCCAAATATGTTTGTGTAACTTGTATACATACTGTCACTTTTTACTAAAAAAATGACATACTGTGTCAATTTTTACTTTAAGTATGTTGCTTTTTATAAGCATGTCACTTTTTTAGTAAAATGTGATACAGTATGTCACTTTTTATAAGTATGTCATTTTTACTAAAATAGTGTCATTGCATGTTACAAATTTTGTACCAGTGTAATTGTATGTGACCTTTCTTTTTTGTAATACAGAGTTAATCATTTCAATGATGAGAGTATTACGATTAGCCCTTGCTTCTACTTCAATGATATTTCAATCTCTTCTAAAATGTGGTGGTATGAATTAGTGACAACCAATGAAGCTTTGGATGACACGGTAAGTTTTTGTTTGTTAGTTGTTTGGTTTAAGATTTATGTATATAATTTATTAATACATTGCTGATTCTTTTTATACACTTGTTTTGTAGCATATGGATGTGTGTTTTTATTATCTGCAGAAGATGTTAAGGTATGGACATGGTATAAAAATCAATGCTACAACTATGGACTTTGCCTTTGACAACCAAGTTAGAGAGTTGTATGATGATTTTTCGAATGATCCACTAGTCCTTGTCAAGCAAACTTCCCTACTCTCATATCCAATTGGATTATACATGTCTTGCAATACAAGTTGGTGAGAAGTTGACCGTGTTTTTATGCCTTTGAGGATGTATAACTCGGCTCATTGGATTCTATGTTATTTTGACATCAAGGAGATGTGTTGAATATATATAATTCCTACACTAAGATGGTCAAGAAGCCTGTTGTACTTGAAACTGTTCAAGCATTTTCTGTTATGATTCCTCATCTTCTATATAACACTGGGTTCTTTGACGGCAAAAATATTCCAAAACAAGAGGCTAAAACCACTTGTTGTAAATTTGGTTCCAAAACTACCACATCAAAATAACGAGTTAGTTTGCTTTTTAATAATTTGACTTTTTATATGTCGAATTCATAGAAATGTATGGTTCGCCTTCAATTCTTGGTTAATGTGCCCTCTTTTTTTTAGTGGTGATTGAAGAATTTATGTGATTAAATATGTTGAGTATTTTATCAATGAAATGTTGAAAGAGATGTCATAGACATTCAACATTGCACATGTTCAAGCCGCTCAATTATACATGTATGCCAAGAAGAAGCAAGTGGAAAATTACGACACTGATAATAATTGGGTGCCAAAATATGTTTGATAAGACATAGAAGGCTGTAATTTTTTTTGTAAACAACATTTTTGCACTATGACTACATGTTACATGTAAATATAATGTATATGGTTAATGTAATTTCATGTATATGAGATTAACAATGTAGGTTTTGAAAGTTTATTTGCAAAAAATATAAGTACAAAATATTTTTGTATACAGGTGACATGCTATTCATGTTAACAAAACATGATTATATTCGATATAAAAGTGACAGTGTGTGTCACTTTTTGGTCTAAAAGTGACATAGTGTGTTTCTTTTTATTCTAAAATTATGGAAATTACGTATACACTTTGACAGCCATGTTAGGGGTTTTAATAGCGAACAAGCGACATAGTGCTTTTCGTTATAAAAGTGACATAATGTGTCACTTTTCGTTCTAAAAGTGACAGTGTGTGTCACTTTTTGTTCTAAAATTATAGAAATCATGTATACACTTTGACAACCATATTAGAGGTTTTAATAACGAACAAGCGACATAACCTATGACTTTTCAATATAAAAGTGACAAGTGTGTCACTTTTTGTTCTAAAATTATGAAAATCATGTATACACTTTGACAGTCATGTTAGGAGTTTTAATAACGAACAAGCGACATAGTGTGTCACTTTTCGTTATAAAAGTAACATAGTGTGTCACTTTCGTTCTAAAAATAACAGTGTATGTCACTTTTTGTTCTAAAATTATGAAAATCATGTATACACTTTGACAGCCATGCTAGGGATTTTAATAACGAACAAGCGACATAGTGTGTCACTTTTCGTTATAGAAGTGACAGTGTCACTTTTTGTTCTAAAATTATAGAAATCATGTATACACTTTGACAGCCAAATTAGGAGTTATAATAATGAACAAGTAACATAATGTGTCACTTTTCGTTATAAAAGTGTGTGTGTCACTTTTTATTCTAAAATTATAGAAATTGTGTATACATTTTGACAGCGAAATTAGGAGTTTTAATAACGAACAAATGACATAATGTGTCTTCTGTCCGCTCGAGCAGATAGAATTTAGTCTCTGTCCGCTCGAGCGAACGCTGTTCACTATTAAATTTTTTTGAATAAAAACCAAAATGTGGCGGCCTCTATCCGCTAGAGCAGACAAAATTTAGTCTTTGTCCGCTCGAGCGAATACTGTTCACTATTAAAAAAATTGAATAGAAAAACTAATATGCTTGTGTCACTTTTTGTTAGAAAAGTGACATAGTATGTCACTTTTTTTTTTCTAAAAGTTATAATTTCAGTATTCATCAAATTCCTTTAATAGTTGAAGTATCATGTATACAATTTAGTGTTAAATGATAAGTTTTACATTCCACTATAATGTCATGACCTATACAAAAGCAAAGTGCAAGAATGTTAACACTATTTTGAATAGAAAAACCAATATGAATGAATAAGTAATACTTTCCACATTAAAAAAAAAAAACTCATAAATCTTGCAACTTTATTTTCTTTTGTAGCTTCTTCTTCAAATGTGCTGGAGTTTGACACGATCTTCGATTGTGGCCATACTTCCACATCTACCACATTTTGTACTTTGCTTTTTTCTCTTTTTGATGGTATTCTTTTCTCTTTAGGTCGTCCGAATTTTCTTTTTGGATCAGGAGCCAAGACTATTCTTGCTTTTACATCATCTGATATATTCCAATCATTGCGATATCCAAGTGGGTAAACTGTACCACTGTATGTTTGGATGTACATCTCTGTTGTGTAATATTTTGAATAATATAATTATGAGTCGTCATTTATCTTTGCAATAACTGCCAATGAGTGTGCACATGAGATTTTGTCCACTTAGAATTGATTGTATGTACATGTCTTTTTTTCAATATTCACCAAATATGAAGTACAAATATCATTGACTTGGTATATTATTGAACTTAAAACCGATGCTTGTGCAAATAATGTATTAATAAACTATGACAATTAAATCATGCTTTCATGACTTTTAATTCCATCTTACTGAGAAAGTGACGTGCTCTGTCACTTTTTATTCAGAAAGTGACACACTATGTCACTTTTTTAGATAATCATGTTTTCATTACAATAACAATCAAATATAATAAGATTTCAAAATTATAAACCTTCTATTGATATGTAATTATAAATAGAGCCATAAACAATATGAAATTCAAGTCATGCCACTTTTTACTAAGAAAGTGACATACTATGTCACTTTTTATTCAGAAAGTGACACACTATGTCCCTTGTTGGTATATGCATGTTTTTATTATATTAACACTCAGCATATAAATGATATTTAGTTAATGCAATTTATAGTCTTTTACCTTCAATTTTTTTGACTCCATGGATTTCTCTCTCAATATTTTTTCTTGATTGTTTGCAAGTTTTGTGAATGTTGCCTGCGCATCGTTTAAGTGCTTCACAAACCATTCTTGCAACAAATATCTTAAGGATTCCAATAAAAGTTCTATAGGATAACATTTTGTTATTTTTGTTATCGAATTTACTGATTCAACTATATTTGAAGTCATTGTAGAAAACCTATTATTTGTCATGTATGCCCTTGACCACTTGTGATAACCAATCTTTTCTCGCATAAAGAACAATCAAAATATTAATAATTTCTTATATACAATGTTATTATGCATTCAAAATAAATATTTTTGAACATACTAGGTGTGATAGAATCCTTTTGTAGATTTCATCGAGTTATTTCATATGGAACTCAAAATTATTTTTCGTGTAAGCTCTAGCAGCTCTATTGAATGGTTTTGTAATGTTCTTTCCATTTTTTTTTTGTCAAATGTTGACTTTAAATTTTGTAGCAAGTGGTAGGAACATAGACCATGCATTGAATTCTTATACACCTTCTGGATCGCATTTTTTATGCTTTTATGACTATCTGAGATATACACAATCTTTGTCGCTCACCATAAGCTTCTTTTAATATAAGTAAGAACCACTCCCATGAATCATTAGTTTCTAAGTCACCAACTCCAAATGCTAACATGAAAATGTTATTGTTTGCATCTTATGTACATGCTGTAAATAATGTTCTACCATAATTTCTCTTTAAGAACGTACCATCAATCACTATTATAGGTCTGCAATACTTTCACCCCTGAATAGATGCCCCTAATGCCATGAAAAGGTATTTAAATTTGTTGTTCGTAAGTCTCAATTCTTGTAATTGATCCAAGATTTGTTTGTTCTATCATGTACAAGTACTTTGGAACATTTTCATAAGACTCTGTCGGATCTCCTCTCACCAATTCTAACGCTTTCTCCTTAGATCTCCAAGCTTTCTCGTAACTTATCGACACTCCGTATGTATTCATCATGTAACTTATTATGTCTGCGGAAGTGTATGTTGTTTTTATTGAGACATACTTGTACTTGATACATTCTCCTACTATTGAGCTTGTTGCTTGACGGTGATCTGCCAAGATGATGTTATTTGAACACGTGTGATCGTTTCTCACATATCTTATTTTGAACATTTCTGTTCCTCCAAGTCTTGAAGCTCTAAAACTCCATTTACAATTATCATCTATAACTCCATTTACAATTATCATCTATGCATTTCAGCACATATTCTTTCTTATCCAACTTACTTACCTTGAACTGAAAATTTTTATGTATTGTATTTACTGAAATACTTTTCTTAACCAATGTCTTGTTCCTAAAAACTTTTTTCTTACAATTTCATTCATACTAACAAATGAAATAATTTTACAACCTATTTCATTACTCATTTCTTCAACCTCCGGTAAGCATGAAGAAACATCAATAGCTAAGTATTCAATAGTTGGTAGACTTTGAACTAATGTTGTTGCCGAACCATGAGTTTGAAAATCCTGTAATTGTATCATGTCATTTTCTTCACCAGTAGCAGTTTCTGAAAGTTGTATGTCTTCAAAACTTTCAGTTCTATTACATAATAAAACCGATGTGACATCTATGCACAAAGGAAAGCTTGCAAGATGTTTCTCCCTTTTTTTGAGCTCCAAATAGAATGTAAGAGAATTATTGTCTGAAATCTTTGTCAGAGGCAGTTTTTTCTTCACATTATATTGTATTGTTATTGAGTGTGTCGCTGGACTTATGTTTGTAACTGAATATATCATGTCATCGAATTCGATGTATGTGCATTCTATTAGAACGACAATTCCAGCTATTTTAAAATTTGTATATTGGTTAACTTGTTCCCATTTCCCTCAATAATGGATGAATACATTAATTTTATCCATATCTAAAAAAAAAAAAAACATCAACATATGATACATTAATGTTTGATCATCCTCAATAGATGTATCATTAAGTAAAAAGCGACATAACATGTTACTTTTCTATCCCAAGTGTCAATTCATATTCAAGACAAAATAAATGATAGATTAATGCTTGATCATGCTCAATAATTCATGTCACTCCATAATGCACAACAAATATCAAGTTAAATCCTGAAATCAAATCAATCATAGAGAAGATTTTGATCAAAATGTGTTTGTGTAACTTGCATACATTGTTCTATCACTTTTAAGCAAAAAGTGTCAAAGCATGTCACTTTTCTATCCCCAAGCCTCAATTCATATTCAAGACAAAAAATTTGATACATTAATATTTAGTCATGCTCAATAATTCATGTCACTTCATAATGCACAATAAATATCAAGTTAAATCTTGTAATTAAATCAACCACATAGATGATTTTGATCAAAATGTACTTGTATAACTTACATACATTGTTCTGTCACTTTTTTTTCTATCCTCAAGTCTCAATTCATATTCAAGAAAAAAAAAACGATACATTAATGTTTGGTCATGCTCAATAATTCATGTCACTCTATAATGCACAATAAATATCAAGTTAAATCTTGCATTTAAATCAACCACAGAGATGATTTTGATTCAAATTTGTTTGTGTAACTTACATACATTGTTCTGTCACTTTTTGAGCAAAAAGTGACATAGCATGTCACTTTTTTATCCCCAAGCTTCAATTCATATTCAAGACCAAAAAAAAAAAACAATACATTAATGATTGGTCATGCTCAATAATTCTTGTCACTTCATAATGTACAACAAATATCAAGTTAAATCATACAATTAAATCGACTACATAGATGATTTTGATCCAAATATGTTTGTGTAACTTGCATATATTGCTCTATCACTTTTTAAGTAAAAAGTGACTTTAAGCAAAAAGTGACAGAGCATGTCACTTTAAGCCTCAATTCATATTCAAGATAAAAAAAAATGATACATTAATATTTGGTCACGCTTAACAATTCATGTCACTCTATAATGCACAATAAATATCAAGTTAAATCTTGCATCTAAATCACTCACATAGATGATTTTGATTCAAATTTTTGCGTGTAACTTGTATACTATATTCTGTCACTTTTTTAGTAAAAAGTGACAGAGCATGTCACTTTTCTATCCTCAAGGCTTAATTCATATTCAAGATAAAAAAAATGATACATTAATGTTTGGTCATGCTCAATAATTCATGTCATTCTATAATGCACAACAAATATCAAGCTAAATCATCTATTTAAATCAACCACATAGGTGATTTTGATTCAAATTTATTTGTTTAACTTGCATACAATGTTCGGTCACTTTTTTTTTTCATTTTTCAAGCAAAAAGTGACAGAGCATGTCACTTTTCTATCCATAAAACCATA
Source organism: Forsythia viridissima (assembly GCA_030279155.1). NCBI lineage: Eukaryota > Viridiplantae > Streptophyta > Magnoliopsida > Lamiales > Oleaceae > Forsythia > Forsythia viridissima. Next base: position 39,776,993 of record CM059041.1, on the reverse strand, counting down.
TTCATATTTACGTTTTTACAAACACGTTTTATGCATCTCTATAATTGGTAATTGATATTCACATATGTTTAGAACACCTTACTCAATACTATTGATCTAAAGTTGAAGTGAATGAAGAATGATATGTCTAGATTAATGAAGAAGGATATTCCGATTCAAGTGAATAACACAAACAAAAATATAAGATATCACAAATCTACAATGAAGTGAATGAAGAAGGATATGTCTAGATTAAAATTAGAATATGAGTTCTAATTTTATGTAACTCAAATGAAAACTATGAAGTCGAAATCATATTACTTAGAAATTTTGAATTTTAACTTTTGATTTTGTTCTAGATTGGAGAAGAAACAACGAGAAATTGGTTACAATAATCTAGAAGAAATCCATTTTTATTATGAATTTGGATTTGTATGAAAATTTTGTTCGTTTTTAATTTGGATTTTAGCGGGGAAGGTTTTCTGTTTGAATATGGAGTTTATTAGGTTTTGATTTGGGTTTGAACGTGTGAAATACGGTTTTAATGTATAAATAACTTTTAAACTAATTTTTTAAAAAGTCCTCAAATTTATGAGTTTTGTGTAATTTTCCCATATTAATTATATTAATTGTTTCAAATTTTTTTTGGACTTGGCATCAAAAAATTTCCCTTTCCCTGGGCGGGATCCGCCCCAGTGCCTATATTTGAATGGAAAGAGAATGCCAACAATGATAGAAGTAGCAGCAAAACTGGAAACAATTCAAATGTCGAAACAAGTGTCAAGGTTTTCTTGTGTGTTTGAACTATTTTGGAATGGAAAAAGGTTAATTCAAGTGTATTATGAACAATTTTTCTAGAAAACAGAAGGAATGAGAATTATCTATATTGAAAGGTGTATGTGCATATGAACATTATCAGGAAATGAAATTTAAGGGATTATGTTGGGTGTTGTTGATTAATGAGAAATAAAATTTAAAGTCGTACTAAAAGAGATGACAAAAAAGAATTCTAGGAATTTGCTGAAGTATGGAAAAAAATAAGCTCTAGTCTTGCCCTATTTAATTATAAGTATTACTAGACATTGTAAGTTTTTTACTCGAGTAATTATATCGTTATTTTAGGAGGTGACGTTGAAGTGGAAAAAACTTATCAACTAATATAGTTTGTAGCCTCTAGATCCGTGAGTGAAAAAACTTATCTTTCCGAAAATAAATATTTTAACCATTATATGTTAGTTTGTAAAATTGAATGAACATATTACAATACTTTCAGAAATTTATTAAGTTGCAAGATTTACTTATTTTTAAGATAATAAGAAGATAAGCATGATTATTATAACAATAAGTATATCTTTTAAAATTTAAACTCACTTCAGTTAAATCATTTCATTAGCATATTAAATAATTATAAAATACTTCACTACGTGTAAAGTTATTATTTTTAAAACCACTAGAAAGCATCTAATGGTATTAGCTACTCTAGTGCACAGCGGGGCTTTGGTCGTGTACAATTACCAGAGATCTTTACGACTCACTCTTATGCACAGAGGGGTTTTGGGATCGACACTCATACACATATAGACTTTGGATCGTATACGGGGGTGCTTAGCCTTTTAGGAGTAATCTACGCGAATGACCAGATTACAAATTATGATTACCTTTTGATATGATTTTTTAGTATATTATAACTTATCTAGTTACAAAAAATAGATTGCAGCTTATAGTATTATCAAATGACAGTTCTTTTTAGATGTAATATGACATTGAAATTATCTAGTTTCTTTATAGTTTAAAGAACTGTTGTAAAAAATCTGTCTAAGCTTCGTCTAGGTGGAAAAGCGCGGCCTCCACGCCTAACCATGTCTCACGCTTTACCCTTGTCTTGCTCTAGGCATAGGCTCGAAAATTTTGAAACTCGGTCTCCACGTCTAGCCACTCTTTACGCTTGCATCACAATACAACATGAGAAATCAATTTATCAAAATTATTTCATGATTACGCCAGGTAAATTTAAAAGTGTTATTAGATTTTAGAATTTCTAATTATGTAGAAGTATATTATATTTTCAGTAAATATGTTTGAACTGGAAAATATACTTATTTGCCAAACTCTTCACTCACTACCAGCTCATATATTTTCAAACATTTTTTTTCTTATCAGGTAGTAGTTGAGTTTTGTACAGTTTTTGGAGAGCTTGTTGATTGTCAAGTCAGAGCCACACACGAGTATTAATTTGTATGACTCAAGCATTGAGCATGTAGTCATTTGTTTTGTTTTTAGGTAGATGTCATTTTCTTTTGTACAAGTCATTTTGTACTATATGTATATAGCCAGATTGCCTCTGCTTCTTTTGTATATTGTGTATTTGGGTTGCTTTTGTAAAAGATATTAAAAAATGAACAAATTGTCTATACTTAATCTTGATTAGTATGTGTTAAGAGGGACACGTATGTGTTAAGAGGGACATGTGGTCCCCAATTTATATCATATGTACATGTTTGGAAAATTTTATTGATTTTCAGGTTGATTTAGTCAATTTTACACGAGAAATTCCATCAAAATTTTGTTAAATCTCTTATAGTCAAAGATAAGTCAAAATTAGCTTTAATGTTGGGTATGCCGCCTAACTCACATCCATCATCAACGCTCGTTACATTTCAAGTCAACTAGGGTGATTCGAGACGAGTTGTGTCATGTAAACTTAGTGTTCTTCGGTTCATATATTTTTGAATCTTTTATTCATAAAAAATTTGTTATATCAACAAACAAGAGATTTCCTATAATTAATTCCTTTGAGTGTTACTTGTGCCGGCACAAGCAGAATGCAATATTGACGAGGGATGTGGAAGCATGTACCCCCAATTTCCATATAGAGAGTGATCCATATCAATACCAATAACACTTTGCAGTCTTTTCTTATTCAACCTATCTCTTTCTTCTGTTAATAAACTTTGATATTTTTCTCTTTCTTCTGTTAATAAACTTTGATATTTTGGAGTGTTTCGACAATTTCTTTGTTGAAAAAGTCAGCAAGATGTTAAGAGAAAGAAAAAAGAATGAAGCTGCCTTACAGTCCACTTGCAGTTTCTGAATATGATTTAATTAGTTTACAATTAATTCATTTCATCACTCTCTCTATATATATAACTTACTCAATCCGCCTCAACTAAACTTATAATGATTTGGAGGTTGTGATATTCTTTGCCTTTAATGGTGTCAAAGGGCTACTAATTATACAGCTGAAGGTATGTAAACTTCCCTTGTATTAATGGTCAATGAGATTATTAGTTTTTGCTCGAGTCCTATCACAGATCCTGTTACACTTTTTAGTTAATCTCGAGCTTTAACCAGTTGAAGAATTGATCCTGTAATTTATAGTATTTTACCTTCATTTTCTTTGACTCTATGGATTTCTCTCTCAATATTTTTTCTTGTTTGTTTGCAAGTCTTGTTAAGTCACTTGTATACATTGTTATATCACTTTTTAATCAAAAAGTGACATAGTAAAACGCTCAAAAAACAAAGCGTCAATTCTTATTCTAGACAAATAAAAAGCTACATTCATGTTTGATGATGATCAATAATTCATGTCACTTCATAATTCACAACAAATATCAAGTTAAATCCAAAAATTAAATCAACCACAGAGAAGATTTTGATTCACATTTGTTAAGTCACTTGTATACGTTGTTATGTCACTTTCCAACCAAAAAGTGATATATCATGTCACTTTTTGATCAAAAAGTGGCAGAGCATGTCACTTTTGTTTACAAAGCCTCTATTCGTATTCAAAAAAAAAAAAAAAAAACGATATATTTATGTTTGATCATCCTCATCAATAATTCATGCAACTCCATAATTCATAAAAAAAATATCATGTTAAATCCAGAAATTAAATCAAACATATAGAAAATTTTGATTCAAATTTGTTAAGCCAGTTGTATATATTGTTATATCACTTTTTAAGTAAAAAGTGACATAGGATATCACTTTTCAAGCAAAAAATCATATTCATATTCAAGACAAATAATAATAATAATAATAATAATAATAATAATAATAATAATAATAATAATAATAATAATAATACATTCATGTTTGATCATTCTCAATAATTAATGTTACTCAATAATTCACAACAATATCAAATTAAATTCAGAAATTAAATAAACCATACAGAAGATTTTGATTCAAATTTGTTAAGTCACTTGTATACATTGTTATGTCACATTTTAATTAAAAAGTGACACACTTTTTAATTAAAGAGTGACAGAGCATGTCAATTTTCTTTCCAAAGTCTCGATTAATATTCAAGACAAAAAAATAAAGATATATTAATATTTAATCATTCTTAATAATTCATATCACTCCATAATTTACAACAAAAATCAAGTTTAATCCAGAAATTAAATCAACCACAGAGAAGATTTTGATTCAAAAATTTTATGTCACTTGTATACATTGTTATGTCATTTTTTAAGTAAAAAGTGACATATCATGTCACTTTTTGATCAAAAAGTGACAAAGCGTATCACTTTTCTTTATAAAGCATTGATTCGTATTCAAGACAAAAAAAAAAAACGATATATTCATGTTTGATCATCCTCATTAATTCATGTAACTCCATAATTCACAATAAATATCAAGTTAAATCCAGAAATTAAATTAAACACATAGAAGATTTTGATTCAAACTTGTTAAGTCAGTTGTATATATTGTTATGTCACTTTTTAAATAAAAAGTAACATGGCATGTCACTTTTCAAGCAAAAAATCATATTCATATTCAAGACAAAAAAAAAAAAAAATGATACATTCATATTTGATCATTCTCAATAATTAATGTCACCCCATAATTCACAACAATATCAAGTTAAATACAGAAATTAAATCAACCATATAGAAGATTTTGATTCAAATTTGTTAAGTCACTTGTAAACATTGTTATGTCATTTTTTAAGCAAAAAAGTGACATAGTGTGTCACTTTTTTTTATAAAGCGTTGATTCTTATTCAAAACAAATAAAACACTACATTCATGTTTGATCATGCTCAATAATTCATGTCACTCCATAATTCACAACAAATATCAAGTTAAATCCAGAAATCAAATCAACTATAGAAAAGATTTTGATTCAAATTTGTTAAGTCATTTGTATACATTGTTATGTCACTTTTTAACTAAAAAGTGATATAGCATGTCACTTTTTGATCAAAAAGTGACAGAGCGTGTCATTTTTCTTTGCAAAGCCTCAATTCATATTCAAGAAAAAAAAACGATATATTTATATTTGATCATCCTCAAAAATTCATGTAACTCCATAATTCACAACAAATTTCGAGTTAAATCCAGAAATTAAATCAAACACATAGAAGCTTTTGATTCAAATTTGTAAGTCAGTTGTATACATTGTTTTGTCACTTTTTAAGCAAAAAGTGATAAAGCATGTCACTTTTGAAGCAAAAAATCATATTCATATTCAAGAAAAAAAAATAATAACAATACATTCATGTTTGATCATCCTCAATAATTAATATTAATCAATAATTCACAATAATATCAAGTTAAATCCAGAAATTTAATCAATCACATAGAAGATTTTGATTCAAATTTATTAAGTCACTTGTATACATTGTTATGTCATTTTTTAAGCAAAAAGTGACATACTTTTCTTTACAAAGCGTCGATTCTTATTCAAGACAAAAAACGATATATTTATGTTTAATCATCCTCAATAATTCATGCAACTCTATAACTCACAACAAATATCAAGTTAAATCCAAAAATTAAATCAAACAAATAGAAGATTTTGATTCAAATTTGTTAAGTCGGTTATATACAGTGTTATGTCACTTTTCAAGCAAAAAATCATATTCATATTCAAGAAAAAAAATGATACATTCATATTTGATCATCATTAATAATTAATGTTACTCCATAATTCACAATAATTTCAAGTTAAATCCAGAAATTAAATCAACCACATTGAAGATTTTGATTCAAATTTGTTAAGTCACTTGTATACATAGTGTGTCACTTTTTAATCAAAAAGTCATATTCATGTTGACATTTTTACAAACACCTTGTATGCATCCCTTTATTTGGTAACTGATATTCACAAACATGTTTAAAATACTTTACTCAATACTATTGATTTATAATGAAGTGAATAAAGAAGGATTTGTCTACATTGAAATCGGATTATGAGATAATTTAAATCAAAATCATTTGTATACATTTACTAAGCATGTTATTGAATATCTCCAATCAAAAATAAAAAATTATCTAATTCAAATAGAAACTATGAAGAAGAAATTTTTTTTTGCATATTACCTGAGAATTTTGGATTTTAAGTTCTAATTTTGTGTTGAATTGGAGAAGAAACAACGAGAAATCCTTAACAATAACGTGAAAGAGATCGGTTTTATTATGAATTTGGGTTTGTAGATAATTTGGATCTATTTTCAGGTTGATTATGGAATAGAATTGGAATTGATTTACATTTTACCGTATTACTTACGGTTGTAATAGTTTAGGATGATTTTTCAAAAACCCTCAATTTTAGGGGTATTTGTGTAATTTCCCCTATTTTCTATGTAAGCCAACCCAAACATGCTTGGTGAACTCGTTCAAACAAAACGACATTGTAACATGTCTTGTTTTTTAGTAAAAATATTCCCCCACAAAATAATTTTTTCAACATAATTCAAAGGAAAGAATGATAAAAGTAAATACTAAACTCTTTTTAATATGAACGCTGTAATATAATTACTTGGACGGGTTGGATTAATAGTTGACAGAGAATGAAAACTTTTCAATGGTTATTAAGTCAAAAGACTAGATCATATATATATATATATATATATATATATATCCACTGACATGGATTTACTTTGAGATGAATGTGGTGTATGAGGTTATTTAATTAGCACATTAATTTATATATCCAAATGATCATAATTCCATCTCTATTACACTCTGCAGATTAAGTGTTTGTAACGAAGGCTAAAAGGAGAATGAGTTCGAAGATGATTCTCTACATTACATTGTCATTATGGGCAATGAGACCAATGGCATTGGCAGCACGTTTGTCGAAGCCAAATTGTCAAGAAAAGTGTGGAAATGTCACCATTCCCTATCCCTTTGGAATTGGCCTGGAATGCAGTGCGAATTTGTCGTTTACAGTAAGCTGTCGAAATATCACAAACCTGGAAACACCTTTCTTGAGCAGCCTCAATCTGGAAGTGTTACAAATTTCTACGGGCTACAGTACAATTACTCTGAACCAGCCTGTGTCGCCTTTAAATTGCTCTCTTGAACAGAAGGGAGTGTCTTTGGGAAAATCACTGTCGGGAACTCCTTTTATCTTCTCAAGAGTGTACAGTGTATTGGCTGTATTAGGCTGCAACAATGTGGTTACATTGCTTTCGAATGGAACTACAACTGCAGGAGGGTGTGTGGCCATTTGTGGATATGGTCCTAATTCTACAGACTCAGGCTGCAATGGCGTTAACTGCTGCAAGGCAAATATCCCTCTGGGGCTCCAGGAACCGCACGTAATTTACAGGATCATTGACGCCAATAATAACAATAGCTCTTGCGGGTATGCCTTCCTGGTTGATCAGAACTGGCTCCAAAATGATTACAGAAAATATACTGGCCTTCGAGATGTAAATCCATTTGACAGGTCATTTGTAAATGCACCTGTAGTACTTGAATGGAAATTTCCAACACGTTCTTCCACCGGTCTTTATTGCCAATATCGCAGCCCTGGTCCTTACTATTCGGGATGGGACGATGAACCTGATTATGACTCCTTACTTAGGCAATGCTATTGCATAGAAGGGTTTGAAGGGAATCCATATCTAGATGAAGGGTGCCAAGATATTGACGAGTGCAGCAACTCAAACCTGAATGACTGCAATGGGTCGACTTGTATCAATGAATTAGGGTATTATAGATGTGAAAAAGGCAAGAAATCTCGTTCAAAAATGGCATTTATTGCCATTGGCGCGGGGCTTGGTGCACTAATTTTACTCGTCGTCGCTGGGAGATCGTACAAAGTTATTAGGAGAAGAATTAAGGCAAATCGGAAGCAAAAGTTTTTCAAGCGCAATGGAGGCTTATTGTTGGAACAACAATTGTCATCGACTCAAAATGGTGTAGAGAGAACTAAATTGTTTAGTTCAAAGGATTTGGAACAAGCCACTGATCACTTTAATATGAACCGTATACTTGGTAGAGGTGGCCAAGGTACTGTCTATAAAGGGATGCTTTCGGATGGAAGAATTGTGGCAGTGAAGAAGTCCCAAAAGGTAGACGAAGATGATCTGGAGGTCTTCATTAACGAGGTTGTCATTCTGTCACAAATAAACCACAGAAATATAGTCAAACTACTGGGATGTTGTTTAGAGACCGAAGTTCCCCTTCTAGTTTACGAGTTTATTCCAAATCATACACTTTTTCAACATATCCACAGCCCAACTGAGGAATTCCCATTAACATGGGAAATGCGGTTAAGAATTGCCACAGAAGTATCATTAGCACTTTCATATTTGCATTCTGCCGCATCTGTACCCATCTACCATCGAGACATCAAATCGACAAACATACTCTTGGATGATAAATACCGCGCAAAAGTTTCGGACTTTGGAACATCGAGGTCAGTTTCTATTGATCAAACTCACTTGACTACAAAAGTTATAGGAACCTTTGGTTATTTGGATCCAGAGTACTTCCAGTCGAGCCAATTTACAGAAAAAAGTGACGTCTACAGCTTTGGTGTTGTCATGGTTGAGCTTTTAACTGGGCAGAAAGCAATCTCGTCTATTAGATCACAAGATCAAGGAAAGAGTTTAGCCACAAATTTCTTGCAATCAATAGAGGAAAATAGTTTACTTGATATTCTTGATGCTAGGGTGCTCAATGAAGGCAGGAAAGAAGAAATTATGGCTATTGCTCAACTTGCTAGAAGGTGTCTATATTTGAATGGAAAGAGAAGGCCAACAATGAAAGAAGTAGCAGCAGAACTCGAAGCAATTCAAGGATCGTCTGTTCAAGATAATCTTGGTGACACAGAACACCCCTCAATAGTAGATGTGTCTGAGGTTTATGATTTTGCATCAATCTCAGGAAGCGTTTGTTTTGTTAATTTCAAAACCTCCTCCCCATCTGATGCCGATCCACTATTGTCCGCTAAATCATGAAGAATTTCATGCATATGATATTCGTCTCCTACATTTTCCATTGTATGTACCTTAAAACATCTGGTATTCATAAATAGGTAGTGTGTTTGTTGTATGAATTATGTTGTCTTTAACTTGTGTAACTGTTAATCTTTTTGAAGCCAACTTTTATTACGAAAACAAATGTAGACTGAGTTGGTGAACTTATTTTGGCTAATTTTCCAATTTCGGTTTGAAGCCTAATTTTCCAATTTCTGTTAAAATTATTAGTGAACTTATTTTGGCTGAAAAATAATTTGCAATGTCACAAATTTGAATGAAAATATCTCACCCACATCTTATAGATTGAAAAACTTGCACTAGACAGAAATGAAAAGCATTCACGCATTTTATCTTGTGCATGGAACAGTTGGTGATAGCAGTATTAGAAGAACTAGAGCTGGTAAATGGGCTGGGTTGGGCCGGCCCGACCCACTAGAGTAGGGCCACACTTGAAACTGGATCGAACTGGCCAGCCTAGTTTTGTGCGGGCTAGAAATATGCTGGCCTAGCCCATCGGGCCAACCCGGTCTTAAATTTATTTTTTTCTTTTTTAAAAAAAATAATTTTTTATACAATCTAATACATTGCATCAAATATAATCTTAGATAAATTTAGACAACATATATTTTGAGATTTTTAAAAAAATTAATTTATAAAATTGGGACTCTCATGTATAAGTTAATACATAAAAATCAATTTTATTTCAAAATAATAATGTTTTTTAGGTTAATTGTAAACTATTTCTTGACACCTTTTTAAAAATATAAATAGTAAAATGCTTTGAGATATAAGCATGTTTTGGATTGAATTAAAAAGTTTACTTATAATTAAATTTAAAATAAATAATTTACTTGTCACACCAAATATAATTTAGATTGAAACTTAAATTAAACTAAATTTTAATTAAATCTAAACAATTTTAAATTGGAACTTGGATTCTTGGACTAATGTTTCAAAAATAAGTAATTTAAGTTGGAGACTTGGGCTTAGACTATTTTAGATTGATATTATTTGGATTATGTATTAAGACTATTCACAAAATGAGTGATTAGTGTTAATGAACAAAAATAAAATTACGGGCTAGTCGGGTCGGGCCATACAGGCCCGATTTTGTTTGGGCCAGGGACAGCCCAACCCAAAATTCAGGTTTTATCACCTTTAAGAAGAACCATCACCATAAGAAGTAGACTGGTGTTGTGACTTATTAATTTTAAAACCTCTAATCTCTGATTTTATATGTTATACAGTGTCTACTTAGATTAGTCGTGCCAATAGACATTTTTCAAGCTATCTTCTTTTTGCGATAATTACACATTTCTTTGTACTATTTCCGTTCATTTACAATACCACTATTTACTAAGTTAGAGTGATCTAAACACTTAGACGTATTTTTCAAAGGTTGTCGTTTTTTGCTTGATCGTGACACTGTTTCATCTCTTCTTCAAGATCATCAAAATCAATTGGAGGATTCGTACTCCTATCACCAAGTCATCAAGAAATGAAACATCATTTAGACCATTGAAATCATGATCAAATAGTTGACTAACATGTGAAGTGTTAGAACTTCGAACTAGGAATTGGTTGAAGTCATCAGTTTCCAAGATTCTACTTTAATCCATTAGAAATAATATATAAAAGAAAGGTAAAATAAAAGAGTATAACTAAAGTTAGACATGAATAAAAAAATTTAGAGACAAGAAAACTTGATATTGCACAATAAGAGAGCTAATATGGAGATTATGACAATTTAAGATTGAGAAATTAGAGATTTGTGGAAAAATAAGGTGAAGTTGGGGTTTATATATATAAAAAAGACAATCGTTTTTATTTTTTAAGAATTAAAATAATAAATATATTTTACACTTTCCGAACGGTAAGATTAATGACCATTTGAAAACAGTCATAATGGCCCACCAGTGGCTCTCTTTTTTTCACGAGTTGAGCGGGCTTGGATCGTGTGTCGAATTTCAAATCCGACTCGGCTCTTGATCCATGTTTAAACGAGCCCGAACCATCCATGAGCAGTTCAATCCATTTGACACTCCCTAAGCTCCAGGATTTGAGAACCAAATTCAACAAAATTGTAAGATACCATATTCAAGTGGGATAAGAGCTGAATGCCCAGGTGACCTGACCAATTTTTCAAAATGGCCGTTGACCAATTTTGGCATATAAATTATCAAATATGACACTTCCTTCTTTTCTCCGCTTATAACTATTTCAAATGATTTCAAACGATTTCAAATTCATCTGTGTGTGAGGAAAATGATCTCCTTCCCATAGTGAGGAGGTGTTATAACTCCCATTAAGGAGGTGTCCACTTTTCATTAGACTCCTCCCTAACAGGAGTTATAACTCATCCCTATTATAGGGAGGAGATCATCCCCCCTGTCTGTGAAAAAGAGAAGATTTCAAGATTAGAATCTAATTCATTTCAATGTTAGAATCCAACTCATTTCATTTGAGTACGAAATCTCATTTCAAAATAGAAATTCATCTGTATCTATCTTCTTCTTTTAACTTACGGTAAAAATTATGGATTATGTAGTATAAATGATGAAAATACGTATAAATCTGATTATGAATTGTGATTTTTACTTTAAATTTGTATAAATCTGAATTCATTAGAAGTGGGTTGATTGAAAAATCAGTTAAAATATGTAAATTAACGTTAACAGACTCATGGTCTGTTAACACCTGTTAACAGACCATGAGCATGTTAACAATTTTTTGGCATGTTAACAGGCTTATTGGTTTGTTAATTTGGTCTTAACAGACCACAGGCATGTTAACATGCATGTTGGTCTGTTAAGGGTTAATAACATGTATACACTAATTAAACCCCTTTTGATAAGGGGAAAGTCCCGAAGGCGAAGCCCCCCACCTGTGTCAAAGGCCACTTGACCAGGCGGGTTGTAAATCGAGGGATGTGCACGAGTTGCAGGGACCTGAGGGAGAGAGCCAACAGGCCAACCCCCAGGACAGACCTCCACAATATTTCTGTGAAAATCTGCCCCACACGGGAATCGAACCTGCGTTGCGGGATTTCTCCCAACGTCACCTCAGGCCTTACCAACTCACCTTACACTAATTAAACCCCTTAATCTTAAATTTAATGGACAATTAAAATATTTCCAAAATTACTAGATTTTTAAGAAATTAAAAGAGATTACTAGCCCATGATTAATGCGATTAATACTCAACCCAACATTAACGCTCCTTATCAGATGAAACAAGAATTGATAATGCTCAACCGTTTCAAAAATCAGCAAGAGTTATCAGCTAAGATTATGAAAAATTCAAAATTAATCAATCGAAATCAAAATCAATTGGAAGAGGCAACAAATGTTTTTGGGAAGGTGAAGTAGAAATAGACATCAATAAATAGGGTTCCAGCCATATCAATATTCGATGTAGTTAACACTAATGAAGTTCTACTCATATTAACAATTTCACATTGGTAACATTAGTTGGTAATGAATATAAATGATGTACTAAGATAACAATAAGTAAGGTTCTACACATTGCGGAATGGGTATGATTTTTGAATGTAGAATTTAATAAATTTTTGAGAAATTTTGCGGTATTGGTAATGATTCTAGAATTTGTGAATTTTTTCCTTCTATTATCAGAAGAATAACTACATAATTTTTCTTCTTGAGATTGACTGTCTAAAGCTTTTAGAACTGCCCAAAAAGGAATTGAACTTAAAGAACCAAAGTTTGAAGCAGAACCCATGGACTATGAGCCATCTCCATCCCAAAATCCAAATGGAGATGGAAAAAGACTTGTGATTGTAATTGCTAATCCGAGATAGTTATCTATTTGGATATTGACTTTGTAGTTTTCATTACTTGGTTCTTGTTTTTCAATTGCTTCATTGAAAAGTACCATTACCTCGTTGTTAAAGGGTGTTGGTAATTTTCTCATGAATTTTTTTGTTAAGATTTTCCAATCTTCAGGAGGACAAAAGTGAATCATTCTTTTGAATACATTGTTTCTATGTCTTCTTTCCTAATGAAGGAATCCAAGTAGAGATCCACTTCAATTCCTTCATTGAAGTGGATTCCTTCATTTTTTGGGCGAATGCTCAAATTACTGTGTGTATGCGGAAGTATATAAAAATGGTATCAGAGCCAAGTTTTATACAGTAAAATTGATAGACTGTCATATATGTAATACAAATATAATAACACTCACAGCACAATATGAAGTTTACGAACAACATAATTCAATATACAGCTATCATCTGTTTACAAGTGTACATCAAACATCGCTAAAAGGCATGAAAACAAGAATGTTAAATGCATTAAATATCTATAAAAACGGTGTTCAAACATTTATAATCCATTATGTTCTACATCACCACAACAAATGATATAGTGTCGAATGTGCAATAGATATATACTAAATTTAGACTGTTATTTCATACAGTATAAATACCATTACGACAATTATACATACATGAGAACATACATGAATCACACCGGAATTCATAGATTTGCATTTGAACATCACAGAGATAAAATGAACTTAGAATTATCTAAGTACAACAACGAAATAGAATGTTTTATTCTACACTATGTTATACATCATCATTATACATGATTTCTTGTAGCATTTGTAATAAATACATTTATACAGTTCACAAAGAATATAGTCTTTATGAATACTATGAAGATTATAGACTTTATTTAATGTTCTTACATATACATCCTTCGAACAGATCACGATGAGAGAAAAAAGAGACATACATGAACAAAATTATACTAATTACGTAAAAAAATTGTGTTACATTATGCTTTGCATCATCATAAAATATGAGCATTGCAGAACATACAATTGAGGAAGAATTTGGTGAAGTGTTTGAACAACACGAATCAAAGGAAAACTACTCTAAAGAGATTTTAATCTCTGATAAGAAACTTGCAAAAATTTGCAAAACCAACTTAACAATACACACAGGTAAAGTATTTGTCCAACCAAACTTCATCAACAAATTTATCAATAGAAATAGACATGTTTATTATAGAGTTTCTCAAAAGGAATTCGCAATACATGTTCAACACACATATGGTAAAGTAGGTATATCCTTACTTACCAAACAAGATATAAATAAAGCAAAACAAAAGGTAGATCTTGATGATAATCAAAATCTATATTGGGTAACAATTGGAGCAATCAGGATTTTAATCCGAAGTACTCTTTCAGACAAAATAGATCAACCAATCTCAATGAGTTTGATTGATGAAAGAATTCAAAATCCAGTTGAAGGATACCTAGGAACCCTTCATGGGAACTTAGCATGTGGAAAACTAATTTTTACAGTCCATCCTAGACTATCTGTTAGTCTGCATGACCAAGACTTTGACGAAATCTTATCTTTTGTACACAAGTATGGAAGATCAGACCTAGTCAAAAATGATAATGTACATTTCTCAATATCATACCTTGTTAGTTATGCTATTCACAATCAGCATAATATGACAATTGTCAAAGAACCTAAAGGAATAAAGATTGACCATTTATTCTCGGACTATCTTGAACATAAAGAAACAGAATTTGACTAGTTAGTCCAGCCCTCCAGAAGGTCCATTGAAATAGACCTTAGTGAAAACAGAACTTTAGTAAAAGAACAAAAACCTCTTTTGTTAAAAACAAATTCTATGAGACAAAAACCTAATGGAAACAAGTGGAAGAAAAACCTGAGAGTAGTCAGGATAGAAATTTAAAACAATTAAATGAAACCATTAACCAATTGGCTGATGTTTTATTGCCAAAATAAAAATGTCAATCTCTGATATAATAAGAGAAATTTAAAATTTAAAAGATAGTATCGAAGAACTTAAGGAAATTATTAAAACCTTCGAACAAAAAACAGAAAAAACCATGGAACAACACTCAGCTGTGATTATAGCTGGAGTAAGAAATCAACCTTCAACTTCGACCAAAAAGACAACTTTTGGTATTTTCCAAAAAAGATGGTGGGAAATTACAGAAAATAAAAGTAATATTAAGAATGGAAAATTCAAATTTGATGATCCAGATTCACAATGACAAGCTTTAGAAAAGGTTTAGAAAATATATATGAAAATTCACAAGACTTAGGACTCCTAAATGTCCTTTTAGCCTTCGAAGACAATGAGCTTGAGCAAATTGTCTCCATAGTCAAAAAGGTCAACATTAACAACCAAGAGACAATCCTTACAGCCAAATCTGTAGGAGTTATACCAGATAACCAAAACCCCATTTACCCTATTAAAGATTCTGAATCTAGTTCAGATAAAGACATTGTCATACACGAAAGATTCTATCCAAGTAGAGATCCAGCCCAAAAAGGAATTGAACTTAAAGAACCAAAGTTTGAAGCAGAACCCATGGACTATGAGCCATCTCCATCCTAAAATCTAAAGGGAGATGGAAAAAGACCAATAGAAGATAATACTCTTAGACCAATACCAGGTAGAGATGATATTGATCCTACATATCTTCTCAATAAACCAAAAAAAAAATCCAAACAGATATTAAAATTCTTGATCTAGACTGTGTCCAAAAACCAGAGAAAATCATAGAAGACTGGTATAACCATATCATGATTTTTATGATCATAAACAAAGAAATCCACAGAAATGAAACGAACTCTTGGAATTATGTTATTGCCAGCACAAGAGGAAATGTTAAGGCATTTCTAAAAACCATTACATATGCAACAAAAAATGTAATATGGAAAGAAACTCAAGCTGATATTCCTCAATTCATTAAAAGAATTGTATAACAAATTTACAAACAATTTATAGGTCAAACATATGAAGTTTTCAAAAACACTAGAACGACAATTGATGTTGCTGATGCCTTAAATCATATAGAAAAGATATCAATCTGTGACATATACTTTCAAGAATACACATGTGAATTTTCTAAATACTTCTACATCTATCCTCCTGGAGATTGGAAAATCTTAACATAAAAATTCATGAGAAAATTACCAACACCCTTTAACAACGAGGTAATGGTACTTTTCAATGGAGCAATTGCAAAACAAGAACCAAGTAATGAAAACTACAAAGTCAATATCCAAATAGATTACTCTCTCGGATTAGCAATTACAATCACAAGAAATCTTCTTGCAGAAAAATGCAAAGAAGTACATCTGGTCAGAACCAGTGAAAAATCAGTCCCTAGCAACCCTAGAATCTGTTGTAATGAATATCTTGACAGAATCCCAGGGCAATACGGATGTACCCCTAAGAAAAAAACGAAAAACACAAAGACCAAGAAGAAAAAATTATAGATTTAAAAGGTATAAAAAACCTTATAAAAAGAAAATTTTCAGAAAGAAAAAATATTTCAAAAAGTACAATAAAAAATCTAACAAAGGAAAGAAAGATAAAGATGATAAAAAGAAATTCTGTCCACAGAAAAAGAAAAATTGCAGATGTTGGCTCTGCAATGAATCGGGACATTATGCAAATGAATGTCCAGCAAGAATAGGAAATGAAGACAGAATTAAATTACTCAAAACCTTCGAAAAACAAGGGTTTTTCCCAAGTTGAAGACCCAAGTGATACAGAATCACTTTACTACTTAACTACAGATATAGATTCAAGTAGTTGTACATCCTCAGAATCCTCTGAAGATGAATAACAAAAACATTACTAATTCAAACTCCATCTATATTCCTATCAAATTAAGTTTTGAAGGATACAGAAAATTTACAGTTCATGCTTGTGTGGATACAGGCTGCGTACAGCCAATAAATCGATCATACCTGAAGCCTTTTGGGTAAAATTTAAAAATTCTTAAATCTTAAGATTGTCAATGAAACAAACATAACTTCTTCAAAAATAGTAAAAAACCTTGATGTTGCAATTTGTGGACATCACAATGGCACTTTAAAAACTTTTTACTTCAAAACTCCAACAGTTTACCAACTTGAAACTGGAATTGATTTCATAATTGGTAACAATTTTTGCCAATTATATCATCCATTCATCCAAGAAATTGATTACATCAGTTTCTCTTTAAACAAAAATAAATTTTGGATTTCAAAGAAGAGAAAAGCAATAGCTTTTAACAATTTAAAAGAAATTTTTTTAGAATCTCTAAAGATTGATACACAAAAGAAAATTTTTACTAGAGACAATCCTTACAGCCAAATCTGTAGGAGATATACCAGATAACCAAAACCCCATTTACCCTATTAAAGATTCTGAATCTAGTTCAGATGAAGACATTGTCATACACGAAAGATTCTATCCAAGTAGAGATCCAGCCCAAAAAGGAGGGGAAAATTGTCATATTATGCTGATTGTGAATAGCATAACTAACAAGGTATGATATTGAGAAAGGTACATTATTATTTTTGACTAGGTCTGATCTTCCATACTTGTGTACAAAAGATAAGATTCTGTCAAAGTCTTGGTCATGCAGATTAACAGATAGTCTGGGATGGACTGTAAAAATTAGTTTTCCACATGCTAAGTTGACAAAGATGAAAGAAGTTTGGAAAGTGTTGGAGTATGTGTTGGCAAAGATAATTTAGTAATTATCTTCAATTACTTATGGGATATTAAGATTTGGTCCCTTGATTTGTAGGATAAATTTTTTTAAATTGATTTGTTTGAATTAGATTTAAATAATATTTTTTATTATTATCCAATATAATTATTACATTTATAGTATTATTAAAAAAATTGGTCCAGTATTATTCAAGTTTTTAAAAAATGTAGGTATATGGACTAATTTTCACGTATGTTAAGGGTCTATTAACATTAGCTATTAAGTAAGGGTATTTAAGTCTTTTTTTATATAAAAGAGGCCTTTTAAACTTAGGGTGGTTATATTCACGTTACAATTTGTTATAAACGCACTACATTTTAATTGTACTAAAGATCTTCAACTTTTATTCATTATTGCAATTATGTTCTTAACTTTTTGTCATCGAATTCTTATCTTTAATTTTTATTAATTAGCATATTTCATCATTAATGATGGTTTATGTCAAGATATTTTGTTTACGTGCTTTGAAATAAGGAAAAAATATTTTATCGTACTTTTGTATCTATTGTATTTTTAAAAAATATAACAGACAAATAAGTCTTTTTACGAATTCTTAACAAATGTTTTAGACGGAAACCGTTATCAAACACAAGATGTGTTAATTAATGAAAAGTTGAAGATAAAAATGTGATAAAAAAAAAGTTGGGGACATGAGTGACATAATGTTGATAGATTAAAAACGTTAAATATAATTAAAACGTGGTGCAAAAAATAAAAAATGGTTAGTGAATATAATTACACTTAAAACTTATTTGATATAAGTTAAGTTTTGTTGCAATTTTGATAGTTTGACAGGACTATTTAGCTAAAGCGGCTTATATTCAAGGGGGATTCATTTAAATGGCCTAGTCAAACTACATCATCATTTAAATAACCCCCATTTAAAGAAATTTGTGTGAAAGGCCCATACATAAAAAAAAAATGCAAATATCAAATATCAAATGACTAATATGTCCTTGTAGATAAAAAGACATCAATGCCCAAAATTATTTGACTATTTACACAAAAGATTGCTGGGATCCATTCACGTGAGAAAGCAAGGTGGTTGAATGAAAAAATTCAATGCAATGCTTCTCTTCAATGCAATTTTTCTCTTCCATTATTAAATGTTCTAGATTAAAATCCTTACATCATATCTTTACTCATTATCATCATATTTCCTTCATATGAAAGGTAGTATTTTTTATGAAAAAACCCTAAAATATACATTGTTATTCCGTTGAGCAATAATTTGGTTGAAGTGAGAAATCAAAGTTTACAACATTGTTGTTGGGCATTTGGAGAAGAAGACAAGGTACGGTTAAATTTCATTATATGACTATTTTATTTCTCCTTCTTGTTAATAATGTATTAATGTTGTGATTTTGTTAATGGGTCTATTTGTCAAAAACGATTTTAAAGTCTTTTTTTTGTATTGATATCGTTAGAAAGTGAAATATAAGTTGGCAAATACATGTCTGATTATTGTATTTGTTATTCCACTATAAATTTATATATAACGATATCAATATCGTTTTTTGAGTTTCATAACGACATTAATATCGTTACCCTTATTTGTATTATAAATACATGTTGTTAGCCTTATTCCACGATGATGATATTTAAAAAATTTATGTTGAATTGCAGCTATGGACAACGTGGATATGGTATGGATATTAGTTTGTTATCCAATTGAATTTGAGCATAATATTGAAGACACATGGACTTGGAAATATGAAGGGAAAGAGAAAGGAAAAACAACGCCTATTCATGTTTCAAGATCAATTACTTATGCGGAGTTGTATAATAAAGTTAAAGATGAGTTGAAGATTGATTCAAGTCTATATGAAATAGAGATGGCTTGTCTTCTCCCTCTAATGTCCAATGCTCCAGCTGCACCGACTGTAATTGATTGCGACAACAATGTGAAGTGGTTCGTTTCTGTCTGCAAAGAAGCTTATCTTTGTGTTACTCGTTCGAAGAAAGATATTGAAAACCATGGAGATGTTGAAGAGAGTGGAGATGGAGAACAGTTTGGAAATACGAATATTGAGGAAGAAATAGTTCGAACTGACGATGGTGAAAATATGCTTCTAGATTGGAATGATATTCACATAATCTGAGATAGTCCTGAAAGACTTGATGCTCATATGGAAAACGACAACAATGGTGATTTGCACACAGATGAACCCACAAGTCAGCCACATTATAGTCCGACTATGGCCGATGACGATGATTTTAATGTTCACATAGATGAACACAGTAATCAGATGGTAATTGCAAGTGCTAGTTCGCTCCATTGTGGGTCATCGGTTAGAATTCCAGAAAATGAAGATATGCAAGTCAAACAGTTGTTTCCAAATAAAAAAAACCTAATATCAACATTGCAGTTGTTGGCTGTGAAATGTCATTTTGAATTCAAAGTTAAGAAGTCAAATAAGAGCCTTTATACAGTTGTTTGTATTGAAAAAAATTGCAAGTGGCGGTTGCGGGCACACAAGATCAAAGAAAGTCCTATTTTTGAAGTTCGAAAGTACAATGGTCATCATTCTTGCTCCATGAGTGTTCGTCGTAGAGACCATAGGCATGCATCTTATTTGGTTATTGGAAAGCACATCGCCCCTAAGTATCAAGATGCCAACCGAATTTACAGACCAAGGGACATTATTAGCGACATTCGTCGACAGTTTGGCATAACCATAAGCTATACTAAAGCGTATATGGCTAAAGCTTTTGCATCTGGATTGATCCGTGGAAAACCTCATGAGAGTTATGCGAAATTGCCATCATATTGTCATGTTTTGGAGGTGCAAAATCCTGGTACACTGACATTCATTCATACTACAGATGATGATAGATTCAAATACTTTTTTATGGCCTTGGGACCAAGCATATGTGGATTCCTCACCTCAATGCGACGGGTAATTTCTGTGGACAGAACATTCTTGAAATCGATATACAAAGGTACTCTACTAGTTGCAACCAGTCAGGATGCAAATTTTCAAATATTTCCGCTCGCATGGAGAGTTGTTGATTCGGAAAACGATGAATCTTGGACTTGGTTCTTCCAGAAGTTGCGGTTAATAACAGGTGATACAGACGAGCTTGTCATTATTTCTGACCGCGCAACATGCATAAAAAATGGAGTTAGAAATATGTTTGAGTTTTCTCATCATGGCAATTGTATATATCACTTGCAAAAAAACTTGAAGACTAATTTTCCACGGTGTGATCTTGCAACTTTGTTCATGGCAACGGCAGAGGCCTATACTATTACAGATTTTGAGTCCAACATGGCTGCACTGTGCAGTAAGAAAGAGGGCATTAAAGAGTACTTATTAGAAGAAGATTTTCACTATTGGGCAAGAGCACATTTTCATGGGATACGGTACAATATAATGACCACGAACGATGTAGAGTCGCTTAATAGTTTGTTAAAGAGTGCTAGAGAATTTCCAATAATTGGTTTGATTGAGTATATCCGAGAGACACTGCAAAGGTGGTTTTATGAAAGACATGTTGAAGCAGAAAAATGTGGAACCCATCTCACCCCATCTTTAGAGAAGAAGATGTGCACTAAGTATAATGAGTCAAATGGGTTGGAGGTTAATCAAGTCTCCCCGGACATGTATCAGGTTGGTGACAACCTAGAACACCATTTTGTGAACTTGGATGAAAGGACATGTACCTATAGGAAATTTGATTTGGACAGGTTTCCTTACATGCATGCAATTGCTACTGTAAGGTTTATAGGAGATGACGGTTACAAGCTATGCAGCCCCTATTATACTAGTTCTTGTTGGAAGCAAGTCTATTCTGAATTTGTGTACCCTTTGCCAAATGAGATGGAATGGCAAATTCCTGAACATGTGATGTCTAGAAAAGTATTGCTACCGTTGATAAAAAGACAAGGAGGACGACCATCCAAAAAGAGGAAACGATCTGCTGGAGAGACACGCAAATCTCCTAGATGCAGTAAGTGTAAGAGAACTGGTCATAACCGCTTCATTTGCACGTTTGAAGCAGCTCCTAGTGGTACATAATGTTATTGTGAAGTTTGATTTTATGCCTTTTGTTATTTTGGATATATCTTTCTCCCTTTTGGATATAAGTGGTCATATCTTGCTCCATTTGGATATAAGTGGTCATATCTTGCTCCATTTTGTAATTGGATATATGTTGCTCCAATTTGTTGTAAATTCCAGTTGTAAATTGTTGTTCTACACTAATGCTCCATTTTGGTTGTAAATTTTTGTAATCTGATGCATAACGACTGTCATATCGTTATAGTTGTAATGGAACGATATGTATATCGTTATATCACTGACATGGTTTTTTGAAATTTTTTGTATTGGAACGACTTCGATATCGTTATAACGATGTTAATATCCTTTTGTCAATTAATTAAATGCACAAGTTATCTGTATATGAACGATTTCAATATCGTTATGTGAACGGATAACGAGTTCAATATCGTTATAACACAGTTGAACAAATTTTGATATAATCAAATTGTGTGTATTGTAACGACTTAAATATCGTTATAACGATGTCAATATCGTTTTGTCAAACAATTACATGCACAAGGTATCTATACTGGAAAGACTTAAATATCGTTATGTGAATGGATAACGACTTAATTATCGTTATAACGAGGTCAATATCGTTATGTCAAATAATTATACGCACAAGATATGTGTACTGGAAAGACTTAAATATCGTTATGTAACTGGATAACGACTTTAATATCGTTATAACGATATCAATATCGTTTTGTCAAATAATTAAATCTACAATGTATCTGTATTAGAACGACTTAAATATCGTTATGTGAATAGATAATGACTACAAAATCGTTATTTTGGATATATCATTGTTCAAGTTTTATGTAACGGAACGATATAGATGTCGTTATATGACAACTGAAATGACTTGGATATCGTTATAGTTACAATGTCTATAGTAACGACTTTAATATCGTTTTCAAGAAACTATAACGACCAAAAAATTGTTATTTTGGATTGACATCCGTTTTGCTATCCGATGGGCTCGAATCATCATTAATTGGTAGAAACATTATTTTTAACGAAGAACCGAATAATATTGTCCAATGAAATACCTATATAGACTACCATAAAAGAATCTGGTGTTGTCAACAACGTTTGAAGTAATTCGGTAGGAATAAGGTAACTCTATTTGTGTTTCCTTCATTGTTCGTATGGTATTTCGTGACTAGATACCATATTTCAGACCTCCCGCGTGTGTTCTAAGTATGTCCATCGTACATGGACGATCGATCCGGCAAATTAGAGCGAAACGATATCGATATCGTTAAATGACAACTGGAATGATTTTGATGTCGTTATAGTTATAATTTGTATAGTAACGACTTTAATATCGTTTTCAACACACTATAACGACTACAACATCGTTATTTTGGATATATCATTGTTCAAGTTATATGCAATATAATGATATGGATATCGTTATATGAAAACTGAAACGACTTTGATGTCGTTATAGTTATAATTTATATAGTAACGACTTTAATATTATTTTCAACAAACTATAACGACTACAACATCGTTATTTTGGATATATCATTATTCAAGTTATATGTAATATAACTATATAGATATCGTTATATAACAACCGAAACGACTTTGATGTCGTTATAGTTATAATTTATATAGTAACGACTTTAATATCGTTTTCAACAAACTATAACGATTACAATATCGTTATTTTGGATATATCATTGTTCAAGTTATATGTAATATAACGATATAGATATCGTTATATGAAAACTGAAACGACTTTGATGTCGTTATAGTTATAATTTATATAGTAACGACTTTAATATCATTTTCAACAAACTATAACGACTACAACATCGTTATTTTGGATATATCATTGTTCAAGTTATATGTAATATAACGATATAGATATCGTTATATAACAACCGAAACGACTTTGATGCCGTTATAGTTATAATTTATATAGTAACGACTTTAATATCGTTTTCAACAAACTATAACGACTACAACATCGTTATTTTGGATATATCATTGTTCAAGTTATATGTAATATAACGATATAGATATCGTTATATGAAAACTAAAACGACTTTGATGTCGTTATAGTTATAATTTATATAGTAACGACTTTAATATCGTTTTCAACAAACTATAACGACTACAACATCGTTATTTTAGATATATCATTGTTCAAGTTATATGTAATATAATGATATAGATATCGTTATATGAAAACTGAAACGACTTTGATGTCGTTATAGTTATAATTTATATAGTAACGACTTTAATATCATTTTCAACAAACTATAACGACTATAACATCGTTATTTTGGATATATCATTGTTCAAGTTATTTGTAATATAACGATATAGATATCGTTATATAACAACCGAAACGACTTTGATGCCGTTATAGTTATAATTTATATAGTAACGACTTTAATATCGTTTTCAACAAACTATAACGACTACAACATCGTTATTTTGGATATATCATTGTTCAAGTTATATGTAATATAACGATATAGATATCGTTATATGAAAACTAAAACGACTTTGATGTCGTTATAGTTATAATTTATATAGTAACGACTTTAATATCGTTTTCAAGAAACTATAACGACTACAACATCGTTATTTTGGATATATCATTGTTCAAGTTATATGTAATATAACGATATAGATATCGTTATATAACAACCGAAACGACTTTGATGTCGTTATAGTTATAATTTATATAGTAACGACTTTAATATCGTTTTTAACAAACTATAACGACAACAACATCGTTATTTTGGATATATCATTGTTCAAGTTATATGTAATATAACGATATAGATATCGTTATATAACAACCGAAACGACTTTGATGTCGTTATAGTTATAATTTATATAGTAACGACTTTAATATCGTTTTCAACAAACTATAACGACTACAACATCGTTATTTTGGATATATCATTGTTCAAGTTATATGTAATATAACGATATAGATATCGTTATATAACAACCGAAACCACTTTGATGTCGTTATAGTTATAATTTATATAGTAACGACTTTAATATCGTTTTCAACAAACTATAACGACTAAAAAATTGTTATTTTAGAAATATCATTATTGAAGTTATATGTAACGGAACGATATAGATATCGTTATATGACACCTGAAACAACTTGGATATCGTTATAGTTACAATGTCTATAGTAACGACTTTAATATCGTGTTCAAGAAACTATAACGACTATAAAATCGTTATTTTGGATCTATCATTGTTCATGTTATATGTAACGGAAAGATATAGAGATCGTTTCTCATTAAACATGAAACGATTTTCATATCGTTATACTTACAATTTGTATGGTCACGACTTTCACATCGTTTTCTATCAACTAAAATAAAAATAATGTCGTTATCTTATCATCGAGACGATATTTTTGTCGTTATAGCTAAATAATGTATGATACCTATATCAATATCGTTTACATTAAACTCGAACGAATTGATTGTTGATCTTTAGGATCCCTAAATGAGTAAGTTGTGTATAGGAATGATATTAAAATCGTTACCTTCCAATGGAAACAATATTGTAGTCGTTATAGTCAATGAAAGTTTACTATTCGCAATTTGTAAATTATAATTTACCAATTTTTTTCCACTTTTCAACCATACATTTTATATAATCTACCACTTTTACAAATTTTGAAGAAATTCTATTTTACGTTGAAATCCCACAAGCATATGGGTTCATTAAAAAGTAAGTAAAATATTTTGAAATACTAGCATTCCCACGAGTCCTATGATTTGTAATAATTATCTGCAATAGAAATAAATTCTTTCTAATTTTATTAAATACAATGGACTAACTTAGCTAACTAGATTAAATTTGCTTCATGATTTTGAGAAAAAACAGAATTAGACAAAAAATGGTAGGAATTCGACTCTAACGTTTATATTAGACAAGGGATGATTTGAAAGTTTCTGTACTTTTTTTTAAAAACTTAAAGCATTGAAGAAGAAAGAGTTCGAACATCACTACCCAAATTACATGTAATTATGTGGTACCGAAGATCCACCGACAAAAAAAAAACAACAACAAAAACGTCACAATCATTGGGGAGGCGGCGGTGGGTAGAGACTGAAATAGCCAAACAGCTGCGTCAACTGTGTTGATAACGCTTCGTGCTCCAGTCGGCGGGATTCTGCCTCTTGGACTTGGGCATCCCGAATCTCCCGAATCTGTGCTTCGAGATGCTCCTGCGAGTTACGCCATTGAAGAAGCTCATGAGAAATAGATGCCAATGTTGGATTAGTGACTGTTTCATGGAGGTCCTCGGCCATTGGATCATCCTGAGCAGGCTCGGTTTCACCACTTAAATTACCCTGGCCGCCAATGGGCTCCTGTGTGCTTCGCACCAGGTTGCGAGTCATGTGTACTTCAGAACTACATATCCCAATTCTGTCTATCTGCATTGTACGCTTCACTCGGGTGATTTCATGGGAGAGGTCAAGGCCATACATTTCACAAAGTCCTGTAATTAGCGATGGGAATGCCAAACATCTTCGGTTGTTTCGAATATGCAAGACATTGCAGAATATATAGGTGCCGATATTGAGGGTCTTAGTCTGGAGCCAGTAAAGTAGGCGTGCTCGCTCCATAGTTACCGTAGAAGTATGTGTCGTAGGGAGAAGATTGGCGCTCACCATTTTGTCTAATGTGCGTACTTGAGGTATAAGACATTTATAGTGTACGGTGCTGCTTCCATCAGGACAATGATCAATTCCCTCACAAATGGAGACTACTACTTCATCAAGATTACTATTAGCGGCTTCAAAAATGTTGGTCTCCGTGTTGTCAAGTTCGTAGTAGCGGAGAATGGCTAAGGGCAAAAATGAAATATATTGCCCTCGCATGTATACTTGCCAATACTTAGGATCTTCAGGGTTGTCGATGTTATCATAGATATTGGCGTAGAATTCTTTGACGATTTCTACATAGGCAACCCACGGAGTTTTTACAAATGTTTCCCAATGATTCCTCGCAATAACTTGACCAAGCAAATTCATTTGCAAAATCCGATGTTAACACCCTTCGCTCCGGTATAATATTTCATTGGCTTGTGTCGTTCTTGTAGATTATCGAAGCCGCCTCCGTCTCAAATTTATTGTCATCATAAGTGACCGGTTGTTTTGAAGTCTTCTTTGTTGAAGCCTTTCTCTTTTCCGAGCTCAGTCCCGCATCTTGCGTTGGTTTATTTGATCTAGGCATTGTACCTATCCATTTTAGAGAAATAAATTTATGGTTACAATCAACACGAATTCACTAATCAAATTAGGCGTGCAAAGTGGACTGGGGTGGATGTGGTGTGTATAGCATGTTGTGCTCTGTTAAGAATGGCATTGCCGTGAAAAATCATGTCGACCAAGTAAGCATTTGAGTTATTATGTTAAGGACACAACAAAATGTTAAACATGTGGTTGAATCAATTTATCAAACACTTGGTGGGCATATGCTATTACAAGTTCAAGCAAATAACTTGGACAATGCATTAAACCCAAAATTGTTTTCAATTAATCATCAAACCACCAAAACAGCATCCACTAAAACCAAAAACAAATAATTTCCCAACCTCCTCAATCAAAGAAAACACCAATAGCATAACACATATTTTGGAAGCAAGGATAAAGAAAAGTAAGCCATGTTACCTTGATTTGTAATGAGGGATGAGGAAAGTCACGTAGAACTTAGGATGAGAATGAAAGTAATCCTTCAATTGATTATGTATTGAAATCCAACTAATTTCTTGTCGATGTGGAAGGAGAAGTGAAGAATGTGGAAAATGAGGAGGGGCAAATGAAATGAGAGAAATGGGATAAATATATCTGTCCGCTCGAGCGGACTCACTGTCTGCTCGAGCGGATCATGACGAGCGGACAGCAGCCCCATTTGGGGCTGTTTCTGTCCACTCGAGCAGACAGAAGAAGCCCTTTGGGACTGTTGATGTCCCCTCGAGCGGACAGACGCCCCATGTGGGCCTGTATCTGTCCGCTCGAGTGTCATCGAATTATTCTCACGTGCAAAATTTGTTCGTGTGTCATCGGATCCTCTATCCACACTTTTCAAGAACTAATTCATTAAAAGCTCTCTCAATCACACGCTGCACAATATCGTGAAGCCTTCAACATAAAAAGTAAGTTGAGCATATCCTTTCATCGAAAGTTTAAAGTCAATCCTTGCATCAACTACATCTCCTTCTTCAAGGGAAGTAACTTCAGATTTCATTTTGTCACTTTTTGTCTGTGGATTGGTAATTGGAATGACAAAATCGTTATGGCTTCCAAAATTGGGTTTTTGTAGATAGGCCTTTGCTCTCAACTGCCGAATTGTATCATTGTGAATTGGCTCATGTGTAAAGATCATTCATCTAGGCAACATGGCTACTTTATGAATTGTGGTATGTTTAAGAAATATATAGACGACAATGGAACATTCATAGACACAATTACTACTGTTGTAAATAATAACGGAAGAACAATGAAAATTAACAAAAAATAAAGATTAAAGAGGAGCATGTCATTACAAAATTTGAACAAAAAACAAACCATAGTTCGAACCAAGACTTCCAAAAAAAATGAGTTGGAAGTTCAGCTCCATCTAACTACAACCAATGTACACATTTCGAAGTGCCATGCTAACATCTAGGGTTCGAAGTGCCAGGCTAACAGTTCCGCAGCCAACTTCTTTCTCCACATCGGTATACATTCTGGATGAATTGCACGTACATCCATGTTTGCTTGTAGAAATTCAATGTACTTAACGATGAATATCCCACAATCAGATCTACAATGAAGTTGTGTAGTTATATTAAATCCACTAAAAATAATGCAATATCAAACATGTGCAAAATAAACCATACCCATTATGTTGTTGAGGAACCTCTTTCATCTTGATAAATCTGAACTGCTCTGTGCTGTAACTGTCATCACATTTGACATGCAATTTCATCAGCAAAGAAATTACCACCTGGAGAGGCTTCATAAACGCTTCCAACTCTGCTTTGCGGACATGACTCTTTAAGCTGTCGAAGATAAATATAGTTCGGTCCTCTAAATCAATCTTCACTGCGAACCAATGACAGCCAATTGCACAACAAGGAGCATACAAATATCTACAGTCCTTCCAAGATTTACCAAGCTCTGGTGTAGACCCGACTACAAACTTCAGCAAGGACTTACTAAATTTGAACTCTTCCTTTCTAGGCAATTGTGCATGTATTTGCCACTCTCCATGTGCTGACTGGACAAATTGGCAGAAATAGCAATCCAAGATGCTACAATCTTGCTGAAACATATTTGGAAACTTTAGAGCCCTATCTCGAATGTGGTACAAAGCCTCGTTCACAATCTGTGCAATAAATCGTAATTAACACAAATACTAATTGTGCGTGAAAATTATTATAACCGTATCGAAGTTTGAGTATTTATCTCTCCAGTAAGCCAACTATCCTTATTCAAAAGGTCAAGCAAACATTTTGCTTCAACATCACAGCGATGCAAATGTACCAAGTCACTGTGTACACAACATATGCAATACACAGTCAGGTGTATTTGAAACTATATTTATTATCATCACGTACACGCAACTATATGTATTCAGTTACCTCGTCGATGCTACTTCCATCCATTTATTAAGATCATCAACCTTCGAATGATCCACTTCTCGATATGGATCGTATACATCAATGTCTGACAACTTTCTATTCTTTGTCGGGTCTGTGAAGGGAGAACACAAAAGACGTACTTTTCTCTTTGTACGATGCCCCCGTCCTTTTGGTAGTTCAGACCCCGTGTCCTCGATTTGTACAATGTCACCTACAGCTTTTATTTTAAAAATCTAACTTAGTAATCTACATTTAGTTGAATTTGGAGTTCATTTTATGGCTTCAATATATTTGGAGTTAAGTTATGTACATACCTTTAGTAGATTTGTTCGCATCCTCCTCAAGTTTCTCCGGTGTCAAAAAATCAGCAGACATTCCTTTCTCCACAATGTCAGTTTCATCGCTAACATTTTCATCCTCTCCAGCTTTTTCCCCTTCCACGAACTCTTCTCTAGTCTCATCTTCTATTATTCTTTCTTTTTCAAGCTCGTCCATTACATCATCAGGCCCAACCTCCTCCTTTCTCTCCACTTTCGGTTGAGCCACATATACATTGGTTGTATTACAAATGGGACTGTCGTAGGCACTTGTAGTTGAATTAAACCTACCCACTGCAGCCAATTCAACCAAACTATCAATCTTATACTCCATTTGATCAAGTCATTTTGATATGACCCCTAGCAACCTTCCCTCAAGTTTTTCCATTTCCATCATCACTACATCTGCAATGTTATGGTCATGATAGACCGGTGGGGGTTGAGATACCCGAGGAGAATGTTGGTGAAAGGAATGAGATGGCTCACCATCATGCTCAGTCTCATTTTCTTTTGAATCCTGGGAATCCGTGTCTTTTTCTTCCACACACGGGGTCAACTCTTTCCAATAATCCTCCTCAAGTTCAGCTTCTGCGGGAATCAATGTAGATTTCACTTCTAGCTGCAAATTACAAGTATAAAAAAATTATCCTTTTGCTAAGCAAAGTTCACAATTTGGCCATACATATGTTTATAAAAATAAGAGAAGTCACCTCTTTCGCTTCCAAAACATTAACAAGTTCAGACGACATCAACCTCTTAGACAGTTCCCAAGCCAGCATTCTTGGAATTCCATCAGCATATTTCTTAGCAAACTTCTTTCCCAGATTTGGAATCGCTTCGAATGCCCAAATCTGTAGTCAAAGAAATATTATTGTCTCTAAAAAATTTACACAATAAATAATATAAAATAAAATATGTTGTTTCTTCATACCATTACAGCAAGGGGAAAGCCGTGTAACGAATACCTACAACGTGATTCTCCTTCTTTCAATGAATTTCTCAATTTGTCTCCCATATCACGTT
Source organism: Forsythia viridissima (assembly GCA_030279155.1). Taxonomy (NCBI): domain Eukaryota; kingdom Viridiplantae; phylum Streptophyta; class Magnoliopsida; order Lamiales; family Oleaceae; genus Forsythia; species Forsythia viridissima. The sequence continues at coordinate 39,746,213 of CM059041.1, read as the reverse complement.
TGAGTATCCTAATTGTGTAGTCATATGACATTTTCCCCCATGGATACTTGTCAAATATGTCTAGATCATCAACCAATTCAAACCACCACAAATCAATCAAAGTTTTCTCTTCTGTAGCCAATAAAACATACGCCAAGATAATTATAAGACCCAACTTGTACTTGTCGGTCTTATTTCTTTTGCATCTTTTAAAGGCTTCGAAAACATCTCTCTTCATAATCTTTCCCCCACTTTTCCTAAAATGTTCTTTCACTATTCGACAATCTATCCCTCCACTCTTATCTACATTTTCACAACCACCTGCATTTAAGCTGGTCACAAGTACAAACTCCTGCAACCCAAACCTTGCACGTTTATTTCCAATTTTAAACCATGCTTCTTCTTTTTTCGTCTTCATCCACCTCAAGAGTAATTTATGCACAAGCTGAGACGCCAACTTTATTTTTCTCAATTTCAGAAGTGGTCCAAAACAGCTTGTCTCAAACATATTTTTGTGTGTTGTATCTAACTTGTCAAATACTTCATCCACCATTCCAATTTTGCATCTATTCGTTATTGTTGCTTCTAGTCTTTCTTCATTTTCAATAATATCCATATTTTCCATTGAACTGCAAAATACAACTAGGTCAAGTTCATTTCAATTTTCACAATATCAACAAATCTGCTACACAACACCAATGGTTACCTCTCCTCAACGCAAAAAACAAAGCAAACATAAGAAGAAATACGAGCTTCAAAGTTAAAAACCCCCCCAGAATCAATTTTTCAATTAAATTAAGCCCCAATATAAAGCCCATCCAGATGGTAAAAATGCACCAGATAAACTGAAAGTACAACCAAAATGAGAAGCTTAGCGATCTCCAATTGTTGACACAAATCTTAAAAAGACACTTACTATCAAAACGCATAGCTTCTTAATGTATGAAGTATCCATCCCAGGATTCTTTGGTATTACCTACTTTTGATTAACTCAGGAAAATCATTTCGACTCTCTCTAATTAAATGTTCTTTTGGCTCCGTGCAGGTGGACTTTTACTTTGGTCACCATCTATTTTGGGGTATGGTTCATATATTACATTGTTCCTAGCATATATATGGAATGCGTCCATGATGTTACTATCTTGAACCTTATGATGTTGTTGAAGTCTCTCTTGAAGGCACAATACTATCCAATTCTATAAATTTGTCTTTTCCTATCTTATGTTTTGTAGTTTCTTGTGTAGTTTGGATCGTTGCTTTCTATCAACGGATGTTTTCGGCATCAAAAAGCAAATAACTGCAGTGACTACCATGTATCGGAGGTTGTGGAGCAAGGGTTATATGTGCCTCTTTTCGGTGGAGTAAATGAAAATGGAGTCAAATTACCAAAAAGATTGGATTGTCCAGGAGAACACCACCGTTTGCAAATTGCTGGCTTTTGCGGATACCTGTTTCAAATTTTATTCCAGGTATTATTTTTAGTACTAATACATCTAAAAATTTCAGATAATCTTATATCTGGTTGCACCTATAATTCTTTGGAAGTTGACACCTTCTAATGCGTACTTCCAATTAGCAGATGACTGCAGGGGCAGTAACTCTTACTGATACTCTTTATTGGACCGTAATATTCCCCTTCCTTACCATCAAAGATTATGAGCTCAGTTTTGTAAGTACTTTATATAATCTCTTCAGTTTCCTTTCTTAATGACTATCCAGTTTGATAGGACCATAAATGCATCCTTGCAAACTTAATATATGCCTGTAGCTACATATATTTGTGGCTAGAACTTACCGTTGGAGGATCCTTGATTTTCCCTCAACACACCATTTAAAGAACCATTTGCATGTGATGAGTGTGATCTATGATATAGAACGATTTTACGCAATATCCTTGCAGAAGGATACCTTCGTGCATGTGTTCATACCTGAATAGGTGAATCATGCATACTTGCTAAAGTTAAACAATAGAACTTTTTCTAATAAATTTCACAAATTTATTAATTATTATAAGCGTAATTACAACCAAATAGAGGATAAAGAATGCTATGTCATCGAGAAAATAATAACAAAGAAAGAATACAGTATATCTTTTAGTTCACTCGTGCTAAGCGGTATACACTAGAATGAAGGTTGAATAAAACCCATAATAGTTTTTACAAGAATGAACAAAATCCATAACATTTTCAGCAAGAATGAACAAAACCCAGAACATTACAATCTGGAACCCATAACATTTTCAGCAAGAGTGAACAAAACCCATAACATTTTCAGCAAGAATGAACAAAAAACCTCTTTAATTTGGGATACAACCGAGGAAATGAAAAATCAGGAAACAAAATAATTTCATCGATTGAATAAATAATTGAATAATCGATTGGATAAATAATTGAAAAAAAAATAAGAAAAAATACGTACCTGATTGAAATTGAGACTCCACGACCAATAAATTAACAGATTTGTGAGAAACAATTGCCCGACTGTTGTACAGAGAGAGAACCCGCAGAAATAATGCAAAAAAAATTTCGTAGATGGATGATTACAAGAAGAGAGAATGGAGAAATGATGGATTCAATTTTGAATTTCTTAAATTGAGAAGTGAGGAATGGGAATCATACATACATACCGTGTTTTTTATCCTTTGGATTTGGGTTTAGTGGTAAGGGTATAAGTGTCTTTTTAATATTCTTACAATTTTATTTTTTTGTTTTTCTTTTTTTTCCGGTCAAAGGCCTTTTACACAAAAAGGCCTTTGAAGGGGGTTATTTGAACTCATTCCCCTATATTTAATGTCTGCAATAATGAATTGCACCTAAAAAAATTTTAAGCAACACAAGCTAAACGACGCCACACAACTACATGCATAACAAACAAAAGAGTTATACCAAATAGTTTTGAAGGAAATAAAGCAGGTAAATTCCAACCCAACTACCGAGCAACTCCTCCTGCATCGATTTTTACATAAAATAGTTTGACATGGTATTAAAACAAGTAAAAGGTTTGAATTCGAATTCCTTCATATAATCTTAACATAAAAAGACTTGTTAAAAATAATTTAAATAAATAAAATTTATCTCATTTTTAACTATCTAAGTTTTTAAATAAAATAATTCAACACATTCAAATTCCAACTATAATTAAATAAAACAAAATGAGAATATCCCATGATCCGAATTATAGTGGATCGTGAGACTTTGAATGTCCCCCATAAATTATGCAAAATGTCATCCAAAAGCATTAATTGAAAAATTAGATGGAGAATCATTATCTCAATATAAAATCATTATTAATTAAAGATTTAATTAAGTGGAGGTGGACAGCAAAGCATAATAAAGCATAATGTGCAGTTGGAGATTTATACAAAATCAAAGTCCAAATTGCTTCACTTTCTAGATGTTGAGTTGCAGTTGGGCAGCAGTAACCATATTGTGACTATTGTCCGCTCCACTGAAAAAGTGACGTATAAAGTAAACATGATTCTGGTAACGCGTTCGACTTTTACGTTGGTTTACAAATTACTTGGACATTTAGTACACAGTATTGATCTTCTTAATATGACTAATCTTTTACATGAAATATTAAGTTTTATATGGTACCAGAGTCCATTAAATACTTCGTTTGGTCACCATTTTTGTAAGTTTTTTTTTTTTTATTAAACTCATTTTCAACCATACATTTTATGGGATCCGCAACTTTTCGACCACACATTTTATCAACTTTTATCAAAATATCTTAAAAACTACTTTTTATCTACACCAAATAAACACTAAGTTCAAACTTATTATTTGATCTGTCTAAAACATAAGCGAACATTCGAATTCTAAGATTGATAGTTCTTTCAACATTAATTCAATATAAACAAATAAAAAACATATAATAATTTAAATTATTCTTTTTAATAAAATTGACATTTTAAAATAGAAATTAGTGTTAATGATAAGTGAGTGTTAATGATAAGTGCATCAATGAGTCCCCCAGACATCAAAATCTTGTGGTCTTTGACTGTGTTTGTAATGTTTATCCATCTTCTTGATTTAAAATATTTTGCCTTGTCATATGCTGTCAACTCTATTCTAGCTCAGACATTCTAAATTTATTTGAAAATTAGTTTATAATAATTGGGTTTAACCAAAGATAAATTTGATTTGTTCAAGCTTACTTAAGAACACGCTAAAGCCCAGGTCGTTTAATTGTACGAGCACGCGACACTTGGCTCACCTTAGAGATGACTAGATTCTGATCTATATCTTCAATCAAATTTTAAAAGTCATTTTTAATATCAAAAACAATAAAAAAATTTGTTGAATAGCACTAGAGGTCCCAAATCTTTAATCCTTAGTGATGATGGGATTCTAAATTTTTGATGTCTAACAACGGGGATCTCAAACCTTTAGACGTTGTACTTGAAGTCATTTTGTGACAGAAAATGTCAATTTGATCGTTAAATAGTCAATTTTTTTATTGAAATGATAGATGTATCCTTATTTTAATTTAGCATAAATAGCACTGAGAGTCTCAAATTTTTAAAATTTGTGATAACGATGTTCTGAATCTTTGATTTCTACAACCCCGATAAATAGCACTGGGAGTCCCAAATCTTTGATTTAAAATAAATGGGTCTTTGACTTTTTATGTTATAAAACAACCTCAAACGTTGATGTTTAAAAGGTTTGAAATATTGGATACTAGAAAATCAAAAGTCTGAAACCCATTGTCATAAAGTAAAAAAATTTGGAAACCAAAGCTATATTTGCCCAAAATTTTCTATAAATATCTTCTTTCCTTCCTTATTGGGACTTTCACTCCCAATATAAGCATTTGAACAACTTTCATTAATTTGTACAACTTTCTATTGATATACTAGCTAGTGTAATAAAGAATGAGCAAGTTTGAATATTCAAAAGTATTTATTAATTACATTCCGTTTGTACACGTCGTAAAAGAATTATTCAAAATTGGCACATTTTTTATTAATGTTGAAACCAATTTTTTAATCTAAGTCGACAACGATCTGATCTATGAACACGAGTTAGTGCTGAATATTATAAGAAGCATTATCGAGGAAACTGCAGCACTTGACAAAGAAAGGCGCAACGCAACTTCCACACATTTGGCCTAACGCGTAGAAAGTTATGTGGGCATCGTCAAACCTTATATTCAGACAACATTCCACAACCGACTGCACGTCTTTTTCCCTTTTCCTTTGATTCATTAATCCTCCATTCCACATCAACGTGTGAAACTGCAACCATATGACTAAACAAATTATAAATGTATAACCAAACACGTCTGGTCTGAGTCCAATTCAGTTTAACGTATCAAATTAGATACTTTTATTCTTTATATATATAATATATATACTTATCTAAGCTCACAACTCCTCAAACTACCATACCATTTCAAACACATAACACCTAATCTCTCTAACATGGGAAACTATTTTTCATGCAGTTTTGTGACTCCAATAATGAAGAGTCCCAAGGCAGCTAGGGTTATGCTTCCGGGAGGTGAAATCCGGCAGTTTCGCGAGCTGGTTAAGGCTGCTGAGCTCATGCTCGAGTCACCAAACTTCTTCTTAGTAAATTCCAAGTCTTTAATTATTGGTAGAAGATTCTCACCTCTATCTGCAGATGAAGATTTGGAGTTTGGCAATTTGTACCTCATGTTTCCAATGAAAAGGGTGAATTCAGTCGTCTCTGCGACTGACATGGCGGTGTTTCTCATGGGGGCTAAGACCGCTCCTAAGCGGATATCCGGTGGTAATAACATCAGAATTTCGCCAGAAGTGGTGGCGCAGCCTGCAGTATCGGGCGATAATCCAACTGAGAATGAGACGGGACGGTTGGGATTTAATTTAGAAGGTGTAGAAGGGTTCCCTGTGGCAGAGTACAAGTATAGGCACTCGATGTGCAGATCAAGAAAGCCAGTGTTGGATACAATTACAGAAGAACCAGTCAGTTCAAGATGAGAAATTAATTTTTCATTAATTCTAGGATTATAATTAGTTTCTCTTTTATCCTTTTGTTTTATTAATGTACGCTTTGCGAAGATCAAGGAGCTTTTCATGAAACAAAAGTTATAAAATATTGGAAAAATAGAAATCTTTAGATGAATGTATAAACTGTTGATTAATAAATTATCAAGAAACTGATATAAACGCTCAGGTCCACTGCACCAAATCATAAGACTTGGAACTTATTATTAATTATTATTTGGGCTTTGGCAGTCCAATATTGAAAAGGATGATTCAAATGAATCCAATTGATCATGTTTTAATTTATGAGGTTAGAATTTTCTTGGGTTTGTATTGGAACACTTGTTTTGACCAAGTGCAAAAAATTTGAATTTTGAAGCTCTATGGAGTTTAAAAAGGTTTCTTTCAAATAAAAAAAAAAATCTATTGCGTGATTGATGCGAACAAAACTTTGGGTTACTTTAATAGGCTGTTACATAATTTTGATTAATTATTTTTATGATTGTATTTATTACGAGTCTTGATATTAGGAGTTTGCCGAGAACAATCAAATTACTCAGAATCCGTTTGGTAGAGTTTATAAATTAGTTTATTTGACCAAAATAATTTATTTGATCAAGAATTGTCAAAAATGTCCTACTACCAAAGCAAATTTTTTAGTAAAATAAATCATTCTGATCAAATAAACTAGTTTATAAACTCTACCAAACGTGCTCTCAACTTGTAAAAAAATATGTACTCTTATGGCATAATAAGCAAGTTGTATGCACTTGTGTCTAGTCTTGAAACTTATGTTAGGTCAAGCTTTACTAGAGTACGGAACACTTAACACACGCTGATCAGCTTTATCGATTGTGTTAGTCCTGTTGAACGAAGTATTAGCACTATGTTTGTTTTTGTCTATAAGTATATCGAGATATTCAATTCGATCTCAAGTATCTCGTTGCAGTACCTTACTATGAGCATTAACTTCTCTAACTCAATCAATAACAAGAGTTAGTGTCTTTTAACTTGATAGTGCTTAGTGTTAACCTCAAATGGCATGAGCTTAATTAGCATGTTCATCTTTGTTTGAACTTTTCAACCAAACTAAAGTTTTTTAACTAAACTTTGACTGTGAGTCAATGAGTATGAAAATGTCATGTTACTTTTATGGACAACTGCTACAAAAACTCTTTTTTTTTTTCACTACATTTTTGCCTTTTGTTCATAGCAGCAACGTAATTCATAAAAGGGTAAAAAACCTTATACGTACTTAACCTTTACACCTCGTTTACTTAACCTTTACACCTCGTGCAAAAAACGTCTATACTTCAAATTGGACTTTGTTTATCCTTTAACTTTAAGTTGTGAACCCCGTTAGTCCCAAAAAAAATTTCTTCCAAAATTACTAACGGACGTTCTACAGAAAAATGACATGGCATCCTCTCTGTCGTTTTTCTGACACCTAAGTTTACACATAATTTGAAATAATTCTATAGAATAAACATGACTTAGAGATGTTAAAGTTTTAACAATAATATAAATTAAACTAAGAAGAGAAAAATAAATAGGGACGACATAATCAAAATACTGATACAACTAGTTTATATAATAAGGTAAACCATAATCTATATTAAATAAACCAATCATCTAATATATTATAATATATTGGGACAATCTTATAATATATATGAGAATCCTCTAATATATACTATAACATTCTCCCTCAAATTCACGATGCTACAGCAATAAACAGCGAGAGTTTGTTAAGCAAGAAACGAAAACAATAGATCGGATGTGACTTTGTGAAATAGTCAGCAAGCTGCAACGATGAAGAAACAAAAGGTAAGAAAATAGTATTGTGCTGAAGATGGTGGCGGATAACATAATAGTTAATCTCAATATGCTTTCTGCGCTTATAAAACACAGTTACTTTGCTTCAGTAGAAGAACGGGAAACAACAGTCTGCTTCTTACTCTTCCAAGAGATAAGAGAACCACCTAAAAATAAACAAAAAACCAGTATTATAGAAAGAATAGAAAATGGGAGAAAATAAGAAGACAAATGAAGGAGGGAAGAGAAGAAGGGGATATGAAGGAGGAGACAAATCGTCCAGATTCACCGAAAACAAAACCAATCAAATTTCAAGTTACTGGACCAGATTCTAAATTCAAATTAATGGATGGAAATACCAAATTGCAAATTTAGATTACCTGAAATCAAATTCCAAATCCAAATCACTAGATGCAAATATCAAATACTGAATCCCAGATCAACAAAACCAAACAAATTACATATTATCACATGGATGCAAAACCAACGAAATTCCAAAACAGAAAAACTGGAAAAATTCCAAATTCCAAACTGACTTGGACATACTGGATGCAAAACCAACCAAATTTCAGAACACAATAGCTAGACAAATTCCAAATTCCAAACTGACTTGGACATAAATACCCACAAACAAGCAAAAGGGTCCAACTAATCTAATCAGTCAATACCAAAACAACCCGACAAATCTACAAGAAGACTCTAAAAAATAAAACTTAGCTATATGACAGTATATAAAAGAAACAAAAAAAAAAAAAAGACTTGGCCGAACGAGTGGCATAAGGCCACTCGCCGAAGAACGGAAACGATTTCAAGTGTAAACCAAGTCGGATCAAACTTGTTCTGATACCATGTGAAAATTCTAACAATAATATAAATTAAACTAAGAATAGAAAAACAAAGAGGGAGAAAAAAGAACCAATCTTATTAAGCATACGACATAATCAAAATACTGATACAACTAGTTTATATAATAAGGTAAACCATAATTTATATTAAGTAAACCAATTATCGAATATATTCTAATATATTGTGACAATCTTATAATATATATGAGAATCCTCTAATATATACTATAACAAGAGAGAATAAAAAAACAATAATAAATATAAATTTAATACGGACTTAAGAAATATAGATATAGATTTGGGGTTGGATATTTGACTTTGAGGAGTAGGAGATAATTATACGTTATAGTGTGAAAGCACTTAAGAAAAAATGTTTGATTTGCGATTTGTAGTATTTGAAAAAGCGCTGTAATTTCCCCCAAAGACTTAAAATCATATGTCAAACACCAAATTCCTAAGATTCTTATCTTAAATCAGATTTGGGTATATATGATTTGAAAAAATATAGAGATTTGAAAAAGCGCTGTAATTTCCCCCAAAGACTTAAAATCATATGTCAAACACCAAATTCCTAAGATTCTTATCTTAAATCAGATTTGGGTATATATGATTTGAAAAAATATAGAGATCAAATCAAACAATTTTTCTTAAGTGCTTTCACACTATAAGTGTAATGATACCCCACTCCTCAAAATCAAATATCCAACCCCAACCCCAAATCTATATCTATATTTTTTAAGTCTGTATTGAATTTATATTTATTATTATTTTTTGATTATCTATAAGTCATGTTTATTCTATAAAATTATTTTAAATTATGTGTATACTTAGGTGTCAAAAAAACAACAAAGAGGCTGCCACGTCATCTTTATGTTGTCTACGTAGGACGTCCGTTAGTAATTTTGGAAGGAATTTTTTTTTTTTGAAAACTAACGGGGTTCACAACTTAAAGTTAAAAGACTAACAAAATTCGATTTGAAGTATGGAGACGTTTTTCGCATGCATTATAAAGTTTAAAGACCAATTAGATTTTTTACCCATAAAAGTAAAATACATAAAAGTCGCAATTTTTAAGCCTATAAGCCTATAAGGGATAAAAACAGGGATATTTTCATCATACACTACAAGATATAAAATAATTTAGAAAATACCATCTAACTTTTTTTATTCTAGAAATGATATTTTATTTTTGTAATACTTGTTTATATATTTGTTACGTTTGTTACATTTTTTTTATAAAAAATGTGTATTATATTTATTAATTTTAAAATTTTAAATGTTGAAAACTCATTGTGAAATTTTAATAAAAATTCATGCATATAACAAAATTATCACATAAAAAGAGGCTCGTATTGAGCCCAAAATGATTAATAGGGCCTCTGCTGTTCCGTGGAAAAGAACCCCAAAAACTCGATAATTGGGCTAAAAGGTGACTGGATATTAGTCCATTTATAGAAATTATTCAATAGATAATTATATTCGCACTACATTATTTGTTAACCACACTATATTTTAATTATAATAAAATTTTTTAACTATTGTTCATTTTTGTATTTATGTCCTCAATTTTTTTATTATATTCTTAACACTAGTCTATTATTTTGCATGTCTTATATTTATCTTTGATGATGATTTATATCGAAAAAGTTAATTAGGATAGCGTAAAAAAATTTGCACGCCTCTTGTATTTTCAAATAAACAAAATAAATAACAAATACAAAAGTTTGACAAAATATTTTTCACTCATTTCAATGTACATTAGTAGAATATTTAAACAAAAATCGTCATCATAGACGAGATGTGAAAATTAATTGAAAGTTAATGAAAAATTAAGATCAAAAAAGTTAAAAGACATAAATTGCAAAATATCAAAGGTTAGAGGACCTTTATTGTAATCAAAATGTGGTGTAGATAATAAAAACTGTGAATGTGAATATAATTATCCTTATTCAATATAAATGTAATGACAATGATTTGAGAAAATTTTACACAAATAGACTAATATTTGAAAATAATTATATTAAAATATATATGTACCATACATTTCAAATATACTGAGTCCATTTTTTTTTTTAATTATTAATGTTATTTTGTAATTACATTATATACTATAACTGTTAATTAATAGAGAGTCATTGTAGTATAAAATTGCAAAATCTTTAATTATGGGTTAAATGTTTCAATAGAGATGGCAACTGGGGGCGGGGGTGAGTATAGAAAATCTTGATTTATCGCTCCGTTTAATTAATTTTTAATATATTTTTTTACATACAATTTAAATTTTAAATATAAAGATAAAATAAAATAAAAATATTTGGGACAGGTTCAAAAATTTGGGACAGTGACCATGATCCCCGTCATCGCCCCGTTACTAATCGGGGCAGGGCAAGGCATGGCGGGTCAGGGGAGAGTTATTTTTGCCGTGCCTATGTTTCAATCATTCAAATATAATTTTGATATATCTGTTTGGAAAAAAAAAATCTCTCTTTACAAAAAAAAAAAATATTCTTGGCCATTAACTACTTATAAGCATCAACGCAATCAGTTAACATAAAATAGTTAGAATAAAAAATCTCAACAAGATCATATTTGTAACAGTTCGTACTACATATAGCAAAGCTCATGATAATAACATTTGCAGCACTTCATAATACATAACATTGTATCACTTCATTACACACCATTTGTCATAGACTGTCACAACGCAATCGGTTAACATAACATGGCAAGACAAAAAAATCTCAATAAGATCACATTTGTAACATTTTGTGATACAAATAATAAAGTTCATGATAATAATAATTGTAACACGTCATGATACATAAAATTTGTAGCAAGATGTCAATAATCCCACACAATTAGTTGACATAATATGGCAAGAATTGAAAATCACACATGAGCACATTTGTTACAATTTGTGATACATATGTTAGTATCAATTGTAATACATAAATTCACAATTGTGGCACATGATATGTGTGGTACTATCAATTGTAACACATAAATCCACAATTGTGGCACATCATGATATGTGTGGTACTATCAATTATAACACATAAATTCACAATTGTCTGATTTCGTTGTACGAGGCCTTCGATTTTTTGAGGATTCATTTGGGGTTGAATATTTGATGCAACGACGACTAGAATCTTCACAATAAGGCTGATTTTCTTGAGCGAGATACTCGAGTGCCGCTTGGTATATCCAAACGAATAACCTTCCACTTCATCACAATCGCAAATCAACTTTGGCTATGGATCAAGTAATTCTTCAATTTGGGGTATTCATTACTGCAATTTTTGTTCTTTGATTTCCGCGCTTCAACCTCTTAACGAAGATGATAGTGGAGTTCAATGTGCTTTAAGGTTTTCGCAATTATAAAATGGATAAAAATTCGGTTATACTGAAGACACCTGTGGTTTTGGAGTTCTATTCAAAAAAGAAAAATAGCAACAATTGAGGGATTCATCTTGGATTTTAAGAGCTAGATTGTAGAAACGTTGGTAAAACTGATTTTCATATTTATCAAATTACTTTAATTTAATATATTATAAAATATCAAATAATATGCAGTATTATTAAGATTAAATGACAATGTTTGAAATATTATAATTATTTCTAAAAGTCAAGTATATGGTGTAATTTCCTCATTATTTAATTGGTGAACTTTATATTATTATGTCCAAAAATTCTGCGTATTAAACATGTTAAAATTATTTTACCTTTCTAAAAAGATTTTTCGATATATAAAATGCCCGGAACAGCTCTCCCTATTGTATTTTAGATGGAGTCATCAACAGGGCTAAGAATCTTACCTTTACTTAGAGACATATGCACAGTTGATTGAGAATATGTAGATTCGTTAGTCAAGGGTATGCGTTTAGACCAGTTATTCCTATCAAAGATATTTTAAAGATAGTACGACAAAAAAGCACAAGCATAAAACTAAGTAAACAAATTAATGATGAAGATAATAGTGGTTTAATTTAACAACTAAATTAATGTACTAATAAAAATGCCTTTAAATTTGAACAAATTCTTCTAAAATGCAGCCTTTCTTGTCCCTCGAGCAGCAAAAGCTTACGTCCAAAAGAAAGAAAGGGGGCAGCTATCTAGTGGGAGTTGTTTCGGCCATGAGGTTTCTATGGACAACAAGATGAAGTAAACACGTTTACGTTGCTATATATAGACATGGGACAAGTAAACACGTTTTCTTTTACTTTTATAGGGTTATCACCAAAGAGTTTGAAGATATTAAAATTAACATTACAAAAACACCTAATAAATTTGAACGAGTTATCATCAACTAAATCTTATCAAGTGTTATTAAGGCACTTTCTGATGTATATGCTACTAAGAGCAATGTTAACGAGCACCATTAGTGTTTAGATGCAATTTAAATAGTATTAAGTGATAAGTTCAATTAAATAAGTCATATATCCTTACATTTAATTTGATCTATAAATTAATGTCACACATGTTGTCACCTAAACAAATGCTAAACATCACTCGCGCTAGATAACATTATTCGTTATCTTATGTTCATAGACTACGATTTTTAACAAATTCTTCAGGAAAAATTGTGGCCATGTTCCCAACTTATGACCTAAGTAGACTTACTCTCCAATATCTAAATCGAGATATTTTATTTTTCAACATTTCATCGATGTTACACAAGTAATCCAAGCTATGTAAAAACCTTCTAAATTGCCATTAGATATCAAGTGCAAGGCATGTGTAAAATTATTTTGAGTGTAAAATGATTAAAAAAATATATATATAGAAAGAAAATTAAAATAAGGAAAACAAAAATTAAGCATCTTCGTCCATACAATCATTTTCTTCAAGAATAAGAATATTGACTTTCTGATGATTTACGTGTTATGGGTCTATTAAAGAGGTAGATTTATTTAGAAAATTTAGACTTCTAAATTATTATTGATTTTGAGAAATCAATGACATTTCAAATACAATTCAAAGTTAGAAATGACAACAAGGCCAGACGGGATCAGGACGGTCATTCCTGTCCTCCCCCCGTCAGGGGTTTTTTGCCCCTTAACCCTTCCATATCCCCAATTAAGACGAGATTGGACAGCTCCATGCTTTGTTATTTTTATTATTTTTTAGCTTTTCTTTTAAATCGCCTATAACTATTCATGAGTTTATACTCATATCAAGTCTTTTTGATTGAATGTTAATGGTAATGTAGAATTAAAAAAAGCAACAAAAAATAATAATAATAAACGGGGTATGGACGGGAAACTCCAAACACCCGATTAAGTGGAAATCCCTACATGATCAAGTTTAACAAGACTTTTTGTCATCCTTAACTTATCATTTAATGCTAAGACTCCTAATTATCACTATAAATAGCATTATTCATTTTATATACATACATTTGCCCCTTCACTAATATCCTTCAACTTCTATTTCGCGTACCAATTGTCATAGACATAACAAAATAAGATTTTGATATCCTACTCACTTATAATATCCATGCTAAAGTGACATTATATGATTGACAAAAATAATGAGTGTAAAACCACAAACTACCAATCATATAATATCACCTCAGCGTGGACATTATAAATGGGTAGGAAATCAAAACTCTAACATATAGATGGAAAAGGCATATGAAATGGGCTAGTGAAGGAGGTGGCAGCGGAAAAGGGGTTAGACCTCACGCTAATGGTGGAGTGGAAAGAGGAAAAGACAACAACAGTAATGATAAAAAAAAACAAATTATGGATCAACAGGTGGTTCTTGAAAGAAAGTGGCGGTGGCAGTTGCGGTTCAGGCCTCCTCTCTCTGTGTTAATTCGAGACTTCTTTTCCTCGTCATATAAATATTTTGGATGATGTTGCATACTTTTCAGTGCAATAAACAGTTACATTACATGGCAAGAAAAAAAAAGTGAATAATGTCTAGCACGTCGTTCACATTTAGACGGTGTGTACTAGACATTCTCCATTTGTTTTTTTATAATCCCTTCACCCCCACAAAGATTGAGTTACTTTTATTTTTATACACATTGAAAAAACCTAATTATTGTAATTGTAAAAATAAATTTTACATAAATTTTTTCTACTATAATCCTACATTAATATAATAATAATTCATATTTATTGATAACAAGACACATTGATAGGGGTATATTAAAAAACTAAAAAATTAAATAAACAATTAATAAGAGGTTGACTATAATTTGAGACATGTGAATAGAAAATGTAAGTCTAACTTTGTGGAACTAAGTGAGTAATTTATGTCATATATTACTTTTTTATTTTTTTTAATTTATCTTCACCAAAAAATGTGTTAATCATTCTTTATTTAATTTTTTATAATTTATCTACATCCTATTTTTTGTACATGTTAGCTACAATTTTCTCAATCTACAACATCAATGGAGATGCTCTTTTTTCTGTCTTTATTTTACTTGACATTGTTGGGGTTGGGGTTGGGGTTGGGGTTGGGGAAGAATTCAACCAATGTCTAATAAATATATCGAACATGATATATTAGAAATAAAGCAGCGGAATAAAGATTTTTCATTTCTTGTGTAAACCTAATCGGAATTAATAAAATAGAGTAACAACAAAACTAAATAATGCACAAAATAAACAACATAATATTTAACGTGATTCGACAACGTGCCTACGTCCACAACCAAACAACAATTAATCTTCCACTATAATCAACAATAATATATACAATGTTGTTCCCTAGATATATTCGGATAATAATTTCTTCTGAAATAACTGTTGGATCTTGATCTTAATCGTTAGACTTGATCTTCAATGAGTTGTAAACTTAACTTGATCTTCAATGAGTTGTAAACTTACTGTCCAAATTTTATGACGATTTAACCACGGAACACTGAGATATCAATGTTTCATTACTGCTGTGCAGGCTGTTCAGATTCTGTGAATTTACCATAGTGTTGCTATCAAATTTTCTCTCTATTTTGGGTAAGTTGGGTTCTCTCCTTCATGCACTCACACATGGAGATGCATAGAGACACACGGAGGGACAACGGATTCTAATCTCCAATGCCTTAATTTATTATGTTAATTAAGGCATCAAATAAAGTCCTAATGGGACTTTCCTTCTCCAATTTCCACCCATGTAAGAAAACCTTATTATAATTACAATTAGAATAGAAGTCTTAAATAAAGTTCTTAGGAGACTTTTCTTCTCCAATTTTCATACATACAAGAAAACTTATTCTAATCACAATTAGAATAGAAGTCTTTGGTACACCAAATTAATTATCATTAGACCTCTTTAATTTTGATTAATTGTTGGGCTTGAGCCTTTGATCTACCTCAACCCCAAGACATAGGACGGATACCCAACATACATATATATAACAATTCACATTGTTACAATAGAGATGTCATAATAGCACATAAAAAATAAAGGGATAATTGCATCAAAGGTCTCCAATGTTTCAAAAACGTTGGAGATATGCCCCTAACCTAAAATAATTGCACCAAACGTCCCCAACGTTTTAAGAAATAGGCATGGGAGGTCCATCTTCACACTTTTCGTCAAATTTTGCCGTTAAAACACAAGTGTGGACTGCACGTGCAAATTTATTCCAAGAAAGGCGATTGAGAATAGATAAGCTGGAACCTTCAAGGCTCAAGCCAGTGAAAAAAAAAATCATAAAAAAAGGGAATCAAATCCTTTGATTTAGTGCAAATTTGGCAATATTTTCCAATTATATGTTGATCGCAACAAATATAAACAGATCGAAGTTAAACCGGAAAATTTTTATAAGCTTTCAGTAACCCATTGGATCTAGAAAGTGATCCACACAAAAAAAAAAAGAAAAAAGAAAAAAATTGCAAATATTAATTATGTACATTCCATCTGAAATCTCGAAACAGATGCTGATGGACATGGAGGGCATATTCGTCTTTGTGGCATCCATCGTTGTAGTTCTGTGAATAGCTAACGGCATTGTATTGAAACGTTAAAGGTTTGGAGGATCCATAAATGCTCTTGCTATCCTTCACTAGTTTCCTCAGCAGCTTCCTCAATCTCCGGCTCCGATTGCCGTCGTGATTTGTAGTGTTGATGCTTGAGTATTCTTCGTGCACCGAAACGTACGATGGTGACATGCAGTCGGAGAAGTACGAAGATTGCCAGTTAATAATATCGTTGCCCATTTCACCGGATTTACCTACTTTCCGATAAGAAATTGAGTGGCCAAAGTTTGAAAAGGGATTCCTCTTTAGAAATGTTGAGTGATGAAAGATATGGTGTTGGTGACCTCCGGCTCCGATTGCCGTCGTGATTTGTAGTGTTGATGCGTGAGTATTCTTCGTGCATCGAAACGCACGACAGTGACATGCAGCCGAAGAAGTACGAAGATTGCCAGTTAATAATATCGTTGCCCATTTCACCGGATTTACCTACTTTCCGATAAGAAATTGAGTGGCCAAAGTTCGAAAAGGGATTCCTCTTTAGAAATGTTGAGTGATAAAAGATATGGTGTTGGTGACCCTTGAAGGTTCCAGCTTATCTATTTCCATTCGCCTTTTTTGGAATAAATTTGCGCGTGCAGTCCACACTTGTGTTTTAACGGCAAAATTTGACGGAAAGTGTGAAGAAGGACCTCCCATACCTATTTCTTAAAATGTTGGGGACGTTTAGTGTAATTATTTTAGGTTAGGGCCATATCCCCAACGTTTTTGAAACGTTGGAGACTTTTGATGCAATTATTCCAAAAATAAATAATGTTATCTATTACCAGATTAGATATATAGTCGTGAGGACTTATCTTTGATCGTCTGATTAATTAAAATATATCCCACATTTATTAGGCAAATAAAAACGAGTCATTGTTAATGCTAGATAGTGTTAGTGTGTTACTTCTAAAAATGCATGCAGTCGACCAAAATTGACGGTGCCCAAAAGCAGTGGCTGATCCACATGGGTTCATGTGGGAGCCGCTGACTCCACATATTTTTCGATTTTTTTTTTAAACTTTTTTACTTTTTTCTAAAATTTAAATTTTCATTTTCCCCTCTTCTTAACAAAATGTATACCATTTTTTTCTAATTGACCTACTATGTAATTATACAATATTTTTTAAATATCAAAATGCCAAAATGAGTAAGCGAATATTGAAGTTATGTATTAAACTAAATAAAAATTAACTTAATTTTTGCTCCAACAATAAAAAAATATCTAGCTCTGATGGCCACAACTAATTCCATTGAGTGGACTTTTGTGTTTAATCAGTGCACTGTTCAAACATTTATTATTTACCCGTAAATATTTTTATTTTTTTATCTTTTCCAAAATACGCATCCAATAGTTGATCAGTGACTCAGTGTTTATGAAACATATCCAAATGGGACATTTCAACTTAAATCCAAAGCCTGGCCCTGGCAGCTGTGTCTCGGAATCTACATTAAAAAAAGTCAATTGAATTGTGTAATCAGATTGAGAGGTACACGACGTTCAAGCATGCACAGTGTCGGAGCCATATATAGAATTTAAGTTGGAGTCTCCAAATGAACGTGTAAAAAATTTGAAATAACATATTATTGATGAATTTTTATTTTTACAAACGTTTTTTTATGAATTTTCATACTTTATTTTATTTATACACTATACTATACACAAACAGATAAACAAACTCACTTTCACCATTGTTTGATATGATTTCGTATCAATATGTTGATTTTTTTTCTAAACATATAACTTAAACTACTAATTTGTAATGTCAAAAATAAGACCACAAAAGAAACAAATATCAAATTCTTCTTGTTCACGTTGCCTTCTACAAAATTATCTTCCAAAATAGGAAGACCCGGCACCAGGGGCGGAGCCAGGAACTTTAGCTTGTGAGGGCAATTTGACGATTAGCAGTACTATAATGCTGGCCGACAACACTACGCTAACTTGTAGCGTCTATATCAGTAAGTAACGAAACATTAGCTGGTAGACATAACGTCATTGAAAAAAAAAAAAACTACCTATTTTATTCATGCAAAAAATTTAAAAATTCAACTATATTTTCACGAGATTTGTACGTAAAAAAAAGAAGTGCTGTTTTGTTTAATTTTTCAGATTTTGGAATTGAAAATCAAATAAAAGTTTAAGGTATAAAAGATTAGATTCGGCGTTAAACATAGTGTTTTGTCAATTTTATCATTCTAAAACGTGAGAAAATTTTCTAATCTATCAAAATACAAATAATAAACTTTGCCATAACTTTCTTTGCATCTATCTAAATTTAGAGTATATATTTTGTTATGAGGGGCAAAATTATAAAATTTAATTTTTTTTTCTAAAATACAAAATCAATTTTGAAAGCTGAGTGGGGGCAGTTGACCCCACTGCCCCCACTGTAAATCCGCCATTGCCCGGCACACAAATGAAATTAAATATCACTCAAGCTCAAAAGAAAAAAGAAAAAAATTAATTGAACACTATATGCATTCACAAGCAAATTGCATTTATTAATTTTTATTTATCAAAAAACGACTTATTTTTAGTATTCCCTTTACTTTAAAGAATTTACCAATGGAGTGACAAGCATGAAATTTGTCACATGCTTCAGCGTCTTGTACGTCGTCTTGATTTTTCCTGTAGTTTAGCAATTGAAGATTTTATGGTAAAATTATTTGGGTATTGGGTTTAAAATTTTGGGGAAAATTAAAAAGGGTAATTGTTGAGTGATTTGGGAGAAATTTGTAAATATTGAAATGTCATAATTCAACTTCTGCTTTACTCAATGTAGAAAACAGTGAGGATGAATGTGAGATTCATTTTTCAGATGGGTGAACGTGCTCTGAAATTGATGAATGGGCCAATCATTTGTAATTTTGTATAATTAATTTTATTAGGCCAATGTATCCAATTGCCTAACCCTAAATTGATATTTGGTCAATAGGTTCAATTGACATTCGGGCTAATTTCACTGATGGTCACTGAAGTTTCATTCAAATTACAAAACAGTCACTGAAGTAACAAAGTTTAAGTGGTGGTCACTGAAGTTTACTAAAGCGCGCATCAAAGATCACTCTGTGAAATTCCCAACTTAAGTTGATGACGTGTCACTGGTAAATGTCCAAGTGACACACAATTGGATGACACGTATCAAAAATTATTGCCATGTAGAAAGTCAATCCCGTTCTTCATTTCCATTCCCAGCAACCATGTTCTTCATCGGTTAAAACCCTAATACCAAAACCATAAATTAATCCCCAAATACCCGACATAATGCAAAAACCCTAGCCCCAAATACTCTCAACAATTGATGATGGTGGGGGTGGATCACTTGGATTTGGTGGGGAATGGAAGCACTGGTTGTGGAGGCTGCGGGACATTTGGTTCAGGCGATGATGGTGGGGGGTGGATCACTTGGATTTGAAGGAGGTGGAACTTCTGGTGGTGGAAGATTGAGTCCAAGTGGACGTGGTGATGGTGGAGGTGGAACCACTGAGTGTGGAGGTGGCGAAACATTTAGTTCGAGGGGCGGAGCACTTGGATTTGTGGAGGTGGAAACATTGGTGGTGGAGGCGGCGAAGCATTTGGTCTGGATGGACATGGATTTGGCGGGGGTGGAACCACTGGGAGTGGAGACGGCAGAACATTTGGTTCGGGGGGCAGGCCACTTGGTTTTGGTGGAGGTGTAACCACTAGTAGCGGAGGTGGTGGAACATTTGTTATTGGCGGTGATGGTGGAAGCGGCAGACCATGTGGATTTGGTGGAGGTGGCACAACATTTGGTCTGGGCGGTGATGGTGGGGGTGGGCCACTTGGATTTGGTGGAGGCAGCAAAACATTTGGCTTGGACGATGGTGGTGGAGGCGGAGCACTTGAATTTGGTGCTGGTAGAGTGTGACATGGTGGTCCAAGTGGTGGTGGAGAATTCTTACAACAATTTTTGACACGTGTCATCCAATTGTGTGCCACTTGGACATTTACTAGGGACACGTCATCAACTTAAGTTGGGAATTTCACAGAGTGACCTTTGGTGCACGCTTTAGTAAATTTCAGTGACTACTGCCAAAACTTTGTTACTTCAGTGACTGTTTTGTAATTTCAATGAAACTTCAGTGACCATCAGTGAAATTAACCCATTGACATTTATATATTCAGCCAAAATTAAATTACATGTTAAAAGAGTAAAAAATAATGATAATAAAAAAAAAATCTCAGAAAATTGTGGGTCAGGTCTCCCATGACCCACACCCACACCCACACCCACACCCACACCCACACCCAAAAAGCTCTACCAGTGACCATATATATTAATGGAGGGAAATTGGCGTAAATGGTCCGTAATGTATGGTATTAGTGCGTAAATGGTCCATAACCTTTTTTTTATGGAATGGTCCATAACCTATTCATTTAGGTGCGCAACTGGTCATTTTTTACGAATTCTGTTAAATTTTCGTTAAAAACCTATCATTTAGGTGCGCAAATGGTCCCTCTCATTTTTTTTTTGTCTTTATAAGTGGGGGTAAAATTCAGGGGCGGAGCCAAGAATCTTATTTGGTGCGGGCGAATTTTTTTTTCTTCAAATGCTTGGTTAGAGTGCATATCAAAATATAAATTTTAAATTGATCATTAAGTATGAACAGATATACTTTAGAAAAATCTTCTGGATAAGATTTAGTAAGTAAGAATATAGTTTCTAAATAACTAAATATAATAAATTTTAAACATTATTAATAAATATCCAATTTTTAATCATTCAATTTAATCAATTGAATAGACTAGTGAGCAATTATAATCAAATGCAAATATTGATTGCAATTTTATGTAACCATGTTCATATAACTAATAGCCTATAGGATAAAATAATTTTGGTTCAGGCATTTGCTCATATAATATCACTAAAGAAGGTGCCTCTCATCAATATTAATTGCAATCAATCTTAAATTAGTGCTATAAGCTCAAGTTCATGTAATCATGTGCTTATAAGCTTTGCCAAATATAATAAAATTATTTTCGCATTGTGTTGGAGAAGTCACTTTTTAGTCCAACATATTCCTTTCACAAATCAAAATGCCGATGTCCTATATTATTATTCGAGTAGATTCATCGTGAATATCTAGATGGCAATATACAATTTTTTTCATAGAGTTATATTCTTTACATGAGACATCATAAAAAAATTTATACAACAACATAAATTTAAGATTTAATTAAAAGATTCAGAAGCATAATTTACTGTTGCGGTTAATTTTGTTATTCTTTCGTATTATGTATAGTACTTTAACCAAACAAATTCTATAGAACATTTACATCATATTTACTCACAAAAAACAAGGGACTAAAGAGTTATATTCTTAACTGTCAAAATGGCCCATTTAAAGTGAAAAATTTTCCTTTTTTTTTTATTCCAGCTCAGGCCCAGGGCCTGTTTTTGAATGGATCATCCAAAATTTGCCTGCACTGGACTACATAAGGCTCTGCCAATGGTAAAATTGTCAAGTTACATTATTTGAGAAGGCATTAGCTGCTAATTATATAAGGACATGAGGGCATTGGCTGTTAATCATATAAAAGGTTGGGGTAATGGATGTCAAGAATTAAATACTGAGAATACAAGTGCAAATGAAGTCAAAGATTGGAGACACTAGCTGCAATTTATCCTTTTTTTTCTTTCTTTCAGTTGGCGCAAATGATCCCTAACCTTGTTTTAATTAAAGAAATTTGCAATTGGATTCTTAACCTTTGTAAAAAGTGAAAATGGGTCTGATACTTTAATTTTTTTAATTAAAAATTACAAGAAACTAAAAAAAAATTGGACCCAAATCACCCAACCCATTTATCTACCCAACCACCACCCCCACCTACACACTCTGCCGAAAATGGGGAGAATTTCCTCCCCTTGTTTCCAGCACCGCCCCTGTTTCTGCGAGCGAAACCAGGAGAGATCTTCTCCCTGGTTTCGACCAGATTAGGGCTGCGACTGGGAACGGGCGGGGTGGGTGGGGGGAATAAATCCCTGACTTACGGTGGGGGAGGGTGGGGGCGTTTGCTTTTTTTTTTTTTAAATAGAAAAAAAAATTAAAACTTAAAATTAGGCTGTCCCAGTAATCTTGTGGCTCAAAAGCGGGCTGGGTTGAGTATAATTAAAATTTTTATTTGTAACAAATTTATTTTTCTTTTTATGTTGTAATGATAAAATTAAAATTTGAATTTTAAATAATATGATTATTTAATGATAATAAAATAATTTTAATTAGTACATTTGTTAATAATTATGAGTTTAAATTTTAGTTATTCTATAATAGTTCATAAAATATACAAAATAATTTAGTATATTATCAATTTGTTAGTTTCTTTTAATTTTTAATAAAGAAATTTTAGTATCGGACCCATTTTCACTTTTGCAAAGGTTAGGAATCCAATTGCAAATTTCTTTAATTAAAACTAAGGTTATGGACTATTTGTGCCAATTGAAAGAAAGAAAGAAAAAATAACTTGACAATTTTATCCTCACTAATAAAGACAAAAAAAAAAAATTGAGAAAGAATATTTGCGCACTTAAATGATAGGTTTTTAACGGAAATTTAACGGAATCCATCAAAAAAGACCAATTGCGCACCTAAATAGATTAGGGACTATTTTCGCACTAATTTCATACGTTAGAGACCATTTGCGCCAATTTCCCATTAATGGATATATTCATTAACTTCATGGCTCGTAGTTTGATGCGATATTATCCTGTTATCCCCTATATATTGTGTTGATCCGCGTTTCTTCTCCTGCAACCTCTAATAGACATCACAAAATGGCCGGAAAAGGTGGTGGAGCTGGTGGAAAAGGAGGTGGGGGAGGAGGTGGCGGTAAGGGAGGAGGTGGAGGGGGGAGTAAAGGCAGCAGCAGTAGTTCTGGTGGAAAATCTGGCTCAAAAGGTGGTGGTAGTTCTTCAAAAGGAAGTGGAGGCGGCGGCGAGGGCGGAGGTTCAGGGTCAGGGATGATGAAAGCTCCTGGTAGTGGAGTGCCCATTTCCAGGCCTGAGTTTGAAAGCAATCCTAAAGGATATTTTGCTGGATTGCATGCTGGAGAGAAGGCCGGAAAATGAACTTTTATATAATATATGTATGAAAGAATTACTCCTTTTTGTAGCCAAGTGTGTAAATATTTATTATCATCATGAATAAAACTTTGTTTCATATAAAAATATTTCTTAATTATGTGTTGCTATCATTTTAATGCAGATCATATATTGAGCATGACAGGTGTATAATCAATCTGTGCACTGTGTCTCCTTTTCATAGGTTTGGCCCATCCGTTTAGTATAGATTATAAACTAGTTTATGATTTATTTGACTACTTTTTGGTCAAAAATGTCATGCTATACACACAAAAATTTTGGTCAAATAAACCGTTTTTGGTCAAATAAACTCTTTTGGTCAAATAAACCAGTTTATAATCTATACCAAACGGAAGCTATTCCACAATAACGGGTTGAAAATGAGTCGATAGTAGCTGAAAAAATAATCGACTTTAAATTTATCAAGAACACGACTTTATAATTTATTGCATGTCACAGAAAATGGTTTACAATTGAGTAGTGTACATGAACAGCTAAGGAAACAATCAAAATGCAAAGAGAACCACTGAAAAATACAACTCCTATTGCAATACAAACTAAACCTAATAGCTCAATAGACTGCGGTAACATTTCTTTTCTTCTGTGTTTGCTGTCGTACCCAGATTTATAATTCCATCCATTTTTAAGAAGATAACAAGAATTTAATCTTTCCCTGCTCCTAACTTGTTCCATTCTGTATTTCAAAATATTTAAGTTTGAGTCCACACTTGCAGAGTTTCCTGTAACCCAGAAACTGAAATTTAGCATCCCTGGAAAGCCATCAAAGAGTAAAGGTTTGAAAGTCATAAGTACCTTGATCATCGCTGAAGCTTCCAGATTTAGCTTGAGGAATCATTTGTGATTTAACCCTGGAAAAACATGGATTGCTTAACCTGTTGCAAACATAGAGTGAAATAGAAGCCATATCTGATCACATGTTGTAGTTACAAATATTGTTATATCTTCATGTATATATAGCTAACTAGGAGAGATGGTCAAATATCAGCCATTTCTTGTATTTCTCCATGCAATTACAGACCAGATCACCAGATCTCTACTGTATAAATCTTGAGCCGCTTTCATGGCTATTTTCATTTCCTCTTACAAGTGTACCAACCTTATATTGCTACCAGTACCACATATAGAAGTGTACATGTGATATACGGAATCGTGCCTTTTCGGGTCGGACAAAGTTGGCAGTGGTTAAGGATTCGATTGTCAATCACATGCTGCCATCTACAAACCAAGGATTTATTTATTTATTTATATTTCTACAGCATATGTATTAAGTAGTCTATTATCCTACGTAACAGGTATTATGACGAGCCTTCTTTCTCTATGTCACTGTATAATTAAAGAAAGTAGAAGTGTGAAAGCACAACATGCAAATTGTAATCTTCAATTTCGATATAATGCAATTCTGTAACGTCGTTAGGTAGACGTAATTCTTGCACTAAAAATGAACATATTAAGCAAAGATAAGAAATATTGTTCAAGATCGTCAACAGAATTTTCTTTTCAGGAAATCAGATTTTTAACGAGCCTCAAACGATGGAGCTTTTATTTTAAAAAATGATATTAAAACAAAAAAATCGTCCCTCAATAATGAATGAACTTCAAAATCCTGCTGCGAGTTTGATTGATTTAAAGATCTTATCATAGCAATTAAATTAAAGAATAAAAGTGCAGATTAGTCTAAATCAACCTTATAAACTATGTTATATATAAAAACAAGTGTCGCAAATATCAAGAAATATGGAGACACGTCGCATTTTCCTCAATAATTCATCTCATATGTCCATGCAAAATACTACGATTTGATATTTCTTTTTGTATTTACTTCCAGCTGGGTTCCATCATTTAATTTTTATTATTATTTAATAAAATTTATCATGCATGATCAACAAGGGAAAATTTTGTCTCTTGAGAAATCGAGTATCAAATGAATAATCAATTGAATTAGGTACCGAACGAATCAATCACGTGTCATCATTTTTTTTTAAATCGAATTTTTAATAGAATTAGGAAAATTTTGTTAAAGAGCAATTCAATGTTGACATATATTTACGTTGTTACGAGTCTCTTTGACATTATAAAATTTTAATGTTTGTCTATTCATACAAATTTCATTTTCATATTGATCAAAAAAGTCCTTGTTTGGATATGTTAAAATTATAGTTTAAACTTGTTCAGTAGAAATTTTGTAACAAAAAAAATTTATTTTTTAGTATGACAAAATTGACTTTTCAAAAGATTTTGAAGTGAAATGACAAAATTGACTTTTTTACTTTGAAGTGGCTTTTTATTGCTTAAGAACAATTTTGTCATTTCACCTCAAATTTTTTTGAAAAGAAAATTTTGTCATGTTCAAAAATAGATTTTTTGGATGCAAAATCTCTACAAAAATAAGCTCTAAGATGATCAAATTGGTCAAACATACTTTTTAGAGAAATTGGCCCAAATGGTCCTTAACATTTGCTCTCTGTGCATAAATGGTCCTTAATGTTTATTTTTTAGCACATAGATTCCTAACCTATATATTTTAGTGCGTAATTAGTCCTTATTAGTTTTAATTAGAAAAAATTTGTAATTGAATTTTTAACTTTTGCAAAAGTACAAATGAGTTTGATACTTTAATTTTTTATAAAAAATTAAAGAAAATTAACGATTTTTTTTAATTAACACTTTATTAACCAAATTGATAATATATTAAATTGTTTTGTATATTTTAAGAACTATTATAACATAACTAAAATTTAAGCCCATAATTATTAACATATTAAATAAAATTATTTTTTTATTATTAAGTAATTATAATATTTAAAATTTAAACTTTTATTTTATCGTTACAACAAAAAAAATAACTTTGTCACAAACTTGATGCTCAAATACTTTTATTTATCATTTACTAACTATAAATATTAGAGCTCTAACTAAGGCTGGGCAAAAAATCTAGCAAAATCGACAACTCAACCCGACCCGAACCGATTCGGATCAGTTTCGAGTTAGGTTCGATTTTGGAAAAAAAAAATTAAAAATTATGCTTTAACGGGATCCAAGACCAAAACCCAAATTGATTCGGGTCGGTTTCGGACCCGAATTTGCCTATTCGGGTTGGCTAACCAAAATCGAATTTTTGTTGGTTTGGGTCAAGTTGGGTCGAAAACCAACTCGAACGACCCACGCCCATCTCTAGCTCTAACTGTATTCTTTATATTTTAATTTATCGTTCAAAAATAAAGAACACATAATGTGTAAATTAATTTTATTAGTATATTTACGTTTTAAAATAATAATAAAATTAGTTCAATGTCATAAACTTATATACGTCATTTTGTTATTTATTTAACTTAATTCTTACTCAAGTTTTTCACATCACACAAGAATTAAATATACTTAAAGCACAATAATTTTATATTTTTCTCTTATAAAAAATTTAATTAACACGACTATAATAATATATTTAATAAATGTATCGGACATATTTGCACATTTTGCAAATGTTAAGAATTCAATTACAATTTTTTCTAACTAAAACTAACGACATATTTGTCTTGTTTATCAAATAAGGACCAATTGCGCACTAAAATACAAAGGTTAGAGACTTTTGTGTCAACAAATAAATGTTATGGACTAATTCCGCACTTTATGACAAAGGTTAGGGATCATTTATGCTAATTTATCTACTTTTTATCCACACATTTTGTAAAACTCACGACTTATTACTTATTTATTATCTACACATTTCATATGACATACAATTTATAAGTAATTAAAAAATAATTTCAATACTATCAAAAATGCACTAAATTGTGTAAATTTTATATGGTATATACAATTAAAGTCAATTATTTTTGACATCTGATTTTATTCTAGGGAAATTGGCGCAAATGGTCCCTAACGTTTACCATTAGTGCGCAAATGGTCCCTAACGTTTCATTTTTGGCGGAAAGGTCCCTAACCTATACATTTAGGTGCGCAAATGGTCCTTTTAGGTGCGCAAATGGTCCCTAGCACTGTTTTTTGTCTTTATTATCAGGGGTAAAATTGTCAAGTCACATTTTTTTTCAACCTTTCAATTGGCGCAAATGGTCCCTAATCTTAAGAAATTTGCAATTAGATTCTTAACCTTTAAAAAAGTGAAAATGAGTCCGATACTTTAATTTTTTTTATTAAAAATTAAAAAAAAACTAATAAATTGATAATATACTAAATTATTTTGAATATTTTAAGAACTATTATAAAATAACCAAAATTGAAATTCATAATTATTAACAAATGTGCTAATTAAAATTATTTTATTATTATTAAGTAATCATATTATTTAAAATTCAAACTTTAATTTTATCGTTAAAACAAAAGAAGGAAAAAAATTTGTCACAAATAAAAATTTTACTTATGCTCAACCCAACTCGATTTTATACAGTCTCATATTTACTGGGCCAATCCAATCCGATTTTGAGCTACAAGTTTATTGGACCAGTCCTATTTTAAATTTTAATTAATTTTTACATTCAAAAAAAAAAATAAAGCAAAAAAAAAAAAAAAAAGTTCCACCCACCCCACCCCACCCCACCCCAAAATACGAGCAGAAAGGGAGGGGATTTCTCCCCTCCCCGGTCGCCGTCGCCGGCGACCGGGGAGGGGAGAAATCCCCTCCCTTTCTGCTCGCCCAACCAGGGGGGAGAAATCCCCCCTGGTTTCGCCGCGAATAGGGGGGAGAAATCCCCCCTATTTCGCTGCGACGGGGGGGATTCTCCCCCCCGTGTTTCGCCGGAAACCAGGGGGGGAGAGATCCCCCCCCGTCGCAGCGAAATAGGGGGGATTTCTCCCCCCTATTCGCGGCCCCCCTGGTTGGGCGAGCAGAAAGGGAGGGGATTTCTCCCCTCCCCGGTCGCCGGCGACGGCGACCGGGGAGGGGAGAAATCCCCTCCCTTTCTGCTCGTATTTTGGGTTGGGGGGGGGGTGGGGTGGGGTGGGTGGAACTTTTTTTTTTTTTTTGCTTTATTTTTTTTTTTGAATGTAAAAATTAATTAAAATTTAAAATAGGACTGGTCCAATAAACTTGTAGCTCAAAATCGGATTGGATTGACCCAGTAAATATGAGACTGTATAAAATCGAGTTGGGTTGAGCATAAGTAAAATTTTTATTTGTGACAAATTTATTTTTCTTCTTTTGTTTTAACGATAAAATTAAAATTTGAATTTTAAATAATATGATTACTTAATAATAATAAAATAATTTTAATTAGCACATTTGTTAATAATTATGAATTTCAATTTTGGTTATTTTATAATAGTTCCTAAAATATTCAAAATAATTTAGTATATTATCAATTTATTAGTTTTTTTTTAATTTTTAATAAAAAAAATTAAAGTATCGGACTTATTTTCACTTTTTTAAAGGTTAAGAATCCAATTGCAAATTTCTTAAGATTAGGGACCATTTGCGCCAATTGAAAGGTTGAAAAAAATGTGACTTGACAATTTTACCCCTGATAATAAAGACAAAAAACAGTGCTAGGGACCATTTGCGCACCTAAAAGGACTATTTGCGCACCTAAATGTATAGGTTAGGGACCTTTCCACCAAAAATGAAACGTTAGGGACCATTTGCGCACTAATGGTAAACGTTAGGGACCATTTGCGCCAATTTCCCTTTATTCTACTTTAAGCAGTTTAACCAGACTCTTTACATTTTTCAATTCAATGCTTAAAATGAGATTTTAAAAAATAAAAAAATAAAAAAATCTCTATAGATTGAAATTGTTTTAGTAATAAAAATATATATTTGTTTAGTGAGACGATAACTCAAATATATTTTCGTATCTATCATAAAAAAATGTAATTTGAGTAAAGTCAACAATTATAACAATTAGACATGTAATATTGAAACAAATAACTAGATATCAAGTAAAGAGTGTAATGTTGATTTGTGTGTGTGTGTGTGTGTTTTTTTTTTTTTTTTTAAAGGGAGAATATTTTGTGCTTAAAATTCATGTGACTTAATTTTTTATTTGATTTTTGCAATAATAATCACATTAAAATAGGCTACGATCTTCAGCTATATTGTTTGTATGTTTACCTAAGCTTTAAAAAATTACTTTTTTAAGTTTTAAGTACTATTTAAGTTTTAGAATACCTAATTTTTTTGTTGGTTAAATTAAGTTAAAAGTTAAAAATAAGTAAATTGCATAAATAATCCCTAGCTTGTTAAATAAGTAATTATTTTACTTATGAAAAAATAACACTTTCAACCATGTTTTTAGTGGAACGGTCGAGATTCCATTCTTCACAAACACCACTTGTCCGCTAGCTGTTTCAAGCTACAGGCTGATAATGGGAGGTGGGCACTATAATTATTTACTGCTTTTTTTGCACATAATCACTTATAAGTAGACAAATGTACCAATTCAAAGGACTTTTGGTTACACTTTTCTAAGTAGTTAGGCAGCTAACAAAGTTGAATTGGAAGGTGAAAAGATTTTGGATGATACTAAAATAATCAACTTATTACCTGTAACTGCATTGGATTGTGCAATTACAATGTATATATATTTTAATCATAACATCAAGTCGAATCTGTCAATTATTAAACTAGTAGTCACTCGACAGCTAGTCTTTTTAGATTATGACTTCTACCTGCAGATTCATGTTGTCCTACTCAATTCCACGTGCCACTATGTGAAAACATTGATACGATACTCTCTTTACTAATACATAAAAGAAACTTAACTAAGATTTAGACAACGAGCTTGATCTCGGTAAGACTCGACTCCAGGGATAGAGATAGGGTTGTGTCTTACTGGACCTCGGCACAGGCCCAGGCCTGTCCTGGACTAAAAAAACAAGAATAATGCTATTTGCAGTCACTCACTACCGGTAGTTGTCATATGTGTCATTACTTAATTGGATGAATTATTCATAATTAATGGCTATAAATACATTACTTAATTAAAGTAAATAATTTATCCAATTAAATAATGTCACGTATTTGCATGTGATGTTTTTTTTGCAGTCGCTCACTACCGGTAGTTGTCATATGTGTCATTACTTAATTAGATGAATTATTCATAATTAATGGCTATAAATATATTACTTAATTAGAGTAAATAATTCATCCAATTAAATAATACCACGTATTTGCATATGATGTTTTTTTTTTAAAAAAAAATAAAAATTCCAAGACTCAGTCCTATGAAAATGTTGGCCCAGCCCAGTTATTGAAAGAAATATGCAGCCATTTGTTCAGACTAATTTGTTCAGCCAAAATCTCAATTTTCTTTTGCTAATTTTAGATCTTGAATATTTTTGTGAAATGACTTCTTGTAAATTTTTTTTATAGATTATGACTTATTTGAAAATATTAGATTCTTATTAAAATTGGCTCAAAAAAATTTCGACGATAGCTCTGTGGAGGGTTCCCCCTCCCCCGGTCCACCTTCTTGCCATATCTTAACTCCGCCCCTGCCCGACTCATACCGCCGCATTCTCTCATCTAACATTTCCTAACTAATAGGCCTCATCTCAGAACTAACCTAAAGCATAATGTAATCATGAATATTGGTGAGCCCAATGATGCTACAAGCCCAATTGTTATATCTGGCCCGTTACTGTTGTGCTCACTACATGTTGGCCCATGTGAAGATGTGCCTTTTGCCTTGTGTCAAACGCGCATTTTGATTTAACTTCTTGTTATTGATATTAGCCGTTGGATTGCTACTCTTGATCTAGGCCGTTGATTTCGGGTATATAAAGGGTCCATTATTCTGATTAGGGTTAAGGGGTGTGTGTGTGTGTGTGTTGGTGCGCAACTTTATGAGTTCTCTCTCTCTCTCTCTCTCTCTCTCTCTCTCTCTCGCTTCTCTGATTTCTTCTTATTCAATTATGGGTGAACATTTGGTTGTCCAAAGGTTTGTGAAGAGTGTGTTACTACAATAATTCTCTACTAATTACTGTAGATCTGTAATCTTTAGTCCCTAATCTATAGTGTGAGGTATGTTTTGTGTAAATCTGAGAAGGAGAGTGCGTATGAGATAGTACTAGATTGTTCTGAGTGGATTACCTACTGTAAACTTCATTCTTAGCCACATTGTTGGTTTTATAGTGCATTAGAAGCTGAACTACGTTTGTAAAGCCTCAAAGGCAAGCAGAAGTAGGCATTGCACATGTCGATGGCCTGTCTCCAAAATGGACAATCATATCTGGTGTTATTTGTTGGAAACTGGCACGAGAATTAGCCAGAAAATAAAATTTTTCTTTAATTCAATAAAATCAGAATATTTGCTAAGTGTTCACGTATTTATTATAATTAAAATACTAATGGATTAGTATTATACCTGAATCGATAAACGATATTAGTCTGGATCTGATTCACGAACTTGCTGCTTTTGATTCACGAACTTGTGCTCCCAACGTTCAAGCTTTCTATGGTATTCTCCAAAGTATAGATTACACCGGCGTGTGGGCATCTTTTAATTGAACCAAAAACTAATTTCTGGACTGGTCGGATTTAGAAAATCGAGAAGAAAAAATTCAAGTAAAATAAGACTTAAGAATTTTTCTCTCTTCTCTTTTCTTAATCGTTGGAATTGTTCGAATTGATTTATGTCACAAGCAATGTGATATAAATATAACAGGCGTTCTAACTGCAAACAACGACAAGAGTCCTGATTGCATCTAAGTCCAATTAGTTTAGGATTGATTTAATTACACATGTAATCCTTGAACTTATATCATAATTACAGTCAAGTCCAAAACTTTCATAGTAACTATGATTAAGCCCAATACTTTATAGAGCTACCACAGGGACCTGTCCGGACATATATTTTTCAAATTCCAATAATTAGATTGTCTAGTCGACCCTAGACTGCCCGATCTAATTATCAGTCTTTTGCTTTTTCTACTAAAGGCAATAGACTGCACTCTCAGAATATATAAGATTATAGAAGCTGTAATACTTTCCTCTGACCTACCGTATATATATTTCATCTCTGTCTGAGATCCAATAATTAGGTATGAGCATAAATGACCGTTTTGCCTTTCTAATTATTCTCACTAACTTTAAGTTACATTTTTTTCAACGGTCCTGTGAACTAATTCACAGATGTCGAAGTTTAGCCGTCGCTAAACGCTAAGCTCGGATTTATAACCGTTCAACAGAAAATACTTAAGTTGTCACTCGACCCATTTTTCAGGGCGACAGTTTTCGACACAAATTCGTGTTCTCTACTTCGCCCATTCTCAAGCTCCCAACTCACCGAGATATTTGATCAATTAAATTGATCTCACCCATTGGTGAATCAAAGAACCATCAAACTAATGAAAAGATATACACAATCCTGTCAAGGGATTTAGATGAAATATCCAGTGATCAAGTGGAATTTAATTATTCGCACGGTCATGCTATATAATTAAATTCGACACATGATCCGTTCAATACACTCCAAGTGTACTAGTGTCATCACTAATCCATTTCTGCGATAAGGACAAATCGTAAATCCGAATGATTAAATAGTCAACACTACAACCTTTCGGTACAAGGGGCCAACTCTTATACATTAGTTGTGAACAATTTTATTGATGATCAAAATATAAGTTGTGTCACACTATACTTCTCAACGCAAGCATCCAACTTATATTATCACAAGTGATCATTGGCACTTTATTTACATACTAAATAATAAACAAATGCAATAATAATAAATGAATACAAACCAAAGTTTTATTCAATATAAAATTGTCATTTCATCACAGCAAAATTATACTATTTGGGCATACAACCCAACAATTCTTCCACTTGCCCTAGAGTATAATCTTAAAATACATATACCCCAATGGCAAAGAGTTAACCAGCATATAGTTCCTTGTTCTCCGAAGGTACTTAAGGATATGCTTTACAATTACCCAATGTTCTAGTTCGTCTAGACTGATAACGAGTTATCGTACCAACAGCATAACAAACATGAGACTACTCATTGCAAATGCATAAAGTATTCTACTTATGTCATCTATCTCTTCAAGAGTTTCTTTAGGAACGCTCCCTAGATAGTTAGATTCTATGTCTGAATGGCAAATTGCCTTTTTTAGAATCTCGCATGGCAATCTGACAAGCATCTTGTCAATATATATAGCTTGGGACAAAACTACCAGCTTGTTCTATTCGATCTCTTAAGATCTGAATCCCTAGAACACATTTAACTTTGTCCAAAACCTTCATATGAAAACTGTTGGGCCAACAACACTATCGTAGATAATGACATTCCTGCATCATTTCCTATGAGTAGAATATCATCCACATAAAGCACCAGGAAAATTACCTTTTTGTCCTGTATCTTCTTATAGACACAGGGTTCGTCAAAGTTCTGATCAAAATTATATGTCTTAATCACCTCGTCGAATCTTTTGTTCCAAGATCTTGATACCTGCTTCAGTCCATAAATGGACCGTTGCAACTTGCACATTTTAGATTCATGACCACGTTCTACGAACCCACCTGGTTGTACCATATAGATACATTCTTCAAGATGACCATTAAAAAAAACCGTCTTGACATCCATTTGCCACACCTCATAATCATAATGAGCTGCAATGGATAAGAGAATCCAGATAGATTTGAGCATAGCTATAGGAGAGAAGGTTTCCTCGTAATCGATACCTTCTCTTTGGGTAAAACCCTTAGCCACTAGCCTTGCTTTGAAAGTTTCCACCTTCCCATCTACTCATCTCTTTCTTTTGTAGACCCACTTGCACCTGATGGGTTTTATTCCTTTTGGTGCATCTACAAGTTCCCAGACTTGATTAGAATGCACAGATTCTATCTCAGTGTTCATAGCTAGTTTCCACAAATCTGCATCAACATCGTTTATAGCCTCCTTATATGAATTCGGATCATCTACTTGTTTTACAGAGATCGCCTGTTTGGATTCTCCGACAAACAAGTACCTAAACAGTTTTCTGATGACCCTTTGACTTTGCCTAAGGGGTGGTGGATCTTGAATCGTGGCTTCATTTGGAATTGTAATGTTTTCATCAATGTTGGTATCACCTTCAGGTGATACAATTACCTCCTTATTACCTTGAACATTTTCTTGATCTATGTGATTAGATGATGAATCATTTCTCCCACTCAGATAACGTTCCCTAAGTGTTTGCGATACCATGGGTCGTCTGTCACCAGGTTGTGTTCCAGGAATTGATAAGTTGGGATTACTCCCACTCATTTCTTCTAAAACATCCCTGCTCTTGGATTGACGTTCATTAATATACTTATCCTCCAGGAAGGTTGTATTTGTACTGACAAAAACCTGCATATCTAGAGGACTATAAAAATAATATCCCTTGGTACCTTTAGGGTATCTCACAAATAGGCATATTTCTGATCTAGACTCCAACTTTTCTGTCTTTCCTTTCAGCACATGAGCCAGACATCTCCAAATTCAGATGTGATGCAATTTTGGTTTGCCCCCATTCCATATTTACTGAGGAGTCTTGGGAACAGACTCAGATGGAACTAGGTTAAGAATATAAGCTGTTGTCTCCAGTGCATATCCCCAAAATGAGATAGGTAGAGTTGAAAAACTCATCATTGACCTAACCATATCTAACAATGTCCTGTTACTTCTTTCTGAAACGCCGTTATGTTGGGGTGTACCAGGCGCACTTAGTTGAGAAACTATACCATTTTCTATTAAGTAGTCCCTGAATTCTCCTGAGAGATATTCGCCACCTCGA
This sequence comes from Forsythia viridissima, assembly GCA_030279155.1. Classification (NCBI taxonomy): domain Eukaryota; kingdom Viridiplantae; phylum Streptophyta; class Magnoliopsida; order Lamiales; family Oleaceae; genus Forsythia; species Forsythia viridissima. The sequence goes on along the minus strand of CM059041.1, from coordinate 39,710,791 downwards.
TCTGATCGAAATGTCTTTATACTTTTACTTAAATGTTTCTCGACCTCAATCCGATATGCTTTGAATTTTTCAAAAGCCTCTGACTTTCGAGTCATCACCGGAGTAATCATCTGTAAAGGTGATTAAATACTCAAATCCCCCTCTCGCTAGTGTACTCATAGGTCCACATACATCAGAATGAACTAGTTCTAATACTTCTTTGGCTCTATGTCCCTTCACTAAAAAGGACCTTTTGGTCATCTTACCCTCCAAACAAGAATCACAAACCGGCAATGGTTCGACCTTAATTGAGTTGAGGGGACCATCCTTTGCCAGTCTTTGTATCATGTTAAGGTAGATGTGTCCAAGCCTAAGATGCCATAGATAATTATCACTAGTATGGTATGTATTTTGTTTATTATGGTTTGCAGAAGTGTTATTAATTTCATTTGTGGAATAGTTTAATAGTTTAATATATAAAGACCATTCATCAAATATCCGGCACAAATAGGAGCTTTATTCATCAAAATATAAAGCGCTTTATTAGGCGCAAAATCAAGAGAATAACCCTGTCCTATTAAACAAGAAATGAAAATCAAATTCTACTTCTTCTGCGGGACATAATAACAGTCTTTAAGAATTAAACGCCTACCACTACTGAAATAAAAATAAACTACTCCTATAACTCTCGCCGAAACTACTGCTCATGTGCCGACTGTGATAATAAACTGGCCTTCATTGAGTTTTCTGCTTTCCTAAAGCATCTGGATTGACATGCAAACATGATTAGTAACTCTAGAATCTACAACCCAGGAATATGTAGAATCAACCACTAAACAAGACTCAATTACGAAAAACTCACCAGCACTCTGCTACTGTTTAGCTAGTGCTTTTCAACAGTCTTTCTTCCAGTAACCTTTCTCCCCGCAGCTGAAACACTTGCCCTTCGACTTTCCATCTGCTTTGGTCTTTTTGTTGCTTACTGGTTTCTTGCTAGCTCTCTTCCTTTTCTTTTCGCCTTTGCCTTTCGGCTTGGAATTAGAGGAACTACCAATTGCTACATAAGCATTACCATCTTTAGCCTTAAGACCACTTTCCACATTTTGTAACTCATTCATCAGCTCAGTCAATGGCATATCCATCTTGTGTAAGCGATAGTCCACAGTAAACTGTGAAAACATATCAGGTAGAGAGTTCAATGCCATATCTACCTGAGTATTTGTATCAATAGCTGCACCCAGATTCTCCGCCACATTGAAGTGTCCAATCATGGTTAACATATGGTCCTTCACTGGCGTTCTGGGTTTCATGTGAATGTTCTATAAGGTACGAATGACTTCGAATTGAGCTCTCCTACTTTGATGTGCAAACATGTCCTTGAGGCTTTTCATTATATCATAAGAGGTTTCAAGACTGTCATGCTTCTGCTGTAACACATTCGACATCGATGCCAAAATGTAACAGCGAGCCAACTTATCTGTAGCCACCTACTTATCATAGGAATCCCTCATGTCCTTGCTTGCAGTCTCATTGGATTGTTCATGCCAATCTTTTTCAAGCACAAAATCAAATCTCTCAACGGTAAGAACAATCATTAGGTTATGTTTCCAATCCACATAATTTTCTCCAGTTAGTTGGTTTTGTTTTAGGATAACCGAAAATGGACTGAGAGACATTTTGCTGAAAATAACAAAATTATTGCATATTAAAATTGAGTAGCGAATTTAACATATAATGCAAGAATGCACATGTAGATCCACAAAACTACAATAATGTAACGACTACTTAATCCTTGTGATCCAACAGGCCTCTCTATAGGAAAGGTCACCGTGTCCACTGATTAAGCTGGGATTCTCCTACCAGACAAATTATATCTTGACAATACATGTCTAGATAAATCCAGTATTGCTTTATTTGGTCACCAATATCATAAACGAGAGCCTCTATAGGAGGTTCGTAGATGATCTCGATTTGAGTGTATAACATTTGTCTAGATCTCCAGATACTTGAAAAATAATCCCGCCATCTATAGGATGATCTCAAATTATATTCTATCTAGACGATCTTACCAAAAAGGAATCCAATCAAACAATCCAAATCACGCAGCCCTCCTATAGGAAGTCCGTTGCGTTATCGGCACGAGGCTAACGGATTCTGTTGCTTATGAATTGACAAAAAGGAGACCATGGGTTTTTATTTAAATAAATACCCTCTCCCACTCAATATTTTAAAATAATGGATTTTAATTTAAATAATTACCAACTGTTCACATTAATCAAATTAACATACAGTTTAATTATCCCTTTCTAGAAAAATTTAATTTAAATTAAATTAATCGAGGAAAAAACCAATATTTTAATGATATGCATTCTATTCTAAGTTTCACGAGCGATGCCAAAATTAATTCTATATGACATGATTTACAGAATAATAATATTTCAAACAAATATTTAAAGCATACATTAGCAATAAATTTAACAATTATTTGTGGCCCAAAACAAGACTCAAAAATCAAATTAAAAACTAATTGGGTCCAAGCCCAATATTTAATTTGAAACTTCAGCCCAATAACTTTGCTCCAATTGTCAAACAAGCCCAAAGAACAATTGAATCCAAACACCCAACAACTTGAGCTTGTTGCCAAACATGTCCAGCTATTCCAGCAACCAAATAGCCATTATTTCAGCAAGCAAACAAAAGATATCCCAACAACCAAACAACCACTATCCAAGTCTCCAAACATGGTTCTTTTTCCTCAAGTCATCATCTTTTCCAAACAACAATCTAAAAAACACCATGGCCGGAGTCCCAACACGCCACCAAGTCAGCCGAAAATGGAAGAAGTACATTGCCGGAGACCTCACGTGCAGCGGTTGATCTCCGTGCGCAGATCGAGAGCACCAGGCGCATGTCTCTGGCATACCGAATCTGCACACAGATTCGATGAACGCCTGATCTGCGCCTCGCACAACTCACCTGCTACGTCGAACCTGGCGCACCATATTTACGCAGGCACAGATCTTTGGCGTACCAGATCTGTGCACAGATCTGGCGAGCGCCTGATCTGCGTCTCGCGCAGATCAACTGGTGCGCCGGACCTGGCGCACCGTTCGGAGCAAGCGCAGATCTCTAGCGCACCAAATCTGCGCACAGATTCGACGAGCGCCTGATCTGTACCTCGCGTAGATCATCTGGTGCGCCGGATATGGCGCACCAGATCTGCGCCAGACTGGCGCATCCGGTGAACCATGTGTGCCGGATCTTCTGGGCCTCGTCTACTAATTTTTTTTGTGTGTTCGTCGATCCAACCGTCAATCTTCAATCATTATATATAAAAAAAAAAACTAGTCCCAAATTAGGGCTCACAATTTAAATCTATTTTACAATTAAAAATTAAATCAAGATGATGGAGTCGTAATCCACCGATCTTGTTACAGACTCAAAATAATGAAATACAATGAACAAGTGGAGCCACAAAATAATTAGATCACAGTTTAAAATAATACCAATTATTCAATCCACATATAAACAGATAATCCTAGACATCGCTCGACTAGAACATGCAAATATCAGATCTAGTTAATATAACAAACATGTGAATTATCTACACCGCTCTGATACCACTTGTTGGAAACTGACACGAGAATTAGCCAAAAAATAAAATTTTTCTTTAATTCAATAAAACCATGATCTTTGCTAGGTGTTCATGTATTTATTATAATTAAAATATTAATGGATTAGTATTATACCTGAATCGATAAACGATATTAGTCTGGATCTGATTTATGAACTTGCTGCTTTTGATTCACGAACTTGTGCTCCCAACGTTCAAGCCTTCTATGGTATTCTCCAATGTATATATTGCACCGGCGTGTGGACACCTTTTAATTGAACCCAAAACTAATTTCTGGACTGGTCTGATTTAGAAAATCGAGAAGAAAAAATTCAAGTCAAAATAAGACTTAAGAATTTTTCTCTATTCTCTTTTCTTAATCGTTGGAATTGTTCGAATTGATTTATGTCACAAGCAATGTGATATAAATACAGCAAGCGTTCTAACTGCAAACAACGACAAGAGTCTTGATTACATCTAAGTCCAATTAGTTTGGGATTAATTTAATTACACATGTAATCCTTGAACTTATATCATAATTACAGTCAAGTTCAAAACCTTCATAGTAACTATGATTAAGCCCAAGACTTCATAGAGCTACCACATAGACCTGTCCGGATATATATTTTCTAAGTTCCAATAATTAGACTGTCTAGTCAACCATAGACTGTCCGATCTAATTATTAGTCTTTTGCTTTTTTTACTAAAAACAAGAGACTGCACTCTCGGAATATATAAGATTACAGAAGCTGTAATACTTTTCTTTGACCTACCGTATATATATTTCATCTCTGTCTGAGATCCGATAATTAGGTATGAGAATAAATGACCATTTTGCATTTCTAATTATTCTCACTAACTTTAAGTTATATTTTCTTCAACGGTCCTGTGAACTAATTCACAAATGTCGAAGTTTCGCCGTCGCTAAACGCTGAGCTCAGATTTATAACCGTTCAACAGAAAATACTTAAATTGTCACTCGACCCATTTTTCAGAGCGACAGTTCCCAACACGAATTCGTGTTCTCTACTTCGCCCATTCTCAAGCTCCAAACTCACCGAGATATTTGATCAATTAAATTGATCTCACCCATTGGAGAATCAAAGAACCATCAAACTAACAAAAAAGATATACACAATCCTGTCAAAGGATTTAGATGAAATATCCGGTGATCAAGTAGAATTTAATTATTTGCACGGTCATGCTATATAATTAAATTCGACACATGGTCTGTTCAATACATTCCAAGTGTACTAGTGTCACTATTAATCTATTTCTGCGATAAGGACAAATCGCAAACCCGAATGATTAAATAGTTAACACTACAATCTTCCGGTAAAAGGCGCCAACCCTTATACATTAGTTGTGAACAATTTTATTGATGATCAAAATATAAGTTGTGTCATACTATACTTCTCAACGCAAGATCATTGGCACTTTATTTACATACTAAATAATAAACAAATGCAATAATAATAAATGAATACAAACCAAAGTTTTATTCAATATAAAATTGTCATTTCATCACAGCAAAATTATACTATTTGGGCATACAACCCAACATTATTTTCATTTAGATCTGCAATATTTGATCAGTTTCTTGTTTTGTTCTAAGGTGAATCTTGATTCTATTGTTAATCGTCCTAACATGTGGTTTGAGAACTTGAATAATGTTGTCTTTACGATTAACCTTCATTCGCCTCTGTTACTGAGACAAATCTCCGGGCTGTAAGTATTTTTGCTTATTTTGTTAAGGTAAAAATTCTTGCTTTTAATTTTCTTGTGTTTTACACAAAAAAGAAAATTTTGTTGAAATACAAACTTTGTGATTTGTTACTGTATTTTTGTTGTTAATATCTTCAAGAAAATATTACGATCTTTGAAAGTGCCTAATAAATCTTGATAATATGTTTGCTCTATTTATTCTGTGAATAACTATAATTTTGGTTTTTCTATTAAACGCGTTATCATCTAAACCCCTCTCTTGAGATTTTCTTGATTTACCCATTGACCTAAGAACCTGATTCTCATTGAATCCTAGAGTTTTTTTTTTTTTATTATTATTATTATAGGTCTCTCCCGTCACCTATTGTGATATCTTGCATCTGTGTGAAGCTGTCTAATTGTGACTATGAGTTTATTGACTGAAGAAAGTATTATTTCATCATTACCTGTGTTGATAACTGTTTTTAAATTATTTAAAATAGCAACCTCAAGTTTTCATTTAGACCAGTTTAATGGAAAATGTGATTTTGTCATTTGGCAACAAAAAATGAAAGATATTTTTGTTTAACAAAAGGTTTCAAAAGCCATTAACAAATCTTTTTCTGATACTATGTCTAATAATAAAAACTTAGGCTGATGAGTTAGTCTATACTTCTATTATACTTCATTTGTCTGATTCTGTTCTGAGAAAAATTGGTACTCTTGATAATGCTCAATCTTTATGGAAAATTCTTGAATCAACTTATTTGGAAAAATCCTTTCCCAATAAATTGTTTTTATTGAAGAAAAAAAATCAGTCTAAAGAACTTGATGAAAGCTTTGATGTTTTCAATAAGTTGACCCAAGACATAAAGACATGTAGTTACAATGTATTGATGAATACAAAGCCATCATATTGTTAAACTCGATTCCTCATGCCTATAAAAATGTTAAAAATACAATTAAGTATGGTAGAAATTACCTTACTAAAGATATGGTTATGAATGTCCTTAAAAGTAAGAGCATTGAGCTTAAAAATGAAAAAACAAAAATCAGAAGTAGTAGTGAACATCTGTTTGTAAGGAGTACATCTTAGCATTGACAGTTAAGTAATCAGGAAGGAAATAATTCTAATGGTCAAAGTCACACAAAGAAGGGAAAATGTAAGTCTAGATCAAAATCTAAAGTGAATGGTAGAAAGTGTTATAATTGTGGCAAGTTGGGGAACTATTGTTGTGCGATTATAATCCCGCAAGTGGACGGATCGTTGACAAGTAATAAAGTGATAAATAGAGTGTCGAACCCACGAGGACCAGATATTAATTTAACCAATTAATTTATAACCTAAATTTTAACAATAAAAGAAACACAGATTCAATTTGATTTTTGTGATTCTAAACTAATTTAACTATTTTAATTAAATTGAAAATAACAATAAGTAACTTTAAAAAGGTAAGAACGAAATCAAGATCTACTAACTCTAGGATTTGCGAATTCACCAACACTTTCCTTAATCAAATATCTGTTTAACCGTTTTAGCTTATAATTACCATAGATTGAAAATCGGCGTTCCTAAATTAATCAAAAGCCTCTCTCGATGGTCAATCAATTCTATATGTTATGCGAACTTCATTATCTCTAATTAAGTTTCGAACATAAACACATGCATTAAAATCTCAAGAACACCTAAATAGATTTCATAAAGCATAATAGTAATCTCTATCTATTATTGGACCCTATGTTATTCAATACCACGTGCTTAATCTATATTGAATCTCTCGACTTCAATATAGATCACAATATATTCTAATGGTGATCAGGCATTAAAATAATAGAAAAACTGCATAAAGAATAATCAATCCAAAAGCAATTAATTACTAAAACGGAAAAACTTCTAATTAATTAAAAATCATGAGGTTTCATCGTTCATCCTAGAAAAAGTAAATTTAGCCAGACATGATTTCGTCAATTATGACAATAATTGACTTCATCATGATCTGGCAAAAGAAAAAGAAGAAGAAATAATTACAACCCGTGACTCTGGATGAAGAATCTTCAATCCCGCGCCTTGATCTTTGATTCTCTTCTTGTATCTTGTTCCCAAAATTCGTCCTCCAAAAATCCCCCTTTGTTATGGCTATCGTCTGGCTTTTATAATGCTCTCCAAAGACTCCAAGACGTGGTTTAGGTAGTTGTATTGAATCTGGAGTTGTAGAATTTTAATCCAAACAGGTTTCTGCCCAAAACTGCCCGTTATGCCATTGCGATCGCATGGGCTTACTCCCTGCAATCGCATGGTATAACGTATTAACATTCTGCCAAATTTCTTGTGGACTTGCGATCGCAATAATTGTTAACCATGCGATCGCATGGTTAACTTGGTCGCAGATCCGGTTTCCTTTCCTTGATATTTGCTTGCCAAGTCCCTCACGTCTCTTTCTTTGTTCAATTAAGTCTTCTTTTCTTCTGTTTGTCCTCTTTTCATCCGATTGATATTTGACTTTGATTATTTCCTAAAATAATAAAAAAACAACATGCAATTAAACTGAAAACAACTAAGAGTACTCATAATCATCCATTTTTGTGAGCCCAGATAAGTACAAAATTGTACTTATCAAATACCCCCAAACTTGAACTATTATTCGTCCTCGAATAAACTAGCTAAAAACAATCATGCACATACTAATAAAAATAATCATACTATAAATAGTTTGCCGTCCTTTTGTAACAACTTATAATTCATGACGAGTATCCAGGTATTACTATTGCAAACGTGATCCTATTTAAACCATATTTGATACGTGTGTGAAAGCAGTTAATCTGATTCACTTAATTTCTATGGTGATGGTAGCCCAACCTTTTGGTCAAATTTTCCTTTCCCTCTCGTAAGGTACACTTTCTCCCAAAATATATATATATATATATATATTTCTTTCAATTTCCGAGATTTTGGTTCTAAGGTTATGGTTCACATTCTTTTCTTGCTCAAGACTGGTTGAGAAAGCTAGTAATCGTGACAACATAGGTTTATGAAGATTCTCTAATTTATGAGCACTCTTGACCAGAAATTTTCTACTAAGTAAGTCAAACCCATTAGTCATCTAATCCTTATGTTTACTTTGCAAAGAATTTCATCATTCATTTTTTTTTTGGACAGAAATAAAAACTAAATTTAAATAAATAAATAATAATTTTTTTTTATATATAGATCTTATGTGCAAAACTCAATCCATTAAGCTTTCTAAATGACTCATGTAGCGAGCTTGAGGTCGATGACTCCCAGGTCTTTCGAAACCTTAGGGCATCAGGTTTTGAGAAACCCCTACGGGCCTTTTCACTCGAGTCAAATAGGCTACGAAATAAGTTATAAGATATTAATAAGGTGCAAAACTCAGTCCATTAAGCTTTCTAAGTGACTCATGTAACGAGCTTGAGGTCGATGACTCCCAGGTCTTTCGAACCTTAGGGCATCAGGTTTTGAGAAACCCCTACGGACCTTTTCACTCAAGTCAATTAGGCTACGAAAAGAGTTAAGCAATAATAATAATAATTTTTGTTCCTTGCGTGCAATAAGTTCATGCGTGAGGATTAGATTCCTAACATTCGGTCATTACTTAGTTTCCTCTAACTGGTCTAAAGTGCTCCACACATATTTTCAACATACATGGAATCAATCATACCCTAGATAGCCACTACCACAGCTTAACTACCATACTTACTCACTCTATTGGTTACTTGGTTGAGATACAATGATTCTTATATTCAAAAGGGGTATCCTATTGTTTTCAACATAAGTGCACCAACATAGCTAAAATCATCTTAACTGATCGACATAACACGACATCAAACATGGTCAAATTGCCTCACATTTAAACAAAAGTAATAATATGTTTACAAGTCATGGATTACATCAAAAAATTTTAAAAATTCATTATTAGCCGGCAAAGCTATTCATATCACACAAACATGCAAACAATTAAATTTAAATATTTTTTTTTTAAAAATAATTTAACAATCAATATCAAGTATTATCATCAGACCAAACAATTTTTCACTACCCCCAAACTTGAAAGATACATTATCCCCAATGTAAAAATAATTCAAAAGAGTATATAAAGATCAGAGACTACCCAGATGTGGATCGGATGGTGCTGAAGAAGAAGTATGGTATGAACAATAGGTGGAGAGATCTGTACAAATTGGTCGACAAATCTTTGCTTGAATGTCATCCAGTCAGTCCTTAGGTTGTAACCCTAAAAAGAAAAGAAAAAGAATTTATTAACAGTAATAAAATAAATTTTTTTTTTTTTGAAAAACGAAAATAATTTTTTTTAAAAGAAAAACGATATTAAAAATTTTTATTTATTTATTTATTTATTTTTTAATACAAATTTAAAATAATTGAACAACGTGATTATGCAAGATGACGATGATTGTAGCCTCAAAACCTAAGAATTAAAAACCTACTTTAAATGCTAGAAACTTAAAACGTGCAAATTATCAATTGAAATCCTAAAATTGAAATAATACGAAATTTAAATAAAAGGGTAGAAAAATGGGTTGGCTCCCATTGAGCGCTTCTTTAAAGTCATTAGCTTGACTTTGTTGTGGTGATCGCTCAAGATACTTTGAATAAACCTTTGGAGGCCCTGCTCTTCTTGCTTTGATCAACTTCTGTACAATTTTTGTTTACCTTCCAGAGCTTGATCTTTCCTTTATCATACTGATATGATTTTGTTTTGCCGCCATGCTCGAATTCAACTAAGAAAATTTCAACCTCATCATCAGCTTTGATTACAGAAGACGGATGAAACTCCTCTTTCTGCACATATTCTTCTTTTCGAAGTGGTGCCTCCTGGTGTTGGGTGACAACTTTATCATCTAAGCTCCCTCCCTTCTGGTCAATGACATCAATCTCGAAGCAGGAATCTAAAGAGCTTGGAAATTTAATTGCTTTGAACACATTGAATGTAATGTGTTCATCATTCACTTTCAGCATAAGTTCTCCTTTTGGAACATCAATTACTGCCCGGCCAGTAGTCAAGAAAGGTCGACCCAAAATGAGTGGTACATCTCTGTCTTCACACATATCCAGAATAATAAAATCAGCAGGAAATATGAACTTGCCCACTTTCACCAATATGTCTTCAACGATTCCCCTAGGGCGTTTGATTGTTCTATCCGCAAGCTGAAGTGTTACTGTTGTCGGCCTTGCTTCTCCTAAACCGAGCTGCTTAAAAATAGAATAAGGCATTAGATTTACACTAGCACCTAAATCACACAAAGCTTTATCAAAATATAAACTACTAATAGTGAAAGGAATATTAAAACTCCCTGGGTCTTTTAGTTTTGGTGGTAGCTTGTTTTGCAATATGGCACTGCATTCTTCAGTTAGCGCTACTGTTTCGTGTTCCTCCAACTTTCGCTTATTTGCAAGAATGTCCTTCATGAATTTGGCATAGCTAGGCATTTGAGCTAAGGCATCGGCGAATGGTATGTTGATGTGAAGCTTTTTGAATACATCCAGGAACTTCTTGAATTGCTGGTCTAGCTTGTGTTTTCGCAGCCTCTGAGGAAATGGGATAGGATAGACGTAAGCCGGTGGTGGAATATAAGCTGGTGGAGAGTCCTGTTCTGGTGCAACTTCTGCATCTAATTTATTTTCTCTCGCTTTGTCGGACACAGTTTCCTTTTCTACACCTGGCCTAGTCACATGAATCTCTGGTAACTGAACACCGCTCCTCGTGGTAATTGCATTTACTTGCTCCTTTGGATTGACTTCGGTATTGCTTGGCCATGTGCCTGGTTGTCTCTCAGTCAACAATTTAGCCAACTGCCCAATCTGATTTTCCATATTCTTGATAGCAACATCTTGTCTGTTCTGCATCTCCTTCAATTCAGTGACAGTTTCTTCCAGTCCTCCTTTTTTCTCTTGTGGCATTCCCTGATTTGGTGGATTTTGAATATTTTGAGTGTTGCCATATGAGAAGTTTGGATGATTTCTCCATCCAGGATTGTAAGTCTGTGAATAAGGATTATTCTGCTGACGCTGAAAATTCTGAGCATATGCAACTTGCTCAGGAGAAGGCATATCAATCTTTGTCAATGGGCACTCCGAAGACTGATGGTTTGCCCCACATGTTACACAGATTGGTAAAGGCATCTGAACCATATTAGCTGAATGAGAATATTTTATTGATTCCATCTGCTTTGCCAATGCATCAATTTTTGCCAATAAAAGTGAATTGGTGCCCACTTCGTGTATCCCTGTTGCTTTCTTCTGCAATCCTCTTTCTGGCCACATAATAAACTGTTCACTCATGGTTTCGAATAGATCATAAAGGTCACTGGCGGATCTACTTTGGATAGAGCCACCTGCTGCAGAATCTACTGAAGAACGACTGGTTGGAGCTAGTCCAGAATAGAAATAATGATTCTGAGCTGCCAAAGGGAAACCATGACTTGGACACTTCCGGAGCAATTGTTTAAATCTTTCCCATGCCTCGTGAAAATTTTCCAACTCAGATTGTTGAAAATTGGAAATTTCATACTTCAGTCTGTTTACTCTGGCTGGAGGAAAATATTTCAATGTGAATTTTTGGATCAGATCTGTCCAAGTAGTAATGCTCCCAGGCGGTAGAGAATCTAGCCATTCTCTAGCTTTATCCTTCAATGTGTGCGAAAAGAGCCTCATCTTCAGTGCTTCTTCATTAACACCGTGGTATTTGAAATTTCCACAGTATTCATCGAAGCGAGAAATATGGTAATGAGGATTTTCATCTGTCATCCCATAAAACGGCAGATTGTTCGAGAACAAATTCATCACGTCTGGCCTCAACTGGAAGTTATCATGTCCATAAGGTGGATAGACTATACTGGATCGATTCTCAACAATCGGTGGCATCATAAACTCACCCATAAGGATATCTCGTTCATTAACCTCAACTGGTCGAGCTATTGGTGCTTGTATCAAATCTGCAGGTAGTTGATCATGTATTTGATGGTCTGCCATTGTGTCTTTTTTTTGTATTTTCTTTTCTTGTTTTTCACGTTGTCGTCGGTGAAAGCTTCGTTCAATTTCTGGATCTAAATCAAATAGATCAAGATCTTTTGTACGGGGCATGCACACTTAACACCTGAAAAATTAGAAAATATATACAATTCAGCAGTATCACGAAAAATTTAAGAATAAAAATAAAAATAAAAATAAAATAAAATAAATAAAAATAATAATAAAAAGAATTGTTAAAAGCTAAATTATAAATTAACGTAGCAATTAATAAAACTAGTCCCCGGCAACTGCGCCAAAAACTTGTTGTGCGATTATAATCCCGCAAGTGGACGGATCGTTGACAAGTAATAAAGTGATAAATAGAGTGTCGAACCCACGAGGACCAGATATTAATTTAACCAATTAATTTATAACCTAAATTTTAACAATAAAAGAAACACAGATTCAATTTGATTTTTGTGATTCTAAACTAATTTAACTATTTTAATTAAATTGAAAATAACAATAAGTAACTTTAAAAAGGTAAGAACGAAATCAAAATCTACTAACTCTAGGATTTGCGAATTCACCAACACTTTCCTTAATCAAATATCCGTTTAACCGTTTTAGCTTATAATTACCATAGATTGAAAATCGGCGTTCCTAAATTAATCAAAAGCCTCTCTCAATGGTCAATCAATTCTATATGTTATGCGAACTTCATTATCTCTAATTAAGCTTCGAACATAAACACATGCATTAAAATCTCAAGAACACCTAAATAGATTTCATAAAGCATAATAGTAATCTCTATCTATTATTGGACCCTATGTTATTCAATACTACGTGCTTAATCTATATTGAATCTCTCGATTTCAATATAGATCACAATATATTCTAATGGTGATCAGGCATTAAAATAATAGAAAAACTGCATAAAGAATAATCAATCCAAAAGCAATTAATTACTAAAACGGAAAAACTTCTAATTAATTAAAAATCATGAGGTTTCATCGTTCATCCTAGAAAAAGTAAATTTAGCCAGACATGATTTCGTCAATTATGACAATAATTGACTTCATCATGATCTGACAAAAGAAAAAGAAGAAGAAATAATTACAACTCGTGACTCTGGATGAAAAATCTTCAATCCCGCGCCTTGATCTTTGATTCTCTTCTTGTATCTTGTTCCCAAAATTTGTCCTCCAAAAATCCCCCTTTGTTATTGCTATCATCTGGCTTTTATAATGCTCTCCAAAGACTCCAAGACGTGGTTTAGGTAGTTGTATTGAATCTGGAGTTGTAGAATTTTAATCCAAACAGGTTTCTGCCCAAAACTGCCCGTTATGCCATTGCGATCGCATGGGCTTATTCCCTGCGATCGCATGGTATAACGTATTAACATTCTGCCAAATTTCTTGTGGACTTGCGATCGCAATAATTGTTAACCATGCGATCGCATGGTTAACTTGGTCGCAGATCCGGTTTCCTTTCCTTGATATTTGCTTGCCAAGTCCCTCACGTCTCTTTCTTTGTTCAATTAAGTCTTCTTTTCTTCTGTTTGTCCTCTTTTCATCCGATTGATACTTGACTTTGATTATTTCCTAAAATAATAAGAAAACAACATGCAATTAAACTGAAAACAACTAAGAGTACTCATAATCATCCATTTTTGTGAGTCCAGATAAGTACAAAATTGTACTTATCAACTATATTAAAGATTGCTATAAATTAAATATTATGCCCAAAAGAACAAGCCACCTAAGCAAAGTAATATTGCTATTACTAATAATGAGACCCTATGTGAGTTGTAAGTAGCTATAAGAAGAGAATAAACTGAGGCCTTAGTGAACTGTGTGTCTTAGTGAATTGTGTCTTCTAGCTGTCAGTCTGATGAATAGTTACTTGATTCTGGGTGCACTTTTCATATGACTCTTGACTTTGATATGTTTGTTCCTATACTAAAGTCAATGCTTGTATGGTTGTCATGAAAAATAATAGCTTGTGAAATCCATGAGATAGACAATATTATAGTTAAGTTTGATACCGGTTATGTTTATCTTCTTGAAAATGTAAGACACATACCTGATTTGGCCAAAAATCTCATCTCTATTAGATCTCTTGAAGATTTTAACTTTGATGGCAAGTTTGGAGATGACTGCTTTAAAATTACTAAAGGAGAACTCCTTGCAATCAAAAGTTATAAGAGAAATAGCTTTTACTTCACCTAAACATAAAAAATGTCTGCATATTCTGCTATGACAAACTCTGTTAAAGGTTATTGTACTGATATTTGGCATAAAAGATTTTCTCATTTAAGTAATAGGGGGCTTAGTATCTTACAAAACTAGGGGTGTTTTGGAAAAGATAGAATTACCAACCTTCATTTATTGTCAAACATGTGTCTTGGGAAAATAAAATATAGTTCAATTCTCTGATGGCTTATATAAAACTTCCTCCATTCTTGAATATGTGCACTCTGATTTACGGGGTCCTTCTAGTACATCCACACATGGAGAAAACAAGTATTTTCTGTCAATAATAGATGATTTATCAAGAAAGGACTCGATATTTTTGTTGAAAAATATATCTAAAACTTTTGACAAATTTAAAAATTGGAAAGCTATTCTTCAAAATCAAATTGGTAAAACTCTGAAATGTTTGAGAACAGATAATGGCCTTGAATTTTATAATAAAACTTTTGATAATTTCTGTAATCAATCTGGAACAAAAAAACATACAACTATTCTTTATACCCTTCAACAAAATGGTGTTGCTGAGAGGATGAATATGACTCTTCTTGAAAGAGTAAGGTGCATGTTTTCTAATTTTGGTCTCTCTAAACATTTTCGAAGTGAAGCTGTTGTTACAGCTTATTATCTTGTTAACAGATCACCTTCTACTACTTTAAATGGAAAAACCCCTAAGGAGATGTGGTATGGTAGGCCAACTAACTACTCTAATCTTAGAGTATTTAGTTGTACTGCATATTCACATAAAAAAGATGATAAACTTAATCCCAGAAATGTGTCTTTTTGGATTATCCTGATTGGACTAAGGGTACAGACCTTGAGCTAGAGGTCTGGAGGGTTTTAAAACAGTTATTAGCAAATATGTTGTTTTTAAGAAAGATGAAATGCCTTGTTTGAAGGAAAATGTTGAAACTGATGCTAGGAGTGTCAATCCCAGTATGAGAGTAAGGTGGAATCTAAAAATATAAGTGATCAGGTTGTGATCACCCTTGTTGAGGTGGAGCAAAATCAATCAAATACTCCTCAACTTAATGATTTTGATGATGATATAGATCAAAATCAAGTTAAAAATTATGGTCAAGATCAATTCCAAAACATAGGTCTAAAAGATTATCATTTAGTTAGAGACATATATAGAAAAACAACTAAGTTGCCTTCTAGGTTATCTGATTATAATCTTGCTGCTTTATTTGTTAGTTCCTATGAAGAATTGAGTGGAAATGAGTCTAAAAATTTTGATGATGCTATAAGTTGTAATCAGTCAGACCTGTGGTGGACTGCCATGATGGAAGAAATGACTTCCTTATACAATAATCAAACCTGGGAGTTGGTCCCAAAAATGAAGAATAAATCCATTATTGACTAAATATGGCTTTATAAGGTAAAAGAAGGTAATAGTGACACTCAACCTATTAAATTTAAAGCCACGTTGCAAAAGGTTTTACTCAAAAATATGGTGTTGATTATAATAAAATATTTTTCCCATTTGTCAAATACACTACTTTAAGAGCCGTGTTTGCTTTAGTTGCTCATTTTAATTTGGAAATAGAACAATTTGATGTTAAAACTGCCTTTTTATATTGTGAACTTGAAGAAAAGATTTATATGAATCAACTTATTGGTTTTATTGATAAATACAAGTCTGATCATATTTGCTTACTTTAAAAAAATCTTTGTATGGTTTGAAACTATCTCCCAATGGAATAAAAGATTTGATACTTTCATGTTATCTTTATCTGTAGAATTTAGCATAAGTAAGTTTGATAATTGTTTTTATTTTAAATCAGAACTGCCAAGTAATACTCTTGTGTTTTTATTGTTATATTTAGATGATATGTTAATAATTAATTCATGTGTTGATATAGTAACATTAAATCTGCTTTAAATTCTGAATTTGATATGAAAGATCTTAACAATGCCAAGAAGATTTTAAGCATGAATATTGTTAGAGACAAATTAAATTCAACTCTGATTTTAAAGCAACAGTCGTATATCATGAAAATTCTTTAAAAAATTTCTATGCTTGATTCTAAAGCTTTTTTTGTTCCTTTAGCTAATCATTTTATGTTTAGCAGAGACTAATGTCCCCAAATTGATGATGAAATTGAATATATGAATAAAGTGCCATATTCAAATGTGATTGGTTTAGTAATGTATACAATGGTCTGCACTAGTCCTGATATTGCTTATTCTGTAAGTGTATTGAGTAGATACATATCTAATCCAGGGAAGCAATATTGGGAGGCTTTAAAATGGTTGTTAAAATATCTTAAGGGTACCATTGATGTAGGTTTAGTTTTTAGGCACTTTAGTGAAGGGTTAATATTAAAGGGATATGTAAATGCTAACTATGCAAGAGATAGCAAGAAATCCACTATTTCATATACTTTTACATTATGTGACTCTTGCATTAGCTGGAAATCTCAATTGCAACATTTTGTGGCAATGTCCACAACTGAGTCTGAGTATGTGCCAATTACTGAAGCTGTGAAAGAAGTTTTATGGCTAAAATGTTTGCTCTCTGAGTTAAACTTACTGCATAATCCTGTTGTTGTATATTCTGATAGTCAATCTGCCATTCAGTTATGCAAGAATCCTGTCTTCCATGACAGGACTAAGCTTATGAATGTTAGGGTGCACTTCATTAGAGATATTCTGTCAAAGAAATTGATTAATCTTGATAAAATTCCTTCATAAGCAAATCCATCTGAGATGGGAACTAAAACACTGTCTTTAAACAAATTCAAGTCATATCTAAGCTTGTTTAATATTAATTCAGGTTTAAAGTATTAAGTTCTTAAGCAGAATTGCTTAAATACTGAAGTGTATATTCGCTTAAGTACTTTAAATTCTTTTATTTGTTTCTAATTTGTTTTATTTTTTACATGTACCAGAGGCAATACTCAAACTATAGAGACATCTTCTTTTGTACTATGAAACTGTACATTTGGTTCAAGGTAGAGATTATGAGTATTGGTAAGGCCAATGATGCTACAAGCCCACTTGTTATATCTGGCCCGTTGCTGTTGTGTCTGCTCCATGTTGACCTAGTCCATGTGAAGACGCGCCTTTAGCCTTGTGTCAAACGCGCCCTTTGGTTTAAATGGTTGTTACTGATCTCAATCGTTGAATTGATACACTTGATCCAAGTTGTTGATTCTGGATATATAAAGAATCCATTATTCTAATTAAGGTTAAGGTGTGTATGTACGTGTGTGTGTGTGTGTGTGTGTTGATGCGCAACCTTCTGAGATATCTCTCCCTCTCTTCTTCTTGCTTCTCTGATTTTCTTTTTCTTTGTTTCTAGGTGAACATTTGGTTCTCCAAAAGTCTGTGAAGAGTGTGTTACTACAGAAATTCTCTACTAATTATTGTACATCTGTAATCTTTAGTCCCAATCCATAGTGTGATGGATGCTTTGTGTCCATCTAAGAAGGTGAGTGCATATGAGAAAGTACTCGATTGTTCTGAGTAGATTACCTATTTTAAACTTCATTCTTGGCCACGTTATTGGTTTTATGGTGCATTAAAGACACATCAACATTTGTAGAGCCTAAGGCAGAAGTAAGCATTGCACAAGTCGAACTGCCTGTCCCTAAAAATGACAATTATATCTGGTGTTATTTTCATTTAGATTCGCGATATTTGATCTGTTTCTTTTTTTTTTTCTGAGGTAAATCTTGATTCTGATGTTAATCATCCTAACAGTAATTTTACAATGCAAGCAAAGTACAATGCGACTCACTGGAAGTCGACCACCAATGGACAACTGCAGAAGTCAATGTCAAAGAATCAAGTAATGGTTTGACAAGACATTTGGAGCAAAAGCAAGAAACACTAGCACAATCATGGGGAAGGAAGGTGGCGCTCACACCCTGACACTTACATTCCCA
The DNA here is from genome assembly GCA_030279155.1 of Forsythia viridissima. Lineage (NCBI taxonomy): Eukaryota > Viridiplantae > Streptophyta > Magnoliopsida > Lamiales > Oleaceae > Forsythia > Forsythia viridissima. Next base: position 39,692,359 of record CM059041.1, on the reverse strand, counting down.
GCAGCAAAGTCGATCCAAGAGGAGGAAAACAACCCCTCAATAGCAGAAGCCACCATGGCCATTGACCAGCAAGGTGACAGAATCCACCACGAACAATGACCATGTGACCACCAACCTAACCAACAGGTGACAAGTGTGTGCCCAGAAGCCTGCAATCTAACAGGACGTGCAACCAAGATTACAGTGGAAGTACATTTTCGAGAGGGCACATCTGGACTAAATACAGGATTAAACGACTGTATACATTCAACAAAGCAACTACATTTGTAACCCAATGTACTAATTAAAAACCGTTATTATAATGCTTTATAATTATTTTTAGCAGTCTTTCTTTTCTTCCCACAACTGACGAAGTATTGGAGCAAACAAGCATTTAAGCACTCTTTCTTTTATATCCTAATGCATTACATCAACTCATTATAAACAGGAAAGTACAACAAAGTTTCAGATAGACACTTCCATCTTTCCTAAATCCAACATAGCCTAAAATAAAGCAGAAATGCTAAACTAAAACTGCAACTAGTATTGCAGTAAGTCGGTTCATTGGCTAGCTGACCTGATACACATCAACATTAACACGAACTCCTGGATCCAGAAGCACTACGAATTTGAAACTCGACTACCCTGATTACACACAGAGGGGATAGTCCTTATTTACATGCTAATTTTCACAGCCTACTATCTAAGTTACGACAACAACAGGCTGATCGGGGGCTTCACAACAACATTAACATTCTATGAACAACTTTTTCTAGTCATATGTCCATGCCATCAAATATTTCTCCATCTTCCTCGTAACTTAACTCATTGGCAACAAGGCCTTCATCCACCAAGTTACTGATACAAAAGTACGTGATGAACAAAAAGAAATTCTAGTCGATACAGCAACAAACTGATAAGTAATTAAGGCATATAAGAAGTAAATTACCTTAAACAGCTGAAACGGAAGCTCACAACACGTCTGAGCTTTCTGTTGTAGAAGAAGAAATGGTACGACCATCTGAAATTTAAACACAAGTACTTGTCACAACGGACTGGAGCCACAGGCAAAGCTCTTAAATTTGCTTAAATTATTTAATCTCACATGGCTCCTCTCTCGAGGAAGGGATCTGCCTCGGGCTCTGGGTTGTAACAATAGATTTCACTTTCTGCTAGTTTCACAACCTGCATCACCAACATGTCAACAACCTGCTTCTCTAATACATTCTTCTTTCATTTTTCCTTCCTTTTATGAAAGCATACCTCATCTAAAGCCTTGTACAAAGTCTCCAGCAGAGGACTCTCATTTTCTGCAAGCCATTCCTGAAACCAAAAGTAGAAGGAAACTCAAACGAGAGGTCCAAGATCAGTCGAAGGCACCAAACTAATAAAAACAAGTAGGAAACCGGGTACAGGGATTCAATAAGAGAGGTAGAAGAAGATGAGAACAAAAACTAAAATGGTGTACTTCAAGCTATTTTAAGGAAGAAACACTCGCAGAAGATACAACCCACTCTCCACCTAATGACAGATGGGTTTAAAGCTAAATCTACACACATTAAGGAAAAGCAAAGTCGGTGCATCCTAACAATGTAATGTTCAATAAATACCACTAAATACACATCTGGACAAAAATGGAATAAATTCCAGTAGGATGATAACTATATGACACAACCAACACCACTAAGGGAACATCCATCTCAAAATCTCTGACCCAAAGAATTATCTAAGTTCAATTATGCATCCAATGGACACAATAAGTCCCAACCAATTTTTTCTGCACAACATAGCTCTACGGAAGTGGATCGTGTGCAGACTTACCTCCAGGACCACACCCCAGACATTGTTAATTAGTTATGTCACCACTACTGATACCTAGATACGACGGTCATGAGGCCATCTCCATTGAACTCTGGTTAAATTGATTACACACTAATCAATCAAGTGTGACACTTCTAAAACATATCTCTCCCACTTTCAACCCACTTTTTCTGCTCCATCCTATCTTTTTCTTCCTCTTCCTCTGAATCTACAGTTAATTTTCACCTCAGAGATGGCATGCGCAAAAACCTAGCTCGATGCATTTGGAAGTGCACCAATTTTGCCTCGCATCATCTAGTAATCTGAACTCAAGAAAATGAGTTGGGATTATTTGTTTGACAATGTCACAATGCAAACAAACATTTCTTTTAACTAAATCAATTTACTTCAATTCACAGGCTTCAGAAAAAGACAGGACTGGTTTAGGAATATTCCTGGTACATTTCTGATTATAGCCACTTCAATTAAAAGATTTTTCATTAATTTAATTGGTAATTTGTCATTTGACAGAAAATAAAAAATTTGTACATGTTCCTTTCAAGAATCTCCTGTGATGAGAATGAACAAAGACAAAAAGAGTCCAAATACAACCTTGCACAGATGATTGCATGTTGCTCAGGGGATCAAATCAGGAGTTACAAACATAGCTAAAATTGATTAAATGGTGGCTTATTGACAAATAATTGGGGGATTAGAAATTTACAACGCTAGAGTGCAGCAGTATGTGCCCTGTGTGTGTGGCAGAGATGGGGGACAAAAATAAGAGTGAAAAGCTTCTTTCCAGCCAAATGGAGGTAAAAGGACTGAATCCTATAAAGTGTTGGATGATGCTTTGTTGACATGTCTTAATCCACACTATAGGCTGGAGGGGTTTGGAGGAAATGGTCTGGAGCATATTCGGTCCCCAGTCCTACTTATAAAAATGATCCCCTAGAAGTCAAAAGGCTTGAAATTATTATATGTTGAATTACTTAAACTGTACACATTTAATCACACAATAAACTTTTCATTTGACATCTGAGTCTTTATATTCATTAATTAAGTTTTTGTAAATTATGTCATCTTTTCTGGCCCATTATGATTCTTATTTTATCTACAAATTGAAAAAAAGAACTAAATTAACAACCAGGTTTTATCACAGGACTTGAGTGATTTTCTCAAACTTGTAAGCTCCGCAATTTAGTTCCCTTCATTATGTTGCTTCGTTATCAGTTTTCTCAAATTTTAAAACCAAATCAAGTGCTATTATCAAGGATTTGGTTAACAGATAAAGATATATCATCACTTGATACTCTCATATCAATCCGAATGTTAACAAATATGATCTACTGTATAAAGGATAATATTGAATCCACGTGCCAATATTATGATGTCTAGTATGGCTAGCAAGAAAACTGTGTGTCAAGTGATATCTAAATAGTTACAGAAAACATGATTAGCAGTAACTGTCATCTCTTTTTAGTTGAGAGATAGAAATACAAATGCATAATGTCTGACCATGCAAGGCTTAATAAGAGGGAGTTTACGATGATTTCCGACAGAGAGGCTGTAGCTTTTTCCGGGCGTTCTAGGTTGCATGGAGAGACTACACTGAGACAGTAGGTAGGTCAAGATTCGCAATCAAGACTCAATATATATGGGTTTTCAGAAAAATTTGAACATCTACAGTAACCTAATTAACTTCTTAAATGAGCTTTCAGCAATACACAATGCTTAAAATCCTTGAGAATGTGATAGCAGCTATTAAGCCAAACGCTTTGTCGCATAAAAAATTAAAACCGCAATAGGAAGGAATGCAAGCAGGGAGTTCATATGGCAGCTCTTCTTGTTCTAAATTACGGCTAGAAGCTAATTAAACTCGATAAAGATTTATAGATTTGAACTGAGAAGCTACAGCTTTATTTCAAACTTCGATTCTAATTAAGGTCATTGCACTCCAAAAGTAAAGACCCCATATTTTTACTAAAACTTAATATAGACTGTGTGGTAAAGAAAATTCTTCTATTAACTTTTATCATGTGCTCAACTATTATGATTTACATAACTAATCGTAGATTTGGAAGTACCTTTGATGCTTCAAGCATATAGACATCAAATATCTGCTTGAAATTGTCCCAGCTCTCTTCTGTGAAAAACTGGTGAGCCTTCACTGCACTGGTAAACCAAGAGTTGGCAGATTGTAGCATAATGAGAGAAGTTTTAGAAGCATCAGTGGATGCAAGGCAGCATTGATGCTAACAAAGAGACAAGATGTCAATTTTGTTATGATGTTGGGAAATGGAGAGACTTGAACTCTCAGCTCCTATTAGAGCAACAGTAATTCAAACTGTCTGTCAAACCTTCTGACAACACTCCCAAGGATGTTAAGAGAGGATTATATCACGGGATGTCATGTCGCCAGGAAAGCTGACAGTAACATTACCCATAATCCTCCTTATTGGCTCCATGTGAAACAACAATAATACGATAAAACATAAGATACAAAGATACCTGAAGTCATAATCGGGATACATGTGATAGAGAGTCAGAAGAAGATAAATCAATGTCTTTCGGCTGTCAGTTAATTTAAGGAAATGAGTCATAAATTACAATAGATGATCTATATTTGACAGGCATTAGATTGAATACACCACCTGGATCTACAAGATAAATATTCAACTGGTGAAGAAGAGTCTGTATCCGAAAACTTCTCAAGATAATCAAGAATCTGGATTCCAAAGTTCAGTTGAGCATCGAAAGTAAAAAATGAGTTAATTAACTTTCATGTAAAAGGCAACTAATTGAGAAACTAACAGTAAAAGAAATGACCACAGAAAAACTAAGAAACTTCATTAGAACGTCCATCTAAAAAGCATTCCTCTAGAAATTAAAGGAATGGCTACAATGGAGATACAAAACCAAAAACAGGCGTGTGACCCATCACACGCATATCATATATATTTCAGAAGCATTCTGCCACATGTCTTCACGATAATTCCATCATATTATAAACATATGTACAACAAAAGTAGAGATGTTTTGAAGCACTTTTTAATCAATCAATTATTAACCATCTTCTCCAACAACTAATGGTGTTATATTCAATGCCAAGTAAATCATTTGCTGTTTTTCCTTTTTTTCTCTAACAATAGCAAATAAACAGAAGTTTAGGTTAATCATTTCAGTTTCACTTAACTAGACGACTGTAGCATCACCACAGAAACCAAAGAGTTTGTTATCTTACTTAAATGCCTCGTGTGAATAAACATATCAAATAATTTATTATTTTTACGAAGCAGCACGGAACCTTGCGGGCCATGCAAATGAAACTCATCTAGTTAAATAGAGTTATAATTCTTCCCAGTTCAACAATCAAGATTTTTGCTTCTATTCTAATTACCATTTAGCACTTTCATGCTTCTCTTCATATACCAAATGGACTCCTTCCACTATTATATAAATTTAGCAAATTATACACTTCTTCTATAGCCCCACATGTATTTGGCAATTCACAGATTCTCTCACCTGTCTAATTCCAACAGGTCATCCAAACTTACACTTTTTCTTTTTCTTGATCATGACATATACAAGCCTGACAAAATGTTAATCTCAATTCTCATGCAAATATATAGTTTTGCAGATTATATTTACGCACTTAATTTTATCTCTATTTTCGCCATTTCTTGGTACTATTGCTATAAATCCTTCACTTTTGTGTTTTCTTTTTCCTTCTCTTTGTATAATTCTGGTATACCTTTTAGTTTCATTTATAAATAAAACATATTCATCAAGAATATTATTTCCAAATATGCTTTTCCTTCTGCAGTAAAAGTTGAACCGATGTTCTTTGACCATTTTTGCATTTTAAAATCTGTTTTATAATGCAGGTTCTCATGCCACCTAGTCATTCTAAGGTATGCATACTTAGATGATTTAGCATCAGAAAAATTAATATAACGTATTAAAAAACTTAATTCTCGGACAGATTCATTTACACCTATTTGATTGCTACATACCCAAAAAAAAATGATCACCCACCAAGGATCATCTTGGAGGATGGAAAAAAAAGCATGTGAATTCTCAATCTAAGATCCTCATGTTACCTGTGGAGATTTTCTACCCAGAGCAAACCAAAGATGAAGTATTATTTGAAAGATCTTAGTGAGGCATTCTTTCCCTTGGGTGAATTACTAAAAGCAATTCACTAGGGGACAAACTTTAACGATTTATCAAGATTTTTTAATTTCATTAGCGAATATTATGGTATGTCCTTGTTTTTCAGATAAGGCTTAAAAACAGAAAATATACACTTCGCCCAGGTTTAAAAAAAGAAAATATTCATTCCCCTTTTCCTTACTGTCATTTTCCACTGTTATCCATCACTCCAACAGGTTCAATATTAGGGGATAAGTATCACTGATAGATCCAACGCTTTTCCAAATTCTTTTTCATTTCACGAGAGCAATATACTAGCTTATTCTTTCTTTTAAGAAGTGTTCCAGTTATGCATAAGATTGCAAAATTCAAAAGCAAGTACGAAGGACTTCAAGAAAGGAAATTTTGTTTAAGTTACTATAATCTATTGAATAACTAGATATAAACTGATCACATAATGAATTACATAAATTGAACCCACCTCAGTCTCCAAACTGAGCGAGAGCTTCTTATCTGTTCCAGTATGTTTGCCTAAAAAAACAAAAAGTAAAACGAATAAAATGTTCAGAAAATTTCACCCAAGAGCATATTGTGTACACACAAATTAAAATCATACTTACAAGAGTAAGCTTCAAGGCATCCTTTGATAGTACGTTCTCCAAGATTCACGTGACTCAAAAAATCATTAATTCTGGGATAACATACCATAATATTAGTGCATAAAAAGAATAAACAACAAAATTGAAATCTAAAAGCATAATGAAAAGGAACAAATCCTTTTTAAGAGATTGCAGTAAAGTAATAGTTTCAACTGAAGAGTTCAAAACTCACTGATCAAGAGGAGTGTATTCCAAGTACTTCATGATGCATATATCATCAACTCACCTGACTTCGCTGAATTTTTCTCAGTCCCTGCACCAAAATCGATATCTCAATCTACGAAGCTTTTACAAGTCACAAAGGTCAAAGCCAATAGTGCCAACCGTATCAAGTCAGAATATAAGCACAAATCTCAAGATGTGATTGCAGAACACAATATATTCACTCTGATGCTTTCTACAAATGAAACTATAATCATACTCCAAAATGCAGATTTACTACTTCTCAACTAGAAACTTACTGCAAATAATTCAGAGTAAGCCGTACAACCAAATTGAAAATGTCCAAAGATGAATTCCATCAAAGGATGTTCAATATCACTAGTTCACACACAAAAGTGCCAGACAATCACAAGTTAATCCACTGTACATTTACTTCAAACTCTCGGTTATTAAATTTTCAATTACAAGTATAGACATCTAGTTCTACCTGAGAACTATAGAAGTGTAAATTCATGATGACAAGTGTTGGAATAAACTATTTCTGGATAGTATAGGCTGTATACATTTTCCTTTATTATGATTTTACTGCTGTATATAACTATGGTAGCAAAATCAAGGATATAATTAGGAGCAAAATCAGGGATAGAATTAGGATATTTCCTTATTTTAATTATTCAGTCACCTGATTGTATTTTATATATAACATTGTACAGAATTTGATTTTCAGTCAATGAGAAGAATTGTTTTCTTCCACATCCTCATGGATCCACGAGGGATCTTAAACTTTGGCCGTATCCCGACGTTGAATTCGATATGAACAATTAGTTCTTTACATATTTAGCAACATATCCTGTTTAAGTTAATTTTCAATTGCCACCTGTTATTGAGGTACCCTCGATGACGTGAAACTAAGATCAGGGACTATGGCTTGGCAAAAGGCAATCTGATTTGTACGATGTGGATGTGACTCATAACTGATAACTAGAAACCTACCAAGTACTAGCCCAAACTAAGATCCCCACTTTGGCATCAAAGTGGTGCCAAGCACATGCCTCATCTGGCTGAGTAGAAGAGCCTCTAATCCAGAATGCCTCAACTCACGCCTGGAGAAAGCCAAGATTAAGAGTTCACAGGTCACATGGAGCATCCAGTAGAGCGCCTAATATTAGGTAGAAGAGATCAGCTCAATCACTTACAGAATTTTTCAGATCATACTTGGCACAAAGGCTCGCCTGACATGCAAGACAGGATATGGCACACTCAGGAATCCAGGGACTTCACAACCCATCATACCCAGGAGTCTGTGCCCCCCGAATCCTGTGTAAGCCCTTCTCACTAACTCTGCAAGAGTGTTCCATTCCTCTCCCAACTAATACCAAGTAGTCATCCACCCAAGTTATATTTTACCATCGGAACTCAACCAGTTGATATTAATGTGTTACTAGTTTAATCTAAAGATTATAAAAAGGACCAATGGATGATTGAGATTAAATCTGTAAAGTTCCTTCTTCTTTTTTCTTGGTTGCTGTTAAAAAGGTGACAAATTGTGAGAGAAAAACAAAAATCATCAAGAAAGTAAAAAATTTACTTTTCTCTCTATTTGTTTTCATGTCTCTACTTCGCAATCTTCCCGTTTATAGATCAGATTTTTGCAGATCCATCTTTTTCTGAAATAACAACCAGCGATTTTGTATGATTCCCAAAGTTTTAGGTAACCTTGTTGATCAAAGGCTTTGGTAAGGGTTTTGACGTCAATAGTTATCATCACAAACCTCATGCTTTACCTCCTCCGCTCCACTAAAAATGTGGTAATTGAGTTGTAAGAAGGATGTTCAACACCTAGAGCCTTTAATAAAGGCAAATACCATAAGACATTCTATGTACAAATTAAAGCTATCTCTCTCGCTTTCTTTATCACCTTTATCATACAGAGATGAGAAAATTAATTGGTTCATTTGGAATTTTTACAGAAATATGAAGCAACTAGGTAAGATGAGTATTTTATGGTTGAAAAAGTTATGGTTCTGTTGGAATCCAATCAAAATACGCACCATACCACAGATTCGGGGGTTGACTTCAGAATAAATAAAAGCAGATCTCCAGGGTCCAAAATGAATTGGCTTATTTGAAAAATGCCTTATTCTTTAGAAGTAAATTGTGAGATCATGCACCTTCCTTTCCTAGTTAGTGAGGAAAAAGGTGCAGTTGGTTGGATCCAACATATTCGTGAAATGAACAGGATACTCGAATATTTAGCCTCTTTGAACATTGATGAAATTCAAATACACAGTGTCAGGAAAAATAACTATGAATGAGGAGAGCAATAAAAAATGATGATTTTTCCATTAAAAAAAATAAAATATGAACCGGGCATATAACAGGCTAAAACAAGACTTTGGTTAATCATACCAACAATGAAATTTCTCAAAAACGTTTCTGAATTATTCATTCAATGACATCATAAATCATTAGAGCATGGTTTTATAAATATGTTTTCAGTCATTTCATCCAAGGAAAACCAATCATTCCAAACTTTCACCAAAAGTTTTCAAGAACTGAGATTGTGTTCACCGTTAGTTCAGCTGAACTTTTTATACATAGCAACACACATATACACAAATTTACAACTCTTCAAATTTCAATTCTAAGCTTCCGAAGTACATCATACTTTTCAACACTAATACCACATCAAAATCATCACCGAAATTCGCAAATGCCATCCCCAACAAACTTCCCACCTATTTAATTTTCTTTCCCTTTGTCCTAAAAAAACCACAATTATGTTGCAATAAGAACATAAAAACAGCATCACCACACAACTTTTTCTAATACTTAACAAATCCATTAGATTCTTAACTTTTCTAAATCTTTATTATGTACACCAAATCCAATATTAATCCTCCCAAATTTTCACACAAAGCAGCAAGACATAATGACATATCTTTAGGAAACCCAAAATTGAACGCGTATATTTTCACAAATAAACCAAAACCTTCATGAGGTAAAAGAACAACCAAATACAAATAAATACCCATATTAAGTTACAGGTATTGAAGTAGATCTATATGTAATTTAATTGTAACAAGCAAAATAAAACGGAAAAATTATGATTCAATTAAATATTTACATACCCGTTTGGACAATTTATGTAGAGAGAGAGAGAGAGAGAGAGAGAAGAGAGATAATTTTGGTTGTTGAAATGGATTAAAGTTGAAGGAAATTGTATGTTTAGGATAAGTACTGCAGTGCACCAAGGAATAGTAGAATCCGGAAATTATTGGAATATTCGAATTAAAATAATTTGGGGGAATTTATTTTTCTTTTTGTTTTGGGTTTTTGTGGGATGAATCAATGGTCGATTTTAATTTTGAAATGGTATGAAATTGCTTCGTTTTATGAATTATAATTGGTGGTGTAAAATGCTCAAGTAATTTGAGTAGCCGTGGATATTTTAATTGGAATCAAATTTCTCAAACTAGAATTAAATTTGAACTGAAATCGAAACTAAAAGTTCTAGTCTGGTTCCAAAAAAATAAAATTAAGAATCGAGAACAAAGAACTTGCAGGGTTTGGATCGATTCTTGGTTCTTGAATTGGGACTGTGGATACCCATATCAACTTTTTAAATTTTTTTATTTTTTATAATTTATTCACCTAACCTAATGACCATCAATCCAACACTACGGTACGGCAATACAAAAAACAAGAGTCGAACTATCTAAAACACAAACCAAAAGTACAAAATCCACCACTCCTAAATTCAAACTCAATTGATCCAATTTCAATTACTCAAACTCTCAATCGCTATTTGTTCAAATACACTATATACACTATATAAACATTGTCGTCAATCTTGCACTCTCGCTCAACACACAGTAAAACGACAAAAGCAAAACTCCTTTTTCTAAATTTTAAAAGTAATTTTTCTTTTTCTAACTATAATTTATGAGTTTGCAATTTTGGTGTCTATTCTTCCAGTTAATGTTTATAAATTTCAGAAATTATTTTAATATCTAACGTATTTTAATTTTAACAGATTTGTAGTTTTAATTTTTTTTAAAACATGTTGTCAACTCACGATTTTAAAAAAATTATGGGTAGAACCAAACTCGAAGTCGGACGAAACCAGAACTGGCGGTCTAGTTCGGGTTAGGAATAATTACATGAATCCAAATGGTTCTATTTATGAAATACTCGAATTGTAACGACTAATTCCGGGTATTAAAATAACCGGACCAACTCACTCGACGCTCATACATAAATTTGAAGTACATAAGCCTCAGCCAAAATCACAATTTCACTTTTTTTTTTTTAAGAACAGCCAAATTCACAAATTATAGGATAAAATACTCATGTCCCAATTTTTGAAAGTTGTCGCAATTTTGTTCCCACTTAATTTATCTGTACATATTATTCTTAACTTTTCAGTAATTCGCATAGATAATAATTACTGACAATATTGCTATCTAATTCAAATAAAAAGCAGTAGAAAAGAAATAAAATTAGAAATTTGCAATTAGAGTCTCTAAAATTTTAAAAAGTGCAAAGAGCCCTCAACTTCCCCAAGTCACCCTTGCCAAACCTCATTCACCCGCCACACCATTGCAGTGCTATCATTGCCTCCTCTTCAACCCCTCTTTCTGATGCCCCAAAAGTTTCACCACCTGTGGCAACACTGCAGGTATTGTCTCTATTTGAGTAAGTGCACGATATCGCCAACAAATAATAAAGCAGACTATAGGAGTCTGAAATATCGATCCCAAAAAGACATGTAATTCGTATTTTATATCGCAGTGCTAAATTAGAGAATTACTTCTCAGTTTCATCACGAATTTACAAACACGATTACAAATTGGTTAGATTCATAAAAAGTCAACATGAAACACGATAGAAAATCAAGCTGCGCCTACATTGTGTGTCCCAACACGAGAATTTTAGTCTAACATGGTATTGTTCAAACACGACAAGATAATATCAATAAAATACATCACCAGATTTAGTGAATAAAGATTAAGAGATGAAAATAGGTTATTGCACCAAGCTTTGATCTTCAACCCTTGAGAATTCCTGTGAAACCTTTTATTTCTCTCATGTGTTCTCCACAAATCTCTCTTCAATCTTTTATTTCTTCTACGTTGTTCAACCTTCCTTAATTGATCTAAATTAGGTCATTATATAATCTTTAACTTCTCTTGAAATTCGTGCTTTGAAAACGACAAAAGGACCCTAACTAAAAATTTCAAAATTCTAAAAAATTGTTTGGACGAGTCGCGCTTTGTAAACCACAACCCAAACTGCGGCCAACAACCCCTAAAAGGGATTGTGACCTTAATCACGATCTGGCCGCAGATTGCTTACGCGACCTACAGTGGTTACTGTTGGGCAACTTTCTTGAATTTACAGTTTTGTCCTCCATCTTTCAAAGTTGTGTCCAATTTGGTCTATACTTCAAGATTTTCGAGCAGGTTTGATCCTTTTTTCTTCCAAACTTCAATATTGATAACGTAGCTTCCAAAGGCTTCCACATTAGTCTTCAGACCTTTACGCACATCCAAAGTTGGTCCTCCTCAAGTTCTAGAAGTGTCTAATTCAACTCCAATTTTTTCTTTTTTGTCCCAAGTCACTCCAAATTTGTTTTTTTACCGTATTAACGTATTTGTATTAAATTAAGTAGAAATTCGTTCAAATTGCAAATATATATTCAATTTATAACTCTAGATAAGCTTGTAAACACATTTATCAGTCTCCTTGTTAATCAATATACACATGCATTAAGAGCCGCACAAACCACCAAATAATTAACACTACTCAAATTCTTCTGCATCGTATTCAAATTCAAAATTATCAAATCGTGATCCTCATTTAGAAACAGAGTCACCGCCAAATTACCAACCTTTTTCAACAATAAACTTTTATCATGGGTCATTTTAACCGCATATATCCAAACGAGGCATCGTGGCTCAACACCCCAACATAAATGAGTCGCATAAGATATTCCTTGAGTTAGAATTTCGTGGTATTTGGGCTGGATAATCGAGCTTTGAGGGTATCTATTTCGTACAAAACAATGCGGTCCTCTTCGGCCTTGGATTGGGACTAGCCAATGGATTTGATGAGGTCAAAAAACTCTTTGGACTGCTCGAACCCGCCTTGGGACCTCATTACGAGCTCCTAATCGATTGTCTTCAGCTGGTCTAGCTTTTAAGTAGATGGATTTTCTGGTCTGAAAATGGAAGAATTTCGGATCAATTTCGAATCAAAATGTACTAAATTTAAAAATTATCATTATTTCTAAATAATGTACTACGTTTGTATCATAGTACATCCTAACCGTCGTTGAATGTCGTTTTTTGGAGCCGTATATATTGTTTGATAATTTTTTTTTTATAGATTATAAGCAGTGGTATGTTTGATTAGCTTATACATACTTATAAATATTCTCAAACATTCTATTAGATCTGATAATCAAATGAGTTTCTTCCGTCTTTGTCTAAGCTTAAGTTACGTAAAAGAATTGTATGCTTAAAAAGAGTCGTGATTTTGTTTGCATTTTTGCCCACCATATTTGGAGTAGGAGTTGAAATTTTAAAATTTCTCCGATTCCAAAGATGAGAGGACAAGAAGTTTCGACTTGGTGTGCTAAGAAATTTGTATTGCAAATTTCGTGTATTAAAATTTAAAAATAAATATCACAAATTTAATTTTCCGAATAAAAAGTAGATTAAACTCTCTTGTAAGTGATTTTTTTTCCCATTTTTGCTCTTATTATATTTAATATAGATTTAAATAAAATCCACAATCTTTGTACAATTAATACGACTTTATTAAGCATCGTATCTTTCACGACTCAACTCTTATTCTATTTTATATATCTACACTATTGTTTACTACACGTTTTTTCAATAGCTAGGCACTCTTTGTATAATAACTCAATTACACAACACGGTTTTCCTTTTAATTCCCTTTATTATATGTAGAATTAAGTGTATATTTGGCGAAGCTTTTTTATTTTAAAGTTGGTTAAACAAATTTTTTATTTATACATTTTGTAAAAATCATAGTTTATTATCCATTTATTATACACACATTTCATAAAATCCACATATTATAAACACTTACAAACACAACCAAAAGGAAGTTAGCAGTTCCCCCCCTATATATGTTGCGCGTATGTTTTTTTTATTATATATTTTCTCTTTTTTGACATTTTCAGCTGTTTTTAATTCGAAGAACTTTATTTATTTTTGTTAAGTGAAATTGATTTGATTGTGTTCTATGCATCTGTATTGTATAACAGTTTTTTATTCTTTTGACTTATATGAATACACGAAATTTTAATTGTCTGTCAAAAATTTACATTTTAAAATATCTCAATTTATTAAGAGTCTCATTTAAATTTTCGCCGAAGACATCCCAAATCTCATGACCTACCCAGATGATGAGTAGCGTACATCAGTGGGAGTGTATTATATGAACACATATTTGTATGTATATGAGTGTCTTTATTATACAAACGAAAGCTTATATAGAGTGAAGTGGTTGGGAATTAAGTTCACATACTCATCCTCAACTTTCAAACTTTCATTTTTGTATTTTGGGTTCTTCCAAGCAGGAGGTGGCAAGCTTGAGTCTTGAAGGCTATTTCTAGCCTTAATGAGTTGTTCACCTATCCCAAGCAGCTGTTGTAGCATATGCATGGTCGTCAAGCGTTAACCAATATGGTTGATACAAAAATCATTTTCGGGTTAGGTTTATAAAAGGTCAGAGAAGGTTTTTAGTATCATTTCAAAGATTTTATGACTCTATTCGATTTTAAAAACTTTCAATTAAAGAGTCCATAAGAATAAGCCATATATGACTTCTCAAATTAAATTTTATCTCCGAATTTAGAACTTCCACTTAACTAAAACATACATTTGACTTCAATTTGAACTCATCTCAACCAAAAGATTAAATATAAAAATGTTACGAATATGGGGGACATTACAAAAGGTATAAATTACATCGTCGTCCTAACAAATTAGAATTTAGCTACTCATGCTCCAATTGTAAAAACACATAACAAGATATGTACACATTACCGAGTTTCCAAAGAAAGAGACAAATCTCATGCTTGCAATCTGGAATCGAGCGAAAATATTGCTTGCTCAAGCAAGAAGATTCAGGGCCGTTGGCAGTGTGAAGTAAAATATGTATAAGTTTATGAATTTATATCTGAATTGAGATCCGTAAAATGCATTGGACTTTTTATTCGATGATCTTTCCAATGATATATCATTTGCTTAGTGAGAATCCATGCCTCAATCTTGACGTTCTAGATTTCTCTCATTCTTTGAGCGTCAATTTCCTGATCACTTTGCTATCTTCTTCACACTTCTCATTCCAATTGTATTTTCCAAACTTTGAACTGTTCCTAAAATAAAAATAGCACAAATTCAACGTAGAATCAATTCAAGATAACTTGCAAATGTGTACAAATAAGCCTTAAGTAAGTGTGCAATTCACACTTATCAAGTACCACTAAAATTGGATATTTTTTATTTAATAATTGATTAGTTTTTCTTCTCTTGCCATTTGTAGCTTTTATATTAATTAATACATCACAAAACTATTTATTTACATTGATATATTATTTGGCTTCACTATATATTAGAAAAAAAAAGTGGAAGATGTAATAATCTGTATCATCATCTATCGACCTACTCAACTATATTAAGGAAAATCCACCTATCATCCATCTCCACGTGGAGCTTCAAAGAGGTATTATCTTTAGTAATCATTGAATTATTAAGTAATCTTAAATAATTAATCCAAAATCAGTAACATAAACTTAGATTCTCCCATGCATATCATACATGCAAACCTAAACTGGTTGTTCAACCATACCTAATTCAGTTGCTTCTTAATATATGGGGTAAAGTACAATAATTATCATATCCGACCATAACAACTATGTTGTAGGGCTGAGTAGATAATACTCGATAGGATCTTTCAAAAATTTCATTGAAAATACTATACAGTATGTAACCATGTTTTTGTTTTTTAAGAGTGTCGTTTTCAACTTTTTAATTTTGTGACATTGTTAGAAAGCATATCGTAACCCTAGCTGCGGGCCCCCTTACCCCTCACCTGGTTTTGCGCTTATTTTCCTTTGATATTCGTTTCACTTTTTCTTTATATGTAATTGTATCTTTTTGATTTATCTAAAAATAAGGACATAGTTGTCTTTTAAACAAAAATGTCGTTTCTTCACAACAAAATGGACTGTTTTTGTTTGCTAGGACCATCGGTACTACAAAATTGAGAAATTGGAGATGTCACTTTCGAGAAAAAAAAAATAGATTTGGGACGCTATAAAAGGTTATAGGTTAAGAACCAATAGTGCAATTTTTTTCAATCATGTCTAATCATGTATCATCCAACCTACCAAATGTTTTCAATCCTTTCTTTTTCTTCATTTTTTTTTCTTTCTACTTTTATTGTTTAATTAAAAATAAATGTAAATTCTTTTCAACAAAACTCTGACATTCGCACAATTCTTGTCCATTAAAATTAATAGTACTATAAATTTGAAAAGTTAAAGACGTCATCGTCTATATAAAATATATTAAGGTCTACGTTACTACAAAAACAAATACTGAGAATCAATAGATTGATTTTTACAATTTTATAATAAATGTCTCTTTTAAAATCCTCGTTTAATACTATATCGATGAATGATACCGAGCATTTCCAAAATTGTGAGAAGTATGTATTTGACTTGACTTGATGCATGAGATATGAATGGATTCTTATTGGTTTGAGAAGGTTACCAACCAAACCAATGAGAAAGCTATGACTTTGTACTTTTCTTGTCAACCAAACCCTCAAAAAAATAGACCATTTTTTACAAAACAAACTCCACCAAAGTGAGCCAACAAAACAATCAATTTGCACACGTATAAGCTTTCTGGAAAGAGTTATTAATTGTCAAACTTCTTTAATTAAACCAAAATTGACCATCGATAGGTCATGTATCAACTTGAAACAACATCTTAGAAACTATTTGACAAAACTTTTAATAAAAATTATAGTAAATTTTAATAAAAGTTGTGGGTCTGGTTAAAATGAATTGTTGACTTTGACCTCAAATTTTTAACAAATTTTGAAATCAAACAAAAATAGTTTGTCTTGAAATTTAATGTATTTTCTTGATATTATTAATTAAATGAATATTAATGAAGATTTGATCAAGTTTTAAAAGCGACTAAAATTTTTCTTCTCTATTTAAATGAATATATTTTGTTACTAACGATCGACAAACTAGAGTATTCAGTATTAACAAATTTTATTATAGAAAAATTCATCTTCGGCTGATGGGTTTTAGAGCATCAACGAATTTGTATATTTTCCGTATATGAATCACGTAAATGATATAAATTTAACAAGATAATAACTAAATTAAAATATTTACTAATTTAAGATGAAAAAATTGCACGAATTTTGGTCATGATGGAACAGGTTCTTGATAAAAATGACTTAAATAAATATTTGCTTATTTTGGTTAGCAATGAACTCACAGGTACACGGCAATATGGATATGGGTTTCCTTTGCTAATTAATTAATTTCTCCCTGTCTTAATCCGTATTGACTATTTATTAATTATTATATTTCCCAAAAGGATAATATATGTTTCCTTTCTTAGCAAAACAAGAATTGTAATTTAAGCGTACACGTGTTACATAACTTAAAATACTTCAAATATAGCTTCAATTATCAACTAGCGTGTGTATTTCAACTCCATACGTGTCAGTATAAATATTATCACACGAAAGTATGAAGTTATTTAACAATTAAGAGTTTGAATTATTATTTTTATGAGTTGTTCGATTTATCTAAATTTTAAATAAGTAATCTATCAAATTCTGAAATTAATATTCTAAAACGTTCCATTATTTTATTGAATATGTTAAAGAACAATCTCATATCACTTAAATATAAAAAATAATAATTTACGTATAAAAATTTAAATTATTATTTTTAAATGTTTACTTTTTAAAATAAAATCGGACGAGCCGATAACAATAAATATTAATTTCTAATATGAATTGTGGCCAATTGACCATCTTGTCTTCAGATGTTGTAATTCATAAAATATTTCAACTCTAATTTGTTTTTTTTAGAAGGAAAAAAAAATCATATTATGTAGTCTTGCCTTCAAATTGTTCAATTGGAAATTTTTGTAATGGCAAATGGAGTTGTTGCTTGGAGTTTCTTTGTAGGAAAATGTATCAAGATAAAGGAGTTGATGTACATGTTTTTATCTCTTTTTTAATTTGTTTTTTGTGTGTCAATATTTCTATTTCTCACTACTTCCTATATTTTTATCCAGAATTAATTGAATTACCGCAATTTTATTAAAATTCATATTGAGTTGTTTTTAGAACCCGTCTCTTAACAATTCGTTTTGAGAAACTTTAAAACAACCACTTTCTTTGACTTCTTTTGCCGTTTAAGAAATGTTTAATCAACTAATAATAATTTTTAACATTGAACTTCAACCTTTGAATCTTGTATAGCCAATCTTGGAAGTTTTAATAAATTAGTATAATTAAATAATTCTGCATTATAAAAAATAATTAAATAATTAACTTATTAATCTAAGGCATAGGACCCTTAAATGACTAAAAAAGAAAAAACCTTTCATTACATGGAAAACTATTACTCAACAATTAATAATATATTAATTATAGTGACTTTTAGCTTGGTTGGTTGAACTAATGGAACTCATTAGATATTAAATAAACAGAGTAGGATATTTATTATCTAACTTCATAATTAATTTAAGTTTAAACTATTAATGATCTTGTAAAATCTGAGTCAAATAGGAGTAACTGAAAAGGAGAGGAATGGTTTCTTTCTTTGCCGTCAGAATCTCTAGAAATAACTGATTCTCTTAAAAAAAAAAAAAAAAAATTGACAAAGCAAAAAATAAAGATTAAAAGATTAAAAAAAAAAAAAAATTTGCTGCATGTACACTGTACAAATGTCACCTCTGTATAAATCAGTACTAAATAAATGGTGGGGACATGCTTGAAAGGCTCCAGATACCATTGTATTCTGGGACTATTTTTGTTTTGTTTTGTTTTTTTCTTGAAAAAGTTTTTCTGGTTTGTGCGTGTGTGCATATATATAAACATTACTTGTATGTAGTTGTATTTGATAAAGAATTTGAATTTGGGTGCTTACAATAAGGACACTCAATCTCTTGCTTGGTTCCAAAACTCAGGTTTTTGCAAAAGAAATAGAGATTTCTTAGCTTTCAGATATCCGATCCCCTTCTTGTAAGTCTCTGTTCTAAACTTCTTTTGCTTTCAAAGTATATTCTCTTAAATCCCCACAACTTTGTGTTTAATTTTTATTTGCATTTTCCCTAAAGATAACTTTTTGCCATCTGGGTGTGTCTCATTTCCTCTTCTTTTTGCTTCTGTGTTTGATGGGCTCTTCTCTTTTTCTTGCTTTTATGCCTTTTGGGAATGTATTTTAAGTATTTTTGTGAAATTGGTTTTTGCCACTTTTGTGTTTTTTATTTTTCTTGACGAAAAACAAATACACTTTTTGATCTTAATTCTTTTCTGTAGACCTCTTCTTGATTTTATGCTTTTTCTTGTTGCTTTATGATTTTCTATTTGGATGATCCTTCAATAGTGTTTTTTACTGGTAAATAAACATTATTATTTGTTTATGAGCTTTCGTCTATTTAATTTTTATCCCCTGTTTGAATGCAATCGTGTCTTTTATATTTGGAATTTCATTAATTTTTGCCGATTGTTTGATTTTCCCCATTGGATAATTCCACATATGTTCTTAAGGTGGTTTCTGTTCACCAGTCTTTCATTTTCTTTCTACCTTTTTATTTTTCTTTTATCTTTTACTAATTGGTAGCCTATAGGAATTCGACTTTTGAATTTGGCTGCAAGATATAGATCATGGTGGCAACTTTATCTATATATTAGCATAAGTCTATATTGGTTTCTGATGTATAAGTATCTATTGATTATATTACATAGCTCTTGTTTTATTATTCTCAGGGAAGTTTGGTAAAGGTGGATTGGTTTTCTAAGGCTTTTCTTTCATAAAGTGATAATCTTATATTGTTGACGAACGATGGGAGATCACTTTGTTTTGCTGGTCGATCGCTTGCTCACCGAATCGACTTTGGAAGCTGCAATTGAAAGCAGACAATCTTTAAAACAGGTAGCAATCGATGAAACAGTAATTGACTGCTCGTCCCAGAAAGATTGTGATTCTAGTTTGTCCCCAAGAAAATTGGTTGAGTGCAGAATATGCCAGGATGAAGATGTCGATTCAAATATGGAGATTCCTTGCTCTTGCTGTGGTAGCTTGAAGGTTGATTGGCCTTCTTTCTTGTTATTGCTTTCTCGTAAAGAATTTGATGTTTATAATTTTGTGAATTATCTGTTTCTTTATTATACAGGTTAGTGCAATTCAGATAATTAGTTATATTAGGCTTCTAATTGTCTCTTGATGTTGTTTATTTGCACTCAACATCATTTCAAATTCTAAAGCGTAAGAGACATATAAATTGGTCTTATTCATCCATCCCTGAAACTCAAGAAATTATCCTATGCATGATCACGTGCAACCAGGATTGTGATACATACTGTATTTAGAATTTTCTTTTAGTTTCAATTAACAACCGGTGTTTGAAATGTAAAGATTGAAAAAATATTTGGATTAGAATGAATATTTGTGTTTTGTTTGGCAGAGTCAGACTTTGTTGAAATCTGACTTTATTGACATAATACGCCATATCAATGTACAAATATGACCTAGAATATATTTTTCTAAGCAAGATGCTTCTGCTTTTTTTCCTGAGCATTTATACTAAGTTGATTATTTCTTCCTTTTCCAATTATACTTAAAAAGTCATGAATGATGGCTCTGCTTTGCTTCCAGTATGCTCACCGGAAATGCGTTCAGAGGTGGTGTAATGAGAAGGGTGACACTGTATGTGAGATATGTCATCAGGTGGGCTACTATTTTCACATGTTTTTAACACTTGGCTCAATTACTTGTTATGTTAGTTTTGTGCCCTCATTTCAATACTAAAGTTCTTTCACCTTTTCATTTAAGGTTATATATTGATTTATGTATTACATTAATTGCAGCAATTCAAGCCAGGATATACAGCACCACCCCCTATTTTCCGGTTTCGCGGAATACCAATGAACTTGAGGTACTTCTATTCTAACTTTTCCCCTGTATTCGTTGGTCGATGATAATAAATTATGTGAAAGAAACATATGCATTGATGTATAGTTTCTCATCACCAAATCACTTGATTGTTATCAGGGGAAATTGGCAAATAGCCAGAAGAGACTTAGTGAATCCTCGCATTGTAACAATGGTTTCAACTGACCGCAATTTCCTTGATCCTGACTACGATGAATACGAAATTTCTACATCAAGAAGCATAATCTGCTGTCGATCAATTGCCATAATTGTAATCTCTCTCTCTCTCTCTCTCTCTCTCTCTCTCTCCAGGTGCACTTTTGTGTGTGTTTTGACCTTGCTGCAAACCATAAAAACTTTTAAAATTTAATTTCTTTTTTCAGAATATAGAAGAAGAATTGAAGCTACTGAAAGATTTAAATTCAAGTTCTTTAACTGGATTTAGATTTAAGATATTGTTAGGAGAGAATTATATGCATTTAATTGGTTTGAGGTTCATACTGATGAAATATGTGAAATATCGAACATAAAACAAAATAAGTGGATTGAGGAACTTGCTCCCTGATATTACAAACGAATTTCTTTTATCACATTGGCTTGAGTTTGTTATACGTAATTGAAACTTTCTAAGAAATTATTAAAGAGAGACTTGGTGTTACAATAATCATTCATCACAACTATTAGGCTGAGTAACAATACTTGCATCTGACTATAGTTTCTTTCGATTTCATGATTTTCTTTTCTGCAGTTTATGATCCTTTTAATATTGAGGCATACTCTTCCCATCATTGTTAGTCGTGCAGGGAACTATTCTTTCCCATTGATCATGGTAAGATACTAGCTAATCGAAAATGGAAGTCTGAATGTTATACAGCTACAGATGAAAGTTTCTTATGTCTTTTTGCATATGACAGCTATTACTGCTAAGAATTTCTGGGATTATTCTACCAATCTGCATAATACTGAAAGCCGTGACTTCTGTAATACGTCGTCGACAACAGGTAAATGAAGTCGCCCTATCGAACTTTTTCTTCATTTTTCTCAAGTGGATTATTGATTTCATTTTTCCTCGTTGGGTGGTGACAGGCTAATCTATCCATCACTCCATTGGATGAAGAAGCTGGTCAATTGACTCTGAATCAGACACATGCGACGCCTGTTCATTAAGTCGTTCTCAATGCTGCAACTCGAACTGATAGTATAATTTTATCTTTCGATGGGAGCTTGTTTTGCAAATCTTCATTTTGCAGAATGCTATTAAATCACAGCAGCTGCTATGAGTTCACAATTCGCCGAAGATGATATGAACAATGTTGTGGTTTTATTTCATTCTATGAACAAATATGCCTTTACTTTATCTGGGGTAATCGTATTTCGAACATCGGTACTCTCCCAAGTGTACATTTTCAGGTGTAACTTTGTGACTGCACCTTTAAAGAACTATTTGTACAGAACTTTTATACCACATTGTATATGAAAATTTAGGAAGAATTAGAGATGAATGTCTTTGTCTGAATGGGTGAGCTACTGGTTTACATTTCTTGACCATTTCTTAGTCCAAGTAATGTATTTGAAAACATAAGTTGAAGAAAAGAATATATGAAAGTTGAATTATTAAGAAAGTAGTTGTTGACCTTGAGAAGCTTCATTATTCATATGCAATAATTTCGTTTTCTTTATTATTTTCCTTTATTTTATTTTATTTTTTTGTGGAGCCCTCCATTGCTTCCCCCCTGAAAATGAATATACATTTGCAAACTGCCTTCATCAAATTCATAGCTAATTTCAAAAGGGCTCTTGTTAAATATTTATTTTCAATTTTCTTGATTAAAACTAGTAATTATGTTACTCAAAAAAAGAAAATGCATTAACTTGATTGCTAACAGATTCAATTATTATTATTTTTTTTTTTTTCTTTTTTTTTTAACAACAGATTCACAAAGCTTTTGTCCCTCAAAAATATTAAGGGTAAGCTCCATCAGGGTTCCCAACCTATCGTAAACATGGTATTTATGTCCCCAACTTATAATTTGTTGCACTCTGTAGCACTCGTATCCTAGCTAACGGAGTAACATTTATTTGGACGGATTTCCTACTTCCTCGGTCGAACTGAGGAGATCAGTCCCAAAACACTGCTTCATACGTGAAAAGCTTCTACAATTAATCCAAACTTAAGGAGTTGCATTAGATCTGCTAGAGATTTTAAGGTAGCATACATTATGATTGCATACAAATAGTTTGTACATTTGACTTTTCCGAAAAATAAGATCTAATCCACCTTACAAATACAAATACATGGAAAAAAACAAAGTTTAAATCAAAATCTTGATGATCATAAGACAAACTCTTCCAAAATCATATTTCATAACCAAATCTGTACAATCTGAAAGAGAAACCCCAGAAGAAATGTATATGGAAAACTATCCTCTCCAGGCTTTCAACTTGTTTCCAGTACAGGGCCTGATCTCACTCTGTTTTAACTTTTAACTGATGCTCATACATAGATCTCTCCTGTTAACAAGTTCAGTTCCAGCTTCTTCTTGGCCTGAAATGTTGGTGTTAAGAAAAAAATGAATAAGAATATCAATCTCCTCGAAACACAAACACCTACATCCCCTTTCATATAATTCGTAGTTTTATTTCTTATTATTTTCGCTTTTTTTCCT
This sequence comes from Forsythia viridissima, assembly GCA_030279155.1. Lineage (NCBI taxonomy): Eukaryota > Viridiplantae > Streptophyta > Magnoliopsida > Lamiales > Oleaceae > Forsythia > Forsythia viridissima. The sequence continues at coordinate 39,668,702 of CM059041.1, read as the reverse complement.
AATTCTTTTTATCTCCATTAAAAAAATTATGAATGAGCCTATTACCCCTCTTTACAGTCAAATATTTTTTAAGGAGTGTAGGTGGTATTTATACTTCCGGCTCTTCTGTTGTTGCCTCCAGTAGCAGGCGAGTGCTCCGAATGCACAGCTTGCAACAGCAATTGCCAATGCAGCTCCGACAGGCACCACAACAGAGTTTGTCGAAACTGCCAATTCATCAGCTACAACTCCATTCGTCTGTCCATCCCTGAGACGTTCCTTGTCCTTGTACAGAGAGATCAATGTCTTCCCGTAATAGTTGCTCAAGAACTTAAAAACCTCATCACGATCCCAATTACCTCCATTATCTTTTGAGTTTTGACTACGATAGCAAGAAGGGCAAAGCTGTTTAGGAGGCCAGATAACTTTAGGAAATTTAGGATCACCGGTTCCAAGGGATGCCTCTTCCTTCATTAGTCTCTCGTTAACTTTGTTGTGTGCATTCCATAACCAGAGAACAAATTCACGAGATTTCTGGAAAGGGGTAGAAACACTGCAAATTTGAAAATTCTATTTAGACGATGAGCTGCAGAAAATTTATGAGTAGAAAATCTTCACCGAAATTACCTTGAGCACATGTCATAGAAGTGTTGCCGGCATTCCTCACAGATAAAGAAACTGTGAATAAAATCACATATAGCGGTGAATGCCATGTGACTTTCTCCATCATCAACTCTCACAGAAAGTGAGTGCAATAAAACCCACAACCCACAACTGAAAAGGAAACAAAATACCAGTTAAGACTTTAAAGCAGGCTCCCTTAAAATTGCTGCCAACAAATGCAAAATCTTCACTTCACTGGTAAAAATCAAACCAGGAGTCAATTTGTATTAAAAAAGTTTCAAGTGAACATGCAATCTTTCGAGTACTAGTAGCTAGCCAACCCATAAGTTGAAGGCCATCACCAACTTTAATCCTTGTTTATGAGAGGGCTGCTATAAAGGTACAGACACAGATAAGAGTTGACATTATTGCCAAAAGAGGATCCTCTCATAAATCGTCGCTATTTACTAAGCGTATCTTTTCATGCACAGGCAAGCACAACTCACAAGTTATTAATTGTTCAATCACTCATATGTTAGAATGAACTGAAAAGAACAAACAATACTAAAGAAATGATTATGCACGTTTGAATAAAAAAATTAAATACAAACAAAAGTAGTGGCAGCCAAATCTTCTGATGCTATGTACAAACATCTAGAAGAGACTTGGATTGCATCTAGGTTTTCTTTCAACAAGAAGTCCAACTACATAGAAAAGTGACTGTTGTTGTAACCTTGATACAATGTGCAACCAAGTTTTAATATAAATTTTTTGAGCTGAAATTTATTTACTATACTTTTTTTAAGAGCTGGTCAAATTGCTATCAATGTAGTGATTCTTGCTGCCAAAGCAAAACAGCTACCTTGTCAAATCACCAAAACCACCATAACAGTACAGAACAGAGTAAAAAGCCCACCAAAAAGACGAGGAAAGAACACAAGAACAGAATCAAATGCAGTCTCTGATAGGTGTCTCAGGTATGATCCACATAGAAAGTTTATATGTTGAATTTGCTCGGGACTTGAGCCATATGCAGCTTACTTGAAGTGTAGACGCACTATACTCAGCCCAAATACTGACATTATGTTGAAAGTACAGTATATAATGTCTAATAATTACAAGGTAGAAGACCTTATTTATGAGGTTATAATAATCCTAAAAGGTAAGATTATGTAATAATCACACAATCAATTATGAAGGAAAATAATTTCATACAATCGAAAAAATACCAAAGAGAATACTATCAGGATCTTTTCATATCTTCAACATCCCCCTCAAACTTAATACGGTGTCGTAGAAACAAAATTGAGTTTGAAATTAATTAATCTAAGCAAATCGTCATCTTCAAAAGGTCGAAAGGTACTTCAGAAATGCGTTTATAATGCATGTCGACCAAGCCAAACATAGTGCGAAAGAAAAATCATCTACCAATCTAATTTAATCAAACCATCACCAAGACTTGTGGGGGCACATCCCACAAGTAGAAAAAACAATGTCAAAATCAAATTCTCAAGCAATTTTTCACAACTAAATTTTCCGAGAATATACCACGTTAACAATAGCACTCCAAAGATCTATGGGTTGCACCAGCAATCCTTCCAAACATGAAGGTAAAAAATACTGGCTTAACAAGAACCCAGGCACACAAGAAGGCTAAGACAATGTGATGGAAATAAAAATGGTAGAAAAGAAGCAACAACCTTCTAATTAAATTACTAAACTAGTAGCAATCATTACTGCAAAAACCAAACCCATACTTATCAGCATGCAGCTACTGGAGTCATTAGGATGTCCAATTCATTTGTACAAGCACCATCACCTAAATAGAACACTCCATAAAAAAACCCGCCACCAACAAAGGGAGACTTGAAAGCTATAGGACTTCCAAGTATATATGACCACCATTAATAGATTCTAGAAGCAATAGGCAACATTGACTTGCATAAAAATTGGAGGGATACAATAGTTCAAAAACAGGATAAAAATTGGAGGGATGCAAGAAGTCAAAAAAATTGGCCAAACCCTAGAGACAAATTGGAGGATACAACAACTGCAGTTTTGGTTGGAAGGGGCAATGATGACTAGCACCCGAGGAGAAATTTGAAGATGGAGGAAGGATCGCAAACGGAGAAGGAAAAAAAATCAAGACGCCCATTGACGGATGACAAAGTAGCGGCAGTAAATATACAAACAACAATTAGAAGAAAAAATAGAACAACTTGGCCGGATGAGCGATACTGGGCAGCTCGCCAATGAATAAAAGCTTGCAAGTTTAACCCAAAATCGGATTAAACCCGCTGTGATACCATGTTAAAATTATAAAATACAGTATGTAATGTCTAATTATTACAAAGTAGAAGACATTATTTATAAGGTTATAATAGTCTTAAAAGGAAAGATTATGTAATAATCACATAATCAATTATAAAGGAAAATAATCTAATACAATCGAAAAAATAACAAAGTGAATAATATCAGGACCTTTTCATATCTTCAACACTTTTTTAATGCTGTAAAAGTTCTTTTAAGAATAATGATGAAGTGGGGTCAAAAAGGGAAAATTGGTGTAAGCTACTAACTACTTCCATTCAGACATTAAAGAACAAATCTCTTACTATTTCTTCTACAAATGCAGATGGCACAAAGAAATACCAAAAATTACCATCCGCCTAAGCTAAAGAATATATATTAACATTCATGTGCATTTTCTCCAAGATGACGAGCTTCAGAATGGATAGATAAATGCAGCTTAAAACTTATAAGACTTCCTTGCTAATCAATTTAAATAGAATTCAGTGCCTGCATTTTAAAATTCACTTTACATTTTACAATTTAAAGGTCACTTTCTTCGTGTTGAGTGTGAAACATTGGGCAAAAGGTTTCAAGTACAACATGTCCACACAACATTTTGAGGAATTGTTGGATTGTAAGCATCTACTTCCACGTATGTTATAAGCTTACATGAGTAGACTGAGCATGTGAGGAATAAATTAAGAGCACAGCATATACTTGAAGAATTAAAGATGAATGTGCCTTACCTAAAACCTCTAGTCTCATTCTTGCTGCCACGACAAAACATCTACAACAGAAAATCCATAGCAAGATTGGAAAGATCAGAAGCTAATTCATTTACTCGGCACAGTTATGATATGTCAGCTAAAATTGAACAGTAATATTATATTTTGATAGATAAATAGAACAAAAGGTGGAATTAAAAATTTTAAGCACGTGGTTGCTTGGCCTGCATGTGATGCAAATAACAAGGTTGAAGAATACTCTCTCCTTCAGCTATTAAATACTTGAGTGCATCGTTGTTTAACAGGTATGTAAACACAGTTGTATCAGGATAATTGATAACTGATATATACACACCCAATATCCACGAGGAACTTCTTTTCCACAAATCTGATAATTCCCATGTACGCCTTTTTGGCTAAGACTGGCAAGTTCCTTCGTGTTGACTGACAAATCATCAAAATCTACAAGTATTTCTGCAGTTCCCTTCCGGCACCTAATAAACAATATCTAATTTCAAAATGATGAAAATAAAATTAAACAAGCAATCAATAATAGACAAAAAGAGAGTGGGTGCCAAACCTTCTTGACGGGTGATGGACCACCAAAAGCTGAAGAAATTTCACAAGTGATGCTCGGCTCTCTGATTTGATCATCTTCACAAGATTAATAAATAAAAAAGGTAAGTGAAGCAAGCTTTAAAAACAAAAATTATAAAGCAATAATATTGAACAGAAAAAGAAAATAAAACATTCAGATAGTCACCTTGTGCTCTAAAATAATATCAAAGGCAGTGAATGTTGCTTCCTCAACATCATAAACAGCACGTGCAATCTTTCTCCAAAAACAGTTGAATAAAGTCAGAATGCTACATAATAATGAGAGTTTGGATTTATAAAATTACTTAAGAATTCTGTACTTACACTCTTAAGTACCTGTCCAGAGTCGGAAATATTTGTGTGATGATGCTCATTCTCATATTTCGCGTCATCCAAGCCATATGAGCTGCAAGATATAAAGGGTAAAAAAAAAAAAGGAAAAGAAAAGAAAAGAAAATGTTAATTCCTATGTTGGTTCCAAATGTCCACCTACAAATGCAGAGACTTTTACAGTACCCAAAAAGACTTTACTAGAAAATAGAACGACGCCTTTCATTGTGCAACTATTCATGCATCTCAAGAGACCGTCTTTAAACATGAGCATGCAAAAGATTATGATCATGAGGAGAGACTTCCACTTAAAGAACAGGTACAAGCCAATAATAAATATGTTTTATACCTGCCCATTTGCTTGTTTATCCAGTTTAGTAAGAGATCAGCAGTCCGTCCATCATCAATAGAATGTATTTCACTCTTTTCTTGCTTTGGCTCCCAACTCCCAGATACAAACTTAGAAGGTGGGCCCCAAAGAAGCATAGGATAGTGTCCGACAGAGAACTTATCACAAAGATTGATATTTATCTGTGCTGCCAAGCAAGTAAAAAGAGAACCATCACTAACCTATCATTTAGCAAAGAGTTCTCAAACAAAGAAAAATACTGAAATGGAATAAAATGGACGAAAAAAAAAATCATGAATTCTAATAAATGTTTAGAACAAAAGCAAATTATTGGCACATATAAAGAATAAGACTGATGAGACTATATGAATAAAAGATGCAATGCAACGCTCAATGTTAGGCATGCAGCAACATGTCATCTCAAGGCCTACAATTATCTCTAGCCTATGCAATGAAGATAATTTTCAGTAAATCCCCCTCTCACAAAACATATCTACTTCCTTTTTGACATTTAACCACTTCAAAAGGGTAAAAATCAAAATAGCAACATTTCATTACTTATGGTGCATGGACACTCCTACTAGGGCGGCGTGTCGGACCCCAACACTCCTCAAACACTCAAGGACATGTATTCAACAAGCTATGCGCCCTTGTCTCATTTTTTATATATTTTTTAAACTACAGACAATCTAAGAGATACTTTAGAGAGACTCTTCGTGCAAGTGTCTGACATCCCATGTGTCAATCCCTATATCAAAAATTATAAAAGTAAAATAATATAATATGAATTTTATATTTTAAAGAATTTAAATTAACGTGTCCCCGACGTGACTATCCTACTTTTTCAAATAATCACATATCGACATGTCCATGTCATGTCGTATCAGAGTCGCGTGTCGCATGTCCGTGCAACTTATTTTCATCTCAAGATTAGTAAATATCCTATCCCAGTCTATTGAGAAAAACGTAAGTACATCCATCTCTCTCTTTCACATGCTCATACAAAATATCTACTTTTTTTTATGTTCAACCACTTCGAGAGGGTATAACAAAACTTCTAGGATGTAGAAGATTATAACATGAGTGATTTGTCAACTTTGTTAATTAAAGTAACAGAACGAACTTCAACACATATCCTCATTCATTGTAGTAACATTATCCCGTTCTCTGATTGTCGCGTTCTCCCGGCCGGATATTTGAAGAAAGATTCTCTGGCTTAAATATGTGCCTTTCCCCGTACTACATTTATCGTTGCTGCTTGGATATTGATCAATACTTATCAGTATTTTGCCTAATTGACATGTAATTTAGTTGTGTGGCTAAAGAACTTGAATATACTATGGCAATAGGCAGAATGGAACCAATAACATATTTTATATTCAAATGTGTTATTGTTCATGGGCGCATTTTAATAGGAGCATAGAATTAGATGTAACAGCTATAGCAGTAACTCATGACATATAACCTCCAAATGAATAAAAGATATGCAGAGGAATCGTGCATTTTCAAAAGACATGCGGAGGAATCGTACATTTTCAATATCTGGAAAATGCAGTTCCATCTTCGAATTGCCCCAGCTGTGGCGTACCATGCCACAAGATTGAAACTTCTACACCATTCGTTCACTAATAGAAAACAAACTTTTGAAAATCTTCGTTATACATATTTAAGGGGTGGTACTTATAATCTATGTTGCTCGGACTCTTCAAAAATGGCAAAGTACCCGTGTCGATATGACACGACACGGATACCGACACGGGATATGGATCGAATCCTTGATTTTTCACTCAGACACGGCAGAAGGGAGAAAACGGCAAAAGGTGGAGACTTGCTTCTGGCTTTGCATATGTGGCAGAGGTCGCACCGGATTTCTGCTTCTGGCTTTGCTTATATGGCTATTTGGTTAGTTTGAAATAGAGGAATTTTGCAGAAAAGTGCAAATAAGAGAGAGAGAGAGAGAGAGAGAGAGAGAGAGAGTTGGGGAAGACAAAGTAGCTCTCTGCCCTAATTCAATAAGTGGGCTGTGGACCGGATTTTGGAGTGCATTATATGGGCTCTAGTGAAGCCCAATTCATAGAGTTGATAAAAATACAATTATTTTATTGGAAGTTGCATAGTCAAACCTAATATAATTAGAGTTTATTGTGTTATTAAATTAATTTCTCTTTATTATATTTTATTTGTGTGAATATTTTATTTTGTAATGAAAATGATTTAGTGCCACATCGTTTTTAGGGTAATAAATTTAAATTTATATCTATTATAGTTTTTAAATAATATATAAGACACTGAAATTGATTTTTTCCCTTTAATTTTATAAAATAATTTATTTCGGCTTTAAATTTAAATATATTTCAAATTAAAATTAAAAACCAAGTCAATTAGTCCTAAATGAAAAAAAGTTGGTTAATAATTGAATCGACATCGCCATTGCCATTTAAAACTCAATTAATATGTGGGCTTTCTATGACACTATTTGATTTAGAAAAAACAATATTGTTGTTACTTGTTATTTGCTTTAAAAAAAAAAAGTAATTTTTTTCTTTGTTATTTTGGTATTTTTTATGTCATTTTTTTTTAAAAAAATTACATAAGACGTATCCCTGTACCCGTATCCAAAATCCGGATCCTTTTTAACCGTGTCCCTGTATTTTAATTTTTAAGACGAGAAGGATCCGACTCCTAGATATGTACCCATATCCGACACCCGCACCCGAGTCCGAGCAACATAGCTTATAACCACCAATGAACTAATAAGATGACTAATCTTTGGTTTGCACATCAGAGTTGCAGTAAATTGGAAGGCATTTATATCAAAATTAAGAATTTTAGAGCATGTTCGGCTGCCTGTTTTTCAAGTCTAAAATCCATTTTTTGTTTGTTTGGTGGGCCACTGTTCAGAATAAACAAATTGAGGGCAGTAAACACTCAACATTAATGTGACATGACATTTATCTCAATTCCCAAAATACCCTTAGACATCAAAAATTTCTTCAATTGTTTTCTCCAACAAAGGACATTTATGTCATTACAAAAATATAGGATGATGTCATTGGAGACAAAAGTTGTTTTTGGCAGAATTTTTTATTTAAATTGGGCCCCACGTAAAGCAAGAAAAAATGGATTTTTTGTAAAAATAAAAAAATGGATTTTTTGTAAAAATCCACACCGAACATGCACTTAGTGAAATGCAAATAAACTGATAAGATGACAAGGAGGAACCTTGCAAGTAGGTTAGACAATGATAACAACAGAAACAGCAAAACAGTAAGATTATAATTTTCAGTTTCATATAAGCATAGGTTGTCAATATAATTTAGTGAAGTGAAGAAAGATTTTATTTCCTCAAGAAATGTACTTCCAGGGACTTCTAAACGTACTACACTAGAGTCCTATCTGTTAATATTTAGTTCATATGAGCTTCTTATGAGCATAGGTTGTCAATATAATTTAGTGAAGTGAAGAAAGATTTTATTTCCTCAAGAAATGTACTTCCAGGGACTTCTAAACGTACTACACTAGAGTCCTATCTGTTAATATTTAGTTCATATGAGCTTCTTATGACCTTAACACACACAGATTTTTTGTTCCAACAAAATCTCCAAAGCCCTTTCAAGTTTAAGACGACTTTTTACTTGTTAGAGTACCAATTCCCAACCCCCTCAATCTTTACTCCTAACAATCAAATCCCAAGCAACCAAGGAACTTATCTGACCTCTCTTTCTCCCAATAAAAATTAATAAATCCCTTATGAGCTCTTATAGGTTCCAAGCTACGGTCTTTGGTAACTTAAACTTGGGCATATAAATTTGATAAAATTAAGGTCAATCTCCTTCCCCTAAACAAAAATAATTTTTTCTTCGAGTCATCTAGCCTCCTAGAAATTTTCTCAACAACCGGACACCAAAACTGACAATACAGTTTATTCCTTCTAAAAGGCAGCCCCAAATACTTCAGATGCCAATCCCCCACTGCACAACCAAGCGTAGCTGCTGAACACTGCGACAGAAGGGAATCAACACTGATTCTCATAATCTTGCTCTTTCCGATGACAATGTTCAGATTACAACACCAAAACCTTTCAAAATAGTAATATCCATTGCAAAAAGTTGTCCTATGATGCTAAAATAAAAACTAAAAAGGAATCGTCACCATACTGTAGTCAAGAAACTGAAAATTTTCCTTACCTCTCCCAAATCCCTCTTTCACCCATTTAAATTTCATTTTCATCTCCAAGAAATCGTCTCCTTGCAAGTCATCTCTTCCTGTTTTTCAATTTATTCTTGCTGCTAGCCAGGTTCCTCCAACTACCTACTATATTCTTAAGAGTTCAACTCTTCTGATCTTCACAATGTTTAATTTTCTCTAATCTAATATCTCAAGAAACCTTTCCATGTCACATCTTCACTTTATTCTTCACATTTCAGGTTTTGGATGAATCTAAAGCTTTCTCACCCCCTTGTCCATACTCTCTTTCCACCAACTACAAAAAGCTTCCCTAGAATTACAATGACCCAGCCACATGTTCTCAAAATCTAAAGGGAGTGAGTCCTATTTAGCAAGATTGGAGTCCAACACTACAGAAAAATGATCCAAAGTGGCCCTAAATTATAATGTCAACCTATTGACACATATTGGGGAACAAACCTCCCAATCCACAGGAAAAAGGAATCTATCCAACCTACAAGAAACCACTCTTTCCCTCATATCTGACCAAGCATAAAACATAGTATTTGTCTATGACATCATCCCTCAATTCACTTTCCCTAATGATCTCATAAAAACTCTCATACTCCCAGTGGCTCTATTGTTAAAGGACTTCTCATGACAATAACTAAAAATATCCACGCGCGCACACAACAGTTAGGACCACAATCATATCAAAGCCAACTAATTTTTCCCAAAACTGTTGTCACTCTACAACATTATTAGGCCCATACACCCCTGACAATCTCCAGAGTTCAGATGGTGAATTTATTGTGATTGAAATTGAAGAAAACCACTTTGATTCATCTTATATCTCAAAGAACAACAATGCATTCCCATTTTGATGATAGAAGGCAGAGGTCACACTTTAATCTAAGGATTCAATTTTCTCAAGACCCACAACTACTTGAAATCGCATTTCATTCGTAGTTGACTTTGAATTGAAGATTTCTCAAACCCAAATCTAGTGCCTGGTATTCTCTGTATAGTTGGCATGCTCAAAGTCTGAAATGAATACATGGACCGGCTTCTTAAGCTAATTGAAATAATAAAGTAAACAATGAAAGACCATAACTCTTAGATTTCATATTTGAAGACCTCCACTGTATTCTCTTTTTACAATCTTGACAATAATCTTCATCACTACAACTACTTTTTTAAAAGATAAAAGGAATACAACTAGTATACCGCTTCTCTGCGGTACGATCTGACCGTAAAATGTATGAGAATTGGTCACTAAGATTTGAACATGTCCTGATAGAGTCTTGATGGGCGACGATTTAAGTTACGGTAGCTATGATTTTAAGATTGAGGCATTGAGTAGAGCAATGAGAAGATTGTTTGAGGGAGAGTTTCGTTTGAGAGAAAAATTGAAGACGTAGAGACACGGAAGTATATATTCCAGTAGCGGAAAAACTCCTTACGGTCGTGATAACAACAATGACCACAAGAGCAACAAGAAGCCAGATCTTGCTCCGAGAGGAATAGTAAAGAATTTGGGAGTATGTGATATAAACGTTGAGGAAGAATATTCAGCGAACTGAATTTAAAAGATGAGGTGTAGAAATTAACCATGTCACAGATAGGATTATTGGGTAGACTCATGTTAGGAGAAGAGTTAATTAGTGTGTCTGTTCTGCAAATAGGACTATATAAGGCAATTAACCAAGATATTTAGAAGACGTGGATGGGTGATTCAGGTAATACCCATTCAAGTTAAGACTTCTGTTGGAGAATATCCGAACGGTCATGTGTGGAACTGTAACTTGAGATACGAAAGACTACATGATTCAATAAAATGATTTGGTCTCTCAAATATCCAACTGACCAATTAATTCTCTATAAGGTACTCATTCCTTCCCATATCAATAACTAGAATGGAAAAAAGAAAAAAGAAAGGAAATAGGCTTCGAGAAGTAACACTATTTTGGACTTCGACATGACCTATCATTAGATTCCTGTAAGAAAATAAAAGAAATAAGCAGTACAGAAAGAAAAGATTACTACAATTGTCTGCTTGCCAAATGAAAGTAGCTTAGTCTTCCATAACTCGTGTGAAGAAACTTTGTATATTTCTTTTGTTAGTATATCATCACTCTATTTATAATATCTTAAAATGTTCCGTTATTTGCACTAATAATTGAACTATCGTAAACACAATATTTATTTAATGAGTTTCTGTTGAGAAGAATCCCAATTACATAAATAACAACATTGAGATGCTGAATATTTGTTTTTCATAATGCTTTTTGAATAATTGAACAAAAGCAGCTTAGAAATATTGTTCAGTCTACTCTTCTCATTAAGACAAGTAGGGAAGTATAGCAGTATAGCATGAATACCTTCAAGGCACAATCTACTCTGGCCATCAATATGATTCCCGGGTGGACAGCATCAGCTCCATTGAAAAGCCTTGCAACCTTCTCATAATGTGGCTGACAAATTGTATATTTCGCTGTGAGAAACATAATTATGAGATAGCAAATAACAATATAAGATGAATCAGAATATACCTTGTAGTTTCTGCAAGCAGGGCACCTGCAAGACCAATAATAGAAAGTATAATTAGCAAAGTATAATAGATTTCAGTATACAATATTCTAGGCAAACTCCAAACTTAAATTACATTGACACTTCCACAATATCAACAACTGATCTAGACTCCCATACAGGTATATAAATATACACAAACACTAATGTAGGTATAAGTATGAATATACAAACACAAACATAAAGAAAAGTCAACTTCATGCCTTTGTCAGGTTAATCATAATCAAATTATTGTGGGTCAATTGTTGACAGCATCAACCCAAACTATACAATATATTTTGGAGGCAAAACCCCCATATAACCATTACCCAGGAAAGGCAATATGTTAATAGGGTTTATAAATCAAGCACAAATCAAAACATGCTATCCATCCAAGGAAGTAGGAACTTTAGAAATTAAATCCAAATCAAGAAAACACCAAATATTGGTCCATGGTCTTTAACTCTTTTCATGATTTCCGTTTCATAAATGTGTGCCTACTTCTGACACAAACCATCCATCTGAAAAACTTTATGCTTCCTGTACATGTTGAACCTTTGAACACTACCAGCACATGTATATCTAGTCAAAACATCGAGGTGATTGAATTCCAATGTAAGAAATTAAGCAGGTCGAAAAGGATCCATTATCCATTTTCAACAATGATTAGTCGTAATGTTGCACATAATTCACTTGCTTTTGTCAATTTTTGTCAATTAAATTTCTTGCTTCTTATTATCCTTTGTACTTCTAAACATTCAATCTGATATGGACAATTGTTCTGTTACCTCTGTTCCTAGCATATAATGTTACTCCAAAATTGCACAGATGAGTCCAAAAATTTAGAGTTCCATTTTCCCAAAATTTTGGAAAGACCATAACTTTTTTTCTTAAAACTCTAAATCAAGTGCTTTTCCTAATTTCTTACCACATATGTGAACTACAACACTCGAGAAAACTTATTACCAAATTTTATTTCCAGAAAGGACCCCTTTCTAGTAATAATTCACTGCCTAGATTAGTCACATACAACAACAAACCATGTCTCATTATTAATATATTTAGGATTGGTTACATAGAACCTTAGTCCAAAAATTTAGAGTTCCATTTTTCCAAAATTTTGGAAAGACCGTAACTTTTTTTCTTAAAACTCTAAATCAAGTGCTTTTCCTAATTTCTTACCAGTTACCACATATGTGAACTACAACACTCGAGAAAACTTATTACCAAATTTTAATTCTAAAAAGGGCCCCTTTCTAGTAATAATTCACTGCCTCTAAAACAGATTAGTCACATACAACAACAAACCATGTCTCATTATAATATATTGAGGATTGGTTACATAGAACCTTTTGAGCCACATCATTTGATCCATCGCTGCACGTTAATTTTGGTTTACATCTCCCCCTTCTAACTTGTTCAACTAGGATCACGTAGCTCTAACCGGTCAAATTCACAGGAAGGAAGGGATTGTGGTAACCCATGTAAAACTCTGGTGTCTTACGACATGAATACTTCTGTAGAGTAGCTACATATCAAAAGATGTTTTTACCCAAAATACAAAATCATTTATAAAACTTTATCTGACACTAATATTTATAAGAAAATTGACGAAAAAGAGAACTAGTTCAAAGAAATTGTTATCCCAAGTTTACTTTTAACTAAAAGCTGATTATATCATGTAATCGCAGCTGTTAAAATTTTTAGCTTTTACATATCCATTAAAGACATACATAAAAGAATTGATAAATACTATTCATAGTCGCTAACTAACTAGTGAGTCTACATCGCTGAATCTACATCAACAACTATGAATAATTACCATGTAAGCACTTTCAAAGATCAAGAATTTTTAGTTCTCTTATTTATGCAAATCTATCACCAAACAAACAACAGAGCCATTTATTTCACATCCTTCCATTCATCAAAAAGAGATCTTCAGTTAAAAAACAAAACAGGTTCATCTATCAAATTACAGAAATGGACTTTCGACCAAAAAAAAAAAAAAGGTAACTGACCAGTGGGCGAAAAATTCTACAATGGCATAAGTGGTGGGGGACTCCTTAAGCACAGCATCGAAATTCGTGGCGTTTAAATCGACTGCGTAGTCTGGCTTTTCAGCTCCATTAGTGTTAGCATCGTTGACTGATCGCAGAATGGATCGAGATCCAAACGAAAATGGAGACGAAATTGCTTGTGATGATGCTTCGATTCTTGACATAAACAGTGCCAGAATTAACACACTAATCTTCGTAATTACAGAAGACATGGACCCAGATGAACATGTGTATGTGTATGTACACATAGTTTGGTAGGGTGGGGTGCAAGGTCTTGTAAGAGGAAGGAGGGGTGTGTTGTTTTGAGTCGAATTTACGACAACCTTCGGTTTGAGAGTTTTGAGGAGTGTGGCCTGGCCTAACTAGGACCTAATGCGGTTACTAATGGAAGCAGTTATTGGTTGTACACTTTGCTTTTATCATTGTTCTGTCCGATAAAAGGAAGAGATGAAGACGTCGCCATGGCATCTGAAATTAGACGAGGAATCCAAATGTAATGAAATTTCATGCCTTGGAATTACCTCAGAAAAATACGCGATTGAATCAAACCTTCGCCTCTTCAACGAAAAATTGCAGTCAAAGTCACCATTCTTTGAAAAATACAACATTTCAATTCTCGGTTCAATTTTTTTGAGAGACACCAACCTTTCTGAATTAGGCACTTAAATTCCCAATTGGATGAATAGATCAATCTTATAGTCAAAATACCATATGGCTTGCAAATGTTATACATATTCTAGGGTACATTTGTCAAATCAATGCATGTAACCTTGGAAAAAAGTTGAAAAATAAAAATTATAAAAAAAATAATAATAAAGTTTCAATCCATTATATATCGACTACGTATTTTCAATTATCAGTAATAACTAATAAGTATCTCAGTTTTCACAGATTCAGAAAAGAACTATCACATTAATGAAAAAGAAATTTTAGCAATGAAAAAAGCTATTTCAAAATTCAGACTTTACATTATTTCAAACAAATTTCTTGTTAGAACAGACTCTTTAATATGTAAATCTTTTCTAAATTGTAAAATACATCCTGATTACAAACAAGGCAGATTAATCAGTGGGGTGGGGGATTTTAAACCAGCTCGCATGCGAACTAATGGGGGTAGAGATTACCTTGAGAATTTAAAATTTGATAAGGAGTAATTCGTTTGGATGGGGCACGGGTTTTTTTTTTGTAAATTTTTTGAAGTGATATGTTTTGATTTGACAAAAGTACTCAAAATATGGAGCATATGCAAGTTATGTGGAAAGTTGGTCGTCTTTCTATGGAGACGTCTGTGTTTATTTTTAAAAGATTGGAGAGTTGTATGCTCAAAAAATTGATTGAGGACTCAAGTACTTTATTTTCCAAAGAACGCAGACTCAAGTTACAAATTTCTCATTTTTGAAGTATACAATTGAGCAAATGTATACTATATCTAAAAGTCTAATTTTTTTTTTCCTTGAATTCGCCTCATTAATATTTTATGTTTCTAAATTGTCATTCAGTTAATATCTAATTGAATTTCCAATTTAATATTTGAACCACATTTAGTCCTTAAAAATTGAAACGGCTAAATCACCATATATTACATTTAATTACTGAATTTTGAAAATATTCTCATAGAATTATGACAATGAATTTGGACAATTTACAAAATAAATAGTCATTTACTTATTTACCAATAATGTAGTCAACTTATTTCAAGCCTACTTTGAAGTTTAAGGTTAATTCATTTGAAGATAATTATGTAGTTTGTGAAATCCATAAAAAATTCAATTGAAGATTTGTTTTTGGGATTATGGTTTTTGTTACTTTACGTGAATAATCCTCTCTCGGTGCTCTTTTCTCTTTTTCTTTTTCTTTTTTTTTTTTTTAAACTCCAATCTTAAACTAATTTTATTCACTATTTATGCTCTCACGCAAGTCACTTAAATCGCTTGAATATTTATCTTTGGTAGTACTACTCTACTTCTCCATTACCATTTGGATAAGTTCACACAAAGACATCTTGGCACTGAATTGTGCAAATGAGAACGTTTAATTTTGTCAAATTTTGATGTAAATATTATTTTGTTTTCTTTTATATACTGATTGATAAATTTATCTACAATTGCTAACTTGAGATGCTACGAGCCCAAATTACATGTAATATTTTGAGTTAAAACATCTTCATAGTTGGAGAGTTATATTAAATTACAAAGATTTATTTTAGGTCATTTGTTATCTTATAAAGCAAGAAAAATAAATAGATTTGAGTATTCTATATATTTAAAAACGTATGTGCACTATCTTTTATTCTTTTTGTTTGCATTCTTTAATTGACACTATTTGACTATATTATAAACTTTAAACAATAGAGTTTCAACACTCTTGTTGGTCATATAATTGTAGAAAGCACTTTATTTGTTTTTTTATGCATCCAAATTGAAATGAATGTATTGATTGGTAGTTAAAATAAATTCATTATAATTATTACATATGAACGTAGATATTGTGGCGATTAAATACAACAACAAACAGTATATTGCACCGTATTTTTAATGTCGGATTTTTATATTTTAATATAGTATTAAATTGAATAAAATTATTTATATATTTAAATAGAAATATATCTCACAACACTGTTATTAAATCACATGCAAAGCACATGTTGACGTTGGAAAATGACGTAGTAGTTTCCAAGCCAATTTAATATTTAAGTATTGAGGTCAGACGTGGTCGAGGTAAAGTATGTACGCAGATTGTAAGAGAAGACTTGTTTGTGGATTCTTTCTGAGTATGCTCTATATTTCAGCAATTAATATCCTCTTTCTGGGACATTTATGTCTTCTATTTATAAGAGAATATGTAATGATTATATGCATTTAATGCCTAGCTTAGCATTAAATTCTTACAAAACATTCTCTTTTTGGACATTTAATATGAAGTGACATCCGCATTAATTACGGTGGTTGGTCTGACATCTGACACATGGAGAGACGCGCCCTTGATGACATGAATTTAGCAGTAGGTGCCTGTGGTAAGACTTCTGATCTGAAGTCTATTGGGTCGGACCTGATGGGGTAGGACCTTCTTGTTGAAAGAACCTTCCTATATATAGGTTTGGTAGGACCTCCATCATGCAATTCGGTAGGACTTTCCCAAAGAGAATGGAGAGTTACTTGGTTGTTATGACAGGTCAGGTTAGTTATCAACAATTGCCCCCAAGGCCTACTTTTGATCGTAGTTATGGATGGCCTTCAGTTCGTACTATAAATCTTGGACCATCATGTTCTGTTCTGTGAGTTCACCCAATGCTGACGTGATAATAATGTCAGTCTGTATCGTTGTTTGACAAGTGGCACGGCTTTGATGAAAAATTAGCTTTTACCTGGCTCGAGGATATATTTTAATGGAGCACCATCATTGCGCTGTCAAGTCATTATTGCAGCATTGATAGTGCTTACTTTTTGCTTTCCTCATCTATAAATAGAGAGAAATGAAGCTCATTTGGGACTCTTGCCTTCACGCTTTCTTCCTTTCAATTGCTTCGCCTGAGCTGAGTGTAAGAATGGTTAATTGAATCCAAGCTGCCTTTGAGGTCCTACATCATATTTTGAACTTAGGTATCCCTTCATCTTCCTTTGAAGTTATTCATTTTCTTGCAATCCCCTCATTTTTCTTTATCTGGTTGATAGGATGTCTCAAGATGTCGGTAGTGAGAGCAAAAATGAGGCTGTCCTGGGGGAGACGTCAGGAGGAGGATGACGTTAGTTCAAGTAGAATAGTAGAGGAGATAGACGATGAAGATATCCTTAGCCCTACTCCTTTGACAACCGTTCATCCACAAACTAGGTGAAGGTAGTGGAGATAGGGAGGTAGGGTCTGGGGCGTTAAGCTAGAGGGAGAAGGAGGTAGAGTCCGGATATATGAGTGCTCCATTTTGGAAATGTAAGTTATTTCCATTTGAGGTCAGCCAAAAACAACTTAGGGATTAGCATAGGGCCTATATATTCCCAGACGATGTAGAATTTATCTTCCCAGGTCCCGATGACCAGGCTGGCGATCCACTTCTGGGCTGCATGGCCTTGAATCAGGTCGTGTTGGCTGCAGGGCTCTGTCTTTATTTTCCTTGAATCATTAGGAAGTTTTTGCGGAAGTAGAGAATAACTCCAACCCAGCTGTGCCTTAATGGTTGGAGGAACATGGTCGGTTTTCTTATTTTGTGGGACCATCTCGGATTCTCCCATCCTTCAGTTAGGGAATTTATTAGTTTATACTCTTTTAAACCGAACGGAAAGAGGTTGGGATGGTGGGATACGTCTGTGAAGGCCATGACGGGAGGTGGTGTAGTTACCCAAACCCCGACTCGATTAAAAATTGGAAGAAGTATTGGTTCTTCATCCGAGGTGCTCGACAATTCTCTGAGAACGACAACAGGACCGACGTAAACATTCCAGTTCGTTATCACGAACTAAGTAAGCATTGACTCTTTGTTTGTTTAGATCAGTCCAACTCGTTGTTTACTGACCTTTTTTTTTGTTTCCTCTTTTAAGGCATAACTCTTACAACCCATCAAAATAAACTTCAGAAAGAGCTCGAAGGACGCAGACTTTGAGTGAGGACTCCCGATCTTGTAGCGTGCTAATAACTAAGGATAGCTTGGTTGCAGTTCGACTTTTACTTTTTAGTTCAGACCTTCCTCTACCTGGTAAGATGACATCTGAATCTAATCTGACTACTTGTTTTATTTTTCCTTTTACAATTCTAACTCTTCCCACTACGTAGGTCGTTCCAAAAAAGAAATAAAGGACTTTTCTGCCCCACTGAAGAAATCCAATCAGGCTGGAAATGGGAAGATGAAGGCCTCGGGTAAGGGGCCTAGCCAAACATCTCGGCCTCAACCTATAGTTGTACCAGATCTAGCTCCGACTTCGACACTTAGTCCAGCTCGGAAGTGACGACATTCCCAACCCGCTGGGGGCCTTCCCGAGTTTAGCAATCAACAGTTCGACTTTCCATGCCATACTTGGGATCTACCCCGGAGAAGGACGAGGAATATTTGAGGCTCCGAAGAGCTCTTCTTAAACCATTCAGGGATTTTTTCTGCTCGAACTCCTCATCCAGGGACGAGATCTTCGGGCTACCTACCACTGCAAAAAAGGCCATAAGGTTCACGGTAAAGATACTTGGAAAGTATGGGAGCCATTGCTGCGTTGGTGAACTCTGCTAGGACGACTATCCAGCTCACTTCGGCAGCTGAAAAAATGGGCAAGACTTTGTCAGACTTTCAATTGATGAAGGACGAAGGTCAGAAGGTTTTTGCTGAGATGACCGAGGAGAAGAAGATTCGAGCTGAGGTTGAGGAGTGAGGGAAGAGGAGCTTAGAGCCAAAGAGTCCGAGTTTCAAGATCTGACAGAGCAACTGTTGGCCGAGAAGATGGGAAAGATTGAATTGGAGACTTCCCTAGAGAAGAGTCAGGCTGAAGTCATGGCTGAGTTCAAGTCTTCGGATGCCTACATTTCTGATCAGGAGAAAATCTACTTTTTCACAATAGATGAGCTGATTGAAACCTTCAGTGAGAAACGTCTGGACTGGGATATCCAGTTCTTGAAGGATGAGCCGGACGAACTGAAGAAAGGTTCTAATCTCAATCTTCCTTCTCCTGAGGACGAAGGCCAGTCTCCGGGGCAAGACTAGTTTAGGTGCTATGTATTTTTTGTTTTCCAAGGCTTGAAATGTATTGAACTTCTCAATTAATGAAAGTTGTCGTTCTATTACCTTGTATTTTCTGAAACTAACCTTTAACTTTAAACTTCTGATATCTGACACCTGACTTCAAACCTTTGACTTCTTGACATTAGATAGATGATGTAAATTCCTCCCAAGTATTAGCTCAGTTTAATAGGTGAGCTGAAACTGACATCTGATATCTAACATATAACCTTTTACTTCAAACTTCTGATATCTAACACCTGACTTCAAACATCTGACTTCTTGACATTAGATGGATTATGTAAATTCCTCCCAAGTTTTTAGCTCGATTTAATAGACGAACTTCTGATTTTGACTTCAACTTGGTCAAATAGCCGAACTGTTACTTCAATTGTCGATCCTATTTTGCAACTTAGGTCGGCTACGAAGGCCAAAATGTTACTTCAATTGTCGATCCTATTTTGCAACTTAGGTCAGCTACGAAGGCTGAGCTGTTACTTCAAATTTTTTTTTTAAACAGCACTAATGTTGTTCTGCTTGGGTCCGATCTATGTAGACCTTTGCGTCCAGAGGCTCGTGACCTTAGTCACATACTTAGTTTGGAAGTATACCTTTTGGGCGGACGTTGG
This sequence comes from Forsythia viridissima, assembly GCA_030279155.1. Classification (NCBI taxonomy): domain Eukaryota; kingdom Viridiplantae; phylum Streptophyta; class Magnoliopsida; order Lamiales; family Oleaceae; genus Forsythia; species Forsythia viridissima. The sequence goes on along the minus strand of CM059041.1, from coordinate 39,648,717 downwards.
TAGCGCAGCACTTACGCCCTCCGACGTGGGTTGGAGCTGTGTAGGACTTTCTATGTCTAAAGGTATGTGATCTTGGTCACGTCCTTAGTTCGGATAATTTTTAGATTAAAAACATTTCCTTATTTCAAAAAGAGGTAGAAAGCTTTTCAAAAAGCTGTGGCTTCTTTGACAAAAAATAGTGTTATGCTCGTAAGTCAATTTTGATAAGTTCTAATGATAGTACATCTTCAGATGTTCGGTGTTCCAGGGATGCATGAGTGGAAGACATTCTGCATTCTGGAGCTCGTAAGCCCAGTTCTTGAGGGCTGTAATAATTTTGTAAGGTCGTTCTCAATTTGGAGCAAGTGTCCCTGCCTTGTGTTCTCTTTTTGCAAGTAAGACCTTTCTCAAGACGAAATCTCCAACTTTGAATTTTTCGTTCCCTAACTTTGCTGTTGTAGTACCTTGAATTTCTTTGCTTGTATACTGCATTTTTCATTTCTGCTCCCAACCTTTTCTCCTCTAGTAGGTCTCATAGCACCATCATTGGAGTTTTCATCAAAACTCTGGACTCTGAATGACGGGAGTCCGAGCTCCACTAGATGACAGCTTCGACTCCAAAGGCCAGTGAGAAAGGTGTTTGTCCCGTGCTAGATCAACAAGTCGTGCGATAAGACCACAATACATTTGGTAATTCTTCTGCCCAAGCTCATTTTAGTTCATCTAGCCGTGTCTTCAAGATGTGCTTGATGATCTTGTTGATGGCTTTGACTTGTCCATTGGCCTGTGGGTGATTTGGTGTGGATAAATGTTTCTTGATTTTCAGTTCTTCACAGAATGACCTCAGCCTGGAATTGTCAAATTGATGGCCATTGTCTGTGATAATTTAGTAAGGGATTCCAAATCTGCATATAATCGAATTCCATATGAAATCGGTGGTTTTTTGTCCTATTATTTTGGCCAGTGGTTCCGCTTCTACCCATTTGGTGAAGTAGTCGACAACAACTATGGCGTACTTATTTCCACCTTTTACTGTGGGTATTAGACCAATTAGGTAAATTCTCCATTTTGAGAAGGGCCATGGGCTGACGACTGAGGTCAATCCTTCTGGAGGAACTCTGATGATGGGGGCAAACTTCTTGTATTTGTCGCATTTTCAGACGAACTCGATGGAATCTTTCTTTAGTGATGGCCAGAAATATCTCTGCATCAAGATTTTGTGTGCTAATGACTATCATCTAGTATGGTTGCCACATACTCCTTCGTGAACTTCGTTGAAGGCGTATTGGGCTTCGTTTTCCTTTAGACACCTAAGTAATGAGAGTGAAAAGCTTCTTTTGAATAGGATGTTGTCCATTATTGTGTATCTGGCTGCTTTAGTCCTTAATTTTCTGGCCTCCATACTGTCAGGGAGCACCCTACCATCCTTCAAGAATCGGACGATCTCGTCCATCCAGCTGGGGTTGAGGTCGGCAGTGGTAAGCATGGGCTCGGGCTGATTGATTGTTGCGTTGCTGATTCTTCTGATCGGGATGTTCTCTAGCTCCTTTATTCCTTCGCTGGTAGCGATTCGTCCCAAGGCGTCAGCGGGCCTATTTTGTGTTCTTAGGATTTGTTTTACCTCGACGGCGCTGAATGATTTGAGTTATTGCTCTACTATCTGTGAGTAAGATGACATCATTTCATTATTGACTTGGTAGAACTAGTTGATTTGATTGACTACTAGCTGAAAGTCACTATATACTAATATTCTAAGTGCACCCATTCTCTTTGCAAACCTTAAACCGATGATTAGGGCTTCGTATTCAGTCATATTGTTAGAGGTATGGAAATCGAATCGCCGGGACTGACAGAGTGGCTCCAAGTCCGGGCTCATCAGGACTATACCAGCTCCGGCGTATGTTTTTGTCGATGATCCATCTATGAAAAGAGTCCAACTCTCTTCATCTTTGGTGCTGGGCTCTATTTTCAGACTGAACTCTGCAACAAAGTCAGCTAGTGCTTGACCTTTGATGGAAGTCCGAGGTCTGAAGTGGAGGTCAAACTGGCTGAGCTCTACCTTCTATTTCACAAGTCTTCCAGAAGTATTTGGTTTTGGATGACCTGCCTCAAGAGATAGTTTGTCAAAATTTCTACTAGATGAAGCAAGAAGTATGGCCTGAGTTTTTTAACTGATGTGATCAAAACATAGGCTAGCTTCTCCATTAGGCTATATCTCAATTCGGTATTGTGCAAAGCCTGGCTGATATGGTACACTGGATGTTAGATTCCTTCGTCCAACCTGATTAGTACGGAACTAACAGAGTGTTTCGAGACCGCGAAGTAGAGGGTCAGGGTTTCCTCAGTTATTGGTTTTGACAGTAATGAAGGTTGTGCAAGTTGTGCCTTCAGTCCTTCAAAGGCTAGCTAGCACGCCTCATTCTACTTGAACTCCTTACCACCGCGTAGAGCATTGAAAAAAGGTTTGCACTTATCCGTCGATTTTGAAACAAAACGGCTTAGGGCGGCTATCTGTCCAGTTAGCCTTTGCACTTCCTTGATTTTAGTATGAGGTCTTATCTCTTGTAAGGCTCTGATTTTCACTGGATTGGCCACGATGCCTCTTTTGTAGACTATGTAGCCCAAAAACTTTCCCAACCTGATGCCGAACGAACATTTTGAAAGATTGAGCTTCATCTTGTACTTTCTTAGTACGGAGAACATCTCAGCAAGGTGTCGTATGTGATATGTTGCCTTGGTGCTTTTTACAAGCATATCGTCGACGTATACCTCCATGGTCTTCTCGATGAGGCTAAAAAACATGGTGTTGACTAACCGTTGATAGGTTGCTCTAGCGTTTTTTAGTCCAAACGGCATAACTCAATAGCAGTATAGACCTCGGTCGGTTATAAAGGAGGTATTCTCTTGATTATTTTCATGCATTGAAATTTGGTTGTAACCGTTGTACGCATCTATGAAGCTCAGAAGTTCATGACATGATGGAACGCTGTGGTAACTTTTTAAACCATCTCACGGCCCTATTACCGAAGGTCAGATGAAAGGCTCTTCACATAATGGCATCACTGGCCCTGGAGTTCCATCCATGAGGTATACCGATCGAGGTGTCTGACGGGATCGTTGCCATCCTCATAGCTAGTTAGTTGTGGCATTTTGAGCTTTTCTGGCAGTGGTTTTGCCAGGATGTCCTCTGAGAATCGAGAGTGTCGATCAGTTATGTATTCCTCCAGGATGTTCTTTTGCTTAGCTTCCAGTTTGGCTAGACGTTGCTTCATCAGCTCTAGCTCATCCGGAGTGTTTTGTACGCTCGATACCGTCGCGAATGGGGCTCATTCCTTCCTTTGTACTTTCTCTTCGAACAGCGCAGCTGAGATCTGAGAGGAACAACCTATACAATCAAAGACACTCGTCAATCGTTGCGAGGCTGCTTTTTTAGGAGAACTAGGGCGTCTATTCTCACCCTCCCTGCTGCTCGATGGATTTTTCTCACTGAATTCTAACTTTCTTTTCACACAACGATCTTTAGGTCGGCTCCGTGCTGGCGACTCTGCTTTTGAGTCAGAAATGTGTTTGGTGATAGCTTGATTCTTCTCAAGCCGTTCAATGGCATGTGTTCGATACTCCAACTTTTGTAGGACTACATCCCTTTAGGGAACATAGGTTTGAGCTGAAGTTTTCTCGGGATGTCTTCGGCGAAAGCCTAGGGGGAGATCAATATGTTAGCTCCCTGTTCTTCTGTGGCCGCGAGCCCTTGAGTCATGGCTACGGCTCATATTAGAGGTGTTTTTAGAGATAAGTGTTTATGTATGATGATCATGTGTTGATCTTTGGGTGAATTTCCAGAATATGGAGAGCTTTTTTAGGAGGACGCCCTCCTTCTAGCTCCAAACTGTTAACGTTGGAAAATGACGTGGTAGTTTCCAAGCCAACTTAATGTTTAAGTATTGAAGTCGGACGTGGCCAAGGTAAAGTATGTACGCAGATTGTAAGAAAATACATGTTTGTATATTCTTTCTGAGTGTGCTCTATATTTCAGCAATTAATGTCATCTTTCTGGGACATTTATGTCTTCTATTTATAGGAGGATATGTAATGATTACATGCATTTAATGCCTAGCTGAGTACTAAATACTTACAAGACATTTTTTTGGACATTTACTGTGAAGTGACATCTGCATTAATTAAGGCGGCTGGTCTGACATCTGACACGTGGATAGACCCACCCTTGATGACGTGAATTTGACAGTAGGTGATTGTGGTAAGACCTTCGACTTGAGAAGGAACCCCTCTCTATATAGGTTTGGTAGGACCTCTATCGTGTAATTCGGTAGGACCTTCCCGATGAGAATGGAGAGTCACTTGGTTGTTATGACAGATCAGGTCAAGTATCAACAACACGTATTACATACTAGTTATATAAAATGTCCATTTATAATCAATTATGGCATATTTTTATAACAACTTCAAAAATAGTTATTTTGAACAAAAATACCTTTAAAAACATTATAAAAATTACCTAGATATCCCATTCAGATATAATTAAATGTAATTCAAAATCAGATTTACAATTGCACACTTAAAAATTGAAAGAGAAGCTTCTCCACCCCCTAACGCCATCGCTAGCTACCAATCAACCAAACTCAAAGTTTTTGATATATTAATTTGGGTTATAAAAGAATAAAAATTTAATAGATTTTGTGCTAGATTAGTCTGGGTTATTTTTGCATCTAAAAAGATGTTGAATATAATTGTTCAAAAATTGTTAGAAATATTGAGTTTATGAATTAATGTCTAGTTGAAAAAGAAGAATATAAAAACGGAAAAAACAAACGAAAATAGTGGGTTGAATTGCTGTCAAAGGGCAGCTTGCTTGAACTGTCGTTCGACAGCTAAATTGTCGAGAAGAAAAATAGAGAGAAAAAATGAATTGTCGGTTCGACAATTTAAACCGGCAAGCCGCCTGTTAATTTTTTTTTTTTTAAACTTTAGCGACAGTTCAAACTATCATTTATCAATTCAACAGTCGTTTCTTTTTTAATAATAAAAGTCAGTAGATAGCTTCTCTTCGAAGGCCAGAAAAAAAAATTGTCATTTTTGCAAATTGGTAATATGACCTTTTGCATCAAAAAATTGCCATTTTTGTAAATGTAATTAAAAGTTTTTAAAATTTACATTTTGCATTTGTCTAGTTTTATAAATTCCATTGTACATTTTCCGGTAGTGCATTTCACTAGGATTTCATTATTTTACTTTAGTGGTAAGATTTTAATTATATGAGGAATAACTTTTTAGTATTTTATTGAGAGATTATATTCTTTTCTTTTAGTATAATAATGTTTTCTATGTTTAGAAGATGTAATTAGTCAATTGATTATATCAAAATTCTTGAATTTTCTCCGATTTGTAGCACCAATTTTGTATTAATTCTCTTACACAACATACACAAACAAATGCTCTTTACCTACTTAACTTTGAGACAATTAAGTCGACCAACGAACTTACTTTAAAGTTTAAAGTAAGAGATTTGCATTCCTTTGCTCCTTCACCATAACTAAATCTCAACCCAAAAATTATCACCGACGATAAAAAAGATTTTCACTCAACTCACACAAAAAAGTGATATATCTTCACCCTTACAAAAAAAAAATTCTCAATTTCTTCAAATCTCTCATTCTCAATTCTATTTCTTTTCATCATTATTATTCAAATCTTTCCATCTCAACCTTGTTCATCCTCATTATTCACCACCTGTGACTCACTGACTTCTATCAATCTCCATTTATTTTTTTACAGTCGAATTCCACTGATAAACGATATACTAGCATATTTGGTGTCACTATAAACATGCCAATGAAACTTATAATCCATGCAAGTTTAATAGGCAATTTTAGCTTTATCATTCAAGAATCCATTTACGCGATGAGCTCATATTGGTCATGGGTTGAAAATGGAAATTGAACTCTATGAGATCTAATCTTCCACTGTTCCTTAGTAGCTCAGTAGTAGAACGGTCGACTGTTAACCAATTAGTCACAAGTTTGCGACATGAACAAGTTACCTAATGTTTAAGTATCAATTCAAGTTATACCCTTTTTTAAACTTCAGTCTAACATTATTTTAATTTACACAACTCATATTAGATTATCATATTATTGCATGTAAGAAGAAATTCACAAAATTGCATATAATTGTTGTGAAGTTACTAACGTAGTACAATACAATGACCAACAGCTCATAACTAGAAATGGTGCTTCGCCCCACTTCAAGCTCGGCTAACAAGAGAAAAAACAATAATGTTTTACTGTTTTCTCCTCTAAATTTAGTAAAGATTCTAGTCTAAGCTCCGAGTGCCTGGAGTCTTGCCGATAATGCAGTCTTGTAGTGTTTGATCCTCGTCTTACCATTGCAGCCGCTTCTTATTCGTGAAGAAATCTTAGCTAACTCTTCCTCCCTTTGGGGGCGGTTGGCATATAGAATCCAGAGAGCAAGACTAAGCATGACTCCTACAGAGATGAGGGCTAGTCCGGCATTTACAATCTGAAGAGAGTGCTTTAATGGAGGACAGTAGAACAAGGTGATTTCTCGAAATGTATCGCGTACAAAATCACAGTTCTGGAGACTCAGTAATAGTGGGGTATAATGTTCAAGAGCGTAACTAATGTTTAGTGCATCCACCAGCTCCCAGTACATTTGTGGAGTCAATCTTCCAACGCTGCAGCAGAATCCAGAAGCCGACACATTGCAAGTATAATTCTGCCAAACCTATATCCACCAAAAAAGAGAGAGAGTGAGAGAGATAGAATCGGTCAATATTCCTCGAAGAATCATTTTCCTTCAACAATGATTTACTCGTGGAAAAATATCAGGAAACAAGGGGAAAAGATGAATGCAAATAACCCAGAACTTGGAGCCCGGCTAAAAACTGGAAGGTGTTGCTGAATCAGCTTTGCAAATTTGTTCGAAGCGTACATAACTAACTTTGACTGATGAAACATATTCAACACAAAAGAAGCATATAACTCGGTATGAGATGATTAGTAAATGGTACTATAATTTCAAATCATAGAGATAAATAGGAAAGATCTATTTGTCTGATCGTCCCATAAACATTTCACAAAAATGCCTTTTCCATTCTGTGTTATTGTAGGTTATCTACAGGTTGTACGAATTTCCCAATCATGCTCAATAAGGCTTTTCTATTAATTGAGAACCAAAATTCTTAAAAATGAAAGGCCATTGGCAGAAATTTCAAACCCCAAAAAGGGTCAGGATAAAAAATAAAAGATCTTAACCTGTTTTCAAGGAATTGTTAGCAAATGAGGACACAGCTCTGTACGAAATAATGAGGCTCCATTGGCGTTTGTTGGCATATCATTCTTTAACATAAAAGGTCAATTTCAACTTCTGATATTTGTATGTTTTCCAACAAGCTGCGAAATACACGAAGTTAGAATGCTTACCAAGGAAGCGTTTGCCATTGGAACTTCTTCAGCTGAACACTGGCGTTCTTGCAGCCGTGAGTCGTACGGATAGCAGAGATGAGGAATTGCTGGGCCCGATTGATTGAAATAATAAGGAACGGCTTGGGGAGGCAGGTTTGCATTGGCCGCAGAGTCTATATACTGATTGACAATATTTACAATATCATTGATCACTTGTTTACTCTTAAACAAAGTCTGGTTTGTGGTTCTTTGGTCCACACAAGGAAGGATATTGCTAAGGGCAGTTTCTGCATGAGGATTTTCCACCCATTCTCCCATGGCCATGCAAGTGTCTGAAATCGCACTAAGACAAAAAAAATCAACATGTTCAGTACACAAGAAGTTTTCCATTAAACAATAAGTTTCTTAGGAATAAGTTTTTCCATCAACATGTTCCGTACACAAGAAATAAATTTCTTAGGATTATTCGCCGATGCTCAGGAATTCAAATTATCAGAAATTTTATTCAGTAACATTTTAAGCTTTTTTCGTAGATGATGGTAAGCTTGCATATTAATGAACTCTACAGAAGTGTTCTCTATTGGAGCAATACTCTTACCGATATATTAACAAGAAGTAGATCCACGCCATGAGACATTTTTTAATTATCTAAACAAAAACACTATAAATGCATATTTTTGGATGATCATAATCCATTCGAGCTTTTTTCTTATGTGTGTCACTGAATGATGAAATTTAAGAGCCCAATCAATTTTAGAAAATGAATGCCCGTATTATACAAATAGTGAAATTCGAGAATTCTAGCATCATTTTGGCAAAACAAAAGGAGTTCAGATGTTTGAAAAGAAAATTTAGACACATGGATGAGACTACCCATGGTTAGTCATAGTGCTTATGTTTCTACTATTTACATGATAACAAGGACACGGTTGAAAGAGCATTACAAAGACAACTCATAGATAAAAGCCCAAAAGTATGAAAAAAGAAGCATAAAGTGAAACCAGGCAAATAAAATAGTAATATGATACATAGCAAACACCTAGAAATAGTCAGATGGCCAGACACAGATCGTGATCATTTAATGATTTGCAATTTTGCCTAAGGTAAGAAAACAGATTGCATCTAGTCTATGAATAATTTACTAACAAAAATGTATATCATCAAATATAAATGGGGTTCATTTCAAAATTAAGAATCTCACTTGTTCAAGATGACGAAAACTCCACACAGGATAAATGTTACTGCCACAAGTAACCATCCACTAATAATGAATCTGCATCAATATGATTAATTGTCAAAAAATTGAGGAGTGAACTACCAAAAGGCAATTTTGTTAAAACCAGAATAATCATAAAAAATAAATGAAATTATCCACTAAATAACCTTAAAATGAAAACTTACACATATATTGCATGTTGATGGCCTAGGATAGACAGGACTGCGCCAAAATAACAACCCAGTCAGCAACAGAAAACACAATATTCCAGTTAAAGAATATGAGATGGTCTAAAAATGCATACCAAGGCCTAGAAGAGATATGAGAAGCATCACTGCAGCAACAGTGATAAGTGCTGATCTCCTGCAACAATGCATTTGGTTATTGACATTACATGACGAATGAATTACTCAAAATCAACAAAAATTCAATCAAGGTACAAATAATCATACACAGTATGGAAGACTCGTCGCATTTTGCTTGAGTTCTCATTTGTCTTCTGCTCCAATGTATTTGATGCAGTATTCAGGTCCACATTTAACCGGTCAATATCATCCATTACATCTGAAGGAAGAAAAATTTGAGCCACACTGACTGTCTTCGCAAGTGACAAATATGTGGTCACATTCCTTAGCGTCTGCACTGTGTAATCTGATTGATTTACGACATAATTGAGCGTAAGCAACGCTTCCCCATGAAAATCATCCTGCCCAACGGAAAGAAGAATACATCCAATCCTGGCGACAAAAAAGTTGGGTGGTATTAGCCTGAGCACGTAACCAAAAAGAAGATATAATCCATTGCCGTTCTACAAACTGTAAATCAAAGTAAAAAATAAATGAAGTAGCAACAATTTAATCCAAGATGAGGCCAAAAGCCAGTACATTACACAACTTAAAAATGAGCTATATGATATGTCACAAATCATAAAAATTGACTTGGCATAATATTTAATTTTGTAGCGATATTAGGATTTAGATCCAAACACTCAAAAGTTGATAATCATCATGAATCTTCACGAGTCAGTGGAGGGTGAACTGTTATTAGCCAAATAATATAGAATAACTTGGATAAGATTGTTCTATCCTTGATGGACCGAGGATGGTTGAAAACAATTAAGAGTCCATTTTGTACTTTCAATCAATATATATTCCATGTTCACTACACCCAATCATGCACAATCATGTGTGGACATTCACATTCGGTAAAGGTGAGGATGGGAGGGTGAAAACAAAGTGAGATATTGGATACAGTTGGAAAAAATCAACCAAACAGCACCGAAATGAGCAGTGACTTGTGGAGTTGAATGACATTTTTGCAAAATGAAAAGAAAAGAAGACAGGAGGAATGGTATTTGAGATAGCTCAGGAACGCATTACTATGGACATCATCAAACAGAATGGAGGAATATACAGACTTTAAGATGACAAGGCTTCGTTTCTTTTGACTGCATCGATGTCAATGTGGAAAATATCATATGTGCAACCTGCACACACTTTTCTACAATCAACATTTTTTTAATTCCCAAGAAGTTGGCAGAATGATATAGAACTTCATAAATGAAGTTAAACCCATCAACACAAGTAAAAAACACATTAAGAGAGTCTATATTTGGTATTTGACAAATCAGTTGCCGTTAGGGATTAACATGCTATTGTTGCTGGCGTTTTGGCAACAAATGAATTCAATTTTAAGTAATTTACAAGTGATGCTTTCACCTAGGATGCAGTTGAATATTAAGAAAGATTCTAGTCGAAAATCACTAAAGAATCTTGGAAGATACATAGAATCATAAGGCTATGAGTTTAGGCTTTACGCTGCAGCACTTGTAAAGACAATAAGCATTATCAGACAAATCCTCAGAGACCAGCTTGATTCTTTTCCTTTCATGTTTATTTTCCATCCACAGAGATGATGCACCACAAGAGCCAACCCAAAAGAAACAAACCATAGGACTGCAAGAATAAAAGCTCCTGCGCCTGTAAATCCAACAGACTGAATACAATGGTCAAAATCATGATGAAAATATATTATGCAATATTCTTATCTTTGCCATGAAATGCAATGAATATTTAATCCCAGTAACTAATCTAAACAGGTAAAACCCACTGATTTGGGTAGATATTCAAGAGCTCGAATTTAGGTGAAGCAAATATTGCACTTGAAACGAGATGCCTTGTTCTCCACCAACACAAAACTAATACATTTCCATGAACATCAAGCTTAATAAGCCACATACTTCCAAAAGTCAGCTTTACAAGATGCATTCTTATTGTCTCACAGGGACATTTTTTGAATATACCATCCTAATATAACAGCACACAACACAATCGAAAAATATCCTTTTTCCAACTGAGGAGTAACACATTTGCTTTTCAGAATTACTAAAAGCATAGTTCACTTGAACAAGAAACCATTTTTACCAACATCCAAACACAATGGTTATATCCCAGTCATTAACAGTAGAGCTTTCTCATTACATAGCACAAAAACCATTTTCCATTTTTTTTTTTTGTTTAATACAGACAGTTGTGAATGTTTTTGATAGAACGGATGGATACCGAATACAACAAGAATACTCTTTCGACATGAACTTTCTGGGCTACATATCTTCTAACAAGTTACATGGTCCTAGTAAGACAAAAGCGAATAACCTCAAACGTCAAAAAGAAGGAAAGGGGGAAAAAACAAAAAGAGTAACTCATGGGACGCTGATTTAAGAATACATCTAGAGGAGACATAAAAAATGCATCCCGTAATTCGTAATTTCATCTGTCAGATATCACTCAATTAATTTCTCAAAATAATTTTCTAACCAATCCCAAGTATAACCATCACATTAACAGAAACTGTGGATCAATATCATATCTGGCTAAACATTTCAATAGATGATCAAAACAGCAAAAAGAAAAATTTATGGTAAAAGCAAGAAGGATAGAGCTTACAGCCCAATAATGTTTATTGGCAATGTCCCATCCACCTCTGTACTTATGAAAACCAGAAAGAATGTCAGGCCTCTTTGTCCTGTTCTTTGCCAATACAAGTGTGCTAACAAGGCTGGCAGGGCCTGGAGCTTCTGCAGTAGCACTCATTATTTCGTCCTCCCATGACCCCATATTTTCTTCTCCTACATGAATGTTCATATGATTAAAACCAACCACCAAAAAATAAAAAATTTAAGAACTATATAAACAAAAATGCAACATATTCCCTGAAAGATAAAGAGACTATAATAACTTCATTAATTTTAATCCGATAGGAATGAGAAATTAACAAACCATAGAGTAGGATCAATTGAAATATAAAAATCGCAGCTTTAAGGATATAAATCAGATCTTGAATTACCAAATCAAATTCACTAACTTCTAAGTACAAAAAAATATTCCTAAGTTATCCATTTTTCCAAGAACAATTACTGCTACTTTAAAAGAAGAAAATCAAAAATTCACAGCCCAAAACTAACATAAATACTGCATCCTATTAAAATTTTAACCTCAATGACTATCACAGACAAGAAAAATATGAAAATCCAAGTAGCCGTATATCGCCAAAAAAGAACACATCATAACAAGAACCCCCTTGCCACCGTTAATAATTTCAGAAGGGAAAGTATATGCAAGAAAAGCATAATAAATTCAAGAACTTGCTATTATTAGATTAAAAAGCCAGAAATCACCAAGAAAAACACGATTCAATTCAATTTTCAAGAATCGCGAAAAGATTACTGAACCAACCTAAGATGGACTTGAAAGGATCTCTGGAATGGGAATGGGAATGGGAATGAGCAGTGCTGGAGCTCAAGAATGCAGAGAGAGCAATAAAGGCAACAAACATGAATGAAACGGCCCTCTTGTCCATCTTCTCGCAGCAAATCTCACAGCAGGAATTGCATAGGGAGCTACTGCAGGATCAGGAGACACCACTCCTGATTAATACCGTATATCTCTTACTCTCTTATGAAACAAGAATTTAAAGGGTCTTTTTATCATAACTTTTGTTTGTCATTTACTTGTTCCGAAGGTTGGAATTCATACTAGCAGGAAATCTCAGTGAGACCCAGATATACTAAATCTCTTTTCTGATGAGTGGATACCCAAAATCTCCACTAAGAGAAATAAATATATATACATGTATCATGTATATATAATGTTCACATGGGGAGGTGCATTTGATATAGGAGGTGGGGTTGTTGGGGGAGAGGGCGGGGTGTATGACGGAAAATGGCGGGTGTGAATGGACTGATGGAGTGAGGGAATGAATGAGTAAAGTTAAAAGTTAAAAGCAGAGGTGCATCTAAGGACACCATTTGCTTTTGGACATTTACCCTTTTCACGTCTCTACTTTCCCAAATATTAACTAATTAAAACTTAAATATCCTTAAATATGGTAGAAAAAGATATTTATAGTTTATCATAAATATTATTTGCAAAGGATAAATTTCATTCATGATAACTATACTTCAATCTAATGTCAATTAGATAAATGTACTTCAAATTTATTCAATCAAGTAACTATACTTTCGTTTTATTTTAATTAAAATAATTTTGTCTAATTTTATAATTGATGATATGATAGTCAATAAATGATAGTAATCACACGTAATTCTTAGTTGCTGATGTGAAATGAGTACAACTTTAGTTAAATTTGACTGTCACGTAATCGATTTCTGTCAGTTCAAACGATAAAATTGGACTGAGTTACCCAATTGAAATAAAATTAAAATGTAATTACTTGATTGAACAAAATTTGAAGTACAATTACTTATTGATACTAGAGCGGGTGAATGATCTAATGTCTCTAGTGGACTAAATAAGAAGTACCCACTAGACACTTGTCGAGTGGGCATTCGAAGAGTGTTTGACTTGTTTGTCAAAGCCAAATAAAAAGTGCCCATTAAGGACATTAGATTATTCCCCGTACTAAAGTGAAAACATAAACAACTAGTTGAATCAAACTAGAAATCAACTGTCCTTAGTTTCAGTTAAAATGGACACGGTTCTGGGTCTAAAAATTTATAATCGAACTATTATAATCTGGTTCTTGGTTCTAGGCTTCTAGCTATAGTACTAAATTTGAATTCAGTTCCAAATTCTTTTTTAATCCTGCAATTGAATCATAATTTACATAAAGTTACATGAATTAATATATATCTAAACTAATTAGCACCTTTTGTCATCTAAAACAAAAGGCATGAAAGTGAACTAAAAAAATTTACATAACAATCTATACTTTACAAATTATTTTTAAAGAAAATTAATTTAGAGAACATTAGCTGCGCTTGAAAATTACTTAATTAAAAATAATTAAGTTTTGCAAGTGAAAAAGTAATTTTGGATGAAAAATGTTTAATGATTCATGTTACTTTAGAATTTAATACTTTTTTTTTGCCCCCTCTACATAAGAGTTCGGGAATTTTTTTTTTCTTGAGTTTGATAAGACATCTACAATATTGCTTTAAAAAATTTGTCGTAAAAGAGACGGTATCTAAAATCAAAATTATTTTCAATGTTTTCTGTGCAATAAAAAATGTTTAGAGTCAAATACTCTATCAGATATGCTGATTCATTAATTTATTTGATTTGAGAGTATTGGATTTTCTCTCTTTTTATTTTATTTTTTATTTTTTTATGTAATAAATTTATTAGATATCAATATTATGTAGACGGCAAGATACTAGTGTGGGTCCATCGGGAAAATAATTTATTCTTTATCTTTAATGGGAATGAAAGAGACAGGATTTGGGTGGGAAAAGAGCAGGCATAGTGGGAAAAAAGAGCAGGCATTTGTTATGGTCTAATTAATTATTTATTAATCAACTTAATTAACAAAAACAAAAGTCAATTAACCTACTATCCAAAGGAAAATAGCCACTTTGAGTAAACAATTAATTGTGAATTAGGTGCACCATAACACTAAAAAGTGGTTTATTACAGGCCCCACCACGAGATTCTTCAAGTTTTGTTTGGCAACTAATTGATGGGATCCGATGGTGATGGGGATGGCAATTTCAGTAAATTCTTTAATTATCATAATCTCTTAATTAACATAACAATCCCCATGATATAGAAGACTGATCTCCTGCCCAGTGTGGGCAAGACATCTTGCCCACCTGCTAATGTGTCAGTAAATGGATAGGAGATCGGTCCTCTGACATTATAATCTAAATTATATTTTGAATTTTCTCTATAAATCCTTCGGCACTCGTTTCTTAATTTTTTTTTTCTCACAAAATTGCATATATTAAATTAAATGAATTATTTACGTTCAACGAGTTATATCGAACTAATATTATCATGACCATAAAAGATATTGTATCTAACCCGTAATATCGAAATTTTATTTTGGTGAGAATTTGTGACCGTAGGTTAACCAAGATGGACAAGTGGACCAAACTGTATATTTATATTGAGGTAAATTGCAGCTAGTGCTCTCAATTTTTGACTTTATTTGCACTTGTATCCTTGTTATTAAATTTTGACATCTATCATCCCCAACATTTTATATAATTAGCATCAAATGTCCTCATATAAGGGCATTGGCTGCTAATTATATAAAGACATGAGAGTATTGGCTGTTAATCATATAAAAAATTGGAGTGATGGATGTCAAGTATTAAATACTGAGAATACAAGTACAAATAAAATCAAATGTTAGAGACGCTAGCTGCAATTTATTTTTTATAATGTTAACAAATATTGAGAAAATGAATAATAGAGGGGAGTCTCTATCTAGTGCAGAAAAAGATTGGCACATCAATGCGTACGCTCTTATCTAATAGGATGGAGTTGTTCCAAGTGACATCAAATATTTTAAGCCATTTTAGGTAGTATTTTGCAAAATAAACAATAAAGTAGATGCATATGATACTATTCTTTACAAGTATATTTATTTTTGGTAATCTAAACAGGTATTTAAAATTAAATTAATTAACACCGTTTTGGGCAAGTTACAAATATTTGTCAATTGTCAATTTAATAGTGCCAAAACAGCAAAACCTTACAAAATCCATTCTAAATGGTTTTAACGAGTGTTAGGGCAATCTTTTCGTAATAAAGACATTACTTTATATTAACATTTCGATTTTGTAACTTTTTAATCTCTAGTGGATATTTTTATTCATATATTTTGTTAGTTGGCGAAAAAATTATTGAGGATATCTACATCATCAACTAGACGATCTTACCTTCACTAAAAGTGTTTTGATTTTGATTAGAATTAGATTTTTTGTAAAAGTTGATAAAAATGCGTGGTTGAAAAATTGTAAAAAGTTGTGGTCCATAAAATGTAACGTTAAAATTAATTGTTGACTTTAACTTCAGTTTTTTAACGAAATTTTCGTTGAAAACAAACAAACTCTAAATAATCTCTAGCAGAAATTTTTTGTAATAAATATTTTATAATTTTCATTGATAACTACACAAAATAGTATTATATTTATAGGCTGAGGATCAAGGACAAAAAATCTTTACTTTTACCAAAAAGGGCAAAAAGAAGATGAAAATTCAACTTTGCTCTATCAACACATTGCATTTGAAAGAGCATCTTCAATGTATTCCATTTATTTATTTTTAAACGTGTTATATAAGTATAAATAGACGGACTCTCCAATGTATGTTAACGAAGAACGAAGAACCCACCTAACTGATGTAGTACACAAAAAAATAGAGTCCGTCTAGGATTTCATCTAAATTTAGACGAAGTGACTCAATAAATTTAAATCTAATTTACCATTTTATTAATAAAAAAAGTCGGTTATGTGAACTGTTTTTTTATTATTTAAAAAATAATAATGTCACATAAATAGTAATATTGGTTTTAGACAGTATCCATTGGAGATGAAATTTTAATTTGATCGTCTATTCAATAGACGTAGTGTCATGTGGACGGAAAGTTTGTCTATTTTACCTACCACGTAGACTTCAATACATAGAGTACATTGGAAATGAACTATTAACTTGTTAATAACGTGACTTGATGAGAAAATGAAATAAAAATAGAATTAGGGGAGGAATTCTAAGCAGTAACGCAACGCTAAAGTCGCTATCAATCCTTTCATTTTCATGGCCGAAAGCAAAAGCGGGCTTTATTTACGACACCTTTCTCTTTTCTATGCCTTTAATTGCGCTTTCTGTTGATTATTGATCTTTCAACAAAATTATTTATTAATTTATTATTCAATATATTTGCATCAGCCACCATGCAGCACGTGAAAATTATTATTTTTATTTGTATGGGATATGTATGAAAACAAATTAAATATTTCTTTTATTTTTAAAATCCACAATGATACGGTGCAGCGTTCAACATAAAAGTCTGTGACTCTAGTTTGCATGAAAATTATTAAAATATTTTTATTTTTATTTCAAAAATTGAAACTCTTTAAAAAATTTCAGAAACATTTCTCCAAACTTAAAAAAAAAGTTTCCTAATTTTTTTATTTTTAAATTTTCAATAAAATTCGAAAATTTTATAAAAAAATTGACTTTGTCTGAACTTCAATTAACAATTAGCAATTGCTTTAATGGCACAACTCAATTAAAAATTAAATTAATTGGAGGCTTACCAGAAAACAATTCACGTTTAATTCTTTTAATAAAATTAATTTATTAATACTATTTATTATGCAAAATTTCTACAACATTCTGTATTTTATTTTGTTTAAGAATAATGTTTCACGTGTCATGTTGTGACAAGTTTTTCATTTCTATTTTGATGCAACAAAATTAAAAAGAAATTTGGTAACAGTATTGACAAATATAACAAAATACCAGAAAGAAAAAAAAAATAAAGAAAACATTTTATCAACCTGATATTAATTATTATGAATCCCTCACTAAAATAATTAAGGGAGATTTGCATTTTTGGTCTTCAATCGTTGCAGTTTGTTACTAATCTATCATGAACCAATTTTGATGGCATTAGACATCTCCATCATTTACAGTTTGTTACAAATCACGTCTCCATTGACAGATTTTGACTTATTTTTCCTCTTCTTTAAATAAACAAAAATAAAAAAAAGCTAAAAACAATAAAAAATAAAAATAAATGCAAATGAAGTCCCATAATTTTTAAAAACTACAAAGTAACTTCTTCATTCACCCCACCACATCCATTTTGGTTAGATTCCGGAGCAAGTGGAGTTCCGTGGTTGAAAATTTTGTCGGAGGAAATTTCATCAGAGGCGAGAGTTTATAGCTCTTCTTTGATGCCGTTCACTGGCTAAGATTTGGCGTTCGGTGTTATGACCAAAATGGATCATAACATTCTCCAATTTCGCACCCAGATACGGAGGAGGAAGAAGAAGAGAAAGAAGAAAAAGAGCCCCCTCTGAAGAAGCAAAAACCGTTGTCGGACTTGCCCAAACTTGAACCCGTAGAAAATGAAATTATCGAAATACCTTCGGCCATGGAAGCAACTACCCCCAAGCCCAAAATGAAAAAGCCACAATGGCAAAGACAGCCACATATTTTCTAGAGAAGACAATTGAGGGCACTGCTGTTGGCATAACTTATGTTCTAGCTATATGCTCTGTTTTACTTCCACTTTTAGCCGCAACTGGTTACATCTTCAGTATGGTCATTCTCTCTCCAGGTGTCTGTGCATGTTCGTAGGTAGAGGCACATGTACAAAATTCTTAATTCATGCATTTTTCTCACTTTTTGTCATTTATTTTCTGCAGCATTGGTTCTCTCTTATATTGGCAATGACTACTACTCGTCTGTTGGAGGCCTATACAATACAACAATGCCTTTGTACTTCTCGTTTTCTACAGCCTTCTCTGTCTGTAAAATGCCAATCTCACCAAGCTTGCAACATATGAATTCTAACTCACATGTTGCTCCTTGTCTTGTAAATATCACTGACCTAAAAGGTGGGGTGGGGTGGGGTGGGGTGGGGTGGGGAAATAAGTTATTTTGTACTTTTAAAAGGTTACGAGATTTCATTTGCAATTTTCTTTTATTTTTTGTTGTTGTTAACTTTTTTCTATTTTTGTTTATTTAAAGAGAATGGCAAATCAGTCAAAATCTGTCAATGTAGACGTGATTTGCAACAAACTACAAATATTGGAAATGTCTAATGCTATAAAAATTGGTTGAGGATAGATTAGTAATAAACTGCAAAGATTGAGGACCAAAAGTACAAATTTCCCATTAATTAATTACCAAAGGATTTAGTTCTAGTATTTTAATGGGAGAAAATTAATAATAGTAAGGTCTCTATCGTGTGCTGAAAAATATGGTTAAATCTATGCGTACGTTTCCGTTTTATATGAATTGCTTAATTTACATATTTATTGATGAGGTAAAAGTTGTTCCATGTTACATCAAAATTACGTTTTGTTTGGTACATGGCTAAAAGTTGTAGACTTTAGAGCCATTTTTATTGTTTTTTAGTTATTCGCATCTAACAAGCTTGTATTTTACTTCTACAACTTAATTTTAAAAGTCTTGAGCAATTATTTTCAAGATAGAAACATCAGAGAAGAACGTAAAAATTGGTGTAAAAATGATAAATAACATCAGCCGTGATAGCCACTTTGAACAAAAATTGGCCTTTGATTTCCCTATCCTTTCTTTTGGTAATCTTGAAGAAAAGTATTCCATAATATTTGCATTTAAGTGGCCACGTGTGTGCAAAAAGCAGCTTAAAGCAAGAGTAACAAGTTCATTGAATCAAATGATGCCAAAATATATCTATTTTTTTAATTCATTTTCTGCAAATGGACTCCAAGTATATATTCTATGTAATGGGCTAACCACATCAAAAAATTAGATTTTCAACTAATATAGTATGGTAATTTCGGCATATTAGGGCCATATTTTAACGTTACTTTAATATTTTCATTTTAATTACGTACATATTGTATAGTTAGACACTTGAAAGTCTTAACTTTAACCATTCTCGAGCTTCATCATTTGACATTAACTCATCGAATAACATATACTGGATTCTCATTTGGATATGTTTCATGTGTATTATAAACTCATTTATGACTAAAGTGAGAAGATAAAGACTTAAAATTGTAATACAAATATATAGTGATTTGAAATTCTCTAGTACGGTCATCTATTTCAAATTCTTATTGGTCTACCTTGTATAGCAAGCTTAGGAGACTATCATAATCTCTTAAAATTATTAGAAACTATACGGAGTTCTTGTTTCGTTTATGTACGTGAAAACAAAAAACTTAATAAGAAAGAATTAGAGTTGCGACTCATAGTTCACTAAGCTTGAATCAAAAGCACACTTACTCAATTTGGCATAAAGTTGATGTTGTCTCAATATCTGAAGTACAGTTCCAGATGTTCAATATGACTGGTCATGTCCTTGCTATATACAAGAATGTCATAAAAAAAAACTAGGACATTTCTCCTCAACTGTTACCTGAATATTTCATTCATCAGACTTTGGAATGTGGCTGGTGCATTGGTTAACCCAAAGGGCATAACCTTGAATTCATACAATCCTTGGTGAGTCTTAAAGGCTGTTTTATACACATCCCCTGGCTTAACCCTGATCTGATGATATCCAGCTCTAAGATCAATCTTTGTAAAGTAATTTTCCCCATATAATTCATCAATTAACTCATCAATTAAGGACATAGGGTATTTATCTTTCACAGTCATGTTATTGAGCTGTCTATAATCTACGCAAAATCTCCAAGTGCCATCATTCTTTTTCACCAATAACATAGGAGAAGCAAATGGGCTGTTGCTGCGTTGAATAATTCCAGTATCCAACATTTCCTCAATCAGTTTTTCTATCTCAGATTTTTGTATGAAGGGACATCTATAGGGTCTAATCTGGAATGGCTGAGATCCTTCTTCGAGTGGAATGTGGTGATCATGCAGTCTTTCTGGAGGTAAGCCCTTAGGCTCTTGGAAAACATTATCAAATTCAACCAAGATGGGTTTAAGTTGTTCTGGAGTTTCTATTTCTTCCTCTTCTAAGATGGTATTAAGCTGCCCCACCAGTCCATAATTTTGTTGGACAAGTATGGACTCCAATTGAGAACCATTAATTAGTTCAATCCCACCATCAATATTCCCACTACAAAGTGTCACTTTCTCCCCTTTACTCATAAAACTGATATGCCCTTCCTTGAAATCAAAAGTCACTGGTCCAAATTGGCTCAACCAATTGACCCCTAGGACCATGTCACTACCTCCAAGTGTTAAGGTCCTCAGCTTATACTGAAACTCTATTCCTTGCATCTGCCAGAGTATAGGTTGACTCACTGATTTACTGTCCAATTTCTGTCCATTGGCCACAGTTACAGTTAAAGGCTTGCTGTTATCAGTATGATACCCAAGAGATTGTACCAGCTTGTCATCTATGAAGCTATGGGTACTTCCACTATCTATCAAAATAGATATACTTCTGCCCTTAACTCTCCCTGGAATTCTGATAGTTTTGTGGACAAAGGTTCCCATCAATGCATCTAGAGAAATTTGCATGACTCCTATGTCTTCCTCTTCAGTCAACACCTTCTCCCCTGTCTCCTCTTCTTCTTCTTCCTCAGCTACCAATATATAATTTAACATTCTGTTCTTACAGACATGTCCAATAGCATATTTTTCATCACATTTGAAGCAAAGACCCAAATTTCTCTTGGTCTGCAATTCAGCAAGGGTAAGGGTTTTATAGGGAAATTGAGGGCTTGGTTTTTTGTTTTCTGTAGGCAGTGATTCAGGTGGTTTTGGATGGATATAAGGCTTGTGTGTCTTGGTATTTTTACTAATGGCTGATATGGTGGTCTCTTGTAGTAAAGCAATCTCAATGGCTTGGGATAAAGATGAAGGTTTAATCATTTTCACCATAGATCTAATTTCTCCCTTCAACCCACTTGTAAACACAAAAATGTAGTAAGATTCTGGTAGGTTTGGTAAAGCTTGCATGGCTTGAGCCTTTAGTTCCTCAAACTTTTCCACATACTCAGCTATTCCCCCATATTGCCTAATTTTGCAGAAAGTTTCTATCACTTCTTCACCAGTAGTTTCAGCAAATCTCCTGCATACTTCAGTGGTTAAGAGTCCCCAATCAGCATTTGGATGGCTAGACTGGAACCCATGAAACCACACATCTGCCTTATCCTTTAGATACATTTCAGCTATACCCACTCTCATCTCATCAGGTATTTGATGTAATTGGAAATACTTGTTGGATTTCCTTACCCACTCTCTCGGATTCTCACCACAAAATTGAGGAAAATCAATTTTAGGAAGTTTACGATTCAATCTGGTGTCATTCCCATTCCTCCCAGTTCTAGCTTCACTCCCAAATCTCCCACCCAACACACTCCCTTCATCTGAGCCCACAGGAGATCCTTCCACTTGCCTCTCTTTAGACACACTCCCTTCTACATTTTTATCCTTGGACATACTCATTTTTGCAAGCATAGCAACTATAGACTCGTATTTATCATTCATCTCTATCATATAATTGTCATGTTTAGTATTCAATGATCTAAGAAGTTTCTCAGTTGAGTCTACCTTACCAGCAACTGTGGTGCAAGCAGCCCCCAAATCGTTTATCTCCTTGCCAACCTTTCTCTAATTCTCTTCACTAGCTTTCAGTCTGGTTTCCATTCTGTGTGGGATCTGTTTGCTCTGATACCAAATGTAATGAATGGAGCTCCAACAATGGAAAAAAAACCCACTCAAAATCAACAACTGGAATTCAAAATCAACAACTGGAATTCAAATTATAAATCTGAATTTATATTTAATAAAAACAATTGAATTACAATAGAATATAATCCAATGAAGAACAGAAACGAGGAGGATAACAAATAGAAATGGGAAATGAGCACTGTGATTTCAGTTAGAATTCATCAAAACTGACTTCTGTTCCCTCGGCTGACTGTATATAACAGAAAATAAGAAAAACGTGTTTTCATTATTACAACTTTAAATATACGTAAGGAACTTAAATCTGATCAAAACGGCGTCGTTGCAGAATAGTTTAAAAATCAGTTGGTTCAGTTATTTGATCTCCCAGTTGCTCCTTCTTCTTCTTCAGTTGTCTTCTTCAGCTGGTTCTTCTGGTGCTTCTTCATCTCCAGCTGGTGTGGTAAGTCCTTCTTCATGACAAAAAGTCGTTTTTTGCTAAAAGTACCATTATACCCTTGTCTTGAATTAAAATAAGAAAAAAGAAAGAAAAAGAAAGACAATGAAAAAAGAAAAGGAAAAAGCAAAAACTTTATTCTTTCTAAATCATTGCTTTAAGAAGTGCTGTTTCCATTGAAATTTATTCTTCATAGTATTTTAAGCCTAATACAATTTGTGAGAAATATAGTTCACAAATCCGTTTCTATCTAATGCAAAATCACATTTTTGGTTAAATACAATATATCAAAAACCGACTCAAACATCGACATGTAAAGGGTTGAACCGAAGTTGACTCGGTAATTTTAAAAAAAAAAAATTAAAAATGAAAAGAATAAAAAACAAATTTTTGGAAATCACAAAATTGCTAAAAAACATTTTTTTCCCCATTCTTTTGATCCATTTCATACAGGGTGGGAGATGAATTTCAGTGGTGAATTACAATTAATTATGGAAAAAAATAATTTTTAAAATTGGTGAAATTGGGAATGGTTCAACGAGTTCCACAAAATCAGGAGGGTCGACGAGTTTTGGGGCTGGTTTTTTAATAGGGGTTTTTCTACATAACAAGCATAGTTTTCAGTTTCATTGGCTAAACCGACTGGGTCAGGCCGGTTCTAATAACATTGGTTAAATACGTGATTGAGATGAGAGGTCCACGTGGGCGTGCCTCATTGGTGCATTTGGAGGGCATAGATTGTGCTACTCCTTGATCAATCCTAGTCTTGGAGGATTGAAATTGTGCTATTTCTTGATTAATCCCAACCGTTGGATTAAACCAACGGTCAAAATTAATCTGTGAGGCGTAAGTGCGCCTCAATCTCCAGCAACCCTCATTGATTCGGCTTTTCATCTATCTCTCCTCTCTTATCTCTCTATCTGAATTAGATCAATAGGTACCAATGAGTCCATCTTAATCCATAGATTTAGACCTGGCTGTGCACAAAGCTGGAGTCCAAATAATAACGCTTTTAATTCAACCTCCAACTCCATACTGGTGCTTGTACTGAATGACTATAAAATTGCAAATATGATATTCGTATTAAGCTTTCATTGTCCTCTTTGCGGTTTGGGGTTGATACAGTGGTTTCCCAAGAATATCGAGACACATTTTTACACATATTTTCTACCGTGATAGTTACAATTGGTAAAAGAATTGATCAAATAAATTAAAAGATAAAACTTGTCTTTTTTGTGCGTCTCAATCAGCTTTTGTGCAAAGCTATTGAACAATGACCTCTTTCAAACCTAAAAATTTTATATTAAAGTGCACATCTATGATATAATTATCAAGTTGAATATTAGAGTTGTTTAGATAAAACTTAGCAAGTTGAACCAACTTTGGCTAGTTACGGTGCGGTGGGGTGGATGGTGAAATGTTTGATTTTTTTAATTTTTTAAATAGAAAAATAAATTAAAATTTAAAATTGGTAGTGTTGGCTTTTTTTTTTTCTTTTTCTGAAAATAAAAGAATAAATTAAAATTTAAAATTGGATTGTCCAGTAAGCTCAAAAGCGGGCTGAGTTGACCTAGTAAATATGAGACCGTATAAAATCGAGATGGGTTGTGCATAATTAAAATTTCTATTTGTGAAAAATTTATCTTTCTTTTTATGTTGTAATGATAAAATTAAAATTTGAATTTTAAATAATATGATTACTTAATAATAAAAAATAATTTAATAAAAAAATTAAAGTATGGGACCTATTTTCACTTTTTATAAAGATTAGGAATCCAATTACGAATTTCTATATTAAAAATAAGGTTAGGGACCATTTGCGCCAATTGAAATGTTGAAAAAAAATGTAACTTGACCATTTTACCCCTACTAATAAAGACAAAAAAAAAATTTAGGGACCATTTGCGCACCTAAATGAAAGGTTTTTAACGGATTTTTGACGGAATCCGTCAAAAAAGACCAATTGCGTACTTAAATGGATAGATTAGGGATCATTCCGTAAAAAATGAAAGGTTAAAGATCATTTGCACACTAATGTGATACGTTGGGGACCATTTGCACCAATTTTCCTAAATAAAACTTCGGCAATTGCTTTGTGTGCGCGCTCGAGCATGTTAGAGAATTATCGATACTGGCCCAAGAGTCTAACGAAGCCCAATTTATCTACAACAACACAGTGCTGACCATTATCTAAGTGACATTTTCATAAATAAACTAAAAATAAATAAATTAGTTCTCAAAATACTTTTCAACTTTTTTTTTTTAACAAAATACTCTTTCAGATAAATTTTTTTAGACCAATATTTATTCTTTTATTTTTCACCAATATCTTATTCTTTTATTACGAAATTACACATTTTTGTTAAAGGAAATATTATACTAACTACTTACCAATCTTAAAATAATTCTAAATCTAACAACTTAACAAATTTATTTTAACAATACTACATAATTAATATTATATTAATTAATAAAATAATAAATTAATTATTTGCATGATAAGTTTTTCATCTTTATAATATCTCCACTTTAGTCTATATACTTCTTCTTTCATTTCAATTTTGTCATCTTTTATTTGCAACCCAAATCTTTCAAATTTTAAATTTTTACAAGTTGGTCCCCATATATATATATATATATATTATCAATTTAGTCATTTTTAGTATCACTATTTGATACAGATGTTACAAATGATATTTTGTATCACTGAATATGTTATTAAACATGTTACATATTACATTATATTATTTTACACATCACATGTTACATGAATTGGTATTTTGTATCACTGATGTTACGTATGTTACAAATGATGAAATCAATAGTTTTATTTATTAAATTTGACATTGTGTTACACATCTATATCATACTGATGTAACGCAGTATCAATAGATTTTTAGAGTTCAATGTATATATTAATACAAACTTATTGATTTTTAGAGTTGGTTTTGTAGTTGTAACAATTTCTATTTAGTATCGTGATCTGATACAGATGTTACAAATAATATTGTGTATCATTATTTGATACAGATGTTACAAATGATATTTTGTATAACTGAATATGTTACACATTATATTATGTTATTTTACACAGCACATGTTACATGAATTGATATTTTGTATCACTGGTGTTTTACATCTTAATTTGTAACACAGATTGTTACAAAATATCATTTGTAACATTTGTATCAAACATTGATATACAATATCATTTGTAACATATGTATCAAATAGTTATTATAAAAGACTAAATTGACATAAAAGTATAAATATGAGGATCAAGTTGTAAAAATTCACAAGTTGAAAGACTTGGATTGCAAATAAAAAAGGAAGTATATGGACTAAAGTGGATATATTATAGAGATGAAGGACTTATCATGCAAATAATCAAGAACTTAAGTAGCAAATTTACATATTCAGTTACCATACATTATTTAATATAATAAATTAAAATAATAACTTTTAAAAAAACAGTGTTTTTAAAATAAATGAAACAATAATGGTTTTTTGAAATTATTTTAAAAAATGATTTATTTATGAAAAAACTCTTTTGTTAAACTTATTACACATTTGTAACAAAACTGTCCTAGGCCGCTGCTACCACTACTATTGACATCGTCATTATACAAAATATAACACTTGTAACAAACTAACGTAAGATTTGTAATATTTCTAACAAACATGCATAATTTTAAAATATTAAAATAAAAGTGGTGTTCTCCTGCCCATTATGGACAGGACAAAAACCACAAACTGCTGAGGTGGAGGATGATTCACTTTGCTGAAGTGGAACCAAACATTATCCAACAAAATGAACAAAAATTAAATGGGTCCATTTCCATTCACGTCAAATTTCACGCCCAAAAAAAACCCTCATTTCTCCATTTCTTTCCGCCGTTCACTGGTCACCCATCTCTTCGGCAACATTTGAGCTCCGTTTTCCATCCAGTACTATTTACTGACGATCAAGACCCACTTTCCAGTTGCAAATTTTGGGGTAGGTAGCGCGAATCGGAATCAATTTCTGTCTTTTTGAGCTCAAATCTTTTTTCTTTTTTCGTCTCTAAAATGTTCCGGCAGCCACCGGCGCGAATCGGACATGAGTGTGGCATTTTTGAGCTCAAATCTTGTTTCTTTTTTGCCTGTTAAAGGTTCCAGCAGCCACTGGATTTTTGAGCTGAAATGTTATGTTTTTGTTGCCAGTTAGTGCCAATTTTTTTCTGTTTATGAAAATTTGCAGCTGGAAAGTGGGTCTTGACCGTCGGTAAATAGTTCTGGACGGAAAACGGAGCTCAAATGTCATCGAAGAGATGGGTGACCAGTGAACGGCGGAAAGAAATGGAGAAAGGAGGGTTTTTTTGGAGCGTCAGAGTTGATGTGAATGGAAATTTTAATTTTTGTTCATTTTGTTGGACAATGTTTGGTTCTACTTCAACAAAGTGAATTATCCTCCACCTCAGCAGTTTGTGGTTTTCATCCTGCCCATCAACACCACTCATTCAAATAAGGAAAAATTGCCTATAAGTCATTTGTACATGACTTGTTTCAAATTAGGTAAAAATATTTTTTTAAATTGTGATTAAGTCATACTTTTATCAATATTTTAAATTAATTCTAAAATCACCCATTGCACAGCTCCAGCGACCTTCGCACTGCTACCGCCACCGCCGCCGCCAATCAGCATACCAAACATGCATAAGAGTTTCAGTTTCTTTGCACAGCTGCATCGTACCTGCTTCTCTCAACAAGGAAATCTGGAACACAATGAATTTAGATTAGAAGAAAGAGTTTCTTAGTGCGAGGATTTCAGATTCAGATCTAAAGATACTTTTTAGTTTATCATAGAAATTAAAAAAAATGTTCTTGTTAAAATCAAACCCATTTTTTATGGCCGAAGAAATTATTAACGCCAAGAAGGTGATGACATATTTGATTCCCTTCACACCAGTGTATCTGTACAATTGACATTTTTATTACCTAGTAAATGTTATCAAATGTCAAATGGAAAATGGGTGGTATTGGTTATAACAACTCAATGTTATAGGGAAGAAATGGAAGGTATTGCAATCATACTTATTTTTTGATAAATGCACAAGGTCATGAGAGTCATGACAATATTCTAAGGCTTGTTAGTTCATAGAATCACCTATACTGGAAAGACCACTCCACTCAAATCCAACTGTGTCTCGAATTAGGGAAGAATATCCTTTCCCATTATTACGTTATGGAAAGACCCAATAAAATGGAAATGCACCGACTCAACTACCTCTTGAATGCCACCACAAACATTGTTAAAAGAGAGCATGATGTTTGATAGAAAAACAATATCACAGAAAACATTATTAGTCATGTGTATTGTTTGATACTGTATTATAGAAAACAGTATCACAAAAAATCTGAGTGTTATAATGGCAAGGTTTTATTTATGATACCGTACTTTTATCTTTGATACTGTTTAATTATGACAAAGTTTGAACCTGTGATAATGTTTGAATGTCTTAGTTTTAATTCATGATACTGTTTTGTTTAGGTAATGTGAATTAGTAAATTTTGATACTGCTTTAATCCATGATACTGTTTTAATTCTATGATACTGTTTGAATGTCTTAGTTTTAATCCATGATACTGTTTTATTTAGGTAATGTACATTAGTATATTTTGATACTGTTTTAATCTATGATACTGTTTTAATCCTATGATACTGTTTGAATCTATGTGGAATGAGTTTTATTTATGATACCGTGCTTTTATCTTTAATACTGTTTAATTATGGCAATGTTTGAACCTGTGATACTGTTTGAATGTCTTAGTTTTGTCTATGATACTGTTTTAATCTATGATACTGTTTTATTTAGGTAATGTGCATTAGTAATTTTGATACTGTTTTAATCCATGTTTTAATCTATGATACTGTTTTGCATAATACAGTATCAAACAACACACATGACTAATTAAATAGTATCAAAGATAAAAGCATAGTATCATAGTCATTTGTGTTGTTTGACACTGTATTATGTAAAACAGTATAACAGAAAACAGTATCACAATAGAAATGAACATAGAATTCACATACGTGCTCAGGATTTTTATTATAATATGTTTTCGGAATGGTCTCGACAAGCCGGTCAAGACCAGTGCCTTTGCCACTGTGTATGATGGATTTTACTCATTTGAAGTCGTCTATTTAGCTTAAAATGACAATCTTTAATTTTTCTTGTCAAAACAGTATCACAAATCCTCTAAAACAGTATCACGGATAAACGTATCTTTCAATAATATAGTTGCAACTATATTATTGATTGTCCTAGATAATGTGCACATACTATTATTGATATTGAATATTGATATCTTCTTCCCCAAATTCTTCTACTTATCCTTCCCTCTTCATTCTCTTCTTCTTTCTCTCTGTTACATTCTGCATCACTAGGACAATCAATTATATTGGCTCTCATTTTCTAACTTCCATTTTCCCTTTACCACTAAGTTTACACGAAGAAACTATAAGGCTATTGTGCATCCTTTACCCCAGGCAAAAAATTTGTGAAGTACCCTTCTCAATTAATGTGTTAACCAGCAATTGAACCTTTTGAAGGTACCTCTCAGTTTTGTACTTTTTCATTTGATAAGCAAGACATTTGCAATGGTCAGAGCAATTCTCTTTTAAATTATCTGAAGGTATATAAACTTGTAAAAGCACACAAATCTTGTTAATCCACCTCAAATCATGCAGTATATTAAAATCCACCTGCAAATCCTCTAAAACAGTATCACAACAAAACAATATAACAAAAAAACAGTATCACAATTAGCATTTTTTACAATTAAGGGTATGTTGGTCTTTTAGCTCTAAAATCTGACTTTAATTGAATTAAGTTTTGAATATATAACTTTAGAGTCTATAAGTGTCAAAACAGTGACCGACCTTGAATTTACTCTTAAAATAAATAGTGACTATTATCTGAATCAGCATCTTTTGTGTCCGTTTACTCCATATTCAATGTGTCTAGTGTCCATGGGCCAAATGGTTAGTGGCCCAATTTTATGACTGATATGTTGGTTTGGTTTGTACCTTGTAGTGTAGCTGCAACATAAATATTTTAGGTAAAATTCCAGCTGGAGTCCTTAACCTTTAATAAGAGTGACATTTAGTTCTCCAACTTACCAAGTATGGCACATACGTCCCTAGCCTCTCAAAGCCGTGCAAGCGTGAACGTCAGTTTAAGGGTTAAAAAGTCATTTTTTGTTAAAAGTACCATTATACCCTTGTCTTGAATTAAAATAAGAAAAAAGAAAGAAAAAGAAAGACAATGAAAAAAGAAAAGGAAAAAGCAAGAACTTTATTCTTTCTAAATCATTGATTTAAGAAGTGGTGTTTCCATATAAATTTATTCTTCATGGTATTTTAAGCCTAATACAATTTGTGAGAAATATAGTTCACAAACCCGTTTCTATCTAATGCAAAATCACATTTTTGGTTAAATACAATATATTAAAAATCGACTCAAACATCGACCTGAAAAGAGCAAGGGTCAAGGGTTGAATCGGAGTTGACTCAGTGATTTTTAAAAAAATATAAAAAAAATGAAAAGAATAAAACAAGGTTTTGGAAGTCACAAAAACTGCTAAAAAGCATTTTTTTTCCCCATTCTTTTGATCCATTTCGTACGGGGTGAGAGATGAGTTTTAGTGGTCATTTACAATTAATTATGGAAAGAAATAATTTTTAAATTTGGTGAAATCGGGAATGGTTCAACGAGTTCCTCAAAATCTGGCGGGTTGATGAGTTTTGGGCTGGTTTTTTTAATAGGGGTTTTTTTCTACATAACAAGCCTAGTTTCCAGTTTCACTGGTTGAACCGACTAGGTCGGGTCGGTTCTAATAACATTGGTTAAATACGCGACTGAGATGAGAGATCCACGTTGGCGTGCCTCATTGGTGCATTTGGAGGGAAGAGATTGTGCTACTCCTTGATTAATCCTAGTCTTGGAGGGTTGAGATTGTGCCATTTCTTGATTAATCCCAACCGTTAGATTAAACCAACGGTCAAAATTAATCTGTGAGGCGTAAGTGCACCTCAATCTCCGGCAACCCTCATTGATTCGACTTTTCATCTATCTCTCCTCTCTTGTCTCTCTATCTGAATTAGATCGATAGGTACAATTGAGTCCATCTTAATCCATAGATTTAGACCTGACTGTGCACAAAGCTGGAGTCCAAATAATAACGCTTTTAATTCAACCTCCAATTCCATACTGGTGCTTGTACTGAATGACTATAAAATTTCATTGTCCTCTTTGGGGGGTTTGGTCAAGGTAACGAGTTGGGGTTGATACAGTGGTTTCCCAAGAATATCAAGACACATTTTTAAACCTCTCCATGTACTCCAAGTGGAATTCATCAGTACAGTACCATAAAATGTGAGTTAGTCTCATGGAGGATGATTGGTGCTTTGCCTCATTATTTACGGGGCACTATATAAATAGTAAGTAAAAAATATCAAGATAAATTATACATATAAAACGACAATTAAAAATTTTCAATTCATCAAAATTGTCCATCATGACGAATTTTTATATTCTTAAATTGTTTAACATCATCATCATCATTACAAATATTATCAAAAATATATTTCTCAATGTATATAATCATTTATCCATTCATCTCTATTCCGATTGTGCAATTGATCGTTTATGATATTCATAGCTGAAAACATACTTTCTATCGTGGTAGCAATTGGTAAAAGATTTGATCAAATAAATTAAAAGATAAAACTTGTCTTTTTTTTTTTTTGTGTGTCTCAATCAGCTTTTGTGCAAGGCAATTGGATAACGACCTCTTTCAAACCTGAAAATTTTATATTAAAGTGCATATCCACGATATAATTATCAAGTTGAATATTAGAGTTGTTTAAATAAAACTTAGCAAGTTGAACCAACTTTAACTTATCAAAAGCTGAAATAAACAATTAGATTCAAACATGTCAAACAAATAAGCAATATAAATTTTATTTATTTATTTTTTAGAAAATTGAGTCGGGCCTAGGCCCCCTCTTGTGCCTATGTATGTCCGCCTAAGCTTCGAGGCAAAGTTTATGAGCGGCATAAGCATTTTAAGACTGAACGCATCTATTAGATCATTCAATCTACAGAATCCTAATCCTCTTTCTTGATACGGATAACAGAGCTCACTCAAATTCGACATATGAATACATGTTTTATTAGTTTGATCAACCCCAAAAAAAGAAACCAATCAGATTTTCAATCTTCTTCAATATAAGCCTGGGTAGCTTGATAACCTGCCACAAATATATTGAGATAGAAGATAGAACACTTTATACTAATGTTATCCGTGCCCCTAACGAAAGAGATGCATTCTCTCAACCTTGTATTGTGATATTTATCCCCGGTATAAGCCCATCATATAGTTATGTTTTCGTTATATGTACTTAGAATCTCTAAATCGTGGTTCAAAATCAAAAGGAGCAAATTGCAGTTTGGTTTGATGTGGTTTGGAGGCTTACCAGACCATAAAAAATAAAATACACCTAAAACCATTTCCAAACCAAGCCGTAACCGTACTTAGTGTTTGTGTGTGCTTATATACATTTATAAGTCGGTCAAATAGCATTTTTATCCATACATTTCGTAGAATCTACAACTTTTATCTACACATTTCATAGACCCAGTGCTTATAATTGATAAAAATCTTTACCAAATATATTCTTTGATAGTGGTAGCAAATGGGCTGAGTGGGCCAACCTGACCCATCATGGAGCGGGCCACACATGAAATCGGGTTGGACTGGCACTGGGCCGATTTTACACAGGCCAGTAAATTAATGGGCCATTAGGCCAGCTTAACCTTTTTTTTTCCCCAAATATTTATAGGTTAATACTGGTTGAAAGAAAAAGTCATTTGAGTGGATATATCAACTGTTTTTTTTTTTTTTTTAACATAAAGCTGAAGACATTTTCATGTTTATGACGATTCTCGAGAAAACCTTAAAATTGAAGGGATCTGAATTTGAGTAGGGATGAAAATGCAGAAAGCTTTAAATAGGATCTCATATTTCTGATTCAGTCAAATATAGAAAATTATCTTAAGTTTTCAAGGATAGAGAAATCCAATTCCGTTTGAATAATATTTATAGTCAGATTGACGTTTTGCAATGCTCGATTGGCTCAGACTGCATTTTTTTATTAGTTTAAACTTGAGTGATGAATAGATAATTTTTATATGGCAACAAACTATTATAACCATACAGTAGAAAATCACAAATATTACCAGCAAAGATCTCAAATTGCTGCAACAGGGTGAAGACACCACTTTGTACATAGATATACCGATTTATCTCTTCTTCGCCTTTAAATAGTATGTATTAAAAGAAGTTTTTTCAGAACTCTCATTTAAACCACTCTAACTTTACCTTTCTTTCTTTAGGATTTGACAACAGGTGTAAAAACAAGGTTTTGGGACCAGAGTAAATGAGAGATTTCTGGTTTTCCTTACACCAAAATGGGCCTTTTAAAAATAAAAATGAGTTAGCCCAAAACAACTGGGCCAAGCCCTTTGGCCCGGTGGGCTAATTTGTTCAGGCCATATAAGGCCAGTTTTAGTGGTCCGACCCAACCTAAAATTCGGGCTATGCGGGCTAGCCCATTGGGCTAGGCCAATTCTGCCAACTCTACTCTTTGAGCATCTCCAATCCACTCCGTCTATTAAATTCTACGTGGTAGGTAAAATAGACGGACTTTCAGTCTATGGCTATTGAATAGACGGTTAAATTAAAAATTCATCTCCAAAGGGTTGTGTCTAAAACTAATATTATCGCTTATGTGGCATTAATTTTTTTTTTTTAAATTGACAGATCTTCAATTTATATTTTCCTTTTCCGACTTTTTTTTTTTTTTTAATAAAATGTTGAATTGGATTTAAATTTGCTGAGTCAATTTTTGTCAACAAGCATTGGAGGGTGTTTTTTTATAACTACGTTTATCTGTATTTATTTGACATGTCTAAAAAATAATAGACAGAGTGCATTAGAAATACCCTTAGATTCTCAAAAGCAAAACAAGAAAACCTAGGTCGAACTCTTTTTCTTATTCCTCTATCTCGAAATTTGATTCACACGCAAGACATGTCTTGTGGTGGCTTACATCTCTAGGGGTTAAACATACCCATACGTTTACTCTTTTCTTTTCCTTTGAAATCCCAACTTATTTTTGTTTCAAAGTAATCATTGTACAAATATATCGTATACGTTTATATCCTTTTTTTAAGGGATAATTGCATCAAAATTCCAAATGTTTCAAAATCATTGAAAATATGCACCTAACCTAAAAAAATGGCACAACACATCCCCAACGTATGAAAAACTTGTCGTGGTAGGTTCTTTATGACCAAATTGTCATTTCTTTTAAATAAACAAAAAAATAAAAAACAAGAAAAAAGAAAAACATAATTGAAAACTAACCATATGTACCCCAAAAAATAAAAAGTAAAAAATGTACCCTAAAAAAATAAAAAGTAACAAATAGGAATAAAGGAAGGCATAAAGGAATGTTTTCAATTAATTTCACTAATTTTTTTCACTAATTTTCACTAATTTTTTTCACTAATTTCAATAAAGGAAGGCATGAAGGAACACATTTCACTAATTTTTTTTCAGACAAATGGTGCAGCAGGTCACCGGCGTAAGATTCGGTGGCGATTTCAATGGACTGATTCCGGTTGCAATGTGGAAATTTGAACTTTTGTTTGCCTACCTTTATTTCTATTTACGACTTTTCGGAGAAGATGACCTATTTGTTATTTGTTATTTTTTTGGGGTAAATTTTTTACTTTTTATTTTTTGGAGTATATATGGTTAGTTTTCAATTATATATATATTTTTTTCTTGTTTTTTTGTTTATTTAAAGAGAATGACAATTTGGTCATAAATGACCTACCACGTCAAGTTTTTTATACGTTGGGGATGTGTAGTCCTATTTTTTTAGGTTAGAGGCATATCTCCAACGATTTTGAAACGTTCGAAACCTTTGATGCAATTATCCATTTTTTAATTAGGATCCACTCAGGAGATTGAGTCGAACTCATATAATTTGAGCTCTGGTGGTTTGTGTTTGTCAACTTTAATCCCGCATGTTGACAAATAGTTAACAAGTAATATAATGATAAATAGGATGTCGGGCCTTTGAGGACTCAATTTCTACATATTTTACTCTAATTAATACTAACTCTAATTTAAGAAAAACGCACAATCAATTTTTTGGAGTTTTACGAACTTATATCTAATCATTAACTTATACCTAATTATCTATTAAACTCTACAATCAAAATAAGCAAACAAACTATTGGATTTAATTAAATCATGAAAGGCACTAGGATTCTGAATCCATTGTTGTTGACATACTTTAATCATCAATTGCCTTGTTACAATTAATTTTCCTTTTATGTTGACAATCGATATTCTTTAAATGTCAATGTGCTCTCTCGATACAAATTAAATCAATTCTATAGAGATATATGCGAAAAGATAAAGAATGCAACACAAAGCTATCCAAAAAATTGCACTAAGCATAAAAGTATATCTCTATCTCCTCTCGGACTTAATGTTGTTTGTTATTTGAGCTAGACACGTGTAACAACTCTCGGCATCAATACAAATTCCAATAACTACCTTTGAATTTGCTAAATTATAGGATGACAATTAATTTAATAACAAACCATCCACAGAAGCAAGAATTTAGATGCCTACGTAAAAAATCAATGATGCATTTTTAATCAATAGTCTCTTTTGATTGTCAATTGATTCTGTACTTATATGTGAATCTAATTATCTCTAATTAAATTACAAACATATAAATATGTATTAATTCACAAAGATCATCACATAACGATTTCATAGAGCATATTGACATAAACCATCAATTATAGGACCCCGTGTTGTTTATTACTATGTGTTAATTTATATCAAATATCACAAAAGCAATATAAATCACTAATGCGTTCCAGTGGTAGCTAATCATAAAAAAGGAATAAGAGAATAATAAACAATTAACCCGAAATCAAGACTAAAAACTAGCAATTTATGGATTAAAAAATCAACAAGGTTTCATCAAAATCCTAGTCTCAAGGGTTCTAGCCTATCATATTGGAGTTACAAAAATAATTAAATAATTAGAAGTACATCACCCGAAATGGAAGAAAATAGAAGATAAATCTTGACCCCTTGAATGTTGTGAACAAGTTCTCTAACAATCTTCTTCTTCTTCTTAATTGAAATCCAAAAAAACCAAGATTGTTGTCAATTCCCAAGAGAAATCTCGTATTTTTGCCTTCATTTCTCACCAAAAATTCAACTTTGTAAGAGTTCTCTTATTTATAAGTGTTCAATTAGGGTGGAATTTCGTGTCCAAAGTCTCCCAAAATATGTCCTAAAAATCTACCTAAAACAACTAAAATTTAGCTCCAGAGAACGTTCACTGGGGCGGGATTTTTGCCCACTCGAGCAGACTAAGATATACTAAATTTTCATTGAAACCCGCCCGAACGGACATAGGGATCCTCCGTCAAGGACTGATATTCAAACGATTATAACTTCTTGTAGAAAACTCCGAATTGTGGTCCCCAAAAAGTGTTGGACTCATAATTCAATTATATTTACAATAATATATCATTTGCCTTGTCGAGATTTTTGTACCAAACTTTGTGCTCAAATTTTTTCACATGCTCTGGTCGTAGGTTTCTCAATGCACTTATTTGACTTTCGGGTGTTTGTTCGTTCACTTCAACTCTTTATTGTCACTCCAAACACACCTTAAACTTCTTGATTTTATCTTATTTCTCATCTTCTAATGTTTGGTTCTTGATATTCACTTCAAAAACTCAATTTTTTCTCATTTTTCCGTCAATTTCGCCAATGCAACTCAAGTTCAAGAATTTCATCCTACAATCACGAAAATGAACTAAAACTCAATAGTTATTAACTCTGAAACATTTAAAACTATAGAAAAACTCTTCATTAAAGAGTCGAGGCACGTGTATATTACACTTAATAGTTTGAACATAGGCTGGATCAACTCTTGCATTTAAATCATTAATATGGGTCCAATCCATTAAAGACAAGAGATTCATGTACTTTTAAATCATATGTAATTACTAAAATTACAATATGAATAAACATTATATTCGATTATTGAGCTCGTGTTAAAAGGATGTTCGTCCCTAAATATGGAGTGATAGATTTCGTGTCGTGAATCTATATTCTTGAGTTTATTTTCCTTAACTTCCAAATAGTAAGTATTGATTATATATTTATCTCAGTTATTGACACATCAAGAAGTTCGAGTTCATAAATAGAGTTCACTATTCACTTAAGATTCAAGTAACTTATTTAGTGATCGAGTATGATTTAATATGTAACTAGACTGTAGTTCAAATTAAATCTTACATAACCCAGTCCAATACATTCTCAATGCATCTGTGTTGATCCAAACTCCATTACTTCTATGGCCAATACAAGTCATCACCTAATAATGAGATATACAATAGTATGATTTTTTTTGAAATGAAATGTCTACCTTCATTCATTGGTCATAGAAGAATAAACCTTGGATCATATTATGAGTCACATCTTTTATACATTTACAACTCATAATTATATTTATGATCCCTATCCTTCAATGTAAGCTCACTACCTCTAGATATGCTCATTTATAAGGCACATAAAACATTATTTATTAGATAAATAAAATGTCGAACTCTATACCGAAATATGTTTTTACGGCATAATCCTAAGAGTTTGGCACGTGAGAGATATTATGTGATTGTCACAAATTTTATATATTAGACAATTCTCTCTTTTAGAGGTCATGATTTTTCGAACAAAGAGCCTATTAAATTGGTAGTACCTGAAGGCACAGTTCCATACTTGTGCAATATTATGGAGGTAAAAAAATTTCAGACCATATGAGTTCTCTCAATGCAATCGTTTTGAATTGGAGGGAGGCTATTCAAGTCAAATTTAATGATGATGACAAAAAATTAGGACTCATTTGGTCTCTTTAATCTTTTTATGGGCACATGAAACCTATTTTGATGTGTAAATTTTAGAGAAGTTTCTAGTAAATTGATTTTTGAGTAAACATCGAAACTAACGTTTTACCTGAAAATTTATAATTTATAACTGGTAATTGAAAAAAAAAAAAAAAAATACTATATTAGCACTTTGATGGAGGTTTGGACAACCAAGAAACCTCCAGAAAAACTATTAAGGAGATAGAGCATAGTCAATAAATGCCGATAATAACAATGTTGTTAACGTGTGTCTCTCTTGACACTGATGTTATTTGAGAATGATATGTTTATGTTTATGGTACGTCGCTAGTTGCTACAATAATAAAGTGAAGGTACTAGTAAGTCCACAAGTTTGTACACAAAAATTGGTTTATAATATTTCCAAGAGACTCTTTATTCGTAAAGAGCATCTTTTGTATTTTAGAGAGCATCTATAAATTTAGAGAGTAATTTTTTTTTGAAGTATTCATATAACTTCTTTATTTTTAACACTTCATTTTACTTCTCCCAATAAGTATTTATTATTTTTACTCTATTTTATTTTATATATACTATTTAATTCAATCAATATATGGAGTATTGAAAATTAGAATACTTTAAATATATTTAATTATAGAGAGTGAATTTAGAGGGTCAAACTGCCTATTTTTAAATTTGGAGAGTCTCTTAGAACATAATTTTAAAGATTGACTCTTTGAAATAAAGAGCATAGAACTTATTGAAAATGCTTTTAGCATTAATACAAAGCTTATGATGGAATTAATGTTGATAGATGATGAACTCTTGAATGAGCTAAACGTCGGTGCCGCACCATAATTTTTAACAACTTTTTCAGACTTTGTCAATATGAAAATTTTAAGATTTATTGATTCGAAGTGTATATACTCGTTATGGTAGTGTATGATACATTAAGAAATGTGGTTGTAAAGCAAAAAAGTTCACCCACTTTTACCTAAATGACTTGACCTAGAGATGTAAGGACTAAGAGATGGACCGAGGCAAAATTTAATATTATTGAGCACAAGATGAGCAAGCATGGTTGAGCACCCCATAGGGAATATCTACAAGAAACTGTGGTAACCGAGATGGAATTTGTTGCTTTGATTTCCGTTGGTAACGGTCTTTACTGACGGAAAACTTCCATTGGTAAATCCGTTTATGAAATCTTCATTGCTAATTTACCTACGGATTAGTAAGATCGTCACTAAATTAGCTACGTAAATAGTTGTTGGTATTTACGTAGTTGTTGGTATTTACCAACAATTATTTACGTAGCTAATCAACAACATCATGGGTTGTCACTAATCTGTAGGTGATTACCAATACTTTTTCAATGTAATACTAGCAACAAAAATTACTGACGACTTATTTGTTGCTATATTGCTATAAATGTTCTATTTATATTTTTGTTCCTAAATTACTACGCAAATTTCCAACGAAAATAAATCCGTCACTATGTTGAATTACATTTAAAAAAAAATAAAATTCCACTAATTATTATATCGATATATTTTTCTTGTGAATTTAAAATATTTAAAATACACTATCAAACAAATATGAAATTGCAAACATTTCCATTCCATAACTTCATTGTTCAAAATTACATAGAACCGAGTAATACTGATTCCATTCGGGAAATTGGCGCAAATGGTCCCTAACGTTTACCATTAGTGCGCAAATGGTCCCTAACGTTTCATTTTTGGCAGAAAGGTCCCTAACCTATCCATTTAGGTGCGCAATTGGTCCTTTTAGGTGCGCAAATGGTCCCTAGCAGTGTTTTTTGTCTTTATTAGCAGGAGTAAAATTGTCAAGTCACATTTTTTTCCAACCTTTCAATTGGCACAAATGGTCCGTAATCTTAAGAAATTTGCAATTGGATTCCTAACTTTTAAAAAAGTGAAAATGAGTCCGATACTTTAATTTTTTTTTATTAAAAATTAAAAAAAAAACTAACAAATTGATAATATACTAAATTATTTTGAATATTTTATGAACTATTATAAAATAACCAAAATTGAAATTCATAATTATTAACAAATGTGCTAATTAAAATTATTTTTTTATTATTAAGTAATCATATTATTTAAAATTCAAACTTTAATTTTATCGTTACAACAAAAGAAGAAAAATAAATTTGTCACAAATAAAAATTTTACTTATGCTCAATCCAACTCGATTTTATACAGTCTCATATTTACTGGGCCAATCCAATCCGATTTTGAGCTACAAGGTTATTGGACCAGTCTTATTTTAAATTTTAATTAATTTTTACATTAAAAAAAATAAAGCAAAAAAAAAAAAATGGTTCCACCCACCAACCCCACCCCACCCCACCCCACCCCACCCCAAAAAACGAGCAGAAAGGGAGGGGATTTCTCCCCTCCCCGGTCGCCGGTGCCGGCGACCGGGGAGGGGAGAAATCCCCTCCCTTTCTGCTCGCGCAACCAGGGGGGAGAAATCCCCCCGGTTTTGCCGCGAATAGGGGGGAGAAATCCCCCCGGTTTTGCCGCGAATAGGGGGGAGAAATCCCCCCTATTTCGCTGCGATGGGGGGATCTCTCCCCCCCGTGTTTCCGGCGACGACGAAACACGGGGGGGGAGAGATCCCCCCGTCGCAGCGAAATAGGGGGGATTTCTCCCCCCTATTCGCGGCAAAACCAGGGGGGATTTCTCCCCCCTGGTTGCGCGAGCAAAAAGGGAGGGGATTTCTCCCCTCCTCAGTCGCCGTCCGGCGACCGGGGAGGGGAGAAATCCCCTCCCTTTCTGCTCGTTTTTTGGGTTGGGGGTGGAGTGGGTGGGGTGGGTGGAACCTTTTTTTTTTTTTTGCTTTATTTTTTTTAATGTAAAAATTAATTAAAATTTAAAATAAGACTGGTCCAATAACCTTGTAGCTCAAAATCGGATTGGATTGGCCGAGTAAATATGAGACTGTATAAAATCGAGTTGGTTGAGCATAAGTAAAATTTTTATTTGTGACAAATTTATTTTTCTTCTTTTGTTGTAACGATAAAATTAAAGTTTGAATTTTAAATAATATGATTACTTAATAATAATAAAATAATTTTAATTAGCACATTTGTTAATAATTATGAATTTCAATTTTGGTTATTTTATAATAGTTCATAAAATATTCAAAATAATTTAGTATATTATCAATTTGTTAGTTTTTTTTTAATTTTTAATAAAAAAAATTAAATTATCGGACTCATTTTCACTTTTTTAAAAGTTAGGAATCCAATTGCAAATTTCTTAAGATTAGGGACCATTTGCGCCAATTGAAAGGTTGAAAAAAATGTGACTTGACAATTTTACCCCTGCTAATAAAGACAAAAAACACTGCTAGGGACCATTTGCGCACCTAAAAGGACCAATTGCGCACCTAAATGGATAGGTTAGGGACCTTTCCGCCAAAAATGAAACGTTAGGGACCATTTGCGCACTAATGGTAAACGTTAGGGACCATTTGCGCCAATTTCCCATTCCATTCTAAGATCAAAGAGAATTAACTAATTAACTTGCAAGTCTTCAAAAATATTGTCAAATTTGACTTCTGTGCTACGATCTGTTTCAAATACAAGTAGATATAAGATAGTTATAAAGAGAGACAAAGCAAAATTACTAAAGAAAATGAGTACCGTTTTATCACCAAAACATCAAACCATCCAGTGAATATTAGAAAAGTTTTTGGAATTGTGAATTCAAACAAATCAACATTAAATATTGTTTCAAACTATTATTTGGCTGAGAAGAAATAATCAACTATGCCATTCATTTTAAACGTAGTCATTTTTGTCTAGATTAGAGTATATAGATGGAACAAAAACAGTAGTTCAAAGTATGCCATATCCGTTACTAGGTGATAGCACTTAGGGATTGCAATTTGACCTGCTGCCCTGAACTCACCCCGCGCCCCTCCCCGATTATTCGGGTAATAGGGGCGGGTCTGATATGTAACTATGAACCCATAAGAAAAAGGGTTAGTCCCCCATCTTGTACCTACTCGTACAATCCGTCTATATAGGAGCAATTTCTAGTAGTGAAGGGAACATCAAAGACTAACAATTTTCAGCCTGAAGCCCTAATGAAAATATTTCTAAGCCTAAAAGATGTGAAACTAGAACAATGTCAGAGTCTGAAAGCTGTAAAAAACTGTTGCATGATGATTTTAACTACCACATATACACTCCTTTATAAACTTTAGTGTTGAGAAATGACAACTACAATATTGACAACATTAATACTACAACTATGATTGCCATGGTTAACATTTGACCGGGTTCTCATTTTCCTCCACAACTTTCAACTTTTTTTGAGTCTTCTTCTCCTTCTTATCGACTAGTACGTTTGCCTTTCATCCATATGGTTCATTTCGGTCGCCTTCAATACCAAGTGACTATATTGTGTTCTCTTCTCTTCATCCTCGAGAATTTACATTTCTCTCCTATTTCCAACTCAAACTGTTCCTTTGAAAAGCAAGGGCAGCCAGTTGTTTGTTGAAAATCTTAAGGAAATCCAACTCGTAGGGAGTTTCCAATATATATACACATCCCATGCTTGTTTTTCTGACTGTCTGAAATTGTTTCGAAAATCTCTTCATTTATTTCTCAATAAATAAAAGATGGTGCATTTTTGTCCTTTCAATTCAATTCTATAAATTGTGCTCGAGTAAACCGAGCTTGATCCTCTGTGAATCCATTTCTTACAGTTTTTAACAAGTCTTGGATACCATACATGATACAACACCTTCATTTGTTGGCTCCATTGACTCTATTTCTTCATGTAAATCCATATTTTACAAATTTCCACGTGTCTTGGAAATGACACAACACATTCATTTGTTGATTCCATTGAGGTAATTCATCCCACTGAATTTAGGAAGTTCTGGGTAGTGGCTGCAACATGTCTGACGTCATCTCTAACAATATTCGACAAGTCTCCGAACCACTTTGTTGGATGCCAAGATGGATTCACTAATATTCAAGCATTCACACTCACTATTCACTAGAACACTTTGAGAGAGCGAGAGTTTATTCTTTGTTCAAGGTGTATTTCTCTCTGATTTTCTTATTGCTTCTCTTACAATTTGGTTCACTTTTTCTCAAGCTTCCTAAAATACAGCGTTGTATTTACTACATCTACATGAATAATACACGTGCACATAACATGTATAAATCACATGCACTTTAGACCTAATAATGTGTATTCCTAATTCCTATTAATATAAGGGGTTCATGGTCTTTCTTCTAAATTCAGTGGTAGATAATCGTCAACAATGGATTCAACCTGGTAGGTCGAGATGTTTCCTTGGTATTTTCAGTCCTCCTACAATATACTGATATTGTAGTTAATTTTTGGATAAGATGAACTTTAAAGACAACACTAGACCCCGTCCAATGCAGTAGAAAGAGTATGTTTTAATAATTCAGGATCAATGGTTAAATTGTTAACACAATTAACTAAAATTGAGTAACAAGAGCGCCAACATAGTGAAATAAAGATACAACTCATGAATGTTCCACAGTAAACTAGTTGGTAAAAAGGGAGAAAAATTACCCATCTAGCGTATTTAAAATTTCACGAACTGAATCCCCAAAAGTTGACTTGTTAATCTTGTGGCTTATCTGAACAATAAGCAATGACTAGTGTAAAAAATTGATATTAAAGGA
Organism: Forsythia viridissima; assembly: GCA_030279155.1. Classification (NCBI taxonomy): domain Eukaryota; kingdom Viridiplantae; phylum Streptophyta; class Magnoliopsida; order Lamiales; family Oleaceae; genus Forsythia; species Forsythia viridissima. Next base: position 39,605,274 of record CM059041.1, on the reverse strand, counting down.
GAGTCTGAGTAAAAGGTGTTTCTATACCGAAGATGGAAAAGATGGACGTGTTAAAATCGAATTCTAGGATCCTCCAGTTAGAAAATAAGATGGCATCTCACATTATAACTTTCTGTTTGCAGAGCCAGTAAATCAAGCAGGTGGATATTCGATTGGTGAAAGCTTTTGCCAGGAACAACGAAAATTTCCGGCTACTTTGTTAACCTCCAGAGATACATGGATATTGTATCCTTTGCGCACTTCATCTTTAGCTTTTTGGATGATACCTTCTCTTTTACACTAAATATCAGGAACATAATACAAACAAAATCTGTTAAGGGGAGAATTACAGTGAAGGTGAGCGTGCTAACCGGTACAGTGGAAAACCCCCTGCGAACAGAGTAATAATTTACAACCGCAAATGACATCTTAGAAAAATTCCCAGAATATCCATGAACTGTACCAAAAACTTAAAATTCCTTAAAAGAGAACACAAAAACTAGGTACATATGCAAATCTAGGCCTTGCCTTGTACACACGACTACAGAGCATAAGCTAATGCAAACGAATGAATACAAAGCATAAGCTAATGCAAACGGCCCCCACACGGAACCCTTGGTTTACTATCCCAAGCCTCTCTTGCTTCAAGTAGATGCGGACAATATTGCTGAGCCAATACTTCAACTTGTTCAGCAAACGACTTGTTCCCGTGTTTACCTATGTGAAGAACCATTTGATTCCAACGCTTTCGACACACGTCTTCAGATCTGTCATTGAGCAGATTGTCCCAATCGACGTCTTCTACGCAACTTGAATCTAAGTTAAAAAGCACACTCAGTAGGAGATAGTCATCAACATCGGCCCACATACCTTCAGGTACGATAGGTGTCCTTTTTTAATATTGGGTAATTTTATTCTGCGCTAAGTATCCTTGACATGCCAACGATGTTTTCCAAGTTCATCCGCCAATGCCCTCCACTGGTTCCCATGCACCTTCTATGGGAACCTTCTGGGACTCTCGAACCATTTCGTACTCCTCTTGAGTCCATTTACGAGTATCAGACCTTCGAAACAAAATTTGCGCACGAAAATAGACAGCATTGTAGGGTCTATACGGAATGACAGCCCCTATCTCCTTCTAACAATTTTTCACTTTGGGATATTTTTTACTATTCAAAACCATCTTCAAACCTTCTTCACCTAAGCCATGTTCCTCTATGTACTTATAGACAGCCGCTTCCACAATCTCATCTTCTTCCCCTGCAAACCGCTTACCTCGTACCAGATTATCTCCTTCATCATTTCCCGTTACAGCATTTGAATCATGGGTTGGAGGGAAAACCTCAACATGACTGGAAAATCTTACTTTCTTATTGCTTTTATTTGTTTTAGGATTTTTCAAACTGTTTTCCACTAATTTAGGGTTTTTCTTCTTTCCTTTATTCCCATCTTCTACTTCATTATCCCGTGTTTGATCCAATGTAACACTTCCTTCAGTATCTACAGAATCTTGTGTCAAGATATCTTGCTGAATAGCAAATAAATCATCTGTAGGGTTTTCTCTTCCTCTTCTTCTTCTTCATTTCATTCTTCTCCACAACATCGCCCTCAGCATCTTTTTTCTTCTTCACTGTCTCCCCGTCAATCTGCTCCATTTCAGCAATTTTGTCTTTCTCAAAGCCTTGTTTGCTCTCAACCACCTCAAGAATTCCTATACCAGCAGCCTCATTATTTTCGGTCTTTCTGGACTTCTTCTTATACTTCTTCTCCCTTTTACCAGGCAGTATTTCCATCTTCCTTCCTAGCTGAATAACCATGTCAGCTGCCACACTGATTGATTCTGGGAGAGGACAAAAGAAAAAAATAAATTAGTAGCCACTAAAAGTACTCTTCAGAAAAACAATGTTGTCACTAATTGGCAACAATAAATACTGACTCCAAATCTAAAATTTTTAAACAACTATTCAGGATTTCAAATCGATGTCATTGAGTACTAAATTTAGATAAGTACCTTAGCATGCACTATCAGAAGACACACGGAAACTGTACATTGAAAAACTTAGCCCAAATCCTCCAACCCCTAAAAGTACTATAAGAAATAAACAAATGAAATCGAAGTTATTCTGGTAACGTAATGTAAAAGTTCAAGAGGCGTGAAAACGTACATCAAACCCAACCAAAACCAGCACTGGAAATCTAAATGAGAAAAAAAAAAAAAAATATATATATATATATAGAAACTGAATCTAAACTAATATACCGCTTTTTTGCGGTGAGATTCAACCGTAGGCTCTATTATGATGATGGATTGAGGTGGTGAACAAATTTGGGAGATGGTGGGTTGAGGGAGATAGATTGAGGAGTTAGAGCAGGATTTTGAAGATGATCAAATCTGGGAGATGAATTGAAGCGGTTAGCAATTTTTGGAGGAGATGATTTTATGAGGGGAGAAATTGAAAACGTAGTGACACACAGACATTTAAGTGCTTTTTTCTTCCCGTAGCGGAGAAAACTCCTTACAATCATGATTGATTTCTAAACAATACTGTGAATTGGGTTTTGGGGGTGGGGGGAACCAAACAAGATTTTCCAATTTTTATAAGTTAATACTTATCATTTAAATACATCTTCTCGTGTTCACAACAATAATTCCTCGTATTGTAGTAAAAGTTAATACTTATCTTCAAAGTTGAAAACAAGCATCTCGTAAACAACGTACAAGCCAACAATTTGACTTTTTGTATTGGTAAGTTCATTCTGACTTTCATGCATTTCATTAGGTGGGATCGTAATTGTTGTGTTTAGATAAATGGGCACGAATTATTGGACAAATCAGTGAATTATTGCACGAATTTATTGAAAATATCTCTATTTGTGTTGTATTAAATTGAAGAAGGTAGAACGTAAGTTAACAGCCTGTTGCACCAAGGTAGAACGTAGGTTAACCTACCATAACAAGTCAGTACAAACCGACCATAACCGACTTGGCTGTTGGAGGGGTAGTTAAGAGACCGTATGTTAACCGACCATCACCAGGCAGTCCGTTAATAGTCCGTATGGGTTTCCAGCCATATTTAGCTAATTTCATTTAGAATTTTTTTTCTTGAAATGCAAATATGGCACTCCTTGCTCTTTGTAACTTCGTTGAGTTTGAAAAAAATGACCAAGGTCAGTGGACATGGAAATGGACCGGAGGTAATGGGGAATCTGTTGCTACACTTCATGTAACTGCGAATACATCGTATACGGACAACAAAACCTCCTTAGTGTTGACTCATTGTAATATAATATGGAGTTTGAAATTGTTTTTCCTCAATACAAAATTTTCAATTCTACTGGTAAAGATGACTGGCTGATTGAAATGAAAGAAAATCATCATACTTCTCTTTAGATAACTCTTATGAGAAGGAATTCACCTGCGAATGAACACGACGCAGGTGATGAAGCAGGGGGATGGAGTGCCCCGTAGCATGGATGAATTTTGGGATACAGTGGAGATAGCTCGAGATGATGATGTAATTATTCAGAGACAAATACTACACAGAGACCTCCTGAGATAGTGCAAGACAATGAAGAATTTCCATTTACGAACGAGGATCTCATTTCTACACGTAGACACGAGTCAAATCGAAAAAAGCTGGACCCTAGTTCACGATCATCTTGTACAACAGGTGTGATTCCCGATGGTGGAGATATGCAAGTCTACTAATTGTTTGATACGAACAAAGATCTGCAGGAAGTTGTGCACTTGATTGCATTAAAACATAACTTCGAATTGAAAGAAAAGAAATCAAATAAAATAATGTACATGCTTGTCAGTGTAGATGACAATTGCAAGTGGCGTTTGCAAGCAACAAAGTTTGTCATATTCGATATCTTCGTTGTTCGATAGTATACACGTGAACATACTTGCTAATATGGTACTTGTCGCAATGATCACAGACAAGCCGATCATGATCACCTAGTGGTAAAACCACAATACCTACACACTTGCAATCGACAATTACTACTGTCCCAAAACATAAATTGTAGCAACAATCAATTCAGTTGCCAAGAAATCAATAATGGAACTCTTATATTTTTCTTTTACATTGGAAAAGAAGGCCTCCCCTTTCTCATTGACATCTAGTGTTCCTAGGTCACCAATCGGCTGAAAATTTCGAGATTAAGATTAGCATGAGCCCGATAACGGCCGCATTAGAAAAATCTTGATAACAGTCCGCATTAGAAAAAGCCCGGTAATGTACACGCATCAGAAAAAGTACATCCCAACTAGATTGGCTCATACACAACTATCAATCATTTGCATAATTATAGTTTAAGTACATCCCAACTAGGTTGACTCATACACAACTATAATTCAATCGTTCAAACTTATGTTTTATTTGCAGATCAATCTTCAGTGACTACAAGATTTTTAAATTTTCAACAATATCGTCAATTTTATCTTGCATCCTTCTATTTGTGAATAGCCAATCTTTCACGCATATGAGAGCTTCCAAAATATCTTTTTAGTCTTGATCTTGTTTCGTCCAATACCATGTTACCCGCACTAAAAGCAAGCTCGGATGCCATTGAGACTGAAAATATTAGTAGATCTTGTGCTATTTTTATAATACTGGGTAATGGGTAATTTCTACCACCGTAAAATATCTAAATTGTCTACCTCATCTTTAGTAAACTATAATGATCAAATTGATAATAAATTTCTAATTCGACAGGTATGGTGTTCGTGTCTACAGTTGAACTCGCAAGCGTAAATGAAGTACTAACAACATTACGTTTCTTAGCTATTATGGAAAAAAAAAGAAGATTTACCTTTAGAAGTTGTACTAATGTTAAAAGCTAATGTTACATGAAGTGAAATATAAAACACACTGAACTCCAAATAATTTAATGCGAGAATCCATTACAGCTTCCCTAGAAAAATTAGTGGTACGTTTTGATAATATTTTTGGAACTTTTCCTCTATTGACAAACTAATTTGAAGAAAAATAGATCGTTTCTAAAACTTGAAAATTGGCTAGCAATTTCTACCAATTGTGAAAGTACAAGATTACTAGTTGGGTAATAAACTCCCAATCTAACAATTGTTGCCTTATAGAAAAGTTTCAAAAGTTTCATAACTTTAAATGTAGTTTCCGAATCATCTATATAAAATTGATTCTGCTTTGAATTAACGAATGCATTAACAGCATTGGTACAGCCAACACAAGATTTTAACATAAGAAATGTTGAATTCCATCTATTTGCAATGTCATCAATAAATTTTCTTCTTCTTAATTCAAGATTTTTACAAATTCTTTTAGCCTAGAATCTGAAAAAGAAATATAATTAATAACTACTCTAATTATACATATTTGTGGTGTTATTAATTTCAAATCATCTTTCACAACTAAATTATATATATGACAAATGCACCGCATATGAAATAATTTAGAATCAAATAGGGGTTTAACTGTTTTAATTAAAAGCTCAACACACACAGTAACACTTGCATTATCAAAAGTAATGCTAAATAATTTGTTTAACACACTAAATTCATTGAATACTTGTAATAAATTTTCACACAAAATTACTCAATTATGTGGATATTCAAATAAACGAAAAACAATAATTCTCTTGTGTAGTAACCAATTATTATCAATAATTCAGCCATTGTATGAAATAATTTCAAACAATCAGAGAAAACAATTTTTTTACTTACAATCATGTAAGAGTGTTCAACATACTTTTGCTGGAACTCTTCAAAATACAAATCTTCTACAAAAGTGAAGGGCATCTTGCTTGGTGACAATAATTTTGACATTCCAACTCTCATTTGTTCCTGCAAATAAGTACAATTATTAAAAGTAATTGATGTACTAGCATTAGTATGTGCTGTAATTTGAGTTTGTCCAGGATCTAAATGTCATATTTCATTTAGATATTTATTTTTGTGTCTCCGTAGTGTGCCGGTGCCTTAACCACTTCTCCACACATAAGCATTTATGCAAATATTGCATAATGCTGTTAAAATTTGCCACACCTCTAAAATATTTGCAATAAATAAGTAATTGATGTACTAGCATTAGTATGTGTAGTAATTTGAGCTTGTCCAGGATCTAAATGTCCTGTTTCATTTAGATATTTATTTTTGTGTCTCCGTAGTGAGCCGGTGCCTTAACCACTTCTCCACACATAAGCATTTATGCAAATATTGCATAATGCTGTTAAAATTTGCCACACCTCTGAAATATTTGCAATAAATGAAAACGATGGTATAGCAGTATGCAGAAAGGTTTATGTGTGGAAAAGTGTCAAAGCACCGGCAAGCTACAAAGACAAACATCTAAATGAAACAGGACATTTAGATCCTAGACAAGCTCAAATTACTGCACATACTAATACTAGTGGATCAGTTACTTTTAATAATTTTACTTATTCGCAAGAACGAATTAAAGTTGGAATGTCAGAATTATTGTCAGCTAACGAGATGCCCTTCACTTTTGCAGAAGATCTGTATTTTGAAGAGTTCCATCAAAAGTATATTCAATCCTCTTACAGGAGTGTAAGTAGAAATACTGCTCATTTTGATTGTTTAAAATTATTTCATACAATGTCTGAAAAATTAACAAAATGAACCTAAATTTTTTGATAGAATTATGTGTTTCACGTCTGATTGTTAGTCTGAACGCAATCACAATGGTTATGTTTGTGTTACAACACTTTATTCATAATATTTTACTACTGTAGAAGAGAATTATTACTTTTCGTTTACTGGAATACCTACATAATTGAGTAAATTTGAGAAAATTTATTACAGGTATTTAATAAATTTGGTATGTTAAACAAATTATTGAACACTGCATGCATTAAGCTTTTAATTAAAATAGACCTATTTGATTTTAAATTATTTCATATGCGATATGTTTGTTATATATATAATTTAGTTGTGCAAGATAATTTGAAAATAATAACACCACAAATACGTATAATTAGAAAAGCACGACACATCCTGAATCACTCTAGTGGACCTAAGACGTGCCATGAGCCAATGATGGATGCCAGCTAGATGCCGGACCCACCATCAAGGCCACTTAGACTTTTCATGACTTTTCTTTTGACTAAAAAGATTTTATAAAAAAATTTGGCAAAGTTTTCCCTATAAATTGGACTAAACCAACCTGAAAAGCAACAAATTCTCAAACACAATATATATGGTAACAACTAGGGTCCACCTACTACCTAATATGTACCAATAAAAAATAATGTGCAGCCAACTCGACAATTTTATTATCATTTACAAAACAACCCAAATGTATATCATTTACATCGAAAAGCCGACAAGCCCATTTAACTTTTACCTGCCATAAGCAATACAAAAAAGACATACAAAGCTAGTAGACACATGACAAATGCATGATGATGACTTGTTTAACAAAATAGAATCATACAAATAATTAGGTCAGATGGATCTGGCTCTTGTAACTACAGAATCTCCCAAAAGCTGCTCAAAGAACTCAACTGCATCCTAATAAGAAAAAGTGTGACAAAATATAAGAGTTTGCAACTAAATGAGTGGAGAGTTCACAAATAATTATACTTTTTCCGATTTATAAATATTTACTGAAATTCTGAATTGTTCTATAATACTTTTATGCAATTATGAATTCTAATAATAACTTTGAAAATTATAAGCAGTTAAGTTTGAAAAATCCCTTATACTTTATATAAGTAAAACAACTTTAAAGCATAGAAAAACTAAGAAATGCTAGGATAACAGTAGTTTTGAAATAAAATGTAATCCAATTAAACTACAAGCTGAAATTTAAAATATGAAAATGCATGATCTGAAATGTATATACTGATTATTGTGAAACACCAAAAAAGTAACATGAATCACTAATAATCGATAATCTGATTATACGCGCGCAGAGCTGTCTCCAAAGGGCTAAGCACCCTGGTACACAGCCCAAAACCTATGTGTATACGAGAGTGGGTCCCAAAGACCTCTAGTAATCTGGTCTACACTGTGGAAACACATTCACACAAGTGCAGAACATGGTTATTCACTTTGGAAACACATTCACATCAGTGCAGAGCAAGTAAAATCACGATGATACACTTTGAAAACACATTCACACCAATGCAGAGCGAGTAAAATCACCTGGGTACTTTTTGGTGGTCTTTTAAAAAAATAACTTTGAATTTACTGAAACATTTAACAATGATATAATATATCCATAAAAAGTTAGCACAACTTATTTTAAATCTTGAAAGAATTTCTTATTTCTAAAACTCGTTTGTGCTAAAAATAATACTTCTCTAATAATTATTTTAAAATAGTCAATTTATGTAATTTACTAGTACTATAATAATTAAACAGTTCATATAAGCTTTACGAACTAATATAATATAATTAAATACTCATTTTCTGAAAAATAAATTTTTCTACTCACAGAGCTTTTGACTACGAACTAGGTTGGCCGATACGCGACACCAACCTCCTCGTCACCCCCATGAAATAAAATATAATTACTTGAGTTAATAATTAACCATACCAAGTAACACTAATAATTAAAAGCAAGAGTAGCTTAACCTACCCGTACATACGCAAAACTTCCCAAAATTCCTTTTCTCACTTTGATCCCATCCTTATTCTAATTCACCACTTTTCTTTTTTCACAAGTTAACCTCTATCAATTAAAATCCAACAAGTATAATTTCCTTAACTTTCGTAGTAAAATCACCAAACTAGAAACTCATTTCTTTTAACTCAATAACATATAATTCTCGTTAATATTCTCAACCATTTCTAATCTACTTTAAAGCTCATCAATAAACTCCTTTACATTACATTCACTTAGAGGACCTAAATAGAAATTCTAAGATTTGCTAAAATCACCATTCCAAGCTTTTAACAAAAAATAAGCCAATACAAGTTTTAATATGCTTAAAATAGCTTAAATCTCTTATTAAACCCACTAAATCAATAACCCTAAATATTCATCAATTAATTCCTTCATTTAGCTTGCAAATATAGTTAATATCACCAAAATCAACTTATCTCATTTCATAAAATTCACATTTAAGCCAATAAGCAAAAATTCTTATTATTTATACTTTTCTTAAATAAGTAAATCTCTAACTTACCTCTTCAAACTGCAAAACAAATGAGGAGTTCAAACCTTTATAGTTGATTTTCCGACCACCTTACGACCCGCCCGACCTATTTCTTCTTCCTTTTCTTTCCTTCCTTTTCCATTTTCCCGATTCTTCCTTTATGTGAGTCTCTCTCTCTCTCTACGTTTTTGGTATGAGAAAATGATCCCAAACCATTTAGCATATAAACTAAATTGCAACTTAAGCCCCAAATTTTTATGTTGAGTCATTTAAATCCTTAAGTAACTATATTTTACAAAATAGGCCCAAACAAATTTATTTATTTAATTTAAATCCTACTTTGACTTATTTGACTTGGACTTGACCAAAAAATTTATTGACTTTGACTAATTAAAAACGGGTTGTAACAATCTTACACCATTCAAAGAATTTTATCCTCAAAATTCGATCAGCTTAGTTTGAAATAATTGAGAAAATTGAGCACGCATCTAATCTTCATTCTCCCACTTAGCCTCATCTATCGAATGATTCTTCTAAAGAACCGTAACTAGCGGAACGATCTTGTTTTGCTGAACTTGCTCTTTTTGTCTATGATTTCATCTGGCTCTTCTTCATAAGTTAAATTTTCTTTCAATTGCACTGACTAAGATTCTAAAATGCAAGAGAGATCTGAAATATACTTCCGAAGCATAGAGACTTAGAATACATCATAAATCCTGGATAACTCAGCTGGCAAAGCCTGCTTAATAATTCCGTAAGGCCCAATCTGCTTAATAATTCCGTAAGGCCCAATATATCGTGGACTTAATTTTCCTCGCTTGCCAAATCTAAAAACACCCTTCCATGGCAATAATCTTAGGAAAATTGTATCCCCAACTTCAAATTCAAAATCTCTTCTCCATCTGTCTGCATAGCTTTTTTCCTATCTTGTGAGACCTCAAATTTTTCTTTAATCACTTTCATATTCTGTGAAGCAATTTGAACTATTTTAGGACCTACTAAATTTCTTTCTCCAACTTCAATCCAGCAAACCAGTGTTCTACATTTTCTACCGTATAGTGCTTCAAAAGGAGCCATCTCAATACTATTATAAGCAAACTCCATTAAAAACAAATGTGTATCCCAGCTACCTTTGAACTGTAGAATACAAGCTCGTAACATATCCTCTAGAGTCTGTATGGTTCTCTCTGATTGACCATTTGCCTGCGGGTGAAAAGCTGTGCTGAAATGTAGTTTAATGCCCATAACTTCCTGCAAACTATGCCAGAATTTAGATATAAACCGAGGATCTCTATCTGACACAATTGATACTGGAGCACCATATAAGCTGACTATCTCATCCACATACAACTTTGCCAGCTTGTTTAGAGGTTAAGTAGCTTTGATCGGTAAAAACCTTGCAACCGTGGTCAATCGATCCACAATGACCCAAATACCATAATGACCATTGAGTAGTCGGTAAGGGTTTCATTAGACCCAATTTTTTTTATGTGGGGACCACCAATCTTATGTGTGAAGAAGAAAGATGGCACAATGAGATTATATATCGACTATAGACAGTTGAACAAAGTGACAATCTGCAATAAGTACCCTCAACATCGCATTGATGACTTGTTTGATCAACTTCGGGGTGCGACCGTATTTTCTAAAGATTGACTTGCGTTTAGGATATTATCAGCTCAAAATTAGAGATGTCTTGCCAGCCGTGTTGTTTAGGATTCATTATGTATTCCATGTTTCTATGCTTCGAAAGTACATTCCAGATCCATCTCATGTTTTGAAATTTCAACCAGTTAATTTAAGGAGAACTTAACTTATAAAGAAGAGTCCGTTGAAATCTTAAACAGAAAGGAGCAAGTTAAGCGAAACATGATAGTTCCACTAGTTAAGGTTCTTTGGAAGAATTATTCGATAAGAGAGGCTACGTAGAAAAGTGAGGATCAAATGCTTGCTCAGTATCCTCATCTATTAATAGCTTAACCGATTAAATTTCGAGGACGAATTTTTTTTGAATGTAACAACCCGTTTTAATTTAGTCAAAGTCAATAAAATTTTTAGTCCAGTCCAAGTCAAATAAGTCAAATTAAGACTTAAATTAAGCAAAAGAAATTTTTATGGGCCTATTTTGTAAAATATAGTTACTTAAGGATTTAAATGACTTAACATGGAAGTTAGGGACTTAAGTTACAAATTGTCTTATTTGTAAAATGAATTGGGACCATTTTTCTCACACAAAAATTGAGAGAGAGAGAGAGAGAGAGAGAGAGAGAGAGAGACAACAGAGAAGAAAAATCGGAAAGAAGGAAAGAAAAGGAAGAATAAAAAAAATAAGGTCGGCCGAGTCATAAGGTTGTCGAAAAATCAACTATTAAGGCTTGAGCTCTTTATTCATTTTGTTATTTCAAGAGGTAAGTAAAAAATTACTTATTTAAAGAAAGTATAAATAATTAAGATTTTTGCTTATTGGCTTAAATGTGAATTTTATGAAAAGAGATAAGTTGATTTTACTCATATTAACTCTATTTACAAGCTAAATGAAGGAATTAATTGATGAATTTTTAGGGTTATTACTTTAGTGGTTTAATTAAAGATTTAAGCTATTTTAAGCATATTAAGACTTGTATTGGCTTATTTTATGTTAAAAATTTGGAATGGTGATTTTAGCAAACTTTAGAATTTCTATTAAGTGGATGTAATGTAAATGAGTTTATTGATGGCTTTAAAGAAGATTAAAAATAGTTGAGAATATTAAGGAGAATTATATGTTATTGAGTTAATATAAATGAGTTTTAGTTTTGTGATTTTACTACGAAAGTTAAGGAAATTATAATTGGATTGTAATTGATAGACATTAACTTGTGAAAAAGAAAAATGGTGAATTAGAATAAGAATTAGATCAAAGTGAGTAAAGAAATTTTAAGAAGTTTTACGTATGTACGGGTAGGTTAAACTTAGTCTTACTTTTAATTATTAGTGTTACTTGGTATGTTTAATTATTAATTCAAGTAATTATATTTAATTTCAGGAGGTGACGCTTACCAACCAACCTAGTTCATAGTCAAAAGCTCTGTGTATTTTTCAGAAAAAGAACATTTAATTATACTATATTAGTTTGTAAAGTTATATGAATTGTTTAATTATTTCAGTGCTTCTAGTAAATTACATAAATTCCAAAAATGATTTATTTTCAAAATAAGTATTGGCAAAGCATGATTTTTAGTACAAGTTAACTTTTATAAATAAGTAATTCTTTCCAAATTTATATTCAATTTTGTTAAATCTTTTATTAGAATATTATATCATTATTAAAAGTTTCAGTATAGTTAATTTTAAAAATTACCAAAAAGTACCCATGTGATTTTACTCGTTCTGAACTAGTGTGAATGAGTTTCTACAGTGTATGACCAGATATGGTAATTTTACCCGCTCTGCACTTGTGTAGATGTGTTTTCACAGTATATGACCAGATTACTAGAGGTCTTTGGGACCCACTCTCGTACACATAAACTTTAGACCGTGTACCGGAGTGCTTAGCCCTTTGGAAGCAGCTTGAACACGTATAACCAGATTTCAAATTACAAATTATCAGTGATTCAAGGTACCTTTTTGGTGTATGGATTTCAGATTTCAGATCAAGCAATTTCTGATTTTAAATTTCAGCTTACAGTTTAATCATATTACGTTTTATTTGAAAATCACACTCATATTAGCATTTCTCATTTTCTCTATGTTTTATAGTCAGTTATATCAAGTATATCTTTACTGCTTAAATTTTTCGAAGTTATAATTAGAATTCATAAGGTTACATGTAGTTTAATCATATTACGTTTTATTTGAGAATCACACTCATACTAGCATTTCTCAGTTTCTCTATGCTTTACAATTGTTTTATTTATATCAAGTATAAGGGATTTCGTAATCTTCACTGCTTAAAATTTTCGAAGTTATTATTAGGATTCATAACCGCTTAAAAATATTATAGAACAATTCAGAATTTCAGTAAATATATTTATAAATTGAAAAAAGTATAATTATTTGTTAACTCTCCACTCACTAAATTACAAACTCATATATTTTGTCACGCTTTTTCTTATTAGGTCACAATTGAGTTTTTTGAGCAGCTTTTGGGAGATTTTGCAGCTACAAGAGCCATAGCCATTTGACCTAGTTGATTGTATGATTACATAAGGGAATCATGAAGTCTTGCCAGCCCCTCTATCATTAGATTAGAATATTTCCTTAAATCTTGACTGTTTTCGTAAAGAAGTTGTGTTCCAAAGGTCAGGAAAGCCTAAAATTATTCTTAATGGTGAACTGAGAATTTTACCATCTTGTATAATATCTGCACTTGATACTCTAAAATTTCTTAAAAAGGGGTGTCAGGAATATTTATCTTATGTGATTGACATTCAGATTACTAAGTTGAAATTGGATGATATTCCTGTTGTACGGGATTTCCCTGTTGAATTTCAAGAACTTTCGAGACTACCGCCAGACAGAAATCGATTTAACTATTAATTTGATTCCAGAGACAACTCCTATCTCTCAGGCACCTAACAGAATGGCTCCAGTAAAGCTGTAAAAATTAAAAGTGCAGTTACAAGAACAAGTTGATAAGGATTTCATTAGACCCACTTTTTTTCTGAGGGGAACACCTATCTTATTTGTGATGAAGAAAGATTGCACAATGAGATTATGTATCGACTACAGACAATTGAACAAAGTGACAATCCACAATAAATATCCTCTACTTTGCATTGATGACTTGATTGATCAACTTCGGAGTGCCACCGTATTTTCTAAGATTGACTTGCATTCAGGATATCATCCACTCAAAATCAGAGTTGTCGATGTACCAAAGACTCCGTTCAGGTCTCAGTATGCCCATTATGAGTTCCTTGTGATGCCATTTGGCTGACTAATGCCCCAGCAGCATTTATGGATTTGATGAACAGAGTGCTTCATCCATACTTGGACATATTGGTGATTATCTTTATTGATGACATATTAGTTTATTCTTGCAGTCGCGAGGAGCATGCCGAGCACTTGAAGACTATTTTACAGACTTTGCGAGATAAACAATTGTATGCTAAGTTCAGCAAATGTGAATTCTGGCTTAACAAAGTGGTATTTTTGGGTCATGTCATCTCAGCACACGACATTTACATAGATCCCATTAAGGCCGAAGCAGTGATGAAATGGGAACGTCCTACAAATGAATCAGAAGTACAGACTGCTATTTTCCTCTTCATGCCTGGCCATCAATAATGCTCTTTTAATATATGATACATTTTAGTACTGCCTGGGTACATTGCATAAGCTGAACTATGTGCCTCTTCTAAAATTTCTTTCTTCAATTTTGAAATGTCTGGAAGACACAATCGGTCTCCCATAACCAAAGCACCATTATCTCGGATTACATAATGTGTTCCCAAACGAGTCCTAACTTCTGCTTTCAATAATCTAAGTGTCAGATCTTGAGATTGAACTTCTCTAACCCTGTTAATTAAAATAGGTCTCACCTGAAAATGAGCTAAAACTGCTCTAGAAGTAGTAGCTAATAACTGGGCATGCAATTTTCTGAACTCAAAAAAAAAGAAGCACATACTGCACTGAATTGAGACGAAGAACTGCTAGTCTTTCTAGACCACAAGAATTAGGAAAATTTTGCAAAAATCTTGAATTGAGAAGAAGAAAATTTGTTGATGATGTTCTCTAAATAGACAGAATTCAACATTTCTTGTGTCAAAATCGTGCGTTGGCTATACTAATGCTACTAATACATTTGTTAATTCAAAGAAAAATCAATTTTATATGCATTTAAAATTATGAAATTTTTGAAGCTTTTCTATAAGACAACAAAAATTAGTTCGGGAATTTATTACCCAACTAGTAAATCTTGTACTTTTACAATTGATAAAAATTGCTAGCCAATTTTCAAGTTTTAGAAAAGATCTATTTTTCTTTCAAATTATTTTATCAATAGAAGAAAAGTTTCAAAAATATTATCAAAACATGCCACTAATTTTGTTAGTGGCACTTGTAATAGATTCTCGCATTAAATTATTTAGAGTTCAGAATGCTTTAGAATCACTTTCTGATACATTAGCTTTTAACATAAATATCGCAAATCGGCAATTGAAAATTTTTATTAATGAAATGTATAGCTACTATTTTTTTAAATATGGTAACAATGAAAATCTTTGTTCTTCTATAAATTTTAGTACAACTTCTGTGGGTAAATCTTCTTTTTTCTCCATAATAGCTAAGAAACGTAATGTTGTTAGTACTTCATCTACGACTACGAGCAGACACGAACACCACACCTGTCGAATTAGAAAGTTATTATCAATTTTTCATTATAGTTTACTATCTAAAGATGAGGTAGACAATATATATCTTATGAGGGTGGAAATTAAATGAGCGGTCATACCCAATATTATCAAAAATGACACGAAATCTACTAACAGTTGAGTCCCAACAGTGACATCCGAATCTGTTTTTAGTACAGGTAACAAAGTATTGGACGAAAGAAAATATTTTGAAAGCTCTTATATACGTTTAAGATTGGCTATTCGCACATAGAAAGATGCAAAATAAATTTCCTGACGATATTGCTGAAGACTTAAAAATCTTGCAGTTGTTGAAAATTTATTTGCAAACAACATAATTTTGAACAATTAAATTATAGTTAAATAGGTGTCAACCTAGTTGGAATGTACTTAAATTATAAATATGCAAATGATTGATAGTTGTGTATGGGTCAACCTAGTTAGGATGTACCTTAGTTATAGTAATGCATTTAGTTATTATTTGTTTGCGTTGTATTTAAATTTATAAAGTTAGAAATAATTCAATGTAAAATAAGATATAAATTCCATGTAAACATTTCTTGCTAGAAATGTGATTTTATCATTGTTGTTTATTTTGTATTTAGTAATTTAACAAAAAAATTAAACATGTTTAAATTTTAAAGAACATTTTTTTATTTAGACGGGCCAAATTGGGTCAAACTGCGACCAACATGGGGCTCGACCCGGATGGGCTAATGTGTGAGTCTGGTTTGCGTTCAAAATTCGTGGGCTGGGTCTTCGTGGGCTGGGTCGACCCAGCCCACAAACCCGCAGTGGGTGGCCTTTTTATAATGCGGGCCAACCCAACCCGACACACACAAATTGATATGTCTAAATTTATCTTAAAAAATGCATTTGGGGGATTATTATGAAAGTAAAATGGGTAAAATGCAAATAGCGTGAGAAATAAATACAAGAGGAAATAGAAAGGAAAAGGGGAAAAAAAAGAAAAAGGAAAAAAATTTGTCATCCTCTACGCCGATCTCCAAACCCCACTCCATCCTAATATGTGCCTTTGCTTCCCGCCCAAATCGAGCCTCCTCCATTAATCATTGCCTCCAGAGCTCCTAAAGAAGTCAAAGAATGGATCCCCAGTGTTGAGGTTAGCTTAGCCCAATATTCATCATTCATGTCCCATTATTGCTCACTATGTATTTGATAATCCCAAGTTTGAATTCTGATCTCGTGACAGCATTGAAAGTCCAGCCAACTACACAAACCGTTATCAAAATGCTACATGCAATAAGAAGAAGAATGAGTTTATTATTCCAGTGTTGGCATCGTTTGGGGCAGTCTTCATAATTTTGGTTTTGTCAGTTCCCTTATGGAGAAAAAGGCAAGCTTTTTCAACCTTAGGCAAGGATTGAATCGAATGAGAAGGATGATTCTTTCTTAAAGAAAAAGGTGAGACGGCTGTCGTTTTCTGAGGTAAACAGTATCATAGACAAGAACAGAATTCTTGGAAGTGGAGCATTTGGTACTGTATATCTTGGCTCTATGGCTGGCATTCAAGTTGCAGTAAAGATGCTAACTATAATCACAAATCAAAGGGTATAAGGATTTCCAGAACGAGGTATGATTGTGAAGAGTAAGAAATTTACTCTATTCTAATTAAGAGACTTAAGGTTTATCTCATAAACTGAACTGGACAATGCTAACTGGTGCAGAAAAAGCCTAAAACCCCCTTTATTCTGAAGAAACCCCTTTATAGTAAGGATTGAATCGAATGAGAAGGATGATTCTTTCTTAAAGAAAAAGGTGAGACGGCTGTCGTTTTCTGAGGTAAACAGTATCATAGACAAGAACAGAATTCTTGGAAGTGGAGCATTTGGTACTGTATATCTTGGCTCTATGGCTGGCATTCAAGTTGCAGTAAAGATGCTAACTATAATCACAAATCAAAGGGTATAAGGATTTCCAGAACGAGGTATGATTGTGAAGAGTAAGAAATTTACTCTATTCTAATTAAGAGACTTAAGGTTTATCTCATAAACTGAACTGGACAATGCTAACTGGTGCAGAAAAAGCCTAAAACCCCCTTTATTCTGAAGAAACCCCTTTATAGTAAGGATTGAATCGAATGAGAAGGATGATTCTTTCTTAAAGAAAAAGGTGAGACGGCTGTCGTTTTCTGAGGTAAACAGTATCATAGACAAGAACAGAATTCTTGGAAGTGGAGCATTTGGTACTGTATATCTTGGCTCTATGGCTGGCATTCAAGTTGCAGTAAAGATGCTAACTATAATCACAAATCAAAGGGTATAAGGATTTCCAGAACGAGGTATGATTGTGAAGAGTAAGAAATTTACTCTATTCTAATTAAGAGACTTAAGGTTTATCTCATAAACTGAACTGGACAATGCTAACTGGTGCAGAAAAAGCCTAAAACCCCCTTTATTCTGAAGAAACCCCTTTATAGTCAATAATGTTTGGAAGCATTCTTATGTCCTGTACCAAGACACACCTTAATTTACATTGCTTATCTAAGCGTGTGTTTGGTCCAGATTGTTTTCAAAAAATTGGCTTTTTTGAGCCTACAATTCTTGACTTTCAAACTTTTTTAAGGTAAAAGGACAAAATTGCCCTTTCTACTATGAAGTGGCATTTTGTTAATTAAGGGCAAATTTGCCATTTCACCTTTAAAAGTTAGAAAAGTCAAAAAGCTCATTTCTTGGAAATAAACTAGACCATACACACGCTAATTCCTCTCAGACAATTCGAACGAAATCCTGGAATGCCTTTTTTGCTTCTTTTTTTCTAATAAACAATAATTTTCACTTTTCAACATTCCGATTCACAGGTGAATATTTTAGCTACTGTGAATCACAAAGATTTAACTTCACTCCTTGGATATTGCAATGAGGAAACATACAAGTGTATCATCAGCGAGATTGTGGAAAATGAAAATTTGGCAAAGCATTTATGGGGTAATACATCTTTCTCCTTCATTAACAATCCAAAATTATAGACAACCATAATCAAGTTTCTTTCGTGAACTTCCTTTGAAACAAATTTAAAACGAAAATTTGCCTAATATATGTTCCTTATGTGATGACACGAGAGAACGTATTAAGTTGGGAACTAAGACTTCTGATGTGGCAGAAGGTAACAAAACAAATATAACTTGCAAATGTTTTCTACCATGGAATACTAACTATATCATAAACCATCATACACATATTAGTCAGCGGGTTCGTCACAAGATTGAGAAGGGTGATATCAAAATTATCACAGATCCATGGCCGGTCTTGTATTTTTCAGGACCTGAGACGAAGTTCATAAATTAGGCCCTCAATTGGCTCCCAAATCGTAGCATGCATTCAAAATCCACAAGACTTTTACGAAACAAATTCTAAACTTAAAACTAAAAAAAAAAACGACAAACAAAATATATTATACAAAAAATTTATATTATAATCAAATAACAAACCCGAAAATATTCCAAAGTATCACTTAAATACAACTCATTTTGTGGTATTAGAATAAAAAATATTAATCAAATTTGAATAATCTAGTTGTTCAACCATTTTTGAAACTCCAAACTCATATCTAGGAGGCATGACTAGCCTTAAGGGAAAAAAAAAATTTCAACAATCTCACAATCATATAAGTCGACAAGGCTTCAACTAGTTTTAATAAATCAAAAAATAAGCAAGGGATAGCCATTACTTACCTGAAAGTGAGACTTGAGCGACAATTATGAAATGACACGGTACGGCACTTTGAGAACTCTACTGTCACAACTCAAAATCCTAAAATGAAACCAGGGCGTAGGATTAATTTATTTTGGTTTAATTTTAAACTCAACCCCAATGGAGAATCTAGACTTGGATTTAATTGAGCTCCAAAAGGAAATATCATCGATGAAATACAAAAAAGAAATTGATGCACATATACAGTATCAGGTAGCAGGCATTTCTTTTTAATATGTTATTACATACTATGTTTTTATATTCTTCCATTTAGATTAAAATTGGATGCAAAACAGGGAACGAGTGACACATTTGTTTTCACAAATGTATCTGGCCATTTGCCTTTACAGGATATAGAACAGACCCATTAAAATCTATTATTATTAACTTTTTTCATAAACCAGAAAATTTATCAGGAACGTTAAGTAAAGGAAATCAGAAATGAAGATGCACTAATCACTATATACAGCGAAGTGCAGAACATAATATATTCATATGCAAGTTCCAAACGAGTCTACATTGTATATTTGCTCAGAAACAGTGGTTTCATAATTGAAGCCTTGTCGGCTTATAATGAAAAAAAAATGAAAAAATAATTCTGACCCCGCTAAAGAAATCCACGCAGAAATTGACCCAAACTCACAATATTCAGAATTTCAGAGTTCATTTCCTTTTAACCATAACAAAAATTTATATAAAAACTCAAAAAAATAAAAATAAAAATAGAATGTACCTGTGGCGAGACCAAGACCAAGACGGGGGGCAGGGTAGGGTTTCTTGTTCTTCTGGTTCTGGGCCTTCCGAGCCAAGATTCGAGAATAGAGGAGATTGGGACCACTGGATCGTGAGTCGTGACCTCTAGGCTCTAATCAAGGAGACTCAGAAAGATACGGTGCCGGCTGCCTTCTTTCCTATGTTCTGTGGCTGCGAAATGAAGTAGGAGAGATAGAGACGGACCAGAATCTGATAATATTCATGTGCTGCTGGGCTGTTCTATTTTTTTGAAAAAATGAGCCCTTCGATTTTGAACTCATCACCTCACTACTCTTGGCTCAAAACCATAAATCCTCGTCTTCATGAAGATTTTGATGTTAATTCAGAGTGGAAGGTTGTGGAATTGGCAATGGCTTGTGTGTCTCATGAGAGTGCTAGTCGACCAAGTAATAATAGCGTTGTGAAGGAATTGAAAGATTGCTTGCCATCAATGCTAAATCAACACGAGAGAAGTTCAGCAGCTGAGATTACGCCTAGCAATTTGAGAAGTGTTTATAGTCCGCACACAAGGTGACAATAAATTTCAGTATTTTGTTTTGGTCAATTGTTTAAAACTTGTTGTACTATATCTGATACAATTTTCTATGCATGAGCCAGAATGCAAGCCCAAGAACAAAACTCATGCCATCAACTTCAGATTTCACTATTTAATGGCTCATTAATTATGCTGATCATGAATTAGTCCTCTGTCCCTATATGCTTTTTTTTTTTTTTTTTAACTTAACTAGTATATTACCCGTGTATCACACGACATTTGTTTTTTATAATAGTAATTTTAAAATATTTTAAAAATATATTATTTATTTATTACATTAAAATAAAAAAAATATCATATAAATAACATTTGATTATTTATTGATATTAAAAAATATATATAGCTAATCTAGATTTTCATATGCTTCTTTGAAAACTACATTTGTGGTCGAATTGGTTGGCACTTCATCTCTATCACAAATCAACATCTTCAATCCCGTACGATCTGTAACTCTAAACAATGCAACATAAAATTGTCAATGACTAAAAACTGGTTTTTTCAGATATAATCTGAGAAAGATTGACCCTAACTCTTATTGATAGTCATAGCGTAAGAGATAATTAATTAATTTTTGGCGCAAGTATATTACAATTTGAAAATTGATTTTTTAAATTGTAAATATGCAGATTGCGATAATGATATTATGGAAATTTATTATTATTTTATTTATAGACAATTAATAATATTTACATACTCTAAATCTTATATTGATTAATTAATGTAGCATTCAAATTTGTTATTACTAATAATTGAAATGAATTTATCTTGTTTTGGAAGATTAGTATTTTTTAATTGGAAATGTTAGTTCGTAATTTTATTCATTAATGAAAAGACAAAGGTCGGCTCAGAGAAAAGGCCCAGCCTTGAGGAATACAGCAGGGCACAAAGAGGTTAATAATAATACCCATACTTGTACAAGTTAACATGGTAGGTTCAACAAAGTGCCTCAAAAATCTAAATAACTTGCCCCAAGAAAATGTCAGGCTGCTTTGCACATCAGAGTACCAATAATGCACGCGCAAGGAGTCGGCTCATTTTCTCTTGATCTTAAAAGAATTACTTTGGCATACTATTGAATATATGAAAATAAGTGATTTTTTTATAATAAGAGTTGAAGTTTACAAATTGTGTACATTAAAATGTTTACAACTTAGAGGATCTTCAATAAGCTCTTTAAACATAGATTACTCTTTAATTTAATGAGTCAACACTTAAAATCCTAATCCGATAGACTCTCTAATTTAATATTTTAATTTAGAGTGTAGGTTTGGTTCTCTACATTTAGAAAACCAAACTCACTCTCTATTATTAAATATATTGAAATAATTTCAATTTTCAATACTTGATATATTAGTTTTAATTAAATAATATATATAAATTGGGAGGAAAATATATGATAAAAAAGAGAGAAGAGAAAAATATATTAAATGCTTCTTGAAAAAAATAAAATAAAGAGGCTATTAAAATGTTTAAAAAAAAATTGCTCTTCAAATTTAATGGTGCACTTTAAAATATTAAAGAAGCTCTTTAAATATACATAAACTGTTGTAGATGCTCTTAAATGGACTCTCTATTTATAAAAAGTATCTTTGGCATTTTAGAGAGCATTTATAAATTTAGAGAGTAAAATTTTTTAAGTACTCCAACAATCTCTTTCTCTTTAACACTTTATTTTACTTCTTCTAATAAGTATTTATTATTTTTTTCATTTATTTTCTTTTAACATGTCACCCTCCTAATTATAATATATTTTATTCCATTTTTTCTATTTTATTGTGTATATACTATTTAATTCAATCATTATATGGAGTATTGAAAATTAAAATTCTTTGAATGCATTTAGTTATAGAGAGTGGTTTGAATTTGGAGAGCCAAACTCACTCTCTATTTTAAAAAATTAATTTAGAGAGTCCGTTGAAATATAATTTTAAAGTTTTGCTCTTTAAAATAGAGAGAATCTTATGTTTAAAGAGTTTATTGGAAATGCTCTTATAAACTAAATTAATTGAGAAAACAAGAAACACTATGTGTGAAAATAAAGAAAACTAGAAACATCTCTCCTATCAACTATAACTTTTGGTTAAACCTTACAATTAAATTATTTTGGATTAAATTTCGTAATCAAATTCATCTTTAGTTGAAACTCGCAAGAAAATACACAATGGAATCAAAAAAATCTTCATAAAATTTCTGCCAAGTCTTTCGAATTTTATGATTTTTAGTAAAACTAAGAATTTCTTTTTCTTTTTTTTTTTCAAACCGAAAAGATAGCAGCCTTGGCCACAAAATATGGGCAAGCGAAACGTATAGAATTTGTTCACTTTTTAAAGATCTCTCATACCAACCAAATCTTCATACACCTTCATCTTTGTCTTTCAGAAAATATCACAATTATAAACGAATTTATTCTCAATCGAGGGTGGCAAATGATGCGTTTTGTGTCGTTAAAAATTGAAACTAGTCGACATCGCCAAATGGCTCATAAAAGTTCTTCCAACCGCTCTATGTATTGTTGTTGTCCAAAGGCCCTTCAGGGATCTATTTGACTTGCCACAAAAAATAAAAAAATAAAAAAAATTATTCGGTTTTTTGTCTAGTTCCCAGGGTTTTTTTTTTTTTTTTTTTTTTTTGGCCCGATTTTCATAACATTGCTTATACGAGCAATACAAATATACAATACAAGAATGCTCACTCTATCTCAACCCTGATTCAAACTGCCATTAAAGGAACCAAGAGAATGCCACATAACTGCGCATGTTTATGAATTGTTGGCAAGACACACCTCATTGTACTAAATAGTATTAGGGAAGAAAACATAAGCTAAAATCTTATGGAGTGTTAGTGTTCGATCCTATTCATGAGATATCTGCAAACTACTCGGAATCTATTGAGGTATAATATTCAAAGTAGTAAGTTAAGAACATTTCAAAGCTACAATTCAACCATATCTAGGCTAGACAGGAACTAAAATAGCAACTTTTTTTGCTTTAACGAGATTCAATGGGAGAAAACAGTACAGTTCAACAACAATAAGCTGAAAATTGCAAGTCGTCAAGAATTCCTTCTGCCAGCAGCCAAAGAGAGAAGTTTCAGATTTATATCACTTTTGAGTCTTGAACAATCAACAAGGAAAGAATACAGTATTCATCCTCGAGAAAATGATTACTGAACAAAGCCAAGGGTGGATCAGCAAACAAGAACAGGAAAGAAAGAAGTGACGTAGATGTCTTTCTATATACAAAGTGTATACTCAACTCACCACAACAAAAGATGAGACTAAACCTGAATCATTCTTTTACACCTATGCCCAGTTAACGTGGAGGTCTATTGTATTCCATGAGTTCTAGAAGTTGGATCACAACATTTTGTTATATTTATGGGCACACTACCAATCTCCAGTTCTTGTATTGCAATCAGAACTACAAGACCATAGAGCCACAGGGCAGAATGCAAACCCTGAATTCACAAAGCTCTCTTAGGTTTTGTTGTCCTGAAGATGGAATAGGTAGGATGCCAACACAGATGAACATATCCATGCAACCAACAAAAAGTAGGTGACAGAAAAACTTGCCTTAATCCCGTGTTAAAGACCCCCATATACATTCAGATCAGCAGGCCATGCTTATTTCATTAATGGAAAACAAAAACCATATATCACCCCGCGGTCGTAACAAGCATAACTGCATAACTCTAATTAAGGCAACAGTAACACAATAAAGAAAAACAAGATATGCTTGAATTTTTCATAGCAAGCAAAATTCTGAAACTGCCAAAACATTAAAAGCGGATAAAGCAACACTTTGAAATCTTTGAACATATAACTTCAACAGAATTCATGCTAGCTAAGATTTAGATAAAAATAAATCTGGTTATAATTTTGCCATATGGAAATCAGAGCTAGGAAATATATCTCTTAACAAATAATTTCAATAAGAACTAATTATCTCCAACTCAAATCTGAAAAGAATACACAATCCATATGAAGACATCCAGTTCCTACATATCTCATTATGAATTGAGTATGTTCTTCGAGATATTCAGCAAAACAAAGAACAAGTAGATTACTCATTAGGATTTGCAATAATATATATTAAAACTGTCATAAAGCAATAAACTCTGAAACTAGAGCATTCTGAAGCTCCAGCTTCCAGAGCATACTTGGAAAAACGAAGCTATTGGCATCTTTACAGAGCTATAAGCATCATCCGAAAGCATTTTCAAGCATCAAGAAACAAGAATGAAACAGATATAACAAAATTGGCAAATGTAATGAATAAATAAAACAGATAGAAACTGAATTTAATGCTGTAAACATCACATACAAGTTAAAAACATATGTAAGCTATCAAACAATACAATTAACAAAGACACAAATCAAAACTGAGGAAACAGTGTTTCATTAAATTTGGCCTTAAGCAATGACAAAATTTGATGCGGATTCATTCAATAACCAAGTTTATCAATTGATTGAAAAGGAGCACTAAAGGCTTCCCCTGTTACATTAATAATCCAAAACCTCCCCCAACTTAAGAAACTAAAACTTTCTTAGCCAAAAGATTTAAATAACCTAACATGTTAATTAAACTAAAAATCCATTTCTCAAATCAGTATAACAAAAAGAATCTACCTCCAACTCTTTTCCTATTTTTGTCTTCACGGTGATGCCTTCCACACCCGCAACAATCAACGAGGTAGCCAATCCAAGAAACATCCCGTGCTCGACAATTCCTGGAAGCCTCAAAATCAAGTCGCTTGCTTCATTCAAATCCCCAATGTCTTTCTCGAAATACAAGTCAATAATGTAATTCCCATTATCAGTCACAAACGCCTCACCAGTCTCAGCGAACTTCCTCAGCTCCCCCGCACAACCTGCATCCGAAAACAAAGTCACAAGCCTCTTTAATGAATGATTCCAACAAAACGGAATAACCTCCACCGGCATAGCCAACCCACTACCCCCAACATAATTCACTAATTTTGATTCATCAACAATTACAATAAATTTCTTGCTTGCGGATTCCACCATTTTCTCCCTCAACAAGGACCCTCCTCGACCTTTAACCAAATTCAATCCAGGGTCCACCTCATCCGCACCATCAATCGCTAAATCAACAACAGGGTGAGAATCAAGATCTGATAAAGGAATGCCCAATGAAACAGCCTGTTCATGAGTCATTTTCGATGTGGGTATCCCAATAATGTCTTTAAGCTTACCCTGGCGCATGAGCTCGGCGATACGGGCCACCGCATGCTTTGCGGTGGAACCCGTTCCAAGCCCAACAACCATGCCAGATTTCACATGCTCCACGGCCTTATAAGCGGCGATTTTTTTCAAATCATCCTGGGTCAGGGTTACAGACGGGCAAGGGGCGGCAGGGGAGATCATTAATGTTGGTTGCTCGACCGTTGCGTGATTTTCGGGCACCAAAAAATGTGGGTATGCTACAGCCATGGTCGTGCAACCAAACCTTAATTCTAGTTAAATATAGATCATATAAAAAAAACAAAAAACAAAAAAACGATAACTTTAGATTTTTAAATGGGGGAGGATAAGAAATTGGAGGCTATAACATGTTTATGAGCCTGGAGGTATGAAAATATCCCAGAAATGAGAAGTATATATAGAACAAAGTTCTTGAAAAGGAAAAAAAAAATAGAAATAAAGAATACTGGCAAATTAAAGATAATATCGGGAAAGAGGAGATTTGAAATGAAATAATGACAAAAGGGAAATAAATAGTATAAAAGAAAAATGTAAGGTTGGGATTGTGCGGTGTGATATTTGTGTATAAGAGAAGCGTGCGAGGGGTAATTGGGATTAGGGTTTGGATGGAATTTATAGAAATGGGTGGTGGGGTTGGGAGTGGAGGTGGGCCGTGCCATGGGCGTGGAGGAAACGCGGAGGAAGAGGGAAATTTTCCATAAAGGTTTATTTTGAGTCTTTGACAGATCTAATATGAATTTCCTATTTTTTGTGTCAAAGTGTAGAATAATCCCTATACATTAAAAGAATATTAAAAGAGAGAATTGAATTCGGCACTATTTATAAGAATACGTGTCTAACTATTATTCTTTTTTTCTTTTTCTTTTTGTTAAACTTTTCCCTAGTTTTTATCATTTTTTTTTTTTTCATTTTTTTTTAATTGTAGATTTATTAAACCCCAATTTTTTTTTAAGTTTTGCCATTTTTCTCGTCTTCCTTTGGTCGTCTTGTTCGTCTTCTTTTCAATTTTAGTCATGCCTTACGAAAAAATGCTCAAATTTTGTTTTTATTATTTTGGATACTCAATTAAATATTGTTTTTGTTATTCTCCAAATAAAAACTATTTAAATTCTTAAAAATTTAAACTATTGAAACAAAATTCAGCTCCACACACATATATATTAGGCTCTAGGTTCGATCTCCTAGGCTGAGACATAGTAACATATATCAAGCAACATACTTTTATCAAGCAACATACTTTGAATTTCAAAATCATTTGCAATCTAAACAACTTTCCTTCAATTAATTACTTATATTAAGTTAGCAACACAATGATCAAGATTACAAGAAATACATAGTTTTAATTCATTTTTTCTGTTGATTAATGAATCAAATTACAATTAAGTCCAAAAAAATTTACCCACAAGCACAAAATCTTGCACTATGCAAGAGAAAAAAAAAAGATAATACTACTCTCAAAGTAGAAAGTTACAATAGTAAATAAAGAAAATATATCCATGAGTACAATCATGTCTAATATACCAAGAAAATAAAATCACTAATTAACAAATTATGATAATCTATAATAAGTATTTTTACTACTTATTACCGCAAATTCACAAGAAATCTTATGCATCCTTCACGACACTTGTATGATTTAAACTTTTTTAATGTTTGATACATTAGAATGAATAAAATTAAATTAAAAAATTGAAATAATTTGCAAAGACGGGTCATAATGAAGAGAAATATAGAATAAGTTTAAAATTTAAAGCAACAGAATAATCTTGTGAGATCATAATTGAAGTATTCAGTTCTAGAATTTGTATTAATCAATTATGTTAGTGAACTACACATTATTCATTATATCATCTAAAAATGAAGAACATTCTTGTTAAATATCAATTGAAGCTATATCACCCACATTTAAATAATACGTAATTTTCTCAATATGTTTTACTTAGTTTTTCACAAGTGAAAATAATTTTAAAAAAAACACTAACAATAATCACACTATTAAATACTTAATTAAAATACAATATGTGCCTTGCACGTGAATTTCACTAGTAAAAGTAAGAGTAATGGTATTTATCAATAGAGTTGTGATATATTTTACTGTTTATTTAGTTGAGATTAAAATTTGTTAAAAAATTATTGTCAAAAATTAATAATTAATTTTAATTACACATTGCATGAGAATTGAGAATTTTATTAATTTTTCAACCACAAATTTCATTAATTTTTTACTAAAATTTGCTAAATAGATTCTCAAACAAGCTCTTAATATATTGGACAATTAATCACTTATTCATGCACAACTAATTGTGAATAACATTTTTGAATAGAATAATAAAGAGTTAATTATGTGAATAGAGTACGAAATTTACCTTATATTTTAAAATCATACGTGAACTCACAAAATTATTTATAATCTATACAAAAGTTAACATCCGTCTTCCAAAACTAATGGGCCGGGTATTGACAAATGATGGCATAGGTGGCAGACATTTAGCATTATTAAAATATGGTTAAGTAAGCGAATGGTAAAACTTTACCATTTATTTCAAAATCATACTTGAATTAATTTTTTTTTTTTAATCTCACATATAACTCACAAAATTGTTTCTCATCTGTACAAAATTTAATATTAGTCAATCAAAACTAACAAGCCTGCCCACATGGCAAGTGTTGCACTTACGTAACAGACAGTTAGCATTATTAAAGCTCATCATCTAGATCGTATATATTGCTTTCAAAAATAATTTAGAAAAAAATAATGATAAAGTGTTATCTTCCCTAAAAAATCCACCCACTCCCATTTGCATCATCACATCCATGCCCACCACCGCTGCCGCTGCCGCTGCCACTGCCGCTGCCGCCACGGCCACCGCCACCGCCCTCTCCTACCTAATCCCATCAGGGTCAGGGTCAGGGTCAGGGTCAGGGTCAGGGTCGGGCTCGGGGTGGGCGTGGGCGTGGGTCGCAAAACTAAGATGAAAAATCCCATTGGTAGAGAGAAACCATCAAGCCCAAACTGTGGTAGAAATTGAGAATAGTGGTTTCGAGAAACCAATGGGATTTCTCCCTCTTGGATTCGCGAACGAAATCCACTGGTTCGCTTTTTCTTTTTTAATTTTTTATTATTTGTCACGTGGGCTGATTCGTTAGTTTTAACTGGACAGATGTTAACTTTTTATATAGATAAAATACAATATTGTGCCAGTTCATTTATCATATTGAAACAAGAGGCGTCGTTTGCCACGTAAATTGATCTATTAGTTTTGACACACAGATGTTAATTTTTGTATGAATGAAAAATAATGTTGTGAATTCTTAAATGTTTTTAAAATAAGTGGTAAAATTGAGCATATTATTCATAGAGTCTCATTCTCCTCCCTCGAGTGGGCAGGAGAAAATTAATTCACTGCTGACATGGAGCTTGCCATGTCAGCAGTGCTCCATTAAAATAAAATTAAAAAAAAAACATTTGTCCGGTCTATTCTTTTTCAAAACCATCGCCTCCAAATCTGCAGCACGCCGGATCGATCTGCACGTGATGAAGAAGAAACCAAAAAAAAAAAAGGTTGCTGGCTCTGCGCTGAGGCAGCAGGTCCAGCCGGATCTGCGCAGTGACGCGCAGATCCACTACCAGAGATCACTGCGCCGGAGACCTGCGCGACCCGACGCACAGATCCAACGAGATCTGGGTGGCCAAGGCGCGCAAATCCAGCTGGATCTGCCGCTCGGTTGCGCAGATCATTGTGCAACCGGATCTGCGCTTGGTCGCGCAGATATCTGATAGATATATATATATATATATATATATATATATATATATATATATATATATATATATTTTGTGGTTGATGATGAATGCATTTCAAGTGGGTGATGGTGGTTTTTTTGTGGTTGATGATGAATGGATTTTCGGTGGTTGATGGTGGTTTTCTCCATTACCCTTTTTTTTTTTTTGTGTGGTGGTTTCTTTCTCTAGTTGATGGTGGTTTTTTCTTTCTTCGGGGTAATTTTTTTTTTTTTTTTTATGAAGCACTGCTGACATGGCAAGCTCCATGTCAGCAGTGGGTTAATTTTCTCCTGTTCACTGGAGGTAGGAGATCGGGACTCATTAATCATCATATTTAACGAAATGACAAACAAACATATATCTGAGAGCTCTCTCAGCCTCTTGATATGTCTAATTTTATCCAATTCGTAGAAGGTGCTACAAATGTTTAACAAATTGAATTAAATAGGGATGCAAGAAAGAGCAAAAAGGAAAAGTCAATAGAAAAATGGCCTCCAACTTGCCAAACCTTAATTATTGAAACCAATATGGGAGGCCAAGAACGTGTGAAGGAGATTACGCGACCATCTTCTGCCGTTGGATTAGATGATTAATCAGCAAAAAGTTGTCAATGCACCACTGTAGTCTGTAGAGTTGAAAATGACGTTTCTTCATTTCACCAGTTAAAAGCTTCACGAGAGTGGCATTAGCCTTTTTTTGGTAAACATTAAAAATTGATCAAAAATATATTTAGTATGATATCTTATTTATAATTAAATAAAATTAATGGAAAAAGATGTAAAATTAATTTTTGTCAATTATGTGTTTCAATTTAACGTGTTAAGAGCATCTGCAACAGCTTATCTATAATTAAAGAACATCTTTAGCATTTTAAAGGGCGTGTATATAAATTTAAAGAGTAATTTTTTTTAAAAAAAATATTCCAACAATATCTTTATTTTCATACTCTTCATTTTACTTCTTCCAAAAAATATTTAAACTCTTTCCCTCTACTCTATTCTTATTCTTGTTCACAATTTTAAAAGTTTTATCGCTAAAAAAATAATAATTAATGTTTGCAATTTTTGTCAAAATTTGCACTTTTACTCTACAAATTGCACAACTTAAATTTAGTGACAGGAAAAGCAAGATATGATTCTCAAGGGTGTCAATCATATCCATTTCCTATACTATAATAATACTTTTTTTTAATGTCTTATTATAAGCCAAATAAGATCAAAAAGAGAAGGAAAAAATAAAAATAAAAAGTGGCCAATAACACAAGGAAACTTATAGGTTGTCTTTTTGGATAGGGCCATGTGAATGGAACCCATTGAAAGTGGCAAACAAAGCATGGATCTTGCTTTCATAACGATTCTCCGCATATTCCAATCGCTCGGTCTCCGTGACATTTTTTTTTTTGGGTAATGGGAATGTAAACACAATATATTCCTTTCAACCCTATATATATTTTATGTATTATCATAGATTATATCATATTTTCATTGTGGTAATATTTTTAAATCCCATACTAGGAGCAATGAGTAAGCAATTAAGTTGAATTTTGTTTCTTGTGACTGTTTTCTTATGACAATTTCCATTTTATTTAGGATAAATAGTACTAGGGGTCCCTAACCTTTGAACGTTGTAACGATCGGGTCCCTAACATTTGTTCACTAGCAGCCGGAGTCCCTAACCTTTCAAACGCACGTACCAGAGGTCCTTTTTTGACGGAAAACGTTAAAAATTCTGTTAACTCACCACGCGCTCAATTTTTGAAGAGCAAAAATGGGATAAATAGTACCAGGGGTCCCTAACCTTTGAACGTTGTAATAATTGGGTCCCTAACCTTTGTTCATTAGCATTCATAGTCCCTAACTTTTCAATCGTACGTACCAGATGTCATTTTTTTGACGAAAAACGTCAAAAATTCTGTTAACTCACCACGTGCTCAATTTTTTAAGGGCAAAAATATCTTAAAACTATTCAAAGGTTAGGGACTAAAGAAAATATCAGTCAGCCAGCTTGAATAAATGCATTTCTAGTTTTGGGCATGGCGACTGTCAGCAGAGCCCTTGCGCGCCACTTTCGTTTGTTTTTCCTGGTGGTGGGTGGTGGGTGGTGGCGGTGGAAAGAGAAGGCGGAGAAGCTCTAATGGCCGTGCGCGACGAATTGTGAAGGATTTTACAATGAATTGGCTGCCAAATCTGAATCCCTTCATTTCCAAAAATTGAGCGTGTGGTGAGTTAACAGAATTTTTGACGTTTTTTGTCAAAAAAGGACCTCTGGTACGTACGTTTGAAAGGTTAGAAACTCTGACTGCTAGTGAACAAAGGTAAAGGACCCGATCGTTACAACATTCAAAAGTTAGGGATCCTTAGTGCTATTCCCATTTTTGCCCTTCAAAAATTGAGCGCGTGGTGAGTTAACAGAATTTTTGACGTTTTCTATCAAGAAAGGACCTCTGGTACGTACGTTTGAAAGGTTAGGGACTCCGGCTGGTAGTGAACAAAGGTTGAGACCCTATCGTTACAACGTTCAAAGGTTAGGGACTCCTAGTACTATTTACCCTTTTATTTAACATGATATCAAAGTTCATTAAATTTAAATGAACAATTCGATTTGACTAAAACTCAAACGAGTATACATGTTTTAAGATTGGTTTGCTCCAACGAGTCACCACTGTGGAGCGTATTAAATGATGAATCCCGCTTCAGATAAATATATAAAAGCTTTGACTACTTCTCTCAAAATCTGGTAAGCTTAAAGAAACATTTGGTTCCAATATTAGTGTTATCAAACGAGTCACCATTTTGTAAGGACATGTTAAATGTAAAATTCATCAACTTATTATCTACACATTCTATATAATTCACAACTTATAAGTACTTAAAAAATATTTTCAGCCACTATCAAACGTTCACTTAGCAAGAGAGTGAAGGATTAATAATTTACATGGTGTAAGATATCATATTAATGTTCAAGGAACCCTAGATGTCATTAGAGTAAAGGATTGTCAACAAGGATGTTTCCAATATGTTGTAGATTCTTATCGAATACTTATATCATTTGATGATGACATGTGAATAGCTAGAAACGTGTAAAATGTATGACTAACCCAATAATGAGAGTTTCGTATGGGGATTGAAGCAACTATTATGAGACAAAAGATTTTCTTTTTGAAGAGATTCAATTCAAAACTCTTATATGTCCAAAGTTCAATATATAAATAATTTCAAAAGTTTTCCCTGACTTTGTATGTGTCAACAAACAATTCAAATATATCGTTTTGAAATAATTAATTTTAGAGAAATTGGCACAAAACGTCCCTAACGTATAGACCCGGTGCGCAAATCATCCTTACCTTTCAAATTTTGGCAATTTCATTCATCACCTATCCATGTAGTGCGCAAATCATCCTTTTGAACGAAATCCATCCAATATTTCGTTAAACCTTTGAGATTTTGGCACAAATGGTCCCTAACCTTTGCCCTTAGTGTGGAATTGATTCATAACATTTATGTTTTGGCAAACAAGTCACTAACCTATATGTTTTGATGCGAAATTGGTCATTATGGGATGAAAAAGACAAATATACCCTTAGTTTTAATTAGAAAAAATTGTATGTGGATTCCTAATTATTACAAAATATGCAAAAAAGTACAATACTTTTATTTTTTATAAAAAAATTAAAAAAAACTAATGAGTTTTTTTTTTTAAATCAACACTTTAGTAATAAACACGTCAAATAAAATTATTATTTTTATTATTAAGTAATAAATGTATTATTTAAAATTAAAACTTTTATTTTATTGTTGTATAAAAAAAATAACTTTGTCACAAACTTGATGTTCAAATACTTTTATTTAATTGAGTTATATGTTTATTAACTACAAATATTAGAAATCTAACTATATTCTTTATATTTTAATTTATTGTATTATTTTCGTTCAAAAATAAAACACATAATGTGTAAATTAATTTTTATTAGTATTTTTATGTTAAATAAAAATGTAATAAGATTAGTTCAATATCATAAAATTATATACGTTATTTTGTTATTTATTTTACTTAATTTTTAAAGTAAAGAGGGAGAAAAATGATTTCTCACAATGATTTCTCTCTCTTTAAATATATTTATTACTTAATAATAAAAATAATAAATTTATTTTACATGTTTATTACTAAAATGTTAATTCAAACAAAAAAAACCTCATTAGTTTTTTTTAATTTTTTTTATAAAAAATAAAAGTATTGGACTTATTTGCACATTTTGTAATGATTAAGAATCTACATACAATTTCTTCTAATTAAACTAAGGGTATATTTGTCTTTTTCATTCTATAAGGACCAATTTCGCACCAAAACACATAGGTTATGGGCTTGTTTGCCAAAACATAAACGTTATGGACCAATTCCACACTAAGGACAAAAGTTAGGGACCATTTGCGCCAAAATTCCAAAGGTTTAACGGAATATTGGATGGATTCCGTTCAAAATGATAATTTGCGCACTACATAGATAGGTGAGTGATGTAATTGCCAAAATTTGAAAAGTAAAAATGATTTACGCACATAATCTGTACGTTAGGGACGTTTTGGACCAACTTCCCTTAATTTAATTATCTTCTATAAAATCAATCATCTTATCTGACAAGTTATCCTCCATCTTGTTTAATAAATCTTTTTAGATATTATAAGCAATGATTTCTATTATGAAATTTATTAAATATGTTAATAAAAATAATATTTTAGCGTCTTATAAGTCTTACCGTTTTCTTGTTTAAAAAATATTAAAAAAATTATTTATGATGTGACATGTCAATAATTTCTAAGGTCTGTACAGCAAACCACCCATTATTGTCGCTTTTGGCTAGAGGCTGGTAGTTTTTCAAATAAATTTCATTATCTTTTACAAAGTAAATTGATACTCTCTGTGAGCAATATCTTATTCCTTGAGCCAATTGCCAACAATGGACATAGCAAGCAATTTTAATTTATCATTCTTTAGTCTAATTGCCTCAAACTATATTTCGTACCTTAAATTCATCACCTTTAGACATAAAAAGAGATAATTTTTCTCAAATTTACTTGTTCATTAATATTGTCGGGTTATGTTTAATCATAAAAAAATAAAATAAAATAAAATCTCAAGACATAATTAAGTAATGCAATAGTAGCTCAGATCTTGAACACACAGGACATCCAAAGAAGGGCATAGATTGATCAAGATCTGGTGTGTGGATCGAAGGCCAAGGCAGACGAATTTCGCTTTTATATTTATTTAAATTAGTTGTGTTTGTTATTTCTATATTTCAGTATTTAGTAATTATTTTCCAACAGTTCGAGGCCTAATGTGGCAATTATGATTAAACTTTACTACACTAGTAAAGTTTACTACACTAGCATTTTTCGTGAATCAACAACTTTTGATATCTAAATTTTCACATTCAATAAAACCAAAGAGTCTTTAAAATGTTAACCATCATTTCGTATATTCCATATTTACACTACATGGAGTAAATAGAAAATAATAAATTAAAATTTCGTCGAATAAGCAAAAAAGAATAAATAAAAATATACCTACGCAATAACTAACTCTCTCTTTTTGAAAACTACTATTGAAACTTTGGTGACTTGTTTGTCTCATCCAGGCTATAACATGTTTCATGGCCTTCCATCTTC
The DNA here is from genome assembly GCA_030279155.1 of Forsythia viridissima. Lineage (NCBI taxonomy): Eukaryota > Viridiplantae > Streptophyta > Magnoliopsida > Lamiales > Oleaceae > Forsythia > Forsythia viridissima. The sequence continues at coordinate 39,570,165 of CM059041.1, read as the reverse complement.
CCAACTAATGCAAATATAAAAATAAAAAATTTTCCTCCTCTATTGATAAAGTGATTTTTACTTTTACATTTATTGTCGTCTAATATATGATCAATAGTTAAAGATAACATCTTATTTTATTTAGACAGAATTAATTTTCAGATACATTTTTATTTAGATAACAATTTAAATAAAAAATGAAGAGAAGTTTTATTATCGGGAAGAAGATGACAAATTTTTTTATTTAGATATCAATTCACTCGATTTTTTAAAAAGTCGAACGTAGTATTTATAATATAGAACAAATCTATTTTTGGATATTTATAACTTATAATAATCGTTACTGTCCGGCGCTCTAACTCTTTTTTTTCTCTTTTAGTTTTTTTTTTTTAGTTTTTTTGCTCTTTAATTAAGAATAAGGATATAATTGTTTTTTTCACAAAAAATTAATTTTTTAACAGGCTTTTTCATTCTTATATTTCTTATACTTAGTTGAACAGAAAAAGATTTAAATAACTATTATCCAAATAAATAATTTTATCTACAAACAAACAGAACTTAAGGTGAAGAATAATTCTACAATAACAACTAATTTATTAACAAATTAAATAGTAAACAAATTTTTGATTAAGCTAAATGCACATTTAAACCCCCACCCAAACCAAATTGCCATTTGGAAAGAGTCCCTTTTTTATTTTGAAGGTAATGGGAAATTTCATGGAGATTGTGTAAAATAAAGAAATGATCAATTTATTCGTGAAAAGGTCAAAATAAAATAGCAAAAGATGTCAAATTGTGTATAACTTTAATCCCATCTCTAGAAATAAATGTACAAGGGTCGCAAAAGTCGAACCTACAACCACAACTGACTAATTAAATAGAAGTTTCAATTTTATTTTTTGATGGGTCAAAATCAAAATCAGGATTTGATTGTTAGTCATATTGAATTGTAAATTTGAAGATGGGTTCAACTAAAGAGAAGGGTCTTGAAACAAATGAGACTTGAATTAGGCCAATCAAAGTCCAATGCAGACTCCACATTGACCAAATAGGCAGGCGGCCATACTCTTACCTGCATGCATTTTACATGCGCTAAGCAAGTGGAAATGCTTCAAATTCAAACTTAATATGACCATTCAACGGTCAATTTGTAGCCTTTTCTATCACAAGTCTCCACGGTTTACTATGGAATTCAAACGTCACAAGCCATCTGTGACCTTGGGGGCACTTGTACCAAAAAATGTCCAGGTTACGTGTCGTGTCCATGTTTGAATTATTGAATAAATCACACTATTTTGAGTGCAAAATACGCTTTTGTCATATATCTAGAATCTTGGATGGATTATGTCAAGATAGAGCGAATCACATTTTGAACTCTTTGTCGATCCTAGCACACCTGGACGTGGAGCAGAGAATATTGCGAGTCAGACGCAAGGGAACTATGGTTGGACCTAGAGCCGGCCCTAGGTTTAGGCAGCATATGCAACTTAGGGCCCCAAGCATACGAGAGCCCCAAAAAACAAGATCCGAATATTTTTATAATGTAATTTTGGATGAAGTCATTGGTAGCCGAAGTAATTTTTTAAGGCCCAAAATCTTCTTTCAATTAGAACATGATTACTGCTACTCTGCCTTCAAAAATCGTAAATCATGCATGCCCTCAAAAATCAAAATTCTGTTGAGAATTGAGATGAATTACTTTATTGTCCATAAGATCCTTGTTCAGAGAAAGATAGCAAAATAGCAAATATAAAAAAAAAAATAGAAAAATATTTATGGACTGTCAAAGCTTTCACTATATGAAAAATTGTTACAATCATATAGATTTTACTCACCCAAATCTCCAAGTATCTCAAGAAAAATAATATCATAAGATTTACCACACCAACCAATTTCTACTCTCTGTACAATCTACAAAGAGAACAAGAAAAATAACTAAGATACTAAGTTTACAATTTTTCTCTCAAATAAATCCTCAAGTCACACTTACAAAAGAGAATAAACCACGTCAATTTATAGTTAATATATGACCTAATTTTCTTTCAAGTTTCGACTGCCAAGGAGTCCAAGATTTGAAACTTGTTCAATTTTAGTTGACATAGACGTCTTCTAAGTTTTGACTACCAAAGTGTTCAAGATTTGAAAACTTGTTCAATTTTAGTCGACCTACATGTGTTCGGCCAATGCCGGTCCTTTAATTTTCAGGACTTGAGGCGAACTACATTAATTAAGCTTCTTATGGCCTCAAATCATAGTATGCATTCAAAATTTATAAGAGTTTTACAGAATTAATTGTTAACTAAAAATTCAACAATAAAACAACAAGTAAAATGTACTCCCTCCGTCCCACAAAGATAGACCCACTTTTTTTTCCACACAGATTAAGAAAACTCATTTAATATAATTGAAATTATAAAAATTTCACACAATTCTCCTATTATACCCTTATTTAAGTTAAATAGAAATAAAAAAGATATATATATATATATATATATATATATATATATCTATACTATAGTATAAGTGTCTATGGCCTGTTTACTATTCACCCTTCAACCAACGCGACGTCGTTTTGATGTTGTATTAGCCTTAATTTTGTCCAAATCTCACCATTTTGTCCTAATCTTTTGACACTTTTTGTATATTAAATTAATATCTTTGGCCGCATTTTTTGACTTCTTCATCTTTTCTTTTCTTTTATTTGTTTTAATATACATATATTAGTGTCTTTTAGCCGCAATTATTGACTTCTTATATATTATAGTCAATATATATTCATTTTTCCCTTAATAAGTCATCAAATTTGGTGCTTTTTTATCCCCAGTTGCTGTGGAGAACAAATGACGAAATACAATCGATTCTTAAAGGTTTTGCTAAATTTTATTTTCTCTAAACTGCAGTTTTTTTTGTCCAACATAAATATTTACTGCACTTTATACATTAAGTATTTTGACATAATTCCAGTTGGAGACGATATCCCTATGGGTTACCTAACCATTGGATTTGGTTTCACATAATTTCATGTTGTATAACTCAAGGTATGGATATTTTTGTAAACTGCGATAGTATGAATCCGAGAAACTGACTTAGATGTTTTGGTGATGATTTTAGTATGCCGAAACATGCCGTCGGACTATAAAATTTTTATATGTGGTAGCTACATGAGTATTCTACGTTTCTTGAAAATTTCATATTGTTCGGTGATCGTTTTCTATGTCAAATAAATTTTTTTTACTCCATGACCGGGTGAATTGTTTCTCTAAATTGTCTTTCTGTTCACCAACTCAAAAATATGTTGCACCTTATATATTAAGTATTTTTACATAATTCCAGTTGGAGACGATAGCTCTATGGGTTACCTAATCATTGGCTTTGATTTCACATGATTTCATGTTATATAACTCAAGTTATGGACAATTTTGTAAATTGCGATAGCATGAATCCGAGAAACTGCCTGTGATGTTTCGGTGAGCATTTTAGTATGTCAAAACATGCCGTCGGATTATCAAATTTTTATATGTGTTAGCTACATGGGTATTCTACGTTCTGTGAAAATTTTATATTGTTCGGTAATCGTTTTCTATGTCAAATAAATATTTTTTGCTGCATGACTGGGTGAATTGTTTCTCGAAACTGCACTTACTGTTGACCAACTCAAAAATATGCTACACCTTATATATTAAGTATTTTTACATAATTCCAGTTGGAGACGATAGCTCTATGGGTTACCTAACCATTGGCTTTGATTTCACATAATTTCATGGTATATAACTCAAGTTATGGACAATTTTGTAAACTGCGACCGCATAAATCCGAGAAACTGCCTAGGGTGTTTCGGTGAGCATTTTAGTAAGCCGAAACATGCCGTCGGACTATCAAATTTTGATATGTGGTAGCTAAATGAGTATTCTATGTTTCCTGAAAATTTCATATTTTTCGGTTATCGTTTTCTATGTCAAACAGATTTTTGCTACTCCATGATCGGGTGAAGAAATTTTTGTAACAGTGCCCTTATTTTGAAATTTTTATTCACCTGGTCATGGAGTAACAAAAAATTTTTTGACATAGAAAACGATCACCGAACAATACGAAATTTTCAAGGGACATAGAATACTCAGGTAGCTACCACATACCAAAAATTAGTAGTCCGACGGCATGTTTAGGCATACTAAAATACTTATCGCGAAACCTCTAGGCTATTTGGATTTATGTCGTCGGCATGCCGGAATCGCTATTATAAACCAATCAAAAAACTTTAGGTAGTGTAAATATCTTCTTAAACATTTGTGGACCTTGGTTTTGAGGTAGTTTTAGTGGATTCCCATGTTTTGGTTATACGTTAATGATGTGAATTTGAAAAGTTTTGCTAAACTTCATGTTTCTCTAATATGCAGCTTCTGTTGTCCAACTCAAAAAATTTCTGCACCTTATATATTAAGTATTTTTACATAATTCCAGTTGGAGACGATAGCCCTATAGGTTACCTAACCATTGGCTTTGGTTTCACATAATTTCATGTTATATAACTCAATTTATGGACAATTTTGTAAACTATGACATCATGAATCCGAAAAACTACCTAGGATGTTTCGGTGAGCATTTTAGTAAGCCGAAACATACCGTCGGATTATCTAATTTTGATATGTGGTAGCTACATGAGTATTCTATGTTCTCTGAAAATTTCATGTTTTTCGGTGATCGTTTTCTATGTCAAACGATAATATATTATAATATAACTACCAAACACAATAAAAAATGTTTCTTGTAAGAAAATCCATGAAACTATAATATAACAATTATTAACAAATATGGTATAAGAATTGATAAAATATAAAATAATGTAATCAATAATCATAATTTCATATAAAAATAAAAAAATTTATATCATATATAATTTAATATAAAATCTTATCGTAAATGCTATACTTAAAAAAATTAATAGATGCCTAATTTATGAATAAACTACAAAAATTGAAAAATGAAAAAACTGAGTTATTCAATCACTTACATGCAAAAAACAATGAAAAAAATAGGAGATATAACAATTAATATGAATAAAAAATTATAATAATAATAATATCTATATATTCAATACCTCGATGAAATCTAACAACACAAAAATCTCCTATACCGAGTGACTCGATAATAATATAATGATGAAATGGCAAGTAGGAAAATTATTTAAGTAACTCGAGAAGTAAAAAAAAAAACTTTTATTTCCAATCTCGACAAGGAAAGAGAAAAGACGTTTTTTTTCTTTTTTTACTTTGGGTGTGTGTACTGAGGACACCCCTCATCTTTTCTTGAATAACCATCTATTTCTACCCAAGAAAATGAAACTAAAAAAGAAAACCCAGCTGTATAATCAACACTCTTTTTTCAAGAATTTCAACTCGATGATGAAAAATGGAGCACAAAGTTCTTTCTGCAAAAGATTGCGACTGTAAAAATGGGTTGGCTTTGGCAGTTGAGTTTATCGAGTTACCAAAGAAACTCAATTTCGTAACTCGACAAACTTGGTCAAGTTACTCAAAATAATTTATTGGTCGAGTTACTCGAATAAATGAAAAAATAAAATAAAAACCAGAACTTTTAATAAAAAAAAAATTCAATTCGACTTTTGGAGTATGTCTCCGAACTCCAACATGAGGTTCTCGAGTCATTCGACGACAAGAACAAATGCAAAAGAAAAATATTAAAAATAAAATAAAAAAGTCTATTGAATTTGTCAAATAACTTATTAACCTGATTAGAAAAAGATTATGACACAAGCACACTACAATATCACAAAAAAAAAAAAAAAAACTGCATAAGCACTTTCCTTTGAAAGTACGAAATTGAGCACTGCAATTCTTCTTTCAATTCGGGAACACACAAAACCACACGCACACAGAGAGAAAAAGAATAAAACCCCAACATTTTTATCAGAGCAAATTTGAAGAGCATGAACCAAAATAGCCTGTGTAATCTGTTTCTGGTGAGCCTCAATTGCCGCAGCGAATGCAGGTATCTCCAAATCACCTTACAACAATTCCATTCATTAACGAAAATCCAAATAAATATCAACACTACCAAAAAATATTTGTCGAGTTGTCCAGGTTGTTCGTTGTGAGTTAAATAACTGGACAACATGCTTGACAATAGCTCGACAACCACGTTGTCGAGTAGCTCGACAACCACGTTGTCGAGTTTGCTCGTTGTCGAGCAACTCGACAACCACGTTGTCGAGTTTACTGGTTGTCGAGCTACTCGACAACGCAGTTGTATGAGTTCTTATCATTGTATTTCATGGCTTCCCAGCACTTCTAAAGCGGTATGGGGTTAATGTGAAGGGTCTTCTGAAAGTGGATTCTCCCAATGAGGAACCTCAACCACATATAGATTGCACGGGCCATTTACAGGTGCAGGGCACATATCTGCTACCAATCCAGAAATGTGTTGCGTACAGTGTGTTAGAGAAAATGGCTTAATTATGATTTCTCACTCAATCTGGTTGTGCAAGACGAGGCCTCAGCCTGAAGATTGGCATCCCGTACCCACTTCGACCAGATCTGAAACAATCAAAGGAAAATAAAAAAAAAAATTGTTTCTTTCGTTAAAGATTTTCCCTTTTCCAGTCAGATTTCGAGGCCCCCTTTTGATTATTCTCACTAATTTTATTTTTAATTTAGCAAGGATAATATTGGCCTTGTCAAGCAGCTCGATAATAATATTGTCAAGTTAGCTCGATGATAGTTATTGTCAAGCCCTCAATAACCACTGTCGAGTAACTCGACAATAATCCACAAATATTTTTTTTCCCAAAAAATGAGCAAAATCAATTTTATATCTTGAAGGATACTACAAAATGATATCAAGTTTGATCAAAGATTAACCTGATGCCCCCACCCCCACTTGAATATTGCCTATTGATGCTATAATCCATAATGAGTTATCCCTCTTTTTGGGACCAAGATGCTTGATATATTGAATTAGAAGTTCTTTTTTGTAGTGAAGAGTATGGAACACGCCCTTTATTTGCAGAGTTTAATGGAAAACTAATTGAATGTTTACTTATGTACTTTTGTGGTGCAAGTAGATAAACTCTTGTGCAGTGAATTCTTCAGATTTTCCTTTCTATGTACTCAAATGGCTAATGGTCTGTTCATCATGTACATTTAGACCCTAAAATGCTTATGTATTTTGGCCAACGGGAAGTTGAGATAGTATCTTGAGTCATATAGAATTTTTCACTGGTTTATTATTCTGACAACTAGCCGTCAACAGTTTGATGATTGTATTGGTTTATTATTCTGAAGTTGTTTCTTAAAAGTCTGAATTGGCTATTACTTTATGGTTGATTTTATATCTTAAGAAAAGCAGCTAACCTATTGAATTAAATTAGGTAATGAGCTTCCCTCAGAACTTGTTCAGAATTTGTTAAAGATGGCTCCGACATCTGATGAAGAATTGAAGCTGAGGCTCTATAGTAGCGAGCTTTCTCAACTTGGGCCTGCAGATCGCTTCCTGGAAGTCTTCGTGGACATTCCATTTGCCTTTAAGAGGCTAGAATCCTTGCTTTTTATGTGCACTCTATAGGAGGAGACAGCAACGGTAAAGGAGTCTTTTGCAATATTAGAGGTACGCCATTCTTGCTGTTAATTGCATTACTTATCAGCTTATAATTATTAGGAAGTGTCCATTCAGTAGTTAATGGCAATTCTACAAAATCATTCTGGGAAACTAAATTTGTTAATGTGAATCTCCCATGGATGGATTAAATATTATGGGAAATGTACCTATTTATGAGTTACCCAGTTGCCTTTACATAGTACCTGGCTTAAGAATACCAAAATGTAATCTGATTTTGGATTTTGGAATCTACATAGTGAATATCTTTATTTCTCAATAGTAGCGTTCTATTAAGTCAACTCGGAGGAAGAATCAAAAGAACACCAGAAAAAGGCACATGTAATTATACATAGAACTCTATATGAGTATCAAGTTAGCATCTAAGATCCTACGTAGTCATGTGATCTATTATAATTTATTACTACTTTGTTTTGTTTCACTCGTCTAATATCTACAGGAGTTAGTTTTATTACTTCGCCTTGGGTCATTGTATATTTGTGTGTGTATAGACAGTCTTATTGTTTGTTTGTTGCTCCATATCTTATTTCAGATTGGCAATGGACTGGCTTAGATTTTCAGAAGCTGGGCCGAAATTTGATTCCATCAACAGTCCTAACACAATGAGCATGAGAATTGAACTAAAGATGATACTATTGGCCCCTTAAACATCATGATTTGAGCTAACTGTAAATTCCTGGTACCCTTGCAGGCACACCCCATTCTTGTCCATGTAAAATATGTAGAAGGTATCCAATTGACAAATATGCATAACATATTCATACAATTTTATTGGCAGTTTTGTACTAAAGTTCTCTTTAACCAATAAGTTTGGAAATACTTTTACAGTTAGAATGATGATGTACTTTTACTGGATTATTGGGTTTATCCTGAACTTGGTGTAGCAGTTTAGTGAGTTCGTCAATGTATAGTTTGCTTAGAGATACACTCTAGCTTTCGAACTTTCCTCCTAGCTTGCTGCTCTATTTCTTGGCTATATGAATGTGTTTTTTTTTTTTTTTTTTTTTTTTTGCATATATACCAATTTATAAATTCTTGCTTTTATATTTTTCTTTCAAGAATTAAAATTTGACAAACAGTGTTAGAAGGCATAGAAATGCAATTCAAAACTGCATGGATCCCTGCAACATTCTCCAACACTTGCAGCAGTTAGTTTTCGTCGCCAAAAAAATTCCTTTTGTCAATTATACAAAACAAACTGTTCTTCTTTTCACGCAATTTCAAGAATTCACTTTATGCAATGTTTTCTTATTTTGTGCTAGCAAAACCACCAAGCAATTTCCAAGTGTTGTTGATGTTTCTATATGTAAAGAACAGTGGTGGAGAAATGAATCTTTTGAGTCTTTATCTGTTGAATATATAAGTTTGTATATATAAGTTGTAATGCAATGCACATTCCAAAATTTCTTATTGTTGCCTGAATTCTTAGTGTTAGCTAGATTCTTAGTGTTGAACAATCCTCCAATATTTCTATCTTTTATTGCAAACATATATCCAATAACTTAAATGTATGAAATTTCAGCCAACGCATAGTTAATATTTCCTTTCCTAAACATTGCAACATTTTAGAAATCAAATTACAACTCGAGTAATTCGATTATTCAACACTAAGAATATTCCAAATACTTTGTTGAGGAACTACAAAGTTAAAAAAAAAAAATATTTTTTTTAACACTTTGTCGAGTAACTCAACAAAGTGGAAAAAAAAAATTTTAAAAACTTTGTCCAGTAACTCGACAAAGTGGGAAAAAAAAAAAAAATTCAAAAACTTTATCGAGTAACTCGACAAAGTAAAAAAATATATATATATTTTCAACAGACTTTGTCGAGTTACTCGACAAAGTAAAAAAATAATAATAATAATTCCAAATACTTTGTCGAATAACTCGACAAAGTCATAAAAAAAAAAAAATTTCAAAGATTCAAAAGACTTTGTCGAGCAACTCGAAAAAGTCATGAAAAAAAAAAAATTCAAAAGACTTTGTCGAGCAACTCGACAAAGTCTTAATAAAAAACACAAAAAAAAAAGAAAATTAATTAATTTCAAAGACTTTGTTGAGGAAGTCAAAAAAAAAAATTTCAAACACTTTGTCACTTTGTCAAGTAACTCGACGAAGTGGCAAAAAAAAAAAGAATTTCAAACACTTTACCACTTAGAAAGTGGCTAAAAAAAAAATTTAAAACACTTTACCACTTTGTCGAGGAACTCGACAAAGTGGCCAAAAAAAAAAAAAAAAAATTACACTTTGTCGAGTAACTCGACAAAGTGGGAAAAAGAAAAAAAAAATTCAAAATGGACACCATGTTCTTCCACTCATTCACAACTTCATCACAGATTACTTGAAATGCATGTATCATTTTCTACATAATTAAATAAAATAAAATTAGAAATCTCAGTTCCAAGACCTTCAAAATGAAAAGGTAAGCTCTTTTATCTTACTATGGATCAGCTGCTACAGCTGTGCTGATTTTGTAATATTCTTCTTTCTTGATCTTGCAGAGTGAAAGGTTGCACAAGGTTCTTGAATTTGTTAGCACTGTGCACGATCTTTGTGCCGTCCTTGGCATGGGCTTTGTTACGACTGTCACTGAAGTGCATCCAAGCCTGAATGACTCTACATGTGTACATTCTAAAAGCATAAGCAATGACACGCTATCTAGATTGGCTAAGAGTGTCATAGTGCTTAAGGAAGATAAGAAACAGAGGTTGCAGAAGGTACCTACTCAAATTCCAAGTTGATCATTGTGAGAGAAGTTGATATAGATGTTCACCTTCATTACACTTCACGTTGCATAAATTCACACTCACTAATTCATGGATATTAGAAGCTCAAATTTTTTAATCTTATGCCATCAGCATGTTCTCCAATATTGTAGAAAATTTCACTTCATGTAGATACTCCTACCAGTTAAAAAATATTTCATCAATGCTATAGGATCTTGTAGTGCAGCAGAATCACAGTCGTATTGGCAAAACACTGATTCTAAGGCTCACATGTTGTAGGACAAATTCACAGGATAAGTGATCCACGGTCAAGTCTAAACATTTAGATTAATGATTTTGTCTATTTTGTTTTTAATAGGCTTTATTGTCAATGAATCATACAGAAGTCACAGAACTATTATTTAGGAAATGCTCATAGTCGTAAATTCTTTGTTTACTTGGCTTTCATATCAGTTTGCTTTTTACCACTGCAAGGATATTTGGTTGAAATACTTGTTGCTTTGAGGATCATCTTCACCCTTGCAAACTAAATTTGGTGATTTTTTATCCCCAGTTGCTATGGGAAACAAAGGACGAAATACAATCGATTCCTAAAGGTTTTGCTAAATTTTATTTTTTCTAAACTACAGTTTTTGTTGTCCAACTTAAATATTTGCTGCACTTTATACATTAAGTATTTTTACATAATTCCAGTTGGAGACGATATTCCTATGGGTTACCTAACCATTGGCTTTGGTTTCACATAATTTCATGTTATATAACTCAAGTTATGGACAATTTTGTAAACTGCGATAGCTTGAATCTGAGAAATTGCCTTAGATGTTTCGGTGAGCATTTTAGTATGCCGACACATGCCGTCGGACTATCAAATTTTTATATGTGGTAGCTACATGGGTATTCTACGTTCCCTGAAAATTTCATATTGTTCGGTGATCGTTTTCTATGTCAAATAAATTTTTTTTGCTCCATGACTGGGTGAATTGTTTCTCCAAACTGCACTTTCTGTTGACCAACTCAAAAATGTGTTGAACCTTATATATTAAGTATTTTTACATAATTCCAGTTGCAGACGATAGTTCTATGGGTTACCTAACCATTGGCTTTGGTTTCACATAATTTCATGGTATATAACTCAAGTTATGGACAATTTTGTAAACTGCGACAGTATGAATCCGAGAAACTGTCTATGGTGTTTCGGTGAGCATTTTAGTAAGCCGAAACATGCCGTCGGACTATCAAATTTTGATATGTGGTAGCTAAATGAGTATTCTATGTTCCCTGAAAATTTCATATTTTTCGGTTATCGTTTTCTATGTCAAACAAATTTTTGTTACTCCATGACCGGGTGAAGAAATTTTAGTAACACTGCCCTTATTTTGAAAATTTTATTCACCCGGTCATGGAGTAACAAAAAATTCTTTGACATAGATAACGATCACCGAACAATACGAAATTTTCAGGGAACATAGGATACTCAGGTAGCTACCACATATCAAAAATTGGTAGTCCGAAGGCATGTTTAGGCATACTAAAATACTCACCGCGAAACCTCCTAGACTGTTTTTCGGATTTATGCCGTCGGCGTGCCGGAATCGCTATTATAAACCAATCAAAAAACTTTAAGTAGTGTAAATATCTTCTTAAAATTTTGTGGACTTTGGTTTTGTGGTAGTTTTAGTGGATTCCCATGTTTTGGTTATACGTTAATGATGTGAACTTGAAAGGTTTTGCTAAACTTCATGTTTTTCTAAGATGCAGTTTCTGTTGTCCAACTCAAAAATTTACTGCACCTTATATATTAAGTATTTTTATATATTTCCAGTTGGAGACAATAGGCCTATGGGTTACCTAACCATTGGCTTTGGTTTTACATAATTTCATGTTATATAACTCAATTTATGGACAATTTTGTAAACTGTGACAGTATGAATCCGAGAAACTACCTAGGATGTTTCGTTGAGCATTTTAGTAAGTCGAAACATGCCGTCGAACTATCAAATTTTGATATGTGGTAACTACATGAGTATTTTATATTCTCTGAAAATTTCATATTGTTCGGTAATCGTTTTCTATGTCAAAGAAATTTTTGTTAATCTATGACCAAATGAAGTTTTAAATTTTTTTTTTCTTTTTTTTAGGTGACTTGTCGAGGAACTCGACAAAGTCACTTAAATATTTCCTTTTTGGTGACTTTGTCGTGCAACTCGACAAAGTCCCTTAATTTTTATTTATTTATTTTTTTTTTTGTGACTTTGTCAACTCGACAAAGTTCATTTTAAATGTTTTTTTTTTTTTTGGTTGTGTGGGCTTTTAGCTTTATTTTTTATTTTTTTATTTTTTTTTGTAATTTGCACTTTTTGGTCCACAACTTTTTTAATTTATTGTAGCCATTTTGGTTTTGTTACAAACCTAAATAATGTTGTTTTCTTATTACTTATCCAAATCTTATAAATTAGCCACTATTGTTGACTTTTTTGTATGTTTTTTTTTTTTTTTAGAATTGGCTTTGATTTTGTCGAGGTTGGCCAAATTTTTTTTGGATTGATTGTCGAGCCGCTCGAAAAAGTTTATTTTGGCCATTTTATTTTTCATTTTGTCGAGTCAGTTGGCATAAGCCAATATTTTATTATTTATATTTTTCCCCATATGTCGAGTTATTGGATAAATAAAAACATGATAAAAAATTGAATAAAACATAAAGGTTGGAAGTAGATTAATTACAGATTTAACAGGTTAGGACTAATTGTTAAATTTGTTATTTTGGTAATTGTTTTTGGCATATAATTGATCGAGCAACTCAATAATCTCAAATTTGAATTTTTTGAGTGACTTGATAAATTAAGCACATGTGTAGTTTTTTTACTCTTATCATTTATGATAACAGTTTATATTAAATTATATATCATATAAAATTATTATATATTATATGAAATTATTATTATTGGTTATATGTTATTTTATTTTATCAATTATTATAACAAAGTGTCAAAAAAATTTACTATTATAATTAGATAAATTTTATTACAAGAAACAATTTTTATTATAGTTAATAATTATAATAAAATGTACTATGAATTTATTATAATATCAATTTGTTATAAAATCAATGTATTGTAAACAAAAAATTTTATTTCCCACTTTTTTTGTTTGAGGCATATAATTGGTCAAGTAACTCGGCAATCTCAATGTTAGTTTGTTGAGTTACTACAAAAATGAATCATGTTGTTTTTTGTGTTTTTTTTTTAATTTATATTAATTTCTAAATTAATTTCTTGTTTTTTTTTTCATATAATTCATCGAGGAATTCGACAATCTCAACTATGAATTGCTTCAGTTAGTTGATAAAGTAAACATATGCATAAATTATTTTATTCTATCATTTATTAGTAGATGTTATGGTAAAATATATATTATATAAAATTATTATATATTATATTAAATTCTTAAAGTATATGATATTTATTTTTATCAAATATTGTAAGATAGTGTGGTAAATATTTTTTATAATATTTATATTAATTTATTATAGTAATTGTAATCATTATATCAATTTTTTTACAATAATCAGTTTTGATTATAATTAATAATGATGTTAAAATTTACTATGAATTTATTATAATATCAATTTGTTATAATATAAATTTATTATAAATAAAAATTTAAGTTTTTGAGATTGTGGTATGTGGCATATTGTTTTGATTTTAGTATGTCGAAATATGCCGTCGGACTATTAAATTTTGATATGTGGTAGCTATATTAGTATTCTATAATTCATAAAATTTTCATATTGTTCAGTCATTGTTATTTATGTGAGATAAATTTTTTTTACTCGATAATTTAGTGAAAAATAAAAGAAATGAGATAAGTTTGGATTTAAGACTTAAAATTTAAAAAAAAATTATATACAAGTCAATAAATGTGGCTAATACAAAAATATTTTATAATAATTGATAAAATATAATTAATTCATAAAAATTTATTAGATGCAACACTAAACTATATCTCATCACCTATTAAGTCAATGAATATCCCCAATGTATTCTATAAACTCAACATAAAAAAAAAAAAAAGAGAAAAGTTACCACAATATAATGGAAGAATACCAAATACAGAATTTCAGAATATATTTTCAACATTTTTTATTCATCTTAAATTTTCTTGAAAGCTCAATCCGACCATTTTTTTTTTCTTTTTGTGCGATTATGTCCTGAATTCTATAATATTCATTTATTTGTCCTAAATTCTACAATGTTATAATTGCTACCCGTGCAACGCACGGACTTAAAACTAGTATATATATATATATATATATATATATATATATATATATATATATATAGAGAGAGAGAGAGAGAGAGAGAGAGAGAGAGAGAGAGAGAGACGGAAAAAAAAACATTAGTGAAGGTTTAGAGAGAAAAAATTATATAGATAGAGAGAGAACTACATTGAAAAAAGAAAAAAGCAAATGAAAGTTTAAAGGAATAATGATCTAATGCCTCCGGTGGGTATTCTTATAATGCCCACCGAGACATGTGTCATGCAATAACTGCATGAGTGTAAAATCCTTTACACTCATACAGTTATTGCATGACACATGTCTCGGTGAGCATTATAAGAATGTCCACCGGGGGCATTAGAACATGACTCAAGTTTAGAAAGAGATATATTTTGGTTGATAACAATGTAAATTAAATAGGGGTATATTAGAAAAAATAAAAATTTAATATATCATGTATAAAGTAAGTAGCCTATAATTTGGGACAAATAAATAAGAAAAACGGGTCTATCTTTGTGGGACAGAGGGAGTATTATACAAAACATTTATATTACAATCAAATAACAAGACCAAAAGTGTTTCAAACGATCGGTTAAATACTACCCGGCATGCGGTTTTAGAAGCAAAAAAATTAATTAAATTTGGATAATCTAATTGTCCAACTATTTCTTTCTCGATTAATAACATAATCAATCTATTCAATCTTTTGTATGACATAGGAGATCGAAGATAAGTTTTGATCAACTTCATTTTTAAAAAAAATCTTTTTGTAACTAGTCTCATTAACATAATTTTGTAAGCAATATAAGTATTTGGGAAATAACCATCCAATCTCTTCAATATTGTAGCACTTCAACTGCTCTACTGGTTTCAGTTAATAAATAACACCTCGAGAATATTAACTCTATACATAAATCATCTCCATTAATGTTTCAACGAAATGTTCCACATGCTTCTTAAGATTCATTTAATACTTTAACAAACTGGCAATAGTCACGAGATTTAATCTATCCAAATTGAACAAGAATCTAAATGTTTCTTCATAATGTTTAAATTGTTCAAATCAAGTTTGAAGCGAAGATCAAGCTTGATCAATTATAAAGAGGAAGTAATCAACTCTAAAAATTTCTTCAACTTATTACTTTACCTCGTCATTGCCACTTTTATCAAACTTCTTCTTTCTTCAACTCGTCTTTTTTTTTTTTTTCACTTCATTCATAGCAATAGCAAATTCAATTTCTTTATAATCTTCAAGAAACGAAACAAGTCATTCTAAGAGGTTGTTAGCACCATCAATATTTATGTTTTCTGATTGAAAAATGCAACAACATGTTCCAAATTACCATGCTAAGTAAGAATTCAAAATTCTCAAGATTATATGTTGCTAACGACTCATGAGCTTCACTATTTGTTTTAGGATCTTCACTCATAGCTTCCAAGTCAAGTTATGCGTATCTTATTTGTGTATTTTGCTCTTTTATAGGTTTGACACTTTTAATATGACTTTTCGAACGTGTTTGTGACAATGGTTTCATTGTTGGACCTTCCACCTTATCTTTAAAAAAAATTCATCACTTGAGAGAAGAAGAGAATAATGTGTAGATGTATTGTATTACTCCAAAGAAGGACATAGTTTTAGGACAACAATTCGTCAAATCAGATAATGTCAGATTAAGACTATGACAACCACATGGAATATAGAAAACTCTAAGATTCATTTCAAGTAATATTCTTTACACATCT
The DNA here is from genome assembly GCA_030279155.1 of Forsythia viridissima. NCBI lineage: Eukaryota > Viridiplantae > Streptophyta > Magnoliopsida > Lamiales > Oleaceae > Forsythia > Forsythia viridissima. The sequence continues at coordinate 39,553,813 of CM059041.1, read as the reverse complement.
TTGTGCATCCCACTTATGTTACATCAGTTGTCATACCCTTATCCTCTAATATCATCAATATCAAGTCCAAAATTGGTTTTTTTAGCCTCAGCTTGTCGTATCATCTACCTTAAAAAATTCAAGCCAATATTCTTCTACCATTGGTAAATTTGTTGAACCATCCACACATCGTATTACTAGAGACATTTTCTCATTGTGTAGATTACAATCAAGTATGATTGAGAATATTTTGCATGTTTAACTTTTTTGACAATTGAACTTCTCACCTCACCTGCTAACACTTGTATGAATTCATTTTAAATTTTTTATCAAAATATGTATACTGAATCTCATGTGCTTTAGCACGCCGAATATGCTCTTGCACTACTGGATTAAACTCAACAATCAACTTAAAATTGTTCATCATATCCTGGAAATGCCATGGTGTTTTTTGAAAGTCTTTTCACAATAGCGATGATATTTGTTAACACTTTTCTCCAATGTTCTATTTCTTCTCTTTCTTCATTGATCACCAATTGCATGTTTTTATCAATCGTATTGTTTGTTCGAATCTTGATTTCCAATTCAATCCAACTAGTCATACATGATGCATCGTATATGCTGCTCATTTCTATAATGACTTTTAAGACACCGATTCAGATTATGCCAATCTCTGTACTCATCGTTACCCAATTTCCATTGTAGGATCATGAGCATCACCCACAAAAAAGGCATACATAGAAGGCAGTTTCCCACCTAGGTCGAGATTGGAGGTCGGTGCGGCAACCCATTGATCCACCTGAATAAAAGCGAGTTGCATTCAAGTTTTTTATTTTTATTTTAAAAAAAACGATTCACTTGGCTCCAAACTGCACAGCGATCCTAAGATCAGATCAGATCAGAAAATTGAATATCATAGCCAATCACATATTAGGATCTCCTCCCACCAATTCAAAATGGATGGGATCCTCAAAATTCAAAGAAAAGCGACCATCTTGATTTAAATCTTTATGCTAAAGATTATCTTCTTCATTCTCCTTTGATTCTTTCGCATTGGGAGGTTCAATCACTTCATCATTTGTTTCATTACCACTAGCTATTTGAAACACTTCCTCATTTGTAGTCGATTCATTTATATTTACATTGTCATTCATATCCGATTGTTCTTCAATCACCAAAATTTTCACAGTTTTTTTCATCTCTCTTCTTTTCTTGCAATTAAAGTACTTATCGATATCTCCTGCTTGACTTTGTACTAATGTCACCTCCTTTCGTTTCCATTTTTTTAATATGGGATGGCCAATTGGAACCAATGCTTTTGACTAAAAAATTCTCAACCGGGACATTAATTGACCCAACTAAACAATTAAAGTTATTATTATTATTATTTTTTTTTTTTTGTAATTTCAACTTTTGGGCTAACTAATAAAAGAAATCCAGAATTTTGAGCCACTGGACGTTTTTTAGGCATGAGGCAAGGGCCTCTTGCTTCCCTCCCTTCAAAATTAACGCCTACCTTCTACTTGCCTTCAAATTTCAATCACCATCTTGGCCTTATACTTCAACCTTCGATCAGAAATCATAATAGAAAATCCCTATATACTAAAAGAGAGACTTCATAGTGGTACTATTCATAAGAATGCATGCCCAATTACTATTAAATTTTTTTTTTATTAACCTTTTCATGTTTCCATATCCTTTCTTTCATTTCATTTTATTTTTTCAATTGTAGATATTTTTCAACCCCAATTTTTTTCGCCATTTTTCTGGTCTTTTTTTGGTTGTCTTATTCGTTTTCCTACTGATTTTAGTCATGTCTTTCGAAAAATCGTCTAAATTTTTTGCAGATATATTGATTATTTTAGATACTCAATCAAATATTTTCCCCCCCTCCAAATAGGTATCCAAATGTCTAATAACTTAAACTATTGAAACAAGATTCAACTATACACACACACACACACACACACACACACATATATATTAGGTTCTAGATTTGACCTCTTAGGCCAAGCCACAATAACATATACCAATTAACCCACTTTGAACTTCAAAATTATTTGCAATCCAAACAAATTTCCTTCAATTAATTACTTATATTAAGTTAATAACACAATTATCAATATTACAAGAAATACATAGTTTTAAGTCATTTTTTTTAGCGATTACTGAATTAAATTTCAATTAAGTCTAATAAGATTTACCCACAGGCTCAAAATCATGCAGTATGCAAGATAAAAGAGAAAGAGAGTACTACTCTCAAAATAGAAAATTACATTAGTAGAAAAAAAAAATATCCATGAGTACAACCATGTCCAATATACAAAGAAAATAAAATAATTAATTAACAACTTATGCTAATCTATAATAAGCATTTTTACTACTTATTACTACGGTTCACAAGAAATATTATGTCTATCTTACTACACTCGTGTGATTTAAACTCTTTTGAATGTCTGATACATTAGAATGAACAAAATTAAATTGAAAAATTGAAATAATTTACAAAGTTGGGTCATAATGAAGAGAAATATAGAATAAATTTAAACTTTAAAGTAGCAGAATAATCTTGTGAGATGATAATTGAAGTATTCAGTTCTAGACTTTGTAGTAATCAATTCTGTTAGTGAAGTACACACCATTCATTGCATCATTTAAAATGAAGAACGTTTTTTTTAAAAATCAATTGAAGTTATATTGCCCACCTTTAAATAATACGTACTTTTATCAATAAATTTTAATGCATGTTTTACTTAGTCCTTCATAAGTGAAAAAATAATTAAGAAACTCATTAACAATAATTATACTATTAAATACTTATTTACACTGCAACACGTGCTTTGCACGTGAATTTCACTAGTATTAGAAAAAGAGCAAAAAACCAATTGTCTTTTTTCTCCAAAGTGGCTGTATTCTGCAATTTGAAAAAAACGTAAGAAATCATCTCTCACTAGAGTCAGCCTCGTCGGAGCCAGCCGCCAGGAGCCCGGAGGTAAAATAGCCAACCAACTTTTTTTTTAATTGAATAAATAATAATACAATTTGTAACTTTGAATGTTTTCATTTACTATCTTTTTTTGAATCATTGAAAACATAGCCCGCAGCAATATTTAGCCCATTGAACACTCGTAGTCGTAGTTTGCCTAACTTTGATCGCATCTTGTCACTATTAGTTTAAGTTAGTTTTTTTTAGTTGTAAAAGAACCATTTGTAAATACTTAAGATTGTTCTATGTTTAAACGTCTATTCCTGTCAATTAGGTTTTTCTTACTTAAGCTATATTGTAGGGGTAGTTAGTATTCAAAGTCTTGTCAAGTTCACCAGTGTTCACCCGCTGCACTAGCAATTGTAATTTTCTATTTTCATCAATCAATGAACAAACTATTTTCAATACATTCAAATCTTTGTTGCAAATTTTTTTTTAATTTATCTTTCGATACTGAATCGACCAAGAACAAGCGAAAGGTAGTCTAGCAAAGTAGACTACTGCCACACGGTGCTCCTTTCCGACTAAAAAAAAAGGTGCCCCGTGACACTAAGACCCCCAAAATTTCAGAATGGCCGTGGATGGGCCAATCCTTATGTGACTGAAAAAATTAATGCTAGTACCCAAGAGGTAAATTAGAGTGCAGGAGGCCTCCTTAGAGTCGAATGTTCTCAAAATTTTCAAGAAGAAGCAAAATTAGGTTCATTATAGGCCAAGCTCAACCAATTCCAACCGTTGGCGTGCCATCACAATTGGGGAATTCAAAATTTGAATGAGTTATGTTTTGGACAATTATATTATTGTAATGTGGAATGGTATTAAACAGCAGGTCATAATGGGATAGACACATATTAATGATAAAACCAACTACTTACACTGCTTTCGTTAATCCAATAGATCAAATAAAACCAAACCTTATTTTCCCATAAACCATGTAAGATCCCACATTAAAGCCAATTTGGTGATGACCCATGAGCCTAGAACATCATGTATATGCAAAAATTGATGTGCCTTTTAAGAAATGAATAGTTTATATGGCAGTCTACAGGGCAACATGGGGTGGCATATTGCAATCTTGCATAATAACTCTTGTCACTCTCAGTACTGACCTAGGTAAAGCTCATTTAACCTGCCCTAGAATCCAAGAATTTGAAGGTCTACCTTGCCCAAGAGTGGAGTGCTGACGAATCCTGAGCAAGGTCATCTCTCACCCACTCGAGAAAAATCAAGCTCATAAAAGTTAAAGAAAAAAGAAGACTGATATACACATAAAACTTAGACGACTTCCTAGAAACCTCTTTCTCTTTGACTCGATCAATTTAATGCATACCTTCAACCAAATTTCATAATAACACGGCATGTTATAAATTTATAACTCCAGCTTATGTTTTGCATAAGATTATGGCATATGCTGGTTACACTACAGAGCTACAACAATGATCTTATATAACTAGGTTTACAACAATGATCTTATACAACTAGGTTTGTGTGTTTTAGCTCTCTAACCTGTTATTTCAAATGTAGACTTCTTCACTACGCTCAGATTTAGTAAGAACTACGAAAAAGGAAAAACGATACTTCTCAGTTTGTACATTTTTCATCAAAAATTTTAAAAAGAAAATCTACTTGATCAAAACTGAAAATTCCCATCAAATTTTGCATGTAAAGATGCATTCATGACTCTGTTTGATCAAGTAAGTTGATGATAAATTCAGTTATACACTTCTCATCAAAACAATGAAATAACTTTTTTTCTCACTAGGATGTTCAGAATGTAATACCTGATTCAGCATATATACACGAAATGAGTTTTCAGATTCATAGAACTGAATATCTCAAGGAGACTAGGTTTATGAAGGCAGGAAGTATATTTCAAATCCTTGCCAATGTGTAGTATTGCAATAATACCTGTCGGAAACCGAAGCAATTTATCTACCAAAAATAAGGCGGCAGCATTTATTCAAGAACCTTTTATGCAAGTTATCCTACAGCGAACAATCTCGTAGAGAGATTTTAGAGTTGAAACTTATAAGAGTAACTTAAAGTATAAGACAATATAAAATGAAAGGGAGAATAGTGCCAATAAATGCTGCCAAAAAAGAAGTGATGATGATTCACTTACTGCATAGCCCCTCAAGCTAGCGATAGCTCCCAGTAGAATTGCACTTGGTGTTGTATACTGCAACAGGAGTACAAATTTATACATTTCATCACCATCGACAAGAAGATGTAGCTTATTAGCCAATACCACAACCCCAATTCCAAGTAAAGGAAGAATCAGTAGTCTTGCTACAATTATACCAATAGTAGTGCGAATTCCAAGTTTAGAATCACCAGGCCCCTCCGCAAGCATACCTCCAAGAATAAGCATGACAGATGGCACCATAGCACCCGCTAAGATCTCTAAACTGTCAGAGACGAAAGAAAGTGGAGCGTCATAGCCGAAGACAAAATTCTTGATCCCGGGAACCATGCCAACGATTATAGCAAACAGAGAAGCAATCGTTGGGGGCTGAAGTATGTTCCAAATTGGAGTCTGTTCAGCAACAATTCCTATCTTCCTGACGACTCTAGGCGTTGCCAAACACCGAATAGGCTTGGGACTGTTCCCGCTTCCTTCTACTGTTTGCTCAATATCAGGCAAAGCAATCTGTGAAACACTAGATGAGGTTTTAAATATCCGAGCGATTAAGGGTGTCTTGGAATTTTCGATTTCTTCATCTTCAATGCCTGGCCATTCAGCTTCTACGAGCAAAGGTTTACACCCTTCATCAGACGGTTGTTGCTCATGTTCCTCACCCTCCTCCCCAACAATCTCATAATTCTCCATCGGAGGCTCCATCATGTGATAAACAAGGGTATAGACAAGAATCACGGCAACCCACTGGGCAAAAGATACATAAGCAACCCCATTCTGCTTGCACTCAGGACCGAATAAATTCTCGTCGCCATGACAAACGGAGCCAATGATGGCAATAGGAAGATTTCCAGTATTACCAAATGCAGTCATGATGATAGTGAATCGAGTAAATTCAGGAGGTGGCCGACATATGATGACCACCAAGATCCCCAAGATGCAACCAACGGCTGTACTAATCAACACATTAATAGGAATAAACCACCACTGCGTGATGTTTTTGAGTGTAATGGATTTGCCCAGGTGGGTAAAGATCAGGCAGGGCAAGAAAAGGGCAATTACAAGCTTGCTGAGTAGCTTAAATGTGTCTTTTGGGATAATTTGGGTTTTTCGATGTGCGAGAACTAATCCAATCAAGGTAAGGGAGAGAAGTTTTAGCAATGGTATTATTGCACTAAGAAAATCTTCTTTACCAGATGTCATCTTCTAATTCTGTAAATCAGTCAAGAAAAGCAACATCTTTTCTTCTCCTCTCACTTATTTATTTCATGAGCAACTATATTTGCATCTGTAAAATAGACATTAACCACAAATATGAGAGCATTGTAGTTAATCAAGGATCATATCAACTTCAACATTGAAAAATAAAATGCAAGCTGATTAGACTTAACACTTTCAGACGAACGGTTTTCACTTCCAGTAAAATGACAATTGTGCAGAACTGAAAAACAGAGCAAAAAATCACGTCAACCAAAAAAAGAAAGGAAATTACCAGAAGCAAAAACGAAAGAAATAGATTTAACTTTAACATTGATTTCCAACGTTTGTTCTTATCCCACAACCAGAAAAGAGATAAATGAAACAGAGAACAAAATATATTAAACAAATATCACACTGCAAATGAAGTTAATGAGTCTACAAAAGAAAAGTAAAGGATAAGAATGAAACTTGTTAAATCCTAAACCCACGGAGCGTTCAAATCAGCAAGTAGGAGATATTGGCCCAATCAATTGCCAAATTTGCCAATCCAAGAAACTTTTTCCCACGACCTAAATGGGGGTAAGAAACCAGTTTGATTGGTGCAGGGATTACAACACACAAATATAGCACAAAGTTGAAATATATTTATAATGCTAAAGAGTTGTCTATTTACCAGAGGTTGTACATTTGAATGAAGGACGTAAACTCTCCTTAAGGAATGCAACTGTCGTAGAAGGACGCAACCCTTGTGAAAGGATATGCAGGAAACTCTATATACACAACCCCTTGAGAAGATTCAAGATATTCATTTTTTCTCCAAGTTGATAGACAAAGAATAAGAAAACTTCTTAGAATTATTCTTGAATTCACCCTTGCACATCATCAGCAGGCTAACAACATGTTAGCGACATCCAAGAATGATGACGGCATTGTAGTCTACATTATTTACTTCTATTACCAAATATTCAAACTTCTACAATCTCATTAAATGCTCAACCACCTTTTTGTTAACAAATGCACTCGATTCTTCTAATTATTACAAGTTAAATACATAGTACTTAAAAAAAAAAAGTCCACTGGCCATGACCCAAATTGTATGCAAAAGGCTTCGTCATTGCCAACTGAATTGTAATAAAATAAAGATCACCCCAAGAGAATTTTCGTAGGTCTGGTTTTGCAAGGTTATGTAACGAAGGCAAATACATTCAGTCGATTCGAATATTTCCACGAACAAAAAGTAACGAATGGTCACAATTCACAACTCTTGCTATAACAAACCGGGAAAAGGGTAGTTAGATAATAAAGGAGAAGCCCAAGGAGCAAGAATGGAGCCAACAAAAAATCAAAAGAAACAAACACGTACATACACCAGAAGATTTGAACATAACAACTCAACATTAAGAAAAAAAGGTTCCAACATATTAATAAGAATTGCCAAATGGGACCAAGTGATACTCACAATACTGCAATGAAAAGAATCGGTTTCTTGCAATTTCAATTAAACCTTATCGATGGGAATTGCTCTTCACAAAGAATCACAAGAATTACAATGACAATCTAAAACAGCTATCTTTAAAAAAGAAACATAGAAGTTTTGAATAAATTGTACCTTGACCAGATTTCAAAGGATGGATTTTGAAGCCACGTCATTCACGATCAGGAGACGCATGGAGAAAGAGAAAAAGAGAGACGAGGTTAAAGGTTTCATACTTTCACATGCATTTTTAGGGGATAAATTTAACTACTATAACGCTTTCTTGCAGTCCGATCCGACCTTACGCTCTATTATGATCAAAGATTGAGACGGTGAATAGATTTTGAAGATGATTGGTGGAAGATAATAATCGATTATGGGAAATGAATTGAGGAAATGAGCAGATTTTGGAGATGCGGGGAGATGGATAGAAGCTTTCAACAAAATTTGGAGGAGATAATTTTGTGAAGAAAGAAAATGAAGACGTAGTTGTCTGTAGACAACTTTTTTCTTCTCATAGCGGGAGAAAACTCCCTACGGTCGTAATTAATAAATCTCAAATCCAAACTATCTAATAAGTCATCATACTTCTCAAATAATTTACCATCCATCATTCGTTGGAAAATATTAGGCTCAACAGATGAAATTTACCATAGCAAATGAAAAGTTAATGTGGCATAATTAAATCGTTAAAATCGTCTACGTAACTAAATGGCAATAAACAAACACGTTTTAAGCTTGCTTTAAAAAAGTTTCTACAACTTTTAAAAAATAATTTTAGTTTGGAGAAACGTTTTTTAAAAGCAAGCTAATGACATATTTGGCTATTGCGATTTAGTTACATGGATAATTTTTAACGATTTAGTTATACCACATCAGCTTTCCGTTCGTCATGTGACAATTTCCGTTTGTTGAGTCTAACGTTTTTCCAATGAGTGATGGATAGTAAATCATTTGAAAAATTAGGTGAGCAATTGAAATTTTTTTCAAATCGAGTGATTAAGTAGCAATTTCAAATTAGTTCGGTGATCATTTATTAAAGGGATAATTGCATCAAAGGTCCCCAACGTTTCAAAATCGTTAGAGATATGCCCCTAACCTAAAATAATAGCACCAAACGTCCCCAACGTATGAAGAAATAGGCATCATAGGTCCCTATTGACAATTTCCATCAATTTTCTCCGTTAAAACTAAAATTTGGAATGCACGCGTTATATATCCCAAAAAGTGCGAGTGTAAATACTATGCGTACTTTCGAGGACTTTACCTACATACTTTCACATATACCTACCAAGACGTATGTATAGGGAGATGGGTAGAGAGAAAAGAGAGAGATTATATGTGTGAATGAAGTTGAGTGTAAATATGTACTCTTGAAGAAAATCAACGGGTTTTTCGTTAGTTCCTGGTTTTCTAGGGCTTTTGTATTTCTTATGATCAGCTGTTCATTTCTTGTTACTCTTCTTTATGAATATCTAGTTTTCTTGTTTGTTATAGGCTGATTTTGTTTTTTTTTTTCTGAGCTGTTGAAGATAGATGGAGAGGTTGTAAAGTTGAGCGCCTCTGCTAAGGAGTAAGAGACAGATAATTTTATAGTGAAGGGTTTTTGATTTTGAGTGAAAAAAGTAACATTTTACGGAGTTTTTTCTGCTGAATTAAACGAGGAGAACAAGAAGATATTGATTGAGTTTTTTCTTTTCAAAATTGGGTAGGATTTTAAGAACTTATTTGTGAAGAATAAGGATTTAATATATGTAGGTGTTTCAATTTTGAATTATTTTGGAGTATTATGATGTTTGTGCAGACGGATTTGTTTGACAAGTGAAGATAAAGATAGGTAAGAAATTGAAATTCTTTTGGTTCAATTTATTGTTGTTGTGATTTCTTTTGTTTGGTTGTGTTTCTGCATTGATTTGTTATTGTGCATAAGAAATCTACCTTTTAATTTTGTGACAGCTATTGTTGTTTGAAGTGTGATAAACGAGATTCTAAAGAAAGGGCCCTCATGTTCAAACCATTTTGGCAAAGGATGTTCATGGGGAGACTTGGAAATTCAGGCACATTTACATAGGAACGCCAAGGCGCCATCTGTTGACAACAGGATGGAGTACTTTTGTAAACCACAAGAAGCTCGTGGTCGGTGATTCAATTGTGTTCCCATGGGCGGAAAATTGGGATCTTTGCATTGGAATCAGGCGAGCAAAGAGAGGAATTGATGGGGGACCGGAATCGCCATCCCTGTGGAATCCGGCAGGTGGCAGTTGTGTTGTGCCATATGGAGGGTTTTCAGACTTTCTGAGAGAAGACGAGAATAGATCGACGAGAAATGGTAGAGAGAGAGAGCATCGGACTACAGAGAATTGACCATTCTCACTCGCATTTTTTGGAGATATATAGCGTGTGTATTCTAAATTTTGGTTTTAACGAAGAAAATGGATAGAAACTGTCAATAGAGACCTATGATGCCTATTTCTTCATACATTTGGGACGTTTGGTGTTATTATTTTAGGTTATGGGCATATTCCCAACAATTTTGAAATGTTGTGGATGTTTGATGCAATTATCCCTATTTAATTTAACAAATTAGTTATCTATAAGTACTACAATTAAATATCAAATTATCTAAAGAAATATTATAATATTCTTTTGAAATGTTTTAATAATTAATATATTAAATTAACTTAACATTCTACTATATAACATAGTCATCATTTAATAATAATTTTTGAGAGTGTATATTGTTTTAATGAACTATACTATTTTTTAATTAAATTTCAGTTGATTGTAATAACAAATGTTTATATTAATAAATTTATTAATATTTAAATATGTATACATAATATATAATTAATTAAAAAAACTCCAAATCATTTATTACCAAATCTTCAACAAATTTTAAATTGAAATTTCCACTAGTATACATATTTAAGAAATTTTGTGACGCACTAAGTTTTTAAGAGTGGTCTTATTATTAAAGGGAATAAATTAAATTGTAACTAATTATAAAAAAATTTATTTTTAATTCACAAGGATATTTTAATTATCAACTTAATTTTAAATGAGATGTGTCTCAAAAAGTGAGTATGATATTTAAAACTATAAATATAAAAGATTAATGTAATCTATACTACTTCTAAAAGGCTATAAAAGAGAGAAATAATTTTGGACTATTTTACCTTCCTATATTAAATCTTTTTGACTATTTTACTCTCCTACATTAAATTAAAAAATCAAAAACTTTTCTCCCTCCACCATTATTAATCTCTGACTTAGAAGCAAATATAATCCGACATACCCTTCTATATTACTTCTGTGGACTATTTTACCCTTATTAAATAAAAAAATCCAAAAACCTTTCATCTCCCACCATTATTGAAAAAAATAAAGAATTGTTTAAGGCCTTTTGGCAACTTATTTTTAGTTTTTTTTATTTTATTTTATTGAGGAATACAATGGGTCATATGATGATTATGTAATTCCTAAATATGTATTTAGGATCATAAAAATAGGATTTAATAATGGTGGGATGAGCCATAAAAGGGTGAAATAAATTTAGACTATTTTACCCTCTCATGTTACATATTTGAACTATTTTACCTTCTTATATGATTTATATCTATACTACTTCTAAAAGGCCATAAAAGGAAGAAATAATTTTGGACTATTTTACCATCCCATATTATATCTTTGGACTATTTTACCCACTCATATTAAATTAAAAAATTCAAAAACCTTTCTCCTTCCACCATAATTAGTCTCTGACTTTGACAAATAATTCAGAAGTAAATATCATCCGACATTGTTTAAAATACCCTAAAAGGGAGAAATAATTTTGGACAATTTTATCCTCCTATATTAAATTAAAAAATCCAAAAAAATATCATCTTCCACAATTATTGAACAAAAGAAAGAGTTGTTTGGGACCTTTGGGAAACTTATCTTCAGTTTTTTTTTTTGTACTGCAGAATACAAAGGGTCATATGATGATTATGTAATTCTTAAATATGTATTTATGATCATGAAAATAGGATTTATGAATTGGAGAGTTAAAAAACTTTTCATTTGTCAATATTGACAACAAAATTTATCATTTTTTTCTCTAAAAAAGCCTTGTGATGATTGACTCATTCTCCTTTGGCATCAACTTTTCAGATTTTATATGTAAATTTCTTACAAGTTAGAATTAGAAAGTTTTTCTCAAAATTCTCTCATTTTGTCTTTTTCTTTTCACAATATATTACACACAAAATTCATTTTTCTTCAAATTTTACAAGAGAAAGAAAAAGAAAGAAGTGATAATTCAAAGTTGTTGAAGAACAAACAAAAAGTTTCAGATTTTTCAATCAGTTTTCATATTCAAGAAATCTAAGGTGAGACCTACGTACAAGTGGTTATTTCAACTTAATAAAAAAATTCATAATCTTACATGATGTACTAATAGTCCCTTCCATTTGGTCACTTATGAAATATTATAAAGAAATGTATAGAACTTTTCATTCGACATGGTTCGGTCTTTTCACTATGAAATGTAATGAAGAAATGTAAAAAGTTCTTCTGTTCAACATGATTTGGTTACTCACTATGAAATGTGGTATGAATTGTATATAACTTTATATGAATTTTTTAGGGATTGATGGTATGTTCAGTATTAGAGATAATTGAATAGAATTAAGAAACAATGACATGTGAAATATTTGTCTATTGCTCAGGCAAGTTTAGTGTAGCAAAAATGTCTTTATAGACTAAGTCAACTGAAATTAGAAATGGTTACAACTCTTTTGCATTAGTTTGAAGTCGGTAGAAGCATGTCTCCATAAAGGGAAAGGGAAAGGGGGAGGGGGAGTGGGAGGGGGAGTGGGAGGAGAAATAAAGAACATAGAAGAATCAATTTTAATGTAAACAAAATATAGTTTCGAAGAGGGAAAATGAACAAAATTCTATCAATTTAAATATTAACCAACATAATTAACATGAAAATAACATGTTTGACATTAATAAATATCTTAGTTTATATTTTCTTCATCATTACTTAATTGCCTACATTTTAAACGAATGAAATTTCTTATCTTTTCAACTCATTTGACATCTTCTATGTAAGACACGTTTTCTTTCATTCTTATTACATCTATCGGTTTTCTTATTTTTCTTTAAGTGTCACAACATTTTATTTATTCCTCATGGATGGAAATTGTAGCACCTATATGTATAACAACTTGAATTGAAAATATAGGAATCTGACCAGTATTAAAAGTTTGTCAAATTCTTATTCTTCATAGCATCAATTCCATAAAATTTGATATCAATAGTTCGTCAATCATTTAAGTTCAAATCACCAAAATGTATTCACTGAGTTCAAGTTACTGTTGGTATTATCACAATATAAAACTCATATCTAATTGCAATTATACTTCTATGAATATAAATAAAATATCAAAATTATTCATTATAATATTAAACAATACAATACAACATGTTATCAAGAACCGTATTTTATTTTATCTTATTGTAATTGCTAATTAATATTTTAACAATTAAAAAATAAAAATATTAAAAATTAACAAAATTATTGTAAAATCACATGCACATTTTACTAACTAGTATTTTAAACGTAAGAAGGTGTCCAATATTATCATAAAGTTCAGGTGGTGTTTTTGATATTTTCTCTAATTAATTATAATCTATTATCACATTGATCACATAATAAATAGTACTTGGCTTTGACAATAAAATTAATGTTAATATTGGTCTTTCCAAAAATAACCACAATAAATAAAATATTTTTTAAAATACTGTCATACTTTCTTTATTTTAAAAAATATTATTTTCAATTTTATATCACTTTTTGTTACATTTGTTCTTTTAGTTAAAATAAATGTATTTCATTTATTATAAACAAACATAATAAATGTAACAACAAGTGTTACAAAAATAAAAAAATAGTATTTTTAGAATAAAAAAAATTAGATAATATTTTTTAAATTATTTTATATTTTTTAGTGTATGATGAAATTATCACGATGTTAATAACATTTGTATCATTCGGGTATAAGGAAATAAAGCATTTGTATGAGATTGTTTTTTTCCTTTTATGGGCCGAAGCCCAGGAAAGACACTGGGCTCAATGTCTAGACTGGTCTGTGAGCTTATTGGATGAACCCGGTAATATCAAAGGAACCAATTGTGTAAACAAATATAGTAATAACTACAATGTATACCTCCTTTTCTTCCAAAAATTAAATTATACTCTTTTTTAAACCTTGCATTTTTATCCTCTTTTACATTGTATAAACAGTTGACTAACCCTAATTCTATGGTCAACCCATATCTTCTAGGCACCTGCGCCACCATCCGATGATCTTTCGGTGGCAATCAAATGTCGTCACGACCACCACCACCTCTCTTTTTTCTCTTTCAAATCCTAGCACTATTGTCGCATCCACTACTAATTAAAGATCTATTTTCATATGTGAAATCGCGATCTCACCACCACCTCTTTCTTCTCTCTTTCACCACATTATCTGACTTTAAATTCCTATTAACATTTTTCGTCAAATACTTTATAATATTTATATATTTTTTTGTGCGAGGTGTCTAGCTGATAGGCGAGCCCATTAAGCTCAGCCCACATATAATAGTATTAGTCCAAAAGAATGGCCCAAGTTTTTATCCAAATTAAAGAGAATTATTTTTGTTTTCGTAATCACGATTTTAAATTGTACATTTCATGTTTTGAAGGGACTAAATTTTAAGTGGTTCCCAACAAGAAGTACATGATTTTCATAAAGCATTTATTTTGGAATTTTCGACAGTACAATATAAAAGTCGTACTTTAAATAAAAATGTTAATTCATGTTTAGTATGTAGTGTTAGACAATGTTGTATAGTATTATAAATAAAATTTTATTATTTTTCTTTCTTTATTGATATCAATTTCCTGCCTTTCCACCCACAAGTCTCATCTGGAATTTACTGAGGACCCACTACATTTTGTGAATTTCCCTTAAAATGATAATATATACAGTAATAAGCTTGAACTTTCGTAGTTAAAAATAAAAAATTAATGTATTTATGACTATTTATCTATGAATCTGCAGAAATGTAGGAGAACTGAATAATTGCATTATATACAGGTATAGAGGTCAATTCAGATGAATCCCAGATAATACTCCCTTGATCATCTCCATCAAATGGAACATAATCACAGCAGTTGATGTGGGCAAGCTCAATGCAATAAGTGCAACAATGGCCAAAGCCAAGCTTGGTCTAGTATCCATCAACTGGGATTGCAAGAAACCCATTGCATCACAAATAATTGAATCATAATTTACAAACAATCGCTTTTCCCAATCCATCCATTTAGAAGGAGGTTCGTAATTCCTCTCTAATACCTTCATTTCATGAATTCTCTTGCGAAGAATGATCAGGTTTTCATCCACAACTCTTCCATTGTTCCATTGGTCGTGGGTTTCTCTTCTTATTGCCAGAATTTTTGTACAAACCTTGTTTCTTTTATTTGGTAATGGTTTCAAAAGGGGAATTTGTGAATGATGAAGGAAACAAGTTGATGCCATTGCTTTCAAATTAAACAAATCTTGAAATGAATTGAATTTTTGTGTAATGTCGGGGTTTATTTATAGATTTTTACGAGCTTTTGGGAATGAGTCATCGATCGGCCTGTGGGGTTTGCGGGGGGGTGCATGTGGGCGATCCATGTCTTAAGGAATACCGTGTTTCTAAAGGCATGCCGCCACAAACTTAACGGCGGCAATACCGCGTTTCTCAGCGGAAATGCCGAGAAAGTGGCTTTTGTCACACAGTGAAAGTGAAATTTCCGGACTGTGACATCGCACCAAGTGTTTGTCATAGTTAGTTGCTATGCATATTTCAAGAAAATTCACATCGACTTTAATTATATATGTTTGGAACATGGAAATGTAATTTATACGTATTTCTTTTTTAAATATAAATATATTTTATAAGACTCATAATTTATTATTCATTTATTTATAATTTATAAGCAATTAAAAAATAATTTCAACATTGTCAAATATGCTAATAATCTATTCATTTAGCACATGTTTGGTAGTGCTGAAATTATTTTTTAAGTGCTTATAATATAAGTTGTTGGTGAATGTGTAGATAAAAAGTAGATTTTAAGTATTGGATCATATGAAATATGTGAATAAAAAATATGTTTAATCAGTTTGATTAATTAAAATTATAATTTAAATATGTTCAAAAATGTAATTTGTCTCCGTCATTGAATGGGAATTGCGATTTTATTATTTAAAATTACTAATAAACATGTCAAACACTTTAGATATACATGGAAAAAAATTGAGATGGATTGTGAATTGAGTTGACCCAAAAAAAAAAAAAAATGTATGTAAATTGATAAATGAGTTGGAGAGTCGGTTGATGGAAGTTACCGTACTATTTAATGAGACGTGGCAGTTTGGATTTAGATTGGCTCTGACATTTTCTAGGGGCGGCCATAATGTCGGGTTGAAAATAATACAAGAGCGTTACCAAAAACCTCGAGAATAACACTATTTATTTTTAAAAGTTAAATGAAGAGTGAAGCCTAAATTTAAAGATTGATTTTTTAAATAGAGAATATCTTATATTTAAATTTTTTTTAAAAAAAATAAATGCTCTATCGTGTTTTATTGTAAGATATATTATAAAAAACGTATGTAAAATTTATTATCACAACTATGATAATTAAAATTTTTTAATTTGTGTAAAAATAAAAGTGTTCTCATAAGGGTCCTCTCAACTATTGTAAAAGAATGAGAGAGTAAATATAATTAATGTTTACTTAACTTTATCTTACATTATTATTTACTTACCCAACAATAAATCTATCCAAGTGCTTACTCGTCCATCACTGATTTGACCTTCATAACTAACAGAATGTGCTACGTGGCGAATGAAAATTCAACGTGGCACACCACAGTCGTGGAACAAAATGGGCCAAAAGGACAATAAACCTCATTTAAATGGTAAACACGCTTCTATCAAGTCCCAAAATGAGATAACAACTTTCAATCAATTGAAAGAAACCAAAATCCCCAAATCAAAATCCAAGATCACCCCCAAATTTATAAGAACCTTAACCCAATTCCGATTGAAATCTACACAATCACTCTACATCATTAGTCTTTAACTTTCCTTTAAATATCTTCGAAATCTTCGATCTATTACATGCAACTAATTGTAAAGATATCCTTCCAAATGCAGGCACGGTCACTTTGACATGATTTTCCTTTTCTACATTTTGTCTTGGGGATTTAAGGATGAAATTTCAGGGATTGGGGGTCGATCTCATTCTACAACACCTAACTTTACTATGAAACTTTGAATAGATATTTTTTATTTTTCTTATATTGTTATTGTTTTAAACTATTGTGCATAATCAATATCACGAATTTCTTTTAAACAATCATCCAAACATACCTTCAAGCATCATGGAGGTTTATATAACACACACACTCTCTCTCTCTCTCTCTCTCTCTCTCTCTCTCTCTCACACACACACACACACACACACACACACACACACATATATATATATACCACGGAAGGTACAAAGGGGAAATGGTCTCCTAGCCAATCTTTCTAAAATACCATCTACAGATAATAGATACAATATTAAACGTCCACGAAAAATACTGGAAGATTCGTTCATCTCTGCCTTCCTATCTTAAATTAAAAATACTCAAGGTAACAGCTGTACACGAGAGTAGCATCTGATACATTTTTTATTAGAATTCAAACACAATGTTTTGCACCCGTAAGGCCGTAATGCTAAAAATTTCGCATAATACTTTAAAACCTTAACATCGTTTATCATGAACACAAACATATAAAGGAGCGTGCACAAAAAATAGTCACACCGAAATAAAAATAAATAATAATTTAGTGGACGCTAGTTAAGAGTTGGATGATTTATTACTCTTGTTCTTGACGGGCCATGACAAAGGGATCGTCTTTCTTGACATCATAAGGGTACCATGAGGCCACCTTCTCACCAATAAGCTTATTGCGCAGAATCTTGTGGGGAGATCTCTGCCCAGTTGGGTTGAGCACATGACCAAATATTTGAGCCCATGCCAATTCAACACCCTTTATGACTGCATCAGCTAATACATTCTTCATGCTCCTTAGGTTGCCGCTCATCTCTATGATTTTACTTCCTACGTCAATTTGAAAACAAAGAAACCCCAATACAAATGGTGGTGATATTGAGTTAATAATATAACAGTGACATAAATTAACACTCAATAATTTGGAGAAGGAAGAATCAGTTGATGTGCAATATGGGAAACTTAAGAATCAAAAAAATCTCTACAATGAAACAATGATCTAGAAAGGGGAAACAAACTAATTGAATGCACATGGAAACATGGATTTGCTGCTAAAACACGTATGAACTTGCTTAACTAGGTACTTTTATATTGCAGAGAAGAAAGAAGAGAGAAAGGACTGACACAAATGAGAAATGAGAGTGCAGAGAGAGAGAGTGAATGCATTCTCTGGATAATGGTCTTCTCCCCTCATTTTAGTTGATTATCATTTCTTTTCAAGAGATTGAGTCAATTGTCACGAGAATCACCATCTTCATTCTTTATTTCTCAAATCAGTCATTACCACTCAGAGGCAGAACCAAAATATGACAAAGGGTTGGGTTAGGTCGGGTCGGGGGAGGGGAACCCCCGCAATTTTTTTTAGCCCATTTTAATGAGAATATAATATTTTCAAATAAATCATAATCTTTAAAAAGCTTACAAGAAGTCATTACACAAAAATTAAAAAAAAAAAAAAATAGACTAAAAACTTCGACAAGACAAATTTATCCATAAAAAAAACACATTTTACGAAGGAAAATTAATCAATCAAAATGCATATTTCAACACCAAAATTATAATTTCAGAAGAAAAATTAATCCTTTATCAAAAAAATTAATCCATTAACACCTAAATAAAAATTTCAGCACCATCAGTAGTAGCAATAAAATTTCAGCACCATCAGCAATAAAATTTCGAAATTTCTGGTTGCATGGAAATTTTGTACACCAAATGATTTTAGCTATTGCTAAATGCCAATGATAATTTGAATAATTTTAATGAAAAGGAATATGCATGGGAACCATTTGAAATTTCAGCACCATCAGTAGCAGCAATAAAATTTCAGCACCATCAGTAGCAGCAAAATGAAAATTTTCAGCGACAAAATCAATCCATAAACAGCACTAGCAGTAAAATTAAAATTGCAGCAGCATTCGAAAACATTTAGCAGCAAAATTAATAGAATAATAGCAAAATGAAACCATCACCAGGAAATTGTAATCGATGAACAACAAAATTAAAATTTCAGCAGAAATTAAACTTACTGGAATGCCGCAGGACCAGGAGACATTTATTGCAACCAGTCGGATTGCTGCGATTTGCGAAGACTTCGAACAAATTAGGGTGGAGATTTGCGACGACTTCGAACAAATTAGGGCGGAAATGGCTGATGGTTTGCTGAAAGTTTCAAATTGGGAATTTGGTGTGAACGTGAAAATGAAATGGCGGATGGTTTGATGGCTTTGGGCTGATGGTTTTGGGTTGCTGGCCGATGTGCTTTGGGCTGCTGGCTTATTCAGGGGTAAATTCAAGGTCGGTCACTGTTTTGGCACTTATGGGCTCTAAAGTCATATGCTCAAAACTTAATTCAATTAAAGTCACATTTTAGAGCTAAACGACCAACATACCTTTAATTGTAAAAAAAAACGCTAATTATAATACTGTTTTGTTGTGATACTGTTTTGTGTTTTATCGTGATACTGTTTTATCGTGATACTGTTTTGTTGTGATACTGTTTTGTCTATGATACTGTTTTATATAGATAATGTGCTATGGTACACTTACACCATACTTTTATCTTTGATATTGATTTATTATGATAATGTTTCAACCTATGATTGCAAAATGCTTGATACTCTTTCAATCTATGATAGTGTTTCTACTTGCCAAATTTTTTCCTTGTTTCTAATGATACTAAAATATTATGACAAAGTTTCAACATATGATACTTTTTTAATCTCTTATTTTTTATCTTTGATACTATTTAATTATGAAAAGGTAGTCTAAAAATATAATACAAAATATTTGATACTCTTTCGATCTATGATACTATTTCTATTTGTCGAATTTTTACCTTGTTTATAATGATAGTAAAATATTATGACAATATTTCAACCTATGATACTATTTCAATCTCTTAGTTTTATTTTTGATACTGTTTAGTTATGACATGGTTTCAATCTCTTAGTTTTGTATATGATAATGTTTTAATTAGGTAATGTGTATTAGTATACTTTGATACTGTTTAATTCATGATACTATTTTTATTTAGATAATGTACATTGGTGCACTTATACCATACTTTTATCCTTGATACTGTTTTATTAAGATAATGTTTCAACTATGATACTAATATATCAAACTTTATATCTGGCTGGATTCATGAAATTTTTATTGGGTCTTTGTAAATTTTTGCACTTCAGTGTGCTTTAAGTGACATTTATAATTTTTGCATTTTGTTTCATTTCAATTCATTTTTGAGTATGTTTGGTTAAACTTAAAAGCAGCTTATTTTTGTGTATTTGATCAGATTTAACCATCAGAACTGTGTTAATTCATTTCTGATTCAATTCATTTCTTCGAGTAACGATTATGATGCACCAACTCCGCTTGGTATCTGTGATACTGTTTTAGAAGATGTGTGATACTGTTTTGACTAGAAAAATTAAAAATTGTCATTTTAAACTAAAGAGACGACTTCAAATGGGTAAAATCCATCGTACGCAGTGGCGAAGCAATTGGTTTTAACCGTCTCGTCGAGACCATTCTGAAAATATATTATAATAAAAATTCTGAGTTCGTATGCGAATTCTATGCCCATTTCTATTGTGATACTGTTTTGTATAATACAGTATCAAACAACACACATGACTAATTAACAACACAAAGAAATAATCTAATGGCCAACTTAATATAATATCAAGATGCTATTCTATAATAGAGTATCAAACTTTTCTATAATATAATATCAAACTGCAAATCAAGGCCACAACTAATATAATCATGCTATATTCTATGATACTGTTTACTATAATACAGTATCATCCCCTATAGAAATTCATCAAACAAATCATCCATATAGACACTCCAGCACTGAGACAACTCCAGTTCAACATTTGCTCTATAGGTTATTGCACTTAACAATAAATGATGGATTCAGTCCATTACCAAGATATGATGGATTCAGATCATTCAACACCAAGACGATGAATTTGAGCTTAGTTCTAAGCCTGGTGCAGAACCAGTTAATCTACTGGGCCAACGTGCAGTAATGATATGATATAGATCTCTCGGCAGTACAATCCCATTATCTTATTAGCCATCTCTTTTCTTGTTTGTCACATGACCAGAGAGGCAATTTTGCCCACAGATATTTTGAAGTGGACTATTGAAGGAAAGCTTCCATGTTTTGCCGCTTCTATTGAAATTAAGAAACAACTTGGATCTCACTCCAAGGCATGTCCTATCAGTGTCAGTCGTATGTTCAGACCCATCCATGTTGTTTCACCACAGAAATTGGAATCAATGGCAGCTGATATTGCCCACAAAATTCAATTGGAATTGCCTCCAGTGAACTTTTATGCTATAGCTTCTCGTTATTGCAAGCAATTATCTCTTCCTACCAGCAAAATACTTTCTGTGGCATGCCACACTTGTGAATGGTCTATGCCTCCCGAATTGTATTTGTCGGCCAACAAGTCAAATTCTGATATGATGGAATCAGATCATTTTGATCTGAATAAGATCTCGAAATGTTCTATTGACTCGGCGGCGATAGCGATGGCGCCGACGTTGGCGACGATGGTGATGGTGGTGGTGGTGGTGGTGGCGGCGGCGGCGGCGGCGGCGGCGGTGGCGTGGGCGTGTGGAAAATATGGATTACAGGGATAATTTTGGGATGAATATGAAAATTTGATGAAGAGTATTACTTATTGACAATTTTGAAATTTGTTTTACCTAATTCGAAACAAGTCACTTGCATGTGACTTTTAGACAATTTTTCCTTCATTCAAATTAAGTATTGGGCTGGGCCACTGGTTTTAAACACCGGGTTTAAACTATTTTTTTTTGTTTTAACAAACAACTTGTGTCCAGAATAGGGCAGGGCTATGGCCTAGTGAGGCCCAGCCCTAAATCCGTATCACTCAACTTAACCAAAACCTCTAAAAACATTTATACTTTGTTTAGTTTCATAAAACTCGTAGCTTCTAGGAAAGGTTCAGGAAAAATTGAATTTTGACTCAGCTCTAAATTATGTCCACACATAAAAAGTATGATTTCATGGACTAGAAATTACTTTTAATCAGGACATCTATTAAAATTATAATCTTTCAACATACAACATATAGTAATATATTTAGGAATACACTTTTTGTAACTAAATTACTACAATTTGAGTTCATCTCATCTGAATATTTGAGATACCCAAGTATTAAACCAAACTTCAACAAATTAACAACTAAATGTCAAGAAAAGAGGACCGAAAAGTAAATTGTGAGAGAATAAAATTCCGCAACAAAATATACTAATAGATGTATCTGGGATTCAGGATATTTATCTGGTTCCGTGTTGCTGTAGAGAAAAAAAAATGGAAGAAGAAAGTATAAATTTCAATTAATTCTAGGGTTTGCCTATCAGAGTTTCTTGACTGTTTGCAATTAATTAGGTACATTGGACTGTTTACTCCTTGAAAATTCATAAGAAATGATTCTAGGCTCCAATCGTTATTATTTTTTTTTTTTCATGTTAATCCTAAGTTACTTTTATAAAAAAAAAAAAAAAAAAAAAAAAAAAAATCTAAAATTACATTTTCAAAAAATAAGGTCATATTCTCTTTGCTATTTTCAAGCTATTTTTAGTTTTTAGTTTTGCAAAACAACCAAAACTTGTTTACTATTTTGTTTTTGAAAATTCATTTTCTTTCGAAAACAAAGTTAAATTTATAACACAAAACACAAAACAAGATTTTTGTCGTTTTGAGTGTTTTCAATTGAAAAAATACAAAACAAAAAAACCGAAATTTATTTAAATAAAAATTTATATAAAAAAATTCTAAAAATATAATATTATAAAAAATAAAAATCTTTAAAAATAAATTTCTAATAAAAAGTAAAAAATTCAAAAAATTTAAAAACAAAATTTATTTAAATAAAAATTTATATAAACAAAAATTCTAAAATAAATAAAAATAAATAAATAAAGTAAAATTCTTAAAAAGTAAAAATTCTAAAAAAAATTTATATAAACAAAAATTGTAAAAAAAATAAAATTATATACAAATTAAAATTCTAAAAATAAAATTCTTAAAAAATAAAAAATAAAAATTCTAAAAATAATAAAATTCTAAAAATTTTTAAAATACTATAAAACAATTTCTCAAAATTCCAAACAGAACGTGTTTTCTTGTTTCCAATTTTTTGAAATAGTTTTTCATAATGACAAACCAAACGCGTTTTCAACAATCATAAAATAGACTCTCAAAATAGAAAACTGAAAATGAATTCAAAACTAAAAACTGAAAATTCATATGCAAAGAGAACATCCCTTAACTTTTAAGTGTAACGCTTAAGAATAACTTAAGTTTCTACTTTTGAGTAAGTTTTAGCTTCCAACTATATTTAGATATCATTTTTCAATTTTTATGTTAAAAAATTTATTTATTTTGACAGTGGGAATTTTCACTTGTTAATATTTCAAAATAAATATAGTAGCACCAAGCTTTTCTCACAACATGAAAAGTCATACTCTCAAAAAAGAAAAAGAAAGAAGTTGCTTGTATTTTTAAAGAAAAGCCAATCATGCAAAGTTAATTATTTATTATAGAAGAATTATTTTTAAAATAAATAATTTTTTTATTTAAAAAGTAAAAAATAATAACATATCCAAACGTAATTAAAAAAACACAGCTACTCAAAAATAACTTTTATTTATTTTTAAGTTTAACCAAACATTGTATATTGACAACGAGTATTAGATCTAATGTTTATGAGAGAAAATTTGACTAAAATGCATTCATACATTTTCTTGTAGTTCCAACGAAGCGTGGTACTCCTTTTTTTTTTTCTATGTTCGCTTAGTTTTTTAAGTAGTTCTTACATTTTGCAGTTCAAGAATAAGAAATCATTTAGGTGTTTTAAGTTTAGGGCAGATGCTTGTGCAAAATCATGCACTTAAAACGGATATTAAATCAACGTCAAACATTAAAAAGTCAAAATACACAGGAAAGCAAAAAAAAATTCATGGAAGACCACAAAGGTTGTTAAACATTAAGATTAATATACAGTACCATTAATGGAGTTTCGCTTAGACATGTGTCCACTACCAGAATCTTTCCATTATAACAAGCTGTTCGATATCCTGACGAAGCAGTTCCCACGTTGTCAGAGTTGGAGGGGAGGATATCATATCATAATCCAAACTAAATAATCATTCATTACACCTGGATTAAGGCAAAGAACTCTTCAGCGGTTTCGCCCCTCTGCAGTTTGGGCTATTGACGATGATAAGGAGGCATTGGGGATGAGTGCGGTAGACCACCCTAGTTATGAGATGGGGGCATCATCCCGGGGCCCATACCAGGAGGCATACTTCCGGGAGGAGGGGTGTAAGGGTACTTTATGCATATGCATTGGCATCGATGGATGAACTGATGTACCAGCCGGATTCCAGCCTGTAGAAGGCTGATGCACTGCGTGACCATCAGGGACTGAGTATATTGGGCTCCGTTGTATGGATGAACACCTGGACCTCCGACTGAATATGGTTGCTGCCCCTAATAAGGAAGACTGGGAGTTCAATACAGGAGTATTGGGGACGGTATAATCTCTGCTTCTATCATTATTGACCTGAAACCAACACAATAAGATCAGTATTTTAGACGTTAGCCAATGCAAGTTCTAAAGTATATGTACCACATAACATTAACGTAAAAAATGGGATAGTTAATACTTCTATGACATGAATGGTAAGGTGAATTATATAGCACTGGACCATATTAAGAAAGAAAAGAAACTAAAATTGTATTATCTAGTACAGGCATAATTCTGCATATCAAAAATGCACTTATTGGAACAAGACCACGGTTATCTTTGTAATATGATAAAGTTCAAGAATGTAATAAGCCCAATAACTTACTCGAGTTCACAAAAGAAACTAGAAAATACTGCCCCAGGAAAAAATTAATTGGGGGAGAACTGCAGTCGCCAGACAGCAGAAGCACAAAGCTACGATTTTGCTCAGTAGGCTGCACTCACACACACATTGGAACCTCCTTGCTTATACTCTAGACTGCTGCAACTTGACTATAGTGCAAAACTCCAATAGGTTGACCGAAGAAGCCCTTCAAAATTCAAAATAATAGCCTAAATGTGCCTGATGGTCCCACATACATAGGTGCAGGACAGATGTGGAGGTTTGACCAGAAAGTAGGCAACAAAATTTTCCGGCTCATGCTTAATAGGCAAGTTGATTATATTAGTGCCCTATTTGACTCAAAACTTTGCAGATGACTTAAATCTCGATTCTAAATTTCTGCAAGTAGCTCATGCACTAAAATAATATTTAAACTAAACAGATGCAATCACACAATGGACTATTATAATCAAACAATGATAAACTACAGGAGACTTGACTTAACCAAGGCCACCTCCCAGTAAGTTTTAACTAACAGCTTGGACTTCTTTGGTAGTTGTTGTACTAAAGAAAATTTAAATTGGTGAGAGAGAGTCACCAAACAGAACATCAATGAGATTAATCAAGTATCTACATTATCATTAAAATTAGCATTCAAGTGATGGTGATAAAAAGACTACTGTCAAGCCTTTTAGGATAACAATCAAACACAGATTCAAAATTGACAATTGAGAGTAAGAATAAGTTGCAACATTCATCTTACCAGGATACTGTATCAAGCCTGAAGACCCCCATTCTTATCAAACATGGCAATCTTTAGGACAGGCCCAAAAGCTGAAAAGACCTGAAGAGAAAAACCCGTTTAGCTGAGGAAGGAATCAATAACCAAAAGGCATAGTCAACAACAAAAGTCTAGAAGCTTTCTCAAGGGGGAATGTGGTTACTGTGTGTAAAACATCCAAGGTAACTGCATACTGCATGTTTTCAATAGAAGCAAGAAGAACATTACTCTCTGGCTCTAGCTTCTTCCCATCTGCACCTAAAGTGAACTGCAATGGTAACAAGTGATTACCATCAGATCATACCAACCAGAGAAGCTCAATTTTTCAAAGAAATCTAAACCATTCACTGGTGTACAATAGGCTGGCCATCAGCTTCCAGTAAGTGAATCCACACAATATGCAAGTTTCAAAGTGAATAAGCAATCAAGTTGTCATCATTTGGTCAAGATATGCTTATCTTAGAGAAAGCAGAAAACAGCAATAATGCGACAACAACTCAATATCTTAAACATGTAATTTAGGGGTCATGATCTATCAAACTTCACCATTATGGCCAACCACAAGTGAGTAATTTAACACAAATTGATACAGCAGTTTCTCCATGGTTTACCTGACCACTTGCATCTATGGCTGAAGGAGCAACAGGAAGCAAAGTGTTGAAGTGAATAATAAAGAATTAATTGTGTCTATCTTTCTTGAGAGTTGCAATACTATTTCTTTGCTAAGTATCTAATCCATTCAACTTGTCTAAAGGCCTTCAAAATGTTAAAAAATTGTTTCATCAAAATTTTCAAGTTTTATCCCTATTAAAAAAACATTGTCCAGACAATGTTCTAACCTATGTTGCTAGGACTCTCCATTTTAGAGGAAGTACCCGTATCAGACACATACGACAAGGTTAAGAGTATGGGCTCAGATCTTATAAATCAAAAGAGGATCCTTTATATCGTTTTTGATAATTTGATATTGTTTTTAAAATGATTTCTAATTTGTATTTCAAATTTCTAGACTTGAAATAAAATTCAAATTAATTTCTAGACTAGAAATAAAATTCAAATTAAGTATCACAATTTGCAATTTAATTTGTTCGATTTACAATTAAATATATAAGATATATATAGTTTTGAGTTTATAAGACATATCCACATACCCGGATCTAAATTTGGAATCCTTTAGCCGTATCCCCATATCCTAGATTTTAGAAAAAAGAAAAGAAAAGAAAAGGATCCAACATTATATGTATAAGAAGTGCACAGAACAATATGCTTCCATTATTAAGCTACCAAATGCAACTTAAAATCCATAAAACCAGTGCAAGCATAAAGGAGAAAGAAACTGAAAAGGTGAACCCAAGAGAATTATTTGAGCTAGAAACATGAAGAGGAAGAAGGGAAGAAAGAGACAGTTTTTAGCAAAGGAGAAAGGAGACAAACACACATGTGTTCTTTCTCCTGATGCAAGAAGCTGCCATCGAAGATATATCCTTGACATGCACCTGCTGATTAATTCACATTCTTGTCAAACAAAAGCCTAACAAAGTATGACATACTCAATCTAGCAACTAAAAACCATAGAGAACATCTTCTTGTTGAGAGTAACTTCTCCTAACCATGAGTTTATGAGGAAGTATCCTAATTGCTTACCAAGTGTAGGACATCAATGCTGACAAGGCGTGCATCGTTACCCTCAATAGTTATCAAGAGTACATTTCCAACAACATCTGCAGTAGTTTTGTTGTTCACTATTTCTTGCCTGTTGGAATATTGTAGGTAGACAGTTTTCCCTCTTACCTGAGAGATGGCTCAGAGGATGAAACATAATATGATATCATTTCGATAGCTTGATTAAATTCCACCTATAAAACATACAAATAATCAGAGCAAGAACTTAAAATTATAGAAGTGGTCAAAGAATTTCAATAACAATGAAACAAGCTGAAAGGAGAAAAAGATTACGTCTCTTACAAATTCAATAAAAGCTTGATTTTGATTTGCTCCGACGTTACACTTTGTGTTGACAACTTCATCTTAAGAACAAAACGTTTACCTCTTGCCTCGGTCCACCATTTCTGTCAATCTATTTTCTGCACTTTTAATTCTCAAGAAAGTTGTGTTTTGTATGTTCTTTAATAGAATATAATTTATACCAATTATTCCAACAACTCTTCTAGGTAAATAGATAATTATTCTCCTTTAGACCAAATTCTAAAACACTCGAACTGTCTTTGGCAAAGCGAAAAAAGATAGATTATTGATAATATGTCTTGAATTGGAGCCATGATATTATGTCTTGAATTGGAGCCAAATGTTGCCAACCACTAAATATGTTTCTCCCATCTGCTGGGCGCCATTGATGAAGTACCGCAATGAAGTCCAGCTTCCGACTCATCGAAGAACTACCATTCGATCGAGCATCGAAGAAACTTGATGACCAGTTTGGTGCAGTACGCTATATATACTAAACATTCTCCAAGAGCATGTAATGACTACCATGTTTCGACCAAATTCATTTTTACAAACTCTCTCTCTCTCTCAAGAAAAAAAGTATTACATACGAATAATCAAAAGTGTAAAATGAGCAAAGGCACCAAGAAGGTAAGAAATTAAAATGCACGTCTTGGTTCATTTATCAAAAGTTATGTTATCCAAAACATATCAAAACAATGGCAACCAAAAGTTCGTGTTTACAATCACATATTATACGTTAGAATCCAAAAGGTCATTGGAAAAGCATCAGTAATATTGTACTATCCAATTTTCTCTTCCAAACATGGCAGTGGCAGTGGTGTAGTTCAAGACCACTGTTGTTCTCTATTTGTTACTCTTTTTAGCACGCTTTCCTTGGCCCTTCTTTGGTGGCCCTTTTCCACGCCGTTTCAACATTTCAAGCTTGTTTAAGCGCCTGCCAACAATCAATCAATTGAGACTCAAACAATAATTCAGACTTAAAAACAAAGACTTCAACCCAGGCAAAAGAAAGAGAGAGACTCAAACAGAATCAAAGTTTCAGTTTCACAGTCAATCTACATCATTAGTCTTTGACTTTCCTTTAAATATCTTCGATCTATTGCATGCAACTAATTGTAAAGATATCCTTCCAAATGCAGGCATAGTCACTTTGACATGATTTTCCTTTTCTGCATTTTGTCTTGGGGATTTAAGGATGAAATTTCAGGAATGGGGGGTCGATCTCATTCTACAACACCTAACTTTACTTTGAAACTTTGAATTGATATTTTTTATTTTTCTTATACTGCTATCTTTTTAAACTATTGTGCATAATCAATATCACAAATTTCTTTTAAACAATCATCCAGAAATACCTTCAAGCATCATTGAGGTTTATAACATATATATATATATATATATACCACGGAAAGTACAAAGGGGAAAGGGTCCGCTAGCCAATCTTTCTAAAATACCATCTACAGATAATAGATACAATATTGAACATCCACGAAAAATACTGAAATATTTGTTCCTCTCTGCCTTCCTATCTTAAATTGAAAATACTTAAGGTAACAGCTATACACGAGTGTAGCATCTGATATATTTTTTATTAGAATTCAAACACAATGTTTTGCACCGGTAAGGCCATAATGCTAAAAAATTCGCATAATACTTTAAAACCTTAACATCGTTTATCATGAACACAAACATATAAAAGAGCATGCACAAAAAATAGTCGCACCGAAATAAAAATAAGTAATATTTTAGTGGACGGTAGTTAAGAGTTGGGTGATTTATTACTCTTGTTCTTGACGAGCCATGACAAGGGGATCGTCTTTCTTGACGTCATAAGGGTACCATGAGGCCACCTTCTCACCAATAAGCTTCTTGCGCAGAATCTTGTGGGGTGATCTTTGCCCAGTTGGGTTGAGCACATGACCAAATATCCGAGCCCTTGCCAATTCAACACCCTTTATGGCTGCATCAGCTAGTATATTCTTCATGCTCCTTAGGTTGCCGCTCATCTCTATGATTTTACTTCCTACGTCAATTTGGAAAAAAATAAAACCCAATACAAATGGTGGTGATATTGACTTAATAATAGAACAACGACATAAATTAACACTCAATAATTTGGAGAAGTGAGAATCAGTTGATGTGCAATATGGAAAACTTAAGAATCAAAAAAATCTCTACAATGAAACAATGATCTAGAATGGGGAAACAAACTAATCGAATGCACATGGAAACATGGATTTGCTGCTAAAACACATATGAACTTGCTTAACTATGTACTTTATATTGCAGAGAAGAAAGGAGAGAGAAAAGCCTATCCCAAAAGAGAAATGAGAGTGCCAAGAGGGTGAATGCATTCTCTGGATAAGGGTCTCTTCTTCCTTCATTTTAGCTGATTATCATTTCTTTTCAAGAGATTGAGTCAATTGTCACAAGAATCACCATCGTCATTCTTTATTTCTCAAACTAGTCATTACCACTCAGGGGCAGAGCCAGCAAAGGGGTGGGCCGGGGGAGGGGAACCCCCGCTGCCCCCGAAAATTTTTTTAGCCTATTTTAATGAGAATATAGTATTTTTAAATAAATCATAATCTTTAAAAATCTTACAAGAAGTTATTGCATAAAAATATTTTAAAAAAAAAACAAAAATAGACACTAAAAACTTCAACAAGACAAATTTATCCATCAAAAAAGCACATTTTACGAAGGAAAATTAATCCATCAAAATGCACATTTCAACTGCAAAATTGTAATTTCAGAAGCAAAATTAATCCTTCATCAACAAAATTAATCCATTAACACCTAAATAAAAATTTCAGCACCATCAGTAGCAGCAATAAAATTTCAGCACCATCAGTAGCAGCAAAATGAAAATTTTCAGCCACAGAATCAATCCATAAACAGCACCAGCAGTAAAATTAAAATTGCAGCAGCATTCGAAAACATTCAGCAGCAAAATTAATAGAATAACAGCAAAATGAAACCATCACCAGGAAATTGCAATCGATGAAGAGAAAAATTAAAATTTCAGCGGAAATTAAACTTACTGGAATGCGGCAGGACCAGGAGACTTCTATTGAAACCAGTCGGATTGCTGCGATTTGCGACGACTTCGAACAAATTAGGGCGGAAATGGCTGATGGTTTGCTGAACGTTTCAAATTGGGAATTTGGTGTAAACGTGAAAATGAATGGCTGATGGTTTGATGGCTCTGGGCTGCTGGTTTATTCAAATTGAGTATTGGGCTGGGCCGCTGGTTTTAAGCACTGCTCCTGGAACTAAATATATATATGTATATATTTTTAACAAACAACTTGTTGTGGTCCAAAATAGTACTGGGCCGTGGCCCAGTATGACCCAACCCTAAATCTGTACCACTAAATTTAACCAAAACCTCTAAAAGCATTTATGCTTTGTTTAGTTTCATAAAATTCATAGCTTCCATGAAAGATTCAGGAAAAATCGAATTTTGACTCAGCTCTAATTTATATCCACACATAAAAAGTATGATTTCATGGACTAAAAATTACTTTTAATCAGTACATCAATTATCATTATAATCTTTCAACATACAACATATAGTAATATATTTAGGAATACACTTTTTGTAACTAAATTACTACAATTTGAGTTCATCCCATCTGAATATTTGAGATACCCAAGCATTAAACCAAACGTCAACAAATTAACAACTAAATGCCAGGAAAAGTTGACCAAAAAATAAATTGTGAGAGCTAGGAAGAGAGGGGAGGAATAAAATTCAACAAAAAAATATACTAATAGATGTATCTGGGATTCAGGATATTTACCTGGTTCCATGTTACTGCAGAGAAAAAAAATGGAAGAAGAAAGTATAAACTTCAATTAATTCTAGGATTTGGCTATCAGAGTTTCTTGACTGTTTGCAATTAATAGGGTACATTGGACTGATTACTCTTTGAGAATTCGTAAGAAATAATTCTAGGCTCCAATCGTTTTTTTTTTCTTTTATTTTTATGTTAATTCTAAGTTACTTTTATAAAAAAAAAAATCTAAAATTAATTTTTTCAAAAAATAAAGTTATATTCTCTTTGTAATTTTCAAGCTATTTTCAGTTTTCAGTTTTGCAAAACACCCAAAACTTGTATTCTACGTTGTTTTTGAAAATTCATTTTTTAAAAACAAAATTAAATTTATAACACAAAATACAAAACAAGATTTTTGTCGTTTTGAGCGTTTTTAGTGAAAAAAATACAAAACAAAGAAAACAAATTTTATTTAAATAAAAAATTATATAAAAAATTATAAAAATAAAAAATTATAAAAATAAAATTCTTAAAAAATAAAATTCTAAATTCTGAAAAAATTAAAATTATAAAAAATATAAAATTGTAAAAAGTAAAAAATTCAAAAAAATTAAAAACAAAATTTATTTAAATAAAATTTATATAAACAAAAATTGTAAAAAAATAAAAAAAAGTAAAATTCTTAAAAAGTAAAAATTCTAAAAAAATTTAAAACAAAATTAATTAAATAAAAATTTATATAAACAAAAATTGTAAAAAAAATAAAATTATATACAAATTAAAATTCTAAGAAATAAAATTCTAAAAAATTTTAAAATGATATAAAACAATTTCTCAAAATTCCAAACAGAAAATGTTTTCTTGTTTCCTATTTTTCGAAGTAGTTTTTCAGAATGACAAACCAAGCGCGTTTTCAACAATCTTAAAATAGACTCTCAAAATAGAAAACTGAAAATGAATTCAAAATTCAAAACTGGAAATTCAAACGCAAAGAGAACATCTCCTAACTTTTAAATTTAACGCTTAAAAGTAACTTAAGTTACTACTTTTGAGTAAGTTTTAGCTTCCAACTATATTTAGATATCATTTTTCAATTTTTATGTTAAAAAATTTATTTATTTTGACACAGGGAATTTTCACTTAATAATATTTCAAAATAAATATTTATAGTAGCACAAAGCTTTTCTCCACAACATGAAAAGGCATACTCTCAAAACAGAAAAAGAAAGAAGTTGCTTGTTTTTTAAAAGAAAAGCCAATCATGAAAAGTTAATTATTTATTATAGAAGAATTATTTTTAAAATAAATAATTTTTTTATTTAAAAAGTAAAAAATAATAACACATCCAAACGTAATTAAAAAAAATACAACTACTCAAAAATAACTTTTATTTATTTTTAAGTTTAACCAAACATTGTACATTGAGAACGAGTATTAGATCTAATGTTTATGAGAGAATATTTGACTAAAATGCATTCATACATTTTCTTGTAGTTTCAATGAAGCGTGGTAGTCCTTTTTTTCTTTTTCTTTTTCTTTTTTGACTCGGATGTTCGTTTACTTTTTTAAGTTCTTACATTTTGCAGTTCAAGAATAAGAAACCATTTAGGTGTTTTAAGTTTAGGGCAGATGCTTGTGCAAAATCATGCACTTAAAACGGATATTAAATCAACGTCAAACATTAAAAAGTCAAAATACACAGGAAAGCAAAAAAAAATTCATGGAAGACCACAAAGGTTGTTAAACATTAAGATTAATATACAGTACCATTAATGGAGTTTCGCTTAGACATGTGTCCACTACCAGAATCTTTCCATTATAACAAGCTGTTCGATATCCTGACGAAGCAGTTCCCACGTTGTCAGAGTTGGAGGGGAGGATATCATATCATAATCCAAACTAAATAATCATTCATTACACCTGGATTAAGGCAAAGAACTCTTCAGCGGTTTCGCCCTCAGTTTGGGCTATTGACGATGATAAGGAGGCATTGGGGATGAGTGCGGTGGACCACCCTGGTTATGAGATGGGGGCATCATCCCGGGGCCCATCCCGGGAGGCATACTTCCAGGAGGGGTGTAAGGGTAATTATGCATATGCATTGGCATCGATGGATGAACTGCTGTACCAGCCGGATTCCAGCCTGCAGAAGGCTGATGCACTGCGTGACCATCAGGGGACTGAGTATACTGGGCTCCGTTGTATGGATGAACACCAGGACCTCCGACTGAATATAGTTGCTGCCCTAATAAGGAAGGCTATACAGGAGTATTGGGGACTGTATAATCTCTGCTTCTATCTATTGACCTGAAACCAACACAATAAGATCAGTATTTTAGACGTTAGCCAATGCAACTTCTAAAGTATATGTACCACATAACATTAACGTAAAAAATGGGATAGTTAATACTTCTATGACATGAATGGTAAGGTAGATTATATAGCACTGGACAATATTAAAAAAGAAAAGAAACTAAAATTGTATTATCCAGTACCGGCATAATAGTGCATATAAAAATTGCACTTATTGGAACAAGACCAAGGTTATCTTTGTAATATGACAAAGGTCAAGAATGTAATAAGCCCAATAAATTACTCAAGTTCACAAAAGAAACTAGAAAATACTGCCCCGGGAGAAAATTAATTGGGGAGAACTGCAGTCGCCAGACAGCAGAAGCACAAAGCTACGATTTTGCTAGGTAGGCTGCACTCACACACACATTGGAACCTCCTTGCTTATACTCTAGATTGCTGCAACTTGACTATAGTGCAAAACTCCAATAGGTTGACCGAAGAAGCCCTTCAAAATTCAAAATAATAGCCAAAATGTGCCTGATGGTCCCACATACATAGGTGCAGGATAGATATGGAGGTTTGACCAGAAAGTGGGCAACAAAATTTTTGGGCTCATGCTTAATAGGAAACACCATGCATGCAAGTCTTTGAAGATGTGATGAAATGGATGCCGGTAAGAACTTTCACATATTTGAACTCAAGAATTTCAGGACATCTATATAGTGCCTCCAAAAATTTATTTACAAGTGCATATTACCTTTATACTGAGATCAGTGTGCCGAGAATACGAAATATGAAGCTTGCAAAATCCTCCATCATATATGCAGTGTCCTTCCAAAGCTTCCTTTACAACAACAGCCGTCTGAACATCTGCAAGTTGATTATATTAGTGCCCTATTTGACTCAAAACTTTGCAGATGACTTAAATCTCGATCCTAAATTCTGCAGGTAGCTCATGCACGTAAAATAATATTTAAACTAAACAGATGCAATCACACAATGGACTATTGTAATCAAACAATGATAAACTACAAGAGACTTGACTTAACCAAGGCCACCTCCCAGTAAATTTTAACTAACAGCTTGAACTTCTTTGGTAGTTGTTGTACTACAGAAAATTTAAATTGGTGAGAGAGAGTCACCAAACAGAACATCAATGAGATTAATCAAGTATCTACATTCTCATTAAAATTAGCATTCAAGTGATGGTGATAAAAAGACTACTGTCAAGCCTTTTAGGATAACAATCAAACACAGATTCAAAATTGACAATTGAGAGTAAGAATAAGTTGCAACATTCATCTTACCAGGATACTGTATCAAAACCTGAAGACCCCCATTCTTATCAAACATGGCAATCTTTAGGACAGGCCCTAAAGCTGAAAAGACCTGAAGAGAAAAACCCGTTTAGCTGAGGAAGGAATCAATAACTAAAAGGCATAGTCAACAACAAAAGTCTAGAAGCTTTCTCAAGGGGGAATGTGGTTACCGTGTGTAAAACGTCCAAGGTGACTGCATACTGCATGTTTTCAATAGAAGCGAGAAGAACATTACTCTCTGGCCCTAGCTTCTTCCCATCTGCACCTATACTCTCTGGCCCTAGCTTCTTCCCATCTGCACCTAAAGTGAACTGCAATGGTAACAAGTGATTACCATCAGGTCATACCAACCAGAGAAGCTCAATTTTTCAAAGAAATCTAAACCATTCACTGGTGTACAATAGGCTGGCCATCAGCTTCCAGTAAGTGAATCCACACAATATGCAAGTTTCAAAGTGAATAAGCAATCAAGTTGTCATCATTTGGTCAAGATATGCTTATCTTAGAGAAAGCAGAAAACAGCAATAATGCGACAACGACTCAATATCTTAAACATGTAATTTAGGGGTCATGATCTCTCAAATTTCACCATTATGGCCAACCACAAGTGAGTAATTTAACACAAATTGATACAGCAGTTTCTCCATGGTTTACCTGACCACTTGCATCTATGTCTGAAAGAGCAACAGGAAGCGAAGGATTGGTTTAGTCCCTAAATCAATAGAAAGCACAATTAACATGAATGATATAACACATATAAACCTTACAAAAGAAGGAAACAAAATTACCTAAGCATGATATATCATGAACCATTGGAACCCAATGAGAAAAAGAACAGGAAAAATAATCGAAATCCAATATGTGCCTATCTATATTCCGATCTAGGATAATGATCTCCTCCCCATGGTGGGGAGGGATTATAACATATCATGTGGCCATTGAACAAGTGATTGACATTTTTGTCAATCACTTTTCCTTCTCCAATGGCCACTGGACACGTGTGCTATGGCCTTTATAATTCCTCCCCATGGTGGGGAGGAGATCATTACCCTTCATATCTATGTAACATAGTTAAGATTAGACATCAATTACGAGCTACGATGACTCTGGAATTTCAAAATAAGATCTGTATGTGCAGAATATGTGATCTTAAGGGTACATGGTCCAAGCTTTGGAATCAGATACCTAGTGCATCCAGGATAAGAAAATCAACACCATCAACAAGAAGGCACACTAAAAGTTTGTAAATGGCTCACAAATGGTGAGTAAAAATGAAATGTAAAATAATTTCAAATTTGAAGAACATGGATGGCAGGAATTATATACTAAGTTCAACCCAGAGACATTCTGCATTACTGAAATGCCCTTTTTACGTCCCATACAAATGAGAAAATATGGCATAAGACATATTTTGCACTCGAGGCCGAGCACATAAACCAAGTATGGTTGGCCAGACAGATACCTATGCACTTGATGGAAGCTTATTAATTGTTCTCTTTCATCTACAGAGCATCCCTCAGATCCCTATTTCTTCTTCTATTTTATATTTCAGAACAATTATCCCAACTAAAATCATAATTCTGTTGCATCATTCATCTAGGCCAACAACCTTAGCGCTAGGATGGGTATAGATACAGTCTAACCCAAACAGGATGAGTATGAAAGGAAAAGGTTGACTTGAAATGACTGAAGAAAGGAGAGGTAAGATGGGGTAAGGAGCATGCATGTCCCCCTTTAGCAGATTCTTAAAAACCTCCTGAAAGATGTCTGGCCCCAATGTATGTGCACCACATCTAGAAATATATGATCCATAACAGTTTGTGGTACAGCCCAAGCCGAAATATAAAACCCACATCACCTAGGAATGCTTCTTCCATCAAGGGCATCTTTCGCAGCAGAGGCTGTCTCTGAATCAAAAAACTGCACCAAAGCCTGCAAAACAGAGAAAACAGTAGGAACTAGGAAGATCAAATTTTACAGGAATTAGAGTCCTCAAAGCAGCAAGAAACTAAACAAAAAACCATAAAGGTTTTCCTAGATTACGATTATCATTAAGCAGTACATTTCTTTATATTTACATTGACTAGTATTCTTCAAATTTTAATTTTAAACTAGTGTATATGTGCAAATTTCTCAAAATTAAATTATACTCTCTTTTTTAAACCTTGGATTTTTATCCTCGAGACCTGATCTCCTACCTACTTATAATATCCACGCTGAGGTGGCATCACATAATTGATAAAAATAATGAGTGTGAGACCATGAACTATCAATCATGTGATGCCACCTAATCGTGAACATTATAAGTGGGTATTATTAGTAGATAGGAAATCAGCCATATTTTATCCTCTTTTACATTGTATAAACAATTGACTAACCCTAATCTATGGTCAACCCATATCTTCTAGGTACCTGTGCAACCGTTAATCACCACCATCTGATGATCTTTCGATGGGAATCTAATATCGCCACGACCACCATCGCCTCTCTTTTTCTCTTTCAAATCCTAGTACTAATGTCGCATCCGCCACTAATTAAAGATCTATTTTCATATATGAAATCGCAATTTCACCACCACCTCTTTCTTCTCTCTTTCACCACATTATTCCCGTAACATTTTTCGTCAAGTACTTTATAATATTTATATTTTGTTGTGCGACATGTCTTGTCGATAGACGAGCCCATTAGGTTCAGCCCACATATAAGAGTATTAGTCCAAACAAATGGCCCAAGTTTTTATCCAAATTAAAGAGAAATATTTTTGTTTTCGTAATCACGATTTTAAATTGTACATTTCATGTTTCGAAGGGACTAAATTTTAAGTGGTTCCGAACAAGAAGTACATGATTTTCATAAAGCATTTATTTTGGAATTTTCGACAGTACAATATAAAAGTCTACGTAATTAAATAAAAATGTTAATTCATGTTTAGTATGAAGTGTTAGATATGATTGTATAATATTATAAATAAAATTTTAATTTTTTTCTTTCTTTAATGATATCAATTTCCTGTCTTTCCACCCACAAGTCTCATCTGGAATTTACCGAGGGCCGCCCACAACATTTTGTGAATTTCCCTTAAAATAATAATATAAAGTAATAAGCTTGATTTTTGGTAGTCAAAAATAAAAAAAAATTCATATAATATAATATGTATTTATGATTCTAATCTATGAATCTACACATCAAAATGAAAGAAATGTAATTGATTGCATTATATACAGGAATAGAAGTCAACTCAGATGAATCCCAAATAATACTCCCTTGATCATCTCCATCAAATGGAACATAATCACAGCAGTTGATGTGGGCAAGCTCAATGCAATAAGTGCAACAATGGCCAAAGCCAAGCTTGGCCTAGTATCCATCAACTGGGATTGCAAGAAACCCATTGCATCACAAATTAATGAATCATAATTTACATAAAATCGCTTTTCCCAATCCATCCATTCAGAAGGAGGCTCGAAATTCCTCTCTAATACCTTCATTTCATGAATTCTCTTGCGAAGAATGATCAGGTTTTCATCCACAACTCTTCCATTGTTCCATTGGTCGTGGGTTTCTCTTCTTATTGCCAGAATTTTTGTACAAACCTTGTTTCTTTTATTTGGTAATGGTTTCAAAAGGGGAATTTGTGAATGATGAAGGAAACAAGTTGATGCCATTGCTTTCAAATTAAACAAATCTTGAAATGAAATGAATTTTGGTGTAATGTCGG
The DNA here is from genome assembly GCA_030279155.1 of Forsythia viridissima. Classification (NCBI taxonomy): domain Eukaryota; kingdom Viridiplantae; phylum Streptophyta; class Magnoliopsida; order Lamiales; family Oleaceae; genus Forsythia; species Forsythia viridissima. The sequence continues at coordinate 39,514,913 of CM059041.1, read as the reverse complement.
GGTTTATTTATAGATTTTTACGAGCTTTTGGGAACGAGTCATCGATCGGCCTGTGGGGTTTGGGGGGGTGCATGTGGGCGATCCATGTCTTAAGGAATACCGTGTTTCTAAAGGCATGCCGCCACAAACTTAAAGGCGGCAATACCGCGTTTCTCAGCGGAAATGCCGAGAAAGTGGATTTTGTCACACAGTGAAAGTGAAATTTCCGGACTGTGACATCGCACCAAATGTTTGTCATAGTTAGTTTCTATGCATATTTCAAGAAAATTCACATTGACTTTAATTATATATTTAATTTATCACTATTCTAAAAAGCTCGCATAAGTTTCGTCTAGACTTGAAGCTCGGTCTCTACGCCTAGCCACGCCTCACGCTTCACCAACTCTTTTCCTTTATCTTGCTCTCGCTTAGGCCTCGCCTAAGCTCGAAAAGCTTGAAGCTAGGCCTCCACACCTAGTCACGATTTACGCTTTTTAGAACATTGTAATTTATACGTATTTTTTTTATATAAATATATCTTTTATCTATGTATTTTATAAGGGCTTGTTCGGTAGAGATTTTTTGGGGAAAAAATGGGTTTTTTTAGTTACTTTTTGACTTTTCAAAGGTTTTGGTAGTGTAAAAAGGGTTGAAAAGTCAAAAATTGTAAGCAAAAAAATGAGTTTTTTCGATAAAATGACTACCGAACAAGACCTAAGTCTTATAATTTATTATTCACTTATTATCTATATATTAATTTCATATGATTTATATCTTATAAGTACTTGAAAAATAATATCAACTCTGTCAAATATCAAATATGTTAGTAATCTATTTATTTTACACATGTTTGATAGTATTTAAATTATTTTTTAAGTACTTATAATATAAGTTATTGGTGAATGTGTAGATAAAAAGTTGATTGTAAATTGTGAATCCTATAAAATATGTAAATAAAAAATATGTTTGATTAGTTTGACCAACTAAAATTATAATTTAAAAATGTCCAAAAATGTGTTTGGACTCGTTTTCAGTTGAAATTGAAAATTGAATGAGAATTGCGGTTTTATTATTTAAAATTAATACAAAACGTGTCAAAAACTTTAGATATACATGGAATAAAATAGAGAATAATCCATTGTGGTGGAAATGAGATGGATTGTGAGTTGAGTTGACTCATAAATGAGTTGGAGAGTCGGTTGATGGAAGGTACCGTACCATTTAATGAACCGTGGCAGTTTGGATTTAGATTGGCTCTGACATTTTCTAGGGGCGGCCATAACGTCGGGTTGAAAATAATATAAGAGCATTACCAAAAGGTATTATATTACTACAACATTATTTGTTAAGTACACTATATTTTAATTGTAATGAAAGTCTCCAATTATTAGTCATTTTTGTATTTATGATTCTAACTCTTTTTAGCAAATTTTTATCATCAATATATTCATTTGCATGTCTTATATTTGCTTTTGACGATGATTTTTGTCCAAAAAATCAATTAGGAGGGCATAAAAATTTTTTTTCTCTAATATTTTTACATAATTAAAATAAATAACAAATATGTAAATTTGACAAAATATTTTTTCCTCGTTTCAATGCACATTAGCAGAATATTTAGACAAAAAATTTCATCGAAGACAAGATATGAAAATTAAATGAAAGTTAATGATAAAAATACGATAAAAAAAGAGACACGAGTGTCTAAATATCAAATGTTGGGAGACCTTTATTGCAATTAAAACATGGTATGAATAATAATAAGTGTAGTGTGAATATAATTACCCTTATCAAAAACCTCGAGAATAATGTTCACAGTGGAAGTTAGATCATCACCGCTCTAAACATATGTGACAGTATTAATTAAAAACAATTCTAATTATCACGTGATAATTGTGGTGATATTAAATAATAAATTTAATAAAATGTACTTAACATTTATTACCATATAAATTGATCATTATCACAAATTTTGATAAATAACATTACTCGTTAATTAAATAATCATTTTGAATTTGATTAATATCTCAACATTTAAGATGACATATATATATATAAACAGAAGTACCATCAAAATCTATTTTTCTGCCCAAGCGTACTTTTCTATTTAGATTTTTTTTTTCCAGTTTTCGGAAATGTATTTTTTTAATACCCATTAAATGTTCATTCTTAATACTACATTTAATAGCCGCCTGATTTTTTATTTTTCCAACTGGAGTCCCTCAATCTACCTTCTAGTTTGGTTATCATTACAAAAATTAATTATCCAATCTATATGGAAAACAATCAATATTAATTACAAAAATTAGTTTTAGTTATGGAAAACAGTTAATGCACATTTAAAGAAAAATAAGTCAAAATCTATATTTTTAAAGTTTTGTTATTATTGCAAAAGTAAATTTTCCAATGCATTTTAATTTAATTATCCATATTTTAAATATTTAAATAATTTAATTTAATTAATGATTAATTAATTTTATCTTTATTTTGGTCAAAATATGTATTGGTTTTTCAATGTTAATTAAGATTTAAGAGATCACATTTAAAATATTGCATTTTCAAGATTATTATGGAAGACAATCAATGCAAAGTGAAAGAAAAATATGTCCAAATTCATATTTTCAAAGTTTTGTTATCATTGCAAAAATTAATTTTTCAATGCGTTTTAAATTTAATTATCTATATTTTAAATATCTAATTAATTTAATTAATTAATTAATTTTATCTTCGTTTTGGTCAACGTACGCATGGGTTAATACTAATTAAGATTTAGTGTTTGATTTTATTATAACTAATTAACTTTCATAAATAACTATCGAAATTAATTTTTATGATTGCACATTCCGTGAATCGCACGGGTACAACACTAGTGTTAATTAATGTCACCTACACTATTAATCATCAACAATTATAATATATATTATTACTCAAAGCTTCGAATATCTTGTACACAACAAATGACATCTTTAAATTTAAAGACTAATTTTTTTTTTTTTTTTACACACTCCAATAAATACTTTATTTTAACTTTTTATTTCAATTTTTTCGCTAATCATTTATTATTTTTTCATCATTTTTTAACTAATATATATTTTTAGATGTCTTCAAATGTGATTTCAATATGACAAGAAGTTAAGCATATTTTTACAATTTATTACGTGCAATCATTATAAAATACAAATAAAAAGTGAATTTCTCTATTTTTAAAAGTTAAATGAACAGTGAAGCCTAAATTTAAAGATTGATTTTTTAAATAAAGAATATCTTACATTTAATTTTTTTGAAAATGCTCAATCGTGTTTTATTGTAGGGTATATTATAAAAAATATAAGTAAGATTTATTATCACAACTATTATAATTAAATTTTCTTAATCTTTGTGTAAAAATAGAAGTGTTCTCATAAGGGTCATTTCAACTATTGTAAAAGAATGAGCGAGTAAATTTAATCAATGCTTACTAAACTTTATCTTACATTAGTACTTACTTACCCCAACAATAAAAGATAATTCATTGATCATTCATTTATCCAAGGGATTACTCGTCCATCACTGATCTGACCTACATCACTCTCAACTAACGAAATGTGCCACGCAGCCGTGAAATGAGACAAAATGGGCCAAAAGTGCAATAAGCCTCATTTAAATAGTAAAACACGCTTCTATTAAGTCACAAAATGAGATGACAACTTTCAATCAATTGAAAAAAACAAAAATCCCCAAATCAAAAACCAAGATCACCCCAAATTTATAAGAACCCTAACCCAATTCCAGCTGAAATCTAGCATTCCATTGTCGAAATTCGAATTGTTCCACAATGACATTGCATTCCATACTCAAGGTCCATGGGTCATCCTTGTTCCAAAGATTTTGGTTTTGCTTAGGGTTAGGCCGATTGTGAATAATCAATTTAGAGATTTCGATCTTAATTTGTATTTGTGAGAAAGTTGATTCAAATGAAGCAAAAATGAGGATTCTTAATTTGTTTTTAGAGAAAACATGTGTAACAAATTGAACACAACAAAAATTGTCATGGGTACTCGAATGAATAGGTGAGCAATAAATTATCTTTTATTATTGAGTGAGCAAGTATTAATAGTGAGTATTAATTCAATTTACTTAAGAATGAGCCAATTACATTGATTTAGATAACAAATTTATTGCAAAAATAAAGTCTCTATTTAATTTACTAAAGAATGAACCAATTACATTAACAAATTTATCGCAAAAAATAAAGTCTCTATCTATTTGTTTTTGGTAGAATATACGTTTGTGGTGAGATTTCTATCCTTATTTCCTTCCTATACTATATGATTGAGGCATTTACTATTCACCATGTCATCTAACAAGACACCATTTTGGACTTTATTTTTGTTTTCTTAACCTAGGTTTGGTTTCCCCCGCCTTTCACAGTCGCCGGCATTTGAACCAGGGATGAGTTCTGAGGTAGATCCCACATTCAATTTTTTTTGTTTTTTTCCCCAAATTATCTGCTTTCAAGATTTGTTGCAGCCTTGTTCTTCAAAAATAATTTGTTCTTCGTGTTCTTATTAAGCTATTTATGTTTTTATTTGTAGAAATCTGGATTGGATAACTGTTAAAGATTGGTTTTAGTGAACTCGTCGCCTTTGTTTTTATACAAAATGTTGTGGATACTTTTTTTGTATCCTGTTGTTGAAATCTTTCTGTTTTTGGGTTGTAGTAGTTTGATGAGTTCATATGGTGAAATAAGCCAACAGAACCACAACATTTGAAGAAGTCTGGCCGATTTTTGAAATCAGTTATAAGCTATTAAAAATTGAAAAAATTAGTGTATCAACCATTGTTGATGAAGCTAATTTTGTCAATCTCTACAAAATAGGACATCGACAAAGTGGGGAAAAATGGGATTTTCCTACTTTGTCGATGTTATCGACAAAAGTGGGTCCCACTTTGTCAACAAAGTCATCGGCAAAGTGGGAAAATGCAAAATGGAATTTTCCCACTTTGTCAATGTATGTCGACAAAATTGTTCCCATTTTGTCACATGATTTCAATTTGTCCATAATTGATTTTCATTTTAATCTAATTTTTTGTGTCTATTTTGTTGATATTATCGATAAAAAAATTGTCAACATTATTTAGTTAATGTCTATGTATTTTTTGATATTGAAATATTTTGGACCAATAGCTTCTCTTCAAAGCTTAGAAGCTATTGTGCTATACTATCAACTACCATTAAATTTTAACCACACAAACAAATTAGTCATTTTAATAAAAGAACATATTTGAAATTTCTTATATACAAAATGACACATTTACAAATATTATAAAAATTGTCATATTTTCAATCCAATCTTTAATTTTGAGTTCATTCAAAATCCTCCAAATGAGAAATACATTACGTGCAACGCGCGTGTCAGAAACTTCAGAAACTAGTATATTATATACGTTTGTGATGAGATTTCTATCCTTATAAGAAATCACACTTGTTTTGGAATAAACAAACATTAATTCAATCAAAATCAATTTGATCCAATAAAAAAAATTGAATTAGAGACAAGAATTCCTATACTTTAGTATGTTAGTATATGAATAATTACATGAATATCTAAACATAATTAAGCTATAAATCTATAAAAGAACAAGTCATTAATCAAAAACTAATCCCCTTGAAAATGTCCACCAAGTTACATAATAATAAAGCCAAGGAAGTTGATCCACTGAATATCATAAGAGCCACCACTCCCAAAACCAAGCTTGGCCTACTATCCATCAGCAAATTTTGCAACAACCCTACTGCTTCAAATACATCTGAATCATAATTCACGTACCATTTCTTCTCCCACTCCATCCAGTCCGCCGGCGGCAGAGACGGCGCGTGATTTTCCTCCGCCGTCTTCATTTGATGAATTCTCATTCTAAGAACAATCATGTTTTCATCAACCAACCTTCCTCTTAGATGCCCTTTATCATGGCCTGCGTCTCTTTTCACTGCAAAAACTGGGCTGTAAACGCTTCCTCGTCGACTGGGAGATGGTTTTTGAAGCATAAAATTGCCTGAAAATGGAAGTGGGAGGTTCAGGGATTGAAGGGAATTAGCTGTTTGCATTGTTTTCATCAACATAATTTCAAACAAATATGGAGTTGTATGTATGTATGTGTGTAGAACAGAAATTAATGATAACTGATGAGCAATTTTGTAGGGATACGTGTATTTATAGAGGGGAACAATGATTCAAGAATGCGTGTGATGGGTTATTGGGATTTGGCGTGTGGGATTACGTACGTAGGAAATTGCAGTTTTAAGGAAATTCGATAATAATATTAATATTCTAGAAAGAACATGTTCCTTCCTAGACAATCTTTGACTTTGGCAATATCTTGTGTATCGATAGATACAATGTACATAAAACAATTAGTGAATATACAAATATGTAGTTACACAAATTTCTCTCTCCTAAACATTTTAGCCGATGCTTACTTTTAAGGACAATGCTACTTGTACACTCTAAGTTACCACCACACTTACACTTTATCTATGTGGCACAATAAATAGAAATAAAATAATTGAAGCATTGTCCTTTTTTGTTCTATTTATTAGGCCACATAGGCAAAGTGTAAGTGTGATGGTAACTTATAATGTACAAATAGCATTATCCTACTTTTAATATATAGCGTAACCTAATTATACGACCATTACCTAAGCAATTGAGTCCTATCGCTCCTCCACATATTTAAATTTTTATCATAATTATAAATATTATTAAAAATATTTTTTTCAATGTATGCAATTATACAATCATTCATTCATTCATTCATTTCTAATCAAATTGAGTATCTTTTATGATATTAATAACTGAAAAGATAGTTGCAGTTGCAATCGGTAAAAAAAAAAATCAATTTGATGAGCCAAAAAATTGAAGGGTTTTTTTGTTTTTTTGTTTTTTTTTTTTTTTGGTTTTGGTTAACCAGCTTTGTATAAGGCCACTTGCCATTGACCCCTTTGAAACATGAAAATTTTATATTGAAACGAACATACATGATATAACTATCAAGTTGATGACAAAGTACCACAAATTGAATATTAGAAAAGTTCTTTAAATAAAACTTAGTAAGTAGAACAAATTTGGACTTATCAAAAACTTAAAATGAATCGACTACTAGATCCAAACATGCCAAACAAATAAGTAATATATGTAGATTCACATTTTTTTTAAAATAAAATTGAGAGGAGGACTGAGTCCTATATTGTCGAAACTTATTTGACAATAAATACCTTTGAAAAATTTCCATGGTAAAAAGAAAAGAAATGAAATTATGGAGAATTAGAAAGTAGGAGGGCGGTGGTGAGATTAATTTAAAGATATGGTTAATTATCAAATAAACATAAACTCTCTGAGGACTTGACTTTTGGATGTCATGTGACAACCAATAATTAAAAATTAAATTAAATTAAATTCCCTTAATAGTTTATATTCAATATACAAATTCAAAAACCCAACCGACTTTGTTCTTATTTTAATCCAAAACCCAATCGATACACGTCCTTTCTGCCAGTGAAACACACCTGGAAATTGCAGTTGGTAATATTTAAGGAAAGTCTACTATGTATCTTCGTTTGGCATGCAGCCATCCTTCCCATCTATTTACACTTTTCATCTTCAACTTTTGTAAAATGTAACAAATTTATCATCAATCTTCTTTTTTTAGTATAATTTATCTCCAACTTTTTTATTATGTAACAAAACGCATCGTTTCCTCCATTTTGACCATCAAATGACGGATTCTCCCACAACTTTAAATAAACAAAAATAAAAGAAAGCAATCAAACAAAAAAAAATTGCAAAATAAGTTCCATAACTTTTTAAAAAGTACAGATAAAGCTCGCTTAAAACAATTAAATATATATTAACAAACAAACAAAAAATTAAAAAAAAGTAAATATTTAATCTTTCCCTTACCCACACTCACCATTTGTTTAGAAAAAGTTATCATTGTTGCTTTGTGCAAACTCTTTCATAGGCTTCTCGTATCTTTGAAGCTATTTGTCGAAAAAACTTGAAAGAAATATTTAATCAAGAGGATACAAATCGGAAATGATCTGACCGGGGTACAAATATGACTTTATGGAAAGCATATTTGATATGCGTTTTAAGCATTCATATCCGATTTTTCTACTTTCATTCATCTTCTAGTTTCAAGCATTCATATCCGACAAAACTTAGGCTTCGATGCAGAGGGTTGCCTAATTAATATCTGGCGATTGTTAGAGTTCTTTGACAAACCAACTTCTTAATTTGTCTTTTACTTCGATTTCTGATACTAGTTTTGAAGGAAAATTTGAGATGGTTGGGCATAGCTCGATACCACAATGTTTACGAGTTGCTACGCTAGAGCTCTAAACAAGATTTGAAGACTTGTATAATTAGTTGCTAATGCAGAGCTCTAAACAAATGAAAAATATTTCAGTTCATATTTTTCAAGGAAAAATATGTTTACATTGCATTCATTTTTAGACTAGACTTGAGTACATACAACTCCAAACATTAATTTGACAACTCGACTATCTAGAACTTGACTTCTCGGCATTCTTCCGTTTCATCCATTTTATTCAAATCCTCTTTTTCTTCCTAAAAACAGGAAGGAAAACAATCTTCTTTGACTAATCAGTTTTACCATTACCAAGAATTGTATTATTGACACTTTAGCATTAAACAGAGACAGATCCATACGAGAGATAAAAAAAAATTTGATCAAACTAATATATTAAAAAATGAAATTATATTTAAAAAATTTGTTTTTCAACAAATAATAAAAAATCTTACACTTAAAAAACATGTTTTGGGCCAAGAGTAGACTCCAGCAAAAGAGAGTCCCTTCTTATATCCGCCCCTAGTATTAAAGTTTAGAACATTCTAGTATACTTAAGTCAAATATTGAAGACTATGAGCATATTTCTGTCTCCCTTGTAAATAACTACATTTTTGTAAATGTTGCCAATTTGAAATTTGGTTCTAGTTCTATTAAATGTTCTTTTTGTAGATGATTACACACGTTCTGTGGAGGCTTGAGCTTTTTGTCAAAGCCTATATGCTTCTTTCTCACTTCTGTTTTCTCAAGTTTTATTGTGCGTCAAATACGTCACATCTTTGTCACGTCAATTTGATAGATGAAATGTTTTATAATGGAGTGAACACGACGATGAAAATTATGGATTATTTTGTCACACGAGTCTTGATGAACGATCGTTGAATAATAAGCTGTTCAATTGAGACTTTTAAAAATATTTATAGACTTTTATAAGTGGGTGACTTTTTTAGAATTCGTGGACTTTTAAGTGACTTTTATGGATTTGTTTGAAATTAATAAAAGTCTTCTTTAAACTTCTGTAAACTTTTATTAAAGACTTTTGTACAACTTTTATAGACTTTCATTTTTTTAAAAATATACATTAAACTAAATTTATATATATTATAATATTATTTTAAGTAACTTCTCATATGTCCAAATCATCCACAACACATCTAATTAAGAATTCAAAGTGCCCCCAGGGGCATAGGCGAGTTGGTAAGGCTTGAGGTGATGTGGGGAGAAATCCTCCGGCAACGCAGGTTCGATTCCCGTGTGGGGCAGATTTTCACTGAAATATTGTGGGAGTCTGTCCTGGGGGTTGGCCTGTTGGCTCTCTCCCTCAGGTCCCTGCCACTCGTGCACATCCCTCGATTTACAACCCGCCTGGTCAGGGGGCCTCTGACACAGGTGGGGGGGTTTCGCCTTCGGGACTTTCCCCTTACCAAAAGAATTCAAAGTAATAAATTATATTTCTCATTGTTAGCCTACCATTCTTATTGGTTGTGAGATTAATAAGGTCGGTTAACTTATATTATTGTATATATACATAAGTATCGACCGATTCATTCTTTATTTTCAATAAAAAAATTCTCTAAAATAAAGAGAGCACATAAAAGATTGTATATTCTAGATTCATTTTTTTAGCACAAAATTATTTTAGCAGTGTTTATAATAATATAAATGACAGAAAAATAATAGTTTTTCCACCTAAAGACTCCTATTAATGGCATACCTATTTTGTTGACCTATTAGCCAAATTAATTCTTGGTTAAATTACATTAATAAAATAATCAAAGTAAAACGAAAGATTTTCAGTACAATGCCTAACTATTACCATGGAATAATTTCTAATAATTAAACGAAAAATTTGACTCCCACTAAAACATTAATCAAAATACTGCAAATTCATCACGTAAAACATCCTCAAGTTTTGACACAAGGCTCAATGCTGTGATATCAAAGTTTTGATTACTGCAAATTCTAGATACAATTGCATATAAATTATTGATTACAAGAAATTCTTACTTGAATGGAGAGATACGAAAAAATCCTAGAAGTAAAAAAAAAAATAGACCTTCTTTATTTTCAGGCTCTAGAGTCTTCACAAATTTCACGGTGGATGAGAGACTTTTTTTTTTTTTTGCTATATATATTTTTCACTAAAAAGTCTCCAGAAGTTTTTAGAAGTCTGGTAAGTAGATAATCTCTATAAGTCATTCTTAATTTGAATATCCCGTGACTTATAGACACTCCTACAAAATTTTAATTGAATACCCCGTGACTTTTAAAGACTTTTTTAAGTTTTTAAAAGTTTCAATTGAATACATCAATACTTTTAGATATTCTTAAAATGTCTACATTGAATACCTTTAAACTTTCAAATACTTAAAAGTCTTTAAAAGTCTCAATTTGAATACACCCCCCCCCCCTTAGTGCTTGTTTGGTCTAAATTAAAAAATTGTTAAATGTTAACTACATATTTTATAAGATCTACAACTTTTATAATTTTTTAACCATACGTTTCATCACCTTTTTATCAAAATCTGTTATATTTTTTCTCAAACAAGCTCTTAATTAATTAACTTATTGAAACTTATATTGAAATGAAAAAGATCGCTTCGTATGCTCCACTCTTTATAATCTTGATGTTTTATAAATTACTCACCCTTTTAATATGTAAACAAACAGAATTTTCACTAACAATACATGCAAGGATACAATCATGTTAAAATATGAATAATTACGTGAATTAGAGAAAATAATTCGTATACATTAGCATGTTCATATGAATATATAAACATAATTAGGCTATAAATCTATAGAAGAACAAGTCATTAATCAAAAACCAATCCCCTTTAAAATGTCGACTAAATAGCATAGTAGAAGAGCCAAGGAAGTTGATCCACTGATAAACATAAGAGCCACCAATCCCAAAACCAAGCTTGGCCTACTGTCCATCAGTAAATTTTGCAGCAACCCCACTGCTTCACATACATCTGAATCATAATTCACGTACCATTTCTTCTCCCACTCCATCCAATCCGCCGGCGGCAGCGGCGGCGAGTTATTTTCCTCCGCCATCTTCATTTGATGAATTCTCATTCTAAGAACAATCATGTTTTCATCAACCAACCTTCCTCTCAGATGACCTTTATCATGGCCCGCGTCTTTTTTCACTGCAAAAATTGTGCTGTAAACACTTTTTCGTCGACTGGGAGATGGTTTTCGAAGCATAAAATTGCCTGAAAATGGAAGTGGAAGGTGGAGGGATTGAAGGGAATTAGCTGGTTGCATTGTTTTCATCAAAATAATTTCAACAAATATGGAGTTGTATGTATGTATGTTGTATGTATGTATATAGATATAGTGATAGAAAAGAATTAATGAAGAGCAAGTTTGTAGGGACGTGTGTATTTATAGAGCAGAATGATTCAAGATTGCGTGTGATGGATTAATTGATCAACTGGGGATTTGGCGTGTTTTCTGGTGGACTGCATTTTCTTGCAAAAGGAAATTCGGTGATAATAATTAATGATTAATACTCAAATAAAGAAAGTTCTTTTTTACTTCATTTTTTCTATAAAAATGGATTTATTTCTATTTTTACTTAAATTAAAAAAATTTAATTATTCCTTACAAGAAAATGCAGTGCAAAGAAAGTGGCATAAAAGAAAATTTTACTTAATTTTTGACTTTGGATTTTATCTTATTACAATATCAATAGATACAATGGACTTAGAAGAAAACAATCACACTGTTATTAGTGAAGACAAAAATATGTAATGACAAATATTTTAATCCCGAAAAGTTGATGCGTATTCTCCATTTATCCTTTTAAGTTCATCGCATCTAAATCTTCAAATATCTTCAGTGAATAGTTTTGACTGACTTAAATTACTATTCTAAAAAGTTCATTTACATTGCCAAGACGTAAAGTTCGACCACCACTCCTCGCTTATACTCTAAAAGCTTGAAGTTTAACATCTACATCTAGCTACACTTTACGTCTTTTACAAGACTAATTTTATTTTTTAAAATATTAAAATTTAATTAAAAAAATTATACTCATATATTTAACTAAAATAATAAAAATAAAAAATAAACAACTTCGTACCCGTCTCCCACCGCCAAATTGCCATCCCAATAGGAGAAACTACGTGTAACATATTTTAATGGTAAGATGAATGAAGACGGCCCATTAAGGATTCAAATTAAATATCGATTCTTTAAAGTTTGTCAAATTATTAAGATCCGTTGAAAATAATCTAAAAAGTAATCATAAACTCATTGGACTTCGACATTTGGACGTCACCAATAATTAAAAATTATAAAAGTCCCATTTATTCAATAAACAAATTCGAACTAAGATTATTTTAATCCATTGTCTGTGATGAAAACCTGGAATCAGTGTCAGAACCCAACCGACTTTCAATTTTGTTTAATGCAAAAGCCAATAGATTCTCCTGCTCAGAAGCAAGGGCAATACGGCATTAAATTATACAGGGAAATTTCCACGGGTTTTTCAAAATGAAACTCACCTGGAAACTGCAGTTGGTAAGGTCGAACAATGTTACATACCAAACATACTCGTAATGTCTTGTGTATTAAGATTATTTTCATGTATAATACTCGAAATATAAATTACAGATTTTGTGCAAAATTAGTATGCAATATTGGACGAGATTGAAAAACAAGATTTACTTCCTAAGAATTGTCATTTACTATCCTATCCAATCTGCTATATAAACATGCAACTTTGCATCTACACCTTTTCTTAACAATCCCAGAAGAATGTTGATATAAGATTTCATGGAAGGGAAGAAGGGACTTTTTGACACCATGTAGAACAAATAATTTTATATCAGGTCGGCAATGGTTATGACAAGAATAAAGGGTAATTATATTCGACCAACAGTTTTTATTATTCACACCACGTTTTAATTGCAATAAAAGTTCTCCAACATTTAATATTTAGATACTTATGTCTCAAATTTTTTTCATCGTATTATTATCATTAACTTTCATTTAATTTTCACATCTTGGCTCCGATGAAATTTTTTATCTAAATATTCTACTAATGTGCATTAAAATAGGAAAAAAAATATTTTGTCAAACTTACGTATTTGTTATTTATTTTAATTACGTAAAAATATTAGAGGTAAAAAAAAAAATTTACGCCCTCCTAACTAATTTTTTGGACAAAAATCATACAAATATAAGACATGCAAATTAATAGGTTGATGATAAAAATTTGTTAAAATAAGTTAGAGTCATAAATGCAAAATTGACTAATAGTTGGAGACTTTCATTACAATTAGAATGTGGATTAGAATGTGGTGTACTTAACAAATAATGTTGTGGTAATATAATTACCCTTCATAGAAATTCAATTTATTCGTAAATAGGAATTACAGCCATGGTAAAATAGCTCTACCGAATTATTCGAATTTTACTATATTTCCGACACATTTATGTAACCGTGGAAGGCCTAAGTCCTGGCTTTTAAAGTTACAACATCCACCAATTTCGCTATCCTAAAAATATAAAAGAAAAAGTAGATCATTAGCTGAGAAAAAGATATGACCTCCATTACTGCACAAGCATCTCCTTTGGATTAGCACCTGTAGGAGATAAATAATAGAAAGTGGCACAATCTCTATTAACATCACCAGCTGTCCAAGTAATTACAAACCTTCAAGGTTAAACAGATTAAGTGGATCAGATGGAGGAGAAGATTCAAGCTGCTGATTGGGTTTACCTTGCTCAAGAAAGGGAGATTCAGGTTGCTCGTATGGTTCCATGGTATCAGTTTCAAGAGGCTCAAACTTTGTAGTTGTTTCTATTTGATCATGAGGTGGTGGCTCAAGTTGCTGGTACTTGGGTTTATTTGTCTCCAGGAGAAGGAAAGTAGTGTAATACCAAAACAAAAGTATTCTACTTTGAGCTATCACTGTATCTCTAATCCGACTGCCTCCGAAGGAAAGCCGTTCAAGTGCCTGAAAGGGGAAGAAAGGAAAGGAAAAATTGGATCAAGTAGTACAACTTTTGTAATAGATTAAATAAAAAATGTTGTATTACATTGTTCTTCTACATTGGCCAATATGTCTGCATATATAAGGAAACAATTACTCCTGTATTTATGGGATTGTGATTAAGAGATCCCATATTTCATAAGATTATCGAGGGAAGATTAACTCCAATTGTGACAACCAAGGCGTTAAAATCCTGAAGTCTAACATCCTCACCAAAGCTCAAGTGGTAGAATTGAAACCAAGTGAAGTTTGGATAGTAAAAATGTACTAATATAGGTCAACATTCCGCTGAAACTCTGAGTTGTAAAAAAGAAACAAGATGATGTTTAAAATGTAAATCATGGAATCTAGATTTCATCAGTCTAGAAAAGAGTTGAATAATATGGCTAATGATGAGAGGACCACTAGTCAAAGGCCACTCTTGTTTGCTCATCATCAAGTTCCAAGTTTGCTGCTAAGCTTCCTCCTATGCCAAGACAAAGGTCGCTACACGCAAAAACCACTATGGAAAAAAGGTTGCCCTTTCAAATCCAATGCAAAGATCAAGGATATTAAGGCAAAGCTAGTAGTTAAAAGCCGGAAACCACTAAAGAAGGTGGTGCTTGCAACTACAAAAGCTTTGCAGAAGGTGTAGGCAATTTTGAAGGAGGACTAAAAGCAAAATTACGAGTACACCAAGTCCTACACCGTCAAGAGGCCAGAGAAAAGAATCAGTGCCTGCGAAGGCCAAGGGAAAGAGGACTGAAACCGGCATCTCGCAAAAGGCAAAAGGAGAGAGCTGAGAGAGAACTGAGGCACACCGCTTGGTTGAGCAACAAGAACCGGAGTTGTGATGGTGGTCCAGCAGGAAACCTAGTGGATAGCAAGGGACTACCGCCCATGGACATACAGTAAAGAAAATACAGGGAACATGCAAGAAGGCAGTTGAGCAACACATAAGAATTCAAAGAGAATCTTGTATGTTCAACCAGCCAAAAGAGAAGACAAATGAGATCCCCACGCAGGTCATAGAAGTTGGATACCAACTGGAAAGTGATACAAAGAATATTGAATCAACATCATGCAATATCACAACTCTTTTGTTAGCTCAATTTAAACTCTCTTTCACCATAGCTAGAAAATGATGAGATGTAAGATAGAATATAGTCTTCACTCACTTGTTCACCAGATTGTATATCAAATGAGTGCTGATGATCAAATTGAAGGCCACTAAATTCGTTAATGCAAAGCCCTTGAAATGCCCTACAGCAAATATAAAAGTCAACTTTCTATGCAATTCTCAAGAAGGAAAGGACAAGATTGACCTCTTCTCCTGATAAAATTAATGGAAACCACAAAGCATACCATCTTATCAGAGAAACGCGGGGAATCCACCGAAAGATGATTGGCGTGTTATCTGCATTGACATAGTAGCCTCCAAATACAATGAAAACTGTCATAAGGGATGGTCCTAAGGCCAATGCTGCTTCAGTGGTTGGTACCATAGCTCCCACAGTTAGGCCCATTGCAGATGCAGCAAAGGACTCAGAGGTTACTATTCCACAAAACCTCCCAAATCTAGAAAGAACTTCAGGGTTAGTTCCAGAAAATACTGTGCAACTGATCCAAGTAATTATTCTCTATGCAATGTCTAATTGCTAAAGATTTTACTTATAATAAAAGTAAAAACAGTGGCATAAGATTTTACTTATGAAAAAAGAAGGGGAACAGTGTCAACAAAATTCAGCTGTTGCATCCATACCTCAATTAATGAAATGGCAAAAGCTCAAGATTGTGCACTTGCTTTATTCCTTATCCAGTTAAGTTGTTGTATAGAGACAATGTCAATGGTCTTTCTGGTACATGTGAATACCATGCACATTACCTTTTGCTTTCACCAGTTCATATTAATTCTTCATGGACTCAAAATTATATATGATTTTATGTTGAGTGAGACTTAAGGTCGCGTATATTCTTGCCTACAATTAAGAATTAAGAACAGAACCTTAACAAGTTTTTTGGTGATTATCAATCTGATAAATGATTTCAAAAATAATAGTATAAACATTCTAACTAAAGGATCCTCATTAACTAGATAAAGGAATCGCTGAGTAATTCATTCTTTCTCTGTTAAACAAATAAACAAAAGCGTGCAACTAAACATCTATAGAAATGTCCTATGCTTTGAGATAACAATACCTTGCAACTAAACATAGTAAAAAAGACTTGGAACAAATGATTTCACTTTAGGTTTATTGTGTGGGTTTCAGGGAGATTGTGCTTATCTCCATTCAATCAAGAGGAACAGTAAGTAAAATGTGATGAGGAACTTTTAATTCTAAGAAACATGTTTAATTTGTGTACGAATTTCTAATATCTTCCTTGCAACAAAAATGCTCCATCTCATAATATGGAGGTACTATATTAAATAGCCTCCGCAGTACCATTCAAGGTCAAGAAACTTATGAAGACACTATTGTTACATAACAAAAACTCAACCTTGACATGGTAGGATGAAGGCGAGCCATGGGGTACAAAATGGTTCCAAACAGCAACGGGAATGCTGCTCCAACGGGAATCTCAGCTAACAATTTTGAGAGTAGATATGGTCCCAGTGAATAGGACCCCTTGGCTCTCTCCCTGTCGACAATTGCACGTTCCTTAGGGAAGACACCAACAGTCTTTGTAAGTGCAGCCATCGCTGTGTTTATAGCAGCAACCTGAAGGATAGCGCAACATAAAACCAAGGCATAAGAGACACCTAATTGAGGACTCAAAGATCCTTTATCATAGTATACCTCACATGAAGTCATATGGTGATCAAAGCTACAGACATATACTTATCTCTGTCCTCCATTTAGCAGGAAGAACAATTCTTGGAGAATTAACTCAATTTAACTGACAGCATGAACATGAAAACTAAAGATCAAGAACATTCTATGAGCTTTAAAAATTACGCTATTCATTTTGCAAATCAAAAGATATAAATTTTAGGAAAAGATTAAAAGAAGTTTGAAGGGTTACGTGGGTTAGAACTAGGTGTAATATCTGACTATCTGAGTAGAATTAACACATTAACTCCCAGAAGAAACTACACATCCATGACCTCGTGGGCCTGAGCATTCATAGCATATATAGTACAGATCACATAATCACTGGGGGAATAACCCATACAGAAGTGTATCCACACACCCCTTATTGAGCATACCTACCTCTTTTTCAAAAAGCCTCAAGTTCCAAGCAAACCGTGTTGTGTCATGATGATCATCATAAATCTGATCATCGTCACCTTTTTGTGTATTCAACATGGGAAAAATAATCAATAAAAAAAAGAAAAAGAAAAAGAAAAAAAATGGAGAAGATGAAAAAAAAATATTCACAATATCGACTGTTAAAGATCAACTTCAAAAACCAGCACCCTGACTTCGAAGAATTTCCCTTTTGCATTTATATAATCTATTAGTTCAAGCATGTCTAAACTTGTAAGAATGATCTCAGAAGAGATACTTCTCTTTCATGCATGAAGGGAGTGAAAAGAGACGATTGTAAAGTGACAGTGACACCAGTTTGTTCCGAGGACAGACTAACAATACATTTGTGTGTATGTTTGTGTAGTCTGAGATTTCATAAGAGCATTCATAGTCCAGGGCATAAACAAAAATGGGAGGAGTTGGAGCTCCATCAGCAGATTTTGAGATCAAATCAATCAAAGCGAGAAGAACAAGTAGCAGTTACTCCGGTAATGCCAGAATTTTTTTTTTTTACAAATATTTAGTGTTGTGAAATTTATTTTCTAGATTGTGCCATTGGATAAGAATTTCTCTGTGAGAACTCAAGTCCCCATAACATTTAGTTTTATTCAATTAGCCAGAACAATCGTCGTCTCAAGTGGGGCTAGATATATTATTAGGGTAATTTTGTGACAGAAAGGTATAACATTGAAAGAAGGTAGTGCCCAGCCCTCTGCTCAATTGTACTACAAGTAGATGCTAATATTAAACTAAAGTGCAACCAGAATATATGACAGTAGCACATTCATCAAAAAAGACAAGTGTGGATCTCGAGCCATATTAAATGTCATACCTGAAGCAATCCCATTCTATCTTGTATTGATGTCTGTGATCTACCCATCCTCCAGAAGACAGAACCAAATATGAGAGCTGATGCAATTGACATCCTTGCTCGAACTTTGTTTGTTGGGCCATCACGAGAAGCCTTTTGATTGATGAGCAGATATCAACCGAATAGGGCAAGCAAAACAATAAAAAGAACATAAAATGTCCAGTCAAATAACAAGTTCTAAGCATATGAGCACATGCAGAAAGGGAGGTTGACAACCTGATAAGCAACTCCATAACAGCCTATGAGAATCTACAATATCAGCCATATGCAGCTAATCGCCTTTATATTTTCTTTATTGACTTTATTCATCAGGAGCAGGGATAGAAAGGAAAAATAAGAAAAGTGGAAGGTAATGTCGTTTAAATTTCAGCTAGCAACTCAACCACCACCCTCCTTCCCCGCAAGAAAGAAAGGAAGGTGGTCTCTCCAGTAGGAAGGAAGAACTAACTATTAAAAGAAATGTGTAAGTAGTAAAACAAGAGAGTAAGGATATAAAATATTTTGGACTGCATAATCTTGTTTGCTGATCAGTTTAATTACTATGCAGCATAAATAACAAATCCAGTGAAGACCATTAGCCATATATTCTAATCACAGTATGCCGAGGCCATATTACCAGTTTGTCTATCCCTGTACCTAATGAGTCCACTCATTTCTGTTATCATTTCATTTATTGTTGAACCACAGTATGGAGGTTCATTTTCCATTTGACCACTGACTCGCTCTAATGTATACAACATGACCTTGGAGTCCCTCAAATGAACGATTCTAATAAACAGCAGAATTCTTAAATTAACAACAAACATTGACAAGTAAAGATTATGGGTACC
The DNA here is from genome assembly GCA_030279155.1 of Forsythia viridissima. NCBI lineage: Eukaryota > Viridiplantae > Streptophyta > Magnoliopsida > Lamiales > Oleaceae > Forsythia > Forsythia viridissima. The sequence goes on along the minus strand of CM059041.1, from coordinate 39,495,640 downwards.
ACCTGCATCCATGCACGTCTAAGAAGCAGCCAGAACTGCCTCCACCAACCACCTTTCCTTTTAACAGCAGTTCTCTTCCTTGAGTTTATGTTGTTCTTAAGATCCTCCCTGGTAAGTGGAGTTGCATATAGAGTTAATGACGTCTGCTCGGCAAATGACTCAACGAGACCATCTATCCTTTTCTGAGAAGCGTGCACACTCTCAGCAGAAGTATAGTCTACTGATATAAGATCAGCCAAAAACTCAGCAGGATTTACATGATCTGGACAAATATACCTGGCATTTATTTATTACCTTGATCAGCACTTAATTAAAGTATGAAGTAGCAGCCCCATCAACATAAAAATGAGTGTTACTAAAGGTAGATCATCCATGTGACAGAAGGAAATTCAATTGAAAATAAGTCAACAAGGATACTTCAACATAGTGTATGCCACCAGCATATTAGTCAAAACATGACATCAACATTATTTCTGCACAGAGAACAGTTTAAATTGTATACTGGTGCCTATTCTGCTGATGTCGTTTATCTTGGAAAGAGTCATGTGTACATTGTCTCCATTTATGAAAACTAACAAGAATACTCCTGTTAATTCCACAGATGATTAAACATCTGCCTACTAATAAATAATGGTGAAGAATTGACAATATAGCTCTTGATATGTTGGTGTAAATTTTAGGCCAGATGCAAAAACGTTCCTGAATTCTAGACCAGTCAAGTCCTACAAATCAAATCACCCAGTGTATTTATTCAGGAAAACGTGCATGAGATTAATTTCTGATTTTGACGGAATATCCATAAAATTACTGCAGATACTTAATTCGGATAGAAAAGGCATTTAAGAATTCCATAAGAAAATCATGGCTGAAGACATAGTGTCATGTTTGCAAAGTATTTGAGAAAGGTGTAAGAAATAGGATGTATAAATTTTTTTTTAAAAAAAATGTACGAAAAAATTGTGTTAAAGTGCATAAGCAATCATATGATTAATACGAAAAACAACCTATATGTTTTTGACAGAGTGAAAGCCTGTAATTATATCTCAAAGAGAACCTTCCTTTCTTGTGCCACTATCAGATAACTACATTTGTGATAAGGATTACTAAAAGCATGGAAGGATTCATCAACAACCCATGTGAGCTACTCTATCTTGTAGAAACCAAGAAAGTAAGACCAAGAGGTGAACTTAGTTCTTACTAGAACTCAGAACTGATGTCAAGCTGATTCTTACATGCATTCTATGATTAGAAACTTGTGGCTGCTTAAATACTTGGATATTTCTTTTTATCTCCTGATCTCCTATTGTAGAAATTAAATCACATACATAGATGTTGCAGTGAAAAATAAATATGATGGACATTTAAATGTACCATACTACAATCATATGGAGCATGAAAAGAAGTAGATTGTTTTATTTTTGATTATCACAAAAACTTAATAGATGAAATTGGAGAAAAATAACGGGAAAAATTCAGGTAACTCATATGCAAGCTCAATGGTGAAAATTACAATGAAATCATTAAGAAACTTTAGATTGAAGATTGTTACTCTCAAACTGCACTCGGAAATCCTACTCAATGGTGAAAATTACAATGAAATCATTAAGAAACTTTAGATTGAAGATTGTTACTCTCAAACTGCACTCGGAAATCCTACACACAAGGAATTGGATCCACACACATATATGCAGTAATTCCCATATTTGACATGGAATAACAGCAATGTGAACAATTTCAACCTTGTATGTTAAATATGCATTAAAGAGAATCAGATAACAATTTCAACCTTGTATGATAAGTATACATTAAAGAGAATAAGATAACTTACCCAAATTTTGAAAAGTAAGACAATGGTTCATCGCGTGCACGACCAGCATAAACAAGTGCGCCTTCTGTCAGTAACACAATGTCATCAAATTTTTTATAAACTGAACTTCTAGGCTGGTGTATAGAGCAAATCACGGTGTGCCCATCCTGTGCAAGTTGTCGTAAGGTTTCCATCACTTTCTCTGCCTGGAAGGCATCAAGTCCTGAAAGCATTATTTTAAAGTAATCAACACAAATTAAACATTACGGCGTTATTTATCTCTGTCATGAGTAGAAAACAAAACCAAATAGTTATGTGAGAATAGCAACGAAAGAAGGGAGTACACTGTTGCAATGTGGGAATCAAACTACTGCAGAAATGTAAGCCTACTCCAAAATATGGTGAGTAGTTGTAATTAACAGGGTTTGTGATTGAGGTATGAAGCAGGTTTGGGTGCAGCATTGGCTAGATCAGTTAAACGATACAGGTAATTTCTACCAAAAATTGAAAAACATATAGATATGAAGTTGAGGGATTAGACAAGATACCACAACAATGCAGACAATAGGAGTTTGCTACCTGCATCTTTGATTGAGAGAAATGATGTTCACAGAACAAAGTAAAAGAGGAAATGCACAAAATCACTGTTTGATTAGTGTAACAAGATGAAGGAGCTTGAGGGAGGAGTAAAGTTACAATGATGTATATATTGCACTAACAATTATGCACATCCTCACGAAAGCTACATGTCCATGTCGAACATTGACTCTCTTCAGACACTATATGACACATTTCCGCACCCCTTGATTTGTGCCAGAAATTAATTAAATTTAAAAAAAAAAAACAAATTACAACACTGAAATTATATATGTGAACGTGCAAGTGAATAGATAGTCAATTTTCCACTAGGATTAGAGATAAAGAGAAAGGGTATGAGTCCACAAGATTAGCCCCAGTCACATCCTCCTACCTTCAAGTTTCACCTCATTACGTTATCAGGACAAAAGCCAAAAGAACATAAAAGGAACAGTTCAAGGTCAATTCAACCTGCTTTTGTTAAGCTTGAACTACCCAAATCTTGGTTCATCATGGTTCCGAGGCTTGATCAAGTTCAAAACTCAAAATATTCCAATATAGTTTCTCTTTACATAGATTTTCAGACAATCACGATGTCTAGGTCAGTATGTTTTGCAGGCATAATCGTACATTTGTATTTAGATAATATATACTTATTTCATCAGTTGAAAGTTCTGCACGCGTATCCTTCTGAAGAGCAGATTTCACAAACCAATTTCTCCCTACTTCAGCTACTAGTTAAAGACCTATTTCTAAAACCACTTTTAAAGTAAAATGATATTGGTTTGCACCTTAAGAAAAATTCTGAACTTCCAAATAAAACAGAAATTTTGAAATAGATAAAACTAAAAAGTATTCTCTAAGTAAATTGTTGGGACAACAAGAGATGAAGTATCACATACCAGTCGTAGGTTCATCGGCAAAAATGACAGAAGGACTAGCAATTAGCTCACATGCCAGCGCCAATCTTTTCTTTTCACCACCACTGATTCCACGCACTTTTGCATCCCCAACACGTGAATCAGCACAACTGACCTTTAAGAGAAATGAAAAAAATGTAAGCAAAGGAAAAAAATGAACAGGAGTTACAGTTTTTGCTTTAATCAAAGTAAAAGGTTCGCTTTCAATTGGTTCAAGTGGCAGAAACTGATTTTGGACTGAAAGAACTAGAGTCATTCTGCATCACTATATTATGAGTGTCTTATTCTTGATCTGAAAGATATGATAATATCTCTTGTCATACCCAATCCTACGTGGCCATCCATGTGGCATCTCGAACCCTAATGACCTGACATGGTAAGGTTATCCACAGAAAACAAAATGGCCTACCAGAAAGCTAAAAGTAATGTACTAGTCTGCTATTATAACCTCTCAGGTAGAACTCACCCTTAAAAGCTAGCTATTAAGAGAAAGGTGCCCAATGGGTTATAAATCACACACCCAAAGTCCATACTTTCGATGTAGGACAAGTCTCATAACTTGTAATGGGAACCATGACAAACCACCACACTCCGCAATCCCCACGCCCACGTCGGACTCGCTTTGCACTAGTCCATGACTAGTCCCGGACGAACACTGCTATGCCCGCGTCACCATCCACATTGCTCAATTGCAACTGAGAGACGTAGTGCCTAGTCTAATACCATTGTTACAACCTCTTGAATAGAACTCACCTTCAAAAACTAGCTATTAAGGAGAAGGTGCCCAAGAGGTTATAAATCACACGCACAAAGCTCATATTTTCGATGTGGGACAAGTCCCATAACTTGCAATGACCATGACACTTTTGAGGGTGAGTTCTATCCAAGAGGTTGTAATAATAGTATCAGAGCAGGCACCACGTCTCTCGGTTGCAATCGAGCAGTGCAGATAGCAACGCTGGCATAGTAGTGTTCGTTTGAAATCAGCCATGGGCTAGTGCAAAGCGAGTCCAACGTGGGCACCGGGATTGTAGAGCGTAGTGATTTGTCATGGTTCCCATTGCAAGTTATGAGACTTGTCCTACATCGAAAGTATGAGCTTTTGGGTGTGTGATTTATAACCCCTTTGAGTACTTTTCTCCTTAATAGCTAGATTTTGAAGGTGAATTCTACCCAAGAGGTTGTAACATCTGTCACGGCACTATCAAGCTCAATACCGTAACCTAGCTCAGGCTAGAAAGGCCCAAGCTCATATCATGCAGTGCGTAAAGAATTCCTGAAACTAGCCAAAAGATATTGGGCATATAAGCCCAGCTTAGCATATATTTGCTCAGCTCAGCATTCGTCGTAAACGCTGACGTAGGTCACAAGGTATATTGCATCCAAAATCACAAAATGTGACAGTTTACTTGCTCCAAGAATGGCAGGACCTGCACTTGCAAAAGCATGGCCCTTCTAACCCATTAAACCCTTCAACTATGAATACAAATCCATTCACTATATACAAGGTACGCAAAATCTTAAAACCTACTAAACTTAGTATTATTTCTGCCTCTTCTACAATAACCTCACATAAACACTGGAGTGATATCATCTATCCCGGTGTTAAGGGTAAATCTCACTTCGTTTATATACTAAAACAATAATCAGTTCCTTTTAACAAGGTTGACTTTTTAAAATAGAAACCCCAGAGCCTAAAAAGCTCAAATGAGCAATTCGATCCATGTAAAGCTCAAGCGAGTAATGAATTCCAAGATTTATGTTCTCAAACGAGTCTTGTGGGACTACCTCCTCTCAACAAGGCTAAGGCTGACCTTTTAACCGATGGTTGCAGATTTTCGAAAAGCTTGAGTACTTGCAAGTTGACCATATATGCATAGCGAATTGAAATGTCAGGATCACTGATGACTCACATAGTTGCATCAGACTTAACAGTAAATTATGCATATAATGGCAAGAATCATCGTCAACAGGAAAAAAAATTAGTGACAATAGATGGAAAACCTACACATAGTGTTGGCATAATATCTAAATTTCAATGCAAAACCATCTTACACAAATGAAATTTGAAGAAAATGAAGGCAGTCTTACAAGGCCTAGTTTGAAAAGGAGATCATTCGCATATTCGTCTCTCTCTTCCACTGAAGAGATATTCTGCAGCTGAAGTTCAGCTGCAAGGGAAAGTGTTTCTCGAACGGTCAACTGTGAAAAGAAAAGATCTTCCTGCCTAACATAGGCGAACCTGCAACAGATAGCTTATCCATCACTCAACAACCTAAAATTCCCCAAAATTTAAAATTGTACAAGAGAAGTCAATCATGAGAAGCCTCCAACAGGTTGTAAGCCACGTGATATAGTAGTTTTGACATACTTGTAAGCTTTGTTTGAGAATGGTTGCCCATTAACCTCCAAAAGGCCAGACAAATGCAATCTCGGCGATGCCACTATCTGGCCTGCCAGAACATTGAGCAGGGTTGTCTTCCCTGATCCAGATGGACCCATTATTGCAAGTAATCTACCAGGTTTTGCTTCTCCACTCACATTTTGCAGCAAAAACCGCACCTGAAAATTGAAATAACAACCTAAATTCATTTCACTCCCATAAAATACTCATTGAAGTAGAATCTTATTCTTAAAGCCTTAGTTCTAAGACAAAGAAAAATGAGCGGCGAAACTCTAGAAGGCAAAAACATTACCCTTATAAGAGCTTAAGTCTTGAGTGTTTTCTAAAGAGGAAAAGCGAGACAAAATTTCAAATTGAAGTAAAACACCCAAATATAAGATTTTACAATTCTAAGTCTACGAGTTCCACAAAAAATTAATTTGTACGTTCTGTACTACTATTATTATGCTATATTATTTATATAACTCATATTTTCTCCATTTGGGATTGGACAGATTATTAAAACCACTAAAAACATAATCACAGAGACTCCTTTGTAAGTCAATTTTTAGGCACTGTTCCTAAGTTTCGAGTATCTGTATCATGTAATTGTAAACCATTTCTTACATGGTTTAACCTAATTTTGTCAGGATAATCCAGCCATTGAATCAGAATTTTCAGCTTATATATTATTTCATTATACAAATTTTTTTCTTATTTCTCTGGCTTCCAAATCAAAATGCAACTCACTTTTCGACTTTATAAGTTATAACCCTTATCAACCTCAGGACCATTACTATTAATTAAACCCAGAAAAACACTTGATTTCCACCACAATCAAATACGCATCAATCCTACTTCTATAGTTTCACTACATAAAAATTGCATGGTATATGCACTTAGTCTATGAGTTATATAACATATACTTACTGATTTGGAGGATTTATCGGAGAGAGAACAATTGATGTTAGTCCACTTAATAGTGACCGGCGAAACCTTTCCTTTGACGGGAGCTTCGCGGTCTCCTTCCTCGTCATCGGGGACGGTCTCAGGGAGAATTTCTGGTCCCGGAGCCGAGAAAAGGCGGAGCAGTAGCGCCGCCGCGACCGCCGCCAGGAGCTGACCAACTCCTCCGCCTCCCTTCCCGCCAATTCTCAGCATTTTCCTGTTTACGTTTTTCTAATTTAGGCTGGCTATCTTATGTGTGGGAGAGCAAATTTTAAGGGGCAAGGTGGGGTGCGTACGACGTCGTGTACTGGAATTTGAGTGACACTATGTAGCCTCCAACCTGCATGGTAGAAAAATGGCGAGTGGGAGATTGATGCGTTTGATGAACACGTGTCCGCGAGGGAAGAAGATAAGATTTTCTCTTTAATTTTGTCCATTGGACGAAATTAGCGTGTATATAAGATTTGAAAATGAGCCAATTGTTGGATTAGTATCAAAAAATTCTCTAACTTTACCAGCACCGTGAATAGCGTTTTTTAACTTTAAAATAAATTTAATAAATTTCGGAGACTTTAGCACAAACAATCCGACATACATAGGTTACAATCTTTTTATATGTACATAGAGAGTAAATTTAACAAATGTTCATCTAATTTTATCTATCATTATCATTTGCCCATCCAACTTTGAAACATTATCCAGAGGTAGATTGGACTATAGCCCGGGCCTGCTCTGGAAAAAGCCGTTTTTTACAGTGTAAAAAAAAATTCTTAGTAACAGTTCGTGCGAAATTTTTTTTTTCAGTAGTAATCCGGGCTCAAAAAATTCATGGATCCGCCCCTAACATTATCCATTGCTCACCTATCTATATTGAATCATAGAATGATGGATGAGAAATAATTTGAGATAGATTAGTGAGCAATGGATAATATTTTAAAGTTGGGTGAGTAAGTGGTAATGTTGAATAAAATTTGGTAATTATTTATTAAATTTACTATGTAGAATGTAACATGTTTCAAATCCTAATTGTTGAATATAAAATTATTGAATTTATTGTAATAATAATGTAGTAAATATTTGGGAGACATAAATCCCATGTTTATCATAAACCCATTAATCGAGATAATGTATTAGCACATGCCACCAACTTCAGATTTCACTATTTAATGGCTCATTAATTATGCTGATCATGAATTAGTCCTCTGTCCCTCTATGCTATTTTTTTATTAACTTAATTAGTTTTTAATCCGTGCGATGCACAGGAGGAGTTGTGTTCCCGATAATAATTCATTGAAAGACCTGAATACATAAATTTAAGATGAAAAACTATTATCTCCAAATTCAATAATTTGCATCTTTGGCATAAAATTGAGCTTATACTTGTGAGTTGTGGCCTTGAATTTCATATTGTTGTACTCATTCACAAAATTTCTCATCACATATAGCAGTCCATCGCTGATCAATGACTTAAATGTCTTAACCAAACTGTATTTCACACTTGCATGAATTCTTCCACCCTAAAATTAAAGTAATTGATATATTACATCAATGTAAAACACAAAAAGTCCAGAAGTTGAAATTTTTTCAGATTTGAAAAGTTGCGGTTAGAATATTTTATAAACGAATTATTCAAGAACTTGAAAGATTCTTCTATTTCTAATATACAATTAATATTTTCGGACATTTTTTCAGCCGCTCAGACAAAAATTGGCCGGCAGATAATATACTAATTTACGTCTTTTATTTGTCGTATCGATTTGCAAATATACTGTCAAATTTGAATCAATATTATTTTTTCTATGCTTGAATAAGGAATACACTTCATCATCTAAATGACGATGGAGACGTAATAAGTTATGAGTAAATATCATTTTTATTTTTTTTACCTAGTTTTTTTATGTACACTGGAAAAATACACAAACAAAAGAAAAAAAAAATTTCAATCCAAATTAAAACACAATTTGAATAGGGAATACATTGTGAAATAAGACAACATACCTTTCTATCAACGAATATCATCTCAAGACTAAACATCCTTTCATTGTTTCTGTAACTGGGTATCTCTCAAATGCGCACAATTCGAATTTTCAGCGCCCATTGTGTTTTAGTTGGATTGATTTATTCGATCAAATTAAAAATCGGCGTCATTTCTTTGGATGAAGTTACTGCAAATTTAAATGAAAGAAAAAATTAGATGTAAAAATTTTAATTTTCTTTCAAACACAATTTTTAAAACACAAATGGAGACTATATACACCTGGAAACAAACAAACAAATTGTGTATTATCAAACTTTTATATATATATATATATATATATATATATATATATATATATATATATATAAAAGTCCGATTTCGCTAAAAGCAAATGACGTTAAATGATAAACAACAAGCACAATTTTTCATTCATTATGCAGAAATTATTCACTTGGCAAAAATACAAAATTTATTTATTTCAAATGTGAAATAATTATGATGCATTGGGAAATGAATAGTCATTTTGTGGTGCATGGTAAACACCAAGCACGATTTCTGTAGAAATTGTGCACTATTCTAATTCGTGAAATTATGCATGTTGGAAACAATAATAATGCATTGAGAATATGAATCGTTAATTTGTGAGTGTGTGTGTGTGTGTGTATATATATATATATATATATATATATATATATATATATATATATATATAAAAGCATGATTTCCAATCATGCCAAAAGCAAATGACGAGCAGAAATTATTTATTTGTTTCAAATGTGAAATAATTATGATTAATACGGAAATGAATAGTCATTTTGTGGTGCATGATAAACACCAAGCACGTTTTTCCATTCATTAAATGAAGTGCAGAAATTATTCACACGTTTATACAACTCCCGTTATAGTAATTTCGAAAAAATATACTTGCACCAAAAAAAGAAAGTTATTCAATAACATATTTTAACTTCTTACTAATTTTAAAAAGAGCAGTAGCAATCATTCTACAAAAGAATTTTTCAAGTTCTTGATAGATATTTCTATTTTGGTCGATTTGGCGATCAAATTGACTCATAATCAGATATAAGGTATCAACATTCTTACTGTATAGATTTTTATCATTTTTCTGATTCTACACAGTATTTCTACGTAGACATGATAAAAGCACAAAAAAAGAATTATTCAAAAACATATTTTAATTTTTTATTGATTTTAAGGTATCGATTGGGTTACTGTATGATTTTTATTTTTTTTATCATTTTTCTGGTTCTACAAATTCTTTCTATGTAAACAGGATAAAAGCACCAAAAAAATAATTAAAAAAAATCGACAATATATTTATGACAATATTTCTTTATCGACGAATACAATCTCAATAATGTATGTCTCTTCGTTGTTTCCATAACTGGGTATCTCCTAAATGCGCACAATTCGAACTTTCACTGCCCATTGAGTTTTCGTTGGATTGATTTCTTCGACCAAATTAAAAATCGGCATCATTCCTTTAGAAGTTACTGTCAACGTAAATAAAAGAAAAAATTAGAGGCAACAATTTTAACTTCTATCTGTACACAAGTTCAAAATACAAACGGAGACTCGCATGCACAAAAACATACCTGGACACAAATAACGTATGGTGTCTTACTTTTTTTAATGCAAAAGTTACTAATATTTATACCAAAGCACGGCTCCCAAACTTGTTTGTAAAAAAAGTGCAGAGCCCGTTAGGTTGAATGCATGTTTTTCGTATTTTAATGTTAATTGCAAAATGAAAAGTCGCGTTCATATATAAAATAAAAAAAAATTAATTACGAATTTAATGAATCGTTATTTTAAACTTGCATTACGGTCTAGATTAAATGCGAATTTCAATTAATTTTATTTGTAGAAAAAAGTGCAGAGCCCAATATTTTGAATGAATATTTTTTTAATTGCAAAATGAAAAGTCACATTGATAAAATTGAATTGTAAAATGAAAAATGTGTGAGTCCAGAAAGTTGATTAATAAAATTATTTAATTTAATTTTGGATTGTAAAACGAAAAAAATGCAGAACCATTTATTTTGCTTTCGTTTTTGGAGAAAGTTAATTAATAAGCTTATTTAATGTAATTTTACAAAATTGAAGCATGAAATGAAGTAAAAATAATAATAATAATGTAGCGTGGATTATGTGTGTGTGTGTGTGTAATGTGATTGGTATTAAATGTATTAATGTATTTTGACTTTGGATATTGAAAATGGTCTATTTTTTTACAAAACTAAAGCATTAAATGAATGAATTAAAAACAAAAAAAAAATTAATATGTACAATGAAATCGTAATTAGGTTGAATGAATGTTTTTTTAATTGCAAAATGAAAAGTCTCGTTGATAAGATTGAATTGCAAAATGAAAAATTTGCAGAGCCCAGAAAGTTAATTAATAAGCTTAATTAATTTTATTTTGAATTGCAAAATAAAAGAAATGCAGAGCCCTTTATTTTCATTTCGTTTTTTTATGAAGTTAATTAATAAATTTATTTAATATAATTTTACAAAACTGAAGCATGAAATGAAGTTTTTAAAAAATGTAGCATAGACTATATATATATATATATATATATATATATATATATTGTGATTGGTATTAAATGTATTAATGTATTTTGACTTTAAATATTGAAAATGATCTATTTTTTTACAAAATCGAAAAATTAAATGAATTAATTAAAAAAAAGAGAGAGAAATTAATAGTTGACTTCACTATTGATTGCCACTTGGCAAAAATCTACGCAAACTATCCTACTTTTATATATAATATAGACTAGCATATTACCCGTGCGATACACGGCACTTGTTTTTTATGATAGTGATTTTAAAATATTTTAAAAATATATTATTTATTTATTACATTTAAATAAAAAAACTATCATATAAATAACATTTGATTACTCATTGATATTGAAAAAAAAAATATAGCTAATCTAGATTTTCATATGCCTATTTGAAAACTACATTTGTGGTCGAATTGGTTGGCACTTTATCTCTATCACAAATCAACATCTTCAATCTCGTACGATCTGTAACTCTAGACAATACAACATAAAATTGTCAATGATTTAAAACTGGTTTTTTCAGATATAATCTGAGAAAGATTGACCCTGACTCTTATTGATAGTCATAGCGTATGAGACAATTAATTAATTTTTGGCGCAAGTATATTACAATTTGAAAATTGATTTTTTAAATTGTAAATATGCAGATTGCGATAATGATATTATAGAAATTTATTATTTTTCTATTTATAGACAATTAATAATATTTACATACTCTAAATCTTATATTGATTAATTAATGTAGCATCAAATTTGTTATTACTAATAATTGAAATGAATTTATCTTGTTTTGGAAGATAAGTATTTTTTAATTGGAAACGTCAGTTCATAATTTTATTTATTTTTACCGAGTATCATAGAAAATTCAAAACATTGGGAAGCTAAACCGGCGGTACCATTTACACTGTATTGGAATACTGATAATTAATTAACTGAAGTTGGGCAATTACTTAACAAATGAATCATTGGCAATCTCATCCGAACTGCATTATTGTTTCATAAGCGTTCTTTTATTCAGTTGTGAGATTAGAAACAAATTTTTTTTCATTCTTTAGCCAGAGCGTTTCTATCATAACGCAATTCATCATTTATAAGTCTATTACTGCGAATTGAAACATCTACGATCTCAAGGAAGGGCATTGTTTGAAAGTCTCGAAGACTCTTTTCACTACTCTATAATATTTTTTCAATATCTGCGAGTGTATAATTTTTTATTTCTTCATCACTCAATTCTAAATCTGTAAATCGAGACAAACAGACAACTATAATTAATTTAAAAGAAAAAGCAATAATAATTAGAGAAATTGGCGCAAATGGTCCATAATATTTGCCCTTATTGTACAAATGGTCTCTAACATTTATTTTTTTGGCGCAACAGTTCCTAACATATGTATTTTGGTGCGCAATTGGTTCTTATTTGATAAAAAGATAAAAATATCCTTAATTATAGTTAAAAAATTTGCAATTGAATTTCTAATCTTTGCAAAATGTACAAATAAGTCCGATACATTTATTAAACAATATTTAATTTAGTATATTAAATATATCACTATAGTCGTGTCAATTAAATTTTTCATAAGAAAAAAATAAAAAATTATTTCGCTTTGGGTATATGTAATTGTTATGTGATGTGAAAAACTTGAATAAAAATTAAGTTAAAGAAATAACAAAATTGTGTATATAATTTTATGACATTAAACCAATCTTATTATGTTTTTTTAACATAAAAATACTAAAAAAAATTAATTTACATATTTTGTGTTCTTTATTTTTGAACAATAATAAAATGATAAATTAAAATATGATGATACAATTTGAACTCTAATATTTGTAGTTAATAAACGAATAACTCAATTAAATAATAATATTTGAGAATCAAGTTTGTGACAAAGTTATTTTTCTTTTTATGTTGTAATGATAGAATTAAAGTTTAAATTTTAATGATTACTTAATAATAATAAAATAATTTTAATTAACACGTTTGTTTATAATTATGAGCTTAAATTTTAGTTATTTTATATTAGTTCGTAAAATATACAAAATAATTTAGTATATTATCAATGTGTTAGTTTCTTTTAATTTTTTATAAGCAAAATAAAAATATCGAACCATTTTGTACTTTTTACAAATGTTAGAAATCTAGTTGAAAATTTTTCTAAATAAAAATAAGTGCGTATTTTTTTTTTTTATCAAATAAGGACCAATTGCATACCAAAACACATAGGTTAGGAACTGTTGTGCCAAAAAATAAAGGTTAAGGACCATTTACGCCAATTTTCCTGATAATTATTATTATGTAATAAAATATCGAGGAGCTAGAATCTGATTATTTAACATTTTAAGCCTATGTAATAAAACATTAATAAAATTTATCGTTGATTATTTAACGTTCTCAGCTTATCCTTTGTCTAGAACCCTTTTGAGGAGCTAGAATCTGAGGCGGTCTTTGAATCGTATGAATTTAATTTTGAAATTATCATATTTAGTTTATTAGTTTAATCGACTTATTATTTTTAATCAATAAATCAAATGATTTGATAATAAAACACAATTATATGTTTTTCGTGTATTGATTTTTTTTTTAACTACAACCTATTTAAACTTACTATAGGAAGCATACAAAATTTGTGGGGAAAATAAATCCATTTTCGAAAAACTATTGCATCATTGCCAATAGTTCTCGTGCATTGATGTTTCATTTTTTTTGAAAACATAACATATTTAAATATCTGTATAAATTAAAACATTTGAACATATAACATTAGCTGTTTTATGTTTTGAAGTGAATTTATCTTGTTTTGGAAGATGTGCATTTTTAAAAAAAATATTAATTCTTAATATTATTCATTTTAACCAAGTATCATAGGAAATTGAAATATTGTAAAGTTCATCCTGATTAAATTGTATTGTAATATTGATTATTAATTACCCGGAGTTGGATAATTAATTAATTAAATTATTTAAATTTTATTATTATAAAATATTAAAATTCTATCATTTAATTTAACAATATTGTTTTTCTAGCACTACGTAAATATAAATAATAATAATAATAATATAAAATATAATATAAACACTTTAATATTATTTAACATATAATATAAATAATATAATACTCCATCCGTCTCATAAAGATATGCTCGTTTTTCTTATTTATCTGTCCCAAATTATAGGCCACTTACTTTATAAAGTGTGTATTAAATTTATCTTTTTCCTAATATACCCTTATTTAATTTACATTGTTATCAACCCAAATAAACTTAACATATTCCAATTATAATTTATTAGATTCATGAATGACTAATATTAAATAGGGGCATAATAGAAAAAGTGTGCAAAAAATTTATAATTTCATTTACATTAAATGAGATTTCTTAATCTGTGTGAAAAAAGAAACGAGTCTATCTTTGTGGGACGGAGGGAATATTAAAACTTATTGAGTAATTTTCTATTATAATTTAAAAAATAATATTCGGGTATGCACATATAAGTTTTTTTAATAATCGACACAAATATTATTATATAGATTGATTTTTCCGTTACAATAACAGTTTAAATCTTATCATTTGTTTAAATCAAATGAACGTGTTTTCCTATCTCTACTTAACAGTCAGATTGTGTATTTATATATATTTTGTAAATTGCAACTAATTTTAACTTTTTATTAGTTAACGTGGAACAGAATTTAAGGGAATACTTGATTATCATTTTCTAATTTTTAAGAAGTGCTTCCGGCTTAATTTTTTGCGTGTCTCATTAAATAACCCACTAATTTTTATATTATAATTTGAAAATTGATTTTCTAAATTGTAAAGATGCAGATTGCATTAATGATATTCTGCAAATTTATTGTTTTTCTATTTGTAGACAATTAGTAATATTTACGTATTTCGTACTCTAAATCTTATATTGATTAATTAATGTAGCATTCAAATTTGTTATTACTAATAATTAAAGTGAATTTATCTTGTTTTAGAAGGTGTATATTTTTTAATTGAAAATATCAGTTCATAATTTTATTTATTTTTATCAAGTATCATAGTAAATTCAAAAGACTGAGAAGCTGAAACGGCAGTACTATTTACACTGTATTGGAATATTGATAAGTAATTTACTAAAGTTGGACAATTATTTAACAAATGAATAATTGAGAATCTCATTCGGGCTGCACATTGAATCTGATTATGATATTAGGCAATTAATTAATTAATTAAATTAAATATATTATTATTATTATTATTTTGTAATAGACGTTTCGTGCAGAAAAATGTGTTGCCTTTTACTTATGACTATCCTTCTCTTATATATATTAAAATAAAATTAAGATTTTATTATATAAATCACAATGGTTGAACATTGGTCAATGTCTATGTAAATTAAATGTACAACTAAATACTTATTGAAATTATAGATGTTGACTTAAATTTATTTGACATTGCAAAACGTGTCTCCCATAATTAATATTGTAAATGACCCACTAATTTTTATATTATAATTTGAAATTTGATTTTCTAAATTGTAAAAATACAGATTGCGTTAATGATATTATGCAAATTTGTTGTTTTTCTATTTGTAAACAATTAGTAATATTTACGTACTCTAAATCTTATATTGATTAATTAATGCAGCATTCAAATTTGAAGCTGAACTGGCGGTACTATTTACACTGTATTAAAATACTGATAATTAATTGACTAAAGTTAGACAATTATTTAACAAATGAATAATTGGAAATCTCATTCGGGCTGCACATTAAATCTGATTATTAATTACTTGATATTGGTCAATTAAGGTAGACGTTTTGCACGAAAAAATGTGTTGACTTTTACTTATGACTATCTTTCTTTTATATATATTAAAATAAAATTAAGATTTTATTATATAAATCATAATGGTTGCACAGTGCTCAATATCTATGTAAATTAAATGTATAACAAAATACTTATTGAAATTATTGATGTTAACTTAAATTTATTTGACATTGCAAAACGTGTCTCCCATAATTAATATTGTAAATAAGATTGACTTATTTTTATTTCACATTGTAAAACGTGTAGTTAGTTAGTTATTAATTAATTATTATGAATAAAAATCAAATGGATGTTTTTATTAATGTATTTTATTTATTAATTATTAATTATAATTAATTAATTAATGTTTTGGAGAGAAAATTTGAAAAAAATTTCACGACTATCCTTCTTTTATATATATACTATTTTTTTTACGTGCGTTGCACGTTCGTGAAAAATGTAGGAATAAATTTTATGTTTAGGCTGTAGGTATTGCTTGAATAGATACGTATAAAAAATATTAAATATATAATACGTAAATAATAAATATGAAAAACATATTTTTGAATATACCATTTAATACAATTAATTAAGTAAAATATTGAAATTATAATAAGAAAAGCAGAACCAAATAAACACATAATTTGTATTAAAAAAATTAAATAACTCATAAAAAAATTAAATAACTAAGATTCGTAAACGGTCTTGGTAAAGTGATATGGTAAAGTGACAATTTTTATATTTTTATTGAATTGTACCACTTCGAGAATTTGAATTGGACCAAACTCTCATTGGCTACAACTTTTTCAATTTTTTACTAATAACTCAAAAGCCAAATATTAAAGAATTGTGTATAATTTGTTTATATCATCAAACAAAAAAAATTTGGTGAAAAATTGAATGAAAATTTTGAATAGTAAAAGGAAAAAAATAAGAAAAAAATAATAGCATTTAAAAGAGAAAATTGACAGAGTGTGAAAAGTGACGTACGATACTTATTTCTTCATGGGATGTATGGTGCTATTTTGTTAGATTAGGGGTATATTCCTAACGATTTTGAAACGATAGGGACCTTTCATGCAATTATTCCTAAAATAAAATAAAAAATAAAAATAGATCAATGCCCAACATGTGTAAAAAAAAATCAAATTACAATGTTGTCGAGTTACTCGACAACACAAAAAAAAAAAATCAATTAAATGTTGTCGAGTAACTCGACAACATTTTAAAAATAAAAATAAAAAAATAAAAATTTGCTTATAAGATAAAATAAAAAATATTAATAAAAAAATTGAATAAAAATGTGTAAAATAAAAACAAATAAGGAAAAATAAACTAAAGAAAAAAAAATTGACAAAAAAATTAGAAAAAAAAAAACACGACATAACACAAAAAAGATGCACCATACTTCTATTCATCATCTTCTTTGATAATTATAAATTCAGTCATAATCTAACCCCTTCCCTCTCCCCTTTCCTACCGTTAAATTTAACTTTGTGTTAAACACCACCTGATCAAGAATATTTAAACGTAGGCCCATGTTTATATATCAATGTCTAGATGAAAAACAAAAATTATGATCTCATCTTCCTAGCTTGTGAACATAGGCAATAATTCCTTTTTTCATCATGACATAACTGTGAAACACATCAAAAGAACCTAAAATATAAAAATACATCATAATTAAAAAATTTCATATAAAATTCCACATTCAAACACCATGAACCTGCATACAACCAAACATAGAACGAAAAAACGCAAATCCTCCAACATAAGAATCAAAGACAAGCATAGCACAAATATATAGCCACGAGGTACCAGAAAATTAACATTATAGGCAAAACCCTAACTGAACTGAAGGTTAAAAACAATAATTGCCGAACAACTAACTAATTCGACTGAAGGATAAAAACCATCTTTGCTGAACAAGTGCGTACTCATTTTTTTCTAAAAGAAGGCGGCGGCGGCGGCAGTGGTGGTGAGGAGCCATAAATTCTCAATACATCTACTTTTCATTCAAATCACAGGAAAAATGTGTTTGCCCAAAACATAACTCACCATTTGGACACAAATATACAAAAAAGGCCGAATTTTGAACTTCAAGACACCTCTGTTTTCAACCAACATACGAGTAGATAGAATTGAAGAATCGGGGTTCTATGAAGAACAGTGAGAAAACGAGGAGAGAAAAACTAAAGTGAAATAATTCTGGAGAATGGATTAATGGAAATTAATTAAAGGAATGAGAAAAAGGCATATCTTCAAACAATCTGAAATCAGACTATCAAATTACAAGTATGCCATTCAGAATTACAAAGCACTTCAGTAATACACAAATGCATCAGGGGCATGCTTGTAATTCAAAAAAGGGCCCAAATTCGTAGCTGAGTTTTACACTCAACATTTACAAATGCATACGCATAGACGAGTGACTGAAGGAAATGAAGAGTACCAGAAGAAGTAAGTCTAGAGACGCTACCTCCCTCCATCCGGAGACGAAATCCACACTCGCCGAGCAATTCAGCGATGAACAATACCTTTTTTGAACCCAATTTTTTTTTTTTTAGGTGGACTTTTCCATTTCCTTTGATTTTTTCTAATTTTTTTCACTTAACAAGATTTTTTGCTAAGCTTAAGTGTTCATATTATTCAATATAACTAAAAAAAAAAGATAATAGATACATCAAGATTACCAACGTCGAGTTACTCGGCGGCAAATGTTGTCAAGTAACTCGACCACCAATAATATTCGGCTCCACGCAAAGTTTGATGATCGGTTATTGGTTGGTAATCAAATATAGGAGACCACTGAAATCTCAATTGGGCTCAAGATTATTCACAACTAAGACAAATATAGTAGCAGAGAATTCAGGAGAAATGTAAGATTCAGAAAAACTTAAACATAAATAGCTGATTTGAAATTTCCTAAAAATTATAGATACAGAATGTGTCCTTACAAATATCAAACATAAAATTTATAACATAAAATTGATCCCACAGTTTCATCACGCAGCAAAAACTAAATCGACAACCAAAATTGGTTGTCCAACTCGACAACCAAACTGTTCAGCAACCACACAGTTGTCGAGTGGCTAGCCTGGTGGAAGGGTTGTTCATGGGATGGATGGTGTGATATTGTCAGTTCAATTTTATCTATTTGAAGTTTGAAGATTGAATAAAAATTTTTACATTCTTTACAGTAGCCATATTGCTAGTTGAATGAAAAATATCTTCATGACCTTTTTCCACGCAGATTCCCTTCACTGATGTGTTAGGATGTTGAACTTTAGCAGGATTTACACACTACATTTTGTATTTACTTTCATTTTAAATGGCTCCTATCAAAAGTATATGTTACATTTGAAGAATTAAGCAACAAACATGCATATTATCATACAATGCAGTAGTTCAGGACGGTAATTGAAATCGTGTGATTTCAATGAATTTTCTTGAATTTGCACTCATTGTGAAAATGTATATATGTTTATCATTTTACATCATGAATAATTCCAAAATTTAGTTTCAGCGATCTCATCAAGATATTATGTTCTTAACTGGAGGATGCTTGTTGCAGAGAAAATTAAAGATATAGCATTTGTTAAGGATCCTGATGGTTACTGGATTGAAATCTTTTGACACTGCATCAATTGCAAAAATGGCGACAAACATAGAGGACCAAAGCTGTGCTTAGGACTTTTTTGATGAGAGAGAGAAGAGATTTTTTTGGGTGAAATGTTAGACAAAGTAAAAAATTGCGGCTGTCTTCATTAGCAAAACGGTAGCGTATTGGACAAAAAAAACTACACTAAAAAAATTAAGATTCTTCTATTATTGTAAGGAATATATAAGATATAAGATATAAGATAAGACATATATATGGTTGCACAGTGCTCAATGTCTATGTAAATTAAATATTTAATAAAACACTTATTGAAATTATAGATATTGACTTAAATTTATTTGACATTGCAAAACTCGTCCCCCATAATTAATATTGTAAATGAGATTGACTTATTTTTATTTCACATTGCAAAATGTGTAGTTAGTTAGTTAAGTATTAATTAATTATTATTTTATAAAATGGATGGTTTTATTAATGTATTTTATTTACTAATTATTATTTATTATCATTAATTAATGAATGTTTTGGAAGGAAAACTTGACAAAAAAATTTGACGACTGTCCTTCTTTTATATATATTGAGATAAGATTTTTTAATATGTTCTTATTTAATATGTATTGTTATCAATAATTATGAAATAACATCTGACATTAATATAAAATTATATTAAAAAAAAGAGTAATAATATTTATCACCACTAGCGATAATTATATGTCTATGTAGCATTAAATATTATCTCCAAAAAAAATGAGTTTCATATTTCATTAGACATATCATTTAATGCCAAAATAGTTGCCACATAAGTGGTGATTATCACCAATGGCGATAATTAATTAATTTATAGTCTATGTGCATTAAATAATATATCAAATAAAATGAGTTTCATCTCCTATTTCATTGACCTACCATTTATTGTCCAACTATATTAATAAAAATTTGAGATAATTGTATATTTGGTTCTCCAACCTTTCAAAAACGTTGGGAATATACCCATAACCTTAAAAAATAGCAACAAACATCCCCAACGTTTGAAAATTTTGACATTGTAGGTTCTTTATGACGAAATTGTCATTCCCTTTAATGAAAAAACAAGAAAAAAGAAAAAAAATGATTGAAAAATAACCAAATTTACTCCAAAAAATATAAAGTAACAAAGTGACCATCTTTTTTTTTTTTTTATCAAATTTTGGAAAAATGAGAGAAAAATCTTCTTCATAGAAAATCACATCATTACCAATCAATAACGAATGATTAATATTATGTAAGAAATGAAAAGTGTACAATTTAAAATGACTCATGAAAAGTGTAAAAAGTGAAAAGTAAATAGGTCGGCTCATGAATATTTCACAATATTATTGATATTTAAATAAACTTTTGCTTTCTTATCAAATATTCAAATGAAAAATAAGATAATTTAAAAAAAAATAAGAGAGAAAAAATTTAGTTGTATTAGCATAAATAGAATTTCAATCTTAAAATAAGAGTTTCAACAATTTTCACAACAATTTTTCAACCACAACAAGTGGGGATGTTAATATAGAATAGCTACTTGCTACTTGCTACTTGCTACTTGCTACTTGCAACAATGCTCTCAATGAGGCTAGGATATAGTAGCTCTAAGTTATAAAAATTGTACATGACATGAAATAACATAATGCATAAATTTATTGGTTCACGTATAATTTTAAGTGCAATTATGTTGTTGTATCTTGTCTTGAGCTAGTGTGTTCGTTTTCAATTTTAATTTTGTTAAAAATTAAAGTCAAAGTTAACAATTAATTTTAACTACACATTTAATGAGACCCACAACTTTTTACAACTTTTCAACTACGCATTTCATTAATTTTTTTTTTTTAAAAAAATAATTTTAATTAAAATCAAATACACCCAAATTAGCAATTGAACCAAATTCATGTTTCATCTTAGACTTAATTAATTCAATCACTTCTTTGTACACCAACTACTTTTTGAAATCTATACATGACTACTTTTAGCATATGTTTGGGAGTTTCAGCACGGCTTTTTTGCACAAATGGTCCATATCATTTGCTCATACTGCGGATTGAGGTCCAATTATTCTATTTTTGGCAATAACATCCATATTTCAACATTTCTTAGCACAAATAGTCATTTCCATTTATTGTCGTTCAATTTCTCCGTTACAAGAGAGCGTGCAGTGCACAATTTCACCATGTAACAATTTTGGACATAAAAATTAAGAGAAAATTTGCAGCAAATGTCTAAAATCTTTCAAAAATACGTCGAAAGGTCCCAAACCTTTAAATAAATACATGCCCGAATGACCTTTTGAAGAATTTCATCCAATTTTTCGTTAGTTGACCAAAAGTCAATGGTGTTTGGGAAAATTTGGACGAAATTCTTCAAAAGGTCATTCGGGCATACATTTATTTAAATGTTTGGGACATATGTGTGTTAAGATTAGAAGGTTTTGGACGTTTTGATGCATTTTTGAAAGATTTTGGACATTTGCTACAAATTTTCCTTTAATTTTTATGCCCAAAATTGTTTCAAAATGAAATTGTGCACTGCACATGCTCTTTTAATGGAGGAATTGCACGAAAATAAACGGAAAGGATTATTTGCGCAGAGAAATGTTGAAATAGGGATGTTATTGCTAAAAATACAAGGATAGACCCTCAATTCACAGTAAGGGCAAATAATGCTAACCATTTGTGCAAAAAAGTTGTTACAACACTTATAAGATGATCAAATTTTTTTTATTTACACATTTTGTAGGATTCATAACATTTAACAATTTTTTTTTATTTATACATTATTATATGATATCGCTTAAAATTATTTATAAACAATTTGATGAAGAGGTTGAGTTGATGGAATATGAGATTAAACAAATTGGCCCAAATAGCTTCTAAATTGAGATTCAATTTACTCAACCTCTTCACTTGCATATTAACATTTATTGAACTATAGAGTCATGGTATTACTTCAACTTCAAGCAGCCTAAGTTAATCGAATATCAAAATTAAATAATAATTTGACCGAGGCGTCAATGTTAATCGTCACACGGATACACATGCATGCAATTTTTTAATGTTATAAATTATACTATTTTAATATATAAATGGGGTTCAATTTTATTTAAACTAGTGTTGTACCAATGCAATGCACTGGAGGTGTAATCACAAAAAATAATTTCAATACTAATCTACGAAAGTTAGTTAGTTATAATAAAATTAAATACTAAATCTTAATTAGTATTAAACACATGCATACGTTGACAAAAACGAAGATAAGATTAATTAATTAATTAATTAAATCAATTACGTATTTAAAATATAGATAATTAAATTTAAAATGCATTGAAAAATTAATTTTTGCAATAATAACAAAATTTTGAAAATATGAATTTTGACTTATTTTTCTTTCACTTTGCATTGTTTGTCTTCCATAATAATCTTGAAAATGGAATATCTTAAATATGATCTCTTAAATCTTAATTAGCATTGAAAAACTCATGCAAATTTTGACCAAAATGAAGATAAGATTAATTAATTATTAATTAATTAAATTAAATTATTTAAGTATTTAAAATATGGATAATTAAATTAAAATGCATTGAAAAATTAAATTTTACAATAATAATTAAATTAAAATGCATTTAAAAATATAAATTTGGACTTATTCTTCTTTCAAGGTGCGTTCATTGTTTTCCATAATAATCTTAAAAATAATCTTGAAAATACGATCTTTTAAATCTTAATTAGTATTGGAAAATTAATGCATTTTTTTTTACCAAAACAAAGATAAGATTAATTAATTAAATATTTTAAATATAGACAATTAAATTAAAATACATTGGATAATTCATTTTTGCAATGATAACTAAATTAGAAGGTAGATGGAGGGAATTCAGTTGGAAAAATAAAAAATCAAACGGCTATTAAATGTAGTATTAGAAATGAACATTTAATGGCTATTAAAAAAATCTATTTTCGAAAACTGAAAAAAAAAATAGAAATTTTAAATAGAAAAGTACTTTGGACAAGAAAATAGATTTGGACTGCACTTCTGTTTTTATATATTTATATAGATTTGTTAATTCCAATTTTTTATTTATAATGTCATTAAAAAAATTGAATAACAAATATATTTTGGGCCCACAATTCTTTTCTTGAACGAAATCGCGAAGCTCAACAAAATACATGTTGAGACATGCCTCTTGTCCGGGTCATACCGGCCCAGTCCAATTTGAAACAACCAAACATGACAAGACATTATTCTTGGAGAATTTCCAATGAATTCTATGGATTTGTTATATACGTGGAATGCAAGTATAAACACTTTTAACATATGTCACATTGATGTCTAACAAATTGATACTCAAGTTCAAAATTAGTTTTCAACGAGTTTAATATACAATTCAATAATGCCATATAAGTATATTTTATTTTCTTAAAATAAAAATAAAATTATATTTAAATCTGTAGAAAAAATATAAATATGCATAAGAAGTATAAATTTTAATGAATCAACATGTCTAACAAAATTTATGAAACTAGTCAAGGTTCTAGATAAAATCTATTTTTTTCTTTATCACGACAGCTTGACAAAGTCTCTGTTAGATTATACTCTCTCCGTCCCACAAAGATAGGCTCATTTTTTTTATTTAGCTGTCTCAAATTACAGGTCACTTAGAGCATCTCTAACAAGCTCTTTAAACATATGATGCTATTTAATTTAAAGAGTCAACACTTAAAATTTTGCTCCAATAGACTCTCCAATTTAACATTTTAATTTAGAGAGTGGGTATAGTCTCCAAATTTGGAGAGCCAAATTCACTCTTTATTATTAAATACATTGAAACAATTTCAATTTTCAATACATGATAAATTGACTTTAATTAAATAATTTATACAAATTAGGAGGGAAACACATGGAGAGATAAAAAAGAGGAGTGGAAAAGATATTAAATGCTTTTTGGAAGAAGTAAAATGAAAGTATAGATAAAGAGGTGGTTGTAATGTTTAAAAAAAATTGCTCTTTAAATTTATAGATGCTCTTTTAAAATGCTAAATATGCTCTTTAAATATAGATAAGCTGTTGTAGATACTCTTACTTTATAGAGGGTGTATTCAATTTTTTCTTTTTTAAAATATACCCTTATTTAATTTACATTATTATCAACCCAAATAAATATAACATATTCCAATTATAATAGAAAATTACATAAATTTATTCATATATTTACTCAATAGGCATTCAATGAATTTTACATTGTCTAGAAAACACCCATTCCCCAATAACAAAGTCAACAATTGACTTCATTATTGTTTCAATGTAATGCAATTCAATTTCGTTTGCATTCTAATTGTAACTTAATGATCATTTAAATTTATTATATTCATGAATGACTAATTTTAAATGGAGGTATAATAGAAAAAAGTGTGTGAAAATTTTGTAATTTCAATTACATTAAATAAGATTTCTTAATCTGTGTGAAAAAAGAAACGAGTCTATCTTTGTAGGACGGAGGGAATATTGGAAATGAATTGTTTATAAATTTGTTCAACAATTCTTTTGTAATAATACTTTGAGAATTCACAAGTATATTCTTCAAAATAACACATATTACATATTGACATTCTTTCCAAATGATTTAAGGCATCAGCCTGATCAATTGTTGTCCGTGTATTTTTAAAAGCTTCATATGTTTGTCCTGTAAATTGTTTATAAATTTGTTCAACAATTCTTTTGATGAATTGAGGGATATTTCCTTGTGTTTCTTGCCAAATGGCATTTTTAGTTTCATAGCTAATTGTACTAAGGAAGGATAAAACGATGTTCATTTTACACAATTTTTTTTAACAATACCTCCGAGCACTGAATTTGAAATTTTAGGAAAAATTAGAGAAGGGTAAATTACATAAATGTATCACACGTATAGATATACCCCACTTATTTTATAAATTACATAAACCTCCCCTATCAACAAAATTGTTTCATTTTGCCCTCTCGTGATAAATATGAAACTATTGTACAGAGTAATTTAATCTTAATCATATTTTCGTGAAAAATCGATTGGCCATTTAACAAAATGAACAAATTTAATTGATCTAAAATATTCACTACGAAAAGAAATTTAAAATAAAAAACAAAATCTAAGCTTTAAACATTTTGGTGCCAACTTAATTGAATTTTAACTGTTATGGTCTTATTACTTTAATTTTCCAAGTTTTATATAAATGTCAAGGTCGAAGGATATAAAAAGTAAACAATTATTTATTGAATTTTACTATGTGCGATAAAAATTATTATATGCGATAAAAATTATTTATTGAATTTTCAATTAATTTTATTAAATTATTATAAGACATGTATTTTTCATTAATTAATTAATCATATTGGCAAAATATACAACTTTTTAAGAAATAAAATATATTTTATAATGTTTTAAACATCATAACAATATTTTTAAACTAAAAACTAATGACCTCATCTAAATAAAAAAATATGAAAAGTATATTTTAAGATTTAATAAAAAAGATAAAATATAGTTTTTGTTATGAAACTAGAAAAGTAGAAAGAAAAAGAGAAAAGAATAGAGAGAATCCAAACTCAAGTATTTAAATTTACTATAACAGTTACCCTTATTTATAGGGTTCCAAAGGGAGTTACAATCTGATTAGAATACACTCTTCTGGAGTAAGTAGATAATTATATAGACATCTAGATACAACTAATTAGTCATTCATCATTATCTATAATTTTACAACACTCCCCCTTGAATGACTTATTATACAATAACTGGTTAGTTGTTTGACAAAAACCCAATGGGACAAAAATACCAATAGAAAGAAAAAAATTATAAAAAATTGGAGTATTCAAATGCTGCCTCATTAAAACCTTGTCAGAAAAACCCAGTGGGACAAAATCTGAGCGAATGAAAAAGAGTACAGCTACTCCTCCTGATTTCAACCAATGGAAAAAACTTGTATCGAGCTATCCATATCTTGTGCATCAATATCTTCAATGCCACCATCTTTTTAAAACTTATATAAAACAATTCTGGTGAAATGTGCTCCATGTTATAACCTACGGCAATATCATCTTCATACACTATCTCTAGTTGACTGTAGTCAGCATGATGGTCTGATGCAATTATATTTAAAATAGATCTTCTTGTTGTTCCCTTTAGGGGTCTCATATACATTTTATAATATACGAAAGTATAACCATTGGGTTATGATGAGGGTAAAATATTTTGTAGGTTATGAACATCCATAGCTATAATATTTATACAACTTCCAATTGTATATCATTTACAGAAAGAATATGCCTCGTTAAAACCTTATTAGAAAAATCCAATGAGACAAAACATTGGTCAAGGAAAAGAGTACAACGCGTATTTACTCCCCCTCATCATAATATCACTTTAGGTCTGTACTTCGATCAATTAAGTTCTTGAAAAGTTGAACTATATGCTTCAGGCATATTAAATCATCCAGGGATTTATATACATTGTTTTATTAGTTATGTCATATGAGTTGGTTATAACAATATTCATTATATGCATATATGTCATGCATTGACAGACTAACAATATATCTACTTATGATTGTTTTACATAAACCTTTGCAAAATTCATAATGTTAAAAGTCGTACATTACATGTTACGACTTCATTTTTTCATTTCCTTTTCGCATAAATATACACCTTTAGGTGCTCCGACTATAGGTCCAGAAATTTCAGGTTTCTCTAGTCAATTCAATTTATTTGGATTGCATCCTTTTATTTGGTCGATTAATTCTTTGACAGATTTCTTTCAATATCCTCCCTACCTTATATAATATGAAGCACTTCATTACGTACAACAATGTTGTCAACAACATTTATTTTTGAATCTATTTATTTCTCATAACGACATAACTCAACGAGATCTTTTTGTTTTATTATTTCAGCTAGCTGAACTTCTTTTGGGGTTTTTATAATTAGTTATGTCTATATACACTCCAAGAGTATACACCTCCTCAATAGGAACATCTTTATAATTGGCTCCATTTTTTATTTGAATTTTTTTTGGAATCAAATGTCACCACGCTTCAGGCGTGTCATTAATTTACCTGATATAATGTTAATGGATTGTCCTTCAAGGACGCTAATATAAATTGGAGCATTTAGAGCTGGTATATGAGATTTGATTTAATCTCTTTGGTCAGTAAATGCATCTGTCAATTGTATAACTTACAAATGAGTTATTTGTCGAACTTCTGGTTCATATTGTCTTGTGCAAGGATTTAGAAAATATAATATACTGCATTTTCATGTATTCTTTTCAGCTACTTAATTTTTTTTTCCTAATGTTGAGAAAATTGTCTTATCAAAATGACATTCGAAAAACCGTATTATAAAATATCACCCGTTAGGACTTAAGATATTTTATAATGTTCCATACTAAACATGTATTCTCAACATTTTTCAAAGCCTATCTCAGTGTACTATAGTGGACCGATTGTACATATATTGCACTATCAAAAATCATTAGATAGATAATATTAGGCTCTAACCATAAGCCAACTATAGTGGGGTAACTTTGATGTTGACATGATGCGTATAAGTATTTCTGCATATAAAATAGCATTCCCTAGACAAAAATAGAAAGCGCTTTGTTATCAATAGTAATGGTTTAGAATTTAATTGGAGGCGTTGAAAAACAATATTGCTAAACCATTAAACATCATTTCAATTAATATTTATTAAAAGTTTGAGATTTAGACTCACTAGTATTGACAAGACACATCACCGTCTTGGTTGTATAATCTGAAAATTATGCTCATCATTTAAAATTTGAGTAAGTAATCTCGCAAACTTCAAGTTGCGAATAATAACACCATACAATCATCTAGTAGATGTATCTATTAGATATAAATAATAAATAAATAGTCAACATGGAGGGTGATGAAGCCCCATAAATCACCTTAAATAATTTTAAGAAATGCAGGAAATTCAGTCCCGATTTTACTTAGTGAAGGTCTACTAGTTTATATACAATGAGAACAAGCATTACGTGAGAATTCATTATATTGAAAATCTTCTGGTTTTCAATAGATATTCTCATTAATAATTCACATCATATTGTTCCGGGATAGTCTAATCGGCAATGCCAATCAATAAAATTTTAAAACATTGAACTTCTGGTTCAACATAGTACTTGTTTAATTGTACCAATATTTGTGTAGTACAAATTAAAAGAAATGAATCACATAATTTTTGTTTTATTATTCTTGTCTTTTTACCTTCAGGGATTAGGTATGTTACTATTGTCACCATATCTGAAATATAAATGATCTAAACAACATATCGAAAAATAAATTTTTTAGAACATCGAACTTCTGGTTCAACATAATAATTGTTTAATTAATTTGTGCTTCTCCATGAGCAACAACACAATATTTTTCTAAAATATTCTCTATTTTTTGTTTATTCAGGAAAAACAATATTATTTTCTTTTACAATATTAATATTTATAAAGTTATACTTCTTTATGAGTATTAGTAAAATATTTGTATAAATATTAATATACAAATAACTGTTCTTTTTCAGGATGAACTCAATATTTATTTATTTTTTCTAAAATATTGACATGTATAAATTTTATGCTTCTACGGAACAATAAAATAATATTTCTATAAAATATTAAAATGCTCATCGGGAGCAATAACTTAATATTAAATATTTACACAATTACGCTCTTCGAGAACAAGTAATATTCTACTGGAATATTAATATAATGTTGTGCTACTTCAAGAGCAACAACAAATTGTTATTTAGAAATATTAGATTATGTAAGAATTTACTCATCAGGAGCAAAAAATAATAAATGTTTAGATCTTATACAATTATGCTCTTCGAGAGCAAGTTATATTCTGCCAGAATATTAATATAACGTTGTACTTTTTCAAGAGCGACAACAAATTATTTTAAAATATGAAACTTTATAAACATTTATTCTTCAGAAACAAATAATTTAACATTAAATTACATAAAATTATGCCATTCGAGAGCAAGTTATATTCTACCAGAATATTAATATAACGTTGTACTTTTTCAAGAGCGACAACAAATTATTTTAAAATATTAAACTTTATAAAAATTTGTTCTTCAGAAACAAATAGTTTAATATTAAATTACATAAATTATGGTCTTCGGGAGCAAGTCATATTCTGCCAGAATATGATTATAATGTTATGTTTCTTTAGGAGCAACAACAAATTATTTTAAAATATTAAACTTTACTTTAAAGTAAAGATTTGATCTTCAAGAACAATATTATAATATTTTTATAGAATATTAGATCTTATAAAATTAGATTCTTCGAAATCAATTAATATTCTACTAAAATATTAATATAATATAAAGTTGTAGAAGATCAACGAAATATTCTTCTGGAATATTAATTTGTATAAATTGATATTCTTCAGGAATACTAACACAATATTATTTTAAATATTGATATTAGTAATTAACAATATTCAATAAATATTTATCTACTATTTATGGATACAGAAAATATATAATCAAATACGATAGTAAAGAGAATACTAACATTTGTTAATTCAATTGGCTTCATCTCCATATACACAATTTAAACTTTACATCTGTTCATTTAGTGATTTCTCTCAAATGAACCGATAGATCTTAATTACAGTCGTTGGATTTCAAGAACAATGAGTTTTGAAATTTTTGTCCAAATTTTATGACGATCGGACCATGGAGCATTGAAATATCAACGTTTGATATCAGTTGCGCAGACTGCCCAAATTCTTCCAACGAATTCAAAAATAGTTACTGTTCACGCAACGATTTCTCAAACATGAACCGTTCTATCATAATCATGATCGTTGGATTTTAAGAACAATGAGTTTTGAAGTTACTATCCAAATTTCACAATGATCGGACCACGGAGTCTGGAGATATCAATATTTGATCACAACTGCACAGGCTGTCCAAATTCTGCGAATTTTCTAAACTAACTCTCGGGTTTTCTCTCTATTTTGGATGAGTTCTATCATGCTGATAACGTGTTATGAAACTAGAAAAGTAGAGAGAAAAAGAGAAAAGAATAGAAAGAATCAAAACTTAAGTATTTAAATTTAGTATAGCAGTGACCCTTATTTCTAGGGTTCCAAAGGGAGTTACAACCTGATTAGAATACACTCTTTTGGAGTAAGTAGATAACTACATAGACATCTAGATACAACTAATTAGTCATTCATCATTATCTATAATTTTACAATAGTTTTGTTGTAAAATTATGAAATAATTATTGAACTTGAGAATTCGTCCTATATTCCTTTCAATCAGCTCGCGCGATAAAAAGTATATAGATTGTTCGAAGCTTCAGTGGTACATCTGCTTCGATCAAATGTCGAATTCAATCCACATGAGAGATGGGGAAGCGTCCTTTAATAGTCGACAAGCTTGACTTATAGCTAATTCTATAGAATTTGACTATTTAGACTTGTCTAGATACTTAATCTTATCAGTATATTTAGATAAGCATTGTTTAATTGTATCCAAATTACTTTGTAAACTACTTTGAAATCCTATAAATATAGGTCCATAATTATAATAAAATATACAATTCAATTCAAAACTAACTCTTTGTGGAGAAAAAAAACCACTGATGAAGATATGTTGAAAAAGACATTCTCTACCTACCATGCCTCCAATGTGATCCTTCAACATCAATATCGTGAGCGTAATTTTAAAAAATACTCATAACTCATATCCTGCCTGCTAGTTGCTGAACAAAAATAATGAACTCATGTTGATGAAAAATCATGGGCTACGTCCAACTGGATCTATAGCATTGCTTGAAGCAAATGGTACTGCATTGCCTGAAACAAATGCAGTATCAAACCATGGACGCAGACGCAGACACGGACACGAACATAGATGCAGACAAGGACGAGGACGAGGACGAGGACGCGGATTTGGACGAAATAATAGACATTATCAACCACAAGGTAATAGCTTTAAAAAGCACAAAATAATGAAAATAACTCATCTAAAAATGAGTGCGAAGAAAATTGCTTTAGATGTGGAATGAAAGGACATTGGTCGCGTACCTGTCGTACGGCAAAACATCTTGTGGATAGGGGTGGACATGGGTTAGGTTGGTTCAGTTTTGGGCCCAAACCGAAACTGAGTCGACCACTTCAGTTTGGCTTTTTTCTCAAACTGAACCAACCCACCTTGTTGGGTAAACCGACCCAAACCGAACCGGTTAGATTTAGTTTAGACAGTTTGAGCTTGTATTTGTATTCTCAAAAAAATAATAACAATAACTCCCATTTCAAGATTTCTTTTGGACATGCATATTTTCCCTTAGCCAAAAATATGAAACTATACATTCAGTTGTTTACAAAATACAAACACAGTGTGGAATCTTGGTATATAAAGATAAATATGATCTTTCAAGGGAAGATCATGACAAAAAGAGTCAAACCCACAAAATCTGAGAAGAACTTTACAACGAACATAAATACGAAAAATGGCACTTGTTCAAATCATAAATGAGTATAACCTTAAAAATGCACCACTCAAACACAAGAAAAAGAAAACCCCCATTTCAATTCAACAAATGAGAAATCAATTTACCTCGGAGAAGACACCGCTTTAAGATGGGGTTGAAGTCGCATACTTGCAGCAACCAAGATGAGGTTGAACCTTTGAAGTCGTAGCAGCCAAGACACCGGCCGATATGGGTTTGAAGTTGGGGAAGACACAGGCGGATTGGAGAAGACACAGTCAGAGAAGATGGTGTTGAAGATCGTTTATGGAAGAGACGATGAACGATGGGTAAATCGGCGAATTGAAATTGATTTCTAGGGTTAGCCACTA
This sequence comes from Forsythia viridissima, assembly GCA_030279155.1. Lineage (NCBI taxonomy): Eukaryota > Viridiplantae > Streptophyta > Magnoliopsida > Lamiales > Oleaceae > Forsythia > Forsythia viridissima. Next base: position 39,463,140 of record CM059041.1, on the reverse strand, counting down.
AGCCGTAACCGTAATCTGAAATGGATGGGAAATTGGGGATTGAAGGCCTGGACTCTAGAATAGCTGAATAGGGATGAAATGTTAAATGGATAATGGATTGGTGGGTTGGTTTCAATTGGGTTGGGCTTGGGGGGATTGGGTTTAATTTAATTTCTAGGCCTTCTCAATTTTCAGTTCGGTTACAATTCGAGTTGGGTTGGTTTCATTTTTCCAACTCGAAACCGAACCAACTCGATTTTTTTCAGCATATAAACCAAACCAAACCAAACCGATGACAGTTGAAAAACTGACCCAACCCAACCCAACCCAATTCAGTTCGGTTTGGACGGTTTGGCAGTAATTATGCCCACCCTTACTTGTGGATCTCTACCAAAGATCAATCAACGGAAAAGAAAAAGTATAGACAAATTTTGCTGACTTTGATGGTCCAATTGATGCGACTCATCTAGACGTATCTGATTTTTTTGCTGATCAAAGTGAAAATATCAATCATTTGATCGAGGGAGGTGTGTTGGAAAATATAGACTAATTTACTTTCGATATAGTAGTATTTACCTTGATTCAAAATTTTAGTTAGAAATATGTTCCTTTAAAGTTTGAAATTTTAATTTATGTTGTTAAACTAGTTCTTAGTTGATTGATATGTTTTTTTATATTTAAACTTATTTATAGTTTTAAACTCATTTTTATTAAAAAAAATATCTATTTGGTTATGTTTATAAATACATGATGAATTGTCAAGATATTTGACTAATAGTGCAACTACTCATACAATTCTTTAAGATAAAAAATATTTTTTTGACTTAACATTAGTATAAAATAATGTTAATACGATATCCGGTACATCGTATATCGTTGAAGGCTCCGGAAGAGCTAGTATTATCTTACCAAATAATACGAAGTTGCATATAAACGATGCACTTTATTCTAGCAAATCCAGAAAGAATTTGCTTAGTTTTAAAGATATCTGCTGCAATGAATACCACATTGAGACGATGCCAGAAAATAATTACGAATATATTTGCATAACTTCTTTTGTATCTGACCAGAAGCAGATAAAAGAAAAACTCATGGGATTCCCATCTGGCATGTATTATACATTCATAAAAATATTTAAATCAAACAATGTCACGAACTCGAAGTTCGTTGAGCCAAAAAACTTTATGCTTTGGCATGATCGATTTAGACACCCATAAGCAAGTTAGTCATTAGACCTTCTATTACGAAGGTTCGTGTTGAATCTCCAACTTTCTTAGAAAGAATTCATGGAGATATATGTAGGCCGATACACCCACCATGTGGACCATTTCGTTATTTTATGATATTAATTGATTCTTCTACTAGATGGTCACATGCCTGCTTACTTTTTACTAGAAATGTAGATTTTGCTAGACTATTTGCTCAAATTATAAAACTACGAGTTCAATTTTCTAATTACTCAATCAAGACAATCCGTCTTGATAATGCTGGTGAATTTAGATCACAAGCATTCAATAACTATTGTATGTCAATCGAAATTGTCGTTGAACATTTTGTTGCTCATGTCCATACACAAAATGGTTTAGCAGAGTCATTTATCAAACGTTTTCAATTGGTTGTCAGACATTTACTTATAAAAACAAAACTCCCAACAATTGTTTCGGGTCATGCTATATTACATGTTGCACTATTAGTTCGTATAAGACCAACTGTTTATCATGAATACTCACCTTTACAACTTGTATTTAGTCACAGACCTAATATTGTTCATCTACGAGTTTTGTTGTGTGCTGTCCAAGTCCCAATTTCATCCCCACAACGTACAAAAATAGGTCTCCAACGTAGACTTAGAATTTATGTTGGGTTTGGCTCACCATTCATTATTAGGTACCTTGAACTTTTAATGGGTGATTTATTTACTACACGTTTTGCAGATTGTCATTTTGATGAAATGACTTTTCCAACTTTGGAAGGGGAAAAACTACATCCTAAAAAACAAGGTAAAATTTATTGGAATGAACCAATTCTATCTCATTTTGATCCCCGCAGTAATCAATATGAGCAAGAAGTTGAAAAAATCATTCACTTACAAATAGTTGTAAGCTAATTACCTGATGTATTCACTGATACAAGAAAAGTGACAAAGTCATATGTTCCAGCATAAAATACTCCTGCAAAAATTGATGTCCCTGTAGGACAATTTGTCATAACAAATGAATCTCAAATACGCTAGAAGCGTGATCGACCAGTTGGTGCAAAAGACTCAGTACCTCGAAAGAAAAAGGTTCAAGAGAAAATCCAAATAAAAACTTCTAATGAAACAATGGTAGAAATGATTGATCAATCAAACACTGATATTGTGATTCCTGAAGAACCACAAGTGTCTGAAAATAATGAGATTTTAATAAATTATTTATTATCTCATAAATTATGGGAACGAAATAATATTGTCGTAGACAATATCTTCGCTTTTAATGTGGCACTTGATATCTTGCAAAATGATGATCCACAATTTATTAAAGATTGTTAAAACAAAAATGATTGGCCCAAATGGAAAGAAGTCATATATGCAGAGTTGAATTCTTTAGAAAAATGCAAAGTGTTTGGACCTGTAGTTCGAACTTGTGAAAATGTAATTCCTGTAGGATACAAATATGTCTTTGTAAGAAAAATGAATGAAAACAATGAAATTATAAGATAGAAAGCCCGACTCGTAGCCCAAGGCTTCTCACAAAGACTTGAAATTGATTATGAGGAAACATATTCTCCCGTAATTGACACCATCACATTTAGATTTTTAATAAGTTTGACTATGTCACAAATGCTCGATATGCGCCTTATGGATGTAGTAACTGCATATCTGCATGGTTCACTTGACAGTGACATACACATAAAAATTTCTAAAGGATTTAAATTGCCAGAAACAAATGATTCATTCCCTATAACAATGTTCTCAATTAAATTGCAAAGATCATTGTATGGATTAAAACAATTCAGACGAATGTGGTATAATCGTCTTAACGAATATTTGTTGAAAGAAGGTTATAAAAACGACGATGTATGCCATTGTGTTTTCATAAAGAAAACATATATTGGATTTGCAATTGTGACAGTTTATGTTGATGATTTAAACTTTATATGAACTCTTGAAGAGCTCAACAAAATTGCAGATTATTTAAAAAATGAATTTGAGATGAAAAATTTGGAAAAAACCAAAATCTGCCTTGGATTGCAAATTGAACATTTTCCAGAAAGATTATTTGTTTATCAATCTTTTTATACAGAAAAAGTCTTAAAGCTTTTTTATATGGATAAAACACATCCATTTACATTGCATATGATCGTTGGATCACTTGAAGTGAAAAAAGATTTATTTCGCCTACTTGAAGATGGGAAAATAACTCTTGGACCTGAAATATCATATTTAAGTACAATTGGTGCATTAACATATATTGCAAATTGCACTCGACCGGACATAATTTTTTTCTGTAAATTTCTTTGCAAGATATAACTCTGCACCAACTCAAAGACATTAGAATGTTGTTAAACGCATTATTCGTTACCTAAAAGGTACTGTTGACATGTAATTATTTTATTCATGAAAATTAAGATCATCTTTAGTAGGATATGTAGATGCAGGTTATCTATCTGATCCACATAAAGCTAAATCACAAACATGATATATGTTTACACGTAGAAGAACAACTATATCATGGAGATCTGTGAAGCAAACATTGACAGCAACATCTTCAAATCATTCTAAAATTATTGCAATGCACGAAGCAAGTCGAGAATGTGCATGATTGAGAAACATGACATATCATATCCAATCATCTGTGGATTAGCTTTGACAAAGAATAATCCAACAATATTGTATGAAGACAATGCAGCTTGTATTGCACAACTCAAAGTAGGCTACATCAAAGGAGACATGACAAAGCATATTTTTCTAAAATTCTTCTATACATACAGGCTTTAGAAGAATGGTGACATCGATGTTCAACAAATTCGCTCAAGTGACAATTTGACTGATTTATTCACAAAAGCATTGCTGACATCCACATTCAAGAAATTGGTGCACGAGATTGAGATGCGTCGACTCAAAGATCATCAGTGATTAATATTAGGAAAATAGCTGTACTCTTTTTCCTTAGTCCAGGTTTTGTCCCACTGAATTTTTCTGGCAAGGTTTTAATGAGACATCATTTTCTTAATACTCCAAAACTTTAACAATTAACTGTACTTTTTTTATTCTTTCGTTTAATATTTTGTCCCACTGAGTTTTTGTCAAACAAAGTTTTTAACGAGATAGTTATTGTATAAATAGTCATCAAAGAGGGAGTGTTGTAAAATTATAGGATAGTTATTGATGACTATTTAGACTTATCTGGATACTTAATTTTATCAGTATATTTAGATAAGCATTGTTTAATTATATCCAAATCACTTTGTAACCTATTTTGGAATCTTATAAATATAGGTCTATAGTTAAAATGAAATATACAATTCAGTGCCCGTTTGGTAGAGATTATAAACTAGTTTATTTGACCAAGAATGGTAAAAAATGACGGTTACCAAAGCAAATTTTTTTGTCAAATAAACTATTTTGGTCAAATAAACTGGTTTATAAACTCTACCAAACATGCTCTCAATTCGCATCTCTTTTATTTTTTTTTTCTTTTTTCCTTAGTTTCATAACGTGTTTAAATATGTCTTGATAATAATTTCAACTTATATAAAAAAGAGGAAGTGTTTAAGTAATTCAATGAATACTCAAATTATGAATTAATTATGGGTGGTTATATTGATATCAATTTTATCTTGTCTCACTATTTTGAATTGCGCCAAAAGTCTTTAACATTTGGTTATTGTCGCACTCCTGTCATCAATTTTTTGTCGTTGTGTTCTTACCTTTAACTCTTCATTAATTAACACATTGTGTCCCAATAATAATTTCCAACCAAAACATTCATTAGGAGGCGTAAAGAGACTTATTTGCATATCACATTTTTAAATAAGTAAAACAACAATAATATAGAAGTACGATAAAATATTTATCCATCATTTCAAATGTGATAACAAAGTAAAGACATTTGACAATAAATAAAAATTGAGAACTTTAGTACAATTAAAGTGGTAACCAAAAGGTCCAAAGCAAAACTTTGGTGCAATATAACCCCCATTAACTATACCTCGATCACTTTGAAATTTTATTTACAATACTAAGTTTGATTAATTTGATCCATTTAAATTATAATTTAAGTCAGTTAAATTGTTCAAATATAATTTTTATTTATATATTTTATAAGACTTACAATTTATTATCTACTTATTATTTACATATTTCATAAAATATATAACTTATAAATATTTAAAAAAATAATTTCATTTCCGCCAAACATCAATATTGCCAAATGTACACTAAAATTAACGCCAAAAATAAAAATCTCAAGCCCAACTCCCTATTTAGCACGTGTATAGGCTACTACAGAGAGACAGTGTTAATAAATCCGTTTCGTGTTTCACACGCTCCTACTACGAGATTTTGCAAAATTTAAAACTTGCACTGTTCTAAATGTGGAAACTAATATTGAACAATTAATATTTGTTAAACTGGATCAAATCGAATCACAACTAATAAACTGAACATAATAATATAACCCAAAACAAGAAAACAATGGTCTCCATTTCCACTCTTCTTACATCTTGCTTTTCCACCTAAATCTCGTACCCATCAAACCCTAATCGGTGAATCCTCCATAGATTCTCATAATCCCATAAATCAAATTCAAAATACCAAAATCCACAAAGTAAAATTACACACAGAAAACTCTCTCTGATCCAAGCAGATATTTTTCTGACACTCTTATGAAGATCTATAAATCTCTTACTCAATTGCAATTTTTTGTATAAAAAATCTTTTCTTTTGTCAAATTTGGTGTATAGTTTTTATTTTTTCTGCATTTTTGTCTATTCCATGCTACAAGGGCAGGAATCTAGATGGGAGCTGAAAAGAAATGGCTCTTCACCCTTTTTTCTGCAGCCTTCATTTCAATCCTTATATTCTTGTCCACCATTTCGGGCTTCAGTTTTTCCTATGATTATATCACCAATAAGCCATTTTCTTCCATGGTGCATCGCGGGCATGGCCATCCCCCGGCCTTCGCGTACTATATTTCGGGCGGCCGGGGAGATGGGGACCGGATTTTCAGATTGTTGCTTGCAGTCTACCACCCGAGGAATAGGTATTTATTACACATTTCAGCGGATGGGACCAAGGAGGAAAGGCTGAAGCTGGGGGTAATGGTTAAGTCCCTGCCAGTTGCTCGGGCCTTCGGGAATGTGGATGTTATAGGGAAGCCGGATCCGGTGACTTACATGGGGTCCACGCATATCGCTGCCATTTTGAGGTCGGCCACAATTTTGTTGAAGGTGGATGGTGAGTGGGATTGGTTTGTTACTCTAAGTGCAATGGATTATCCGTTGGTTACACAGGATGGTATGTGTAGTTTCCTGTTGGAATTTCTTTTGCCCCCCTTTTTTTTTGCCGTTAGATTCTTGAAGTGGTAATGTTTAATATAGCAACATCTTTTCTTTTGCCTTAACTTACTTTTTAATAGAGTAGATACTGAACATTGACTATTGTTTTGGTTATGAATAATAGAAATGAGTTACTTTTTGATTAGAAAGATTGATGCTTTGATGAAATTGACACAATTTTTGTGCATAAATGTGCAGTATAGATGGTCTAGTCTGACAGTTTAGACCTGATTTTCTGAAATTTAAATTTCAGTCATTAATGTTGCTGCCTAGATGATAGCTTCATCCAACTAGTTCATAAAATTTCAGCTAGATCAATTGATGATGGCTGCAGATGCACACAACTGAAGAGTCTAAAGTTAGAAGAGAAGATTATTGTCCCGAAACAATGTGTAGATTATGGGCTTTGGAGAAGTCTAATGCTATACACAATAACAAATTAAGCCTTATTCCCAATCAGTTTTTGCCTCTATAGATTTTGTTCACATGATTTTAATCAAGTTCTGCCGCAAAATGCCCCCTGATCAGCTATTTATGCAGGCAGAATAAAGGATACTCTGTTGCAACTGTTTTTATATTATTTAGTTTAAGAATAAGGTTTATTTACCCCTTTCTTGTGGGTGCTGGTAGCATCTCTTTCTTTTACCTCGTGCTTAGGTTGCCAAGGAAAGTAGCCATGTCAATAGCCTTTAATTCGACACGCTTTCCTTAGTTTATGAACACTTGGTAGTCAATCATGGTTGCAAATCCTTGTACTTTAGGAATTGAGCTATTGCATTCTGAAAATAGTTTGTGCAGTTCATGTTTAAATATTCCATACAATATGAATGAAAAACACGAGATCTTCTTTGCCAAAATCTAAATTTTACATGTAAAGCTCCAACAATCATTGTTTGCTTACTCGTCATAACTGAAGCACAACTGAGCACTCAAATTCCCATCACCCAAAAAATGTATATCATGACCATTTTTTGGCAATTGTCCTATATCCTTGACATTATTGTATCAATCAATGCAGGAACTCAACTCCCATTCTAGCTATCACTTCCAACTATCCTTTTTGGAGAGCCTAGTTTCATACTCTCTTATTTAGCAGTAATCCTTTAGGCTATTTTAATGGACGTTTAACTAGTCTCAATAATTTATTATTGCTGATGGTTCAAGTCGCAATCAGCTAGTTTTGCATGCTACTTACCTCATCACAAACTTCTTGTGAAACTTTAAATCAACTATCAGCACTTGGTGCTAGTCATTCCTCTACCCACATTATGCAAATGAAAGATGACTTTAGTCGTGTGACTGGAACCAAATCCATAACCAATTATCTACAGAAAGTAAGACTGCTGTTGATGAATTAGCACTTGCTTTTGCTCCTCAAAAGTGATGATTTTTTTGCTTTTATACGCCCACATGGACTTGGTCTAGAATATAAAGAGAAAGTTGTTTCCATCCGTGCTCGTGATACTCCATTCTCATTTGGAGAGTCCATGAAAAACTATTGGACAAGAGGTCCATAGGACTATCACAACAAAGAAACATCTTATTCGGAATATTCACATATTATAGCAAATGTCACCAGAAGTCGGGTTAACCCAAGTGAAGATCTCATAAAAGAGACATCAAGAAATTTGTTTCTCTGAATGGGGACCACCATTTCAGCAAAACTTATCCTTTCAAAGTCCTCAAAGGTCACGACCCCACTTTAAAATACCTTCAAATCATCTAACCAGAAATCCTCTTATTTGTCAAGGTTGTGGGAAATATGATCGTACAACACGGTTATTCGCCAACACCTATGGCCAATTGCATCTCTTCCCATCATTCTCCTAACTTAAATTGGCTTATTGAGCCCGTTGCTTCACATAAAATGCTTTATATACTTGCCTCGCAAAGTTCTCATGATATTGTAATTGGTGACAATTCATCTCTTAAAATTACTCACTGGTTTTCCTATACTTTCCACGCCTTATACACCACTTTATATATGCGAGAGAATTTAGTCTCAAGAAATTGCACCCGAAGGACCTTTGTATAACTGGGCACCTGGGTCCTTGACTAATTTTTAGTGGCATATAGGTTCCCCAACCTTCCACTTTTGTCGTACTTGGTTCCACACTGACTGATTCCATTTATTTTTGGTCGTTTGGAAATCACATGCCTCTCACACGGCACACTATTTTGAGGGGAAGATAGGAATTCTGAGAAAAGACAAAAAAATTAGAAGGAAAGAGAACAAAAAAGTAAACAAAAGGGGGGAAAAAAAAGAGAGAAGAAAAAGTTCATCTCCTTCCCCAACCTTCCACCCTGACCTCCCTGCATCCCAACTGCGCCTGGTTGCGCCCTCCCTTTCCCTCAATAAGCCACTACCTTTGCAATAAATACATCCCTTACTCTTTGTGTCTTCGTGATGGCACCCCCTCCATCTAATGCTACACAATATTGCAATGATTTTGGCACCTTTCAATATATTTCTATTACATAGGCTGATATCTCCTACTCTGTCGATAAACTTTCAGAATTCATGCATTGCCCCTACGAATATCATTGGACGATGTGTATCATGTTGTCGCCTCCAATGTAACTGAGGTATCATGAATTCCATCTCTACTTGGTGAGCCTGAAATTGCATACATAAACCTCCAACTATTCACTGTGAATATAAGGGCAACACATCTGTGTTAATCCAGTTTTTTCACTAAAAAATGAAGCACATTCCTCTTGTTTTTGCAAAGTTTCTAATGGTCAGCCCTTTGTCTAATATGTTCCTACAAATGATCAACTTGTGGATGCTTTCACTGAGCCGCTTCCAGAATCAAGATTTAAGCAGTTATGTTTCAAGATTGGTCTCTCCAATGGAATACCATCTTTCATGGGCATATTAAGGAAACGATGGTGCCTGAAATCAAGCAAAATCAATATCTTTTATTGTAGCACATTTTTGTTCTATGTATTGTCAGTTGTCTATAGTCATTCATGTTTTTGAATTCCTGCAGTTCAGGAATGAATTATTATCAGTAATGGTTGCAAATCCCTATAGTTTAGGAATGATTTATAATCAACCATAATTTGGAATTTGTATAGTTTAGGAATACTTTATAGTTAATCATGGTTCAAAATCCTTTTACCTTAGGAACTGAATTATTAGACTCTGAAAATATTTTACGTATACAATATGAATGATAAACAGAAGAACTTTTTTTCCATATTGTGGCCTCTCTACATTTTGTAGTTTACATTTTGACCCATAGTACCCCACGATCAAATTTAAAGTCCGGTCTAGAAGAAAGATGCGAGTCTTTATCTTGAGGTAGGAGCTATTCTAAGACTATATTGCAAAATTGCAGGAGTTAGTGGCATCTGATTCATTTGTCTGTTCTTTTTGTTTGTTGTTAATTGGTTTAAGTTGGAGTATTAATTTTTACGATATATTTTGATGCGTCTAGGTTTATATTGAATTTACAGCTGATGTTCTCAGCCTCAAAAGGATTGAAACATTGTCTGCCAACTGTCAAATTTGTCTTAGATCCTATAGTGTTTATTTTTTCATATTTTCCCACAACCATTTTTATCCTGCAGCCATGGAATTGTGGAAATGAAATCTCTTTTGCAGTGATACTCGATTTTTGCCAAGCAAACAAGTAATATTGGAGACACTTAGAAAGTAATCTGTGAAGTTTGGAGTGGTTCATAAAGAACAACTCAGTCCATTTCACCCTTCTAGAATTCTCAAGAAATATGGCAAAAAGTTTTCTATTGGAATTAGACTTCAATAGTGTTTACATATTCTGTTGTTCTGGACAAATCATAGCTAGAGACTATCATTCTAGTACACATGAGCAGAAACTTAGTAAATCATAACCTTGATGCTTGGGATGGTGAGAGTAAGTTTGATCTTATGATCTTCAAGTTTATTGCTGGACACTTAATTGCTGAACCAACTCATGGGGTTTCACCTCTCCAACATTGCTGAGATTGAGCTAAATAATAAATATTCATTATATTGCTGGTGCTTAAGTTCTCTCTATTGACCACAACATACATCTTACTTCGAGTAAGTAACAAAATTATATGCATGAGATAATAAAAAAGCATAAACACGAAATTGAATACTTACTTTAGCAGCTTGCTTGACTAAGAGCAGCCTTCAGAGCTCTTCCATCACTTCACCAGCATTTTCCCGTCACGTAGCTCCTACTTCACTACATCTTGTATGTTTATATATGGCTTAAATACTGATTGAAGTTATGCCTAGAAATTGTTTCTTCTTTCTTGATTTGATTTGTTTGACGGAAATTCTGATGCCATGTTAGGAGTTGTTTACAGTGTAACGTCTCTTTGGTACTAATAGATTGAACCTTTTAGAGTCACGGAATAATTTGTTAAAGTGTAATGTCTGATGTTTTCAAGCATGTCAAGATCTTTCCATACATTGCCATCAAATAGTGAACATAATGTCATGATTTCCGAAAAGGAGGAAAATAAGAAAGTTCGCTTGCACATAGTCATTGCATCGAGTATGTGCATGTTTGGTCAAGTTTAAACTATAATTTAAGTTCGTCATATTGGTCAAACATACTTTTTATCAATACATTTCAATTTACTACCCACTTATAGGACCCACAACTTATCAGCACTTAAAAAGTAATTTCAGCACTACTAAACATGCACTATAAACACCTGAATACTCATTTTCCATGGTTATTTGAATGAGAACAAATTTCCCTTGAGCATCTATTCTTTAAAAAGGAGAAACATAAATTCCATCAAGTGTTCATTGCACCAGTACGCTTAACCACTAAGGCATAAAATTTTACAGTGTTTTGGTGTGATTTCCATGGTTTCCAGTGCATAGATGTCTCGTGTGCTTGTAGGCATGATGTCAACCTTATTTTTTCTTTATTGTGCAGGGAATTTTGTGAAGCATAATTTTTTGACACAGACGAGAGAGAGGATAAAGGAAGTGGAGGAGAAGGGGTTGGGGGTTGGGGGTTGGGGGGGGGGTTGGAATTTTTAAAACTTTTAATCTTCTTGAAAGAGGGGGGTTGGAATGTCATCTAAATCTTTAAGTTGTTAGAGCGGGAGACATTTATTTAATTAAATATTATCTTCAACCCACCCTTCACGTGTAAGCCAGATTCACCTTTTCATTGTAGACGTGTAGCGGGCGCAATTTTTCATAAATTTGTGGCAACGAGACTTAAATCTCGTAGCTCTCCTTGCTCAAATACCACGTTACACTATTTTGTCTAAAAGTTTAAGTTGTTAGAAAACTGTCACTCTTATTTATTTAAATTCAATCTTCAGCAGGATGCATGTGCTAACTTCTGAAACTTTTTTACCGGCTGATACAAGCAGGTTGTTTCATCCTGGCACCAGGGTTACAAACCAAACAACTTACTCTGTTGATCATTGACTAATTCTTGATGGTGAATTTCATCGAGATCTGACAGAAAATCTTTCATCGTTTTAGATCAACCCAAGGGAGTTTTCAAGAATGATTGTTGGCTCTAGCTCAATAAATTTTCATGCCACCTATATAGCACATTTAAAATCATGACACATAACTTTTATGTACCAATATATTATATTCACTGCTAGAATATTATTCCATATCTAAATCTTAGGCAAGAGTGAAGCAATGGATGCTGCTACCAAAGATCTTTAGGTCGCAGAAGTGCTTATGTTTAGTCTTGCCACCCGAGTTTCATTGTCATTGTTGCATAGATCTTTAGCACTCACATTGCTAGTACAATATTTTATGTTCTGTCATGTAATTACCACACTGCCTTCAGTAATACTCTTTCCATATTTACTCTGCAAAGTTCTTGTGCCAATCAAGAATGATGTATTCATTTTCATTTTGTTACATTTGACTTCCTGCCTACTTGTTCTAATTCTGATATCTTTTGTAATCATCTTTCAGACTTGTCTCATGTGTTCTCATCTGTTAGGAGGGACCTGAATTTCATTGATCACACTAGTGACCTTGGATGGAAAGAGTAGGCAAATCCTTTCCGCTTCAGATTCATCATTATGCAGTGCTTTCACCGAACAATTGACTAATTATCTTTACATAGTGTCATTGCAGGGGTCAAAGAATTGAGCCCATTGTTGTTGACCCGGGTACTTACTTGGCTAGGAGGACCCAAATCTTTCACGCGACAGAAAAGAGGCCAATGCCTGATGCTTTCAAGGTTTTCACGGGTAAATCACTTGTATGTTTATCTTATGTAGTTTCTAATTAGTGTTCATTTAAGATTTTAGTTGCACACGTAAAAAATTCTTCTCTCCTGCAGGTTCTCCATGGGTCGTCTTGAGCCGACCCTTCCTTGAATTTTGTGTTTTAGGCTGGGATAATCTTCCACGAACCCTTTTAATGTATTCTACTAATGCTGTCTTGCCGCAAGAAGTCTATTTCCATTCTGTTATTTGTAATTCACCCGAGTTCAAAAACACAACAGTCAACGGTGATTTGAGATATGTTGCCTGGGATAGCCCCCCTAAGATGGAACCCCTTTTCCTCAACACCTCAAATTACGAGGAGATGGTTCAAAGTGGAGCGGCTTTTGCCAGACAGTTTGCAAAAAACGAACCCGTGCTTGACATGATTGATAGGAAGATTCTCAAGCGTGGTCGAAACCGGGCTACCCCCGGGGCATGGTGTACAGGGCGGAAGAGTTGGCTGATGGATCCGTGCTCGCAGTGGGGTGATGTGAATGTTTTAAAGCCGGGACCTCAAGAGAAGAAGTTTGGCGAGTCGATAAACAGACTTCTTGACGAGTGGAAATCACAGTCGAACTCCTGCAGCTGACATCCAATGTACGGATAGAACATCCTTGGATATGAGAACTGTATCTTATATAATGGTAATCAATTTAATTTATACCAGTCAGTTGGGAAGCATTCTTTTGGTGTTTGAACATGATTCTTTGGGGGGGATTCTTCTGATTAGGGGCTTCTTTAGTGTTTATATTGGGATTGAAGTGTAAGGGCCAAAAACAAATTTGTTCCAAATTTTGGGCTGTAACTTTTGAGTTCAGAAGTATTTATTAGAGCAGTCACCACTTGTAGTCTTCTATCAATAAGAGGAATTCCCCTCTGTATGTCATATAAAACACTTATGTTTCCTACCTTAATTTAAGATTTTTTGATGTGGAGGCACAAGTTGATAACTTGTTACTATGAAGATTGAAGTTAATTCGTGTAAAAATCAAAAGCATCTAAATAAAATTCTGAAACTGAACATTTCCATACTGAATGTGAATGGACAACCATGCAACTAGCATCACAAATAGACTTCAAAAACTTTGACTTTGCAGTTCTATACATTTGCTGATACATCCAAAATAAAGCATCATTCAATCCCAAATAAAGCTGAATCAGATGAAATTACTGTTCTAAAAAGCTATCAAAAAGCTATCTGGGCTTTGTCTAAGTTGGAGGTGTGGTATTCGCCTCTAGTCATGCCTCCTGCCTCTCTCTTATCTCGTCATCGCTTAGGTCTCATTTAGGTCCGAAAAACTTAAATCTCGACTTCCACATTCAGTCATGCTTTACGCTTTTTAGAACATCTTATAAAATATATGTTCACAACACTAGCTGTCAATATTGTGTCTAACAAGAAAATGTTCAATATCTAAAACTAGACAATACAATAAATAAAATTTTAACTTAATTTCCTTTCTAAATAGTACCAATATTGTACTCTGCACCAAAGCTGCAAAGCAATTCATAATAGAAAAAATGAATCCATCAAAACGTGTCAATGCACCAAAAGCTGATCTATTATGCTAGAGATGCTTCTCATAGAACAGTAAATCCTCATACTTTTCATAGAAACAGAACTCTTCAAAACAATATACTATTCAAAATTACCAACAAATTAAAAAACTCAAAGTTAATGCCAGATTTTCATTACCAATTTTATATTCCAACATTTTCAGAATTGGACTTTAAAATTCTCCGCGGTCAGGGGCAATCGACTCCTCAACTTTTGTCACATAATACTCTTCCATTTCAGTTTCCTCCTCTGTAGTCTCAGGCTCTGTAATCAATCCACGGATCCCATGAATAGCCAGCCACTCACTGTCATGCATGCCCGGGAACATGATTTCTATCCCGTTCACCATTAACACCTCGCCATCTTCGTTTCTAGTAATCTCTAGATTGAATCCCTCGGCATTGTTTGGAAGTACAGTCCCATTGCCCATCTGATTAAGTTCATTCCAACCCACTTTGCAAGGCACCACATGCCTCATGAACAACGAGGAATACACCATAAAATCCCCTGAAAATTGGACCAGTTCCTCGTCTACAGGCGCAAAAACAGTCAACTTCACATTCTCTGAAAACTCCCCAGCAAATCCCATCAACTGTAAGTCAAGAAACGACGCCATTATGGAGTAACCTCTAGACTTCAGTACCCCAGATGCCTCTTGAAACCGTGAGTACTTCTCCAATTTGAGACATTTCAAGTCTCGATTTGGGTCAATATCTCTAGTTTTCGTGGTATTCGGTGGTACGCTAAAGTTCAACCCAAAGAAGGTGTCAATAGCATAAACTAAAACAGACCCATCGTCGAAAATGGGAGACACAGAAACCGTCACATTGTTGATAGAGATTTCGAATTTCTTCGGGTCGGGTGGAGTGGTGATTGTAAGGTAGTGGGAGGTGGAGAGAGTGGGGATTTTCGAAGAAAGTGGGAGGGAGAGGAGGAAGGTAGGAGAGAGCGAGAGAGGCGAGAAGTGGAGGAGGAGGTTGGCGAGGGAGGGCTGGCCGAAAGTTTTGAAAGCGGCGTCGGGTGGGGAGAAGATGGTGACGGTGGTAGTGGTGGAGGTGGTTGTGGCAGAGGGGAGTGGAAGGGTAGGGGCAATGAGTTGAACTGTAAGGGACATGGCAATGTAGCCGGAGTTTGCAAGCGTCTCCGCCGCGTCGAGAAGGGCTTGAGGCGGCGGATGGGCGTTGGAGAGAGCGGCGGAGAAGAGAGAAAGAGTTGCCGTAAGGAGAAACAGTCGCTGTACAGAAGCCATTGTTGTGAGAGTAGTGTACTCTGTATGTGTGGCGGGAAGCTGTTGCGTGGTGTATGCTGTTTGTAGTTGTCAACAGAAGTTTGTTAAGAATTTGCAATTCACTCTTTTTTATTTTTTCGGAGGTTATGATTGACTACAATCTAATGAATAGAACTTGGTTGTGTCCGGTATTCATGTGCCATGACGACATGATTTATTGGCACGAGAAGAGAAAAACCGACTTCTAATCAATCGGTGGGGAAAACTTTTCTAACAATTGATTGCGAGAAAGTTAAGACGAATTTGAATGAAGTGGAATGGATTTCTAACCAATCAACTACATGCACAAATACGTTGAAATTAATTTACAATTTTATGTTACATTTTGTTATGTCTAGGTCACTACACTTCGATATTGGTTGATGTTGAATTTATCAACTTTCAATACAAGTACTAAATTGTTGACGGTAAATATTTTGAGTATTTTTGTCATGTCTTAAATAATATATTATTTATGGACATCAAATATTTGCAATGAAGAAATCTAAGGTTATGAAGGTATAAGGCTAGCGATTAGGTATTTATTGTCATGTTGATATTATTCTTGGATACAAAAAGATTCTAATCGTTTTATTAACTGCCAGAAATAATTGCCTTGTAAACATCATATATTGCACCTACAAAAAGGTAAAGAAAATTTCCTAAGGTCTCACTATGAAATATCCAGTTAGAAAGAGATTTTAAAGTGATTTGAAGCATCCACTTAGTGGAATTGAACTCCATAGATTGCAAATACTATTATAGCCGTAGAAACTTTCTTAAATTTCCCGTACTAAGTGAGTGATGACATTCTCTATTATTTCTTTTTCGTTTTGAAACTCAATTTTCTATTACTGGCAAAGGAAGAAGAATGTCCCAAGAGTCCTCCGAGGACAACTCCTGTGCAATTCTTGCAAGAGTTGGAAAAGCGTCTAAGGGTAACGTACCGTATTCATATAACTGCCAGACCCAGTTTTGGGTCGAGGCGAGTGAGACAACCATCTCGAGCCCATAATCAAAGGGGGCCATTTAAAAAAAATAAAAAAATTTAAGCACAACAATTCTGGCTCAAATGCCAAAGCCTAAAACCAAACTAAAGTTTGAAAAAATAAAAACAAACCAAACCCAACAAGACAAGCCCTATTCTTATTTCATATAGTAGTCACAGACTCACATGAGACAGCACTACACCAACGGCCAACAAGAAAAGCCGTATTCTTATTTCTTATTTGCATGCTTTGGTGCCGTCTTCCGATCATTCGCCCTCTCTATTTAGCAAAGCAGTTATCGGTGGCATTTCCGGTGTCATTGCTCAGATACTTAGATGGCGTTCTCTTTGCGTTTGTGTTTTGTGTTTTGTGTTTTGTATTTTGAAATCATTTTGCGTTTTGTGTTTTGAGTGTTTATTTTGAGATTTTTGAAAATGCGTTCTTTTTGGAATTTTCGAAAATTGTTTTTGAAAATAGAAAACTCGAAAACGCGTTTCTTTGAATTTTTTTAGAAATTTGGACTTACTTGGAATTAAAAACAATTAAATATAATTATTGTTGGAATTAAAAACAATTAAAAACTTGGAATTATTTGGAAATAAAAATAATTATTCATTAAAAACATTTAAAAATAATTAAAAAATAATTAAAAAAATTATTTTTGAAATTAAAAACAATTAAAAAACAATTAAAAACAATTATTTTGGAATTAAAAATATTTAAAAACAATTATTGTTGGAATTAAAAACAATTAAAAATATTTAAAAACATTTAAAAATAATTATTGTTGGAATTAAAAATATTTAAAAACAATTATTGTTGGAATTAAAAATATTTAAAAACAATTAAAAACATTTAAAAATAATTATTGTTGGAATTAAAAATATTTAAAAACAATTAAAAACAATTATTGTTGGAAGTAAAAATATTTAAAAACAATTAAAAACATTTTAAAAACAATTAAAAACAATTAAAAACTTAGAATTATTTAGAATTACAAATAATTATTAATTAAAAACAGGTAAAAACAATTATGTTTGGAATTAAAAATAATTATGTTTTGAATTAAAAACAATTATATTTGGAATTATTTGAAATTAAAAACAATTTAAAACAATTATATTCATTCAAAACAATTACAAAGGAGCCGCGCTTCCAGGGACTCGAACACCTGACCTCCATTTGACAAGGAGCGCGTGCTAACCACTTTGGCAGGGAGCTGCATTTTGTGAAAAAAAAATGCGGAAAATGATTAAATTATCATTGTTTTGCCCAGCATAAAATGAAAAAAAAATAAAAAGAAATGTCGGATGTTGGACTCGAAACGTGGACCTCATCAACAAAACGCGCGTTTTCAACCATTTTGGAAAACACCCAAATTTTGTACATAAAACACGAAAATGATACATCATTTTCCATTTCCTTCGAATTTTTTTTGAGTGTTTTGGAAAATACATTTTCAAAAATGGCAAAGAGAACGTTTTTTTCACTATTTCAAAAATACAAAACGGAAAATGGGTTGAAAATGCCAAAGAGAACACACCCTTAATTATTTATATACTTCTGATTTATTTGCACTAATTATATGGGTGTGTAGTGTTTTGATAAAATATATAGTTTTGCAAAACATAAAAGGAAAAACTTGTATAGTTATAATATTGACTTCAAGTAATGTTATTTGGAATTTTAGAATCATTAGTGTGATGGAAGTTAATGTATAAGGGGATTGATCTACTCCCCATGGTGGGGAGCTCTTATAACTCTACTGGACATGTGTCCAATGAGGGGAGGGGACAAGTACTTGACTTTTTTGTCAAGCACTTTTCATTGACCAACCCCCCACTGGACACGTGTCTAGTGGGAGAGGGGGTTATAAGAGCTTTCCACAATGGGGAGTAGATCAATCTCCTAATGTATAATATGGCTTTAAACAGTCTAGTTTGCGAAGTCAAGAAGGGACATTGAATTGCGAGCGCAAGAGCATAATTTATTAGTAGAAAATGGCATTTTCATATTTCTAATGAGTATTTTAAGTGAGAATTGATTGTATTAAATTTATAGTGGTTTCATATCTTTTTTTTAATAGTCTGTATGGGGATATGATTTGGATGTGGGAATTTGATCAGTGTTATTTATATTTTTTGTTTACTTTAAGTAATTCGATTTCATCTAAAACCGTTAGACAAGTTATATTTAAGTGATACACTCATAGTTCAGAATATTTTCAGCCTTGTTAATTGATTATAATATAATTTTTTTTTGTATAATATATTTTGTTTGTCATTTTTTTTTCGAGTTTTAAGTTTGCAATTAGTTCTGTAATAGGCTTGTGAATTTTAAATGCATAATATACTTTGGGGTTCCATTGGGAGGAAGGGAGGATGCCTAATTTCTGGACTTCGCCTCAGGTCTTGAAAATGTCAGAATCGACCCTGATAACTGCTCCTTACCAAAACCGTCGGACCAGGGAAACTAGGACCTAGCAATGAGAAAGATTGGAAAGTTGGTTGAGGGGTAGAAATGTTTCTACTGGATCTCGTTTAAGATAGGCGATCATTTTCCTTTTACCAAGTTGGCTAGAGTATTTATGCGTAGATGATTAGGAGTCAAAGAGTCATTACATGATATAGTTAAGTTGAATGAAATATTGTTCTTTAACTTTTACTTTTGTATTCCCCGTCTTTGGATGTGGTAATATTTTTTTAATTTTATATATATATATATATATATATATATATATTGCACTCTAGATCGATGTAGAAGAACATATCCTTTGTTAATTGATGCCAATTGTGTCGATAATTCGATCTATTATGTCGATAATTCAACTGTGTGTTATTGTTCCCGAAACAATGCTCTGATGGATTTTTTTAATGGATTTTCTTACTTATTACTTTCTAACGAAAAGTTTTAGTTACCTTGGCATTTAAATCTTACGCAACACAAAATAAGTCAATAAAAGTGTGAGAATTGTTTTTCATTTTCAATATATTCAATAATAATCACATCGTCATACCAATCGAGCAAGTTCGTAGCGAACTTGAAAACTTTAAAGGATGGATACACTAGTGTTTCTCAGTGGCAAGCTATTTCTTCACATGAATCAAATCTTATTCATTAAGTACAAGTTGCAGGTTAAATATCATAATTCTCAAATGTTTTATAGTTGTGATTAAACTTTAAATTTTTAAAAATATTTTTAAGTTGTTATTGAATTCTAAAAGTTTTTCGAATTGCTATTGAGCTTACCAAAATATTATTCCACCCGACACTCTGTAACTCGTCGTTATTGAACTTACCAAAATATTATTCCACCCGTCACTCTGTAGCTCGTCGTTTTAAAAGACTCATGTCACTCATGATTCTTGGGACGTAGCATACACAAACATATAAAGTATGCCAAGTGTGAAAATTTTGTGTATCCTATCATCAAGTCTGTTAACTTTAAAAACAACAAAATGAAATAACATTTTAGTAAGTTCAGTGTCAACTCGAATAACTTTTAAAACTTGGTGGATAAATATATTGATAAAATTCAATAATAATTCAAAAATATTTTAAAGTTCAATGGCAATAGAAAAGCGACAATTGAATATTGAACCAACAAGTTGCTCCTGTATTTTTCCTCTCCAAATACATGCATTCTTTAACATTTAAATGCTAGCATGTTTAGAATTGTTTTATATATACTTATAAGCAGAAAATATATGATGCCCTAATCGGGCGTGTGACCGACTCTCACAGGGTGTGAGCTCTCCACAAGATCGGGCACATGCCTGACTCGGGCAACATATAAACCCTCTACCTATAAGTTAATTAAACTATTATTTTTATTCACACATTTAGTAGAGCTAACAATTTTTATTTTTACTTTATCTACATATTTCATAAAATTCACGGTATATATAACCTACAAAAAGTTTTACTAAAACATGTTTGGTAGTGCTAATTTTTTTTAAGTACTTACAAGTTGTGAATCCTATAAAATGTGTAGATAATAAGTGTGTTACCATCCGATTTTGGTAAGGTTCTACGTCAGTAAAGGCCCAGCGAAGGTCTCATGAGCCTAGCGAGGACCTCGTGAATTCATAGAAAGCCTCAAAGACTCAGCGACATCTTAGCACTCATGAATCAAGTACAATGAAGCTCATGAAAGGCCTCGATGTTCATGGCCAACCATGGGCGCTGGTATTTGAATCCATCATACTTTGCAGACAATGATATACTTTAAAATGACTAGAGAGATATTTAAAGAAATATTGTATTTGATTGTCGTACGGATTCTCACAAGGAAACCAAATCTCAATCTCATAATGATTATGCAGCATAATATTGGAAATCAACTCAAATAAGAACTGAAATCTAGAAGATTGCGTTGACACCCAATCATCCATTATCCCATAAGGAAAGAGAATCCCATCAGAGTTCTAATTGATTACTTACCTAAACTAATTAGAACTCTGAAACTATAAATACAACATCTTCGGTTATTATAAAGTACGCATTGTTGACATCCGATCTGACCTGTCACGATCACCTAAGAACCTACTCCCCAAAAGAGAGAGGTCATATCCAACCTCCAAGAGAGAAGTCCAATCTAACCTCAACGAAGAGGGACACTATCATCTAGGAGGTCCTACCTCAATATCTCAGGTCCTACCTAACCCCCACGAAGAGGGAAATTATTGTCTGGGAGGTCATACCTCAATATATCAGGTCCTACCTCGATATCTCAGGTCCTACCTAACCCCCATGAAGAGGGACACTATCGTCCGTGAGGTCCTACCTCGATATCTCAGGTCTTCTCCACAGAGTATGACGTCCTTATCCAAGAGGTCCTACCTATACACCTCAGATCATATCGTAATCGTCTACAGTCACTAGAAAATCACATAATTCAGGTGTCAGATGTCAAGCTGGTCACATGTCAGTCGTAATTAATGCAGATGTCACCTCACATTTAATACATTAAAAATGAAGGTCTTGTAAGCATTTAATACCTAGCTTGGCATTAAATACAAATAATTATTACACATCTCTTATAAATATGAGACTATAAATATGAGACTTAAGTGTCCCAAAAGAGGACATTCAATGGTTGATAATAAACAGCATACTAGAAAAGAGCTTACAAACACATCTTTTGTTACAATTCCCGTATCTAGTTCAGTTCGGACACGTCTGACCTAAATTCTTAACATTAAGTTGGCTTGGGAAGTGCAGCGTCATTTTCCAACGTCAACAGTTTGGCGCTAGAAGGAGGGCGCCCCTAAAAAGGCTTTCCATATTCCAAAAACTCACTACAAGATCAACATTTGATCTCCACAAAGTGAATCTCTCCCATCACACCTAAACACTTCATCTCTAAAACACATTCAACATGAGTCATAACCATGACTTATGAACTTACAACCACGGAAGAAAATGGAGTCAACATATTGATCTCCTACTAGGCTTCCACCGAAGACATCCAAGAGAAACCTCAGCTCTAGCCTGTGTCCTCATAAGGAAAGTAGTCCTACAAAAGTTGTAGTACCTAGCTCACGTTATTAAATGGCTTGAAAAGAATCAAGCCACCTATAAATGCATCTCAAACTCACAAGCAATCGCCAGCCCAGAACCGACCTAAAGATCGTTGGGCTAAACAACACCTAGTCGAGTTGAAGGCTAAGCAAAATAAACTTCGAGGACACAAAATAGCCTCATTAACGCCGTAGCTCGACTCGCTACTAGTGAAGGAATAGAAGAACTAGAGAGCATCCTGATCAAAAGAATCACAAGTCCAACGATCACCCAACTTGAGCCCATGCTCACCACGCATAAGTCTACCCCAACTGGATAGACGAAGTCGTCTATTTTTTTAAGGATGGTAGGGTGCTCCCAGACAGTGAGGAGTCTAGTAAATCATCAAAAACGTCCTATTCAAAAGAAGCTTTTCACTTCCACAACTCAAATGTTTAAGGGAAGACGAAACGCAAATACGCCATCAACAAGGTTCATGAAGGAGTGTGTGGCAATCACGTTGGAGGGCAATCACTAGCATATAAAACTTTGAGGTAGGGATACTTCTGGCCATCACTAAATAAAGACTCTATCGAGTTTGTCCAAAAATGCGACAAGTGCCAGAGGTTTGTCCCCATCTCCAGATCTCTCCCAGAAGTACTAGCCTCATTCCTCAGCCCATGACCTCTTTTCAAAATAGAGGATTGATCTAATCGGTCCAATACCCACAAGAAAAGACGGGACCAAATTCGCCATAGTCGATGTTGACTACTTCACCAAATGAGAGAAAGCAGAACCATCGGCCAAGATAAATAGAACAGAAGACCACCAACTTCATCTGGAAATTGATCATATGCAAATTCAGAATTCCTTACTCAATCACACAAACAATTTGACAATGCTAGGTTGAGGTCGTTTAGTGAAGAATTGAAAATCATCAAACTCACAATGAAGACGTAATTGGATGAACTCAAGGATGACTGGACAGAAGAACTATCGAATATACTTTGGTCTTATCGCACAACTTGCCACTCTAGCAAGGCAGAGATGCCTTTCTCACTAGCCATCGGGAGTAGAGCTCAGAATTGAGAAGGTCCTTACAAAAATTACTACAAGAGAATGAAAGGCGGGGACATTTGCTCCGAATAGGGAAGGTCCTTAAGAAATTACCACAATCTTGAAGAATGGGGGCTTACGAGCTCTAGAACATGGAGGGCTTCCCGTTCCCGTACTCTTGGAATGGCTACAAAGTTAGTAAATCTAACCAATGTCTGGACTAAGGATGTGACTAAGGTCACAAACCTCTGAACACAAAGGTCTCACACAGTTCGGACCCATGTCAATCAGCGTAACATCAGCTCAAAAAGTCAACATCCAAAATGAAGATATGACCAAGGTCACAAACCTCTGTACATAAAGGTCCCACAAAGCTCGAACCTATGTCAGACAGTATAAATATTGCGCTGCCAATATCAGCTCAAAAAGCCAAAGTCTGAACTGAGGATGTGACCAAGGCTACAAATCTCTAGATACGAACGTCCTACACAGCTCGGATCCACGTCGGACATCGTAAGTATCGTGCTGCTGACATAAAAAAACCAACGTCTGAACTGAGGATGTGACTAAGGTCACAAACCTTTGGACATAAAGGTCCCATATAGCTCGGACCCAAGTTGGACAACGTAAGTGCTGCGTTGCTGACATCAGTTTAAAAAGCCAACATCTAAACTGAGGATGTGACCAAGGTTACGAACCTCTGGACACAAAGGTCCCACATAGCTCGGACCCATGCCAAACAGCGTAAGTGCTGCATTGCCGACATCAGTTCAAAAAACCAACGTCCAAACTGAGGATGTGACCAAGGTCACGAACCTCTGGACACAAAGGTCACACACAACTCGGACCCATGTCAGACAGCATAAGTACCACGCTACCGACATTAACTCAAGCCAACGTCTGAACTGAGGATGTGACTAAGGTCACAAACCTCTTGAGACAAAGGTTACGTAAGTGCTGCATTGCTGACAACAGCTCAAAAAGCCAACGTTCGAATTGAGGATGTGACCAAGGTCACAAACCTCTGGAGACAAATGTCTTACACAGCTTAGACCCACACTGGACAGCATAATTGCTGCGCTGCCAACATCAGTTCAAAAAGTCAAAGTCCAAACTGAAGATGTGACCAAGGTCACAAATCTCTTGACACAAAAGTCCCACGCAGCTCAGACCCCACTCCGGACAGCATAAGTACTGTGGTACTAACGTAACTAAAAAGGCCTTCGCCTAAAGTGAGGCCTTGAAGCCAACAAAAATTATGAAACAAGTCTGACGTGCACACCTTCAATGAACAACTCGGCTATTGAACAAGCCATGAATTTTAAGAAAGTAAGATCATCAAAAGTTGGGTCATAAGTTAGAGATCAAACCGCCAAAGTTTGAGGTCAGTTATACTCTGAGGTTAAATGAATCATTCAAATAGATCGGAAAATAAAGAACAAAGCTATAAGAAAGGAAATTCTCATTAATAATGCAGTTTACTACAGTATGAAAGAAAGTTCTGAAATGCCAAAAGATTACATGATCATCTAAGTTAAGAGAGGCCAAGCTCAGTCCTGGCCTTCAGGCTGATCTTTCTCTCCAAAAGAAGGTGGATTGAACTTGGAGTTTTTCTTGAGCTCGTCCAGCTCGTCCTTCAAGAATTGGACATCCCAGTCCGGTTGCTTCTCCACAACAGTCTCAATTAGCTCATCCACGATGAGGAAGTAAACATTCTCCTGGTCGGCCAAGTATGCATCTGAGGACCTGAACTCGGCCACGACTTCTTCTTTGTCCACCGACTTTTCTAGGAAAGCTCGAAGGTCCGCTTGGCTCCTTTCTAATGAAGTCTCAAACTTAGACTTCCCATTCTTCTATTCTTCTACTTGGTTTGCCAAAAGCTTGGAGCTCGGACTCATTCGTGGTGAGCTTTTTCTCTTTCCTCCCCAATTCCTCCACGGTCTCAAAGCAGAGCCTCATTTCCTCATCCAGGTCAACCAGAGCCTTCCGACCTTATTCCTTCATCCTCTGGAAGCCTTCCAAGTAATGTCATATCAGCTATGTGAGAATCTTCAGAATGGATCAGAGCAATAGTATGAACTAAAGGCCATTATTGACTGAAGTCAAGAGCAGGCCTTGGGGGCAATTGTTGACATCCGATCTGACCTGTTACGATCACTTAAGGACCCTCCCCAAAGGAGAGAGATGTCCTATCCAACCCTCAAGAGGGAGGTCGTATCTAACCTCTACAAAGAGGGACACTATCGCCCATGAGGTCCTACCTCGATATCTCAGGTCTTACCTAACCCCCATGGAAATGGACATTATCGTTTATGAGGTCATACCTCAATATATCAGGTCATACCTCGATATCTCAGGTCCTACCTAACCTCCACGAAGAGAGACACTATCGTTCAAAAAGTCCTATCTCAATATATCAGGTCCTACCTCAATATCTCAGGTCATCCCCACGGAGTAGGACGTCCTCATCCAGGAGGTCCTACCTATACACCTCAGTTCGTACCGCAATCATCTATAGTCGCTGGAAGATCGCATCTGTCAGGTGTCAGATGTCAGGTCTACCGCCTGTCAGTCATAATTAATGCAGATGTCACCTCATATTTAATATCCTAAAAGAGAAGGTCTTATAAGCATTTAATGCCTAGTTTGACATTAAACATTAAATACAAATAATCATTACACATCTCCTATAAATAGGAGACTTAAGTGTCCCAAAAGAGGATATTCAATTGCTGATAATGAACAGCATACTCGAAAAGAGTTTACAAACACGTCTTCTGTTACAATTTTCGTATCTAGTTCAGTTCGACCACGTCCGACCTAAATTCATAACATTAAGTTAGCTTGGAAAGTGCAGCGTTATTTCCCAACGTCAACATGCATTATTCTCACTCTTAAACTCTGCTCAAATTTCTGCTTGTTTGTCTCTCCCACACCCAAATACACCATTTTTCGTATATTTTTACATATACCGGCAGTTAACTTGATCGTTGGAGTACCAACGATCGCCGACCTCTTTTCCCCGATGATCTTGGTGTCTAACGATTGTCCTAGTGTGTAGGTAACTTACATGCTGACAGAGGATTGATGGGAGATCTATTGACCCGTAGATAGTGCAGATTTCGAGGCCAACAAAGTGAATAGTAAATTATAGATCTTTCAAAATGTACAAAATATATTTAGCTAATTTAACCAATTTAAATTATAATAAAACTGACTGTTACAAAGATTTTTTCACTCCCATTCACCCTAAAATCCTATATACGTCTGTATGCAAAAATTGGCTAAAATCACTTCTTCTTCCTCACTTCTCATCCTTCAAATTCATTTTCTTCAAGTCCAGTGGCGAATTTTTCTTTAACATTTTTGGATTCCGTTTTCCATATCAGTTCATCGCCTTTGGAGAACGTTCTCGAAACGGGTCTTCACCATCACCCTTGAAAATCGACCTCTAAGACCTCGAATATCTGATTGATTAGTGATATTTTATTGAATTTGAATCGTATACGGTCGAATTCCACCGAAGAGGCATATACTAGTATAACCTTGGGCAAACAAGTACTGATAGCTCCACGTATGAAAAATAATTACATAGGCTCATTTTTTGAACCAAAAAACACTTACTCCAATATTTCAGAATTTACACTAGTTAACCCGGACTTTTCCTATATTCGATTTGCTTACTTCAATCTCTATTTTCTTCCAAATCACAAGCAATCGCGCCTCAAAATTCAGCTCAGAAAGCAAACTGGAAGTGCCCACAAATTTCTGCAACCATTTTTATACATGGCATTTCTCTTTCAGAAATTTCAAGAGGTAAGCTTTCTTGCTTCGGACGCACAACACATACTTGAACTTTCACATGTCTGGATGACTATTTTATGTTGAAATTTTTATGGGCCAACGTTATTTTTTCTTACTGAGTTCAAGAAATTGGTCTAATAGTAGCGTTTCATGAATCTAATTCAATTTGTTGAGTGCCCAGTTGACAAAAAAATTCATAGACTGGGAAATCAGAGATTCCTCGATAATTATTTTAAGATAATAAAGAATCATTAGTTTATTGGGATTTTCTGTTTTCTTTATTGTTTCTTAGGCTGGGAAAGTGCTCGCCAAAAGTCCCACGTTTGCTCGAGATGGACGGCGCCTTCAGTTTGAAACCGACATCAATCGCCTTTTTCTTTACACCAGGTTACTGATTTCATTTGTTATTGAATTAACATTTTTATGTTTGATATCGTTATGATTTAGTTGAGTTACTCGGAATAATTTTTTATTTTATCCATGCTTGTTTTTGGATTCCTGTGCTAGTTTTTGACACTATTTGTCGAACTATTGTTTGACGTTCATTTTTTCTTTTATATCAAGCTATCAAGTTACTTAAGTATTTAATTGATATACTTATTGTTAACTACATTATGGGTTTTGAGTGCTAAATGTTATGCTTCAAGATTTGGCGATTGACTTGGATATCAAATTGAATGATCCATGGATTCCTCGGTATAGACATAATATAGCTTCTATGAAAATGTTCGGTGTAATATTGAACAGGATTCTATAGTACCATAGACAAATTTTTTGAAAGCTGAATATTTTTTTTAATACTTACAATATACATACAGTCTAGGACTCTATTTATAATACAATAAGCGAGTTAAAAAAGGAAAAGAAAAGAAAGAAAAATTTTTCCCCCCTAAATTAAGAGCTAGGAATATGCCTAATTATATACTATCAATTACTAATCAATTTCTCCCACAAATTACTCCAAATAAATCGAGATTTCAACACTCCCCCTCAAGTTAGATTGTAAATATCGACCATATCCAACTTGCCAATGAAAAAATTGAAACTTTGCTGAAAAAGCCCTTTTGTGAAGATGTGTGCCGTTTTCTCTTTTGTAGGAACATAAGTCATACATATGGTTTCATCTTCTACCTTTTCCTTGATGAAGTGTTTGTCAACTTCTATATGCTTAGTCCGGTCATGCTGATGGCCGCCTTGTTATCATAGTAAAGTTTAATTGGAAATTCTACTTTTACACGTGGTTCTTCCAAGAGTTTCTTTAACCATAATCCTTCCTATATCCCTTGTCTACTGCTCTAAATTTAGCTTTTGCGCTACTTCTGGCCACAACATTTTATTTCTTACTTCTCCAAGATACCAAATTTCTCCATACAAAGGTGCACTACCGGTAGTAGACCTTGTAAGACCTATTAATTGTGGCCCATTTAATATTATTAAATAAATTAAATGAAGTGGGTTTTAATGCTAAAATCTAATTGATGAATTGAGAAGTGGCAGTTTCTTATGTGCACACTTCGATGAAAAGTAGACAGTTTTAAGGTCAATTAGAAACTGATGGAAAGTGGGTGGTTTTAAGGCCAATTAGAAACTGTCTCTCTCTACCTATAAATGTGAATTTATTCCATCAAATAATATACGTTCAATTACAGAGAGGTGAAGAGACAGAACAATTTTTTTTTTATCTTGCATGTTTTATTTCTTTAATATTATTAATGGATCAAGGTATGCCTAATTGCTTTATTTATGACGTGAAAATCAATAAGTTCCAAGATCAAAGATTTAATGTTCATATAAATTTTGGCTATGTATTTATAGAATAGGATTCCTAGGATTCCAAAGACATCTTTTGAACTGTGGACTGGAAGGAAATCCAGTTTAAGGAAACTGCATGTTTGGGGTTGTTAGGAAGAAGTAAGAATTTATAATTCACATGAAAAGAAACTGGACTGAAGAACAATAAGTGGGTTCTTCATTAGTTATCCAGAAAAATCAAAGGGTATAGATTTTACTGTCGTAATCCCTAATTATAGTACTAGAATTGTTGAAACTAGAAATGCTAGGTTCATTGAAAATGGCGAAGTTAGTGGGAGTGTAGAATGACGAAATGTGAAAATTCAAGAAGTTGGAGTTCAAGTTCCTTTGCCTTCAATTTCTTCTAATGTTGTTCCTCCATTTGTTGAACGACATGACAATTTGCCAGAACGACAATTCAAACACCTCAAAATGAAGTTATTAATGAACCTACACTAAATGAACCACAAAAAATAGCATTAAGAAGGTTAAACACAGCGTAGACTTGCTATTCTTGATGATTATGTGGTTTACCGACAAGAGTCTGAATTTGATTTAGGAATTGTTGATAACGACCCATTTTCATTTTCACAAACATTGAGAGTGCTAATTTTGATAGGTGGTTAGATGCTATAAAAGATGAGCTAAAATCTATGGAGCATAATGAAGTCTGGGATCTCATCGAATTACCTGAATTGTATAAAAGAGTTGGGTATAAATGGGTCTTTAAGACCAAGCGCGACTCTAATGATAATATCGAACGATATAAAGCTAGACTTATAGCCAAAGGTTTTACATTTTCTCCCATTTCTAAGAAAGACTCGTTCAGAATTATATGGCTTTAGTAGCTCATCATGACTTAGAGCTACATCAAATGAATGTAAAAACTGCATTTCTAAATGAAAATTTAGATGAAGAAGTTTATATGGAGCTGGAGAAAAGGAACACATGGTGTGTAAACTGAAGAAATCAATATACGGACTTAAACAAGCTTCTCACCAATTAAGTTCAACGATACCATTACTTTATTTGAATTTAAAGAAAACATCGTTGATCGATATATATATCTAAAGGTCAGTGGGAGTAAGTTTATTATTATTTTTTTTTGATTCTGTATGTTGATGATATCTTGCTTGCTAATAATGATCTTGGTCTTCTGCATGAAACTAAGAAGTTTCTCTATAAAAACTTTGAAATGAAAGATATGAGAGAGGCATCTTAAGTGATTGGAATTGATATATTCCGAAATAGGTCACAAAGATTGTTAGAGTTATCTCAGAAAGCATATATCAATAAAGTCTTAGAGAGATTTAAGATGGAAAAATGTTCAGCAAGTGTTGTTCCAATTCAGAAAGGAGACAAGTTTAATCTCATGCAATGTCCAAAGAACGAATTGGAATGTCAACAAATGGCAACTATCCTCTATGCATCTGTTGTTGGAAGCTTAATGTATGCTCATACTTGTACCAAACCAGATATCAGTTTTGCTATCGGAATGCTGGGCAGGTATCAAAGTAATTCAGGACTTGATCATTGAAAAGATGCAAAGAAAGTATTGAGATATTTGTAAGAAATGAAAAATCACATGCTCACTTATAGGAGATCTGATAATTTGGAGGTCATTGGATATTTAGATTTTGCTAGATGTGTTGATACCAGAAAATCCACATTTGGCTATTTGTTTCTCTTAGCTGGAGGGGCAATATCATGAAAATGCGAAGAAGTTAGTCATTGCTAGATCCACTATGGAAGTCAAGTTTGTGGCATGCTTTGAGGGACTGTTCAAGGAAATTGGCTATGGAACTTTATTTCAGGACTTGGGATCGTCGACAGTATAGCCAAGCTACTGAAAATTTATTTTGATAATTTTGTAGCGGTCTTCTTTTCAAAGAATGACAAGTACTCTAAAGGTGCTAAACATATGGAATTGAAGTACTTTTTCGTTAAAAAAGAAATTCAAAAACAAAGAGTGTCAAACGAGCATATTAGCATAAATCTTATGATTGCAGATGCACTAACGAAAGGATTGCCATCAAAGATATTTAATGAACATGTCGAAAGAATGGGGATTATTGGAAATGATCATTGACATTTTGTAATTTATGATGTTTATGTATTTGACACTCTGAGCTCAATTATGTATTGTTTTTGAGAAAAGTATTATTCTTGTCTTAGTTGTTGGTATATGTACATGAATGGATTATGTGAATGCTGAAAAGGATAGTCTTTACGAAGATATTATTGTTATAAAATTATTGAACTTCTCATTACATATCATGTTAAGTGGACTAATATCGTAGTACATGGAAGAGACTATGTCGAAATGATAATGTACAACTGCCATGACTCTTATTAGTCTTTACTCAAGAATGATATATTAAGTGACCAATGTACGGGAGATTTTAGCTTATGATATGCGCATTATATTATAAACCACATAACGAGACAATATTATATGGGCCAAGTGGGAGAATGTAACACCTATTAATTGTGACCTATTTAATATTATTAAATGAAGTGGGTTTTAATGCTAAAATCTAATTGGTGAATTGAGAAATGGCAGTTTCTTATCTGTACACTTTGATGGAAAGTGGACAGTTTTAAGGCCAATTAGAAATTGGCTCTATCTATAAATATGATTTTATTCCATCATATAATACACGTAGTAGTTTCTTGGTTTTTTGGTTTCTTTTTTTCTTTCACGTTTTATTTCTTTAATTATCATGAGTGGATCAAGGTACGCCTAATTGCTTTATTCATAACGTGAAAATTATTAAGTTCCAAGATCAAAGATTTAATGTTCATATAAATTTTGACTTTATATGAAGATATTGATTTACTAATAGACCTTTTATCTTCAATTGAACCAACCTAATCTGTATCTGTGAAGACTACTTTCTTACTTTCACTTTTCTTGAAGAGCAGTCTTCTACCTGGAGAGCCCTTGAGATATCTTAGAATCTTATATAAAGCTTCTAGATGAGTTTCCTTTCGTGAATGTATGTGTTGGCTCACCACACTAAGTGTCAGGTCTCGTGTATGATAGGTAAATTAGCTTGCCAACTAATCTCTGATATCTATCTTTTTCAATTGGATTTCCAACATCTTTCATCTTTTTTCCAACTTTGATTGTTGTGTCACTTGGTTTACACCTAAGCATGTCGGTTTCAGTTAAAAGGTCAAGAATATACTTTCGTTGAGAAACACTAATGCCCCTTTTTGATCTAGCAACCTATATTTCCAAGAAGTAGCGCATTTGTCCCAAGTCTTTTTACTTCAAACTCCGTGGCTAGGATTCTTTTTAGTCTATCCATCTCCACTATATTATTGTCGGTTAGGATTATATCATCGACATATACAATTAGAATTGTCTTCATCCCATTTAAGTTTGCTGGAAGAACATAGTATGATCGGATTGCCCCTGTTGATGTCCTTGAGCCTTTATCACCTTTGCAAATCTATCGAACCATGCTCTTGGTGACTGTTTGAGACTGTAAAGTGATTTCTTGAGTTTACATACTCGGTTTTCTTCACTACAAAAACCTGGTGGTATTGTTATGAAGACTTCTTTTTCTAATTCTCCATTTAAAAATGCATTCTTGATGTCGAGTTGTTGGAGAGGCCAATCCAAATTTGCTAACAAAGATAAGAGAACCCGGACTATATTAGGTGCAAATGTTTTTGTGTAATCAATGCCATAGATTTGTGTTAACCCTTTTGCAACAAGACGGGCTTTGTAACGTTCTATTGCCACATTAGCTTTATACTTTACAGAGAAAACCCATTTGTAGCCCACGGGTTTAGTCCCTCTCAATAAATCCATCACATCCCACGTTTCATTTTTTTTTTAATGCATGCATTTCTTCCATTACTGCCTCTTTCCACTTGGGAACCCTTAAGGCCTCTTTAATATTTCTTGGTATTTCTATACTATCAAGATTAGAGGTAAAATCACGAAATCCAGTGGACAGATCATTATACGATACAAATCTGGAAATAGGATGGAGAGTACATGACCGAGTTGGTTTTCTAAGAGCAATAGGTAAATCACTATCGAGAGACTCAGAATTACCTGTATTGGAGAGAGACATGGATACTTGGATCTATCACCGGTTTCGACTTTCTGTGCTTCGGGTGTGAGATACTCTTTGTACTTTAGTTTCGGCTTCCTTGAATAAACAAGTATCTCCTTGCCATTTTGTTTTTCTACATCTCCCCTTGAGTCCAAGTTTCCTTTTGTCAATAGCATATTAGAATGAGATGACGTGACAGGTTCAGTGTTTGGGACAGGTTAAGTGAAGGAAAGATCAAAGTCAAGAAATTGAGCTTCATTCAAATTCTCCCCCTGAAGTGTTGGAAATAAGAAGTGCTTTAAAAAAAAAAAAGTAACATCAATGCTAACAAAAACCTTTTTTGTGGATGGATCATAGCACTTTGTAGCCTTTTTGAGTAAGGGAGTAACCAATGAAAACACATTTAAGAGCTCTAGGATCTAATTTTCTTTGACTATGGGAGTGAACATGAACAAAAGTAATGCAACCGAACACCTTGAGAGAGAGATTAGAGTCGAGGCGGGAGATGGAAAAGAATTTCTGGAATTTTTGGAGAGGTGTTTCAAAGGGAAGAACACGGTTAGGCATTCGATTAATGAGATAGGTGGATGTCAAAATGGTATCTCCTTAGAATATTTTTGGCATGTGGGAAGTAAACATCAATGCCCGAGCAACTTCGAGGATGTGTTTATTTTTGCGTTCGACAACCCCATTTTGTTGTGGGTATCAACACACGAACTTTGGTGAATTATCCCATGTTTTTTAAGGTAATCACCCAAAGTAGCATTGAAATATTATGTGCCATTATCAGTGCGCAATATTTGAATTTCTAGAATTGAGTTTGAATTATTGAATGAAAGTTGACGAATTTGGAACGGACATCAATTTTTTCTTTTAACAAGTATACCCAACAAAATTGAATATGATCATCGATGAATGTAACAAACTATTTTGTGTGGGTACGATTAAGAATACGTGAAGGTCCCTATAAATCACTGTGAATCATTGCAAATGGTTTAGACGCTTTATATTGGGATTTGGGAATGAGGTACAATGATGTTTTGCAAGTTCACAGATTTCACATTGAAAATTAAAAGACTCTTTATTCGAAAAAATGGAAACAAATAAACATCTTAAATATTGAAAATTGGAATGACCCATTCTAAAAGGCTATAACAAAATTTCACTATTCCTAGAAAGAGTTGCAGAATCACAAATTGTAATTTGACTTTGATCCCTCTCTTTGGCCTTCTCAAAGTAGTAGAGTCCCTCACATTCCTTAGCATTGCCAATCGTCTTCTCCGATGATAAGTACTGAAAAATACAGTGAGAGGTAAGAAATTTAGCAGAGCAATTGGAATCTTTTGTTCCCTGGTTAATGGATAATAAATATAATAAATTGCATATAATTTTGGAACATGAAGAACATACTTTAGTGTTATATAATCAAAAATTTGAATACTCCTTTTCCTGCAATAGGCGAGAGAGAACCGTCCGTAATTTTGACTTTAAAATTACTGGCAGAAGGTGAGTATGAGGAGAAAAGATGGTAAGAGTCTGTCATGTCATCTGAGGCACCAGAGTCAATAATCCAAGGAGTTTTAGTTCGAGAAGTGGTGCTTAATGCTTACAAGAAATTACCTTTATGGGCTAACGAAATCGAGGGGATATTTGTGGAAGGCTAACAAGATGTTTGAAGACTAGATAACATTTTATAGAGTTGCTCAACCTGTTCAAGATTAAAATCATGGCTTGATGTGGGATTATTACTTTTTTCCTCTTGATATTTCTATCTGATGATCGATAGCCCCTTGGTAGCCACGATTTCTATTATTTTACCTAGGTTGCCAATTAGCTTGCTTCCCATATATCTCCCAGCATGTATCTTTTGTGTGTCCAGTCTTTTGGCAATGCTCACACGAGAGACGTTTTTTGTATTGGTTTGGGCCTAACCCAGGTTGTGGTTCTTGAGTCATTAAGGTAGACATCTCAGGTCCAGTCCCAAAGGAACTTTCATCATCACTTTACGCTTGTTCTCTTCTCTCCTCTTCTCACTTCTGGAAACACTTCATGTGTTGAACGCAGAGGATGTTGGCCAAGAATCCTTCTTCTAACTTTGTCCAAGTCACGGTTTAGTCCAGCAAGAAATTCAAACACTCTTTTATTTTTGAGTTTTTTCTTGTTTCTGACACTGTCACTAGTGGATTCCTACTCCTCCCTGTCACCTTGTGTCATCTGTCATAGACGAGTTTTGATTTCAAAAATTTGAGAGAAATTTTCAGAATCAGAGTATGTCTTGCGAACTGCATCCTAGACATCTTTCGCTGACGACAGGAACAAATAGGTCTTTCCTATGGAGGGCTTCATTGAATTCACAAGGCAAGCAGTCACCATTGAGTTCTTTGACTTCCATTTTTTTTAGAGATACAACATCGGTTGAAGCTGGCTGTTTAGTTTCACCGGTAAGGTAACTTAGTTTCCCTTTTCGTTGATTATGAGCTTGATCGATTGATCCCACTCAAGAAAATTTTTTCCATTTAGTTTTTCCACCGTGAATGGAAAGGATGAGTGGTCGTGTCCAATTGAACCCATGGTGGAGATTTTATCTATTTCGCTGGTGTTTCAGAGGACAGTGACCATTTGCTTTTGACGGCAGTTTCCGTCATTGATAGCTAGGTTTTAGAGAGAACGTGGCTCTGATACCATGAATATTTTCTTTATATTTTAATACTTACAATATATATACTAGGACTCTATTTATAATAGAATATGTGATTTAAAAAAGGAAAAGAAAAGTTTTCCAAAATTTAGAGCTGGGAATCTGCCTAATTATATACTATCAATTACTAATCAATTTCTCCCACAAATTACTTCAAATAAATTGGGATTTTACTTTCTTTTTCTTCATTATTAATACCGAACACTGTAGAATCTACCACATTAAACAAGCGATATATGTCTGTGGATGTGTTAAAGCACATTTCTCCACCTTTTTATATGAATATTAGTCTTTTTGGATTTCCAGTTTCCATGGAAACCTAGTTAGTAAAACATTTGAGATTGGTGCTCTGTAGTTCCAGATTAGTCTGATGGCAAAATTCTTTTTACTTGTCTCTAGCAGCCTCCACACATATGCAAAAAATTCTACCAGACAGGGAGTCAGTTTCAAAGTACAATGACTTTTGACAGAAAAATGCAGGTTGTTATACTAAATATAGTGATCCAGATACTCAATGACAGTGGTTAATGATCAATGTATCCAAATGTCCACCAATGGGTCAAATATTGTTTGAAAGAATGAATATATAGTAAGTGTGTTTCCTCCCCCACGTTCATGGAAATGCAAGACTGTGCTTATTCTGTATGTGAATATTTAATGAATACAGTCTAATACCTCTTTGATCACTCACCTTAGTGTCCCATACTTGAACCATGCATTTTATACACACACAGTTACGCGAAATAAACCTATGTTCATCCACAGTCCACTTCATCTAAAACTAAAGCTATATGTCACCCACATGTTCATCCATTTAATCTAAACTCTTAAACTGTTAAAGAGGAGATAAGTTTATTTATTTAGATTTTGTCTTCAATTCATCTCCTCGCATGCAAGTCAAATTCATTGCCTCAACACGTCAACCTTGAGATTAAATAATCAAAATTACAATAACCATTTCAGTTCACCAACCATTTTCTGTGATAAACAGAGAAATAACATTATCAATTTTCTTGGCACTGATTGCAATTCTAGTCTAGAACATTATTTGGTTATAAGTTGTATGCTTTTAAGACTCTTCTATCTCATTTGCCATGTAGATTACGATTGTACAAGTATAGCTTGAGAAGATGACAAATGCAGGGACAGTTTAATGTAACTTCCTTTAATTAATTTCATATTGAGTTTAAGCTGGTTTTTTATTTATCAATAGTGTTATCGCATTATTAAACCTCTAATTGAATTTCTGACATAACTAATATAAATGATACTTATTGGCTTAACCACACTAGCCAAGGGCCTTTTTCATCGTGTTCGGAAAACTACTTAGGAGAAATTCTTCCACATGCAGACAATGCCACAAACCATTCAAATACAAATTTGGGAGCTCGTGTTTCCTTTTTTTTTTTTTGCTTTGTGGAATTAACAGATCCATGTTTGGGAGCTTTTTACTAGTGTTAATAGAATGACCCTTATTCATGTTTTGGTATTATGTGTTATTGTTAGAAATCAAACACTTTGTTCTTTTCTTATTGATAGTAATAGTAATCTCTTAACGAACAAATTGTGAACATGCTCTGTCTCAGCTACATATAATTGTAGAGGTATACTTATTATCAGTAATTGTTTTCAGCTTACATTGTTTGTTCAATGTTGACGCTTTACGTATAGTGACTAAGTGATTTAATTGGTGGTGACGTTCTAAACTTGATCAATCAAGACAACTCACAGAGATCTGATTTAAAATACCGGACTCTGAATAGTATATCTTTATTGTCTAAATGGTGAGAGAACCATGAACTGGTCTTATATAACATGTATTGTTTTCAGATCCATCATGTGATTTTATCTGAATCTTGTCACTCACATATAATAAGGTTTATTATCAGCTTGGCTTAGCTTAAATTATAATTTAAGCTGGTCAAACTGGTCAAACATGCCACATTTTGTAGGACCCACAACTTATAAACACGTAAAAAATAATTTCAGCAATGCCAAACATTCCATATGACAAGTGTGACTTTTTCTCATGAAAAACTTAACTTTTCAGCTACAATCGTTTGGGAAAGAATGCTGATGGAGCAGATGCAGAGGAGATTATTGACATGGCTAGTAAGGCCTCGCTAGCTGAGCAGCAGAAATTGGTCCAAGAAAATATTCATGCTCAAATCAATAACTTCTGTACATCTATGGATGATATTCTCCTTCCTGATCCAAATACTGCTGATGACACAGTTAATTCACCTCCAGAAAAGAATACTACTCAACGCAGTGGTCTTAGTCTTGCTATGGGTAGGAGTGCTCCATTATATGGTCATCCTGGTGAGCCACATTTATTATTTGTTTCCAATAACAATGACTTTGCTTCTATGTTTTAGATGCCATCTAAGTTTTGCAGGAATATCGAAATTTGAATTGACTATCCAAGTTGGTCTACTTTATCAGTTCTCATTTTATCAAGAAAAGAGAAATATACCAAAATTAATATGGTCAGATGTGGTAGCAAAAATTTTGATTTCATTGCATTTTTTTTGTAGATGTATTCATATATAAGATTTAATTTATGAATGCAGAAATGAAGATACTGAGATACATGTGTAACCACACTAGAATTCGTAAAATAAAAATTGAAACTACAAGTCAACAAGTGGAGGTGACCCCAATTGAGGACAAATCAATGGAAGTATGTCTTAGATGGCTAAACCTAAAAAGCTCCAATGCAAGAGCAATGCACTCCCAGTGAAGAATGTTAAAAGAGGGAGATAGACCAAAAATTAATATGGAGTGAAGCAGTTGCATTTGATTTTACTGACTTTGACCTTTGGTAGAAGTGCTACAAGTCGAATGGAACGATATAAAGGATTCATGGAAAAAATAGCTTATTAGGAATGAAGTTTAACTTGTAGTTTTTAATTTTCCGAATGCAATTGGAAAGATGATGAGCCGTTTTCTTACTATGCTTCAATAGGAGTTTTCATAGCTGGAAAGAGAATATGCATTGTAATCCACTTTAATGCATTGCTGCCAGTGACAACCAACAGTGCAAAGCTTAGACATTTCACTTCAATTTCCATTGTCATCCCTAGGTAAACCTTTAATTATGGAAGTGTCTTTGGCTTCATTACACCACAAGATTGCTGCAATATCTTGGTGGGTGATTTCTTCATATTTTTCTTTTTTTTGGGAGGGTTGGGGGGGGGGGGGGGGGGGGGGGGGGGGAAGAAAGCTATATTATACAAGAACAAGGTTCCTGAGCTGTCCTTGTTAAATTGATAATCTAAATTCCCTTTTGGCTAGTTGCAAATTGAAGTGAATCTTAGTATCACAGAACATTTTTATATATAAAAGAATGGAATTAATTGAAGATATTTCAGACGAGATCAGAAGTATAAAAATTTATGTGAAAAGTGTGAAATCTAAAAGTTAAACAAGAAAAAGATGCAAAAATATACAATAGGCTGATCATATTGATACCTAACGCAGACACAAGGAAAATACAATTGTTTGAGATGATACCAATCACCAGCTAGCTAACAAGGTTAATAAATTGGACAGGAAGAATAAATAATCTTACTATAAGCTCAGAAGTTCCTAGAGCTGAAAACTCTTCCACATATTTGATTGATGCGTGTACATCACTCTACTATACCTATTATAGTGTGAATCATGTGGAGAATTAACATTTCATCTGATTAATGCTTTGGAAGAGAAAATGTATCTCCGCAAAGGCAATAAAACCTTAGAAAATAGAATAAAACATTGAAGAGCAATAACTATTATACTTGCGTCGTGATAGTCTTTTGAAACACAACCTGGGTTCGAAAATCGTATCAGGTGGCTGGGAAATTTGGTTGCAATAGCAAATCCTCAAGAAGACAATGTAAATCATTATAAAGTGATGCATCTTGAGTACTTATTGCAAATGTTCTAAAAGCTATTCTGCACTTAGTTAAGCAAGAAAAGAATCTAAGTCAGAAAACAAATTTAAAATGTCTGAATTTAATTTGGTAGAAAACAAACAATTTTGGTTGTAGTGAATCACGTTAATTGTTAGATGCAAATTTGCTGTAATAAACTGTAGAAGGTTATTAGAAGTGGAACCTTTAGACTGATCTATTGCTTTCAGTTAGATGAGCAAAAATTCATCAGATACAGCATATGATTATGTAAAAGTTACAGATCTGTATCATTTGATCTGCATTTCTTTTTGCCTTTCAGAGGTTACTCTGAATGACGATCTTTAGTATACACTTCTAGAATTTGATTATTGATACATTTTCAGCACAGCTGTGCCAGAAACAAAACCGCTAAGGCGTTCTGAGGTGACACAGAAACTTAAGGATTTCATTGGTTACACTCTTGACATCAAGCCATCTCAAATTGAGCACAAGGATGCTGGGCAAGGTTTATATATAGATGGTGAAGCTGATGTAGGTTCTGTAATAGCTATTTACCCTGGTGTGGTATACTCACCAGCATACTACCGATTTATACCGGGATACCCGAGAGTTGATTTGCAAAATCCTTATTTGATCACAAGGTATGACGGAACTGTAATTAATGCACAGCCGTGGGGTTCCGGGAGTGAAACTCGTGAAATATGGGACGGCTTAAGCATTCCAGAACCTGGACCAAATGCCGAGCCTGCTGGAAATGGTTCAGATCGAATTTGGAAGCTGCTTAGTAAACCTTTGAATGGCACACAAGTGGGACGGAAGGGAGAAGTGTTGGAGCGGAGAAACCCTTTAGCCTTTGCTCATTTTGCCAATCATCCTGCAAAGGAAATGGTTCCAAACGTTATGGTCTGCCCGTATGACTTTCCACTAACTGAGAAGAATATGAGAACCTATATACCAAACATATCATTTGGAAACGGAGAGGAGGTAAGAATGAAGAAATTCGGTACTTTTTGGTTCAAATCTTGGAGATCAAGCAGCAATGGGTCCGAAATCCCTATTCTCAAGACACTCGTTCTTGTGGCTACAAGAGCAATTTGTAATGAGGAGGTGCTTTTAAACTACAGATTAAGCAACTTGAAGCGTCGGCCATCGTGGTATACTCCAGTGGACGAGGAAGAAGATCGAAGGAGGTGGAGCTAGATAAATCAGTCAGAGTGATTCACCTTCAGCGTAGGCTTTCATATCTTTTTGGTGCAAACTTGCTTCACTTGAGTTTGACTTAAGAGCTGTAGTTTTTTCTTCCCCCATTATGATTCACTTGTTACCATTTCGGTTGGCCTGTATCGTTTTGGCAGGGTAACAGTTTTGTGTTAGATAATATTATTGTCCACAGATCATTAGATTGCTTTCACAAAGTCATAATCACAAGTTACTGTGGTGGTTGAATATTGTCCACAGATTGTTAGGGACGTTTTGTCCATATTCCCTTACTCAAAGGTAATTGTGTATTGCTTAGGATTCTAAGTTAAAAGGATAAAAGGTCACATTGTTTAAATGCTAGTATACCGCTTTTCTTTGCGGCAGGATCCGACCGTAATAGAAGATTTTAATGGATCGAAGGATTGTGAAGAATATGTTGAAGATTGAGAAAGAGAGTTTTGTTGGGGGGGAGTGTTTGATTTCGAAGAATATGGAGAAATTGAGAAATTAAGAGAGATACGGATTTTAGTTTGAGAGGAATGAAGACGTAGTGATATACATACTATTTTTTTTTGTCTCTGGTGGAGAAACCTCCATATGGTTGTTGATAAAAATAATAATCGATGTATAAAGGTCTTGGACTACTCATCTTAGTAAATGTTACTTTTGAAAATAGAAATCCAAAATTAAATGTGGTATTCAAACTCAACAAATTTAAATGCAAAATTGTTTAAATGTTCAAACGAGCGGTTAAATTTTAAGAATAGTATTCTCAAACAAATCACTATATTATGAGATATGTTAAGTATAAAATTTTATTGTTGCTTGAATACAAAAATAATTTCAATTTATAAAAATTCAAGCTACTCCGTTTAATAAAATTAATTTTTAAAAATAGAATCTCAATGTTCAATGATTCATTGAATTTGCTTATAAAATATCTTTTGAAGTTGGTAGAAAACTTTGACTATAAAATATGAATGACTTGTGGACCCGCGTTGCTTTCCTCGGCACAAGAGTGTGTATATATGTATATATATTTAAATTTTTTTTTTTTGCTGCGATTGATTATTGAAATAAAACTGGGCTGTTATGGTGAAGTGTTCCTCACGGTTAATTGGTAATGTAGATTATTTTTAGCAGTCCATTAATTCTTATGCTTTAAGAAAAAGCTGGAAATATGACATGTGTATTATCGATTCATGTCTACAAAAACCAGTGTGCGACATACGAAAACCAGTGTGCGACTAAAGATGTGACATACAAAAACCAGTGTGCGACTAAAGATGTGACATACGAAAACAACTTAAATTTTATGTTCCACCATTTTGGCAAATCTATAAACAATTCCCTTTTTCAATAATATTTTAATACTTCGTTTTGTAAGTATAAGAAACTATAATTTCTTAAAACATGGTGGCCGTGTTAATTTTTAATTTGGTTTTTATCTATTTACACAGAGCGTTCGTTCGTACATGAAAAAAAAAGAAGAAAAAATAAATAAATTGTCGTACGCAATACACATGTACAGGTGATAGATCTGATCAATTATAACTATAGAATTAAAAGTATAATTAATCGTATCGAATTCAATAATGAATCGAAGTATCGATTTCATCAATTTTGACTGAATTAAGGCAATAGTATTTGTTTGGTCAAAATGAAACCCTTACCGCGTACAGCTTATAAATGATGAATCCAGGTAAAATGCCAAATAGAACCGTTGGCAGATTTAGATTTGAAATTCAAATAAATAAGAATTATTTTTTGAAGAGTTGTATACAACTTGCAACATTATACATAGTGACATTTACCAAAATTTGAACTAATTCTGGCAAGCTGGAACGCTGCTGTCCCTATAACTTTAATCATCAATTAATTCTTCGGTGAGCTCTTTTTTATTTCCTTACCCTGAAAATCAATATATAAGAATAAAAGTTGAAAAGTTCAAACGAAATAGTCAAATTTTAAAATTAGTGTTCTCAAATGAGTCACTATTTTATAGAGACATTCATTTTAATGGTAACTCTCACATCACTTAAATATAAAAAAAATAAAAAAATAATCATATTTCAAAAAATTTCTTAATAACCTCACAATCCATAATAGTATATAACAATATGTTAAAAATAACATTAATGATGGTAACTATGTCGATTAAAGAAAATTACAAAAGAGACATAAAATAATCGTCAATATTTGTAGCGGTTATATCAACTAGAGTGTAACAAAAAATTATATTCGTACATCTTAATATCTTATCTAAAATAAATTCATAATTATTGGTATCAAATTTGTTCATTAAATATTGATGTGATTGTCTTTTATTTTGGTTCGGCTTATCTCTAAATTTTTTCCATTGACAAAAACTTCACTAGTCAATAAAAGGTAAATTGCATATTTTTCAAAAAATCAACATGTCATCAGACAACAATTAATATATCGAGAAATTCTTAAGATATTTTAAGTACGTGGCATATGTTCTTTAATTCTTAAGTCACGAAATTGCTACGTACCAATATACAATGTTGACATTAAATGAAGACTATGTTTAATATACTACACATAAACCTCTTCAATTAAAGCAAAAATATTTAATTATCTAAACAATAAATTCAACATGCAAATGATTGTGAAATGATGAAGGATGGATAGTGAAAGCAAGAGCAATTTAGACCGTGAAATTTCCTTTGATTGGGTATGAAAATTAAATATTAAGAGTTTGTTTGGAAGAGATTTTAATGAGTATTTTACTTTTCATTTTTTGACTTTTATGATAAAATGATCAAAATGATCTCGTTTTCTAGTCAAATATTACGCTCATTTAAAAAGCAAAAGGTCATTTAAGTCATTTTATCCCAAAGTAAAAAAATGAAAAATGAAGAACCCATTAAATCTCTTCCAAACAACCTCTAAGGCTTAAAATTGAGATAATGCATATATAAATATACAACTCCTAAGTGATTAACATGAATTAATTGTGCATGAGACTACCGATTTATCACCGACCGTAGAAAAAAATAAGGTTTTCACTCCCACTCGTACAAAAGAGACATACGTCTGTTTCCACCTTCTCAATTTTTTTTTTTCAATTTCCTCAATTTTGTTTGATTTAATAGTAGATTCCAGTATTTATAAGCACACTTAAGTGTGTCCTAAGTAAAAGACGGCATATTTTGAATAGTG
This sequence comes from Forsythia viridissima, assembly GCA_030279155.1. Classification (NCBI taxonomy): domain Eukaryota; kingdom Viridiplantae; phylum Streptophyta; class Magnoliopsida; order Lamiales; family Oleaceae; genus Forsythia; species Forsythia viridissima. Next base: position 39,419,376 of record CM059041.1, on the reverse strand, counting down.
ATTAATTGGAGGCCAAGCGAGCTCAAACGCGCGCCCAGTTGTCCTGCTTGATGATGACATGATTAAGAGACACAAGTCACTGTCTTTATTTGTTTTAATTATATTGTTATACCAATCTAATGTATACAACTTGATCACAACTGTATACGAAATACGTGTGTGTGCTCATATATGCTAGTATGCTACATACAGAACCAAACCATACAATACATTTTAATTGCAAGCTTCTCTATAGCTGCTCTAGCCTCCACCCCACCCCACTCGAGCATCTCCCTCTTCCTCCCTCCCTCCCTCTCTCTCTATATATAGACACACAGACACAGAGACACACAGAGAGAAACTTAACTTAGATAGAAAGGGAAAAGAAATAATGGGTTTTATTGATCATATTTCAGAAGTGTGCTCAGTTACAAGCACAAGAAAGAGCAAGCGCAAGCCAATGCAGGTAATCAAGTCAACTTAACCCAGTTTTTGTTTAGATGATTATTATATCACGTTCAAAAACGAATGTCTAATGGTTTGGAACTTGCATACAGACAGTGGAAATAAAGGTTAAAATGGATTGTGATGGCTGCGAAAGAAGAGTTAGAAATTCCGTTTCCTCCATCAAAGGTTTAAATCCCTCTCCCTCTCTCTCTCCCCCCCCCCCCCCCCCCCCCCCCCCCCCCCCCCTCTCTCACATACAAGAAATGGCATGAAGCAATGAAAAAGTTTAGACATCACCTGTCTAAGTGACAGTGGCTCTATTGGATAATAAATTGGGAAGCTACCTGCCACATAAATTGATGATGATCGCTCGTAAATGATACATAACATGTTTAATTAAGTTTTTGTCTCCCAATTGTTTGGCTTTAAGAAGCAAGTTTTAAGAGTAAAATTTCACGGAATTACTCTTTCGGACTAGATTGACTTTCTAAAATGTAAGTTCAAAACTCAATATACTAACCGAGTCCGAAAGACTTATATGAGGCACAAATGAAATTTTCAAATGAATTGTCATTTTACAAAGTAGACTTAAATATTGCTTATGATAACAATCATAACATATAAGGTTTAAGGTACTCTTTTGAACTACGCATGTACATTCATAATTTAAAAGATAGAATACAAAGAATCAAAATTAAATTTGTGCATTTATTTACTAGACATGTGAGGTCTACTATCAACTCCCAAATTTGACTTTTAAGGTGTGATCGAGAGTTTTGAATTATCGGTTATTAAAGTTTTTTAAAATACTGATTTTAGACGTTTATGAAGGAAACAATTTTGAGTGGTTTTTAGTAACGATTTTTGAAACGTTCCAACTCAATGCTTGTGAGTTTATTATCCAGCGTTTTTAAAAGACTTTTAAAATAATCAAATTACATACACGTCCATATACTTACAATATTTAAATTTTAAAAATTTTATATATTACCTGTCATTGAAAATATAAAATTAAATTTATGTTCTTGCATATGTTTTTTCTTTTGCATAAGTTCTTTTATTTTTGCAAATATTAAGTTTAAAATAGTTTTGAAAATAATTGTTTGAGAAGAGGTAAAATTGGAAGAAAATTTGAAGAACTGTCAAAAACCATCGATTTAGGGGTTGATATATACACTACAATTTTGGGCGATTTAAAAATCGCTCAAAATCGGTACTCTAAAAAACTAACAAGTATTGGTTTTTATAACCCTTCGACAATAGTACAACTCGAAACCGGTGAAAAAAAAAAACTCCCAAACATGCTCTTATAGTCTTTGGGTATGAATAAAAGTACACCTTGTTGACTGAGTGGATATTGAAAAATTAAATATTATCTCATGAAATTTTTTAACTGAGTCGGACAAAACTGAGTCTAAAAATCGACATCAATATTTATTATAAAGTTAATTATTACTTAAAATGATAGCTATCATTTTCATTCTATGTGGTGTATTTTCCACCACTATATATATTAATATTGTAAGTACTTTGTCAATTATTATTATTATTGTTATTATTAATTGTCAATATCATTAATTACTTATGTTTTTTGTTATACATAGGTGTAAAATCAGTGAATGTAAATCGAAAGCAAAGCCGAGTAACAGTAAGTGGTTACGTTGAGCCAAACAAGGTCTTAAATAAAGTGAAGAGCACTGGAAAGAAAGCTGAATTTTGGCCATATGTTCAATACAATTTGGCGTATTATCCATATGCTCCTGGAGCATATGATAAAAAGGCACCTTCTGGGTACGTTAGAAATGTTGCACAAGCATATCCAAGCCCTAATGCTCCTGTTGAGAAGTACACAACATTTTTCAGTGATGAAAATGTTAATGCATGTTCAATTATGTGAAGTGATGATTTCAATTAATTTCTATAGGTTTCATTATATATTTTTAATTTAGGTTAGTCCAACTGCAGATTTTAATTTTGTTAGTGGTCTAGTTGTATGTAGAATGAGCTTGTTAAACGTATAATATATGTTACTATAATTAATTTTATAATCGTAATCTCTGTTTGGAGTACATGAAGTTTCTCTATTCATGGTTTTTTTTTTAAATAAAGGGTGACTTCGTTTGCTAAATGTGGCTTGAAATACTATTGATGTCCTTTGGTGACATTTTGTTAAAGAGTAGATATACAAAATAAAATATTTACATCTTACAACGAGGGTAGGGTGGTGCGGAATGAAGCGTGTTAGAGGGTTGGAGAGATGGCCGCACGTTGGGCAATTCTGTTAATTAAAGTAATAGTAAAATCGTATGTTTAATAAAAAATCGACTTTTTAACAAGCAACTAGAAGATTATGTCCAATAGGGACCGATGTCCTACAACAATAATAGGATTGGGGGACATGAGTGCCAAAAAAATAGAATGAGGACTCATTGTTACTAAGGCAATAGGTTGGGGTGCAAAGTTGGAATTTTCCCTGAAATTTATGTTATTTTCTGTTTATTTTAACTTAGGTATAACAGTTTTTTTTTTTTTTTTACTCGAAGGCCTCTGAGACATGGAATAGTACTTGAAGGCTGTTTGTGCCATTTTTGACAACCAACTCAAAATGCAAATAATGTATTTATTTGGGGGTGCAAAAAATATTTGAAGCTACTCTAAAGTGTTAAAAAAAATTAGATCGACTTTTTAATTATTAAATATTTAAATGGATAGAATCCGTCGTCAGGGACTAATGTTGTTCCACGCTGACTAAAAATGATTGTAGATGACATTATCGATAGGTTGAGAACCGATGATTCTATTTTCTATAATAATGTTATTTGTTGTAGTATCCAATCTTACAACTTATTATTCGGTACAAAATATGTTCTAAGAGCACGTTTAATGCACTATATTATATTGAATAATAATTAATTTAACCTTATTCGGTGTTGGTGCAAATAATACGGGGATTGAATTATTACAAGAATTTTATCCTCATTCAGCTAACTGAATTAAAATATACGCTGAATGATATGGGTTTAGATTAGATTATTTATTCACCATGTCACCAATAATAGGGAAAAATATAGTTGAATTGAAATAATTAAAATTAATAATTACTAAATAAATTTATATATAAGTAAAAAAAATTCTTATGAGTAAAATTCACATATAAGTAAATCCACTCACATGTAAGAAAATTAATTCTAAGTGAATATTCATTTATATATAAATTTATTATAAATAAATAAGTTTTCAAAATTAATAATTTTTTTAGTAATTAAAGTTAAAAATAAGTAAGTTACTTATTTTGATAGTAATGTAATAGATACTTTTTGAAAAAAGTTAGCTTTTTTACTTATAGTAAGAAAAATAATAATTTATCCAAACAAACTTGTAAATTTTTTTACTTAAAAGTAATTTTTTTAAGTTTAGACAAAAACAATCATATTTTTTTTCAATGCTTATAAGGCATTTGGTACTAGACCATAAATGACATATATTAAGCATTGAAAATAAGATATTTATGACTATTTTTGTTTAAACTTTAAAAAAAAATTACTTCTAATTAAACTACGTCAAATATCAATGACATAAATTATTAGCTCACTTTGTTTTTTCTTTTGGTAAATTTATGAACTTCCAAATTGCAAGATTTGGATAAATTCAAAAAAAAATTGGTACTTCTTTTAAAAATATTTTCAAAAAAATGAATAAAGAGAAAAATATTATTATTATTTTCATAAAAAAATATTAATAATTAATCACGGTTATAGAATTCATAGCAGGAAAAAGAAAAAAAAAATAGTTAGGAGAATGTTGAATATAAAATAAACAAATTGAAAAAAGAGAAAAATATTCATTTTTTTGTAAAAAAATATTGGTCAATAATTTTGACTCTAGAGTTTATAGGAGAAAGAAAAAGAAAAGAGAAATATTGCATAAAAAAAAAATCATAGAATGAAAGACTTTGTTTTTTTAAGTCTTCAAAGTTTTGATAATGAATAAGAGATAAATTATGATATCTTTTATTTATACATTGTGTTTTAAAGTTAATATATAGAAAATTTTATAAAAATTTATTAAAAATCATTGATATTTTAAATAGCAGTTTTTAAAAAATTTGAATTGAATATTGCATGAATTTTAAAGACTTTCTAAAAGTCTATATTGAATACTCTATAGGGATGGCAAAGGAGCAGGAGACTTTTGGGAGGCGGGGCGGTGTTCGGGGCGAGGATTGAAAAATTCTCATTTATCGTACCCGTTTAATTAGTTAATTAATTTTTAATATTAATTTTTATTTTTTAAATATAATTTAAATTTTAAAACATAAAAATAAAATAATATAAAAAGATTCGGTGCGAGTTTGGAGAATTCGGAGATGGGGAAGGTGGAGCGGTTTTTTTTGTCATCTCCAATACTCTAAGACTTTTGTAGAGTTTAAAAATCTATATTAAATACACCTAGACTTTTAAGCTCCATAAAAATCTTATAAAATTTCAATTAAAGCTTTATTTGATTTTGTTTAATTTTTTTGCTAAAAAGTTAAAGTCGAAGTCAACTATTAGTTTTAAAGATATATTTTATAGAATCCACAACTTTTATCAAATTTTCAACCACACATTTTATCAATATTTATAAAATTGTACAAAATAATATGATTTTTAGCAAAATTCAACGTCATTAAAAGAAGTACATCCTGTAAAAGAGTCAAAAAGAAGCACTTTTTGTCATTTAAAAACAAAACAGTGGTCTTTCGCATAGCCTAACTAATTCCCATAATGCAATGCCATGACAAATTACATCCCATCTTAATACTTAACATGCACAAATTAAGTTGACATTTCTATATCTTGTTGCCAAAAGGAACAACAATTACAAAATATCTCATATAAAATATAGTATTTATTTGGATTTATTGTAGCTGGGAAAGTGGGGAATAATTGAGGAAGATAATAAACTTTGGATTCGATTCACTTTTGCTGGTCAATGAAAAGAAGTTCAGCCAAAAAACTTTAGGTGGTGTTCTTTTTGCGTTTTAAGTTTTGAATTCATTTTGTGTTTTGTATTTTGAAATTTTTGGAAATATGTTCTTTTTGGTGTTTTCGAAATTGTTTCTAAAAACAAAAAACTCAAAAACGCGTTTTTTTGAATTTTTTTAGAAATTTGGACTTTTTTGAAATTAAAAATAATTACTAATTAAAAATAATTATTGTTGAAAATAAAAATAATTAAAAATTTAGAATTATTTGGAATTAAAAATAATTATTAATTAAAAATAATTAAAAACAATTATTTGGAATTAAATAAATTAAAAACATTTAAAAACAATTAAAAACATTTATTGTTGGAATTAAAAATATGTAATTTCAATTGAAAATATTTAAAAATAATTAAAAACATTTAAAAACAATTATTGTTGGAAATAAAAAGAATTAAAAACTTGGAATTATTTGGAATTAAAAACAAATAAAAACAATTATTTGGAATTAAAAACAATTAAAAACTTTTTGGAATTAAAAATATTTAAAAACAATTAAAAACTCTGAATTATTTGAAATTATTGGAATTAAAAATAATTATATTTGAAATTATTAATATTTAAAAATAATTTAAAACAATTATATTAATTCAAAACAATTAAAAAGGAGCCGTGCATGCTAAGGACTCTAACCCCTGATCTACAACTTGGAATTACAGCGTGTTGACCATTTTGGCAAAAAGCCATGTTTTGTAAAAAAATACGGAAATTAATTAAATTATCATTGTTTTGCTCAGCGTAAAATGGAAAAAAATAATGCCGGATGCTGGACTCGAAACGCGGACCTCATCAACCAAACACGTGTTTTCAACCGTTTTAGAAAATAGCTATATTTTGTACACAAAACGCGAAAATGATCAATTTCCTTTGAAATTTTTTTTGGGTGTTTTGGAAAATGCATTTTCAAAAATGGCAAAGATAACGTGTTGTCACTATTTTCAAAAACACAAAACGAAAAATAGGTTGAAAACACCAAAAAGAACACCCTTAATTTTTTAAATTAAAAGATTTGATTAATTTTTTTTCACTTCAATGTGTGTTCTTGGATATCTCCAATTAATTGGGATTCATTTATCCTTAGTTTGGTAAAGTAGATCAACTCTGCCATTAAACACAAAATATAAATAAATATACATTTCTTTAAATATTTAAATTCTTAGATAAAGGGTTCAACATGCTCTTGATCAATTCTCGCTCGCCGTCTTTCGCTATAATAATTGTTCACAAATCAAGCTTTTAGATAAAAATAAACAAGATTTGAAATTGAGGCGTATGTCGTGTTTCTAACAATTGAAATCTATAGAGCAAAATAATGTCGGAGACATCGTTAAATTGTCGTAAGGAAGAAAAAAAGTAGAGTATAAATAAGTCTTAAACGTGACTTTGATGACAATATTGAATGATATAAAGCTAGAATTATTGTTAAATGTTTTACTCAAAATGAAGACATTGATTATAAATAGACTTTATTACCCATTTCAAAGAAAACTCATTTAGAATCATTACAGTACTAATATCATATTTTGATTTGGAGTTATATCAAGTGGATGTGAAACAATATTTTTAAATGGAAGTTTATATGAATTATTTTTTTTTTTTTATATAAATCAACTTTAGGGCTCTTCTCAGTTAAAGAAACTTCTAGAATGATTGGTGATATACTGACTTATGGAGTTTATATTTTTGATTATGTATATCAATGATATTTTGCTTGCTAGTACTAATCTCGATTGGTCTCAATAAACAAAGAGAATAAATATAGTCTCATGCAATTGAATGAAAAGTACATATGGAGAAACATTCAATATGCATATATTGTAGTGAGCCTAATACATGTTCAATCTTGTATCATATCAGATTTACCATGTTGGATGACTTGATAATAGATTACCCACATTTAACTATTTATTTCTATTATGTGAAGGGATAATATGTTATAGAAGTGGATAACAACCTGCCATTACTTCATCTATTATGAACGCTAAATTTGTAGTATGCTTTGAGACTACAAATTAATATTACGGTTGCATAATTTTATTTTAGGACTTGTTGAGATTCTGCATTTGTGATTTTTTCCAATAACAAGAAGTATTGTAATAGTGTTAAATTATGGAATTAAAATACTTTGTCATTAAGGATTGAGTTTATAAACAAAAAATTTCAAATGAACATGAAAACATCAACTTATGATTGGGATTCGTGACTGAAAGGACTACCACCAAAGACTATAAGTGGATATGTAAAAAGCATGAATCTTAGTTGTAACATCCTTACTTCATAGAATATTTAAATCATGTCTTTGATACCACTATAATAACTGTCACGCTTTAATTCTGGGCATGCATTCTAAAATAGTGTTTATTTTTATTTTTGAAAATATAATCAAATTTTAGCTCTTATAAATATATTTAATTAAAGTCAATAATAAAATTAAATCTGAACAATGGAAGTAAAATATAATATCTACCGCTTTGATATATAGTCAAAATAATTTTTCTTTAGAACTGGTAGTGACGCCGCCATGTATTTATAATATCAACGCAGTGGTCTTAGTCTTGCTATTGGTAGGAGTGCTCCATTATATGGTCATCCTGGTGAGCCACATTTATTATTTGTTTCCAATAACAATGACTTTGCTTCTATGTTTTAGATGCCATCAAAGTTTTGTAGGAATATCTAAATTTGAATTGACTATCCAAGTTGGTCTACTTTATCAGTTCTCATTTTATCAAGAATAGAGAAATATACCAAAATTAATATGGTCAGACGTGGTAGCGAAAATTTTGATTTCATTGCATTTTTTTGTAGATGTATTCATATATAAGATTTAATTTATGAATGCAGAAATGAAGATACTGAGATACATGTGTAACCACACTAGAATTCGTAAAATATAAATTGAAAGTACAAGTCAACAAGTGGAGGTGACCCCAATTGAGGACAAATCAATGGAAGTATGTCTTAGATGGCTAAACCTAAGAAGCTCCAATGCAAGAGCAATGCACTCCCAGTGAAGAATGTTAAAAGAGGGAGACAGACCAAAAGTGAAGCAGTTGCATTTGATTTTACTGACTTTGACCTGTGGTAGAAGTGCTACGAGTCGAATGGAACGATATAAAGGATTCATGGAAAAAATAGCTTATTAGGAATGAAGTTGTAGTTTTTAATTTTCCGAATGCAATTGGAAAGATGATGAGCCGTTTTCTTACTATGCTTCAATAGGAGTTTTCATATCTGGAAAGAGATGATGCATTGTAATCCACTTTAATGCATTGCTGCCAGTGACAACCAACAGTGCAAAGCTTAGACATTTCACTTCAATTTCCATTGTCATCCCTAGGTAAACCTTTAATTATGGAAGTGTCTCCGGCTTCATTACACCACAAGATTGCTGCAATATCTTGGTGGGCGATTTCTTTATATTTTTCTTTTTTTTGGGAGGGTGGGGGTGGGGGAAGAAAGCTATATTATACAAGAACAAGGTTCCTGAGCTGTCCTTTTTAAATTGATAATCTAAATTCCCTTTTGGCTTGCAAATTGAAGTGAATCTTAGTATCACAAAACATTTTTATATATAAAAGAATGGAATTAATTGAAGATATATACAAGGTTAATAAATTTAATTTGACAAGAAGAATAAATAATCTTACTATAAGCTCAGAAGTTCCTAGAGCTGAAAACTCTTCCACATATTTGATTGATATTGAGAATCATATGGAGAATTAACATTTCATCTGATTAATGCTTTGGAAGAGAAAATGTATCTCCATTAGAAAATAGAATAAAACATTGAAGAGCAATAACTATTATACTTACGTCGTGATAGTCTTTTGAAACACAATCTGGGAAATTTGGTTGCAATAGCAAATCCTCAAGAAGACAATGTAAATCATTATAAAGTGATGCATCTTGAATACTTATTGCAAATGTTCTAAAAGCTATTCTGCACTTAGTTAAGCAAGAAAAGAATCTAAGTCAGAAAACAAATTTAAAATGTCTGAATTTAATTTGGTAGAAAACAAACAATTTTGGTTGTAGTGAATCACGTTAATTGTTAGATGCAAATTGGCTGTAATAAACTGTAGAAGGTTATTAGAAGTGGAACCTTTAGACTGATCTATTGCTTTCAGTTAGATGAGCAAAAATTCATCAGATACAGCATATGATTATGTAAAAGTTACAGATCTGTATCATTTGATCCGCATTTCTTTTTGCCTTTCAGAGGTTACTCTGAATGACGATCTTTAGCATACACTTCTAGAATTTGATTATTGATACATTTTCAGCACAGCTATGCCAGAAACAAAACCGCTAAGGCGTTCTGAGGTGACACAGAAACTTAAGGATTTCATTGGTTACACTCTTGACATCAAGCCATCTCAAATTGAGCACAAGGATGCTGGGCAAGGTTTATATATAGATGGTGAAGCTGATGTAGGTTCTGTAATAGCTATTTACCCTGGTGTGGTATACTCACCAGCATACTACCGATTTATACCGGGATACCCGAGAGTTAATTTGCAAAATCCTTATTTGATCACAAGGTATGACGGAACTGTAATTAACGCACAGCCGTGGGGTTCCGGGAGTGAAACTCGTGAAATATGGGACGGCTTAAGCGTTCCAGAACCTGGACCAAATGCCGAGCCTGCTGGAAATGGTTCAGATCGAATTTGGAAGCTGCTTAGTAAACCTTTGAATGGCACACAAGTGGGATGGAAGGGAGAAGTGTTGGAGCGGAGAAACCCTTTAGCCTTTGCTCATTTTGCCAATCATCCTGCAAAGGATATGGTCCCAAACGTTATGGTCTGCCCGTATGACTTCCACTAACTGAGAAGAATAGGAGAACCTATATACCAAACATATCATTTGGAACGGAGAGGAGGTAAGAATGAAGAAGTTCGGTACTTTCTGGTTCAAATCTTGGAGATCAAGCAGCAATGGGTCCGAAATCCCTATTCTCAAGACACTCGTTCTTGTGGCTACAAGAGCAATTTGTAATGAGAAGGTGCTTTTAAACTACAGATTAAGCAACTTGAAGCGTCGGCCATCGTGGTATACTCTAGTGGACGAGGAAGAAGATCGAAGGAGGTGGAGCTAGATAAATCAGTCAGAGTGATTCACCTTCAGCGTAGGCTTTCATATCTTTTTGGTGTAAACTTGCTTCACTTGAGTTTGACTTGAGCTGTAGTTTTTTCTTCCCTCATTACGATTCACTTGTTAAAATTTCGGTTGGCCTGTATCGTTTTGGCAGGGTAACAGTTTTGTGTTAGATAATATTATTGTCCACAGATCATTAGATTGCTTTCAAAAAGTCATAATCACAAGTTACTGTGGTGGTTGAATATTGTCCACAGATTGTTAGGAATGTTTTGTCCATTTTTCCTTAGTCAGAGGTATTGTATTGCTTAGGATTCCTATGTTAAAAGGATAAAATGTCACATTGTTTAAATACTAGTATACCGTTTTTCTTTGCAATAGAATTCGACCGTAGCATAAGATTTTAATGAATCGAAGGGTTGTGAAGAATATGTTGAAGATTGAGAGAAAAAAAGTTTTGTTTGGTGTGGTGGGGTGGGGTGGGGTGGGGTGGGGTGGGGTGGGAGAGGGGGTTAAGAATATGGAAAAGAATATGGAGAAATAGAAAAATTGAGAGAGATATGTATTTTAGTTTGAAAGGGATGAAGACGTAGTGACATACATACTATTTTTTTTTGCCTCTGGTAGAGAAACCTCCCTACAGTCAGTGATAAAAATAATAATCGATGTATAAGGGTCTTGGACTACTCATCTTAGGGCTTGTTCGGTAGAGTTTTTTTTGTTACTTTTTGACTTTTTAAATTTTTTTGTAGTGTAAAAATAGTTGAAAAGTCAAAAATTGTAGGCAAAAAAATAGATTTTTTTGGAAAAAAACTCTACCGAACATGACCTTAGTAAACGTTACTTTTGAAAATAGAAATCTAAAATTTAATGTGGTATTCAAGCTCAACAAATTTAAATGCAAAATTGTTTAAAAGTTCAAAAGAGTGGTTAAATTTTAAGAATAGTATTCTCAAACAAATCACTATATTATGAGATATGTTAAGTATAAAATTTTATTGTTGCTTGAATACGAAAATAATTTCAATTTAGGGTTAATTACACTAATGGTCCACATTCTTTCAAGTTTGTAACGATTTCATCCACATTCTTTTTTTAACACATATCATCTCAATTCTTCCATTTATTCTCACAGAGGATCCCCAAATCACTATTTTTCACTATTCTGACAATTATATGACAATTTTACCCCTTGACTTAAATAAATCAAAATAATAAGAAAAAAATACAATGAAAACATTACAATTGGGTCCTTAACCTTTACAAAAATACAAATAAATCCTAAACAATTTTATTTTATTCAAATTAGTGTTCATCCCCAACTCAAAGAAATCATCTTTTCCCACCCCACCCCACCCCACCCCACCCCACCCCATCACATGAACAAATTGGCAAGTGTGTCCCACGTTACCCAGCGCGTAAAATAGTGCAATCTATATTCCCACTATATATAAAGCCCCTCTCCTTGGGGAGGTGAATAATTCAAATCGGAAACTTTGTAAGTTTGCTGGCCTGTTGCACCATCGGTGCCACCCTCTCCTTCGCCCTGTGCACGTGCATTTTCTTCTTCATCCAACGGGTTGTTATCAACCTGAGGCATATCCTCTATCTGAGGAACACCGTCATCACCTCCAGCAGCAGGACCTCGATTCAGAAAAGGGACGTCGACAAATTCTTCCTCTGCACTGAAAGATGGTGGTGGAAATGCCCCTTTCCATCCACGATTTGGATGAGATCTCACGTGTCCAAATAATGCCTTAGCCGATACAAATGGTTTACTGCAAACAGTACACTGGAAGGGATTTCCCCTTTCGGGTGCAGGACGACCACTTGCTGGTGCACCTTCCATTACTCATTTTCTTATTATGGGGTTTCCATCCACCCTCAACCGACTGCATTGCCGCCGCCGCTTCTACCCACGGGAATTGCTTGCGCCCCAAAGAACGCAATACCACTTATATTTCCACTTATATAAAGCCCCTCTCCTTGGTTTGGCTGAAAGAGGATATTACATTTCGGGCAAATTTTATTCAATTTACTCTCGAACGTCAAGTTCTTTGGTGAAGTATTTGACATGATGGCGAAAAATCTAGAGTAAGTGTTTCCGAGAATGGTGAGGTATTTGACATGATGGCGAAAAGGGAGGTGGCAAGGAGGCGGCATGCAACAGAGATGAGAGTTGGGGAGGCGCGTTGAGTGCGTTTGGCGGTGATGAAGGGGCCTTCAAATACGCCACCAGGATGAGTGATTTTAGAGGAAGGAATAAAATTGTTTATGATTTATTTGTACTTTTGAAAAAGTTAAGGGCCCAATTGCAATGTTTTCATTGTATTATTTTTTTCTATTATTTTGATTTATTTAAGTCAAGGGGTAAAATTGTCATAAAATTATCAGAATAGTGAAAAATAATGATTTAGGGACCCTCTGTGAGAATAAATGAAAGAATGAAGATGATATCTGTTAAAAAAAAGAATGGAGAATAAATCGTTACAACTTGAAAAAATAGAGATCATTAGTGTAATTAACCCTTCAATTTATAAAGATTCAAGCATCAAGCTACTCTGTTTAATAAAATTGATTTTTTAAAATAGAATCTCAATCTTCAATAATTCATTGAATATGCTTATAAAATATCTTTTGAAGTTGGTAGAAAACTTTGACTACAAAAGTTATGTAATGAATTTTTTATAATACATATATATCAATGACTTGTGGACTCGCGTTGCTTTCCTAGGCACAAGAGTGTATATATATTAAAAAAAAAAAAAAAAAAAAATATTGCTGCGATTGATTCTTGAAATAAAACTGGGCTGTTATGGTGAAGTGTTCCTCACGGTTAACTGGTTAATATAGATTATTTTTAGCAGTTCATTAATTCTTATGCTTTAAGAAAAAGCTGGAAATATGACATGTGTATTATCTATTCATGTCTACAAAAACCTGTCTGCGACTAAGGATGTGACATACGAAAACAACTTAATTATTTCCATAATTGAAAATTATGTTTCAGCATTTTGGCAATCTATAAACTCCCTTTTTCAATAATATTTTAATACTTTGTTTCGTAAGTATAAGATACTAGAATTTCTTAAAATATGGTGGTCGGCCGTTGTTAATTCTTAATTTGGTCCTTATCTAGCGTACGTATTTGAGACAAAAAAAATAAATTGTCGTACACGTTATATATGTAGACGTGGTAGATTTGATCAATTATAATTATAGAATTAAAAGTAGAATTAATTGTATGGAGCTCAATAATGAATTGATGTATCGATTTCATCAATCTTGACTGAATTAAGGCAATAGTATTTGTTTAGTCAAAATGAAACCCTTACCGCGTACGGCTTATAATGATGAATCCAGGTAAAATGCCAAATAGAACCGTTGGCAGATTTAGATTTGAAATTCAAATAAATAAAAATTATTTTTTGAAGAGTTGTATACAACTTGCAACATTATACATAGTGACATTTACCAAAGTTTGAACTAATTCTGGCGAGCTGGAACGCTGCTGTCCCTATAACTTTAATCATCAATTAATTCTTCGGTGAGCTCTTTTTTATTTCCTTACCCTGAAAGTCTATATATAAGAGTAAAAGTTGAAAAGTTCAAACGAAACAATCAAATTTTAAAATTAGTGTTTTCAAACGAGTCACTATTTTATAGAGACATTCATGTTAATGGTAACTCTTACATCTAGAGGTGTCAATCCGGGACTCGACCCGCTTTCGATGAAGTCTGGTGACGGCCTGCATTAGAAAAAGCCCGTGCTATGACGAGTTGTGAGTCAGGTCAACTCAGTCCATGAAAATTGAACACGAGTCCGACCCACCCGTTGGCCCATCCGGATCGAGCCCATATGGACCGCGGTTCGACCCGTATGAATAAAAAATTAATTTTTTTTAAATTACTAAAAAAAATTAGTAACCTATTATAGGACCCGTTTGACAGAGATTATAAACTAGTTTATAAACCAATATTGGTTCATTTGACCAATATTGGTTTATTTGAGTTGAAATTGTTGACTTTTCATGTTAAAAGTAGGTTGAAAAGTCAAAAATGACGGCTGAAAAAAACCAAAATGGATTTTTAATCCCTATCAAACAATGCCATAATTCAATCAAAATGTTTATTCATTTACACCTATTTTTAAAAAAAAATTATTTTTATTTATGACTTTCTGGCAACAACAAGCTGCTTTTTAACAAAGCAACCTGCTACTGCTCCATTATGTGATAGCTGCTCGCAGCATAATTACTTTATGGCAAAGAGTCATATGGCTCTCTGCCATTTGTATTTTATTTTTTATTTGTATTTATTTTTAATTATCTAACCGCTGGCCCGTAGGAGGTTGACCCGCCCGGGCCCGCCTCCCCGGCCAGTGAACCGCCCATCCGTTTCACGATCCAGCTCGGTCCGTGATTTCGGTTCGAGTCGGGTGGGCCGATGCGGGTTTGGCCGGCCCGCTCGTCTTAATACATCTACTCACATCACTTAAATATATTCAAAATTTTCTTAATAAGCTCACAATCCATGCACAGTAGATAATAATATGTTAAAAATAACATTAATGATGGTAACAATGTCGTTTAAAGAAAATTATAAAAGAGGCATAAAATAATCGTCATTATATTTGTATAGAGTGGTAATATCAACTAGAGTGTCACGGAAAATTATATTCGCACATATTAATATCTCATCTAAAATAAATTCATAATTATCTATATCAAATTTGTTCATTAAATATTGATGTGACCGTCTTTTATTTTGGTTTGGCTTATCTCTAAATTTTATTTTTGTAAATTCTTTCCATTGACATAAACTTAACTAGTCAAAAAACGTGAATTGCATATTTTTCAAAAAATCTATATACATAACATGTCATCAACAATTAATATATCGAGAAATTCTTAAGATATTTTAAGTACGTGGCATATATTCTTTAATTCTTAAGTGACGAGATTGCTACGTACCAATATACAATGTTGACATTAAATGAAGACTATGTTTAATATATTACACATAAACCTCTTCAATTAAAGCAAAAATATTTAATTATCTAGACAATAAATTCAACATGCAAATGATTGTGAAATGATGAAGGATGGATAGTGAAAGCAAGAGCAATTTAGACCATGAAATTTCCTTTGATTGGTATGAAAATTAAATATTAAGGCTTAAAATCGAGATAATGCAAATATAAATATATAACTGCTTCTCATTAAGTGATTAACATGAATTAATTGTGCATAGACTCACGATTTATCAAAGACCGTAAGGAAGATTTTCAGTTCCACTCACACAAAAAGACACATACGTCTATCTTCGCCCTCTTAATTTTTGTTTTCAATTTCTTCAAATCTCTTTTCTCGAGTCTCTTTATCTTCACCATTGTTCTCTAAATCTTTCTTTTTTAACTTTGTTTCTCTTATTAATCTCTATTTATTTTTCTACGGGCAGATTCCACCGATAAACAGTATACTAATTTATTTTTAATAATAAAAAAATATTAGATCCCAATATTTATAAGCACGCCTAAGCGTGATCTAAGTAAAAGGCGGCATATTTTGAATAGTGATTAATTGGAGGCCAAGCGAGCTCAAACGCGCGCCTAGTTGTCCTGCTTGATGATGACATGATTAAGACACAAGTCACTGTCTTTATTTGTTTTAATTATATTATTATACCAATCTAATGTATACAACTTGATCACAACTTTATAAGTAATCACAACTTTATACGTAATACGTGTGTGTGCTCATATATATATATATATGGATGCTACATACAGAACCAAACCATACAATACATTTTACAAGCTTCTCTATAGCTGCTCTAGCCTCCCACCCCACCCCACCCGAGCATCTCCCTCTTCCTCCCTCCCTCTCTCTCTCTCTCTATATATATATACACACACAGACACACAGAGAGAAACTTAACTTAGATAGAAAGGGAAAAGAAAAAATGGGTTTTATTGATCATATTTCAGAATTGTGCTCAGTTACAAGCACAAGAAAGAGCAAGCGCAAGCCAATGCAGGTAATCAAGTCAACTTAACCCAGTTTTTGTTTAGATGATTATTGTATCACGTTCAAAAACGAATGTCTAATGGTTTGGAACTGGCATACAGACAGTGGAAATAAAGGTGAAAATGGATTGTGATGGCTGCGAAAGAAGAGTTAGAAATTCCGTTTCCTCCATCAAAGGTTTAAATCCCTCTCCCTCTCCCTCTCTCTCTCTCTCACACAAGAAATGGCATGAAGCAACGAAAAAGTTTAGACATCACCAGTCTAGATACAGTGGCTCTATTGGATAATAAATTGGGAGGCTAACTGCTACATAAATTGGTGACTCGTAAATGATACATAACAAGTTTAATTAAGTTTTTGTCCCCCAATTGTTTGGCTCTGAGATGTGATAACAATCATAACATATAAGGTTTAAGCTATTCTTTTGAACTACGTATATATGTTCATATTTTAAAAGATAGAATACAAAGAATCAAAATTAAATTTGTGCATTTATTTACTAGAGACGCGACGTCTACTATCAACTCCCAAATTTGACCTTTAGGGTTTGATTGAGAGTTTTGAATTATCGGTTACGAGAGTTTTTTAAATTACTGATTTTAGACATTTATGAGGAGAACGATTTTAGATAGTTTTTAGCAATGGTTTTTGAAATGGTCTTGCCCATGTTTGAGAGTTTATTATCCAACGTTTCTAAAAGTTTTTTAAAATAATCAAATTACATATATGTCAATATATAAAAAAAATTAAAATTTTAAAAATTTTATATATCTACCTCTCATTGAAAATATAAAATTAAATTTATGTTCTTGCATATGTTTTTTCTTTTGCATAGGTTTTTTTATTTTTACAAATATTAAGTTAGAGTAGTTATGAAAATAATTGTTTGAGAAGGGGTAAAATTGAAAAAAAATTTGAAGAACGGCAAACCACCATCGATTTGGGGGTTGACATATACACTCCAAATTATACTACACCAGTTTTGGACGGTTTAAAAACTGCTCAAAACTGGTACTCTAAAAAACTAACAAACTCCCAGGCATGCCCTTATAGTCTTTGGGTATGAAAGTACACCTTGTTGATCTGGTGGGAAAATATATAATTTCTATCTTCTATATAAAATTTTATATTATTTTGTCCATAAAATAAGTTGATGAGTGTTGAAAAATCCAATATTATCTCATGAAATTTTTTAACAGAGTCGGACCAAACATAGTCTAAAAATCGACATCAATATTTATTACACGGTTAATTATAACTTCGAAGGATAGCTACACTATCATTTTCATTCTATGTGTGTATTTTCCACCACTATATATATATATATATTAATGTAAGTACTTTGTCAATTATTATTATTATTATTATTATTAATTGTCAATATCATTAATTACTAATGCTTTGGTTTTACATAGGTGTAAAATCAGTGAATGTAAATCGAAAGCAAAGCCGGGTAACAGTAAGTGGTTACGTGGAGCCAAACAAGGTCTTAAATAAAGTGAAGAGCACTGGAAAGAAAGCTGAATTTTGGCCATATGTTCAATACAATTTGACGTATTATCCATATGCTCCAGGAGCATATGATAAAAAGGCACCTTCTGGGTACGTTAGAAATGTTGCACAAGCATATCCAAGCCCTAATGCTCCTGTTGAGAAGTACACAACACTTTTCAGTGATGAAAATGCTAATTCATGTTCAATTATGTGAAGTGATGAATTCAATTAATTTTTATAGGTTTCATTATATATTTTTAATTTAATTAGGTTAGTCCAACTGCAGAATTTTGTTAGTGGTTTTGGATTTTAAAAAAATTTGTTAGTGGTTTGTTTGTACGTAGAATGAGCTTGTTACGTATAAGATATGTTACTATAGTTAAATTTATAATAGTAATCTTTGTTTGATGTATATGAAGTTCCTCTAATCATGTTTTTTTTTTTGGCTAAATATGACTTGAAATACTATTAATGCCCTTTGATGACATGTTTATTAAAGAGTAGATATACAAAATAAAATGTTTACATCCGTAGTGTAATGGTGCGGAATGAAGCGTGATAGAGGGTTGGAGAGATGGCCGCACGTTGGGCGATTCTGTTAATTAAAGTAATAGTAAAATCATACGTTTAATAACAAATCGATTTTTTAACAGGCAAGTAGAATATTGTGTTCGACAGGGACCGATGTGCTACAGAAATAATAAGGGGGGGTGTGAATGTCAAAAGAATAGAATGAGGACTCGTTGTTACTAATGTAATAGGTTGGGGTGCAATGTTGAAATTTCCCAGAAATTTATGTTATTTTCTGTTTATTTTAACTTAGGTATAACAGTTTTTTATTTTATTTTTTCTCGAAAACCTCTTAGACATGAAATAGTACTTGAAGACTATTTGTGCCATTTTTTACGACAAACTCACAATGCAAATAATGTATCTATTTGGGAGTGCAAAAAATATTTGAAGCTACTCTAAAGTGTTTATTAAAAAAAAAAAATCTTAAAAAAATAAATCGAACTAATGTTGTTCCAAATTGTTATAGGTTGAGGACTACGCTGGCTAAAAAGATTGTAGACGACATTGCAACCACATCGATAGGTTGAGAACCGATGGTTCTATTTTCTATAATAATATTATTTCTTGTGATATACAATATTACAACTTATTATTCGGTACAAAATATGTTCTAAGAGCACGTTTAATTTACTATATTATATCGAATAATAATTAATCTAACCTTATTCGGTGTTGGTGCAAATAATACGTGGATTGAATTATTACAAGAATTCTATCCTCATTCAGCCAACTGAATCAAAATTATACGCTAAATTATATGTGTTTAGATTAGATCATTTATTCACCATGTCACCAATAATAAGGAAAAATATAGTTGAATTGAAATAATTAAAATTTCTAATTACTAAATAAATTTATATATAAGTAAATTAACTTATAAGTAAAATTCACATATAAGTAAATCCACTTACATGTAAGAAAATTAATTCTAAGTGAAATATTCATTTATATATTAATTTATTATAAATAAATAAGTTTCAAAATTAATAATTTTTTTAGTAATTAAAGTTACAAATAAGTTACTTATTTTGATAGTAATGTAATAGATACTTTTTGAAAAAAATTAACTTTTTTACTTATTGTTACCACACGATTACGACATGGCTGCCACGTCAGCACAGACCCCATTCAAGCCCAGT
Source organism: Forsythia viridissima (assembly GCA_030279155.1). NCBI lineage: Eukaryota > Viridiplantae > Streptophyta > Magnoliopsida > Lamiales > Oleaceae > Forsythia > Forsythia viridissima. The sequence continues at coordinate 39,399,589 of CM059041.1, read as the reverse complement.
AAGGGCCCAGTTCATAATCTGTCAAGAACTCTATCTGGGACCTGCTAGGGCCTTGGAAGGGCCCGTCACACGCGTGAGCCTTCGGCAGCCAGAAATCTGCGAGTCATGTGGAGGGCCTCGGCGCCCGCATGCGAACCATAGGGCCTCGCCAGGCCACGCATCATTCGTAACCAGCGAGCAGCTCGATATGCCAGGACAACCAGAGAAGTAATTAAAGAAAGATTGCGTTGGATTGGGCGCATGAATCTCCACAAGGAAACACAATCATGATCTCCTAAAAACATACAATGTGATAAACTCAAGGAAGGAATGCAATCTCGGGTATCTTTATCACATAAGGAAGGAGGATCCGATTGAAGACCGAATTGATTTGTCTTCCAAATCAATTAGAATTCCTGCGCTATAAATACAACGTCTCCAGTTGTTTCAAGGTACGCACTGTTTATGCTTAAGAATCCCACCCTAAACTCTGCTCAAATCTCTGCCTGCTTGTCTCTCCCACACCCTTTTTTTTCCCGCCCCCGTGTATCTCCCATATACCGGCAATTGACTTGATCGTCGGAGTGCCAACGATCGCCGGACCTTTTTTCTCCGAAGATCTTGGTGCCTAACGGTCGTATTTATAAGTAAAAAAAATCCTTATTAGTAAAATTCACATATAAGTAAATCCACTTACATGTAAGAAAATTAATTCTAAGTGAAATATTCATTTATATATTAATTTATTATAAATAAATAAGTTTCAAAATTAATAATTTTTTTAGTAATTAAAGTTACAAATAAGTTACTTATTTTGATAGTAATGTAATAGATACTTTTTAAAAAAAATTAACTTTTTTACTTATTGTTACCGCACGATTACGACATGGCTGCCACATCAGCACATGCCCCATCCAAGTCCAGTAAGGACCTAGTTCATAATCTGTCAACAACTCTATCTGGGCCCTGCTAGGGCCTTGGAAGGGCCCTTCACACGCGTGAGCCTTTGGCAGCCAGAAATCCGCGAGTCATGTGGAGGGCCTCGGCGCCCGCATGCGAACCATAGGGCCTCGCCAGGCCACGCATCATTCGTAACCAGCGAGCAGCTCGATATGCCGGGACAACCAGAGAAGTAATTAAAGAAAGATTGCGTTGGATTGGGCGCATGAATCTCCACAAGAAAACACAATCATGATCTCCTAAAAACATGCAATGTGATAAACTCAAGGAAGGAATGCAATCTCGGGTATCTTTATCACATAAGGAAGGAGGATCCGATTGAAGACCGAATTGATTTGTCTTCCAAATCAATTAGAATTCCTGCGCTATAAATACAACGTCTCCGGTTGTTCCAAGGTACGCACTTTTTATGCTTAAGAATCTCACCCTAAACTCTGCTCAAATCTCTGACTGCTTGTCTCTCCCACACCCCTTTTTTTCCCGCCCCCGTGTATCTCCCATATACCAGCAGTTGACTTGATCGTCGGAGTGCCAACGATCGCCGGACCTTTTTTCTCCGGAGATCTTGGTGCCTAACGGTCGTCCTAGTGTGCAGGTAACATACGAGCTGACAGAGGAAGTGACTGGAGATCTGTTGGCACGTGGACTGGTGCAGGTTCAGACGTCAACACTTATAGTAAGAAAAATAATAATTTATCCAAACATACTTGTAAAAAAAATTACTTAAAAGTAATTTTTTAAGTTTAGACGAAAATAATCATATTTTTTTCAATGACATATATAAGCATTGAAAAATAAAATATTTATGACTATTTTTGTTTAAACTTAAAAAAAAACTTACTTTTGAGTAAACTACGTCAAATTTCAATGACTATTAGCTCACTTTGTTTTTTCTTTTGGTAAAATTATGAACTTCCAAATGGCATAATTGTAGATAAATTCAAAAAATTATGGTACTTTTTTAAAAAATATTTTCAACAAAATGAATAAAGAGAAAAATATTATTTTTATTTTCATACAAAAATATTGATAGTTAATCACAGTTATAGAGTTTATAGAAGGAAACAGAAGAAAGAGAAAAAAAAATAGATGAGAATATTGAAGAGGAAAAAAAATACATTGAAGAAAGAGAAAATTATTAATTTTGTTGCAAAAAAAATATTGGTCATTAATATTGACTTTAGAGTTTGTAGAAAGAAAAAGAAAAGAGAAATATTTCATAAAGAAAAAAATAATGGAATAAATTTTTTTAAAAGTCTTTAAAAGTCCTGAGAATGAATAAGAGAGAAATTATGATATCTTTTATTTATACAATGTGTTTTAAAGTTAGTACATAGAAATTTTATAAAAATTATTAAAAGTCATTGATGTTTCGAATACCAGATTTTAAAAAGTTTTAATTAAATATTGCATAACTTTTAAAAACTTTTTAAAAGCCTATATTGAATACTCTATAGGGATGGCAGCGGGGGTGGGGTGACCATTACCATCCCTGCCCAGTCGGAGATTTTTGAGAGGCGAGACGGGGATTGAAAAATCCTTATTTGTCATGCCCATTTAATTAATTAATTAATTTTAATATTATTTTTTATTTTTTAAATATAATTTAAATTTTAAAATATAAAAATAAAATAATATAAATAGATTCGGGGCGTGTTCTGAGAATTCAGGGAGGGAGAAGGTGGGCTGGGTCGGGGAAAGATTTTTTGTTATCCCTAATACTCCAATACTTTTATAGAATTTAAAAATCTATATTAAATACACTTAGATTTTTAAGCTTCAAAAAAAATCTTATAAATCTTAATTAAAGCTTTATTTGATTTTGCTTAAAATTTTAGAAAAATAGCATATTTTGTCTCCAACGTTTCAAAAATGTTGGATATGTATATACTTCTAACCTTTAAAAATAGTACTATACATCCTTAACGTTTGAAGAAATAGGCATGATAGGCCCCTAACGACATAATCCATTCATTTTAGATGTCAAGGTCAAATAAAAAGATAAAATTACCCCTCCCTTTAAATAAGCAAAAAACAAAAGGCAAAAGAAAAAAGAAAAAAAATGAATAAAAATATAACCAAATATACAAAAAAAAAAAAAAAATGAAGAATAACAAATAACCCTCTTTTTCTTTCTTCCTCGACCACCACCTACCTTACCAATATTGTTCTTCTACTTCCACTTCCTTCCTTCGCCACCACTGCACTCACAATCACGTCGCTACTGCACGGCTCAAGATATACACATATGGTAGTGAACAAGGTGAAAGAAAAACCAAATTACTCATGTGAAGCATAAAAATAATCAAATTCTTGAGATATCCAGATGATAAAAGCCAGCAAATTAATCAAGTAAATAAGATAATCATAAAATTAGCATCTTTGTCAAGAATTCTTTAGCTTTTACTAATCATAAAATTGGCTTTTTTGCACGAATAGTCCCTATCGTTTGCCCTTACTACGGATTGAGAATACATCTTTCTATTTTTGGCAATAACGTCATTATTTCAACCTTTTTTGGCACAAATAGTCCTTTCTGTTAGTTTTCGTTCAATTCCTCTGTTAAATGAACGCATGTAGTGCACAATTTGATCCTAGAATAAATTTGGACATAAAACATAAAGGAAAAATTACAGCAAATGTCCAAAATCTTTCAAAAAAGTGTCGAAAAGTCCCCAAATCTTTTAATCCTAAAAATGGGTCCCAAACTTTTAAATAAATGTAAGCTTGAAGGATCTCTTGGCGAATTTCGTTCAAATGTTCGTTAGTTGACCAAAAGTCAATAGTCCGACTTTAATTTGACCGACTTTAGAGCATGTTTGCATTATTTTTTTAAACTATTTTTTTCTCAAACTCATTTTTAACCACATATTTTATGGGATCCACAACTTTTATCAAATTTTCAATCACACATTTCATCAATTTTTTTATTCAAAATCTCGTAAAAAACTACTTTTACTTTTAAACTCCATCAAGCATGTAATTAATAAGAAAAACATACTCTTTTCATATTTCCTTATTTCAAACAATTAAAATATAAGAAACAAAAACAAAAGCAGGCGCTCTGGTCCATAGGTGGCTTTTGTTCTTAGCGCCACCCTTCCAGGGCCGGATTAAGGGCAATGTTAAGAAGCTCCGTACCCAGCACGAGAAGTCATTTAAAGAATCCCAAAAACAAAACTCGATAAAAAATTCTGCCGTTTTTCCCTCACTGTCTCCGGTGCCTGTGACAAATAAGAGAATTCGGATTGTGGGGTTGGTCTATGAAGAAGAGGAGGAAAACGAATCTAAGAGGAAAATTAGGAGAGGGGCAGTCACGAAGTTGGGGGATGATTTCGATAGGGTGCCACGTGAGTGTGGGATGGAAAGGAAAATCAGAACTCTAGCGTAGAACAACGGTGGCAACGAGGAATTTGCCTCGAGAATAAGGAATTAAAGAAAAAATGTTGGATCTGCATTAGCTGCTGCTGTAGTGGTGGCGGATGTAGGAGGTGTGGGTGGAAGAAGAAAATTAGTGGGGTAGGTGGTGGTTGGGGAACAAATGGATGGATTTTGTCATTAACGACCTATCATGCCTATTTCTTTGAATTTTGATGATGTATGTTGCTATTTTTAGAGGTTATAGGGTATTTTTCCAATGTTTTTGAAAAATTGGAGACGAAACATGCTATTTTCTTTAAAAATTTTGTTAAGAAGTTGAAGTCGAACCCACACATTTTATCAACTTTTCAACCACACATTTTATCAACTTTTATAAAATTATACAGAAATTATGATTTTTAACAAAATCCAATGACATGAAATACATCCCTAAAGATTGCATTATATTCTTACTCCCAAAAATCTGGGATCATCCTGTAAAAGAGTCAAAAAGAAGCATTTTTTTGTCATTTTAAACAAAACAGTGGTCTTTCGCATAGTCTAACTAATTCCCATAATGCAATGTCATGACAAATTACACAAATTAAGTTGACATTTCTATATCTGGCTGCCAAAAGGAGCAACAATTACAAAATATCTCATATAAAATATAGTATTTATTTGGATTTATAGTAGCTGGGAAAGTGGGAGACTAATTAAGGAACATAAACTTTGGATTCGATTCACTTTTGCTGGTCAATGAAAAGAAGTTCTGCCAAAAAATTTTTAATTTTTTAAATTAAGATTTGATTAATTTTTTTTTTCACTTCAATGTGTGTTCTTGGATATCTCCAATTAATTAGGATTCATTTATCCTTCGTTGGGTAAAGTAGATCAACTCTACCATTAAACACAAAATATAAATAAATATACATTTCTTTAAATATTTAAATTCTTAGATAAAGGGTTCAACATGCTATTGATCAATTCTCGCTCGCCATCTCTCGTTATAATAATTGTTCACAAATCAAGCTTTTAGATGAAATAAACACGATTTGAAATTGAGACGTATGTCGTGTCTCTAACAATTGAAATCTATAGAACAAAATAAAGTCGGAGACATCGTTAAATTGTCTTAAGGAAGAAAAAGAGTAGAGTATAAATAAGTTTTTAAGACTAAATGTGACTTTGATGGTAATATTGAATGATATAAAGCTAGAATTATTGTTAAATGTTTTACTCAAAATGAAGACATTGATTATAAATAGACTTTATTACTCATTTCAAAGAAAACTCATTTAGAGTCATTACAGTACTAATATCATATTTTGATTTGGAGTTATATCAAGTGGATGTGAAACAATATTTTTAAATGGGAGTTCAGATGAATTTTTTTATATATATAAACCAACTTTAGGGCTTCTCTGTTAAAGAGAAGGACCACATGATATATGTGAACTTAAGAAATTAATATACACATATTAAACAAACTTCTAGAATGATGGTGATATACTGACTTATGGAGTTTATATTTTTGATTATGTATATCAATGATATTTTGCTTGCTAGTACTAATCTCGATTGGTCCCAATAAACGAAGAGAGTAAATATAATCTCATGCAATTGAATGAAAAGTACATATGGAGAAACATTCAATATGCATTTATTGTAACGAGCCTAATATATGTTCAATCTTGTATTATATTAGATTTATTGTGTTGGATGACTTAATAATAGATTACCCACATTTGACTATTTATTTCTATTATGTGAAGGGATAATCTGTTATAGAAGTGGATAACAACATGTCATTACTTCATCTATTATGAATGCTAAATTTATAGTATGCTTTGAGACTACAAATTAATATTACGGTAGCATAATTTTATTTTAGGACTTGTTGTGATTCTGCATTTGTGATGTTTTCCAATAACGACAAGTATTCTAACGGTGTTAAATTATGAAATTAAAATACTTTGTCATTAAGGATTGAGTTTATAAACAAAAAATTTCAAATGAACATGAAAACATCAACTTATGATTGGGATTCGAGGACTACCACCAAAGACTATTAGTGGATATGTAAACAATATGAATCTTAGTTGTAACATCCTTACTTCATAAAATATTTAAATCCCGTCTCTGATATCACTATAATAACTGCCGGACTCTAATTCTGGGCACGCACCCTAAAATAATGTTTATTTTTATTTTTGAAATATAATCAAAGTTTAGCTCATATAAATATATTTAATTAAAGCCAATAATAAAATTAAATCTAGCTAATGGAAGCAAAAGGTAATATCTACCGCTCTGATATATAGTCAAAATAATTTTTCCTTACAACTGGTAGTGACGCCGCCATATATTTATAATATCAAAAGAACAAAAGAATATTTGTCAATTCAAAAAAATTGACAAGACAATCGGCAGCGGGATGGCAGCCAGACCATTTTCCAAACTTGTTCTATACCTACATTTACACTTCCTACCAAATTACTATATACAGACCAAAACAGTAAACAAAAAATGAAATCATTCGACCTCTCTCATCAAGTGGATGAAGTGGCCATTAAAGAGTCGTAGACTTGTATTATAGTATAAGTATAATCTAAGACGTCTATATACGTCTCTAGTTCTTCTTCTTTATCTAATAATGTATTAAAAATTGTATAATGATGCCTGGTCCAGATGAGATGTATAGTCGTACCATCAGCAAAAATTTCGGCACGCCTAGTACTGTGCATTTCTTTTGTATAACTCATCGGCATCTACAGTAGAAAATATGATATATGAACAATAACATTTAGTAAATATAATGATATGATATGTCTAATGAAATGTCAATCACACATGGGCCCAAATCTGACATTATAATGTGCCGTATGAGCTCAATCTCAATGACATGCCGCTATGCAGTCCCAAGGTCACCAATGGACCTACAACGCCGTTTGTACGTCTCGACTTCGGACCTCCAACAACTTTTCGTCATAATGACTGTCGATGGCCTTCAGCAAGTGTATATATCTTGAGCAAAATTAAGTACATTACACTATAACGAGATTCACACTTATCACAATATCAATGTGCTCAATATGAATTTCAATGCATATATCTCAAGTTAGGGAGATCGACTGGCTCCCATCAATGCTCATAAGAGATCACCAAGTTCCATAGTAATAACACATAATCGCCACAGATTATCATTAACAAATATCTTGTACATCATTGTATTTTGCACTGTAGTTGAAATTATCATACTTACCTTAACTGTTGGTTATGACGTCTGAATCTATTTTAAAGAACATAATTGTTTGTTGGTTAATCTCAACAATATAACCTATTTCGAGTCATATACCTCAACTAGAGACAACGAAAATTTACAACTCAAAAATAGACCCCGAGAGGTAAACGGAGACTTGGAGTCGACCCAATAAGGTAACCTGGGAGAGGGCCGGCAAAATAGGGGATAGATAGGGGTCTACCTTCAAGGAGGGCAGTCGACCACTCTATAGGACCTCACCTCCTATTTGGGAAGGAAGGGTCGACCCCCTTCTAAACATCGAGGGGGTCGACCCTATGTCAAAAATTTTGTTTCGGGGCCATCCAGCTTGGTATTTTGTGCACGGGTGATATTTTACTGCTTATGAGTCATTTTCTACTATTAAAAATGATAAAAATATATTTTCCTAAAGAAGGAGATAGCTTCTAACTTCTTCAAAATAAATTGACCCCTCTCCTATTTATATGAGAGACTAGGGATTTAACCACGGTAATTTATTTTTAGTAATTATGTTTTTCACCTAGGGTAAAAGTTGCAATTAGAATTTTATTTCTTCTTAACTAAGAAACATTTTAAAAATCAAATAATCTTTTCAATAAAATTCCTAAATTTTTTCAGAAAGCTCCTAAAAATTTCGGAAAAAATCCTAGATGTTACATTGGTTGTAGTGATTAATGTTTTATTGTTGTTCATTGACATCATGAGCTGAGCTCATTGATGATAATTGAATTGTATCTAATTTATTTCTTGTTTACTAATATTTATGTACATGTATGAAATTGAATGACAGTGATAACATGAATAGTCTCTAACGATGACATTATGGGACTATACTTCTCACTTATAGACCGAATTAGGTAAGTTGCTTATTTTGTAGTATGTAGAAAAAACTATATCGATGTAACCACTATGACTTGTATTGGTAGGTTACTTAATTTTAGTGATTAAGATTATTAATGCGCGTATAATAGTGATATATTATGAAATCATAAGAGTAAGTGGATGAATATTAAACATATGTGACATTGTAATTAAATTAAATTTATGTCTTATGAATATATTTTAGTAATTAATTAATTGATAATTACCTTGGATTATATTTTGATGGATAATTGTTAAAATTAAACTAAGAAATTTATCTTTTCTCTACCTATAAGAGAGCGTGTTATTTCATTATATTATTAATTATGCTACTATGTGAAAGCAAAAGAGAGAAATACAATTTCCATATTACAAGTATTCATATATTATTCCAATGTAAATATGGAGATCAATCAATTAGAGATTTAAGACATGGAATTAGAGATGGCGACGGCCCAGCTTGGTCCTTCTCGTCCCACAATCACGAGCCAAGCCCAACCTTTAGCTCGGGTGTCACATGGGCTGAGCCACGTGAACTTTTTTTTAAAAGATTTTTTTTTGTTTGAGTTAAAAAACTTTAAATGAAATAAGATATGATAAAATTGACATTTAAAACCATCATCTATTTTTTCGGGCTTGGGACCGAATACTTTTTGCGTAGGAGGAATTAAAATTGTACACGAACAAGTTGTTACGTGTACAATTTTTTGTACAACTTAAAATCAAAACTTCAAAGTAAGAAAAAATAAATAGATTTACAAAAACTATAGGTACATTTTATATAGCTAGCTCTTGAAGTTCTTCGACTAATATGAGGTCTATTTTATTTTGGATTCAAAGTTCTGCATCTTCTCAATCTTTTAGACACGTTAAACTCTCTAATATGTCTAGTTTAAGTCTTGGCCTCAAATCATTTAGGACCATGCCATTTGTACTAAAAGAAGACTCCGATACCACAGTTGATTCTGGAGGTATTAGTAGATTGCGTGCTATAATAGAAATAATTTGGTATTGACGCTCGTTTTGTCTCTACCACCTAAATATATTAAAATTATTTCTCTCTTCTTCATATAACATATTAAGCATGTCGTGACCAAAATATCTAACTAACTCTAAAGGTACGTCTCTATTACTTGTTTCTGCATTCGTAGCACGGGAAAGCGAAGAAAAAGAAATAGGTTGTTGAGTTCTCCTAACGGGACTAATGAAACTCCAATAATCATTATTGCCATTTGATAACGAAGAAGGAATTGGTACATGAGATCTTTTAATGTTTCTACCAATTTTTGTCGCACAAAAATCGTACATTTCACATAATATTTTTTTCTAAATTACCGTAGGGTATTGAATTCTTGTAACTTAACTTATTAGAAATTGCTGAAACAGTATCTTTTCTACCTTCTAAATTTACTTTAGGATACATAATTGACGCTAACAGGAACAACATGTGTAATTCTTCCTAATATTTTCTAAACTTCATCTCCATTGCTTGTACAATATCAGAAAAAATTGAAAATATATTATACCTGTTAAAATTATTAGCAATAAAATAAAATTGATTTAGAACTAATAGACTAGTTGGATTATATACGCTAGCACATGTATTTGTGGCGTCAAAAAGTTTTTTTTTTTTTACAAGGAATGTGATTTTTCAATCATATGTTTGTAAATCATATTGTAGACCATGTGACCATGTGAGTATCGACCATTATAATAGGTAGTTATACAATTTTCATAACATTCACTTGATTAAAGCATTAAATAAGTAGAGTTTCATCTATTGCCTATGTATGTACACAAATTGGAAAGAATTTTCTACACATAATTGATCAAATACTTGTTTCCGAGAAAATGAAACAATAATATAATTTATGGCATACTTAATTTTTTCTAATTGTGAGTTTATAAATTTTAAATTATATTGGACAATTAAATTAAAAATTTGACATACACAACGAACATGAAATAAATTACCACCAAAAATTAGATTTAATTCTCGCATTAATATTTCTACTACTATGTTATAAGGCGTAACATTATTAAATATGAAACTGCGAATTCTAGATTCGCAATTAAATTCTCTAATAATATTCATTAAATAAGTAAAAATTTGTATTACATTATGAGATTAGTTTATTACTTCAAAAGTAATTATTCTTTTATGTATAATCCATAGTTTATCAATATAATGTAAAGTGTCAGCAATATATCATTTATGATTTTTATCAGACTATAAGTCCGAAATGAATTATACAACACCAGAATATTTATTTAAATCAAGTAGTATGTTTTTTTTATTTATTATATAAAACAATAGCATTAGCACGAAATTTATTTCTAGAAAATTGTGAGTACTTTAGTTAAAAATATCTTTGTAGGACTTTCTACTATGCTAAGCAGAAACTCACATCTGGCCACCAATTGAGTCATGCCTTCTCGACACATTTTCTCTTGTAAATACATCAGTTGTTAAGATTCAGACTACAAGTAGAAGATCCACCGAGAGATTCGAATTGAAGTTGAGCTTGATTGGTATCAATCCATACCCCACCTCCACCCCCCACCCCAATCCCCACATTTGTATTTTTGCATACACTTTGGATAATATTGATTTAGATGGCATGTGTCACCATCCTTTTGTCATGTAAATTTGTGTTTACAATAGTTACACACTGCCTTGAAGATTGGTTGTCCGCCTGCTGTTGCACCGGTATGCACTAATTTGAAATTATCCCAATACCGAACCTTTTATTTTACGAATTTTCGTTTAGTAGTCGACCCATTTGTTCTATTAGTGTTGTTCGTTTTTAACTCTTAATCGATATCCTCCAAATTAATGGGATCAGTGCTCTCAATTCCATAATTATTACTAAATTCAAAAATTGGAATATCATTTAGCCAACTGAAATCATTATCAATTTGTTGGTCGATACTTCTGTTGTCGATTTTTAATCCCACAAACAAATTGTTAATAAGTAATATAATGATAAGTGGAATATTGAACTCACGAGGATTTGTAATTAATTACTACTTTAATTTCAAATAATTTTAACAAACAAAAACACAATAAAATGTTAATTTTTATTTAATTAAAATTAAACTAAAGACTACTAGAAGTAAATAATACGAAAGCACAATAGATTTTTGAGAAAATTAAAGTGAGAAAATAGTTAGGACTTCCAATTTCACTAGTTAACCCTACTCATGCTCAATTCATATTTTGGTGTAAAAATTGTGTTATCGGTCAACAAATCCAATTTAAAGTATTAACATTCGTCTCTCTCGAAATCTAATTAACCTACCTCTGAATATCAAATTATGAAAGATGTTTAAATCCTTAGGACAACCGCATAAACAAAGTTGCAATTTCTCAATTTAACAACTTATTCATGAAAAAGCAATATTGAGGGTTCTACATACAATTTCCCAATTAAATGCAACTAATTTTATGAATTTTTAGCTCTCGTTATAAATCTTAAAAATAAATCAATTTGCCATTTCAACACAATTTATATGAAAATAAATCCAAAATATAGAATTAAACATGAGTTGAAGTCAATCTCTACATCGTTTATCCTAACAAATAACCTAGCTGGACGTGGTGAAAAATAAAGTATATATCAAATAATAATTCATGTTCCGGTAGATGAAGAGAAAAAATAAATACAACTCGTAATCTTGAAAGCCTTCAATGATCTTACGTTGCCTGTGTCTTGATTCTCTTTCTCAAACATGAATTTTCTCTTTAAAATATCTCTAAAATTGTGTATATTTTTCTTGTGAAAAATCCTCATTTTTCTTCTCTAATAATATGTATTTATAGAGCCAATAATAAGCCCAAATCATGCTTCAATCTGTCCAAAAAGGAGTCCAAATTAATAAGGAAACAAAAACAATACGTTGGGACAGGAACCTTGGAAGCCCATGTGATTGCATGTGCCAATGGCCCGCGATCGTATGAAAGAAAAAATTGGACATCTGCTTATAAATTCAATGTCCCGCGACAAATTCTTCCTCACTTTGCATATTAGTTCCCATTTATTTGCACGATAAGTCCCCAATCCTTACAGTATTGCCAATTTATCCCTCGAAGTTAAACTTTTATTTCAATTTTGCCCTTACATATTTGCATATCAGGTCCTTAAACATTTGGGTGTTTCATGTTGGTCTCCATACTTCCACTTTTATATCAATTTAGTCATATTTTGCCAATTTTGTTCCAAACACCACCAAACTCAGGTTTTGACCTATAATAACAAAATCAACACATAATTAAATAAAATTACACTCATAATGATCCACTTTGATGGTTTAAATAAGTTTAAAATTACACGTATCAACTTCCTTGTGTGTTGTAATGATCCATATAAAAAATAGAAAATGTAGAATGTAGAATTGTAGAAAATTAGAAATGTAGACATTGAATAGAAGAAATCACTAAAATAAGAAAGTTCAACTATAAATTGCATAATAAAAGAGCTAATATTGACAATATGTTTTTTGGGATTGTGTAAGTTGATAGAGTTGTAAATTTGTGATGAATTTGAAATTGTGGGGGGGGGGGGGGGGGGGGGGGGGGGGGTATTTTTAGAATGAAAAAAAAAAGTTTATATGGACGAAAACAGTCACTTTTGTGACCGTTGGGACTGCAACGATTACTTTGGCACCCCAATTTTCTCAAAAAGCTGGGGTTAGACGGCGAGCCTCGGCCCGAGCACGGGGGCGCTCAGCCCAATTGCCACCTCTACATGGAATTAAAGACATTTCGACGTGAATCGATGTATGTTTTTTATTATTGTGTATGTGTGGAGATCATAAAGTTTAAAATCTTAAAATTTATATTATATCATTGTTCATGCAGTAATTCGAATAACGCCGGGTGTCTGAAGTCCGCTATGTAACACAATACAGAACTTTCTTACGCAGATCTTCGGTCTTCCGTGCCTGCAGACCAAAGTTGTTGGTCAAACATTAAAGATGTTGATGGAGTGACCAATTTCTTGATGTTGTACAATCTGAACATGTTCCATAGTTTTTGTACAATCTGAACATGTTCCAATTCCTTGGAATCACCCTGATATGGGTTTCAAATAAAAATAATTTAGAATTACCTGAATGGTCAATCCAAGATCAAGTAAGTATCCCTCTTGAAATGCACTGAGTCCTCTACATATGGAGCTAAAAAGATTGTACATCCAGGTAAATTTCAAAGCAGTTGAGCCCCTGAAAACATGAAGTTCATTTTTCAAAGTAATTAGGTCCCAGCAAATATGAAATTCGTCTTGACACTACACTTAAAGCTTTCAATTTAATTCTTCTGAATTATTAAAACTAAGCACGTTGGGGGTATGTATCAGATCATTATAAAGCCCCTCGCCTCCATATCTCTGAGAAATATCGAAATGCTATTATATGTCATATGATATGACAATTAGGCAAGGCGTCGTCACGCACCATTTTCTAAATGACCTAAATTAGAGATCCCATTAGCTTGAATCCTTGGCTAGTTTTCCTTCTTGCAACATGCATGCTTCCAAGCTTCAGTTCATTTGTGTATCAACAAATCAACAAATAAAGTCTTATTCTCGATAAATTTAGAGTCGACTACTTCAAATAAATAGTTAATTCTCAATAAATAGGTGCTAATTCACAACTATTTATTTCAAGTAGCCGGTTCTCATGTAGGCTACTATAAGGCATTGAAAAACAACCAGTATTTTGCTCAACGAAATAAATTGATTACCTGTTGTCATAAGAGCAAATTTGATTGCTGAAGGTAACCAATAGGATGCATAGCTTTTACATAAGCTGATGCTGCAGCAACATGGGGACAAGACAATTGATTCAACGACACCAGCCCTGAAAGCTTGATCTATGCCTGTGTAAAAGTCGCATGGTACAATATTTCCTCGAAACTAGAGTCTTCTTTAAACACCCTGTATTGCATTGCCTGCAAAGCAACTATGAGAACAAAATTCTTCTAATTCTTGAATAAATATTAAAGTATTAGGAAATTGGCTTTAACAGAGGAAATCTACCAGGATCTAAGACCTAAGTTGAGTACAATAAATTCATCGCAATTATAATAATTATTATAGACATTATATACAGCAATTCTTTCTGAGGGCACCTCTCCTCTAGCAGTGCCTCGAGCATATCCAAAGAAACTTGCATCCTTTACGGAGTTTCCGGTTGATATTGAAGCAGTATGAGTTCCATGACCAACTTTTTCCCTAGCACTGGTAGAAATGTCAACGTAATTCGTATTGTAGTGACCAGCATCAATTATCTTTCTGTAAAATTATACATGCAATTGTAGATATATATACATATCATTTTTGAATTGAACCAAGACATCTAAAATCTATACTGTGGCAATGATCCCTTCGCGTGCAAGCTGGAGTCGTGTTCTCATCAAAGACATGTCAGTGTGCATATGTATGTACGGTCCTATGGACCTCACCGAGGTACTTTTGATCCAAGCGAAGCGCTCAAAACTTTGGCGGGCACCCTGGTTCTGGCAAGATGCTCGCTGTGATTTGGCAACCCTATTTCTACGTGGCGCCTTTTTTTCCGCATGGCTTACACATGACATTCATGTATGGCAAAGGCATAACATTGTTATTGCAGAAACATTTTTTTTCCGTTTTTTTCTCTTTCAAAATCCATTTTGCATTTAATGTAGTGAGCCACTTTTTGACAAAACTGTCCTCAATCAATAAAATGGTATTTGAAAGTTAAAAGGACATTTTGGTCATTTCATCAAAAATGCTTTTGAAAAGTCAAAAAACTCATACTTGAAAATGAATTTTTTTGGTTGAAAAAGGCAACCGAACATGCATTAAGGGCTTGTTCGGTAGAGTTTTTTTAGAGAAAAAATAGATTTTTTTTTTGTTACTTTTTGACTTTTCAACCTTTTTTGTAGTGTAAAAAGGGTTGAAAAGTCAAAAATTGTAAGCAAAAAAATGGATTTTTTTGAGAAAAAACTCTAACGAACATGCTCTAAATAAAAATAATATACACACTTAAAAGGGAATATGAAGCTCGACCTCCCGTCACTGAGAATACAAAGCAGAACATTAGCAAGTCTAATAAATTGGCAGTTATGTGGTATCGTAATAATTTCGTATTTACATAATCAGTCATAATATTCTCATTAGAATAAGACAGCGAAAATTCAAAGCAATTTATGTGAATTTCACATCCTCCTCAAAGTAAAATTTGAATATTTCTTTATCATTTACCAATATGTTATCTAATTAGCTTGTAATACTTGGACAAAGATAAAGAAGAAACTTCAATCTCGTCCCACTACCATTCCATCCAAAACTTTCCCCCCCCAGTCAAACATGGGAAATTACTTTTCCTTCCTCTTTTCACCCCCTCATTTTCTTTTAGGAAAATTAGAGTTATGCACCACAACATTCTTAACATTCAAAAGTGCAGTTTGGGTCTTCAATTTATTCAAATCAATGAATTTTGATCCTTGTGTGATAGAATTGCATGTGACTTTTCCGTGTTAAGTGATTTGACAGTTTCGCACTCCAACTTCAAGTCACGTAAAAATTATGTGTCATTTTAACGTCTACAATGATAGTTTCTATTGTGTAGTGATCCAAATTCACATATTTAAATAAGTTTGAGGCGCATAATCTCATTTTTGAAGGTTAAGAACCCAATACCATACTAATTGAAAGGTTAGGAAACACAACTCTAATTTTTTATTTTATTTTCACTCAAGTTTTGATCGTTCCAAAAGATACCACATGTGTGGTTATATTGCCACCAAAATTTTCTTTTAGTGTTCTACTTTTTAATTTCATTAAAGGTTTTTAATCTTTTTTTATTGTCGTATTTATGTCCTTCTATATTTTTTGTCGCGTTCTTATCCTCAATCTTCTATTTATTAGCACATCTGGTCCTAATAATGATTTTTTTTCAAATATTTTGTTAATGTACTTTAAAATGAGGAACAAATATTTTGTCGCATTTTTTATATATATATTTTTTCTTATTTAAAAATATGAGTGGTAAATAAGTAACGAACATTTTGGACGAAAACTGTCATATGAACAAGACATACTAATTAATGGAAGATTGATGATAAGAATAGAATGAGAAAAAAAGTTAAGGATACAAGTGTGATAATAAACACAGATTGTAGCTCTTAAGTGTAATTAAAAAATAGTGCGACAGAAAATATTGTGGTAACAATATAACTTACTCAAAACTAAATTTAGAAGATAGTCAATACCCGTCGGCATTTCAGAGAAATTCAATTTCTAAGTCTCATCAAAAGCATGTATTACTAGATGTACAAATAATCAAGGTTTGAGTAAGCATGTATTACTAGATGTACAAATAATCAAGGTTTTGAAAAGTGTGAGTCGTGGCAATGTCAAATCTCAAACTTTACAAGTCTTACAATTTTATGTATAACAAGGTGTTTTCATATTTCTAATATTATTTCAATTATTCCAAAACCATTATATTTCTTTTATTTAATCTAAAAAATTAGACAAAAATATAAAAGAAATACAAAGTCACGCACCTTTTGGTGCCAGGCTCACATTTTGTTGCCTAGGCAATCAAAAATGAAGTTGATAGTCTTTTTCTACACTCCCGTATGAGAGATTTTTTCTTCAAGTCTCAAGCTTAAGCTCTATTTATTCCCATCTTTTAAAACACTGCTAATAATCCATGTCCACCTCTTCCATCCCAAAAGCATAACAAACACACACCCTACTTTTCTACACATGCTTAGCTAAGGTTAAAAGTTTACTTTTAATAAATTTCTAGTTTTAAGTAACTTTTAAAATAAATAATTTTCTTACTAATGAAAATTAAAAAAAAGTTATTTTAACAATAAATTAAGATCTTCTTTAAAAAAAATTTAAAAAGTTTTTTTTTTTTTTAAGGCTTTTCCGTTTTCATACGCAAAACAAACCTAAAGAAAAGGCATAGGTCGGTATGATTGGTTCACGTCCTCTGCAGCAACAACTCTCATATAAAGACTGCTTCGAGAATTGATGTATATTTGAACATAAAAGCTAGCAACAGTTGATATGTTTATAATGGTGATGTTATTGCTGTAATAATCAAATAAGCAGTGTCAAATATGTCTTTAAGAAAATCAGAAATATAAGTGTTGAAATTAATTGTATTTTATCGATATGGGCCCTTACAATTAATTTTGATTGAATTAAAAAAGTCTCTAATAAAAAATACGTAATTGGTGAATAAATATGATGAATAGACATATTTATTCATAATTTATAAATATGTATAATAAATGGACACATTCATTCAAGATTTAATCTGAACCAACAAATCATATAAAAATATGAAATGATGCGATTGAAGGAGTCAGATTAATTAGATCAAATGGTGCACCTATTCATGAGGAGCACACGCTCATTCAAAGAGACACTTCAAATTATATAAATAGGGATACTAAATTTAACTTTTTTTTACACATCAATCAATTCTGAATTATTGATTTATAAATTATCACCCCTTCTTCAAAATTCCGTCTACGTAATTTCTAAGCAAACTTTTATTCAAAATAGTTTTGTGCAACTTTCTCAAAGTTCATATTTTTCATTCCATTCGAAAATAGTACAATCAATATTTTGGTTTGACTGACAAGATTGATATAGTGCAATACTCATTTTGAAAGAAGCATTGTATCTTAAAAGACAGACGTTCATTGATCATATTAGCACTTTTGCAGGGGAAGAAATCTATCTTAAGTAGATATACTATGACATACATTGTTTTATCTCGTTTCTATATTCTTGTTTTCTATTTTTCTCGATTGTTTCCGTTATTGGAAGATAGACATCTATTGATCTTGTAATTGTTTACACATATAAACTATTCTAATGTGATCGTTGGAATAAATAAATAAAATATCTAAATATATACTCTTTCCGTCCCTTAAAGATAGGCCCATTTTTTTTCACACAGATTAAGAAATTTCATTTAATGTGATTGAAATTATAAATTTTTCAGACACTATTCCTATTATACCCCCCCCCCCCCCAATTTAATATTAGTCATTCATAAATCTAATAAATTTAAATATTCAATAAGTTACCATTGGAATGCAAATGAAATTGAACTGCATTACATTGAAACAATAATGAAATCAATTGTTGACTTTGTTATTGGGGGACGTGTGTTTTCTAGGCAATGTGGAATTCATTGAATGCTTATTGAGTAAATGTATGAATAAATTTATGTAATTTCTCATTATAATTGAAATATGTTAAGTTTATTTGGGTTGATAACAATGTAAATTAAGTAAGGATATATTAAGAAAAAAAAGAACTTAATACACCATTTATAAATAAAGTAGGTAGCCTATAATTTGGGACAAATAAATAATAAAAACGAGTTCATCTTTATAGGACGGATAGATTATATTTGTACATAAAAGTTATATAAAATAATTTACCATTAGCCAACGTGCTCTTCGAGTTCTCTTTTGTATTCATCCAAAGCTCTTATGGAAGTACGAGAAATATTTTTTAGTTTTCCCTTGCTTGGGAAATGCAATATTGGACAAAAGGTAACATGTGACAGTTAATGTTACAATGAGGGGCGTAGAAAAATAAAAAGCTTCAAAAATAAGCAAACTTGAATAACCATTCCCCCCCCCCCCCCCCCCCCCCCCTCTCAAAACACACACACACACACACACAAAAACAGAGAAAATAAAGTGCATTCATTGAAAAATGCTATTCATCCATAATAAAAAAATTGAAGAGTAGTCTATGTAGTAGTTTACGAAACATTTTTTATTTATATTGTCTTCACTAATAAATAGTATTATTCAAGGAAAAGAAGAAGTTTGGGGCTTCAATTTGGAGAGTCGTGTTATTCATTGCCAATGGTGTTCATCATCAGTGGAGTTCACACTCAACAATTGGTGATCATAAAAAAAAAAATACAATTGTTCACCAATTGTGAGGTATGAATTTTACTACCATTTAGATTGATGTTGAACACCGGTAATAAATGGTATTATTGAACTTGTAGCTTTCAATTGATTAAAAAAAAAATTATAGTTAATCAGCAATTGAAGATAATAAAATCTACTATAATTTGAACCCGTACTAATTACAAACGATGAAATGATAAATAACACTATTCTTTCAATTTGAGGCAGCTAGGCGCACTGAAGAACTTGTAGGGACCGGATTGGGGAGTAAGTAAAAATAATAATGTATTACTTTTCTAAACTTTGTGTATTTGCACGCACCCAAAATGCTGACTGCTGGTTAAAGTTGAAATTACTATGTTTCCAAGTTGTTCTTGAGTATGTAATCAATAAAAAGTAGAAACCCTTGGCTATTTTGTCTCAAGATTGCTGTTTACCAAGTTATAAATGGGATATTTACTCTCTTTTTTTTTTACACTATGTAACTTTATCAATTTTTTAATTACATATTTCATCAATTTTTTTTTTCAAAATTTTCTTAAAAACTAGTTTTAAGCTCTACCAAACGAGTACTAATTCTATTGTTTTCACTGATATGTAAAACAAATATACGAGCCCTTCGGTTAGTGCTTAAATAAAATAGAAGTACTTGAAAGTAATATTCAAATTTGAACATCCAAATAATACATGTTTGAAATTAAAATTTTGATACAAATATGAAATCAAAGTTAACAATTAATTTTAACCACATATTTAATGAAAGATACAATTTTTTACAATTTTTCAACTACTCATTTCAACTTTTATAAAAAAATCTGATTTTAATCAAATTCAAACACACTATTATTTTAAAAGTTACATTTTAATTAACTAACTTTTCTTTTCTCAAACTCGGTAAATATAAGAAAAGGTAACTTTTAGTTTGAAAAAGGAAAATTCTCATCCACGGTCCCAAATAATACTATTTGTTTCACTTGGGTCCCCATTCATTTTTTGGTTGCATTTAGGTGCGGAAACTGTCTTCTTTTCTTTTCTTTTTTTGACATAAGAACAAATACACGGAAATCCTTCAACTTTCAATCAAATAGTCGTTTGAAGACTTGAGAGCTTAGGTTATGAATAGGCAAAAATACCTCGAAAGAATAAGTCACGTGTCTTTCTCAACAAGGGTCGAGAAAAATCGTAAAAATAATGATTATGTTATAATTATACCTTGTGTTCGACCATACTTAAGTACAAGATATCTACTTGCATGTAATCAAGACCGAGAAACGTAACGAGTATTAGTACAATTAAAAATTGTGCAAGTTGATTTCATAATGATAGAAATCATACCTCTTCAAATAGGCACTAATTTATAGCATATTTGTCCGTGATTATAAGTACTTATAAACTAGTCAAACATCATTTTTAGACACACATTTCATAAGATCATTTGTTATCTTAAAAAAACTTTACCAAACAAGTACTTATTTGGCATTAGTCAATTGGACCATATTTTGCTTGCTTGTTAAAGAAAACTTTAGTTGATAAAAAATTTGTATTTAAGTTGGCAATAGGCTTTGATTGCTAGGACTTTGACCTCCATATTTTGAACAAAGCTTCAACAGTGGAAAATTGGCACTATTTTTTGTTCTTTCTTTGTTTGGAAAGGATGCCGAATACATTGCATTAACAACATCTAGCAAAGACTGCAGAGTGATTAAATTTGAAATAAAATTAAAATTGTTAATTTGATTGTGACTTTTTAAAGTTGAATGACTCAATTGAGACTTTGCTCAAAGTTGGCTGACCACCAATAAAATTTATCCTAAAAGGTTATTTTAGAAATTACTTTACTTTTAACCAAACTTGGTGTTCATCCAAAGAATTTTGCCTCAAAGGAAGAGAAATTAACTTTCCCTTGCTTGGGAAATGCAAAATTGTACAGAAGGAAACATGTGACAGTTAATGTAATAATGAGGGGCGTAGAAAAATAAAAAGCTTCAAGTATAAGCAAAATCCCAGTGAGAAAAGAGAGTATTTTGCCTTTTGCGCTTTAATTTGGAAAATGGGACAGCAGGCATGCAGAGGGACTTGCAGGGATTGGGGAGTGGAGAGTAAGTTAAAAAAAAATGTATTACTTTTCTACAACTTTGTATGTTTGCGTGCACCCAAATGCTGACTGCTGGTTAAACTTGGAATTGCAACTTCTTGTCCTACTCTCTATTCAATTACCGAAGTGTAATGACATCCAACACAAAGAAATATATTTCTTCACTTCAAATCTTTCAAGATTTTTTAACAAAAATTAATTTGCTTCGTAAGATTACACTTCAAATGTTCGAATTATATGTCCAAACACTTTTCCTTACTCTTAATAATTCAAAGTTGCATACAGGGCTTATTTGATCAATAATTTTTATGTCACATTCTTCAACACATTTTGCTTTATTATCCTTGCTATCACCCTTATCATTAAGTGTTACAAAATGTATTGACAAATATTTCTTTTCGATTACATCTTTTCTTTGAAACTATATAACTTAATGAGATCTATTCGTTTTTCACACATTTTAGTTACTTGAACCTTTTCTAGGATGTACGTGAACCTTTTCTAAGATTATTCGAATAATTATGTCATATGGTCTTCAAGAGTACCATTTCCTCAATAAGATCATCTTGATTATTGCTTCATTTTCCCTTTCTTTTAGAGACTTTCGTTTCTGAACCAATGTCTCTAACACATTTTAGGCATAGTTTATAGTTACTAACTGTAATAATAACATATTGTCCTGCTGGGACATCAATTTAAGTTAGAATATTTATAGGTGATATATGTTATTAATGCATTTGACAATTGATTTTTTTTTTAATATCATTTTTTAACTTCTGGTTCATATTATCTTGAGGGACTTGCAGGGATTGGGGTGGTTTGCTGGATGGATTAAATGATGGGGTAAGGGGGAGGGTTTGCTGGGATATATTAAATAATTGGGGGAATCTGACATTAGGGGAAAGAGGACTTTCTCGATTCGGGAAGAGAGGCTTACTCCACCTTGCATTGGGGGATAAGTCCATATTGTTTTCTCATAGCTTTCATGAATGAATTTGATTATGTTTTGTCAAAATAGAACATAAGAGTGGATATATCTGTCGGATATTGATAATTGTATTTTACAATGCTATTGTTAGTATTTCGAAGTGACTTTCTATTGATTTTTTGTGCATTTTTTTATTTTAGGATAAAATTCTGAGCTCGAAGTACGTTGATAATTAAAAAAAAAGGGAGGATAAAATCAAGAATAAACGAGGTGTTTTGAAGTTATAAAGAAGATTTGAAGTAAATAATAGAGAGCCAAATTACGGAATGTGCAATGATAATAAAATGAGTGAAATTGGCTAATTAAACAAACTGAGAGAGAGAGAGAGAGAGAGAGAGAGAGAGAGAAGAGAGAGAGAGAGAGAAGAAGACACAATCACATAAATTCTAGACTTAGGGTTTCAACAAAGAAGAAGAATGAGGAAATTGTTGGAAGTTTGAAGTGACGCTCGAGAATTCAGGATTAATTATCCGTTTTCTTATTCCTAATTCGAACGATGTCACTCTTTTTATAATATGTGTTTGTGTATTTTGAACAAGAGTGGCTAGTTTTCTTACAGTTAGGATGATGATGTTGCCGTACTGTAAAACTTTAATTCAAATTTTCTACTTTTGAAACTAAACATGATTACGCGCTTGATTATTCGTTATTAGTTTGAAAGCTTTCTTTTTATTTGGCTAGTAAATTGATTGATTGAATATAGGGGTAGCAATCGATCGAGCTGAATCGGCTCAGTGTGATGTGGCATGGGCTCGAAGTGACCCATGACATAAGCCTAGCTTGGCTTGTGAATAAAAATGGGCTCGGTCTGCCCATTGGGTTTGTGGGCCGAACTGAGCTAAGCCCGGCAGCTCATATATGTTCAATCTTTCTTATTCTTTTTAATTCATTATTTAATTAATCAAAAAAATAAAATTTAAAGCCTGCTCAAGTTGCTCAAGTTGACAGGTTGGTTTTTGCAATCTTTTATATGGGCCAGTAAACTGCACTTTTGTGGCCAATTATAAGGGCCAGACAAGCCTCTTGTGAAAAAACACAGGCTGAAGATTATCACCAACTTATTTGAACATTCTAGATATTTCTCATTATTTTCTTTAAAATGATTTTTCTAGAATTTTCTATGTATTTATATATCAAGAAAGATCTAGAATAATTATAGAGAATTAGTACTAGAATTTTCTAACTTCCATTAATAGAACATTCTAGAAATGTAATAACCAAGTATAAATAGGGTGTTAGTGTAGTGGTGAGTGGTAATGAGTAACGAGTGATGAGTGAGATCAACTAAGTGAGTTGTTGTAAAATAATAGTGGTGTGTCCAGAATATGTAAGTAAGTTATATAATAAAATAAATTTCTTTTGTATTCCAAAACCAACAAGTGGTATCAGAGTAGGTTGATCGAGGGCCACGTGTTTCCAGAGCAAGGTAATCGAGTGGAGATTATTTTCGAGCTATTGTAGATCATGCACAAATTGAGATTGTGAAGCTTCAATAAAGCTTGCTTGGTAACGAGGAGGTTTATTCAAGTTACGATGGGCGACATACAAGTGATAGGCGGAGTGAAGAAGCTCAACAACCAAAACTACACCACATGGCAGACATGCATGAAGTTTTACCTCCAAGGCCAAGACTTGTAGGACGTAGTTGGCGGCAGTGAAGTGACACTGTCGGAGGACGCCGGGGCCTCTAAAGAAATGGAAGATTAAAGTAGGTAAGACCATGTTTACAATAAAGACAACAATTGATGAGGAATTATTGGAGTACATAAGGGACAAAAATACGCCGAATGAAGCATGAGACACATTTGCAGCACTGTTTTCAAAGAAAAATGATCTAAGGTTGCAGCTTCTGGAGAACGAGCTACTGTCCATCACTCAGTGGGAGATGTCGATAAAATAATATTTCAATAAGGTAAAATCTCTCTGTCGCGAAATCTCTTAATTAGATTCTTCAAGTAAAATTTCAGAGTCTAGGATGAGAAGAATAATTATACATGGATTGAGACCTGAATTTAGATGCTTTATTGCCGCAATACAAGGTTGGCCAGAGCAACCTTCACTAGTCAACCTAGAAAATTTGCTAGCCGACCAAGAAGCGTTGATAAGCAAATGTTAGGGGGTCTCACTAAAGAAAGAAGATGAAGCATTGTTTAGCTATAAGAGAAAAGGTCGATCCCCTCGACAAAATAATAAAGAAGAAAAACGTATAGAAGGTTCTCAAACAAGTGGAGCTCAAGAAAATCACGACGAGAGAAGTCAGTTGTCTAATAGATATAGGCGACCTAATGGCTCTTGCTTAGTATGTGGCAAACGAGGTCATTATGCGAGACATTGCTGATTTAGGAAAAAGCCAGGGTAAGGTAATATGGCAACCTACAACGGGCAAGAAAAATATAACAGTGAAGAAGAGTGGGATGCTGAAGCGTTGCTCGCAGTAATTGAGCAAACTCATGAGGAGGTGTGCAGTTTAAGACTTCAGGAAGAATCGGCACTGATAGTAGTCATCCCTGGATGAATAGATTATGAAAATGATTGGATTGTCTACTCTATCATATTCCAATCACATGACAGACGACAAGGAGAAACTACAAAATACAACAAAGTATAAGTGGACACCACAGAGGGTGGATCTGCTAGATTCAAAAGAAATTGGAGATAAGTTACAAGCGAAAATTGCAGAAATACAACAGAACCCTGAGGAAAGTGAATATTCACAGGAGTCAAACAATGGAAAAGAACCTATGAAGGCAACGCAATGTCCATGGCAAACTGGTGTACATCAACCAATACCAGAAGAGAATAGGCCGAGCCAACAAGAAGATGTTGAGATACCAACGAGTCCTCAACCACAACTAAGAAAATCAATTAGACAACGAAGGCCAACTCCCAAGTACGCTAATACAGTGGTAGAAGAATATGAAAGTACCAAAGAACCAGAGACCTTTGAAGAGGCAGTTCAACACAATGAGTGGAGAAAGACAATGGAAGAAAAGATCGTGGCTCTAAAGTAAAATGAAACTTGGGACTTGACGCCAATACTTGACAGAGTAAAGCCTATATCCTGCAAATGGGTATACAAGGTAAGGAGGCGATCCGATGCGTCAATAGAGAAGTACAAGGATACGGCTGGGAATGATGAGAAGAAAAAGAGTTAAATTAAATAGTTGGTGCTAAATGGAAGAATTGAAGATTATCACGAACTTATTTGAAAATTCTAGATATTTCTCATTATTTCCTTTAAAATGATTTTTCTAGAATTTTTCATGTATGTATATATCAAGAAAGATCTAGAATAACCATAGAGAATTAGTACTAGAATTTTCTAACCTCCATTAATAGAACTTTCTAAAAATGTAATAACTAAGTATAAATAGGGTGTTAGTGTAGTGGTGAGTGATAATGAGTGATGAGTGAGATCAACTAAGTGAGGTTCTGTAAAATAATAGTAATGTGTCCAAATTGTGTAAGTAAGTTATATAATAAAATAAGTTTCTTTTGTATTCCAAAACCAACACAAGCCGGGCTTGGCTCGGCTCGGCTCGTGTGCCGAATTCCGAGCCTCGTTCATCCGGTGGCCCATTTAGTTCACGAACTAAAGTTGCCCATGGGTCGAGCCAAACGATCCTACCTAACCAACTAAGGATCCCTGAGCCTATTACTAACCCTATTTGAGTTTTATATTGATAAATACTGAGAGGTGATTTATGCGTGATTGCTTGTAGTGACAAATAACATAAATTTCGATAGGAATAGAAATATATGGTTATAATTTATGCAATCTTTGAATGTTGTTCGTTCTACACGCGTTTTACTTATTTTCAATTTTTATAAAAGATGTAGGAAGTTCATAACTAGAAATAAGTTTAACTTTATTCGAGAGATATTATTAAATAATTTAAGAATATCGATCGTCAACGGGAACGAATGTGGTCAATTATTAGATTATATGAATTAAAATGGACTAGTAGCAGTGAAATTAGAATCCTAATATCTTTACCAATTTGAATTTTCTCAAAAGTTTGTCATGATAATTTTAAAGCTTTATTTAGTTATAGTTAAAAACCCAATCATACTCAAAGTCATAACTTACTTATTTGGTTAAGATTAGATTTAGTTGAACTCAAAACTAAGTACACAATATTCGTGGAATTGACACTAAACTCACGTCCTTTGTATTACTTATTTTTGACACTGTACACTTGCAATTTCAATTGAATAAACATCAACACTTGACCTATATTTTTAAAAGTAAAATAAATATTTTATTAATTTTAATCATAACAAAGGCCGTGAAAACAATAGCAAAACAAGGCATTTTCCATACAACTGATAACAATGGGGTTAGACTATATTTGGCGGAGTTTAAAAGTATTTTTTTAAGAATTTTAAAAAAAAAGTAAAACTATTCATTGTCGCTTACTACCTGTTGACCTCCAAAAATGGCTGCCAACAAGAACCCCACACTACCTCTGCCTACGTGTACTTTGTCTCTTACTTGGATTACCACGTGGTTTATTCAACCACGTCAATGAGCCTTGGACCCGGTGGAAATATAACCAGAGGACAAGGACACGCTTGCGGTAGAGGTGATAGCTTGAGGGCCCCTAACTAACAAATTCTCAGGTGGCTAAAAGCACTTAAGAATGAATAGAATAGAGGACTTAACATATATGTAGTCAGAGTAATATTTCTTCAACCTCCCTCCCTTGTAAAAATAAGCTTAATATTTATAGGCAAATTTTACAAGAATTATCCACTTAGATGTGCGACACGTGGTTTCATCTAAAGGGTTCTTAAGTCACATCTTTGGTGTCATGTAATTAGCATTAATGAGAAAATCGCTTTCAGCTGCAAACTAAGGGGTTATGATTATGACAAGCCGTCTTGACAGACAGTCCCATCAGTCTTTTTAAGATTAAACTATAGGTTTGGTGGGGAAGGCTTCTTGAGCACGCAACAATGGTCGGTTATTCAAGCTCCTCGGCCCCAGCAGCCTCGGTAATCTACCCCCCTCGGCCCAGATCGCCTCGGAGAGGGGTCAAGTCAAGGCATATTGATTTTGACCATGTTTACATGGAGCTTGAGTGGGATTATCTTGCCCACGTGGATTGCCAGGTAGGATCGGTGCGTAACACTACCGATAGTGAATTTACGTGGCATTAGTGAGACGTGTGATTGAAAAGTATATAAAAATTGTAGATTCCTATAAAATATATGATTAAAAATAAATTTAAGAAAAAGAATTTTAAAAAAAAATAAAACACACTTCTGTTTGCTCTTCATTGACGTTAAAAAAATATTATTTTTCTCTTTACCTTCAATATATTTTACTCGTTTAGCTTCCACATGGAGTAAGTTTTCAAAGGGCATAAAAGCAACAGTTGTAGTTTGCTTCAATTTAAATTTTGCACAGCCTAGAAGAAGACCCACAAATTAAAGGAGCCCTCAGGTTTAGCTGGTAAGGCTTTCAATAAATGCAGACAGCAGACATTACGTTACCACAGACAGTGAGGACTCCATTGGTAGATCCATTCCACTAGTCGTGTGTTTTATCAAGTAGAAGGAATAAAAGAATAGAGGAGATTATTATTGTCAAAGCACAATTGCTTTATTGTAATTATATTTTAAGTACTTATAAATTATACATATTATAAAATGTGTAGATAATAAATGAGTAGTAAATTGTACATTATATCAAATATATAAATAAAAAATACATTAAACTAATTTGACCAATTTAAATTTAGAATATTAATAAAAGAGTTATCGTGTGATTCTTTGTTTAATCTATTTACACAAGTCACTACCAACCTCCATTGGCCACCTCCCTATTTCAAAATTCATCACACACGATCGTATAAGTTGGTTAAATATTATTTTATTTACACGTTTTCTAAAATTTACAATTTTTATTCATTTTAAACACGTTAGTATAAAAAATGTTTGTTGACGAGAAATGGTGTAGAGGAGGACAAGCATGTGACAAAGAGGACAGGGATAGAAGTCGGCCTGTCAAGTCGCTGTTCTTGTTTTATTGTTTCTTTTCACAGTATTTAACGTTAAATCACATCATTTCAGAATCACACATTAATCTTTTCTACAACCCAAGTACCCCACCCCGCTCCCTCTCCTCTCTCCCACTTTTAACTATCCACATTCTGACTTTCATTTCTTGCCTCTCTTTTTCTGCATTCTGTGATTGTGTGTTTTTTTTATTTTTTATCTCTACACTTTCTGTCTTGTCATTTAATTTGCATTTGGATTTCGTACCTTTGTTAAATGCTTTTAACCCCCACCCCCCATGTGCTTTGCCTTTGTTTGTTTCTGAGAGGAACTGAAGAGGAAGAAGACTTCAAAAAAGAGAGTTAAAAGAGAGAAGAATCTGTACAACCAAAAGCCCTTTATCCCCACTAGCTTAGGCAGATATATAGTGTGTTCTTTGTAATTTCTTTATTTCCTTTTGTAGCAGATCTTACATTCCAAACGGCACTCAAGAAATGACTAAAGATGAAGACTTTAAGCTCCTCAAGATCCAGGTATTTTGTGTCTCTAAAACACCTTCTATTTGTCTTTAGCCCCAACTTTTATACATCATTGTACATATATTTGTATATAATGTATAGTAAAGCTATGTTGTGGGTTGTTCCTTTTTTGAAATTTTATAATTTTTTTTCTTGTTGCAGACCTGTGTTCTCAGAGTGAACATACACTGTGATGGGTGTAAGCAGAAAGTGAAGAAACTCTTACAAAGAATTGAAGGTCCTTGCTCTTTATTTTTTGTTACAGCATTTTGAACATTTTTAAAGCCTTTTTGTCCCGTTAAAACTAGGCAAACACCTGTCTGAAGAACTATATACAGTCACCTAATATATAGTTGAAATGTTTGATCTTTTTGCTGCATTGACATGTAAGTCTTTGATGTTTTAACTCACAGGAGTTTATCAAGTCAACATTGATGCCGAGCAACAAAAGGTCACTGTTTCAGGAAATGTTGCTCCTGCAACTCTCATTAAGAAGTTGGTTAGAGCTGGTAAGCACGCTGAGCTTTGGTCTCAGAAAACTAACCAAAACCAGAAACAGAAAGTTAACTGCATCAAAGAGGACAAAAACAATAAAGGGCAAAAGCAAGATATGATTAAGGCTCTTGAATCTCTCAAGAACCAGCAGAAATTTCCTTTTGCGTCTGAAGAAGATGAAGACTGTCTTGATGACGATGAAGAAGAATATGATGAAGAGGAGGAAATGCAGCTTTTCAGGGAGAAATTAAACCAACTGGCTATGCTCAAGCAACAGGCTGAAGCAAACAATGCAAAGAAAGGTGTTGGGGCTGCCATGGCTGGAGCTTCCAACAATGGGAAGATTAACAATGCTTCAAATGGGAATGGTGGAAAGAAAGGAAATCCTAACCCCAATGTTCCAATGAAGGCAAATCCACTTGCAGCCCTAAAAAATGCACAGATGAGTGGTGCAAATATCATTCCTGGTGAAGTCAAAAGGGGAAATGACTTGAACAACATGATGAATCTTGCTGGTTTTCATGGAAATGGGGCTAATAATGTTGCATCTGTTCTTGGAAGCAATTCCAATGGTATGGGAGGAGGATTCCAAGTCCAACCCAACAATGTTTTCCAGGGTTCTTCTGCAGGGTTCCCAATCAATGGCATAGCAACAGGGCACAATCCATCATCATTGATGATGAACATGAATGGTTATCAACAGTACAACAATCCATCATCACTGATGAACCTGCAGAACAGGCATGCCTTGCAACAACCCCAGATGATGTACAACAGGTCTCCATTAATTCCTCCAACCACCGGTTATTACTACAATTATGGACCAGCTGCATACACTTACAGTGAGCCTGGCTATAGTGGTGATCATTCAGCCACTCATATGTTCAGTGATGAGAACACAAGTAGTTGTTCAATTATGTAAATGGGGAATTTGGAAATCTTCTCAGCTGAAGTTGAATTAGTATTTTTGGCTTTATTCAGTAGTGTGAGAAGGTGTGGGGGTGTGTGTTAGAATGTCCCCCCTTAACTTTCTAGTTGCCAGGTTGTTAAGATGATGTTCTCTCTTTTTTACTATTTCTCCAGTTATGGGCTTTTGTTAATTATTTCCTATGTTTCTGAACTGACTTTTTATTTCAAGCTATTCAGTATTCAGTTTCAACTTTGTCCTGTATATATTCTATAATATTAGCATAGTTATTGTAGATCACAATATTTATTTTATCTGTCCTGCTAGAGTGTGTCTCCATATGTTGATGATTTGTCTTGTCTATTACACTTCAATGATTAGGTCTTTGGTCTGATTCAGTCGAAAATTAATTTTAACTACACAACAAATAGAATTATTTAACTTTTATTCACTTTTTGAATGTGAAAAGAAAAGAAGATATTCTACGCTTGAGTTTATAGTGTCATTTTTTCTCCTTGCTCCCAACAATTGTTCTTGGTAATATAAGCTGTGGGAGGTCTCGTGGAGGTCCGACTTGTTCCAGTAGTCATTTCCACCACTCTTGGCAGGAATCGTCCCCTTCAATTATTCGATTGCACCTTTTTACCATGTCTGATGCATATACACAATACAGCGATATGGGTCGTGCAACTTTGAGATAGCGGTAAGACATAGTAGGTGCCTGTGTATGGCCACCAGTTTCTTGATGGCTCCTCGTTCCACAAGTCATGTTACCCATCTGGAGTTAGTCCTGATGGCTTGATCCGCTGCACCCATCAGACAAGACAAATGAATCTTCATGGACAACATTCAAGCTTGGAAGCAACATAATTTGTTGTCTAACGATCTTGAATGTGACCGACAAATTAAAGTTAATTCTTAGTACTATGCGGATCCACGTTTCAATTTGAACTGCAAATTAACTTTTGTTCTGGTAAATTTGAAGTTCACTAGGTGAATGTGTTCACGTTGTCAACGGTCGATTTATTGCAATATTAAATGATTTGTTATTTTGTTACATGGAATTTGAAGAGCAAGGACCATTGAATATTTATTAATGTTGGGTGTGACATTGGTTGGAGCAATTTGTGCAGAGACAAGATAACATTATCAGAATTGTTACTGTATCACATTAATAAATATTCAAGTTAGGTGGGGGTGTGCACGCGCATGTCACGTGCACGCTGTCAAATTGTGTCACCCATAATACCACCAACGTGAAGACACAAGCGAGTGACACCCAACTCCTAACATTTTCTTGGACAAGATAACGGTTAACAGATAACCAACCTAAAGACAAGTGTAGTGAAAATTTTACTCTTTATTAGAATTCACTCATTTAAATAATAATTATATTTTAATCATTGAAGTTTATATTTTGTTAATATCGATGGATTAGATTTAAGGTTGTGTTTGATACACCAAATTTGCCATGGAAAATGCAAATTTTTCACCCATTTTCCACCTTTTGGGTTGTTTGATTCACAAAATTTTCCATGGCAAACTTTTTCCATTTTCCATGCACGTGACCCATTTTCCATGAAAATGATGAAAATATTTTCTTGCCAAATGAGTAGAATCAATTTTCCATGGCAAATGAAAATTGGCAAGAAGGGAATTTCCTTAAATTAAGAAGCCTTTATTAATTTTTAAGCAAATTATATAAAATGCTCTAAATCATTAAGTTGCTCTAATTTTTAAGCAAATTAATAATTTTGCTTAAAATAATAATTTTTAAGTTGGCAAAATAATGTCTTGGCAAAATTATTAATTTTTAAGCAAATTATATAAAATGCTCTAAATCATTAAGTTGCTCTAATTTTTAAGCAAATTATTAATTTTGCTTAAAATTAATAATTTTAAGCAAAATTATTAATTTTTAAGTTGGCAAAATTATTAATTTTTAAGCAAATTTAAGTTGCTCTAAATCATTAAGTAAATTTAATGTAGTTAACTAAGTTAGTCCATTGTGTTTATTCAAAATATAGGACATTTTATTTTAGTTTACGTAAGTGTAAATCGTAGGCCTCATGAGAATGCTACTATTTAACTCACTTTTAGTTACTTTTTAACAAATCCATATGCTTGTGGTAATTCAACGTACAATAGAATTTTTTCAAAATTTGTATTAGATTATATAAAATGTATGGTGGAAATATGCATAAAAAATGGTAAATTATAATTTAACAATTGTCAATAGTAAAAGTTCAATTTTTCTCTCCAATATTTTAGTCATGGAAAATGTGATAATTTCCCTAGAAAATAGTTGCTATCAAATAACAAAAGTTGAAAAATACTACATTTTCCATGGAAAATAAAGACAATCAAACACCAAAAGCAAGAAAAAGACTACATTTTCTAGGACGAATTTTAATCCAATCAAACACACTACATTTCCAATTGCCAGGAAAATATTTTCTTGGCAAATCTTTTCCATGGAAAATGTTTTCTTTCCACCCATTTGCCTTGCTCGCAATCAAACACAACCTAATAGTGTAATGGAAAAAAACTTTAATTTTACTCCATTTCTTAATACCATTTATTATTTTATAATCTAATTTTAATCAATTCAAAATGTTTGTCAACATTTAACAACGAGTCTAATTTGAATCCGTTCACCCTGAGTCAACCTTTTTCATTTAGTATGTTTTTGGGATGGCTCGTTATTAATAAATAGAGTTACATATGTTGGATCAGTTATAAGTAGAGATTGGAGAGTTGACTTCATACACTTAAATTTTTTCTAGCAAAATTTTATTAGTGGTATGGCCAAAGAAATTGGGTGTCAAGTCTATAGTTTGTGTTTCAGTTTATTCATAATTTTTGTTCTTAGGTTCAAAACACTTCCTCACATGTAAGCAGATTCATTTTTCTATCAAAATTTACTCGTGCTTAATTTTATTTAAATGATGCCCGTTTGGTGTTTGGATAACAATGTTTATTTGGATAAAAGTTATTTGAATAATAGTTATCCGGATAACATATTTATTATTATCCTGTTTGGTTCACCAAAGTATAAGAATCGAAAAAATCACTGTTAAAAAGTTATTTTTTCATAAAAAAGACAATTCTATCCTTATTAAACAAAAATAAATAAATAAATAAAAGAGAAAAAAATAGGTGGTAGCGGTGGCAGCGAGCGACGGAGGCAATGACGGAGGGTTGGCGGTGGCGATTATCCTAATTTATATATGTTCAAAAATAGATTTATTTTATATTAAAAATGCTACGTTTGTCTTTTGAAAAATGAGTGAATCTTTATTCGGATAAAAAAGAATTGTTACTCTCTTTTTGAGGATAAAATTTATTCTCATTT
This sequence comes from Forsythia viridissima, assembly GCA_030279155.1. Taxonomy (NCBI): domain Eukaryota; kingdom Viridiplantae; phylum Streptophyta; class Magnoliopsida; order Lamiales; family Oleaceae; genus Forsythia; species Forsythia viridissima. The sequence goes on along the minus strand of CM059041.1, from coordinate 39,365,840 downwards.
TTAGTTTAAATTGTTATTAGAATAAAAGTCTTTTTGAACATCAATTCAGTTCAAATAAAATAAGATAAGTTTTATTCATTATATATAACTATAGACCTTATATCAAATGAGTCACGAGTGACACTAAGGCTTGGCTTGATATTGCTGTGATTTTAAGAGAATCAGCTTCTGCTGTGCTGCAGAAAGAATCAGCAATGGGAAGAATCAGATAAGTGTTTGGTAAACTCTTGTTTCAAAATTGCTGTATGTTTCAAAAGCAGCATTTTAGCGTTTGGTAAATAAAAATAATTTATTGGTGTAACGGTATTAAATTACTGAAAAGGATATTGATTATATAATATTATTATTATTATTACGAGTAGTAAAATTCAATTTTTTCCCTAGTCAAATATTTTTTAACAAGACAATGCATTCATTACTATTATTTTAAAATAAAAATAATAAACACATAATAAATTTCAAATTTTATAAAAATTACAAAATAAAAGTATAGTTATGTAGTGAAAAAAATAATTAAATTTATATTATTTTTTATGCATCCAACTTGCATCAATTCGACTTCTCAAATGGATATTAAAGGAATTAGTTTAATTAATTAGAAGTAAAATGAGTATTTTAATAATATATAAATGAAAATACTAAAAGAAGAATCTGAAAAGCTGCCATTTTGCTGCTTTTCAAAATCTGCTGCCAAGTGAGTCAGATTATATTATAATCACTTTTAAAAATTTTGTCAAACGCCTAAATCAACTTCTAATTGTTTGAGAATAAGAAGTTGGGCTCCAAAATCAATCCCAAACGGAGCCTAATACCATAACGAGTTTTGAATAAAATTATTATAAGTGCATGTTGTCTCTAACGTCATAGAGAGTTTGTCGCTGATTGTTCTAATTTGCCAGTTGCATCTCTAAAAATGGAATTAAGATTATTATTGTCACAATTGTCTCTAAAGGGCCAGTTTGGTTTGTGGATAATTTATTTTATCTAGATAATAGTTATACAACATGTTTGTTATTGTCCTGTTTGGTTTAGCTATGTATAAGAATAAAAAAGTCTATGTCAAAAAGTCAGCTTTTGATAAAAAAAAAATTAATAATACAATTATATCTTTATTCTTAATTAAACGAAAATAAATAAATAAATAAATAAATAAAACTGAAAGAGAAAAAATGAATGGAGCAGTAGTGGCGGGCAGGCGGTGGCCGGAGGGCAGTGGTGGAGGATACGTGACGACAATTATCTTATGGTATTAATGTTCAAAAAGTGATTTGTTTTATATTAAAAAGGATACGTTCGTCTTTTAAAAAAAATGAGTGAATCATTATCTGAATAAAAAACTTTGTCCTCATCTTTTTAAAGACAAATTATCTTCGTTTTTTACTTAAATTATTATCCGGATATTAATTCCGTTCAAATATGACAAAATAAATTTTATCTATTATATTTATCCACTGTCCATATACCAAATGGGCCCCTAAAGGCTAAGAGAATTGCTGGTGATTGCATCTTCTTAAGGATGGTAAAAAAACTTGTCGCCCCCACTTGCCTTCCCCCCCCCCCCCCCCCCTCCGAGCTGATCAAATTTTTTTTTTTTTGGGTAAAATTATATAATAGAATACAAATTAAAATTTTGTTAGAAATTGACTAAAGAAGAATCGAACTCAAATTGAAGTTATAAACTATAAATCTCAACAACTATACCACAATCCCATTCTTGTATTTTTATTTTGTTTTGTTTGCAACAAATATTTAAAAAAATTATATTTCTTTCTTTTTTAAAATATTTTTTTCAATTTACAAAAAAAAAATTCGTGTGGCAGTTGGCGGGTCAAAGAGTTGCCCCGCCACGTAAATTCGCGGGTCGCGGGATGAGGTAAAAATTTCGTAAGAAAGGGGGCGCCATGGACCTACCCCATTGCCATCCATGCATCTTCTTTAGAAATAAAATCCACGCCAAGCTTTTGATCTTTATCAATTCTCACCACAACGAATTTTAGTTCATGTTTGGTCAAACTTAAATTATAATTTAAGTTGGTTAAATTAGTCAAACAGACTTTTTAACCATATTTTTTGGACTCCACAACTTACAACCCACTTATTATCTACACATTTCGTAGGATCCACAACTTACTAGCACTTAAAAAATAATTTCAACACTACAAAACATGCATAGTAACGTGCAAAATTGTTCATGCAAAATATATACTTAAATGATTAAAATATAATTACAAATTAAATAGTGAATTTAAATAAAGTAAAATTTTAATAAATCACTTGAATTTGAAACATATGATATTAGGATGGTTAGAGAAAATGGAACGAAACGTCTCTGTTGTACAAATTATATATATATTTCAAATCTTGACAGTTACTCCTTCACCTATTCATTTAGTGCACAAATTATCTTTTTTAATCGAATCTGCTCACTAATGTCGTTAAACATGCGTGTAGTTGTCACGTGAAAGTAAACGAAATAAAATTAAGAGGGAGGGCAAAATGGTTCATTCAATGTCATCAACAAGTGTGGGAACAAAGGTAATGTGAATTTCCCACCATCTTCTTCAATGGAAGTTAATATATATTTAGTCATTAAAAGGAAAAATTCATTGCCATCACTTGAAGACAAAATGTGGAGTACCCATAGTGATGAAGACTTCATGGACATATTTGAATTCTGGTAAATGATTTCTCATGTGCCAGCGATGACGGGTAACAAGGCTTTGAATACTTCAATTTAGCAAAATTTCCCCCATATACTGTCTTATTAATTTACCATTTTCTTATGCTTTTAGAGAAATTAGGTGGATGGAGGTTGTTCTTCTAGTTTGATCTACTAATGTGTCTCAGATCTTTTGAATACTTCCTGGATTGATGAGAAAGAATCGTCTAGTAGAGAACGAAATAAAAATGTGCAAGAAGAACTCCACCAAGGAGAATGGATTTGCTTGGAAGATATGGTTTTTTGACCTTTTTTTGTGAAATTGTAGTAGTGCGGCATATGAAGTTATGAGTTAGTGCTTCTACGTTGTTATTGTATGGTGTTCCAAACCTTCAGTGGAAGTTTTCCTCGCAATGTGTATTGAAATGGAAGAAATGGAAACATTTTGGAATGGTGCAAATGTAGTTATTAATGTATTAATGTAGCTATAGTAATGATGCTTAATGTAATATATTTTTGACGTAGTTGGTCATTGTGTTTATATTATTCTTGGTAGCAATTATCAATTACCTTTCTTCCCACACTTGTTGATGACATTAGATGTACTATTTTTCCCTAAAATTTTATTTTGTTTAATTTTACGTGACAGCCACGCACATGTTTAATGGCAATAGTGGACAGTTTCTATTAAAAATGATAATTTGTGCACTAGATAGATATGTGAATGAGGTAATTGTCAAGATTTAAAATGTTTGGATGATTTGCAAAGCAGGGCTATATATTAGAGACATTTTGTGCCATTTTCTCAATTAAAAAATAAACATATAGATAGAAAATGAAGATATCTTAATCCCATCCTCACCCTATCTCTAGAAAAACTTTGGCAGGACGAGGACGGGGAATGGGAAAGGTATCCCCAGCCCTAGCTCGTTGCCTAGTTGTTATCCCTATCCCTTTCTTTTAAGTTGATACTCTGATTAATTTCTATAAATAGGTCATAGTATTAAAAAATAAAATGAATGAGTTGCCCAATATATCCTTCAAAAAAAGGTTGCCCTGTATACATATTAAATGCAAAAATAATGCAAAAATTAAACTCTCTACCTAGTCCTTAATTTTTTAATAATATATACTAGTTTCTTTGAAACTTTAGAAGATTAGTGGACACACAAATTATAATGATAATTACTATATCATTAAGAATTTTCAGATAATCATAAATTCAATACTAATCATAGTCCTAATAAGTTCCAATTTATCGTTCATTATTAATCACATCACTATTAAATTATTCATTCTACACTTTCACACTCCATCATCTCCATTTCACATCCGATTCAAAGTTTCAATTCTCCACCAATTTTCGTCATCGGACATTTCTACCACCACCGGAGATTTTTCTACATGTTCTGTTCAAAGATGGAGAGAAAATCCATATGAAAATGTTTTTTTCTATTTCATTTTTTCTTATTTTCTTCTCTCCAAGCCCGATGTGCTAACTAATCTTTGTTTCTATTTTGTATTTTTTCAGGCATATCTTGATGGCTATTACTCGAAGTGGTGGTAAGATTACTCGAAGCGATAGGAAGCCACATTTAGAGAGCAACATTACTTATCATACACCTTCAATGATGAGAAAGAAAATCAACCATAAAATTCAAAATAAATCACCGAAGAACAAAATGATGATTCTAGTTTTAAAACTAAACAAGGTTGTCCGATTTCTTTTTTCTTCTAAATGTTTATCCATTTTCTTCTCTTATTTTTGTAATCGTGCATTCCCATGAATGTATTCTGTATTTTAGAATTAAGTTTTATATTTTGTTCATTGTTGGTATCCTAAATTTTATAAATATGTTATTCTTGGTGATTAGCATATGTTGGTGCAGATTATTACTTCATCTTATTACGTTATTGTTGGGAACTGCATCTCGTTACCACTGCCGAAAACAGAATATGATATCAGAAATTATTTCTTCAACGTCAAAATAATTATGTTCATATTTTTCAATTGCCAGAAGTCCTTGTTGTTATTGTGAATTGTTGATTTCGTTTGGTATATAAAAGATGATGTATTGGTAACTTCAAATTCTAAATAGGAGGATTTTGTGGGATAAGATTGTGGAGAAATGGTTGAATTGATTTTAATAAGGTAACATTCAAAAAAAAAAAAAACTAGAGTTTTTAAATGTTCATTAATTTTTAATTTATATTATAATTCAATAGTATATTTCAATTTAATTATATTAACCAGTATTTTTTAATTTGTAGATATAAACTAGTGTATATGTATAATTTATCCACATTAAATAGGCCTGGTAATGGGCTTAGGCGTTGCACTAAACCCAAATATTTTGGTCTACCCATTCCAGTAGACCTTCATGCCCAATTGGGAATTTCAGAGTATGAAGCCCGTTTTGTTTTAAAAAAGTCTGGAAACAAGGCCCAGTTATTCAATTTCTTTGCAAAAGGTATGATTTGACAACATGTTTAGCTAAGCTTAAACAATTACTTATAAATTTAATTATTACTAAATAAGTAAGTTTTAAAATAATTTTTTTATTGATCAAAATAAGTAAGTAGCAAAGTTACATTGTCAAAGTAATCTCCATCTTACTATAAGAATAAATATTTATCCTACATATAAGTAAGATAAAATAACACATCGAAATATGTTTGGCCAAACATGTTGTAGAAGATTCGATCTCTGAACAAATCATGATAATCAGAATTGTATGTGTCTGATTAAAAAACTGGTGAATCAGACCACAAGCTGTTCAACTACTATATTTGGATGGGTTGTATTCAATTTTTTATGAAAATCATTAAGTCGATCGGTTCTTTATATAAGTCAAAATTACATGATTTTTAAGAAAATTGGAGACATGGTTCATTAAAAAGGAAAGAAAGTGGTCTAGACCTACCATCGGTTGTCTCAAAATGAATGTGGATGTAAGATTACAAAAAATGGGTGACAAATACGGCGATGGGTGGTGTGTAGAAATCGAGAATAGGAAGTAATCAACGGCTTTCTCTACGACTTTTGTTGAGGCCAATAACGTGGTGGAAATTTTGGAAAGTCGGGCTAATTGAATGTCTACATTCAAACGATGGTACATACAAAGGATAAAATGTAGTTAGTTTGTGATAAAAAAAAAAAAAAAAGAGTCGAGTACATCAGGCTCAACGATTGAGACAAAAAAAAAAATAAATGTTCTATTTAAAAATAGCCAAATTACACAATGTGTAACCTTTTAATTAAAAAGTGACACATCATGTCACCTTCTAATATTGAACTTAATTCACATCGATCACAATAAAAAAATAAAACTAATAGTTAAATATTAGTTTAAAAAATTCTTTTAATTGTAACATTAGCCAAATATATTCTATTAGAAAAACTTAAATTATAGCGTGTGGCTTTTTAATTAAAAGTGACAAAGATGCCACTTTAATTTGTAATGTACAACCTTAATTCTTATCTAACAAAAAAAAAAAGTAATAGCTGAATACTCATTTAAGATGTATTTTATAAGCACATTATAAATTTAGCTAAAGATGTTATAATAGCGGCAAGGCATTCGCAGGATCTAGCTAATGGCTCCACGAGCAGCGATGTTCGCTGCGAGATGAGGACTGACCTGCTCTTGACTCTTGATTAATATCTTTGGATCCAGATTGTGAGGGACTTCCTCGGCTTCGAGCTTACGTCCCTCTAGACGAGGCTTGCTGATTGCAGATTCTCTATAATGTTCTTTACGACGGCATTTTCTTCAGCAAGCCTGTGCATATTGGTGGCCATATCAGTTGTAGTCCATGTCAGGAACGCCACTCTTCGATGCAGGTTTCGACGGTGGCGAACTCTTCGCAGATGATTTGCCTAGAGGTTCCTTATGCTGCCTTGTGGCAATGGGAATATTAAGATGTTCTCTAATTCTTTAAGGTTAACATGTTCGCCATCTACTTCGCCATTCAAGGGCTCAAACCCATCTTCTTTCACCTAGTTGGGAGGTTCGTCAATGGGCAAACCACAATTAGTCCTCCTCCCTTGGTGATGCTAGTGGGACTTTGCACACCGATCGAGGCACTTATATGCCGAGATTGTTAGGCACTGGCGAGGTTCATGTGGATCACATCGTGCTCTGATGTGGCCTCTCATGACATGGCAGATGTTTTATGCATTGTCTCTTTATTATAAATTAGTACATGACATTCACACAGAACAAAGTTGTCCATCTTCGATTTTTTTACCTAAATAATGAAATGAATTGTCTATGATATAGCTATTAATGTAAAATTAAAAATGTTCGACACATTAGTAAAATGAAGACAATGCTTACGTTATATACAAAATTATTGCTAAATAAAAAACCAAAAAATATTTGATCACCTTCTACGAATAACTTATCGTAGTAATAAGATATGTTTATATTATTATCAAACGTGCCACCTAGTGGTTGATATTAAAAAAAAAACACGTTTATATTTTCAAAAAGGGATTAATACTATGCATGTACTAAAAAGGAAAAAAATAATAATAATTGACATGCTAACAAAAAATAAAATAAAATCCATATATTTGTGATAATAATAAATCCCTTGAAACTCTCAATCATGTGATGTCACCTTAGCGTAGACAACATAGATAGACAACATAAGTGAATAGGAGATCATTTTCATATATATATATATATATATATATATATATATATATATATATATATATATATATATATATATATATATATATATATATATTATACGATTCAATTTATAACTAATAATTCCTTAAAATCATTGTGTAATTTATTTAACTAATGACTAGTTGAACTATTTTTTTGAAGTAAAGCAACAAGGCAAGTTTGGTTCAATAAACTCAACGTAACAACAAATCAATATTTTACATTCATATAATTTTTTAATCCTATCTAGTTGTGTTATATCAACATGTTATATATGTATTAATAACATATTTAGTCACGATCGTAAAGAGTTTTTTTCATTATTGGATGAAAAAAGAATATATATTTCTATGTGTTTTTACGTATTCAATCTCCATCTCAAACGATCTTCTTCTTACTTTATTTATTGCATCAATCATAAAACCATAACAACTATAACTCAGATCGTCATCCTCGTCCATCAAGACTCCATCAAGAACAACAGAGTTCAAATCTTAGCGACGTATTCTCATTGATCGTACTGTCGAATTCCATCGCGAGGAAGCGGTACACTAGTAAAGTAGATTGAACGATACTGTAAAATATTTAAAGAAAAAAAATATTGTATTATCACGACCGTATGGAGTTTTATCCGCTAATGGAAGAAAAAAAGAATATATACGTCTGTATGTCTCTACGTCTTCATTCTCCCCCTTAAACAAAACTCTCCATCAAACGATCTTCTTTGTTCTACTCACTGTCTCAATTCTAAACCATAACTACTGAAACTCATATCATGATACTCGTCCATCAAGACTCCATCAGAAACAAATGGATTCAAATCTTAGTAATTCTCATAGATCTTACAGTCGGATCCCACCGCAAAGAAACATTGTACTAGTTAAATAGTACATATTATACTCACTTTAATAAACCTTAGTTTGGAAAAATGAAGCAATGACATGCTATTGTTGTATTTCTCTCTTATACAAATATATATTTATTTTCTTTAAAGAATACACCTATATTTAAAATCACTCTTTCTTTGACTGAAATGCGTTTTCCTCCTTTCAGATAATGAATTTATAATCCAAAGTTATCCATTTTAAAACAATAGACCAATTTAGTAGACGAAATAATGATGAGATATATTGGATATATCCACTTTAATCAAGGTTAGTAATAATTAAGGGAGCAATTACAATTAGTGTAGATGCTTAACAGCTCCACTTTCAGTTTTCAGTACTTATGCGTTGCTTACGAATTCCACCAACTTCAAAAAGGCAATCGGGCTCTCCTCAAATGAAGATTAGTTATAATTAATTATTTTGTCCTTTCATTCTATGTTGCAAATATGATAAGCCAGGGGCGGAGCCAGAAATTTTAGTTTGTAGAGACAATATAGTAGTTAACAGTATTATAGTGCTGGCCGACGACATTCCGTTAACTTGTAGCGTCTATAGCAGTAAGCAACGAAACAGTAGCCGATGGAGATAGCGTTATTGAAGGAAACAATAAAATCACTTATTTTATTCAAAATTATGTTCTAGTTTAGTACAAAAATTTAAAACTCAACTATATTTTCACGAGATTTATATGTAAAAAAAGAATGGGTATTTTGTTTAATTTTTCAGATTTTGAAATTAAAAATCAAATAAATGATAAGGCCTAAAAAATTACATTTGATATTAAGCGTAGTGTTTTGTCAATTTTATCATTCTAAAACATAAGGAAATTAACACTCAAGTTTATAGAATTATGTAAAAAGACGAAATATACAAATAGAACTAAAGATTAGAGATTTAAAAGTTATTTTTAAGATTGAGAATGCACAAATTTCTCAAGAGAAAAAAAAAAAAATAACATTGCAGTTAGGATTTGAACCAAAATCTGCCTAAAAACAAATAATAAGCTTGCCACTAGGATAGAGGACTTCTTTTGCATTTATCTAAATTTAAAGTTTATATTTTATTTTGGGGGCAAAATTATAAAATTTAATTTTTTTTTCTAAAACAAAACAAAATTTTTGAAATCACTCTTCCACTCTAAATCCGCCCTTGTGATAAGGTGTACACTTATCTAGAGTCATAAATGAGGTCTTTTGATAGTAATTCGAAAGGATTTCTATTAATTTCTACTATCTTGTGTGTTGTGTTATTATAGGATGGAACTTCGATCTTGAGTGCACTGATGATAAATAAGAGCAAATTGAGAAAAAAAAATGATAATTTGGAATGAAAAAGAGTGGAAAGAGCAAATATGAAAGTCATTTGTGCAGAACATGTGAAAAGAGAATAGAGTGCCAAGTTTGAACAGATATTTTTACCAGGTATATAATATACCATTGGAAAGGTTTAGAGTTAGGAATCCAACATATTTTTTAGATCTGAATTTGGACATTTTTACAAAAAGTTTAATAATTTGAATGTAGCCTAGAGATATGCTAGAGCGACAGAGACATGGGAAAAGCAGAAAAAAGGTGACGCTAGAGCGCCAATTTTAATGCTAGAGCAACCCTTCATTTTGTACACGAAAAATTATTTATGGTGTCTTTTAGGTCAACATATACACGAAATTTACACCATAATTAAGAAGTCTCATATGTAGGAGAACACATTGTATTTTATAATTGGACAATCTTTGGGAGAAAAATACAAATCACACACTATCTAAAACCTGAGGTTTGGGAGAAGAAAAAGAAGGAGAAGAGATGTCAAGAATTTCCAAGTTCAAGCTTGAAGATTCAAGATTAATTATTCATTTTCGAATCCAGATGATGTTCTTCCAATTTTCTAGGAGTTTTTATATTCCAAACATAAGTAGCTAAATTCTCAAGTACTAGGACGAAGATCTAATCTACACTTTTGAAACTTTAATTCAATTTTCCGTTTTTGACTTCAAGTATGAGTTTATGATTGATTATTTGTTATTGATTTTAATGCTTTCAATTATGTGACTAATAGTTGGATGATTTATGAACTGTGTTGAGACCGAGAGGTGATATGCATGTTTAGGTCGAATATCAAATAACAAAGATTCTATAGAGAATAAAGATATACCGTTATGGTCTATGCAATCGCGATATGATATTTGCTTTCTCTTAATGCTTTTCTTTGAATTCACAATATTTATAGAGATATATGAGGTTTACACATTGAAGTAAGTCGAACTCTACTTGAGAGAGATTTTAATTAGATCATTTCGGGACATCGATCGTCAACATAAACGAATATTGTCAATTACATGATTATTTAAATTAAAGTGGATGAGTATTGTCGATTTTATCTCATAAGTGGACGAATCGTTAACAAGTAATTTAATAATAAATAGAGTGTCGAACTCATGAGGATTGATAATCGATTCCTACTTCCATTGCAGTTAACCTTAACAAAGTAAACACACAATTATGAATGATTTTAAGGTAAAATTATTATAAACGAAATTTAATCTAAATTTAATACATAAGCACAATAGAGTATTAATAAAATTCAAGTTCTAAGGTTACTAGGATTTCACAAATCCACTATCCATAAATTAATTATTCATTACTCGTCGTTGTAAATTAGTTCCCTAGATTGAAAATCGATGATCTTAGTGTAATCAACAGTCTCTCGATGGTCAATTCATTCTATACCTATATACAAATCTAACTATCTCTAGTTAAATTACGAACATACAGGCATGCATTAACTCACAAAGATAGTCCATAATGATTTTCATTGCTAGTGATCTCTATTTTCTCAATTGTGTAGCGTGTTTTGAAAGACCTAGAAGATGTTTCTTTATAGTCCTTGAAACTCCTTGGAAGTTGTGTCCCCAAAGAGTTCTAATCCGACTTAATTTAGAAAACCGCACTCCGTGTGACCTCTAGTGGATTTGGTGCAACTGCACCTAGGTCGCACAATGCATTGTGCTACCTGGGTGTGGCCTTTTTCCAAAACTTACAATTTGGTTCCCGATTTGACTTTTAGATACTGTTTTGATCTTTTGTTCCTTAAATTTTCTCAATTTAATTCAAACAATTTTAATTGCATTCTAATTGGTCTCCACCCTTCTAAAGTCTTACAAAGTGGTCTTTCAAAGATCCAAATGTGTGCAAATTAGTCCTAGAACTTTTCAAAATCTGATTTTTGCTCCCCAAAATTTTGAATTTACTCTATTTGTTTTCTAATAGCTTCAACTTATGTCTGTGCCGTCTGGTTAAATTTCAATTAAGTCACAAACTCTTATTTTTCATCCCGAGTTCTTCCAAAATAAGTTTTCTACCTACATATAAAATGAATGAACTGAATTAAATAGAAATCCGCCCATATAGTGAATATATACTGTGTTTGCAAGCTTAAATAAGCGTGTAAAATACATTTATTAAACATCTCCAAACTTAAATCCTTGTTCATCCCGAACAAGATTACATATTAAAAACTCACAAATAAAAATAAAATAAGAAAAACTAGATTTGTCAGATAGCATTTTGTATTCGCATCAGGACTTGAAACTGTTCAACCAATTTATGAAAGGCTTCTAAACAATGTTACCAAAAATAATTAACATATCCAATGTTTGACCGGTGTCCAAACTCGAAATGAATGAGTAATTTGATGAGCAACCTTGTAATTAAAATATCTGGCTAGAGATTAACCAATGAAAGCACACTACAAGAAATATCACATTCAACCACCGTACAAATAGATTAGCAACGGAATTGTACCAACAGAAATCTTCCGTTGGTAATTTTGTTGATAATATAATATTTAATTTTTAAAAATGATAAAATAATAATGCGTTGCTAATTTGTTGTCAATTTGCTAGTAATAGCAACGGAAGTCGTTCGTCACTAAAATTCCATCTCTGTTGCTTCTATTTATAGTAGTGAATTCTCGTTGAATATCAACATATATTTTGGTGGGATTTCTTGATTTGGTGCCTACTCACAATGTCCAATCTTAATTTTGTCGTACAAAATTTATGATTAACAACCAATAATTTGGTCGTTAAAACATATTTCTGACTAACTCAAAATTCGATTGTATACGATCCATTTTCAACGACCAAACATATCATTTAGTTGTTGAAAACAGTTTTTAATGACCAAGTTTATTGGTCGTGAATAGTATTTTTAATGACCATCTAATATGGTCAGTAAATAATCCTTTCAACGACCAAAAATATTGATTGTAATTTTTCATCATTTTGAACGACTAAAATAAGATGGTCGTTAAATTAGTCTAACTACAAACAATTATCCGGTCGTCAAATATATAGTTTTAGTCGTTGATTGTTGTGGTGGGTTTCAAGGTTTTGGCGCCACACATACAACGACCAGCTTTAAATTGGTCGCAGAACATAAAAAATTTACAACTAATGACATGGTTGTTAAAGCTTATCTCCAACTAGCTCAACATACAATTGTTTGTGACACACTATTTACGACAAAATATTTATTCTGGTCGTTAATAAACATTTGTAACGACTATATTATTTTATCGTTAAAACATTAGTTGTTAATTCTCATTTTTCTTGTAGTGGCAATTACTTAGATTTATGATGATTCTCCTTAAAGTTAAGTGTTTCAACTTTCAAACTTCTATTAGGAAAGTAAAATCCACTAGTTGTCTAGATTCCCAAATACGGTGGCCAAAGTTGAGTCAAGGTGAGTAGTGTGTCACATGCTTTTTATCACTTTTTCTTTTTTTCCCCCCACAATTAGATGGTAGCTTTGCAATGTGGTAGCTTTTTCCCTCGTTTCCTCACTTGTATGTTTCCTCACCTGTAGGTAGCTATTTTACTCAGATATTGGTGTGTCAACTCCAGGCTGATTCTTCCTATTATTTCTTCTCTTCATTCACTGCCACGACTAGTGCAATGCCTTTTTGTGATGAGTAGTTAGAGTTATGCCCCTAGCATACGGTCAATAACTAAGTTCAACTTGTTAGCCAACAAATCACTCCACACAGATATCCAATGTGCAGGGAATCAACACATCTTCAAATAGCTATTCTCACCGGTTCTACCATTTCCAATAGTCTCACACACCGTCAGATGATATTTTGGATTTATATGGTTGGTATACGATATATTTATATCTTAGCAACCTAACTCTCACAATTCACGTGTCTTATTCAATTATACAAATACGATAATCTCGCATAACATTGGTAGTGACTATAGTGCTCATAATATCTAAGTGTCACATGGATAAGCAATTAAACAATATAAGCATATATATCATCACCTAGTTACACGTCATGGATTGATTACACTTTCATCATGTTTAAAGAAGTTTTTTAAAAAAAATTCTCGGGAGACAACATAACCTTTCTTAATTTAGTATGTTGTCTCCCGAGATTGAGAATTTGTTAAAAAACTTTGTTAAACATGTGAAATTTTGTTCTAGCTACAATCTTAATCTTCTTAGGAAGGTCAAGAAAAAAGCTAAGAGAGAAAAAAATTAAAAATAAAAAGAGAGAGAAAATGAAATTACTTTGCTGAACGATAAAATACTCGAATTAAGGCCATTACATCATTATTATTTTAAGCCTTCTTATTTATGCAATTAGAAAAATATATTTCATATACTCTACTTAATTATTTAGTTGAAAGTTTTTATCAATTTATTAATATCTGCTTATTATTAGCATTAGATAGAAATAGATGTGACTCCTTTTAATAGATCAAGTAGTAAATCGTTGAGAACTCTATCTCTTAAAGTCTGAACTTCTTGATTAAAAGATCTTTTATATTGTAAAAAAAGACAAATATTATCAATTTATAAAAAGAAAAAGATATTTATGAGATTTCCAATATATTCTAAATCCATGAAGCAACAAAATCTTAGATCAACTTTAGAGTTTTGTTTTAGGTTACATGAAAAGAAATTTTTAATATTTACAATTGTCAAACACTGTCTTTGAAATTTCATTGTTGATGGTCCATGATCATTCATTGAACCAAATAGTTGGGTTGAAAAATATAAATAGCATATTAGTAAATATTAATTAGATAATTAGTCTAATATCATATAGTGCGTTTAGATATTGGACTGTAAAATTAATATATCACCAAAATTTTATTTTTGAACTTGAAAATATTTATTCGTCAACAGCGACACCTGTAAATTACATTTTTAAGCCATAAAATATTTTTTTCTTACAAGGAGGTTAAACAACTGATTTTGGAAGAGAAAGAATCCTAAATATCTACCCTCTAGTATCGAATATGAAAGAAATTTTTTTTTTATAAAAAATACAAGTAGAAAGAAAGTAAAAATTAAATTTTATTTTGATTTTTTTCCCAAGAAGCCTTGGTGTTTATTCAATATTATTTATTCAAAATTGTTGAATAGTTTTATCTTCTTTATATTTCAAGATTTTTTCTCTTTCCCTAATCCTACTCGAAATATTTATTTGTTTAGGAGTCACTTGAAGTATTTGGAATAAAAATAATGTAAAATTACTATTTTTAATAAAAAGACTACAAATTTAAGAAAAATAATAGAATCCATTGAAATCTATAATATAGAATTCGGTTGAAATCTTATAAATTATGTGGAATTTTATTCAAATTCATAAATATTAAGAAATCTTTTAAAATCTAAACTGAAGACACTCTTCTTATTCGTAATATGTTAGAAAATAAGTATGGTGAATGAAATTTAAAGCTCACCTTCCAACTTCTCAACTCTCAACCCTTTCATATTTTGTAACTCTCTTAACTCTCATGTTAATGGTGGATTTGGAATTGGAAGGTCATTCTTGTGCCTATATAAACAAGTCCAAAGTTCCTCATTTCAACACATCAAAAATTCATCTTGTCTTCTTCCAAGTTTTCTTTTCTCTTTCGGTGATATTGTTTGGGCAGTAGATCAGTTCGCTGGTACAACCAATTCTACCGTTGTATCCTAGGAAACAGACGTTCATAACCTACAATAGGGAACGAATCTGTTTTAAGGAAACTATACTTGTACAGGCCTCGATTTGTTTTATTCTTCAATTTTATATTCTGAAATTGTACTAGTTATTTGGTTACTGTTTTCTATAATATGTTGTTTAATGTTTTCAATTGATGTATGGATTAATAATATGGTAACAATCTTAAAACAAATTCGACTAAACTCATATTATATGAAAAACAATGAAATAGTTTAATTGGCAAATTCCAGTGACCAAAATTTTGTTTTGATTTCATTTCAGTGATTAATTTCGGTGATTTTAGTGACCAAAAGATTGATTAGCATGCATTAACAATTGGTTCCTGTAATTACATTTAATTGGCGGTGGATCTTTTTTAATTGGCAGATTTTTCTTTTTCGGGTTAACAATTGTTACTTTATTCACTGTTTCGAATATTTTAATTGACACATTGTTTTCTTTTTCCAGAAGTTTAATTGGGTTAAACATTTGTTTGATCTAAGTGATTACTTTCTTCACTATTTTCGAAAGGAAAAAAAAAATGATTCCAGCCCAGTTTTAGTTAGCAGATTTCAGTGATACCTTTTATTATTTAATTGGCAGAAATAGTAAAGTGATTACATTATTGTGTTTCGTCTATGTGATTAAATCTTTCAAGTATCTATTTCCATAATAATTATGTTGACAAGAAATATTTTATGCTCCAATTTTTTTTAAAAAAAAATTGACCAGTTACCTTAATTGCAAGTGTAATTAAAATTGTAATTCAATAAACAGTATTGTTTATACTGTTTAATTGGTTTTAAAAGTGGAACTAACTTTTCTTCTTGTTTCAAAAAATGGCAACTAATCCAATTATTGAAATTTTAGCTACTGAAAACTAGACTGTGGCACAAGTACCAAGTTTTGTTGTGATCCAAACTGTGGCTCCAGCTGGTCATGTAACTGTTCCAGTTAATCATGGAAAAAAATCTGAGAAGTTCAATAGATTGAATTTCAAAAGGTGGGTGGCAGCAGATAATGCTATTTTATCTGACCACCTTGAATCTTGCGAGATTCTTGACTGAAGATGCTCCGAAACTCAAACAGGGTGAGGGAGACATACAAGTTGTCAGCGCTATTGAAGCTTAAAAACATTTTGATTTTATATGCTAGAATTATGTCATAAATAGCTTGGCAGATTCACTATACAATGTGTATAATTCAATGAAAACGGCAAAGGAATTATGGGAGTCTTTAGACCGAAAATATAAAACCGAGGATACATGGGCTAAAAAATTTATTGTTGGCCGCTTCTTGGATTATAAAATAGTGGACTCAAAAACTGTAATCAGTCAAATACATTAATTTCAAATAATCTTGCACGAGATTCATGTCGAAGGGATGGTTATAAGTGAAACTTTCCAAGTGGCAGCAATGATTGAAAAGCTGTCTCCGACTTAGAAAGATTTCAAGAATTATCTAAAGCACAAGCGAAAGGAAATGAACATTGAAGAACTGATTGTCAGACTTCGAATTGAAGAAGACAACAAAAGTTCTGAAAAGAAGGGGTTTAATCCTCAAATGGCCAAAGCAAATGTTGTGGAGCATGGTCAAAGCTCTAAGATAAACAAGAGCAAGTTTTGGATGTCTGGGAAATGGACGAAAATGGGTCCAAAAGGAGGAGTTTCCAAGAAGAAATTTCTTGGAAAATGTTACAACTGTGACATAGTAGGTCACAGATCGTTGGAGTGCAGGTTGTCGAAGAGGAACAACAAGAAAGAAGCCAATGTGGTTGATGATATCACACATGATGTTTCTGAAATGAATCTCGCTGCTGTCATTTCTGAAGTGAATATGGTGGATTCAAATCCGAGAGAATGGTAGATAGACACCGGTGCCACCCGACATGTTTGCTCCGACAAAGAGATGTTTAGGGGTTTTGAAGAAGCAGATGGAGAAAAGTTGTATATGGGAAATTCAGCAACCTCTGAAATCAAGGGCCATGGAAAGGTGGTTCTAAAGATGACGTCTGGGAAAGAGTTGACTCTAAACAACGTGCTCTATGTGCCAGAGATTCGCAATCATTTTGTGTCCGGCTCGCTGTTGAACAAGCATGGATTTCGTATGGTGTTTGAGTCAGACAAAGTTATTTTGTCCAAGTCTGGAATGTGTGTAGGAAAGGGTTATGTAAGTGATGGACTCTTTAAGCTCAATGTTATGGCTATTAAGCCAAAAATGAATAAAGTGAAAAACTCTTCCGTTTACTTGCTTGAGTCTTCCAATTTGTGGCATGGTAGACTATGACATGTTAATTACGACACTTTGCGTAGACTAATTAACTTGAATTGCATACCTACATTCCAAATTGATAATAAACATAAGTGTGAAACTTGTGTTGGGGCAAAATTGACAAGGTCATCATTTCAATATGTTAAAAGAAAAACTGAACCACTTGATTTAATTCACACCGATGTATGTGATTTAAAATATTTACAAACAAGGGGAGACAACAAATATTTTATTACTTTTATTGACGATAGCACAAAATATTGTTTTGTGTATTTGCTTAGAAGTAAAGACGAAGCTATAGAGAAATTTGTTCTCTATAAGAATGAAATTGAAAATCAACTCAATAAGAAGATTAAAGTGTTGAGAAGTGATAGAGATGGTGAATATGAATCACCATTTGCTGAATTCTGTGCACAACACTAAATTAAACATGAAACAACAGCACTTTATTCACCTCAACAAAATTGTATTGCTGAACAGAAAAATAGAACATTGAAAGAAATGATGAATGCAATATTGTTAAGTTCTGGATTACCTCAGAACATATGAAGAGAAGCTGTGTTATCAGCTAATTACCTTTTAAATAAGGTGCCCTGAAAGAAAGAAGATATGAGCCCCTACGAGTTATTGAAAGGAAGAAAGCCTTCCTACAAATACTTACGAGTGTGTGAGTGTCTTGCCAAAGTGGTGGTACCTACACCAAAGAATGTGAAATAGGATAAAAAACTGTTGATTGCATATTTATCGGATATGCACATAACAGTAGTGCTTATCGTTTCTTGTGTTTGATTCAAAAATTTCTGATATACACAAAAACACGATAATGGAATCGAGAAATGTATCATTCTTTGAACATGTATTTCCATACAAGTCCAAAAAAGAAGCGAGCTCTTCTAAATGGATATATGAGACTATAATTGAGAATAGTCAGGACCAAGAAATAGAAGAGAAAGTTGAGATTGAACCAAGACGTAGCAAACGAGAAAGGATAGAAAAATCTTATGGTCCTGATTTTCTGACTTATATGCTAGAAACTGAACCTCAAAGCTTCAAAGAAGCTGTAAACTCTTCAGAATGACCTCAATGGAAAGAGACAATTAAAAGTGAGATATATTATATTCTGCAAAACCATACATGGGAGCTAGTGGATCTTCCCTCGGGATGCAAACCACTAGGCTATAAATGGATTTTCAAGAAGAAAATGAAAGCATATGGAACAATCGAAAAGTATAAGACAAGACTTGTTATAAAAAGATACAGACAACGAGAAGGCCTTAATTAATTTGATACACATTCTCCAGTAACGAGAATAACATCAGGATGATACTTGCAATTGCAGCTTTGTGGAATCTGGAAGTACATCAAATGGATGTGAAAACTGTCTTTTTAAATAGAGATTTAGATGAAAAAATTTACATGGAACAACCTGAGGGTTTTTCTGCTCCAGGCCAAGAAAACAAAGTCTGTAAATTGGTGAAGTCATTGTATGGCTTGAAACAAGCTCCAAAACAATGGCATGAAAAGTTTGATCATGTCATGATTGAATGTGGATTTAAAATTAACCAGATACGTTTATATCAAAGACACTGAAAATGGCTATGTCATTTTATGTCTTTACAACATGCTTATTGTTGGAAGCAACGATAAAATAATTAAATCTACTAAAGATATGTTAAATTCAAGATTTGACATGAAGGATATGGGTTTAGCGGATGTGATACTTGGAATTAAAATTTCAAGAACATCAGAGGGAATTGTCCTAAGTCAATCACACTATGTGGACAAAATTCTTGACAAATTTAACAATGATGATTCTGGCATGGCTAGAACACCGATAGATACCAGTCAGCATCTATCAAAGAACAGAGACGAGAGTATCTCTCAAGTAGAATACTCTAGAATTATTAGAAGTCTGATGTACTTAATGAGTTGTACAAGACCATATATAGCCTACGCAGTTAGCAAACTGAGTAGATACACGAGTAATCTAGGAGCTGACCACTGGAAAGGAATAATAAGAATAATAAGGTATTTGAGATATACTCGTGATTATGAGCTGCACTATACTAGATATCCGACAGTTATTGAAGGATACAGTGACGCTAACTGGATATCTGATATAAAATACTCAAAGTCTACAAGTGGATTTGTGTTCACACTGGAAGGTGCAGCTATATCATGGAAATCTTCTAAACAGACGGTTATAGCCAGATCCACTATGGAATCTGAGTTGATAGCCTTGGACAAGTGTGGTAAAGAGACTGAGTGGTTACGTCACTTCCTAGAAGATATTTCTAGTTGGTCAAAGTCTGTGCCAACAATTTACATACATTGTGATAGTCAATCTGCAATTGGTAGAACATAGAGTAACATGTATAATGGTAAGTCTAGACACTATGTCGTAGACATAATACCATAAGACAACTACTCTCAACTGGAGTTATCTCTATTGACTATGTGAAGTCAAATGATAATATTGTGGATCTACTAACTATAGTTTTGAATAGAGAGTTAGTTGAAAAGTCGTCGAAAGGAATATGACTTAAGCATTTGGAAGAATAAGTTAATACAATGGAAACCCAACCTAGTTGACTGGATATCCCAAGATCTAGGTTCAAAGGGACAACCTAATCGTAAATACTTAATTAGATCACTGTGGGGGTTCTCTCCTACCTGTTCCTATGATGAAACAGTGATACCTGTAGAGGAAAAGATAAGCAATAGGTTTTTAATGATTCTTACAAGTGGAGTAGAGCGAGCTACTTTTAATTAATAAATCACCTATGTGAGAGAGAAGTCGAGCCGCTTCTAAGAGAATTGTGTGAGGCGTAATTCTTAAAACCTCTCGCAGAACTAGACATATGTTCATGGCCATAAATGAACATAACAATGAGAACTGAACCATGTCAGGAAGAATTCTGTATGAAGTATATCATCGTTTACAAAAAAGGCAGAACAGTTCAAGGACATCGCGTCTACTGGTCAGTTAGTAAAGTAAATATATTTTCATAAGGAAAGGTTCAAAGGATAACACCTATCTATCCTATGCAGGATGTGGACGTTGAACTTTATCATCGAGTCTTCCGTATCTCTATCAATTTTTCATTCATGTGGGGGATTGTTGGAAAATAAGTATGGTGAATGAAATTTAAAGCTCACATTCCAACTTCTCAACTCTCAACCCTTTCATATTTTGTAATTCTTGTAACTCTCATGTTAATGGTGGGTTTAGAATTGGAAGATCATTCTTATGCCTATATAAACAAGTTCAAAGTTTCTCATTTCAACACATCAAAAATTCATCTTGTCTTCTTCCAAGTTTTCTTTTCTCTTTCGGTGTTATTGTTTGGACAGTAGATCGGTTCGCTTGTACAACCAGTTCTACCGTTGTATCTTGGGAAACAGACGTTCATAACCTATAGTAGGGGACAAATTTGTTTTAAGGAAACTGTACTTGTACATGCCTCGGTTTGTTTTTTTCTTCAATTTTATATTCTGAAATTGTACTAGTTATTTGGTTACTGTTTTTCTATAATATGTTGTTTAATGTTTTCAATTGATGTATGGATTAACAATATGGTAACATTATATGTGTTGAAGAAAGGATTAGCTACGAGAAGAATAAGTTAAGTGTTTGGTAAACTTTAATTTGTTTCAGAATTCTTGTATATTTCATATCAACATTTTAGTGTTTGGTAAGCAAAAGTAATTTATTGCTATGTCTGTATACAATTACTAAAATGAACATTGATAATAATGATGTCTTGTTGTATACTTGTATTATTGTCATTATTATTTTTGTAATAATTATTTTCATTTTTATAACAGTTGTAATATTATCAAATATTTTTTTTAAAGACAATGTATTCATTATAGTTATTTTAAAATGAAAAAAAAACTATTAGTTAGTAAATCTCAAATTTATAAATTCAAAATAAAAGCATAGTCTAGTAGAAAAAGAATTAGTTAATTAATTATAATTAAAATTGGCATGTTGATTACAGATAATTCAAAAAGCTAAAAGAAGAATTTGAAAAGCTATCATTTTACTATTTTTCAAAATCTACTATCAGATAGTACATATTTTTCGATAATGAATTTTTCTTAAATTTACTAAATACTTAAATTAACTTTTAATTATTTGACAATCCGGAGATAATTATAAAATCAATCCCAATTTCACTATTAAAGTTTTGATAATTTAGAAACATGAATTTTACAAAAGCTTTTAGACAAGTACACTAATGTGTTAAATATTGTGACGTCATAAGATATATTTAAGTATTATTTTTTCCAATATAGTTGCATTAAATTATACAAACTTATCAGTTCCAAAAATTGGTAAAATTGGCAAATGAAAACAAAAAGTCAAGAATGAGAAATATAAAAGATTAGTAGGTGAAGAATCCAAACAGTGATTTGAGAGATTTGACCCGTTAGGGAATATGTGTACCAAAAAATTCAATCTTGTATCATCGATGATCACAAATCACACAAATCCCTTAGCCAAATATGTGGTTCTATGAGAAAATTCCCTGCCAAAAGTAAAGAAATTGCTTAAAGCATCTCATACGCTTTAGAGTAAAATTAACGAATTTAAGATAAAGAGAATCATTTTGATTGTTAAAAATAGAAGACACGTTTCTTATTTATGTTTCTACCTCATTTTTAAGGAAGTTGGTCCCAACTTGTTGGCATCAAAATACAGATTTACCCTTGGCAAACAAATTATAACCAAACTATCTATATTTTTAGTAGTGAGTCACTGATGTTATTTGTGTAGAATAATAAAGTAGAAGAATTTTTAGATAAGTTAATTATAATTTTTCAATTCAGCCGACTGAGAAGGTTCTATGAAAAATGGCCTTCTTTAACGGCTATTTTAGATGAAAACTATCTATAGAGATAAAATGTTGAAGATAGAAATAGAACAAAATAAAAGATGTGAGTAAGTCTGTTACTTTGGTCAAATATTGGGCACTAATAGTGCAATTTACCTTTAAAGTATAGCTAAAATTCTCATGCACTCCCCTGGAAATGTATTGCTTTTCTTGTCTTTAACTTTTTCGGAGACATCGAAGCCCACTGCCACTCAGTCAAAAGCTTATGCTATCCTTTCATTTTCACACCCCGTGAGTTTCTTCGATTATGTAAAGTTCACATAATTACAAGAATCCTCTCTTTCTCTCTTATGTGAAGCTTTTATCAAACGTTTGGTCTTTCTATATTCTACTCACTGACTTCTTTTTAAGCACTTGTTCTTCTTGAAAAGTTGTTATTTTCTGCAAGAAAATGGTGGGCATGGAACGAATTTTGGTGTTACAGATAATTTATTTAGTTTTGGTTGGACTTGAAGTTTTTGCATGGGCAGGAGATGGGTTATTAAATCCATCCCAGTTGGAAATGTTTGTTGATGAACTTCCAGACATGCCTAAAATCAAAGGTTATGATGTTGTAAATGGTTTTCCAGTTCCCAACTCACTCCAGATTGGCATGTTTCACAAGAAATGGGTAAGAATTCTCTTCTCCATTTGAATTAATTTTTATTGTTAATTACAAAGCAAATCTGATTATGTATTTCTTTCCTTTTTTGTTTTTTTGTTTTTTCCTTTTAAAGAATAATGGTGCATGTCCCTTTATTGACAATTTTGATTTTTCAGACTGCGTTCATATAATTGAAGTTTTGAACTGTGCCTCTGTCTGATTGGTTATTCTTTCTTATGGTCAAAAATTGAAGATTTATCCACGAATTTTGATTTATTTGTCCTAATTTTTTTTATGTATCGATAAATAATAGATAGGAAGTGAAGAGGCCCACAAGACATAGACCATAGACCACGTTTCAAACCCAACTCGCCTACCACTAGGCTAACAAGTGAACCCTTGGGGCCTTTATCGACCCTTGGATGTGATGAAACGAGTGGTTGAAAGTTGTAATGTGTTGTGTAGTTACAAACCTTCTTGATTTTTTTCGTGTGCTGACAGCAATTTGGCCTATAAGGGAACACAAATTTGCAGCTCACCTGCTGTTCTGAAAGCATAAAAAAGTGTTTATATCTTCAGGAACTTTCATGTATAAAGCTGCTTTTATGTTGTTCTGGCAAAACCAATGAGGCCCAAGGCACCCTAAAAGCATGTTTGTCTAAACTTAAAATAAATAAAAGTTACCTTTTAATTAATTTTTTATTTCCAAACATATTTACACAAGTTACATTTTTTCTTTATTTTTTTAATTAAAAAGTGCTCGTTATTTCGAAGTAACTTTTCTTAATGAGATTTTCCTTTTGGTTCTTGTAAACGCCCTTCCTTCTTTTTTAAAAAGTAACCGTTATTTCAATGTAATTTTTTTAAAAAAAAAAAAAAGTGACCGTTATTTCGAAGTGTACTTTCTTTGTGTGAGAAATCTGGACACAATACAAGAATTTTGGCATGAAGACAGTTTATGACATTGGTTCACAGAGCTTATTGGTATATAGAGTGGAGTACGACGTGAAATGAACCAGCTGGTATATGCGCTTTTTCATCTCTTATGAGCTTGACTAATGTGTTTTGGTTTTGTCCCTTTGAGGACATCGGTTAAAATTAGGATGGACAGTGTTTGGTTTCATTGTTTGCAAAATTATTTCTTTCCTTTAAAAATCCCCCCATCCTTAGCTGTTATCTTTCTGTATTTTTATAGACATGTTAGTACATTATATTCCATAAGAATATGAAAATAAAGGAGGTCATTTTGGTAAATGAGAAGAGATATTAAACTCTTGATGTCCCACATAGGATTCTCCTAACACACAAGAAAAGATTGTCGTATTTCCAAATAATGTCCACTATAACTTTCTACTTAAATTATCTCTACATTGGATTACATGTCAGCATCACTAGTTTTTAGGTGGTTCATTCAAATGGACACTATCCTTAAATTCTCTTACATCACATATTTATAATTCTTTGGGAACTCAGATCACATTTATTTGAAATGATTAGTTACTTGACCAATGCTAGCACTGTCTCAAACAATTCTAAGATTTTGGCATTTTTTTTTAATGAACTTATAGCATTCAGAAGGAATTTTATCGTTAGATAGAGTTCACGACAATATTAAGCAATAGAAACTAAGGGAAGAACACGAACTACTAATATTGGCATTTGAAAGTACGAGCTGAGATTTGTTATTTTTTGTTTGCTTTGCAGAAATTTCACAGAGATCTTCCTCCAACTCCAGTGTTTGCATTTGGTCTATCAAGGGATACTGCAACAATTCCTGGTCCCACAATTGAAACCCTTCATGGAATTGACACTTATATAACATGGAAAAATTATCTCCCCTCAAAGCACATACTGCCCTGGGATCCAACCATTCCAACTGCCATACCATCCACTAAAAAGGGCATTCCTACGGTGGTGCACCTCCACGGAGGCATTGATGAACCTAAGAGCGATGGACTCGCGACCTCGTGGTTCACCGCCAAATTCAGAGAACGGGGACCCACTTGGACGAAGAAAAAGTATCACTACCACAATTTTCAGCATCCGGGGACCCTATGGTACCATGATCATGCCATGGGGCTAACTAGAGTCAACCTTTTGGCTGGCTTGTTAGGTGCCTACATCATCCGGGATCCCAATGTGGAGGCACCACTTAGATTGCCATACGATGAAGAATTTGATTGTCCATTGGTTGTATTTGATCGGAGCTTTCGCACTGATGGTTCAATATACATGAATTCGACAGGAAATAATCCTTCAATACATCCACATTGGCAACCAGAGTATTTTGGTGATGCAATCATAGTCAATGGAAAGGCGTGGCCCCGTATGATCGTGCGGCGGAGAAAATACAGGTTCAGAATTATTAATGCTAGCAATGCCAGGTTTTTCAAATTCTATTTTGCTAGTGGATTAGGATTTATCCACCTGGCATCTGACTCAGCATACAACAGAAGACCAGTAATGGTCAACGACATTCTTTTGGCCCCATCAGAAATTGCTGACGTGGTCATTGACTTCTCAAAATCAAAGTCTGATTCAGATATTTTGGCTAATGATGCATCATATCCATATCCTTCTGGTGATCCTGTCAATGAAGCCAATAGCAAAATTATGAAATTTATCATAAAACCACACCATGAGTTGGACACATCAAGAATTCCAAGTAAATTGATCAATTATCCATCCCCAAATTTATCTAGTGTGTCACTCACACGGTACATCGCCTTGTACGAGTACACAAGCAAGATCGACGAACCTGTACATTTGTACATCAATGGAAAGCCATATGAAGCACCAGTGACCGAGACACCAAAGGTTGGGGCCACAGAGATTTGGAATGTGATCAATCTTACGGAAGATAATCACCCATTGCATATTCATCTAGGGCTTTTTGTGGCCTTGGATCAAACAGAATTGGTGAACATCGATGAATTTAAAGAATGTATGTTGAAGTTCAACAATGCTATGAAGTGCCACGTTGGCAAGTATGCACGTGGAAAGAGGATAGGGGTACCGGCCCATGAGAAGGGATGGAAAAATGTTTACAAGTTGATGCCTGGATATGTTACAAGAATACTAGTACGGTTTTCTTACATTCATTCAAATGAATCATATCCGTTTGATGCAACTGCAGAGCCTGGCTACGTCTATCATTGCCATGTGAGTAATTTTCCTGTCCTAAATTTGCATCTTCACAAGTTAAAATTTTAATTCCACTTCATTTTCCAACACTTGTCTAATTCGTATATGACTTATTCTTTTTACATCATTTTGAATAATAGTACACAGGAGAAAATCAATATTCTGCCCTTTTTGTAGAATTTTGAACCCCATTACATGTCTGAATCTTAAGAAAGAGAACTGCTCAAATCTGATCACCTCAAGGGCTAATGGTTTGGTCCAGAAGCATCCAAAGACTCGTGGTGTCATGTTTTTCATTGCATCATTAGCTTTTTACCATATTTTTTCGGTCACCAAAATTATCTGCTGTTTAACGTACTACATAAATTTGGCCATCCCATAAAACTCAAAACATCTACCCAATTCATGGGACATTCTTTCCAACACACAATAAGAATAAAGAAATGATTAATTACTGATTATCTATGTACTTAATATATCCTTACCACCATTGGATTAGGTGAGAATCCCTCGTGTTATCTATTCAAGAGCATATTATGCATTCAATTCTTATTAAGTGTATGTGAGCTTGAAATTTTTCGAATACCTTTTTACTTTCTTGTCACTCTATAAAGTTAACTTCTTGATTATTTCATTATTAAAGGTGATATTCTGAATTTTTTTTTTTTTTTTATATTACTACTGTTATTAGTTATATCCGGATGAACATTCATATAATTCATTTTGTCATACGCAGATCTTAGATCACGAGGACAATGTGATGATGAGGCCATTGAAATTCATCAAATAGAGGTATAGAGTTCACCCAGCTGATTGAAACTCTTCATATATATTAAGCGCGCTTTTTGTAAGATGTGAAATTCATATTCTTTGAATCTTGCAACTCTAGATGTTTTAACTGTACCTCTATGCAGGTTTAACTCCACAGTTGAAGAACAAAAGGGAGGGTGCTTTACATGGACAACGCCTTAAAATAAGAGTTTAACTGTGGGTTTAACTCCACAGTTGAAGAACAAAAGGGAGGGTTGCTTTACATGGACGACGCCTTAAAATAAGAGTTCTACTGGATTTATAATGCATTGTAATCAATATGAGATGTGTGTGCAGATGGTCAAGTGTAATGTAAATGAAAAGGAAACATTTTTTTTTTTCTAAAATACTTCTCCATAAGCATGTTTGGCAGTACTGAAATTATTTTTTAAGTGTTTATAAGTTGTAGTAGATTGTAAGTTGTGAGTCCTACAAAATGTGTAGATTAAAAGCATGTTTGACTAATTAAAATATTTTCCTTAATACAGAACAACATACAATGTTGATCTGTTTTTAGAAGTACCAGAGTTTGTTACCTAACATTAGTTTTTCAAGCAACAGAGCATGTAAACTGCACGTGCTGTTGAATTTTTATTTTTCAACTTACTACATACAATGTTGTTTGTTTTTTTCAAGTAATATCAGTGCTGTTATATTATTATTTTTCAAGTAAGAGAGTATGTTACCTGCACGTGCTGTTTTATAATGTTAGAATTGTGTTTTCAAAGTAACAGACTTTATTACCTTTGCGTGCTGTCACATTATTATACAATTGAAGTAATAGAGAAAGTTACCTGCGATGGAAGGGACGTAATCTGCAGTCTGATTTGAATTTTCTCTCCCAATTGAATCCACAATTATGCTTTACAATTTTTATGCCATTTCCGTCAGAAAACAAACAGACCCATTTCCGGCGACCATCTCGCAATACCGTCCCTCCTTCGCAGGTAACATTCTTTGTTACTTGAATTGTACGGAAACTCCATCGCCAGAATATGGATGGGATCTGGTTATTGAGTGTGAACCGGCATGTTTTTCCCCCCCTCTTAAAAGAAACGTGTAGATGAAGATGGAGCATAGAAAGAAATTTTAGAGTTTAAGGGTGTTCTCTTTGATGTTTTGGGGCCATTTTCCGTTTTGTGTTTTTGAAAATAATGAAAAAACGTTCTCTTTCTCATTTTTGAAAATGCATTTTCTAAAACACCAAAAAAAATCTTCATGTTTTCCAAAATGGTGGTCAGCATTCCGAGTCCCAATCAGCCGTTTTTATTTTTTTTTTCATTTTACGCTATCAAAATAGTAATGATTTAAGCTATTTCTGCCTTTTTCTAAAAAATGCAGAGCGTAGCCAAGGTGGCCAGGTGCGCGGTGTTCAACAGTGATGGTCAGTGGTTCGAATCTCAGTATTCTCCTTGCCTTCTTAATTGTTTTGAATTGATTTAAATTTGTTTTTAATTAGTTTTTAATTCCATATTTAAATGTTTTTAATTCTAAAAATTATTTTTAACTGTTTTACATTCTTATATTAAATATTTTTAATTGTGTTTAAATGTTTTTAATGATTTTTTAATGTTTTTAATTCTATAATTCTATATTTTTAATTGTGTTTAAATGTTTTTAATTGTTTTTAAATGTTTTAAATTCTATAATTAATTATTTTTAATTGTGTTTAAATGTTTTAAATTCTATAATTAATTATTTTTATTTGTGTTTAAATGTTTTTAATTGTTTTTAATGTTTTTTTTAATGTTTTTTAATTCCATGATAAAATGTTTTTAAATGTTTTTAATTCCAAGTTTAAATTGTTTTTAATTATTGTAATTGTTTTTAATTAATAATTGTTTTTAATTCCAAATAAGTCCAAATTTATAAAAATTTCAAGTAAACGCGTTTTTGAATTTTCTGTTTTCAGAAACAATTTTCGAAAATTTTAAAAAGAACGCATTTTCAAAAATATCAAAACAAACACTCAAAACACAAAACACAAAATGAATTCAAAACACAAAACACAAACGCAAAGAGAACACCACCTAACTGTTTTGAAGTTTGGTAGGTTTCTATGCTACCATATCCGTTTTTAAGAACATCTATAATGTTAACTTGAATTGTTTTAAAAAATTTGTCATATAAAGCATATTCAGGGCAACAATGCGAATTGTTGTACATGTTGGAAATTGAGACTAATTAATTTATTGTCCACAAGATCCTTGTTCAGAGAAAAATAACGAAATAGAAAAATATAAAAGATAGAGAAAGATTTATCAACTGTCAAAGTTTTCAATATATGAAAAATTGTTACAATTATATAGATTTTACTCACCTAAATCCCCAAGTATCTCAAGAAAAATAATATCTTAAACTTTACCACACCCACCAATTCTACTTTTTGTACAACCAACAAAGAGAACAAGAAAAACAACTAGGATGCTAGGCTTACAATTTTTCTTTCAAAAAACCCTCAAGTCACACCTACAAAAGAGAATAAACCACGTCAATTTATATTTAATGAATGACCTAATTTCTTCCAGGTTTAAACTGCCAAGGAGTCTAAGATTTGGAAACTTCTTCAATTTTAGTTGACCTAGATGTCTTCCAAGTTTCGACTACCAAAGTGTACAAGATTAGGAAACATGTAATTTTAGTCAACTTAGAAGTCTTCCCTTTCAACAATTGATGCATCTTTTGATTTTGGCAAGTTTTGAGAAAATATCCCAACAGTACATGTAGCAAATAAGAGTCACAGAGAAGAGCATCTTCAATGGGGTTGTAGATTAAAAAAATTGTTGTCCACATGTACAAAAGTTAGTGATAAATAAGTTATAAAAAATTAAATAAATAATGATTAACACACATTAATCTAATAAAGATAAATTATAAAAAATAAAATAAAATAGACTTACCACACATTTCGATCCATTAATTATAAAAAAACAAATAGAGAATGTCTAGCACACCGTCACGTTTGAACGGTGTGATAGACATCCTCCATTTTTTTTTTTTACCACGTAAGTAATTTAGAGTGATGTAACACACTTTTTAATAGAATTCACTATTGCATTGGAGATGCTCTATGTCAAATAGATTGTGTCTTAAGAAAATCTTCTAATGCTAATTGATGGGACTCTGTCAAATTTTATGCACCAAAATAAAAAAAAAAAAATAGACATTGTCTAAAATATCATCTAAATTCAAAGAATTTGTTAAACACTTAACAAATTTTTTGATTTTGTTTATGTTTTTGAAGTATTACATTTTCACTCTCTTCATCTGTATTTTACTTATTTTTATTTTAAGATAGATAAAATACACGTAAACTAGTATTGAGTTGTAGATAGAACTAATTGAATACCAATTTTAGATTTATCTATTTATTAGACATCAATATTACGTATACTGCAAATCTTTTAAGTTACATAACATTGGAGATGCTCTTATTCTTATTCTTTTCTGGTTTCCATATTTTTTTTAGTTATGGTGATTGTATTTTTGGATAATAGTATTTGCCAATATCTTTCATAATCAAGTATTTATGAAAATGAAAGATGGGTAATTGTCAATTTTTCCCTTTATTAAAAAGGGTTAATTAGACAAAATACACTTAAAATCAGCGACTTTTTGAAAATTTAGTATAAAAGGTGTTTCCAATATTGTATACATACAGTTAATTACAAGTTAAAACTCGTATTAGTTAGTTAAGTTCAAATTTTGATTTTTTTTTTTTCATACAACAATTTTGCTTAAGCTTATAATAAGCTTGTAATTTGGATATGAATTAAGGTTCTTAGCATAGGAGTAGTATGTCAATTTGACTTCTATGGATGATATATTATAGAAATTAGACTGATTTGGAATATATATGAGCACTTGCAAGATGGACGACATTTTGTATTAAAGGGATTAGATTGGACGATTAGATGAAGGTTATACATAAAACAATTTGGAGAAGAAAAGAATCCTATTTAATCTTGAAGAGTAACTTTAACTTAAAACAAGAATTCTATTATGACAATACTTACTTATTTACTTGCTTTTAAACTATTTAACTCAGCAGGTGCAATATCTAGTGTTTGACAAACTCGTATGTTTTTGTTATTAACAAACGTGTTAAATAAAATTATTTATTTATTATTAAGTATTTATATTATTTAAAGTTTAAACTTTTATTTTATCGTTACAACATAAAAAAAAAATAACTTTGTTACAAATTTGATGTACAAATACTTTTATTTAATCGAGCTATTCATTTATTAACTACAAATATTATAGCTCCAATTGTATTTAT
Organism: Forsythia viridissima; assembly: GCA_030279155.1. Taxonomy (NCBI): domain Eukaryota; kingdom Viridiplantae; phylum Streptophyta; class Magnoliopsida; order Lamiales; family Oleaceae; genus Forsythia; species Forsythia viridissima. The sequence goes on along the minus strand of CM059041.1, from coordinate 39,334,622 downwards.
CATATTTTAATTTATCATTTTATTATAAAGAACACATAATGTGTAAATTAATTTTTATTATTATTTTTATATTAAAAAAACTTATAAGATTGGTTCAATATTATAAAATTATATACGTTACTTTTTTATTTATTTAACTTAATTTATATTCAAGTTTTTCAGATAACATAACATTTACAATTTAACTTAATTTATATAGGCTTTGTGGAGATTGATTTCAAAGGAGGCCGTATTCCAATTCATGCAATCATCCATTTCTTGGCTTCTGATTGTTTTTCTCCTTGTTTCTTCGTAACACCTATGTCCAATTTACCAGAAAAAGGAACAAATTCTTTAATGCAAAGGGTCTAATATTGAACCAAAAAAAAAAAAAAAAAAAAGGTGGGTGGTTGTGTGGAGTGGGGTGGTAGTTGGATAGATAAATGGATTGGATGATTTGGGTCCAAAAAATATTTATCGGTCCAAAATTTTTTTACTTTCTTTTAATTTTTTTTAAAAAAATTAAAGTATTGGACTCATTTTCACTTTTTGCAAAAGTTAAGAATCCAATTACAAATTTCTTAAAATTTACATTATATGCCCTTGAGTAAGTTTAGACGTGCTTATATGAACTTTACTTTTTCCAAATTAATAGAGTCATTTCATTAGCTAAATCTACTGCTTAAATATGCTCAATCATGTTCTATATGTCATTGAAGCCGTGATGCCATTGATTGTAACTGAACGGTTTTTGCTTTCACCTTATGCGATAATGTGTAATCCTAGTACAATATGTCAACTAGATTAATGAGTGTTCGATTTTATCTAAATGTTTATGTAGTTATTTACTTACTCTAAAAGAATGTATTCTATTTAGATTGTAACTGTCATTGGAACCCTATAAATAAAGGGTCGTCGTTATAATAAATTTCAACACATGCTCTCTCAATTCTCTTATATTTTTCTCTCTTGTTTTCTTATTCTTATAACGCGTTATCAGCACAATAGAGCTCATTCAAAATAGTGAAAATTCAAAAGGAATATTTTAGAAAATTCGCACAATCTGGATAGTCTGTGCATCTGTGATCAAACATTGATATCTTATTAAGTAATGATATTTATAGTCGTTCATTATTAGTAGTCATCTTACGTGACATTATTTAATTGGATGAATTATTCATAATTAATGGGTATAAATACATTATTCAATTGAAGTAAATAATTCATCCAATTGAGTAATGCTACATAAATGTGTTATTTTGAGCGTAATTAATATTGTATTTAATGTGTAATAAATCGTATTTGGAAAGTAAATTACTTTTAACATGCTTTTTTCAGTGTGTCTTGATTTTATAGGTATTTGTGTAATTATTCTGTTAGATATATAATATATGGAAAATGCTTGTTTAATCAAAAGACGGACCAAAACTTGGACTACTATTGATAAATTATCAAATATGTCATTTGAAAAAACATATTTGGAGATTTGAATTGTGTCTTTTCAAAAGACATATTAAATCTTTTATTCATGATTGTTCAACTTTTAGTCTAACTTGTGATAATTGTAGCATTACTCTTAATCACTCCCGATCACTTGCCTCCAAGTGGGCAAGAGATGCTGCCCACCTGTTGAGGTGTCAGCAGGTCGGCAGAATCTCCTGCCCAATCGGCCACCTACTCTTAATATATTGGACTCTAAGCGAAAAGTCAAATATATCTTAGAAAAACTTATAGCTAGATTCTTAACCTATGTAACAGAGCAAATAGTCCCCCATTGCGGGTAACGTGTACCCAGGGCCGGCCCTGAGATTTGGGGGACCTTAGGCGAAAATTAAAATGGGGCCCTTAATATATTGAGATATTTTTAAATTATAAATTTTTGAGAGACAATTAAAAAATGATTAGAATTTGTGTTAAGATGTGGAGCCTAATATGTTGCGCTACGCAGAGCTGAATGCGGATTGACCTTCGCGGTAAGGTCGCTGTGGGGGTTGGAAGGGGGGCAGGTGGCCCCCCTCCCGGGGGCTCGGGGGCAGCGCCCCCGAAAGGTATACGGTATTTGTATTTTCTTAATTAAGGGTGTTTTTCAAAATTTTGCCTTATAGTTTCATTATAATTATAAAACTTTCATTGTGTTATTATATATAGGACTAATCTATTATAAACAAAAATCATCATTTTTTATAGGACTATATAAATCTTTATGTTCTTTATGTTCTTTATTCTTTGCCATTTTATTTATTTTTCAAATCCTAACAATTTGGAAAATCGTTTTTATTCAAGATAAAAATGTCTAAAATGATGTTTAAAAAGAAAATTGCATAGTCTACAATTTAATAACTAAATTAAGATGGATAATGTATGTTAGATTTGAATTTATTTTCTATTTAGACTTATTTCATATTTAAATAGGTTGATCTTTATTTTAAAAAAATAAAAAAAAATAAAAAAGGGCCAAATTTGGGCCCTGCATGGCCGGGGGCCCTAGGCGGTTGCCTGGCCGCCTAGGGCCAGGGCCGGCCCTGCGTGTACCTTGAAATAATAAACGCTACCCTTTAATCTGTACTAAGTGGGACTCCACGTGCTTTAGAAATGAAAAGTTGGGACCCCTACAAATAAATAAATACAAAAGAAGTACTTACTCTATTTGACATTTTTTATTTAAACTCATTTTAAACTACATATTTCATAAGACTTACAATTTTTTAAACTTTTTAACTATACAATTTACCATTTTTTTCAAAATCTTCTAAAAAATCACTTTAAAACTCTACCAAACACGCACATAAGTTGTATATGTACTTTTCTCTTTTTTAATGTCTTTTTTATTGGAGATATTATTTAAAAATTTAATATTTGACCTATCAATGCAAAAGATAGTACTTAACTAGTTATAATTATTTTACAACTCTTAACTTCAAAATCCCATTGGACCAAGTTGCCAAGTAATTATACTTATTGCAGCTTTTGTGAGTCCAGTGGCGGAGCCAGACTTTTGAAGTTGGGGGGGTCCCAAATTGGGATGGGCCGGGGGAGGGGAACCTTTTCACGGGGGTTCGGGGGCAGCGCCCCCGATTTTTTTTTTCAAACCACATTTACTGAGTCAATTCTTATGAGAATCTAATATTTTTTTATAAGCCATAGTCCTTAAAAAATTTACAACAAGTCATTGCACAAAAATAGAATCTATATCTATTTTATCTTAAACTAAGCTATGTAGACTGATAGACACAAATTTAAACCCTTTTGATAGTGTTATATACAATTATTATTTGAACACGAAATGTATTAACAAGCAAAGTGCCTTTATTAATTTTGTATTATTAATTTTATTAGGCCAATAGGTCCAATTGCCTTACATTAAGAGTCAGTTTGGTCTAATTTATGAACTAGTTTGTGCCCGTTTGGTAGATATTATAAACTAGTTTATTTGACCAAAACAGTTTATTTGACCAAGAATGGTAAAAAATGACAGCTACCAAGGCAAAATTTTGTGTCAAATAAATTATTTTGGTCAAATAAACTGGTTTATAAACTCTACCAAACGGGCTCTTTACTTGACCAAAATAGCTTATTTGATAACAAATAGTTTATTTGATCAAAAAATTTACATTGGTTGCTTGACATTTTTTACTATTTTTTGTCGAATAAATTATTTCGGTCAAATAAACTAATTTATAAACTATATTAAGCAAGCTTTAATTGATATTTGGTCAATGAATCTAATTGTCATCCATTAAATTGATATTATGTAAAAGTTAAATTATATATTAAAAAAAAAAAAAAAAAAAAAAAAGGAAACTCAAAAAGTTGGGGGGTCCAGGTCCCCCCTGGGACCCCCCCAGCTCCGCCCCTGTGTGAGTCAACTTGTTAGCCTAACATGTCGAAGACATTGACAGATCTTGCTGGTCTCTCTGTTCTCCCTCATGTGGAGGGTGGAATCCCTCGCCATGTGGTGGGGCATTTGCAGGATCTAGGCAATGGTTCCACGAGCAGCGATGTTCGCTGTGGCATTAAGACTGACTTACTCTTGACTCTTGATTAATATCTTCGGATCTAGATCTTGAGAGACTTCATTGGCTTCGAGCTTGCGCCCTCTAGACGAGGCTAGCTTGCTGATTTTGCAGATTATCTAAAATGTTATTTACGACGGCATTTTCTTCAGCAAGCCTACGCATATTGGTGGCCATATTAGTTGTAGTCCATGTCAGGAACGCCACTCTTCGATGCATGTTTTGACGGTGGCGAACTCTCCGCCGATGATTTGCCTAGAGGACTAGAAGTTCCTTATGCTGCCTTGTGGCAATGAGAATATTAAGATGTTCTCTAATTCTTTAAAGTAAACATGTTCGCTATCTACTTTGCCATTCGGGAGCTCGAACCCGTCTTATTTCACTTAGTCGAGAGGTTTGTCGATGGGCAAACCATCTCAATTAGTCCTCCTCCCTTGGTGACGCTAGTGGGACTTTGCACACCCATTGAGGCACTTATATGCCAAGATTGTTAGGCACTGGCTAGGTTCATGTGGATCACATGGAGCTCTGATGTGGCTTCTCATGACATGGCAGATATTTTATGCATTGTCTCATCATTACAAATTCGTACATGACATTCTCGTATAGTGAAGTTGTCCATCTTAGATTTTTTTACCTAAATAATGAAATGAATTGTCTATGATATAGCTATTACTATAAAATAAAAAATGTTCAACACATTAGTAAAATGAAGATACAAAATCATTTCTAAATAAAAAACCAAATAATATTTGATCACCTCCTATGAAAAAACGTATCCTAGTAATAAGATATGTTTATATTATTATCAAACGTGCCACCTAGTGGTTGATATTAAAAAAATGTTTATATTTTCAAAAAGGGATTAATACTATGCATGTACTAAATGGAAAAAAATAAATAATTGACATGCTAACAAAACAAAACAAAAATCCATATATTTGTGAGAATAATATAAACCCCTTGAAACTCTTATATATATCTTTACTATAATATAAGTGTATCACCTGTTTACTATTTACCCTTCAACCAATGCGACGTCGTTTTATTGATTTAGTATTCCTAATTTCGTCCAAAGCTCACCATTTTGTCCTAATCTTTTGACACTTTTTTTATATTAAATTAATATCTTTGGCCGCAATTTTTGACTTCTTCATCTTTTCTTTTCTTTTATTTATTTTAATATACATATATTAGTGTCTTTTAGCCGCAATTATTGACTTCTTATATATTATAGTAAATATATATTCATTTTTTCCTTAATAAGTCATAAAATTTGGTGCTTTTTTATCCCCAGTTGCTATGGGGAACAAAGGAGGAAATATAATCGATTCCTAAAGGTTTTGGTAAATTTTATTTTCTCTAAACTGCACTTTTTGTTGCCCAACTTAAATATTTGCTGCAGCTTATACATTAAGTATTTTTACATAATTCTAGTTGGAGACGATATCCCTATGGGTTACCTAACCATTGGCTTTGGTTTCATATAATTTCATATTATATAACTCAAGTTATGGACAATTTTGTAAATTGCGACAGCATGAATCCGAGAAACTACCTTGGATATTTCGGTGAGCATTTTAGTGTGTCAAAACATGCCGTCGGATTATCAAATTTTTATATGTGGTAGCTACATGGGTATTCTACGTTCTGTGAAAATTTCATATTGTTCGGTGATCGTTTTCTATGTCAAAGAAATATTTTTTGCTCCATGACTGGGTGAATTGTTTCTCCAAACTGTACTTTCTGTTGACCAACTCAAAAATATGCTGCACCTTATATATTAAGTATTTTTACATAATTCTAGTTGGAGACGATAGCTCTATGGGTTACCTAACCATTGGCTTTGGTTTCACATAATTTCATGGTATATAACTCAAGTTATGGACAATTTTGTAAACTGCGACCGCATGAATCCGAGAAATTGCCTAGGGTGTTTCGGTGAGCATTTTAGTAAGCCGAAACATGTCGTCGGACTATCAAATTTTGATATGTGGTAGCTAAATGAGTATTCTATGTTCCCTGAAAATTTCATATTTTTCGGTTATCGTTTTCTATATCAAACAAATTTTTGTTACTCCATGACCGGGTGAAGAAATTTTAGTAACACTGCCTTTATTTTGAAAATTTTATTTACCTGATCATGGAGTAACAAAAAATTCTTTGACATAGAAAACGATCGTCGAACAATACGAAATTTTCAGGAGACATAGAATACTCAAGTAGCTACCACATATCAAAAATTGGTAGTCCGACGGCATCTTTAGGCATACTAAAATAGTCACCGCGAAACCTCCTAGGCTGTTTTTCAGATTTATGCCGTCGGTGTGCCGGAATCGCTATTATAAACCAATCAAAAGACTCTAAGTAGTGTAAATATCTTCTTAAACTTTTGTGGACCTTGGTTTTGTGGTAGTTTTAGTGGATTCCCATATTTTGGTTACACGTTAATGATGTGAACTTGAAAGGTTTTGCTAAACTTCATTTTTTTCTAATATGCAATTTCTGTTGTCCAACTCAAAAATTTACTGCTCCTTATATATTAAATATTTTTACATAATTCTAGTTGGAGACGATAGCCCTATGGGTTACCTAACCATTGGCTTTGGTTTTACATAATTTCATGCTATATAACTCAATTTATGGACAATTTTGTAAACTGTGATAGCATGAATACGAAAAACTAACTAGGATGTTTCGGTTACCATTTTAGTAAGTCGAAACATGCCGTCGGACTATCAAATTTTGATATGTGGTAGCTACATGAGTATTCTATGTTCCCTAAAAATTTCATATTTTTCGGTGAACGTTTTCTATGTCAAATGAATTTTTGTTAATCCATGACTAAGTGAAGTTTTGAATTTTTTTTTTTTTCATTTTTCCCCACTTTGCCTCATAACTCGACAAACTTAGTATTTAAAAAAAAAAAAAAAATTCCTAAATGACTTTCTCGAGAAACCAATTTTTTTTTTTTTTACTTTCTCGAGAAAGTAAAAAAAAAAATTAAAAAATAAAAAATTTAAGGCTTTCTCGAGTTACTCGAGAAAGCCAAAACACAATTTTTTTTTTTTTTTTTACTTTCTTGAGTTACTCGAGAAAGTCAAAAAATTTTATTTATTTATTTATTTTGGTTTTTCGAGTAACTCGAGAAAGTCATTTGGATTTTTTTTTTTTTAAATACTAACTTTGCCGAGTTATAAGGCAAAGTGGAGAAAAAGGTCAAACAAAAAAATTCCAAAACTTCACTTAGTCATGGATTAAAAAAAATTCATTTGACATAGAAAACGATCACCGAAAAATATGAAATTTTCAGGGAACATAGAATGCTCATGTAGCTACCACATATCAAAACTTGATACTCCGACGGCATGTTTCGGCTTACTAAAATGCTTGCCGAAACATTCTATTGGAATATGGAGGAAAAAAAAATGGAAAAAGTCGACAAAAAAAATTAAATAAAAAAATTGGTCTTGTCGGGAATTTTTTTTTTTTTAACCTTTGTCGAGTTACTCGACCAAAAAAGAAACAAATTAATTTTTTTTCCGTTAGTCGAGTTAAAATTAAATTTTTTTTCCTACCAAAAAACCCAAAAAAATTATATTTTTTTCTCCTTTATCGAGTAAATCGACACAAAAAAAAAGTTAAAAAATTGTCAAATTGGATTTAAGACTTAAAATAAAAAAATTATATAAAAGTCAATAAATGCGGCTAATACAAAAAAATGTTAACATTTGGACAAAAACTACAACATGAAAATTACTTAAGCTAGTCCACATACCCAAAAAAAAAAAAAAAAAAAAAAAAATTGGTGAACAGTAACTTTTTCGAGTTACTATTTAACTCGAAAAAGTTTGTCGAGTTACTATTCAACTCGACAAACTTTTTCGAGTTGAATAGTAACTCGAAAAAAATTTCCGAGTTACTGTTTACGCAAAGATTTTTTATTTTTTTTAAAGGTGAGCTTTTCCGTTTTTATTTTTTTTTTCAATGAAAAAAATCAACAATTAATGATAATGCTTGAACCTTTTGTTTAATGTTATAAACAAATTGTACACATGCAATTTAAAGAAATTTTTTTTTTAAGCCGATAACATTTGATTTTTATTTTTTTTATTTAAACAATTTGATAACATTTTATATTAAATTTGTACTGTAGATTTGTTGTGTAAACGTTTTATTCCTGTGTATAATAAATTTATTATTGTAATAAATTGACATAATTATTATAATAAATTTGCATTCCACTATGTTATCATAATTGTTAAAATAAAATAAAATAAAATAAAATATATGATAATAATTTAATATATCGATCAGTTATATGCCACAAACTACAACTTTAAAAAACAAATGTTTTATTTACAATAAATTCATATTAGGTTTTATTATAATTATTAATAATACTAAAATTTGATTATTTTAATAAAATTTATATAATTAGTATAATAAATTGACATAATTATAATAATAAATTTGCATTCTACTGTGTTATTATAATTTTTAAAATAAAATATATTATAATAATTTAATATAATATATAATAATTTTATATGATATATAGTTTATTATACAATGTTATAATAAATGATAGAGTAAAAAAACTATGCATGTGCTTAAATTATCAAGTAACTCGACAAACTGAAATTTGAGATTGTCGAGTTGCTCAATTAATTATATGAATAAAATGCCACATACCACAAAGTCAAAAATCAATATTTTTATTTATAATAAATTGATATTATAATAAATGATAGAATACAAATATTTATGCATGTGCTTACTTTATCAAGTAACTCGACAAAGAAAAATTTGAAAAAAAGAGACAAATCAAAGCCAAGTGACTAATAAAAGAAATGAGATACGTTTGGATTTAAGACTTAAAATTAAAAAAATTATATACAAGTCAATAAATGTGGCTAATACAAAAAAATGTTAACATTTGGACAAAAACTACAACACTAAAATTACTTATGCTGGTCCAATTTAAATATTTGCTGCAGCTTATACATTAAGTATTTTTACATAATTCCAGTTGGAAACGATATCCCTATGGGTTACCTAACCATTGACTTTGGTTTCATATAATTTCATGTTATATAACTCAAGTAATGGACAATTTTGCAAATTGCGACAGCATGAATCCGAGAAACTGACTTGGATATTTCGGTGAGCATTTTAGTGTGACAAAACATGCCGTCGGATTATCAAATTTTTATATGTGGTAGCTACATGGGTATTCTACGTTCGGTGAAAATTTCATATTGTTCAATGATCGTTTTTTATGTCAAAGAAATATTTTTTGCTCCATGACTGGGTGAATTGTTTCTCCAAACTGCACTTTCTGTTGACCAACTCAAAAATATGCTGCACCTTATATATTAAGTATTTTTACATAATTCCAGTTGGAGACGATAGCTCATGGGTTACCTAACCATTGGCTTTGGTTTCACATAATTTCATGGTATATAACTCAAGTTATGGACAATTTTGTAAACTGCGACCGCATGAATCCGAGAAACTGCCTAGGGTGTTTCGGTGAGCATTTTAGTAAGCCGAAACATGCCGTCAGACTATCAAATTTTGATATGTGGTAGCTAAATGAGTATTCTATGTTCTCTGAAAATTTCATATTTTTCGGTTATCGTATTCTATGTCAAACAAATTTTTTGTTACTCCATGGCCGGGTGAAGAAATTTTAGTAACACTACCCTTATTTTGAAAATTTTATTCACTTGGTCATGGAGTAACAAAAAATTCTTTGACATAGAAAACGATCGCCAAACAATACGAAATTTTCAAGGGACATAGAATACTAAGGTAGCTACCTCATATCAAAAATTGGTAGTCCGACGGCATGTTTAGGCAAACTAAAATAGTCACCGCGAAACCTCCTAGGCTGTTTTTCAGATTTATGCCGTCGGCGTGCCGGAATCGCTATTATAAACCAATCAAAAAACTTTAAGTAGTGTAAATATCTTTTAAAACTTTTTATGGACCTTGGTTTTGTGGTAGTTTTAGTGGATTCCCATGTTTTGGTTACAAGTTAATGATGTGAACTTGAAAGGTTTTGCTAAACTTCATGTTTTTTTATTATACAGTTTCTGTTGTCCAACTCAAAAATTTACTGCTCCTTATATATTAAGTATTTTTATATAATTCCAGTTGAAGACGATAGCCCTATGGGTTACCTAACCATTGGCTTTGGTTTTACATAATTTTATGTTATATAACTCAATTTATGGACAATTTTGTAAACAGTGACAGCTTGAATCCGAAAAACTAACTAGGATGTTTCGGTTAGCATTTTAGTAAGCCGAAACATGCCGTCGGACTCTCAAATTTTGATATGTGGTAGATACATGAGTATTCTATGTTCCCTAAAAATTTCATATTTTTCAGTGATCGTTTTCGATGTCAAATGAATTTTTGTTAATCCATGACTAAGTGAAGTTTTGAAATTTTTTTTTCCTTTTTCCCCATTTTGCCTCATAACTCAACAAAGTTAGTATTTAAATATATATATATATATATATATATATATATATATATATATATATATATATAAAATAAAATTTTCCCAAATGACTTTCTCGAGAACCTTAAAAAAAAAAAATTTTTTTTTGACTTTCTCGAGAAAGTCAAAAATAAAAAAATAAAAAAATTAAGGCTTTCTCGAGTTACTCGAGAAAGCCTTAATATTTTTTTTTTTAAATACTAACTTTGCCGAGTTATAAGGCAAAGTGGGGAAAAACGTTAACCGAAAAATATGAAATTTTCAGGGAACATAGAATACTCATGTAGCTACCACATATCAAAATTTGATACTCTGACAGCATGTTTCGGCTTACTAAAATGCTTACCGAAACATCCTATTGGAATAGGGAGGAAAAAAAATAGAAAAAGTCGACAAAAAAAAATTAAATAAAAAAATTGGGCCTTGTCGGAATTTTTTTTTTTTTAAAACCTTTGTCGAGTTACTCGACCAAAAAAGAAACAAATTAATTTTTTTTTCTTAGTCGAATGACTTTGTCGAGTAACTCGACAAAGTCTTTAATTAATTTATTTTTAATGACTTTGTCGAGTTACTCGACAAATTCTTTTATTAATTTTTTTGTAATTTGTACTTTTGGACCACAATCTTTTTAATTTATACTCCCTCCGTCCCACAAAGATAGACCCATTTTCCTTATTTATTTGTCCCAAATTATAGGCTACTTACTTTATACATGATATATTAAATTTTTATTTTTTCTAATATACCCCTATTTAATTTACATTGTTATCAATCAAAATATATATCTCTCTAAACTTTCATTTACTTTTTTTCTTTTTTCCAATGTAATTGTCTCTCTATCTATATCACTTTCTCTCTCTAAACCTTCATTAATATTTTTTTTTCCGTGTAAATATATATATCTCTCTCTCTCTCTCTCTCTCTCTCTCTATATATATATATATATATATATATCTTTTTAATTTCTATTTAACTTAAATAGGGGTATAATGGGAGAATTGTGTGAAATTTTTATAATTTCAATTACATTAACTAAGTTTTCTTAATATGTGTGAAAAAAAAAAGTGGGTCTATCTTTGTAGGACGGAGGGAGTAACAAATTTACCCCTACATTTTTCATGTACGTGCACACACGCAGGGGCGGATATAAGGTTGAAGTTCAGCTTAGGGCGGACATTGACTGGTCAACTGTCAAATATTGACCGTTGACCAGTCAACGGCCGATGCTTGTTAGAAATATAAGTATCAACCACACATTTGATTCGCTTCCAACACTAGCATAAGAAAAAATTTAAAATAAAGTCAAATTTATAGCAAAAATAAAAAAAGAGAGCAAAAGTTAAGTGGGGGCGATAAAGTTTTACGTAAAAAATAATTTAAAATAAGACAATAACGATAATTCAAAATGTAGTAAATTTTTTATAGTTGTTCTTTACGATTTTTCATATGTTGAAAAGTTTAAAATAAAATTAAATCTATGGCAAATAAAAAAAAAAAAAAAAGAGCAAAAGAACTGATAAATACTTTTTATATTCTTCAATTTTGATCCACTTTTCAAATTATGCAATTATCATATTAAAGAGAAATAATAAATTCTTACTTGAAGATTTATTCATGCAATTACCTTATTTTTTAATTTCTCAAAATTGAGGACCATAAATGTAATTTTGAATTTAAAATACTCCTTTCTCTCTCTCTCACACACACACCCAGGTCACCTGCCACCTTCCTTCCTTCCTTCCTTCCAATAAGCTTTATATATATATATATACATACACGCAGGCAGCCATTGCCACAGCATGAAGAAAAAAAAAATTGATGAAATCCAGTGGGTCTGTCCCTAAACCAACACTATTTTTTCTCGAAATTCCAGCACGGGCAGACGCGGGGTCTCGCCATGTGGTAGATCCGCCCCTGCACACACGTACTCGAAAAACTTTTTTTTTTTTTTAATAAGATTAATGCGTAACCAAAATCAAGCAACTTTTGACTTTTTTTATTTTTTTGCGTCGTTTGTCGAGTTACTCAATAAAGTACATTTTGACCATTTTTTCAAAAAAAAAATTTTGGTCGAGTTACTCGACATAGAATTTTTTTTTTTTTTTTTTGGGTTTTTGTCGAGTTACTCGACAAAGCCAAATTTTTCCAATTTTTCATTTTTGTTTTGTATTGTCGAGTTTAGAGATTTTTTTTGTTCCTTTTTTTGGACTTTGTAAAAAAACTCGACAAAAATCCAAAAAAACCCACGTCTAATCACTCAAGTAACTAAAACTGTAATATTATATATACTTGAAAAAAAAAAAAAAACCAAAAGCCCACGTCTAACCACTCGACAAAATTATTAAAAAAAAAATATTTCAAAAGTAATATTGTCGATGGCGTGAACAGTTAATTTCTAATTCACTCTTTTTTTTTTTTAAATTTGATTCTTAAACATATGCAGCATTTATTTAGAATAATCTGTATAAAAAATTTAAAAAATTTACCTTACAATTCAAAGGTTTTCTGGATTAAAATAAAAAAAAATATAACAAAAAAAAATGTAAAGTCAAAATGGGCTTAAAAGTCCATTTTGATTGATATGAGTGTGTGTTTGTCGAGAAACTTGACAAACACACACCCAAATTTGCTTTTTAAATTTTTTTTTTCTTTTTTAAATGTATGTGGATGTTTGTCGAGTAACTCGACAAACACCCACTCCTCTACTAAAAATTAAAATGGGTTTTTAGCCTATTTTGAACCTTTTTTAAATTTTTTTTTTAAATATTGGGGGTGTGTATTTAACAAACCCCCCCCCCCCCCCCCAAAACAATAAAAATGGGGTTTTTAGCCCATTTTAAACTATTTTTTTTTTATTTTTTTAATTTGGGTATGTATTTGTCGAGCGCATTTGGACCTTTATTTATTATTTTTTTGGTGTGTTTTTTTTTCTATAATTTAGTAGCAAATAGATTTTCATTTAATTTTTTACTATTTTATTTTATTTTTTCTTATAAGCAAATTGAACACAATTCTCTCTAAAATTTGCTTATAAGAAAAAAAAAATCATTTGAAATGACTTTGTCGAGTTGACAAAGTCAAAAAATATATATATATATATATATATATATATATATATATATATATATATATATATATATATATATATATTAAGTGACTTTGTTGAGTACTTGAGTTGCACGCCAAAGTCACCCATAAAAAAAAAAAAACCTTTTCAAATGACTTCGTCAAGTTTCACGACAAAGTCACCAAAAATTCTCCCATTCAAGCTTTCTTGTGTTCACAAACTCGACAAAGTCACCAAAAATTCTCCCATTCAAGCTTTCTTGTGTTCACATTTCCATTCAATTCAATTCAATTCAATTCGATTCGATTAAATTCTTCAGACAATTTCACACTGATTAAACTTTGTCATGAAAATCTCTTCTTCCCCATTTCAAGATGATTACTCTTCCTTAAACTTCTTTAATGTCGTTCAAGACTTCGACCCCAATACTATTCCTGTTACCAATACCAAAAAGCGCCCCAGGGATGATAATTTTCTTGAAGAGTTGAACGAATCATTAGTTCAAGAAATACTAACTAAATTGTTGGGTTTTGATACCCAACAAGAAGAAAAACAAACCCAGAAAGCAATGGAAAGTATACATACAGTACATTCTATGCAACCTAATTCATTTTCGGATTTTGAATATAAGCAAATTGATCGAGAAATGAATGAGGGTGGATTTTTTTCGAATTTTTTTTTTCCAGAAAAAACGATATTTTTAAGGATTTGGAGTTTGATCAATCATCTCATGCTAAGCGTTCACGACTGGACACTAATGATGTTGCATCCGTATCGGATGAGTCTACAACGGTAGTGGGTGGCGGCGCACAGCGGAGAATGTGGGTGAAAACCCGGTCTAATGCATGGTGGGAGCAAGTTAACAGTCCAGATTTTCTTGAAAAGGAGTTCAAAAGGGCATTTCGTATGAATAAAGCTACATTTGATATGATTTGTGAAGAGCTTGAGTCTATGGTGACCAAGAAAGACACAATGCTGCGTTTGGCTATCTCGGTTCGCAATCGTGTGGCGGTTTGTATATGGAGATTCGACACTGGTGAGGCTCTTCGGGAAGTGTCAAAGCGTTTTGGATTAGGAATTTCGACTTGTCATAAGTTGGTGTTTGAGGTTTGTTCCGCCATAAGGAGTGTGTTGATGCTTAAGTTTTTGCAGTGGTCTGATGAGAAGAAGATGAAGGAGAATAAGGAGAAGTTTGAATTCAAATCGGGGATTCCAAATGTGGGCAGTTCTATTTACACCACTCATGTTCCAATCATTGCTCCGAAGAGCAGTCTTTCAGCTTATTTCAATAAGAGGCATACAGAAAGGAATCAGAAGACTTCTTATTCAATCATAGTTCAAGGTGTGGTTGATCCCAAGGGAGTTTTTACAGACATTTGCATTGGGTGGCCTGGTTCAATGACTAATGATCAGGTCTTAGAGAAATCTGCTCTTTTCCAGAGGGTGAATAGGGGGGTTTTGAAGGATATTTGGATTGTTGGGAATTCGGGGTTTCCAATAATGGATTGGATATTGGTTCCTTATACTCATCAAAATCTTACTTGGACACAGCATGCTTTTAATGGGAAAATTGATGAGGTTCAAAGGGTTGCCAGAGAAGCATAAATATTTATATTATATAGAAATTGTACACATGCAATTTTTAAAATTGTTTTTTTTTTCCCCGAGTAACTCGACATACTGAATTTGTAGTTTGTCGAGTTACTCGAAGAGTTAGTACTGTAAGTTTGTTTAAATTATTAAAAAAGCTGCCTATGTTGACTTTTTTTCCTTCTTTGGGAGCTGTCCTTTTTGCCATTTTCCTGTAGCCATTTTGGTTTTGTTACAAACCTAAATAATGTTTTTTTCTTATTACTTATCCAAATCTTAGAAATTAGCTGCTATTGTTGACTTTTTTGTATGTTTTTTTTTTAATATAGAATTGGCTTTGATTTTGTCGAGGTTGGCCCAATTTTTTTTGGATTGATTGTCGAGTCGCTCGAAAAAGTTTATTTTGGCCATTTTATTTTTCATTTTGTCGAGTCAGTTGGCATAGGCCAATATTTTATTATTTATATTTTTTCCTATATGTCGAGTTACTGGATAAATAAAAACATGATAAAAAATTGAATAAAACATAAAGGTTGGAAGTAGATTAGTTACAGATTTAACAGGTTAGGACTAATTGTTAAATTTGTTATTTTGGTAATTGTTTTTGGCATATAATTGATCGAGCAACTCAGTAATCTCAAATTTAAATTTTTCGAGTGACTTGATAAATTAAGCACATGCGTAGTTTTTTTACTCTATCATTTATGATAACAGTTTATATTAAATTATATATCATATAAAATTATTATATATTATATGAAATTATTATTATTGGTTATATGTTATTTTATTTTATCAATTATTATAACAAAGTGTAAAAAAAATTTACTATTATAATTAGATAGATTTTATTACAAGGAACAGTTTTTATTATAGTTAATAATTATAATAAAATGTACTATGAATTTATTATAATATCAATGTATTGTAAACAAAAGTTTTTATTTCCCACTTTTTTAGTTTGAGGCATATAATTGGTCAAGTAACTCGGCAATCTCAATGTTGAGTTTGTTGAGTTACTTCAAAAATGAATCATGTTGTTTTTTGTGTTTTTTTTAAATTTATATTAATTTCTAAATTAATTTTTTGTTTTTTTTTTCATATAATTCATCGAGGAATTCGACAATCTCAACTATGAATTGCTCGAGTTACTTGATAAAGTAAACATATGCATAAATTATTTTATTCTATCGTTTATTAGAAGATGTTATAGTAAAATATATAGTATATAAAATTATTATATATTATATTAAATTCTTAAAGTATATGATATTTATTTTTATCAATTATTGTAAGATAGTGTAGTAAATATTTTTTATAATATTTATATTAATTTATTATAGTAATTGTAATCATTATATCAAGTTTTTTTACAATAATCAGTTTTTATTATAATTAATAATGATGTTAAAATTTACTATGAATTTATTATAATATCAATTTGTTATAATATAAATTTATTATAAATAAAAATTTAAGTTTTTGAGATTGTGGTATGTGGCATATTGTTTTGATTTTAGTATGTCGAAATATACCGTCGGACTATTAAATTTTGATATGTGGTAGCTATATTAGTATTCTATAATTCGTAAAATTTTCATATTGTTTGGTCATTGTTATGTATGTGAAAAAAAAAAATTTTACTCGATAATTGGGTGAAGAAAGATGATTGACAAAATTTTTTTTTAATAAAAGTGAAAATTTGTTTATATTATAGACAAATTGTACACATGCCGTCGGACTATCAAATTTTGATATGTGGTAGCTACATGAGTATTTTATGTTCCCTGAAAATTTCATATTTTTCGGTGATCGTTTTCTATGTCAAATGAATTTTTGTTAATTCATGATTAAATGAAGTTTTGAATTTTTTTTTCTTTTTTCCCCACTTTGCCTCATAACTCGGCAAAGTTAGTATTAAAAAAAAAAAAAAAAAATTCCCAAATGACTTTCTCGAGTTACTCGAGAAAGTCAAAATATATATATATATATATATATATATATATATCAAAATGCTTTCTCGAGATAGTAAAAAAAAAAAATTCAAAAGACTTTCTCGAGTTACTCGAGAAAGTAAAAAAAAAAAAATTCAAAAAAATTTGTCGAGTTACTCGACAAACTAAAAAAAAAAAAAAAAAAATTCAAAAGATTCGACAAAGTCATTACAAAAAAAAATTCAATCCAAAGATTAACTCGAAAAAGTTTTGATTTTATTTTTAATTTTTTTATTGTAACTCAACAAATTGTTGTCGAGTTGCCCGATAAAGATTTAAATTTTTTTTTTGTAACTCGTAAAAATCTTAATTTTTTTTAACAAAAAAATAAAATCAAATAAAAATCAAATGGCCAAAATAAGGGACTGTTACTAAAATTTCTTCATTTGGTCATGAAATTTTCAGGGAACATAGAGTACTCATGTAGGTACCACATATCAAAATTTGATAGTCCGACGGCATGTTTCGGCTTACTAAAATGCTCACCGAAACTATTTAAACTATTTAATTTTTATTTTTTAAGATAATCTCTTTTGTTTTTAAAAACCTGAGCTATTTTGCCATTTTATTTTTGCTTTCTTTGTTATAGATTCACACTCCTATGAGTGTTTTATCCTTTAACAATATAACATTCAATAATCTTAATAATTACTTTAAAGAATTTGCATTATATTATTGTTGAAAAATTAGTGGTGTTATGCCATATTTGGACTTTGTCGAGTATATTTGAATTTGACAAATTTTTTTTTTTTTTTTTAAATTGTTCTTTTGGTCTTAACTTTTTAAATTTTCAACTACTTTACCCATAATTTTTATTTTTATATCATTGGCCATCCTCAATATTTAAATTTTGTTGAAAGCCCAATTTAACCATTTTTTATCTTTTTGTAGGGGTTTTGTTTTCGAGTTAAGAAAATTTTTTCCTTTTTTTTTTTTGGATTTTAGTCAAGTTACTCGACAAATTTTTTTTTTTATAATAAAATTAATGTCTTTGGTTTGTCAAGTTATTCAACAATAATTTATTAAAAAATAATTTGGTCGAGTTACTCAACATCAATTTTTGAAACTGTTTTTTTAAATTAGATTAATCCTTTTAGCCGCAATTTTTTCATTTTTGTCGAGTTTTTCAATTTTTTTTCTCCTTTTTTGTGCTTTGTACAATATTCATTTATTTGTCCTAAATTCTACAATGTTATAATTGCTACACGTGCAACGCACGAGCTTAAAACTAGTGTATATATATATATATATTATTCAATATATAAATAATAATTTCTAAAAATTATTATGTAATTTATTTAACTAATGACTTACTGGTTGAACTAATTTTTTTTTTTTTTTAAAGTAACAAGGCAAGTTTGGTACAATAAACTCAACGTAACAACAAATCAATATTTTACATTCATATAATTTTTTAATCCTATCTAGTTGTGTTATATCGACATTATCTATGTATTAATAACATATTTAGTAAAGTAGGTTGAACGATACTGTAAAATATCGAAAGAAAAATATATATTGTATTATTAAATAGTACATATTAAACTCACTTTAATAAACCTTAGTTAGGAAAAATGAAGCAATGACATGCTATTGTTGTATTCCCGTCTTATACAAATATATATTTATTTTCTTTAAAGAACGCATCTATATTTAAAATCACTCTTTTATTTGACTGAAATGTGTTTTCCTCCTTTCAGATAATGAATCTATAATCCAAAGTTATCCATTTTCAAACAATAAATCAATTTAGTGGACGAAATAATGATGAGATACATGGGATAAATCCACTTTAATCAAGGTTAGTAATAATTAAGGGAGCAATTACAATTAGTGCAGATGCTTAACACTGAGGAAATAGAGGCTCCACTTTCAGTTTTCAGTACTTTCCCGTCGCTTACGAATTCCACCAACTTCAAAAAGCCATTCGGGTTCTCCTCAAATGAAGATTAGTTATATTTATCACATGTTTTGGGTTGGTTAAATTATAATTTCAGTCGGTTAAATTAGTCGAATATATTTTTTATCTACATATTTTATAGGACCACAATTTACAACTCATTTTTTATCCACGCATTGACCAACAAATTATAATTAATTTCACTACTTGAAAAATAATTTAAACATTACCAAACACGCGCTTAATTATTTTGTCCTTTCATCCTATGTCGCGAATATGATAAAGTATAGAGTCATAAATGAGGTCTTATGATAATAATTCAAAAGGAATATATATATATATATATATATATATATATATATATATATATATATATATATATATATATATATATATATATATCTACTTTCTTGTATGTTGTGTTATTGTAGGATGAAACTTCGGTCTTGAGTGCATTGATGATAAAGAAGAGAAAACTGAGAATAAAATGATAATTTGGAGTGAAAAAGAGTGGAAAGAGGTCATTCCTGCAGAACATGTGAAAAAAGAATAGAGTGCCAAGTTTGATACAAATATTTTTACTAGGTACATATATAATATACTATTGGAAAGGTTTCGAGTTAGGAATCCAACATATTTTTTAGATCTAAATTTGGGCGTTTTTACAAAATGTTATAACAATTTGAATGTCAGCTGCCTAGAGATATGCTAGAGTGATAGAGACATGGGAAAAGCAGAGAAATGGTGATGCTAGAGTGCCAATTTCAATGCTAGAGCAACCCTTCATTCACAAAAATTTATTTATGGTAGGAGTCTTTTAGGTCAACATATACACAAAATTTACACCCTAATATTGTCAACATATGGGTGTGTATGTTGACCTAAAATTATGTATTAATCAAAATCAAACACACTCTAAGTCTCTGAGAACACATTGTATTTTATAATTGGACAACCTTTGGGAGATAAATACAAAAAACACACTATCCAAAACCTGAGGTTTGGGAGAATAAGAAAAAGAAGGAGAAGTGATGTCAAGGATTTCCAAGTACAAGCTTGAAGATTCAAGATTAATTATTTGTTTTCTTCAACTTTTCGAATTCAGATGATATTCTTCCAATCTTCTATGTGTTTTTATATTCCTAGCTAAATTCTCAATTACTAGGACGAAGATCTAATCTACACTTTTGAAACTTTAATTCAAATTTTCGTTTTTGACTTCAAGTATGAGTTTATGATTGATTATTTGTTGTTGATTTTAATGCTTTCAATTATGTGGCCAATAGTTGAATGATTTCTAAACTATGTTGAGACTAATGGTGATATGCATGTTTAGGTCAAATATCAAATAACAGAGATTTCATAGGAAATAAAGATATACTGATATGGTCTATGTGATCGCTATATGATATTTACTTTCTCTTAATGCTTTTCTTTGAATTCACAATCTTCATCGAGATATATGAGGTTCATACATTGAAGTAAGTCTAACTATACTCGAGAAAGATCGTTAATTAGATCATTTCGGGACATCGATCGTCAACATAAACGAATATTGTCAATTGCATGATTATTTAAATTAAGGTGGATGAGTATTGTTGATTTTATCCCGCAAATGGACGGATCGTGAACAAGTAATATAATAATAAGTAGAATGTCGAACCTATGAGGATTGGTAATCGATTCCTACTTCAATTGTAATTAACATTAATAAAGTAAACACACAATTATGAATGATTTTAAGGTGGAATTATTCTAATCTAAATTATTACGTAAACACAATAGAGTATTAATAAAATTGAAGTCCTAACGTTACTAGGATGTCACAAATCTACCATCATATTCTATAAATTAATTATTCATTACTTGTCATTGTAAATCAGTGCCCTAGATTTTCTAGATTGAAAATAGATGATTCTAATGTAATCAATAGTCTCTCTCAATGGATAATTCATTCTATAACCATATACGAATCTAACTATTTATAGTTAAATTACAAACATATAGGCATGCATTAAATCACAAAGAGCATCCATAATGATTTCACAAGGCATAATGATATCTCTATCTATATCAAACCATATGTTGTTTATTACAACGTGCTTATCTATATTGAATCTTTCGAAAGAAATATAGATCATATACACGTTTTAATGGTGACATGATTAAAGAATAACAAACAATCAACCAAGAATCAACAATCATACAAAAACGAGCAATTTTTAATCAAATAAAAACATGAGATTTCATCGTTCATTCTAGTTACAAGAAGATTAGCCGGACATGATTTCACAAAATAAAGTAAGATTATAATGAATCGTGATCCAGGAAAGAAAGAATAAATAGTAGATATACAACCCTCAATTTTGAATATCTTCAAAGATTTTGGATTGCTTCGTCTTGAATCTTCCCAAAAGTTAATCTTTTTGTTGCTCTTGATTTCTATTTTCTTAATTGCATAGCATGTTTCAAAAGACCTAGAAGGGGTCTCTTTATAGTTCTTGAAACTCCTTTGAAGTTGTCTCCAAAGAACTCTAATCCGACTTAAATTTAGAAAATCGCACTGAGACCTTCTTTCATCGTAGGTCGCACAACTTGGAAGTTGTGCGACCTTTGTGTGACCCTAGTGGATTTGGTGCAACCGCACCTAGGTCGCACAATGCATTGTGCTACCTAGGTATGGCCTTTTTTCAAACTTACAATTCAGTCTCTGATTTGGCTTTTAGGTATGGTTTTGATCTTTTGTTCCTTAAATCTTCTCGATTCAATCCAAAAAATTTCAATTGCATTTAATTGGTCTCCACTCTTCTAAAATTTTCCAAAGTGGTCTTCCAAAGATCCAAAATTGTGCAAATTAGTCCTCAAACTTTTCAAAATCTGATTGTTGCTCCTGAAATTTTTGAATTTACTCTATTTGTTTTCTAATAACTTCAACGTATGTCCTCATCGTCCAATTAAGCGTCAATTAAGCCACAAACTCTTTTTTTTTTTACCCCAAGCTCTTCCAAATTAGGGTTTCTACCTACATATAAAATCTGCTCATATAGTGAATATACACTATGTTTGCAAGCCTAAATAAGTGTGTAAAACACACTTATCAAATATCTCCAAACTTAAATCATTGTTCATGCCTAGCAAGATTATCTATTCAAAACTCACAAACAAAAATAAAATAAGAAAAACTAGATTCGTCAGACAACATTCTGTATTCGCATTAGGACTTGAAACTGTTCAACCAATTCATGAAAGGCTTCTAAACAATGTTACCAAAAATAATTAACGTAATCGATGTTTGACCGGTGTCCAAACTCGAGTGGAAAAAGAATGAGTAATTTGATGAGCAACCTTAGAGTTTAACATCTGGTGAGAGATTAACCTATGAAAGCAATTACTTAGATTTATGATGATTCTCCTTAAATTTAAGTGCTCTGACTTTCAAACTTCCACTAGGTAAGTAAAATTCACTAGTTGTCTAGATCTCCAAATATAGTGACCAAAGTTTAGTCAAGGTGAGTAGTGTGTCACCTACTTTTTCTCATTTTTCTTTTTTTTTCCCCCCACAATTAGAGGGTAGCTTCACAACGTAGCAGCTTTTTCCCTTTTTTCTTCATTTGTACGTATCTATTTCGCCCAGACATTGGTGTGTCAACGTCAGGCCGCTTCTTCCTATTGTTTCTTCTCTCCACTGCCATATCTAGTGCAATGCCTTTTTGAGATAAGTAGTTGGGATCAGACCCCTAACATATGATTAATACCTAAGTTCCACTTGTTAGCCGACAAATTACTCCACTCACATATTCAACGTGTACGGAATCAACACATATTCAAATAGCTATTCTCATCAGTTCTACCATTTCCAAATAGTCTTACACACCGTCAGGTTATATATTTTTATTTATATGGTATACAATATATTTATAACTTGGCAACCTAACTCTTACAACTCACGTGTCTTATTCAATTATACAATATGATCATCTCGCATAACAATGGTAGTGACTATAGTGGTCAATGATATCTAATTGTCACATAGATAAGCAATTAAACAATATAAGCATATATTTCATCACATAGTTACACGTCATGAATTGATTACACTTTTAAATATATATTTCATCATCATAAGATGGTAAGGCTATCCAACATCATACAAGCATGCGCTAATTTTTTTAAATATAGATTTTTCTCATGAATCAAACAAGAGACTCCAAATAGCTTAAACTTAATTGGCTCCATAAGCAAATAACATAATAGAACTCACAATCATTCAAAACAAAATTAACACACAAAATTAGAGTACACCCCCCAACTTAGATACTATATTATCTCAATGTAAAGAAAAGAAACAAAAGAATAGAGTTTGTTATACTTTCTGTAGAGGTGTAGTCTATCTGGAGGAGGTGAGAGAGCCCGTGGCTACCAGAGGTGGATAAAAATTGCCATCTTCACCACTGATCACGAGTGCAGATCTCATCCTAGGCACACAGTGTAGCTCATATATCATCATGCTCATCCCACAACAATCTGAACTGTCAGGCATTCTCTTCTCCGTCTTACTACAATTGAGCTTGAATGGACTCTAGAAATGGTCCAAATTTGACCCCCCGATCTCTGTTTAGACGGCGGCCTTACCACTGGATGCTCCTCTTGCACTATCATCTTTTATTCGTCATCTACCTCGTCTTTTTCATACGCTAGTCTTGCAACATTCTGGTGAAGTGCAATTTGAGCGTGGGACTACTGCAGAGTAGTGAGGCTAATAATCAGGGACTTAAATTTCTCAATCTCTGATGGCACCATTTGGACCTTCTCTTTTTCGAAAAGTGCCAAAATAAGGCATGGGTAATAGATCTTCTTTTTATCCCTTTTTACTCGTGCATTCTCAATGATTACATTAAATATTAATGCCTCAAAATTCAAGTCATGTCCTTTGGCGAACCAATATAGAAACTGCATCCGTTGGTGGTGAATTTGCGTCATGTGAGAAGAGGGGACAATGTTGTGGACAATGATGTAATGGAATAGTATTAGCCTAGCATTCAACTCTTGTGCTTCACCGTGCTGTTGTCTGGCCATTGTTTTGGCCTGTTTGATATGAAACTAAATCTAGCCACATCATTCAAATCTTCGATATCTGGTATATTTGTCCTGGTCTCTACCATGTAAAATTTTTGGATCTCGGCGGGGATAAATCGAACCCACACGCCCCGGACATAAGTTTTAAATGAATGATCTCCATCTTCATCTTCCACATTATCTAAAATATTAGGGTTGGGGTTGAAGTTGGCCAAAAATTCTCGCACCACTAGTGTATAGATTTTCTATGGTTTGGTACAGAGTTTGGTCAACCTCTTTGCCATTATCTCCTCGAGGACACCAGAAGATTCGATGCTTGCGAGATCTACCTCCCTCTCCGAGTAAAGAGTCCACTTGGCGATTGTTATAGCTCTTTCCTCGGCGTGCTCCGTTAGATACATTTGGTATTGCTGTGTTTCTAATATGGGCTATCTTATTTATGTTGGAGTTTTCGACATCCTCATTTCCCTTTCTTGAGGTTGTCGTGTTTCGGGTTTTGATGGCATGGAGAATCTTTGAAGGTTCCTGATAAGGGTATTTTTATACACCTATTTAAGTTCTTTTGATTTAACTTTTAATATATATTTTGAATAAAATGAAACATTCCATACGCTAATTCTGTCCATATTCATGTATCTATGGACAAAGTAGACCATTGGTAGAAAGTAGGTGAAATGAAGCTAAATCACGAATTATGACAGTGGAAAGACTAATGGAATTCACTCGAGCATCGTGGATAGACTATCAAGAATAGACCAGAGGAAACTGGAGGCAACGGGGCAAAAGAGAGGGACCAAGAAGGAAAAACCCCTTCTCTAAGGCTGCTCGAGCAAGCTAATAGAGGAAAATTTCTCCTCACTATCCACTTGAACGAACGGGTCACGGGCAGACATGTTGTCTACCTGTGAGCTATTTCAACACGGGTTGTGAGTGTTTTTCATAGTCATACCATCAAGTCTTTTTGTAGTTGTTGATTGATAGATAAGTCAGTTGTGCATATGCATGTCTAACATATTATACCAGCGTATTCCCTTTGTAAGATGAGTATCTCTTTCCTTTTTAGGAAGAAATTTTTTGGAGCTTGAGTTTGTTTCTTAGGTGATGACCACGATGAGATATTAGTTTTTTGTTGAGTTGAAATGATCTAAGCAATACATTGTCGTGTTAAAATTGCTCTTATATATCTCTTTTTATTGAGTTAGTTGTAAGATATGAGTGTCCAATTAAGTTTTAAGAGGGTGTTCTCAACTCAAATTTGAATATATTTTAAAAATCTATATAAATTTAGGTGTCTTCAACTCAAATTTTAATAGATTCAATTGAAACTTAGGTGTCCCCAACTTGAATTTAAATAGATTCTTTAGAAATCTAGGACCCAATGCATTCAATAGATTAAAAAAAAAACATGTTTCACATCATCAAATAGACAATGTCTATTAAAAACAAATTTTCAATGCGCAATAGAACACTATGTCATGCTAACATGGCACCAGGAAAAATAGAAGATGTGATGTAATCCTTCTACATCTAGATGTTTTGTGAGATTGGATGACTCATCAATTTTTTTAATTTTTGACTTAATTTTTTAAAATTATGTTTACTGGATTAGATTTATTATTTTTTAATTTTAAAAAATAAATGCCACATAATCAACATTATTTGATGGTAGAAGGAACTCATTGGAGAGAATTTTTGGACTTCACCGCCTATTCATTCTACATAATTTAGAAGTCTGTCTATGTAATTGCCACGTCAACAGCAATCTATTGAGTGCATTGGATATGCTCTTAATGACATGTGCATTTCTAAAAATTTCATTTATTAGAAAATTTAAACATATTTAATGGATTTCGAGTTCATAAATATAAGGGTTAATTACACTAATGGTCTCTATTCTTTCAGGTTTGTAACGATTTCATCCCCATTCTTTTTTTTAGCAGATATCATCCCAATTCTTCTATTTATTCTTACATAGGGTCTCCAAATCACTATTTTTCACTATTTTGAAAATTCTATGACAATTTTACCCTTTGACTTAAATAAATTAAAATAATAAGAAAAAAATACAATGAAATTGGGCCCTTGACTTTTACAAAAGTACAAATAAATCCTAAACTATTTTATTTTATACAAATAGGTATTCTTCCCAACAAAAAGCTGCACCAGTGCTAAGCACCACATGGCCGATGACATTTCATACAAAACGGTGTCTTGCCGTATAAAATTCGTACAACATGACACATAAGCACCAACAGTCGACGGAAAAATCATGGCCGATGCCTAATATGATCTCCGATGCCACATACTCCTCCGTCCCGACAAACTGGTTGGATTTCTGCACCAAGTCAGACTCGTGAGTCACTGAGTCACCGCCGAGTTCTACTGGATTAACCGAGTCCTCCGGCGAAATCCCAGAGTCACAACACTTGAAGAAATGGGCAAATTTCTTTTTCTTCCTGGGCTCAATTTTGGGCATAGATTTCATGGAAGAACGAATTTCTAGAGATTTTGGAGAGAGTTTTGCTGATAAATCGAAATCTATTAAATGGCCATTTTCTTGAATCATCATATTTTCTGTCTTCAAATCTATGTAAACAATGCATAACCCTTGAAGATATTCCAATGCAACACCAATTCTGCAGCATAAACTCTAGTGGAGCTTCTCCATTAGAGCTAATGGTAGGCTAACAGTCAATGTAGAAAGACGTTTGGATCATGACGGGTATCCCCTTGCTATCACTGCAGCTGATACTGTTGGAGCAAGTGGAGCTTCTCCATGGAACTAGAGAGAAACTTATGGAAATGGCCAGTCTTCAAATCTGGTCGGCGTCTCTATCTCTCCGGCGAAGGTGTCTGTAAGTTTTGGCAAGAAGGAGGTGAGAAACCTAGTTGAGCCATATCTCTATTTCACAGAGAAAGATATGAAATAGAGATGTGGTGGTATATGTATATGTAGGGTGAGACTGAAAATAGCAAAGCGTCTGGGGATGAAAACAAAGTGGGTGGGTGGGTGGAGTGGGGGAAGAATACTAATTTGAATAAAATAAAATTGTTTAGGATTTATTTGTACTTTTGTAAAAGTTAAGGGCCCAATTTCATTGTATTTTTTTCTTATTATTTTAATTTATTTAAGTCAAAGGGTAAAATTGTCATAGAATTTTCAGAATAGTGAAAAATAGTGATTTGGGGACCCTATGTGAGAATAAATGGAAGAATGGGGATGATATCTGCTAAAAAAAGGAATAGAGATGAAATCGTTACAAACCTGAAAGAATGAGGACCATTAGTGTAATTAACCCTAAATATAAATACCAAATTATTTAAGAATTATAACATCTCATTTCAAAATTTCAATCCAACTCTTCTCTCATGACTCTCTCCTCTATTTGTGACACAATATTTGGTAAATATTAATTAGATGATTAGTCTAATACCATATAGTGCGTTTATATATTGGACTGTAAAATCAAAATAGCACAAAAAATTTATTTTCGCACTTCGAATATTTTTCCGTCAACTGCAACACCTGCAAATTACCTTTTTAAGTCATAAAATACTTTTTCATACAAGAGATACAAGTGATTTTGGAAGAGTAAGAATCCTAAATATCCATTATCTAAAATCGAATATGAAAGATGAAATTTTATAAAAAAGACAAGTAGAAAGAAAATAAAAATTAAATTTTATTTTATTTCGATTTTTTTTCAAGAAGCCTTGCTCTTTGTTTAATATTATTTATTCAAAACTGATGAACAGTTTTCCCTTCTTTATTTTTCAAGATTTTTTCTATTTCTAAAATTCTACTCAAAATATTTATTTATGTAAGACAGTCACTTGAACTAATTGGAATAAAAACAATGTAAAATTACTATTTTTAATAAAAGACCACAAATCCAAGAAAAATTATAAAAATCCACAAGAATATATTGAAATCAGTAATATAGAATTATGTTGAAATCTTATAAATTATATGGAACTTTATTCAAATTTGTAAATATTAAGAAATTTTTTATAATCTGAATTGAGGATACCATTCTTATTCGTTATATGTGTTGAAGAAAGAAATAGCTGCAAGAAGAATAAATTAAGTGTTTGGTAAACTTTAATTTGTTTTAGAATTCCTGTATATTTCAAATCAACATTTTAGCGTTTGGTAAACAAAAGTAATTTATTGCTACTAATTAGACATGCGTGCGTTGCACGTGTTTTTGTAGTTATATTGTTAATTTTTAATTTTTTTACTTTTTTAATTTTTTTATTGTTAATAATTAAAATGTTAAAGTAGTAATTGCAATAAAGATAAAAAAATTATGATTGTTGATAACATGTTGTATTGTATTGTTCGATGCTGATATTTTATTTATATTCATAGAAGTACAATTGCAATCAAATATGAGTTTTATATAGTAGTAATATGAATAGTAACTTGAATCATGATTGACTATATAATAATAGTAATGATTGACTATATAATATTGTACATTTGTTGGAGTGGTGATTTTTTGTAAACAATATTCTTTGTGTATATTTTCTTTTTATTAAGCACGTCTAATTTGACGATGTAAATGAAAATAACAAAAATGTAAGTAAGAAACAAAAATTAAAGAATTCTCAATTTTTTTTTCTCTCTCTCTCTCTCTCTGTCTCTCTGTCTCTCTCTGTATTTAATTTTAATTAAATTAAAAATAAAAAAAAGTTTCAAATGTCAGTTGTGAACTATAATCACTGTACTTCATTGTATTAAAAATAATATTTTCATCTGCATTTCAGTTTTGACGACCATGATTTGAATTTTTAATGCGGTAATAAAAAAAGTTACAAATTTCTCATTCATTTTTTTAAAAATCAATTTCTCATTTATTTTATCTACATAATGCAAAAAAATAAAAATTAGATCATCTTTTCACCTTTATATTTAATTTAATATATTAAATGTTTACAAAATATAATTGTAAATTTAATAATTTGTTAAAATTTAATGTACTATAATAATGAACAATAAAAAAGTAATAAATAAATATTAAAAGATAATTACATTCATGTAAGACATTTTGATGATTTAAACTTTGATGATTGACGAACTCTTGATATTATCTCTTATGGAATTAATGATCTCCATGGCTGCATTTTACAAAAATTAAAATTAATAATTACTAATTTTATTATGAGAGAATATAATTATTGACTACATAATATTGTACATTTGTAGGAGTAGTAGTTCCTTGTGAATAATATTTTTTGTATATGTTCTATTTTTATTAGACTTGTTTGATTTGACGATGTAAATGAAACGTCATAAATGTGAGTAAGAAACAAAAATTAAAGAAGTGTCAATTGTTGTAAGAATATTGTTAACGGACAGAAGTGAGATAAGAATAACGTTGTATATATATTAATAAAATTAAGTTAAATTAAAAATGAAAGAACTTTCACATGTTAGTTTTGAAAAAAAAAAATAGTAAACGTATGGTTGAAAAGTTGATAAAAGTTTTAGGTCCCACAAAATATGTGGTTGAAAATGAGTTTGAGAAAAAAAGAATTTAAAAATAAACTGAACCAAATATTCTCGTAATTACTGTAATCTAATGTATTAAAAATAATATTTTTATCTCAATTTCAGTTTTGGCAACCATGACTTGAATTTTAATGTGATAAAAAACAAAGTTACAATTTTTTCCATTCTTTTTTTTTTTTTTTTTTTTTTTGTTGAAACTCAATTTTTTCCATTCTTTTTTTTTTTTTTTTGTTGAAACTCATTTCTCATTACTTTCATCAACGTAATGCAAAAAAAATTTACTTTAATAGATTAAATGTTTAAAAAATTTAATTGTACATTTAGTAAATTGGTGAAAATTTAATGCAAAATAATGTTGAACAATAAAAAAGTAATAAATAAAATATTAAAAAATAATTATACATTAATGAATACTAATGGTGAACATTAATGAATACTAATGGTGAATATGAAATTTTAAAAAATTGGAATGATAGAATAGTCCAAAAATGTTTCTCCTTTTAAGGGACTTTTAGATGTAGTATAGATATAGATGTATGCATACAATTACTAAAATGAACATTGATTATAATGATGTCTTGTTGTATTATTGTCATTGTTATTATTGTAATAATTATTTTTATTTTTATAACATTTGTAATATTATCAAATATTTTTTTTAAGACAATGAATTCATTATAGTTATCTTAAAATGGAAAAAAAAAAAAAAAAAACTATAGTTATTAAATCTCAAATTTATAAATTCAAAATAAAAGCATAGTCTAGTAGAAAAAGAATTAAGTTAATTAATTATAATTAAAATTGACATGTTGATTATAGATAATTTAAAAGGCTAAAAGAAGAATTTGACAAGCTACCATTTTGCTATTTTTCAAAATATATTGTTAGAGATTAAAGATTCTTCAATAATGGGTTTTTCTTAAATTTATTAAATACTTAAAATAAATTTTAATTGTTTGACCATCCGAAGATAATTATAAAATCAATCCCAATTTGACTATTAAAGTTTTGATAATCTAGAAACATAAAGTTTACAAAAGCTTTTAGACAAGTAAACTAATGTGTTAAATATTGGGACGTCATAAGATAAAAATATAAGTATTATTTTTCCAATATAGTTGCATTAAATTATACAAACTTATCAGTTCCAAAAATTGGTAAAATTGGCAAATGAAAACAAAAAGTCAAGAATGAGAAATATAAAAGATTAGTAGGTGAAGAATCAAAACAGTGATTTGAGAGATTTGACCCGTTAGGGAATATGTGAACCAAAACATTCAATCTTGTATCATCGATGATCACAAATCACACAAATCACTTAGCCAAATTTGTGGTTCTATGAGAAAATTCCCTGCCAAAAGTAAAGAAATTGCTTAAAGCATCTCATACGCTTTAGAGTAAAATTAACGAAATTAAGATAAAGAGAATCATTTTGATTGTTAAAAATAGAAGACACGTTTCTTATTTATGTTTCTACCTCATTTTTAAGGAAGTTGGTCCCAACTTGTTGGCATCAAAATACAGATTTACCATTGGCAAACAAATTATAACCAAACTAATTATATATTTAGTAGTGAGTCACTAAAGTTATTTGTGTAGAATAATAAAGTAGAAAACTTTTTAGATAAGTTAATTATAATTTTTCAATTCAGCCGACTGAGAAGGTTCTATGAAAAATGACCATATTTAACGACTATCTTAGATGAAAACTGTCTATAGAGATAAAATGTTGAATATAGAAATAGAACAAAATAAAAGATGAGAGTAAGTCTGTTACTTTGGTAAAATATTGGGCACTAATAGTGCAATTTACCTTTAAAAGTATAGCTAAAAATCTCATGCACTCCCCTGGAAATGTATTGCTTTTCTTGTCTTTGACTTTTTCGGAGACTCCCCTGGAAATGTATTGCTTTTCTTGTCTTTGACTTTTTCGGAGACTCCCCTGGAAATGTATTGCTTTTCTTGCCTTTGACTTTTTCAGAGACATTGAAGCCCACTGCCACTCAGTCAAAAGCTTATGCTATCCTTTCATTTTCACACCCCGTGAGTTTCTTCGATTATGTAAAGTTCACATAATTACAAGAATCCTCTCTTTCTCTCTTATGTGAAGCTTTTATCAAACCTTTGGTCTTTCTATATTCTACGCACTGACTTCTTTTTAAGCACTTGTTCTTCTTGAAAAGTTGTTATTTTCTGCAAGAAAATGGTGGGCATGGAACGAATTTTGGTGTTACAGATAATTTATTTAGTTTTGGTTGGACTTGAAATTTTTGCATGGGCAGGAGATGGGTTATTAAATCCATCCCAGTTGGAAATGTTTGTTGATGAACTTCCAGACATGCCTAAAATCAAAGGTTATGATGTTTTAAATGGTTTTCCAGTTCCCAACTCACTCCAGATTGGCATGTTCCACAAGAAATGGGTAAGAATTCTCTTCTCCATTTGTATTAATTTTTATTGTTAATTACAAAGCAAATCTGATTATGTATTTCTTTCTGTTGACTTCCAAAAATGACTGCCAACAGGAACTCTACGCTTCCTCTTTCTACGTGTTTTTCCCTTCTTACGTGGATTGCCACGTGTTTTATTCAACCACGTAGATAAGTCTACGACCAGGTGGAAGTATAACGATAGATAAAAAGAGAGACACTATGATAGAGGTAATAGCTTGAGGGCCTCCGACTAACGATTTTCCAAGTAGTTTCAACACTTGAATAATAATTAGCATAGAGGACTTGATATTTTTTGGGAGAGTAATATTTTTAACATCCCTTTCTTGTGGAAATGAACTTAGTATATATAGGCAAATTCTACAAGAATGATCCCCTTCGATGTGCGACACGTGGTTCCATCTGAAGGGTTCTTGAGTCACATCTTTGGTGTGACGTCATTAGCATTAATGAGAAAGCTGCTTTCACTCGTAAACTAAAGGGCTATGATTGTGACAAGCTGCCTTGACAGGCAGTCCCATCAGTCTTGTCAAGATTAAACTATAGGTTTGGTGGGGAAGGTTTCTTGAGCACGCAACCAGGGTCAGTTATTCAAGCTCCTCAGCCCCAGCAGCCTCGGTAATCTACCCCATCGGCCTAGACCGCCTCGGAGAGGGGTCAAGTCAAGGCATATTGATTTTGACCATGCTTACATGAGGCTTGAGTAGGATAATCTTGCCTATGTGGATTGCCAGGTAGGATCGGTGCGTAACAATAGTCCCCCAAGTTCAGAATCTGTCATTCATGTGGGATGCTGGACTTGGATGTTTGTTTTTAAAGTTTGAGCTAGGGATTTAAGTCCCACAAGGCTCGGAACGCTCATTCATGTGGGTGGCGAGCCTTGGAATTCTTGGCGATTTTATTTTGGTACGGATATGGGATATAAGTTGTAGATGCACGCTATCGGATGATTTTCAACTGTTCCGGGACTGAATATCTAAGCCCCGTCCCAGGTTGGGAGAGGTTGAATGGCTGAGTCCCAAATTGGGGGGAGGCTGGATAGTCGAGTCCCAGGTGGGGAGAGACTGGATAGCTGAGTCCCAGTTTGAGAGAGGTTGAATCGCCGAGTCCTAAATTGGGGGGAGGCTAGATAGTCGAGTCCCAAGTTGGGAGAGGTTGAATGACCGAGTCCCAAGTGAGGAGAGGCTGGATAGTCGAGTCCCAGGTTGGAGAAGGCTGAATAGCCGAGTCCCAAATTGGAGGGAGGCTAGATAGCCGAGTCCCAAGTTGGGAGAGGCTGAATGACCGAGTCCCAAGTGAGGAGAGGCTGGATAGCCGAGTCCCAGGTTGGGGGAGGCTGAATAGCCGAGTCCAAAATTGGGGGGAGGCTGGATAGCTGAGTCCAAAATTGGAGAGAGGCTGGATAGCCGAGTCCCAGGTTGGGAGCCGGTTGAGTTTTCGGGTCCCCAGGTTGGGAGAGGCTGAATGACCGAGTTCCAAGTGAGGAGAGGCTGGATAGTCGAGTCCCAGGTTGGGGAAGGCTGAATAGTCGAGTCCCAAATTAGGGGGAGGCTAGATAGCCGAGTCCCAAGTTGGGAGAGGCTGAATGACCGAGTCCTAAGTGAGGAGAGGCTGGATAGTCGAGTCCCATGTTGGGGTAGGCTGAATAGCCGAGTCCAAAATTGGGGAGAGGCTGGATAGCCGAGTCCCAGGTTGGGAGCTGGTTGAGTTTCTGGGTCCCTAGGTTGGGAGAGGCTGAATGGCCGAGACCCAAGTGAATTGGAGGAAGGCTGGATAGCCGAGTCCCAGGTTGGGAGTGGCCGAGTCCCAAATTAGAAGGAGGCTGGATAGTCGAGTCCCAGGTTGGGAGAGGCTAGATAGCCGAGTCCTAGGTTGGGGGAGGCTGAATCGCCGAGTCCCAAATTTGAGGGAGGTTGGATAGCCGAGTCCCAGGTTGGGAGAGGCTGGATAGCCGAGTCCCAGGTTGTGGGAGGCTGAATTGCTAAGTCCCAAATTAGAGGGAGGCTGGATAGCTGAGTCCCAAGTTGAAAGAGGCTGGATAGCCGAGTCCCAGGTTGGTGGAGGCTGAATAGCCGAGTCCCAGGTTGGGAGCCGGTTGAGTTTCTGGGTCCCCAGTTGGGTGGACGAGGATATTCGCTATAGCATTAATTGCATGTCCACGGGGAGTGGGATGATTGGGTTCCTGCCACACGTCTCTTCGGGCGTAATGAAAGGACAGCTGCAGGTAATGATGGTTTCCATATTTAATTTTGGGGGCTTTGATTTTGCCAGGGGGGAGTGAGTCACGCACTCGTGGGGTACACGGAGGCACTTTGGCCCCTGATATGAGTGACCGTTGGATTTGTACGATTTGGATGTTTTCAGAGGTTTGGACGGTGTGGATGGATCTTGATAAGATCCAAGGGCGGGGAATAGACGCCTGTTGTCTATATATACCCAGGTGGAAGTTTCATTTTCATACTTGCGTGTTTTTGAGAGATTTTGAGAGATTTTCAGACTTCCACCTATTCCCGACGATAATTTCTGGCGATCATTTTCGGCGACTGCTCTTTCTCCCGTATTTCCGTTGAAGATTTAGTGTTAGGTAACCACTTCTTCCCGAAACCTTTTCTTTGCTAAACACGAATAGTTTATTTTTGTTGAAATGTCTGTAAGGATTACTCGAGGTGATATTCCTGGAGGTGGCGGGGGCGAAATGTCTCCTCCCGTGTCTCCGTCAATGGAGGGTGTCCTGCCTATTCGAGGCGTTGATGTCGACACGGGTGAATTGATGGCCATAACTTCGGCTTCGAGGATGAGGGAAGCCGAGGATCCGTTTAGGGCTGACCCCATAAGATGGGCCGCCGTGAATGTACAGTCGATAATGACCGCGGAGGATTTGGGCTTGTTGAGGGAGGCGTACAGGGTTCCTTCGGATATTGAACTACTGCTCCCGGAGCCTCATGAGAGAGCGTGTGTTCCGAGGAAAGGGTGCACTGTCCTGCATTTAAATGCCTTCGTGAGTGGGATGCGTCTACCCCTACACCCTTTCTTCCGGAGGATATTGCGGACCTATGGCCTGGCCCCGACCCAGGTGGCCCCGAATGGATGGAGCCAGATGGTCGGGGGTTTGTACTTATGGTTTCGGCATTCGTTTGGTAAGGAAATGCCTCTGCATGTGTTCCAGACTATTTATCAGCTGAGGAAGTTGCCGAGGAAGAAAGGCTGGCAAGAGGAGCCTGGGTGGTACTACTTCTGTCCTTGGGGGTCTCATAAGCCATTGGCAACGGATTGTCCCTCATCAATCAAGCAGTGGAAGGAATCGTGGTTCTGGGTGGCGGGAGATTGGCAGAGGGTTGTCAACGATCCGGAGTCGGATTTGGATGTACCCAGTAATTATGGAATAGCCCGTGAGTAGGATCGGTAGAACCAGCTGCGTGAGTATATTCTTATATATATTCTAACGACCTGCTTGTTTTTTTCTTGCAGACGCTCTTCTTTGTTGCGAGTTGTCAAGCGAGGACGTTGACTTGCTTTAGTCCATATATCAAACGTCTCCCGCAACTCGCCGACACGGGTTCCTCCTGAACCGGCACAACTGCTTGGTGGAATTGGGTCTGATGACGCCAAAAGGTAATAAAATTGTACTTCCTTTGCCTTGGGGTAATTTACAAATAATCGTTCGTTTGCGTGGCAGAGACGGACAAAGGGACGCGGCCCCGACCATCGCTCGCAACCCTGGCAAAGAAGAGGCCGAGGACATTGGCCCTCGGATCTTCCGAAGAAATTCGGCAGAAGAAGGTCATAGAAGACCTTAGTCGAGAGGGCTACAGAGGAGAGGCCCCAGTCCCAGTAGAGATAGATGACTCTGACCCCCAAGAGGTGGAGGCTCCTTTGTCTAAGAAGAGGAAAGCCGGAGCTACCTCCCAATCCAATGGGAAGGGCGTTGAGGTGGTG
The DNA here is from genome assembly GCA_030279155.1 of Forsythia viridissima. Lineage (NCBI taxonomy): Eukaryota > Viridiplantae > Streptophyta > Magnoliopsida > Lamiales > Oleaceae > Forsythia > Forsythia viridissima. Next base: position 39,298,588 of record CM059041.1, on the reverse strand, counting down.
GAAGGCTACGTTGTCTATAGTGTTCCGACCGCTCAGTGGACCCTCGCTGTTAATACCTCAGGAGAGGTTGTTCTTGAAGACCCCCCTCAGACGGCTCAGGATTCGGGGGTTCCTGCCAGGGGATCTTACGACTCAAAGAAAAAGCTGAAGGAGCTAATCGGTGCTCCGGGGTCGAAGATTCAAGACGAGGTTCTTCCTAGCGTGCCCTTCTATCCCTCCATGGGCGCCCAGGCTGTCAAAAAATACTTCACACCCAAGTGGGAAGAATTTGCCTCACATGGAGACTTGGGGGACGTGCTGGAGGCTGGTCTGGCCTCGACAATTAGGGCCGCTGGGATGCAACTGAAGGCGCTAGGATAATTCCGCACCCGTATGCAAGAACATAAAAAACTCGTTGCGGAGGCGTTTAAGTCCGACAAAGAGCATCGGCAGGCTTTGGAAGGACTGCAGGCTGCAGCCGATAGTGCGCGATCAGCATACGAGCAGCTTCGGAAAGACCTGAAGGAGTCCGAATCCAATATCCTATAGCTGACCAAGCGGCCCAAGCGGCTGGACAATGCCAATGCTGCTCAAGCGGTGGCTACCGAAGCTTTGGAGGCGGCAAACAAGGAGAAGCGGCGGCTGCAGGATGAGTGCGAGGCTCATGAGCGGGAGGTCCAGAGTCTGTGGGAGAGCCTCGAGGCTGCTGAACGGGAGAGGAAAGATGCGGAATCTGAGACTGCCAGGTTGCTTGGCGTGAAGGATGAGATGGAGGCTAAGTTGGGAAACTTGGAGGCTGACTTCGTATCCAACTTCCATAATACCGAGGCCTATACCAACTTTTTTGATTATTTTGCCAGGGTTGGGCAACCGGAGGTTCTGAATGAGCTCAGAAATGACCATCCTAGCCTCGACCTAGGGGCTTTAGAAGCAAGGTTCTCCCCGCCCGATGTAGAGGGTGAGGAGGACGGTTAGGTTTTCCTTTTGTATAAGTATTTTTTATAACACTTTTCTTGTTATGAAATGAAGCATCAAATTTTCTTATGAGCCTCGTCTTGAGTTTATGCCTTAGTACAATTTGATTTTGTATGACAAAAGCCTCGTTTTGAGTTTATGCCTTGTCACTTTATGGCTTGGCCTTTACATTCTTAAAAGGTGAATAAAATCAAAGGGTTAAGGACTCGTCGCATTATAATCGCCAAACAAAAGGATTAAATTAATACCTTGGCCTATGACGAGCCTCTTAGCTATTGATAGTACTGGCGCAAGTGCTCGGCATTCCAGGGATGAAGCTGTAATTTGGTGTTCATGTCTTCGATGCGATATGTTCCAGGACGTGTTTCGCTGATGACCTTGTATGGTCCTTCCCAATTGGGTCCGAGAGTTCCGACGCCACGTTCCTTGGAGGATAGGAACACTCTTCTTAAGACAAGGTTTCCAACGAGGAAAAACCTCTTCTTCACTTTCTTGTTGAAGTATCTGGACATCTTTCTCTAATAAGACGCTAATTTTATCTGGGAGTCGTCTCTTCTTTCGCTCAGTAGGTCCAAACCGGTCCTCATCAGGTCGTCGTTAACTTGATCATTAAATAACAATCGACGGAGCGAGGGAATACCAATTTCAACCGGGCTCATAGCTCCTGCGCCGTAAGCCATGGAGAAAGGGGTCTCTCCGGTTGGAGTTCTCATGGTGGTTCGGATAGCCCATAGAATGTGAGGAAGTTCATCGACCCATGCCCCCTTTGATCCCTCAAGTTTTCGTTTAAGTGTGTATTTGATGGTTTTGTTGACTGCTTCAACTTGACCATTGGCTTGGGGTGATGGGGGTTCGAAAAGTATTTTGCGATCCCTAGCTCATCGCAGAGGCTTCTGATCTTTTTATTGTCGAATTGTTTTCCGTTATATGAAACTAAGGAGTGTAGGACCCCAAATCTGCAAATGATGTTTTTCCATATGAATTTTGATGTATTCGCCTCTGTTATCCTCATCATCAGTTCTGCTTCGACCCATTTTGTGAAATAGTCGATGGCGACTAGGGCGTGGCATGCGTTTTCCCTTTCCCTAGGCATCGGGCCTATAAAATCTATCCCCTATTTGGCGAAAGGCGAAAGGCTAGATACAGCTGTGAGTTCTTGGTGGGGCTGTCTTGGAATTGTGGCGAAACGCTGACACTTATCGCATTTTCTGACATGAAGTAGGGCGTCTTTCTTCAAGGTAGGCCAGAAGTATCATTGCTTGAGAATCTTTTGAGCCAGAGCCATTCCACCGGTGTGATTGCCACATATCCTTTCGTGAATTTCCCTGAAGATATATTCTGCCTCGCTGGCGCTGACGCATCTAAGGAGGGGCAAGGAGTAGCCTCGCTTGTACAAAATGTCGTCTGAAAGCAAGAAGTGTGCTGACCTTCTTTTCAACTTTCTTGCTTCCACCATATTGCTAGGGAGGGTTTGATCTTTAAGGAAGGTGAGGATAGGGTCCATCCACGTGGGAGCTCCCTCAATTGACAATATTTCTTCAATAGTGTCGATTGACGGTTGGACGAGGTGTTCGATTGGAACCATTTTGAGGAGTTTCGAATCCTTGCTGCTGGCCAGTTCAGACAGTGCGTCAGCATTGGAGTTGTCGCCTCGGGGTACTTGGATTAACAGAAATTTATCGAAGTGGAGAATGAGATTCCTTACCATCTTGAGATAGGTGGCCATTCCTTTCTCCCTGGCGACGAAGCTTCCGTTTACCTGACTTACAACGAGCTGGAAGTCGCTTGCTGCTGAGAGCTTCTGTACCTTCATTTCAACGGCGAGGCGGATGCCAGCCAAAAGTGCCTCATATTCTGCGACATTGTTTGAAGCTTTGAAGTCGAACCTGATAGCGCAATTTAATCTGTGGCCTTCTGGGCTGATAAGGACTACTCCCACTCCCGAGCCCATGTCTCCCGAGGAGCCATCAACAAATAGGTACTACGTAGGTGGTTCACCCAGCGCCATAGGGACATCCACTTCGGGGGGGTTGGTAAACTCGACCACAAAATCGACTAGGGCCTGTCCCCTGATGGCTGCTCTTTTCCTATAAACAATGTCGAATTGGCTGAGCTCTATAGCCCATTTTAGCAATCTTCCTGAGGCCTCCGATTTTTGTAAGACTTGCCTTAAAGGAAAGTTGGTAAGAACATGGATGCTGTGCGCTAAGAAGTACGGCCTCAATTTTCTTGAGACTGTGATTAGTGACAGTGCCAATTTTTCCATATCTGGGTAGCGTGTCTTTACCTCCAATAAGGCTTTACTCACGTAGTAGACAGGCAGTTGGTGTTCGTCCTCTCGGATCAGGACTGAACTTACCGATTCTTTGGAAACGGCAAGGTATAATAGTAGAGGCTCGCCTGCTTTTGGTTTGGATAACAGAGGTGCGTGGCCGAGGTGTTCTTTTAAGGTCAGGAATGCAGTTTCACATTTCGTTGTCCACTCGAATCTGTTACCTCCTTTCAAGATTTTGAAGAAAGAGAGGCACTTATCTGTGGCTTTGGAGACGAACCTGTTCAGGGCCGCCATTCTCTCCGTCAAGCACTGCACATCCTTCGACTTTCTTGGCGAATTTATTTCAATTAATGCCTTGATATTTTCAGGATTAGCCTCGATTCCTCTTTGGTTGACCATATATCCCAGGAACTTTCCAGAGGCCACACCAAACGTGCACTTCAAAGGATTCAGCCTCATCCTATAGGCCCGAAGGACTTTGAATGCCTCGTCGAGGTGGTGAATATGGTCATTGGCTTTCAGGCTTTTAACCAACATGTCATCTACATATACCTCCATATTCAAGCCAAGTTGGGAGGCAAACATTTTATTGACCAGCCTTTGGTAAGTTGCCCCGGCATTTTTCAGGCCGAAGGGCATGACCTTGTAACAATAGAGGCCCTTGTCTGTTACAAACGACGTATGTTCTTCATCCGATGGATACATCAGAATTTGATTGTATCCTGAGTAGGCAACCATGAAACTTAGGAGCTCGTGTCCCGCCGTGGCATCAACTAGTTGATCAATCCGAGGCAGTGAAAAGCTGTCTTTGGGGCATGCTAAGTTGAGATTAGAGAAATCTATGCAAGTTCTCATTTTTCCACTCGGTTTCTTGACCAACACCAGGTTGGATACCCACTTCAGATAACGGGCTTCTCGTATGAAGTTGCTTTGAAGGAGTATGCTTACCTCTTCTTTCAAGGCCTCGTATTTCTCAGCATTCAGTGGCCTCCTTTTCTGCCTGTGTGACGGAAACTTAGGGTCGATATTGAGGTGGTGGCAACTTATCTTTGCATCGATCCCAACCATATCCTCGTGTTTCCATGCAAAAACATCCAGATTCTCCCGAAAGAACCTTTTCAGGGTCTCCTTGGGTTCTTCGGGGAGACCTTTCCCTATCTGAAGCTTCTTTGTTGGGTCGTTGTAGTCTACTGGAAAATTTTCTAGTTCCTCGCTGGAGGAGGTTTGGGAATCAGCTCCCGTTATTCCCGGATCAATATCCTCAGAGGTCGTAGCTTCTTCCATCGTGATATCTCCCGACTTTCCCTCCATTGCTTCTGCCATTTCCACGTCCAACAGAGTCATGTTAACCTATTTCTTCTCTGATTTCCTTAAAGCATTTCGATAACATTTCTGAGCCTCGGGCTGATTGCCTCGTACTATGGCTATTCCTCCTTCGGTAGGGAATTTCATGCAGAGGTGATGGACGGATGTTACCGCCCAAAGTTCTTTTTGTTGACCTATGGTTAACTTTAAACCTTAATGTTTTGATTATTACAAACAAATTGGTTATATTTTCTAACATTTTATTTTCAAGCAAAATTCAAAGCACTACAAATCGAACTCTCATGCTATGTCAAGTTCAAAGTCAAAATCAATACAAGAGTTCAAGCATCTCAAGATCCGCCGAATTTCAAGATTCGAAGATCAAGATTGAAGAATAGATTTTTAGATAAAATTGTAAAGGTATTAACTCTTTAATCCTTAGCAATTAAATAAACGAAAGCTCAAATATAATTTTTATCACTTGCATAAAAATCAGTTTTATCAAAGTCAAAAATCAGATTTTCAAAACTGTGGAAACGGATCATCCGTTTGGAAAACCGGATGAACCGGTCGACCGCTTCATTTTCACCGGTCGACCGTCTGAGCGTATCTGTTCAAAAAGTGTCCGTTCTGACTTTTTGCAGTTCAACGGCTAGTTCTGACCAATCTGACCGGTCGACCGTTTGGTCATCCGTTTGGTCATCCGTTTCAACAGAAAGTGACAAAAATTCATCTCTATAAATACCACTTCATTTATTATCATTGCACAATACTTACAAGAGCATTTATAGAGAGAATCATATTGAAAAACTTCATCCAAAGCTTCATTGTATTTATATCTTCGATATCTCATATTGAAAAACTTTGTTTGATTAAATCAAACCTTTGATTCATCTTTCTCAACAAAGTTTTCTTCTAACACTTGAGCTTTCCTTATTCATTGCTATTCATTAAAGTGTTAGTCTCTCTTAGAACTAAACTTGTATCTATCATTCATCTAGAGAGAAATACTCAAATCAATTTCTTCATATATTTGGGTCATATTGAGGTCCCGTGCAAAAGCTCAATATTGTATAAGGATCGGTGCTCCTTGTTTGTAAGTCACCGGATACATTGTAAGGGTTTGGATTGCACCATAAGTCAATCAAAATAGTGGAAAGGCCGTGCTCGTGTTGGAGAGCTTGGTAACGGGGGACGTAGATCATTGGTTGGATCGAACCTCCATAAAAATCGTTTGCACTCTCTCTTCTCTTTTATTTACTTATATTGTGCTTATATTTGAGTGAATCAATTTTTATTTCTTAAATTTCATTTTTAAGAATATTTTTCGAAAATGTTTGAGAAAACCAATTCACCCCCCTCTTGGTTAGTTATTCTTGGGCTATCAATTGGTATCAGAGCAAGGTGCTCATTTATTTGATTTCACAATCTTGAGTAATGGCTAACCAAAATTTTCAAAACCTTGAGGGTCATTCTACAAATCGTCCTCCCTTCTTTAATGGCTCCCACTACAATTATTGGAAAACTAGAATGATGATCTATATTCAATCAATTGATTATAACATTTGGGAAGTCATTGAGTTTGGTCCATATGTGCCTACAAAAATTATCAAAATTGATGATAAACCGGACCAAACTACTTCTAAGCCTAGAGAGGAATATGATGAAGAGGATAAAAGAAAGTTGTCTTTGAATGCTAGAGCCAAAAATTTACTTTATTGTGCTTTAGACAAAAATGAGTTTAATCGTATTAGCACATGTGATTCCGCATATGATATTTGGCATGCATTAGAGATAACTCACTTAGGTACCAACAAGGTTAAAGAAACCAAAATAAATCTTTTGACAAAAGATTTTGAAAATTTCTTTATGAAACAAGATGAACCTATTGTTGATATGATTACTCGTTTCACCGATATTATTAATGGCCTTAAGGGCTTTGATCGAAAGTTTACTAACGGTGAACTTGTGAGCAAAATGCTTAGGTCTTTATCGGAAGATTGGAACTCCTTGAGGATGTTGATAGAGAATACAAAAGATATCAACACTTATCCATTGGAGGAGCTATATAGAACATTGATGACGTATGAGCTCAACAATGCCGAAACAAAGGAGAAAACGAGGAGAAGCAAAGAAGAGATGAAGGAGCTTCCCAAGAAGCAAATTGCTTTGAAATCAACAAATGATGAAGGATCCTCCAATACAAACATGAGTGATGAAGAACTTGATGACTTAGTTCTTCTTGTCAAGAAATGGAGAGGATTTCGAAACAATAGGCGATTTCAAAAGAAAGAAGACAAAAGTGAAGAAAAGAATAAAAAGATCATATGTTACGATTGTGACAAACCCGGTCACAAGAGGACCGAATGCCCAAACAAGAAGAAGTTCATCAAAAAGAAAGCACTTCAAGCTACATGGGATGATAGTGATGAAGATGATCAAGAAGAAGATGAAATTCAAGAAGAAATCGCTAATATGTGCTTCATGGCTATTGAGGATGAGGTAAGTACAAATAACAATAACTCTTACTTTGACTTATCTTCTTCTTATGATGAAATTCTTGAAGAGTTTGAGAAACTTATGTCAAAATACTCTATTCTTAACAATAAACACTCTTTGTTGAAAAATGTAGTCAAGAAGCTTTTTATTGCTCAAAAGGACTTTGAAAAAGAGAAAGATGATCATAAGTCCTTAATTAAAGAAAATGTTTTATTGAAAGAAAAAGTGGTTGATTTAACAAGCATTGTTCTCAAATTTACCCAAGGAAAGAAAAATTTTGAATTAATGCTTGGTGAGCAAAAATGTGTGTTTAACAAAGGAGGGATTGGATATAAACCTCTCTTGAAACAAAAATCCCTTGAAACTATTTTTGTAAAATCATCCAAGTTTTCTCAACAAAACATCATATGTAGTTTTTGCAAGAAAGATGGTCATGTTGCTTATAATTGCTTAACTAAAAAGAAATTATTCTTTGAAAGGAAACACAAGTGGATAAAAGAATCCACAAGCTCTAACTATCAAGGACCCAAACTTATGTGGGTACCAAAAATCAAAAATTAAAATTATTTTTGTAGGTACCACAAAAAGTCAAGAGCAATTGGTTCTTGGATAGTGGGTGTTCGAAACATATGACGGGAGATCGATCCTTGCTATCAAATCTCAAAAGAAAAGATGGAGGTCATGTGACGTTTGGAGACAATGCCAAAGGAAAAATCATAGGCATTGGAAATATTGGTAATCATTCTTCTCCATCTATTGAAAATGTTTTATTAGTTGATAACCTCAAGCATAACTTGCTTAGCATAAGTCAATTATGTGATAAAGGTTATCTCATTAAATTTGATTCTTCCAATTGCCTCATTGAGGATGCTATATCTAAAGAGGTATTGTTCATGGGGAGCCGAAGTAAAGATGTTTACATCATATCTATTGAATTTGAACTTGAAAAGGAAATAAAATGTCTTTCAAGTATAAAGGATGATTCTTGGTTATGGCATAGGAGATTAGGTCATGTTAGTATGGACTTACTTTCAAAAATCTCCAAAAACAACTTTGTAAAAGGATTGCCAAATATCAAGTTTGAAAAAGATAAAATTTGTGATGCTTGTCAATTTGGAAAACAAGTAAAGAGTTCTTTCAAACTTAAACAACACTCTTCTACTTCAAGACCTTTACAACTTCTCCACATGGACTTATTTGGACCTTCTAGAACCGCTAGTTTAAGTGGAAAACATTATGCTTTTGTTATTGTTGATGATTTTTCAAGATATACTTGGGTCATTTTCTTGAATTTAAAAGATGAAGCCTTAAATGCATTTAAACATTTTTGCAAAAGAGTCCAAAATGAAAAAGGATACACTATTACCACAATTAGGAGTGATCATGGTGGAGAATTTGAAAATATAGCCTTTGATGATTTTTACAAATCCAATGGATATGAACATAATTTCTCGGCTCCTAGAACTCCTCAACAAAATGGTGTAGTAAAAAGGAAGAATCGAACATTGCAAGAAATGGCTCGGACTATGTTGAATGAAAACAATTTACCAAAGTACTTTTGGGCCGAAGCCGTAAACACTTCATGTTATATCTTAAATCGAGTTTTGGTAAGTCAAAAGAAAACCAAAACTCCTTATGAGCTTTGGAAAAATAGAATTCCCAATATCGGATATTTTAAAGTTTTTGGTTGCAAGTGCTTTATTTTAAACACAAAAGAAAATTTGGGAAAATTTGATCCAAAATCCGATATTGGAATTTTTCTTGGATATTCATCTACTAGTAAAGCTTTTAGAGTTTTCAACAAAAGAACTTTAGTAGTTGAAGAATCCATGCATGTTGTTTTGATGAAACTAACTCCTCTATACAAGAAAAAGTTATTGATGATGAAGATTTGGAAATTCCATTTGAACAACTAAGTGTTCAAAATCAAGATAAAGGGAATCCAAATAACATTGAAAGTCAACATGAGGAGGAAACAAGTATGCAACAAAATGATGAAGAACCTCATGAAGATCCCAACACTTCATCATTACCAAAAGAATGGAGGTTTGTCCCATCTCACCCAAAAGATCTCATCATTGGTGATCCATCAAAAGGGGTAAGCACAAAAAATTCTTCTAGAAATTTTCATAACAATTGTGCATTTCTTTCTCAAATTGAGCCAAAGAACTTTAAAGAAGCCGAGTTTGATGAATTTTGGATCCTAGCTATGCAAGATGAACTAAATCAATTTGAAAGAAATCATGTTTGGGATTTAGTTGCTAGACCAAATTCACAAACCGTAATTGGCACAAAATGGGTTTTTCGAAACAAACGAGATGAAAATGGTATAATTGTGCGTAACAAAGCTAGATTAGTGACTCAAGGTTACAATCAAGAAGAAGGCATTGATTTCGAAGAAACTTTTGCCCCGGTTGCTAGATTAGAATCAATTCGCATGCTTCTTGCTTTTGCTTGTCATAAGAATTTTACTTTATTTCAAATGGATGTCAAAAGTGCATTCTTGAATGGAGTCATTCAAGAAGAAGTTTTTGTTGAGCAACCACCCGGTTTCAAAAATCATAAGTATCCGGACAAAGTTTTCAAACTTAGAAAAGCTCTTTACGGCTTAAAACAAGCTCCTAGAGCATGGTATGAGAGATTGAGTAAATTTCTCTTATCAAATGGTTTTTTAATGGGTAAAGCGGATACTACACTATTTATAAAAACCAAAAAGAATGATATGATAGTTGTTCAAATTTATGTTGACGATATCATTTTTGGTGCTACTAACATTTCCCTATGTGAAGAATTTTCTAAGTGCATGAGTAGGGAATTTGAGATGAGCATGATGGGTGAACTCAAGTTCTTTCTTGGTCTCCAAATCAAACAAACCAATGATGGAATATTCATTAGTCAAACTAAGTATATCTTGGATATGCTCAAAAAGTTTGAAATGGAAGACTTGAAGCCAATGAATACTCCAATGAGCTCATCAATCAAACTAGATAAAGACGAGCAAGGTACTTCCGTTGATGTAACAAAATATCGAGGTATGATCGAATCCCTTCTTTATTTAACCGCTAGTAGACCCGATATTATGTTTAGTGTTTGCTTATGTGCTAGATATCAATCTAATCCTAAGAATTCCTATCTTAGTGCCGTAAAACGCATTTTTCGTTATCTTAGTGGAACTAGATCTTTAGGTCTTTGGTATCCCAAAGAAACTCATTTTGATTTACTTAGCTATTCGGATGCCGATTGGGCCGGTTGCACAATTGATCGTAAAAGTACTAGTGGAACGTGCCATTTTCTAGGCTTTGCCTTAGTTTCATGGTTTAGTAAGAAACAAAATTCCGTTGCCTTGTCAACCGCTGAAGCCGAGTATATCTCCGCCGCTAGTTGTTGTGCTCAAATCCTATGGATGAAGCAAACTCTAAATGATTATCACATCTCATTTGACAAAATTCCTATTATGTGTGATAATACTAGTGCGATCAACTTATCAAAAAATCCCGTTTTGCATTCTCGTACCAAACACATCGAGATTAGATATCACTTTTTACGAGACCATGCACAAAAGGGAGATATAACTTTGGAGTTTGTAAACACCGAAAAACAATTGGCCGATATTCTCACAAAACCATTAGCTCTTGAACGTTTTTCATATATTCGACGAAATTTAGGTATAATTGATGAAAGTGAAATATGTGGCTAAATCTTTATGTTTCCTATGATTAATTGCTTTATATGTGACAAACATGTTCTAAAATTATCTGTCAAAAGACAAATTCATTAATTTTGGTGAATCTTTTTAACCGGTCGACCGTTTCATAAATCGAACGACCGTTTAATATGAAACGGATGATCCCCTGCTCAAATCCGTTTGATCATCCGTATGAGCAGAGAATTTTGCCAAAATTAAAAAGTTTAACCGGTTGACCGCCTCTAGCAAACGGACATCCGTATGATTTAAACCGGACGACCGTATATCATCCGTCTGATCATCCGGTTGAACAGAAAGTTTGAACATCAAAATTCCAGTCCAACCGGTCGACTGTATTAGTCTTCCGGTCGTCCGTATAAGCGGAAATCAGGGTTTTAAGTTAGAAATTTTTCAAATTTCTTCATTTCAACTTCCCGCGAACCACAGTTTTCTCTCCAAATCTTCCTCAAATCTTCCAATCTTCCCAAAATCTTTCCAATTTACATTCAAAATCTCAAAATCCATATCATTTCACGCCTAAATCTTCAAAACCCCAATTTTCATCCACCAAATCGCGATAAACCCCTCACACGGTCGACCTCCAACCCTAGGCTCCAAATCCGTCTCCAAAACCATGCCTCGGGTGAAAATGGCAGCCAAACGACCTAGGAGAGAAAGGCAACCATCTCCATCCTCCTCCTCCTCCTCCGAAGATCCTCAATCCAAGCGCATCGAACGAAGTCCCGTTCTCATAGGTAAGAATGTCGATCTTGCCTCTTTCACACACGAAGCACCATCTTTTAACATTGAAAATCTCTTCATGGGTATGGGGTGGGTTCCTCTTCTCACTCTCAATGAAACCGTTTACCCCCCCATTATCAAAGAATTTTACAAAAACATGGTTTTTCCCCGGGGTCGGGTATTTCATCTTTCGTTCGGGACAAACGAATTAAGATCACTCAAGATCTTATTCGTACCATTCTCCATCTTGAAAATGGTGGTATGCGTTTGTATACCACCAAGACAATTCCTCACACCGACGAGTATAATCCCGTCGAAGCATGTTGTAATGTCACCGGCAAGCATTTTGACGCTGCCGTTCGTCTTAGCTCAAATCAACTTACCCTTCCTTGTCGTGTTCTACATAATATCATCGCCCACATAATTGTCCCTCGAAAGGGTCATTTAGATGAGGTGAACCATTTTGATGCTTTTGTGCTCGACTCCATTCTCCGAGGGCGTAAGCTCGATTTTTCTTACATCATGATCCAACACATGCACTACGTCCTTAGCGGCAAGAGTTCTAAGGCTCTTCCCTATGGCATGATTCTCACCAAAATCTTTCAACATTTCGATATCTCCTTCCGTGATACGGTAACCCTCCTTCCAAAAGCCACCGACACCATCAATATTCTTACACTAAAAAGAATGAAAATTGTAAAGGAGAACGGTCAATGGGTGGCAAAGTCGAAGGGATTTGATGAGGAGTCGGGCCCCTCTACTCTACCTTTTGAGGGGGAAGATATTGACGAGGATGCCCCTCCGTCCCCTCCGCGGCAAAGATCACAAAGGCCGTCGTCCTCCACTTCCGGCCACAACGAGGACCAATTCACCTTATTGCATGGACGGATCGACTCACTTACTTCTTCAGTCGAGGGCCTGCACCACACCATGGGGACTCTCCAGCACTCGGTTGCCGACATGACGGCGTTGCTCCGAGATCTTCACTCCCGTCTCGATGCCGTGCTTCCTCCACAGCCGCCCCTGGAGCCTTAGTCTAGTTATTTCTATTGTTTCTTTTTGTAGCTATGTTTTGGAAACAAAGTCTATGTCCTAGCTTTGATTTATAAAACTATGCTTGTTTTTAAATTTCAAGTCTATCAATGAATGAATTATATTTTGTTTAAAGGAAATATATTTTTAAACCTTATTGTTTTTATCTTTTGCCTTTTTGTTTATGACAAAAAGGGGGAAAATACATATGTGATGAAATACATGAAATCAGGTAATGAGATAAAATTGGCAAATCAAATGAAATATATGAAATATGTGATGTGATGAATTTGGCATGAAATCATGTAATTGGCAAATCAAATGAAATATATGAAATATGTGATGTGATGAATTTGGCATGAAATCATGTAATCGGCAAATCAAATGAAAATGTGATGCAAATTCATCAAATCATGTTTACTTGAAAAAGATAGGGGGAATATATATGCTTTATTGTATCTCATTATTTAATATTCTCACATTGTTTGTCATAATCAAAAAGGGGGAAATTGTTGACCTATGGTTAACTTTAAACCTTAATGTTTTGATTATTACAAACAAATTGGTTATGTTTTCTAACATTTTATTTTCAAGCAAAATTCAAAGCACTACAAATCGAACTCTCATGCTATGTCAAGTTCAAAGTCAAAATCAATACAAGAGTTCAAGCATCTCAAGATCCGCCGAATTTCAAGATTCGAAGATCAAGATTAAAGAATAGATTTTTAGATAAAATTGTAAAGGTATTAACTCTTTAATCCTTAGCAATTAAATAAACGAAAGCTCAAATATAATTTTTATCACTTGCATAAAAATCAGTTTTATCAAAGTCAAAAATCAGATTTTCAAAACTGTGGAAACGGATCATCCGTTTGGAAAACCGGATGAACCGGTCGACCGCTTCATTTTCACCGGTTGACCGTCTGAGCGTATCTGTTCAAAAAGTGTCCGTTCTGACTTTTTGCAGTTCAACGGCTAGTTCTGACCAATCTGACCGGTCGACCGTTTGGTCATCCGTTTCAACAGAAAGTGACAAAAATTCATCTCTATAAATACCACTTCATTTATTATCATTGCACAATACTTACAAAAGCATTTATAGAGAGAATCATATTGAAAAACTTCATCCAAAGCTTCATTGTATTTATATCTTCGATATCTCATATTGAAAAACTTTGTTTGATTAAATCAAACCTTTGATTCATCTTTCTCAACAAAGTTTTCTTCTAACACTTGAGCTTTCCTTATTCATTGCTATTCATTAAAGTGTTAGTCTCTCTTAGAACTAAACTTGTATCTATCATTCATCTAGAGAGAAATACTCAAATCAATTTCTTCATATATTTGGGTCATATTGAGGTCCCGTGCAAAAGTTCAATATTGTATAAGGATCGGTGCTCCTTGTTTGTAAGTCACCGGATACATTGTAAGGGTTTGGATTGCACCATAAGTCAATCAAAATAGTGGAAAGGCCGTGCTCGTGTTGGAGAGCTTGGTAACGGGGGACGTAGATCATTGGTTGGATCGAACCTCCATAAAAATCGTTTGCACTCTCTCTTCTCTTTTATTTACTTATATTGTGCTTATATTTGAGTGAATCAATTTTTATTTCTTAAATTTCATTTTTAAGAATATTTTTCGAAAAAGTTTGAGAAAACCAATTCACCCCCCTCTTGGTTAGTTATTCTTGGGCTATCACTTTTAAGGCCGGTCGGCCCAAAACTCCGTGATAAGCCAATCTTCTGTCAACCACCAGGAATTCCATAAAGGTAATGGCAACTCGGCTTCCCTCTCCCATGGGTACAGCCAGGCGCATTATCCATTTCGGGGTTACGCAATCACCCGTGAAGCCGTAGAGAGGCTCCGATGATGGTTCCAACGGCACATCTATGTTCATTTGCTCATATGTGCTTAGGAAAATAACATTGACGGAACTACCATTATCAACCAACATTCTCCCTAATCCATTCCTTGCCACTATTGCTCTCACGACCACGGCATCGCAGTGGGGGTAGTGAACTCCCGCCATGTCTTCCTCTGTGAAAGAGATAAGATCTACCTTTCCAGACCCCGACGGCCGACTGTTGATGAGCCAATTGGTCATCAATGTTCCTTCTGCTTCTTTGGCATAACTTTTTTTTGCGTTACGCGTTTGCCCTCCAATGTATGGACCTCCATGAATGGTGTCTATTTCACGGATGGGAGCCTTCTCAGGACCCTTTATCAACCGAGGCCCTTGGCCTCCCGGTGGTTGAGGTTGTCTTGCAAGGCTTCTGGAGTTGCGCCTTTGCTGTCCTGAGTCAGATGGCTTTTTCGTCCCATTGCTGGGCGCGCCTGTCATTGTATAATGGTCAACGTCCCCTCATTGGAGATTGGCCTCCCCGCCTGGGATTTCCCCCACGCCTCTGTCCCTGATTGGCTTCCCTTCTATTGGCCAAATTTTCTACTTCACGACATTCCTCAGTGCTATGTCCATAGCTCCGGTGGACGCAGCAATACTTCGATTGAGCCATCGAAAGAGGAGGAATCACTGCGGGTGCACTGGTCCCGGCTTCATAACAGGTGGACGGGGACATGCCATAGTTGTAAAATTCGACCGTCAGGACAGAAGCCATTGGAGCATTATAAAGGAGGAGCAGGCTCTCTTGTGCAGAGGCCACATAACTCAACCCGACATTTGGGTTGGATGGGTAGTTTCTCCGCCGCGGATTGTGTTGGAGAGTAAGTCTACTGGGGTTCTGGACATACCCAGCTCTGGATGCTGGGTTGGCTCTCAATCCGCCTCGATTCCTATGGAGGATCATGTTCTCGTTGGTTATTTCCTCAGTGATCATCTCCACTAGTTGGTCAAAGGTGGCCGGGTTCTTGTTGCGAACATCCCTCCAGAACGGAAGGTTCATGTCTAGTCCTGCCTTTAGGGCAGACAAGGCCTCGGCGTCTGTTATTCTTTCACAGAACAACATCTTTTCATTGAAGCGGCCCAGGTAACTCTGTAATGGCTCGCTTGGAGCCTGCCTTACGTCATGGAGGCGTTGGACTGGGGCCGATACAGGTTTTTGCGATGAGAAGTAATTTATAAATGTCTTTTTCAGCTCTGGCCAGCTGGAGATGCTTCCCGCGACTAGTTTATTGTACCATCGCTTCGCTTCTCCTGCCAAAGTGAGATGGAAAGCTCTACACTTCAGGGCCGAGGTAGCCCCTCTGAGGCTCATTTCCGTCTTATACGTGTTTACGTGGTCCAAAAGATCACCTCTGCCAGTGTAGGGGGCAATCTTGGGCACGCGAAACTCGAGGGGGACGGACACGTTTTGGATCCCGATCGAAAATAGGAGGTTCTCGTCGTCGTCGTCTATCTCATACGATCTTGTCGGCCCCGAGTCTTCCCCCTCTCCCCTCCCTAAACGTTTGCTTCTGGGGGGTATTGTGGGAGGCGCGGTCCCTATTGCTCTTCTCTGTAGTGTTGGGGCTGCGGGTGTGTCGCCTGTTGAAAACCCGATTCTCTCTTGGCCTCTGCCTCTCTTGCCCCCCTTTCCCGCCTATTTCTAGGGAGACTCTGGGGTTGTTCTCTTCTCGGTTCATTTGCCCGAGGCCATTCCCTGTTTCTGAGTTCGCCCAGCCTTTCGAATACGTTGGCGGACATCGTTGGTTGGGGCCTCCTACCGGTGACTGGGGGGTTGGCTGCTTCCACGTGTGTCGCAACGCGTGAAGCTTCTCCCTGGATTGGGGGCCACGGGGGTGACCACTATCGACTTCTTGCTCCTCATCTGGATCGGGCGAACCCGATTCTTGATGGCGGTTCCCACCTTGACCTTGCATCATTTGGATATATCCTTGCATTTAGGCCTGGTGTTGGGCCAGCTGTCTCACACTGGCGGCCATCGTCCTCATCTCTCGCTCTAGGGTGGTGGGGTGTCTTCTCCCACACCTCCTCCGAGGAGCCTCTTCAGCCCTTGCTCCCGCCATGGTTTCTCCGTCTGTTGTGGGCCTGGTTCTCCTCGGATTTTCGTCTTCGTTGCTTCCGCTCATTTTGTGGGCCGGTTAATCTCTTGCTCAGGGAGATTCTTTTGTTCAAGGGAGCTAAAGCTATTTTGTTACAGACTTTCCACAGACGGCGCCAATCTGTTGACCTCCAAAAACGACTGCCAACAGGAACCCCACGCTTCCTCTTCCTACGTGTCTTTCCCTTCTTACGTGGATTGCCATGTGGTTTAATCAACCACGTAGATAAGTCTACGACCGGGTGGAAGTATAACGATAGATAAAGAGAGAGACACTATGATAGAGGTAATAGCTTGAGGGCCTCAGACTAACGATTTCTCAAGTGGTTTCAACACTTGAATAATAATTAGCATAGAGGACTTGATATTTCTTGTGAGAGTAATATTTTTAACATCCCTTTCTTGTGAAAATGAGCTTAGTATTTATAGGCAAATTCTACAAGAATGATCCCCTTCGATGTGCTACACGTAGTTCCATCTGAAGGGTTCTTGAGTCACATCTTTGGTGCACGTCATTAGCATTAATGAGAAAGCCGCTTTCAGCAGTAAACTAAGGGGCTATGATTGTGACAAGCCGCCTTGATAGGCAGTCCCATCAGTCTTGTCAAGATTAAACTATAGGTTTGGTGGGGAAAGCTTCTTGAGCACGCAACCATGGTTGGTTATTCAAGCTCCTCAGACCCAGCAGCCTCAGTAATCTACCCCCTCGGCCTAGACCGCCTCGGAGAGGGGTCAAGTCAAGGCATATTGATTTTGACCATGCTTACATGGGGCTTGAGTAGGATAATCTTGCCCACGTGGATTGTCTGGTAGGATCGGTGCATAACACTTTCCTTTTTTTTTTTTTTTTCCTTTTAAAGAATAATGGAGCATGTCCCTTTATTGACAATTTTGATTTTTCTGACTCTGCTGCGTTCATATAATTGAAGTTTTGAACTGTGCCTCTATCTAATTGGTTATTCTTTCTTATGGTTAAAAATTGAAGATCTATCCACGAATTATTGATTTATTTGTCCTAATTTTTTTATATATCGATAAATAATAGATAGGAAGTGAAGAGGCCCACAAGAAATAGACCAAAGACCACGTTTCAAACCCAACTCGCCTACCACTAGGCTAGCAAGTGAAACCTTGGGATCTTTATCTATCCTTGGATGGATGTGATGAAATGTGCAGTTGAAAGTTGTAATGCGTAGTTACAAGCTTTAGTGATTTTTTGGTGTGCTAACAGCAATTTGGCCTATAAGGGAACACAAATTTGCAGCTTGCCTGCTGTTCTGAAAGCATAAAAAAGTGTTTATATCTTCAGGAATTTTCATGTATAAAGCTGCTTTTATGTTGTTCTGGCAAAACCGATGAGGCCCAAGGCACCCTAAAAGCATGTTTGGCTAAACTTAAAATAAATAAAAGTTACCTTTTAATTAATTTTTTATTTCCAAACATATTTACACAAGTTACATTTTTTCTTTATTTTTTTAATTAAAAAGTGCCCGTTATTTCGAAGTAACTTTTCTTAATGAGATTTTCCTTTTGGTTCTTGAAAACGCCCTTCCTTCTTTTTTAAAAAGTGACCGTTGTTTCAATGTAACTTTTTTTTTTAAAAAAAAAGTGCCCGTTATTTCCAAGTGTACTTTCTGTGTGAGAAATCTGGACACAATATAAGAATTTTGGCATGAAGACAGTCTATGACATTAGTTCATCCGAGCTTATTGGTATATAGAGTGGAGTACGACGTGAAATGAACCAGCTGGTATATGCGCTTTTTCATCTCTTATGAGATTGACTAATGTGTTTTGGCTTTGTCCCTTTGAGGACATCGGTTA
The DNA here is from genome assembly GCA_030279155.1 of Forsythia viridissima. Lineage (NCBI taxonomy): Eukaryota > Viridiplantae > Streptophyta > Magnoliopsida > Lamiales > Oleaceae > Forsythia > Forsythia viridissima. The sequence goes on along the minus strand of CM059041.1, from coordinate 39,280,276 downwards.
AAATTAGGATGAACAGTGTTTGGTTTCATTGTTAGTGCAAAGTTATTTCTTTCCTTTAATAATCCCCCCATCCTTAGCTGTTATCTTTCTGTATTTTTATAGACATGTTAGTACATTATATTATTAAACTCTTGATGTCCCACACACAAGAAAAGATTGTTGCATTTTCAGATAATGTCCACTATGACTTTCTACTTAAATTATCTCTACATTGGATTACATGTCAGCATCACTAGTTTTTAGGTGGTTCATTCAAATGGACACTATCCTTAAATTCTCTTACATCACATATTTATAATTCTTTGGGAACTCAGCTCACATTTATTTGAAATGATTAGTTAGTTGACCAATGCTAGCACTGTCTCAAACAATTCTAAGATTTTGGCATTTTTTTTTAATGAACTTATAGCAATCGGAAGGAATTTTATTGTTAGATAGAGTTCACGACAATATTAAGCAATAGAAACTAAGGGAAGAACACGAACTACTAATATTGGCATTTGGAAGTACGAGCTGAGATTTGTTATTTTTTGTTTGCTTTGCATAAATTTCACAGAGATCTTCCTCCAACTCCAGTGTTTGCATTTGGTCTATCAAGGGATACTGCAACAATTCCTGGTCCCACAATTGAAACCCTTCATGGAATTGACACTTATATAACATGGAAAAATTATCTCCCCTCAAAGCACATACTGCCCTGGGATCCAACCATTCCAACTGCCATACCATCCACTAAAAAGGGCATTCCTACGGTGGTGCACCTCCACGGAGGCATTGATGAACCTAAGAGCGATGGACTCTCGACCTCGTGGTTCACCGCCAAATTCAAAGAAAGGGGACCCACTTGGACGAAGAAAAAGTATCACTACCACAATTTTCAGCATCCAGGGACCCTATGGTACCATGATCATGCCATGGGGCTAACTAGAGTCAACCTTTTGGCTGGCTTGTTAGGTGCCTACATCATCCGGGATCCCAATGTGGAGGCACCTCTTAGATTGCCATATGATGAAGAATTTGATCGTCCATTGGTTGTATTTGATCGGAGCTTTCGCACTGATGGTTCGATATACATGAATTCGACAGGAAATAATCCTTCAATACATCCACAGTGGCGACCAGAGTATTTTGGTGATGCAATTATAGTCAATGGAAAGGCGTGGCCCCGTATGATCGTGCGGCGGAGAAAATACAGGTTCAGAATTATTAATGCTAGCAATGCCAGGTTTTTCAAATTCTATTTTGCCAGTGGTTTAGGATTTATCCACCTGGCATCTGACTCAGCATACAACGGAAGACCAGTAATGGTCAACGACATTCTTTTGGCCCCATCAGAAATTGCTGACGTGGTCATTGACTTCTCGAAATCAAAGTCTGATTCAGATATTTTGGCTAATGATGCATCATATCCATATCCTTCTGGTGATCCTGTCAATGAAGCCAATAGCAAAATCATGAAATTTATCATAAAACCACACCATGAGTTGGACACATCAAGAATTCCAAGTAAATTGATCAATTATCCATCCCCAAATTTATCTAGTGTGTCACTCACACGGTACATCGCCTTGTACGAGTACACGAGCAAGATTGACAAACCTATAAATTTGTACATCAATGGAAAGCCATATGAAGCACCAGTGACCGAGACACCAAAGGTTGGGGCCACAGAGATTTGGAATGTAATCAATCTTACGGAGGATAATCACCCATTGCATATTCATCTAGGGCTTTTTGTGGCCTTGGATCAAACAGAATTGCTGAACATCGATGAATTTAAAGAATGTATGTTGAAGTTCAACAATGCTATGAAGTGCCACGTTGGCAAGTATGCACGTGGAAAGAGGATAGAGGTACCGGCCCATGAGAAGGGATGGAAAAATGTTTACAAGTTGATGCCTGGATATGTTACAAGAATACTAGTACGGTTTTCTTACATTCATTCAAATGAATCATATCCATTCGATGCAACTGCAGAGCCTGGCTACGTCTATCATTGCCATGTGAGTAATTTTCCTGTCCTAAATTTGCATCTTCACAAGTTAAAATTTTAATTCCACTTCATTTTCCAACACTTGTCTAATTCGTATATACTTAGTGATATTCTTTTTACATCATTTTGAATAATAGTACACAGGAGAAAATCAATATTCTGCCCTTTTTGTAGAATTTTGAACCCCATTACATGTCTGAATCTTAAGAAAGAGAACTGCTCAAATCTGATCACCTCAAGGGCTAATGGTTTGGTCCAGAAGCATCCAAAGACTCGTGGTGTCATGTTTTTCATTGCATCATTAGCTTTTTACCATATTTTTTGGGTCACCAAAATTATCTGCTGTTTAACGTACTACATAAATTTGGCCATCCCATAAAACTCAAAACATCTACCCAATTCATGGGACATTCTTTCCAACACACAATAAGAATAAAGAAATGATTAATTACTGATCATCTATGTACTTAATATATCCTTACCACCATTGGATTAGGTGAGAATCCCTCGTGTTATCTATTCAAGAGCATATTATGCATTCAATTCTTATCAAGTGTATGTGAGCTTGAAATTTTTCGAATACCTTTTTACTTTCTTGTCACTCTATAAAGTTAACTTCTTGATTATTTCATTATTAAAGGTGATATTCTGAATTTTTTTTTTTTTTTTTTTTATATTACTACTGTTATTAGTTATATCCGGATGAACATTCATATAATTCATTTTGTCATACGCAGATCTTAGATCACGAGGACAATGTGATGATGAGGCCATTGAAATTCATCAAATAGAGGTATAGAGTTCACCCAGCTGATTGAAACTCTTCATATATATTAAGCGCGCTTTTTGTAAGAAGTGAAATTCATATTCTTTGATTCTTGCAACTCTAGATGTTTTAACTGTACCTCTATGCAGGTTTAACTCCACAGTTGAAGAACAAAAGGGAGGGTGCTTTACATGGACAACGCCTTAAAATAAGAGTTTAACTGTAGGTTTAACTCCACAGTTGAAGAACAAAAGGGAGGGTTGCTTTACATGGACGACGCCTTAAAATAAGAGTTCTACTGGATTTATAATGCATTGTAATCAATATGAGATGTGTGTGCAGATGGTCAAGTGTAATGTAAATGAAAAGGGAACATTTTTTTTTTCTAAAATACTTCTCCATAAGCATGTTTGGCAGTACTGAAATTATTTTTTAAGTGTATATAAGTTGTAATAGATTGTAAATTGTGAATCCTATAAAATGTGTAGATTAAAAGTATGTTTGACTAACTAAAATATTTTCTTTTAATACAGAACAACATACAATGTTGATCTGCTTTTAGAAGTACCAGAGTTTGTTACCTGCACGTGGTGTAACATTAGTTTTTCAAGCAACAGAGCATGTTAACTGCACGTGCTGTTGAATTTTTATTTTTCAACTTACTACCAGTGGCGGAGCCAGACTTTTAAAGTTGGGGGGTCCTTTATGGGGTAGGTCGGGGGAGGGGCGAAGCCCTCATGGGGGTTCGGGGGCAGCGCCCCCGAAATTTTTTTTCTCAAACCACAATTATTGAACTCATTTTTATGAAAATAATATTTTTTTATAAGTCATAGTTTTTAAAAAGCGTACAAGAAGTAATTGTACAAAAATATTCAAGATCTAAAATTAGTCAAACTCTTCTTATTCACGTTGCCTTCTATAAAATTATCTTCCAAAATAGGAAGATCCGATTTACAAATGAAATTAAATATTACTCAAGTTCAAAAGAAAAAAAAAATCAATTGAACACGATATGTATTAACAAGCAAAATACATTTATTAATTTTGTATTATCATTTGAGGAATGGGTCAATCATTTGTAATTTTGTAATCCCATATCAATTTCATATCCCCAGAAACATAAGATTTTACTAGAAAGAGGGACTCCCCATTGCTAATTTGTTGTTAGTCTGTTATGTTACGCGGTGAACATGATATAGGGAATCGTCAAATCGATTCTTCGATCCGAATTTTGTAGAAGATGAGTAAGTGATTTAATTTTTTTTTATTTGCGTATTCCGAAATAAGGGTTGAACTGCTGAAGTTTTACTGATTGTGTATTTGCAATTGCGTTTTTGACTATCAGATTGAAGAAGAAGTATGAATTGGGCTTTTGGTTGGTTGGGTAATTGGAATTTGGGTTGAGTAATATTTGTTGGGTTTACAGCATTGTTTGAGTATTTTATAGCTTGGGCCATTTTCTTATATTTTGGTTTGGGCTTATAGTTATCACTTAAAAAAAAAAAAAAAAAATTAAATTTAAATTAAAAAAAAAAAAAAGGTTTCAGAAATTTGGGGGGTCCTTGGGGTGCCCAGGACCCCCCTCCCCTCCGCCACTGCTTACTACATGCAATGTTGTTTGTTTTTTTCAAGTAATATCCGTGCTGTTATATTATTGTTTTTCAAGTAAGAGAGTATGTTACCTGCACGTGCTGTTTTATACTGTTAGAATTGTATTTTCAAAGTAACAGACTTTGTTACCTTTGCGTGCTGTCACATTATTATACAATTGAAGTAATAGAGAAAGTTACCTGCGATGGAAGGGACGTAATCTGCAGTCTGATTTGAATTTTCTCTCCCAACTGAATCCACAATTATGCTTTACAATTTTTATGCCATTTCCGTCAGAAAACAAACAGACCCATTTCCGGCGACCATCTCGCAATTCTTTGTTACTTGAATTGTACGGAAACTCCATCGCCAGAATATGGATGGGATCTGGTTATTGAGTGTGAACCGACATGTTTTTCCCCCCCTCTTAAAAGAAACGTGTAGATGAAGATGGAGCATAGAAAGATCAATTTTAGAGTTTTAACTGTTTTGAAGTTTGGTAGGTTTCTATGCTATCATATTACAACATCTCTAATGTTAACTTGAATTGTTTTAAAAATTTTGTCATGTAAAAGCATCTTCAGTGCAACAACGCGAATTGTTGTACATGTTGGGAATTGAGACCAATTCCTTTATTGCCCATAAGATTCTTGTTCAGAGAAAAATAACAAAACAGAAAAATATAAAAGATAGAGAAAGATTTATGGACTGCCAAAATTTTCACTATATGAAAAATTGTTACAATTATATAGATTTCACTCACTTAAATCCCCAAGTATCTCAAGAAAAATAATATCATAAGCTTTACCACACTCACCAATTTCTACTTTTTGTACAACCCACAAAGAGAACAAGAAAAACAACTAGGATGCTAAGCTTACAATTTCTCCCTCAAAAAACCTTAAAAGAGAATAAACCACGTCGAATGACCTAATTTTCTTCCAAGTTTAAATTGTCATGGAGTCCAAGATTTGAAATTTTGTTTAATTTTAGTTGACCAAGATGTCTTCCAAGTTTCGACTACCAAAGTGTCCAAGATTATGAAACTTGTAATTTTAGTCAACTTAGAAGTCTTTCTTTTTAATAATTGGTGTATCTTTTGATTTTGACAAGTTTTGAGAAAATATCCTAACAATCTCTACCTTGACGAAAAACGAGTCAAAACTTAATCATCTTTTCTGCAGTTCTTCATCTCAATACTTAAAAAAAATCGGTAAACTTTGACAATCTCAATTCTCAAAACAGAGAATTAATATATACTTCACCATATAAGTATAATCACTTAGAATTAACGAATTTTAAGAATTTTATCGGCTCATGTCGAATAAAATTGCTGAAATATTATGTTGCAACTCCGTTGTTTGACTTACTTGGTAGTTAATCAGCTATCGACATCGATTCTACCACACACCTTGCATTAATATCAAGCAAATGCCCATGTGCAAACATGTGGACCCACTAGTAGTAATACATCCTCTATCATGGCAATTAGCACATGCCACAAATAGACATCCACCACTTTTTTTTTACCACGTAAGCAATTTAGAGTGATGTAATACACTTTTTAGTAGAATTCACTGCTACAACGGAGATGCTCTATGTCAAATAGATTGTGTCTTAAGAAAATCTTCTAATGCTAATTGATGGGACTCTGTCAAATTTTATGCAACAAAAAAAAAAAAAAAAAAAAAAAATAGTCATTGTCTAAAATATCATCTAAATTCAAAGACTTTGTTAAACACTTAACAAATTATTTGATTTTGTTTCAGTTTTTAAAGTATTAAATTTTCACTCTCTTCATCTGTATTTTATTTATTTTTATTTTAAGATAGATAAAATACACGTAAGTTAGTATTGAATTGTAGATAGAACTCATTGAATACCAATTTTAGATTTGTTTATTCATTAGACATCAATATCACGTAGACTGCAAATCTTTTAAGTTACCTAACACATGGAACATTGGAGATGCTCTTATTCTTATTCTTTTCTGGTTTCCATATTTTTTTTAGTTATGGTGATTGTATTTTTGGATAATAGTATTTGCCAATATCTTTCATAATCAAGTATTTATGAAAATGAAAGATGGGTAATTGTCAATTTTTCCCTTTATTAAAAAGGGATAATTAGACAAAATACACTTAAAATCAGCGACTTTTTGAAAATTTAGTATAAAAGGTGTTTCCAATATTGTATACATACAGTTAATTACAAGTTAAAACTCGTATTAGTTAGTTAAGTTCAAATTTTGATTTTTTTTTTTTTTCATACAACAATTTTGCTTAAGCTTATAATAAGCTTGTAATTTGGATATGAATTAAGGTTCTTAGCATAGGAGTAGTATGTCAATTTGACTTCTATGGATGATATATTATAGAAATTAGACTGATTTGGAATATATATGAGCACTTGCAAGATGGAAGACATTTTGTATTAAAGGGATTAGATTGGACGATTAGATGAAGGTTATACATAAAACAATTTGGAGAAGAAAAGAATCCTATTTAATCTTGAAGAGTAACTTTAACTTAAAACAAGAATTCTATTATGACAATACTTACTTATTTACTTGCTTTTAAACTATTTAACTCAGCAGGTGCAATATCTAGTGTTTGACAAACTCGTATGTTTTTGTTATTAACAAACGTGTTAAATAAATTTATTTATTTATTATTAAGTATTTATATTATTTAAAGTTTAAACTTTTATTTTATCGTTACAACATAAAAAAAAATAACTTTATCACAAATTTGATGTACAAATACTTTTATTTAATCGAGCTATTCATTTATTAACTACAAATATTATAGCTCCAATTGTATTTATCATATTTTAATTTATCATTTTATTATAAAGAACACATAATGTGTAAATTAATTTTTATTAGTATTTTTATATTAAAAAAAATTTATAAGATTGATTCAATATTATAAAATTATATACGTTACTTTTTTATTTATTTAACTTAATTTATATTCAAGTTTTTCAGATAACATAACATTTACAATTTAACTTAATTTATATAGGCTTTGTGGAGATTGATTTCAAAGGAGGCCGTATTCCAATTCATGCAATCATCCATTTCTTGGCTTCTGATTGTTTTTCTCCTTGTTTCTTCGTAACACCTATGTCTAATTTACCAGAAAAAGGAACAAATTCTTTAATGCAAAGGGTCTAATATTGAACCAAAAAAAAAAAAAAAAAAAGGTGGGTGGTTGTGTGGAGTGGGGTGGTAGTTGGATAGATAAATGGATTGGATGATTTGGGTCCAAAAAATATTTATCGGTCCAAAATTTTTTTACTTTCTTTTAATTTTTTTTAAAAAAATTAAAGTATTGGACTCATTTTCACTTTTTGCAAAAGTTAAGAATCCAATTACAAATTTCTTAAAATTTACATTATATGCCCTTGAGTAAGTTTAGACGTGCTTATATGAACTTTACTTTTTCCAAATTAATAGAGTCATTTCATTAGCTAAATCTACTGCTTAAATATGCTCAATCATGTTCTATATGTCATTGAAGCCGTGATGCCATTGATTGTAACTGAACGGTTTTTGCTTTCACCTTATGCGATAATGTGTAATCCTAGTACAATATGTCAACTAGATTAATGAGTGTTCGATTTTATCTAAATGTTTATGTAGTTATTTACTTACTCTAAAAGAATGTATTCTATTTAGATTGTAACTGTCATTGGAACCCTATAAATAAAGGGTCGTCGTTATAATAAATTTCAACACATGCTCTCTCAATTCTCTTATATTTTTCTCTCTTGTTTTCTTATTCTTATAACGCGTTATCAGCACAATAGAGCTCATTCAAAATAGTGAAAATTCGAAAGGAATATTTTAGAAAATTCGCACAATCTGGATAGTCTGTGCATCTGTGATCAAACATTGATATCTTATTAAGTAATGATATTTATAGTCGTTCATTATTAGTAGTCATCTTACGTGACATTATTTAATTGGATGAATTATTCATAATTAATGGGTATAAATACATTATTCAATTGAAGTAAATAATTCATCCAATTGAGTAATGCTACATAAATGTGTTATTTTGAGCGTAATTAATATTGTATTTAATGTGTAATAAATCGTATTTGGAAAGTAAATTACTTTTAACATGCTTTTTTCAGTGTGTCTTGATTTTATAGGTATTTGTGTAATTATTCTGTTAGATATATAATATATGGAAAATGCTTGTTTAATCAAAAGACGGACCAAAACTTGGACTACTATTGATAAATTATCAAATATGTCATTTGAAAAAACATATTTGGAGATTTGAATTGTGTCTTTTCAAAAGACATATTAAATCTTTTATTCATGATTGTTCAACTTTTAGTCTAACTTGTGATAATTGTAGCATTACTCTTAATCACTCCCGATCACTTGCCTCCAAGTGGGCAGGAGATGCTGCCCACCTGTTGAGGTGTCAGCAGGTCGGCAGAATCTCCTGCCCAATCGGCCACCTACTCTTAATATATTGGACTCTAAGCGAAAAGTCAAATATATCTTAGAAAAACTTATAGCTAGATTCTTAACCTATGTAACAGAGCAAATAGTCCCCCATTGCGGGTAACGTGTACCGAGGGCCGGCCCTGAGATTTGGGGGACCTTAGGCGAAAATTAAAATGGGGCCCTTAATATATTGAGATATTTTTAAATTATAAATTTTTGAGAGACAATTAAAAAATGATTAGAATTTGTGTTAAGATGTGGAGCCTAATATGTTGCGCTACGCAGAGCTGAATGCGGATTGACCTTCGCGGTAAGGTCGCTGTGGGGGTTGGAAGGGGGGCAGGTGGCCCCCCTCCCGGGGGCTCGGGGGCAGCGCCCCCGAAAGGTATACGGTATTTGTATTTTCTTAATTAAGGGTGTTTTTCAAAATTTTGCCTTATAGTTTCATTATAATTATAAAACTTTCATTGTGTTATTATATATAGGACTAATCTATTATAAACAAAAATCATCATTTTTTATAGGACTATATAAATCTTTATGTTCTTTATGTTCTTTATTCTTTGCCATTTTATTTATTTTTCAAATCCTAACAATTTGGAAAATCGTTTTTATTCAAGATAAAAATGTCTAAAATGATGTTTAAAAAGAAAATTGCATAGTCTACAATTTAATAACTAGATTAAGATGGATAATGTATGTTAGATTTGAATTTATTTTCTATTTAGACTTATTTCATATTTAAATAGGTTAATCTTTATTTTAAAAAAATAAAAATAAATAAAAAAAGGGCCAAATTTGGGCCCTGCATGGCCGGGGGCCCTAGGCGGTTGCCTGGCCGCCTAGGGCCAGGGCCGGCCCTGCGTGTACCTTGAAATAATAAACGCTACCCTTTAATCTGTACTAAGTGGGACTCCACGTGCTTTAGAAATGAAAAGTTGGGACCCCTACAAATAAATAAATACAAAAGAAGTACTTACTCTATTTGACATTTTTTATTTAAACTCATTTTAAACTACATATTTCATAAGACTTACAATTTTTTAAACTTTTTAACTATACAATTTACCATTTTTTTCAAAATCTTCTAAAAAATCACTTTAAAACTCTACCAAACACGCACATAAGTTGTATATGTACTTTTCTCTTTTTTAATGTCTTTTTTATTGGAGATATTATTTAAAAATTTAATATTTGACCTATCAATGCAAAAGATAGTACTTAACTAGTTATAATTATTTTACAACTCTTAACTTCAAAATCCCATTGGACCAAGTTGCCAAGTAATTATACTTATTGCAGCTTTTGTGAGTCCAGTGGCGGAGCCAGACTTTTGAAGTTGGGGGGTCCCAAATTGGGATGGGCCGGGGGAGGGGAACCTTTTCACGGGGGTTCGGGGGCAGCGCCCCCGATTTTTTTTTTCAAACCACATTTACTGAGTCAATTCTTATGAGAATCTAATATTTTTTTATAAGCCATAGTCCTTAAAAAATTTACAACAAGTCATTGCACAAAAATAGAATCTATATCTATTTTATCTTAAACTAAGCTATGTAGACTGATAGACACAAATTTAAACCCTTTTGATAGTGTTATATACAATTATTATTTGAACACGAAATGTATTAACAAGCAAAGTGCCTTTATTAATTTTGTATTATTAATTTTATTAGGCCAATAGGTCCAATTGCCTTACATTAAGAGTCAGTTTGGTCTAATTTATGAACTAGTTTGTGCCCGTTTGGTAGATATTATAAACTAGTTTATTTGACCAAAATAGTTTATTTGACCAAGAATGGTAAAAAATGACAGCTACCAAGGCAAAATTTTGTGTCAAATAAATTATTTTGGTCAAATAAACTGGTTTATAAACTCTACCAAACGGGCTCTTTACTTGACCAAAATAGCTTATTTGATAACAAATAGTTTATTTGATCAAAAAATTTACATTGGTTGCTTGACATTTTTTACTATTTTTTGTCGAATAAATTATTTCGGTCAAATAAACTAATTTATAAACTATATTAAGCAAGCTTTAATTGATATTTGGTCAATGAATCTAATTGTCATCCATTAAATTGATATTATGTAAAAGTTAAATTATATATTAAAAAAAAAAAAAAAAAAAAAAGGAAACTCAAAAAGTTGGGGGGTCCAGGTCCCCCCTGGGACCCCCCCAGCTCCGCCCCTGTGTGAGTCAACTTGTTAGCCTAACATGTCGAAGACATTGACAGATCTTGCTGGTCTCTCTGTTCTCCCTCATGTGGAGGGTGGAATCCCTCGCCATGTGGTGGGGCATTTGCAGGATCTAGGCAATGGTTCCACGAGCAGCGATGTTCGCTGTGGCATTAAGACTGACTTACTCTTGACTCTTGATTAATATCTTCGGATCTAGATCTTGAGAGACTTCATTGGCTTCGAGCTTGCGCCCTCTAGACGAGGCTAGCTTGCTGATTTTGCAGATTATCTAAAATGTTATTTACGACGGCATTTTCTTCAGCAAGCCTACGCATATTGGTGGCCATATTAGTTGTAGTCCATGTCAGGAACGCCACTCTTCGATGCATGTTTTGACGGTGGCGAACTCTCCGCCGATGATTTGCCTAGAGGACTAGAAGTTCCTTATGCTGCCTTGTGGCAATGAGAATATTAAGATGTTCTCTAATTCTTTAAAGTAAACATGTTCGCTATCTACTTTGCCATTCGGGAGCTCGAACCCGTCTTATTTCACTTAGTCGAGAGGTTTGTCGATGGGCAAACCATCTCAATTAGTCCTCCTCCCTTGGTGACGCTAGTGGGACTTTGCACACCCATTGAGGCACTTATATGCCAAGATTGTTAGGCACTGGCTAGGTTCATGTGGATCACATGGAGCTCTGATGTGGCTTCTCATGACATGGCAGATATTTTATGCATTGTCTCATCATTACAAATTAGTACATGACATTCTCGTATAGTGAAGTTGTCCATCTTAGATTTTTTTACCTAAATAATGAAATGAATTGTCTATGATATAGCTATTACTATAAAATAAAAAATGTTCAACACATTAGTAAAATGAAGATACAAAATCATTTCTAAATAAAAAACCAAATAATATTTGATCACCTCCTATGAAAAAACGTATCCTAGTAATAAGATATGTTTATATTATTATCAAACGTGCCACCTAGTGGTTGATATTAAAAAAATGTTTATATTTTCAAAAAGGGATTAATACTATGCATGTACTAAATGGAAAAAAATAAATAATTGACATGCTAACAAAACAAAACAAAAATCCATATATTTGTGAGAATAATATAAACCCCTTGAAACTCTTATATATATCTTTACTATAATATAAGTGTATCACCTGTTTACTATTTACCCTTCAACCAATGCGACGTCGTTTTATTGATTTAGTATTCCTAATTTCGTCCAAAGCTCACCATTTTGTCCTAATCTTTTGACACTTTTTTTATATTAAATTAATATCTTTGGCCGCAATTTTTGACTTCTTCATCTTTTCTTTTCTTTTATTTATTTTAATATACATATATTAGTGTCTTTTAGCCGCAATTATTGACTTCTTATATATTATAGTAAATATATATTCATTTTTTCCTTAATAAGTCATAAAATTTGGTGCTTTTTTATCCCCAGTTGCTATGGGGAACAAAGGAGGAAATATAATCGATTCCTAAAGGTTTTGGTAAATTTTATTTTCTCTAAACTGCACTTTTTGTTGCCCAACTTAAATATTTGCTGCAGGTTATACATTAAGTATTTTTACATAATTCTAGTTGGAGACGATATCCCTATGGGTTACCTAACCATTGGCTTTGGTTTCATATAATTTCATATTATATAACTCAAGTTATGGACAATTTTGTAAATTGCGACAGCATGAATCCGAGAAACTACCTTGGATATTTCGGTGAGCATTTTAGTGTGTCAAAACATGCCGTCGGATTATCAAATTTTTATATGTGGTAGCTACATGGGTATTCTACGTTCTGTGAAAATTTCATATTGTTCGGTGATCGTTTTCTATGTCAAAGAAATATTTTTTGCTCCATGACTGGGTGAATTGTTTCTCCAAACTGTACTTTCTGTTGACCAACTCAAAAATATGCTGCACCTTATATATTAAGTATTTTTACATAATTCTAGTTGGAGACGATAGCTCTATGGGTTACCTAACCATTGGCTTTGGTTTCACATAATTTCATGGTATATAACTCAAGTTATGGACAATTTTGTAAACTGCGACCGCATGAATCCGAGAAATTGCCTAGGGTGTTTCGGTGAGCATTTTAGTAAGCCGAAACATGTCGTCGGACTATCAAATTTTGATATGTGGTAGCTAAATGAGTATTCTATGTTCCCTGAAAATTTCATATTTTTCGGTTATCGTTTTCTATATCAAACAAATTTTTGTTACTCCATGACCGGGTGAAGAAATTTTAGTAACACTGCCTTTATTTTGAAAATTTTATTTACCTGATCATGGAGTAACAAAAAATTCTTTGACATAGAAAATGATCGTCGAACAATACGAAATTTTCAGGAGACATAGAATACTCAAGTAGCTACCACATATCAAAAATTGGTAGTCCGACGGCATCTTTAGGCATACTAAAATAGTCACCGCGAAACCTCCTAGGCTGTTTTTCAGATTTATGCCGTCGGTGTGCCGGAATCGCTATTATAAACCAATCAAAAGACTCTAAGTAGTGTAAATATCTTCTTAAACTTTTGTGGACCTTGGTTTTGTGGTAGTTTTAGTGGATTCCCATATTTTGGTTACACGTTAATGATGTGAACTTGAAAGGTTTTGCTAAACTTCATTTTTTTCTAATATGCAATTTCTGTTGTCCAACTCAAAAATTTACTGCTCCTTATATATTAAATATTTTTACATAATTCTAGTTGGAGACGATAGCCCTATGGGTTACCTAACCATTGGCTTTGGTTTTACATAATTTCATGCTATATAACTCAATTTATGGACAATTTTGTAAACTGTGATAGCATGAATACGAAAAACTAACTAGGATGTTTCGGTTACCATTTTAGTAAGTCGAAACATGCCGTCGGACTATCAAATTTTGATATGTGGTAGCTACATGAGTATTCTATGTTCCCTGAAAATTTCATATTTTTCGGTGAACGTTTTCTATGTCAAATGAATTTTTGTTAATCCATGACTAAGTGAAGTTTTGAATTTTTTTTTTTTCATTTTTCCCCACTTTGCCTCATAACTCGACAAACTTAGTATTTAAAAAAAAAAAAAAAATTCCTAAATGACTTTCTCGAGAAACCAATTTTTTTTTTTTTTTTACTTTCTCGAGAAAGTAAAAAAAAAAATTAAAAAATAAAAAATTTAAGGCTTTCTCGAGTTACTCGAGAAAGCCAAAACACAATTTTTTTTTTTTTTTTTTACTTTCTTGAGTTACTCGAGAAAGTCAAAAAATTTTATTTATTTATTTATTTTGGTTTTTCGAGTAACTCGAGAAAGTCATTTGGATTTTTTTTTTTTTTAAATACTAACTTTGCCGAGTTATAAGGCAAAGTGGAGAAAAAGGTCAAACAAAAAAATTCCAAAACTTCACTTAGTCATGGATTAAAAAAAATTCATTTGACATAGAAAACGATCACCGAAAAATATGAAATTTTCAGGGAACATAGAATGCTCATGTAGCTACCACATATCAAAACTTGATACTCCGACGGCATGTTTCGGCTTACTAAAATGCTTACCGAAACATTCTATTGGAATATGGAGGAAAAAAAAATGGAAAAAGTCGACAAAAAAAATTAAATAAAAAAATTGGTCTTGTCGGGAATTTTTTTTTTTTTTAACCTTTGTCGAGTTACTCGACCAAAAAAGAAACAAATTAATTTTTTTTCCGTTAGTCGAGTTAAAATTAAATTTTTTTTCCTACCAAAAAACCCAAAAAAATTATATTTTTTTCTCCTTTATCGAGTAAATCGACACAAAAAAAAAGTTAAAAAATTGTCAAATTGGATTTAAGACTTAAAATAAAAAAATTATATAAAAGTCAATAAATGCGGCTAATACAAAAAAATGTTAACATTTGGACAAAAACTACAACATGAAAATTACTTAAGCTAGTCCACATACCCAAAAAAAAAAAAAAAATTGGTGAACAGTAACTTTTTCGAGTTACTATTTAACTCGAAAAAGTTTGTCGAGTTACTATTCAACTCGACAAACTTTTTCGAGTTGAATAGTAACTCGAAAAAAATTTCCGAGTTACTGTTTACGCAAAGATTTTTTATTTTTTTTAAAGGTGAGCTTTTCCGTTTTTATTTTTTTTTTCAATGAAAAAAATCAACAATTAATGATAATGCTTGAACCTTTTGTTTAATGTTATAAACAAATTGTACACATGCAATTTAAAGAAAATTTTTTTTTAAGCCGATAACATTTGATTTTTATTTTTTTTATTTAAACAATTTGATAACATTTTATATTAAATTTGTACTGTAGATTTGTTGTGTAAACGTTTTATTCCTGTGTATAATAAATTTATTATTGTAATAAATTGACATAATTATTATAATAAATTTGCATTCCACTATGTTATCATAATTGTTAAAATAAAATAAAATAAAATAAAATATATGATAATAATTTAATATATCGATCAGTTATATGCCACAAACTACAACTTTAAAAAACAAATGTTTTATTTACAATAAATTCATATTAAGTTTTATTATAATTATTAATAATACTAAAATTTGATTATTTTAATAAAATTTATATAATTAGTATAATAAATTGACATAATTATAATAATAAATTTGCATTCTACTGTGTTATTATAATTTTTAAAATAAAATATATTATAATAATTTAATATAATATATAATAATTTTATATGATATATAGTTTATTATACAATGTTATAATAAATGATAGAGTAAAAAAACTATGCATGTGCTTAAATTATCAAGTAACTCGACAAACTGAAATTTGAGATTGTCGAGTTGCTCAATTAATTATATGAATAAAATGCCACATACCACAAAGTCAAAAATCAATATTTTTATTTATAATAAATTGATATTATAATAAATGATAGAATACAAATATTTATGCATGTGCTTACTTTATCAAGTAACTCGACAAAGAAAAATTTGAAAAAAAGAGACAAATCAAAGCCAAGTGACTAATAAAAGAAATGAGATACGTTTGGATTTAAGACTTAAAATTAAAAAAATTATATACAAGTCAATAAATGTGGCTAATCCAAAAAAATGTTAACATTTGGACAAAAACTACAACACTAAAATTACTTATGCTGGTCCAATTTAAATATTTGCTGCAGCTTATACATTAAGTATTTTTACATAATTCCAGTTGGAAACGATATCCCTATGGGTTACCTAACCATTGACTTTGGTTTCATATAATTTCATGTTATATAACTCAAGTTATGGACAATTTTGCAAATTGCGACAGCATGAATCCGAGAAACTGACTTGGATATTTCGGTGAGCATTTTAGTGTGACAAAACATGCCGTCGGATTATCAAATTTTTATATGTGGTAGCTACATGGGTATTCTACGTTCGGTGAAAATTTCATATTGTTCAATGATCGTTTTTTATGTCAAAGAAATATTTTTTGCTCCATGACTGGGTGAATTGTTTCTCCAAACTGCACTTTCTGTTGACCAACTCAAAAATATGCTGCACCTTATATATTAAGTATTTTTACATAATTCCAGTTGGAGACGATAGCTCATGGGTTACCTAACCATTGACTTTGGTTTCACATAATTTCATAGTATATAACTCAAGTTATGGACAATTTTGTAAACTGCGACCGCATGAATCCGAGAAACTGCCTAGGGTGTTTCGGTGAGCATTTTAGTAAGCCGAAACATGCCATCAGACTATCAAATTTTGATATGTGGTAGCTAAATGAGTATTCTATGTTCTCTGAAAATTTCATATTTTTCGGTTATCGTATTCTATGTCAAACAAATTTTTTGTTACTCCATGGCCAGGTGAAGAAATTTTAGTAACACTACCCTTATTTTGAAAATTTTATTCACTTGGTCATGGAGTAACAAAAAATTCTTTGACATAGAAAACGATCGCCAAACAATACGAAATTTTCAAGGGACATAGAATACTAAGGTAGCTACCTCATATCAAAAATTGGTAGTCCGACGGCATGTTTAGGCAAACTAAAATAGTCACCGCGAAACCTCCTAGGCTGTTTTTCAGATTTATGCCGTCGGCGTGCCGGAATCGCTATTATAAACCAATCAAAAAACTTTAAGTAGTGTAAATATCTTTTAAAACTTTTTATGGACCTTGGTTTTGTGGTAGTTTTAGTGGATTCCCATGTTTTGGTTACAAGTTAATGATGTGAACTTGAAAGGTTTTGCTAAACTTCATGTTTTTTTATTATACAGTTTCTGTTGTCCAACTCAAAAATTTACTGCTCCTTATATATTAGGTATTTTTATATAATTCCAGTTGAAGACGATAGCCCTATGGGTTACCTAACCATTGGCTTTGGTTTTACATAATTTTATGTTATATAACTCAATTTATGGACAATTTTGTAAACAGTGACAGCTTGAATCCGAAAAACTAACTAGGATGTTTCGGTTAGCATTTTAGTAAGCCGAAACATGCCATCGGACTCTCAAATTTTGATATGTGGTAGATACATGAGTATTCTATGTTCCTTAAAAATTTCATATTTTTCAGTGATCGTTTTCGATCTCAAATGAATTTTTGTTAATCCATGACTAAGTGAAGTTTTGAAATTTTTTTTTCCTTTTTCCCCATTTTGCCTCATAACTCAACAAAGTTAGTATTTAAATATATATATATATATATATATATATATATATATATATATAAAATAAAATTTTCCCAAATGACTTTCTCGAGAACCTTAAAAAAAAAAAAAAAATTTTGACTTTCTCGAGAAAGTCAAAAATAAAAAAATAAAAAAATTAAGGCTTTCTCGAGTTACTCGAGAAAGCCTTAATATTTTTTTTTTTTAAATACTAACTTTGCCGAGTTATAAGGCAAAGTGGGGAAAAACGATAACCGAAAAATATGAAATTTTCAGGGAACATAGAATACTCATGTAGCTACCACATATCAAAATTTGATACTCTGACAGCATGTTTCGGCTTACTAAAATGCTTACCGAAACATCCTATTGGAATAGGGAGGAAAAAAAATAGAAAAAGTCGACAAAAAAAAATTAAATAAAAAAATTGGGCCTTGTCGGAATTTTTTTTTTTTTTAAAACCTTTGTCGAGTTACTCGACCAAAAAAGAAACAAATTAATTTTTTTTTCTTAGTCGAATGACTTTGTCGAGTAACTCGACAAAGTCTTTAATTAATTTATTTTTAATGACTTTGTCGAGTTACTCGACAAATTCTTTTATTAATTTTTTTGTAATTTGTACTTTTGGACCACAATCTTTTTAATTTATACTCCCTCCGTCCCACAAAGATAGACCCATTTTCCTTATTTATTTGTCCCAAATTATAGGCTACTTACTTTATACATGATATATTAAATTTTTATTTTTTCTAATATACCCCTATTTAATTTACATTGTTATCAATCAAAATATATATCTCTCTAAACTTTCATTTACTTTTTTTCTTTTTTCCAATGTAATTGTCTCTCTATCTATATAACTTTCTCTCTCTAAACCTTCATTAATATTTTTTTTTCCGTGTAAATATCTCTCTCTCTCTCTCTCTCTCTCTCTCTCTCTCTCTCTCTCTATATATATATATATATATATATATATATATATATATATCTTTTTAATTTCTATTTAACTTAAATAGGGGTATAATGGGAGAATTGTGTGAAATTTTTATAATTTCAATTACATTAACTAAGTTTTCTTAATATGTGTGAAAAAAAAAGTGGGTCTATCTTTGTAGGACGGAGGGAGTAACAAATTTACCCCTACATTTTTCATGTACGTGCACACACGCAGGGGCGGATATAAGGTTGAAGTTCAGCTTAGGGCGGACATTGACTGGTCAACGGTCAAATATTGACCGTTGACCAGTCAACGGCCGATGCTTGTTAGAAATATAAGTATCAACCACACATTTGATTCGCTTCCAACACTAGCATAAGAAAAAATTTAAAATAAAGTCAAATTTATAGCAAAAATAAAAAAAGAGAGCAAAAGTTAAGTGGGGGCGATAAAGTTTTACGTAAAAAATAATTTAAAATAAGACAATAACGATAATTCAAAATATAGTAAATTTTTTATAGTTGTTCTTTACGATTTTTCATATGTTGAAAAGTTTAAAATAAAATTAAATCTATGGCAAATAAAAAAAAAAAAAAAAGAGCAAAAGAACTGATAAATACTTTTTATATTCTTCAATTTTGATCCACTTTTCAAATTATGCAATTATCATATTAAAGAGAAATAATAAATTCTTACTTGAAGATTTATTCATGCAATTACCTTATTTTTTAATTTCTCAAAATTGAGGACCATAAATGTAATTTTGAATTTAAAATACTCCTTTCTCTCTCTCTCACACACACACCCAGGTCACCTGCCACCTTCCTTCCTTCCTTCCAATAAGCTTTATATATATATATACATACACGCAGGCAGCCATTGCCACAGCATGAAGAAAAAAAAAATTGATGAAATCCAGTGGGTCTGTCCCTAAACCAACACCATTTTTTCTCGAAATTCCAGCACGGGCAGACGCGGGGTCTCGCCATGTGGTAGATCCGCCCCTGCACACACGTACTCGAAAAACTTTTTTTTTTTTTTAATAAGATTAATGCGTAACCAAAATCAAGCAACTTTTGACTTTTTTTATTTTTTTATTTTTTTATTTTTTTGCGTCGTTTGTCGAGTTACTCAATAAAGTACATTTTGACCATTTTTTCAAAAAAAAAATTTTGGTCGAGTTACTCGACATAGAATTTTTTTTTTTTTTTTTGGGTTTTTGTCGAGTTACTCGACAAAGCCAAATTTTTCCAATTTTTCATTTTTGTTTTGTATTGTCGAGTTTAGAGATTTTTTTTGTTCCTTTTTTTGGACTTTGTAAAAAAACTCGACAAAAATCCAAAAAAACCCACGTCTAATCACTCAAGTAACTAAAACTGTAATATTATATATACTTGAAAAAAAAAAAAAAAACCAAAAGCCCACGTCTAACCACTCGACAAAATTATTAAAAAAAAAATATTTCAAAAGTAATATTGTCGATGGCGTGAACAGTTAATTTCTAATTCACTCTTTTTTTTTTTTAAAATTTGATTCTTAAACATATGCAGCATTTATTTAGAATAATCTGTAAAAAAAATTTAAAAAATTTACCTTACAATTCAAAGGTTTTCTGGATTAAAATAAAAAAAAATATAACAAAAAAAAATGTAAAGTCAAAATGGGCTTAAAAGTCCATTTTGATTGATATGAGTGTGTGTTTGTCGAGAAACTTGACAAACACACACCCAAATTTGCTTTTTAAATTTTTTTTTTCTTTTTTAAATGTATGTGGATGTTTGTCGAGTAACTCGACAAACACCCACTCCTCTACTAAAAATTAAAATGGGTTTTTAGCCTATTTTGAACCTTTTTTAAATTTTTTTTTTAAATATTGGGGGTGTGTATTTAACAAACCCCCCCCCCCCCCCAAAACAATAAAAATGGGGTTTTTAGCCCATTTTAAACTATTTTTTTTTATTTTTTTAATTTGGGTATGTATTTGTCGAGCGCATTTGGACCTTTATTTATTATTTTTTTGGTGTGTTTTTTTTTCTATAATTTAGTAGCAAATAGATTTTCATTTAATTTTTTACTATTTTATTTTATTTTTTCTTATAAGCAAATTGAACACAATTCTCTCTAAAATTTGCTTATAAGAAAAAAAAAATCATTTGAAATGACTTTGTCGAGTTGACAAAGTCAAAAAAAAAAAAATATATATATATATTTTAAGTGACTTTGTTGAGTACTTGAGTTGCACGCCAAAGTCACCCATAAAAAAAAAAAAACCTTTTCAAATGACTTCGTCAAGTTTCACGACAAAGTCACCAAAAATTCTCCCATTCAAGCTTTCTTGTGTTCACAAACTCGACAAAGTCACCAAAAATTCTCCCATTCAAGCTTTCTTGTGTTCACATTTCCATTCAATTCAATTCAATTCAATTCGATTCGATTAAATTCTTCAGACAATTTCACACTGATTAAACTTTGTCATGAAAATCTCTTCTTCCCCATTTCAAGATGATTACTCTTCCTTAAACTTCTTTAATGTCGTTCAAGACTTCGACCCCAATACTATTCCTGTTACCAATACCAAAAAGCGCCCCAGGGATGATAATTTTCTTGAAGAGTTGAACGAATCATTAGTTCAAGAAATACTAACTAAATTGTTGGGTTTTGATACCCAACAAGAAGAAAAACAAACCCAGAAAGCAATGGAAAGTATACATACAGTACATTCTATGCAACCTAATTCATTTTCGGATTTTGAATATAAGCAAATTGATCGAGAAATGAATGAGGGTGGATTTTTTTCGAATTTTTTTTTTCCAGAAAAAACGATATTTTTAAGGATTTGGAGTTTGATCAATCATCTCATGCTAAGCGTTCACGACTGGACACTAATGATGTTGCATCCGTATCGGATGAGTCTACAACGGTAGTGGGTGGCGGCGCACAGCGGAGAATGTGGGTGAAAACCCGGTCTAATGCATGGTGGGAGCAAGTTAACAGTCCAGATTTTCTTGAAAAGGAGTTCAAAAGGGCATTTCGTATGAATAAAGCTACATTTGATATGATTTGTGAAGAGCTTGAGTCTATGGTGACCAAGAAAGACACAATGCTGCGTTTGGCTATCTCGGTTCGCAATCGTGTGGCGGTTTGTATATGGAGATTCGACACTGGTGAGGCTCTTCGGGAAGTGTCAAAGCGTTTTGGATTAGGAATTTCGACTTGTCATAAGTTGGTGTTTGAGGTTTGTTCCGCCATAAGGAGTGTGTTGATGCTTAAGTTTTTGCAGTGGTCTGATGAGAAGAAGATGAAGGAGAATAAGGAGAAGTTTGAATTCAAATCGGGGATTCCAAATGTGGGCAGTTCTATTTACACCACTCATGTTCCAATCATTGCTCCGAAGAGCAGTCTTTCAGCTTATTTCAATAAGAGGCATACAGAAAGGAATCAGAAGACTTCTTATTCAATCATAGTTCAAGGTGTGGTTGATCCCAAGGGAGTTTTTACAGACATTTGCATTGGGTGGCCTGGTTCAATGACTAATGATCAGGTCTTAGAGAAATCTGCTCTTTTCCAGAGGGTGAATAGGGGGGTTTTGAAGGATATTTGGATTGTTGGGAATTCGGGGTTTCCAATAATGGATTGGATATTGGTTCCTTATACTCATCAAAATCTTACTTGGACACAGCATGCTTTTAATGGGAAAATTGATGAGGTTCAAAGGGTTGCCAGAGAAGCATAAATATTTATATTATATAGAAATTGTACACATGCAATTTTTAAAATTGTTTTTTTTTTCCCCGAGTAACTCGACATACTGAATTTGTAGTTTGTCGAGTTACTCGAAGAGTTAGTACTGTAAGTTTGTTTAAATTATTAAAAAAGCTGCCTATGTTGACTTTTTTTCCTTCTTTGGGAGCTGTCCTTTTTGCCATTTTCCTGTAGCCATTTTGGTTTTGTTACAAACCTAAATAATGTTTTTTTCTTATTACTTATCCAAATCTTAGAAATTAGCTGCTATTGTTGACTTTTTTGTATGTTTTTTTTTTAATATAGAATTGGCTTTGATTTTGTCGAGGTTGGCCCAATTTTTTTTGGATTGATTGTCGAGTCGCTCGAAAAAGTTTATTTTGGCCATTTTATTTTTCATTTTGTCGAGTCAGTTGGCATAGGCCAATATTTTATTATTTATATTTTTTCCTATATGTCGAGTTACTGGATAAATAAAAACATGATAAAAAATTGAATAAAACATAAAGGTTGGAAGTAGATTAGTTACAGATTTAACAGGTTAGGACTAATTGTTAAATTTGTTATTTTGGTAATTGTTTTTGGCATATAATTGATCGAGCAACTCAGTAATCTCAAATTTAAATTTTTCGAGTGACTTGATAAATTAAGCACATGCGTAGTTTTTTTACTCTATCATTTATGATAACAGTTTATATTAAATTATATATCATATAAAATTATTATATATTATATGAAATTATTATTATTGGTTATATGTTATTTTATTTTATCAATTATTATAACAAAGTGTAAAAAAAATTTACTATTATAATTAGATAGATTTTATTACAAGGAACAGTTTTTATTATAGTTAATAATTATAATAAAATGTACTATGAATTTATTATAATATCAATTTGTTATAATATCAATGTATTGTAAACAAAAGTTTTTATTTCCCACTTTTTTAGTTTGAGGCATATAATTGGTCAAGTAACTCGGCAATCTCAATGTTGAGTTTGTTGAGTTACTTCAAAAATGAATCATGTTGTTTTTTGTGTTTTTCTTAAATTTATATTAATTTTTAAATTAATTTTTTGTTTTTTTTTTCATATAATTCATCGAGGAATTCGACAATCTCAACTATGAATTGCTTGAGTTACTTGATAAAGTAAACATATGCATAAATTATTTTATTCTATCGTTTATTAGAAGATGTTATAGTAAAATATATAGTATATAAAATTATTATATATTATATTAAATTCTTAAAGTATATGATATTTATTTTTATCAATTATTGTAAGATAGTGTAGTAAATATTTTTTATAATATTTATATTAATTTATTATAGTAATTGTAATCATTATATCAAGTTTTTTTACAATAATCAGTTTTTATTATAATTAATAATGATGTTAAAATTTACTATGAATTTATTATAATATCAATTTGTTATAATATAAATTTATTATAAATAAAAATTTAAGTTTTTGAGATTGTGGTATGTGGCATATTGTTTTGATTTTAGTATGTCGAAATATACCGTCGGACTATTAAATTTTGATATGTGGTAGCTATATTAGTATTCTATAATTCGTAAAATTTTCATATTGTTTGGTCATTGTTATGTATGTGAAAAAAAAAAATTTTACTCGATAATTGGGTGAAGAAAGATGATTGACAAAAATTTTTTTTAATAAAAGTGAAAATTTGTTTATATTATAGACAAATTGTACACATGCCGTCGGACTATCAAATTTTGATATGTGGTAGCTACATGAGTATTTTATGTTCCCTGAAAATTTCATATTTTTCGGTGATCGTTTTCTATGTCAAATGAATTTTTGTTAATTCATGATTAAATGAAGTTTTGAATTTTTTTTTCCTTTTTCCCCACTTTACCTCATAACTCGGCAAAGTTAGTATTAAAAAAAAAAAAAAAAAATTCCCAAATGACTTTCTCGAGTTACTCGAGAAAGTCAAAATATATATATATATATATATATATATATATATATATATATATATATATATATATATATATCAAAATGCTTTCTCGAGATAGTAAAAAAAAAAAATTCAAAAGACTTTCTCGAGTTACTCGAGAAAGTAAAAAAAAAAAAATTCAAAAAAATTTGTCGAGTTACTCGACAAACTAAAAAAAAAAAAAAAAAAAATTCAAAAGATTCGACAAAGTCATTACAAAAAAAAATTCAATCCAAAGATTAACTCGAAAAAGTTTTGATTTTATTTTTAATTTTTTTATTGTAACTCAACAAATTGTTGTCGAGTTGCCCGATAAAGATTTAAATTTTTTTTTTGTAACTCGTAAAAATCTTAATTTTTTTTAACAAAAAAATAAAATCAAATAAAAATCAAATGGCCAAAATAAGGGACTGTTACTAAAATTTCTTCATTTGGTCATGAAATTTTCAGGGAACATAGAGTACTCATGTAGGTACCACATATCAAAATTTGATAGTCCGACGGCATGTTTCGGCTTACTAAAATGCTCACCAAAACTATTTAAACTATTTAATTTTTATTTTTTAAGATAATCTCTTTTGTTTTTAAAAACCTGAGCTATTTTGCCATTTTATTTTTGCTTTCTTTGTTATAGATTCACACTCCTATGAGTGTTTTATCCTTTAACAATATAACATTCAATAATCTTAATAATTACTTTAAAGAATTTGCATTATATTATTGTTGAAAAATTAGTGGTGTTATGCCATATTTGGACTTTGTCGAGTATATTTGAATTTGACAAATTTTTTTTTTTTTTTTAAATTGTTCTTTTGGTCTTAACTTTTTAAATTTTCAACTACTTTACCCATAATTTTTATTTTTATATCATTGGCCATCCTCAATATTTAAATTTTGTTGAAAGCCCAATTTAACCATTTTTTATCTTTTTGTAGGGGTTTTGTTTTCGAGTTAAGAAAATTTTTTCCTTTTTTTTTTTTGGATTTTAGTCAAGTTACTCGACAAATTTTTTTTTTTATAATAAAATTAATGTCTTTGGTTTGTCAAGTTATTCAACAATAATTTATTAAAAAATAATTTGGTCGAGTTACTCAACATCAATTTTTGAAACTGTTTTTTTAAATTAGATTAATCCTTTTAGCCGCAATTTTTTCATTTTTGTCGAGTTTTTCAATTTTTTTTCTCCTTTTTTGTGCTTTGTACAATATTCATTTATTTGTCCTAAATTCTACAATGTTATAATTGCTACACGTGCAACGCACGAGCTTAAAACTAGTGTATATATATATATATATATATATTATTCAATATATAAATAATAATTTCTAAAAATTATTATGTAATTTATTTAACTAATGACTTACTGGTTGAACTAATTTTTTTTTTTTTTAAAGTAACAAGGCAAGTTTGGTACAATAAACTCAACGTAACAACAAATCAATATTTTACATTCATATAATTTTTTAATCCTATCTAGTTGTGTTATATCGACATTATCTATGTATTAATAACATATTTAGTAAAGTAGGTTGAACGATACTGTAAAATATCGAAAGAAAAATATATATTGTATTATTAAATAGTACATATTAAACTCACTTTAATAAACCTTAGTTAGGAAAAATGAAGCAATGACATGCTATTGTTGTATTCCCGTCTTATACAAATATATATTTATTTTCTTTAAAGAACGCATCTATATTTAAAATCACTCTTTTATTTGACTGAAATGTGTTTTCCTCCTTTCAGATAATGAATCTATAATCCAAAGTTATCCATTTTCAAACAATAAATCAATTTAGTGGACGAAATAATGATGAGATACATGGGATAAATCCACTTTAATCAAGGTTAGTAATAATTAAGGGAGCAATTACAATTAGTGCAGATGCTTAACACTGAGGAAATAGAGGCTCCACTTTCAGTTTTCAGTACTTTCCCGTCGCTTACGAATTCCACCAACTTCAAAAAGCCATTCGGGTTCTCCTCAAATGAAGATTAGTTATATTTATCACATGTTTTGGGTTGGTTAAATTATAATTTCAGTCGGTTAAATTAGTCGAATATATTTTTTATCTACATATTTTATAGGACCACAATTTACAACTCATTTTTTATCCACGCATTGACCAACAAATTATAATTAATTTCACTACTTGAAAAATAATTTAAACATTACCAAACACGCGCTTAATTATTTTGTCCTTTCATCCTATGTCGCGAATATGATAAAGTATAGAGTCATAAATGAGGTCTTATGATAATAATTCAAAAGGAATATATATATATATATATATATATATCTACTTTCTTGTATGTTGTGTTATTGTAGGATGAAACTTCGGTCTTGAGTGCATTGATGATAAAGAAGAGAAAACTGAGAATAAAATGATAATTTGGAGTGAAAAAGAGTGGAAAGAGGTCATTCCTGCAGAACATGTGAAAAAAGAATAGAGTGCCAAGTTTGATACAAATATTTTTACTAGGTACATATATAATATACTATTGGAAAGGTTTCGAGTTAGGAATCCAACATATTTTTTAGATCTAAATTTGGGCGTTTTTACAAAATGTTATAACAATTTGAATGTCAGCTGCCTAGAGATATGCTAGAGTGTTAGAGACATGGGAAAAGCAGAGAAATGGTGATGCTAGAGTGCCAATTTCAATGCTAGAGCAACCCTTCATTCACAAAAATTTATTTATGGTAGGAGTCTTTTAGGTCAACATATACACAAAATTTACACCCTAATATTGTCAACATATGGGTGTGTATGTTGACCTAAAATTATGTATTAATCAAAATCAAACACACTCTAAGTCTCTGAGAACACATTGTATTTTATAATTGGACAACCTTTGGGAGATAAATACAAAAAACACACTATCCAAAACCTGAGGTTTGGGAGAATAAGAAAAAGAAGGAGAAGTGATGTCAAGGATTTCCAAGTACAAGCTTGAAGATTCAAGATTAATTATTTGTTTTCTTCAACTTTTCGAATTCAGATGATATTCTTCCAATCTTCTATGTGTTTTTATATTCCTAGCTAAATTCTCAATTACTAGGACGAAGATCTAATCTACACTTTTGAAACTTTAATTCAAATTTCCGTTTTTGACTTCAAGTATGAGTTTATGATTGATTATTTGTTGTTGATTTTAATGCTTTCAATTATGTGGCCAATAGTTGAATGATTTCTAAACTATGTTGAGACTAATGGTGATATGCATGTTTAGGTCAAATATCAAATAACAGAGATTTCATAGGAAATAAAGATATACTGATATGGTCTATGTGATCGCTATATGATATTTACTTTCTCTTAATGCTTTTCTTTGAATTCACAATCTTCATCGAGATATATGAGGTTCATACATTGAAGTAAGTCTAACTATACTCGAGAAAGATCGTTAATTAGATCATTTCGGGACATCGATCGTCAACATAAACGAATATTGTCAATTGCATGATTATTTAAATTAAGGTGGATGAGTATTGTTGATTTTATCCCGCAAATGGACGGATCGTGAACAAGTAATATAATAATAAGTAGAATGTCGAACCTATGAGGATTGGTAATCGATTCCTACTTCAATTGTAATTAACATTAATAAAGTAAACACACAATTATGAATGATTTTAAGGTGGAATTATTCTAATCTAAATTTAATCTAAATTATTACGTAAACACAATAGAGTATTAATAAAATTGAAGTCCTAACGTTACTAGGATGTCACAAATCTACCATCATATTCTATAAATTAATTATTCATTACTTGTCATTGTAAATTAGTGCCCTAGATTTTCTAGATTGAAAATAGATGATTCTAATGTAATCAATAGTCTCTCTCAATGGATAATTCATTCTATAACCATATACGAATCTAACTATTTATAGTTAAATTACAAACATATAGGCATGCATTAAATCACAAAGAGCATCCATAATGATTTCACAAGGCATAATGATATCTCTATCTATATCAAACCATATGTTGTTTATTACAACGTGCTTATCTATATTGAATCTTTCGAAAGAAATATAGATCATATACACGTTTTAATGGTGACATGATTAAAGAATAACAAACAATCAACCCAGAATCAACAATCATACAAAAACGAGCAATTTTTAATCAAATAAAAACATGAGATTTCATCGTTCATTCTAGTTACAAGAAGATTAGCCGGACATGATTTCACAAAATAAAGTAAGATTATAATGAATCGTGATCCAGGAAAGAAAGAATAAATAGTAGATATACAACCCTCAATTTTGAATATCTTCAAAGATTTTGGATTGCTTCGTCTTGAATCTTCCCAAAAGTTAATCTTTTTGTTGCTCTTGATTTCTATTTTCTTAATTGCATAGCATGTTTCAAAAGACCTAGAAGGGGTCTCTTTATAGTTCTTGAAACTCCTTTGAAGTTGTCTCCAAAGAACTCTAATCCGACTTAAATTTAGAAAATCGCACCGAGACCTTCTTTCATCGTAGGTCGCACAACTTGGAAGTTGTGCGACCTTTGTGTGACCCTAGTGGATTTGGTGCAACTGCACCTAGGTCACACAATGCATTGTGCTACCTAGGTATGGCCTTTTTTCAAACTTACAATTCAGTCTCTGATTTGGCTTTTAGGTATGGTTTTGATCTTTTGTTCCTTAAATCTTCTCGATTCAATCCAAAAAATTTCAATTGCATTTAATTGGTCTCCACTCTTCTAAAATTTTCCAAAGTGGTCTTCCAAAGATCCAAAATTGTGCAAATTAGTCCTCAAACTTTTCAAAATCTGATTGTTGCTCCTGAAATTTTTGAATTTACTCTATTTGTTTTCTAATAACTTCAACGTATGTCCTCATCGTCCAATTAAGCGTCAATTAAGCCACAAACTCTTTTTTTTTTTTACCCCAAGCTCTTCCAAATTAGGGTTTCTACCTACATATAAAATCTGCTCATATAGTGAATATACACTATGTTTGCAAGCCTAAATAAGTGTGTAAAACACACTTATCAAATATCTCCAAACTTAAATCATTGTTCATGCCTAGCAAGATTATCTATTCAAAACTCACAAACAAAAATAAAATAAGAAAAACTAGATTCGTCAGACAACATTCTGTATTCGCATTAGGACTTGAAACTGTTCAACCAATTCATGAAAGGCTTCTAAACAATGTTACCAAAAATAATTAACGTAATCGATGTTTGACCGGTGTCCAAACTCGAGTGGAAAAAGAATGAGTAATTTGATGAGCAACCTTAGAGTTTAACATCTGGTGAGAGATTAACCTATGAAAGCAATTACTTAGATTTATGATGATTCTCCTTAAATTTAAGTGCTCTGACTTTCAAACTTCCACTAGGTAAGTAAAATTCACTAGTTGTCTAGATCTCCAAATATAGTGACCAAAGTTTAGTCAAGGTGAGTAGTGTGTCACCTACTTTTTCTCATTTTTCTTTTTTTTCCCCCCACAATTAGAGGGTAGCTTCACAACGTAGCAGCTTTTTCCCTTTTTTCTTCATTTGTACGTATCTATTTCGCCCAGACATTGGTGTGTCAACGTCAGGCCGCTTCTTCCTATTGTTTCTTCTCTCCACTGCCATATCTAGTGCAATGCCTTTTTGAGATAAGTAGTTGGGATCAGACCCCTAACATATGATTAATACCTAAGTTCCACTTGTTAGCCGACAAATTACTCTACTCACATATTCAACGTGTACGGAATCAACACATATTCAAATAGCTATTCTCATCAGTTCTACCATTTCCAAATAGTCTTACACACCGTCAGGTTATATATTTTTATTTATATGGTATACAATATATTTATAACTTGGCAACCTAACTCTTACAACTCACGTGTCTTATTCAATTATACAATATGATCATCTCGCATAACAATGGTAGTGACTATAGTGGTCAATGATATCTAATTGTCACATAGATAAGCAATTAAACAATATAAGCATATATTTCATCACATAGTTACACGTCATGAATTGATTACACTTTTAAATATATATTTCATCATCATAAGATGGTAAGGCTATCCAACATCATACAAGCATGCGCTAATTTTTTTAAATATAGATTTTTCTCATGAATCAAACAAGAGACTCCAAATAGCTTAAACTTAATTGGCTCCATAAGCAAATAACATAATAGAACTCACAATCATTCAAAACAAAATTAACACACAAAATTAGAGTACACCCCCCAACTTAGATACTATATTATCTCAATGTAAAGAAAAGAAACAAAAGAATAGAGTTTGTTATACTTTCTGTAGAGGTGTAGTCTATCTGGAGGAGGTGAGAGAGCCCGTGGCTACCAGAGGTGGATAAAAATTGCCATCTTCACCACTGATCACGAGTGCAGATCTCATCCTAGGCACACAGTGTAGCTCATATATCATCATGCTCATCCCACAACAATCTGAACTGTCAGGCATTCTCTTCTCCGTCTTACTACAATTGAGCTTGAATGGACTCTAGAAATGGTCCAAATTTGACCCCCCGATCTCTGTTTAGACGGCGGCCTTACCACTGGATGCTCCTCTTGCACTATCATCTTTTATTCGTCATCTACCTCGTCTTTTTCATACGCTAGTCTTGCAACATTCTGGTGAAGTGCAATTTGAGCGTGGGACTACTGCAGAGTAGTGAGGCTAATAATCAGGGACTTAAATTTCTCAATCTCTGATGGCACCATTTGGACCTTCTCTTTTTCGAAAAGTGCCAAAATAAGGCATGGGTAATAGATCTTCTTTTTATCCCTTTTTACTCGTGCATTCTCAATGATTACATTAAATATTAATGCCTCAAAATTCAAGTCATGTCCTTTGGCGAACCAATATAGAAACTGCATCCGTTGGTGGTGAATTTGCGTCATGTGAGAAGAGGGGACAATGTTGTGGACAATGATGTAATGGAATAGTATTAGCCTAGCATTCAACTCTTGTGCTTCACCGTGCTGTTGTCTGGCCATTGTTTTGGCCTGTTTGATATGAAACTAAATCTAGCCACATCATTCAAATCTTCGATATCTGGTATATTTGTCCTGGTCTCTACCATGTAAAATTTTTGGATCTCGGCGGGGATAAATCGAACCCACACGCCCCGGACATAAGTTTTAAATGAATGATCTCCATCTTCATCTTCCACATTATCTAAAATATTAGGGTTGGGGTTGAAGTTGGCCAAAAATTCTCGCACCACTAGTGTATAGATTTTCTATGGTTTGGTACAGAGTTTGGTCAACCTCTTTGCCATTATCTCCTCGAGGACACCAGAAGATTCGATGCTTGCGAGATCTACCTCCCTCTCCGAGTAAAGAGTCCACTTGGCGATTGTTATAGCTCTTTCCTCGGCGTGCTCCGTTAGATACATTTGGTATTGCTGTGTTTCTAATATGGGCTATCTTATTTATGTTGGAGTTTTCGACATCCTCATTTCCCTTTCTTGAGGTTGTCGTGTTTCGGGTTTTGATGGCATGGAGAATCTTTGAAGGTACCTGATAAGGGTATTTTTATACACCTATTTAAGTTCTTTTGATTTAACTTTTAATATATATTTTGAATAAAATGAAACATTCCATACGCTAATTCTGTCCATATTCATGTATCTATGGACAAAGTAGACCATTGGTAGAAAGTAGGTGAAATGAAGCTAAATCACGAATTATGACAGTGGAAAGACTAATGGAATTCACTCGAGCATCGTGGATAGACTATCAAGAATAGACCAGAGGAAACTGGAGGCAACGGGGCAAAAGAGAGGGACCAAGAAGGAAAAACCCCTTCTCTAAGGCTGCTCGAGCAAGCTAATAGAGGAAAATTTCTCCTCACTATCCACTTGAACGAACGGGTCACGGGCAGACATGTTGTCTACCTGTGAGCTATTTCAACACGGGTTGTGAGTGTTTTTCATAGTCATACCATCAAGTCTTTTTGTAGTTGTTGATTGATAGATAAGTCAGTTGTGCATATGCATGTCTAACATATTATACCAGCGTATTCCCTTTGTAAGATGAGTATCTCTTTCCTTTTTAGGAAGAAAATTTTTGGAGCTTGAGTTTGTTTCTTAGGTGATGACCACGATGAGATATTAGTTTTTTGTTGAGTTGAAATGATCTAAGCAATACATTGTCGTGTTAAAATTGCTCTTATATATCTCTTTTTATTGAGTTAGTTGTAAGATATGAGTGTCCAATTAAGTTTTAAGAGGGTGTTCTCAACTCAAATTTGAATATATTTTAAAAATCTATATAAATTTAGGTGTCTTCAACTCAAATTTTAATAGATTCAATTGAAACTTAGGTGTCCCCAACTTGAATTTAAATAGATTCTTTAGAAATCTAGGACCCAATGCATTCAATAGATTAAAAAAAAAAAACATGTTTCACATCATCAAATAGACAATGTCTATTAAAAACAAATTTTCAATG
The DNA here is from genome assembly GCA_030279155.1 of Forsythia viridissima. Taxonomy (NCBI): domain Eukaryota; kingdom Viridiplantae; phylum Streptophyta; class Magnoliopsida; order Lamiales; family Oleaceae; genus Forsythia; species Forsythia viridissima. The sequence goes on along the minus strand of CM059041.1, from coordinate 39,247,528 downwards.
CGCAATAGAACACTATGTCATGCTAACATGGCACCAGGAAAAATAGAAGATGTGATGTAATCCTTCTACATCTAGATGTTTTGTGAGATTGGATGACTCATCAATTTTTTTTTTAATTTTTGACTTAATTTTTTAAAATTATGTTTACTGGATTAGATTTATTATTTTTTAATTTTAAAAAATAAATGCCACATAATCAACATTATTTGATGGTAGAAGGAACTCATTGGAGAGAATTTTTGGACTTCACCGCCTATTCATTCTACATAATTTAGAAGTCTGTCTATGTAATTGCCACGTCAACAGCAATCTATTGAGTGCATTGGATATGCTCTTAATGACATGTGCATTTCTAAAAATTTCATTTATTAGAAAATTTAAACATATTTAATGGATTTCGAGTTCATAAATATAAGGGTTAATTACACTAATGGTCTCTATTCTTTCAGGTTTGTAACGATTTCATCCCCATTCTTTTTTTTAGCAGATATCATCCCAATTCTTCTATTTATTCTTACATAGGGTCTCCAAATCACTATTTTTCACTATTTTGAAAATTCTATGACAATTTTACCCTTTGACTTAAATAAATTAAAATAATAAGAAAAAAATACAATGAAATTGGGCCCTTGACTTTTACAAAAGTACAAATAAATCCTAAACTATTTTATTTTATACAAATAGGTATTCTTCCCAACAAAAAGCTGCACCAGTGCTAAGCACCACATGGCCGATGACATTTCATACAAAACGGTGTCTTGCCGTATAAAATTCGTACAACATGACACATAAGCACCAACAGTCGACGGAAAAATCATGGTCGATGCCTAATATGATCTCCGATGCCACATACTCCTCCGTCCCGACAAACTGGTTGGATTTCTGCACCAAGTCAGACTCGTGAGTCACTGAGTCACCGCCGAGTTCTACTGGATTAACCGAGTCCTCCGGCGAAATCCCAGAGTCACAACACTTGAAGAAATGGGCAAATTTCTTTTTCTTCCTGGGCTCAATTTTGGGCATAGATTTCATGGAAGAACGAATTTCTAGAGATTTTGGAGAGAGTTTTGCTGATAAATCGAAATCTATTAAATGGCCATTTTCTTGAATCATCATATTTTCTGTCTTCAAATCTATGTAAACAATGCATAACCCATGAAGATATTCCAATGCAACACCAATTCTGCAGCATAAACTCTAGTGGAGCTTCTCCATTAGAGCTAATGGTAGGCTAACAGTCAATGTAGAAAGACGTTTGGATCATGACGGGTATCCCCTTGCTATCACTGCAGCTGATACTGTTGGAGCAAGTGGAGCTTCTCCATGGAACTAGAGAGAAACTTATGGAAATGGCCAGTCTTCAAATCTGGTCGGCGTCTCTATCTCTCCGGCGAAGGTGTCTGTAAGTTTTGGCAAGAAGGAGGTGAGAAACCTAGTTGAGCCATATCTCTATTTCACAGAGAAAGATATGAAATAGAGATGTGGTGGTATATGTATATGTAGGGTGAGACTGAAAATAGCAAAGCGTCTGGGGATGAAAACAAAGTGGGTGGGTGGGTGGAGTGGGGGAAGAATACTAATTTGAATAAAATAAAATTGTTTAGGATTTATTTGTACTTTTGTAAAAGTTAAGGGCCCAATTTCATTGTATTTTTTTCTTATTATTTTAATTTATTTAAGTCAAAGGGTAAAATTGTCATAGAATTTTCAGAATAGTGAAAAATAGTGATTTGGGGACCCTATGTGAGAATAAATGGAAGAATGAGGATGATATCTGCTAAAAAAAGGAATAGAGATGAAATCGTTACAAACCTGAAAGAATGAGGACCATTAGTGTTATTAACCCTAAATATAAATACCAAATTATTTAAGAATTATAACATCTCATTTCAAAATTTCAATCCAACTCTTCTCTCATGACTCTCTCCTCTATTTGTGACACAATATTTGGTAAATATTAATTAGATGATTAGTCTAATACCATATAGTGCGTTTATATATTGGACTGTAAAATCAAAATAGCACAAAAAATTTATTTTCGCACTTCGAATATTTTTCCGTCAACTGCAACACCTGCAAATTACCTTTTTAAGTCATAAAATACTTTTTCATACAAGAGATACAAGTGATTTTGGAAGAGTAAGAATCCTAAATATCCATTATCTAAAATCGAATATGAAAGATGAAATTTTATAAAAAAGACAAGTAGAAAGAAAATAAAAATTAAATTTTATTTTATTTCGATTTTTTTTCAAGAAGCCTTGCTCTTTGTTTAATATTATTTATTCAAAACTGATGAACAGTTTTCCCTTCTTTATTTTTCAAGATTTTTTCTATTTCTAAAATTCTACTCAAAATATTTATTTATGTAAGACAGTCACTTGAACTAATTGGAATAAAAACAATGTAAAATTACTATTTTTAATAAAAGACCACAAATCCAAGAAAAATTATAAAAATCCACAAGAATATATTGAAATCAGTAATATAGAATTATGTTGAAATCTTATAAATTATATGGAACTTTATTCAAATTTGTAAATATTAAGAAATCTTTTATAATCTGAATTGAGGATACCATTCTTATTCGTTATATGTGTTGAAGAAAGAAATAGCTGCAAGAAGAATAAATTAAGTGTTTGGTAAACTTTAATTTGTTTTAGAATTCCTGTATATTTCAAATCAACATTTTAGCGTTTGGTAAACAAAAGTAATTTATTGCTACTAATTAGACATGCGTGCGTTGCACGTGTTTTTGTAGTTATATTGTTAATTTTTAATTTTTTTACTTTTTTAATTTTTTTATTGTTAATAATTAAAATGTTAAAGTAGTAATTGCAATAAAGATAAAAAAATTATGATTGTTGATAACATGTTGTATTGTATTGTTCGATGCTGATATTTTATTTATATTCATAGAAGTACAATTGCAATCAAATATGAGTTTTATATAGTAGTAATATGAATAGTAACTTGAATCATGATTGACTATATAATAATAGTAATGATTGACTATATAATATTGTACATTTGTTGGAGTGGTGATTTTTTGTAAACAATATTCTTTGTGTATATTTTCTTTTTATTAAGCACGTCTAATTTGACGATGTAAATGAAAATAACAAAAATGTAAGTAAGAAACAAAAATTAAAGAATTCTCAATTTTTTTTTCTCTCTCTCTGTCTCTGTCTCTCTGTCTCTCTCTGTATTTAATTTTAATTAAATTAAAAATAAAAAAAAGTTTCAAATGTCAGTTGTGAACTATAATCACTGTACTTCATTGTATTAAAAATAATATTTTCATCTGCATTTCAGTTTTGACGACCATGATTTGAATTTTTAATGCGGTAATAAAAAAAGTTACAAATTTCTCATTCATTTTTTAAAAATCAATTTCTCATTTATTTTATCTACATAATGCAAAAAAATAAAAATTAGATCATCTTTTCACCTTTATATTTAATTTAATATATTAAATGTTTACAAAATATAATTGTAAATTTAATAATTTGTTAAAATTTAATGTACTATAATAATGAACAATAAAAAAGTAATAAATAAATATTAAAAGATAATTACATTCATGTAAGACATTTTGATGATTTAAACTTTGATGATTGACGAACTCTTGATATTATCTCTTATGGAATTAATGATCTCCATGGCTGCATTTTACAAAAATTAAAATTAATAATTACTAATTTTATTATGAGAGAATATAATTATTGACTACATAATATTGTACATTTGTAGGAGTAGTAGTTCCTTGTGAATAATATTTTTTGTATATGTTCTATTTTTATTAGACTTGTTTGATTTGACGATGTAAATGAAACGTCATAAATGTGAGTAAGAAACAAAAATTAAAGAAGTGTCAATTGTTGTAAGAATATTGTTAACGGACAGAAGTGAGATAAGAATAACGTTGTATATATATTAATAAAATTAAGTTAAATTAAAAATGAAAGAACTTTCACATGTTAGTTTTGAAAAAAAAAATAGTAAACGTATGGTTGAAAAGTTGATAAAAGTTTTAGGTCCCACAAAATATGTGGTTGAAAATGAGTTTGAGAAAAAAAGAATTTAAAAATAAACTGAACCAAATATTCTCGTAATTACTGTAATCTAATGTATTAAAAATAATATTTTTATCTCAATTTCAGTTTTGGCAACCATGACTTGAATTTTAATGTGATAAAAAACAAAGTTACAATTTTTTCCATTCTTTTTTTTTTTTTTTTTTTTTTTTTGTTGAAACTCAATTTTTTCCATTCTTTTTTTTTTTTTTTTTGAAACTCATTTCTCATTACTTTCATCAACGTAATGCAAAAAAAATTTACTTTAATAGATTAAATGTTTAAAAAATTTAATTGTACATTTAGTAAATTGGTGAAAATTTAATGCAAAATAATGTTGAACAATAAAAAAGTAATAAATAAAATATTAAAAAATAATTATACATTAATGAATACTAATGGTGAACATTAATGAATACTAATGGTGAATATGAAATTTTAAAAAATTGGAATGATAGAATAGTCCAAAAATGTTTCTCCTTTTAAGGGACTTTTAGATGTAGTATAGATATAGATGTATGCATACAATTACTAAAATGAACATTGATTATAATGATGTCTTGTTGTATTATTGTCATTGTTATTATTGTAATAATTATTTTTATTTTTATAACATTTGTAATATTATCAAATATTTTTTTTAAGACAATGAATTCATTATAGTTATCTTAAAATGGAAAAAAAAAAAAAAAAACTATAGTTATTAAATCTCAAATTTATAAATTCAAAATAAAAGCATAGTCTAGTAGAAAAAGAATTAAGTTAATTAATTATAATTAAAATTGACATGTTGATTATAGATAATTTAAAAGGCTAAAAGAAGAATTTGACAAGCTACCATTTTGCTATTTTTCAAAATATATTGTTAGAGATTAAAGATTCTTCAATAATGGGGTTTTCTTAAATTTATTAAATACTTAAAATAAATTTTAATTGTTTGACCATCGAAGATAATTATAAAATCAATCCCAATTTGACTATTAAAGTTTTGATAATCTAGAAACATAAAGTTTACAAAAGCTTTTAGACAAGTAAACTAATGTGTTAAATATTGGGACGTCATAAGATAAAAATATAAGTATTATTTTTCCAATATAGTTGCATTAAATTATACAAACTTATCAGTTCCAAATGTTAGAATATATATTAGAAGATTCTCATATATATTATAAGATTGTCCCAATATATTAGAATATATTAGTTGATTGGTTTACTTAATATAGATTATGTTTACCTTATTATATAAATTAGTTGTATCAGTATTTTCATAATGTAGTCTACCTAATAAAGTTGGTTGTTCTTTTTCTTCTTCGTTCTTCTTTATTCTTTCACATGGTATCAGAGCATGTTTGATCCAACTTGATTTAAACTTGAAATCGCTTCTGTTCTCCGGCGAGTGGCCTTGTGCCACTCGTCCGACCAAGTCTGAAAATCCAAGTAAGTAAGGCGTGCTCACGGCTTAAGCAAGGTCGGCTTCTGCATTGTGCATCTTTTCGAGCTAATCATGGCAACTAAAAGGGATGATTGAAATTTGTTCAGTTGTTATGTTCTGAAATTTGGTTGATTTTGCATCCAGTATGTCCAAATCAGTTTGGAATTTGTTCAGTTGTTCTGTCCTGGAATTTGGTTGGACAATCTGTCTCTCCCTTCCCCTCTTCTGGTATTTGCATCCATTAATTTAGATTTATAATCTGGTCCAATAACCTGTAATTTGGTTGGTTTTGTTTCTGGTTAATTTGGACAATATGTCTCCCTCTTCATCTCTTCTGGTATTTGCATCCATTAATTTGGATTTGGAATCTGGTCTAGTAACCTGGATTTTGGTTGGTTTTGTTTCCGATTAATCTAGACAATCTATTCATCTTCCTATTCCTTTCTTCTCTCTCCTTTTCCCTTCTTTCTATAATACTGGTTTTTTTTTTTCACTTTTGAGTGATTCTCTTATCTCTTGGAAGAATAAGAAGCAGATTGTTGTTTTCTGTTCTTCTACTGAAGCAGAGTATCGTGCTATGGCTTCTACTACTATTGAGATTGTGTGGTGGCCTTGGTTACTTGATGTGGTTGCCTTGGTTACTTGCTGATATAGCTTACTGACTTTTTCACAATGTTACATCTGGTCCATCGTTTTAGTTTCTTGCTTAACAAACTTTCGCTGCTTATCGTTGTAGCATCGTGAGTTTGAGTGGGGATGTTAGAATATATATTAGAAGATTCTCATATATATTATAAGATTGTCCCAATATATTAGAATATATTAGTTGATTGGTTTACTTAATATAGATTATGTTTACCTTATTATATAAATTAGTTGTATCAGTATTTTCATAATGTAGTCTACCTAATAAAGTTGGTTGTTCTTTTTCTTCTTCGTTCTTCTTTATTCTTTCACACCAAAAATTGGTAAAATTGGCAAATGAAAACAAAAAGTCAAGAATGAGAAATATAAAAGATTAGTAGGTGAAGAATCAAAACAGTGATTTGAGAGATTTGACCCGTTAGGGAATATGTGAACCAAAACATTCAATCTTGTATCATCGATGATCGCAAATCACACAAATCACTTAGCCAAATTTGTGGTTCTATGAGAAAATTCCCTGCCAAAAGTAAAGAAATTGCTTAAAGCATCTCATACGCTTTAGAGTAAAATTAACGAAATTAAGATAAAGAGAATCATTTTGATTGTTAAAAATAGAAGACACGTTTCTTATTTATGTTTCTACCTCATTTTTAAGGAAGTTGGTCCCAACTTGTTGGCATCAAAATACAGATTTACCCTTGGCAAACAAATTATAACCAAACTAATTATATATTTAGTAGTGAGTCACTAAAGTTATTTGTGTAGAATAATAAAGTAGAAAACTTTTTAGATAAGTTAATTATAATTTTTCAATTCAGCCGACTGAGAAGGTTCTATGAAAAATGACCATATTTAACGACTATCTTAGATGAAAACTGTCTATAGAGATAAAATGTTGAATATAGAAATAGAACAAAATAAAAGATGAGAGTAAGTCTGTTACTTTGGTAAAATATTGGGCACTAATAGTGCAATTTACCTTTAAAAGTATAGCTAAAAATCTCATGCACTCCCCTGGAAATGTATTGCTTTTCTTGTCTTTGACTTTTTCGGAGACTCCCCTGGAAATGTATTGCTTTTCTTGCCTTTGACTTTTTCAGAGACATTGAAGCCCACTGCCACTCAGTCAAAAGCTTATGCTATCCTTTCATTTTCACACCCCGTGAGTTTCTTCGATTATGTAAAGTTCACATAATTACAAGAATCCTCTCTTTCTCTCTTATGTGAAGCTTTTATCAAACCTTTGGTCTTTCTATATTCTACGTACTGACTTCTTTTTAAGCACTTGTTCTTCTTGAAAAGTTGTTATTTTCTGCAAGAAAATGGTGGGCATGGAACGAATTTTGGTGTTACAGATAATTTATTTAGTTTTGGTTGGACTTGAAATTTTTGCATGGGCAGGAGATGGGTTATTAAATCCATCCCAGTTGGAAATGTTTGTTGATGAACTTCCAGACATGCCTAAAATCAAAGGTTATGATGTTTTAAATGGTTTTCCAGTTCCCAACTCACTCCAGATTGGCATGTTCCACAAGAAATGGGTAAGAATTCTCTTCTCCATTTGTATTAATTTTTATTGTTAATTACAAAGCAAATCTGATTATGTATTTCTTTCTGTTGACTTCCAAAAATGACTGCCAACAGGAACTCTACGCTTCCTCTTTCTACGTGTTTTTCCCTTCTTACGTGGATTGCCACGTGTTTTATTCAACCACGTAGATAAGTCTACGACCAGGTGGAAGTATAACGATAGATAAAAAGAGAGACACTATGATAGAGGTAATAGCTTGAGGGCCTCCGACTAACGATTTCCCAAGTAGTTTCAACACTTGAATAATAATTAGCATAGAGGACTTGATATTTTTTGGGAGAGTAATATTTTTAACATCCCTTTCTTGTGGAAATGAACTTAGTATATATAGGCAAATTCTACAAGAATGATCCCCTTCGATGTGCGACACGTGGTTCCATCTGAAGGGTTCTTGAGTCACATCTTTGGTGTGACGTCATTAGCATTAATGAGAAAGCTGCTTTCACTCGTAAACTAAAGGGCTATGATTGTGACAAGCTGCCTTGACAGGCAGTCCCATCAGTCTTGTCAAGATTAAACTATAGGTTTGGTGGGGAAGGCTTCTTGAGCACGCAACCAGGGTCAGTTATTCAAGCTCCTCAGCCTCAGCAGCCTCGGTAATCTACCCCATCGGCCTAGACCGCCTCGGAGAGGGGTCAAGTCAAGGAATATTGATTTTGACCATGCTTACATGAGGCTTGAGTAGGATAATCTTGCCTATGTGGATTGCCAGGTAGGATCGGTGCGTAACAATAGTCCCCCAAGTTCAGAATCTGTCATTCATGTGGGATGCTGGACTTGGATGTTTGTTTTTAAAGTTTGAGCTAGGGATTTAAGTCCCACAAGGCTCGGAACGCTCATTCATGTGGGTGGCGAGCCTTGGAATTCTTGGCAATTTTATTTTGGTACGGATATGGGATATAAGTTGTAGATGCACGCTATCGGACGATTTTCAACTGTTCCGGGGCTAAATATCTAAGCCCCGTCCCAGGTTGGGAGAGGTTGAATGGCCGAGTCCCAAATTGGGGGGAGGCTGGATAGTCGAGTCCCAGGTGGGGAGAGACTGGATAGCTGAGTCCCAGTTTGAGAGAGGTTGAATCGCCGAGTCCTAAATTGGGGGGAGGCTAGATAGTCGAGTCCCAAGTTGGGAGAGGTTGAATGACCGAGTCCCAAGTGAGGAGAGGCTGGATAGCCGAGTCCCAGGTTGGGGAAGGCTGAATAGCCGAGTCCCAAATTGGAGGGAGGCTAGATAGCCGAGTCCCAAGTTGGGAGAGGCTGAATGACCGAGTCCCAAGTGAGGAGAGGCTGGATAGCCGAGTCCCAGGTTGGGGGAGGCTGAATAGCCGAGTCCAAAATTGGGGGGAGGCTGGATAGCTGAGTCCAAAATTGGAGAGAGGCTGGATAGCCGAGTCCCAGGTTGGGAGCCGGTTGAGTTTTCGGGTCCCCAGGTTAGGAGAGGCTGAATGACCGAGTTCCAAGTGAGGAGAGGCTGGATAGTCGAGTCCCAGGTTGGGGAAGGCTGAATAGTCGAGTCCCAAATTAGGGGGAGGCTAGATAGCTGAGTCCCAAGTTGGGAGAGGCTGAATGACCGAGTCCTAAGTGAGGAGAGGCTGGATAGTCGAGTCCCAGGTTGGGATAGGCTGAATAGTCGAGTCCAAAATTGGGGAGAGGCTGGATAGCCGAGTCCCAGGTTGGAAGCTGGTTGAGTTTCTGGGTCCCTAGGTTGGGAGAGGCTGAATGGCCGAGTCCCAAGTGAATTGGAGGAAGGCTGGATAGCCGAGTCCCAGGTTGGGAGTGGCCGAGTCCCAAATTAGAAGGAGGCTGGATAGCCGAGTCCCAGGTTGGGAGAGGCTGGATAGCCGAGTCCTAGGTTGGGGGAGGCTGAATCGCCGAGTCCCAAATTGGAGGGAGGTTGGATAGCCGAGTCCCAGGTTGGGAGAGGCTGGATAGCCGAGTCCCAGGTTGTGGGAGGCTGAATTGCTAAGTCCCAAATTAGAGGGAGGCTGGATAGCTGAGTCCCAAGTTGAAAGAGGCTGGATAGCCGAGTCCCAGGTTGGGGGAGGCTGAATAGCCGAGTCCCAGGTTGGGAGCTGGTTGAGTTTCTGGGTCCCTAGGTTGGGAGAGGCTGAATGGCCGAGACCCAAGTGAATTGGAGGAAGGCTGGATAGCCGAGTCCCAGGTTGGGAGTGGCCGAGTCCCAAATTAGAAGGAGGCTGGATAGTCGAGTCCCAGGTTGGGAGAGGCTAGATAGCCGAGTCCTAGGTTGGGGGAGGCTGAATCGCCGAGTCCCAAATTTGAGGGAGGTTGGATAGCCGAGTCCCAGGTTGGGAGAGGCTGGATAGCCGAGTCCCAGGTTGTGGGAGGCTGAATTGCTAAGTCCCAAATTAGAGGGAGGCTGGATAGCTGAGTCCCAAGTTGAAAGAGGCTGGATAGCCGAGTCCCAGGTTGGGGGAGGCTGAATAGCCGAGTCCCAGGTTGGGAGCCGGTTGAGTTTCTGGGTCCCCAGTTGGGTGGACGAGGATATTCGCTATAGCATTAATTGCATGTCCACGGGGAGTGGGATGATTGGGTTCCTGCCACACGTCTCTTCGGGCGTAATGAAAGGACAGCTGCAGGTAATGATGGTTTCCATATTTAATTTTGGGGGCTTTGATTTTGCCAGGGGGGAGTGAGTCACGCACTCGTGGGGTACACGGAGGCACTTTGGCCCCTGATATGAGTGACCGTTGGATTTGTACGATTTGGATGTTTTCAGAGGTTTGGACGGTGTGGATGGATCTTGATAAGATCCAAGGGCTGGGAATAGACGCCTGTTGTCTATATATACCCAGGTGGAAGTTTCATTTTCATACTTGCGTGTTTTTGAGAGATTTTCAGAGATTTTCAGACTTCCACCTATTCCCGACGATAATTTCTGGCGATCATTTTCGGCGACTGCTCTTTCTCCCGTATTTCCGTTGAAGATTTAGTGTTAGGTAACCACTTCTTCCCGAAACCTTTTCTTTGCTAAACACGAATAGTTTATTTTTGTTGAAATGTCTGTAAGGATTACTCGAGGTGATATTCCTGGAGGTGGCGGGGGCGAAATGTCTCCTCCCGTGTCTCCGTCAATGGAGGGTGTCCTGCCTATTTGAGGCGTTGATGTCGACACGGGTGAATTGATGGCCATAACTTCGGCTTCGAGGATGAGGGAAGCCGAGGATCCGTTTAGGGCTGACCCCATAAGATGGGCCGCCGTGAATGTACAGTCGATAATGACCGCGGAGGATTTGGGCTTGTTGAGGGAGGCGTACAGGGTTCCTTCAGATATTGAACTACTGCTCCCGGAGCCTCATGAGAGAGCGTGTGTTCCGAGGAAAGGGTGCACTGTCCTGCATTTAAATGCCTTCGTGAGTGGGATGCGTCTACCCCTACACCCTTTCTTCCGGAGGATATTGCGGACCTATGGCCTGGCCCCGACCCAGGTGGCCCCGAATGGATGGAGCCAGATGGTCGGGGGTTTGTACTTATGGTTTCGGCATTCGTTTGGTAAGGAAATGCCTCTGCATGTGTTCCAGACTATTTATCAGCTGAGGAAGTTGCCGAGGAAGAAAGGCTGGCAAGAGGAGCCTGGGTGGTACTACTTCTGTCCTTGGGGGTCTCATAAGCCATTGGCAACGGATTGTCCCTCATCAATCAAGCAGTGGAAGGAATCGTGGTTCTGGGTGGCGGGAGATTGGCAGAGGGTTGTCAACTATCCGGAGCCGGATTTGGATGTACCCAGTAATTATGGAATAGCCCGTGAGTAGGATCGGTAGAACCAGCTGCATGAGTATATTCTTATATATATTCTAACGACCTGCTTGTTTTTTTCTTGCAGACGCTCTTCTTTGTTGCGAGTTGTCAAGCGAGGACGTTGACTTGCTTTAGTCCATATATCAAACGTCTCCCGCAACTCGCCGACACGGGTTCCTCCTGAACCGGCACAACTGCTTGGTAGAATTGGGTCTGATGACGCCAAAAGGTAATAAAATTGTACTTCCTTTGCCTTGGGGTAATTTACAAATAATCGTTCGTTTGCGTGGCAGAGACGGACAAAGGGACGCAGCCCCGACCATCGCACGCAACCCTGGCAAAGAAGAGGCCGAGGACATTGGCCCTCGGATCTTCCGAAGAAATTCGGCAGAAGAAGGTCATAGAAGACCTTAGTCGAGAGGGCTACAGAGGAGAGGCCCCAGTCCCAGTGGAGATAGATGACTCTGACCCCCAGGAGGTGGAGGCTCCTTTGTCTAAGAAGAGGAAAGTCGGAGCTACCTCCCAATCCAATGGGAAGGGCGTTGAGGTGGTGGAAGGCTACGTTGTCTATAGTGTTCCGACCGCTCAGTGGACCCTCGCTGTTAATACCTCAGGAGAGGTTGTTCTTGAAGACCCCCCTCAGACGGCTCAGGATTCGGGGGTTCCTGCCAGGGGATCTTACGACTCAAAGAAAAAGCTGAAGGAGCTAATCGGTGCTCCGGGGTCGAAGATTCAAGACGAGGTTCTTCGTAGCGTGCCCTTCTATCCCTCCATGGGCGCCCAGGCTGTCAAAAAATACTTCACACCCAAGTGGGAAGAATTTGCCTCACATGGAGACTTGGGGGACGTGCTGGAGGCTGGTCTGGCCTCGACAATTAGGGCCGCTGGGATGCAACTGAAGGCGCTAGGATAATTCCGCACCCGTATGCAAGAACATAAAAAACTCGTTGCGGAGGCGTCTAAGTCCGACAAAGAGTATCGGCAGGCTTTGGAAGGACTGCAGGCTGCAGCCGACAGTGCGCGATCAGCATACGAGCAGCTTCGGAAAGACTTGAAGGAGTCAGAATCCAATATCCTATAGCTGACCAAGCGGCTGGACAATGCCAATGCTGCTCAAGCGGTGGCTACCGATGCTTTGGAGGCGGCAAACAAGGAGAAGCGGCGGCTGCAGGATGAGTGCGAGGCTCATGAGCGGGAGGTCCAGAGTCTGCGGGAGAGCCTCGAGGCCGCTGAACGGGGGAGGAAAGATGCGGAATCTGAGACTGCCAGGTTGCTTGGCGTGAAGGATGAGATGGAGGCTAAGTTGGGAAACTTGGAGGCTGACTTCGTATCCAACTTCCATAATACCGAGGCCTATACCAACTTTTTTGATTATTTTGCCAGGGTTGGGCAGCCGGAGGTTCTGAATGAGCTCAGAAATGACCATCCTAGCCTCGACCTAGGGGCTTTAGAAGCAAGGTTCCCCCCGCCCGATGTAGAGGGTGAGGAGGACGGTTAGGTTTTCCTTTTGTATAAGTATTTTTTATAACACTTTTCTTGTTATGAAATGAAGCATCAAATTTTCTTATGAGCCTCGTCTTGAGTTTATGCCTTAGTACAATTTGATTTTGTATGACAAAAGCCTCGTTTTGAGTTTATGCCTTGGCCTTTACATTCTTAAAAGGTGAATAAAATCAAAGGGTTAAGGACTCGTCGCATTATAATCGCCAAACAAAAGGATTAAATTAATACCTTGGCCTATGACGAGCCTCTTAGCTATTGATAGTACTGGCGCAAGTGCTCGGCATTCCAGGGATGAAGCTGTAATTTGGTGTTCATGTCTTCGATGCGATATGTTCCAGGACGTGTTTCGCTGATGACCTTGTATGGTCCTTCCCAATTGGGTCCGAGAGTTCCGACGCCACGTTCCTTGGAGGATAGGAACACTCTTCTTAAGACAAGGTTTCCAACGCGGAAAAACCTCTTTTTCACTTTCTTGTTGAAGTATCTGGACATCTTTCTCTAATAAGACGCTAATTTTATCTGGGAGTCGTCTCTTCTTTCGCTCAGTAGGTCCAAACCGGTCCTCATCAGGTCGTCGTTAACTTGATCATTAAATAACAATCGACGGGGCGAGGGAATACCAATTTCAACCGGGCTCATAGCTCCTGCGCCGTAAGCCATGGAGAAAGGGGTCTCTCCGGTTGGAGTTCTCATGGTGGTTCGGATAGCCCATAGAATGTGAGGAAGTTCATCGACCCATGCCCCCTTTGATCCCTCAAGTTTTCGTTTAAGTGTGTATTTGATGGTTTTGTTGACTGCTTCAACTTGACCATTGGCTTGGGGTGATGGGGGTTCGAAAAGTATTTTGCGATCCCTAGCTCATCGCAGAGGCTTCTGATCTTTTTATTGTCGAATTGTTTTTCGTTATATGAAACTAAGGAGTGTAGGACCCCAAATCTGCAAATGATGTTTTTCCATATGAATTTTGATGTATTCGCCTCTGTTATCCTCATCATAAGTTCTGCTTCGACCCATTTTGTGAAATAGTCGATGGCGACTAGAGCGTGGCATGCGTTTCCCCTTCCCCTAGGCATCGGGCCTATAAAATCTATCCCCTATTTGGCGAAAGGCGAAAGGCTAGATACAGCTGTGAGTTCTTGGTGGGGCTGTCTTGGAATTGTGGCGAAACGCTGACACTTATCGCATTTTCTGACATGAAGTAGGGCGTCTTTCTTCAAGGTAGGCCAGAAGTATCATTGCTTGAGAATCTTTTGAGCCAGAGCCATTCCACCGGTGTGATTGCCACATATCCTTTCGTGAATTTTCCTGAGGATATATTCTGCCTCGCTGGCGCTGACGCATCTAAGGAGGGGCAAGGAGTAGCCTCGCTTGTACAAAATGTCGTCTGAAAGCAAGAAGTGTGCTGACCTTCTTTTCAACTTTCTTGCTTCCACCATATTGCTAGGGAGGGTTTGATCTTTAAGGAAGGTGAGGATAGTGTCCATCCACGTGGGAGCTCCCTCAATTGACAATATTTCTTCAATAGTGTCGATTGACGGTTGGACGAGGTGTTCGATTGGAACCATTTTGAGGAGTTTCGAATCCTTGCTACTGGCCAGTTCAGACAGCGTCGGCATTGGAGTTGTCGTCTTGGGGTACTTGGATTAACAGAAATTTATCGAAGTGGAGAATGAGATTCCTTACCATCTTGAGATAGGTGGCCATTCCTTTCTCCCTGGCGACGAAGCTTCCGTTTACCTGACTTACAACGAGCTGGAAGTCGCTTGCTGCTGAGAGCTTCTGTACCTTCATTTCAACGGCGAGGCGGATGCCAGCCAAAAGTGCCTCATATTCTGCGACATTGTTTGAAGCTTTGAAGTCGAACCTGATAGCGCAATTTAATCTGTGGCCTTCTGGGCTGATAAGGACTACTCCCACTCTCGAGCCCATGTCTCCCGAGGAGCCATCAACAAATAGGTACTACGTAGGTGGTTCACCCAGCGCCATAGGGACATCCACTTCGGGGGGGTTGGTAAACTCGACCACAAAATCGACTATGGCCTGTCCCCTGATGGCTGCTCTTTTCCTATAAACAATGTCGAATTGGCTGAGCTCTATAGCCCATTTTAGCAATCTTCCTGAGGCCTCCGATTTTTGTAAGACTTGCCTTAAAGGAAAGTTGGTAAGAACATGGATGCTGTGCGCTAAGAAGTACAGCCTCAATTTTCTTGAGGCTGTGATTAGTGACAGTGCCAATTTTTCCATATCTGGGTAGCGTGTCTTTGCCTCCAATAAGGCTTTACTCACGTAGTAGACAGGTAGTTGGTGTTCGTCCTCTCGGATCAGGACTGAACTTACCGATTCTTTGGAAACGGCAAGGTATAATAGTAGAGGCTCGCCTGCTTTTGGTTTGGATAACAGAGGTGCGTGGCCGAGGTGTTCTTTTAAGGCCAGGAATGCAGTTTCACATTTCGTTGTCCACTCGAATCTGTTACCTCCTTTCAAGATTTTGAAGAAAGAGAGGCACTTATCTGTGGCTTTGGAGACGAACCTGTTCAGGGCCGCCATTCTCTCCGTCAAGCACTGCACATCCTTCGACTTTCTTGGCGAATTCATTTCAATTAATGCCTTGATATTTTCAGGATTAGCCTCGATTCCTCTTTGGTTGACCATATATCCCAGGAACTTTCCAGAGGCCACACCAAACGTGCACTTCAAAGGATTCAGCCTCATCCTATAGGCCCGAAGGACTTTGAATGCCTCGTCGAGGTGGTGAATATGGTCATTGGCTTTCAGGCTTTTAACCAACATGTCATCTACATATACCTCCATATTCAAGCCAAGTTGGGAGGCAAACATTTTATTGACCAGCCTTTGGTAAGTTGCCCCGGCATTTTTCAGGCCGAAGGGCATGACCTTGTAACAATAGAGGCCCTTGTCTGTTACAAACGACGTATGTTCTTCATCCGATGGATACATCAGAATTTGATTGTATCCTGAGTAGGCAACCATGAAACTTAGGAGCTCGTGTCCCGCCGTGGCATCAACTAGTTGATCAATCCGAGGCAGTGAAAAGCTGTCTTTGGGGCATGCTAAGTTGAGATTAGAGAAATCTATGCAAGTTCTCATTTTTCCACTCGGTTTCTTAACTAACACCAGGTTGGATACCCACTTCGGTTATCGGGCTTCTCGTATGAAGTTGCTTTGAAGGAGTATGCTTACCTCTTCTTTCAAGGCCTCGTATTTCTCAGCATTCAGTGGCCTCCTTTTCTGCCTGTGTGACGGAAACTTAGGGTCGATATTGAGGTGGTGGCAACTTATCTTTGCATCGATCCCAACCATATCCTCGTGTTTCCATGCAAAAACATCCAGATTCTCCCGAAAGAACCTTTTCAGGGTCTCCTTGGGTTCTTCGGGGAGACCTTTCCCTATCTGAAGCTTCTTTGTTGGGTCGTTGCAGTCTACTGAAAAATTTTCTAGTTCCTCGCTGGAGGAGGTTTGGGAATCAGCTCCCGTTATTCCCGGATCAATATCCTCAGAGGTCGCAGCTTCTTCCATCGTGATATCTCCCGACTTCCCCTCCATTGCTTCTGCCATTTCCACGTCCAACAGAGTCATGTTAACCTATTTCTTCTCTGATTTCCTTAAAGCATTTCGATAACATTTCTGAGCCTCGGGCTGATTGCCTCGTACTATGGCTATTCCTCCTTCGGTAGGGAATTTCATGCAGAGGTGATGGACGGATGTTACCGCCCAAAGTTCTTTTAAGGCCGGTCGGCCCAAAACTCCGTGATAAGCCAATCTTCTGTCAACCACCAGGAATTCCATAAAGGTAATGGCAACTTGGCTTCCCTCTCCCATGGGTACAGCCAGGCGCACTATCCCTTTCGGGGTTACGCAATCACCCGTGAAGCCGTAGAGAGGCTCCAATGATGGTTCCAACGGCACATCTATGTTCATCTGCTCATATGTGCTTAGGAAAATAACATTGACGGAACTACCATTATCAACCAACATTCTCCCTAATCCATTCCTTGCCACTATTGCTCTCATGACCACGGCATCGCAGTGGGGGTAGTGAACTCCCGCCATGTCTTCCTCTGTGAAAGAGATAAGATCTACCTTTCCAGACCCCGACGGCCGACTGTTGATGAGCCAATTGGTCATCAATGTTCCTTCTGCTTCTTTGGCATAACTTTTTTTTGCGTTACGCGTTTGCCCTCCAATGTATGGACCTCCATAAATGGTGTCTATTTCACGGATGGGAGCCTTCTCAGGACCCTTTATCAACCGAGGCCCTTGGCCTCCCGGTGGTTGAGGTTGTCTTGCAAGGCTTCTGGAGTTGCGCCTTTGCTGTCCTGAGTCAGATGGCTTTTCCGTCCCATTGCTGGGCGCGCCTGTCATTGTATAATGGTCAACGTCCCCTCATTGGAGATTGGCCTCCCCGCCTGGGATTTCTCCCACGCCTCTGTCCCTGATTGGCTTCCCTTCTATTGGCCAAATTTTCTACTTCACGACATTTCTCAGTGCTATGTCCATAGCTCCGGTGGACGCAGCAATACTTCGAATGAGCCATCGGAGGAGGAGGAATCACTGCGGGTGCACTGGTCCCGGCTTCATAACAGGTGGACGGGGACATGCCATAGTTGTAAAATCCGACCGTCAGGACAGAAGCCATTGGAGCATTATAAGGGAGGAGCATGCCCTCTTGTGCAGAGGCCACATAACTCAACCCGACATTTGGGTTGGATGGGTAGTTTCTCTGTCGCGGATTGTGTTGGAGAGTAGGTCTACTGGGGTTCTGGACATACCCGGCTCTGGATGCTGGGTTGGCTCTCAATCCGCCTCGATTCCTATAGAGGATCATGTTCTCGTTGGTTATTTCCTCAGTGATCATCTCCACTAGTTGGTCAAAGGTGGCCGGGTTCTTGTTGCGAACATCCCTCCAGAACGGAAGGTTCATGTCTAGTCCTGCCTTTAGGGCAGACAAGGCCTCGGCGTCTGTTATTCTTTCACAGAACAACATCTCTTCATTGAAGCGGCCCAGGTAACTCTGTAATGGCTCGCTTGGAGCCTGCCTTACGTCATGGAGGCGTTGGACTGGGGCCGATACAGGTTTTTGCGATGAGAAGTAATTTATAAACGTCTTTTTCAGCTCTGGCCAGCTGGAGATGCTTCCCGCGACTAGTTTATTGTACCATCGCTTCGCTTCTCCCGCCAAAGTGAGATGGAAAGCTCTACACTTCAGGGCCGGGGTAGCCCCTCTGAGGCTCATTTCTGTCTTATACGTGTTTACGTGGTCCAAAAGATCACCTATGCCAGTGTAGGGGGCAATCTTGGGCACGCGAAACTCGAGGGGGACGGACACGTTTTGGATCCCGATCGAAAATAGGAGGTTCTCGTCGTCGTCTATCTCATACGATCTTGTCGGCCCCGAGTCTTCCCCCCCCCCCCCCCTAAACGTTTGCTTCTGGGGGGTATTGTGGGAGGCGCGGTCCCTATTGCTCTTCTCTGTAGTGTTGGGGCTGCGGGTGTGTCGCCTGTTGGAAACCCGATTCTCTCTTGGCCTCTGCCTCTCTTGCCCCCCTTTCCCGCCTATTTCTATGGAGACTCTGGGGTTGTTCTCTTCTCGGTTCATTTTCCCGAGGCCATTCCCTGTTTCTGAGTTCGCCCAGCCTTTCGAATACGTTGGCGGACATCGTTGGTTGGGGCCTCCTACCGGTGACTGGGGGGTTGGCTGCTTCCACGTGTGTCGCAACGCGTGAAGCTTCTCCCCGGATTGGGGGTCACGGGGGTGACCACTATCGACTTCTTGCTCCTCATCTGGATCGGGCGAACCCGATTCTTGATGGCGGTTCCCACCTTGACCTTGCATCATTTGGATATATCCTTGCATTTAGGCCTGGTGTTGGGCCAGTTGTCTCACACTGGCGGCCATCGTCCTCATCTCTCGCTCTAGGGTGGTGGGGGGTCTTCTCCCACACCTCCTCCGAGGAGCCTCTTCAGCCCTTGCTCCCGCCATGGTTTCTCCGTCTGTTGTGGGCCTGGTTCTCCTCGGATTTTCGTCTTCGTTGCTTCCGCTCATTTTGTGGGCCGGTTAATCTCTTGCTCAGGGAGATTCTTTTGTTCAAGGGAGCTAAAGCTATTTTGTTACAGACTTTCCACAGACGGCGCCAATCTGTTGACCTCCAAAAACGACTGCCAACAGGAACCCCACGCTTCCTCTTCCTACGTGTCTTTCCCTTCTTACGTGGATTGCCATGTGGTTTAATCAACCACGTAGATAAGTCTACGACCGGGTGGAAGTATAACGATAGATAAAGAGAGAGACACTATGATAGAGGTAATAGCTTGAGGGCCTCAGACTAACGATTTCTCAAGTGGTTTCAACACTTGAATAATAATTAGCATAGAGGACTTGATATTTCTTGTGAGAGTAATATTTTTAACATCCCTTTCTTGTGAAAATGAGCTTAGTATTTATAGGCAAATTCTACAAGAATGATCCCCTTCGATGTGCTACACGTAGTTCCATCTGAAGGGTTCTTGAGTCACATCTTTGGTGCACGTCATTAGCATTAATGAGAAAGCCGCTTTCAGCAGTAAACTAAGGGGCTATGATTGTGACAAGCCGCCTTGATAGGCAGTCCCATCAGTCTTGTCAAGATTAAACTATAGGTTTGGTGGGGAAGGCTTCTTGAGCACGCAACCATGGTTGGTTATTCAAGCTCCTCAGCCCCAGCAGCCTCAGTAATCTACCCCCTCGGCCTAGACCGCCTCGGAGAGGGGTCAAGTCAAGGCATATTGATTTTGACCATGCTTACATGGGGCTTGAGTAGGATAATCTTGCCCACGTGGATTGTCTGGTAGGATCGGTGCGTAACACTTTCCTTTTTTTTTTTTTTTTTCCTTTTAAAGAATAATGGAGCATGTCCCTTTATTGACAATTTTGATTTTTCAGACTCTGCTGCGTTCATATAATTGAAGTTTTGAACTGTGCCTCTATCTAATTGGTTATTCTTTCTTATGGTTAAAAATTGAAGATCTATCCACGAATTATTGATTTATTTGTCCTAATTTTTTTATATATCGATAAATAATAGATAGGAAGTGAAGAGGCCCACAAGAAATAGACCAAAGACCACGTTTCAAACCCAACTCGCCTACCACTAGGCTAGCAAGTGAAACCTTGGGATCTTTATCGATCCTTGGATGGATGTAATGAAATGTGCAGTTGAAAGTTGTAATGCGTAGTTACAAGCTTTAGTGATTTTTTGGTGTGCTGACAGCAATTTGGCCTATAAGGGAACACAAATTTGCAGCTTGCCTGCTGTTCTGAAAGCATAAAAAAGTGTTTATATCTTCAGGAATTTTCATGTATAAAGCTGCTTTTATGTTGTTCTGGCAAAACCGATGAGGCCCAAGGCACCCTAAAAGCATGTTTGGCTAAACTTAAAATAAATAAAAGTTACCTTTTAATTAATTTTTTATTTCCAAACATATTTACACAAGTTACATTTTTTCTTTATTTTTTTAATTAAAAAGTGCCCGTTATTTCGAAGTAACTTTCTTATTGAGATTTTCCTTTTGGTTCTTGAAAACGCCCTTCCTTCTTTTTTAAAAAGTGACCATTGTTTCAATGTAACTTTTTTTTTTAAAAAAAAAAGTGCCCGTTATTTCCAAGTGTACTTTCTGTGTGAGAAATCTGGACACAATATAAGAATTTTGGCATGAAGACAGTCTATGACATTAGTTCATCCGAGCTTATTGGTATATAGAGTGGAGTACGACGTGAAATGAACTAGCTGGTATATGCGCTTTTTCATCTCTTATGAGCTTGACTAATGTGTTTTGGCTTTGTCCCTTTGAGGACATCGGTTAAAATTAGGATGAACAGTGTTTGGTTTCATTGTTAGTGCAAAGTTATTTCTTTCCTTTAATAATCCCCCCATCCTTAGCTGTTATCTTTCTGTATTTTTATAGACATGTTAGTACATTATATTATTAAACTCTTGATGTCCCACACACAAGAAAAGATTGTCGCATTTTCAGATAATGTCCACTATGACTTTCTACTTAAATTATCTCTACATTGGATTACATGTCAGCATCACTAGTTTTTAGGTGGTTCATTCAAATGGACACTATCCTTAAATTCTCTTACATCACATATTTATAATTCTTTGGGAACTCAGATCACATTTATTTGAAATGATTAGTTAGTTGACCAATGCTAGCACTGTCTCAAACAATTCTAAGATTTTGGCATTTTTTTTTAATGAACTTATAGCAATCGGAAGGAATTTTATTGTTAGATAGAGTTCACGACAATATTAAGCAATAGAAACTAAGGGAAGAACACGAACTCTACTAATATTGGCATTTGGAAGTACGAGCTGAGATTTGTTATTTTTTGTTTGCTTTGCAGAAATTTCACAGAGATCTTCCTCCAACTCCAGTGTTTGCATTTGGTCTATCAAGGGATACTGCAACAATTCCTGGTCCCACAATTGAAACCCTTCATGGAATTGACACTTATATAACATGGAAAAATTATCTCCCCTCAAAGCACATACTGCCCTGGGATCCAACCATTCCAACTGCCATACCATCCACTAAAAAGGGCATTCCTACGGTGGTGCACCTCCACGGAGGCATTGATGAACCTAAGAGCGATGGACTCTCGACCTCGTGGTTCACCGCCAAATTCAAAGAAAGGGGACCCACTTGGACGAAGAAAAAGTATCACTACCACAATTTTCAGCATCCAGGGACCCTATGGTACCATGATCATGCCATGGGGCTAACTAGAGTCAACCTTTTGGCTGGCTTGTTAGGTGCCTACATCATCCGGGATCCCAATGTGGAGGCACCTCTTAGATTGCCATATGATGAAGAATTTGATCGTCCATTGGTTGTATTTGATCGGAGCTTTCGCACTGATGGTTCGATATACATGAATTCGACAGGAAATAATCCTTCAATACATCCACAATGGCGACCAGAGTATTTTGGTGATGCAATTATAGTCAATGGAAAGGCGTGGCCCCGTATGATCGTGCGGCGGAGAAAATACAGGTTCAGAATTATTAATGCTAGCAATGCCAGGTTTTTCAAATTCTATTTTGCCAGTGGTTTAGGATTTATCCACCTGGCATCTGACTCAGCATACAACGGAAGACCAGTAATGGTCAACGACATTCTTTTGGCCCCATCAGAAATTGCTGACGTGGTCATTGACTTCTCGAAATCAAAGTCTGATTCAGATATTTTGGCTAATGATGCATCATATCCATATCCTTCTGGTGATACTGTCAATGAAGCCAATAGCAAAATCATGAAATTTATCATAAAACCACACCATGAGTTGGACACATCAAGAATTCCAAGTAAATTGATCAATTATCCATCCCCAAATTTATCTAGTGTGTCACTCACACGGTACATCGCCTTGTACGAGTACACGAGCAAGATTGACAAACCTATAAATTTGTACATCAATGGAAAGCCATATGAAGCACCAGTGACCGAGACACCAAAGGTTGGGGCCACAGAGATTTGGAATGTAATCAATCTTACGGAGGATAATCACCCATTGCATATTCATCTAGGGCTTTTTGTGGCCTTGGATCAAACAAAATTGCTGAACATTGATGAATTTAAAGAATGTATGTTGAAGTTCAACGATGCTATCAAGTGCCACGTTGGCAAGTATGCACGTGGAAAGAGGATAGAGGTACCTGCCCATGAGAAGGGATGGAAAAATGTTTACAAGTTGATGCCTGGATATGTTACAAGAATACTAGTACGGTTTTCTTACATTCATTCAAATGAATCATATCCGTTTGATGCAACTGCAGAGCCTGGCTACGTCTATCATTGCCATGTGAGTAATTTTCCTGTCCTAAATTTGCATCTTCACACGTTAAAATTTTAATTCCACTTTATTATCCAACACTTGTCTAATTTGTATATGACTTAGTGATATTCTTTTTACATCATTTTGAATAATAGTACACAGAGAAATCAATATTCTGCCCTTTTTGTAGAATTTTGAACCCCATTACATGTCTGAATCTTAAGAAAGAGAACTGCTCAAATCAGATCACCTCAAGGGCATGGTTTGGTCCAGAAGCATCCAAAGACTCGTCGTGGTGTCATGTTTTTCATTGCATCATTAGCTTTTTACCATATTTTTTCGGTCACCAAAATTATCTGCTGTTTAACGTACTACATAAATTTGGCCATCCCATAAAACTCAAAACATCTCTCCAATTCATGGGTCATTCTTTCCAACACACAATAAGAATAAAGAAATGATTAATCACTGATCATCCATGTACTTAATATATCCTTACCACCATTGGATTAGGTGAGAATCCCTTGTATTATCTATTCAAGAGCATATTATGCATTCAATTCTTATCAAGTGTATGTGAGCTTGAAATTTTTCGAATACCTTTTTACTTTCTTGTCACTCTATAAAGTTAGCTTCTTGATTATTTCATTATTAAAGGTGATATTCTGATTTTTTATTTTTTATTTTTTTGATATTACTACTGTTATTAGTTATATCCGGATGAACATTCATATAATTCATTTTGTCATGCGCAGATCTTAGATCACGAGGACAATGTGATGATGAGGCCACTGAAATTCATCAAATAGAGGTAAAGAGTTCACCCAGCTGATTGAAACTCTTCATATATATTAAGCACGCTTTTTGTAAGAAGTGAAATTCATATTCTTTGATTCTTGCAACTCTAGATGTTTTAACTGTACCTCTATGCAGGTTTAACTCCACGGTTGAAGAACAAAAGGGAGGGTGCTTTACATGGACGATGCCTTAAAATAAGAGGAAGCAAGAATATTACATGCAATGTTGTTTGCTTTTTTCAAGTAATATCCGTGCTGTTGTATTATTATTTTTCAAGTAAGAGAGTTTGTTACCTGCACGTGCTATTTTATAATGTTAGAATTGTGTTTTCAAAGTAACAGACTTTATTACCTTTGCGTGCTGTCACGTTATTATATAATTGAAGTAATAGAGAATGTTACCTGCGATGGAGGGGACGTAAATCTGCAGTTTGATTTGAATTTTCTCTCCCAATTGAATCCACAATTATGCTCTACAATTTTTATGCCATTTCTGTCAGAAAACAAACCGACCCATTTCCGGCGACCATCTCGCAATACCGTCCCTCCATCGTAGGTAAAATTCTTTGTTACTTGAATTGTACGGAAACTCCATCGCCAGAATATGGATGGGATCTGGTTATTGAGTGTGAACCGGCCTGCTTTTTTTTCCCCCCTTTTAAAAGAAACGTGTAGATGAAGATGGAGCATAGAAAGATCAATTTTAGAGTTTTAACTGTTTTGAAGTTTAGTAGGTTTCTATGCTACCATATCCGTTTTTTAGAACATCTCTAATGTTAACTTGAATTGTTTTAAAAAATTTGTCATATAAGAGTATCTTCAGTGCGATAACATGGATTGTTGTACATGTTGAGAATTGAGACCAATTCTTTTATTACCCACAAAATCTTTGTTCAGAGAAAAATAAAGAAACAAAAAAAATATAAAAGATAGAGAAAGATTTATGGAATGTCACAGTTTTCACTATATGAAAAATTGTTACAATCATATAGATTTCACTCACCCAAATCTCCAAGTATCTCAAGAAAAATAATATCTTAAATTATACCACACCCACCAATTTCTAATATTTGAACAACCTACAAAGAGAACAAGAAAAACAATTAGGATGCTAGACTTACAATTTCTTTCTAAAAAAACCTTCAAGTCACACATATAAAAGAGAATAAATCACGTCAATTTATAGTTAACGAATGACTTAATTTTCTTCCAAGTTTAAACTGCCAATGAGTCCAATTGACCTAGATGTCTTCCAAGTTTTGACTACCAAAGTATCCAAGATTAGGAAACTTGTAATTTTAGTTGACCTAGAAGTCTTCCCTTTCAACAATTGGTGCATCTTTTGATTTTGGCAAGTTTTGAGAAAATATCCCAACAATCTCCACCTTGACAAAAAATCAGTCAAAACTTAATCATCTCTTCTGCAGTTCTTCATCTCAATACTTAAAAAATATCGGTATACTTTGACAATCCTAATTCTCAAAACAGAGAATTAATATACTCCACTATATAAGTATAATCACTTAGAATTAACGAATTCTAAGAATTTCATCGACTCATGTTGAATAAAATTGCTAAAATATTATGGTGCAACTCCCTTGTTTGACTTACTTGAAAGTTCATTAGCCATCGACATCAATTCCACCACACACCTTGTATTAATATCAAGCCAATGCCCGTGTACAAACATGTGGACCTACTAGTAGTAACACATCCTCTATCATGGCAACTAGAGCATGCCACGAAAATGTAAATATTTACTCAAGCGACATCATCGTCTCCCATAACAAGAGACATATTGTCCGTATTTGATATCAAGCAGTTAGCCGAGTCTGTTCCATCTTTTGAACAATATTTTCTTACGTGACCAGGTTTTTCAGTATCTTTGTTGGAAATAGGGGCTGGTTTCCTTTTCAAAGTCTTGTGCAGTCTACACTGAATCAAAATATCATTGACTTGTACTTGCCACAAATCAAAATTGATTATTCTGTCAAATTTCTCCACATCATATTTGATAAACATATCTTCTTTGTACGCCAATACTTTAAACGACCTGATGCTCTGATACCATTGTTGGGAATTGAGACCAATTCCTTTATTGTCCACAAGATTTTTGTTCAGAGAAAAATAACGAAACAGAAAAATATAAAAGATAGAGAGATTTATGGATTGTCAAATCTTTCACTATATAAAAAATTGTTACAATTATATAAATTTTACTCACTCAAATTCCCAAGTATCTGAAGAAAAATAATATCCTAAGCTTTACCACACCCACCAATTTATACTATTTGTACAACACACAAAGAGAACAAGAAAAACAATTAGGATGCTAGGCTTACAATTTTTCTCTCAAAAAAACCATCAAGTCACACTTACAAAAGAGAATAAACCACGACAATTTATATTTAATAAATGACATAATTATCTTCCAAGTTTAAAATACTAAGGAGCCCAAGATTTGAAAACTTCTTCAATTTTAGTTGACCTATATGTCTTTCAGGTTTTGATTTCCAAGTTTTGATTACCAAAACTTCCAAGATTAGAAAACTTGTAATTTTAGTCGACCTATAAGTCTTCCCTTTTAACAATTGGTGCATATTTTGATTTTTTCAAGTTTTGAAAAAATATCCGAACAGTACATGTGGCAAAAAAGAGTCGCAGAGAAGAGTATCTTCAATGGGGTTGTAGATTAAAAAAATTGTTGTCCATTAGTGATAAATAAATTATAAAAATTTAAATAAATGATGACTAACACACATTAATCTAATAAAGTTAAATTAAATAAAATAGGATTACCATACATTTTGATCCATTAATTAAAAAAACAAATAGAGAATGTCTAGCACACCGTCAAGTTTGCACTGTGTGATAGATATCCTCAACTTTTTTCTTTACCACATAAGCAATTTGGAGTGATATAACACACTTTTTAGTAGAATTCAATGTTACATTGGAGATGCTCTATGTCAAAAAGATTGTGTCTCAAGAAAATCTTCTAATGCTAATTGATAGGACTCTGTCAAATTTTATGCAACAAAAAAAAAAAGGAAAAAAAAAAAATAGACATTGTCTAAAATATCATCTAAGTTCAAAGACACTGTTAAACACTTAACAAATTATTTGATTTTGTTTCTATTTTTAAAGTATTAAATTTTCATTCTCTTCATCTGTATTTATTTATTTTTATTTTAAGACAGATAAAATACACGTAAGCTGGTATTGAGTTATAGATAGAACTAATGTTCTAAAAAGCGTAAAGCGTGGCTAGGCGTAGAGGCCAAGCTTCAATTTTTTCGGACCTAGGCGAGAGCGAGATAAGGGCAAGACGAGGGCGATGCGTGATGCATAGTTAAGTGTGGAGGTCGAGCTTCAAGTTTAGACGAAGCCTTGGCGAGGTTTATGCGGACTTTTTAGAACAGTAGATAGAACTAATTGAATACTAATTTTAGACTTGTCTATTTATTAGCAATCAATATTACGTAGACTGCAAATCTTTTAAAAAACCTAACACATGGAACATTGGAGATGCTCTTATTCTTATTCTTTTCTGGTTTCCATATTTTTTTTTAGTTATGGTGATTGTATTTTTGGATAATAGTATTTGCCAATATCTTTCATAATCAAGTATTTATGAAAATGAAAGATGGGTAATTGTCAATTTTTCCCTTTATTAAAAAGGGTTAATTAGACAAAATACACTTAAAATCAGTGACTTTTTAAAAATTTAGTATAAAAGATGTTTCCAATATTGTATACATACAAATAATGACAAGTTAAAACTCGTATTAGTTTAGTTTAAATTTGGAATAATTTCATATTTGGTCTTTAATCTTTCAAAATCATTGGGGATATGCTCATAACCTAAAAAAATAGAACTACACATTCCCAACGCATGAAAAACTTGGTGTGATAGATCCTTTATGACCAAATTGCAATTCTCTTCAAATAAACAGAAAAAATACAGAAAAAAAAAAGAAAAAGAAAAAGAAAACATAATTAAAAACTAATCATATGTATCCCAAAAAATAAAAACTAAAAAATGTACCCTAAAAAAATAAACAATAACAAATAGGTCATCTTCTCCAAAAAGTCCTAAAATTTTATTTGTACCAAATTCGCCTGAAAACACCACAAATTCGTGTTTTTGCATCACTATTAAAAGAATCCCAACGGCAAAAAAAAAAAAAAAAGATATATAATATACATCACGATTTAACTTATATTTTTTCATCTTCCTCAAAGTACATACTGTAAAACATAGACACACACAAATACACACGTACGTGAGGAAGAAGAAGAAAAGAATCTGGACTCACAAGCTGCTGATCAAAAGGCCCAGAAGGAATCTAAAAGAATTGGATTGTTTGGAAACGAGACCAGTAAATATCTTCCTCCATGCGTCGGCAATCCATGCAATCATCCCCCATTTTCTTGCAAATCTGAAATCCATAAGAAAATCAAGAAAAAGAGTTACAGACTGATGTAGAAAAAAGAAAAAGAAGACCAATTTTAGAACTTCAGAATTTTAGAAGAATTGAAGTTCTTACTAGTACGTAGAACTTTAAGTATTGGAGCTTGTCAGTAATTGAAATGAATGGGCCTGATAAGAGATTGAAGAACTTCAAGAATCACGAGGCAGACAGCTCGAGAGTCGAAACTAACAATTACAAGTACTTGTTTGGTAAATTTTTTTTTACAGATTATAGAAGTCGCTGGTCCGCCGCCAATGGTTTTTTTCCCGGTTGGATTCCGAGAAAATGGGTGGTTTTTTTTGTTGGTGAGTCTGTGGTGTTTTCCAATGAATTTGATACAAATAAAATTTTAGGACTTTTTGTAGAAGATGACCTATTTGTTACTTTTTATTTTTATTTTTGTACATTTTTTACTTTTTATTTTTTGAAGTACATATGGTTAGTTTTCAATTATGTTTTTATTTTTTTTTATTTTTTTTGTTTATTTAAAGGAAATGACAAATTGGTCATAAACGACATACCACGCTAAGTTTTTCATACGTTGGGGATGTGTGATGCTATTTTTTTATGTTAGGGGCATATCTCCAACGATTTTAAAAGGTTGGAAACCAAATATGCAATTATCCTTTCAAATTTTGAATTTTTTTTTTCATACAACAATTTTGCTTAAGCTTATAATATGCTTGTAATTTGGATATGAATTAAGGTTCTTAATTCGCATAGGACTAGTATGTCAATTTGACTTCTATGGATGATATATTATAGAAATTAGACTGATTCGAAATATATATGTCTACTTTGTAAACTATGAGCACTTGCAAGATGGACAACATTTCGGATTAAAGGGATTAGATTGGACGATTAGATGAAGGTTATTCATAAAACAATTTGGAGAAGAAAAAAATTCCTATTTAATCTTGAAGAGTAACTTTAACTTAAACAAGAATTCTATCATGACAATACTGATGTAAAATTATAGATAATGATGAATGACTATTTAGTTATATCTAGATGTTTATGTAGTTATCTACTTACTTCAGAAGAGTGTATTCTAATCATGTTGTAACTCCCTTTGGAACCCTATAAATAAGGGTCAATGTTATAATAAATTTACACACATGAGTTTTGACTCTCTCTAATCCCTTCTCTTTTCTCGCTACTTTTCTAGTTTCATAATACGTTATCAGCACGAACAAGCTCACCCAAAATAGAGAGAAAATCTGAGTGCAATAGTTTAGAAAATTCGCAGAATCTGGACAGACTATGTAGTTGTGATAAAATTTTATTATCTCAATATCCGTGGTCCGATCATTGTGAAATTTGAGTAGTAATTTCAAAACTCATTGTTCTTAAAATCCAACGGTGGAGATCTAGATCAAACGGTTCATTAGTGAGAAATCTCTGTGTGAACAGTATGAATTTTGAATTCGTGGAAGAATTTGGGCAGCCTGCACAGTTATGATCAAACGTTGATATTTTAGCGATCTATGGTCCGATTGTTTTGAAATTTGGACAAAAAATTTCAAAACTTATTGATATTCAAATCCAACGGTTAGAATCAAGATCACATGGTACATCTGGACAAAAAGTTAGTATTCTCTTTACTATCGTATTTGATTATACATTTTTCTGTATTGATAAATGATAGATAAATATTTCTTGAATACTGTTAATAATAACATATCAATATTTAAAATAATATTGTGTTTATCAATTTATACAAATTAATATTCCAGAATAATATTTCGTTGGTCTTCTAGAAGAAGTACAACTTTATGTTATATTAATATTTCAATAAAATACACTTGTTCCTGAAGAGCATAATTTGTTAGATTTATTATTAAGTTATTGCTCTCGAAGAGCGTAATTTTATAAATCTAATATTTTATAAAAATATTATGATATCACTCTTGAAGAGTAAATTTCTATACAGTTCAATTTTTTAAAATAATTTATTGTTGCTCCTGAAAAAGCACAACGCTACTTTAATATTCTGGCAGAATATAAGAGCATAATTCATAAAATCTAATATTAAGCTATTGTTCCTGAAGAGCAAATTTTTATAAAGTTTAATATATTTAAAATTATTTGTTGTTGCACTTGAAGAAGCACAACATTATATTAATATTCTGGTTTAGTACTTGCTCTCGAAGAGTATAATTGTAAAAGATCTAACTTCTAGTATGAATTTGCTCATGATGAGTAAATCTTTAAATAATAATATGTTGTTACTCATGAAGTAGCATAATATTATGTTAATATTCCAGTCGAATATTATTTGCTCTTGAAGAACGTAATTTTATAAGATATATTATTTTATACAAATATTGTATTAATACTCTTGAAGAAGTATAATATTATGAATATCAATATTTTAAAAGAAAATGATATTATTGTTTCTGAAGAAACAGAAAGTATAGAAAATATTAAAAAAGAATATTGTGTTGTTGCTCTTAAAAAAGTACAACTTTACAATTTCAGAATATTAATGTTGTATAATATTAGAGTGTTGATACACTTGAAGAAGTACTATATTGAACTAGAAGTTCAATGTTCTAAAAAAATTTATTGATTGGCATTACCAGTTAGACCATCCCGGATCAATATGATATGAATTATTAATGAGAATATCTATTGAAAACTAGAAGATTTTTCAATATAATGAATTTTCATGTGATGCTTGTTCTCATTGTATATAAACTAGTAGACCTTTACTAGGTAAAATCGGGAGTGAATTCTCTGCATTTCTGAAAATTATTTAAGGTGATTTATGGGGTTCCATCACCTTCCATGTTGACCATCTATATATTATTTGTATCTAATAGATATATCTACTAGATGATTATATAGTGTTATTATTCGCAACTTGAAATTTGCGAGATTACTTGCTCAAATTTTAAATTATAAGCATAATTTTCAGATTATACAATCAAGACGGTGATGTGTCTTGTCAATACTAGTGAGTCTAAATTTTAAACTTTTAATAAATATTAGTTGAGATGATGTTAAATGGTTTAGCAATATTGTTTTTCAACGCCTCCAATTAAATTCTAAATCATTACTATTAAGAACAAAGCGCTTTCCATTTTTGTTTAAGGAATACTATTTTATATGTAGAAATATTTATACGCATCATGCCAACATCAAAGTTACCCCCGCTATAGTTGGCTTATGGTCAGAGCTTAATATTATCCATCTAATGATTTTTGATAGTGCAATATATGTACAATCGGTCCACCATAGTGCACTGAGATGGGCATTAAAAAAAATGTAGAGAATACATGTTTAGTTTGGACATTATAAAATATCTTAAGTCCTAACGAGTGATATTTTATAATACAGTCTTTTGAATGTCATTTTGATAAGACAGTTTTCTCAACATTAGGGGAGAGAAATTAAGTAGCTGGAAAGAATACATGAAAATGCAGTATATTATATTTTATAGATCCTTGCACAAGAGAATATGAACCAGAAGTTCAACAAATAACTCATTTGTAAGTTATACAATTGACAGATGCATTTATTGACCAAAGAAATTAAATCAAATCTCATATACCAGCTCTAAATGCTCCAATTTATATTAGCGTCCTTGAAGGACAATCCATTAATATTATATCAGATAAATTAATGACACGCCTAAAGCGTGGTGACATTTGATTCCAAAAAATTCTCAAATAAAAAATGGAGCCAATTATAAAGATGGTCCTATTGAGGAGGTGTATACTCTTGGAGAGTATATAGACATAACTAATTATAAACCCCAGAAGAGGTTCAACTAGCTGAAATAATAAAACGAAAAGATCTCGTTAAATTATGTCGTTATGAGAAAGAAATGGATTCAAAAATAAATGTTGTTAACAACACTTTTGTATATAAAGAAGCGCTTCATATTATAAAAGGTAGTGAGAATATTGAAAGAAATTTGTCAAAGAATTAATTGGCCAAATAAAAGGATGTAATCCAAGTAAATTGAACTGACTAGAAAAACCTAAAGTTTCCAGACCTATAGTCGGAGCACCTAAAGATGTATATTTATGCGAAAAGGAAATGAGAAAATTAAGTCGTAACATGTAATAAACGACTTTTAACATTATGAATTTCGCAAAGGCTTATGTAAAGAAATCATAAGTTGATATCTTGTTAGTCTGTCAATGCATGACATATATGTATATAATGAATATTGTTATAACCATATCATCTGGTATGATTAATAAAACAATGTATATAAATCCCTAGAGGATTTAGTATGCCTGAAGCATATAGTTCAACTTTTCGAGAATTTAATTGATCAAAGTACAGACCAAAAGTGATATTATAATGAGGGAGAGTAAATACGCGTTGTACTATTTTCCTTGACCAAGGTTTTGTCCCATTGGATTTTCCTGGCAAGGTTTTTAATGAGACAACTTTAATAGCGTACTAAAGAATTATGTACTCTTTTTTCTTCACTAGAATTTTTGCCCACCGAGTTTTTTATAGTAAGGTTTTAATGAGGCATATTCTTTCTGTAAATAATATACAATTGAAAGTGGTATAAATATTATAGTTATGGATGTCCATAACCTATAAAATATTTTTCTATCATCATAACCCTGTGGTTATACTCCCGTATATTATAAATTGTATATGAGACCCATGAAGGGAACAACAACAAGATCTACTTTTAATATAATTGCATCAGACCATCATGCTGATTACAGTCAACTAGAGATAATGTATGAAGATGATATTGCTGGAGGTTATAACATGGAGCATATTTCATCAGAATTGTTTTATACAAATTTTAACAAGATGGCGACATTGAAGACATTGACGCACAAGATATAGATAGCTTGATACAAGTTTTTTTTTAATTGATTGAAATCAGTTGGAGTAGATGTACTCTTTTTCCTTCGCTCAGGTTTTGTGCCACTGGGTTTTCATGACAAGGTTTTAATGATGCAGCATTTGAGTACTCCAATTTTTGATAATTTTTTTCTTTCTATTGGTATTTTTGTCCCACTGAGTTTTTGTCAAACAACGAAACAGTTATTGTGTAATAAGTCATTCAAGGGGGAGTATTGTAAAAATTATAGATAATGATGAATTAGTATTTAGTTGTATCTAGATGTCTATGTAGTTATCTACTTACTCCAGAAGAGTGTATTCTAATCATGTTGTAACTCCCTTTGGAACCCTATAAATAAGGGTCAATGTTATAATAAATTTACACACATGAGTTTTGACTTTCTCTAATCCCTTCTCTTTTCTCTCTACTTTTCTAGTTTCACAACAAATACTTATTTATTTACTTGTTTTTAAACTATTTAACTTAGCAGGTGCAATATCTAGTGTTTGACAAACTCGTATGTTTTTGTTATTAACAAACATGTTAAATAAAATTATTTATTTATTATTAAGTATTTATATTATTTAAAGTTTAAAATTTTATTTTATCGTTACAACATAAAAAATATAACTTTATCATAAACTTGATGTTCAAATACATTTATTTAATCGAGCTATTCATTTATTAACTACAAATATTATAGCTCAAATTGTATTCTTCATATTTTAATTCATCGTTTTATTATAAAGAACACATAATGTGTAAATTAATTTTTATTAGTATTTTGAAGTTAAAAAAAATCGATTGGTTCAATATCATAAAATTATATACGTCACTTTGTTATTTATTTAACTTAATTTATATTCAAGTTTTTCAGATCACATAGCAATTACATATATTTAAAGAGCAATTTTTTAAAACCTTTTTCTCTTATAAAAAATTTAATTTACACGATTATAGTGATATATTTAATATATTAAATTAAATATTATTTAATAAATGTACCAGACCCTTTGTACGTTTTGTAAATGTTAATAATCTAGTTACAATTTTCTTTAATTCAAATTTAGGGCATATTTGTCTTTTTATCAAAGAATGATCAACTGCGTACCAAAGTACATAGGTTAGGGACTTCTGTACCAAAAAATAAATGTTGGAGATCATTTCCACACTGAAGACAAATGTTATGTACTATTTGTTCTAATTTTCCTATTTTTTAGCATAACATTTATTTTGTTTGTCACAATTGTCGAGTCAGATTGAATCGACTCTTTTTCTTAACTCCGATCTCTCACTACATTTTATTCTTCGTATGTATTATCACTTAAATAAAAACACCCGATCAACTCAAATTTCTTAAAATTTACAATATAGGCCCTTGAGTAAGTTTAGACGTGCTTATACAAACTTTACTTTTTCCAAATTATTAGTCATTTCATTAGCTAAATCTACTGCTTAAATGCTCAATTATGTTCTATATGTAATTGAAGCCTTGATGCCATTGATTGTAACTGAACGGTTTTTGCTTTCACCTTATGCGATAATGTGTAATCCTAGTACCATATGTCAACCAGATTAATGCAGTGTTCGATTTTAGATTGTAACTCTAAAAGAATGTATTCTATTTAAATTGTAACTTTCATTGGAACTCTATAAATAAAGAGTCGTCGTTATAATAAATTTAAACACTTGCTCTCTCAATCCTCTTATATTTTTCTCTCTTGTTTTCTTATTTTTATAACTTGTTACCAGTACAATAGAGTTCATTCAAAATAGAGAAAATTCAAGAGGAATATTTTAGAAAATTCGCACAATCTGGATAGCCTGTGCATTTGTGATCAAACATTGATATCTTAATATTCCACAGTCCGATCGTTATGAAATTTTGACAGCATATTCAAAACTCATTGTTCTTCAAATCTAACGGTTAATATCAAGATCACACGGTTAATTTGTGAGATATTGCTACGTGAACAGTAGCAAATTTTGAATTGATACTAATTTCAACAAATAACTATTTTCTTATTCCAAGTAAGTTTATTCTTACAAATCTTTGTATTATATTTTTTAAGATTGGATTTACATGATTTGTGAATTTTTTTATCGATTAAATCTTTTATTTTAACAAATTAAATAATTTTAAAGAAGCCAAACTGTGTTGATGTTTTTGAAGAAACATAACACAACTAATATTATAAATATTCATGAAGAATATTTTTTTGGTTATTCTTGAAGAAATCAAAATTTTATACAAATCAATATTATAGAAGAATATTATGTTAGTCCTACAAGTCATTCAAAGGGGAGTGTTGTAAAATTATAGATAATGATGATTTTATCTAGATGTCTATGTAGTTATTTACTCACTACAACAAAGAGGGTCTATAGCGGCGACATATATTGCGACGACAAAAAGTCGCCTCTATTAATTCTACATAATAGCGACGACAAAGAAATGTCGTCGCAATACCAACAAATCCTATAGCGACGACATATGTCGTCTCTATAAAACCTAACTCGTCGCTGTTGTATAGAGGCTATAACGACGTCTTTCTGTGTCGTCGCCACTAAGATTAGGAAAGGGCGGGAACTAATGGCGGCATTTTGGTGCATATATAGCGACGACACATGTCGTCGCAATTGATATGCTGATGATGATGTAAGTCACGTGAATCATGTATTTTCTCGTAAAGTGTGAAGGGGTCTATAGCGACGACATAGGTCGTCGCTATATACCAACATCAATTTAGGCGGGAAATTTGGCGCCCAATTGTTATATATAGCGACGACATATGTCGTCGCTATAACTATTTGGATTAAATTTTGCAAACGCGTGAATAATTACTTTCCTCGAAAAATGGGAATGATTCTATAGCGACGACATATTTCTATAGCGACGACAATGTCGTCGCTATAGACTCTTCTTTATCTTCCTCCCCTGTCCGCATTTCTGTATTACATCTCCGTATTGCATCTACACACACTTCAGAAAATTTCTTCTCCATCTCCGTTTTTTCATCTCCATTTCTTCATAATCATCTCCAATTATTATCAGTACTGTATTTGTAAGAATATAGTATTTTACAAGTATGGATATTGATAAAAGTTGGACAACAATTAGAAATCGCACAAAGTCTGCAGATTTTCGGAACGGTTTGCAAGCATTTATAAACATGGCGAGGCCATACGTTAACGACAGAGGAAGAATTAAATGTCCGTGCAAAAAATGTTTAAACGGTCTTACACATCCATTGGAAATTGTCGAGGCTCACATATTTCGTAATGGTTTTGCAGAGAGTTATGTCACTTGGATATATCATGGCGAGATTGATGTTCGTACTGCGAATGTGTATAGACAGAATGAGCGAGATGGTGTGGAAGATGAGATGATGGATGTAATAGACGACGTAGTTGGTGATGAGCATGCAGGTACAAGCACCGATGGTTACTATGACGAACTGTTTCAGGCTCTCCATTCAGAACTGTACCCGGGAGTTTCATCATTTTCATCTCTAAATTTTTTAGTCAAGTTGATGCATATTAAAGTTATGAACAAATGGACAAACAAGTCTGTCGATGATCTTTTGAAATTGCTGAAGTTAGCATTCCCAAATATGAACCTGGTTGACTCTCACTACGAAGCTAAGAAGCTGATGACGAAGCTTGGTTTGGGTTACAAATCCATTCATGCCTGCAAGAACGACTGTGCACTGTTTTGGGGTGAACATGCTGATAGACAAACTTGCCCGATTTGCCAAGAAAGTCGTTGGGTTCACACTTCTGGGAAAGTGAACGGGAAGAATGTTCCGCATAAGGTGTTGCGATATTTTTCCTTGGCCCCCAGACTAAAACGTATGTTCACGACGAAGGATACTGCAAAACTTATGAGGTGGCACAGTATAGGAAGGTCTAGGGTCGATGATGAAATGCAACATCCCGTTGATGGAAAGGCATGGCGGGATTTTGACTTGAAACATCCGATGTTCGCAAGTGAGATCAGGAATGTCAGGTTAGGTTTGGCCGCAGACGGATTCAATCCATTCGGTGACATGAGTCTGTCGTACAGCATGTGGCCAGTAGTTGTAACAGTTTACAACTTGCCACCCTGGTTATGCATGAAGCCCGAATATCTCATGCTTACTCTATTGATACCTGGTCCTAAAGCACCAGGTAAGGACATTGATGTATTTTTATTACCATTAGAGGATGAGTTGAAGGAATTGTGGGCCGATGGGATTGACACAGGAGACGGTGGAACCAACAGCAAGTCGCAGCTTTGTTGTGGACTGTTAACGATTTCCCAGCGAGAAGTAGTTTGTCCGGTTGGAGTGGTCAGGGGTACAAGACATGTCCGACGTGCAACGAGGATACTCCTTCAGTCCGTGTCATAGGTAAGACAGCTTATGTGGGTCATCGTCGGTTCCTGCCATCCAGGCATCATTTTCGGAGCAATTTAGACTTCGATGGGAGGACAGATAGGCGACCACCTCGGCGTCGGTTAACGCCTACAGACATTTTAGCACAGTTAAGTCGTGTCAGATATAGAAGTCCAGGAAAGCACCCAAATTACGGTGGCGCTACAATTCGGAGAAGTGATGACGAGCTCAATTGGAGAAAAAAGAGCATTTTCTATGAGTTGCCGTATTGGACTTCTACCGAGCTCAAACATAACATCGATGTCATGCACGTAGAGAAGAATGTTTGTGATAGCTTGCTCGGCATAATTATGGACGATCCATTCAAATCAAAAGACACAGTCAATGCGAGGCGCGATCTAATGCAATTAGGGATCAAAAGGGAGTTGCACTTGTATCAGAACGGGAATAAGTGGATGAAGCCTGCCGCATGTTACACCATGTCGTCTTCAAATCGTAAGAAATTTTGTCAATTTATCCGATCGGTTGAGTTTCCAGATGGCTTCGCTTCTAATCTTCAAAAGAATATTGCTCCAAATGACAGCCGTATTGTCGGGTTGAAGTCACATGATTGCCATATTATCATGCAACGGTTATTACCAGTCGGATGTCGGGCGTTCTTGAATAAAACAATTTCCACGGTCATTATTGAACTGTGCACGTTCTTCAGAAAGCTTTGTGCAAGAACACTAAAGGTTAGCGACATGATAGCTTCCCACGATCACCTTGTACTCATTCTCTGTAAGTTGGAAAGGATATTTCCGCCAGCCTTCTTCAACATCATGATTCACCTCGTAATGCATTTACCAGAAGAGGCAATCCTTGGAGGTCCGGTGCACATGAGATGGATGTATCCATTCGAGCGATACCTGAAGAAATTGAAGGGCTACGTCAGAAATCGAGCTCGGCCCGAGGGATCAATAGCTGAAGGGTATGTTGTGGACGAGGCATTGACCTTTTGTTCGAGGTACTTCCAGGACAGAGGGACAAGGTTCGATCGACCAGATAGAAACGAGGATGCTACTGTTCCACAGACACAACTTTCTATTTTTCAGTCGCAGTGTCACCCACTTGGAAAGCAGTCACCAACGACGTTTCCTACTCAAGTTCGAAATCAAGCAATTTTTTACATCCTGAACAACCGTTATGAAGTTGAGCCATTCTTGCAGTAAGACGGCGTTAATTCTTGATTAGTATGCTTTTATCTCGAATTAACTTTATCATTTGAAACGAACTAATGAACGTTGATCTTCAATACCTTGTTCAGGGAACATAGGCAGGAACTACTGAACAGTGGCTGTCCAAACATCGAAGTAGTGCACAGAAGAGACTTTCACGGTTGGTTCTACAGAAAGGTAAACGAACATCGACTAAATAAAATTGCAAGTTTTCAACATACTTGCTTTCAATAACTGAGAATAATTCTTGTCATGCAGCTATATGCAATGCGCCAAAGCCACAACCATCAAGTTTCTCATGAGTTATTTGCGTTGGCCAGTGGATGTTACCAGCAGGTTATGTCATACACGGCTTGTGTTGTCAAAGGAGTTCGGTTCGTGACATATGATCGTGATATTCGAAGAAAAACTCAAAATAGTGGTGTGTCCGTCCCAGGGACTGGGGGTGAGGTTTACTATGGGCAGCTGCAAGATATACTGGAGCTACAATATGGATCGAAACTTTCAGTCTATCTGTTCCGATGCAAGTGGTTTAGGTGTGATGGGAGACGGATGGTAACTGAGAATAACGTTACCAGTATTGCCATCAGTGCAGAGGCGTTCAAGGATGATCAGTTCATACTTGCTAGCCAAGCACAACAAGTGTTCTACATTGAAGATCCATCTCGTGGTCCGAACTGGCGAGTAGTACAAATTGTCCATCATAGGAGCACGTGGGACACAGTGGGAGCTAACATCACAGAGATTGACCTGCTCCACAATAACTACTCTTCCGGTTTATCTCTAGTCGTTGATCTTGGCAACATAGAGCATGTATCCTTGCACCGCGATGATGATGAAGCTGATGAGATCGATGCATCGGTTATCAGGAGAGCCTCGTTAGATAGTGCAGGAGAAACTTCGTTTATAAACGACGATGATGTTGAAGACGATACAAATGCAGAATACGAAGATGAAGAAACATCGAGTGAAATCAATGAGGACGTCAGTGACGATGACGTAGATCAATCGTATCATGATAGTGAATCAGATTGAAATGTTATTGTGCATCACTAAATTTGTAATGAAATTACTTTAAAAAAACGCATGTTCAAATTGTTGTTACTGTTTTCGGCTTGAATGTTTGTCATTCATTCATCGGTTCATTGGTATTGGTCAAAATGCGAGTTGAAGGACTTAAGTTGCAAATAAAATTTAACGAAATTGAAATAAAAGAAAAATTAAGAGGACTCAAATGAAAAATGTTTAAAATTGAATGACCCAAATAAATATGAAAACATAAAAATTAAATATTAAATATTAAATACTAAAATTATATAATAATAATTATTATTGATAATATTAAATATTAAAAATAATTGATAATATTAAATATTAAAATATTAAATACTAAAAATTATTATTCATAATATTAAATCTCATTAAATATGAAATATTAAAAATTAAAAATTAAAAATTCAATATTAAATACTAATAATTTATAATTGATATTATTAAATATCAATAAATATGAAAACATAAAAATTAAATATTAAAATATTAAATACTAAACATTATTATTCATAATATTAAATCTCATTAAATATTAAATATTAAAAATTCAAAATTCAAAATTCAAAATTAAATACTAATAATTTTTATTGATATTATTAAATCTCAATTAATATTAAATATTAAAAATTCAAAATTATATAATAATAATTATTATTGATAATATTAAATATTAAAAATAATTGATAATATTAAATAAGAAAATATTAAATACTAAAAATTATTATTCATAATATTAAATCTCATTAAATATGAAATATTAAAAACTAAAAATTAAAAATTAAAAATTCAATATTAAATACTAATAATTTATAATTGATATTATTAAATATCAATAAATATGAAAACATAAAAATTAAATATTAAATATTAAATACTAAAAATTATTATTCATAATATTAAATCTCATTAAATATGAAATATTAAAAATTCAAAATTCAAAATTCAAAATTAAATACTAATAATTTTTATTGATATTATTAAATCTCAATTAATATTAAATATTAAAAATTAAAAATTATATAATAATAATAATTATTATTGATAATATTAAATATTAAAAATAATTGATAATATTAAATAAGAAATTTTTTTCATAATATTAAAAAGCGGGAAAATTAATAAGTATAAAAATTATTGCAATTAAAATATCCCCTTCAAAGGAGAAAGCAACATTTAATTTTCTGTAATGTATTGTCAATAGCGACGACATATGTCGTCGCTATTGTGCTGAAAATTGGGCGCCACCTTTAAGGCGCGTGTTCAAAAAAGCTGAAAACATGTCGTCTCTATAGGTCTATATAGCGACGACATATGTCGTCGCTATTCAGTTAGACCTTTTAATTCACACAAAACATTCTTATTTTCCATTTCTGCCAAATTTTTTGCTTCTTCCGTTCCTGCTGTCGCTCCGCCGCCGTCTGCCGTGCGCCGCCGTCTTCCTCTCTCTCAGAATCGTCCAAAGGTAAGCTCTCTCTCTCTCAATCGCTCTATCTCACTTTAAGTCATATAGCAATGCAAAAATACACATTATTCTCTGATTTGTCTGAAACGAGATTTTCTTTTTCTTTCTTTTTCTTTTTCTTGGGCAGATTGAATTTTTTTGGTTGTTGATTCAAGCTAAATCGACGAGTTCTTAAGGTAAGTTTGCTGAATGTTAAGACCCGACTTTAATTTATGTGGAAGCAATATCTCTTTTTTCATATTTATTTTGCATTATATTAGAATGCTCTCTATATTAGATTGTGTATGAACGGCTGTGTATGTGTATTTTTTGGGATGTTAGTGAATTTGTTAGAAATTGAGTTGGATGAAAACAGTGAGGGTTCAATCTTTGATGTTTGTGAAATTCGCTTTGCGAATATGTATATAGGTGTATGGACTGGTGCATATGTGTATTTTTGTTTTGGGATGTTAGTGAATTTGTTAAGAAATGAGTTGGAACAATGACTTGAACAAGTGAGGTATAATATTTACTTGAAGGTTCAATCTTTAATATTTATGAACTCTGCTTTGTGAATATGTGTGTGTGTGTGTGTGTGTGTGTGTGTGTGTGTGTGTTTTCTGGGATGTTGGTGAATTTGTTAAGAATTGAGTTGGATAAACAACGAGTTCATAAGCTAAGGTGCAATGTTTACTCGCAGGTTCAATCTTTGTTATTTGTGAAGTTCGCTTGTGAATATGTAGATATGTATATACCAATGTTTAAAAAAGCTTAATTGGGTACAAGGCATTTACCTTAGTAGTAAGCCTCGAGGTACACCAGTAAATTAATTCAAAAGAATATAAAATTACGAAAATATGCACACAAAAAAAACATAAACAAATCAATAAAATAGAAAACATTAAGTTCTCAAAATATTAATCATGTAATAAAATGATAATCTATTACTAGAAATAGAAACAACTCAAAATCTCTCATATATCATTACTAATATGATCTTTAAGGGAATCGTCAACATCATCATCATAATGGTGTATTGTTCTTCCCATTTTTCTTTCGTGTAGGTAGAAAAAAGAAAATAAACGAACCCATGAAACATTTAGGTTATAAAGATGTAGCTCTAAAATCTAAGGCAAGTAACTAACTGTGTGGAAAATGTAAGACAAATGGGTGAACACCCAGTTGTCTTGGCTAAGCTGCACTAAGTCGAGGCATAAGCCTCAATAAATCGAGGATAAGCCTCACAAATAGCACTTGAACTACATGGAGTTGAGGCCTTTTATGAATGGCTCATGTGCGGCGGGAATCGATGCATAAGCATCAATTATGTTTTTTAAACCATGGTATATATGTGTATAGTCTGTTGCAAAATAAATTCAAAATTTAGGGACTTATTTGCAATAAAAGTAATTTTAGGGACCAATTTATAATAAAATATAATCAAGTCAAATTTTTCCATAGTCACAAAAGTTAGGGACTCATTTGTAATTTTACAGTAAGTTTAGGGACCAATTTATAATAAAATATAATAAAGTCAAATTTTCTCATAAATTCAAAGTTTAGGGACTTATTTGAAATTAAAGTAAGTTTAGGGACCAATTTATAATAAAATATAATAAAGTCAAATTTTTCCATAAATTCAAAATTTAGGGACTTATTTGCAATAAAATAAGTTTAGGGACCAATTTATAATAAAATATAATCAAGTCAAATTTTTCCATAAATTCAAAATTTAGGGACTTATTTGCAATTTTACAGTAAGTTTAGGGACCAATTTATAATAAAATAAAATAAAGTCAAATTTTCTCATAAATTCAAAGTTTAGGGACTTATTTGAAATTAAAGTAAGTTTAGGGACCAATTTATAATAAAATATAATAAAGTCAAATTGTCCCATAAATTCAAAATTTAGGGACTTATTTGCAATAAAAGTAATTTTAGGGACCAATTTATAATAAAATATAATCAAGTCAAATTTTTCCATAGTCACAAAAGTTAGGGACTTATTTGCATTTTTACAGTAAGTTTAGGGACCAATTTATAATAAAATATAATAAAGTCAAATTTTCTCATAAATTCAAAGTTTAGGGACTTATTTGAAATTAAAGTAAGTTTAGGGACCAATTTATAATAAAATATAATCAAGTCAAATTTTTCCATAAATTCAAAATTTAGGGACTTATTTGCAATAAAATAAGTTTAGGGACCAATTTATAATAAAATATAATCAAGTCAAAATTTTCCATAAATTCAAAATTTAGGGACTTATTTGCAATTTTACAGTAAGTTTAGGGACCAATTTATAATAAAATATAATAAAGTCAAATTTTCCTATAAATTCAAAGTTTAGGGACTTATTTGAAATTACAGTAAGTATAGGGACCAATTTATAAGAAAATATAATAAAGTCAAATTTTTCCATAAATTCAAAGTTTAGGAATTTATTTGCAATAAAAGTAATTTTAGGGACCAATTTATAATAAAATATAATAAAGTCAAATTTTACCATAAATTCAAAGTTTAGGGACTTATTTGCAATAAAATAAGTTTAGGGACCAATTTATAATAAAATATAATCAAGTCAAATTTTTCCATAAATTCAAAATTTAGGGACTTATTTGCAATTTTACAGTAAGTTTAGGGACCAATTTATAATAAAATATAATAAAGTCAAATTTTCTCATAAATTCAAAGTTTAGAGACTTATTTGAAATTAAAGTAAGTTTAGGGACCAATTTATAATAAAATATAATAAAGTCAAATTTTCTCATAAATTCAAAGTTTAAGGACTTATTTATAATTTTACAGTAAGTCTAAGGACCAATTTATAATTAAATATAATAAAGTCAAATTTTTTCATAAATTCAAAGTTTAGGGACTTATTTATAATTTTACAGTAGTTTAGGGACCAATTTGAAATAAAATATAATTAATTCAAAATTATCCATAATTTTAAAGTAATTTTAGGGACTTATTTGCAATAAAATATGTTTAGGGACCAAATTGAAATAAAATATAATACATACAAATTTTCACATACATTTAAAGCTAGTATGGCTGACGTGATATTCGCAATTATGTCATGTGTTAGTATGGCTGACGTGATGTCGCACGGAGGTGATGGTGCAGGA
This sequence comes from Forsythia viridissima, assembly GCA_030279155.1. Taxonomy (NCBI): domain Eukaryota; kingdom Viridiplantae; phylum Streptophyta; class Magnoliopsida; order Lamiales; family Oleaceae; genus Forsythia; species Forsythia viridissima. The sequence continues at coordinate 39,203,372 of CM059041.1, read as the reverse complement.
GATCCTCTACAGCAGCCATCTCATCGGCTCCCTTCGGCATGCGAGTCTGGTAAGACGTTTCTTTCAAATTGTAATTATTTATTATTTTATACATATCGTTGAAGAAAATCGTATGATCAATACATTTTTCAATTTTTTCATTTTCAGCACCCCCGCCAAAGCGACGGGGTATATCTCGAGGCATCAATCTCGAGATGGTTTGGCAGGCGAATGGGAAGATGCCACTTCCTATCGCGTTCGACAATGTCGAACGCACAATGCAGCCGATCGGGAATAACGCGAAGTATTTCACGCGCTTGGTTGGGAACCAAGTGAGATTCACCGTGCCCCCGTGCTACCCTTCATGGACAGAGGTTCCAGAGGAGCAGCGGGCACGGTTACGTAGCATTATCGAGGTATGAACGTAAATTAGTTTTGTTATTAGTACACTTCATGAATACTTGTTTTACGACTTGTACACTAACATATTCTTTTTTCACTCTTGCAGAGCTACTTCGATCTGCAGGGCGATCGGTCGCCCGACGAGTACCGAGCAGTATGTGCCGCAGTAGATCGTCTGGCGACCGATCGTTATCGCGATTACAAACTCAAGGCGCATAATCACTTAAAAGCGCATGGACCGAGCCGACCATACGGCGAGATGTCCGCCGAGGACTGGCAGAAGTGCATTGACTTCTTCACCAGTCCTACTTTCGTGGTAAGTATTGTTTATATATTGTTTACGATATGTTATATACTCTTTTAACTAATACATTTTTTGCTAATCAATAATATGTTATACTTTCAGGACCGGTCCTCCAAAAATAAAGCCAATCGGGGTAAGGCTAAATACCCGAGCGTGCAGGGGTCGAAGAGCTTCTCTGCCACGCGTTACGATCAGGTACAACATATAAATTTTCAATATATCTTCACTACATTACGTAAAAATGTATACTAAATTTCACGTTTAAAATTGTCGTAGCGGGACCCCGAGACCCAGAAGTGGCCGGGGATTATTGATTCGTTCCGGACGTTTCACACCTTCCGGGATGGCAATTGGGTCAACCCGCAGGCGGCTGGTGACTATGTGAGAATTTTTAAATTATGTGAATATAATTTTATTTGACATGCATGATATTATTATTTATTATTTATTATTATTTTTTCACTGAACAGGATAAGCTTGTTGAGTTCAGAGAGACTCAACAGACACAAGTCGCCTCCAATAGCGCGTCATTAGACGAGCGTGCTATTGCAAAGGAGGTGCTCGGAGAACGACGAGGTCACGTCCGTGGGGTTGGTCGGGTTCCGAAGGGCACCTCTCACTCGCTCGATTCGACCGCTACATCGTTTGCCCCACAAGGAACTTCCCATCAGTCCTCTGCAGACCCCCAGAATAATGATGTTCGGTTTGCCATGTACGAGGAGCAGCTACGCCAAATGCAGCGTGAAATTGAGCTTTTAAAAAGTAAAATACCAGCTGCGCCTGCGGATGAGGAGGACGGGGACGGGGACGGGGACGACGGTTTAGAGGGTCTGTAGATTTTTTGAATTTTTTATATATTATTTATATTATTTGGAAAAAAAAAAATTTTAAAAAAAATTCAAAACGTTTATAGCGGCGACAATGTCGTCGCTATAGGTAATTACATTATTGAAAAAAAAAATTTTAAAAAAATTCATAACGTTTATGGCGACGACATTGTCGTCTCTATAGGTAAATACATTATTTGTATTAGCGACGCCTTTATCGTCGCTGTAATGGATGAACGTATGGCGACGACACAATGGTCTCTATTAGTTTGTCTATAGCGACGGTGTTTGCGACGACTATGTCGTCCCTATAAGTCCGTTTTCGAGATATGGTCACGACTCTATTGATGCGACAATGTCGTCGCTATAAATACAAATTTATATAGAGACGACGTATAGTCGTCGCTATAACTCTAGAGATACTAACTTGTTGCGGCGACATATTGCGACGACGTTGTCGTCTCTAAAACATTAAAGATACGACTTATGAACATTCAGCGACGACAAATGTCGCCGCTATTTCCGTCATTTCTGGTAGTGACTTACTCCAGAAAAGTGTATTCTACTTAGATTATAACTCCCCTATTGAAACTATATAAATAAGAGTCATTGTTATAATAAATTTACACACGTACTCTCTCAATTCTCTTCTATTTTTCTCTCTTGTTTTCCTACTTTTATAACATTTTTGGATATTTTTCCCTTTAATTCAATTTATGTTCAATAAAAAGTCCCGTGGCTGAAGTACACCACAACCCACTTGAAGTGATCGTGATTTGGCAATCAACGAACGTAGCGACATGTTGAGGATAATCGATTGCCACGTGCTTCATGCAAAATACAAATTCAAACATTATAGATATCTCAATTCACATGGTTTTCTCCTTTTTCATACTTCGACGTAGATTAAGACTCATATCTTTTTATTTTACGAGTATCTATGTGTACAACCCTGTTTTTTCTTTTATCTTTCTATACATACATATATATCATTTAAAAATTTTATACGGACTATTGCAGTTTGCAGCGTAAGTGTTTGATAGAGAAAGATGGATGTACACGAAGATGTGTTGCTGGAAATATTACTTCGATTGCCTCCAAAATCCGTGTTCAAATCCAGGTGTGTGTCAAAGAGATGGAATCAAATCATCAATGATTCTTTCTTTCTTAATAGTTATGCCGAACAAAGAAAAGGGCCTGATGGTGTTGGTCGATTGTTGGCCATAATACGGTGTCCAAATGGCATATCATCACCAATCGAAATCGTACCTCGGTTGGATAACCAAATAGTTACCATCCCAAGAGAACTTGGTGACTTTATTTGTTCCTCTAATGGCCTCATTCTCTGTGTTCGGCTTTCTTCTAATGGTCACTTTTTTTGTCGTCGCAATGACATAACTTACACTGTTTTAAATCCTTTAACAAAAAAGTGGGTTTCCCTACCATCTCCTGCCAATGTAAATCGTAACATATTGATGGGACTGGCCTGCGAAGAAAATACAGCCCCATAACGAATTGATGATTGAAACTTACTCCTCGAAGACCGGGAAGTGGATAGAATCAAAATTTTCACCACAGATTATTTCCGTCTGAGGCCATTTTGTGCTCCGCTTGTGCTTAATGGTATTTTTCATTGGATAGTGTCAGATGTATTCATGGCCATTGTTGTAATATGGTGACCCAAATCAAGTTGTTAGCCCACAGTGATGAATGGCCCAACTCTCTTATTAACCACAATGAGGAAAAGCCCAGCTGAAAGTGCCTAGATAGTTTGGCCCAGAATTGATAAAACACGCTTATGCTGATTGCTGTAAATGCGAGACTAATGCTGAGTTGCTGGTTGCTTGTCATCCGTTGATATTGTGCCGTTGATCTCAACCGTTGGTCTGCCAAATAAATAGGCTTCGTTTGTCATATTCTAGGGCAACTTTCTGTGAGTGCGCAGCTTTCGTTTCGTCTTCTCCGATTCTCTTCTATTCCTTTTTCTTCCTTTTCTGTTGGTGAACCTTTGGTTCTCCTCTGGTGTGTGAAAGGATGTTGCTACAGTAATCGTGAAACGATTACTGTGTTGGTGTCTGCGATTTGTTCTCTAATCTATTGTGTGAGGACTTTTCTTGATATCGGTTAGAGGAGTTTGTAATAGGATGAAATAAGGGCTATTCTGAGTGGTGTGGAGCTGTAACCTTGAATCTTGATCGTTTGTGATCTTTATTAGTGAAAAGAGAGGCCGAATCTACTTTTGTAGAGCCTCAAAGGCAGACGTAAGCACTAACGTGCTGAACTGCCTGTCCTTTCATACGGGACACTCATATCTAGTGTTATCTGTTTTCTTTACTTATATTTCATATATGTTTGTTTCTGTGAATGGCAAAAGTAATGGTAAGTATGTGAACCTGAAAAACCCCAACAAGTGGTATCAGAGCATAAAGGGGAAACTGGTTCTTGTTGCTAAATTTATCTTTCGCCTCTGTTACTGAGACAAATCTCAGAGCTGTAAGTATAATCCTCCATGTGAGTTTCTTTTCTTGAATATGAACTTTGTGTTTTTATAGTTAATACATGAAAAATGTTTTGAGTTCTACTTGCTGCTTGATTTGCTCTCAGTAAATACTGTGAAACTGTTTGTAGTATAGAATATCTGTAAAGTGTACTGATTGAACATCCTTGTTGTCTTAAGTGTAACTCCCTCCCTTGAGGCTTTCTTGATCTCCCCTTGACCTGAGAACCTGATTCTCACGGAATCCTGGGGTGGTCTTGATTATATGTCTCTCCCAAAATCTGTGTGAAAGATCTTGCTTGTGTGTGTATTTGATTAATTGATCCTATTATTTTTCTTGCCTTAGAATAAAATATCCTTTTCTTATTTCCTTGTTTTCTGTAACCTTTGTGGTAAAATTGTGATAAATGGCTACCTCAAGTTTTCATTTAGATCAATTTAATGGAAAAGGAGATTTTGCTATTTGGCAACAAAAAATGAAGGGCATTTTAGTTCAACAAAAAGTGTCCAAGGCCATAAATAAATCTTATCCTGATTCTATGTCTGATGATCAAAAGGTGGAGGCTGATGAATTAGCCTATACCTCTATCATACTTCATTTGTCTGATTCTGTGCTTAGAAAAATTGGTACCCTTGATGATGCTCAATCTTTATGGGAAACTCTTGAATCAACTTATCTTGAAAAATCCCTTCCAAATAAACTGTTTTTATTGGAAAATTCTTTAGTTTTAAAATAGATCCTTCAAAGGATCTTGATGAAAATTTTGACATATTCAATAAGTTGATCCAAGATATTAAGAACTGTGGTGATAAAGGTATTGATGAGTATAAAGCCATTATTTTACTGAACTCAATACCTGAAGCCTATAAAGATGTTAAAAGTGCCATCAAATATGGTAGGGATGATCTGACTGTTGATATGATCATAAATGCTTTAAGAAGTAAGAGTCATGAGTTGAAAAATGATAAGGAAACTAGAAGTAATGGTGAAGGTTTATATGTTAGAGGTAGATCACAGCATAGACAGCCCAATAATCAAGAAAGTAATAATCCCAATGGCCAAGGTCACAAAAAGAAAGGCAAGGGTAAGTCTAGATCTAAATCAAAGGTAAAAGGGAGAAAATGTTACAATTGTAGTAAGTTGGGGCATTATATTAAAGATTGTTATAAATTAAATAACAATTCTCAGAAATATAAAACCCCTGAACAAAGCAATGTTGCTACCACAAGTTCTGACACTCTTGGTGAGCTGTATGTAGTCTTTAATAAAGAAGAGCCTGATATCTATGTGAATTCTGTGTCTCCAACTTATCAATTTGATGAATGGCTGCTTGATTCAGGATGTACTTTTCATATGACACCTAAGCTTGATATGTTCTGTACCTATACTAAAGTGAACTCTGGTAGTGTTGTTATGGGAAATGATGTTGCATGTAAAGTCCATGGAATAGGAAATATAAGAGTTAAATTTGATACTGGTTTTGTTTATCTCTTTGAAAATGTGAGACACATTCCTGACTTGTCCAAAAATCTAATTTCTATTGGCACCCTAGAAGATTCTAATTTTGTTGGAAAGTTTGGTGATGGCTATTTTAAAATATCTAAAGGTGCTCTTCTTGCTATCAAATGATATAAAAGAAATGGCTTGTATTTTACTCAAACTGAAAAATCTTCTTCATGTACTGCTGTGGCTAATTCTATCAATATTGAATCAACTGATCTTTGGCATAAAAGGCTAGCTCACTTAAGTAATAAGGGGCTAAGTATCTTACAAAATCAATGTTGTTTTGGAAAAGATAAAATTTCTGATATTCCTTTATGTGAAACTTGCATCATGGGAAAACAACATAGAGTTCAATTTTATGATGACTTACATAAATCTTCCTCCATACTTGATTATGTGCACTCTGATTTATGGGGTCCATCTAGCACACCTACACATGGAGGGAATAAATATTTTCTGTCTATAATTGATGATTTTTCAAGAAAAGTGTGGATCTATCTTTTGAAAAATAAATCTGAAGTGTTTGATAAGTTCAAAACCTGGAAAACTCTTCTTGAAAATCAAACTGGCAAAACTGTGAAGTTTTTAAGGACAAATAATGACCTTGAATTTTGTAATAAGGCTTTTGATAATTTTTGTAATCAATGTGGGATTAAAAGGCACAAAACTTTACCTTACTCCCCTCAGCAACCAGTTCTGGTCTATCTAAACCTTTCTGGGGTGAAGCTGTTGTTACTGCATGTTATCTTGTAAATAGGTCCCCTTCTGCTGCCTTAAGTGGTAAGACTCCTGAAGAGGTATGGCATGGTAAGCCCACTGACTATTCCAATCTTAGAACTTTTGGATGCACTGCCTATTCTCATCTAAAAGATGATAAACTTGATCCCAGATCTCAAAAGTGTGTGTTCTTAGGTTACCCTGAAGGAACAAAAGGGTATAGACTATGTGTTAGGAGTTTAGGAGGGTTTAAAACCATTGTCAGTAGAGATGTTGTTTTTAAAGAAAATGAGATGACTTGTTTAAAACAATCTACTGAGACCAGTGATGACAGTAACCCCACTCATACAGAAGTTGAGGTGGAGCCTGATAATGTAGTTATCACTCCTACTGATCAAAATCCCACAGATGACCCTCAACCTGTAGTTTCTGATGATGACTCTAACCTTAGTCAGATTAGAGATGAAAGCCAAGATCAGAACCAAAACTTGGTTTCTGATGATTACCTTTTAACTAGAGATAGAAATAAAAGAACAATCAGAGTTCCTTCTAGATTTTCTGATTATGACCTTGCTGCTTTAGCTGTAAATTCTTTTGATGATTTAAGTAATCATGAACCTAAAACTTTTGATGATGCTATGAATGGACACTACAAAAAAAAGGAGAATTAACGACAAATATTTCAACGACAAAACATGATTCGTTGTTAAATATACTTTTTAACGACGAATTGGCAAGTTTTCTTGTTAAAATTTTGTCGCTGAGAACCAATTATGGATTTAGTTGTAAATACGTTATAATGACAAAATAGTCGTTGTTAAATAAATATATTCAACAATTAATTCGATTGTCGTCGTTGAAAATATTATTAAACTGGTTCCATGAATTAGATATTTTCTACGACTATTGTTTTCGTTGTTAAAAAACGTAGTCAACGAAAAAATTCTTTTCGTCGTTGAATGTACTACAAAAATTGGCACAACTTATTTGTGTTCACGTTAAAGAAAATTACCAATAAATATATACCTTCTACGAAAAGAATATCCATTGGTAATAAAATATATTCAACAACAAAATATGTATCATTGTTAAACATATATTTAAAGGTTGGATTGCTAAAGAATTTTGTACTGACAATAATTTCTTTGTCGTTGAAAATATTGAAAATTTGGCGCCAACAAATATTTTGTTATTAAAAAATTTAAAAGAATTGGAGCCACAATTTTGCCTTACCAGGTCTTTGGAATTAACGAGGGAAATAAATTTTTAAAAGTTAACCCACTAAAATTAAAATCTTTAATTAACTCATGTATTAACTACAAAAATTAAAATATTTAATTAACTGATTTAATTTAAAACAATAAAATTAAACTCATTATTAACCCAATTAATGTTAAAACCCTTGTGAAGTCCATACCCATTCCCTGCCAATTTCCATTCCCGCCTCTTCTCTTCTCTTTGCCGCACCATTCTCGTCTACTATTGAAGCTTCTTCTGACCAGGTATGAAAACTTTCTATGCTGGTAAAATTAAAGGGTTTGATTATGATTTTTGTTTGAAACCCTTTGCTATGCGTTTTGTGCTCCTTTAGAATTTTGGGGCAATGCCTTTAAATTGTTGAAATCCAATGTGTTTGAAAGTTTGGTTTATGTAATTCTCATTGTATTGTGATGTTCATTCCAATTTTCTTGATTGTGTTCCATTGTTTCTGCTCTCTTTTGTGTTTTGGGGCAATTCCTTCCTTTTAATTTGTTGAAATCTAATGTGTTCCAAGGTGTGCTGATATGTAATTCCTGTATTAGCCCATTTGTTGAGAGATAAGATTTCATTCCTTGGCACCATATTGTTTCATCATGAGCTGGGCAAATGATCTACACGAGAGACAAAAATCTTCCTGTTCTTTTCTTTGTTCACTGTTCTTTTATGTTGGTAATGTATTTATAGCTTTATCTTTCAGCTGTATTTATTCATGACACTAATTCTTACCCTGCTTGCTTTTTATGTGTAGTTTTGTGTTTCTTTTTGTTCCATGGTATCTTTTGGAGAAGCCTAGAATGGAAGTCTCACATATCCAATTTAATTTCTGGATATTGTTCTCTAATGCATTGTGCCTTGGCTTTAAATTTCTCAATTTTTTTAGTAATTGGTAGAACTAGTGCAGTGACAATTCGAGTCGTTGGCGTCCTAAAAGAGTGGATGCTCATTGCCCTCTCAACCATTGTTTTTCCAGAATCAACAATCACCTAGCTAAATATCATTGGATATGCAATTGGTACCCTTTATTTTTTGAATTTGAATTTGTATTAGAATTCATTTAGTCTACTAATGGCCCAAAAAACTGAAAACTGATAGTTTCCCAAATAATCACCACCCCAAATAATCACCAACACATTACACTATTTTCCAAACCTAGAATGTGATTTCACCACTAGATGATTCTGAAGTAAAAGAAAAAGAATGAGACTCTAATTGGTACTGTTTAGGATTGGTTGATGGTTTAGGGATTGCGAACAGGGAGAATGGTTAAATAGTTAGGAATTTTGCTGTAAACAGGGTAAAAAGGGAAGACTGGGTGTCGGTGGCTATGGCAGAATTGTAGTGAAATGACAGGACAGAGAGTGAGTGAAAGGTCTAGTGGTTGCACCGTACAAAATTGCATAAAGATGCCAACTTATCAAAATATCAGTTTCATACTCTTCAATTTAAAAAAAAAAAATGTTGATTCCAATTTTCTTGAAATATTACATTTATATTCAATCCAAAATATTAATTTTATGCATATTAATGGTGAATTGTGAATAGCATGGTGATCATATAGGTAACCACTTGTGTCATTTTGACCACTGTTAAATCACATGAATCATTTATATGCTTGGTGTGAGCAAATATTAATGCATATTAATATCCAATAGTAGCTCTATAATCATATGTAGGTGTAATTGGTATTTAATGCATAGTTTCATAGTTATTTGGTAATTAAAGTAGTTGGTTTGCGGTTCTCTTATTTGACTGTTTCTTTGATATAAAGTCTTTTTTTTTTTTACACTTTCACTTGTCATGTTTTGCATAGGTTAAAAATGTCAATTGACAAGAGTTGGACATTTCTAACCAATCGGTTATCAGATGAATATAAGAATGGGGTAAAGTCTTTCATAGAAAGAGCTCGAAATTTTCTAAACCAAGATAGAAAGACTAGATGTCCATGTTCTTCGTGCCTAAATGGTATATTGCAGGAATTAGCCAAAAAAATATAATAAGAACTCATATGTTTAATCCATTTTGAATGCTTGTGCCAATTGATTCCCGAAGAAGTCCTTTTTCTCTAGTGTCATTATGGGCAATTGGAATAGCTAAGGCATGGGTGTTGCATTGCCCCATGCCAAGGTCAAAGGTCATAGACTCTATATTAGTGTGCAAGGTAGCTTTGAATGAAAAATGGTAAACCTATTGCCTCAAGAAAATTACGTCTATCTATCTCAAGAGAGAAGGTGATTTACGTCACTGTTGCTGGCTGAAATGGACACGGTAGCTAGGTCAACTTATACTGCTGGAGCTAGCCTGGAGTGCATGCAGAATAATAGGAGAAGAACTCGGCAGCCAAAGCCAATTACAGATTCATAAAAGGATGACAGCGAATATTCCAACATATAAACTTTTTCCCAAATGATTGATGGATTTAATTTAATTATATGGAGTTTCTTTAGACATACACTTCATGTTTGTCAATTTTTCCACACAAGGAGCATGTTTGGGTATGTTTAACACGCATTGCAATAGCAGGTTGGGAAAAAATTTGAACCAGAGGATTTTACTTTGACTTTCTAATTTTGCATGAATATCCTATTTGTTAATTTATGTCATGTGTAATCTCTTCACTTTTTATGTACTTATAGAAGCTAGTGGAATATAAAAATGTGCTATCATCTGAAAAAAGTTGATACATTGGTTTCTAATTTTTATATTTGTTTGCAGAAAAGATCTGAAGTAAACAAAAAAAATCGTGCTAATAGAGTGCGTGTAACTGTTCATGGGTCAAAATCTTTTGCAGCACATGCTCATGAAATGGTAAGTTATTAGTAATGTTATCATTATATAAATTTTATATATTAATTTTTAATACTGTTTGTTTATACCAGAGAGATCCAGAAACAAAAGAGCTTCCAGGTCACATTGAATTTTTTCGTGAAATGCATTGTAGTAAGCGTAGAGGGTGGACAACAGAAGAAGCTGAAAAAAGTTATGTAAGTATATTTATTTGTTACAACAAATATATGAAATTTCAAATACTAATTTAATTTATCTTTTACATATATTGATAGAAGCAAATGCTCGAGCTTCAGCAAAATTCTGTGATAGAGCCAGACCAAGATTCTATGCCTTTAACAGAGAATCGAATATGTAATCAAGTACTGGGTAAGAGATTTGGCTACTTTGATCCGCATAAACACATGTCAAAGAAAATGAGATTAGAAGATGGTGTCGTTGCTTCTTCAGAGAATGCTATCTTACGGACTGAAGTTCAAGATCTTCGAGAAGAGTTGGAAAATGTGAAAGAGCTTTTAGGCCGCATTCCTGAAGAGATCTTACAGCCTATGCAAAATGACACACCACCAACATCGAGTTCAAATGGCGATATTTAGATGGTATTCTTGTTTGATGCATCGATCTGCCTTTTCATTACTATTAGTTACTAGCTTTTATGATTTAGGTTTACCATTTACTAGTTTTTATTTTTTGAGATAATGAAGTTATGTTTTTTTGACAATATTATGACATTATTGTTCTAATGTTTATATATTAATTAATCATTGTAATTAATTGGTTTAAATGTGACAAATGTTATTGACTATCAATTTATCTATTTGCAAATACAAATATTATCTTTAAATGTATTTATTAATAAAAATGTATTAATCAATAAAATTATCCACGAAAAAAAAAATCAGTGCTAAAGATGTTTTTAACGATAAATGATTGTAATTTCAACGACAAAAAAAAAAAGAAATTTTATTGGTAAATGTATAATTTTACGACTAATCCACATAACTTTAACAAGAATAAATATAGGTCGTTGGTTAAAAATAATTTCAACAACGAAAATCTTCATCGTAATTTTGTAGTTTTTTAACGACAAAATTATTTAGAAAAACTTTTGTTGTTAATAAAATATTTAACAACCAACTATTTTTTCGTTAAAACCAATCATGACAAATTTTTGGTTGTCTAATGTTCAAGTTAACGATGATACTATATAATACAGCAACAATTATATGTTGTTGTTGAAAATGCACACATACAACGACAACGATACTTTTTGTTGCTGAAACTCTTTCTCAACGAACTATCAACGACAAGCCAGCAACGAAGTTTATTTTGTCGTTGCATAGTATCTACAATGGAATACATAGTATCAACGACGATAAATGTGGTCGTTGAAATTGATATTTCTTGTAGAAAGTGATTCTGATAAGTGGTGGAATGCAATGAAATAAGAAATGACTTCTTTGTATAAAAACCAAACCTGGGAATTAGTTCCCAAACCTCTTCATAAATCTATTGTGGATTGTAGATGGCTGTACAAGGTAAAAGAAGGTAATAATTCTTCTGACCCACCTAATTTTAAAGCTAGACTTTTTGCTAAAGGGTTTACTCAAAAGCATGGTGTTGATTATATTGAAATTTTCTCTCATGTGGTAAAATATACTACTTTAAGAGTTATGTTTGCCTTAGTTGCTCATTCCAATTTAAAAATGGAACAACTTGATGTTAAAACTGCTTTTTCTACATGGTGAATTGGATGAAAATATTTACATGAATCAACCCATTGGCTTTATTGATAAACACAAGTCTGATTATGTGTGTTTGCTGAAGAAATCCCTATATGGTTTGAAGCAATCCCCCAGGCAATGGAATAAGAGATTTGACACTTTCATGTTATCCTTAGGTTTTCATAGAAGTGATTTTGATCATTGCCTCTATTTTAAATCTGAACTTCCTAGTAATACTCCTGTGTTCTTACTGCTGTATGTGGATGATATGCTAATAATTAGTTCATGTGTTGACTTAATTAGTAATATTAAAACTGCCTTAAGTTCAGAATTTGATATGAAAGATCTTGGCAATGCCAAGAAAATTCTTGGAATGGATATAATAAGAGACAGATCTACTTTTACTTTATTGCTAAAGCAACAGTCTTATATCTTGAAAATTCTGAAGAAGTTTTCTATGCTTGACTGTAAAGGAGTTTCTGTACCTCTGGCCAACCATTTTATTCTTAGTAAAGACCAATGTCCCCAATCTGTTGAAGAATTAGAATATATGAATAAAGTGCCTTATTCTAATGTGATTGGTTCTGTGATGTATGCCATGGTTTGTACTAGACCTGATATTGCTTATACTGTCAGTATGTTTAGTAGATATATGTCTAACCCTGGGGAACAACATTGGGAGGCTTTAAAATGGTTACTGAAGTATCTGAAAAGTACTGCAAATGTTGGTTTAGTTTTTAGACATTGTAGTGAAGGGATAAAACTCAAAGGGTATGTGGACGCTAATTATGCTAATGATAAAATGGTAGGAAATCTACTACTTCATATATGTTTACTCTCTGTAATTCTTGCATAAGTTGGAAATCTCAGTTACAACATATAGTGGCTCTGTCCACTACTGAGTCTGAATATGTTGCAATCACTGAAGCTGTGAAAAAGGCTTTATGGCTGAAAGGTTTGTTATCTGAATTAAACTTACTTCATAATCCTGTAGTTGTTTTTTTCTGATAGCCAATCTGCTATACAGCTTTGCAAGAATCCTGTTTTTCATGATAGAACTAAGCATATGGATGTAAGATTACATTTCATTAGGGACATAGTGTCAAAACAACTGATTAATCTTGATAAGATTCCTACTCAGCATAATCCGTCTGATATGGGAACTAAACCACTGCCTTTAAACAAGTTTAAATCATGTTTGAGTTTGCTTAATATTGACTCAGGTTAAGTGTGTTAAAGATATCTAATTAATAGTATATGTAGTATATATGTTAGATTAGATTATCTTGTTTTAAAACTGTGTGTTCTTTTTCACTAACTTGTTTAAACTTTTGCAGGTACCTGAGGCTATAATATAAATAGATTGATTCCTTTCTTTTTCACTAAGGAGTTACATTTGGTTCAAGGTGGAGATTGTTGTAATATGGTGACCCAAATCAAGTTGTTAGCCCACAATGATGAATGGCCCAACTCTCTTATTAACCACAATGAGGAAAAGCCCAGCTGAAAGTGCCCAGATAGTTTGGCCCAGAATTGATAAAACACGCTTATGCTGATTGCTGTAAATGTGAGACTAATGCTGAGTTGCTGGTTGCTTGTCATCCGTTGATATTGTGCCGTTGATCTCAGCCGTTGGTCTGCCAAATAAATAGGCTTCGTTTGTCATATTCTAGGGCAACTTTTTGTGAGTGCGCAGCTTTCGTTTCGTCTTCTCCGATTCTCTTCTATTCCTTCTTCTTCCTTTTCTGTTGGTGAACCTTTGGTTCTCCTCTGGTGTGTGAAAGGGTGTTGCTACAGTAATCGTGAAACGATTACTGTGTTGGTGTCTGTATTTTGTTCTCTAATCTGTTGTGTGAGGACTTTTCTTGATATCGGTTAGAGGAGTTTGTAATAGGATGAAATAAGGGCTATTCTGAGTGGTGTGGAACTGTAATCTTGAATCTTGATCGTTTGTGATCTTTATTAGTGAAAAGAGAGGCCGAATCTACTTTTGTAGAGCCTCAAAGGCAGACGTAAGCACTAACGTGCTGAACTGCCTGTCCCCTCATACGGGACACTCATATCTGGTGTTATTTGTTTTCTTTACTTATATTTCATATATGTTTGTTAATGTGAATGGCAAAAGTAATGGTAAGTATGTGAACCTGAAAAACCCCAACAGCCATATATGATCCAAATGACATTGGAGGAGAGAACCATCTCCAGCTAATTGAAATGCCACATACTGAAGCAAGGTCATATTCCACTGGTTTTTCAAGATCAAGTGATGGGCTGTTATGTTATGGAGAGAACAATATTAGGCAGATCGTGAAATTTTGGACGCTTCCCAAGGGTGAAAATGGCTACAGACGCTCTTGCACCATACCCCGACAAGAGTGGAGCCTAGTGCATACAGTGAACTTATATTCCCTATGCGATAACCATTCAATTATAAGTCATGTGCGGACATGTATGCAAGATTACTATGATTTGTACATGATAGCCTTGAACCCGAGGAATCCGCTTATTGTGCTTTTCAGTATATGTGGAACCACTTTTGTCTGTAACATAGAGAGCAAGTCAGTGGAACCAGTTCGATTTCATGAGCCATCGATGGATGATCATAGTTGATTCCATACCGTACCTTGTACCCTTACTTCGAGTCACCTTTCCTGTCTTCTTATGCTCTTCAATAGAGTGCATACTATGGTAGATGTTTAGATTTCATATGTGCAGTAATAGTATAAGTTTAAGCAAACTCTATTTAGTTTTTTCTCTTTTTTCTTTTTGGTTAATTAGACACTCTTATGCTCAAAAAATAATTATTGATTTTTATTTGGTTTATGGGATAACCAGAGTTTGTTAGAAAGAGATGATTTGAAACATATTATCAGTAACTTCAGCATAATTTCCTTGTCATTTATTCCTCAATTTTTGTAATTTTTACTTAGTGGACGAATAGATCTAAGAAGATAGACGAAAGAGGCGACAACAGCTTGAAAAAGCCATTGCCCGTATGGTGGGTAGTGTCTATATATTAGGCACTGCTGCAGTGCTCATCGGGTGCTACCATGCGCTTGGGACGCTACGGCAACACATGTTGGTGCTTCCACTACGCTGCAATAGTGGCAGCATGGTTGCCTATACGGTGGCTCAAGGCGGCAGCAGCGGTGCCTAGCGGAACTATAGCCGCTGTGGAGCAGGGTTGGTGGCTGCAAAAAGGAATGTCAAAAATACCAGTATAAATCATGATAAATTATATAATAAATTTTTAATTGAAGGTCACAAAATATTTTAGGAGTCACAATGCCTCAACATCTCAGTATGTATTAATCACCGTTGACAATCAACAAATTAATAGGGAGTCAAAGCACATTAGGAAATATTTATTTTTAAGCATTAATTTAAGGTCACTTATTATTTGGACAGAAAAAATTGTAATTTTATGAAAGGGTAATTATATTACCACAATATTATTTGTTAAATATACTACATTCTAATTGTAATGAAAGTCTCCAACTATTGGTCACTATTGCATTTATGACTCTTAACTTTTTTTAGCAAATTTTTATCATCAACCTATTAATTTGCATGTCTTATATTTGCATTTGATGATGATTTTTGTCCAATAAATTAATTAGGAGGGGCGTAAATTTTTTTTTGCCTCTAATATTTTTACATAATTAAAATAAATAACAAATACTTAAGTTCGACAAAATGTTTTTTCCTTGTTTCAATGCACATTAACAGAATATTTAGACAAAAATCTTCATCGGAGACAAGATGTGAAAAGTAAATGAAAGTTAATGATAAAAATACGATAAAAAAATTAAAGACATAAGTGTCTAAATATCAAATGTTGGAGGACCTTTATTACAATTAAAACGTAGTGTGAATAATAAAAAGTGTAGTGCGAATATAATTACCTTTATGAAATATCAAAATTTTTGCCTTACCCGTAAAATGTGAATAAAAAAATATTTGATTTTTTAAAATATTCCAAACCTACCTTAATTCACAATAGGTTGTGCTGATCGCGCCACTGGACCCAACAATTAATTTCATAAAGATAGTTTCACCAAATACCATAAAAAATGAAAGAATTTAGAAAATACTGTTTTAATTTTTTTATTCTAAATTTTTATTTTTATTTTTTATAACGATTGTTATTATATTTGTTACATTTCTTACAAAAAATGCGTGTTACATATGTTATAAAAACATGTGTTAGTTATACGCATTTTGCCTCATGTTCTACCGCTACCACCATTTGTAACAAATTGTGTTATTTTTTTAATGTTCGGAGTGAGAATCTAATTTGAATATATTTATGACCATATTTGTCAAAGCTTCAATTATAATTTAAGTTGGTTAAAATAGTCAAACATACTTTTTATCCAGATATTTTGTAAGATCCACAATTTACTACCAATTTATTCTCCACACATTTAATAGGATACACAACATATAAATACTTAATAAATAATTTCAGCCTTGTCGCTATTTTTGTAATGACTTGTAACATCTACCTTTAAATATGTGGATATAAAACGATTTTGTTTTGCTCATTTAAAATATATGGTGGGTTCCTGTCGGAAGTAGTGGTTATTTGAGCAGAAAGACGGTTATAGTATCGTGAAAGGTGATTTGGTGGTTGATTAGTGATAAAGGGATTCGGGTTATGGGATTTTAGGGAAAATGGGGTGGTAGTGTGTGGAGGTGCATGTGGGGTTGTGGAGGAAGATGTGGTAAAAGTGGTGGTGCAAGAGCTGAATGAGGGTTTGGAGTAAATGGTGGTTGTAGTGTCAACGATGATGGTTTAATACAATGCGTAACAAATTGTGTTACACTTGTTATATTCACTTATATTGTATGACACATACTGGGGTTAATTGTTTCAAAAATCACTATACTTTTTTACGCGTCACGGATATTTCATCGAACTTAAAAATAGTGCTAATTCCTCACCATACAATCTAAATGTTATCTCCATTCATCACTCTTCACATAATCGTTTGATTTTTTTGACGGAGTTGCCGACGTGGTAAACGAACGTCCTACGTGGCGCGTTCGACCTTGGGTATATCCCTCTCTTTAAGGCATAATTATTAAATCCGACATGTACATTCACTTGGCCAAGCAAAGGTCACTGATGTACATTTGAACAGGTGGGTCAATGTTTACAAAATTAAAATTTTAAAATATTCTTATTTAAACTCGTGAATTATTTACATGCCTTTTTACTCTTGAAAATAAAATATATTTTTTAGATAATTTTGCGTTGATTGCACTTTTGAATTTTAGTGTATAGTAAATTGATATTATAATAAATATTTCTAAGTCAAATAGAGAAAAAAGAAGCATGACATGATATAGGCGACATAAAAAATTTTGATAATAAATTACTTGAGTCGATGGATGGTTTTCTATTCTAAAAAATCCAACTTAAGCACAAAATCAATGTTAAGGCAATAATCATTGAGAGAGTACCAGGTTACCAGCAAGCGAGATCGAGACATTGAAGATTATATTCATAAAACTTTGGCATATCAGATAGTTAAAACCACTACATGATATGGTTTCATTTTTTTTAACCTTGTGTCAAAATTTTGGTTCCATTAGTGAAATTTTCATGGGTACCTAGTTTGGTAAAGAATGTAATCGAGTCGGACCATGCCCACTTTGAATTGGACTACGCCAGACTATGCCCATTTGTAAAATTTATTAATATGTTTAAATAGAATTCTACATATAAGGAGTTTTTATTTATTTATTTTTTTGAGAAAATTGCCTAAAAGTCAAGTGACTTATTTCAAATTAGGTCAAAATAAATTTCAAAATTGTCAATAAGTCATACTCTTCATCAAATTTTCATATTAATCCCAAAATTATCCATGTGATTCATATTTCCCACACACCGCTGCCACCACCACCACCACCACCACCACCACTGTTGCCACCGCCGCCGAGTCAAGAACATTCCGAGATTTTATTTAGATATGAATTATCTGAATCCATCATATCAGAATTTGGTTCGGCACCAAAACTTTCTTTCTTGGTAATGGACTAAACTTGGAGGCTGCAGAAATTGTTGGAGACATGAAATTCTTGGAACCCATAGCCATCTGCAGAAAGGTGAAATGTTTTTTTTTTGGAAGGAAAAAATGGGAAATTCTCTCTTTTTGAATCGAACGTACACTCGTTGAATAGAAGAAAACCGCAGGGTTCAAAGATTCCCAAGCCCTCGACAGTTCTATATAAGGCAATTCATGAAGACATAGGTACTGGATTCTAGTCTACCTGTTGAACTCGACTAGACCAAAAACTCTCCTTGCTGGATCACTCTGGAAAAATTCTTTCGGCCGAAGGGTATACCGCAGTTGAAGAATCCGTTCTGCGTCTTCTTCGAAATAGCAATGACAGGAGATTGACCGATTGAGGTCAAGTGATCAACACTTCAACACATTCCCATTCCAAAATAATAAGAATAAAATAGTCATTTCACTTTCAAAAAGTTTGAAAAGTCAACAATACCAAGCTAGAAAATGGTTTTTTTTTTTTACAAAAAAAGGGGACCGAACATGCTCAAAATAAAATGTATTTTGATGTTGTACAACTTCCTACTAACCCTGGACTAAAGACACCAATTTTGGATTACAATGCTAACATTCGAGATCAAGTTCAAAGAGCATATATTCAAAAATGTCATTGTCAGCATCAAGATCATGAATTTACAAAAAGACCATTTAGAAAAGATTGTAGACGCTTCAATCTTTTTTGGTTTAAAGAGTTTACTAATTAGTTGGAGTAAAGTATAAAAAATTTCCGCCCGCATTGAATAAAATTTTTGGCTTCCTTCCCTGTCTACCAACATGTCAAAATCTAATAATCCTAACATCACTTATCTAAATATGCATTTGACAAAATTTAAACAAGTTCTTGCTCTCAAGAAATCCATAGAAACCAAGATTCTAATATCATTTGTTGGTCTTGGCTAAAAAGTTATTACAAAAACTTTTTTTCATTGAATAGTTAAAGACCATATCTAGGATCTATTTAGATTTCCCAAGAAACTTCGAAATATATTTAATTTTAAATAGAAGAAAGCATTTAATTCATAATGTTACCCTTAATACGTAGTTTTCAATCCTAACAAAACTTTATAGCTTTAGCTTCACCTCCAAGCATTTGTAGGAAATTGAGTTATATCCCAAAAGGTTAACCTATTAAGTGAAGTAGCAGAATCCCTTATAAGTCTATTATTTATCGCATGTTTAACCGATGTGGGATTTTGTTCACATATACCCAATAATTCTCACTTCGAACAAAGTACAATGTCTTCAAGTATCCATCTATCTTTCTCAAATTTGGAAGAATTACATCTCTATTAAGGTCAACTCTTGATCATTTGAGAGTTATTTATTAATTTTTGACTCATTCCATTAAAGAGCAGTGATCGCACTCTTGGGTCTAATGATATTATGAAAACTTATAACTAATAACAATTTCCTTTGATTATCTTGCTAACAAGACAATCCTCATTTGACTGTCGATATTTTGGAGTCAGGTAAAATGACAATTTTGTCTCTCTTAATATATTTTATTCTCAGAGTCTTATTTTCATAGGGCAATTAATTGTGATCATTAAACATAATTCACTGGTCGTATTGTTAAATTATTGAGCTGAAATTTGATTGTCTACTAGAAAACACTAGAAAATGCGATTAATGAATTTCGTCTTCCAAGTATATATTCCTTAATTGTTTCGTCTCAATTCTAAAAGCACCAAGGTTTTGACCTTCTAAATCAAATCTCATTTGTTGGTACAACAAAGAATTTGAACTAATAATTAAAGTTCACCAGAGAGAATTAAGGTGAGTTGTTCAATAATAAAGTCTTATTTCAAATGGTTACAAATAAGAATCAATGTGGTCTCGTTCAATATATTCCAAATACGTCATTGTTCTTAGAGCCTGTTTGGTCTAGTTTATAAACTAGTTTATTTGACTAATAAATTTGTCTTCATAGCATGACATTTTTTTACCTCAATTGTACATCGACATCGTAATCTTTACTTTTTCTTGTATATCTATATACGATATGTGTAAAGATTTTTCTTAAGAAATCTTAGCAAGACAACATCTTTAACATATATATATATATATATATATATATATATATATATATATATATATATATATATTTGAGTCTGCAACTTCAAGTGACTCAATAGGATAAATTGACCTATTTGGTCAAATAAACTAGTTTATACACTATTGATTATATCTAAGTATAGAATATAGACAAATCTAAGTACGAATAATACGATCTTATCAAAATAAAACGACCAACTTTGTTTACCTATTGCAAACGGTTTGTTTTGATCTCGTTATAAATACCATCTTTCTATACTTAACCACTATAATATACAATTTATAATAACCCATGTATCATATCATCTTATAATTATTTGCTTAATTCGAATATGCAAAATACGATAATTAAATAGTATTATTAATCATAATGTCACTTATAACAAAATACTACTCTAATGGGTATAAAACTACCATTATGTCACTTATATCAACTTAAATATATCACTATTGTCGTGTCAATTAAATTTTTCATAAAAAAATATAAAATTATTGCGCTTTAAATATATGTAATTACTATATGATTTGAAAAACTTGAATAAAAATTAAGTTAAATAAATAACAAAATTGCGTATATAATTTTATGACATTAAACCAATTTTATTATATTTTTTTAACATAAAAATACTAGCAAAATTAATTTATACATTATGTGTTCTTTATTTTTGAACGATAAATTAAAATATGAAGAATACAATTAGAACTCTAAATAAACGAATATCTCAATTAAATAAAAGTATTTGATCATCAAGTTTGTGACAAAATTATTTTTCTTTTTATGTTGTAACAATAAAATAAAATTTTAAAATTTAAATAATATAATTACTTAATAATAATAAAATAATTTTATTTAACATATTTATTAAGAATATAAATTTTAGTTATTTTATAATAATTCGTAAAATATACAAAACAATTTAGTACATTATCAATTTGATCAATAAAGTGTTAATTTTTTTTTAAAAAAAAAAATCGTTAGTTTTTTTTAATTTTTTTTATAAAAAATAAAATTATCGAACCCATTTGCACATTTTGTAAAGATTAGAAATCCAATTACAATTTTTTTCAATTAAAACTAAAGGTATATTTGTCTTTTTCATCAAATAATGACCAATTGTGCTCCAAAACACATAGGTTAGGGTCTTCCGTGCTAAAAAAAAAAATGTTAGAGATTATTTCTGCACTGAGGACAAAAGTGAAGGACTATTTGCGCCAATTTCCCTTTATGTTATTAATACATTTTACAAATGGGCATGGTCTCGTTCAGTCTAATTCTAAGTGGGCATGGTCTGACTCGATTACATTCTTTACCAAACTGGGTACCAATGAAAATTTAATGGTACCAAACGGTTTCTTGTAAACGATGGAATTAAACTGGACCAAAATGAGTGATTCTTGTTCGTATTTATGCTTTAAAAAATTGTAAACTATAACTGCTGTGGATGTTTTCTTATTCCGCTTTTACGTTTTTATTTTTAGGGTGAGAAAAGGGTTGATTATTTTGATTAAATATTAATTCACGTTAATATATTTAATTTAATTTAACGGTTCATTTAAGTGAAAGATTGTAAAAATTAATTCTGTAGTTAGAATTGGGAAGCGAACCATTTTTTATCCATTTTAGAATTAGTAAATTTTAAATGCAATCGAACCAAAATGGCTAATTGAGTCTTGGTTGTTATTCAATTCAATTCAATAATTTTATCTACACTTAAACTAGTTAAATTAGTCAAACATACTTTTTATCCATACAACTCACAATTTACTATTTATTTATTATTCATACATTCTATATGATCTACAACTTATAAGTACTTAAAAAATAATTTCAACACAACCAAACATAAGCACAATCTTCATTGATTCTTAAAAAATAAGCTTTCTACCCATGTCACAAGGAAATTATGCTGAAGTTACTGATAATATGTTTCAAAATAAAACCAAATAAAAATGAATAATTATTTTTTGGGCATAAGAGTGTCTAATTAACCAAAAAGTAAACATCTACCATAGTTATCTTAATGTACTCTATTGAAGAGCATAAGAGGACAGGAAAGGTGACTCGAAGTAAGGGTACAAGGTATAGAAGCCAAAATGATCTTCCATCGATGGCCCATGATATCGAACTGGTTCCACTGACTTGTTCTCTATGTTACAGAGAAAGGTGGTTCCATCTATACTGAAAAGCATAATAAGCGGATTCTTCGGGTTCAAGGCTATCATATACAAATCATAGTAATCTTGCATACATTCCCGCACATGGCTTATAATTGAATAGTTATCGCATAGGGAATATAAGTTCACTGTATGCACTAGGCTCCACTCTTGTCGGGGTATGGTGCAAGAGCGTCTGTAGCCATTTTCACCCTTGGGAAGCATCCAAAATTTCATGATCTGCTTAATGTTCTCTCCAAACCATAATAGCCCATCACTTGATCTTGAAAAACCAGAGGAATGTGACCTTCCTTCAACACGTGGCTTTTCAATTAGCTGGAGATGGTTCTCTCCTCCAATGTCATTTGGATCATATATGGCAATGAGAACATCTGACACTGTCCAATGAAAAATACCATTAAGCACAAGCGGAGCACGAAATGGCCTCAAACAGAAATAATCTGTGGTGAAAAGTTTTGATTCTATCCACTTCCCGGTCTTCGAGGAGTAAGTTTCAATCATCAATTCGTTATGCCAATTCGAGTTGCAAATATGCACAACTTTATAATTTGCCACCAATTGTGCAGTATTTTCTTCGCAAGCCAGTCCCATCATTATGTCAAGATTTACATTGGCAGGAGATGGTAGGGACACCCACTTTTTCGTTAAAGGATTTAAAACAGTGTAAGTTATGGGGTTGTGACTAAAAAAATTGTCACCATGAAGACGAGCACAAAGAATGAGGCCATTAGAGGAACAAATAAAGTAGCCAAGTTCACTCGGGATGGTACCTATTTGGTTATCCAACACAGGTACGATTTCGATTGGTGTTGATCCAGTTGGACACAGTATGAATGCCCACAATCGATCAGTATCATCAGGTCTTTTTCTTTGTTCAGCATAACTTTGAAGAAAGAAAGAATCACTGATGATTTGATTCCATCTCTTTGACACACACCTGAATTTGAACACGGATTTTGGAGGCAACCGAAGTAATATTTCCAACAACATATTCTCGTGTACATCCATCTTTCTCTATCGAACACTCACACTGCAAACTGCAATAGTCCATATAAAGATTTTAAATGACATAAATGTATATCTAGAGAGAGAAGAAAAAAAAAACAGGGTTGCACACATATTTCCGTAAAACAAAAAGAAATGAATAAAGAGTCCTAATCTACTTCGAAGTATGAAAAATGAGAAAACCATGTGATCAATTGAGATATCTATAATGTTTGAATTTGTATTTTGCATGAAGCACACGGCAATCGGTTAACCTCAACATGTCGCTACGTTCGTTGGTTGCCAAATCACGATCACTTCAAGTGGGTGGTGGTCTACTTCAGCCACGGGTCAGCCCAAACCCAATTTAAAGGGAAAAATGTTGGAAAAGGTAATTATTTGATTAACTGTGACATTTCCCATATTTTCTGGGACAAAGAATCATTTTCAATTTTTATGCTTTGTATTTTGGCTTTATTTTTATTTTTTTTTTTTTTAAATTCCTATATTTTTTTTTTCTCCAATCTTTCACAATGTGACGATGACGCCATTGAAATTCATCAAATAGAGGCAAAGAGTTCGCCCATATTGAAACTCTTCATATATATTAAGTGTGCTTTTTGTAAGAAGTGAAATTCATGTTCTTTGATTCTTGCAACTCTAATGTTTTAACTGTATTTTATAAGTGTTTACGTGTTTATTATAATTAAATACTAATAGTTTAGTATTGTACCTGAATCGATAAATAATACTGAATCTTGATATGATTCACGAACTTCCTGCTTTTGATTCACGAACTTGGTGCTCTCAACGTTCAAGTCTTCTATGATATTCTCCAAAGTATAGATTGTACTGGCATGTGGACACCTTTTAATTGAATCAAAAACTAATATGGACTGAACAAGTTTAGAAAACTAAAAAGATAAAATTCAAGTCAAACAAGACTTAAAAATTTTCTCTCTTCTTTTTTCTTAATCGTTGGAATGAATTTACGTCACATGCAGTGTGATATAAATAGGACAAGAGTTCTACTTGCAAACAAAGACAAGAGTTTTAGTTGCAAACAAAGACAAGAGTTCTAATTGTATCCAAGTTTAACTAACTTAGGATTGATTTAATTACTCATATAAATTTTTAAATCTATATTACAATTACAATTAAGTCAAAAAATTTTATAGTAATTATGATTAAGCCCAACAAAAATTTGCCATGATAGCCATGATAAGTGTTTCTTATTCCTCTCATTGGATTTGTAAATGGATCAATAATCAGCAAAGTTAAGGTCTAAAAGGACCAAAGATGACTTTTGTCAGTCCAAAGTTGGCTTGACCCAAATTTAGGTCATGTTCGGTAGAGTTTTTTTTCCAAAAAAAATAATTTTTTTGTCTACAATTTTTTACTTTTCAACCTTTTTTACACTACAAAAAAATTTAAAAAGTCAAAAAGTAACAAAAAAAAACCCATTTTTTCCCAAAAAAAACTCTGCCGAACAAGCCCTTAATCTCGGATCTGTACAAATAATATAATTTTACGAGCGTACACAAGCTAAACTTGAAGTGAAACCTTCAAGCGCTTTTTGCTGAATTTGATGGTTTTGGGGTTAAAATCGACACTTTTTCACTTTCTCGAGAATTATTCTTATTCTCGCTTTTTTTCTTTAATTGGGGGTTGATTTGCAAATTTGTTAAAATAACTTATTATCGAATCTTTGATGATTTTATTATTATTCTTTTTGACACTCTAAATCATCGAATCTTTGATTTGTGTTATATTCTATTATTTACACTTTAACTACGTAAACCATTTTCCGCCACTCATTCAATTCACTGAGTCATCTAAAACAAATATGAGCACTTATGTGTTAGCCCACCCCCATGTGAGAGTCGGGGCAGATGCCCGAATCGGGCATTATATATTTTCTTAAACAAATAGATCTCTAGCAACTACAACAAACCAATCTACGGAAAATAGGGTATATGTCTAGGAAGTGTTCATAACAAATACTGTCATTTATGATTAATTATCCAAGTTTTTTTGAATATTTGGACTCTCCCGTACGTAATAAGCTCATATAATAAGAGCCAGAAGAAATTACATCCGTGCTTTCTCCTCCGTATATAATTCAGCCACAGACACTCGACTCACCAGGCCTCTCGGTCGACTTCTTTAAGTTACCCAGTATACCGTCGACTAGTCTATCCTTATCATCTCCAGGTTGTTCAGAGACAAACGAATAGCTCTTGCTAGGTTTCTGCTTCCTTACTTGGTTTCCTTCAGTCTTGATGCCAAATTCAGTTGGTGCAGATTGCGGTATTCCATTTTTCGAACAATCTGACATGTTGCTCGTATTCTCTAATGCATCCTTTCTACTATCATTCCAAAATTTACAATTTGTGAAAATACTTCCAATAAGGAAAAAATATTATTTCTATTATCTTGTGCATTGAAAGTTTCTATGTATATAATTTCCATTCTAATATTATGAAAACATTATCGTATCAATGTTCGATAATAAAGACAAAATTAATTCTAATTATTGTTTTTGTGTGTTTGACGATATTGGAAATAGGTTATTTATAAATTTGTTTGACCAATTTTTGACTAAATATTCGGGTGAGTCCTGATAATCAATTGTTATAAGTTTATAGTCGAATACATTCTACTCCGTGAGTAGATGCTCGTTATACATTTGGTTTCACAAAACTATTTTCGAATAAATGAGAAATTAGTAGTAAAAGTTAACACTTTATTAAAACTGGAAATGGGATATTAGAGCAGGTGAAGAATTTTATCCCACATAAGAAGATGACATGATTTTGAAATTTTATCCCACATAAGAAGATGACATGATTTTGAACCAATTCATATACCTCTAGTTTGGATTTGGGTTTGGAGGTCATGGGCCGTGGGTCGAGTTTGGCCCAATAAAATCTTTTTGGACAAAATAAATATAAAATAATTTATTTATTTTATTTTTATTTTAATTTCATCATCCAATATTTTTATTTTAATTTCATCATCCAATATTAAAATATCCGATTTTTTTCTAGAAAGTGTGTTTAATTAGTACATAAACAATTGTTCAAAATGTCTTTTCAGATTTGGTATTTGTTCAATCAAGTTCTTTTGTTCAATCAATTTCTTTCATTCAGGTGTTGTGTCTATTCAAACATAACTTTTGGTATGTTATAAATAGACCCCCATTGTAATGCGAATTGAATATTTCATCACTTAACAAAAATGTCTTGCATTATCAAAATCATACTGTTCAATTCCTCATTTCATAAAGTACAAAACAATTCAAGTTCATCGTCCTTTAGGTTGTTTGTAGTGTTATACTATCGAAAGGAATATATCGTTTTATCTTGGGAGGTGTTTGCCATAATAAATACCTGGGCGGGGTAAATACGTCTTAAGGAAAGAAAGTTGAACTCTTGTCTCGATCTGTATTTTTCCTTTTTCATCTAGTCATCTTCTTTAGGATTTTGCATTTGTAATTTCAAGTAAGTTTTCTGCATTACTATATAAAACAAAATATAATTTTACACATTAATCAAATTACTAACAGACGTAATGTTTTTATAGGAGCGAAAATTAGTTCTATCTTAATAACAATAGTTTGAGATATCTTGAATATTATAGGAATCAAAACGATCTAAAGAATATAACACAAATTAAGTGCATAATTACATATTTCGATGTAAAAATTTATAGAATTGCATGAATAAATTCTTGAAATTATATACTATTGAATTGAATGTTTTAATTATTTGGATTCTCGTATGAGCAGCCGAACGTGGGGTGGGACTTCATGTTAAATGCAGTTGAGGAAACAGTTAGTCAAAAATTGACCAGCAAAATAGCACTTGCAAATTGATGTGTCAAAAATCAATATGGACCTTAAACAATTTCAAGAAAGTACACGTATAGTACTTTCTTAAGTAATTATTAATTATTTACGTCAAAGATATAAAAATAAATTAATAATCTCATGGACTATAACATGTTTAAAATGTTTGGCAGCTTAATTAGGATATTTTTCAAAGCCATGATTGTTTTCACATTTCAACCATCAAACCTTCCGTCAAAAACTCACGCGATAATTGGAATCTATTTTGAATTATTGGATCCACACCGTGATTAATGCAAGTCATGCTCATTGAACAAGATAAATACGACATTTTCTCCACAAAATCACAAGGATTTGGGAGATAAGAGAATGATCGATGCCAAATTATATTGTGATTTATCTTCTTCAATCTTGACTTTTTGCTGGTACTGTTAAAGATAATATATCGCACATCGACTAAAGATGAAATAAATAAATAAAAATATAAGAATTTGAGTTATTCTTCTAAATAAAATTGACTTTTTAAGACGAACCTTCAAATCTTAATATTGTATTAGAAAACATTAAGTTGAAATGAGTAATTTGGCCCATCTAAAACAAAATCAAGCATTTAGATTTCAAGACAGTTGTGCATGTAGTTATATAATAGTTACATTTTTCAAAAGGAAACTCTAATTTTTTTTCCCCTTTTTGAGGTAAACATTCATTAGATGATCAAGAAAATTCTATCTAAAATTGGAGAACTTTCTTTAATTCTGTATGGTGAAAAGAAGATATTTTTGAGCTACGTTTGATGTCCAGATAATCTAAATTGATAAGAAATTATGCAAAAAGAAATATCCATTTTATACAAAATAATGAAATAAAAGAAAAAAAGAAAAAAAAAGCCATTGAATTTGAAAAGTACAAGCAGTGCAAGTTTGAAGTATCATTGTCTCAAGTCTACGTAACTGTGTTAGCCATGCATACAAGAAATAATCCGGTATTAATAAATAAGGAAAATTGTAGTAGAGTTCCTTTACCTTTGCCTTAAGAGAAATTAGATTGCAAATCTTTAAATTTTGGCAGTACGGTCCTCAATCTGGCATAAGTGTTATATCACTGGTCCTTCTTGACCAAATTCATCCAAATTGAAATTGGTGTTAAATAAATGAAGGCATGACTCGCTTTTTACTGGATAAAAGGATATATAAAAAAAAGAACACTCTCACACCCCTACCCCACTTCATCCCACCACACCACAACCAGGGTCATAAGACAGATTCTGTCACTATACGGTCCTCCAGCTATTAGGAAGGAAAACAATTAGCAGTAAATGTATATACCTTCCATAATTGTTCATTTGACTAGCATATGATTAGACCTAAAGTGTGGATCTTGTATGCAATGTAATTGTATATATTTCTTTGTATCAATGATAATCGATATGCTGGTTCTTCTTCATTACTCATTGTGCTGAATTGTTATATGGTACGAGAGCAGTTTTTTTTGCCCAAAAGCCTTCTGATCCTTTAACCTTACTATTTCTGTTTCTACTTCATCTTCACCATGACTTAAGAGAGATCATCCTCAACTAGCAACATATCACCCATGGTCACAAGTTCTTTCAAACTTGAAAATCACTTAATCTCCATTAATTTTGTTGCTCAAGCCCCTCTCAAACTTACACTAGAAAACTATTTATCCTGGCACACTCAATTATACTCACTATTGATTGGTTATGATATATTGGGCAATGTGGATGGTACCATTATTTGTCCATCTGCATTTATAAAGGTGGACAATGTTGAGGCTATCAACCCATAACATGTCTTCTGGGTCCGTCAAGATCATCTGCTTCGAGGTGCTCTTATTGTCTCGCTAGCCCCTGAAGTCATTCCATTTATTACATCTACGAAAACATCACGAGATGTTTGGATAAAACTAGAAACTACATATGCAAAGCCCACCAGAGGACGTATAATGGGTCTTTGAGATGCTCTTCGCAAAGCCATTAAAGGCAGCAACAAGATTTCTACATATATGCAAAGTATTAAAAGCATTACTGATTCAATGGCAATCGCTAGAACACCACTTTTTGATGATGAAATTCTCTTTCATGTTCTTAATGGGCTAGGGAGTGACTACAAGGAGATCAGTGCTGCAATCCGTGCTCGTGACAATGATATATCCTTTGAAGTAGTACATGAAAAACTTGTTGACTATGAGGCATTTCTCAAGCGCCAAATAGAGGTTGATAGTGTTCATATTACAGCCAACTTTGCCAACAAGTCAGGCACTAATCATCGGTACAACAATCAAAACAATGGCAAGTTTCCCAATCAGTCTAGTGGCAATAATCATCAACGTCAAAGGCAACACTTTCACAACAATCGTGAGAATAATAGATCTGGTCAATATATCAACAAAGTAATTTGCCAATTTTGCAATATTCCAGGCCATGAGGCTTTGAAATGCCATAAATTACACGACCTTCTTCCTTAGGGCTTTCAGCATTCCTTCTCACATTTTGGCCATTCACCTGTTGCTCCTCATGCATCTAATGTACAGTCACTGCCACAATTCTCCTTACCACCTCCGAGAGATCATTTCGCTACCCAGCCTTCAAAACATTCAACAAACTGGCTAGTTGATTTTGGTGCGTCACATCACGTGACATCTGGTCTAAATAATCTGTCACTTCACTTAGATTATGATGGCTCAGATGACATTATGATCGGTGATGGTAAAGGGCTTCAAATTACTCACACTGGATCTACTAGTTTACCATCTTTATCTAACCAATTTTTGCTATCAAATGTTCTATGCGTGCCAAACATGAAAAAGAATCTTATATCAGTCTCTAAATTGTGTTCTTATAATAATGTGTCAATTGAATTCTTACCCTCCTATTTTGTGGTGAAGGATCTTGGCACGGGGGCACATCTGGCGAAATGGGTAAATAAAGATGGAGTCTATGAATGGTCAAATGATGCATCACCAAACCTAAATTCTAAGTATTCCCAGTCGTCATCCATCCTTGCTCTTGCCACCATTAAAGCTCCACTTCAAGAATGGCATAATCGATTAGGTCATCCATCTTTGAAGATTTTAAATCACATTGTTCGCTGTTTTAAATTACCGCTTTTCCCTTTCCCAATAAGTGATTTCTCTTGCAATTCATGCAAATGTAATAAAATGCATAAGTTACTGTTTGCTCATTCAACTCTCACTAGCAATTCACCACTTGAGCTTATCTATTCGGATGTTTGGGAGGCCTCACCTATTCAATCTCATGATGGGTTTAACTACTATTTAAATTTTTTTTATCATCACACTAAGTATATGTGGTTGTTTCCCATGAAACACAAATATGAAGTTTCCTCCATTTTTCTCAAATTCAAAATGGTCGTTAAAAATTTTTTCCAGCGTTCTATCATTTCTTTTTATTCCGACAACGGGGATGAGTTTCTCAAACTCCGTAAATTCTTTGAAAATAATAGCATCTCTCATTTTTTGACACCTCCACATACACCCGAAGACAATGGCACTGCAGAACGTCGTCATCAACATATTGTCCAAACAGGTTTAGCACTCCTTAGTCAAGCCTATCTTCTACTCCACTTTTGGTCCAGCGCTTTTCTCACTACAACTTACTTAATTAATAGCATGCCTACCCCGGTTTTAGATATGGACTCCCTATTTCAAAAATTGTTTTGTATTGCACCTAATTATGGTAAACTGTGTGTATTTGGCTTTCTATGTTACCCGCGGCTCAAGCCATATGCTCCTAACAAGCTTGAACCTCGCTCATGTCCTTGTGTTTTCATAGGCTACTCTTCCAATCAAAGTGCATTCAAGTGTCTAGATCCTTCCACAAATTTTTATCTCTCGTCATGTTGATTTTGTAGAATCGATTTTTCCTTTCAAATCCAGCGACACTCAATCTACCAGGATAACACCCGAAAGTCTCCTAAGACATGATTTGGTATGTAGACATTCATCCTCTTCATCTTTATGTACTCAACAATCAGATTGTTCTCAGGCAAAGTCTCCATCATCCTATGGTAAGTCTTCATTACAAAATCACAATCAGAGACCAAATCTCTCATTTTCTTCTTTCAACAATTATCCTTCCTCATGTCCTCTAGGTTATATACAACCACCAAATCACCATGCACCAAACCACACAATGGTTACACGATCTAAAAACAACATCTTAAAACGTAATAAACGTTTCTTTGTCTCTCTGAAAAACTCACCCACTGATGTTCATGAGCCTACTAGTGTTACTCAAGCATTAAAAATACTTGAATGGAGAGCAGCTATGTCAGAGGAGTATAATGCCTTAATGCGTAATGGCACTTAAGATCTTGTACCTCGAGACTCTACTCAAAATCTTATTGGCTGCAAATGGGGTTTTCGTATCAAACGCAATCCCGATGGTTCACTTAATAAATACAAGGCTCGACTAGTCACTAAAGGATTTCATCAACGACCCGACCTTGACTTTACAGATACCTTTAGTCCTGTGGTGAAGCCTACTACCATGTGTGTTATCTTATGTCTAGCCTTGTCTCATAACTGGGTTCTCCGGTAACTAGATGTAAACAACGCTTTTCTACATGGTCATCTCTCTGATGATGTATTCATGATTCAACCCTCCGGTTTCATCAATGGTAACTATCATGATCATGTATGTAAGCTCCGTAAGGCACTTTATGAATTGAAGCAAGCCCCTCGTGCTTGGTATCATGAATTGCGGAACCATCTTATCTCAGTTGGTTTTAAAAGTTCTGAATCTGATCACTCTCTTTTTATTTACTCTCATGAAGGCACTATTATATAATTGTTGGTTTATGTTGATGACTTGATCATTACCAACAATTCCTCTAATATCATTGATCAGTTTATCAAGCAGCTCGGTGACTGTTTCTCTATCAAAGACTTAGGTATTCTACAATTCTTTCTTGGTGTTGAAGCTCTTCATACATCTACAGGTCTGTTCTTATCTCAGCAAAAATATATCAAAAATTTACTTGAGATGATGAATATGGCTGGTGCTAATCCAATATCAACACCAATGTCTCCATCTGGTTCTATTTCCCCAGCAGGCAGCTCCCATCTTAGTGATCCATCAGAATATTGTCAAGTTGTTGGTAGTTTGTAATATTTGTCTCTCACTCGTCCAGACATTGCCTTCGTTGTAAACTGTCTATCTCAGTTCATGCATCAACCAACAAAAAATCATGGGACAGCAGTCAAAATATTATTGCGGTATCTCAAGAAATCAATTGGACACGATATTTTCCTTTGTAAAAACTCTCCATTATCTCTCCATGCCTTTTCTGATGTCGATTGGGCTGGAAATAAAGATGACATAAGTTCTACAAGTGCTTACATCCTGTTCCTCGGCCATAATCCTATCTCGTGGAGCTCTAAAAAGCAACAGTCAATTGCTCGCTCATCAACTGAAGCAGAGTATAGGGAAGTGGCTTCCACCACCGCTGAATTGTGTCGGGTTCAATCTCTACTGCAAGAACTTCTTGTTCTTATCCATAGGCAACCTGTTGTGTACTGTGACAACATTGGCACCACCTACCTTTGTGCCAATCCGGTCTTCCACTCAAAAATGAAACACATTGAGATAGACTTTCACTTTGTTTGTAACAAAGTTCAGAATGGTCAATTGCAGGTTTCTCATGTTGCTTCTGCGGACCAACTTGTCGATGCTCTCACCAAGCCTCTCTCTCGTCATTAGTTCGTGACACTTCGTTCCAAGATTGGTGTTTCTAATAGAAACATCATCTAGCGGGGGCATATTAGGAAGGAAAACAATTAGCCAATTAACAATAAATGTATATACTAGGAAGGAAAACAATTAGCATTAAATGTATATACCATCCATAATTGTTCTTGACTAGCATATAATAAGGCCTAAAGTGTGGATCTTTTATGCTATGTAATTGTATATATTTCCTTGTATCAATGATAATCGATATGCTGGTTCTCTTCATTACTCATTGTGCTGAATTCTTATACCGGCTACGACACTTATGAAAGGTTGGAATATCACTTAAATGGAGGTTTCATTTGCACTTATCGTAAAAGTTAGGGACTTCCATTGTAATTTACCCTAATTATTATACAAGATATTTATATATTTGACATTAGTAACTTGTCAATTTGTCAAAGGAGCTGCCAATTTGTGCACTTTATTTGACCCATAATTCCCTATAAAAGAGTGCCTTTGATTTGAGTTATCATAGAGCAGTAGAGAGGTTTTCTTTATTCATTTCAAAAACACAAAAAAATGGGAAATAGTTTGGGGGGAAAAAGGACTGCAAAAGTCATGAAAATTGATGGCCAAACGATCAAATTCAATATTCCGGTGAGTGCCGGAGAGGTAGTAAAGGACCATCCGGGCCATGTTTTGTTAGAATCTGAGGCAGTTAAGCATTATGGTATTCGAGCAAAACCCTTAGAGCCACAGCAAGAGCTTAAGCCAAAAAGGCTCTATTTTCTAGTAGAATTGCCTAAGTTTCCCCAAGACAAAAACCCCAGACGAGTCCGTTCAGGCATTCAAATGAGCGCCAAGGACCGGCTCGAGAGCCTAATGCTGTCCAGAAGGTCTATCTCGGATCTGTCAATAATGAAACCACCGAGCATTGCCGTCCAGGAGGCTGCGGAGGAGGAGGATCAGGTTCAAGATAAGTCACAGAATGGTGGTGCAGTGAGGGTGAGATTGAAGCTTCCCAAGGCGGAGTTGGAGAAGTTGATGATGGAAAGCAATAATGAGGCCGAGGTGGCGGAGAAGATTGCCAGCCTTTATATGGCCAACAGTGCCGCTACCTCTGCTGCCGCCAACGTTGTCGGCACAACGGAACCCAATAATGTTCAACATGTGCATTGGAAGGCTGATCACGGCAGTATCATGAAAAGAGGCCTCAAATCTCGCGAGGTATGAAACTCGATCCTTTTTTTGAGCCATGCTTGCAGGGATTGACTTTTGATTTGATTTGATTTTTTTAATTTAAAATAGTCATGAACATGAACGTTGTTAAGAATAAATTAAACAAATTGGCTTTCTTAGTTCTACTTAGTTTTCTTAACAACGTGGCTTAGGGATTCAAATGATTTAGACAATTTACATGCATATTAATAATTTACTACAATGAAATCAACCTGGTACGTGTTCAAGATTGTCTAGGTCACTTTTAGACCATGTCATTCAAGCTATGTAGAGTAAAGTCTGTTTTTCTAATTATTTCATTTTTCAAATTTAGGTCATATATTTATTTGGTTACTAACATATATGGCCACTATAAGAAAAATGATGCCAGTTTGCCCTAGTAAATTTGTGTATTACATACATTTTCCGGTCGAAAATTTGTACAAGTTTGCTGTCTTAAGAAAAACCTAACAATCGTTACATAAAGTACGAGGAGGAAAAAGGCAAAGAATGTCCTGCAAAATGTTCTAGCAATTAAAATAACAAATTCCACCTTTTTGTACAGCAAAGAAATTAACCAAATCATATTATTAGAAGTTGTTAACCTACTCCATAAATTAAACCACTCTATATATTGCGAGGAACGGGCAATTAAGTCATGATTTTGGTGGTTAACAAAGTATTTAACTGCTTGAAAATATAAGAGCATGTTCGATAGAGTTTTTTTCCCCAAAAAATTCATTTTTTTTGCCTACAATTTTTTACTTTTCAACCATTTTTACACTACAAAAAAATTTGAAAAGTCAAAAAGTAACAAAAAAATCCATTTTTTCCCCAAAAAAACTCTACCGAACAAGCCCTAAGTGTCACTGTTTTTTTAGTCGATTTCTGAAAAAAATTGTTTATACGTAGAAGAAATCATGTCGGTCTATTTTTCTTATTTACTTTTCTTTTTCCTTTTTTCTCTGTCTTCGTTTAAATGCTATCAACCTACCTTGTTTAATTTTAGGTAGTCATTCTTAAATTTAAGGTAGATGACAAAAAGAATGTTAGGCACTTGTTTTGACCACAATATTTTTCTATCAGTTGATTAGAATTTAGAGGTGTATAACTAATGGATTTGGGTGCACTCAAAGTAGTACCAAAAGTTGGTAAAGCATGGTGCTCCACAGGTCAATTTTGACCAATTAAGTTGGCCGTGAAGAGTACATGAAAAACGAAGGTCAAATATATATATAATAAAGTTGTTTAATATATTAAAGAATACACATGTAATGTATTTGACAAATAATAACGATCTTTAATTGCAACTAATCTAACGGTCTAAATATATTAAAATTTTTATTGAGATGTGTTTGGATGTGGATATAAAAATTTTAAAGATTCTAATAGATCTATACCGTTAGATTAACTTAAATTAAGAACCGTAATTATTTGTCGAATTTATTGGTAGGAGGAACGGTACCCGATTCCATAAGTGGAGATATAATGAGAATCAAATGATATTTTGTAGACAAAATAAATATATGACAAATACAATTCTACTAATGTTTTCATTTAACACTTATGAATTGAAGAACTGAAAAACAACTTATAATTTCTTATAATATTTGTTTAAATTGAGTTCAGATTACTTATATTGTTGCCCGTATATACTTGCAGAAGCGCGTCGGGTTCTTGCCGATAAGGGAAGGGGAAATCCAGCTTGCCGTAGCTTCTTAGCACCCAAGAAATTATACTTTTGAAGCAACAAATACCATAGCCCACTTGAATTCCCTAATAAATGTTCTCAGCAATCAGCAGAATGTTTATGTTATATTAGGGTTAATTATATCATATACTACCGAATTTTATACTCCGTTTTATTTTTGTCAGCGTACTTTAATTCATTTTATTTATACTACCAAACTTGAAAATTACTTTCAATCGTGTATGAAATTTAAAATAAAAAATATGTTTTTCACATCAATTAAACGACTTTGGCAAATGGTTGTCGTTTATCAATTCTCTATTTTCTCAAAATCAAATCAACTTTCTTCATCCCAAAATTTTTCAAAACTCGAAGATACATCAGTCATTTAACGGCCCGTTCATGGCACATAAAAATTCCGTCACACAATGAACTACTGATTAACAAATTGATTTAATTGAAATTAATTTTTAAATTCATTGTTATAAATGAAACGAATTAAAGTATGATGACATAAATAAAATAGAACATAAAATTCGACAGTATACAATATAATTAACCCTAACATAAATTCTTTTTCATTATTCCATTTGCTTATCGTTGTGTCTAATGAAAAATTCAATACATTATTGAAAATAATGCAATATAATTGAAAATCAAAACACAGAGTTGAATTGAATGTGCACGAGATTTTAAATTCAATACAATATTGAAAATAATGCATTACAATTAAATGCATTACACACTGCAATTTTATACTCTAAATTGACTAAACAACAACATGCAAAAAATTATTTGATCAATCTTGTTATGCCATGCTTTGACTGGTTTTATTGTCCAATTTTGAAAATCAAAACACTGTTGAATTTATGGTTAAATTCGACTATTCAAATAATTATAGGATTGAACAATTTCGGTACTCAATAATTGTAGTTCTTGTAAAGTGATAATCTATTCATTGTTTTACTATATGTGCGACTCGCACATTTACGGAAAATTATGCAATAGCATACACATATAATACTCAATACTCCATCTGTCAAATAAAGATAATAGCATTACTTATATTTTCTCACAAATTAAGAAAATTTAATTATTATAGTTTGAACAATAAATTTTAGAACATCTTCAATGTTGCCTTCTAATTTGAATGTCTAGCTGATGTGGCGATGAAGTTAAGAGGATGAAACTCATGTGGCATCATTTATTGTAGAAGATCGTCCAACTAGCTGTCCAATTTTAGACATCTTGTTAGACGGCCTTTCACCACCAATTTTTTTTTATTAAATTGTGTCTATCTTTTTCATCCATTTTTTTTTCTTTCTATTTCCCCTCTCTCTCTCTCTCTCTCTCTCTCTCTCTCTCTCTCTCTCCCCCCCCCCCCCCCCCTCTCCCTCTCTCTCTCTCTCTCTCTCTCTCTCTCTCTCTCTCCCTCTCTCCCCCCCCCCCCCTCTCCCTCTTTTATCTCTCTTAGGGCAATTCTAACCATGATCTTTAAAATAGTGCAATTTTTACACCAAAATAGTGCAATTTTCACACTATTTTTTTTACTATCTCCAACCATGATCTTTAAAAATTGCACCAAATGAATAGTACTTGTTTTGTTTCCTTATTTTTTTAATTTTCAACAATTTATTGATTTCAAAAACTATTTAATTAAATATTCTATCACTACTCAAATTTATAAATGAAAAATTAAATAATTTTTATGACTAAAAATTATAAATTAATGAGTAATTTTATTTTAAGGTATACATTAATTATTTTTTATTAATTGATTACAATTTTTTATTTTAATAAAATAATAATAAAGTAAAAAGAAACATAAATAAAATTAAACCTTTTCATAATAAAATAGTATGAAGAGGGATATATATGGCAAAACAATTTTTACAAGCGTATGAAGAAGGACAAAACTGGAATTAAAAATATATATGGACGCCAAATGAACATTGCTGCGCCAAATCAGTGATACAAAATATCATTTGTAACATTTGTATCAAATAGTGATACTATAAAGGACTAAATTAATATAAAAGTATAAATATGGGGACCAACTTGTAAAAATATAAAAGTTGAAGGAATTGAGTTGCAAATAAAAGAGGACGAAATTGAAATAAAAAAAGTATAGGGATTAAAGTAGAGATATTATAAAAATAGAAGACTTATCGTGCAAATAATTAATTTATTATTTTATTAATTAATATAATATTAATTATGTAGTATTTTTAAAAGAAATTTGTTAAGTTGTTAGATTTAAAATTATTTTAAGATTGGTAAGTAGTGGGTGTAATATTCTCGAAAAAATACTTGAAAAAGTATCCAAATTTGTGCAGATAATTATATATCTCTCATAATGCTAGGGCTTATATTTTTTAATCACACTGGTAGTTTTGAATAAAAATAGAAGTGCTATCTTAAGAATCATTGCTTCTTAACAAAGGAAATTTTGCATTATTACTTGAAATCACATTTTGATGTAGGTTTTAATTATTTTACAAAATTTGCCTTGACAAATATAAAATATAAAATTTATTGTTTGTCGTGGTTCATTATAAATAGATGATCGACATTAAATTCTAGCTATAACATTTGAAATTAAAATCCAATTAAAAAAAAAAAAAAATCAATGATGGAGCTTGACTAACTGAATGTGAAGGTAATTGATTAGCCTTCTGTTTGAGTATATTAATTATTGAACCAATTAATCACAGCTTTTGATTTAACTCGTTTGAGTTTTCAAAAATATTTTAAGGGAAATTGGCGCAAATGGTCCCTAACGTTTACCATTAGTGCGCAAATGGTCCCTAACGTTTCATTTTTGACGGAAAGGTCCCTAACCTATCCATTTAGGTGCGCAATTGGTCCTTTTAGGTGCGCAAATGGTCCCTAGCAGTGTTTTTTGTCTTTATTAGCAGGGGTAAAATTGTCAAGTCACATTTTTTTCAACCTTTCAATTGGCGCAAATGGTCCCTAATCTTAAGAAATTTGCAATTTGATTCCTAACTTTTAAAAAAGTGAAAATGAGTCCGATACTTTAATTTTTTTTATTAAAAATTAAAAAAAAAACTAACAAATTGATAATATACTAAATTATTTTGAATATTTGATGAACTATTATAAAATAACCAAAATTGAAATTCATAATTACTAACAAATGTGCTAATTAAAATTATTTTATTATTATTAAGTAATCATATTATTTAAAATTCAAACTTTAATTTTATCGTTACAACAAAAGAAGAAAAATAAATTTGTCACAAATAAAAATTTTACTTATGCTCAACCCAACTCGATTTTATACAGTCTCATATTTACTGGGCCAATCCAATCCGATTTTGAGCTACAAGGTTATTGGACCAGTCTTATTTTAAATTTTAATTAATTTTTACATTAAAAAAAAATAAAGCAAAAAAAAAATGGTTCCACCCACCCCACCCCACCCCACCCCACCCCACCCCAAAAAACGAGCAGAAAGGGAGGGGATTTCTCCCCTCCCCGGTCGTGGGTGGAACCTTTTTTTTTTTTTGCTTTACTTTTTTTAATGTAAAAATTAATTAAAATTTAAAATAAGACTGGTCCAATAACCTTGTAGCTCAAAATCGGATTGGATTGGCCCAGTAAATATGATACTGTATAAAATCGAGTTGGGTTGAGCATAAGTAAAATTTTTATTTGTGACAAATTTATTTTTCTTCTTTTGTTGTAACGATAAAATTAAAGTTTGAATTTTAAATAATATGATTACTTAATAATAATAAAATAATTTTAATTAGCACATTTGTTAGTAATTATGAATTTCAATTTTGGTTATTTTATAATAGTTCATCAAATATTCAAAATAATTTAGTATATTATCAATTTGTTAGTTTTTTTTTAATTTTTAATAAAAAAAATTAAAGTATCGGACTCATTTTCACTTTTTTAAAAGTTAGGAATCAAATTGTAAATTTCTTAAGATTAGGGACCATTTGCGCCAATTGAAAGGTTGAAAAAAAATGTGACTTGACAATTTTACCCCTGCTAATAAAGACAAAAAACACTGCTAGGGACCATTTGCGCACCTAAATGGACCAATTGCGCACCTAAATGGATAGGTTAGGGACCTTTCCGCCAAAAATGAAACGTTAGGGACCATTTGCGCACTAATGGTAAACGTTAGGGACCATTTGCGCCAATTTCCCATATTTTAATGTTATATCCCCAGCTGAACAATAAAATCGACTAATCTTAAATCAAATGGTCAAAAATCCAATAAAATACTTCAATAATTATTGTTCTCTTAAAGGGCAACTTTTATTATTGGTAAATTATATTTACAGTTCTCATTCTTTCAATTTTATAACAATATTATTCTCATTCAATTTTATTTGCAGATATTGTTCCCATCATTTCATTAATTCGCACATATGATCCCCAAATAATTTTTTTGACGATTTTACCCTTAACTTAAATAAATTAAAATAGTAAAAAGTAGAAAACTTAATGAAAAAATTACAATTGGGGGTACTTAACTTTTTCAAAAATTACAGTTGGGGGTACTTAACTTTTTCAAAAATACAAAATGGTTTATTTACATTCTATTATTTAAAACAATTTCAAAAAAACTTCATCCCCATCCCCACACTCCTGTGACCAAATTAGGAGGGGAGAATTCCCCCTGGTTTCGCGAACCAAATTTGTATAGATCTTTTTTTTAAAAAATTGATCATTTTTATTGATCGAGTATCGAATTTATTCATAATTATCTGGCTTAAGGGGACTGGCCGTAAGAGTGGCAAAACAAGCCCAACCCGACTATTAATCCAGATTTCGGGTTGGTCTAGCCCTAACAAAACCGGGCCCATATGACCCAGCCCATCTAGCCCGCCAAGCCCGAGCTAGTCCACACTTTTTTATCATTTTTTTTGGCTAAATTTTTAGTGAGAAACAAACTATTACTAATGTACTCCTGCAATATGAGAACTTCTAGATTTGGGCACGCATTAAGGATGCGAGCTATCATTCTATGGTCAGTGTAATAATTTGCAAAAAGCTCTAGACGAATCATATTATGGAAAGTAGGTAGATCGCGCCGTTGGGCAAAGTTACATACCTTCAAAGACGGAATGAGCAGTAATGACAACAGACACGTGGAAGCCATTAATTTTCAAAATTGAGAAAAAAAAAACACAATGTAAAGCAGTAATCATGCTAGTTGATTAGATTATACAGGATAGAACAAATGTATGAACATAAAGAAAAAGTAGAGCGGCTTACAACTAAGAAAACTTCGTCCAGTGATAAGGATTTCAATGTGCTAAATTTCCAGAGAAGCCCAACTTTATTTGTATGTTAGATAAACCAATAAAGATGTCAAAACAGGTTCAACAAAGAAAAATGAGAAAATTAGGAGCCATACCTAGTTTTTTTGAGATTTTAGAATTTTACTGGATAATATAAATTTTTTCAATATTATCTTTTTTCATTTCATATTACTGGATTTATATAATTTGAATTAACTTAAATTCATATACAAATTGTAACTGAAATTCTAAAATTATGGATACAATTAATTAGATTTATAATTAGCATAAATTTCCAAAATTACCCTCATAGTGTCTTATTACAATCTCAGCCTAAAATTTCATTTCCTCTCTCCTCGGTGACAGCGGACTCTCTAAAAGGAACTGCAAATTTTCATAAATAGAAAAAC
This sequence comes from Forsythia viridissima, assembly GCA_030279155.1. NCBI lineage: Eukaryota > Viridiplantae > Streptophyta > Magnoliopsida > Lamiales > Oleaceae > Forsythia > Forsythia viridissima. Next base: position 39,161,917 of record CM059041.1, on the reverse strand, counting down.
CCCAATTTTAATTTTCAGAAGATTTGCCATTAACAGTGCACTCAAGATCACTGGAATTTCGCTCAGGTTAGTACATTTATATGCTGAATTTTTTATTTATGAACATTATAAATTTCAGTTTTTTTAAATAAAAAATTGAAGAACAATTTGTTTGGTGATTTTAGATAAGGATGATGATGGCACCATCTCGTAGCAATAGCGGCAAGACAAAGCGTAAAAACAGATTTAGACGTAATATATCAACCCACAAAAAAACTAATCGTGTCTCTGATTCACGCAAGAAGACGTAGAAGAATAAGAAGCTCAACCTCCCTGTCAAAAAAGGAAATAAGGTAAAAAAAAAAATTTGTATTTTCATTTATTTCATACATTTTTCCAAACCATTTGGAAAAAAATATATATTAGAAGTTTACGTGTGTATTATGATTCATGCATTATCTGAACAAATTTGTTTGCAAGATTATTATTTTTTTTTGGTCATTTTACTATTTTAGATTTAAGGTGATTTATTATATTTGTGGAAATTAAATTTACAGTTTATTCAGGAAAATTTTTCATCTGAATTTGTTACATGCATGTATTAATCTTCAAGATTTTGTGTATTATGAGTTTCCTTATGGCTGTAATGATATGGGTTACATTCATTATTGAATTCCTAATCTTTATTTATAGTGAAGAGATGTTACATATTGCTGAATTTTGTAGAACACTTAAGTTATCTATTTTGTTAACAAAATCTTACAATTATTTTATCCAGACGTATTATACATGAATTTTATAACCGTGTTGTACTGATTAAATATCTCGAAATTGGTTTCAAATCGACCTTACAATGATGGTGCTCATATTTGTGATGTTTTTATATATAACTAAATCAATTTATCATATGTATGAAGGTCTAGTTCCGATATATTGATACATATGTGCTTCTCATTTCTATTGATAGTTAAATACAGTTACACTCATCCTAAGTTGTATTTAGTGTCAATTCCTAACCGGTGTTCTATTTGTTTCTCTCAATTATACTCATAGTTACTGATATTTGAGGTTATTGTAAGCCCTCAACTCGTTAGTTTCAATTGGTAAATCCATTTGTTTCTTGAACACGGATTCATATGAACATTAGCTTTCACCAATATATGTTATCTTGAAACAAAATTTTAAGATGACCATTAAGAAGGTTTGATACTTCCATGTACATGCATTTTCATGATTGTGATTTTGATTCTTATGATGGTAACATTTGTAATTATCATCTAAGTTACTGTTAAATATTACTATAAATTTGATACATAATTATGGTAATTCATATGTTAACGTGAATGTATAGTTGCTAACATCCCTAATGTTATTTAGTATCATGTGTTAATGTGATCCTTTTATCCGATCCAACTCAATGTTAACCAATATGGATGATAATTTTTGATTCGTTTGTTCGTAACATTTGTAATTATCTACTAAGTTATTGCTAATGTTACCATGATTTTGATACATGATTTTGATACTTTATATGTTAACATAAAGTAATAGTTTCTAACATCATTAATAGTCTTTAGTATAATGTGTTTATGTGGTCTTTTTTTTTATCGGACTGAATGTTAACCAATATGGACGATGTCAAATTATTATTTTTTTGATGATAATTTAAGTTGATTTTTTGTACCAATAGTTGCAGGGGTGATTGCGGCATATTCATTGTCAAATATGCCGAATACATATACGAAAAGAAGATTAACAACATGAAAGATGCTCGACGCAATATGGCTATTCAAATGTACAAATACGTGCTCGAGAAGTCTGACATTCACTGTTCTAGAAGAAAGAGATAGATGGAGTTACATTAAAGTTTAAGACATATTAGTCGAGAATTTTATTTCAGTGATATGGTCTTGTTTTTTATTTTTGTTGTGATTATGGGCATAACATGCTATGCATTACTTTTTTGACGAAATTCTATTGGGTATATGTATGAAACCTTTTTGAATCCATATTCCGCTGGTTAAATATTGGGTTTGTTGTAGTATATGTTGCATTTGAATTGCAATTCAAAGTTAAATATTATGCATTATTGAATGTATCGTGCTTCATGTTAATGCTGCAATTGAATTCTTGCACCAACCAATACCAGCTACAAATATCTTGATACAGGATAACATATGAATTTTGCATCTCACGTTAAGGGCTATTAAATTTACTTTATTTGATTCGCCTTACGTGAGACGTTTATATTAATCTTCCTTTTAATGTTGGGATAATATGTCCTATCTAATGGCTCATTCATTAGTAACTTGGCGATGATGTGTTACCCTATAAGTCATAATTCAATTTGTCATTTGATGATGATTGCTAGTATAACCTGGAATCATGTTCATGTCCCAAATGGCTGATTACAACTCAATGACTAATTTACAATGATTACCACAACTCCATGAAACTGCTAAACACACAAGCTTCAAATGGTTGGAAACTTAAACCATAAATAATCATATACCAACAGACATTAACTTGCTAAGAATCAAAATAGTCTTAATTCAATAGTAAATCACAGCTCAATTTAGAAACAAACCAAATGTATAACAAAGATTCTAAAATCTAAAAGTACACAGCAAGATTGAGTAGAAACAATATAGTTGACAACTTCAAAAGTGTTCTTTATTGTCAATTGCTTTTAATTAATATAACTCATTCCATTATCATCCGTTCCATTTGAAGTGTTGCATTCTTGTAACGATAGTCCAAGCGGGCACATTGTCTATTTTGCTGGAAGAGAGTTTGTTCCATACAATAATTTGCTCTCCCAAAATCTTGCAATGATACCCAACTGCGATTGTAAATAAATGCTTAGAAAATGTTTCTTGGAAACATGGTTTATAATGTTGTGGAGGGTGGAATGTTGTTGGTGGCTTCATTTTATTCCAATAGTCCTCAGGGGGTGAACCAAAAAGCTTGAATATCTTATTAAGCTGCTCAATCTGAGAAGCTGCTCAATCTGATCAATACACAAAGAGCTTAATAAGCTTCACGAATAGATGTTACTGCCTGTAACATTTAGACACTGATTATTTGTTTTGCTCTTTAATATTACAAATACCTTCTAAAATAAAAAAAAAAAAGGAAACACGTTCACTCCAAATAAATAATAGTTGCAATGAAAAAAAACATAAATATTGTAAATCCTGATTAAATTTTTAGCCATTGAAGAATGTATTACCTCATTCCTGCCTGGCATAATTGGCCGTCCCACAAACATCTCTGCTAAAAGGCATCCTGCACTCCACAGATCAATGCCAACTCCATAATTTGTAGAGCATAGATGTCTGGGGCTCTATACCATAATGTCACGACTCTATTTGTGAGAGTGGATTTTGCTTCGTTTTGGTAAAAATTAGCTAGCCCAAAATCAGCAATCTTAAGCATCACATTCCTGTCAATCAACAGATTGGATCCTTTTGTGTCTCGGTGCAAAATTCCCCTCTCGTGGCAATGCTGAAGGCCTGAGAGTAGCTGTAGCATATAATACTTGACCTACATGCAACAATATTGTTTTTTACACACATTTCAGGAGCTCAATTCCATTATTCAAACTAAATTGACCTAATATATGTTAAAACCATTCATGTAGCGAAAAATCGAATGTAAATGTCAAAAAAAAAGGATCATGTAGCCAACTCCAAATTTATTGAAAATGAATGGAAATGTTAATTTTTCTCAACACATGCCAACTCTTTCTTGTTTGAAATTTAATGACAAATCCCATGAAAAAGGGACTAAAATTTTAGTCTGGAGCGGAGGATAGAATTCGACCTGAGGTGCATTAAGCCTTCATTCTGAACGTGAGATGACTTTACTTAAGTCCGATGGCATAAAATCAAATACTAAATAAAGACTGTATTGCATTCTTGATGTGGCAATTCCTTCAAGATTAATAATATGTGGATGATCAAGGTGCTTCAAGATTATGATCTCTTTTGCCATAAATTTTACACTTTCAAGTTTTGATGTATCGAAACGAACCTTTTTTTAAGGCAACTACCTTCCCGGTGGACTTATCTCGATCCTTATACACATTGCTATACGTTCCGTGGCCTACCTGCAAGGAAATAAAGCACTTGAGAAAGAGAGAAAACACAGAATTTCTTCTCAATCTTCAAGAAAAACTATAGACTAAGATCTGCAGTCATCATATACTAGCAAAAAAAAGAGCATCCTCTTTTGGTTTCAGAGATGTACATATCAAAATTTAAATAGAAATTGCTTGTAAAAGTCCGTTTAATTGAATATTATGAACCAAATCACAATGTTAATCACTAAATATGCACCTAAATCAAAGTTAATTAGACATTATTGCATTCATTTTCTGATGAAATTACTCATTGATAACGATGATAAGACAGACTTTGATTTTGTTTAATACTAACCTTCGCGAGCTTATCGTACGAATTGTGTCAATGATACACGATTGTTAATAAACGCCTAGAAAATCAACAAATACTTTATTAATCGAAGTCCAGCGAAAAATGAAAATAATCTGAATAACAAACGTCCAATAATTCTTCTCAAAGAAATCAGAATTTTACAATGATGCCCAATTGCGATTGTAAATAAATACTTAGAAAATTCGCAAATACATTGTTAATCGAAGTGCAGCGAAGAAATGCAAAAATCTGAATAGCAAATGCCCGATAATTCTTAGCCAAAATAATAAATCAGAATTTTGCAATCATACCTAGTTGCGAAACCTTCATTGTATTTGAATATCTTGGTATCAAGAAACCAAAATTAACCTATGCTTCTTCTAATAGAGTTGGGTCTACACTGAATCTTTTTTCAATTTTGAATTCTCCATGTTGATAACTCTCCTTGATTTTGTAATTCTCGAGCGTTATCTTTGATGTTTCTGTTTTTGGGATAAGCGATATTCTTGGGATATTGGACTGATGAGTATCAATCAGTTTTCATGGGCTGGTTTTAAGGCCTAGTAAATTTCTCAATATTAAGTAACAATCCAGTATTATTACAATTTCTCAAAGAAGCCCAGTAAATTTGCATTTAGGTGTAATATTTAGTGTATATATGTTGTTAACCCGAGAAAAATCACAGTCTAGCCTGTATTGGCCATTTTGGCACGTGTGAACTGGCCCACGTTGCTTATATTTTTTGAAAAACAAAAACAAGAAATACTAACTTATAATAAAAATATGTATTGACTCTACCTAGATTAAAGCTTAATATATTTGACTAGATGAGAAAGTAAAATAAAAGATTTCATTACAAATTACTCTTGTACGACACTATTTAGAACTAGTTTAGTATGTGGAAGTCGACACTATAAAAGAAGATTGAGTTTTCCGACATAAAAAAATATCCTTTAAACATAAAATTATTTTTAAAAAAAGAAAAAATAAATAAAATTAGGGCACAAAACTGGGCTGGGCCTACTCGGGCCAGTTTCAAGTGTGGTCCAGCCTCAGCCCGACCTGTTTGCCAACTCTAACTGGCCGCATAGGTCTTCATGATGTGCTAGAACACTGGGTAACTAGAATAATAGGAAATGGATAAATGATGATCTATGTTTTCACCGGATTTTGTTGAATCCTGCTTGAACATAGAAATAATTAAAATATCTTCCAAAAGTTATAGGTGAAACCAAGATTACAACAAGGAAGGCAATCTGTTTGCACAATTTTGTTTTTTGTTAAACTGCAAAACTTTACTTTGATTTTGGTACATCAAAGTATTCCTGTGAAATTAAAACTTGCGCCCCCTGTTTGTCTCGACCAAGTTGAATGGTTTACCAATAAATGGTTTTTGGCCGTTGTGAAATAAAATGGTTCTTCGAAGATGCCATCAATAAATGTAGCCAAGGAAATCGAAACTAAGGCTCGGGAGTTCTTTCCCCTATCTGATGTCTATTATGCAACAAGTGGTACTTCACTTTTCTCAAGCTCATTGCCTGTTCTACTGCACAAGAAGTGTATGCACCTGCATCATTTAAAATTGCATATACCTAAATTTCAATTGAGGAAAATACTTATTGCTTTTTCATTCTTGAATTTGGTTGCATACAGTGAACCCGAATGAATTAGTCAATGGTTATCAGTCTGTCGACAATGCCTGCTTGAGCTTGAACAAATTTCATCTGGATGCGGAGGGCAACGACCCACTTAATGAAGATGAAGATCATGCAACCGGAAGCTTTCTCCCTCATGATGAGGATGAAATTGGATGGTTTTGACCATAGTTAGTTGCCTAAACTCGTTGATGACTCGGAAAAATATGATGTTTTTCCAGTTTTGAACCGGCGAGTTTGGGTTCGAAATCGGGAAAGAAATCCCCACCGTTTGGTCACAGGGCGAGGGGTGGGGGGAAAATATGATTTTTGTTTTTAATTGTTTTAAATAATATAATGTAAATATATTATTTTGCACTTTTGAATGTAAAGACACTATTTCATTAAGTTTTTTTTTTTTTTTTTTTTTGGTCTTCTAATTTATTTAAGTTAAGAATAAATTGTCAAAACATCATTTGAGACCATCTATGCGAATTAATTAAAAGACGTGGACGATATCTGCAAATAAAATTGAATGAGAATAATATTGTTACGAAGTTGAAAGAATATAAATTGAGTATAATTCGCCCATTATTTGAAGCATGTTCATTTCTTAATCTCTAAAGAACATTTTAGATTTTGTTGTTTTAATTCTTACTCAATTTTCTTCGCAAGCAAGATTTGGATTAATATGATTGAAAATTGATTCCCAGTGCCTTAAAAGACACTCCTGCAGGCCTTGCACATGAACAACAGAAAAAATGCCTAAAAAATTGTACAGCTCAACATGCACACAACCAGCAAAGTCAAGGTTTCGTTCTGAACATATTTTTCCCAGAAATTCCTGTTCAATACCAACAATGAAAACGAAATTTACAATAGTTAGGACAGGAAGAAGTGCGAAAAATAACTTTTAATTTTCGACTACTTCGACTTTCGCCATCTAAGTCCAACATTCATGCCTGTTCAAGGTATAACATGTTGATGCACTCGAAGAAGAGGAGGAGGATGGGCTTCAATGGAAACGAGAACCAATAAATTTAAAGTATTTTTCAATAATAATTGTACGAATTTACAAGTACGATAGACTGTAACAGAGTTTCTCCCACCTTCATTTGTGTTATTTCTTCTTGGGGCTGAAGGCTTCCACAAACGAAAAAATAAAAATTAGAAAGCAGAATTTACTCTCCAGTTTTGTGCAATTAATTCTTTTCTATTTGACCTTTATTAACAGATGCTCTACAAATGAATCAAAAGCATAGCCTCGACCAGAGGGTTCCAAACTGAACGAACCGTACCAAAGATCCATTTACCCAGGAGGTGCGTGAAATGAGGGAACTTTAACTCTTACGACGACCATTGATCCGGGACTGTAAGAAAGTAGGTTGTCATTGCTTTTCTGAATCTTTTCTTGTATTGTTTTGGCGATATAATGGTTGGCGACGCGTGCTTTGGTCCACCGAGTAGGCCGGATGCCTTTACCCATGTCTCCAACTGCTTGTCCCAAGTATATTGTCTCATGAAATCAATTATCCCTAACACCAGCTCCTTGCGCTCATCATCCACCCCGACCAACAGAGAATAGTCCATCACATCAACAGACTAATAAAGAAACATAATACCAATTCAGTATAAAAATAATAATAAAAAGATTGAATCTAAAATTTCATGCTGACAACATACTTCCTGTAATATTCCCCAACTACAAATTACAACAATTACCTACAGTGAAGTTCCATATTTTATCAAAATACTCAACAAACTTATTCTTAATATTATTCTCAATAAACAAAATTCAATATGTTAATAACAAATATAGATACACACAACTTGAAAAAAGTTTATCATCAATAATAATCTTCAAGTACTTCAGCAATAGTCAATGTATTTATTGTAGCTTAGTCGTCTTCAACTTCCCCGAACATTTTAACGAAGAAAATTCTACTTCGTTCTTTTGTTTTTTCCTGGGGGATTGGTGGAGACATTTTAGAGAAATTATGATATAAGGGAAATATGTTCGTGCCAATAGCTCAGTTCTTTTTCTCAAACTATCTATATAGAGTAGACCACTTGATAATCTTTCAGGTGAAAATCGGTACAGTTTTTCAAAGCACTTGTTAGAATAAACATTGCTGTGAAAAGCTTCATAGTAAATTCATCAAGATTAGGATGTGAAAGCAGATTACCGCTAAAAAGAATGTATCATTCCAAACAGCTCTTTCCAGGCTCCGTTTTGCTTTGCTTCCAAGAAATATAGGTTTTGTACGCAGTGTTTCTAAAAGGTTCATATCTAACAATACTTTATTTGTTCCCGAGGTATCTGAATTATAACGAGACCGTGAAGAGCCCTTAAGATCATACACCCTTGAGATATTTCTTTTAAAGAAGAGATTCTCCATCACCATCAAATCCATTTTCATTTCCTTGCCGCCTTTTGGATATTTGACAGTGACCTAAGATTAAAACAGTAGATTAGAACCACACTTACAATGAAACAACAAACAAACAAAAACAATAAATGAGGTCTAACCTGATAAATACCAAGAACTTTGGCAAGGCAAGTTGGACTTCCTAAGCTGAGAGAATCCGTCAAATATTTAAAATAATCGGGTGAAAATTCTTCAAATGATTCCAACTCAGTCTTTGTTACTTGTTTGATTATGAATCGTTCATCAAATGACTTTGCAAAATAAACATTACTCTTTCCCCCTTGAGCACTCCATCTCCTGCAACGGCTTAAGGAACGTACAAAATCCACTTTGCTGGAACAACATCTTTTCCAAAGCGCATCAAATTGTTTTGCGAAGTAACATACAACAGAAAACTTCACCTTTCCACCAGCGCTTGAAGATTCGTCTTCGAAAGAAATTCTTAGATGAGGAGAACTCTTGGCATCTGTGAACCGGGAACCGTCTGTAGCCGAAGCATCTTCGGAGCCATAACTTCCATAGTGCATGTAATCCAAGTCCAGGGATCCAAAGGACTGCCATGTAGAAAGGTCAGAAGCTAAAGAATTCACCCTTTTGGTCAGAGTTATATTCGATCCTCCTTCAGCCCTATTTGGCCTATCAGTAACCCATTCTTCATACTCCTTGCAGCTAAGAACATATGAAATTATGCTAGTGGGCTCATTATCGTAAACAGCAATAACAACTTCATTTTGAACATTTTTTGGGATCATCAATCTTGCTCCTTCAGGCAAAAGAGAAATAGAAGAGATAATAGAGAGTGACACACCCTTTGAAAGATTTAACTTCTCAGCTTCGTGAGGCAAAATTTGAGAATAAGTCCTTTGTACATTTGGAACAGGATCTCTGACCATATTTCTATAATCTCCAGAAGCATGGAAAGATCTGAGATTAGATAAATGCAAGGAAGAAGGTGGCAGTCCTTTACTGATTCTTTCTTTAAGTCTCTGAGCAGAATCAAAGGAGTAAACTCTGGTGGGTGACATCAGTCTTCTATAAGATGGATTATCTTTTCGATTCGTCTGCTTGGATAACATAGATACAGGTCCGTCTGCTTTAAGTGCTTCCAGCAACAGTGCTTTTATTGGAGGCTGATCTGTGCCTGTCCATGCAGAATCTATCTTATCAGAAAGTATGGACCCAGCTGATGGGAGGCGTTCTAATGTTGTATTGTTGACTGCATTATCCTCGTCTGCTTGCATTCCATCCTCCCCACTCTGCTCGAATTTGCTTGATATAGATTTCTCCAGAAAACTAGACTCCAATAGTGAAAAATTAGGCTCCTCGTCTTTGGATAATAAAGCTTTATTGGGGCATTTGTCTAATTCTGAATAACCGGGGACATTATCTTGATGACCAAGCTCAATACAGCTATCTGTCAAATATGCATCGAATTCCTTCAAGCCACCATGAGCTGCATTATCATTCTGAGCATTGGGACTGGAGCTTCTATTAAGGATAGAGTCCAATAAATATAGCCGGCGATCCCAAAAATGTGAACCAATTAGAAGCGAATGTCTCAAACGATTAACTTCAAGAATGTCAACAGATGCATGAGCTAGGTCTAAAATCTCTTCATCAACAAATAGAAGCGAATTCTGTTCAAACAAACTGAAATAAGTCAGAGAAGCCAGGACACATTGGAATGCATTTACATAATAAATTTATATGAAGCACGAGAACAGTGTGGAACTGCATTCTGTACTCACTCTGTAATGATTCATTTCTGTTGCAAGCATGTCCTTTAACTCCAAGATGTGACAATGCAACTCACTCTCCTTGGAGAATTCATTTGTGAAAGATAAGCTTTTCTGTTCAATTTTATGAAGAACAATTGATATCTCTGCATACAAGGCATCGGCTTTGCTCAAAAGCTAAGGGAAGGAAAGGCAGATTGTTATGATACAGATGTAAATAATTGAATTCTCTCTCCAGGGAAACAAAAACCAGAAATATTTTTCAAATGTTTTACAAACCTCAGATGCTTCTTTTCTTATCCAGGTCTGTTCACCATGGCCACTGAATTCAAGAACTGATGGCGGCAAACAGACAGAAAGAATATCAATAGGAGAATACTGGAAGAAAGCAACAATACTCCCAAACCTGCCGAAATATGGAGAGGGAAAACAAATCATTATTTCACCACTATTGCAACTTAACAAAATGGTTCTGAAAATCAGCATGTTCGTGAACAACAGTAATGGAACTGAAATCTAACTGAACATCAAACTTACCCATAAAATCTAAGGCAATCCCTTTGCAGAGAGTGACCACAGCTTGCAACACGGTTAGCAGTTGCATGGTTTGAAAAGCTAAGCTCAAGAAACTTTCCAAAAGAAAGTCCCCAGGCAGCATCAGACATCACCACCCTTTTTGTGGCTGGCGGAACTTCGTCAATATGTGCACATCTGAGGCATCTGTGCCACATCCATATCTTTCCATCTCGCTCCCCAGAAAGATTCACCGAGGGGACGTGTCTGACGTTTACCGTAAGATTCCCATGCGGATGCGTATAGCATATGACATGGGCTTCAGCAGACTCCTTGCATGATCGACAGCAAGATGACTGGAATACAAATTGTAATGAATAACAAATGCAAACTAGACAACTAGACAAAAGGAATGGTGGTCCCAGAAGAAAAGTTACCTGGTCAAATAGATCATCCCGCAGATACCTCCCCAATGGTTTATCAGAAGAACCGTAGAACTTGATACGCAGGAGTCGAGAACGTTCACACACAGTTCCATTTAGCACATGACGACTAGAAAAAGAAACTAATATGCTCTGGTGACCGTCATTAGCTGAATAGTATTCACTCGAGTCTTCAATCTCATCAACCCTCTCAAGTGCAGTAAGTTCAGAAACTTCACCTGATTGGCCCTCCTCTTGAACTAGCAATCCTGCCTGTGCATAATTTCCGAAGCCAGCCAAATTATCATCGCATGCATCAGAGAGTGCATTTATAAATCTGTACTCATCGGCCATACAGGCATCATCATAACCATCACGACTGAGTTCAGACAGTGACTCGTGTAGCCCAAGCTCCAAATGGAGATCTGCAGATCCGATGTCAACGCTAGTGACATCAATTTCTTTGGGGTACCCGGTGGGAACAGCAGAAATAGGGATCACAGAGAGAGAATTATTAGGAGGACTCATCTGCTCTGGCATGGAGGTTGAAGGTCTTACAGCCATTTCAGGAAGACTAGCACCCTCATCAGCAAGAAAAGAGGTCTCAAGTGATAAATGATATGCTGCAAAGACAGCATACTGTACTACACGTTTCACCTTCTTAAGTTCATCACGACATGATCCCTTCAGTACAACCTACAAATGGCAGAATAAAATTAGTTCCCTCTTTCTCCTGCTTTCCCCTATTCCCATGTTATTAAATATAACCTTAATACTTCTTTGTGATGCATTAGAAATAACAAATGGAAGAGACTGGGAAGGAGCCCCATGTCAAAATTTGGCAAATAGCAAAAATAAAAATGAACATCAAGCAGGAAATCAACAATTCATATGATTAGTGCTCAGATAAAAATTATAATAATATACATATAAATTTAAAAAGACAAACAATTACCGTGCAACCTAACCGCCTGGGACATCCCTCAAAAAACATCAAGGTTTTTGAGGGCTTTTTGTTGAACTGATTCAGAGGCTCACGGTCTTCTGAAACTTTCTCCAAATGGAAGAGTTCACAGTGCCCCAACCGCGTTGTGGGTAAATGATCAACTGAAGGGGTTATAGTAGCACCAGTGCATCTTGCAATCTGCTCCAACAGTGGTTTTTTAACATTTAAAACTAATGAGATCTCCTTTGCTAGCAGATGTTCTTGAGCAAATGAAGATACACTTTTCTCCACAAGCAGCACATTTGGACGAAGGGCCTCTATCTTCGAAACAATCATCTTCAGATTATCATTTTCCTGATTCAGCAATAAATTCATAAATTCATGCTTAATAACTTTTATATCTTGAGGAAATGAAAAAAAAAAAAAAAAAAAAAAGGCTAATCGAGAATGAACCTGTTGCAGTAATGTATCAAAAGATGCCAGCTGATTGGGAACTCTTTGGTACTCAAGAGCTCCTCCTAAGAGAAGTAGTCTAGGGTTCTTGTATTGCGACGTCATGCGCTTGTGTTTTATATTCTTGGAACAAACTACCCCTTTAATAAACATGCTGCATTGAAAAATAGATTACCTTTATATTCTTAAGTTATATAAGGATTGATGTAGTGTATTTCACAAATGAATCTGATAAAATGAAGTGGATAAGAAATCATTCAATAGTACCAAATATTTACCTCTCTCTAGGACTTCCTGAAGCTACACATTTAACCTTAACATAGTCACAGGGATCCATGCTGCCTCCTCTACTAGTATCTGGCTTCACAAAGTTTGCAGCTTGCAATGCTATTTCCACAATTATGTCAAGCCAGTCCTCAGCACAGTTCTCTTTGGAAATCATTATACCATGCCCGTGCAACAGCTGGGACACAAGAGACCTAAAATGCCCCTGCACCACAGCTTTCAAGGGCTCTTTGTGAACAATATTTAGCTTTTCCTTTACCAAAAACATGCTATCAAGACTATCAGTAGCAGAAAACATTGCACCTAACTCCCCAACTTCATCATCCTCATCATCATAAGTGAAGAAATTATTTTCTGCCTCATTAGCTACATCATCTGCTGGGGGAGGTAACCAAATGAGATGATTGGCTTCAAAATCCAATGCCTTTTCACGCTTATTCTGGAACAGATGATCAACATTTTTGGGATCCCCAGTCCGTTTTAAACCAGCCACGGTGTCTTGATCATAGGGACCATCATTCTGAGATATAGGGGTTCCACCTTGCTCTTGCTGTACATGATGCCCAACCCTATTGGAAGTAATATGGATCCTAGAGGGGCTGTCTGAAGGGCTTGATCCAACAGACGTAACACTATAAACTTCATGCCTAGCACTAACACTACTTAAATCTAAATCGGAACTATATTGCAAATATTCGCTTGATGCACTGAAAAAGCGACTTGTGGAATCCTCTCCCTCATCTTCATCGCTCCTGCAATAACAAACATTACAATAAAAATTTCAACCCCAGAAAGAGCAAATTATAGCAGAACATATGTGAACTAATTAAAATTAGATCTTCAATATTATGTCCTCTAAAACACATAAGGAACCACTTAGTTATTTATGTGAGACATATAAGCATATAAATTACTAGCCAAAAGATCAAATAAATTGTTATACAACCTCAAAATCTAACTTTTGCACATGCTTAATTCTGAACTTCAGTGGCTACGAAATAATCCAACTAGCAACATCTGACTAGGTAGTAATATCAAAATGAAATATTTATATTTGATATTTATCAAGGAATCTCAATACTCCAATTCAGAATATAAACAAAATTCAACAATAATAAACTTTATAAAAAACCAGTGCATAGCAAGAAATAGATTAAAAATTTACAAACATGCGATCCATAAAACTTTGGAGCAACAATAAACCCTGTGACATACCTGCCTGGTGAGCGAGGATCAGTCACTGGAGATGGATGATTCGAAAATGATGTGTCGCTATTTTTAGACAGAGCATGGGGAGAATGATCATCAAATCTCTCACCATTAAAACTTGGTGATGGTGATTCTGGGCTTTGTCTTGGAGATTCAGAAGGATAAACCTTACCACTATACATTCTTACGCAGTTGCTCCGACGACCAAGTTCTAAACAAAACTTGCAAAACTTGATATCAAACACTATCTCCTTTGTCCCTTTCAAATGTTCTGATGATAGTTCATGCACACAGTTCCCACACAATACTCGTCTGCAGCTTTGACAGTGGTACTTAAGGGAAGATTCTGATATATTGCTATCACACTGGTAACATATTTTGCAATTCTTACCAGTCATCTGAAGTCCACCCAATATGGAATTTGGACCACTCTTTCCCCAAGAAATCAAAGATGTTACCTTCTCTATCAAATCCAGGAGCAAATTATCAGGTACTCGCATAGACCAGCAATAACCCGGCACACATAACACACCACAATTCCGTTTGTACTATTCCTTCTCCTAATCTAGACTCTACAACGCAGCTAGTATGTCAATTTGGTTTGTTCAAAACTATTAAACCCACAATAAAAATGGTGGGCTTTTTCCTTTTTCGTTTTGCAAGTCGAATTATGTATGGTAATTTTCTTTTCCTGAAAAATCCGTGAGACACACAAGGTAATTTTCCCCCAAGGAATCACAAAATATCACGAAGGGGGAACTTGCTCCCATCAAATTCACATAAAATCTAACTATATACGCACCCAAAATAGCTATAATCACAAAAACAAGCAAAATCAGAACAACAGCAGCAGCAGCACCACCACTACCACCAAAAGGTTTTACAGATTTCTCAGACAAATTTCAAAGGACTCTCAAACCCTAAAATCCCAGATCAACCAATCCCAGAATCATCCAGATTAGAGTCCAAGATAGATACTTTCATTAAAATCGACACAAGATCCAGAGCTTAGCAACAAAAACACAGAAAACCCAGATCAGATTAGCTTTCCTTAATCAAACAGTTAAGCCAACAAAAACCCACTCAAGATAGTAAAAAAAGAAGTCCCCAAATCAAAACAGTATCAAGAAAGTTTTTGAATTCAGTACCCAAAAGTACCTTACCAATTAAAAACCATAAAAAAAGAAAAACACAGAACAAGCGAAACCAAGAAAAGATGCGAGCTTATTCGAAATGTGTAGAATAGGCATACAGTAGATAAAAATCAAATCTTGATGTTTAAAAGGTAAAGGTAAAGAAAAAAAAGTGTATTATCTGATTATTTTTTAGCATTAAAGGATGAAGAGAACGAGAATGAAAAGGAGAAAAAGGAAGAGTACAGAGAAGTTTCCCTTTCTAATACTAGCACTAGTAATGGTAGTGGCTCGCATCTCCATGACCATTTTTTGCTCCCTCTGCTTCTTCAACAACACCACCATAAATTCTTCTTTCTCTCTCTTTCCCATCTTTCCCGGTATAGCTTTCATTTTCACGTCTCAACAACATTAAAATATTAATATTTCTATCCCTTTTGTCTTGTGCATACATAATTACATATACATATACATATACATATACATCTCTCTCTCTCTCTCTCTCTCTCTCTCTCTCTCTACGCTTTCATTTCTAGCATAATAACGCACCACATACATATAATATGTATCTATCCACTTTCTTTCTTGTAAATGGATAGTTTTAGTATTTGTATCGCTATCAACTTTATCTTTATTAGGATTCATTTCATGCCATGAAAATGACCTTTATTTATTTAATTTCGTTAGATTTTGTTCATTTCTTATTTATTTAATTGTGAGTACCCTTTCCTCTTCAGCTATTGGTCACCACCACAATAATTAATTACGATATCTAACTAATTAATTGAGTTTTGAATTTTTAGTTGTATGTACTTGAATTATTTTTAACTGGAGAATTGAATGTTATAGGATGCTATTTGTCAGAAACAGGGTTTTTGAATTAAATTAGTTTGACTGCTAAGGAAGTGTATTCAAATTGAATTTTTAAGAAATTTTAAGGATTTAAAAGTTTATGGGTATTGAATACAGATTTTTAAATATTTTCTAAAATTACTGGTGTATTTAATAAAGAATTTTAAAAACATTTTTAAAAATTACGGCGTATTTAATTAAAAAAATTTAAGAGTCTCTATAAATCATGGGTATTCAAATTGAGAAGGATTTTTAGAGATTCTCTACTTACTAGACTTTTTTGTGGAAAGTATAAATTAAAAAATTTTAAAAAAAATATTTCGTCTACCTTGAAATTTGTGAAGACTTCAGAGCTCTTAAATAAATAAAGCCTATTTTCTTTCACTACTAGGGTTTTTTCGAATCTCTCGTCTACTCAAAAATGTTGAGAATATTTGATATTTTGACGTAGATGATCTGGACATAAGAGAAGTTACTCAAAATAGTATTATATTATATTATATGTGTTGTGGATGGTTTATATGTGCTTAATATATTTTTTATTAAATAAAAATTTTTAATAAAAGTTTACAAAAATCTTTAACTAAATTCTATAGAAATTTAAAGAATACTTTTATTAATTCTCAATAAATCAATAAAAGTCACTCAGACGTCCACGAATTCTACAAAATTACTCACTTATAAAAGTCTATAAAAAAATTTTAAAAGTCCTAATTGAATACAGCATCCTAAATCAGCATCATAATATAGAATTTAGAAACATATAATCGACATATTTTGGTATTGGACGACATAGAACTAGATGATTTTAAATTTTTTAGATGGTATATGTTTCATATTTAATGTAATTACTTTTATAATAAATAATTTGTAATTAGCATATATTTTTTTATAATTATTTATAATCTTATAAATAAATTTATACTAATTAAAAATACTAGTTGATGAGATAAAATCATGTTTAATTTTTATTTGTTCATTTCAAGATATGAGCTAAAATGACTATTCGTAATATTATCGTCGTGATTATTTTTTTTTCTAAAATTTATATAATTGTGACTTTTATATTGTATCGCTCAAAATCTCGTGAGCAGACATTTTTAATAATAATAAAAAAAGTAATTCATTCATATTTTATATTAATTTAAGAATTAGAACAAATTAATAGTCATAAAAATTATATATTCTATAATAGTATGTAATAAAATTAAAGTTGAAAATGTTGAAAATCTATCTATCTTAATTGTTGAAATCCGAAAATCCAATTCTTGAAATTTCGTGAAGAATTTTGTATTGAAAAAATCTCAATTCCTTAATTGATGAAATCTGAAAAATAATCAAATTTGTACAAATTCATGAAGAATTTTGTTTTGTGCTATAATATTTGGTCAATTTAATAAAATTCCACTTTATGACTAGATCTACTCAATATGCGTAGTTGCTTACAACAAAATATTGGACTAATAGTTTTGGATATTCAAAAAGTCAAAAAAATGGGCATTAGCCATTAGGTAACTATTTTCTTCACCACAGTGTAAAGGGTCCACTTTTCTTTATTTGAAAGCTACAATTTTAATAAGGAAGCATAGAGCTTTCAATTTGGGTTCAATTATTATTAATTAGTGTCACGCTTGAGCAAGAAAAATAAAGATACTTTGAAACAGAGTTGTAGCAATTCTTGGTCGTAGTTGCATTAATACATGTTGATAAAAGGAAAGTCGGTATATTAAATTTGTTTAATTCAACCGTCGAATTTTATTATTTCAATTTTCACTACACTTGACTTTTTATAATATCGATATCTTCCTTACAAATTTTATGTTAACACTAAAACTTAATTTCACGATCTCACCTTGTTAAATTGTTTTTAGTTGTGCATGTGTTGTAGTGTAGCACTTTTTATTTTCTGAAAATAATCAGCTCAAATATCATTTATACTCTCGAAATCGAGAGTTGATTAAACAATTGCAATTTGATTGAAAATGTAAACTTGTAGAGTACTAGACATATTACCAAAAAAAAAAAAAAAAAAACCAAAATATGATGTTAGGACACTATAACTTGGTCTAATGTTATTGTTATACTCGTACATACTCGATAGAAAAAAATATAGCTAGTTTTTAAAGCATGCAAAGTCAAAAAAGCTTCTCAAAAATTAGTTTGAGTAGTTAAATGTTAACGAGACAATTGATAAAATGAATGTCTTTGAAACTAAGAGAAATAAATTAATGTCTTTCTAAAATATCGTATTTAATATCCGTTTATAGTAATCAAGTGAATTGAATATCTTCTTATATGGACTTACTATATTTTATTTATATTGTTTAAACATGGAAAAATTCACGAATCTATAATTTCAAATAAGTATTTATTTTTTCAAAACCATAACATAAAATTAATCGATGTACTAAGTTATTTTGTTCAAGAATATATAACTTATGTAATAAATGAATTTTGTATGAAACTACAAGGATTTTTAATTATTTACTTTATAAATTTATCTACAAGGATTTTTTTTTTATAATATTTACTTTATAAATTTATCGAAATATTAATTTACCATATTGGCCTCAACCCTCAAGTGGAAAAATACATTATTTAATAGAGATTATTAATTTATTGAAGTTTATGTAGTGTCTTGACTTCTAAGTTCCTCATTAATTCTACCATTGAGGCTAACTAACAGAAGAAATAACTCCTTCGAGTATGACAATCCCCATTCTAGGTAAAGTTTGAGTTCGAAATATGTTGTCAAAAATGGTTGAGTGAACAAAATATATTGGCCTTCTAGTTCACGAATATTATAATAAACTATTTTGTAGTTGTTGAATATATGCATATAATTAAGGGATAGTTTCACCTTATACTATAAAAAATAAAAAAAAAATTTAAAAAATACCATTTCACTTTTTTTTTAAATATTATTTTTTCTTTTTGTAACACTTGTTGCATTTGTTACATTTATTACATTTCTTACAAAAAAAAATGTGTGTTATATTTATTATGTTTAGAATTTAAAATATTGAAAAATAATTATAAAATTTTAATATAAAATTAAATTATCACTATAATAAAATACATAGTTTCCAGTGATTTAAAGCACAATATTATCCTCAACTTAATTCATATATTGCCCTAATTAATTGTTATTAATATGGATGTTTAAATAGTGTTTTCATAAGTTTTAGAAATGGACATAAAATTGTAAGCTTTGTTAAATATTTACGTTAATTGTCCATTTACACTCTTATGTCTAAACTAAGAAAAAACATAGACGGAAATATTTAATAAAAGATAAAAACCATAGAAAATAATTTGTAAGAAAGAAAGAAAAAGGGGTATGTTCCATTTGCAATATCCAAGAAATGGAACTATAAGATATGGTTTGGTAGCTTTATTTAGGATTTAGGTTAGGTGAGAAGACACATCTATGCCAAGTTGAGTAATTTGTGCCGAAAGAATGGTTGTATTTTTTCAAATTTTCAAGTCATTTCTATACTTTATCTTCTTGGCTTTTTCGTTATTAAACAATACTTTAAACATTCAACCCAAAACCTAATGTTTTGTGTGACACAAATATCCATTTCTTTATTAAGGTTTAATTAGGTGCACCCCACTAATCTCATAAAGTAACATCAATTGTTTTTGTACATTTTATGTGACCATATTAAATTGACCCTTTCTTGGAATTTCTTTACGAATTTTCCCTTGTACCATCATCATGTATGAGTCATATACATGTGAAGATATTGTTATTTTGTAACTTTGGAGGAATCTTAAATCCCTTTACTTCACAAGGGATGCTTCTTCAATTAAGGTTTAAAAGGGGGCCCTACAAAAATAATCTATCTTTTATGTCTTCAAAAAGCCATACTTATTAAAAGTCTGGTTAAAGCACCCCACCCACACTGTGGGCTAGTCTTATCTTTCACAACAAGGGAATCCTAACTGTTTATGATATAGCATGGTTGTTACATATTATTATTAATAATATTTAGTTATGAAAAAAAAAATGAAAGGTTAGATATTTACAAATTTGTTTAATTGAAGATTATAATGGATTCATGCATCATGTATATTAATTCTATTTTAGTGGAATATTGGTAAATTATTATAGCGATTATGGATTCTGAATGGATCAAAAAATAATTATTGAGTCTACACAAGAGTGAAGTATTATCTTTTCGTAAATTGTAAAAGGCGTCAAACACTTATAAATAATTATTATTCATACAACAATTTTCCTACAAATATGTATGCACCAAGTAATGTTTCCGGCTGCATTTATCATAAAAATTTCCATTTCATTACGAGAATAGTCTTGATCAAATAATCGTATTTTAATAGTGGGGTTTTGAGGTTAATTTATAGTACATAAATATTGATTTGAGTTACACAAGTAGTGATTGCATTTTTTAACTGCACGATTTTTTTAATATTATAATATCACTGAGAACTTTTTTCCTCGACAAGCAATAAAAGTCGGACATTTTATGTATGTGAATCGACTTATCGAATCTCCATTAAGATAAGATGTAGACAAAGAAAAGCACTTGCTTTTCCTATGAAAATTGGTGCGGATTGAATTTTTTTCTAGGAAAGTACTGTTTTACTTAGAACTTGTAATGTATCAACTTTAATCATATTCTTTTTGAATATATCAAATTGAGATTGTTCACTGAAAGAAATATATGTTTGACAGAAGTTTGTAAGATATTTATCTCACTCAATTTTCCTTTGAAATTTAGCACTTTGAGAAAAGTCTCTATTGGTGTGATAATTTATTGTACAATTTGTAGCCATCATGTTACTTTTTGACCAAATAAGTGATAAAAATTGAATGGATAGTGAATGGGTTCTTCTCAAGTGTGCTTATTTCTCTAAAGAAATTTGTCCATTTTCTTGATACATCTACATTTGTTCAAATGAATATTCGGCTATCTTGTCAAACACTTGTCCTAACTTCTAAAATATTTTATAAATTTATTTATTTAAATTTTGACTTAAACAATATATAAAAGAATACTCGTAAATTTCCACCAATTATGTCACTTGTAGCTAATTTGTAAGGAATAAAGTGAGGAGCATAAAACACCAAAAATCTTAATATTGAATTTTTTTTTCATAATTTGACTTTAGTAATGAGAAAGGGTATAATTCTGTATTTTTGAAAGTGATTATATGTAATTATAAGTTAGTAAAATGTTAATTTTATCTACATATTTTTTATGATCAACAATTTTTATTCACTTTTTATCCAGTAAAATCTATTGCCACCAGTGAGTGTGATTAAACCTGAATCGATCGGCCTGTCCGAACGAAAACCGGCGACCCGGTGTCCTAGCCAGTTCGGTTCTTTTAATTTAACTGCCCAACAATCGAACTGTTTATGACTCGAAAAAATCGCCAATTTTTTAAGCAACCTACTAACCCATTCAGGTCATTACATAATGAAAATTTTTCTTTTTCTTTTTTTATTACCTTATTCTACCCAAAATATGCACCAAGTACTTCTCCACTCTATTAATGAGATGTTAATGCAATGAAGTACAATAATTTATGTTATTTTTTACAAGAATTAATTGATGATACTTGAGTCTCGTACTTATTTTGTTAAATACATTTATGATAGTGATTATTTTCTACTCTATATATAGTGTTTTGTTTGATTTGGACTTGCAGAGTGATATTTAGTCACAAAATTAATATAATGTTAATTTATTGGAGTGCAATAATTCATAATTTAATGTTATATTTAACAAAAGTAGAATTATCAATTCAACATGAATTGATCCACCGATTCAACCACCAGATCACCGGTTCAACCAACAACTCATTGATCCGCCACCATGTCTAGGTCGAAGTTCGGATTGAATTTGATAACTACGCTTGATTATAATTGCACTATACCAATCAAGTACTAAATTTTGTCAATTACTGTGATGGAAATGCCAACACTATCTAGATGTATGTTTATATGATAATACTGGAGATTGACAGCCTAAAATCTAAAAGATTTGAGGCTGGCTGCTCAATCAAAATATGAATGAGATTGAATTTGACCAATGCATTTACTTTACTATTATAAAGCCCAAACCTACTTTATTTACAGTATACTTTGCACCTCCTATAATCTTCAAAAAATTAGGTTGTGTTTGATTGCAAGTGGAAAATTTGGGTGGCAAGAAAATATTTTCCATGGAAATGAATTACCAAGAAAATTTGGATTGGAAAATGTTAACAAATTTTCCATGGAAAATAAATGGGTTGGAAAAGGTTAACAAATTTTCCATGGAAAATAAATTCTCCTATCCCACCAAGAAAATATTTTCCTTGAAAACAAGGAAAATATGGCCAAAAGTGGAAAACATGGAAAATATTTTCCATGGCAAATCAAAAATTTCAATCAAACAAAAGATGGAAAATAAGTGGGAAAATACATTTTCCAGGGAAAATTTTACCAATCAAACAGACCAAAGTTGGAAAATGGCTGGAAAATGAAAATTTTCCATGGAAAATCAACCCAATCAAACACAACCTTAGTGTTTTTCATTGTCAAAGGAGACTTTCAAGGCATAACATTGGGTGATTTCTAAAGTGTTAAAATTTAATAGTTCATCTATCTGCTTTTTAATTTTCAACACTTCTTTTCAAACAAGTAACAATTGTTAGATTTTGACACATCTTTTAATTTGATGTACCATAAATACCCCTTTTCTAATTTTCTCTCCTACAAAATAAAAAGTAAGTTATATAAAATAAATAAATAAAAAGAGTAATATAATCCATTATATGCTTTTGCAACTATCTCTTTGCATCGAATATATAACTTTTTCGCTTATTAAGTTACGGATAAAAGAAATTGGCGCAAATGGTCACTAATATTTTTTCTTAGTGCGAAAATAATTCCTAACATTTATTTTTTGGCACATCAATCCTTAACCTATATATTTTGGTGCGCAATTGATCCATATTTGATAACAAGACAAAAATAGTGTTAGGTTTAATTAAAGAAAATTGCAATTGGATTTATAACCTTTGTAAAATGTGTAAATAGGTCCGTTACATTTATTAAATAATATTTAATATAGCATATTAAATATATCACTATAATCGTGTCAATTAAATTTTTCATAAGAGAAACATGTAAAATTATTGCACTTTAGGTACATGTAATTGCTATGTGATGTAAAAAACTTGAATAACAAGTAAGTTAAATAAATAAAAAAATAGCGTATATAATTTTATGACATTGAATCAATCTTATTATATTTTTTTAATATAAAAATACTAACAAAAATTAATTTACACATTATGTGTTCTTTATTTTTGAACGAGAACAAAACGATAAATTAAAATATGTTGTAGTTAATAAATGAATAGCTCAATTAAATAAAAATATTTGAGCATCAAGTTTGTGATAAAGTTATTTTTCTTTTTATGTTGTAACGATAAAATTAAAGTTTAAATTTTAAATAATATGATTACTTAATAATAATAAAATAATTTTAATTAACACGTTTGTTAATAATTATAAGCTTAAATTTTAGTCATTTTATAATAGTTCGTAAAATATACAAAATAATTTAGTATATTATCAATTTGTTAGTTTTTTTTTATAAAAAATAAAAGTATCGGACTCATTTACACTTTTTGCAAATGTTTGGAATCCAATTGAAAATTTTTCTAATTAAAAATAAGAGTATATTTGTCTTTTTTATTAAATAAAAGACTAATTGCACACCAAAAAACATAAGTTAAGAACTTATGTGCCAAAAAGTAAAAATACTAAGAGCAAATGTTAAGAACCATTTGCAACAATTTCCCTACGGTATAATGCCAATTTCAAATCTAATATGTATCTTCACATCAAGATTTCAATTGTAATTTTCTTCATTTACCTAAATAAATCGAAAAATAAGGCAAATAATAGGACCAATTTAACATAAATCACAATAAATAAATAAGTACATAAAAAAGCTTATCCACTCTTTTTTTTCTGCATGAAGACAATCAGCTTAGTTTGCGTCCACTCATCAAAATTATTGGTCGATTACATTTCTTTTGTTTTTGTATACATTCTAATCCAAACTTGAGAAACATTTTCAACCAATATCTATTTTCGTTTGTATTTTCGTCCCAAACACTCATTTCCAAATTCCAATCTTCGAGGGGTTTCACGACAAATGCACCGTTGGGATATACAAAGAAAAATATGTAATAAAATCTATAAATTTTTATATTTAATTCAACGAGTCAAGAATATCCAAATCAATCATATTCATATTTGATTAGACAATCTCAAAATTTCTTTACTACTTACTTTTTAGATTTTAAACTGCACATAACCAGTATTATCAGAGTTTATCACATAAAAAATTTATTATATAAAAATAAAACTTAAATATAATCGGCATATCCATCACATCAATTAAGAAATGTATAGAATCATTAAATAAATAAATAAATAATAGACAAAATTTTTATTTCTTTTTTAATTTTGTTAGTCCCACTTACTAAAATATCATTAAGAAAATAATTTATAAAACGAGGGGGGTGGGGCCAAGGCTAATGGATTCTTGGCCAAGTCATATCGTAGGGACAAATTAGACCCACTCATTTTTAAGAGTGAAAAGTGAAAAATTATATGCATGAGCTCATGGCATACGGCTTCCCTTCCTCGAATCAATTTATGAAAAAGGAGTTTCAAATAAAGAATTGTTCAGTAAAAATGAGTTGGGCATGATATAATTAAAAGAATTTGGCGTAAATGATTTTTAATCTTTACTTTTAGTGTGAAAATAGTTATTAACATTTGTTTTTTAGCATGAACATCTTTTACTCATATATTTTGTTGCACAATTGGTCATTATTTGATAAAAAAAGAAAGAAAAGACCAATATGCTTTTAATTAAAAAAAATTACAGTTAGATTCTTAACTTTTGTAAAATGTAAAAATAGGTCCAGTATCTTTATTTTTTTAAAAAAAAATTATAGAAAACTAATGAATTCTTTTTAATTTTTTCGAATTAAGACTTTATTGATGAAATTAATAATATACGTAAAAAATTTGTATATTTTATGAACTATTATGAAATAACTAAAATTTAAGTTCCTAATTATTAATTTTATTATTAATTAATTACATTATTTAAAATTTAAAATTTTATTTTATGGCTATAACAAAAAATGAAAAATAACTTTGTCCCAACTTGAGTTTCAAATACTTTTATTTAGTTGAGCTATTCGTTTATTAACTACAATTATTAGAACTCCAATTGTATTCTTCAGTTTTAATTTATCTTTTTATTACCATTCGAAAATAAAGAACACAAAATTTGTAAATTAATTTTTATTAATACTTTTATGTTAAATAAAAATATTATAAGATTAATTCAATGTCTTGAAATTATATACGTCATTTTGTTATTTATTTATTTTTGTTTTTATTTAAATTTTTCATATCACATAACAATTAAAGCACAATAATTTATTATTTTTTCTCTCATTGAAAATTTAATTGACATAACTATAATAATATATGTAGTATCCTAAATTAAATATTATTAAATAAATGTACTAGACTCATTTGCACTTTTTACAAAAAGTTAGAAATTCAATTACAAATTTCTCTAATTAAAATTTAATTAAGACATATTGGTCTTTTTCATCAAATAAAGACTAATCGCGCACCAAAACACATAGGCTAAAAATGTTTGTACAAAAAATCAAACGTTAGAGACTATTTTCACACTATGAAATAAAGTTAAGGACCATTTAGGCCAAGTTCCCTATAAAAGAAGAGATTTAACTATTTTTATATATCGTTCAACATAAAATTTAAATAAATAATTACTTTTTTCTAACCATGTAAGTTGTTGGACACATAGTTGAAGACTTGAAGTTGAGACTTCAAAAACGCAAGAAAATAAATGCATAATTACGAAAATTGACCCAAAAAATCATTTAAATTAAACTGTAGAAAAAGAACAATAAACTAGTCACGATCAAACTACACACCAGATGGAACCTATAGTTAACCCAATCAAAGCCCCACGAAAGGATCCATAGGTACTTCAACAAATAGTGACTTTGCCTTCAATTTAGTGCTGTTAGATCAACCCACATTTATATAAGCACACATTCAAGAATAAAGGTTGTTCCAATTGGATTAAGCATAAATTGAACAACTCGTCTTTCTTAAATATTGAGGTGTCCTTTAGGAGGTTGTAAATTGTGATTGGTACACAACGAAATCGACATGATTGTATAAGAAGACGGACAAACATATCACATGTCTCTCATATTTAATCTTATCTAGTCAACTCAAATCCAGCATACATACACAAAATTTACTCCATAGATATGAACTCGGCAAGTAGTTCGATTCATTTTCCCCCTTGAACGTTACAACTGTACCAGCAGATACAGGTACAATTTGGCAGACCACAAAACAAGCCAACAAAAAAAATAGAGGATTTCCCAAATTGCCAATTCTTCATGACAAACGATTAGTATACAAGTCAATGTGAAAAGGTACCAAGAGAAGATCCCAACAGCAAGGAACTTGCATTGTTACTATCTTATTTGACAACTTATTTATCTGTCACTAAGAGGTTCTATATTTCATTGTTTCGAGCACAGTCTAACATAACGTTTCTTGGAAGGCATTTCTTAGAGGAAATGGAGATCATTTGCATTTCATACTTTTTGGTAGTCCCTTGTCATTTCAATCCACAAGAAGAGATACACGGTTTACTTGTCTTTTAGGTGAATAGAGGATCATCATGCTCGTTTTGTACGCCTCCCAACTTCAAGTGCTAGCTCTGTGTCAATTTTCAGGGAAATATCGAGTGCTTTCACAGAATGGGTCAGAGAACCACTGCAAACATGGAAAAATTATTGCAACATGAATCCATACGTTCAAGCAATTGAGACTAATCACTTGCAAAATACAATTGAATTGGAAGACATTATCCTTGTGGGGAATAAGATTAGCGAGTATAAATACAGCATGGTTAACATTTGAACAGTAACAGAGAACATTTCTATTTAGATGCCTAACAATGTACACGGCCAATGGTTCTTTTACCAATACCTTTTTTTATATGGCACTTGGTATTTTTCAATTATGTAAACGAATTAGTTATTGCATAACAATACATCGCACAAAAATTATCTAGGGATTTATCCCATAACAAATGGGCTAGATTAGCTGTGGGCAGGTGAACTGAATTAAGATCCTCCCACCAATAAGATATACATTTATGTAAAAAGCTAAAAAGGAAAACAAAGGGGGAACTAGTTAACCAGTGTGGTTCTGCAGTTATTAACTCGAGTTTGGATTGAACTAGTCGCCTTTTGGTTCAAAACATTTTTACTTTTTTTCCCATATGAACCAAACTAAACTAGCCAGACTGGCTATTTGAATTCCGCGGCGTTTTGCCCACCCCAAAAATTCTCCCTTTCAACTAAAACAACAAGAATAGGAAGAAAACAAATAGAAGAGGTACAATCTTTGGTGGCAATAATATAATTAAATGGAAAGTACGTATAAATATATTACCTAGAAATGTAGGTCACCCCGGATTGTCCAATCTTGTTTACAGTGTCAAGGGTAACATTTCCAGATGCCTGCAGAGAATACAGGTTATGCAACCTTAAAAGGCATGCAATTAATAACAAAATAAGATGTCACTGCATGCTATAGATAACAACAACAGTTTCTTGTGAAGTAAAGAAAGAATAATGACAGGGAAGAGATGAGGTGGCATTCATAGGGCTACAGGTTAACCAAACTTTTCATAACAGCTTCCATTCCAATCATCTAACGCTCATTCACATAATTTTCATAACTGTTCCTGAAGTAACCCCCTGTCCAACTATCATTGGTTATGTTTGTAATGCATCCATGTTCAATGTCTCAATTGGTGACAAAAGTTTTACCATCTTGAAGTCCCAAAAGATAGATGTAAAACAATCTGCTCCGTATAAAAGAATACCCCGCCGCTCAGGAGTTCAATTTTGCCACGTCACTGTTAGAAAAAGGCTACCCTTCGAATGAAAATACCCCTCAGAAATTGGAAAACTTGCATTTATTTTTTGAACAAAGAAAAGTCCTGTTATTAATCATATCATCCTCAGACGAAAATTCTACTTCAATTAGTAAAGAAGAGAACTGCGTCCGATATAAAAATATCATAAGGCAATATAATATCTTCGTCTGATTACACTAAGTTCTATTCATTCATGCAAATGATCAATTTGTCCAATCTCCTTCCATAGGCTATTTATATTGTGAATTATTCTGTCTCAAAAGATATTGATCCCCCTTAATAGGAACCAATTTTGAGTGTTATGTCTGGCCATAGTAGCTGAAGACCTGCAAACCTCTACCAGGCGCCCAGTCCAAGAAATATCATCCACAGCATCCATCTCCACTGCTCTGGTGATTGGCAACACAAACATAAGTAGTACACTATATGTAAATTTGTCTCATAAAGATGACCCAAAGACATTAGATGGCTCTCACCAGTCCTTTCTGATGATGATGACTTGATGAGAAAGAGAGAAATGTGGTGATTTGAGGTGATTGTAGATCTTTCAGAGAGGTCAGTTTTTTAAGTAGGTTCATTTACAGAAGAATTTTCCAAGAACGTTTTAATATTTTCTGTAAAAATGTATTTCTTTTGCAAGTTCTTTTTTCATTTTTCCATCAGTATCTTTTTATCACTGAGAGAAAAATTAGGAGAACATATAAACTTATATGATAAAACGCTTTATACAAAACTCAAATGGAATAATTACTCGTTAATTTTAGTACATTGTTCCTGTTTCTATCACGTTACCAAGACAGCAAGGCAAGAACCATCCTTCGCACCCTTCTCACTCTCCCATTGATGCTAATATTTTTTGTCCACTGTCTCTGCTCACGACTTAAATAATTCATAACAATCTGTCCAGCATTCAATGAACCCAGAGAAGGGGAAGCTCAATGCAATGAATATTAGATCATAAGATGCTGTTTCTGCTCCTATGTATGCATTTTCATTAAACTGCCAATCGTCAACAGTGCACTAAATGCTACCAGTTCAGAAGCTTTCAGCTCAAGCAATATCTATTCCTACCAGTTTTACATAAAGGTTTGTGAAACCTGCGCATGTTGTGACATGGCATGAGGTTTAAAAGAAATGGCACGACAGTCGACGAGGTCTAATCACAGGGCAACTTTGCAACGAAGTTCTTTTCAATTGAAATAAGTACTCAATTACCTTCTTTTATGATAAACTTTTATAAAAGCTTGAAATTGTATACTTAAGCTCACAATTTTAATGCCACAGTAACCAAATATCCAAAATACACAATTGTCGGAAGCAATGCTTTTTCACCAAGAGAGGTTTTTTATTTACTATATTTTAGCAGTCATTGAACTATGTTCACAGGTGCTTTGAAAACGTCCAACACTAATCACCCATCCAGTTAGGCTAACAAACTTTAGGGCTTCAAGAATTCAATCTGACCATCTGATGCTTTTCCTTGATAATACCCAATTCTGATGCATGCAATACAAGCAAAACTTGTGCTCAAAAGCAGGAAAAATTGGAAGCATGATCCTTGATTCCCATTTTCTCATTTAATATGATTCAGATTCACATAGTACCAACTATCATTGAGAATTACATCCTTACACCAAAAACAAGCAAGTGTATAATAAAAAATAAAAAAAAACAAAAGAGTTTTAGTAATAGACGAGGAAGCACTTTTTTTCCCCTTAGTTACGCAGATTCTTGTCTATAGCAAAGAAGAAAATACGTAAATTTTCAACAATTGCATGGCAGACTGAGGAATGGAGATACTGTATAGGTTGATAACATCAGCACCACACGAATAACTAAGTATAGAAAGAGAATAATGTTTTTTTTTTTTATCCATTGCCATTGAGAAAATAAAGAAACGAACATACAACCTAGAATTACCTCAGTCTCAAATCTCCCATTAATCAACTCTACTGCTTCTTTAAGCATTGATACATCGACATCCCCATTAGACAAGGGGACGACCATATTGTCCAGCATTATCCTAGTCACGGATGTCTTCGTTTGGGATGCATAATGCAATACCTCATGTACTTCCTGCAGTGTCCTGGTTTCAATCTGTAAGCAGAAGAGAAGTGTTCAATTACCAAAGTATATAACTAAAATTTAACAAGCATATAGAGGCATATGGAAAACGTGAGCATTGAGCTAAAAAAGTCAATTACTTATAACTGCTGCAATGGTAGACCGGGGAAAGGGGTCGGAAGCACATGCAGTTTAAGTTATTGAAATCAACCTGGCACCTTGAAATTTTGATAATCTCACACTTCTACAGATTTTTCAATTATCATCCATTATATCTTAGTTCACGTATTTAATTTATTCGATCCATTTTTTTAATTGTATGGTGGACTCCCCTGAAAAACATCAGTGCGCGTGCACCAGTCCTACATTTGTCTATGTGGAACCGAGGAGAAAAGGGGCTCGGCATGTATATGAGAGAAGAAAGGAATGCACGCCAATGGGTCCCTCCAATAAGTCTATTGAAATTGGCTCTCAATCAATGGAATCTCATCATCCAAGAACATGGGAAGGGGTCAGATTTATCCCGACTAAAGCAAGAGTAACAATACATTTTATAATGATACAGCAGTGAGTATAATACGCAAAATCATATGCATCCACTAACGTCTTGAACAGTGGTGTAGGACTAGATCCCAAAGAAGTCTTTTCTTTCTTAGGAAGGAAAGTCTTTTTGTTTTTTATCATTTTCCAATCAACAACGGGTAAATATACAGGACATACACAAATACATACTTCACAAGCAATGCATTTATAAAATTCAAAGTGGATTCGTCCTCGAAAATGTTCCGATGTGATCAATTTGATTCAAACCACCTCTATCTTTCCATGGATAAAAAATATAACCTTCATCCTATATTTTTTGTGACATTCTATTGTTGACCAGTAAAGCGATTGCATATAATTCAGTTAAAAGTGTAATGTAACATTTAAAGAATATTAAACTAAGTAATAAATACTAACATCAGAAAGTTTTATATGACCATAGTAAAAAAAAAAAAATCATAATATATTGGTCAAAAAAATTAACAGTTTGACTTTGTACCGAAGCCCATGTTTCCATAAGGAAGAAGAGGGAGGAATTAAATAAATTAAGTAATAAATAAACAAAAAAGCTTATCCAATCACACTGATGCATGTGCACACTCACAGTACCAGATCATGAATCTGGCACAAATGAAAACAAAAAATCACGCAAATGTGCACAGAGAGAGAGAGAGAGAGAGAGAGAGAGAGAGAGAGAGAGAGCTCTTCCCCTAAGTTATATACTTGGAGTTATTTAGAATCAATTGAGCAACATTCATAATTAGGCAAGCAAAAATCAAGATATTAGAATGTTGATGACCACATAATTTATGAAATAAAAAGTACAGTTCAACAGTCTAAGAATTAAATTAGTAAACCTAAAATGTTAATACTCTACCTCAACACCCATTTTAAGATTATTTTGCTCCAAATAGAGATCGACAGATTTCAGGGCATTTGCGATACCTCCAGCAATTGATATATGATTGTCTTTTATCATGACCATATCGAATAAACCCATTCTGTGATTCTGACCTCCACCTATTAAAACCTGTAAAAATAATTGGAACAAAATATCAGATTATCAGAATAAGTGGGAAAACGGTGATATTAAAATATGGAGTGAGATTAGTGAACTACACCGCCCATTTATCCACCAAACGTAAACCTGGAGCAGTTTTCCTTGTCTCTAAAATGTAAGCAGGACGCGCAGCATCTGCCATCACCTGCAAGAAACTTGAACGTTGCAATTCACATGACATATAAAATCATTGACCATATACAAAAATCCATCTTTATATATCGAATTACTTTTATCAAATTATCTTTTAGTATTTTAAATGTAGTTTTAGTATAAAATATTTGATTCAGGATCTTATATTCTTGATCAACATTTCCTATACAACTAAACACAATCAAGCTGACATCTGGTTTTTACTATGAATGACTAGGTGAACCTCGTCTTCAAATCAAATTCTAACCAAAGTCTTCAGGAATGTACACCTGTGTAGGAATGAAAAACTGAAATATTATACAAGTTTGAATTGATTTAGATTGCTAGTGGAAACCAATTCAGAACCTTCCACGAGAACACGTTCCCACAGAAGGATAACTCTTCTAATTTGAACAATTCAATTAACAGCAGTACATGATAAGAAACTTGACTACTTTTGGAGAAGTCTATGAGAAGGTGTTACTCAAACTTCCAAATGATTTCACGGTTCAGAATTTTCCACAAGAAGATGCATTGAGTGGCTGATGAGATACATACTGCTATAGAATTATGTAAAAGATGCATTTAGTGTCTACAGATAATGGCTCTGAAAATCACTTACTAATTTTTAATGAAATCCACTCCATTCCAGGGAGGACGACTGATAATCTAATTCTAAAATTTAGAATAATAAATTACAAATTATCTCTATGTTTGTGATTATATAATGAATTTCACAAACATGACGGTAGTAATAAATGAAATTAGTAGTTTCCACATAACCTAAGTTGCACTGACACACCGACACGTGATGTTTGGAAAAAGTGGGAAAAAACAAGTCGGGGACACATCGTTTCAATTATTTAAAATTTTAAAGTCTTATATGATATCTTCATTTTTATAATATTTAATATAGTACACAACGCATGGCATGTCAGACACTTGCCAAGAGGTGTCTCTAAAGTATCTCTCAAAATGTTGGCAATTTAAAAAATATACCTAAAATGGGACAAGGGAACGTGACTTGTTGGAGAGTCCGAGGAGTGTCGGGGTCCAATACGACACAACACGTGTCGGACACGAATATGCCGCCCTAGTAGAAGTATCCGTGCACTATAGCACATAACTGTGTATCAGAATTAGTATGTAGTCCGCTTTGGTGCTGTAAGTGCATTCAAACTCAATAATTTCAAGTATAAGCTTTATAAAAATACATCCATAAAAAATAGAATCTATCATACCCAAATGAATATATGATCAAATTGTCACCCTTCCTTTCATAATATATTGTTCTAATAGATCATATGAATTGCGATACCAAAATTTTGAAGCTATAAAGAAGTTGGTGAATGCTGCAAAGTCTCAAAATGTATTATTTTGAGATCATGGGTGTCGAAATAGAAGAAACTAGCTAACTTGCCCCCATTGAGGTTATGAATTTCTGGTTTCCCTTTGGAGGGACATCTCACCAAGTCGTCAAATAATACAAGACGAGGCCCGTCACAACCACAATTGTGGAGCCTATACAAATTTGTATCACATTGGTGAACAACCTCATCTAAAAGTTCAAATTTTTAGAGGGAGAGGGACAAATTTATTTATTTAAATTTAATCTCACCAGGTGTAAGATATTTATAAATGGGTGGTAGCAAAACTTGAATTTAAGACCTTTTGCCTACTCTCCTCTGATACCCACCTCTCATCTAAAAGCTTAAGATATTAGAGCGGGGACACATTTGTTTATATAATTTAATCTTCAACAACAATAATATAATTGGCTTAGGTTAGTGATCCTATGTAAACATGTCAAAACTTATTGGAAGCTACAAGAATTAGAGTATTTTTTGCTTTTGTTGATTAAGAAGAATTTACATGCTCTTTAAAGGAAGAATAACCAGCGACTTAGGTTATACTATAATTCTACAAAAGGAAAAACCATACAAATTATACAAATTTTGTAGGAAATAAAATAAGACAATTTAGATAAACAAATTGACTAATTTTATTAAGAAAATAATCATTAACAAATTGATCAAGGATCCTATTTGATTCCCTTATGCTAATTCTTTTTCTAGAGGGGTATATAGTAGACAAATTTGGTTGTCTCTATTTCTCTATAAAGTGCTTACTATCTCAGCATGTTTAGTTTTGTCATATCGAAATGGCATCGTAAACAATGGTTATTGCGGCCTTGTTATCACAAGATGTTGATTACACAATTTATCCAAAAAAATTGCTTGAGCACTTAGAACTTGTCACTAAATGTTTCTTGCTCCTCCAAGTTATAGGTTTCCTCCAATAAAGGTGAAGAATACATGTACAAATGTTCTATTATTTATTCAACTTGGCTAGTAAGCAAACATCTTAACCAGTAAGCAAATATATGCATCTACTTTCTGATGATATTTTTTCTCTTTCCAAGACTACCCTTAAGGTATCTCAAGATCTCAACGAGTGCATTCATATGATCCTCATTGGGGGCATGGTTTGGTGCATCTCCTAGTCTACGTCCCAACATGCCAGTCTACTTGACTAGGTCCACAACATACTTTCTTCGTTATTGACAAAGTCCCACGTTTTCATCTCGCAATCTCCGTAACAATTATATCAAATTCCTCAAGTCTTACATCGCAAGGACTTTAGCAAAAGATCACTTTAGTTTTCCGATTTCAACAATATTATTCCCAATTACAATGATATTATGAGCATAGACAATAACCTCCGTAACTATACCTCTACCAGTATGCTTATAGAATTCGATGTGATCAATTTGACTTTGAAGATATCCTATCATTTGAACAGGCCTTGTAAATCTTTCAACCATACCCGTGGTAAAAGTTTTGAGCCATACAAGGAATTCTTCAATTTCAACACCTTTCTTCAGAATTTTACTTCAAATCTTGATGGTGATTCCATTAATACTTCCTCCTATAGCTCTCTGTGTAAAAAAGTGGTTTTACATCTAGTTGATGAAGTGGCCATTCTAGAGTTGACCCCAATGATAGTACGATGGTATGAGCCGTACAGTATTTGACTCCCTTTTGATTCAGCCAGTTTGGCTTACATTGTAAGATTCTTAGTCATAAATTCAAGATCAACGTGAAAGTCAATACATAGCTTCAGCACCTTCGTCATACTCCTGCAGTCAGTTACTTCAAAGTTCGGAACAAGAGACCTAGTTCGGTTCCAGTTAGCAACGATTGTTCTTGTCATAGATGAAAGTTTCATGAACCACACTTCCATCACCTATAAAGCTCCTTGCACGTGCTTGTAGATTGATTTTCCCTGACAATAAGGCTTGGAAATGTGTAGCATGGCCGCTGCCTGTCGGTGTATGATGTTCCAAAAGAATCATCTAAAACTCCTTAGGCACACGAGCATGCATGTTGCATATGTATACTATTAATTTAACAATCATAATCAAGTGCAGTCACTAATAAAGACAGTTGAATAAGTTTATTCAATAGTTCAACTGATTATTAATAAATCAATGGATCTTGAAAAGTTATTCCATAAATAACGGAAACTCATAATTAACACACCTTAGTTAGAGTCGCTATTCCACTCATTCTCTGCATAAAATTAAGCACAACCCTTTCAGCTACAACAATGCTGTGGGCTCTTCCTGTACATTTTTAGAATGAGAACAGATTAATAATCAATATTAAAGAATAAAACTTCAACTCCAGAATTAGCTTCTCCTTTTACCGTGTACTTTGCCAAATTGGAGGCCTTTATGTACACCATCACCATCTTTTCTGTGCCACTCAACCTGTTATCAATATCCAGAACAACAATTAAAATTACAATCATCTTTTCTTTTTCATTAAATTGTTGCCAAATCCAGAAACCATCTGCTTCAATGGAGGTTTAATTCGATCCACATATTTGAACTTGTAGATTAAGAACACAAGGTAAAATGTGTACAAACCTTCAGGGAAGGATCAACCTCACTGAATACCATATCTGCAAGTGCAATTCCAGCCACAATCCCATCTTCTTTTGCCAAGAAATGGGCTTCCACTTCCATTTCAACAGGAATGGTTGCCTTACAAGTCACATCCCCTACATTTTTAATCAAACAGAAATGTCACCTACTCAAAACTTCATCACCTTAGATACACCATTACAATCGACTTCTTCCTATCCACATGACCACATGCTATATAAATCGACAAGAGCACAAATCCCGATATCAAACAAAAGAAAACCATAAAAGAAGAAAAGAAAAAAAAAAAAAAAGAAGCACACTAGCAATTAGCCTTCAGCGTTATATAAACTTCATAGAAAAATTACATCACGACCGTAGAGTGTTTCTCCACTACCCTACCCAAAAATCCTCTATACATTATGTCTTCACCTTCTCCAATTTTTTTTTTTTTTTTTTCAATTTCCTCAATTCACTCCTTCTCTTTCTGTTCACCATTGTTTTCCAAATATTTCTTTCAACTTCAATCTTGTTCCTCCTATTAATCTCCATTTATTTTCCTACGGTCGAATTCCACCGATAAGCGGTATACTAGTATAAACTACCTAGCATGCGCTATTTCATTATTCAAATAGACTATGCAACCCATTGTAAAACCACACAACCACTTGATGGTTAACAGTATTTTTTGGAAGCACATAACTTACATAGAACACTCCATCTAAGGCCAAATACACGTACAATTCAGAAAGTCGACCGAAAAGTAAAAAACAAACAAACAAATTGTAATTTCACCTCGATCACCAGCATCTTCTGAGAGGGCAAGTTGTATAACGCCCTTCAAATCATAAGTGGGATGTGCGGGAGGCTTCACCACCAGGGACCCAAATGACATTCCCACGTTTCTTGTGGCTGTTGCTGACATTCTAACAATCAATCTGCAGTTTTTCCCCCAACATAGAAATCTTTACAACTGAAACATAACATACAACATCTACATACACACATAAATATATATAAATAGACAAACATATGCACATATCAACAGACCTTGGACGTGTGATTGGATTGGGATATAGCAAGGGAGAAAGAGAGACGGCCCTGGACATTGGGTTTGAAGGGCGCTTTATTGTTAGTGATGAGATTTACTACGAGTGTGTGAGTGCAACTGTGAAAGCTTCGACTTATCATCCATTATAAAAGTACGTTTGGTTAATAAATTTGTACATTATAAGGATTGGATGGATTGGGTAAAACTTATCGATTGTATAAAATATGTGTAGATAAAAGTAATATGTTTTGTGTGCGGAATTTGATTGTACAAAAATAAATGGATATTGATACAAGGAACAAGGTTGAAGTTGAGAAGAAAAGATTTGAAGAAAATTGTGAAA
This sequence comes from Forsythia viridissima, assembly GCA_030279155.1. NCBI lineage: Eukaryota > Viridiplantae > Streptophyta > Magnoliopsida > Lamiales > Oleaceae > Forsythia > Forsythia viridissima. Next base: position 39,124,713 of record CM059041.1, on the reverse strand, counting down.
TTCGATTGTACAAAAATAAATGGATATTGATACAAGGAACAAGGTTGAACTTGAGAAGGAAATATTTGAAGAAAATAGTGAAGAGAGATAATTGAGTAAGAAAAAATTTGAAGAAATTGAAAAAAAAATTTGGATAAAATGAAGACATATCGTCGTAATTTAATTTATAAATAACTAGTATACTGTTTTTTTGCGGTGCGATCCGATCGTAACCTCTATTATGATAATTGATTGATGAAGTGAACAGATTTTGAAGACGATCGGTGGAGAGAGATCATTGATTAAGAGAGATGAATTGAGGAGATACAGATTTTGGAGATGATTGGTCGATAAAGATGATTGAAAAGCAAATTTTGAAGGAAATAAAATTGAAAACATAGTGACACACGGATGCCTTTTTCTTTCCGTAATGAATAAAATTCCATACAATCGTGATTATAATTATTATTATTATTATAAGTAATAACAAACATTCTCTAAAATGGGTTGGGGAAAGCGGTCATCAATAAGGCAAATAATGGAAATTAGAAATGTAGTCTCATTTTTAAAATAGTCTTCTTTAATAACATTTGTTAAAATAGCAATTTTTAAATACAAAAAATCATATATACTATTTTGAAAAAATGAAAAGTTTTTTATTTTTATTTTTTGGCTTCCAAAAGAAACTACCTATTAACTTTTAAAAAAATGTCATTCAACTGCCAGTAAAAAAAAAGGTCCTGGTCAGATCGATAGTTAACTGTTGAACTATTCATTTTTTTTCCTCTTCTTTTCTCAATAGTTCAATTGTTGAACTTTCGTTTGACGGCATCTCAACCCACTTCGTTTTTTTTAACCAGACATTAATCCATGAACTCAATCTCTTCCAACAATTTTTGAACAATTATATTCAATATATTTTCATATCCAAAAAAAATCAAACTAATCTAGCACAAAACCTATTGAATTTTTGTTCTTTTATAATCCAAATTAATTTATCAAAAAAGTAACTTACTTGGGTTAGCTGGTGGCTAACGGTGGCGCGAATGCAGTGGCATGAAGTGATGAGTGGTGGAGCAAGATTTGATTTTAGAGAAATAATAGACTTGATTTTGAATTAGATTTGAAAAGAATATAGTGAGAGTTTAAGTAATTGTTTGGGGTATATTTATCCAAAATGGTCATTTTTCAACTTGTTTTAAAAAGTTGTCATTTTTCAAAAGTACCACCTTCAATCAAACGTTTCCTATAATTTCCTCATAATAATCTTTTATTCACTGAGGAGTCTACCATGTGGAAATGCTCTTTAATGGAACTTTAGCTCTAACTAGTCGTGACAAAGAAACCATCGGTTTTGCTTGGTGGGCTGTGCTCGACTTATTAATTTATCTGGTAAACTACTAGGAGCTCATGTAGCAGCTATCAAATAAGAACATAGTTGATGCTTGACCTGGGGAGTTTAGATTTGATAGACATGGTACGGAGTTTATGAAAAGCTAGTAGATGTATAACCGTCATAAAATTTTTGAAGTATGTATGGTAATAACCACTTTAAAATAAGAATAATACTATTCATAATCGTTCACTAGTCATTGTACGTGGCATTACTCAATTGAATAAATTATTTACTTAAATTAAGTAATGTATTTATAGCCATTAATTAGGAATAATTTATCCAATTGAGTAATGCCACGTAGAATGACTATTGATAATGAGTGACTATGAATAGCATTACTCTTAAAATAATTAGTTTGCAATAATCAAAATACTAGAATCTAAACTTTATCACACGACTTATGATTTTCCACTTTTATTATGTTTTATATTTTTATGATATTTTGATAGTTTTAAATTGTAGTCATTTTTATTTCATGTCAATTTTGAGTTAGAATTATGTGTTGATTATAAGAGCATCTTCAACGTATTGATGGATGTTATCTAGATAGTATGAATGTTGAAAGATTTTTAATTTACCTGATATTGATGTTTAATAAATAAGCATTCAAGTGCAAAATTAGTCTCCAACGCATTTTATTGATTGTGATCTAAGTGTCTTTTATTATCTTAAAATAAGAACATTTGAATTTAGACAGAGTTATAGATAATCTATTTTTTTTCTCTACCACATCAGTTTGATAGAGTGTTTGCATTGGAGGTAAATTTTTTAAAATACCGTCTATTTTACTTATGTGGCACATTTTTAAGAGCGTGTTTAAGCTTAAAAAAGTACTTTTTTATTTCAAAACCATTAGTTATATTGCTAGATTTTAAAGTTGAATAGAATCAAAGATTTCATTGATCCATGCATAGGAATGTCATATTTCTACTCCTAATTTTTCTTAGCAGACTGAGAGTTTGAACTTTTTGGTTATCAGACCAAGCATATTTCATATCATACCAAAAAAAAAAAGTACATAGAGCTGGAGACCTATTTGATATAACTAGTGTGGCACATGTTATATTTTAATTAAATATTTAATAGCGTGATTATTATTAGTGGTTTTTTATTTTTTATTTTTGTTTATGAAAGACCAAATTAGTGCATGTATTAAAACATGTACAAATGATGTATCACATTTCATCAATTTACTAAATGGATTGGTATATTTTTAACAAAATATTTGGTTCGGTTAAGCTCTACAAAATTACCAGGTAACTACATCCCGCAACAACATTGAAATAACTTACTATTAATATTTAAAAATATAATAGTGCAAATTAACAAATAGTAGTGAATAGCGCATATATTCATATCAAAAAACCAATAAGTCACAAATGTTATGAAAACCATATTAATCTACTAAGGAGTTCCATAGTCATCTTTATCTAACAAACTATATATACACAAATTTTTATGCTTAAATTTCCAAATAACACGCACATGTGTCATTTTTATAAAGAGCTTGATGTTCAACAATGTGTCTTAAAGTGCAATATTCAGTGTTCAATAAGTCTTGATCGCCATATTCTTCTGTGACTCTGTCCCACCCAACAACAAAATTATAAACACTTGTTTAGCATAATTAATAACAAGAACAAAAATATAGAAACAAATAAATGTAATATAGCGTACATTTACAAACGATCTATTGTCTCTTGAACAATGTGAAATTTACTATTATTGTCCAAAATCCCTAGATGTTAATACCTTAAACATCTTATATACTCTAAGGCATACCGTTAATATATTGAAAGGAAAAAATTAAATAGAAAACAAATTTTTGAAAAACATCCAATGAATATCCTCCACGACTCTTCAAGTATGTTCATACTCAATTGACTCTTTAACAACACCATTTGAGCTCCAAACAATCCTCCACGACTCTTGAGTTGGGCTCAAATCAACGCTTTACAGATGCATGGACTTTAACTTTCTTATCGTATATCCTTCAAGCATATCAAACAATACCATCATACATATATTGTACTAAAACATTTACAATATTATCATTTCACAAAAAGTACACACTATACACCCCACAAACAATTTACTAAGATTTTACAAAAAAATTCAACTATACCATAAAAAATCACAAGTGTCATGTTCCTATTAATTAGCACCGCTCTAAAAACAAATATAATTTTATATAAATAACTTAAAATAAATAATATTAACACTCGAAACTACAAAATTGTCGGGCATAAACCAATCTTCTAACAAGATAAATAATATGCCACCTAAAAACATAACAAAAAAAAGACACGCCAACTAAAAGTTACAATTATAGTCATCAATAATTGAACTGTTCATTATATAATAGTCATCAATAATTGAAATGTTAATTCACATACATGATTTCCCTTTTTAAGAATAAATATATCTTGTAACCATGGAAAGCGTTGAGATTTCCTTTGGTGCATTAGTTTCTTCGCCTACAATTGTATACGCCGATCATCTAGTTTTCTAAATCTCTTGCTCCTCAATTCTTTTTTTTCCTGCAAATAGTATACCATTAGTTTCTCCACAATGTCATTCTTGACTGACGTTAAATATAGGCATTGAGCATAATGATCATCGCTAGCCATCTATATCACATCCGAAAAAGAGTAAAATCAAGTAAATAACCAGAGAATATTTTTTTGTTGTACAAAGAAACAAAATAAACTATACATTTTTAATTCGCCATAGAATCACATCTCCTGTAAAAACAAATTTACATTCTACAAAATAAAACTTTAAAGAAAATGTGCTTCTAAAAAATATAAATTTTGCATTTCAATTCACCTATGAAATTTAATACCACGCTGAAAGAAATTCAAAACTATTTCATGGTGGTGAAATAAAAAAGAAGTTATCTAAGGAGAAGTTACATAGAAAGAATATTAACTTTATATGATATACAATACAATATTAACTTTATATGATATACAATACAAATCAAAGTATATTCAACTATGCCTAGCCTCAATTGAGCTATCAAGCATTTCCACTTGCTAGATCTTCTCTTCCAACACAATGGGATAGATATCCATTATTTGATGTCGCTTCTACAAAGATTAGCCATTTGCTCTGACATATATCCTTTCATTTTGTCACACTTCGTGTATGATTACTAGCCAGACTTTTCATTGTCTTAATGTCAGTTTTTTATGTTCAATTTGCCAAACTCTAATTTGGCATAAGGTATATTTAGAGGGCTACAAAACTTGTTTTTGTCAGACCATGCAATTTAAGGGTGTTCACTATTTTTTCCCCTATAAACTCTACACGCTGGAACATATTTTCTTGTTTTGCTTATAGATTTTTTGCTTATTATTGTTTGGGAGTAAAAATTAGGGTATTTTCTAATGTTTTGGGCAACAAATTTGTTTTGTAAAAATAAAAAGATAGAAGTAGACAACATCAACATTAAGAATATATATTTGAACGAAAATTATAAGATTATTGATTAAAAAATCTCACACAAATATATAAACTTTAAGAGAAGTGTTGGAATTTTTGTTTCCAAACAAACAAATGGACAATGATGATTAAATGAGTTGGTTTAATTATACTTCGTAGGCTTGGCCAATGATCGAAGACTTATTACTAATACTTAATCTCCAACAATTAGGCAGCCCAATTATAAAGACAGGTCAAAGCACTTTGTAGTTAATTTTGAGTAATGGGTCACGACTCAGTTGGTTGGTTAATTAATCATAAGTTTACCCATTTATATTAGGGCACTTAAGTTTTGTCTTTGGCATGCAATATATGTATGGTATGTTTCTTTGGTGTAAATACATATATAACAAATTGGCTGCCCTTTTCCTGAGAGTGTAGAAAACAGAGAACACGCAGTAGACCAAATTGTTTTCTTCCCTATCTCTTTTGCATTGTTGTGCGTGGCGCTCTGCTGACCTTATTTCGTCTCTTCTCCTCCTCCTTTTTCTTTTGTGAAGATTAATTTTTCCTTTGTGTGGAATATAGTGAGTTAATTATGAGTGTGCTTTGGCTATTATTTGTGGTGTTACCATTGTTAGAGTTTGGCTAATATGAGCATCTTTCTTTCACCATTGCTGTCTCGTTGATTGAAAATTGAAGTTTTCATATTTGCTTTCAATATTGTCCAGATATTATTTGTTTCTCTATATTAAATAATCATATTTAACTTGGTATTTTAGGTTTATTTTCTTAAAAATTAGTATCAGAGTTTTGTTGGCTATTGAAACAACTTATTGGACTAGAACTTGAAGCGGCAATGGTAGATGACCGGTGGTGATTGGCAAACGATGGCAGCAGACTGGCAGCAGCGATAACAGATCTTTTTCAGCCATTTTATTTTATTTTATTTTCAAAAATTAATTTTTGGGTTGAAATAACTTATACGCGATTCTGACCTTTTTCTTTTATTGGTTACAAATAAATTATTTGGACAGTAGTGCTTTTATTGGACAGTTTAGATTCAAGTTTGGTGTCATTTTTCTGCTCCAAAGCTGCTGAAATTTAAATCTGCATTAGTAAGAATTAAATAAATTAATTCGTATCTCTCTGATATTACAGACCGTCAGATTGGTCTGCTATGGTAAATTAACTGATCTCTTTTAAATTTCTTTAATAGCAGGTCATCGTGTGGGGTGGCCATTAGGTTTGGAGTTACCGTGTGGGATAACCATTGTATGTTGCTAGGAATTTACGTATCCATTATTGTGATTTATGTCATAATTAGTTTTTGACTTTGTGGTTGATTATTTGCAATTCCACGTTTCTGTTTTGGATTATTGTTACTTTTTTAGAATTGTCACCTAGACTTTACCTGTTTGAAAATTCTCTTGATCTGAGATCATGAATCTCACGAAACCCTGAGAATCTAAAACGGCGTATATTGAGGCCTTTAGATTTTTCTACGTGATTATCTTGAGGTGCTTGTTGGTGTGTATTCTTATTTATTGAGATGTTTGCACATCGTTTTAACTTATGTGTCTTTACTAGCAAATGTGATTTTTCTATTTGGCAACAGAAAATGAAATGTATTTTGATTTAGCAAAAAGTTTCAAAAGCTATTGATAATTCTTTTGGTCCTATTGTTACTGAGGATCAGAAAAGGGATTATGATGAACTTGCTTATACTTCTATCATATTGCATTTATTAGATCCTGTTTTGCGAAAATTTGATTCCACAGAAAAGCTTTGGAAAAAATTAGAAGAGCTTTATTTAACCAAAATTTATTTTCTCGAAAAAAAATTTAGCTTTAAAATTGATCTCTCAAAGGATTTGAATGACAATCTTGATGTTTTTAATAAACTTATGCAAAATATTACAAACTGTGGTGAAATGATCTTTGAAATTAACAAAGCAATAATTTTGTTAAATGTCATTCCTGATTCATGTAAAGAAGTCAAGAATGCCATTAAGTATGGGAGGGAGACCCTTATACCTAACATTGTCATAAACTCTTTAAAAAGTAAGGGGAGAGAGAGAGAGAGAGAGAGAGAGAGAGAGAGAGAGAGAGAGAGTTGAAGTTTGAAAGAAATGAGAGAAAAATGGTGAAGTCCATTTTGTGAGGGGTAGACTTCAGTCGGGAGATGGGAGTAGAAGTGGAGGTGGGCAAAACAGTGGTGACAATAAAAAGGGTAGAAATCGTTCTAAGTCATGGGGTAGGGCAAAATGGAAGAAGTGTTATAGTCATAACAAATTAGATCATTTCATTAGTGATTGCTATAAGAAAAAGAATAAACAGAGAGATCAGAGAAAATAATAAGACGGATGTGGTAGTACTAGAGAGGAGTTTGGTGAGGTTTATATGCTTTTAAATTCTAAGCCTGGTGAGATTAACCTATCTATGAACTCCCATATGGATGAGTGGATTCTTGACTCCGGTGCATCTTTTCACATCACATCAAATAATTATTGGTTTGATCATTTGCATGAAAGTAATTATGGAAATATTGTAGCATGGGAGTGGTGTTGTATATAACATTACTGGCATTGGTGATGTGACTGTTAGATTTGATAGTAGTTTTGTGCACACATTGAAGGAATTTAGATACATTCCACACATGGGTAGAAATTTAATTTTTGTGGGGGAGTTGGAGGAAATAGGTTTTGTTGGTGTACTTAGCAATGGCATGTTAAAAATGACTAAGGGTGCATTTAGAGCCTTTAAGGTTGTTAGAAAAAATGGCATTTACATTGTGCATGCTGAAGTGGTAGGTGGTCTAAATTTTACTATTGCTTCCATTGACACTGATCACACACTGAAGGGGCATAATAGACATTCTCATGTTAGTGTTAAGTGTTTACCTATGGTTAACTTTAAATCTTAATGTTTTGATTATAACAAACAAATTTGTATTGTTTACTAACGATCTATTTTCAAGTAATATTCAAATCGCTACAAATCGAACTCTCAAGTATGTCAAGATCAAAGTCAATCAATACAAGAGTTCAAGAAATTCAAGATTCGAAGTTCAAGATCGAAGAATAGATTTCTAGATAAAATTGTAAAGGTACTAAATCTTTGATTTTTAGCATTAAATGGATGAAAGCTCAAAAATAAGTTTATGCACAAAAACTATGTTAATATCACTTGCATAAAATATTTTTATCAAAGTCACCAATCAATTTTTCAAGACTTTTCGAAAAATGAAAACGGTCATCCATTCTGAAAAAACGGTCGACCGTTTGGCGTGAACCAGTCGAATGTTTGGATTTATAGGTCGACCGTTTGGTTGTCATTTTCCAAAAAGTATTCGTTCTGATTTTTATGTTCCAACAGCTATATCTGACCATCTGACTTATAGGTCGACCGTTTGGTCATCTGTTTTGGCAAAAATCTGTGAAAATTCATCTCTATAAATACCTCTTCATTTATTATCATTGAAGACACTTACAAGAGCATTAAAAAGAGAGAATCGTATTGAGAAAATTCATTCAAGTTTCATTGCATTTACTTCTTAAAAATTATTTATTGAAAAACTTTGATTGATCAAATCAATTTTTGAATCATCATTATCATCAAAATTTATTTCTAACACTTGAGCTTTTCATTTGTTGCTATATTCATTAAAGTATTAGTCTTTCTTAGTACTAAACTTGTATATATCATTCATCAAGAGAGAAATACAATCTCAAATCTATTTCTTTATATCATTGGGTCATATTGAGGTCCCTTTAAAACTCAATATTGTATAAGGAACGGTGCTCCTTGTTTGTAAGTCACCAAAAATATTGGATTTTGATTGCACCGTAAGTCAATCAAGATAGTGAAAAGGCCGTGCTCGTGACGAAAAGCTTGGTAACGAGGGATGTAGATCCTTGGTTGGATCTAACCTCCAAAAAAATATCTTTTTCACTCTCTCTACCCTTTTATTTACTTACATTGTGCTCATATTTTTATTTGCTTAAATTATATCTCTTAAATTTCTTATTTTGAGATTATTCTACGAAAAAATTTGTAAAAATCAATTCACCCCTCTTGGTTAGTTATTCTCGGGCTATCATTAAGAGACTTAAGTTCCTTAATGATAAGGGTGTATTTGGTAAGGATCAGGTGTCTGATATGTCATTTTGTGATCATTGTGTGCTTGAAAAATATCGTAGGATATCGTTTTTATCTAGCACACACAAGATATCTAGAGTGTTAGAATACATTCATACAGATTTGCGGGGTCCCAGGAACAATCCTATTTTTGGTGGTAACAAATATTTTTTGTCTATTATTGATGATTTTTCTAGACGTGTGTGGGTTTATCTGTTAAAAGATAAAAGTGAAACTTTCATTAAATTTAAATATTGAAAAGTTCAAGTGGAGAATCAGACTGGCAAAACGATAAAATATTTGCGTAATGATAATGGTCTTGAATTCTGCAATTCTGATTTTGATAACTTGTATAATGAGTGTGGCATTACTAGACATAAAATTGTGTCTTACATTCCCTAACAGAATGGGGTTGCTGAAAAGATGAATCGTATTTTGCTTGATAAGGTTAGATATATGATGTTGAGTTCTGGTGTGTGGTGTGCCTCAATCGTTTTGGGGGTAAAGTTGTTATGACTGCTTGCTATTTGACTAATTTGACTCCGTCCGCTACTTTTAAATGGTGATACTTCTTATGAAAAATAGTATGGTAAATGTGTTGATTATACTATGCTTAAAACTTTTGGCTGCACTGCTTTTTCTTATCAGAGTGAGGGAAAACTTGAACCTAAAGCTAAAAAGTGTGTCTTTCTGGGTTACCTTGAGGGAGTTAAGTGATATAGGTTGTGGGATAAAAACCAAAATAGTGTGAAGATTATCATAAGTAGATATGTCAAATTTAACAAGTCAGAGATGCATTATCTAGAGAGTAAAAAACAGCAATAAACCATTAGTGATGAGTCTCCAGTTGAGGTGGAGAGAGTGAGCATCCCATTACCCATCTCTCCTAGTGAGTTGGAGAGTGATAACCAACAAGATCAGCAGATTGTAGAGAATGAAAAGAATGAGGATGTGATAGAAAATCATCATGTTGACCAAAACCCTCTAACTGATTATCAATTAGTTAGAGATAGAGAGAGAAGATAATGTAGAGAACCCTAAAAGATGTCTAACTATACCATAGTCTATGCTAGTTATCAAGAACTAGTGGATAGGGAGCCCAATACCTATGAGGAGGCTATGCGGTGTGAAAAGTCTAAGGGGTGGGTGAGTGCTATGAGAGAGGAAACTCTCTAGCTAAAAATCAAACTTGGGAATTAGTATCTAAACATAAGGATAAATCCATTGTGGGATGTAAACGGGTTTATAAGGTAGAAGAGAGAACCACTGAGAGTAAGCATGTGAGTTACAAGGCTAGGCTAGTAGCCAAGGGACAATGGTATAAGAAGTTTGATTCATATGTTATTTCAATTGGTTTCGAGAGGGGTGAGTTTGATCATTGTTTGTATTACTAGGACTACAACACAAATGATTGTGTGTATTTGTTACTCTATGTAGATGACATGTTATTGATTGGTTCTAACATGAAAGTGGTAAACAATATTAAAAATGAGTTAAGTAAAGAATTTGATATGAAAGACCTTGGGCATGCTAAAAGGATAATTGGCATGAAAATAAATAGAGATGCGTCTAATTCTTACTTAATTGTACATCAAACTCCATATGTGTTTAAGGTTTTGAAAAAGTTTGGTATGCTTGATTGTAAACCTGTATCTGTGCCTCTCGGTAATCATTTCATTTTGTCTAAAGAACAATCGCCTACAAATGAAAAAGAAGTTGCATATATGAATAAAATTCCTTATTCAAATGTGATTGGTTCTGTGATGTACTTGATGGTTTGTACTAGGCCAGACTTGGCTTTTGCTGTTGGTACTTTGAGCAGGTACATGTCTAATTCAGAACCTGGAAAGCTTTGAAATGGTTGCTAGGTATTTGAAAAGTACCTATGATGTGGGGGTTAATATATAAAACTGTTTCTAATGGTGTGAAACTAAAGGGTTTTACTGATGCTGTAGGAAATCTACTTTATCTTATGTGTTCACTTTGTGTGATTCGTGTGTTAGTTGGAAATCTCAACTCCAACATATTGTTGCTCTTTCCACTACTGAATCTAAATATATAGCTGCTACTCAAGCCTTTAAAGAAGCTATGTAGTAGAAAGATTTACTTAATGAATTATGTATTTTAAGTGATAAGGTGACTATGTATTCTGATAGTCAATCAGCTATTTATTTGTGTAAGAACTCTGTTTTCCATGAACGCACTAAACATATAGATGTTAGACTGCATTTTATTAGAGATATGCTACCTGAAAATTTGATTAAACTTGAGAAAGTGCATACGGATTATAACCCTGTAGATATGGGTACTAAGGTGCTCACTTTGGTAAAGTTTAGAAGTTGTTTTACACTTCTAAACATTGGTACATGTACGTTAAGTTCTAATTAGTTTAGAATTAATTTTTTGACAACTACTGAGCATATGTCTTTTGAGTTTTGCAGATTTTTTGTTTGGAACTAAGGTGGAGGTTTGTTGGGATTTTTGGTCCCAAACAAACAAATGGGCAATGATGATTAAATGTGTTGGTTTAATTATACTTCGCAGGTTTGGCCAATGATCGATGACTTATTATTAATGCCCAATCTCCAACAATTAGACAGCCCAATTACAAAGACGGATCAAAGCACTTTGTAGTTAACTTTGAGTAATAGGCCACGACCCAGTTGCTCAGTTAATTAATCCTAGGTTAACCCATTTATATTAGGACACTTAAGTTTGGTCCTTGGCATGCAATATATATATGGTATGTTCCTTTGGTGTAAATACATATATAATAAATTGGTTGCCCTTCTCCTAAGAGTGTAGAAAATAGAGAACCCGCAGCAAACCAAATTGTTTTCTTCACTGTCTCTTTCGCGTTGTTGTGCGCAATGCTCTGCTAACCTTATTTCGTCCCATCTCCTTCTTCTTCTCTTGTGAAGATTAACCTTCCTTTTGTGTGGAATATAGTGGGTTAATTAGGAGTATGCTTTGGCCATTATTTGTGGTGTTACCATTGTTAGAATTTATCTAATTTGAGCATCTATCTTTCACCATTGTTGTCTCGTTGATTGAGGATTGAAGTTTTCATATTTGCTTTCAATATTGTCTAGATATTATTTGTTTATCTATATTAAATAATCCTATTTAACTTGGTGTTTTAGGTTTATTTTCTTACAAGAAGTCCATAAAATAGTTAATATTATAACATCATAATCAAAGTCTTCTAGTGCACATAAATCTTCCATAAATATTGTCAAATTTAACAAAATCAAAGGCGTATTTTAAGCAAACTCCCAATAGAATTTCAAATCATACATATGCCAAAAAAAAAAAGTATAATTTGAGAGACATGAAAAAACAAGATTTTTTCAATAATAGGTAAAGGCAAGATTTTTGCAATAATTAACAATAAGTATAATTTGACAGACATGAAAAAAAAATTAGAAAAAGATTCAAAATACCACCTCAATAATCAAAGACTTTAGACATTGGAACAACGTAAAAACTGCGGGAAAGATTAATCTGAATAGAGGGAGGGCAAAAATCCCTCTCTTAAAAGAAAAAATTATGAGATCTATAAAAAAAAATAACAATAAAAAAAATTCTAAGGACGTGAAAAAAAGTCAAATTAAAGAAAGTTTTGGACACAACCTACCGTCTGTATGTAGGTCGACTTTGAAACGGCGACCTCGCTTCTTCTCTGTGTTATTATTGAATTCGATTTAGGAGAGTTAATTGTTGAAGTCTGTAGAAAGAGAGAGAGAGAGAGAGAGAGCAATGGTAAATCAGAAGAAGAAAGATAATATGAATGGCGTTGATATGAGAGAGAGAGAGATGGAGGTATGGGTTTGGTTCGTTTGGAGAGTCTCCAATAACGTATACAATGTGGTGTCAGATATTAATTTTTAAAAAACATTTTTTGATTCTTGTAGTGTGGAAAAACGAGAGAGAGAGAGAGAGAGAGAGAGAGAGACCACTGAACGTCAATAAAACAGGAACGAAAAAAAAGGACCAATGAATAGTACTAGACACGCTCTCCTATGATATGAATAGTGGCATCACAATGTAAAATCTTTCATTTCTTATGGTAGCATTATGATCAGGGAAAAAATATCAAAATGGAACCAATAAATAGTGTCGGACACGCACTCCTATGAATAGTGGCATTACAAAGTCACTCTTTATATAGTTACTAGTGAACGCACGTGCGTTGCACTTGGTAGAGTACTAAATTTGATAATAATAATATAAAATGAATATCTTTATGAGATGCTTGAAAAGTAACGGATCTATGATAATCGTTGTCCATAATCACCTTATTCTTCTTACTACTGAAGAGGGTGAAATAGATTTCACTAGTTCATGATTTTTTGAAATTTGGCATTACCCATAATCTGTGCAGATCCAAATAGATCAATTTTTCAACAGCTATATGTACTCTTTTTGAGCGTTCTCCTAAAACATTCATTAATGCAGCCATCATAGACGAATGGGCATATGGTGGTTATGGAACTCCAAGAAATGTGAGGGAAACATATATACAAGTAATATTTATATATTTGCAAACCTATTTAAATAAAGCAACTTTAAGCAATCATGGGCACAATGAAAGGTTTAGGAGATGATCATCTACTGTTATACTAAATAAGAAGACAATGTGAGTTGTCCCATCAAACTATGGATTGAAATATAAAATACATTAATAAGAAGTGTGGGAAAATGCTTCAAATCTACACAAGGTGTTATGTAATGAATATAACAAATGTTCGCTGGTAAACCATTTTCATTTGAAAAAAATGTATATATCTAGTAGAATGAGAATCATGTGAAAGAATAAAAAGTGGTTGAACTTTAAGAGAAAGCTAAGTTAATATTTTATTAAGTATTTGATAAAAAAAAAATCGTAGAATCACGGACTACAATATTATAGCAAATGCATAATAACTCCACCAGGCAGTTATTGTCAACAAAAGATAAGCAGAGTGGTAAATCTCTTCACATAAATTTACTATTTTTTATCTAGTATATACCCAATGCTATAAAAAATTGCTTGCTCACTCGTTGAGACTACATCACTGAAAGTTAAAAGTAGATACTATTGTTGATGGAATTGACATAAAATCCAATCTAACCCATGGAATAGATACTAATGCAATTATTGTGAAAAATCTGTCAATGAACATGAAAATATGATTACTACATTGTCAACAAATAGGTAAAATATTTAGACAATGTCGTATACCTTGACTTCCCAATTAAATAATCATTTGCACAAAATAAACAGAGGTTGGTGATTGGGATAACTTACGCGAATCCAATTGAAATGCCTTATAATTGAAATACCAGAATCATTATGATCACAAGTGAGATGAAAATATATATGTAGCCCAAATTGCTGGTTGAATTTATCCAAATCTGGCACAAATATTCTTAGTAAACCAACATGTACAAACTAAATTAGAAAACTTGTTGGTGAAAACATTGACCAAAAGAAGAACCCTTGGAATTAGATCCATTCCGGGGCAAATAATTCAATTTACATGGTTAGAGAAATACAACGGAGACAAATGTTACAGATTGTGGAAAGCATTTGGAGATAGAAAGAGAAGTCCATTGTTCTACATTCATGTATAATTGTATAATACAATTATTTCGCTCTATAGTATTTGGAGGAGAATGTATGTTACCTCGTAATTTTGTCGCATGGCACGAAGTGTAAACTGATGATGTTACGCTAATTCTTAATGAAACAGATATGTTACGTGAGACAAAAATTGTAGACTAAATAACATAAACATGTTATAGTTCAATGTACTCGATAACATGAACATGTCATAGTACACCAAGGAGAGGAAAGTAATAACATTAGGCGAAGAAGAAATGCACTAAGTAGGGACTAATATTCCACTTTCACACAGTCGTTTGTAAACATTGAGAATAGGTACTTCTTTATCAAGCAGCTTAAAAAGGCATGTATCCCCTATACAGATATTTTTAGCATATGCATAATTAGTCCAGCCAAGTGATAGACATCGTATCACACTATTTTGCCTTATGTTAGTTCTGATTTGCCATTTATTTGATGTGCTATCTTGGATTATAACATTTTCTTTGTATCTGGGTAAATGTGTTGTCAGTGATATACTACAAAGTATGAAAAACAAAGTATAAAAAAACTAATTAGATCATATATTATTATTAGTTATAAGAAATATAAAATCAATTGCATATTCTATAAGGGTGGTGACACGATTTGCGTAGGTAATTAATGTCTTCAATAATTTGGTAACGATAATAGAGCATACTCAAAAACATAACAGAAAATAACATATGAACCATTAGAACTTACAATTTTCCAATGGGCTTCAAGTCTTCTTGACAAAGTTATTTGAAACCAAGGATGGCCCAATTTTGATATTTGTGATTCATCCATAAGTTCTTCGTATGATATTTCCATTGACGAATCATCAAAGATTTTTACTTCAAAATTTGAACTTCCAGTGTACTCAAACATGAGATAGTAGTCATTTTTCAGATTGTGGTGACTGAATAAATGTTCTCATCCGCTACCCAGGAACACTTCATTAATTACCATTCATTTCTATCTGAATATGCCAAGTTATACGGCTGTAGTCAACCAATCAATTTCAGTCATTTAGTTCATTTGCAAAATGCTTGCTAAAAGTGCGAGTGAGTGGCTGTACAACAAATATTATGGTTTAGTGCATTTTGTTGGACTGTTTCAATTGCATTTGCACAAACATGAATAGAAACATCATAACCAAATGAAGTATGAAAGGTTTGTTAATCTGACCAAACGAATATTGTGATGTTCTGACATACGGATAGGCTGATAGAAGCACCGTGGATCCTCATTGTCAGACTCTCCACTTGACATGCTTCAATTTTTTCTACATGAACAAAAAACAACGCAATGTAAGTTAACATACTATAGATGAACTAAATCTAAAATTTCTTTGTAAACAACAATTTTCGTACATCTTGCATGTACTTTTGATTTTTGAGTTGGCTGTGTTAGAACTTTAATGCACTTACTTGATTTAGCTCTAGATAATACAACATGTAATTGACAATGTGAACCAGACAGCAAGCAAACAACAACCGAAAAAGAAAAAAATAACTTAAGTAAAAAAAAAAAAACCCAAATCTAAGAAGGGATACCAGACGGATCTGGGTCGGAAGAACATATTAAATTCCTAACATTTGGCCGAGTTCACTTGTATCGAATATCACAAGGTAGAAAACAAAAAAAATAAAGGGATGAAAATAGGCTTACAGATGCCAATTAGACTGAGGTGGACTATGAAGTTGTGATTTTTTTATCTCCACTGGATCTGTGCGGGTCCAATTCTACGCACAAGAGACGATCTCTAGTTTCGAAGTCAATGGAGAGTGGAATTTAGCCGAAAATGGGTAAAGAAGGCGACCTAGGGTTTGGAACTCGATGGGTAGTGGTATTCAGCCAAGAATCTGAAAAGACGGTATGTAAATGGGTTATGAAACGATCGCAGTTTGAAAATTGCGGTTGGACCGCACTAAACAAAAACTTGCTATTTGACATGGTCCAGCAGTGGTCCAAACACATAAGTTCTTGTTTTTCTTGCAGTTTAGTCTCTTAACTTTAAACGTTACGCATTTTGGTCCTTTTTTTGGTCCAAACCTCTTTAATACTCATCCCAAAACTTTAAAGCACTTCAACATTGATCTCCAAACGTCGTTAGTCTTCAGATATCGAGGGAACAATGGTAAATTAGAAGTTTTATTATTTTGAGTTTGTTGTCACGCAATAAAACATTATGGAGGAAGCTACTGATAATATGTCAAAGTACTTGCTATGATAATTTAGTGAATCTTGAATTTTGAGCTTAGAGATTTAGAATCGGTTTGATTACCTAATTGTAATGTGACAAGTAAATAAACAGCAGAATCACAAAGTTGTATTGATGTTCTCATTTAACGATGAACGATATGTTTAATATGAATTGATAATCAAGCATCTTAAAGTTGCCACTTGAGACTGAGGAACAAGAGAAAATAATAAACAACTTATATGATTTGTGTAATTAATGGTAAAATGTGTACTATGAACAAGAATTATTAGTCATAAACATAAGACATACTAACAAACATAAATGAAGAAAATTAAAGTTCATCGAAGAATACATTTGTTTCATTTATATAATAATAATAAACAAAATTTTAGTTTAATCATTAATTGTAGTATATAATTCGTCAATGTAGATCTTCAACCTCTATAATTTAAACTGGATTGTAAGGCCGTCATCTACCATGTCCATAAGCTGGAGATTCATGGATGCGAATTTTTCCATGTTTTCCTGTTATTTTAGTTAGACGCGGAATGTTTAGTAAATTCTTAATATGTGAATAATTTAACATCACACACCTACAATAATTGAATGACAAAGATAGAGTTATTAGTAAGACCTCGTGCTTGTCTACTATTTGGATTAGAATTTGAACTTTCGAAAACTCTGAATAGTGTATGTTTTGAGCTATTAATTATAGACTTTCTTAGAGATTAGAGAAAATCATTCTATAATGTCTTCTTGCATTTGGATATTTGGTATGGATATGAGATCTCTATTGTAGATTAAGTTACTCCCTACTATATCGTTTTTGTTGTAGTCTTCTTCGCATGCCATCCATGCTAAAATTTCATCTGTTTGTTCTGATGCTGCCTCCCATTCTGCTTTTCCTCTATTCTTTTCTGTGAACGAAATGTCAAATAGGAAGGCAGATTTTAATCCTTCCTTTTCTTTTGAAAATTCAACGAGGGCGAAACCAGAGTGTCCTTTGTAATCATACAATGGTTGAAAATTGTTGATTAGATATCCTTGTCTTTTACAACATTGTTTGAGATTGATATTGCACTTGTCAATACGGATGTTATTCTCAGTGCGTACTGGTAGATTAGCTACTATTACTATCCACAACTTTATGATTCTGTTTGCACTATTGGTATCCGCCATTATGAACTGTAAACGAAAAATAAACTAAGACGATAATGAAGTGTTGTTAGTATGAATATTAGAAGACAAACCTTATAATTACACAAAAAATTCAATTTCAATTGTTAATCAAAAATTTTTCTGCAAAAAAGAAATTGTAAATAAATATTGTACATACTAATGCGTTGGAAAGATTAAATGTATGTGTAGTGAATTATCATAGTGTTTGGTAAAAATTAGGAGTAAAGTAATGAAACATGCAAAAGCTCAAATGTAAATAAGTTTGTGATTTTTTGTTAGAGTGAATGTTTACATTTGTGGCATTTATATATTGGAGTTTTTTGGAACTCAGTATTTTGGTATAGAATCAATACGAAAGGAGAGAGTAATTTGTTGCAGTGCAAATTGAAATTGTGTGGTTGTATTTTTAGCATTATTTTTTAGCTGGTTGACTATATTTTGGGAGCACCAATGTTTTGACTTTTGGTGAATTATCTTTGAGTGAATTATTAGTTAGTGATTTGATGCACTGTGAATGTACATGTGAATGGATTTATCAATTTAACTTGTAGTTCTTGTCATGTAGCTTATTGTTTGGTATGAGAAAAGAATTTTAGTTATTTTATTTTTTTTGTATGTATGGTTATGGTTTTTTTTTCTGGGGCGAAATTGTGTTAAGTAGATGAAATTTATGTGTAATTTGATTTTTATAGTCTGGGGAAAAAAAATTTGTATTATTTCAAACGTAGTTGTAAAAATTAGGAAAGAATAATACATACAAAATTTGAAATGTGAAAATTGTTTAGATTTTTGTTTGACTTACGCTAATGTTTGGAACATTTATATAACGTAGTGTGATTGGAATTTAGCAGTTAGGTATGGAATAAATTGACTATATATGAAGAGATGGAGTGATTTGTGGTATTAAAAATTGAAATTGTATGCTTATATTTACATCATTATCTTTTTAGTTGTTCAAGAACATGTAGAAATGAGTATAGTTTGGGATTTTGGTGAATTGGTTATTAATGAATTATTCAATAGTCATTGTACGTACTATGGATGGGTTTATGAATTGAAATTATAGTTTTTGTCACGTAGCTTGTTGTTTGATGCAGGGAAGGAATTTGAGTTATTTTATATTATGTGGATGGCATATTAATCATTGTACGTATTGTGAATGTGAATATGTTTATTTATTGATCTTGCAGTTTTTGTCATATAATATATTGTTTGATATAGGGAAATAATTTTATTTAGTTTATCTTTATTGTTTGTATTTTTTTGTGGCATCAATGTGCTACGAAAGTGAAATTTATATTTAATTAGATTTTTATTGTTTGTGATATAAATGATAAAAGACAGTACTATTCCAATTGTAGTTATAAATTTTTGAGCAAAGGAACAATATATGCGTAAGTAAAAATTTGAATAATTGTTTGATTTTTGTTGAAATTGATGTTGACACTTAGGTCTAGGAAAATTAACCGCGGAAACACCAAACCAACCCAACATGAATTAAATCGGGTTGAATATGATTAAAATGTTATTAGTTGATGGTTTATATGTAAAATGACAAGGCAAGAATTCATCTAACATAAGTGCATATAACAAGATAATTCATCTTGTCCATACAAAAGTTAATTACAAAAAACCTGAAGCACAAAACAAGCTATTGCTTTTCAAGGAAGATAGCTACGCTTGCATACTAATAAGATAACAAGATGATACACATGGATGCAAGATACAAAAAACTTAGAACTAAGGGACACTATTTTTGGTCCGACTCTACTCAGCTCTTCCATTAATAATCTGCAAAAAACACATCACTTTGATTGGCGATGTTTGCAACGAGGCAGAGATCTGTAAAGACAAAAGCCTGTTATTTTCCTCATTGGTGGTGGGATGGGGGCTGGCAAGAGTATTGTGTTCAAGGACATTTGGAAAGAGTAAGGACATTTATATGATATCAATATCCAAAAAGAAAAACACAAGTACCCGAAGATAACCTGACATTACCAAATCTTGGTATCACTTCTAGCACATAAGTATTCTCGGGAAGTAAAGTAGATACATTAGCCATAAAACTTGAAATACATTATATGAGTTATACATAGATAAACATGTTCAACAAAATGTCTGTGGTTGTGCATCTTGAACATTGAAGTCTTGGATGTTGTTTTCTGAATGCTGAACATTTTTGTCTTGTAGTATGACATCGTTAAATGAAAATTCTCTTTCATTTGCTGTTATTTGGGTGTCCAACATTGGGTCTAGCATGAAGATCACATCGTACCTCATCTTGGTGCCATTTTTGCTATTGTCGACAGCTTTAAGATATAAAAAGTGCTCCTATGTAGTATAGGTACGAATGGTGTTCAATATATTTTGATTTCCCTAGGATATAGAATATGGAAAATAATTATTTTTAGTCCGAATAAATTCAGCAAATTTAAGAACAAATGAATAGTTGTTTTGACGTACACGTTCTATCATTTTCATAAGCCTCTATGGTGAGCATTGCATAAAGGATTCAAATATGTCGCCTATCATATTTGCGTCTAACCACCCAATATAATCTTGTACGTGTACACAAACCTTCACCCTATATAGTGTGTTTGGAAGGAAGTATAAAATTAGTGATTATCACAATGCCAACGAATCAGTAATAAGTAGACAAAATAGATAATTTTATTTGCTGAAAGAATTGTAGAAATGTAGCTAGGAGAACCTTGGTTTTCCTTTTGCAAGATTGTACTTGCTATAAATGTAATGATGTCAATGCTTGCGTTAGACACTTTAGTCAGTTGCTGCAACACATATAACAAAATGGTTGGTAGTTGTTGACAACACGAACTCTTGCCTTCATCCAGAGAAATTGTTGGTCCTTCTACACGTATTAAATTAATAAAGTAAGTATAAACAATGTATGAACAACATAATGTACTTTTTGAATAAAAAAGCAAGGATTATTGTTGTACTCCATTAAAGAGATGCGAGATATCTTGAATGTGAACAATCTTTTCAGGAGGTAGATGAGATAGTTTTGATGATTTAGAGCTAAGATAAGTTTTGCTGAACACCAGGTTGTCTAAAAATTCCATAATGTCATCTACCTTGATCAAGGACATGTTGAGAAGACAATAGTTAGTCACTATGGAGAGCCTAATCCATTTCTTAGTAGATAAGTAGATTTTTTTGAGTAGTCCATATGACGAAATCAAATACAGAAACAAAATTTTTTTATTTCTTTTCTGTTCAAACAAGTCACCATGACTGAAAAGATCTACATTGTGTGAATGAAGGACTAATGTAGATTGAACTATTTGATTTGGTGCATAGTCTCAAATCTGAAACATTATGGGTGAACTGGCATAGTAAGCTCGTCTAAAAACATCCATACTAACAAGTACAAGTGTAAATGAACATTAATGGTCCTACCGTTAAAAGATGACACTTTTAGATTTGTCGCTAAAATAATTGGACGAACATTAAGCATAGTAGAGATGGTTCGACATTGGTTTTCAACGAAAACATCCCATGCTGTCAGAATTGTTGTCTCGAATCTGCAATACATGACAAATGCATGATGTTAAATGATGCGATGGTGTGATAACAGAGGCTATGATCTATGCACTAGACATATACACTTACTTCTCATTGATGAGTACAAGCTCTTGAATGCATGATTCACTTTGGTACTTAGTTTGGACAATTTTTTTGGGCAGCATATTTATGAAGACACCTAGTACATCTAGAATTTTTTGAAAAAGTTAGTATGAAGGTAGCATATAGAGATATTGTGTAAATCACGCTTCATCTTAGTTTTTAGATGAATTGATTTGGTAGAAAAATTAAGTTTTAGTAGGAGAGTATCAATTTCATTATGGTTGTCCATATGCAGGTGCAGATCCGCAAAACACATTATCTGATAAGTTGAAAATAGCAACACATGATTATCTTCCTCAATAGCCTACACCTTTGTCATTCCATTTATTGCCCATTGGATAGATCATACTGAAGCTATGTGTTTTAGATTAGTTAATTTAACTGTTGCATTGGATATCAGATATGTGTTGGATCAGATCAAAGTATTTTGAAATGCAGTAATGTCATTATTGTACACAGTACACTGTAAATTGTTTCCCTGGTTCAGAAAATACCATGGATATAAGGAAGACATATTTGACGAAGCTAATGCAATGACAACATTATGCTTATGTATGTAGGTATTCAATATTTATTTAATTGAAATAGGAAATTTCGCAAACTATAGAGGAAAGTTGTATATAAAATCAATGCATAGAATATGTGGTTAATGTACTTGCATATCAATGAGAACCATGTTTTGATATCTCGTTCATCGTTTGTATGATGTTTTTTGCAACATATTTCTCTACGACTATCACTTTTGATGTCCAATTTTTCTGTCGAACATTGATATCTGATATAAATTTGTATGTTTGAACCATCAAAGATGCGGGAGCTACGTGTCAATCTACAAGCAAACAATATGTCAAATTCATCAACTAAACATGTGAATATATTGTATACCTTTGTGCTGCCTATGGTTACAAAACATACTAGAGGGATGAAGAAGGCTTCAACCTATGGAAAAAATGTATGTATTTTTTCCACAATGAAGAATGATTTGAAGAAGATAAATATGAGAACTCAATATTGGAAATAGTGTTGTACTTGTAAATCTGTGTATATGCATAGTAATGGGGAAGAAAAAATATGTCACTGAGAGTGTAGGAATCGATTTTGAGGACATAATTTGTTTCAAATTTTTGGTTCGATAATAGTCACCCCTCGTAAGGCAAATTTATTTATTTTTCTTACATTCAACAAACAGTCTGTCTAAATATCACGTTTGTTGATGTTTGGCATCTATGTTTGAATGTTTAACTGTCAAATTTGTTAAAATAAAGCTAGAGGTTATACTTATCTAAGTTTACATTGTGTAGTCATCTTAGGCTACAAAAATGTTAGTGGAAAGTAGTACAATCCAGTTCTAATATGAATAAAATGGGTGTATGATTAACCAAATGTGAAAATTTGATGATTAAACCACAAAAGAAAACACTAAATAAAATGATTATGCCTCAGCGTAAATTAAACTTCACTGTTAATAAGGCATACATTTGATAAGAAATTTGGGTTGCAATGAGAAATCATCCTTATTAACAAATAAATTAAAAGAAAATGTGTACACTAAAATTGTATATCTATCTATATATTTATAACGGATTTTGAGAAATTGTAAATTGTGAATTACTTAGGATTTTTTTAGTCAACACACCATCACATCCCCATTGTGGTTATCAAGCCTCCACAGGAGAGGATTTGGGGAGGGGGGTTCGGATACCCCAACCATATATAAATAACTCATAAAAAATACATGGAAAGGGGGCAAAAAACTTGACCTCCGATCAGAAGAGCTAAAGCAAATAAATAAATAATAAAGAATAAGGAAAATGATCTCCTCCCCATGGTGGGGAGGAGATATGAAGGCCACAGGACACGTGTCCTGTGGCCATTAGACAAGTGATTGACTTTTATATCAATCACTTTTCTTTTATCCAATGGCCTGGCCACACGTGTCCTGTGGCCTTCATAACTCCTCCCCACCATGGGGAGGAGATCATTTTCCTAAAGAATAAATAAGGAAGTACTACCTCCCAAATAATAATTCCTAAAAAAAATCTATAGAAACCTAACTGTATGAATCACATGTCTATCAATCTGAACTAAGTTGCATTAGCACCGTAGTAAGTCCTGAGCGCTGTACTCGAAATAGCAACGACGATCCCAACCCTCTGAAGCAAGTAAGTCAGCCACCTGGTTGCCCTTGTGATAAATATGAGAAATAGTATTACGGTCGAAGGCAATGACATGTCTGATGTGGCAAAGAGTGGCCTGAATAGACCAAGGTCCTTCACCTCTGGTAATACAGTGAATGGTCAAAGTAGAGTCGGCATCAATCCATAAATCTGAGAGTACAATCCTCTGACCAAGAATGATACCGTCAAGAATAGCCCTGAGCTCGGCCTCCAGAATAGGGCACTTGTCATATAAAGAGAAGAAGGCGTGATGAATAATTCCTAATAATCTCCCATCTACTCATAAATCCATCTTTGATGCATCCATCAGTGTTGACCTTGTAAGATCCCACTGGTAGAATACGTCAATAAACCAAAACAGGAGAGGAAGTAGAAAGAGAGATACCAAAAAGATGAGTAATATCCATATCTCATCGCCAATGAATAACCTGAAATAAACAGCATGTACGTAGTAGGGAGATAGTATGGTATACTCTCCAAATGATCCGTCTCGGCTCCATAGAGATATTCTGGTACTTCGCATTATTTCTCGCAGTCCAAATAAACCAGAGAATCAAAAGAGAAATGATCGTGCGAATATGACCCTACATGAGAAACTGACCTGAGAAACGCCAATACTGAAAGTGATACTGAAAACCCTCCATCGACTGAAGGGTTATATGAAAAATGTCAGAAAAGTGGTGCCAAACCTGGTAAAAAATACAACTGTCAATAAATAAATACAGAATAGTCTCAATAGCTGAACAACACTGACAAGGAGAAAGCCATATGACTCCCAATCCACCTCTAAATCACAACATCAACTGGGATAAGATCCTACCATAGTCTTCAGTAGAAGAAATAGATAGTTGTCGAGATAATAGAACTCCAAATTATGTTGTATACAGCCTGAATAGTGTGTCCCAAGCAAACTAGCTGCCATGCAGACTTAGTAGCAAATCTACCATCTGAAATATCCACTACATAATCTGATCGTGCACCTCAGCAGTGATAGGGATGCTTCATATCTGCTCAGCAATAATATATGGTACTATCTGAAGAATTATTTCAATGTTCCATCCAGTATGATCAAATAAGTCTCTAACCTAGATAGAAAAAAATGTCAAGTGTGGGTGCTGATCAGCTAATGTAGACTCGCCCATCCAACAGTCATGTCAAAAGAATATCTGCCCACGCCCTAACTGTCAAGCAATGCGTGTCTCCACCTGTGGACCTATGTGCTTCAGCCTCTTTCATACAGCTAAAGTATAGTAAGAAATAGTAGCCAGCAACAGTTGGGTACCCTGACAATACTTACTCAGTAAAAATTGAGCTCATAATGACCGCCGAGATCTAAATAACTACCAGAGCTTTAGGAAAAATGTATCAACAATATCCTACTGTCTCCTAAAGCTTAGTCCACCCTCCTCAGTAGAAATACAAAGGTCATTCCATCTTCTCCAATGTAATCTGTGTGCATCATCTCTGAAGTCCCAAAGGAACCTAGCAAATATGCCCTTTAACTTCTTCAAGATAGTCTTGGGAGGCTTCATAATATGAAGGAGATATAGCGACATAGAGGATATCACTGATCGAATCAAAGTAATCTATTTCCCAAATGATATAAGACTTGAGGCCTAGCCAGAAATCCTACTCTAGACTTCAATGACTTATGCTATTCTGCCTAAGAAAAATATGCATGCATGATGAATAGCGAGGAATGAGAACGCGCGCGCGCGCGCGTGTGTGTGTGTGTGTGTATATATATATATATATATATATAGAGAGAGAGA
Organism: Forsythia viridissima; assembly: GCA_030279155.1. Lineage (NCBI taxonomy): Eukaryota > Viridiplantae > Streptophyta > Magnoliopsida > Lamiales > Oleaceae > Forsythia > Forsythia viridissima. The sequence goes on along the minus strand of CM059041.1, from coordinate 39,099,183 downwards.
GAGAGAGAATCTATAGGCAAATGAAGTATTTTTTATTTAGGCAAACGAAGTCTAAATTAAATATCGTTGGATTTGTCATTGATATGCACAGAATTAATTTGAATATGTGGTATTTGCACGAAGATAGAGTTGAAGTCAAAAGATATATGTAGCTGTATAGTTAGACCGTCTATATGAAGCAAAATCAATGAGTACAACAAGAAGAATGTATAATAATGAAGGCGATTGTGATTTTTGTAATATAATGGACAATTTGATATGATTTTAGTGTAACTTTTTCGTAATGGAATGTGAATCAGTAAGAATGTGGTTAACTTGTATTGTAATTTGATAAATTTAATTAGTCTGATAATTATTTATATGTGTATGAATTTGTTTTACGACCTATAATGAAATAAAGGAACTCGTTTGTTTCCTACAGGAGTATGAGAAACAATAATAGAATGTTGAGGAAGGAGTATTAGTATAGTGCCTTAATACGGAGATTATTCGCAAGCTGGATAATTAGTGATTGGCAAAAGACCATATTCAATATGCGAGGTTGGTTTTTGTATTAAACATCTATTAAGGCTGAAAAGGTTGTGTCTAAAATATTTGTACGTGAATCAATGGTAGAAAATGTTCGTCTAAAATATTGATTCAAATAATCAATTTGTCACCCAAAAAATACTTTAAATGTGGATAAATTATTTCACGAACGATTTGTGAATTCATGACAACATACTATAGATTAATAGAATCTAATATAAACTCCATCACATAGTACATTTTTCAAAAGCGATACAATATTTATGCTACCACATAGATAAAAAAATATGTCAGCATCGCTGTGATTAGCGTTCCCTAGAAAACTGACAGATGTTTATGATTAAATTTGGTCTTCTGCATTGGTGGAATCATTTAATATGATAGGGAAACTGTCATCTTCAGTAGAATTGCTAGCAACATCAAGATCTTTGTTTTATGTTGAGTAGTCAGTGATGTTATCAATGGTACTAATGTCGTGGTCTTCATCTTTGCTGCTGCCAGAATCTTTGAATGAGAAGAGTGTTCGTTTCACTGGTAATTCCTTTTTTTTTTCCCATGATAGTCGGTCATTACGAGATACAAAGCTGCTTTTTCAAGTGTTCTCTTGATACGTATGTATATTTAATTCACTTCTTGGATCAAGCACGAAAACGGCATCATACTTAAACTGAACGCCACCGATCTCTCTTTTAGTTGCTCTAATGTATACGAAGTAGTCTTCATCAGTTGAAGTACGTACAGCTTGCGAAATGCTTTTGTCATCTTGTTACAAATTGTTATTAATAAATTAAACAATTACTAAAACAATGGGCCAATGTTTTATGAGATTAGAAATAGGATAAAGATTATTTTGTTTACTGGAGCGGTAAGATCCATGAGTGCAACTGCTAGACATTGCAAGAAAGACTCAACCATTTCTCCTATCATAGTTGCATCAATAGATCCAGTACAATCTCTAACTTGTACATAAGCCTTGGCACTATGTTTAATTGTATAAAACATTTGTGGTTAGAGAGGGTCAACATGGTGTCTCAAAATTTAGCACAACTGTACAACCGAAGAAGTCATGTTACTTTTTCATTAAGTCAATAGCAATCTATATTTAATTATATCGTGGCTTTCCTTTGGCTCCATCACATTTGTAGTAAAGACATTGATATACTTAGTCGAAATCAACATGGGATGATTTGTTACATATGGTGCAGCACATATACCAGAATGACTGATGCAAAATTTCTATTTTCAATCGCCTCTTCACCCAGAAAAAAATGTTGATCTTTTTGCTGAGAAAATGTTATGTTGACAGTAATTGAGTAAATCTATGATGAAAGAAGATATAATTGAAGAGAAATTATGCAGAAATTGTTAATTATATACCTCAGATATTAATCTTGAAATGTCCTTGATTTGAGTAAGTTGATGCTTTGCCGGAGGGTGCATTTTTAGTGACATTGATGAAGTCAAATAACTTTTTTTCGCCACTATGTTTTTTATTCTTCCTACATTCTCGTCAGCCCTTGCATATTTTCTTAGACTAATTAGATAGAATTTTTTGGTTGTTACTAAACAATTAACTAAACTAAAGAGAACGATGTTGTAATTATGAATGCAAACATATATCCACAACAAGTAAAATGAAGGAGGTGTTACTATATTCTTAAGTGATGAACTCCTTGAAAAGAAGGATTGATGAGGATAGAGTTATTAGACTTTGTTGATACTTCCATTCCTAAAATGATGGGCATTTTGTGTGTTGTTAGTAGGTGAGACAAATCTGATGTCAAAAAATTTAAAATTGAAGACATTACCATTGAAAGAGGAAACACGTAAATTTTTTCCAAGGATGATCATTATTTCATTGATTATCTCAGGAATTTTACTGCACTCGTTGTCGACAAATCTATCCCACATTCTCAACATCACAATTTCAAAACTATGAACACATAAATAAATATAAAATTAATAAATTTAGTGGAAAAAATAGGAGGAAAGAATGAATAGGAAAAAAATGAATAAGAATAAACCGTTTGTTGATGAAGATCACTTCCTTAATGTAAGATTCAGTTCCGCTTTTAGTTTGGACCATTTTCTTTGGCAACATGTCTATTGCTAGTCCAACCACACCCACAACATCGAAATAGAAAAAATGCAATAGGTTTAGACAGAGTCATTAGCTTCCAACTTTAGGGGAGATGAATTGCAAGTACGATACAAGTGTTATCAGTTTAGTGCATAATACAAATCTCATCTTTGATGTCCATATGTTTTTGAAGCCTGTCAAAAGAGATCAAGTCATAAGTTGAAAAAAATCAGAGCATCATGATTTTCATCTAGCTCTTCTATTCTCGTTCTTCCATTGATTGTCCACTGCACAGGACCAACACTTGGCCTATACTTTGGGTCGGTGTGCCTAACTGTTGCATTAGATATGAGTGGGTCGACTTTGAAACAGCGATCTCACTTCCCCTCTGTGTTTTTGCTGAAATTTGATTTAGGATAGTTACTTGTTGAAGTTTGCATAGAGAGAGGGAAATGAAGCATTGGCAAATCAGAAGAAGAAAGAGAATATAAATGGCGCTGATATGAAAGAGAAAATGGAGGTATGGGTTTGGTCCGTTTGGAGAGTCTCCGCCAACGTATACAACATGGTGTCATATATTAATTTTTAAAAAATATTTTAATTCTTGTAGGAGAGAGAGAGAGAGAGAGAGAGAGAGAGAGAGAGAGAGAGAGCAGGAAAGAAAAATACAAAAAGACCAATGAATAATAATGGACACGCTCTCCTATGATATGAGTAGTGGCATTAAAATATAAAATCTTTCATTTCTTATGGTGGCATTATGGTCAAGAAAATAAATATATAAAAATAGAACCAATAAACAATGTCGAACACGCACTCCTATGAACAGTGGCATTACAAAGTCACTCATTATATAGTTATTATTAAAGATTTAGATAATATCTAAATTTCGTAAGTTACATGATTAGTTTACTGATAATATGCATAACGTTCAAACTTTGTTTCATCGTGTAACTGGCTCGTATAATCATATGGGTGTACCATCTTTATACTCCCCCCGTCCCACAAAGATAGACTTGTTTTCCTTATTTATCTGTCTCAAATTATAGACCACTTACTTTATAGAGTGTGTATTAAATTTTTCACTTTCCTAATATACCCTTATTTAATTTACATTGTTATCGACCCAAAACAAGTATTTAAATTTATTAGATTCATGAATGACTAATATTAAATGGGGGTATAATAGGAAAAGTGTGTGAAAAATTTATAATTTCAATTATATTAAATATGTTTTCTTAATCTGTGTGAAAAAAGAAATGAGTCTATCTTTGTGGTACAGAGGGAGTACTTGATATACTTGAGTTTACATATTTTTATCTCCTTACATAAACCATTTTTTTTTTTTTTGGCATTTCTAATGGGCTGTTCTTTTTGCGTTTTAGTTTTTAGTTTTGAGTTTTGAATTCATTTTCACTTTTCTTTTTTGAGAGTATTTTAAGATTGCTGAAAACGCGTTTGGTTCGTAATTCTAAAAAACTATTTCTAAAAATAGAAAACTGAAAAACACGTTTTGATAAATTGTTTTATATCATTTTATTAAATGAATTTGATTATTTTTATATTTTATTTTTTAGAATTTTTATTTTTTTAGAATTTTATTTTTTTAGAATTTTTGTTTATATAATTTTTCATTTAAATAATTTTTGTTTTCATTTTTTTAGAATTTTTGTTTATATAGTGTTTTCATTTAAAACGTCAAAAAACTTTATTTTGAGTTTTGTGTTATAAATTTAATATTGTTTTCGAAAATGAATTTTCAAAAATAATATAGTAAATAAGTTTTTGGTATTTTGCAAAACTGAAAACAGTAAAGAAAACATACCCTAACTTCTTGCGAGGATTTAAAGTTTGAAAATGTAGCAGCAGCTTGAGTGGTAGATAAAATCAAAGGTTTTGCTAAATCCAATTAGGACCCTTGCAGCATATTTCATTGGCGCAATATTTCCAATCACCACAATCCGGTGAAATATTCGACAATTTTAAATATTTTGGTTGAATTTTTTTTTTTTTATATATATATATATTATAGTCGATAATTAATTTTTTTTTTTTGGTCTGCGTTGTATATGATTTGATGTACTTACCAAATAATTAGATAATTAAAATTTGATCCGGTTATTGTTTATTTCCTTTTAGAAACAGATTAGAGTATGCTTCATTGCTTCCAATGTAATTGATTTTGCGTCTACAGTGCAAGAGGCTCTTTCGGACTATCACCAATCAATTATTTGCTTCTACTATCAGTATTGCTGTTTTATTAAACTATTAGCAGTAATAATATTGGCTCACGAATCTGGTATTTTGCTAAAAAGTAGAACCCGATTGTTGGGTTCATTCTCTCTGTCAATTTGTGCGACTGTATAAATATTTTGATAATTACTTTGTTGTACTTCTTGAAGTTGAGAAAGTTATGCCTTTAATTTGACTGCCTTTCTTGAGTGGCTTTTAAGGTTTTACCATTTTCTTGGAAAAATGCAAATAACAAAAATTCTGCATTTTCTTACACTTGTAAGCTCTGAGTTTGTGAAAAAACAAAGAGAGTAGTGAATGATCTAATTATGAATATTTGTATTTATATGTATATTTTAAATTTCTAATTATGTATGTGTATGTATAAAATTCCTAATTATGCTTTTTTTCGTTCAAAATTGTGAATAGCAAAGCAAATCTATTTTAATAAAGTTAATTTTCTCCACCAACATCGATTCTCGTTTTTTCATCAAAATAAAATAAAAATATTGAACAAAACTTATGAATATTTCAAGATGAATCATAAAATTACTTTGGGATAGAGAGTGGCGGTTGGCTGGTGCTTTTGGACTGGGCTGGGAAATATGAATTTTTTTCATCTTTTTGTTCTTGTTGGTGCTTTTGGGTTGGGTTGGGTTGGGTTGGGAAATTTTTTTCATTTTCTTTACTGTGGTGCTTTTGGGTTCAGGGTAGGGCAGGGCGGGGCGGGGCGGGGCGGGGGAAGGTGAAATCTGTCCCCTCCCCCACCCCCACCCCCACCCCCACCCCCACCCCCACCCTCACCCTCACCCTCACCCTTTCCCTTTTTTTTTTTTTGTTTCCATTTGTTAATCTATTTTTAGTTGGTTTAAGTAGGACTCATTTGTATTATTTGAAAAGGTTTGGAACTTCAGCTGAAAATTTTCCTTTAATTTTTTGATTTCTTGTTTTTTTTTTACTTTTTGTTTTTTTAGAGGAGGACAAATTTGTCATTTTACTCAAAGTTTGAACTTTAACGGTCAAATAGACGATTTCTGTTTGAAAAGGACGTCGGACCCCAATGCGCAGTTGGGTGGTGCTTTTGGGTTGGGATGAGAAATGTGAATTTTTTTCATTTTTTTGTTTGTGTCGGTGCTTTTGGGGCTGGGGCTGGGGCTGGGGCTGGGGCTCGGGCGCGGGCGGGGTGTCGGGAAGGTGAATTCCCCCCCCCTCGCCTCCCCTCGCCTCCCCTCGGTTGATATGTTTTTAATTGTTTTAATTAGGATTCATTTGTACCATTTAAAAAGGTTTGAACTTTAGTTGAAAATTTTTCCTTTAACATTTTTGTGTTGTTGCTTTTTTTACTTTTTGTTTATTTTTAGAGGAGGGAGATTTGTCATTTTTCTCAAATTTTGAACTTTTAATAGTCAAATTGACGATTTCCGTCATAAAAGGACGTCGAACGCAAACGTTTCATACGTTGGGGACCCCAAGTGCAAGAAATCAAAAGTTCAGAACTCCATCATCACAAGGTTCAGAACATCCATTGTTAATTATCCTTCTATTTATTTTACCCATTTTTTTTTTAAAAAAAAGAAGCATGTGTAACTTGTGGGTTTACTCTTTTATCTAGTCTAAATAGTCTTTTGCCTCAAGATAAACTCCTGGTGGCAATAAATTTAATATACATGAAAGGGGAATGATTTCCTACTCATGGTAAGCAGGAGATCAATTGTCTACTGCTGATGTGGGAGTGCCACATCAGCAGTGGGGCACACAACTATGTGTGGACATAAATGTTGTCCACACACAGTGGGCAACATATCTCCTACCCACCATCGACAAGAGATCATTCTCCATATCTGAAAATATATATGTTCTATGTGGGTGCTACTACGTGAGGTGAGAAGTACAATTGGCATGAAACTAATTGTCCATTAGGCAAATCAGCCAAAATGCTTGTGTATCAAAAATCGAAGCTTTACTTCGACCATTATAAGCATCGGCAGACGAAGCGTAGCTTCTAGCCTTGCCTTGGAAGGAACATAACATAGACAGCATTGACGTAACCTCGGAGCTAGCCGAAGCTTCGTAATGCCAATTCTGACAATTCTGCATTGGTTTTAGTGCGCTACATCTTTGTGTGTTTGACAGGACATTCTTGCTTATATGTCAAATTTGTTCCCTAAAATCAATAAAAAAAAGTGTTAAATTTTAAGGGACATTGGGAAGATAAATATTGCAATATTTTCTAGATCAAATGATGAAAATAGTCCAAAAAATTACCTAAATACCCTTGACAACTTATCTATAAAATACTTCATTTCTCATTCATTTAAAGGTAATTTTGGATACACATACAAATTATTTGTAATATAGATATTTTTATCTACATTTCCATCCACCCTATATTAATCCAGTGCCTGACTTGACGTCGAAGTGCTTATGGCAGCTGCACCACCATGTGGGATCAGCTGTTTGTAGTATATCGAGTGTGTCCAGTGTGTAAGTTAGCAACGTGTGGATAGTGGCATTGTTCATTTTCTGATGGCATTGAAATCAATCCAGGTTTTGATGTCAACAGATTGGTGCCATTTGTGAAAAATTATACCAAAACTATGAGAGAAAATACACGTGAGGAAAACAAAGACTAATCAAGAAGAAGAAGATAGAAAAATGAGCGGAAGTTAATCCAATGGTGTTGGAGATCCGTGTAGGGTTCGAGATGTGAGTTATGTCGTGTTAGCATAAGAGAACGCCCATCGGAGAAGAAACTAGAGGGCGTCACAAAAAGTTGAGAGACCAACTCAAATAGTTGCAGACATGGCGGCGAATTGCAACGCTTTGCTGCTACAATGAGGAAGGTAATCCCGATGATCATGTTCGAGAATACAACACTTACATGAACTTCTTGAGAGCAAACCCAGCACATAAGTGCCGAGGCTTCCATCACCCCTCCTGGTACAACAAATTGGCACCAAATAGTATACACAATTGGCTTGACTTGAATAACCAATTTATCCGTATGTTTACTTCAGGAACCATAGTGTGGCCTCCGCATGTAGAATCCATGAAATGAGGCACAAGTTAGGCGAGTATTTTTCTTGTAATATACTAATTAAGGAGTCTTATTGTGATTATAGGTTACAAAATGTGTTGTGCCTTTAGTTATTGTTAACGAATGCTAAAATACGCCATTTAATGATATAATTACTCTTAATGACATTAGGTATAATAATTAAAGAATGTTGGTATATTTTCAAGAATAAATTGTTGTTAAAAATTTGAATTGTCCTAAAATATTAAGATTAGACTTGAATTGATCCAAACTTAAGGGAATTCGTGTAAGGCTAAGCTTATTGCTCGGACCCTTACCTAAGGGTTCTTTCCTTCTTATACAGGGGCATCTCCAAGGGTGTACTCCAAAAAGGGAGCCTAAGAGAATTACACGAAGCATAAGTTTTTTCCTGCCTTTAAACGTGGGCCCCTAAGGACAGGGCTCAAGCAAGAAGGCTCTTTTTACCTTTACTAGTGGGGGTCACGTGCGATGCACGTGTTGTAGCCGTAATAGTGTGTGTAATAGTGCCAAAATTTGTATTTATTAGTATACAATACGTTCAATAATTTGACAATAAATTTAAATGAAATAGTCACTACTTGAGTAAAAGAATAATACAATGTAAATGATTGAATTTTATAATAAAACAAACGACAATTGGAAGTATATTGAGGAGAATGTTGAATCTCATATCATAAAATAAATTTTACTCTCAAAAGACTGAATCACAAACCAAAGCATTCAATCTACCGTCATTAAATTGTTCAAAAACTTAAAAAATATCTATTGGCGCAATTATTACAAGGACAATAAATTCTGCATTCCTCAACATGGCCTCCGTACGCGAAATTCAAAAACTTCTTTATTGTATCTCTATATTCTTTTGAAATCTTATCTTTTGATTTAATTGAACTTCAATCCAAATATAGAAAAAGAGAATAAATATATCAATATCAATAACTATTATTGATCACACGGTGAATGCACAAGTACATCTAATACAAGATCATTAAAACAACACAATCATATTTGTACTCCATTAATTAAAAAACAAATAAATCTAAAAAGATGGAGTTAAAAAAGAGAACCTTCTATAATATGCCTATTCAAACATACATGGGTTATTCTCGACATTTCATGTAAAACCATGTCAATTTTTACCGAAGGCATCAAATGTTTCGTCAGGAACAATGATAATTCCAATTAAATTAGAATTTGTTAAATAATGGGTACACATCACACCCCAATCTAATATGCATATAGGCATGTTGAGTGCAACTATAAACATAACATAAAAAAAGATTGCCCTTTAAATGAGTCTAGATTGCCGTTTACCTCTTTCATTAAGAGTAAACTACTAATATGAACTTATTCAGCTCCCCATTTTGTTGGGGCGGGGGACGTTGGTGGCAAAAAAAATTAAAATGTTCAATTAAAATCAGAACCCATATGCATTATATGAGAGTGCAAGAATCTTATGTTCTTCCTGGTATAACCAAAACTATTACACTCGGCCTATTTGTACTACATCCGGAGATTTGGGACTTTTAAAGGGACATTTTCAATTCACTACAGAAAAGCTACGGGCAAGGAAGGTAACAATAACAAAACACAAATTGCCTAATATTTTCTTACTGCCATTCAAAACTAAAATCAGACCAAATGTCATGTCCAAAAGACACAAAGTAATTTCCACAAGAATCTAAATAAATGTTAATGACATGAATTGAAGTGTTTAGAACAACAGACTTTGTAAAAGGCACCAATACCCTAATTTTTAAGCATGGTATGTCACATCAGTAGCTGATCCCTGACCCAATTGTATTCTGACTTGAAATTTAGAAATCAAACCCATAGATCAAATCAAAAGCCACCATCACTAAAAATCAGAATAACATTGCAAGTGAAAATTTCAAGCAATTGAATCATTAGATCTAAGGAGAGCCTCAAAGATATCATCTTTCAACTTAATAGGGTTAGACAAAGGGTTTAATGTGTCTCTAGATCCAAGATCTAACCCCACCAAAAAATTGATCTTATGAAGCAAAAAAAAAAAAAAAAAAAAAAAGTCACCATAGATCAACCCCATAGATCAAATCAAAAGCCACCCTCACTAAAAATCAGAATAACATTGCAAGTGAAAATTTCAAGCAATTGAATCATTAGATCAAAAGCCACCTCTAAGAAAAATAAATGATGACCCAGGTGTATCCAGTTTGTCTCTTTTCGTTTCTTATGTGAAAGTATGAATGGGAAAATATAAAATTAAACAGTAATTAAACAATTTTTGCAAACTTCCACATTATTGCTTAAGATTAGAGATTTATTTTATATGTAGTTAATAAACTCAGTTGATGCTCTTTGTAATCTAAGGCCTGACAACTCAACCCTAATGGATGACAAAATAGAAAGATAATTGCTTTCAAAGTTTTTAACAACATTTTATAAGCTAAATACCATTTCCAAATAGAAAATGTAAAAGCTAAACCCCATCTACGAAGAGAATCATGCCCAAAAACACACACATAAGCACAGAAGACCAGCAGGTAATATGTTGACAACTAAACAAGGTCAATTGATGGTGTTCTTTTCAGAGCATACATTGGCATAAACACCAAAAATTGTACTTTTGTTTTTGTTGCCTATATCATCACAGACATTGTATTTTCTGTGTAAAAGTAGAAGACCAAATTCTTAATCATTCTTTCTTATAAAATCTAACTGTAAATTAATTTATATCAATTCACCAAAATTCAAATCCTCAATCTAAAACAGTTCAGAACCTCTTCGATCCACTCACCAAGTCCACTGACTTACACACATTAGGCTATTTTAGACCACCTCAGAAACTCAGTTAGGAATGAAAATTCATAAAATCAGAAAAACTCATAAGGTATTCAAAGTTTTGAAGTACGAACAGTGCTTGGATCTTCAGTGCTCGGAGGTGTATATGATGATCAAGTAAAGGCGTCGCCCACAGCTCTGCCACAGTTCTCCGCCGGAGCTAGATGATGACAAATTCGAAGGGGCCTTGAAATCGAAATGGAAAAGAAAAAACGTTGGACGAATCGGAGAATAATTTTCTTGGGTGCTTCAGATATGTTAGAAGTGGGTGCCGGATGCGAATTTGGAGATGGAGGAATCAGCTTGCACATACAAGAAGGGCATGGCGGCCGATAGAGAGAGGGCTGATGACCGGTTCATTAGGGTTAATTAGATGAAGATGTGATATAATATGATTGTAGTGATATATGCACAGGTACCGAGGTACGTCTAAAGAAGAAGAAGAAGAATTTTTTTTTTTTTAAAAAAAAAAGGGAATGACAGCCACAGCTCAAGCCGACACATGGCAAAATGAACAGTAGAAATTTTAGGCTCTTTTATTATAGGTAGATATATTTAACATCAAAATAACCATATTTTATGGTGACAACATTGTATGTTGATCCAAATTATATTAAAGAATTTCAATTATTTACAACAAAAATATGCAGTCTTTATAAATATTTAACAACAAAATAATCATATTTTATGAAAAAAACAGTTTGTCGTTGACTTTTTTAACAATAGTAAAAATCATCGTAAATTATACAATTTCATCACTAGTAATTTGCCGGGAATCTGGAGATTAGTGCCCATTTTATCAACGTAGTTTTGTTGTTAAAGGTGTACATTTAAACTTTTTTTTTTGTCGTTGAAAGATTCAACAACTTCAAAATAAATTTTCGACGACACGTTAATGACGAGTTTTATATTTGGTTGTTAAAATCATATTTAACGATAAAATTTTGTTCGTCATTAAAATTCTCGTCGTTAATTGTCCTTTTTCTTTTTTCATTTTTGTAATAGCAAGCACCGCTAGAGAACACTAATTTCACCAACGGTCACTGAAGTTACCTTCAAATTATGAAATTGTCATTGAAGTTCAAAAGTTTAGTGATGGGTACTGAAGTTAGAAATTCTTTCACTAATGGTCACTCCATTAAATTTCTAATTTAAAAGGGTGATGTGGCATGATGATGTGTCATTTATTTATTGTATGGTAGTCCATGTACTTTATATAATATTCAATTTAGTTCCTACATTTCAATTAAGTCCTTCAAAAATTGCATCTTATGTTCTTAATCTTTTACATTTTTACACTTTGGTCCCCAAATTTTTAATTATCTTTTAGTTAAGTCGTCCAAAAATTACTTCTTAGGTCCTTCAACTTTTTACATCATTACACCTTGGTCCTCAGATTCTCAATTATCTTTCAATTAAGTTCTCTAAAAATTGCAACTTATGTCCTTCAACTTTATACATCTTCAAACTTTGGTTTCCAAATTCTTGATTTTAGTACCCAAAATAAGTACAATTTTAGTGGTCAAAATAAGTGTACTTTCAATTAAATCCTTGACTTTACACTCGAATTTTCACCTAAACGAATAAAATAATATAATTAAATAATAAACTAATTAGTGATCAAAATAAGTGTAAAATTCTCACTTATCACTTAGAGTTGACTACTAAAAGTGGACATTTTAGTATTCAAATTCTATAATATTATTTTATTCGTTTAGGTAAAAATTCGAGTGTAAAGCCAAGGATTTAATTAAAAGTGCACTTATTTTGACCACTAAAATTGTACTTATTTTGGCCACTAAAATTAAGGATTTAGGAGACCAAAGTTTGAAGATGTATAAAGTTGAAGGATCTAAGATGTAATTTTTTAGAGGACTTAACTGAAAAATAATTGAAAATTTAAAGACCAAAGTGTAAAGATGTAAAAATTTGAAGGACCTAAGATGCAATTTTTGAAGGACTTAACTGAAAGATAATTAAAAATTTGGAGACCAAAGTATAAAGATGTAAAAGATTAAGGACATAAGATGCAATTTTTGAAGGACTTAATTGAAAAATAGAGACTAAATTGAATATTATATAAAATACATGGACTACAATGCAATAAATAAATACCACATCATCTTGCTACATCACCAATTTAAATTAGAAATTTAATAGAGTGACAATTGGTGAAAGGATTTCTAAATTCAGTGACTTTTGAACTTCAGTGACCATTTTGTAATTTGAAGGTAACTTCATTGACCATTGGTGAAATTAACCCATAAATTACACATAGAAGTTGTAGCACAATAAAAATAGAAATTGCAGTTCTAGCTGTAACAGTAATGTTGGGGATGTTCTCTACAATTGTGGCCATTACATCAAGAATTATACTTGCATCTCCAACCTTAAATGACTACTCTGAGACAATATTCATCCACTTCTTTGCAATTATTAATTTATTTATTCAATTTCTTTTTATGCATTTGATTAATTCATCTCCCAAATTTGCATAATCAAGACAATAATGCATGCCTTTTTCCAAATGCCTCATAACATCACTCACATCATTGACTACAGATACTGAGTTGAACAAGTGCAGTGGCAACTTTAACAATGTGAAACTACATATCAGGTTCTTTAAGAACATTATTGTTTATTTTACCCTAAGCTATCCATCAAAAGTTGAATGTCTTTGAGGATATATTCCAAAACCCAGTGCATAGTTGTTAGTAACAACTTGTTACCTTCTTCCCTAAATTGTGCAAACACATCAGAGACCAAAAAACAAAAAAAACAAAAACAAATATTCTTAGCATATTTCTCTGTAACATTGAGCCATCTCTTCTCGCACAGATTAATATGATATATTTGTCCTAAAGTTATTGTAAATATCTTCATTGTTAATAAACACGGGGAATGATCTAATGCCCCTAGTGGGCATTGGAGGAGTGTTTGACTTGTTTGTCAAACACTTTTTCATCCTCCAATGCTCACTGGACAAGTGTCCAGTGGCCCAAATAAGAATGTTCACTAAGGGCATTAGATCATTACTCTAATAAACACAATATTTACCTCGAATTCTTTACACCATGCCTTGAGCATCTCAACACTAGGATATTCATCAACAATTGAAGTGTCTTTGTTATCGTGATCATCGAAATTTAAATATTCTTCAAACTTCTCATCTAACACTGGCGGATTCTTAGAACTATCATTCAAATCAGTCACTATATTAATCACAGATACCGATTCATATTCTTCATCCAAACTGACATCCATTTGCCGCTCAAGATTGACAAGGGTAAAGAGATATCGTCGTCATCACATTCCTCCTCCTTCAATGACTTTTCTCCCTCTGCGGTTTTGTGACCGCGAGTCACCAAATTGTTGTAATTTTAAGGCAATGACATATCCATTTGCCATGCCAACAATTCAACTTGTTCTTCCAATAATAACACATCTATCCCTTGTTGAGAATTAGAGACTCTAATTCTTTATCACCGAGAGCAATAATATCGCAAAAAGAGAAATAGACATACAAGAACACAAAATTTTTATAGAAGTTAGACTACATCATCCCCTCGCCGCTGTAGTAATTCGCTATAATGAAAGAGTGGTTTCGTGTATAGGTTGTGTGAAGTCAATAATAATTAAGCTCCACCACTTAACATCCCTTGCATCAGCATGTTAGAAATAAAGTCTATAAGCTTTTAATTATATACTAATAATTAAAGAAACCGTTTATCATGTCAAATTATCAAGTATGATTAATTCAGAAGAATACCTGTCTCTATTGTTGTTGAAATCGAAAGAGTTTGATCTTCCGCAGTCTAATCATATAGTGCCCAATGGAATCTCTGTCTATAATGGTGTAGAAGAGAAGAGCAAAAGTTGTGATTGACCTGGGGACCATAACCTTATTTATGATATTCTGTATACCCTAGTCTAATTAGAAGTCCATCAATCCTAATTGGACTAAGATCCGGTCTCTACACATTACAAAGCTCGTACTCAGTTTAGATGTTCTATGGCCCAATCAACAGATCACTTAATAACCCTATTAATTAGATAGTCTATATAATTACAATACATTATGTAGCCCATTATAGAGTTAAATAATCCAACAATCTCCCACTTGAGCTATATATGTTATCCGAAACAATTATATTTTAAAATTTATGTGTACACTTAAATTGCTATCTTACCTTGAAACATCTCCATAATTACAATCTAGTCCATCTACTATATCAGCATGAGATCAAAGCGGCCTTCGTCACATTAATTGGTAAATTAACCCATCAATTGTCATCATACCAATATATTCAATGACATAGATCGAGTATGGATGTGTACCATGTAAATTACATGCAATTTGATCTTAACACATGTCTATTTTCAACTGGTCCTTTTTTTTATTCTTTAGTGAGATCATACCAAAGCTTTCCATTCTTAATGTTAAAAGAGATTGTTAAAAAACCATTAAACTTTAATCTGCAGAAAATAATCAAAAAGGATGTCTATTACCAAAAAAAGCATCAAAATACAAACTCCCACTAAACCAGTACATCATCAAACGATACAACACCCGTATGAGTTATATGCTCATGAAACACCTTGGGCGGTATACCCTTGGTGAGCGGATCCGCAATTATGGAGTTTGTGCCAATATGCTCTATAGACACCTAACTACTCTGAACTCTCTCTTTAACAACAAGAAACTTGATGTCTATGTGCTTCGACATTGTAGAGCTTCTATTGTTGTTGGAATATAGCACAGTCGATTTATTGTTACAATATATTATCAATGGTCTTTCAATACCATCCACAACATGCAGCCAAGTGACAAAGTTTCGCAGCTATATTTCTTGATTAGATACCTCATAACAGGCTATGAACTTAACTGCCATGGTGGATGGAGCTATGAGCGTCTGCTTAATACTCTTCCAAGATACATCTTTTCCAGCCAGCAAATAAATATAGCCCAATGTAGATTTCTTACTGTATTGGCATCCAGCAAAATCGGAATCAGAATACCTAATGATCTCCAAACAATCTGACTTCCGATAGGTAAGCATGAAATCTTTTGTTTTCTGTAAATATTGCATAACCCTTTTGGCTGATTTCCAATGATCCATCCCCGGGTTACACAAATATCTGCCTATTAATCCCACTATAAACGCTATATCCAGACGCGTACATACTTGAGCATACATAAGATTCCCTATAGTCGACGCATAAGGAATCTTTTGCATTTCTTTAACCCCAGCCTCATTATTGGGGCATTGATTGAGGCTGAACTTATCTTCTTTAGCGATGGGCGTATCTCCCAGTTTACAATCTTTTATGTCGAATCTGCTAAGTACCCTTTCGATATAGCTCTTTTGTGATAACCCAATGATACCCTAAGAGTGATCTCGATGTATCTGTATGCCTAATACAAAAGAGACGTCTCCAAAATCTTTCATTTTAAAATTCTAAGTTAGAAATCTCTTGGTTTGGTGCAATAAGCTTATATCACTGCTAGTTAACAGTATATCATTGACATATAATATCAGGAAGATATATTTACCCCCACTGAACTTATGGTACACACAATAATCAACTGCATTTACCTCAAATCCAAATGAGATAATGACTTGATGGAATTTGCGATACTATTGACAGAAAGCTTGCTTGAGACTACAGATAGATTTCTTCAATTTACAGACCATTCTCTTTGGATCACCTGATACAATATTTTCTGGCTGTACCATATATATCGTTTCCTCAATATCACTATTGAGAAACGTATTCTTTACATCCATCTGATGTAGCTCCAAATCAAAATGAAATACTAATGCCATTATTATCCTGAAAGAGTCTTTCGATGAAACTGGAGAGAGGGTCTCTTTATAATCAATGCCTTTTTTCTGAGTGAAACCCTTGGCAACAAGACGAGCCTTATATCTCAAAATTGCCTTTTGAATCTCTCTTGGTCTTAAATATCCATTTGCTACCAATGGGCTTCACACCTACAAGCAATTTGACGAGATCCCAAATGTCATTGTTTTTTAATAGAATTCAACTCATCTTCCATGGTATCAATCCACTTTTGAGAATTAGAACTCTGTTTTGGCTTGATGGAAGTTGATTGGATCATCTTCCACCACTCATATGTTAACCTCATATTCTTGGAGAAAGACGATATAGTAATCCAAAAACGCCCTTCTCATTTCTCTAGTGGATATTCGCAATGGCATTTGTTCTTGAGGTTATTGAGTTTGCTAATCATGAGCAACAACTTTATTTTGGATAGGAAAGCTGTCAACATTGTCTTGATAATTCAAATTCACTTCTTGAACAATGTCACTAATCTGATCATTGTCAATAGCGACAGCAAGAAGAGAAACGAATTTCTCTTCAAAGACAATGTTCCTAACCTTATATTTCCATTCAAACTCAACATCCTCAAAAAATTTGCATTTATAATCTCGTAAAAGGACCTAGTCGAGGGATCATAAAATTTATAACCCTAGGACCGTTCTGATATCCAACAAAATAGCAGCTTACAGTTCTTGAGTCTGGTTTTCACTTGGCCTGTAAGGCTTCGCCTCAACTAGACATCCCCAAATGTGCAAGTGCCTTATACCAAACTTCTTACTGATCCAAAGTTCATAAGGGATTTTAGTTACTGCTTTACTTGGAACCCTGTTAAGGATGTATGCTGCAGTCTTTAGTGCTTCTCTTTATAGGGATTTTGGTAAAGAAGAATGATTAAAGAAGAATGACTAATCATTCTTCTTACCGTGTCCTTAATAATAACTTAAAAGTTCCTATAGCCTCAATTGCAATTGCTTTGCCGTTGCTCACAAAGATGAATTTTTCAGCATCAATTGGCTGTCGGCTCCACAGGCAACCTTGTATAGACACACTTACAACCTTGTATAGACACACTTACATGAGTGGTAGCACCAGAATCCATCCACCAAGTGTGTCTAGGTACAGAAGCTAAATAAATTAACTTCAGAAGAAACCATAGCGATAAGCATACATTTCTTAACATGCCATGTCGCGTAACTGGGGCATTTTTTATTTATGTGTCCACCATTCTTACAAAAGTAACAAGTGAACTCCTTATCCTGTTTCTTTTATACTTTTTGTTGTGGTGTCACAACTGCATCTTAATTTTTCCTCTTGTATTTCTTGTCTTGAGGAGTGGTTGATAAGTTAATACTTTTAGTCCTCTCACGCTTAAGTCTTTCCTCTTCTTGCACACAGTGAGATATGAGATCATTAAGAGTTTATTTATCCTTTTGGGTGTTGTAACTCACTTTAAATTGACTGTATTGTGTAAAAAGGAAAATCAAAACTAGATGCACGAGCAAGTCCTCAGACAGCTCTAACTTTAGTGCCTTTAGTTTGGAAGTGAGATTAGACATTTCCATAATGTACTCCATTACGTTCTTTTTTCTTTTATACCTCATTGAAACAAGGTGATCTAAAACAGGACATGTTTCAGCCTTTTCGTTTTTGGCAAAACACTTTTTAATTTTTTTAAGGAACGTCTTAGCATTTTCCTCCTCAGACATAGAGCCCCTAAATATTTCTGGAATGGAACGTTTCATGATCATAAGACTCATGTGGTTAGAACGATCTCAATTTTTCAGTCCCTTTTATCCTGAGTGGAACTTTTATTAGTGAGAGTAGGATGTCGTTCTGTCCGAAGCGCAAGGTCAAGATCTATGTGATCGAGAACAATCGTAACGTTTTCTTTCCAATTCTTGAAATTTGTACTAAGTCTTAGCTAATAAAAATAAATTATAAAATAAAAACTGAAAATAAAGGAGTAAAGTCGTCCATGACCATTTACGTAGTCGAAGATGGTTAACAAGATGCATAGGAACCAGATGGGGCACGACATGTGCACAATTTGCAGACCTGCATATGTGTTAATTCTTGAAATGCTACATCTTTTGCACTATTTTGTTCTAGATCGATATACCACTCTACTTCAATCATATCTGACGTTTGCTTGGTGAAGTTTTTAGCAGATTTTTATAAAAAAATTGATAAAATATGTGATTGAAAAGTTAATAAAAATTGTAAGTGTTTTAAAATAAGTGATTTGTGTAATAAATTAATTAAACTATAATTAATAGAAAATATTTCAATATATAAAGTTAGAAATTGCTGGCCTTAGAGAGTCACGAAAATCGCTGTTCTAAAGTCGTGTGGCCTCCTCCCATTCGTGCGGGTATTGTCAGCACTGCACGGCTCCAAGATCCTTTTAGCTCACATCCGGTTCTCCATGACCAAAGAGAGAGAAGAACAAGCATTTTAACTAGTTGACAAAACAAGAAAATAAGTATAGTGTATATTGTGTTTTTCTAATCTTGTTGTCTTGTAATATGTCTAAAACATGAAACTACACCCCTTTTATAGAAGAAAATTCATCCCCCACTTTTATGAAAATTTATGTTATTAAAAATGATTTTAATCATGAAATTATGGGATTTTTGAATTTGCTTAAAATTGAAAAATAAATCTAATTTATATTAATGTTTAAATCTTAGGTTACAACAGTCGCCCCACAAGACTTAAACATTATATATATATATATATATATATATATATATATATATATATATATAATGGCAACATTATATTGTGCAATAAGTGTAGGTGTCTTCAGGATTTGAACCTCGCTTAGTGATGACAGTTTCCATTTGATGGAGCCATAATGGACTAAGCCTTGAATTAGGTCCATTTGTCCAAACTTCAATTGTCCCACACACATTATCGAAATAGGCTCAGTTCATAGCGGGTAACGCTGTTAATGGTCATGCACTCTTATCTTGATTCTAGTAAGAGTCTCTAGGGAATAGCCCAATCCCATAGCCATGGCCTCATGGCAACTCTTACATAGGTGAGTCCTCCAAGGGTACGTGTGACCCGCACTTCGCGAGAGCATTCCCACCTCATTACTCATTCAGAGTTAAACTCTTCCTAACATCACATAATATAGCACTATCACCATATGAATGTGCACAAATGATATAGTGCTATATTAAGTCACGTAGTACAGGTTGTTTCTACCCATTGAACCTTCTTCATGGGATCTCCAATCACAAAGGTTGGATTACTCTCGTAGGTGACTCCCTTGTAGGCTTAAGCACACCCCCATCGATGATTCATCAACACCTTTTTTTGTGTAAACACTCTGTTAAGTTGTCTGCCAAATTCTTCTCAGATCTTGCAAAATTTAGAGAAATCACACTTCTCTTTAATAAGGATTTAACTGACTTATGTCTTGTTTGTATATGTCTATTTACCTTCTTATTCGAATGAGATTGATTCACAAGTTCTATTACTGCCTTACAGTCACAATGTATAGAGATAGCTGGATTTGGTTTACTTATTAAAAGTATGTCTAGTAATAGATTTCTTAGCCATTCAGCATTGGTACAAGCAGTATCTAATGCTAGTAATTCTGATTCTAGAGTACTTCTCGATATAATAATTTGTCTTTTTGAACCCCAAGATATAGTTGCACCATCTAACATATACATGTTCAGTAGTAGACTTGATATCCACATTGTCAGTTATCTAATTTGCACTTGCATCACTATATCCTTCAACTACATTTGAAAATTTTTTATAACATATAGAATAATCTATCGTACCTCGAAGATATTTAAGTACTCTCTCTAGTGCATACCAATGTTTCTTATTTGGATTATTAGTATACCTACTAAGCTTCCCAACAACAAATGATATATATGGTATTGTCCTATTCACTAGATACAACAAAGACCCAATTAATTGAGAATACTTCAACTGTGAAAATGGTTCACCTAAATTCTTTTTCAAGTGCATATTTGAATCATATGGAGTAGATACTTGCTTAATATCATAATACCCAAACTTTTTTAACATCTTCTCAATAGGACTTGACTGATTCAATAGAATTTCTTCAGATGTTTTCCTCAATTCCATTCCTAAAATTATAGGAGTTTCTCCCAAATCTTTCATCTCGAAATTCTTAGACAAATATTTTTTCACATCATTAACAACACCTAGATTTGTCCCAAATATTAATATGTCATCTACATATAAACAAAGCATCACATGCTTATTATTATCTTCCTTGCAATACACACACTTGTCATGTCCATGACTTTAAATCTATATCCTAGTATAACTTTGTTGAACTTTTCATGCCACTGTTTAGGAGCTTGTTTTAACCCATATAATGACTTCATCAAATTACATATCTTATGTTCTTGTCCTTTAACTTTATAACCTTCTGGTTGATCCATATATATTTCTTCATTTAAGTCACCATTTAGAAATGCAGTCTTAACATCCATTTGATGAATGATCAACTTATGAACAGTAGCTAATGCTAACATAGTCCTAACAGTAGTTATTCTAACAACAGGAGAATATGTATCAAAATAATCAACTTCTTCACTTTGAGTGAATCCCTTTGATACTAACCTAGCTTTATATTTATCAATATTACCATCATGTTTCAACTTCTTCTTAAATACCCACTTACATCCTATAGTCTTACTTTCTTGAAGTAAATCACACAAAACCCAAGTATTATTTTTTATAATTGACTCATATTCATTATTGACAACTTCTTTCCAATAAGGTGCATCTATAAATGACAGAGCATCTTTATATGTTTTAGGTTCACCTTCAACTAAATATGAAAAGAATTCTTCTCCAAAACTTTTTTCTGTTCTATTCCTTTTACATCTCCTAAGTTCAGCTTTAGCTTCTAAAGATGAACTACATGGAGTATTATTTAAAATCACATTCCTAGATGTAGAGGGTTCATTTGGAATCCTAGTCTTAAAAGAAAAAATATCTTCAAAATAGGTAGCATCCCTAACTTCTATAATAATATTGTTCGAAATACTACTAATTTAGAGTTTACAATTAAAAATCGATTCGCTGAACTATTTTGAGCATATCCTATAAAGACATCATCTACAGTTTTTGGTCCTATTTTCTTCATTTTGGGATCAGGTATAATAACTTTAGCTAAGCACCCCCACACTTTCATGAAACATAATCTAAGAAACCTTTTTTTCCACAACTCATAGAGTTTTAACATTGTCTTTAATAGTCACCCGATTCAATATATAACATGAAGCTAGAACAGCTTCTCTCCATAAATTCTCGGGTGCTACAGAACTTATCAACATAGCATTAACCATGTCCATCAATGTTCTATTCTTTCTTTCAGCAACCCCATTAGATTGCGGTGAATAAGGAAGTGTAACTTCATGTATTATACCATTATCTTCACAAAAAATATTATGACCATACAAAATATACTCTCATCCTCTATCAGATCTTAAGACTTTTATCTTACTCTCTAATTGATTTTCAACCTTAACTTTATAGATTTTGAACTTATCAAAGACTTCATCCTTAGTCTTTAATAGATAAACATAACAATACTTAGAATGATCATCTATAAAAGTTATAAAGTACTTATTCCTAGCTCTAGTTGGAGACCTATTTGAATCACAAACATCACTATGAATCAACTCTAAGAGATTTGTATTTCTTTGAACCGATTTATAATGTTTCTTAGTTTGTTTAGCTTGTACACAAACTTCACACTTTCTATTATCAACTTGAGTTTTTGGAATCAAATTTAGATCCATTAATCTCTTGATCTTCTTATGACTAAGATGTCCCAATCTTATGCCACAAACAACTAGATTCAATATTAAGAACAATAGAAGAATTTTGATAATTTTCATCAACAACATTCAACTAAAACAATCCATCACTAATATAGTATTTTCCAATGAATACATTATTATTGGTTATTACAATTTTATTCGACTTCATTACAACCTTGAAACCTCTTTGAATAAGATAAGATCCAGTAACTAAATTTCTTCTAACTTTAGGAACATGCCGAACTTGATCTAAAACCAAAGTCTTTCCAGAAGTCATTTTAAGCTCAATTCTTCCAATTTCCAATACACGAGCAATGGTATCATTTTCCAAAGTTATGATTCCTTCACTTGAAGTGAAGTCTGATAAGATTTAAACAAACTTTTATCAAAACAAACATAGATATTTGCTCCAGAATCTAACCACCAATCATTAATTTTATAAATAAAGTTGACTAAATGGATTAATGATTCACACCTAATAGAAGGTTCATCGTCTTCCAACATATTCACTTGATCTTTTTGAGATTTAGATTTAAGTTTGTACTCCTTAGTTTTCCTGAAGTAACAATCTTGCGCCACGTGATTCATCCTTCCACACACAAAACATAAGTTCTTTTTGAATCTAATATTTTGAGACTTAAACTGTTTTGAAGTATTAGTAGAATTTTTAGAAATTTCAACCAAGTTTGCCTTAGCCTTCATCCCATCACATTGGCTTAAAACATTTCTATGTTGTTCTTCTACTCTCAAAGAATTAAATACTTAGTTTAATGTCATAATCCCTTGCTTATGTCTAAGACCTTTACCAAAGTCCAACCAAGAGGGTGAAAATTTATCTATAAGACACGACACCTTATAATCTTCACTAAAATTTGACCATTTCTCTTCCACAAGTCGTAACAAATCTTGAAATTCATAAATTTTTTCATTAGTAGATTTTCCATCTACCATAAAATATTTATTAAAGGTTGATGCATTAAACCTATTTATGCCAGCATCATCAATTCCATATTCATCCTCTAAAGTTTTCCAAAGCTCTTTAGAAACAGTGATATTTTGATAAATATCATAAAGCCTATCAGAAAGAGCACTAAGAATTCAATTATGGCAATGAAATTCAATTTGTTCGGAGTTGAACCATGATGTAGACACTCCACCTTTATTAGTTTCTTCTATAGCATAAATTAACCCAAGAACAGTCAACCAATATTTTATTTAATTTTGTCATCTCTTAAAAAAATTTTCATCAAAATTTTTAGGCTTAGCACTAATTGTATCTTCACGAGATACCATTTCTTACACTAGAAATTACTAAGATAAAGAAGAGAAATAATTGTATAGATATAAGTTTGTCAATATCACAATCAAACTAATGATATATTTAGTTAAATCAAAATTCAAGTTTCAAATAAGACAATAACGTCCACTACGAAATTAAATAACAATCAATATAGCAAATACGTACAAATAAAATCTTTATTAGAATAAATTAATTTCTAGTAATATTAGGAGCAATTAAATTAAAACTGATATTTAAAATTCAATCAAGTGCAAACCTAAGTTACTAGTGAACTAAAGCACAATAAATTGAAAAATAATAAAAACTTAAATACAAGTCAATTTTTATTTTTCTTAATCTAATCAGGGAGTAACGTAAACAAAATTAGCAATCGAACAATACAAAAATGTTCAAGTCTACAAAACTATTTGGTTATACAATTATCTTTTATATACTAACAGTAAATTAATGCACAATAAAATGATGGGTAACAAACATTTTTTTTAAAAAAAAGAAAGAAAAAACTGTATTTTTCTTAAATATATGTTACCTAATTCTTCTTTCATAGATTTATGAGTCTTATTAATAATGAAAACATAATAATCTATACCAATTTGTTGATGTTGTATTATATTTGTTGTAAATCCAAAACGTACAAGCACTAAGTTAAATAACAAAATAAACTTAATAACAAGATATCTTCTTTTCAAACAAAAGCACTAAGATATTAAAATAGAAATGTGTGCTCAACTTAAAATATTGATAGGAGTAATGAAAAGAAAGTTTATGTAAGTTTTCCACAATGTAAAAATTCATGCAATAGAGTAATTAAAAATTCTCCAACATTCTGAAAATTGATAACATAGCTAAAAATGAATTTTACTACACAAATCACCACACGACTTTAGATTGTTGTTAAATAAGTGATTTGTGTAATAAATTAATTAAACTATAATTAACAGAAAATATTTTAATATATAGAGTTGGAAATGACTGGTCTTAGAGAGTTACGAAAATTGCTGTCCTAAAGTCGTGGCCTCCCCTTCGTACGGGTATTTTCAGTACTGCACGGCTCCAAGATAAAACATTTCTAGCTCATAGTCGATTTTCCACGACCAAAGGAAAAAAAAAAAAAACGAGCCTTTTAACTAGTTGTCAAAACAAGAAAATAAATATAGTGTATAATATGTTTTTTTAATCTTGTTGTTTAGTAATATGTCTAAAATATGAAACTACACCCCTTTAATAGTAGAAAATTCAAACTCCCACTTTTATGAAAATTTATGTTATTCAAATGGTTTTTTAATCATGAAATTATGGAGTTTTTGAATTTGCTTAAAATTGAAAATTAAAATTAAAAACTGAAAAATAAATCTAATTTATATGAATGTTTAAGTCTTAGATTACAATAATAAGTCTTGTAAAATATATGATTAAAATTAATTCTTAATTTTGATTTTAACTTTTTAACAAATTTTTGATGTTCTACCAAACAAACTCGTGATTAATTTTGTCAAATCAGTTACTTCAACCAACAGCATCCTTTTGTTTGTGTCTAGTCAACACTACCAATCAGTCACTTTTGTTCAGCGCACCTGACTCGCATATGTGCACAATTTGTTATCATGTCATAACATGTGAAGTGCAAACATTAGTTCCCCATAGCAGAGAACGGATTTAGAGGCGGATCGGACTATAGTCTGATCGTGTTATAATATAAAAAATAATATTTTAGTATAAATTTTTTTTTTTGGTAGTAATAATTCAATCTTGAAGTGCGCATGCAGGTAGTGCAAACCTAGGTTAGTCTTGGATGTAGTCTTGAGAGCTCCACCAAACCATAATATTGAAATTTAGAGTAAATTTCACTAAGGGTCTCCAACCTTTTGTAAGTATGATATTTAAGTCTCCAACCTACTATCAATTGCACTCATGTCTCTATTTAACAAAAAATAAATAAATATTTATTTGAACATTAAAAAATTACATGACACTCATGTAATATCGAACTAAAAAGATAAAATTGTATAAAAAGTTTTTCTCTCATCCAAAACAAACCAAAGAGTGACTTCAACTTTTATTTAGAAATTCGAATAGAGTAAAATTCTTCAGTGTTCATAAATAGATCTTCTTGCTTCAATCCATCCCCGAAATTACGTGAGTGTCATGTGACCATATTTAACGTTGAAATAAATGTTTTCTATTAATTGGGACATGAGTGCCACTATTAAAAGGTTGGGAACACATATGCAACAAATGATGAGTTAAAGATAAAAGTGCCACACTCATAAAAGATTGAGAAGTACAGGTAGAATTTACCAAAAATAAATAGTACATAAATAAGTCGAAACTTTATTCTCTAATTATCAATTAATACAGTACGGGATTCTTTCTCTTTCTTTTATTAAGAGACCATAACACTCAATGAAATGTCATTTGGAGACTTGAACTAACGCATTAATTAAGTTCAATAATTAATTTGTCATGTCAACAATAATTCATTAATTCATTACCACCATCAATCAATAAGTACGTGGCTCCGTCTTAATTGTCGATTAAAGTTGGCTAAAAATCCTTTTAATACCCATTAAATATTTCAAAGTTCAATGTTAAACCGGTATGTCTACGTCAAATTGTAGCTTGTTTGGTGTAGATAAAAATTAGATTTTTAAAAGATTTTGATAAATGTTGATTAAATATATAGTTAAAAAGTTGATAAAAATTGTTATTCCCATGAAATGTGTTGTTAAAAATGATTTTGGTGAAAAATGAATTTTAAAAAATGTGGTTCAAACAGGGGCGGGGCTAAAATCAGATTGATGATTTTTTATTTTTTATTTTTCCTTTGATTGACTTAAGACCTTATTTTAGAGATAATATTAATTGAAATTCCATTCACATCGAGCAATATATTTGAATGATAAAATTCAAGTCAGTCAAAAATTAAAAATAGCCGGCGAGGCAGCAACGCCATTGAAATTATTAAAGCTACAAATGACACATTTCTAGCTGCCGGAAGAGACCATTTTCCTATTGATGTGAGAGTTTTGATCAAAATATGTACTAATATGTACATAGTTGGTGAATAATAAATAAATAAATAATAAATTTTCAAACCGTAACTTTGTCGCAATCTAAATTGGCTGCCATATGCCATGCTTTTCAACTCATCACTTAAAAAAAAAGAACTTGAAATTCAAAGTCTTCCCTAGTGCTAAAACCATGGTTTTACTTTGAGGAAATTGAAACAGTCAATTCTCGGCGCTGAAATTCCTATATACATTCATATTCACACTGCATTCAAATTATTTACTTCTCTCAACTCCATTTTTGCATATTACAATCTATATATTTATACCTTTGTGTACTTCGGGAATGTACAACATCTGCTATTTTTAAAAGATTCAAAACTGGGGCGGAGCCAAGATCCTAATCTAGTGGAGGCGTGACTTACCATGTTGTGCCGCGAGAAAGGTTATATGGCGGTCGCGAGAGTAGTTTTGTTACTAGTCATTCTAATCACAGGAAATATGGCTTCAAGAGGAGAGTGTACAAGACTCACAAAGGCCGATAAGGTTTACGAAACTTTGCTGGAAAATCAGCTGCCAAGAGGGCCTGTGCCACCTTCTGGTCCATCACCTTGCCACAACAAATTGGACCCTTTCAAGGAAAGCAAGTTCTATTTCCCTCCTGAACCTGATTATATTATTTGTCCATGAATATTCAATATGTTTTTTTTTTTTTTTTCTTTTTTTTTTTTTTTTTTGAGGTTATTCCGTATATTTCTATACGCACACTGCAGAGTTTATTTATTAGATTTTGTTTCTCATTTGTTTTGTCGGGGGTGGGGAGGGGTAATCTCATGCTCTATGATAGTAATGGTTTCTTACAAATAAATAAATAATCCACATAAATTTTCAGTTTTTGTATCAACTTGTAAATCTCGTGCAACTAAAATTTGTCTAATCCAATGGGGGGTAAATTAATTATATATTAGCTGTTAATATTGATTACTTCCAAAAATATATTTTTATTTTGTAATTAATCATACACCATAGGGAAAAATTGTACTTAAAACTTTATATTAATATTGGCTGAATTCAACGATTGTTAGAAATGTTAGGAAACTAATTTTGATTTCCGTGCAAATTACAACCAGAAAATCAAGCAATAAATTTATTAAGATTTGAGATTTCATCTTAAAAAGTTAATCTTCTGAAAACGAGAAAGTCCCGAAGGCGAAGCCCTCCCCACCTGTGTCAGAGGCCCATTGACCAGGCGGGTTGTAAATCAATATATGTGTACTAGTGGTAGGGGCCCGAGGGAAAGAGCCAACATGCCAACCTCTAGGACAGACCTCTACAATATTTCAGTAAAAATCTGTCCACACGAGAATCGAACCTACGTTGTCAGAGGATTTCTCCCCACGTCACCTCAGACCTTACCAACTCGCCTATGCCCCTGGAAGCAAGTTAATCTTATCAAGAGGAGTAGCACAAGCTGTTGGTAAAAAATTTCGTCTTTATTCGACTTGAGATTCTATTCTTAACATGCCCTCGTAAGATTGTTACTCGTTATATTCGTTGAACTTTATCGAATTGAATTGTTCGTTTGACTTTAATTACTTTTGGTATCATAATAACAAAATTGAGAGTCAATGACACACCTTTATATTGTTTTCAATTGATGCTCCGACAACTCGTACGTTTGCTCTTGTGATTATGATTTTTCCATAAAAATTCATTAATGTTGTATGCAGGGTATTCTTCCATTAATAAATCAATGCTTCCATTTGCCATTTTTCTCCTAAGGTGTCACCTCCGTGGACTAGAGAAAGGTCTTGAGCATACTTCAGGTTTTTGCGGGAAAAATATAAATTAAAATGAGATAGATTCAACAAAAAATGATGACACCAACAGCCTGGTAATTTGGGTAGTGCATTAACATTTTTATGGAAAATATTAGAGTTCAGACGAACATTCATAGCAATAAATATTTATTTGTTACTTCACAAAGTTACAAATAGTCTGGAGTCATTTGGAAAACAATACAAGAGGGGTTGTGTTCCAAATACAACTACAAAGAGGGTTCAATATCACCATGGCCGGTCTTGTAAATTAGGCTCCAATTGTCCTCTACATTCAAAATCTACAACTCTTTTATGGAAATAGTTGTTAACATAAAACTAAAAATTTAAGGATGTGAGGAGATAGAGAGACGGGCCAGAGTAATACAGATGAGTCCCCTTCGATTTTGGGCCATATTTGCACAAATATTTTTTGGGGTTTTTTTACAAATAACCACAAAAAATAAAGTATTTCTTAAAATACTGTTATAGTTTCATAATTTTGAAAATACTGTATAACGTTAGAAACAAAATCAGAAAAGCTGGGGAGCTTTCCATTTATCAAAATCACAAAAAACTCAATTCCTTCCATATAAGTCACACACAGCCGACGAGAAGGAAGACGAGAAGGAAGAGTGAGATTCCAAACAAATTGGACGCGAAATTACAGAATAAAGTTGGACGGAAAATCTCAATTCTAGCCGTCATATGGGAAATTTCATCCAAATAAACAAATTCAAAGTGAATTGCAGCCATTATCCATGAAATTGCAGAACAAATTGGACGGTAATCTCACTCCCAACCATCATCTGTGAAAACTGCAGAACAAATTGGACGAAAAACTTACTTCTATCCACCATCTATACAGGTAACATGTTAAATTGATGTGTATTAATCACAAAACCATATTGACCATCAGATGTTCGACAGAATTCCCCAACTTGGTTATCATTGTAACAAATGTAACAAGTTATATTATTATCTGTTTTCTTTAATTTCTATTTTGCAATTGTGTTTTTCTACTTTCAAAAAGCTAATTGTTGACCAAGTGTTTATCCAATTCAATGATTTGCCTCTAGTTGTTTGTTAGATTACTTATGTTGTTCGATAATCTTCCAAATATCTAATTTCAAAATTACAAATATAACACGTTCTGTTATTTCAAAATTACAAATGTAACACGTTCTGTTATTTTAAAATTACAAATGTAACAAATGTAACACGTTCTGTTGTTTCAAAATTACAAATGTAACAAGTTCTGTTATTTCAAAATTACAAATGTAACACGTTCTATTATTTCAAAATTACAAATGTAACACATTCTGTTATTTCAAAATTACAAATGTAACAAGTTTTGTTATTTCAAAATTACAAATGTAACACGTTCTGTTATTTCAAAAATATCTAATCCTAATCCACAAATTAACAAGTCATGTTATTTTAATTTTAATATAGCAAAATGTAACAAGTTATGTTATTTCAAAATAACAAATGTAACAAGTTATGTTATTTCAGAATAACAAATGTAACAAGTTATGTTAGTATCTGTTTAGAATTTAAATCTAATTAAACTTCTATGTTGTTTATAGATTGATCATTTTGACATAATTTAGGTGTATTTAGTTCATATATTGAACCAACTTTAGATACCTACAAAACCATAAATGTTACAATTCTACTAGCATGTTAGACACATCTGTTTTTATTTAATTTCTGTTTTAGAATTGTGTTTTTCTACTTTCAGACAACTAATTGTTGACCAATGTGTTTATCCACTTCAATGATTTGCAGGTATGGAAATGTTAAATTCTTCATTACATACTATGGTGAGACGGCTGGAATTCTCGTCCCAATGGACTGCACGTACATTAAACTCGTTAATATGATATTGTCGGTGTTAAAGTTGAATCGAAAAAAAGATATGGTGACAATACAATATGAAGTGTGTACAAACATGGCTCCAATGAGGATTACAAATGACAACACAATTTTGTTCTATATGGAACTGAAGCGAAAAGACCAACAACTAACAAGTTACCCATTACGAGTTGAAGTTACACCATTGCTAGAAAGTTTTCCAGACATGCATGTTTTGAAGCCATCTGATTTTGAGGATATCAACCTACAGGTTAGTGAAGGACATAATTTTGTAACATCAACATCTAAAGGGCTGCCCACACTAGAGAGCTTTGCTTCTAGTGCTTATGAATCTATACCGGAATTAGAGGATGTGAATAGTGAGTCAGAGATAAATGTCATTTCAAATCCTGATATTGAAGCAATAGCAAAAGACATGATATTCAGAAATAAAGAATTGTTGAGGAAGACAATGCGATTGTATGCTATTGAGAACAATTTTCAGTACAAAGTGTACAAGTCAGACAAATATGAATATGTACTCAAATGTCTAATTGATAGTTGCATGTGGAGATTTAGAGCTTCCAAACTTGGTGAAACAGATATGTTTAAAATAAGATACATTAGAAACGGTCATTCTTGCTAAATGGATATTATTTTGGATGATCAAAGACAAGCAACAAGTACACTAGTTGCAGATTGCATTAAACACAAGTATACATCTGCAAAAACTATCTACACTCCCGGGGATATTATAAATGACATGGCAAGGGCATACGGATTGACATTGAGTTATGGGAAAGCTTGGAGGGCTCGAGAGCATGCGTTGGAGACTATAATGGGAAATTCTGAAGAATCATATGGAAAGGTGCCAATGTATCTTCACATGTTACAAGAAAAGAACAGTGGAACAATAACGTGGATTGAAACTAATGCGGAGAACCAGTTTGTTTACATGTTCATGGCATTGGGTGCATCTATACAGGGTTGGAAACACTGCAAGCCAATTGTTGTCATAGACGGTACATTCCTAACTGGACGTTATGGTGGGACTCTATTCACAGCTTGCACACAAGATGCAAATGACAATATTTTTGTTCTTGCATTTGGGATTGGTGACAACGAAAACAACAATTCATGGGAATGGTTCCTAATGAGGTTCAAGGAAGCTTATGGAGAAAGGGAACAAATGTGTATTGTATCGGACCGACAAAAAAGCATTAAAAATGCAATTGGGAAGGTATATTCAAATGTGATGCATGGCTTGTGTTCATATCATTTGTTACAAAATCTAAAGTCATTTGTCGGGAAGAGTAGAGAAAATATCACTAAGCCATTCAATGCGGCTGCTAGAGCTTACACAGTTGCTGAATTTGATTACCAAATGAAACAACTCGACAACATAAACAAAAAAATTCGGCCATATCTGGTAAGATTGAATGCTTTTTATCAAAATTTGGTTCCAAAGTCTAGTGCTAGCTAAAAATCCCATGTCAAGATGAATAAAATTGAATGATTTTATCATTCGGCCATATCTTGTAAGATTGAATGATTTTTATCAAAATGTGATATTTCATACTCTATTGGTGTTGATTAACATATGGAATTTTTTTCATATAGAAAGAAGTAGGATATGATAAATGGTCGAGAGCACACATGAGGACTAACAGATTTTCAACAATGACATCAAACATTGTTGGGTCTGTTAATGCAGTAACAAAAGCGGTAAAGAATTATCCTATAGACACTTTATTGGAATCGTTGAGATACATCTTGCAGAGCTGGTTCTACAAGAATCGAAGTAACGCGCAATCAACGTTTACAAAACTTGCTAGCAAAAAGGAAAATCTGTTGAGGGCAAATTCTAAGAAATGCATGAAAATGAAGGTAACGAGCTATGTCATTTTGAATGATTTCTTCATAAATATTATGTTTTAAATTTACGATTGTTTCTTGTAAATTTACGATTGTAGATTGCTTAACTTATTAAATTGCCTTTTGGTTTTTGGTGAAAAATTGAATTATTGTGTAATATAGAAATTTTTTCATACTACTATAGGTGTCGGCTTCAAGTGATGTTCTATATCAAATTAGTGATGCAATTCACAGCATTTGGTCAACATGCAAGAAGGCACATGCACTTGCAACAGGTTTCAAGTAGATGGAATTCCGTGCCAACATGCATTAGCAGTTATCGGTACAAAACATCAAGTAACATACACTTACTGTTCGAAGTACCATACAAGAGAAGCTTACATTGCAACATACCAAGAAAATATTGTGCCACTTGGGGATCATGTTAACTGGACAATGCAAGATCATTTAGAGCCAAGTGTGGTATTAGCTCCTACCCCAAAAAGAACAGCAAGAAGACCTAGAGAAAAAAGAATACAATCAACAGGTGAGGGCAATCAAGTCCAAAAATGTGGAAGGTGTGGAGAATATGGACACAATAGAAGAACATGCAAAAATCCATTGCCATTGAAGCAAATGCTCAAGAGAAAAAGGAAGCACACTGAATTGTCAATATCAGAATAGTAGTAGAGATTCATTCATATCAAATAATAGTTTTAAAGTTCTTTGATACATATTACTGTTTAAAAACTCCATGACAATGTTTAATGATAATTAAATACACATCATTTCATGTGGATCTGTTTTGGGAGTTTGGTTGACAACTTTTGGAATCTGTAGCAATACAATTGTTTCTTGTAATGTAGGTTGCTGATGTTTTTATTTGTTCAAAGAGCTTTGAGTTTAATTCTCTTGAGTGTTGGTATTGATCTTTCTGATTATCTTAAGGAGTTCATATATTTGGGACTGTTTAATTCACTGAGTGTTGGTATTGGTATTTTAATTAATTGATTTCTCCATTTATAGAATATGATGATATCAGAATATGTGAATTCATTCATTCGTTTACCTTCTAAGCCTTTTGGGTTCCATGTTGGGGTCTAATTTACGGCCATGTTTGAGTTCATGATCAATTTCTTGGTCAATTTGATATTTCCATCCCACTCTAAGTTCCCATTTACAGGCTTTGGTCTATGAGGTTTCATGGCACTGTTGATCGGCTCCATTCTTATTTTTTTTTGGTTAAATCACATGGTTTTAATGGGAAGGGGATGTGTTCCTGCAAAAAAAGAAATTAGTTTTAAGACAAATTACTCCTCGTTTACGAGTTTATGCCCAATAGCAGTCTTGACAAGGTACTATACCATGAATTTGAAAATGGTAATCCTCTGAAATGGACATATAGATACAATATTGTGGTGGGGTTGTGCCAAAGGTGAAACCAAGTCTTATTTTCATGAATAGCTTGCCATTGAGTATCAATAAAATCGTTTCAGATTGTGAAGAATGCAGCACGCCCAGTTCTCAGTTGGAGATCACATTTTATTGAACCCATAATTTTGTTAGGTGATTTAGCTGGTATTTTTTTGTTTTCGTTATACAAGTACAATGAATATTAACTAGCTGAGTTCAATGCCACTTCATTTCAACTGTGCATCAGACTGGATTACTTCTCTAATTTTGAGTATTTCCTACAGTTAATTAGGTTGGAAAGAAGTTATTACACCTGCTGCTTCAATTATTTTTCCTTCAAAATACATTCTCCAAACACAATCAACCAAATTCACCAGTTTCTGACTTTCGTTCTCTCTCAATCGGCCTACGTCCACAAGCCAGTTCAAATCCACAAGACACCTCTTGAGTCATTTTAATGATGCATCAAATAGTTCAAAACCTGGCCAAACAAGAACATCAATCCAAACATGTCTTCATTTATAATGAATTCATAAAACAAAATCTGAGAAATGATTACAACACACTAGACAAAAACCTTAAAATAACAGTCCCAAAACAGGACAATTTTTTCATAAATTGCTACCAGACAGACACAACTATTTCTAACTTCATATTGATATGAAAATCTGGAAAAATTGAACTCAACATACAACCATAAAAAATCGAATTCAAAAGGGTGAGAAATAATGACAACAAAAAGATTTATGACTAATTAATTAAAGCAGTTTTTTGATATACATCTACACTAAAATTACATTGAATTAGCAAAAAAAAATTGATTACATCCATCTATTCACAAGCAGTTATGATCCCAACTCAGTTATATATCAACTATTTACAAGTAGTTACATTAAAAATGTTAGATTAGTCTCCTAGGTAATCTGAGAACAAAAGCGGGTTTAATTGCCATCCTTCAACCTCCTTGCCTTTCTCACCTTCCTTGCTACATTGTCACAATCTGTATCATATCCATCTCTTTGTTTATCAAATCCATACTTGAACAACTGGGTAGCCAAGTTAATTCTTGCTGTAGAACAATCGAATGGATTTGGCATCCTTTCTATAGATTGGTTAATTATATGCTTAGCATATTCTATAACAAAAATACCGCAATCAAATCTGCAACACCAATAAAAATAAAATTAAAAAACAGAGTTTAGAAAGACCAGAAGAAGAGAATGACAATAAGGCTGGACGAAAATGTATAATTCAAATAAAGGAAAAGTCTAGAACATAAATGATTGCAACAAATTCTATTATTTCAAAATTACAAATGTAACACGTTCTGTTATTTCAAAATTACAAAGTAATAAGTTCTGTTATTTCAAAATTACGAATGTAACAAGTTCTGTTATTTCAAAATTACAAATGTAACACGTTCTGTTATTTCAAAATTACAAATGTAACACATTCTGTTATTTCAAAATTACAAATGTAACAAATATAACAAGTTGTGTTATTTCAAAGTTACAAATGTAACACGTTCTGTTATTCTGTTATTTCAAAATTACAAATGTAACACGTTCTGTTATTTCAAAATTACAAATGTAACAAGTACTGTTATTTCAAAATTACAAATGTAACACGTTCTGTTATTTCAAAATTACAAATGTAACAAATATAACAAGTTGTGTTATTTCAAAGTTACAAATGTAACACGTTCTGTTATTCTGTTATTTCAAAATTACAAATGTTACAAGTTCTATTATTTCAAAAATATCTAATCCTAATCCTTAAATGTATTAAAAAATCTCTACGCAAGCACTCAACTCATGATAATATCAAAAGACGATCGAAGACATTTCATCGCATTCTCAATTAAACAACATAGGCATTTCATCGCATTCTTTTAATATACCAACACAACCACCAAAAAAAGAAACTAAAAAACATAAATAAATAAACTGAAACAGAGAACTAATAGATTCATACTAACCCATTTTCTTGTTGAGGCAAATGTTGAATGATATTAACATCTAGTGGTTCAATGCGTTCTTTGCCATCAACCAAATTACTCTTCCAAGAACCAATCTTCACCAACAGATGTGGGATAACTACAGCAAAGGCTTGAACATCTTCAACAAGCTGTTTATCCTTTATGTGAAAACCATAAGAGTTATATATGTTTAAACACTTCTTCTTCAAGTCAAAATGCCCAAGAATCCAATGGGCGTGAACCTCCATCATGATTGGCAACAAGACGTGGTCAATATCACGCCAAAGAGTGTTACAGTGCATATAGTCACCCAGCGGGTACTCAAGCAAAGTTACCTCATCAGCAATGGCATTATCATCGTTTGAGATGGCCTTAAAGATTTTTCTGATCAAAGATCCGAACAAGCAATCTGTTGTAGTAACTCGTATGTTTATTGCATTGCTGTATCTCACCATCTTTCTCAGATAATAGAAGCAAACATCCATATGATGTAAAAAAGAAATTTTTCACGTGTAAGACATAATTAAAAAACAGTAAAAAAAAATAAAGGCAAACTTATTTTTAAGGAAAAAATGTTACAAAGTAGAAAATGAAATAAAATCACCGTGTCTTCTAATGTAGCGTCATTTTCACACAAGTCATGAAACCATTGTTTCTCAGATATTGTAATTGGACCAACATTGAATGCCGGGACAATTTTCTCTGCTCGTTTTATAAACTTATTACCTCTGCAAATTATAATTGAAATGTAAGATACAAAAACTACATAAATTTTTTATAAGTATGAAACGGTATATTATCTTACCTTTTATTAGGCCTATGTCCTTCACGATACCATTTCTCAAAACTGTCAATGTCAGTAACACTAGGTGCTATAAAGCCCGCCTCAAATGCACATAATTCAACACGACTTTGCGGTACAACATCTGACGAAGATCCATAATTAAGCAAATATGGTGATTGGAGTAAAGTGTTGGGTTTGTGAGGCCTTTTTGTTGGCATGCCTGGCATATTCTGATCAGCAACAATTGTATCTGGTATATGAACCTAAACATATATTAAGAATTCCATGTTAAACCAGAAAGATTAATGTCATTGCAATTGTGATTTATTTTATAAAATATAGAAAAGTATACATTTTTTTGATCCATAGCTTTTGTCTTTTGCACCTCATCAATTGCTTTATCAACATTCTCCAACACTTCATCTGTATAAAATGAACCATCGGACAACCGAGGAAAAATATCATTCGGAGTAAAATCAATGCCAAGATCAAAACTAGGCAAGTTATCCTCACACAGTGGTTGCTCTTTTTCTGAAATTGCACCTTCTTTTTCATGAACCTTTCAATGAAAGCATGTAACACAAGTTAACACAAAAATTAGATGAAAATGAATAAAACACATACTGCTTATAGTAATAAAAAAGTTAATTAATTAAAGCACATACCTTAAAGACCAAAACACCAACTAATTAAAGTATATACCTTAAAGTCCACAAATTCATTTCCCTTTGGACTATCAAAATTTGTCTCCTCTTTGTCAAAATTTTCAACAAATTCATTCTCATTTGTACTCTTAAAATCTGACCCCTTCTCATCAACCTATAACATAAAAAATTAATTAAACTTAACAAATCCATGAAATTATTAGCCTCCAGACATGAGAAAAAAATCTTAGTGAAAAAAAATATAATAATCGAGTCTTCTACTCATATTACCCAAGGACAAACATTAAAAAAATACCTTATTATCCAAATACCTTTCACCAGCCTTTGGACTTGATATTTGTTTGAATCTTTCAATCATCTCATTTCTGAAGTCAGCAATCATTGATTCGACACCATGTTTGAACGACATCATTTCATGCAACATCTGTTCTTGCTTTATTTGTACATTTGTTAAACGATTGATGATGTCTTCATTATAGCGGCTTTTGAAATCCTAACAAAAACAAGGAGACAAACAAATGGAAAAACATAATTTTTATACATTGATTCAACATATTAACCACAATGACCAGTGATTACAATGAAAAAATAAAACTACAAATTAATAAGATTAAGAATATAACCTCTTTCTCTTTCGATTCAACCGCATCAGGGGGTTCAACAAATTCATTGCACATCGGTGCAGCACTTAAATTTTTCCTTTTCCGTGCTGGAGGGTCCACAGCATCTTTGTTGTTATCATGAGTAGGAGCTGCAGATGCCTCTTCAAACATTTGAATACAATATGGTGCCTCCTTCTCATCTTCACACATCTCAAAAGATTTAGCCTTCATAGTCAAATACATATATGTCAAAAACTATAAATAAAAACATGTATTATTAAAAAGAAAGACAAAATAATAATAAACATACTTCAAAAGAGTCAAACATGCCGTCCTCCAGTTGAGATGACATTATGCGCTTATCAGTTGTCCAATTGATTATTTGAGGCCAAGAACCATGTATCCTCTCACATAATATCCCATCTAATGGCAATATCTCATAAATCCACACTTGGAATGCAATTGGGAAGCCACATAGCCTATATGTGATAACCCCTTCATCATCAGCCTTAGTGTTCAATGCGGACTTCAAATAAGTGAATGTCGTGTTGAATAAGTCCTTCCTCCACAGAAAACTGTCTAATTCATCTAAATCAACAAGTCTCATGGTTGAATCTGATACTTGTTTTGCATACGTAGTTGTAAAAAGGTAGGATGAAAGAAGATAAAGAATTTCTAATTTGACAACATCTTCATCATTGGTGTTATCAGGCAAATTGAGGAAGACACTTTAAACATCCTTTTTGTACACAGCACGCAGATGACTAAAATATCTTGTTTTGAGTGAGATTGGGGCTAATAAATGTTTCGAAATATCACTACTGCCCGTGCACTTTAGTCCTGTGACTATGCAAAACTCCTCCATTGAGAATCTTACATGCTTCTCACCAATTCTAAACCACATATCATTGTAATTCGGTTGCTTAACCTCTCTTAGCAATATTTTGTGAATTAGTTGATGTTGCAATCTAATGTCTTTTATAACTAAGAACTGCCCAAAACAAGTTTCTTTAAACAATTGCTTTTGAGATTCTTTCAATTTAGCATTCAACTTTCCAATGACATCAATTTTTGGTGATACCATGATCCTACCGACATGCCAACTTTTGCGATCTATGCGGTAGTCCCAATCCTATAAAATTAGCAAGAAAATAGATTAATAAACACAAACATTCTGTTATTTCAAAATTACAAATGTAACACGTTCTGTTATTTCAAAATTACAAATGTAACACATTCTGTTATTTCAAAATTACAAATGTAACAAATGTAACACGTTCTGTTATTTCAAAATTACAAATGTAACAAGTTCTGTTACATTCTGTTATTTTAAAATTACAAATGTAACAAATGTAACATGTTCTGTTATTTCAAAATTACAAATGTAACAAATGTAACACATTCTGTTATTTCAAAATTACAAATGTAACAAGTTTTGTTATTTTAAAATTACAAATCTAACACGTTCTGTTATTTCAAAATTACAAATGTAACAAATGTAATAAGTTCTGTTATTTCAAAATTACAAATGTAATACGTTCTATTATTTCAAAATTACAAATGTAACAAGTTTTGTTATTTCAAAATTACAAATGTAACACGTTCTGTTATTTCAAAATTACAAATGTAACAAATGTAACACGTTCTGTTATTTCAAAATTCAAATGTAACAAGTTCTGTTATTTTAAAACTATCTAATCATAATCCTTAAATGTATTAAAAACATCTCTACGCAAGCACTCAACTCATGATAATATCACAAAATGATCGAAGTCATTTCATTGCATTCTCAATTAAACAACATAGTGCACACAAATAATATTATTGAGGCAATTGAAGTTGGAGTCATAGTTGATATGGGATCATGGATGAGGACTTTCTATGGCCACACATCAACGAAACAATTAAAAAAAAATGACGAGAGCACAACATGTGCTTCGTATTGCCTAATTTCTTTCTTTTTCTTGGATGATGACTCCTCCGGTAAGATTTCTCTACTTCTTTTCGCACTCTTCTCATCCATAACTTTGGGTGCATTTTTTCTTGTAGACGAGCGAGTTACACGATGGCCAGAAGAGTCCATATGTTCACTAACATCAGATGGAGACTTGTTCTTTGATGTTGAACGTGTGAGACGACGAGTATAAGTCTGCATAACTTCACGTAACATTCAGCTCATCCAATCTATTAGAAAGCTAGTATCAAACATCAAATAACGAAACAAGATTCAAAACACCATAAAATTAGACAAGATCAGTTCATAAGCTTCATGGTTTTGTTTTGTTATTGAACATATTTAATTAAACAGAAACACGTGACTAATAATTTCAGTATCCTTCGACTTCTCAATGTAATTCAACAAAGTCTTATCCATATTTCCTCCTCTTGGCTACATGAAAGCTCTTCCACAGTGCTCAATCAGTTGGAAAATGATGTAAAAATCAACTTAGGTTTGAAAACAAGAGGTGATTTTTTTATTGAAAAGGATAAAACCACAGATTCACTTTGCAATATTTGGAGACCTATAATTGGGTCCTTGTAGTGGAAATCAAGAAAAATGATCTTTAATTGGAAACTAATGCAAAATCAACTTAAGTTTGAACAAAATACAGTTCAAATTTTGATTCCCAGCCCACAGTTGATTATTAGCCAATGCAGTCTTTATGCTCTGTAAAATGTAAAAACCTCTGAAATCACAAAATGCGAGCATGTAATTTGAGATTTTTTCATGTGAATTCATTCTTATTCAATATTTTTAAACAGAACTCCCTTGAAACTCAGGAGAATAAAAGGTACTCCACTCTAGATTTATATCGAAAACATGAGCGTAAAAACTCGACTTCGAGATGAACTTAATAAATAAATCTTTTTCAATTACCTATCGTATTCCAAACAACTGTGCAATTAGTTTCCTCCAATTAATGTTTACCTTTAATGTTCCAACTCTATAATCCAAACAGGCCCTAATCAAAGACAATAAATAAAATAAAATTCGAATAATGTGCACCTCGAAAACCCCTTAAACAAAACCCTTAATTTGCAAGTAAGCATGAAAAAGAAAATGCTATAAATTCTGAAATACAAAAGTTACAGTTGACAAACAAAGGTAATTTAACAATAAAACGAGAAAATTAATTCAAGATTTGGAGACAAAAAATGTAAGAACACGGTGAAAAGTAGAAAAAAAAAAGCATACAACAGCGAGGAACAGTGATACCAATCCGACGCACTTGAGACTACCTGCTCCACTTCCTAGCATTAGAGGAACAGTGCAAAGTACAAAATATTGCACAAATTTGAGGAAAATGAATCGCAATCGTATAACTTTTCATGAAGTTAATGCAAAATGGTCACATATATAATCTAGAAAAATATACTTCAAAATCATGACTCGTACCTTGGTGATGAAATTCTGAGCTATGGTTCCTCCTGAAAGTTCTCAAGAGCCTAAGCTGGTTGTGTAGAGTGTTAACAATGAAGGGATTGAAAAGTTTTGTTTTAGAATTGTATTTGAGAGAAATTAGGCCGAATTGTTATATGTATTTGGGTTATGGGTAAGTAACGTGGGCTTGGACGGCTATTGATAGTGGAAATTATATTTGGGCGTCATATATTTGGGCTTTTTTTGAAAACAGTATTTCTGAAATAAAAAAACTTAAATAGTAAAATTGGAATTTGGAAACTAATTGGAGTATGGAGTGCAATTTCCACATATTTTTTTGGGCCAACTTCAGTATAATCACAATTTGATCACAGATTTTGGTGAAATGTGATTGCGTGTGCAAACATGGGCCAACTTTAGTAATCACAATTTTTTAAAAATAAAATGGGCCCATTTTGGTTTCGGGCCCAAGGCTTTTGCCTCACCGTCTCGATCCAATACCGGGCTTGAATATCACATATATTCAATTTTAAAAAGATTTTTTTTCACAAATAAGCCATTTTTTGTAAATAATTCTAAAAAACTATTCTTGTTTGATTTATTTTGAAAAAATTGTTTTTTTTTAAATTATTATTTTAATTTATTATATTAAATAATATATGGTAATTAAATATGTAAATTTGTTGTCTGAGTCTTTGATTATTTGCACGATAAGTTCTTCATCTTTATAATATCTCTACTTTAGTCCCTATACTTCATCTTTCATTTCAATTTTGTCCTCTTTTATTTGCAATCCAAGTCCTTCAACTTTTAAATTTTTGCAACTTGATCCCCATATTTATACTTTTATATCAATTTAGTTTTTTATAGTATCATTATTTGATACATACGTTACAAATAATATTGTGTATCAATGTTTGATACAAATGTTACAAATGATATTTTATAACAATCTGTGTTACAAATTGAGGTGTAAAACATCAGTAATACAAAATATCAATTCATGTAATATCTATTGTCTAAAATAACATAATATAATCTGTAACATATTCAGTGATA
The DNA here is from genome assembly GCA_030279155.1 of Forsythia viridissima. Classification (NCBI taxonomy): domain Eukaryota; kingdom Viridiplantae; phylum Streptophyta; class Magnoliopsida; order Lamiales; family Oleaceae; genus Forsythia; species Forsythia viridissima. Next base: position 39,057,071 of record CM059041.1, on the reverse strand, counting down.
CAAAATATCATTTGTAACATTTGTATTAGATCACAATACTAAACAGAAGCTGTTACAACTGTTATAACTGCAAAATCAATTCTAAACTTCAATAAGTTGGTATTAATATACACATTAGACTCTAAAAATCTATTGATATTATGTAACATCAGTATGATATAGATATGTAACACAATGCTAAAATTAGCAAATAAAATTATTAATTTCATCATTTGTAATATAAGTAATATCAATGATACAGAATATCAATTCATGTAACATGTGATGTGTAAAATAATATAATATAATATGTAACATATTCAGTGATACAAAATATCATTTGTAACATCTGTATCAAATAGTGTTACTATAAAGGACTAAATTGATATAAAAGTATAAATATAGAGACCAACTTGTAAAAATATAAAAGTTGAAGGACTTGGATTGCATATAAAAGAGGACGAAATTGAAATGAAAGAGGAAGTATAGGAACTAAAGTTGAGATATTATAAAGATGAAGGACTTATCGTGCAAACACTTAATTTATTATTTTATTAATTAATATAATATTAATTATGTAGTATATTTAAAATAAATTTGTTAAGTTGTTAGATTTAGAATTATTTTAAGATTTGTAAGTAGTGGGTAGAGCTGGCAAATGGGATGGGTTGGGCCAGCCCAGCCCGCCAACGCAGGGCTACACATGAAACTAGATTTGGCCAGTTTTGTATGGGCTAGAAATATGCTAGCCTAGTCCAGCCCATTGGCTCAACTTAGTCTTAATTTTTTTTTAAAATAATTTTTTTTTTATAAAATTTAATATATTACATCAAATACAATCTTAGATAAATTTAGATTATATATTTTGAGATTTTTAAAGAGATTAATTTATAAAATTGAGGGCTCTAATGTATTAGTCAATAGATAAACATCAATTTTTTTTCAAAATAATAATTTTTTTATTAATTGTAAACTATTTGTAGACACTTTTTTTTTTAAAAAAAAATACAAATATTAAATGCATGCTAGTCTTATTGCTTTGAGATATAAGTATGTTTGGCTTAAATTAAAAAGTTTACCTATAAGTAAATTTAAAATAAATAATTTACTTATCACACCAAATATACTTTGGATTGAAACTTAAATTAAACTAAATTTTAATTAAATCTAAACAATTTTATGTTGGATCTTGGGATTTTTGGACTAATGTTTATTGGTGACTTGGGCTTAGATAATTTTAGATTGATATTATTTGGATTATGTATTGGGGCTATTCACAAAATAAGTGATTAGTGTTAAGGAAAAAAAAAATCAAAATCGGACCGACCTAACCCAAAAATTCAGGTTATATGGGTCGGCTCGAGGGCCGGACAGATTTTGTCACCTCTAGTAGTGGGTGCAATATTCCCATTTAAAAAAAAAAAAAAAGGTTATACTGTATACTTGTTTCCAATATCTTAAATTGAAAAGTGCTACTTTTTCCTAAATTGAGGATAAAAATTGCCTTTTTTTTTTTAAAAAAGGTAAATTATACTCACATTTCCCATACTTTAAGGTTTGTAATATTTTATCACCATTCAATTTTATTTGTACATATCATCCCCAATTTTTCAGTAAATTACAGGTAGTCCCTTTTGAAAAATTTGCCCATAACTTAAATAAACTAAAATAGCAAAAAAAGAAAATAGAATAAAAAAATTACAATTGTGGTCCTTAACCTTTTCAAAAGTATAAATAAATTCTTAATTTTTTAACACAAGCATAGCCTCTTCACATTATATTATTTAAAATAATAAAAAAATAAAATCAAAAATTTAGAAAAGATAAAAAAAAGAAATGAAATGAAAAACAGCGTCTTCTTCCCAACCCCATCCTATCGCCACACACCATTCACCAACCGGGGAGAGGAGCGAGAAATCCTCCTAGTTTGAGCAAAACTAGAGAGGAGATCTCCTTTGTCCAGTTCTCCAAATCAGGGAGAGAAATCCCTCCGATTGCGCACAATTCGGGTTGGACGAGGTGGGGACTTTTGCCTTTCTTTTATTTTATTTTTGTTTCTTGTTTTTAATTTTTTAAATAATAAAATGTCAATAGATTATTTTGTCCTTGTTAAATTTGTTGAATTGAGCTTGAGTTTTTGTTAACTAATGGACATTTGGATGAAATCCATCCAAATTCCAGAGTTCTTCTCAGCGCACATATACTAAGGGACATAGGTGCCATTATTAGAAGGTTTGGGACTTAATGATATATTTTTTGTTATTTTAAGTGAAAATTTGTAAAAATAAAAAATAAAAGGTTCAACATTTATTTGTACTTTTGAAAAGGCTAGGGATCACAACCGTAATTTTTTCATTATCTTTTCCTCTCTTTTTTTTCTATTTTAATTTATTTAATCTAGGGGCAAAATCGTCAAAAGGGACCATATGTTCGAATTAATAAAATGTTGGGGATGATGCCTAAATAAAATTGAATGATGATGAAATTATTACAAATCTAAAAGAATGGGACTGTGAGTATAATTTACCCAAAAATTAAGCCTTCAAATTCGGGATATATACTGCTTTTTCAAGCCCTTCTCATCCCCCTCCCCATCCCGGCGCAGCCCATCTATCTCTTTCACTACAAATATGCATAAACATCAACATATACTGACAAAAAGAGACGGTGCAATAGAGAAAGTAGAAATTCCCACACCATCCACATGTATCTACTTGAAATGGGCACGACTGTGAGGCTGGAGTTGCTGCAGAATGCTAATTAGGCACTTTAAGAATCAATCGGTGCTAGTAGTGGTGATTAAGGATGACAAAAAAATCCGTCGATTCGAACCTGCCCCGGGCTGCCCCGCCCTGCTTTTCGAGTAATATGGGTGGGTCCGGGTCGGGTTTTTTTGCCCCGCGGAGTTCGCGGGGGCTGCCTCTGCCCCGCCCCGCCCTGCGACCCGCCCCACCAAGAATTTTTTTTTTTTTTTGTAAAATCATAATATAGAATATAAATTAAAATTTTGATAGAAATAGATTAAAGGAGAATCGAACTTGGGTTGAAATTATAAACTATAAATCTCAACCATTACACCACAATCCCATTCTTGAATTTTTTTTGTTTTGTTTGCTACAAATATTTAAAAAAAGAAATTTTATTTATTTTTTAATAATTTTTTTCAGTTTTATAAAAAAAAAAAAAGGAAAAAAAATTTCGCGGGGCGGTTGACGGGTCAAAAGATTGACCCGCCCCGCGAATTTGCGGGTCGCGGGGCGGGACAGGGCGGATAAAAAAATTCGCGGGTCGGGGTAGGGCTAACCCGCCCCGGACTCGCCTTCGCGGGGAGGGGGGCGGATAAAAAAATTCGCGGGGCGGGGCGGGGCCAACCCGCCCCAGACTCGCCCCATTGCCATCCCTAGTGGTGATGACGAATGTGTGCTAGGTCAACAAAAAAAAAAGTGAATGTGGGGTTTTATGAAGCTTAGGAGGGTGACATTAGGTGGAGGCAGTGCCAATTTAGTAGTAGTGGAGGCAACATATGATGAAGAATAGTGATGGTAGACATTTGGGGGTTGCGATTTGGGATTTACGACTTACTGAGTGATGGTGGATGTGTCGGTGGTCACCCGATTACCATTTTTTTTAAAATCAACCACATCTTCAAGTGAAAATATAGTAGATTTGAGAAAAATCACATATTTTACTTTTCACAAGATTGATCAATTGCATCAAAGAAATTGAACATTTTTCATGTGTTAGTAGATTGATTGCCATGTTTGGTTTAACTTGTACTCTTTTTGAAAATCTTATTGATGAGAGACTGAAAAATAAATGTGCATAGAATAATAAACGTGAGGAGGCTACAGGTGCGTAGAATTAAGTATGAAAAAAATATTTGAATTTGCATTTATCTTGTTGTTGTTGCATAAAATTTTGGAATTATCTGATTTGTTATGCCAATAATTGCAAATGAAAGATCAAGATATTTAAAATACAGTAAATTTAGTTTCAACTATAAAATTGCCTCTTCAAAAGATGTGAGAAGATGAATAGGAGGATTTTCTTTAGAGTGTGGTATCTTTTGTCAAAGTAATGATATTGATGTGCCTGATTGAAGTGATCATTATATAAAAGGTATAAGATGTCCTTGTCAACATAAAAATATATTACTTTAGGGGAGTATTATCACTTTCGTATATATTCAATGCTGTAATAGATTCTAGTTGATTGAGTTGAATAATAGATTTATAAAGAAAACAACAGAACTTCTTATGTCCAGCGGGGTTTTGAATCCTATAGTGAGTTCAATTCTATTTAAGAACATGTTTGGTCAGATTTTTTTTAAACTCTTTTTTTTCAACCACATATTTTATGGGACCTACAACTTTTATCAACTTTTCAACCATACATTTCACCAACTTTTTTAAAAATATCCTAAAAAACTATTTTTAAACTCTACCAGACCAGCACTAAATGTTATTTGATCTCTAGTTGAGAAATTTTATCTTCAATATTTCATTGAAGAATGTTAAGTTTACATAAATCCGTAGTAGAAATAGACTAAGCAATAAAACTATAACATGATTTTGGAAGCAGCCAGCCGCGTCGCTGTTGTGTTCTCATTCATAGTCGTTGTTTTACGAGGCAGTTACAAATAAGAGAGGAAAAACCTAATAAATAAGAAATGACTAAACTATCCTCACTTAAGTAAATATACAAAATATATACAATATACGCTAACAACCCCGTTAAACTGACGATGGTTAAACCAATAATGTTGTGTACATGTATTCTCCAATCAATAAATCAATGCTTCTTTTTGACATTTTTCTCCTAAGGTGTCACAGTCGACTAGAGAAAGGTCCTTAGATCACGTCTCTTCTCAATTCAATTGTGAAAATTAAGCATACTTCAGGTTTTTGAAAAAAAAGAAGAAAGAATTAAATACAGGGGCATCTTAAGATTAAATTGAAACAAATAAATATGTTCTTTTTTTAATAGCCCAAATTTTAAAATGAGATGATTCAACAAGAAATGATGACACCAACTGGTAATTTGGGTAGTGCATTAACATTTTTATGGAAAACTTTAGAGTTCAGACGAGCATTCACAACAATAAATAAATATGTATTTGTTTTTTTATGTTGAAGATAATATTTAAATAATATACAAGCGGGCTTATCTAATAATTTAAACTTTTAGATAAAGTAGTTTAATATGGTATTAGAGTAGGCAAAGGTCCTGACTTCAAATCTCACCGCAACCTATTGAAATAAATTTTGCACATATTAGACTTTGACAAGGAATAAAAATAAATCTCACCTACATGTGAGGGGCGCGTGTTGAAGATAATATTTAAATGATATATATGTGGACCTATCTAAAAATCTTAAGCTTTTGGATAAAGGGTTTAACACTTGTCAAAGTTATAAATAGTATTGAGTCATTTGGAACACAACTACAAGACACAAAATGGATCAGAGATGATATAAAGTCTCTCCAAAGAGCCACTCTTCTCAAAATCTCACTCAAATGGTGCTGCCTACCTGTGTTGGTTTCAGGTTGTGTTCCAAATACAACTACAAAGAGGGTTGAATATCATATATATACATTTTTAAAAGAGAAAAGTTATGATGTATACATGTTTTATTCTCTTAAATTGAAAAATATTGCTTTTTTCCAAAATTGAGGATAAATACTGCTTTTCCAAAAATTAAGCCTTCAAATTGGGGATATATACTCATTTTAAGAAAAATCAGGCCCTCAAACTCAAGTCGTCATGTGCCCCCTCCTACTCCCTCTCTCTCTCTCACACAAACACGCACAAACATGAACATATATTGAGAAAAAAGAGATAGTGCAATAGAGAAAGTAGAAATTTCCACACTATCCACATGTATCTAGGCGAGATGGACACGGTTGTAAGGCAGAAGTTGTTGGAGATTGCTAATTAGGTACCATAGGAATCAATCATTGCTCGTGGTGACGACAAATGTGTGGCAGCAAAAAAAAGTGATGGTGGTGGGTTCTGAAGCTTACGGTAGTGATGGTAGGTAGAGGTAGCAACGATTTAGTAGTAGCAGAGGAGACAGATGATGAAAATTAGTGATGGTAGACCAACGGTGGGTCGTGATTTGGGGTTTGCTACTTATTCAGTGATGGCGGATGTGTCAGCAGTTACCTGACATTTTTTTCAAATCAACTACATCTTGACATGAAAAAAGAATAGGTTTGGCAAAAATCTCATATCTTAATTTTCACAGGATCGATCATCAATTGCGTTAAAAAAAATTCAACATTTTCCCATCTGTTAGTAGATTAATTGTCATGTTTGGTTTAACTTGTACGCTTCTTTAAAATTTTATTGATGAGAGATTGAACAATAATACACACGAGGCTAAATGTGCGTATAATTAAGATACGAAAACATTTGAATTTGCATTCATCTTGTTGTAGCTGCATAAAGTTTTGAGAATATTTGATATGTTATGTCAAGAATGGAAAATGAAAGATCAAGACATTTTAAATACAATAGATTTAGTCTCAACTACAAAATTGCTTTTTCAAAAGATGGATGAAGATGAGTGGAAGGGTATTCTTTTGAGGGTGGTATCTTTTGTGAAAGTAACGATATTGATGTTTGATTTAAGTGATTGGTATCAAATTTTAAATAACTCGCAAGTGTACGAATTTATTAGAGTATAGAAAAGTAGTAGTGAGGTCGATCCCACATAGACTGTAATGAAGAAAGTCTAATTTAATCCGAATAAACTATTATTCTAGGCTAGTTGGGTCGAAAGGAATTTGGTTGAAATAATTTAACTTAAAGACTAATTAATTATGCTAAAAAATTGAGTAGAAGATTCAAGTTGTTTAAAGTACCAATGTTTCGGAATCTACCATTGTTTAATTTAGCTATTATCTAATTATTGGTCAATTTTAAAAAACAAACGACAACTCGAAATCAATCTATTGTCGTTTTAAAATATTTATCAATTATATCCAAAAGAAGAAAATCTAATATAGACTCCCCTTTTCTTCAATCATAAATTACTTAAGCGTTTTCCGTATCAAACTCAATTAAAAGAAAACAAATAATCAAAGATTTATTAAGTATTATATGTATTCCAAATCGATAACAAGATAAAGAAAAATCAAAAGAAATTAATAGAACACGTTTAAGTACCAAGCACGAATTAATTAAATTAATTTCTGATTATCAAGAATACATGATATTTAAGATGAAAGAAATTTTATTTAATTAATCAAAAAAGAACGAACCATGAAAGTTAAAGCTCCAAAACGAAATCAAACGGATAACAAAATAATCATTTCGTTTAAACAATGTTTTATTGTCTACCTTAGCTCAAGAAAATTAGAAGAACATAATTAAATTAAAAATAAAAGAATTGATAGAACCCAGCATGAATTTAAGGAGAAGAAATCTTCCAAAAACTCTTTTTCGCCACGTGATTCTTCTCTCTTGTTTCTAGCCGTCTTCCTCTCCTTTTGACCTAAATTTCGTCTTTATATGGTGTTTTAATACTTTTGAAACTCGTCTCCGTGAAAAGACGAAAAAGATCCCGACTTAGAATTGAAAATAAGCCAAAAAATACCAGACTAGCTATAAACGCGCACAGCCGTTATTTAATCAATTGCTGCGGTCAAACCGCGGTTTGCAAACCGCGGCAAACATGAGTTCCGCCCAGAAATTAGATTCCAATAATTACTTGCAGCCTTTACTCCTCCAAGTACCAATATATTTATTATTTGGTCCCAACTTCAATTTTTAATTGCAGGTTCATTCCTTTTTGCTCCAAAACTTTATGTTTGGTCCCATACATTAAAAAACTTCCATCTTTGTCCCCAAATCTTCATAGTTGTTCATAATTTGTCCTAATTCAAATAAGATATTAATTAGTACTTTTATCAATAAATAATTAATAACAAAATAAGATAAGCGGGTAACATGTATACTAAAATTGCGCTCTTCAAATACTCCCAAACCTAGATTTTACTAGTACTCGAGCAAAAATTGAGATAAATATTCTATTTATTCTTTTTTTTTTTATCAAGGTACTTTGCACTCACTTCATCAATCAAACTAATAACAACTAATGAATAAAAGTACAAGTATTATCAAAGTTTTAGAGAAATATTACTCCCATGTCCATCAATTCACATATATTAGTTAATAGACTTGTGTAATTAGATTAGCTATCAAAACTACAGTAATCAAACAATTTCCAAGAATACTATGTCAATCTCCAAATCTCACAATATATATGAAAGAACATTATTCTCACAAGAAAATAATCTCAATTTGTATGAGTTCAAATAACATGGTAAAGTGAGCGACATTAAATAAAAATAGTACACTCACCTCCCCCAAGATGTGCATGTAAAGGAAAAACTTGTCCATTATTTAGAAATAAGTACAATCTCTCAGATATTAGTAGACAAGTAAAGTCAATTTTTTTTCCTTCCAAATATCATTACCCCCGACGCCCCATAGTGTTAGCATCGACTTCAGACATTTGCTCTCTAAAATCAAGAGGGACTTTTATTTGGTTATAATGTAGGCTCAGGACAGAGCTAATCAAACAACGGGATACGTGGATAAACAAAGTATGAGTGAGAACAATAGAGATTTTTTTAAAGACAAAGTGTTATTGTACATTTTTTCCCACTTTTTTTTTTTTCATTTTTTTTAAATAAGGCTTCAAATTGGCTGCTAAGGATCAATGTTCATTCGGTAGGCTAGAAAGGCTCAAACACATCTTTTGATGTCCTCACTATCACTTTCTAGAGAGTAAATTAGTCATCCAACGACACTAATCTTACGGGCTTTCAAGTGTAATGATACCTAGAAATAAAAAGAAAAACTGATCAAAGTGAATGTAAAAATTAGGCATAACGGAGTTCTCTCCGAGAAGATATAAGGCTCAAAACTCACTTGAATATTTTTATTTAACATGTAAATTCTCTTTAATTAATTAATCACTTTCATTCGTCAAACTTCTCTTTTCACACTTGCGACTAACATCAACATGCAAAACTGACAAATAAGGTATCACAATACTCCAAGCCAAAAGTAATACAAGTACTAAAATCAAAAGTTCTTACTTCATTCAATTTTCGAAGTCCATGCGCAGTGCCTTAAGTTTTTAAACACCATACTCCTAAATCTATCCTAAACATTGTCCTCAATGTTCCAAATTATACAATTCAGTTAAGTGCATGCAAATATAATCAGTATAATTAGTATATAGGAATAAAGATAGACAAAGAGAGAAGAAAATAAGTTAGAAAGAATGTACCTGGATGAGTTGTACCACCACGCATTCCTACTAAGAAAAATATTAAGAGAGAACACAATTTTTTTTTTTTTTTGGTTTTTTTTAAAGATGAATTGGTAGGATCACTCAAATCAATTTCTTCAACCCCCTCTTGAGGGTTGAACTCCAAATATGGTTTTAATTTTTGGCCATTAACTTTAAAAATATCACAATTTTGGAGATTTTCAACCTCAATAGCTCTATGAGGATAAACTGTATGAACAATAAAAGGACCTAGCCATCTAGAACGTAACTTACCTGGAAATAAATACAAACGAGAATTATATAAAAGTACTTTCTGTCCTAGGTTGAATGATTTTCTTACTATGTACTTGTCATGAAAGACTTTCGTTCTTTGCTAGTAGACTTTTGCATTCTCATAAGCGTCATTCCGAATCTCCTCAAGTTCTGTCAGCTGCAATTTTATTTTTTACCCAGCTTCTTACAAATCAAAATTAATTTTTTTAATAGCCCAATAAGCCTGATGCTCAAGCTCAACTGATAAGTGGCAGGCTTTCCCATACACCAGTTTATAAAGAGACATTCCAATGGGTGTTTTGAAAGCTATTCTATATGCCCACAATACATCAGTAAGTTGTAGAGACCAATCCTTTCTATCAGGTCGATCTGCCATCTCCAAAATCTGTTTTATTTCTCGATTTGAAACCTCCACCTGACCGCTAGTTTGTGGGTGATATGGGGTTGCAATCTTGTGTGTAGTGGAGTACTTTACTAACAGAGTTTGAAAATATTTATTGCAAAAATGAAATCCACCATCACTGATTATGGCCCGTGGAGTGCCAAAGCGAGATAAAATATTGCTCTTCAAAAATACCACTACACTTTTGTGATCATTGGTCCTACATGAAATTACCTCGACCCACTTGGAAACATAATCGATACCAACCAATATGTAAAAATAGCCAAATGATGGAGGAAAAGGTCCCATGAAATCGATCCCCCATACGTCAAAGATCTCAACTACGAGAATAGGGTTAAGAGGCATCATATTTCTTTTTTAAATGCTTCCCATGCGTTGACACCTGTCATCACATGAAGAACAAAAAACATAAGTGTCACGAAAAAGAGTAGGCCAATAAAAACCACATTGTAAAATTTTGGCAGTAGTCTTTTTAGCACTGAAATGACTTCCACAAGCTTGGTCATGGCGAAAAGATATCACACTTTGGAATTCACTTTCTAGAACACATCTCCTTATAATTTGATTAGCACAGTATTTAAACAAATAAGGATCATCCCAAAAGAAATTTTTCACTTCAGCTAAGAACTTAGTTCTATCTTGTTTAGTCCAATGTTTTGGAAGCTTACCTGTAACAAGATAATTAACTATGTCAGCAAACCATGGCACAATATCAATATTCATGAGTTGTTCATCTGGAAACAACTGATTTAAAGGTAGTTTTTCGTATATAGAATCAAGTACAATACAAGATAAGTAGTCAGCTACAACATTTTCAGAACCCTTTTTATCTCTAAACTCAATGTCAAATTCTTGCAAAATTCATCGAATCAACCTTGGTTAAACCATATTAAGTTTGCCAAAAAGTTGTCGAAATCGAACAGTTGTGTGGGATTTTGTGAGAAAATCAGCAAGTTGCGCAGTAGAAAAGGTGTGAGGAAGATATAGAGCCCACCAAAAAAATGATAAAGCAAAATGTGACAATCAATCTCGATATGCTTTGTGCACTCATGAAAAATAGAATTTTTAGCAATCTAGATGGCGCTCTGATTGTCACAATACATTGAAGTAGCACTAGATTAAGCAGTGCCAAGCTCGTCAAGAAGTCACTTAAACCAAATAATTTCAGGAGCAGTAGAAGTCATAGCTCGATACTCGGACTCTGCAGAGGATCTAGCTAGATTGCTTCTTACTTTTACAAGAGAGCAATGAATCACTTACGAAAATGCAATAACCGGTAGTAGACTTTTTATATGAAGGATCACCAACCTAATCAGCATTAGAAAAAGCTCTAAGAGTTAAATCTTATGATGAGGATAAACCATTGTAGAGAGTGCCTTGAAAATATCTCAATACATGCAAAATAATAGATCAATGTGATGCTTTAGGAGCAAAAGCAAACTGACTTAATACATGCACAACATATGTAATATCTGGTTGAGTTATAGTAATGTACATAAGAGATCCTACTACTTCCTTATATTTTGTTGGATCAATCAAAAGCTCTCCATCATCAGACTTAAGTTTATGATTCGCTTCTATTAGAGTATCAACACATTAATTATCAAACAAGCCATCGAGTTATAATATCATTGTATTACTAGATTGAGATAAGATATATTTAGAGCTTTTGCATATTTTCGTTAATCCCTATAGAGAATAAGCAACTTCTATGCCAAGAAAATAACGCAAATACCCAAAATCTTTTATCTCAAATTTTTTTTGAAAGTCAAATTTAAGAGAAGAAATACTTTGTCCATCATCACCAGTAATAATCATATCATCAAACCAAGCTTGAAGGGCTTATTTCAATCTATGCAAAGCACGACGTAGTTTACAAACCTGACATGTGTTATGTAGTATACCAAGTGGTGGCTTCATATACACTTCATCAACAAGCTCATCATTGAAATACACATTTTTCATGTCCATTTGAAAGAGGTTCCATTGTCGAAGAGATAAGAGTGTGTATTGTCTTCATTTGCAGTGGTTGATCACTCTCAAATGTCCTTGAGACCACAACCTTTCCAAAAAGACATTCGTTCTAGGCCAAGAATGCCTACTTTTTCAATTTCTGAAAATCAAAGATTTAGAAATTTCTCATACAAAGAAGCTGCTCAAGCTAGTACAGAAATTCTTCCTGACAGAATTAGCATGCACCCCCCCCCCCCACATTGATTTCAACATTTTAGTCTTGTTTTAAGAAAAAATTAAATTTTATAATTTTTTCCCCATAAAAAAAAAATTATAAATTTAGATTAGTGTAAAGAAAGTGTCGCTAGCCTAGTGGCAAAACTTCTTATTTGCGACTAGGTAGATTTGGGTTCCAATCCTAACTGCCATGTTATCTTTATTTTGAGAAATTTGTACAATTAATCTCCAATCTTTAAAAAATGACTTTTAAATCTCCAACCTAAAATTCCATTTGCATATTTCTCCTATTACATAATTTTATAAAACTTTAGCATTAATTTTCACACGTTTTAGAAGGGCAAAGTTGGCAAAACATTATGCTTAACACCGATCTTAATCTTTTGGACCTTAACGTTTCCTTAATTTTCAATTCCAAAATCTAAAAAATAAAACAGAATACCATTTCTTTTTTACGTACAAATCTCATGAAAAGTATGGTTCAGTTTTTTAATTTTCTTTACTTAATTCGAACATAATTTTTTTCCTTCACTTATCAGGAATATAATTTTTTTTTACATATTTTGTTTGCTTTATTTTCGTGTTTATGCACATGAGTAACTATGATTTTCATTTATTTTCACAATTTTTTTTTCGACTTTTCAAGTTTGGTTTTATCAAAACTTGATTTTTTTTTTTTATAAATAAAATGTTGTAGATTCTATTTTTTCCTTTTTTTTTTCACTATTATATTATATTCTATTCTCTTTTACGTACGGCTAAAATCGATTGTTTTTATAAAATAACAAAGTTTATAAATAAAATTAGTTTAATTTTTTCTTTAAATGTTGTTATCTCTATCAGCTATCGTTGCCTCGTCGACTACTTAAGTGTTGCCAGTACTGTATCACCACTAACTGCCATTATGGCTGAGCGTGAGTTGGGTCGAGTCAATTTTAGGCCAAACTCGAACTCAACCTAATAAATTCAGTTTGGGAAGAACCCAATCAAACCCAACCCAAACTGTCCACGAGTTGAAACTCGACCCGACCAAGCTTCGGTCGGTTTGAGTTGGATTAGGCCCAATTCACACAGTGAATACTTTATTTGTTTGGATTTTTTTTTTAGCCCAGCAGTAGTCAATTTTTGATGGGCCCAACAGTGGACTTTTTTTGGACAAAATGGTGAATATATCATTGTCCCTGCTCTGTAGCCGTTTTTCACATTGCCAATAGTAAATATATATCACTGACCGTCTAACATTGTTGCCGTTTTTCACATTGTTGGGAACACACTTTCAAAATGTAAATTTATTATATCAAATTTTTGGGGCCAGAAATAGCTTCAAAATTTATTGGATAGTAAAAATCGAAAATAAGTAACGAACAGTCATCCAATAATTCATTCGATAATAATTCTAGAAATAAAACAAATTCAACCTAAATATTAACGACTAAAAATATTACTGTTATCCAAACTCAATCAAAAAATAAAAATATTAAAGTCATCCAATAAAAAATAATACAGTCATCCAGCTTCAAAAATTTAAAATTTAAAATATTACAGTCATCTAAATATATTATAAGCGTCCAACATCATTAAAACTTAAAGTATTACAACAAACATCCAATTCGAGGAAAAAAAGTGGCTTTCTACGACATAACAAATGAAATTATTAGGGAAAAATGAAGAATACTTTGAATTAAGTATTTGGCAAATATGACATCAATACATTTACCTGAACAGCTTGTAAAACGAATGAATCACTTGGCCTTGATTATCTTTAGTTGGTTTTGGATTCATTGATTCCAAAAGTTCTATATAAAAAAGTAATTAAATTATCAATAAAGCAGATACAAATACGTAAAGTTAACAATTATAAATGATGTAGTTATATTACCTTCTTCCAATTGGTTATAATGCTCAACATATTCCATATAAAACCCATCTAAGTTTGAAGAAGCTTTCAACCAATTTTAATTTTGAGTGTATACTAAGACCTTCACCATTTAAGACTTAAAGAACTACGAAAATGATCAAGAATCCTTCATCTAGTACTAAAAATACTTTCTAAAGTAACAGTAGAAACTTGAATTGCCAACACATGTCTGACTATATTATACAAGATACCATACTTTGTTCACTTTCCACCAATTGAGAACATTAAAATCCATGTTCTGTACGATTTCACGGACATCCAACAAGTATCTTTCCACATTATTTTTTATATCAGTCCAATCTTTTGCTGCTTGTTTATCACTAAACTGAGAAAGATGAGTCTCACAAGTAGAAAAAGAAGAACTGCCTTTAATAGAATTTAAAGAACTTGAAAGAGCCTCATTCAATACTTGACTACTTCTAGAAATTCCTTCACATCCCAAATACCACTCATAAATAAACATGAAATTAGCTTTCAACGCCTTAGTCATGCTACTAGCAAATTTTCCATCCTTATAGATATCAACAAAACAATATTCAACATAATCTAATTTGTATCTTGGATCAAGGATAGTAGCAACAAGCAAAAACTGGTTTACATTTTCCATTTTACCCAAATACTTTTTCATGTTAGAGGCCATTTCACCCAATAGAAAATCGCCACTTAAACTCATTTCATCCAATTCGAGTACAGGATTACAGATTTCATGAAGATAAGCACAAGCACTAACATCCAATGAAGTACTCAAAGTCAAAGTCACATTGAAGAAATTTTTAATAAACTTGACAAACACAGAAGCATCGTTCCAATCCAAACTTGAAGGAGGTCCATCCCTCCTTTTACCCCATTCATCTTCTTGAAGTAATTCAAATATTGTGCATCCTCTTCTTCTAACTTATCGAAAGCTTTTTGAAATTTCAAAGAAGTTTCCAACATCAAGTAGCGAGATTTCTACCTAGTTGGAACATCCAAAAACACAATAGATTTTCATTCAATATTTTCTTGCATCGCACTCTTTTAATTTTTCGTACCTTGTATGAAAAGATTTAACATATTTCACTACATTGCGAATACCAACAATAAGGTCATGTGCTTCCTTCAAACCATCACAAACAATCAAGTTGATAATGTGTGCACAACATCTTAAGTGCAAATATCTACCATCCAAAAGACACTCATCATTACCCCAACCAACGACTTTCTTCCTAAGATAAGAAATAGTCGTATCATTTGAAGTTGCGTGTAAACTTTTTCTCAATCCCCTACTAACGCAAGCAAGTTTCAATCATTTTGCTAATAGTTTTCACCCTTATGATTAGAACAACACAAAAGCTGAAAATGTGATTATGAGTTGTCGAATCAGAGTCAATGTAGTGTGCTGTAAGAGACAAATAATTCACATTCTGATTGAAAGTTCAAGTATCAGTGGTAAGGAAAACCCTTTAACGGTGAGAAGAGAAAATATCTTTCAATTTTATTTTTTCATCCTAATACAACTGATAAATGTTTCTTACAAGAGTCCTACAAGATGGAGGCTCAAACTAAAGACATGTAATAGTACAAAATAGTCTACAACTACGAGCTTCAACAAACCTAAAAAGTAGTTCATCAAGTATTACTATCTTCGCACATGCAACCATACACTCTGCCTTACTATGACCAAGCTATAAGATTGCTCCCATTACCCTCCTTACTACCAAGATATTTCTTACAATTATTTATCAAAAGGTTATTAAGAATGCTTATCCCACACATTTTGGTACCACAAGCATAATCCACTCCACAATAGTTACACTTACACCTAACATTTGGATAATCCCTTGAGCCCATTAGTGTAAAGTGATTCTAGACATAAGAAACTATTCTATTCAATTTTCTCTTCCCTAATGTTGATGGCGGACATGTATCTGAGTACACATTTGTGTCATTTGAGTGGGTTATATTGTCATGCTCTTCAAACATATCCATATCTACCAACATATTCTACAAAACATATCAATCAATCAACGTATGATAAAAGAAATTTAAAATACAACCATACATCAAGTATTTCTGCAATGTAAGAAAGAACAAGTATTGCACCTTTGTCCATTTTGTCTTAGGCTACTTTCTAGACTCAAATTTTCAATGCCCAACGAACACCAAAACAGAATTTAACCTACATTAGACCCAACATTCAACTCAAATTAAAATAAAAACTCAACTGGAGATAGCTACATGAATGATTGAATAGCAACTGCACACAACAATTTCCACATGCCAAAGTTAAATCAAGCTCAATTACATAATCATAATCAGTTAAAAAACAATCAGTACAAGCAAGTGGAAGAAATCAGTCCAATATGAGCAGCCAGATTCATCAGAAGAAAATAGCCAGTATAAAAAAGCTAAATCACTCCAACATAATTAAAATCAGTACTACGATTGAAAAAAAAAATATTGAACGTTAGACAAAAAAGGTATTATAAGATCAAGCGAAGAAATTCAGAATATTGATTGTCTTCCCCAGTTATACAAATTATTGGTTGAAATAAAGACGTCATAACATTATTTCTTAATTGGCGGGTTGATTTGTATGGTATTGACTCTTCTAGTTTTCACATAAAAAACAATACGAACTTCTCAAGGATGAAACTTAATAAGACATTACTTCGCAATAAAACGGAGAATGAATTTGTAGCAAATTTTATGATTATCTACATCGAGAGATACAGATTGCTCTGATAATATTGATTCAAATTTCATAATTGATATATTTGATCTTTTGAAGCATAGTAAGCTGCGACTTAAAATATGTTTTATTGTAATTGCATTAAACGGTTTTTTTTTCCGTATATTTGTTGTCTATTCTTTTTCGTCTTTTAAGTTAGGTGTGTCTTTGCTTTTAAATAAATGAAATTATCTCATATTATTGAAATTCACTTGTTTTTTTTTTTTTTTTTTTTTTTTGGGTGCCGGGTTCAACTATGTCCCAGTCGACAAGTGGAGCTTATTTCGGAATATTTATAGCCTACTTTTTATCAAAATGGTCATGTATGAACTCGTATTAGCGCATTTAGAAATTATTTTAGTTGAATTAAGAGTAGTAGCAATTGACTTTTTAAGCAGTGAAAGTCTAAAAAGAGGATAAATAACGTTTTGTACCCTAAAATAGTGCTACTAGTATAATTTTTTCCAATGGCTATTTCAAAATTGGGCAGGTGCATTGGGTGCTTTTTCTGTACTTAATTTATAGTCCACCTTACAATGCATTTTGGAAGCCCAAATAAAATATACACAGTGTTTGGTATATATAACTTGGAGGCCATATGACATGCAATCAAGTGACAATTAGAATTAGGAAAGAGTAGCTCATTTGTCACGTCCATTATTTTGTGCATTGCCATAAAGTGAAAGGCTATATTTAATTAATTTACAAAGTGTGAACGGTCCTAGGAAAAAAATCTCGACTGTATGCTCTCCTATTTAATTAATTTTAATAAGGTTTACTTTTTAAAATAAAATCTCAAATTTTAATATAATATCAGATCTAGTTCAATAAACTCAAACAATCAATTGAATTTCAAGATTAGTGTACTCAAATGAGCCACCAATTTGCAGGATATGTTAAAGAATAAATTTCGTATCGATTAAAGATAAAATAATTAAATTAATAACATATAAAGGTTTGAAGCTGTTTTAAACCGTTCCAATCTGAGCAATACGATTTTGGTTAAAAAAATATAATAGAACGGAAATTTAGCCTGATGTAATTTGTGACAAAATAAAAATGACATTTAATTCTGCCTTTACACATCCATAAGTTTCCCACTGCCTCGGGTTGTTGCATTTTAAGTCAAAATATCGGGTTCCAAGTAAGTTGTTCAATAAAATCAATCCACTTGGAATTAAATTAAATACAATAAAAAATATTGTGTGTCGAATTGTCATAATTGGATCTACACATAAAATAACAGGTAAAGACCAAAATAGGGGGTTCTTGACATTATAGTCTTGGTGAGTGTGAGTGTGTGTGTGTGTGTGTGTGTTTGTGTGTGGTGTTTGGTGGAGGGAGAGGGGAAGGGGGTTGTTGCAGGGGTAGTTGTCCTTCATGCAATGATAAATTTGATATTTGAGAGCAATTATTTATTTTTATTTTTTATTGTTATGATAGAATTGGTGAAATATTACCATGATATACGTAATATTTTCTTGACTTTCTATGATATTTTTATAATTTATATAGCGAAAACGATAATACACAAAATTGAGTTGATAGAGTAAAATTTTTGAGACAATGTAGCTAGTCAGTTAGTTGGCAATTGAATGTAGGAGTTAGGTGGATTATTTATTCTTAGATCCTCCTCCAGTCTTTTTGTATCATTTAGCTAGATAGTGCCGACATTAATCATGCATACTCTAAAGCATACACCAGCTTTATTAAAGTTTTTTAATAGTTTAATATTATATCTCTTAAATTATTTATTTTAAATTATACCAAGTTATTTAAACAAATTGCAATTGATGGTTTCCGTTCAAAAATTCTATTAAATAGTACGTAAATCTTGAAATTCCACATTCTTCCCCTCTCACCTCCTTATTTTACAAAATATTTAGTGAATGTATGAACTTGACCCTTGTTGAAGACCTTGAAAAATGAAGTGGTGATCGACATTGTGCTTTTCAATTACTCTGAAAATAGACATAGTCAATGGATGCAAATTTCGTTCTCTTGTGGAAGCAATAAACGAAAGAAAATTGAAGACTCATAATTCAAATATATATAAAAAAAAAAGTTAAAATGGAATTGAAATATTCATTTATCTATATAATTAATTTTTTTCTATTTTTTTTTCTACACCAACCTTTTGCTTATAGATGGTGGTAGTTGCCAGAGGAGTTCGTTTACAACCTGGGAATTTTAAAACATGAGAAATGTCCAAATTCTCATGTTCAAGCTAATTGCACCAGAAGACAGTTTGAAATGAAATCAGTATCCAATTATGAGTTATGTATCATAATTTAAGCTATCATCAATCCCCATACAAAAATAAAAATAAAACACATCATGCGCTAATAATTTTGGTTATATTACTTAGCTGGTTTAAAAGTTTTAATTATACTTTATTGCCTTACTAATATCATTCTTTTTTCCTAGCTCTTTTTACTACAAAAATAAATATATAGAAAACCTGATTGAATAATTTTCAATCACCACTAGAAATTCCATTTTTAAATACAAACATTTTGATCTTATAAAATCTCTCGACTACCATTTTTCAACGAAATAATCCAAAAATTTCTACAACAAAAATTTGCATCTTTAAAAGTGATTTTCTTTTTGTAGTGTATGTTTTAATCGATTAGTATAATAACTCTTTTTGCTTTATATAAATTATGGCCGATGTGAAGGCAGAGGCAGAGGTAGAAACGGAGGCGGAAGCAGAGGCAGAGGCATTGAGAGAATGGATGCTAAGTTATATTTCCTGACAGCTGAATGTGACTATGTGTGTACAGTACACAACATAGTCTCAAATTATCAATTCGCACCAAATGAGGTGTTGCTACCGGATATGCATAGTTTGTTACAAGTGGTTGGTGACGACACTTGTATCTTTGTTTTGCGAGAAGGGAATAGAGTGGCCCATAAATTAATTTTATTTGCATATATTTTATATCATTTTCTTTTCATCAAGTTGTACTCGTGTTTTATTTTGTGGTCTGCTATCGACGATATTGATCAGTAATATAAATTGGTTTGGCTTTTAAAAAAAAACAAATGCAATACTTTGAAGTGAGACTACATAGTCGAATTTGGTATAATAAAAAGTAAGAAAACAAAATGTAACACTTTAAACCTTGATTACAATATTGTATTTAGTATAATCAACTAAAGGAAAAAATAGAAAGGTGATTAAATGTATTAATTTAATAAATTTATGTTCGACTATATTAATAATTTTTTTTTTCAATTCCTTTTGATTCATTACGATTGCTATTATAAAAAAATGTAACCAATCGCCCACACGGTATGTCACATAAAAAATAAATACTAGAATCATATCATATAACAAAATATTAAAAAATATTTTTGTGAACCACACACAATCTCAACCACTCTAAATCATTTTTTCTTTATTTATGTTTTGTAAAGGTATGTCTTTTAATATAGTCGAGAACAATAGTACTTAATTAGTAAAGAAATGTGTGTACTAATACAAATAAGAAGATGTTTTTTCCCATGTGAAACAAGCAAGTCCCATATACACATATGTACTATTTTTATTTTGTTACCTTATTTAGTAATTATCATCATTATAGTCGGAAATAAAAAGCAAAAAATGAGCCGAGCATTTAATAAAAGAAATTCATTCGACAAGTGTGCCCCAGTGTGTGTGATTTGGGTTAATTTCACCAACGGTCACTAAAATTATTTTAAAATTTCAAAACGGTCACTGAAGTTCAAAAGTTGCAGCGGTGATTACTAAAGTATATATTTCTTTTACAAACGGTCACTCCCTTAAATTTCTAACTTGAAATGTTGATGTGGTATGATGATGTGGCATACAATAGATATTTATTTATTGTATGGTAGTCCATATACTTTATATAATATTTTTTTTAGTCTCTATATTTTTAATTATCTTTCAATTAAGTCTTCCAATAATTGCATCTTAGGTCTTTAATCTTTTTACATCTTTACACTTTGGTCCCTAAATTTTTAATTATCTTTCAATTAAGTCTTCCAAAAATTGCATCTTATGTCCTTCAACTTTATACATTTACAAACTTTGATCCCCTAAATCCTTGATTTTAATGGCCAAAATAAGTTCACTTTCAATTAAATTCTTAACTTTACATTCGAGTTTATTTTGACCACTAAAAGTGGATATTTGTGAGCTTTGTCAAGTAGTTTATTATTTAATTATGTTATTTTGTTCGTTTAGATGAAAGTGCAAAACCAGCACCTATTACCTAGAGTTGTCAATGAAATATATTTTTGTCTATTTTTGTCAACTCTAAATGATAATTTGAGTTCTTTCAAGTAGTTTATTTTTTAATTATGTTATTTTGTTCGTTTAGGTGAAAATTCGAGTGTAAAGTCAAGGATTTAATTGAAAGTGTACTTATTTTGACCACTAAAATTGCACTTATTTTGACCACTAAAATTAAGGATTTAGGAAACTAAAGTTTGAAGATGTATAAAGTTGAAGGACCTAAGATGCAATTTTTGGAGGACTTAACTGAAAGATAATTAACAATTTGGAGACTAAAGTGTAAATATGTAAAAAATTAAGGACCTAGGATACAATTATTGGAGGACTTAATTGAAAGATAATTAAAAATATAAAGACTAAAATAAATATTATATAAAGTATATGGATTACCATACAATAAATAAATGTTCATTGTATACCACGTCACCATTCATGCCTCATCACCATTTCAAGTTAGAAATTTAAGGAAGTGGCCGTTTATAAAAGGAATATATACTTTAGTGACCATAGTTACAATTTTTGAACTTCAGTAAACGTTTTGAGATTTTAAAGTAACTTTAATGACGATTGGTGAAAATAACCCGCGTGATTTTTGTGTCAAATACAGACCAATACAAGAAATCTTAACGGGTCAATGCACTTTTTGAGAACTCATAAATAAAATAAAGTCCAATATTGTATGGCATTCATGATGTAGGATGGGTTGGTGAAGTTTGGATTTACGTGGGTTGGTGGAATTATTTTCTTTGGGGGTGGGTAGTTGGTGCACACAAATTACCACTCCTCGAATTGTGATTCATATTCACCCTTAATTTTTTCTACAACAAATCATTTTATTGTATTGTCACTATATTTTTCTTTTGTTTTATCACCTTTTAATTATATTAAATATTTGTAATATTTGATTATTATCGTACTTATGTCTCCAACTTATTTTGTCGTATTTTTATCCACAACCTTCAATTAATCAATACATTTTGTCTTTCATAACAGTTTCCATCTAAGAAAATCTATTAGAAGAGCACAAAAAAACTTATTTTATTTTCATATTTCTGAATAAGCTACAATAAGAGATCATATGTTCTAATTAATAGAGTGTTGGGGATAAAAATGTGATGCACCAAACTTGGGGACACAAGTGCGATAATGAACAAATGTTTAAACCTTTAGTATATATAATTAAAAAATAGTACAAGAAAAAAGAAAGTGGTGGCAATATAATTACCTAATTCACAACGATAGATCATGAATAAGCATAAAACAGGCAGATAAACTACTCGTACTAAAAGCGTTATAGTTATACACATTGATACGTTACAATTTTTTAACATATTTAGTAAGCGGTACAAGGTGAAATGAGAGAGAGTGTTGTAACAACATTTTAGGCTCTCTTTCTTTAATGTCATTCAACTCTAAAATATCCTATATTCCTATATGTTAAAGGCTCTATTAGACTTTGATCTTTAACTACTTCCCGGTGAGTCTATCATGTTTAGTACTGTAGGGTAAGTGCCCTAAAGATGAGGGTGTACTGTGCATTTATGACTAATAATGTCTATTATTTGTAAATTGCCAATGTGATTGATAAAGAAATAAATAAGCTCATGTTTGGTTAATTTTAAATAATAATTTAAGTTGGTAAAATTCATCAAACATACTTTTTATCTACACATTACATAGGACTCACAATTTACTACTCACACATTCTATAAAACCCACAACTTATAAACATTTATAAAAAATAATTTCAACACTCCTAAACATACTATAAGCCATGCATATTGGTTTATAGATAGAAAAGTAAGTTATTATATAAATTATTTTAGTAAGTAACTTATTTTGACATAAGTATTATTTTCAAACATTTTGGTATATAGTAAGAAAAATTTAAGTTATTTAAATATATTTAAAAATAAAAAGTTACTCAAAAGTATTTGTTTTAGTATTAGTCAAGGGTATTATTTTAATGCATAAATAGGACGGGGCTGCCTAGTGCCTACCTCAATTTAATGCATTAAACCTAATTCTTCCCCTGTAGTGGAAAAGAACGATATGCAATGTTTGCTTCATGAAATATTTAGTGCATTGAATTGAAAAGAATCGATTAGGATTTAAAAAATAATAATAATATTTTAAACTTATTCAAGTCTTGTTATTATTATTTATAAAAATATTATTACGTTTTGAATCTTTAATAGCTAAATTAATTTAATCTTATATCTAAAAAAATATAGTAAAAATAAATTTATTTACGATAGACGAGATGAGCTAACAATCAACATTATTATACATCATAGGTAGATAGGTGAGCAACAAAAAATCATGCAACTTCTATTGAACTTGCCAGTAGTAGGTGAAGGTCAATTTTGGCACAGGTAGATAGCCCCTTCAAATCGGAGAGACAAAAATATCTTTATATAATTAATATATAGAAAACTCTTTTGTTTTTATCTGTTAATATTGTCTGCTTGCCAACCTGTAGGTCAAAAAATAAATGAACGTTGGAAGAGAAAATATGTTCAGTTTTAAGTAGAATTATCAATAGGGTTATGTTAGGCTATGTTTAATTTTAGCCAAAAAAAAAAATTAAAAGAAATAGGATTTAGGGTTTAGAATTATCAAAAGGGTTTATGTTAGGTAAAAAATAAAAAATAAATATTGGAATCGGGTACTCTTTGATAGAAAACCATGTAAAGTACTGTTTGGCACAAGTCCCTATCAATTTATTAAAATTGAATAAAAATTACAAAATATCTCGAAGATTGATGTTAATTCAAACATGCAATAAACGAAATACGTAAGTACAAAATTAGGAACTTCTATGTCAACTCTTGCTATGTTGATATTTTCTTAGTGTGAAAAATTAGTATATGCCTTGTTTCTCCTATTGAAGGTGAGGAATTGACAAGATAATCGTCCTTTTTGCACCAAAATTAAAAGAAGCTTTGGACGTTGAATGTCTTATTTGAGAGGCATATATAGTTTTAGTGATTTTATGAATCTTGAGAAATAATCTCCACTTGAAACAAAAAAGTTAGTATATTTTGATAAAATATTATAACTAAACAATAACATATATGATACTAATTGTTAAAGAATTACAACTTTATAATGATAGAAGTTCATACTCTAAAATGACAACGATGCGTGACTTATATAGTAAAAATGAAATTAAAATCTTTTTTATTTTACTATTCAATCCTATTTATTATCGCATACCAATCATGTTATATGTATATTTGTCTAATTTATAATAATTTTGGTCTTATTTATATATATGGGATTGATTATTTTTAAATTGTTCAATAATTGTATAGTTTGTAATTAGATGATCATATTAATTTCTGTATTTTTTGATTTTATTAAAAAACAAAAAAGTTTCTTTAATTACAAAAAAATAAAAGTCAATACCCAATAATTAGACTATTGTTGATCTTTGTTCAATTATTTACTTTTTTTATCCAAAATATCGAATATAAAATTATCTTGGCGATTCCTCACCTTCAATTCAGTGTTCACCTACACTAAGACCACTTTACAAAATATCGAATTCTAGGTATTTCAACCTTGCGGCTTATAAAGTTAAGCGTCATATTGTTGACTTCTCCAATATTTACTACACTTGCACTTCATTAGAGCATCTCCAATGCAAATCAAGAATTGAATAAAAAGAAGTGTCATATCATCAAATAGATAATATGTTTTAAAATTACATCTCCAATGCACTATGTGAAACACCATCTAGGCTGATGTGACACAAAATAAAATAGAAGATGTGGGTGCTCTTTCTACATCTAGAAGTCATGTGAGATTGGATGACTTAACAATTATTTTAATTTTGGACTTAATTTAATTCACAAAAAGGTAATTAGAAAAATTTTAGCAGTTTTATTAATGTTTAATTTAAAAAAATAAATGTCATGTAATCATCATTATTGAATTGTAGAAGAAACTCATTGAAGAGAACTTTTGGACTTTCACGTCTATTTATTCTATATTCTTTTAGAAGTCCTTCTATTTAACTGTCACTTCAGCCACAATCTATGGAGTGCATTGGAGATGCTCTTAATGTCAAAATTAAGCTATTCAAGTGGCGATCAAACAAATTGAATTATATTTATTTCAAGTGGAATAATTCAATTATATTTTCTTTTCAATCTTAAATAAATCTTATCATGACGTATAATGCACTCTCATTTAATTCCTTTGGGATTCACCAAATTAATTAATATGAGATTGACTTTCTCATTATCATAGGGAGCTTAATTTAAAATACTAAGCATTGAAATTGGAAAGCAAGGAATAAAATGGATCGTGATTATCTTGAAATAACTGAGAACAAGCCTTAATCTTTAAATCCAAATTGATTGATTTTCCTAGTCACGAGGGCGACAAAAATGACTAATAAAGTGTACTCATCATCCTTGTTCTTGTGATCAACTTTGTTGTCGTTTTTAATAGGGATAGACAAAAGTACTCAATCGAATTAGAATAAAATCGAAATGAACGATTAAGTACGGTTTTTATTAAGTTTAAATCAAGTAATTGGTATTAGAATCGAGAATCAATTGTGTATCGTTCGATTATCGGTTCTAGACTCAAAATCGAAGAATCAAACCGACCTTTTTGTTTTTATTTTTTCTGAAAATTTAGTGTATACAAATAACATATTTTATTTCTATATTTTGTATTTTGTATTGAGATGAAACTCTGTGATCAAAACTTGATATATTGTTCTTTTCTGAATACATTAAAGTTTAAAAATTATGATTTTTTAGATTATTGTGTGGTTTCAAATAAAAAGAATAGAAATAGTTGTTGGAAATATGAAAACTTTAAAAACTTTAATTATGGAACCGATCCAAATCAAAACAAACCGTTGAGTTTGGTTTCATAATATAAGTTGGAGCCGATGATTTTATTCTATTTACAATATATCACCACTAATTGTCAATCTCGTTCAGGATGGCGAGGATGAAAACAATGAGTACAATGTAATTGATGCAGAACGGAACGTGAATAACAATAAAAACTTCTTGTTCGTAACACACGAACGGGTGTTGATCGAATTTCACTCAAACGGACGTGAGAAAGATTGGAATCCACCAATTAACGAGAAAAACGAAAATATGATTAATCTCTCATAAAAGAAATGTGCCACCTTCCCAAAACCTAGACAAGTATTTAAAGTCTTAAAAAAAAAAAAAATTTCTAATTCGCTACACAAATCTGATTAAAACTGAAAGACTGATTAAATGACGAAAATACTCTTAAATTGAATTAAAATAGAAAATTGTTAAAACGGACCGCTTAACGATGAAATTTGGCCTTGAAAGTTTGACAATTACCAAACAAAATTGTGCATAATCGAAAGACACTTCTGAAATGTACTCGCTCTTCTAAATCTAACACCCGAGCTGAAAGTTACGTATCATTCTTCTTCTCAAGCTATTTTACGATCTTCTTTTCTAACTGTTCCGCATCAGTAATCTATGACCATTTTGTCCTAGTCACCTTGTCGAGGATGAAGATGTTGTGCGATTAAATGGTATGTTGACTAATAATTTGTATGGGTGCTATTATCACATGGTACTGGTATTACGATGTTGGTGTCCCATACAAAAATTGGTAGATATTTGGGCTCGTTACAAATGTCTACACAGGGAGATTGTTTTGGTGCTCAACTTTAATAGTCAAGTTAGTTTCGTAGTTGCACTTCATCATATAACAAGAAGGTTGAAAGATATGAGAAGAAACTTTGTCACATCTCTAGTCAATTAGGTGATTAAAATACTTGGTGTGATTGATGTGCAACTATCTCAACCCTTGACTTCTATAGTAAGTCATGCCCTGCACGAATGTGTGTTCAAGTTCAATACTATGCTCGTGATTAACTAAAGTTAGATTTCTTCGTAAGTCCAAGCAGAGTGCTGGCGTCATTTTGGCCTCTCTAACAAGGTCGAGCTCACGATTTTGACCCTGAGCGCTTTCTATTATCGATTGGAGACGAAATTGTGAAGTACAAAAATAATTTTGGCTGTGTTGTAAATTTCTTAAACAGTTTAGGCTGATCACGTAAGACGTAGTGAATTGATTTGTACTAGTAATGTCTTAATAGCTGTCGAGTACTACTCTACATGTACAGCGCATAAACGTACAAAAAGTCAGCAGATTTTTTTTTATGAGTAGCTAAAGCAATCAGTCAGGCTAGCTACACAGTTTACTTACCCTCTCCATCAATCTGTGAAAATGATTGTTGTATGGTGTGAGTTTGTGTGGACACTGAATAAACGCTTTAAAATGGTGATTAGATGGGAAAATTGACATCTGAGGTTGGAAACAAACTTATGTACTTTATTTTTCAATTTAGTCCTCATACTTTTTTGTTTTCATCATCTGAACCCCCACTTCAACTCTTCAGCCACCCTCAGATTACCTCAGACTACTTTGTTCTGTTTCCTTTTTGTTATTTGTTTAATATTTTTATTTCTTTAAAGAAAGGGTGAAATCGTCTTTCTGACAAAATGTTGACTGGTTAACTTAAGATAAAGACAAGGGTAAAATCGTCCACTTAGGGAATCAAATGCTACCCAAACGAAAGTTTGAGGATGTAAATGCTATGTTTCAAAGTTTAGGGAACAAACTGAAAATGAATGAAAGATTGAGGACCTTTTATGATATTTTCCCAATTAAAAATAAATAAATAGAAGGTTATGAATTTTTTTTTTGAATATTCCTGCATGAATTGTGTCGTTTGGGAATTGGTTGTTTTTGATGATCAAATGTCACCTGTCAGTCAAACTCAACCTTTCTCACGTGCGACTGCCACAACTATATTTAGAAATTTTACCTAAATTATTTCACACGTACGAGTTATTAGTCCATGGAAAATTTTACCTTTTTTGGTCTATAAATCATGTGAATACCCCAACAGAAGCCAATCCCTTGTGAAATAATTGTTATGAAACCAGTTTACTTTTGTTCTTCCTTCTAATTATGCAGTTCAATTTTTTCTGAGTTTCTTGATGCCTTGCTGCCTCTTATGTAAATATATTCAACTTTCTTTTAACTTGAGAAAGGCAGAAGTTAATAAAGATTAGATCATCATGGGAAGAAATTGATCCGGGGTGGATAGTATCGCGTAACGGGTGAGTGGTTTCCATGCTATGCTTGTCAATTGAGCAGTCTTATTTGCAGTTAACCTTTGTTTCGTTGTCTGTTCGACCTTGAACTACCGAAAACCCTAACTAGCTAAACTTGTTTTTGCATGAAATTAATTAAGCAAATATAAATTTATTTTTTCTCCACCCTTTTTTCTTTATTTCAATTTTGAAGTCCAAGTATGTGTGTTATCTGTAAAATTAATCATATATAGAAATTTTGGATTGAGTTTTGTTTCTATTTAGGCATTAAAAAACCTCATCATATATGGAGAAATTTGAACCTAGTTTTTGGCTGATTCAAGGTTCAATATTCACAGACACTATTAAAGCTATAGGTTTTTTTGATGATCTTGTTTTGGTAGAATTGATCTGTCCATAATCTTCCCTATCTGAGAGACCTGTGACTCTGTGTTACTGATTCAGATCATAAATATAGTTCTCAGGTTGATTTTCCTTATTCTTTACAAAAAAAGAAAGAGAAAATAAGAATCCGTTTGATGTTTCATGCATCTCACCCGAACTAAACATACAGATTATTTTCAAATAATTGGATTATATAAATGTTTGTTTTTTGGAAATATTTGTCCTGTCTTCATTATATAAGTGACTCTTCAGAAGATTTCCAATGTCATATGGCTGTATTCAATAAATTAAACAATTTGCAGGATATGATCTTCTGCTACAAGTAATTTTTGTTCAAAAAAGAACCATAAATTCCACATCTTGAATTAAAAAAAAAATGTATATATTATTTTATGGGTCATATTCTTAAATCTGCTGCTAACTCATTATAATGTTCAGAATTTGAAGGGGACATGGTGCAGGACTAATTATATAAAGTACCTTGTAGCTTGTTTTCAAGATTCAATAAAAATGGGGACCATGGAAACTTCCCTAACCAATATTATTTGCCATATCACATTTTTGGATTTTAAAAAATCATTATTCTCGTGTGCATTTATGTTTATGCATTTTCTGTGTAAATTACCACCTAAGACGTGCGTGTATATAAATTGATAGGAAGCAAAAAAAAAAAAAAAATTCTTGGACAGAAAATTCTATAAATGAAAAATATTGCCTGTAACTGTAAACCATCAAGATTTCAAATATATTTAAGGTCGGACACACGACAAAATTAAGGTATAACTAGCAAGGACTACTGATTTGCCAAGACTTTGCATGGACATCAACACCTTACACCTACAATAGGTATTGGCAGGGAGAGGAAGCAGCTTCACTATTCATAATTTTTCAGGTGCGTAGCTCACGGCTGCATCATCTAAAAGTCAGTATATATTTGTTGGCTATGATACATTGTTGAACCATTACATCGTGTTTACAAATTGGTATTCTAAAAGCCGATAGGTGAATACATGATATGATCTTCTATGAGGCAAGAGCCTCATAAAGAAAACAATTTTAAGGTAATTTCATCAATCTTTATTGCACTTCCATCAGAAAGGGATGCCCCTCTTTGTCTTGGCTTATGATTTCTTTTTTAATTCCTCTAGTTAATTACAAGTTATTAAATCTGGTGCTAAAGAGAGTGGAGATTCGAATCATCCTCAAGGCATAATATTGGAAATGCTCATTGAAAGAGCAATTCAATAAGAGAAGTATTATCAATTTCCTTTTATGCCTAATCGATTCAAGATCTAATTTTTGCAGTTCCATTTATGGTGTAGTCATTTACTGTTATTCACATTCCAACCTGGCTGATTTTATTACTCGAAATGAATTGAGAATTACAACATAATCGTGCAGGCAATCCCCGGCCGTCACCACGGATAATCCCAATAAAGCTAACCTTGTATCAGCTATTGCAGTTTTCAGCAGAATCAAGTAGCTGTTGTGGCAAATTTATCTCAACCGAACATAAATGTAATTCCTACACAGATTTGGATGGTCTCCTGGTATTTCCCATCTTTCCATAGCATATATATTGATGGTCAGGTGTTTACTTTATCAGCCATGTTTCACAGTTTTATCCCGTAAAAGTTACCAATTCTTGTTCCCATGTGTAAGATTATCTGTAGATGAATCATTGGTGTAAATCCTTTTGCCACAGTTGATTTGAGTAAGGACAGATATCTTGGAAGAATAACCTTCATTCATGTATTTGAGTTATTTTATGTTTCTTTTGAGTTATTTATGTATTGTTATCATGTCATATATGTATTCTAATTAAAAGATACATGATTTAGCAAGTGGATTCATGTTATCGAATATTGTACACAGTTCTTTTCCTGTTGTAAGTGTTTCTATATATTGTGTCCAAGATCCAATTGTTTTGAGGGAATAATTGTTATAGTAAATACTATCAATGCAAATATTTGTCATTTACTTATTGCTTTAATTGTTTAAAATAATACATTTATTAGTGACCTATTAATCACAAAGAATTGTGATAGTGAGACATATCGTAGTATTTTATTCTTGAAATTGTCACAGGAAGTATAACAAGTTTTCAAGAAAGAGCTCGAGTTTGTGCTCAGTCCCTTGCCTTATGCAATGACGAGACACAGGTATCATTAGCGTGGATATAGGTTAATTAGCACTTATTGAACTTTTATTTTTTTTAAAAGTAGTTGATATCGCAAACTAAAATATGGGGGCACTTGGAATGAATATGTGGATGCTTGTTATCAAAACAAGTTAATTGGATGATTTGCCGTAGAGATTCTACATGAGTAACTATTTTAGTGTTAATGGACTATCTTTCAATGACATTTGTGAAACTAATCCTTCGACTTGAGATGACCATATAATCTTATGTGTGGATCATCACACTTTGATGCTATTAGATGCGACTCTATCTAAGGGTTATTAGTATGATACTAATTGGGTATAACGTGAACCACATGAAAATTGATGGATGATCAAAAATGAATTTATTACTCTTGGATAGTAAGTGATTATTTCTGCCATTCGCATACTAACTCTTCGGCTGAAATAGAGTTATGATTTGAAAGAGGGTTTTTCAAATATGAACCCATTAAATGGATCACATGAAATTACGCATAACATAATTGGTGAAATGAGATTGAGACATTTCATATCTCGTAACTGATTGAGGTATAATTGATAAAGAAATTTTATTTTACGCTAATCAGACATGAAAGGTCTTGTCATACCACATGACTTATCTCGTCACACGAGTTGTCTTCACACATTACTAAATATCAATCAAAGACATTTAATATGAATTAATTTGTGAATTAATGGTTTTTAATTTGTTCTTATCTTGATTGGATCAAGATAATGGCAATAATCACTACGTTCCACAAATATATGCTTACTTCTATTTTGATACAAATTATAAAAAATTAATTACTATAGTTAAAACAATAAATTTTACTTATATTTTATTTTAATATACCCTTACATTAATTATATGATAATTCATATTTATTGATAACACTGCACATTAAATAGGGACATATTAGAAAATTAAGAAATTAATTATACTTTCAATATTAACGAATAAACAAACTAAACCTATTTTTATGGGACGAATGGAATATTTATTTAATACCGTCAACGGGAAGCATAATGGATCACACACAAAAGAATGAGAATGCTAATTAAATAATATACCTAATTAACTAATGAGATTATTTAATAGTGAGTCTAGTTATTTGGTTGAGCTTATTAGACTTAAGCTGTGATTAACCATGATTCAACTAACAACCTATATATACATATGTTAGGGTTGAGAATCATAAGTTATTTCGCTGGCAAAAAAAATTAGCCTCCCAACCCTAAAGCACTATAGTAGTCTCTCTCTCTCTCTCTCTCTCTCTCTCTCTCTCTCTCTCTCTCTCTCTCTCTCTCTCTCTCTCTCTCTCTCTCTCTCTCTCTCTCTCTCTCTCTCAGTGTGTGTGTTTTGTGGAAGCAAAATTTTTGATCTTCAACTCCATCTGTGTAGATTATTGTTAGAGGCTGAAGGCTTGGATAAATGTGGTTGGTCGTCGATGTCTGAATTAATGCGTGCACAAATTAAAGTTCAGAGATAATTGTGTTTTTCACAGGTAACAATTCTCTTCTCTGATCAGTGAACAATTACGAACAAAGAACTCAGAGAGATCTGATTTAGTTTGTTCAATATCATCAACCCAAAAAAAAATAGCAGCCAATGTTCGGTTTTAACAATCGTGTAAAAGCCCTACCAAAATAGAAAGACTAAAATGCTCATGGAAACAGGGTGCAGTTTTAGCTCACATGGATATAGGTGTGCTTATATACCGAACCACGTTCAATTTCCAGAGTTGCTTATTTTTCTTTAGTTTTGTGGTATATATTCTGTGAACATCCAAATTCAAACTGGGCAAAAGTATTAGCACATGTACTTGCTATATACATGAATCATCTTTGCTAATGTAATAATTGTTGATACATCAATACTTGTTTTGTGGAACATATATAAAAAGCTATATATGCACTCCTAGACATCCTATCAATCTAAAGTATAAGTGTTGTCTTGCACTGTACTTAGTCACTATATTCTACCTTCAATACTATGAAAAGTCTGTATAAGGATATTGTCTAGGAACAAAAGGTATAAAAAGAATCAAACATATATATGGTCAAACTATGTGTCTTTGGGACAAGAGAATCTAATGCAACTCCAACTATCTCCTGAAGTACAGTCTTGCTTTTAGATTTATGAATATCGTACTTGTCCTCTTAGAAGGTTGCAGCGGTACTAACAATACCTTCTGCTCGTGAGGATTGTAAAAGAGATATGCTCTCGTGCCTTTTGGAATACGTGTCAAACAAACGTTCAAACCAGCTTCCATTTTTGTTCTCATTTCCCTTTAGCACGTCTGCTGGACTTGACAAATTATGGATGTGCCATAAACTAGGTTTAAGGCCAATCCTTAAGTCTAATAGAGTCTAAAAATCAGATATAGATGGGACAATGTCTAAAGGAGGCATTGCTATCTCCAATATATAACCCCAAGACAAGAAATGTAATAAGGATGAATAACTGAACATAGCCCAACCATGTCCGAAGGCATAACCACGCTTAGGCTTTGGTAGTGTTTTTTTTTTTTTTTTAAAAAAAAAAAAAAAAAAAAAAAAGGAAAACAACTTTGCATAAACGTCCTTCAGTCATAGCCCCTTAAGGTAATAAGTATTGGGCTATATCATGCAATCTATATATTTAGAACAAAATATATGAACATATATAAATATAAATATACATATACGACTATTTTAATGTTTGAAGAGATCCACCTTCATCTTCGTATTACAGGATAGGCAACAAAGAGGTGAAAGAAATGGCTATGGTTCTCAGATTTTTGAAAATAGGGTTTTTGGATATGAATTTTGGACACTGTCATACTGGAGGGTTATAATCTTCGAGTCTTTAATGTTAGACGGTGATTAAAATTATAGTAAATAAATGATAATGGTTTAAAATTCCATTAATTATTTCCTAATTGATGTTGGTGACTAAAATCATTAGTGAATATTAAATTAATTATTTTTGACTTCTTATTTTATTACGGTTCGATATCTTTTCCCTTTGTGCTTTACTTTTCAAGGTCAATTTAAAAACTCTAAAATTTGGAGATGAAAGAAAAGTATGCAAATTAAGAAGATTTTCTTGTTCCTTTCTTCCTCTTCTTCTAATTTGTGTGCGAGGGTGGCTAATTGAGAGAGAGAGAGAGACACACACACACACACACGATGCTTGGCATGGTGTGGCGTGAGTGGGATGGGGGTGAGTTATAAAGATTTTAGGGTTTAATTAGCCTACTAGTTTAGTTCAACTAAGATTTTAGGGTATAGTCTACGAGTTTAGTTCAACATGGATTTAGTCGGATTTTATAATCATAAATAATATCATAACCTTATCAAACAACGAGAGCAAATAATTAGATAATAATTAAAGGTCTTATTTCGAAGAGATTTAGCTTAATTAATCGTTTTTCTACTTTATCTAGAAGAATGATTTTTGATAGTTAGAAGTTCGTTTAATTTATCCGTGCTTGGTGATTTAATTGTTATTCGATTTTTTTTTATTCCTCATTTTTTCATCGTCAATTTGGATACATAAAATGATTTGGATGCAAATCTTTGATTCTTTAAATTAGATTTGATAAAGACAATACTTAAGTGATATACGTACGTAACAAAAAAGTGTCCATATATGAGATTTTCATAACTTGAATTTTAAGTGTTAAATATTTGAAATGATAATATCTAGAATTGATAGATAACTAGATAATTGAAACGTGAAACAATGATGGCTTTCTGTTAGTTGAATTCTCGTTTCAACTTTGTTGTTTTGTTATTTAAATTCCTTAGTTTTAGTTAGTAAAAAAAAAAAATCTATTTTCATAAACTAGGCCAGACTATGCAAATGATTTTCACGATGTTCGTGAGGGGTTGGCCAAAGCCAGCACGGTTTCAAGTTTTGCCCAGATTGCTTGTTTTATGTGGGTCGTGTGGGGTGAACAAAATAGGAGAAATTGTGTATATGTCACCTGTAGGTGACATGTTCTAAATGAGATCAAAATACTTTTCAAAATTGTTATTAAGTCATACTCTTCAATTATAGTTTATATTAATTCCGAAATTACCCATGTGATCCATATTTAAACTTTAGGACAGCAACGCACGTGACCACCATCTTATTTCGCACCTCCCCTCCACTATTGCACATTGTCGTCGATGTTTCACGACTCGCCATCGATCACCCAAACTTTTTTCACTATTTTTTGTAAGTGATAATAGTGGATTCACAGTTTTTCTATTCTTCTTCTTCTCAATCATGTAAAAAATATAAAATTTTAAACTTTAACAGTATGCTATTGTTATCAAATAATAACGATGATTTTGAAAAGTGTTGGATAGTCCCTAGATTGCAAAATTTTGGAAGCAATTGTTTGTTGAATGTTATTAATTTCTCTACGTAGATTCAGTTTTTATGAATGATTTTTTTCTTCTTTTGTTTTTCTTGAATTAACTTGTGTTTGTTAGAAATATTATTTTTTGATATATAAGAACACAATTGTTTTGTAATCATTTTTTGTCGAATAAAAGAAAATATTTGTTTCACATACATCAATATTTTTATTTATTTTAAGATGGTACTGTCATACATTCATGTGTGTTGTTTGATACTGTATCATAGAAAATAGTATCTTAATAAAACAGTATACAAACAGTATCTTATATATTAAGAACAATATCTCGCAATAAAGTATCACAAATATAATCTAATTAAGAACAATATTTCAGCATCTTAATATAACTGTATTATAGATAAAAGTATATATTAATATTTCAATATCAGAAGTACATTATTATATTAATATAACAAGCATATTATATGTATCTTTGTAAACAAGGATAGTATTAGACGCACTCAAAATAGAAAATTTCAACACAACCAAAGAACAGTATTATAATAAAATTATCTTATAAAACAGTATCACACAAAAATATTTGTATAAATATCATAATAACAGTACCATAGATAATAGTATCGTAGGATTAAAAATAACAATTATAACAATATTTGAAGCATATTATTATTAAATACATGTTGAAGTGAGCACAAATGTTATATTTTAACAGAAATCATAGCACAGTAACTAAATAAAACAATATATTAATAAAACGGTATCATAATAAAAATAATATCGTAATAAAACAGTATCGTAGATAAAAGTATCTTAATATATCAGTATCATGCATGACAGTATCTTAATAAAATATTATCAGATACAGAAACTACAACTCAATAGAAGAACAATATAATAGATTGAAACAATATCAAACATTTTGAATGGAAAGAATATCAATGATCATATACTACTAATAGAGCATTTTGAAACATCATCATTACTTCAATCATAAAATATTTAATTTTGAATGTGTATTTTTTTGGTGAAGTTTATAAGTAGTATTTTTTTTTATGATTTTGAAAGGGTTGATAAAATGTATGGTTAAAAAGTTGATAAAATTTGTGGATCTCATGAAATATGTGGTTGAAAATAAGTTTGAAATAAAAAGAATTAATAAACTTAGCCAAACATACTACAATGTAACAAAAACTAGTTTATATTAAAAGTAAATTAGTTTTCATAAAACAGTATCATTGAAAACAATATCGTAATAAAACAGTATCATATCGTGTTTGAATTAGCGCATTTTGCAATTGTATGGGTATATTAGTTTTTTAGCGATGAAATGTGACTTTAATTGAACTAAGTTTGGACTATATAATTTGAGAGCCTATAAACATATGATCAGTGACCCACCATAAATTTTTCCAACAAAATAAGGTGTTACATGAGGAGATAGAGTGGACAACTGATTCATTAAATATGTTGCTTGTTTATTTCAATTTCAATTTACTGTTTAATTATAAGGGTTGTTATAAACTAATGCAGTGGACGGTTCAAAGATGCTCTAGCAACGCCAAGTGCCTTAATGAATGTGACACATACATGTCACATTTAGAATTATTGTTTGAACACTTTTGATTACTTTGACCCCAAATTGATCACACATTTTTTATGCTAAGAAAAAAAAAACTCATTTGTTTATTTTCTCTAAAATGATCTAGCTCCAAACAAAGTTTATAATCATTGTCCATTTCTCATCTTGCTTGTTTGATAAAGTTTTTGATAGATTATTAGTATGTATTATAGAATGCGTAGATAAAAAATAAATAAAATTGTGTGTCTTATAAAATATATAAATAAAAATAATATTTAACTAATTTATAAATAAATCACTTCCAAACATATGCTTATTCTCTCATTTTCTCCCTTTCTTCAAATACTTTTTCTTATTCAAATTTTAAAGTGCTTTTGTTTTATTTAAAGGTTTGTCCTTAACCTATAATTTATATTATCCTACCATATCACATTTTTTGAAAACTTTATTTACTCATAAATGAAATATGTTGTATGTTAATTGACTTTTACATGTTGATTATACCTAGAAACATATCTTTTTGCGATTTTTTTCTCTGAAGATAATATAAAATAGGATTATGTGTTTTACTTTTAGACTTCATTTTTATTTGCCTTCGAAACATTCTTTTAAATTTTCAATACTTATATGTTGACCAAATTGAACAGTATATACAAAATAAAATAGAGAAAAATGATAAGAAAAATCATATAATAATTAAGAGAGAAGTATATCAAAATAAAATATAGAAAAAAAATAATAAATACTTATGAGGAGAAGTAAAATGAAGTATTGAAAATAAAGAGATTGTTGAAGTACTTAAAAAAATTTACTCTCTAAATTTATATATTCTCTTTAAACGTAAAAGTTGCTCTTTATAAATAAAAAGTCTCTTAGAGATGCTCTAATTCAATTTATATTAATTTTAGATAGGATAATTAGCACATTTCATCCTTATCCTTTTAGGCTATTGTGTAAATCGTCCATGTCGTTTGGATTTTGACATTTGAGTCCTTAAATCAACATTTCTTTGAACTTTTGCCGTTAGCTGATCGCATCCAGTGCAATCTCTCATTTTATGAAGAGCATTTTCATCAAGTTACCAAATATACTGTTCTCGCTAAATCCAATTCCTTCTCCTACAATGGTAATATTATATATATATATATATATATATGTACAAATATATGCAGATTTCATACAAAGCACGTTATTGCACAACAGAACAACAATGCATCGT
Organism: Forsythia viridissima; assembly: GCA_030279155.1. Classification (NCBI taxonomy): domain Eukaryota; kingdom Viridiplantae; phylum Streptophyta; class Magnoliopsida; order Lamiales; family Oleaceae; genus Forsythia; species Forsythia viridissima. Next base: position 39,019,181 of record CM059041.1, on the reverse strand, counting down.
TCTTTGTGTAGATGTGGAACGTGAATAGAGATGAAGACATCTTGGACACAAGCCAATCCTGGTATACGCTTTCTTACGTGCCAACGCCGTTTTGTAATTTCTATCGCACAATTATAATTTTCTATTTTGTGGCTTTTTTATATGGCCTCTGAAATTGAATTTTTTGTGCAACAAAATGGAGCTTGTGGCGTCTTTTCTTGGTGTGACATGCCTATGTGTTTCAGATATGTGGAGATAATACCTAGTTGCTTAGATCCAAGAATAAGTATGAAGAACAAGTGTTGATTCTGCAGAAAAAGAAGATGTTCAATTTTAGAATACGCTGTTTAGGATTTGTTTGTGGGTTGGTTGTATTGTGGATTATGAAAGCCGCATCTTGAGTGTAGACACATGGTGTTTTGGGTTTTGTTTGTGGGTTGGTTGTATGAAGTGATTGTAATCTGTATGTTTAATGTGGTAATGAAGTTGGTGTTATCTGGAAAAGTAATTAGTGGATTGAAGAAGAAGACCCAACATCTGGGATGTAATAGTTTGTTTGTGCAAAACATCCCTATGATATAAACCTTTTGCGTAAATCGTCCATGAAGTTTGGTGTTTATTGTGTATATTACCTCTATCCTTTTTTATGAATTGTGAAAAACGTCTCTAACCTATTATAATTTTGTGCAAATTGACCTCAAAGATTTACCATGAACACAACTAATCTATCTTTCAATCTAGCATTTCATCAGCTACTTACCAACAAATTAAACATCATTTAAACACCAACTAAACGACAAAGAAACACATCATTCATACGTCAAAACACAGTTAACCAAACATTATACAATACTTACATTACATAACTGGTCAAAAATATCTAAACAATCTTTTCAAAAGACAAGAAATGCTTGTCATCACAGATTAGTAGCAGGTGGTGGAGCCCCTTTGCAAGACATCTTGTTGTGGTCCCCTTAACCACACTTCTTGCACCTCATTGTTAGCCCTTTTTTACTTAAGTTTCCACTGGTTGAAGGTGTTGCATTTGCAGCTGATGATGGTGTAGCATTGGTTGAGTTTTTATGCTCTCCCGCCTCTTTTCTTCTACTCTTCTTCAGTCTTCCAGCTTTTTGGTATAATATGGTGGAATAAGTGGGTTGAGACCCATATTTGGCCAGACTTGTGGACCTGTTATAAGAGAAATAGTTGGTATGTATGTCTGGAGATAGGCGTCTTATTTGTAATTATCATCAACGTGATCCATCACATTCATGCCACGAGAATCCAGTGAAGCTATCACATGACAGTAAGGGAGTCTAGTCAATTGCCAAGCCCTACATGTGCATGTCTTTGCACTAATGTCAACATCATGGAAGATGTTGAGTGCATTGCGCCGTACTTGGAACTTTAAATGACCGCCCACAATAATCAGCATACTCCGATCTTGCCAATTTTCCATTCTATTTCAAAATGTTTTGTGTTCTTGGGCCTACATCAGTATTCCACTTCTCACATGCTTTCCTCCGAGCCACAATTCTTTTCATTAAGTACATTTTAATTACCTCAAGTATTGTTAGCATGGGCTTCTCTCTTGTTTTTATACACCATTGGGCAGGTGTGCTCTCATCTAAATGTCTTGACAATAAAACTTGACTTCTTATTCTCCTTCTTTGCATACAGTACCTATTGCAAGAGTTAGGGCATACTGCCCTTAATCTATCGTTGTCATCCTTCTTGTACTTGATCCCTCTATTGTTTGTGACAGAATATGTAGTGATTGCAGCCTTTAGAATATTATTTGACACGAACATAAGCCCTATCAAACCAACAAAAAATACAGTTATAAGTAGTACAATTAGAAACGTAGCACACTGTGGCATAGTCGTGTATGCTTACCAGTTCTGAATATTGCCTCCTATATGTCAGTCATTGGATTGAAAGCATCCACTATACTTGTCTTCTTTGAACTTGTTTCCTTTTCAACTTCGCTGTTCAAACTCCTTAACTCATCAGAGTCCCATAGACTATGTCATCTGCTCTAACCTCTTGACCTTCTATTTTGCCAAACCCAAAATCATAATTCACCTTCATCAGTTAGAAGATCATTATACACAAGGGACTTCTCCAACTGGCTCCATATCTCTTCTTGATGGAACAAATCTTCATCAGTATTATCATTATCCACCTCCATCTCAGTATTACACTGCATTGTAGGAACATAACATCCAACATTGTTGTCACTTTCTAAACAAATCCCTTCATTGTTCACTCATTAATCATGTTCATAGAAAGCCTCCATCGCCAATGATAGGGATGAGTGTGGAGAAACATCGTATATCTGCACAACCCTCTGACAATTTCTATCCCTCAATATCTCCTTCACATCTGTTTCAGACTTCAATTTGACCAACCCCTTACCCAAACTCATTCATCACTTCTTATAATAGAACTCCATATTCCCTCCTGACCCCACATGCATCGCAAAATTTTGCCAACATGCCTCTAGTAAGTCGACGACCATGACATATTCGTGTCCATACACTACATTGTTCGACTTATCGAATAATTTACTCTATGGTGCACTTTAAGAATAAAAAAGTCATTTTTTCCACCTGCATGAACATGAAAATGCCAATCAAACATTCAAATACAATAAGCTTTCTAAAATAGAGGTAATCTAAAGTGCAACAACGAGGAGATTGCAGTAGCCACATCAATCATACTTACCGTATTGTGGTGCCTCCTCGCCATAATGTCTGAATCTTGGTATTGACACCATCTTCACCAGATGATTTTATTGGTTGTATGAAAAAAAACAAAAACAAAACATTCGTCAACCATAGAAGACTATTCGTCTTCTTCCCCATGTAGCAACCACAAAGAGCCACGAATAATGAACAATATTCGAGAACATTGACTTACCTAGTTTCTTATAAATAGAATTTTGAGAGCGTAAAGGTGCAACGCCAGTTGTTCACCGACATCCAGAGGTAAGAAATTTGGGAATTTGATTTTGTAATTCTAGGGGTTCTTTCCACTGAAACCGTTCTTTATTTTGTCTTTAATAAATAAGCCCTCCACATTATATTTGGTGATTTGACAAACATGCCCTTCATAAAATGATAGATTGCACTGGACGAGATCAGTTAACGGCAAAAGTTCAGAGAAATAGACGGTAAGTACCTTTTCCACAAAGAAATGTTGATTTAAGGATCCAAATACCAAAATCCAAACGATATGGACAATTTGCGCAATAGCCTAAAAGAATAGAGACAAATTATGCTAATTACCCATTTTAGATAGCACGTGTTTAGTTATTTGAAAAAAACTGTTAAATTATGTTTTTTAGGACTTAAATATTATTCATATGATTTTTATTTCGATCCAAGATTATATATGTTGTCTTATATATGAATCTACATTTTTATTGAATGATATTATAATTTTTGTATTATATATGAATTTATGAACCCAATGTACTAAATTGAATTTAAAACGATGAACTATGTATTATAAAAAAGAAAGAAAGAGTAAACTCATTTTATGCTCATGATAAAATCCTATACTAATTAATGTGCCTATATGTGTTCTGTTTCACATTACAAGTATTATATTTAATTTAATGTACTGATTTTAAGTTAAAAATTCTATTTGTGTAATAAAGTCAAGATTATAGATAGAATATAATTAACAGTTTTATATCTTTTACACGTAATTAGTAAAATTTGTAAAAATTAATTTTATTATAATGATGTATAATTATGAAGGTAATAAAATAAATAAAGAAAAAGTCTTGTTCTAAATTTTTACCACTATGACGTGATTGATATTTAGAGCATCTATAATACATTCTATATCTATTTAGGTAGTATACAAATTGAAAGACTTTAGGTTACGTAGCATTCATATATAATAAATAGACATTCAAGTCCATATCTACAATAATGATGTTCATGTATCTTTTATTTTCTAAAAATAAGAACAAAACAACATCTAAATATGGATATAAATATAAATCGAGAAATGAAGTATAAATTTTGATAAGTCAACATGTCTAACAGAGTTTTTGAATCTATGAGGAGCTATAAACAATGTCTATTTTTTTCTTTTACCATATCACATTGACAGAATTCTCGTCAGATTATATTGGAGATAAATTTGTTTGAACATCGTCTATTTTTTTATGTGGCATATTTTATTATTATTGGAGTATGTGTTTCATATCAAGTAGAACATATATATAATGAAAAATAGGCTCATGTCAGAGTAGAGCAGAATGAAGGCATTAGCATTTGGAGCTTGTAATTTACTGTTAGTTTGCCAAGGACGCTTAATAGGTTGGGGGGTTCAGGGGCATCACCCCCTCGGTATGATACAGGGGTATTTTTGAGATTTTCTTAATACCCTAAACAGACTAGCTAGGATATCTATTCTAAACATACTAGGTTTAGTATATCTATATATATGCGTTGTAACTCTAGTTTTTCATAAATTTCAATACAACCGCTTTGCTCGCGTAGAATAGACTTTCTGTCGAACTACGTAATTCTGTGTGTTTCTCTTTCTTACTTTTATTCCTTGTAATCGATGAATTATATTGTTGTACTCAACACAACATTTAACAATTCTCGTAAGCATTGGAGATGATATTAGTGCTTGTTGTCTATTTTAACAGCCCATGTAGTGCATATTCAACCATAACATACTAAGGAAATTTATGTAACTTCATTTTAATGATCTTGGTATATTTGAGTCGTGAGTAACTAAGGTATCACCCCACTTGCAACAAATCGGATACTCGCTGAGGATTATAGGTAAATAAACCTCCCTTTGTATTCATTCACATGTTACAATGTTAAATATATAAACGTGTTACATAAATTGATGTTATGGGAAAATAATATTCTATTATTGCTTTATATATCATTAATGTTTCTTGTTAAATATTCATGAAACTATGTTTTATGTCAATATACCCATAAGCATGCACAAAGTAAAGTTTCAAGAGATAAAAAGTTTGCAAATGATAATGATGTAAAGAATATTTTCTTCAAAAAAGATATATGCATTCCAATTTTATAAACAAATGGTGTATGTCTATGTCATCAAAAGGGTCGAGTGGAAAATGGGGTGTGGTGGAACTATCACACCCGACAAAGGTAATGTTTAATGTTAACCGCATTGTTTAAAATGACAATAAATGGCCCTTCGGGGTGTATTGGTACGTGTGGCGCCATCGTTTAGTCACACTTATGTTTTTTCATTCATGAGTGGTACTTCTTCAAATCAGCTAATTGAACGAGATCCATGAACAATGGCATATGTACGTGAACATCAATTGCACGGTGTTGCGACAAGTAACAAAAGTGTGAGTTCAATATCGATCCCACGAAGTCTGTCCTATTAAATATTGATCTAAATTAATCATAAATAATTATTTGAACCAATTAACAACTCAAATTGCTTGGTGGTTTTAAATATAACCTACCGAAAGTAAAATTTGGTTGAAATGAATGGAAGTGAGATGTTAGGACTCATAATTTCACTATAGTTATCTGATTTAATTTTACGTACTGAGATATGAGACGATCGAATTTACCTAAAATATTTGACAATCTTTTTCAAGTATAATCAAACATATTTAAAAATTACGAATTTACTAAATCACGACAAATCCAAATGTATTCAATATCAAAAAATTCACACATTATCTTACAAATTATAAGAGTATATCTCTATCTTCTACCCAAACTTCCGTTTTTTATCGTTAGTGCTATTGATATTTTACTTTCGGTTTCAACATGAATTCACTAACTACTAATAAGCCGGCCGAATTTATGGAAACAATCAAAGTAAAAAAAAAAAAAGAAAAAAAAATTAACACAAAATCATAATTGGAGTCAAAACTCAAAAATTGAAATTAAACAATCAAATTAGTTACATGTTCGTCCTAACTATGGAATATAGCTAACCATGGTAATTGAATACAAACACGTAGTTAAGACCAATATCACCAATTATAGGAATGAAAGCTGAAATCGAAGAATAAAGAAAGAATATTCAAATTCGACTTCGAATCTTTAATTCATCTTCTTCTTTTTCTCATTGTCTTCAAACCCTAGATTAGAAAAAATGGTAGTGTTTGTATATGTTTTGATGTATTTTCCAATTCTCTCTTTAATGTCCATGACTTTTCATATATAGGTAAGGGTTCAAAGTCCTGAAATTCGTGCAAAATATGTCCTAGTGCCCTTGAAAATTTTAACTTCTGAATTGGAATTGGACTTAGAAAATAGGTACGTTGCAGCTGCAATATACAATCAGTGTTAAACCACTTTTCTTCGACACTTTTCACGGCTGCGAGTACTCTCCTCTGCTTTACATTTTATGGCAGTCCGAAGTAAAACATGCATAACATTTGATAGAAATTTCTGAATTACGATCCATAAAGTGCGTTTAACTCTGAATTCGATATTCTTTTAAATGATATATTATATTCCAGGTAGAAATATCTGCTTCTTCTCATGGTGCTCTAAAATAATCATTTCTTTTGGTTTTTTACGTCTTTTTTTGCTAATTTCTTTGCCATTGTATTACCTAAGCTCGGGGTAGTTGCTAGCTAATGTATGAAAACATGGTAAAAATCATTAGGTACTAGAGTAATTTACTAGAAATTGTATAATTAATGGTCACTTGGTAAATGTATAAAATAAATTTATTAGCCCACTGTGTTTGATTAGCTAGGCAATATGTTGGGTTTTAATTATTCGACCCAATTATTTATTTTAATTAAATGAGTCCAGCTCATGAGAATTAAATTGTTTTGAGTTCAAGTGAAATTCTAATTAAAAATTTAAAGACTGAGCTTGCAATTTATGATAAAGAATTCTAAATTGATTGAAATTGGTTTTCTTGGACTACAGCTTTTCAGAGTTGAATATATATAGAAATACACACACGTACAGAGATTACAGATATTGCACATGCAGCAGCTATTTCTTGGTTTCTTGATAATAGAACAACATTCAGCAACAGTAAAATAACTCACACGCAAAGAAATTATAGGAGGAAAAATAACGATTGTTTGGCAAAGAAAATTAGGGCACAAATTTTTGGACTTTCTTTTTCAACTCTTGTATTCCACCATTGATTGTTTGGTGAGGTATTTCTCTCTTTTTATTGGTTTTATATTTTTGGGATTCCATCTATTGTATTATATGATGGTTATTGTAGTTAGCTAATAAAGTGTTGTTGATTTAGTGTGTTGGATTACCTCTTGATTTATGGCATAAATCTGGAGAAGAAACATTGTAATATTCATTTGGCTGATAGTGAATTATTGTCGGTTTGCCCCATCGATTTTTTCTTTATCTTAGAGGATTTTACGACGTTAAAAAATAATTCTGGTGTTGTTTAGCTTTATTTATTATTTTGGTATTTATATTGCTTGGGTTGAGTTGATAACATTCATTTTAATTGCACGGTAAAAAGAGAAAAATATATTGTTACATTTGTACATCACCTAGTTTTTTCCCTAACAGTGGTATCAGAGACATGTTGGGTTGTGTGGATTAAAATGGAGGAACCGGTTGGTAGTGCTATGATTAGAATGACTAATTATAATTGGGTAACTTGGAAGCCGAGAATGGAGGATATCCTTTATTGTAAAGATTTGCATGAACCTATTGAGGGTGATAAGGCTAAACCAGTTGACATGACAGAAAAGCAATGGTATACTCACAATAGAAAAGCTATTGGGACTATCAGACAATAGGTAGATAATAGTGTATTCATCATGTGGCACAAGAGACTAATGCTAATAAATTGTGGTCAAAATTAGAGTCTATGTTTGAGAAGAAAATTGCATCTAAGAAGTCCTTTTTAATTAGAGACTTAGTCAACATGAAATATAATGAAGGCATGAGTGTGATAGAGCATCTGAACAATTTTCAGAATATCATAAATTAGTTAGATACTATGGATATGATTCTTGAAGAAGAATTGCAGGCTTTGTTGATTTTAAGTTCTTTGCCAGATAGTTGGGAGACATTTGTTGTGACTGTCAGTAACTCTGCTGCTGATGGTGTTTTGACTATGGACTCTGTAAAAGACAGTATGCAGAATGAGGAAACAAGAAGAAAATCTGCAGGTATACATACGAATTCAGATCATGCACAGACTCTTGTTATAGAGGATAGATTAATGAACAAGAATAGATGGCAAAGAGGTTACAGCAAGTCAAGAGGCAGATCAAAATCAAAAGACAAAAATGTTGTTTGTTACCGTTTTGGCAAAGAGGGTCATATTAAAAGAAATTGTCGAGTTTGGTTGTGAGAGCAAAAGGAATGTAGCAATCAGAAGAAAGAAGATGACAAGAATACTACAGCTGTTGTATCTGATGGTGATGATATACTCTCTTGTGGAGAGTAGGAGTGTTTACACATAGGTAATCCTAATATTGAATGGATTGTTGATAGCGGTGCTTTTTACCATTTATCTTCAAACATAAATTTGTTTGTTAATTATACAGTGGATGGTTTTGGTATCATGAAGATGGAAAATACTAGTCAATCTAAGATTGTAGGAATTGGCAACATTCAATTGCAAACAGATGTCGGCTGCACTTTGATGTTGAAAGATGTGAGGCACATTCCTGATATGCGCCTTAATCTAATTTCAGTTAATGCTCTTGATCGGCAGGGTATTCACAACAGCTTCGATGATTTGAAATGAAAATTGTCAAAAGGCTCTTTGGTTTTTACTAGAGGAAAAGCTTGTTGCACGCTATACAATACTTATGGAAAAGCTTATAAAAATGGGTTGAATGCAGTTGAAGATTCTTTTCTCTAGCTTTGGCACAAGAGGCTTGGCCATATGGTATGTCTCTAAACCGATGTGATCATTGTTTATATGGTAAACAACATAGAGTTTCTTTTAGTGGCTCTTTTAGAAGAAAATAAGATATTTTAGAACTACTGCATTCTGATGTGTGCTGTCCTGGTGATGTGGTTTCTTTGGGTGGAAACAAATATTTTGTTACCTTTGTTGACGATGCTTCTAGGAAACATGGGTATATCTTCTGAAATCTAAGGACCAAGTATTTTAGTGTTTTCAGCAGTTTCATACTATGGTAGAAAGAGAAACAGGGAAGCCTTTGAATGGCCTTAGAACGGATAATGGTGGATAATACACTTCACATGAGTTCAAGGAGTATTGCTTAAAATTTTGGATTCAACATGAGTTCACAGAATCTAGTATTCCTCAACATAATGGTGTGGCAGAAAGAATTAACCGTACCATTCTTGATAGAGTCAGATGCATGTTGAAGACAGCCAATCTACCTAAAATTTTTTAGTGTGAAGCAGTTTAGACTGCTTGTTACTTGATCAATAGATCTTCTTCTATTCCTTTAGATTTTGATATTTCAGAAAGAGTGTGGAGTGGCAAAGATATATCCTACTCTCCTTTGAAGGTGTTTGGGTGCAAAGCATTTGTGCACGTGCCTAAGGAACATAGGTCAAAGCTTGATAATAGAGGTACTCCTTGTATTTTTCTTGGCTATGGCGATGAACAGTTTGTCTACAAATTTTGGGATCCAGAGAAAAAGAAGACTGTGAGAAGTAGAGATGTGATTTTTCATGAAGACCAGACAATTGATGACTTTAATAAAGTTGAGCAGCCTAAGAGAGTGACTGCAGTTGTTCCTGATCTCATGTCTCCAACACCACATCCTATTGTTGGAGATAATATAGTTCATACTAATGATGATGTTGATGACATTGTTCATGGTCATACGCCTATTGATGAGATTGCTAATAAGGGGGGGCATATTCTAGATGAAGAATCACATGTTATGAGGTCTACTAGAGAGCACATACCATCTTCTAGGTATCATACTTCTGACTACATTTTGCTTACTATTGATGGAGAGCCAGAAAGTCTTTTAGAGGCACAGATTCACAGTGATAAAGTTTTTTGGATGAAAGCAATGACACAAGAGATGAATTCTTTGTAAAAGAATGATACATATGAGTTAGTGAATCTTCCTAAGGGTAGAAAACATTGAGAAACAAATGGGTATACAAAATCAAAGGAGACGACAATAGTGATATGATGAAGTACAAGGCTCGATTGGTTGTTAAAGGCTTTGGGCAAAAATATGGTGTTGATTTTGATGAGATCTTTTCTCCTGTTGTGAAAATAATATCTATCAGAGTTCACTACAAGAAAAATGAGAATTAACAACTAATTTTTTAACGACCAAATAAGTATGGTCGTTAAAAATGTTTATCAATGACCAAAATAAATGTTTAGTTGTAAATAGTGTATCATAAACAATTGTATATTGAGTTAGTTGGAGATAAACTTTAACAACCACATCATTAGTTGTAAATTTTTTATATTCTACGACCAATGTAAAGCTAGTCGTTGTATGTGTGGCGCCAAAATTTTGAAATCCGCCAAAACAATCAACGACTACAACAATATATTTGACGACCAAAACATTGGTTGTGGTTGGACTAATATAACGACAACATTAATTTAGTCGTTGAAAGTGATAAAACATTACAACCAATATATTTGGTCGTTAAAAAGAATATTTACCAACCATATTAAATGGTCGTTAACAAATACTATTCACGACCAATAAAATTGGTTATTAAAAATCGTTTTCAACAACTAAATGATATATTTGGTCGTTGAAAATAGATAGTATACAATCAAATTTTGAGATAGTCAGAAATATGTTTTAACGACTAAAGAATTAGTTGTTAATCCTATATTTCCTCTGACCATATTAAGATTGGACGTTGCGAGTTGACGCCAAATCAAGAAATTTTGCTAAAATATCTGTTGATATTCAACGACAATGTAATCAATTGTTAAAAACACAAATAATATAGTAAATATTCAACGAAGCAGTTTAATGGATTCTTATGTGTTCGTATTTGTCATAGATATATAGTCGGGTAATGCATATGAATGAGTTTGAATCTATTCGAGAGAGACTATTGAAAAATTTAGGGGTATTGATCATCATAACTGATGTATGATGTCAAATTCAATAATACAAATAAAAGAATCAATTAATACAAGTGAATTTGGGATCCTAGTATTTTTCTTTCTCATATTTAAAGTAATATAGCATCAACTTGAAATCATTTATTTTTAAAAATTATCATTAGTTAGTTTTTTTTATGTTAATACGTTAAGTAGTTCTTAGGCACACAAACATCAAAAATTAAATCGTTTCGGTTAAAGTTAATTTAATTGTGTTGATTAGCTATCTAAATCCTCATGGGTATAACATTTGAACTCAAATCCATTATATTATTTGTGTAATCGGTACACTTGCATAATAAAACTGCAACATTACTCTATATTAAGTATTTCATATATACTAATCAAATTAATAGTCTTGACTATGAGTGGACAAAAGTTATCAGAATTGGCCGATTTGGTCTACTAAAATTCTAATTGGTTATGAGTATTAAAATCGAGAATCAACCAATTCCATTATAGTTATGTGTTCTAATACCTAGAGCCAAAAACTCGATTTAGTCAATATAAAAAACACAAAATACTATTTATATACTTCATAACAATAGACAATTAGAATATCATGCTAGACAAAAGTGATCGAAACCTGCCAGTTATGGTCCGATTCTACTTAAGTTTAATTGGTTCTAGGTATTAAAATCGAGAACTGGTCAATTTTAGTCCGGTCCGATTGTAATACTTAGAATAAAAAATCTTATTTAATTCGAAATTTTTATTTTATATTATAAATTACTCACCAACCATTTGACAACTTAACTAATTTAAGTATACTATTTCACTCAAATTTAATTATCTTCGTCTTATTTTCAAATCACACCGATGTTTTAGGTTAAATTAGTTTATTTTTTTAATAAATCAACTATTATTTTTTAATTTAATTATTACATTATTTACACTTAAAAAAGTTGTGAAATTCATTTCCCTCTCATTTTCTCTCCCCACCCGCGCCTAAAATTCCCAATTATTTCAATTTTCCTCATTTCTCATTATTTCACTCACAGTCATTCCGATTTTCATGGGATTTCTCAAGTAATTTTGCTACCATATTTTCTATCATCTCTCTCAACTATTCTTCAAGGTCGGTCATTGCTGTGAAAGGTTAGTCTAATTTTTTTTTTTTAATAACTATACCCATTTTTGGGTGGGGTTTTTATTATAGTTTTGGGTGGGGTTTTTATTACAGTTTTGGGTGGGGTTATTTGAAGGCGGTGGAGTGGTGGTGTCTTGTACGATAGAAGGGTGGGGTGGGGTTTTTATTACAGTTTTGAGTGGGGCTGTTTGAAGGCGGTGGAGTGGTGGTGTCTTGTACGATAGAGGGGTGGGGTGGGGTGGGGTGGGGTGGGGCTGTAAATGTTTTTGTTTATTTGCGTGTTTGGAAGACTTGAGAATTTTTGGGGGCTTAAATCAATCATGTTTCTTGTCCTTCCTCGGATTTTTGTTCATATTCAATTATTTTGGGCTTTTGTTTATATTCAATAGTTGCACAGATTCATTATTTGTTTTGCTTAATTTACATACACAGGTGGCTTTATATGCTGCAACTTGTGAACATTCATATGTAATTGTTGATAATGATATCTTTCTTATTAATTAGCCAAAGGCCAAGAACATTTTTGTTGAGAACATTGCTTAAGCATATCACAATAATAGCTCCCTGTTTAATAGCATAAAAATTGTTCTCAAATTGATTTTTGTTTCAATTTTTTAGTCAAAAATTGCATTCATGCTTATTAATATATATTATGTGAATGGATGTGCCATTGAAATTGGTATGTGGTTGTTGGTTCTTTTCTTTCAGAATTTAGGATAAAGAATATATCTTATTTCTAAATAGAGGCACAAAATTCGTGCCTCTCTGGAAAGGAGCAGTAGGTGTTGCTATCTCTGGACAATAATTTCATGTGTCTCTCTTCATAATTAATCTTATTACTTTACCGCACCGAACTTGCATGTAGTGGCATTAGTTTTAGCCTAAGTTTTAGCCTAATTTCAAAAGCTTTAGAAACTTTGATCAATCTTTGATACGAGTGTCTGTCAAAATTAAGTACTTGCCCAAGGACATGATAGACTGTTTCCATGATTTTATCTTTTTCTAGAACATATTGTTTGAGTTGATTGGTTTATTGATTTACTTCAGTATATATCTAATTTGGTATTAGTTTCCTTTTGATCGTTATCTTGTTTATATGTCTTCTCATTTCAGATAGATCATTTTAGTTTGTTGAATATTGTCACAGATTTAGTCAGCCTCTATCTGAGTTGCAAACTCCGGAGGAAGCTGCTGCAGCAGCTTCTGAGCTTTTGCAAATTCAGAAGCTGATGGTCTAAAAAGTGAAGGAGAAAATCCTGCAAATGCTGCAAAACAGACTTCTAGGCCTTTAAGTGCAAGCTTAAAAGATGCCGAGGAGTTGGAAAAGTATATCGCCATTAGAGAAGAATTATATAAGAAAGCTAAAGAGTTCGATTCTAATATCATTGGCTTTGAAATAGCTATCAAAAGGCCTTATTTTCATGTGCGCCCCTTCAATGTTGTAGAGCTTGAAAATTGGCATAACTATCTTGATTTTATTGAAGGTGGAGACGACTTCAATAAGGTATTTTAGTTTGTTTATTCCAGACACATTCAAGTTTATCTAGGTTTGTAGCTTTAGTTTTGCTTGTTATACATTGACTTACAATTAAGTAATATCTACCGCATCACATGCTTTATTGGCTAAACCGTTGGATGAAGCATCTTTTAAAACGAGATATTGAACTTGGACTAAAGCAGGGACCTTGCTTTCTATAAGGCTAAGTACCTTTTTTTTTTCTCCCTATTAATTTTGTTCTTTGTTCACGAGGAAATTTCTCAACCAGTTGGCAACTAGTGTGGGGAAATTAAAATTTATATATATTCATCTATAATCTAAAGTTATCACAAGTTTAAAGATCTCTGTATTTTGTAAAGATAGCTTGAGTTTCACACTTTTTGGATTATATTGGTCTCCATTTTGCCGATTCAAATTGGTAAACCAGCAACTAGATAATCCATCAGTGTTGGTTGAAACCACTTGCAGGTCAATGTAAGGTTCTTCAGTATGTTTTTGAATCTTGAGGTATTGATGGAGCAAAGCATGAGAAGAGGATCATATTTTCTAACTGTTCTTTTTATTTTCTTTCTTGTTTGGACTGTGCAGAATATCAGTAACATTTGTAGACAAGGATGGAGAAGAGAAGCATATCAAGGTCCCTGTTTGGCATATCAAGTCATAAATAATATTACACTATTATATTTAATGAACTTCATGATGAACTTCATACATCGATTCTATTTTTTTAAACAGGGGGATTTGCTTACAAAAAGAGCTATCAAGTCAAATCAAATTTTTCTATGAAGTAGAGTGGACAACTAAAGAAGCCGAGTCCTATTTTGTAAGTAGTTTTATTTTTTGCAATAGTTTAATATATATTTCAAAATTCTAATCTTTTATTTATAATTTACATGGATCCACAGAATCAAATGTTCGACCTTTTACGAGAACAGAATTCTCAACAAGACTTGAATGAACAACTTATGCTTTTGAAAGAAATTGAAATATGTGAGCAAGTTTTGGGCAAGAGATTTATCTAAGTTGATCAACAGAAAAACCAAGAAGACGATATTGGAAAATTGTGGTAGTTGTGTAGAGAATGCTGCTTCATGGAATGAGGTTCAAATCTTCGTTCTCAGTTGAAATATGTGCAATTATTCTTAAGTCACATTCTTGAAGAGTTTCTTCAGCGACCTATTCAACTTGATGCGTCTCCACTTAATGGTTCAAATGGTGATAATTAATGTTTTCTTGATTTTATTTTTGGTGACGGTGGTAATAGCAATATATTTTTCTTCGATCGAGACAATAGTCTCTAACTCTACATTTTTTTTATGTTGAGAACATCAATGGCTGAACTTGGTGTAATCTTTTGTTTAAGTCATGACATTTGATATTTACATATAGTTGTAATTGATGTTGGGATATTTTAATTGATTGAAGGTTCATGAAAATTTTAGTTCTTTAGTTCTTGTTAATGTTATTTACAATTGCTTTCCTTTACTTTTAATTATTTTTGGTTGTAGATAATATTTGTTTGTAGTATGATGTGAATGTGTAAAAGTTATGGAGCCATGAATATTATTGTTGACAACTATATTTTTCGTTATTTTAATATTTCGGTTGTTATATAAACTTTTTACAACAATTTCTTTTGTTATTAACAAGGAAGGCAACTAAATATTAGTTGCTTTAATGATATTTTATTGACAAAAATAATTAATACAATGACAAGTCAAGTAGTTGTTGAAATAAAATTTGGTTGTTAATATTAAACATTAACGACTATTTATTTTGTTGTTGAAATGAAAGGCAACTAAAATTTGGTTGTTTCATTGTATTTTAACGACAAAAATAATTAATACAACGACAAATCGACTAGTTGTTGAAATAAAAAATGGTTGTCAATATTAAGAATTAATGACAATTTATTTCGTTGTTGAAATGAAAGGCAACAAAAATTTGGTTGCTTTCATTGTATTTTAACGACAAAAATAGTTGATACAACAACTAAATAAGTAGTTGTTGAAAAAATAATCGGTTGTCAATACAAACTTTTTACGACCAGTTATTTAGTTGTTGAAATAATACATTTAACGAC
Source organism: Forsythia viridissima (assembly GCA_030279155.1). Classification (NCBI taxonomy): domain Eukaryota; kingdom Viridiplantae; phylum Streptophyta; class Magnoliopsida; order Lamiales; family Oleaceae; genus Forsythia; species Forsythia viridissima. The sequence continues at coordinate 39,003,470 of CM059041.1, read as the reverse complement.
CAAACGATTGTTAGTCGTTGAATACATTCGCCAACACCTCTTTGCCAACCAACGAACGACCAATTGATTTTGGTCGTTAAATGTAATCAACAACTAAAAATATATAATCTACGACTATTTGTACGGTGGTTGAATGTGATATTTCTTGTAGTGGTTGTTTTGGGTTTAGTAGCTAGTCAAGATTTGAAAATGGAACAACTTGATGTGAAGACTGCCTTCCTACATGGTGACTTAGAGGAAGAAATTTATATGTTGCAACCGGAAGGTTTTGAACAAAAGAAGAAAGAACACCTTGTGTGCAAATTGAAGAAGAGTTTGTACGGAGTCAAGCAAGCACCAAGACAGTGGTACAAAAAGTTTGATTCTTTTATGGCGAGTCAGGAGTACACGAGGACGACTTCAGATTCTTGTGTACATCAGATCTTTTCCAGGTGACAAGTTCATTATTTTATTGCTTTATGTCGATGACATGCTTATAGTTGACCAGGATGCAGGGTTGATTAAAAAATTGAAAGAAGCTTTGCATAAGTCATTTGATATGAAGGATTTGGGGATAGCTAAACAAATCTTGGGCATGGAGATAGTTCGAGACAGAAAGTCTAAGAAGTTGTGGCTATCACAAGAAAAATATATTGAGCGGGTACTTGAAAGGTTCAATATGAAATGAGCTAAATCAATTAGCTCACCTTTTGGTGGTCATCTCAAACTCACCAAAAAGATCATGTCCTTTGACAAGTGAAGAAAGGAAAAAAATAGAAGTAGTTCATTACTCTTCAGCAGTTGGTAGTTTGATGTATGCCATAGTAGACCAGATATTGCACATGCAATTGGTGTGGTAATCAGGTTTTTGTCTAATCCTGGCAAATATTATTAGGAAGTAGTAAAATGGATCATGCGGTAACTTAGAAGGGGACTTCTACTTTGTGTTTGGGTTTTGGGAGAGCTCAGCCAGTTTTGACAGGATATACAGATATGGTCGGAGATCTTGATAGCAGAAAATCTACATCTGGGTACTTGTTTACTTTTGTAGGGAGAGCCGTTTGTTGACAGTCAAAATTGTAAAAATGTGTAGCTTTATCCACTACTTAGGCTGAGTACATAGCAGTGACTGAAGCAGGAAAATTGATTATATGGATGAAAAGATTTCTTGAGGAGCTCAATGTGAAGCAAAGTGAGTACATCATTCATTGTGACAATCAGAGTGCTTTTGAGTTGAGCAAGAATTCCACATACCATTCTCGCACCAAACACATTGATGTGAGGTATCATTGGATCTGTGGAGCACTTGAAGAAAAATATTTACAGTTGGAAAAGATTAACACTGATGAAAATATTGCCGATATGTTGACCAAGGTTGTTACCAAGTAGAAGCTTATGTTTTGTACCGAACATGAAGGGGATGAACTCCAAGTGATTGACTGGAGTTTTATGGTGTACCTCCCTTATGGACTGGAGGGGGAGATTGTTGGGTTTTAATTATTCGACCCAATTGTTTATTTTAATTAAATGGGTCCAGCACATGAGAATTAAATTATTTTGGATTCAAGTAAAATTCTAATTAAAAACCTAAGGATTGAACTTGCAATTTATGATAAAGAATTCTAAATTGATTGAAATTGGTTTTCTTGGACTACAGCTTTTCAGAGTTGAATATATATAGAAATACACACACGTACAGAGATTACAGATATTGCACATACAGCGACTGTTTCTTGGTTTCTTGATAACAGAAGAACATTCAGCAATAGTAACGCAGAGAAATTATAAGAGGAAGAATAACAATTGTTTGACAAAGAAAATTTGGACACAAATTTTTGGACTTTCGTCTTCAACTCTTGTACTCCACCATTGATTGTTTGGTGATGCATTTCTCTTTTTTTATTGGCTTCATATTTTTGGGGTTCCATATATTGTGTTAGATGATAGTTATTGTAGTTAGCCAATAAGGTATTGTTGATTTGATGTGTTGGATTACCTCTTGATTTAGGGCATAAATCTAGAGAAGAAACATTGTAATATTCATTTGGTTGATAGTGAATTATTGTCGATTTACTTCGTCGATTTTTCTTTTATCTTAAAGAGTTTTACGATGTTAAAGAATAATTCTAGTGTTATTTAGCTTTATTTATTATTCTGGTATTTATATTGCTTGGGTTGTTGATTGCATGGTAAAAAAGAAAAAATACATTGTTACATTTGTACATCACATAGTTTTTTCCATAACACAATATACAAAAGTAAACTCACAATGTCAAATTTATTAAAATAAGAAAAACAAAATGAGATACGGATTTTTGAAAGCTATTTATTAATGCATATCATAATTATGCACAATGTGCATGAGGTTTTTTTAGTGGGCGTTACCTCATCTCGTGTTCTCTTCATTTTCAGATGATTAGAGCTAGATAATTTGAGTTGAGTGCTTGGGATGAGACAGACTGAGTGCTAATAATGTAAGTAATTTATTTTTATTTTGAAATAAAGATGCACATCATGGTGCTATGAAGTATAATGCCACCTATAATTTGTCAAGAATATTTATTATGTTTCCAACAACAAAAAATTATCCACTTTTTAGCATTTATGATTTATATTATAATTGAATGTCAGCACTTCTATGTTTAGAGTTTTTAGACTTGGAGTGTTAAAGTGTTAGTATCATGCCTAGGAATTTTAAAATCGATTATGTAGAATTTAAAATTTATATGTATCAAAAAAAGAATACTGGGTCATTCCACAAGTGGCCCTCTCGCAATCATCTGGTAAGGTTTAAGTTTTTTTTTCTTGAATGTGTTATTGTTATTTAATACATAAATGTTGTAGTAGCAATACAAGGTTCATGATTTTTTCTTAGAAAACTTTTAATCTGGTATGTGCCCACCTTTCATTCTCACGCTCATGAAAAAACAAATGAGGGTCATTCTAAAGGGTCGGACAATAAAGACTGGAACAACAGTAACGCAAATGACTATATGGCCATAGATTTTTTTTCTTCCTACTCACATGAATGCACACTTTAGTGTGTTGGCACCCTTTGGAGCTCAAAGGAACTCAAATTTTATGCTGAGAGTTTGTTCAATGAGTAATGCTAATTATACATTCTCACTTACATTTTCCACTTGTTTATGTGACAGTAGAATTGGAGGAAATATTTGACCAAAATATTATTTTAAATTTTTTATTATTATTTTATTCTGCCACATAAGAAAGTATAAGTGTGGGTGTAAGTGAGGATGTACAAGTAGCATTACTCTTTTTCAATAATAGTAGATATGGAGAAGAGTTGTTAGCAAATCTGTGTAATCAATTGATTAAATTTGTTGTGTTTTCGTTTGTATATTGCCAGCAATTCGAGGAGACAGTTCTTAATGCATGTAATTTGTTTTTCCCAAAAAAAAAAAAAAAATGTACATAAGTATCATCACAAGATGTGATAAAATTTTATATAGATACTCAAAACCACACCAATGAAATATTAGAGAACCCAACTCTAATTTTTCTTAAAAATAAACATTTAGTTAATAATAATAATAAAATTTATTTTTCCATGTAAACTAGTACACCAATACTGGTTGACAAACACATGAAAGATGCAAATCCAATATATATATTGCTAGGTCAATTATAAATAAAATATATAATTAATATGTAAAATTTTAAATTATTCTTCTTAATAATATTGATTTTTTAAAATAGAAATTTAAATTTTAATATTTGCAGTAGCATTATACAAAATATAAATATTTACTTGAAAAAAACGAGACAAAATGTGTACCGGAGGGAGCCATTCCACGTGGTCGATTGATCGGAAGGGAGAAGATTGCATAGTCAATCCAACATCATTAATAAAAGAAACATCATTTGAAAAACGTGCCCCATTATAATATATACAAATATAAAATATAAGAAGTAGTGAAAAACTCAGGACGGATTCCTAAACTTTTGAACTCATAAAGCAAATATTGTAATAATGGCATTAAAGTGGGGAAGGGTTGGTGAAGTTGGGGATTTACATGGTTTGGTGGAATTATTTGGTTTGGAGGTGGGTAGTTGGTGCACACTATGGACTATCAACTGTCAACACTAAACCCTTGAAAACCGTGAAAACTAAACCAACAATTTTTTTTATTTTTATTTTTATTTTTTTTCATATTGTAACTCATTCATAATTCATTCACCTATTTTACATTTAATATTATTTATCTTTTTTATGATTAGTTTTATTTTTCTATTCTTTTAATTATTTGGTGGATCAATTCATAAATTATCTTAAAATTCCTAGTGAAATATTAAATACGAATAAATGTAATTTAAGCATTTATCTATTGATAAGTTGGATTTTAAATTTAATTTTCAACCACTACGGAGTGGGTTTCATGCTACCAATATGGGTAGAAAACATATCCCAAACATAAGGAGTTGGTCCATGATGCATTTTTTACTAATAATAGCTACTTGGATGTATACTATATATGTTAGTGAATTAGATGGTATATATATAATAACAAAGGCAAACCATATGTCCTTGTCAATGTGATTGATGAGTCATTATTAATTTAAAGCACTAATTAATTATTTCGTTTTAAACAAAATGATATTAAAGATATGATCTACTATGTTATTTCATTAAGTTGTCTTTGGTGAAAGTAGAGCTGATAAACGAGTCGATTTGACTTGTTAGAATTGGACATCACTTGAAATTGGTCAGGACCGGTCCAGCTCGATTTTTGTGCGGGTCAACAATATGATGGCTAAGCCCGGCCTTAACTTCATTTTTTTTAAAAAAAATTAATTGAAAAGATAAACAATATATCTTTAAGCAACTGAACTACAAATAATTTAACATTGAAAAATCACAAATTTAATTTTTTTTATTTTTAATTTAAACTAATTTGAGATATATTATAAATTTTTTTCTTTTGTGTGTATATATATTTTTATATGTACAAGCATAGGTCGGACGACAAATGAAATTTGGGTACAAACTTGAATTAAATTAAATTAAATTTTAATTAAATTTAAACAATTTGGTGTTGGGGCTTGGGACTCTCGGACTAATGTTTCAAATACGACAATTTAGGTTGGGGACTTGAGCTTAGACCATTTTAGATTAAGATTATTTGGATTAAGTATTGAAGCTATTCACAAAATAAGTTATTAGTGTTAAGGAAGAAGGAGAAAAAAATTTACAGGCCAGCCCGATTGACATGCTCGACGGGCTAATCGGGTTAGGCCATTTAGGCTCGGTTTGGTTCAGGATAGCTTTTTAATGCCCCGGCCCGATTCGTTGGGCTGGACTTGTTTTGCCACATCTAGGTGAAAGATAGGAATGAGCATAGTTATCAAACTTGGCTCGGACATCGATCTTGGACAAGGAGGCGGGTCACTGAGTTACTGGTTCAATCGGTGATTCGGTGGTTGAACCGGTAGATCAATTTGAACACATAAGTCTATTTTTGTTAAATGTAACATTAAATCATGAATCATTATATTCCAATAAATTAACATTATATTAATTTTTTTGCTAAATATCACTCTGCAAATCTAAATCAAACATAACACTACATTTATGGTAGAAAATTATCACCATTAGAAATGTATTTAGAAAAATAAGTACAAGGCTACTAGTATCATCAACTAATTCTTGTAAAAAATAACGTAAATTATTTGTACTTGGCACATCTTTTAGGTAGAATAGGATAATTAAAAAATGAAAAATTTCATAATGTAATAACCCAAACGAGTCACTAGGTTACGGGTCACCGGGTTGTTTAAAAAACTTGTAATTTTTCTGGATCGTATACGGTTCCATTGCTTGGTGGTAAAATTAAGAGAATCAGATTGGTTGGAGCATCGGTTAGCCGATTTTCCGGTCGGACCAGCCTGGGAATGAGGCTAAGTGATGATGACCACTACTTCATTAAATTGTTATTTTTTAGAAAATAAAGAATATAAATATGTAAAATAAGACTAAAATAAAATTAATTTATTGAATATTCTCAGTCTATAATCAAGATTTGTAGATCGTGCATTGTTAGATTGACATGCTTTAATTATCTAAAAGTCTTAAGTATTTACTGAGTTGCGTGAATCAAAATTCTCATTGTTTATCTATCTTAAACAACTTGACGATGGGACAACTAAAAGAGGAAAAAGAATTCACATAAAATAAATGAAGACAGCCTTATATCATCGTACCATATTATCATTGGCAATGAAAAATTCAAAGAAAAAGCCTTGTCAAAATTTAAAGTTCATCTTAAATAAAAAAGATTTACTAATTTTTCAGGATTAATTAGTGAAATAACTTGGATTATAATTATAGCTCATGAAGCTATAATTTTTATTAGAGGTTACAATTCAGACCAAAATGAAAATAAAAAATTAATAAAGAAGAGAATGAAAAAAGAATATAAAGAATAACAAAAAGAAAGCACCAAAAAAAAAAAAAAAAAACAAAACAAAACCAAAGCACTTGAATGTACTTAAAATCTTCCAACTTTTTAGAGGCGTAGGATATGGTGGCCATTAGTTTTCATCAATAATATTATGGCTATGTTTGTGATTAATTTTAGACTCAATTTTTTATTGTCAAATAATGAGAAGATATTTTAAGTATTTGATAAACTTAAGATAAATTGATTATGAAAGAATTTGTAATAATACATAATCGCCCAGACTTTATAGGAGATTTAAGAGGCGGCTACCTCAGACCTAAAATATTTGAGGGTTCATAAATTTTTAAAAATTGTATTATATTTGTTTTGTTTATTTCAAAACATTGATCTATGACAACCCAATTCCATACTTAACCAAAAAAACTTACACAATTAAAAACTTAACTCCAAAATCCATCTTCTCCCCAATTTGAAAGTTGAAACCTTTCAAAGTTCGAATCACCAATCTCCATTTCCAATCCAACAAAATTCCACGCCCATAGGCCACGTCGAATCAGCAAAGTTATTAGAGTTGTAACCAATATTTCTCTTTTGCTCTTTCTATTTCATTTTAAATAATGTATATATTCCATTAGTTACGTTAACGTATTATATTTTTCGTAATGATTGAACCAATTGAATTGATTAAGGTAGACATGATTTTTGTCATTTCTTATTGACATCATATTTTGCATCAGTAGATTTTTTTCTCAAATATGTCTATATGCTGATAAAATTATTGCAAAATTGGTTATGATAAAAAAGAAATCATAGCCTTCTTTATAATTGAGTATTACATTTTATTTATCGTTTTATTGTTGGATTTTGAATTTATAGATTTAGTTACGAAAAAACTCTTATGAAGAAAAAAAAATATAAATACACACTATAATTTAAGGGTTCAATTTTTAAATTCTGACTGAAGTCTGCAAAAACCTAAAGTTCGACTTTGAATTAGTCGGTCACTGTCGATAGTCATCGTATATGGCATTACTCAATTAGATAAATTATTCATAATTAATGGCTATAAATACATTACTCAATTGAAGTAAATAAGTCATCCAATTGAGTAATGCCACGTAGCATGACTACTGATAGTGAACAACTATGAGTAGCATTATTCTTCGTGATATTTGACAAGAGCTTTTGATAAGCATCAAAATGGTAGATTCTTAAATTCAACTTTTAGCTTAATCTAATTATTTATAATCAAATTACCAATTTTAACTCTAACTAATTAAATTTATTTATTTATTATTATATGAACTATACTTTTATTTTGTAATTTTATAAATTTTGAGGTATAATACATATTAATATTGTTCCTTTTAAAATAACAAAAGTGAATACATTGATTTAAAACAATTTTAAGAATGTTTCGAACTGTTATAAAAATAAAAATAAATTTACAATACTACATCATTATAATCAATGTATATTTCACCATGTATGATTTCCAAAAAGATTTCTATTATTTTTGGCATATAAAAGAGAGAACTCCACTGCAAAATAAAAGAATGGTGCTTCAAATTAAATTGGATCCTAATTTCTACCAAATTCACTTAAAAAATTTAAGAAACCAACTATATGTGTTGATTGTGGTTATTTATCAAACTCGTTGAGTTGATCAGTTTTCGCTTTTGAGAACAATATTCTGATGCTTAAATTAGATTGGAGTTTGATATTGAGAAATTAAAAGGACAGAGTTTTGTATTAAAGTATTAGACTTGCACCATATATAGGCTTTGTATTTATAGTAATGAGCGAGCGAGACATTGAGAGAGGTTTTGTTGAAAAGTCAAATCTTTCACACCAATTTGTATTAATAGTAAACATTTGTTTTCCTTATATATTTCTTGATTATAGTTACCATTCATTGAAGATTTCTCAATTATAGTAGTGATAACTTTATTATAGGGAGTCATAGTCTTGTAGAGAAAGTTACCTAACTCTATATATATGTACACTCAAATATCAATGAAATACATTCTAGCAAATTCTCTCTTCTATTCTTTTCTTTTCATGGTATTAGAGCGGGATTAAGATCCTGACTCATCACTACATTCTAATCTTTCGTATAGCATCTTCTCAGTTTTTCAGCCATCATGGCCAACGATGAAAATCCATCTAAGACGGAGTTTACATCAGATTCTTCAAAATCTGACATCTCTAATCCTTATTTCACTCATCACTCGGATCATCCAGGATTGGTTCTAGTCTCCAAATCCTTGAATGGAGACAATTACTCTGGTTGGAAAAGGGCTATGACTATAGCCTTAAACTCCAAAAATAAGCTCGGATTTGTCAATGGTTATAACAAGGCTCCTTCAGAAGAAGCTGATCCTGAAGGCTATGCAACTTGGTCGCAATGTAACGACATGGCTCATTCATGGATCGTTAATACTCTCAATCTAGAAATCTCAGACAATGTGATCTATTATTCTACTGCTCATGAAGTTTGGGAAGATCTCCGTAAGTGATTCTCTCAAAACAATGCACCTCGCATCTTCAAAATTCAGCGAGATATTGCTTATCTTCGACAAGACCAACTCTCTGTCTCTACCTATTACACTAAATTGAAGGGCTTATGGGATGAATTGGCTTCATATTCAGAGGCAGGACATGGAGCACAGGCAGATCAACAAAAATTGATGCAATTTTTAATGGGTTTGAATGAGACTTACAGTGCAATTCGCGGTCAAATCCTTCTGATGAATCCTCTGTCCTCCATCCGCCAAGCCTACTCTTCAGTTACTCAAGAGGAAAAACAAAGACTCCTCAGTGCTACACAGATTGCAACTGAGCTTGGTGGGAGCACTGCTATGGCGGTGCGTCACAACAACAATGGGCATAAATCAAACTTTTCAGCAGGAGCAGATCGCCCATATCACTCTCCAGCAAATCGTTTGTCTCAACCTCAGGATGTCCGATCAGATCGTTCATATTCTGCGCAAGGAGAACGATGCTTTGACCAAGATCGGCGTCGTTCTGGATCAAGAAGGGGGCGACCTCAATGCTCTTATTGTGGAGAGATGGGCCATTGGGTCCAAAAGTGTTTTCAATTACATAGGTACCCACCAGGCCATCCCATGGCAAGAATGAATTCAGGCTCAAATTCAAAACAGCATAAAAGTTTTTCTACAGCTAATCAAGTATCTGAGATGTCCCACAATGATGAAGGGAGGCCTGCAGTTTCATTATCAGTAGCCCAACTCAAGCAACTTTTGTCACTTCTTAACAATCAAGATGAAGGGTCTAGTTCCAAAGCGAATGCGGTAACAAAGCCAGGTTTGTCTAAAGTCGCTTCCCGCAATTGGATTATTGACAGCGGGGCGACGGATCATATTACTTCATCATCTAAATTGTTGCATAAAGATAAAAATTGCTCGTTACCGTCCGTATTGTTGCCTAGCGGAGAAAAAGTGAATATTGTTGCAAAAGGGTATTTGCCTCTAAATTCCGTCTATTATCTGCATGATGTGTTATCTGTGCCTACATTTAAAGTTGATTTGATGTCAGTTAGTCGTTTGACAAGAGGTTTAAGCTGTTCAGTGACGTTTTTCCCTCATTGGTATATTTTACAGGATCTGGTTACGAGGATGACGATTGGTTTGGGTAAACAACATGACGGACTATACTATTTGGTGGCACTAGCAATGAAGAAATCCTTGACCAACCCTTCCTCATCCACAAACCAACAAGCCTGCAACCTCACCATTTCATCTACCGACCTCTGGCATAGTCGCTTAGGCCATTTGTCACCCTCTTGCTTAAGTTTCATTGCTAAGAACTTTTTAAATTTTTCTTTTGAGTCAAATAATGTTTGCCATGTATGTCCTTTGGCCAAGCAGAGTCGTTTACCTTTCGGTACTAGTATCATTTCCTCTACAAAGCCATTCGATATTATACATTGTGATATTTGTGGTCGTTATCAACACCCTTCTTTTTCTGGTGCTAATTATTTTCTTACCATTGTTGATGATTATACACGTTTCACATGGATTTTTTTAATGCGTCACAAAGATGAAGCACATTCACTTTTAAAACGCTTCTTCAATTATGTTTTCACTCAATTTGAATCTCGTATTAAAACTTTTCAAAGTGACAATGGTGGGGAATTTATCTCACTTCACTCCTTTTTCCAAGATAATGGTGTCATTTTTCAACATTCTTGTGTTTACATGCCTCAACAAAATGGGGTTGTGGAGCGTAAACATCGTCACATCTTACAAGTGGCTCGTGCGTTAAAATTTCATGCTCAACTCCCTTCACAATTTTGGGAAGAATGTGCTCTTACCACTGTTCACATCATCAATCGGTTACCTTTACCGGTTCTTTCTTTCAAAACTCCTTTCGAACTTCTTTATTCAAAACTGGCCTCTTACTCTCATCTCCGTATGTTTGGTTGTCTTGCTTATGCCACTAAAGTTCACACTTCTCACAAATTTGATCATCGTGCCCTGCCTTCCATCTTTATCGGCTATCTCATCGGTCAAAAAACATACAAATTATTCGATTTATCGACCAAAAAAGTTTTTACTAGCCGGGATGTGAAATTTCATGAAAATACTTTTCCATATACCTCAGTCAAGCCCAATTCTGCTGCACCTCTCTTGGACCATTATTCTGGCCCAATTCCATTGCTAACCCATGATACTATTTCACCTTTTGACTCAGCCTTTGACTCTAATCCTCACAACTCTTCTCCCCCTCATCTCGACCACACGGTTATTCCCACTTCATCTCCTTCCTCACCTCAACCCGCGCCACCGTCCTCGCCTCACTAGACCACTACCCGCACTTATGCACGACGACCAAACTTTTCTATACCACTAAATATCTTTGACCCATCACCTTTGGCCACCATTGAACCGAGAACCTCTGACCCACCACCTCCGACGCCAGAAACCTCGTCTAATCCACTTCTCAACCAATCTCTTCTCTTACCTAAAACATCACTCTGGTCCGAACCCCTCGCTTCATCACCCAAACCACTCCGTCGTTCTAGCCACCAGACCATTCCACCGGTCAAGCTCAATGATTACGTCTGCTCCAACGTTTGCTTTGACCAATCGACTTCCTTCATTCCAGGTCCGACAAAAGGTACACACTATCCACTGGCCAATTATGTTTCATATCACAAATATAAGCCTGCATATAGATCTTTTGTTGATCAAGTCAGTAATGTCACAGAACCTAGTTCTTATTCGGAGGCTGTTGCTCACCCTGAGTGGTAAGAGGCAATGCATTCCGAATTGCAGACTCTCCAAGCAAATGGCACTTGGTCTCTCACTCCACTTCCGACTGGTAAAACTCTTATTGGTTGTCGTTGGGTTTACAAGATAAAGCATAAGTCTGATGGATCAATTGAGCGGTATAAAGCACGACTTGTGGCAAAAGGGTTCACTCAATTGGAGGGAGTTGATTATCAGGATACCTTTTCTCCAACAACCAAGATCATCTCTGTTCGTTAATAATACTTTTCTTCATGGTAACCTCTACAAAGAAATCTACATGTCTCCGTCGCCAGGACTTCGGGGACAAGGAGAGGAACACTTGGTTTGTCGCCTCCACAAATCATTATATGGGTTGAAACAGACATCTCGTCAATGGTTTGCTAAATTCTCCGAGACCATCCGTTCAACTGAGTATGTACAATCAAAAGCTGACTACTCCATATTCATCAGGAAGTAATTGAAGTCCTTTACTACTCTTTTGATATATGTTGACGACATTTTAATTACTGACAATGATCCTATGAGTATAACTGATATAAAAAATTCTTGCATAATAAATTTTGCCTTAAACATCTTGGTGACTTGAAGTATTTCCTTGGTATTGAGATTTCTGCATCTAGGAATGGCATTTTTATTTCTCAACGAAAGTATGCATTCGAAATCATTAAGGATGCAGGGTTATTAGGGGCAACTCCAATCGATACTCCCATGGAACGTGATTTAAAACTGTCTGATAAGATTGAGCCACTCAAAGATCTAGGAAAATATAGGCGATTAGTTGGGAGATTAATATATCTCACAGTTTCAAGGCCGGATATTACGTATTCTGTCCATATATTGAGCAGGTTTATGCATCAAACTCGAAAGGATCATTGGAAAACAGCTTTACGGGTTGTGCGCTATTTGAAATCTGCGCCTGGCCAAGGCCTCTTCTTCTCATCAACCAGTGATCTTCGACTGCGGGCCTACTGTGACTTGGATTGGGCAGGATGTCCACTTACGAGAAGATCTACTACAGGGTACTGTGTATTCTTAGGCTCCTCGTTGATTTCATGGAGGTCGAAACGCCAGAAAATAGTTTCTCTTTCTTCAGCCTAAGCAGAGTATCATGCAATGACAGGAGCTTGTTGTGAATTGACGTGGCTTCGTTATTTACTCAGGGACTTGGGGGTTTTGCATCAAGAGGCTGTATTGCTGTATTGTGACAATAAGGTTGCATTACACATAGCAGCAAATCCTTTTTTCATGAACGTACACGACACATAGAGATGGATTGTCATTATATAAGAGACAAGATTCAAGATGGTTCTGTGGTGACAAAGTTTGTGAGTTCTGCAAATCAGCTAGCTGACATTTTGACCAAAGCTTTGGGGAATGAGGTTTTCATGCCTATGGCTCGCAAGTTGGGAGTGCAAGACATCCACTCTCCAACTTGAGGGAGAGTGTTGGAAAGTCAAATCTTTCATATCAATTTGTATTAATAGTAAATATTTGTTTTCCTTATGTATTCCTTGATTATAGTTACTATTCATACAAGATTTCTCAATTATAGTAGCGATAGCTTAATTATAGGGAGTGATAGTCTTGTAGAGAAAGTTATCTAACTCTCTATATATGTACACTCGAATATCAATGAAATACATTCCAGCAAATTCTCTATTCTATTCTTTTCTTTTCAGTTTCGCGATCATTTTTGCGACTCTATAGATGAGTTAATGATTAGTCGTCACCATTGTTGTCTTCATGTGTATCACCGTGAATAAACTTTGAAAATATGAATCTAATTGACCAACGATCCTATTGAATCTTGCAACTTGTAACCCCATTTCTCTTCTTTCTATTTTCTTTACGTAATATAACATGAATGACAATGTTTGTCTTGAGTTTGGGGTAGAGTCTTAGAAACTTTCATCCTTTTGTATGTGTGTCTAACAACTTGGAGACTGTTTATGTGAATTGAGTACGTCTTAAAGTCCTGACTATAGAGTCAAAATAAAAATAAAAATCCTAACCATGATTGTGAGCATTCTACATAATCAATAGTTTGAGGTTTTGATATGAACTCTAAGATAGAAGAAGTTTAGGTAGATAATTTTGAAAAGAGAATTGACTGTGCAAACAGATTCTTATCCTATCAGTCCTAATAAAAGATATTACACTACTTAGACAGTTCGAGTAGCGAGGACTAAAGTCGTCGCTAAAAGATCAGTTGTCGTCATTTTTTATATTTGTCGTCGTTGTAGGTCGTCTCAATAGATTAGTGCATTTAGGTAATTAGCGACGACATATTGTCGCCGCTATATACATTTGAATCTATGCCGACGACAATGTCGTCGTTACATCGTTGTGCTCAATTTCTCGAAATTAGAGAAATGTCATCACAAAAATCGTCACTATTAGCGTAGAGAGTAGCAATGGAGATAACGTCGCTATTACCATTACGTATCCGAATTATCAGTGGCGACATATATTTAGAATATATAGTGACGACAAGTCGTCGCTAAAGTTCAAGTCATTTTTTTCGCCGCTATAAATATTCTAATTTTTTTAAAAAAAAGCATGAACAATTATATTGTACATAAAACCTACAGACCCCCCAAATCATCACTGTCGTTCTCGTCCTCGTCCTCGTCCTCGTCCTCGTCCTCGTCCTCGTCATCCTCTGGCACAACCCCCGGTATTTACTGCTGCATATTTACCGTAAAACATGCAATTGTCCTCTCCATTCGGTGCAGCTGGGCCTCACACATTGCAAACCGAGAATCATCATTCTGGGGGGTCTTCTTGGTTGGATGTTCCTCGTAGGGCGTTCGATGCAGCGGTCGAATCTAGGGAAGTAGACGTGTCCTCATCATTCTCCAAAAACATCTTTCGCAATAGCACGATTGTCAATGGATGCGCAACTGGAGGAGACCTGAGTCTATTGAGTCTCCCTCACCTCAACAAGTTTATCCTGTTTAATAAGAAAAAACAAATAATGAATACTAATATAACGTCAGATAAAATTAACAACATTAAAAAATACAAATTTGTCCTCACATAGTCACCAACCGCCTCCAGGTTCACCCAATTGCCATCCCGGAAGGTGTGGAAAGTCCGGAACGACTCAATAATGCCCGGCTATTGCTAGGTCTCAGGGTCCCTCTACAACAATTTAAGTGTGAAATGTAGTTAAAAAAACATGCATATGTAATACATTGAATATTTGTGAAATGATATTGAAAAATTTACTTGTACCTGATCGTAACATGTGGCAAAGAAGCTCTTCGACCCCTTCATGCTCGGGTCCGATTGGCCTTATCTTTTGTTGACCGTTCCAGAAAACATAAAAAATAATTAATTATGTAACGCTTTATAGTTATAAAAATATTAACATAAAAACTAAAAAACTACATTTTAGTATGTACCACGAAAGTAGGAATTGTGAATGAGCCAATGCACTTCTGCCATTCCTCGACAGACAGCTCACTGTTTGGACAGCTCGGTCATGCTCTTTCAAGTGATTATGCACCTTAAGTTTGTAATCGCGATAACGGTCGCCAGACGATCTACAGCAGTACAGACCGCCCGGTACTTGTCGGACAACCGATCGCCCTGAAAATGAAAGTAGCTCTACAACATTAGAAAAATATTCGTTAGTGTATATTAAATGGAACAATATGTTTAGTGAATGCGCTAATGTAAAAACTATGTAAGACATTACCTCGATTATGCTACATAACCGTGCTCGCTGCTCATCTGGAACCTCTGTCCAAGAAGGGTATCAAGGGGGCACGGTGAACCTGATTTGGTTTCCAACCAAGCACGTAAAATACTTTGCGTTATTCTCGATCAGCTGTATTGTATGTTCGACATTGTCGAACTCGATGGGAAGTGGTCTTTTCTCGTTCGCCTGCCAAACCTTCTCAAGGTTAATGCCTCGAGAGATAACCCGTCGCTTAAACGGGGGCACTGAAAAAGAAGAAATACGATATATTTGATACGAAATTTAATGATAATGAAGTCACTGTAAAAAATTACAAAATAAAAATCATTGAAACAAAAATTCTTATCGAACTCGCAAGACGAATCGAACTGTCGGGGTGGCTGAGGAGGATCGCCTGCACCATCACCTCCGTGCGACATGACGTCAGCCATACTAGAAACTAACAAACGAGAACATCAATTAGTGTAGAAAGGGTCCCTAAAGTTTGTTTTATTGCACACCAGTTCCTAAATTATGTATTTTTGTACAAATGGTTCCTCATCTTTGTTTTTAGTTCGAAAATGGTCCCCAATCTTTGTTTTCCACATCAGCCCCTAAATTCCGTGTTTTTCTTTAAATGGTCCCTCGACTTTGTTTTTTTGCACATCAGTCCCTAAATTATATATTTTTGTTCAAATAGTCCCTAATCTTTGTTTTTAGTTGAGAAATGGTCCATAATCTTTGTTTTGTACATCAGCCCCTAAATTCTGTGTTTTTCTGCAAATGGTCTCTCGACTTTGTTTTTTGGCACATCAGTCCATAATGTATGTTTTTTTGTGCAAATGGTCCATAATCTTTGTTTTTAATTCGAAAATGGTCCATAAACTTTATTTTTTGGATATGAGTCTCTAAATTATATGTTTTTGTGCAAATGGTCCCTAATCTTATACTGTAATTCCAAAATGGTCCCTAAACATTTTTTTTGCACTTAAGTCCCTCAACTATGTGTTTTTGTGCAAATGGTCCTTAACCTTTGTTTTTTGTGGTAAGATAGTCCCTAAATTTTATTTTTTTGGCACATCAGTCTCTAACGTTTGTGTTTTTGTGTAATTGGTCCCTAAATATTTGTTGGAACATAAACCGAATTTTATTATATGTAGATTATTTCAATAATGCCCTTCCATAAATACATATTGGAAGAAGTCAAAGAGACTTTTTAATTATTTGATTAAAGTGAACGAGACTTCCATAAATATTTATTGAAACATAAATCGAATTTAATTAAATGTTCACGTAAATTGAGAATTTTAGCACAATTACTGTTAACAAAAAGCTACAAATAATATTGTGCAACTAGTCCCTAAACTTTTTTTTACAAATCAATCTCTCAACTTTAAAAATTGTTCATTTTGATCCTTATATTGAAACCAAAGTTCGAATTAAACATCTCGAAATGATAATACAATCACATAACAAATAAACAAAGAATATTACAACTAAGCAATGCACAAACTGATATTATTGTTAAATTACAACCAAACAAAGCAAAAAATTCCAAATTTCAAGTTGTCGAATAGAACTACAAACTGTCTTCTACAATCGAACCTCAAATTCAAGATTAAAGAAAATGGAAGGGCGGCAGATTTTAACCATAAATCTGCAATTCAAGAAATCAAAAAAATGTAAGAATGGACGGCGGCATATTTTAACCATAAATCTAAATAATTAAAAAGATTGCAAATTTTAACAATCTAACCTCAAATTCAAGATTCAAGACATAAAAAAAAATGGAAGAACTGGAGAAGAAAAGGGTAATAGAACCTGGACTTTTTTTGACTGGATGGCGGCAGATTGGACGGCGGAAGAATGGTCGGCGGCAGACTATACGGCGATAGGTAGACTTGAGTGATGAACAAAGCCAAGAAATGGGGAAGATAAGGGATTCTGCGTGTTTTAATTTGGAAAACTCTTTAGCAATGACAATTTTTTTTTTAACTTTTTGGTGCACACGCTGAAAACGTGCCGCCAAAAATTTTAACTTTTGGAGACGACTTGTTGTCGCTATATTTTTCATCAGTGTAACATTAAACATTGGTTATTTGTAGTTAGATCTCTCAACTTTAAAAATTATTCATTATTGTCCTTATATTTCTTCCTTCATTTCAATTTGATCTTTTTTTATTTTCAATGTAAGTCTTTCAAGTTTTACGAGGTTACATATAGGTCCTGATTTCCATGATTTTGTACAATTGTAGTCCTTATTCGAACTCACATTTTGACATAAACTAATCATTGTAGTGACGAACAACATTCAATCTGATTCACTAACAACAACAACAACAACGAAATTTTTATAAATCTAATTCATAAATTTTAGTAACGAACAACAATATTCAATCTGTTTCAATATCATGATATAATTGATTCTCATCATCGTCACTCTCGTCCTTATTGCTTTCACTGCATGTTTCGTCATCCTCGTATTCCTCATGTGTGTCGTCTTCCATATCCTCTTCATTAATGAACGAATTATCTCCTGTAGTATCAGACGATACTCTCCTGATAAATGGTGATCCTATCTCATCAGCTTTACCATCATCCTGGTGCAAGGATATGTGCTCCAAGTTGCCAAGATCAACGATTAGAGAAAAACGAGAAGAGTTGTTATTGTCGAGTAGGTCTATCTCAGTGATGTTAGATTCCATAATATCCCACGAGCTCATGTGATGGAATTCTTGTACAGCTCGCAAGTTCGAACCACGAGAAGGATCTTCAATGTAGAACATTTGTTGTGCTTGGTTAGCAAGTATGAACTGATCATCCTTGTACGCCTCTGCACTGATATCAATACCGGTAATGTTATTCTCATAACCCTCTGTCTCCCATCACACCTAAACCATTTGCATCAAGACATAAAAACTGAAAGTTCTGGTCCAAACTGTAGCTCTAGAATCTCTTGCAGCTGCCCGTAGTAAATTTTATCCCCAATTCCTAGGAAAGACACACTACTGTTCTGCATTTTCTTTCGAATATCACAATCATATGTTAGGAAGCGAACTCCTTTTACAACACAGGCCATGTAAGACATAACCTGTTAGTAACATCCACTGGCCAATAAAAATAACTCATGCAAAACTTGAAGGGCATGGCTTTGGCGTAGTGCATATACCTGGATGAAGTGGAAGTTGGTTTTAGTCACTGTTATGGAAAAGAAAAATGTGGACATATTTGAAATGTATTTGATCATTGTTCGTTTACCCTCCTATAAAAACCAACCGTGAAAGTCTCTTCTATATACTTGGTCGATGTTTGGGCAGCCATTGCACAATAGCTCATGCCTATGTTCCCTTTACAAGGAATATAAGATCAACTAATTAGTTCGTTTAAAATGACAAAGCTTATTCAAGATAATTGAATAATATTTATAATAGTTACTTACTGCAAGAATGTCTCAATTTCAGAACAGTTGTTGAAGACGTAAAATATTGCTTGACTTCGAACATTTGCAGGAAGCGTTGTTGGTGTTTTCTTTCCAATTGGAAAACACTGTGACTAAAAAATAGAAAGTTGTCTTCTTGGAACACTTACATCCTCATTTCTATCCGGTCGGTTGAACCTTGCCTCGTCAACAACATGCAATTCAGTTATTGAACCCTCGAGCTGCGCTCGATTTCTGACGTAGTCCTTAAGTTTTTCAGGTATCGCTCAAACGAATACATCAATCTCATGTGCACCAGACCTCTAAGGATGCCTTTTCTAGCAGATGCATTACGAGGTGAATCATGATGTCAAAAAAGGCTGGTGGAAAGATTCGTTCCAACTTACAGAGGATGAGTATCAAGTGATCATGGATAGCCATCATGTCACTAACCTTTAGTGTTCTTGCATAAAGCTGCTTCAAGAACGTGCACAGTTCAATAATTGTAGTAAAAATAGTTTTATTAAAGAACGCGCAACATCCGACTGGCAATAACCATTACATGATAATGTGGGAATCGTGTGACTTCAACCCAATAATGCGGCTATCATTATGAGAAATATTCTTCTGAAGATTAGAAGCGAAGCCATCTGGAAACTTAACCGATCAAATGAAGTTGCAAAACCTCTGATGGTTTTCAATGGACATGGTGTAACATGCGACATGCTTTATACACCTGTTCTCGATATGATACAAGTGCAACTCTCTTTTGATCCCCAATTACATCGGATCGCACCTGGCATTGACCATGTCTTTTGATTTGAATGGATCGTCTAAAATTGTGTCGAGCAACCTGTCACAAACATTCTTCTATACGTGCATGCCATCGAAGTTATATTTTAGCTCAGTAGAAGACCAATACGGCAACTCCTAGAAAATGCTCATTTTTCTCTAATTCAGCTCGTCATCACTTATCCTCTTTCTAACACCTCTGTAGTTAGGGTGCTTTCTCAAAATACTATGTCTCACATGGCTTAACTGTGCTAAAATATCTACAGACATTAACCGATACGGAAGTGGTCGCCTATCCGTCCTCCCGTCAAAGTCTAAATTACTCCCAAAATGATGCTTGGACAACAAGAATCATCGATGACCCACGTAAGCTGTCTTACCTATCACACAGACTGAAGGAGTCTCTTCGTTACATGTAGGACATGCCATGTACCCTGACCGCTCCAACCCGACAAACTACTTCTCGTAGGAAAATCGTTAACTGTCCACAACAATGCTGCACGCATTCTGAATACCAACCTATTATTGGTTTCAGCGTCACACATGTCAATCCCATTGGCCCACAACTCTTTTAACTTGTCCAATAATGGTCATAAGAATACATCAATATCCTTACCCGGTGCTTTAGGGCCAGATATCAAGAGAGTAAGCATGAGGTATTCGAGTTTCAACTTTCATGCATAACCAAGGTGGCAGGTTGTAAACTATTACAACTACTGGCCACATGATGTACGTCAGACTCATGTCTCCAATTGGATTGAATCCGTATGCGGCCAAACCTAATTGGATATTCCGGATCTCACTTATGAATAGTAGATGTTTCATGTCAATATCCCACCATGCATTCCCGTCAATAGGATGCTGCATTTCATCTCCATCCCTAGACCTTCCTATAATGTGCCACCGTATGAGTTTTGTTGTATCCTTCGTCGTGAACATATATTTTAGTCCATGGAAAAATAGCACAACACCTTAAGAAGAACATTCTTTCCGTTCATTCTTCCAGAAGTGTGCACCCAACAATTTTCTTAGCAGATCGGACAAGTTTGTCTATCAACATGCTCACTCCAAAACAGTGCATAGTCATTCTTGCAGGCGTGAATAGATTTGTAACCTAAACTAAGCTTCGTCATTATCTTCTTAGCTTCATAGTGGGAGTCTACTAGGTTCATGTTTGGGAAAGCTAACTTCAACAACTTCAAAAGATCATCAACAGACTTGCTTGTCCATTTTTTCACAACCTTAATATACATCAACTTTACTAAAAAATTTAAGGACAAAAATGATGAAACTTCCAGGTACAGTTCTGAATGCAGAGCCTTAAATAATTCGTCATAGTAACCATCGGTGCCTGTACCAGCATGCTCATCACTAACTACGTCGTCCATGACATCCATCATCTCATTTTCTACACATGTTCTCTCATTACGTGTATATATATTCGCAGTCTGAACCTCAGAGTCGCAATGATGTATCCAGGTTACATAACTCTCTACAAAACCATGACGAAATATGTGAGCCTCGACAGTTTCCAATAGATGTGTGAGACCGTTTAAACATCTTGTGCACGGACATTTAATCCTTCCCATGTCGTTTATGTATAGCCTAGCTATGTTTATAAATGCTTTCAAATCGTTCTGAAAATCTGACGATTTTATGCGACTTCTAATTTTTGTCCAACTTTTATCAATATCCATGCTTGAAAAATACTATTTTTTTGGTAGTGAAGTATAGACTTTTCAGAAATATAGTGATGAAATGGGCGAAAAAGAAGATGAAAATGGAAAAAATTTCAAAATTACAATACAGAAATACGGAGATGAAGATCTGAAAAAGGAGATTCTATAGCAGCAACAATTGTCGTCTCTATAGATTAAGTATGTCGTTGCTATAAATAAGAAATAGGCGTCAATTTTCTCGCCAATTTTGACAACTCTACATCGACGAAAAAAGTCATCTCAATAGACTTCAATACAATCTACGAGGAGAATCATACGTCACGTGACTAAAAACAACAGCTGTAGCTCTATTGCGACGACGCATGTCGTCTCTATATCTACAAATAAATAGCACGAATTATTCCCGCTATTTAGAATATATATAACGACAACATAATTTGTCGTCGCTATATATCGATAGTAATAACAACGACAATTTCAATATAAAGATGACTTATGTCGTCGCTATAGAGTTGGAACTTATAGCGACGATATTTCATTGTCGTCCCTACTATACAGAACAAGTAGGGGGATGTTGTGTCGTCGCTAATGATGTCATCGCTATAGCTATTTTTTCTTGTAGTGTACCTACTATGATGTATGAAATCTAATATTGAGTAATTTGGTCATATGTATCACAAATACGTAGGAGCTATCTACTAAAGAATATGTTTATTACAATGATACCAATTGTCAATGAAAATATCTCATACAACTAAAAAATATCAAAAGATGAGCTACTGCGCACGACTTGACTAATTCTTAGACATCACTTTGGAGATTGAGAAGATGAGTTAATTTGACTTGCTTAGTTATTAAAACCTCATAAGTGAAGGAGAACGAGATAGGACTAAAGAACTGTTGAACCATCTAATTACTCATTTTCATGATCTCCACTTTTTCCAATCTGTAATAGGCAGTTAATCTTTACCTTGTTTAGGAAACCATTGGGATATCTAGTTCAAAATGTGATTGATCATGAGTGGAGTGTGATTTGGATATTGAATAATGAGAGAAAAAATGGTTTTGTAATAAAGACTTGAAAATTTTACTTGCTAGTATTTTATACATGTTGGGATTTTTTGGTTCCAAACAAACAAAGAGGCAATGATGATTAAATGTGTTGGTTTAATTATACTTCGTAGACTTGGTCAATGATCAAAAACTTATTATTAATGTCCAATCTCTAACAATTAGGCAGCCTAATTACAAAGACGGGTCAAAGCACTTTATAGATAACTTTGAGTAATGGGCCATGATCCAGTTAGGGCACTTGAGTTGGTCTTTGGCATGCAATATATATGTGTGCGTGTGTGTGTGTGTGTGGTAATTCCTTTGGTGTAAATATATATAGATTCATATGGCTGCCATTTTTCTGAGTGTAGAGAACAGAGAACACGCAGCAGACTAAATTGCTTTCTTCCTTGCCTCTTTCACATTGTTATGCACGGCGCCTTGCTGACGTTATTTCGCCCTTTATCCTTCTTCTTCTTTTGTGAATATTAACCTTCTCTTTTTGAGGAATCTTGTGGGTTAATTAGGAGTGTGCTTTGGCCATTATTTGTGGTGTTACCATTGTTGGAGATTAACTAATCTGAGTCTCTTTTTTTCACTATTGCTGTCCTGTTGATTGAAAATTGAAGTTTTCATATTTGTTTTCAATATTGTCCAAATTATTTGTTTCTCTATATTAAATAATCCTATTTGACTTGGTGTTTTAGGATTATTTTCTTACAATACACTTATTTAAGTTTTTTCATTGTAACTTTTAATATATATTTTGAATAAAATGAAGCATTCCATACGTTAATTCTATCAATATTCATATATCTAGGGACAAAGCATATCATTGGTGGAAAAGAGGTTAAATGAAGCTAAATCACGGATTATGGCTTAGGAAAGATTAATGAAATTCACCTGAGCATTTTAGATAGACTAACCAGAAAATACCAAGGCAACTGGGACAAATGGAGAGACCGAGAAGGGAAATAGCTGCTTGAGCGGGCCGGTCCAAGAGAGAAGAAATTCTCCTATCTGTCCGCTCGAGTGGATGGCTCATAGGCAGACGAAACCATGAAATTATTTTTTGCATGTAATTTCTAGACTTTTGGGGCACCATTTTGGACTCATTTTGGAGGCTATAAAATGGAAAAATCAAGGAAAATTTAAGGTTCAAAATTTTAGAGAAAAAAGAGGATGAAAACACAAGTTTGAGATGTGATTTCTTTTTTCGGCGGTGCGCAAGAGATAGATCAAGTAAGACTTTCAATAGGGATAAATTCAATAAGTCGGGTGATGAATTCTCTATTAATATATTGCTTTTGTACCAAAGAATGGTAGGCTAAACACTTCCATGCTATGGATGATGAAACCTTTAACTGCATTCTTGGATTAGTAAAGAAGATCTAAAACAGGAAAGTTTTATTGTTCTTGTTAACTGTGTTTTGTTTTTTGTAAATTGCTGATAAAAATTTAGATTAGGTCTAAGATTGTAATTTTAAAAAGCTGTGACTTGTATAACCAGTTCTAAAATAGTAGATCTATTTATCGATGGCTTGGGGACCGTCGATTTTTTCTTTAAGAGTTTACCACACTATATTTGGTGTTATTTACTGCTTTAATCATCATTTTCTGTTATCTGTCTCGAACTATGCAAAATGTTCGCTGTAATATTTTGACGTTCAACAAATTTCCACCAACATCAAAACATTAAAGTAAACCTTCGAGTTAACAGTTTTTTTTAAAAAATATTTATAGCTTATGCCCCTTTAACCCCCATTCTAGGTTGTTTGTTACCTAGGTTTAAAACTAACAATTAGTATCAGAAAGGGTTCACTTTTAGAAAGTAAAATCCTATGAATCTATGTATGTACTGTGCTACTTTTCGAACACCCATCTTGGATAAAATGAATTATGCCTATCGAAAAATTTGTATGACTATTTACATTCAAGATCTAGATGAAAAATCATGGCATTATTTCATTAGAGGTTATAGTCCCCTAGACAGTCATTAAAAATAATGTAGAAAGCGAAAAAAACCTGAAGAATGGGCATGTGCTGAAATCATCTAAACTACAAATGTTTGCCATACAATTTGAAAACATAAGCATGAAGGACGATAAAGCATCCATAGATTTCTATGCTCGACTGTGTGACATATAAAATCAAGCACACGTCCTTGAACAAAAATATTCAGAGTCAAAATTAGACAGAAAGGTCGTACAGTCTTTGCCAAATAGGTTCCACTCCAAAGTAATCACAGTTAAAGAGCAAAGACATCGACGATGTCAAAATTGAAGAGTTGATTGAGTCATTAATGTCTTATAAACTAAATCTCAGTACAAGAAATTAAGAAAAAACTGCACGCATAGTATTCCAGGTTGATGAAGTAAATGTTGAACGTAATGAGGTTGATTCAGACATTGATATTGTCCTATTAACTAAAAGTTTGGCAAATTCTTGAAACATGGTAAAAAATTCAAATCAACTAAAATCGGGGATCGTTCAGAAAGAAATATTCTAACCAAAATAGACAGAATCCGTTAAATCCTCCAAAGAGAACAGAAAATCGTATCCAGTGCCATACTTGTGAAAGATATCGTGACATTGCCTCTGAATGTGCTAATAATAATAAAAAACAACATTTGGTAAAAAGACCATGAATGTAACTTAGAGTAATGACGAAGAATAAACCAATGATCAATTAGGAGATGAAGAAGTTTCTAACACTCAAATTATCTCATTTACAGCTTGTTTTAGATCTGATTCTGAATTATCTTATCTTTTCATAAACGTACTAGCAGGGAGCCGGACGTTGGAGATGATGACATAGGGGCCAACTTAAAGGCTTTGACTATTATGTCTAATAAAAAACAGAGTCTTTTTAATGATAAAATAACTCATTTCAAAAGACTGTTGGCGGACAAAAATAAACAATTGTGTGATTTGCGGGTATAATTGAAACAAAGTAGGGAAGCAAATAAACAATTGACCATTGGAGTTGCTCGGCTGAACGAGGTGCTGAACTATGGAAAAACCACCATTATCAGACATGGATTAGGATATATTCAACATGGAGAAGACAAGAAAGTAAAGGAAATCACGTTTGTCAAATGAATGATAGAAAAAGACTCTGATGTTCTAGATAATATTTTGATGTCCACTAAATCTGCAACCAACAGTCAAATGTTGAAAGGATCAGATATTGCAGAAACTAAGGGTGGGCAAAAAATCTGCCAACACACGCTCGGGTTGGTTTAGGTTGGTTTTTAACAAGAAAAACGATCTGATTTGATTTTGGAAGTGCAATTTTTGCTTTCTGGTTAGGTTGGTTTCAAAGTTGAAACCGATCCAACCTGACCCGAAACCGACCCGAACAATTAATTTTTTTTAAAAAAATTAAATGATTTAATTCTGAATTTCTGATGTTTAGTTGTTTACTTAAAAAAAAGGAAAATCAAAAGCAAAATTTTTAAATGCTGCCAATGCCCAATTGCCTAAAGCCAAAGAACCAATTCCAAATTTTCAATTTCCTCACTTTCTCAGTCCTACCCTAATTTTCTCTCTCCGTTCTCTCTTTTCTTCTCTCTGTCTTTGAGAGTCTGAGACCGTGACTCTCTCTAAACAAGGAAATCCACCGGCTAACACCGCCCAAGCAACTCTCTCGCTCCATTCACGCCAACTCAAGCCAGAAATAGAGCAAATGAACCCAGGTTTGTTGATACTTGATATTGCAAAATTGCTTATCAAATGTTTTTTTCTCAAGATGGGTTGATTATCTGTGCGAGTGTCTAAAAATTAGTAAAATTTGTTAAATATATAAACAATTTTTCCAATTTCAATTCCAGCAGTCGGCCTGCTTGTATTTTTACCCTAATTTTTTTTATAATCTATGTAAAAAGTGAAAAAAACTTGACTGATGAATGTTGCTATTTAATTTTGTGACTTTGTCCTCGGTTTTTGATAATCTGGTTTTTTTTTTAATAATCTATTTTTTTTTTGTTTTGATAATCTATGGAAAAAGTTAAAACAACTTGACTAATGAATGTTGCTATTTAATTTTGTGACTATGTCCTCATTTTTTGATAATCTGCTTTTTTTTTATATATATATAATCTATGGAAAAAGTGAAAACAACTTGATGATATGAATGTTACTATTTAATTTTGTGACTTTGTCATTGTTTTTTTATAATCTGTTTTTTTCTTCTAATAATCTGTTTTTCCTAGAACTTTTTTAATAATCTGCTTTATGGAACATGATTGAATTTTAATTTGAATATGAATATTTTAATATGGACATGGACGGTGAATTTCAATCTACTAGTGCAACCCCGTCAACAACAAACACATGTACAGATCCTACAAATATTTCTCCACTTCTACCAACAATTTTAGGAAAGAGAAAAAGTTTTAGAAAAACTTCAGAGGTATGGAATCATTTTACAATAGTAGGAGATCCAAATGTGAAAGATGTGAGGTGTGAGTGTAAGTATTGTAGATAGTCTTATGCTTGTAGGACTAAGAAGTGTTGGACAAGTACTTTAAGCGCTCATTTGACTAGTCATTGTAAGAGATATCCGAGAAGAGTTGAGGACAAATGGCAAAAAATCTTAAGTTTTGATAAAGAGAAGATGGTGGTGAGAGTAATCTTATGGCTATTGGGTTTAGCAAGAAAGCATGTAGACTTACATGTGTTAAAATGGTGATTATTGATGAACTACCTTTTAGCTTCGTTGAAGGAAGTGTATTTATGAACTTTTGTAGTATAGCATGTCCTATGATTGATCATCCATCTCGTAGAACTATTGTTAGAGATATTTACCAACTATTTTTAGATGGAAGATTGAAGTTGAGAATTATCTTTAACACTCAACGATAAAGAGTTTCCCTTAATACAGACACTTGGACATCTATTCAAAATGTAAATTATATGTCTCTCACTGTCGATTTCTGTGACTCTAGGGATGTGGATTCCACAAGTGGATTTTCTTTTGCAAGTTATATAAGTACCATTTCTAGTGGGTCTCATGTTCGTATGTCGAAGTTTAAGAAAAAACTTGTAGCAAAAGACTCAGTTGAACTAAAAAATGACAAGGAAATGTACTTGTTGGATGCTCATGAGGACCTAGAGAACAAGGAGTTTGATGTCCTCAATTGGTGATGGGTACATGGAAGCAAGTACACTACCTTGTCTAAAATTGCAAAAGATGTGTTGACAATTCAGGTATCCACGGTGGCTTCAGAGAGTTTTAGTACTGGAGGAATAATCCTCAATCCCTTTCGAAGTTCTTTAACTGCTAAGATGGTCGAGGTTTTGATTTACACAAAAAATTGGCTCAAATCTACTCCAAGTGAAAAAAGATTCTATATAGAAGATGTAGAGTATTATAACAAATTGGGTGAAGGAAATTAACCATTACATTATTTTCATTACTTATATATGTTTTTATATTCACTTATTGATTATTCAATTATTATTTTTGATTTTTTAGAACCTTCGGAGTCAATCACGAAGAATAAAGACTCCAGCCACGAAAAGTGATTCATGCATGTATTGAGTATTTTAGGTAAGTGATATTTCCTTATGCCTTTACTGTTTTCTATTATAAAGTTATTACATTTTTAATCTCTATTTAAATAACGATTTAATTCTTAATTTGGTGTGTTATTTTGTTCCCAATGTAGGTTGGAAAATACCTCTATTTTTTGGAAGAGAATTACCATTGCGATATTGATTTTGTGTTGAAGTGAAGAATGTTATAATTCTCGAAATTGTTAACTTACTATTTCTTGTCTTGGATAATTGTAATATTTTTATTTTTATTGATTCACATTGCATGTTGGATAACTCTATATTTTATTTTGGTTGCTTGATTTGTGTTTCATTTAGATTTTTTAATGCGATTATGTGGTGGTGTTTTAGTTTGTTTTCACAGGTAAATTGAAATTAATCTTATGTTGTGGGCTTGTTGAGTTGTTGGCTTGTTGCTATGTTGAACATGGTCAAATATATTAAAATTCATTCGTTTATTGTGAAATGTGTATTTTTTCTTAGAATGTGTAATTGTGTATTGTTGCTATATTCAACATATTTAAACTATATCAGGTTCAAGTTTGAGATATAATATTGGTCCATTGAAATCCAATGATTTGCTTTTATATTTATTGTGAAATGGGTTCATTGAAATATACATACTAATAATATGGATCATTTGCCTTTTTCTTTTTGAAGTATCACAAATATTTATTGTGAAATGGGTGTATTTTCTTACAAAATTGGCCCACATATAGTTGAAAATAGGCTCAAACCGAAATGAGGAATGACAAATGGGCTAAAACATAATTTTGTTGCCACTTTCGGTCGGGTCGGGTCGGGTCAGAGATTTCCAAAACTAACAAAGTCTTGGTCGGTTTGGGGGTCAGGTTTGGTCTGAAGCCGACTCAACCTAACCTGTGCCCTATCCTAGCAGAAACTGCAGACACAGATGGAAACAAGATAACTGAAGTTAAATCTAAAGGTAACATATACTGAACGGACTTGGATGTGGAGGCAGACGTAGACCCTACAGAATAAAAGAATTCGAACTAAAATTTGAAAAATATAGTTGAAGAAAACTGAATTAAACTATTATGTGATTGATCTGGCATTTCATGCGTTTATGTATGATTCATTGCATTTCAATAGTGGATGCTCTTGGCATATGACAGAAAATCGATCTCTCTTATCTCACTTTAAAAATCATTATTGGAATCAAACAGTCAATTTCGGTGATTGCGTAAAAGATAAAGTAATTGAGACTATCTCTATAATAATCAAAGGCTCACCACCATTAACAAATGTTCTCCTCGTTGAAGGCATAAAAGCAAATCTAATCAGTGTGGGACAGATTTGTGATGATGACCTTGCAGTCATTTTTAATCATACATTGTGTAGGGTTGTAAACAATAAAGATGTTTGATTGTTGACAGGAAGTAGAGCTATTGATAGATACTATTTGCTTGATCATAACCTTTCGTGTCTTGTAGCTAATACAGATTCCACAAAACTTTGGCATCAATGCTTGGGGCATCTTCATTACGAATACCTAGTAGGATTAAATCAAAACAACACAGTAAGAGAAATATCAAAATTGAAAGTCAAACCTCAAGATATACGTGGCCCATGTCAACATGGTAAGTAAACTTGAGGATCACATAAATAGAATCACTATCTGGCCACCTCAAATGTCCTTGAACTAATACATATGGACTTAATGGGACCCATACAAGTAGAAAACATTGGCTACATTCTTGTGTGTGTATTGATGATTTCTCTAAATATACCTAAGTTAGTTTCTTATGAAAAAAACCAGACACTTTTGAAAGATTTAAAATTTTGTATGCTAGACTGACCATTGAAAAGGCTAACAATGAACTAAAAATTGGTAGAATTAGAAGTGACCATGTAAAGAGTTTAAAAATGCTAACTTTTCTCATTTTTGTGAAAAGAATGGTATTTTTCATGAATAATTGGCCCCTAAGACACCAGAACATAATGTGGTAATTGAGCAACAAAACACTTCAAGAAATGGACAGAGTGATGTTAAATAGCAAAAAATCACCTGTAAAATCGTGGGATAAGGGGGTTAGTATTGTCTATTATGTTTTGAACAAAGTTACCATTAGGACATGCACATCTCCAACACCTTATAAAAATTGGAAAGGCAGAAAACCTAACAATATGTATTTTCATACCTCTGGTAGTAATACTAAATGATCATGAACAAATAAGAAAAATAGATCCAAAAAGTGATGAAGGGGTATTTTTTAGATACTTAGAAAATAGTCAGACTTACCAGGTCAACAACATGCATACTCGAAATATAATTGAATCAGCCAATGTTGTAGTGGATGATAGTAATGACTTTGCTGAGTATTCACAGAAATAAGTAATACAAACCTTGATAGAAAAATCTGAGGCAGCAGACGATCATTAGAACATTGGAGAAAACACTGGCTGAAGTCAGAATGATCTTGAAGACGTTGCCAACATTGATGCAACCGAGCAAGACAGATCAAACTGAACAGAATGATGTTAGAGATGATATCACACACACTTTTGGAGAACAAAGCACCTGAAGGAAACCACCTACTTGGATACAAAAAGCATAACCCACATCTAATGCCATTGAAAATTGGGATAACAGTATGGTAACTCGAAGGCAAGCTACAAATGAAATAAGTCATATTTGCAACATTTTTCATATTGAACCAAAGAATGTGAAAGAGACTTTAGGAGATGAATTATAGGTGTTAGTCATTCAGGATAAACTTAACCAATTTGAAAGGAATAAGGTTTGGCAATTAGTTCATCGACCAAATAGTATAAATGTAATAGGAACTAAGTGGGTTTACAAATACAAGTCTGATGAACATGGAAATATAGTTAGAAATAAAGCCCGCTTAGTAGCCTAAGGATACACTCAAATTGAAAGGTTAAACTTTGAAGAAACTTTTGCACCGTTTGCTAGATTATAGTCTATAAGACTTTGATTGCTATTGTTTGTCAAATAAAATTGAAATTGTTTCAAATGGATGTCAAAAGTGCATTTTTGAATGGCTATCTGAATGAGGAAGTATATGTTGAAGAGACTAAGGGTTTTATAGATCCCCACTTCCCAAACCATGTGTATAAACTTGCAAAAGCTCTTTATGGTCTAAAGTAAGCTCCTTGAACATGGTATGAACGACTAACTACGTATCTCATTGAAAATGAGTAACAAGAGAGGGAGAATTGACAAAACACGTTTTTATCAAACACCTAAACTCTAGTATAATTGTGGCTCAAATTTATGTCTATGACATTGTATTTGGCTCAATTTCAGAAAAACAATCTACTGAACTCATAAACATAATGAAAAAGGAGTTTAAGAAAAGGATGGTAGGAGAACTAAAAAAATCTCTTGGTCTGCAGGTTAAAATTACTAAAGATGAAAATGTTCCTCGCCTCTATCATAGCATGATTGAGGGCTAATTATACTTGACTAGTAGACTTGATATTACATTCAATGTAGGAGTATGTGCTAAATATCAGGCAAAACCAAAAGAGTCACACGTGGCTGCTGTAAAAAGAATAATTCGATATGTCCATGCCACTATTGAATATGGTTTGCAATTTCAAGTGATACAAACTCTCATTTAACAGGTTTTAGTGATGTTGACTGTGAAGGTAAAATGATGATATAATAATAACCATAGAAGGATGTTTTTATCAAGGGAAAATCTCATAGTTTGGCATAGCAAAAAGCATAACTCCATCTCACTATTTATAGCTGAGGTAGAGTACATTGTAGCAGGTAGTTGTTGTACACAATTACTGTGGATGAAGCAAATTCTGGATGACTATTATATCAAACAAAAATCTATCACCATATTTTGCATTAATACTAGTGCCATAAGTCTATCAAAAAATCATGTTCAAAACTCATGAAAGAAACACATAGATATTAGGCACAATTTCATTATAGACATGGTAGAGAGTAAAATCATAGCAATCGAGCACATACAAACAGAAAATCAATTGGCAGACTTGTTCACTAAAGCTCTGATACTAGTACATTCAAAAAATTGAGAAGAACCTTGGGGATATATATCCTCGTATGAGTGTTTGAATCTTCATCACACATTTTGTGCACCATATAGATGTCAGAATTTGGTTGATGGTCTCTTCACAAATTATGTATTCTACTATATGATTTACTAGTTGAATATGGAATGAAGATTTATTGTTAGTATCTATGTCTTTCAGCACCATAATACTTTGATCTGGTCGCAAGTGGGTGTACTTGAAGAGAGGACAACATTTCTCTGGATAATGAGAAACCATCATTGATAAATAAAGAATCATGAGAAAATTGCTTGGCAAGTCAAGTATTTCTTAATCAAAAAGACAAATAGGATGATAGTTGATTTGAAACATATCTGTTTAGAACAGTTATGCGAATTAAATATTGGTGCTGATTTGTCTCCATATTATTAATTTTATTTTGATTATTTATTCGCACACTACACTCTACTTTATAATTGAATATATGTGACTTTGAAATGTGTTTACAACTTTCTATGAATAGGGTTGCCCCGAAAGATAATTGGCATTTTTTCAAGTTGTTCATGTTTATTGCGGAAAAAAAAAGGACAACGATTTTTTCTCTCTTTTTTTCTGTATTTTAGAACTCAAATTAGTTTAGAAATAGGAGTCCAATTCTAAAAAGAGTCATTTTTCAATAAAATGCAAATGGATTGCTTATATCTCCATCTTCATCCGACATAAACCCTAATTCTTTCTTTATAATTTCTTGATTTTACCACAATTGATCTTGCAAGTTCTATATGAGATTAACAAATGGCAAGGACCAGATCCACTAATCGACATCCAGGGGTTCGACACAGTTGTTAAGGCATCACCGCCGCCAATGCTCCTTCTCTATCCACTGTGCCATGTGTTGTACTTCTCCACCACAACATCCAGGCTACTCTCGTTCCTTCACTGCTGGTAACTAGCAAGACGTATCCTACATCGGCCACTTTTATATCGTATAAGGCATATCTTGGTCGAATAATCAAGAATCAATTGGGTAACCCAATTGTGGATGTGCCGCCACCAAAACCTAACCTTCAAATTCCTCAATCTGCCTCACACATTCCAAGCACTAAAGTTACAAGTAAGGATGGAAAAAAAATTGCCGTCTCGAACCCGCCCCGCGCCCTGCCCTGACTATTCGGGTAATAGATGCGAGTCCAGGGCTGAAATATCTCTCCTGCAAGGGATCCAGAGCGGGTCCAGGCTGTCCCATCCCGTTCCTCCCCTCGACCCGCCTCTTAAATTTTTGTTTTGAAAAATCATAAAATAGAATTACAATTTACAAATCACATTTTTTTAAAATTGGGTTGAATAAGAATCGAACCTGGGTTGAAGTTGTGAAACTAACTCTTAACCACTACACAACAATCCCAATTTTGTGTCTTTTTTGTTTTATTTCCTAAAAATATATAACAAATTCCTATTTATTTATTTTTTCTGTTTATAAAAAAAATTGATTGGGGCGATTGGTGGGTCAAAGCCCTGCCCTGCCCCGTCCCGCGACCTACGAATTCTCTAGTCACGGGACATGGTGGGATAGGGCAAGACCGACCCATCTTGGACCCGTCCCATTGCCATACCTAGTCACAAGTTAGTGGAGAGAGTGACAAAGGTACGAGTTTTGACAATGAAATTGAATCCCAACCAGGCAGTAAATCTGAGGAACGTTTAGTTGATTCTCAAAATACCGAGAACATGAAAATGAAAATGAAAAATAGTCTAGTGATGACGAAGAAGAAGAGTTCAATAATGAGGATGCTTCCACAGTTTGATTCACACGTGCACAGAAGGATAAAGAACAGATTGATGAATGTTCTACTAAACGTTAAAATGTTGCTGACCAAATTGCTCAACATCAGAACATTGGCCATAAACATACCAATTCCAGCGACTCACCCTCAGCTGTTCGAGCATAGTATGTGAAAGTTCTAAAACCTAGATTAATTAAATTAAAAAATTAATTTTAATCTTAATTAAACAAGCATTGGATAGAACGTAGTCAGAACTGGCAAGATATAGAGATAACAGTTCTGACTCACACAACACTATTCATTTACCTAATCTTGTCAAGTGCAGAAATTAAAGGATTAATTATGAACACAAGATGTAACGTGGTAAACCCCTAAAGAAAACATCCATGGCCCCCATGCCATGGGTAAAAACAATCTACTAATAATCTTATTCAAAAATACAATAGTATCAGTTTTTGTAATTTCGCAATATTAACAAAATAACAATCAAAAGAAAATAGATCAACTCCCTGTGATACTTCTTCTTCTGACTTGTTGATGAAGTGGAATCAAACCCACCAGTCTTGACTTTATCGCCACTTCTCTATTGTACTTGACCGCAATCACCACTTGGATTAAGAACCTCCGTTCTTAACTTCACGTCAAGTAGCTTGAACAAGATATGGAATTGTTCATTGAGCACCAATAAGTTCTTGATTCTTTAATGAGTTTGAAGAAAACCTTTTTGCTTTGAAGTTGAATCAATGAAGCTTAATGTCTTGTTTTCCTTCCATGAATTTCGGTCGGTTTTATAGCTTAGAGAAAACAAGAACAAAAATTATATTTCAAAGCGTTAATTCCTTATTGATTTCTACTCTTACTTATAGTTAAAGTAGAAATCAATTTAGGAATTATTTCTTACCTAAAAATATGAACAAGAATGGTAAGAAAATTAATAAGAAAGAATATAGAAAGATATTCTTAGATTTGTAGAAAGAAAGAATTTAGGAAACTAAATATTTCCTTCCAAAACAAATCTAAGAGAATAAGAAAAGATTCTTTAACCTACAAAAAGAGCTATCAATAATATTCATGAGGTCAGAATATATCAAGTATAGAAATAGAATAAAATTGCAGTTTTTACTGATCTGGAAAAATAATCTGCTTATCAACCCAGTCAGTCAGAACTGGCGTTAACAGACCAGTCAAAAACGCAAACGTTGGCCTGCTTTTTTATCATTAAAAATCAGTTATATTTATTAAGTTAGTCAAGATATAAAAAGTGAAAAATATGACACATATTTTTCCAACAATCTCCCCCTTTGGCGTTGCTTAATTACAAACACATAACTATCGAATTTTTAATGTAAGTGTGATCTGTGTGAATAAGTAAAGAACCCATGATCATCAACATACAAGGGTTATGGCTCCCCCTTAGTGTGTAAACCAAGAGCTCCTGCAAAGAAGTTAACACCATATGCAAAAACCACACACATTAACCATAACTTTAAAATTGCTCCCCCTTAGCAAGATATCATCTAAGTGTAATGATCAAACTACCATAAACCTAAAAATACTATTATTAAAGTTTAACCAACAAAGTGTCCATAGTAAGAAAAACCTAACAACCACAAAAATTAAAAATTACTACTACTCCCCCTTTTGTAAGAGGAACACCAAAGGAAGAGAAAAAAACAAAAGTAAAGCAGTATTTGAAGGGAAATAAAACATAATTTAAAAGTTAAAATAGTCATCCATAGCCAAATAGTTAGAGGGTTAAGGGTTAGAACTAAGAATAGTTAGTGCCGAGAGGATCTGGGCTTCTTTGTACTAGATGCAGATGCATTTGCAACCCTCCTGCGAGAATGGGTATCTGAAGGAGCATCAGCTGGAGGATCATCAGTGAGAGATACAGTGGCTGGGGCAGCAGTTGGCTCAACAACGAGATCGGAAGTTGGAATCTCCATTGGATCTCCAGATGTGTAGAGAATTCTGGAGTAACTTTTCAGAATGCAGATTTTATATGCTCATCGCCCAGAAATTCCAGTTTACCCAACACCCTACGCATGAAAGTAAGATCATCAGAAAAACCTTTGGTTAGGGCAAAAATTTGATCTACCTGTGTTCGAACCAGCCCCAACTGAGTTTCTAGTGCATCCAGATGTCCAGAATGGTCCAACAAGGATAGAAAATGCCTGGGAACTCTAGGAGTGGGATGCGGTGTGCTACCCAAATTTGTAAACTCATGAACACCTAGAGATGGAATGTCCTCAGAGAAGCGGTCTGAATCCATTGCTGGTACTTCTTGATGAACAAGAAAGTGATGGATCAGAGCTGGATGCGGTAGCTTGTACTGCTTGGCCCTCATTGGCCCTTCATAAATAATTCTATCAAAAACTATTTTGACTCAATCAACTGGCATCCTCATCCCTAACTTGTATAGCATAACAGCCATGTCTCTCGAAATGTCAGATCGATGAGTTAATGGATCGATATTGTTGATAAGAATCCGATGAAGAATTTATTTTTGGGCAGCAGCCAAGAAGCAGTCAGTTCTTCTGATTCCGGCCAGGTAGAGCCAATCATTTCTTGCGCAATGCTGTCCTTGGTCAATTCTTCGTCACTTGTGATAGCCATAGTGGTCACCCCAAGCCAGTCCCTGAGGGAGTTAGGACTGAAGGTAACATGTCTTCCTCGGACATAAACCTTCCACCTGAATTCATTTTCAGCCTTCCCCAGATTCTTTGGAACATTGGCCATAAATTCCTTGACCAGAGTTTCATTGAACGGCCCAGAAAAACTTAACAAATTAAGTAAGTTGTGAAAATCAACAATTTCAACCAAACCAAACAAACTAAATTCGGCAATTACAACCTTGCACTCAATGATGAACTTACGGTAGATGGTAAATGACATAAACAGACTCTCAGCACTCTCCGATGGAAAACAGTAATTGAGGGGGTTAACAAAGTGTCTACCTCTAGTTAATGTGTCAAGTCTGAACATTTGGGGGTCTGAACTAGGAGTAGGCAGTACTCTGTAGGCACCCCCTGAGGCAGTAATAGGCCTGTTCTGACCAGCAGGCATGGGCTTTTCAGTAACATCAGCGATTTTACCTTTCCCTTTCTCAGCCCTTGTGGCCCTTTTCGTTGGAGGAGGTAGTGGAGTAGATTCCGAAGATTCATCAAGGGCAACATCAAAATCAGAATTAGATTTTTGAGAGGGGGGTTTACTTGAACCTTCTACGAATGGAGGCGGCTATTCAGACTCCTCATCACCAGCCCCTTCATCCTCACGAACTTCCTCTTCAATTTCAGCATTGTCAGACCCACTGTCACCCGCTGCATTGTCAGACCCACTGTCATCCCTAGATTCATCATCTTCATCTCCTTCTTCATCTGGGTCTTGAGTACTTAAGGTAACTTTCTTGCTCAGCGTTAGAGGTTGGACGGGGCTGAGTTTTAGAGTGGCTGATCGGCGGTTGATATGCAACAATGTCCGTCGATTGGTCAGCCTGAGATGCAACTGCCGCTGGAGAAGTGTCCAGGTCTAAACTTGAGGGTTCCCGTCTTCTTGCACTTCACCGGAAAGTCCTTGCCAGCGACATTTGTGGCCCCATTGCAGTTTCAGCAGCAACCGGTGGTTCAATAGTGTTCTTGGAAGAACCACCAACGTTTTTCTTTGATTTTGGCATCTTGGTTTTCGTCATTGTTTGAATCTGAAATAAAGAAATTAACACAACCCTAGAATCAAATGCAAGAGAGAATTTGATGTTTAAGCAATTGAGAATCAAGTGTGAGAAGATGAAGAGTAAAACCCTAAATCACGGTTAAAAAGGGAAAATTTTTCAAAATTGCACAAGAGGGAAGCAGTTAATTTGGGACGTGTAGAAAGCAGTTTACCAAAAATAAACTGATTAATGGCAGTTAATGACAACGAAACCTTCCTTAATCAGATATGTCAATTTTGAATTAAAATTAAACTTCCTAAGATGCTAATTTATGAAAAACAGAATTTTTAAATTAGGAAGATAAGATCAGAACAAAATACGATTGGATTCTATAAACTAAAAATTCATCCACATTTTTCTCAGTTAAAGCTTATTGTGCTGCCAAAATTAGACTGTTAATTGAAATTTCTACGAAAAGGCCCACACAAGATAATCACTCAAAAATAATGAGAATATTTTATGAGATAAAATTGAATCGTTTATTTATGGGCAAATTTCATAGTTCTACAAATTATACAATCAGTCCAAAAATATCAAAATCAACCGAAATCTTCTAATCAGATATATGCGCATCATTAGATTCAATTAATTGGTTAGATTTATAACGTGAGTGTGTGATAGGACATACTGGATTAATCAATCATAACCTATCCCACTAAGCAAAATTGAACATTGTCAAGAAGATCAGTACTGAGATGTATTTCAAACCAGTCATCTTCTGAACATATCTCTTTGAATAAAAAATGTGAGCGTGCCAGACAGGAGTACCATAGCAATTTTTCTTTTGAGTACTCAGAGTGTTGACTTTTATTTGTATATATATATATCTTTTTTTTTTGTTTTGTCAAAGTACTGAATTTTTAAGATCATGGAGTTGACTTTCTCACAGCCATAAAAGTAGCCATTTTCTACATGATTTATGTTCATTATCAAGAACGGCTGCACACATTTATGGTGGTAGCCCTCTCTTCCATGAAATTGTCTATTTAACACAACAACATACTATTGTGCCGAGAGACATAGATACTGACCATAGGTCACAACAAAGTACGAAACTACTTTAAAGATAACAATCTAGTTAGTAGTAAGGTACAATCAAACAAGTCAATATGTCCTCAAAGTGTGATTATCTGAGTATATTTTACCATAAGTATAATGAGCATACTATATTGATTGGTTAATCCAAGTAAATCTCAAAATGCATAGACCAATCATACATTTGTTTCATATGCTATTTGCAAGAAAACTCATTCTTCTCCCCCTTTTTTTTTCTTGGTTTTTACAATAAAATAAAAAATAAGCAAATGCAAGCAAACACACATGATAAAATCAAACAAAAAGAAACACACTACTTCTAAATTTTTCTTAAAAAAAAAAAACTAATGCATCAAGCAAATGTCCACGGCCATCCGTAGAGTCTCAAATCTAGCAGAATCTAAGGCTTTGGTGAACAAATCAACCAATTGATACTCAGTCTGAATATGTTCCAAAGTAATAACTTTTTCTTCGACCAAATTTCTAATAAAATGATGTCTAATATCAATATGTTTTGTCCTAGAGTGCTGAACAGAATTTTTTGAAATATTGATAGCACTAGTGTTATCACAAAATATAGTAACAGAGTCCTGATCAATACCATAATCACATAGCATTTGTTTCATCTAAAGTAGCTGAGTGCAACAACTACCCGCTGCAATATACTCAGCTTCTACAGTAGATAAGGAAATAGAGTTTTATTTCTTACTTAACCATGTAATGAGATTGTTACCAATGTAGAAACATCATTTTTCCTATCATCCATGTTTCCAGTCCAGTCAGCATCAGTGTATCCTGCAAGATGAGAGGTAGTATCATTAGTATACCATAAACCATAATCAGAAGTACAGTTAATATAACGAATAATTCGTTTCACCGCCGCAAGATGTGATTCTTTTGATTTAGCTTGATAACGTGCACAAACTCCAACACTGAATGATATGTCAGGACGGCTTGCAGTTAGGTATAGCAAACTCCCTATCATGCTTCTGTACAAGCTGGAGTCAACCTCCTTTCCCAGGTCATCTTTGGAAATTTTCAAGGGCGTGGCCATGGGAGTTCTGACTGACTTGGTCTGTTCAAGGCCCAACTTCTTCACAAGATTTTTAGCATACTTGGCCTGGGAGATAAAAATATCTGATCCAACCTGTTTGATCTGCAAACCTAAAAAGAAATTTAGTTTACCAACCATACTCATTTCGAATTCATTTTGCATAAGTGTAGCAAATTACTTGGATTTTGTTTCTAGTGAAGAACCAAACACAATGTCATCGACGTAGATTTGTGCAACAATTAATCCAGTATTAAAATGTTTGATGAATAACATTTTGTCAGCTACTCCTCTCTTGTGTCCTTGTTCCAACAAGAACATGGTTAATCGTTCATACCAAGCTCGTGGGGCTTGCTTTAGTCCGTACAGAGCCTTTTTTAGTCTGAACACATGGTCGGGAGAATAAGGATCAACAAATCCCTTAGGCTGCTCAACATAGACTTTTTCATTAAGAATTCCATTCAGAAAGGCACTTTTGACATCCATTTGGTACAGCTTGAACCTCATTTGACATGCCACTGATAGTAAGAGTCTAATGGATTCAAGTCGAGCCACAGGTGCAAATGTTTCATCAAAATCTACTCCTTCTAGTTGAGTGTACTCCTGTGCGACCAAGCGTGCCTTGTTTCTGACTATGTTGCCATGTTCATCTGATTTATTTTTGAATATCCACTTTGTCCCGATCACATTTGTGTCCTTTGGCCGAGGTACAAGTTCCCACACTTCATTTCTATCAAATTGAGCTAGCTCTTCATGCATGGCTAGAACCCAATTTTCATCAATAATGGCTTCATTTATATTTTGGGTTCAATTTGTGAAGTGTAGCAAACATTTCCAAGTTCATTAGCAAGCCTCCTCCAAGTCATCATGCCGTCTCTAGAATCTGAGAGAACATTGTCCAATGGGTGTGCTTTCTGAATCCAAGAAGGAGGTTGCCTTCTCATGTCATGTTCGTTATTTGTATATGGTGCGTTAGAACTTCCAAGAGCAGGGGCAGAGACATCAGAACTTGATGCTGGATGTTCCTTCTGTATATCACTGTCTGGTACAGGTATATAATGGTCTTGAGTAGGTTGACGTCCAGCAACCTGTTCTTCCAAAGTCTGAATATTAGGCTCCTGTGGATAAGATGAAAAGTCATCAGAATCATCAATTTTTACATTGATTGATTCAATGATAGTCTAAGTACGCATGTTATAAATTCTGTAAGCACGGCTGTTCTCAGAATAACCAATAAACACTCCCTCATCACTTTTTGAATCGAATTTACCCAAGTATTCCTGGTCATTTAACACATAGCATTTGCTACCAAATGTGTGGAAATATTTGAGATTCGGTTTTCTTCCTTTTCAGATTTCATAAGGAGTTTGAGTGGTTCATGTTCTCAAAGACGCACGATTCAAAATATAACAAGCAGTATTAATAGCTTCAGCCCATAATTTAACAGGGAGCTTCTTACTATTTAGCATAACTCTAGCCATCTCTTGTAGAGACCTATTTTTCCTTTCCACAGCATCATTTTGTTCAGGAGTTTTGGGTGTAGAGAATTCATGAAAAATACCATTTTGATCACAGAAAGTAGAGAAAGTAGCATTTTCAAATTCTCTCCCATGATCACTTCCTATCCTTAATATTTTTATTTCCTCAAAATATTTTTCTGTTGTTAATTTTAGGTGCAAAAATTTGAATCTTTCAAAAATATCAAATTTTTCTCTCAAGAAATTTACCCAAGTATATCTAGAAAAATCATCCACGCAAACAAAAATATATTTCTTGCCTCCAATACTTTCAGTTTGAATAGGTCCCATCAAATCCATGTGAAGTAGTTCTAATACATGAGCTGTAGTAAGAAACTTACCTTGCTTGTGAGTGCTTTTGGTTTGCTTATCTTTTAGGCACGAACCACACAATCTTTCAGATTTTTCAGTAAGCTTAGGAACACCTTGTACTGCATTCAATATTGTCAGTCTCAATAGATCACTATAGTTTAAATGTCCCAATCGTTTGTGCCACAACTCGGTTGAGTCAGTCTTTGAAATATGACAAGTAATTTTGGTGTCAAGAAGATAACATTTATCATTAGATCTAGTACCATGTAGAATACAACTACTATTATACTTCGAGACTTTACAAGAATTTTTTGAGAACATAACCAAGTGTTTATCATCACAGAGTTGGCCTATACTAATCAGGTTAGCTTTTAAACCTACAACAAAAAGAACTTCTTTTAACGGAGAGAAACTATCAATTAGAATAGTGCCTATACCTTCAATTTTACCGTGTGTTCCATCACCAAAAGTAACTAGACCACCTTCATGACTTTTGTAGTTAGTTAGATAAGATCGATTACCAGTCATATGTCTAGAACAACCACTGTCAAAATACTAAGAGTTAGGAATAAAATATCTATAGGCAACATCAACCATATAACAATTTAAATCACCATTTTTTTTATCCAAATTTGTCTTACTTTAGTGTTGCTAAGGCGTCTCATTTGTTTATTAACCAAGTTTTTACTAAGCAAACAATGAAATGAGTCGTGTCCTAAATTACCACAGATGCAACATACAGATGCAACATTTTACAAAGT
Source organism: Forsythia viridissima (assembly GCA_030279155.1). Classification (NCBI taxonomy): domain Eukaryota; kingdom Viridiplantae; phylum Streptophyta; class Magnoliopsida; order Lamiales; family Oleaceae; genus Forsythia; species Forsythia viridissima. The sequence continues at coordinate 38,961,427 of CM059041.1, read as the reverse complement.
ACTTTGATTTACCTCTCTGTATTGGTTGTATACCTGATGGTCGTAACTGTTTTTGAGTCTAGACATTGGTCAGAACCTGCATAGACAGGTCAGCCTTAGTTCTGACGGTGATGGGATCAGTTTTGTCTGAAAATACATTAGATTTTGTTTCTTTGATGAAGTTGATCTGATTCCCAACTTTTCTTTCACCTTTTCCAATATATCCCAAACCTTCTTTGACGTTTGGAGTTCTTCTATAGCTTAGGATTTCACTTAAGCGAGAGGCTCCAATTGTTAATTGCTTGATCCTTTCTTTTGAAACTTTTAATTCATCAAGAAGGTTCACAATTTGATCATCCTTCTCTTTTAAGATGTTGGTAAGAATATTATTTTGAGAATCAATTTCATCCTTGTCATCTTTCAAAAATTTCATCATCACTTGAGTAGACAAGTTTTTCTCCTGTTTATTTTGTAATTTTTTATTCATACTGCTGTAGTTATAACAGACACGGACTGGTTCTTCAGATGTTGTTGCCAAGGAGTCAGAACCTGCAATCAGGTTTTATATAGAATCAGTACGAGAAGTTAAGTTCAGAGTTAAAGACGTTACCTGATCAATAGTGGTTCAGTCGTCCTCGTCCTCATCTGAATCTTTTTCATCATCTTCACTCCAAGTGATATTCATGGCCTTCTTGGTATGAGATATCTTTAAAGTATTTGCATATTCAGAGGCTATGCGACCAAAACCCTCACACTCATGGCATTGAATTTGATTGTCAGATCTATTCATAGAGGTTGTGGGATTTTGTTTTGTGTTGATCGAAAATCTCTTCTTTTGTTGGAGAGAGGTATTCAAGTTCTTTCCCTTTTGATTTCCTTTTAGAAGTTTTTTGAATTGTTTGGTGAGCATGGCCATGTTTTTATTTGTTTCGCTCTCCTCACGATCAACCTCGTCTTCATGATTTTTAATTTTGAAGGCAATACTAGATCCCCTTTCTTTCTTTCTCCTTAGTAGATGTAGCTCATATGTCATCAATGATCCACCAATTCTCCAACTCTCATATTCTCAATCTCCTTACTTTCTTCAATTGCAGTTACTTTAGAATGAAAATGATCAGGCAAGGATATGAGAATTTCTTTACAATTTTGCTCTCCAAATATTTCTTTCCCAAAGTATAAGCAGTATTGGTGATGTCACTGAGTTTTGCATAGAAATCTTTGAATTGTTCATCGTCTCTCATGGTTAGTTGTTCAAACTCTAGAGTCAGAATTTGAAGCTTGGATGACTTGACCATAGTGGTTCCTTCGTGAGCAATTCGTAAGATGTCCCAAGCATCTTTTGCAACCAGACAAGTAGAAATCAAACGAAATTGATTAGAGTCTACGAAAGAGAATATGACATTTAAAGCTTTGGAATTCTAATTAGTATAATTAAAATCAATTGTAGCCCATTCGTCTACCTTTTTCTCTCTTTCTACACTATTTTCAATAATGGTGGGAGTTTTATAGCCATGGACAATAGAGTGCCAAGCTTTTTCATCAAGGGATTGGATATAAACTTGAATTCTAATTTTTCAATAGGCATAATTAGTACCATCTAACACAGGTGGTCTAAACGGGGCACTGTCCTTATCTAGATTTCTTTGGATCGTACTTAAAAAGTGTACTCTCTCTGATACCAATTGAAAGTTCTAAAACCTAGATTAATTAAATTAAAAAATAAATTTTAATCTTAATTAAATAAGCATTGGACAGAACGTAGTCAGAACTAGCAAGATATAGAGATAACAGTTCTGACTCGCATAACAGTGTTCATTTACCTAATCTTATCAAGTGCGGAAATTAAAGGATTAATTATGAACACAAGATGTAACGTGGTAAATCTCTAAGAAAAACATCAACGGGCCCCCATGCCATGGGTAAAACAATCCACTAATAATCTTGTTCAAAAATACAATAGTATCGGTTTTTGTAATTTCGCAAAATTAACAAAATAACAATCAAAAGAAAACAGACCAACTTCCTGTGATACTTCTTCTTCTGACTTGTTGATGAAGTGGAATCAAACCCACCGGTCTTGACTTTATCGCCACTTCCCTATTGTACTTGACCGCAACTACCACTTGGATTAAGAACCCCCGTTCTTAACTTCACACCAAGTAACTTGAACAAGATATGAAATTGTTCGTTGAGCACCAATAAGTTCTTGATTCTTCAATGAGTTTGAAGAAAACCTTTTTTCTTTGAAGTTGAATCAATGAAGCTTGATGTCTTGTTTTCCTTCCATGAATTTCGGCTGGTTTTATGGCTTAGAGAAAACAAGAAAAAAAATTATATTTCAAAGCGTTAATTCCTTATTGATTTCCACTCTTACTTATAGTTAAAGTAGAAATCAATTTAGAAATTATTTCTTACCTAAAAATATGAAACAAGAATGGTAAGAAAATTAGTAGGAAAGAATATAGAAAGATATTCTTAGATTTGTAGAAAGAAAAAATTTAGGAAACTAAATATTTCATTCCTAAACAAATCTAAGAGAATAAGAAAAGATTCTTTAACCTACAAAAGGAGCTATCAATAATATTCATGAGGTCAGAATATATTAAGTATAGAAACAGAATAAAATCGCAGCTTTTACTGATCTGGAAAAATAATCTGCTTATCAACCTAGTCAGTCAGAACTGACGTTAACCAGACCAGTCAAAAACACAAACGTTGACCTGCTCTTTTATTATTAAAAATCAGTTATATTTATTAAGTTAGCCAAGATATAAAAAGTGAAAAATATGATATTTTTCCAACAGTATGCTCTGCAAAGGTAAATAATATCTTCACTCATCTGAATTACAAATTTGGTTTTGCAAGTATATATCGAATCGCAATTTTTTTGATGGAATATAATGTCAAAGAAGATGTACTTAGAGCGTTTTATTGAGTTGATTGAGCATTGGGTATACAAAAATTGTTGGGTTAGACTGGGAAACTATGTAAAATTTTGGTTAAAGAATTTCTGGCTAATATTTTTCGCTAGATTAAATAGTTGAGAAATAACTTACGATGGACCGTCTATTTTTGAAGATGGCTAGTGCCATTCAGTCCCTCAAATCTTTGTCGTTGGCTTGGTTTATCTTTCACCACTAAAGGACTGGGTGATGAGTTTGAGTCATCTACTGATATGCTAGCTTTAGAGCTCACTGGGAACCTGACCCATAGAAAAATGACTGTAGTTTTGCTTACTTCCAAGTATAATGTTCTACATAAAATAACCTTGCACAATATTGATTCCATTTAGCACTGGTCGGACATTAGGATAAATAAGGTGGAACTTTTGTACAAGCTGGGCACCAACTATCTTTTGGACATTGCCACACTCATTTTTGACAAAATTATATTCATTGCCACCCATCAGGCACACTCTAGGATATTTTCCTTCCTAGGCCTACTTTATTCATATCTCTAGCACCACAATGTACCTAGGATGACACATTCACCACACCAATCCCTGCGGTCCTGATCTCCTCTCCACAATGGAGAATATTTATCTTTCCCACTGTACGCATGTCCACTTTTTATTAGACAATGAAAAGTGGTTAACATTAAATGAGTTTCACTTGTCCAATAAAAAATGGACAAGTGTACAGTGGGAGAAGATAAATCTTCTCCACTATAGAGAGGAGATCAGGTCCGCCAATGTTTTTCGCCATAAAAGAAAGTCACAAAGAGACCAACTCCTCCAACAAGACCAGGCCTTGTCGAGAAACACACTAGTACTCTTGAAACTCAGGTGAGACATTTAACTACACTGGTAACTCAACTTTCTATTAGTGTTGAGAGTCATCACATATTCACTAGGACATTCTTTATGGCATTGGTCGACCAGACTAGGATTCCTATTCCATATGAATCACAAGATGTTGCACCACATACTGCCAATCCTCCTAACGTTGGCCTTGATGGTGCTCCACATCCTGACATTGGCCTTTATAGAGTTCCACATAATGACATTGATGCTGATGTGTCACAACATCAAGATGTTGTTCCCAAGCCTTCGTTCTCCAAGTCCAATAAGGGCACCCAGACGTGGTTCAAAAAAGCGGATGTGCAAAGGCACCACATAGATGAGGGTGGCACTCGTTGTCATTGGGTTGGTTGTTTTCTCTACTTGACTTCGGACTATCCTTTAGGTTAGTTGTTGTTGCTTCCTGTAGCTTGAACTTGGTAATTAGGATTTGTTGCTTTACTTAGAATTTTGGTTTTAAATCTAATTTGCCATGCTTATTGTGCCAGTATCTACATCACATCAAGTGTGCTCACTTTAAAACAACTTAATATGAGTTTTTGTGCCAAATTGTGAGATTGTTGGAAAATCTGTGTTTTTGATTGACATCCTTAATTATAAATTGTTTTAATTAAATTCGTATTGAAGTGAGTTAAGATAACAAGAAGTCAATCTTGTCTGGTAGTTGAATGGAAACCTGTATGCTATTGAAATAGTATTCTTATCCCAATTCCATTATCAGTTGGAAACTTAATTATTCTAAAACTCTTATTTTTTATCTGATAAATAAGTGATTGAGTTAAATGCATATTGAGCATTTTATATGAACTGAGTTTCTAAGTAAATAAAAGTTGTAAGCATATTGAAATATTATCTCTATCACAATTCTTATCTACTTAAATGAAAGTTTTTAACTGAATGACTTAGTTAATTATTTTCACGACTAATTCTTGTGATATTACGCATTCTATTTTTTATGATAAAACTTATATTTAAACTTAAAGACTTAGTCTACCTTGTTACTGAATAAGATAGATACTAAGTTATTGAGTTTGAATAAATTACCCGTGTATAAATAAGACAGGTGATAAACAAAGAATCTCATGGACTTTGAAACCAAATATACTCAAGATTTATGAGAAAATAATATATGAGTTGTGCATTTCAAAGAAATATTCAAAAATTCTAGTTCGATCAAAACTCCAGTTTTGTGAAAGACACTAAAAAATTGAACATTGTGAAAATCCACTGTGAGAGAGAACGGCATTTCGACCACAAGATAAGGACAAAGTCCTTATTCCAATTTGTGGAGATAATTCGGGTACACTCGTGGAATGGACCAAGATCAAGACTGAAGAACTCGACTGTATTCTTGTACTAGTGAAGAAGATCTAAAACAGGAAATTTTTATTGTTCTTGTAAATTATGTTTTGATTTTTGTAAATTGTTGATAAAGTTTTAAATTAGGTTTAAGATTGTAATTTCAAAAAATTGAGACGCATGTAACTTGTTCTAAAATAATGGATTTATTTATCCGTGAGATGGGGGCTGTGGATTTTTTCCTTAAAAGTTTACCACGCTATATCTGGTGTTATTTACTGCTTTAATTGTTATTTCTGTTATTTTTTTTTTGAACTATGCAAAACGTTCACTGTAATGTTGTGACATTCAACAAATTTCCACCTTCATAACATTAAAGTGAACTTTCAAGTTAATAGTTTCTTTTTTTTAAAAAAAATATTTACAACTTCCACTTAATTTCAATAACAACCTATCCAACCATCCTTCTTGGTTGTTTATTATCTAGGTTTAAAACTTGCACTACAAATAATAGAAAACGCAAATGCTAAATTGACCCTATTCTTGACTGTTTGAGAATTCGGACTCCAAAATGGTAGGCCTGCTTGTGTATTTTGTTAAATATATCCAAGGGATATGTGTGTGTATGTGTATGTGTGTGTGTGTGTGTGTTTTTTTTTTTGTAAAGAGAGACCCATATAGAAAAAGAGATGGGGGGACGGGGGTGGGCGATAGGAGACTGAAGCCGACGGGGGAGGTGTTGTTGGCCATTTTAAAAGTTGGGGACCGAAGTGCTACACGGGCCAAAGATTTGGGACCTCTATTGTTATTTATATTTACAAAATGATTAGAATATCTTCAATGCAACAATGTGGATTGTTGTATAAGTAGCAAGTAAAATGAAAAATGTAAAGAAGAGCACCTCCAATAGGACTGTGGATTGAGAATAAATTGTGACATACATGTACAAGAGAAAGAATGTAGATAAATTATGAAAAATTAAATAGAAAATACTTAGCACATATTTCGATGGAGATAAATTATAAAAAATTAAATAAATAATGTTTAGCTCACATTTCTATGGTTATAAGTTATAAAAATTTAAATAGATGATGCTTAGTACATATGAATCGATGGAGATAAATTATAAAAAATTAAACAAAGGAAGTCTAACACACCGTATAAAAATGGATAGTGTATTAGACATCTTCATTTTATTTTATTTCTATCGTGTAAGTACTTTAAAGTGATGTGTCACATTTTTTAATGCAGTCCATAACCATGCGAGATATTATCTTAGATTATCCAATAAAATACATTACAACACTATTAGTTATGGGTTCACAATACAATAAATTTTTTCTGAGTATAAATGGATTAATGGATATAAATGTAAAAGTGTCAAAAAATTTGGGAAAGAATCAAAAAATGATTTAAATATTAGCTGTAGTGAGCCACCGACAGAATGAACACAAAAAAAATAATAAAAAATAAATAAAAATAGGGAAAATTTTTTGATGACTACAAAATGTGTATGTAATGTTATGAATGTACTTGATATCTAACCTAGATGTTGGAATTTTTTGTCCCAAACAAACAAAGGGGCTATGATGATTAAACGTGTCGGTTTAATTATACTTTGTAGGCTTGGCCAATGATCGAAGACTTATTATTAATGTCCAATCTCCAACAATTAGGCAGTCCAATTACAAAGACAGGTCAACGCACTTTATAGTTAACTTTGAATAATGGGCCATGACCCTGTTGCTCGATTAACTAATCTTAGATAACCTACTTACCTTTAGGGCTCTTTTGTGGGTCCTTGGTTGCAATACTTATATATGGAAATTACTCGTGGTGTAATTTATATAATGGTGGCTGCCCTATTTAGTTTAAAAAGAGAAGTGCTGTGCGAATAGAGTTGTTAGCTGAGAGCTGTGTGAATAGGTTTTCCTTGGTGGATTAAAATACTCACACAGAGAGAAATTCTTTGGCAGCCATTTTCCTTCCTTGCTTCTTCCGCATCCCTTTGTGAGGGCGCTTGCTGTCCCTTTATTTCTTGGCCCTTTACTCTTCTTCTTCTTTGTGGAGAATAACATTCTCTTTCGTGTAGAATACATTGGGTTATTTAGGAGTGTGCTTTGGCCAAGATTTGTGGTATTACCATTGTTGGAGATTGGTTAATCTGAGCCTCTTCCACTCACCACTGTCGTCCCGTTGATTGAAGATTGAAGATTTTCTTTTTGCTTTCAAATTTTGTCCACTGTTATTCGCTTCTCATTAATAATATAATCTCATTATTCTTGGTGATTTGTAGATTTATTATTCCAACAAATTGGTATCAGAGTGTGGTTGGCTTTTGAGAACACATTGGACTGGAAACTACAACGGCAAACAATGGCAGCAGAACGGCAGTAGTACAGCAGACTACGTTTTAGCCAAAATTTTATTTTTCAGAAATTATTTTTTTGGGCTGAAATAGCTTATTATGCGATTTGACTTTTTTATTTTATTGACTGCAGATTAAGTATTTGGACAGCAGTGTTTTCATTGGACAGTTTTGATTCGAACTTGGTGTCATCTTTCTGCTCCAAATCTGCTGAAAGTTAAATCTGCAAGAGTAAGAATAAAATAAATAATTTTGCATCTCTCCGATATTACGGACCGTCAGATTGGTCTGCTCTGGTAAATTGGCTGATCGTTTTAAATTCCTGTAATAGCAAGCCATCGTGTGGAGTGGCCATTAGGTTTGGGGTTACCGTATGGGGTAACCATTGCCTGTTGCTAGGAATTTACATGCCAATTGTTATGACTTGTGTTAGCTTTTGTTTTGGTACTGATTATTTGCGATACTTTGTTTCTGTGCATTATTATTTACAACTATCACCCAGACTTTACCCGTTTGACAATTCCCTTAATTTGAGATTGTGAATCTCATGAAACTCTGGGAATCTAAAACGGTGTATATTGAGACCTTTAGATTTTTCAGCGTAATTATCTTGAGGTGCTTGTTGGTGTGTATTCTTATTTGTTAAGATGTCTGCACATTGTTTTGACTTGAGTGTCTTTACTGGTAAATGTGATTTTTCTATTTGGCAACAGAAAATAAAAGGTATTTTGGTTCAGCAAAAGGTTTCAAAAGCTATTGATAATTCTTATGGTCCTAATGTTACTGAGGATCAGAAAAATGATTTTGATGAACTTGCTTACACTTCTATCATATTGCATTTATCAAACCCTGTTTTGCGAAAAGTTGAAAATTTTGATTCCACAGAAAAGCTTTATTTAATCTAATCCACTCCAAATAAAATTTATCTCTTTAAAAAAAAAATTCAACTTCAAAATTGATCCCTCAAGGAATTTGGATGACAATCTTGATGTTTTTAATAAGCTTGTGCAAGTTACTACAAACTGTGGTGAAACGGTCCCTGAAATTAACAAAGCTATAATTTTGTTAAATATCATTCCTGATTCATATAAGGAAGTCAAGAATACAATTAAGTATGGGAGGGAAACCCTTACACCTGACATTGTCATAGACTCTTTAAAAAGTAAGGAGAGAGAGAGTTGAAGTTCGAAAAAAATAAAAGAAAAAATGGTGAGATCTATTTTATGAGGGGTAGACCTCAGTCAAGGGGTGGGAATGGAGGTGGAGGTGGAGGTGGGCATAATAGTAGTGGTAATAGAAAATGTAAAAGTCGTTCTAAGTTACGGAGTAAGGGAAATGAGAAGAAGTGCTATGGTTGTGGCAAATTAGGCCATTTCATTAGTGACTGCTATAAAGAAAAAAATAAACAGAGAGGTCAGAGAGGAGTCTGGTGAGGTTTACATGCTTTTAAATTCTGAGTCTGGTGAGATTAACCTGTCTATGAACTCCCATATGGATGAGTGAATTCTTGACTCCGGTGCATCTTTTCACATCATATCAAATAAACATTGGTTTGATCATTTGCATGAAAGTAATCATGAAAATGTCGTTGCATGGGGTGGTGTTGCATATAACATTACAGGCATTGGTGATGTAACTGTTAGATTTGATAGTGGCTTTGTGCATACACTAAAGAGAGTTAGATACATTCCACACATGGGTAGAAATTTAATTTCTGCGATGGAGTTAGAAGAAATAGGTTTTGTTGGTATACTTGACAATGACATGTTAAAAATGACTAAGGATGCACTTAGAGCCTTTAAGGCTGTTAGAAAAAATAGCATTTACATTGTGCGTGCTAAAGTGGTAGGTGGTCTAGATTCTACTATTGCTTCCATTGACACTGATCACACACAGAAGTGGCTTAATAGACTTGCTCACGTTAGTGTTAAGGGACTTAAGTTCCTTAAGGATAAGGGTGTGTTTGGTAAGGATCAGGTGTCTACATGTCATTTTGTGATCATTGTGTGCTTGGAAAACATCATAGGATATCGTTTTCATCTAGCACACACAAGACATCTAGAGTATTAGAATACATTTATGCAGATTTGTGGGGTCCCAAGAGCAATCCCACCTTTGGTGGTAACAAATATTTTTTGTCTATTATTGATGATTTCTCCAGACGTGTGTGGGTTTATCTGTTGAAAGATAAAAGTGAAACTTTCATTAAATTTAAAAATTAAAAAGTTCAGGTGGAGAATCAGACTGGCAAAAAGATTAAATATTTGCGTAATGATAATGGTCTTGAATTCTACAATGCTGATTTTGATAACTTGTGTAATGAGTGTGGTATTACTAGACATAAAACTGTAACTTACACTCTCCAATAGAATGAGGTTGCTGGAAGGATGAATCGTACTTTGTTTGATAATGTTAGATGTATGATGTTGAGTTTTGGTGTGCCTAAATCGTTTTGGGGTGAAGCTGTTATGACTACATGCTATCTGACTAATTTGACTCCATCCGCTGCTTTAAATAGTGATACTCTTTATGAAAAATGGCATGGTAAATGTGCTGATTATACTATGCTTAAAACCTTTGGCTGTATTGCTTTTTCTCATCAGAATGAGGGAAAACTTGAACCTAGAGCTAGGAAGTGTGTCTTCCTAGGTTACCCTGAGGGAGTTAAGGTATATAGGTTGTGGGATAGAAGCTAAAGTGGTGTGAAGATTATCATAAGTAGAGATGTCAAATTTAATGAGTCAGAGATGCCTTGTCTAGAGAGTGAAAAACAGCAAGAAACCATTAGTGGTGAATCTCCTGTTGAGGTGGAGAGAGTGATCACCTCATTACCCGTTTCTCCTAGTGAGGTGGAGAGAGTGAGCATCCCATTACCTGTCTCTCCTAGTGAGGTGGAGAGTGATAACCAACAAGATCAGCAGGTTGTAGAGAATGAAAGGGTCGAGGATGTGATAGAAGATCATCCCGTTGACCAAAACCCTCTAGCTAATTATCAATTAGCTAGAGATAGAGAGAAAAGACCTCGTAGGGAACCCCAAAGGATGTCTGACTATATCATAGCCTATGCTAGTTATCAAGAACTAGTGGATAGGGATTGACCTATGAGGATGCTATGAGGAGTGAAAAGTCTAAGGAGTGGGTGAGTGCTATGAGAGAGGAGATGAGCTCTCTAGCTAGGAATCAAACTTGGGAATTAGTACCTAAACCTAAGGATAAATCTATTGTGGGATGTAAACGGGTTTATAAGGTAAAAGAGGGAACCACTGAGAGTAAACCTATGAGATACGAGGCAAGGCTAGTAGCCAAGGAACAGTGGTACAAGAAGTTTGATTCATATGTTCTTTCAATTGGTTTCACTCATTTCAAGATGAGTGAGTTTGATCATTGTTTGTATTACTAGCACCACATCACAAATGATTGTGTGTATTTATTACTCTATGTAGATGACATGTTATTGATTGGTTCTAATATGGAAGTGGTAAACAATATTAAAATTGAGTTAAGTAAAGAATTTGATATGAAAAACTTTGGGCATGCTAAAAGGATCCTTAGCATGGAAATAAATAGAGATATGTCTAATTGTTACTTAATTGTTCATCAAACTCCATATGTGTTTAAGGTTTTGAAAAAGTTTGGAATGCTTGATTGTAAACCTGTATCTGTGCCTCTTGGTAATCATTTTATTTTGTCTAAAGAACAATCACCTAAAAATGAAGAAGAAGTTGCATATATGAATAAAATTTCCTATTCAAATGCAATTGGTTCTGCGATGTACTTGATGGTTTGTATTAGGCCAGACTTGGCTTTTGCTGTTAGTACTTTGAGTAGGTACATGTCTAATCAAGGATCTACTCATTAGGAAGCTTTGAAATGGTTGCTCAAGTATTTGAAAAGTACATATGATGTAGGGTTAATATATAAAACTGTTCCTAATGGTGTGAAACTAAAGGATTTTACTGATGCTGATTATGGTAGAGATAGAGATAATAGGAAATCTACTTCTTCCTATATGTATACTTTGTGTGATTTGTGTGTTAGTTGGAAATCTCAACTCCAATATATTGTTGCTCTTTCCACTACTGAATCTGAGTATATAGCTGCTACTGAAGCCTTTAAAGAAGCTATGTGGTTTAAAGGTTTACTTAATGAACTATGTGTTTTAAGTGATAATGTGACTATATATTCTGATAGCCAATCAGCTATTCATTTGTGTAAGAACCCTGTTTTTCATGAACGCACTAAACATATAGATGTTAGACTCTATTTCATTAGAGATGTGGTATCTCAAAATTTGATTAAACTTGAGAAAGTGCATTCAGATTATATCCCTGCAAATATGGGCACTAAGGTGCTCACTTTGGTAAAGTTTAGAAGTTGTCTTACACTTCTAAACATTGGTACATGTACGTTGAGTACTAATTAGTTTAGAATTCATTTTTTTCATCTACTGAGTATGTGTCTTTTTTGGGTTTTGTAGATTTTTTTGTTTGAAACCAAGATGGAGGTTTGTTGGGATTTTTGGTCCCAAACAAACAAATGGGCTATGATGATTAAACAGATCGGTTTAATTATACTTCGTAGGCTTGGCCAATGATCGAAGACTTATTATTAATGCCCAATCTCCAACAATTAGGCAGTCCAATTACAAAGACGGGTCAAAGCACTTTATAGTTAACTTTGAGTAATGGGTCATGACCAGTTGCTCGGTTAACTAATCTTAGATAACCCACTTACCTTTAGGGCTCTTTTGTGGGTCCTTGGTTGTAATACCTATATATGGAAATTGCTTGTGGTGTAATTTATATAATGGTGGCTGCCCTATTTAGTTTAAAAAGAGAAGTGCTGTGCTCAGAGAGTTGTTGGCTGAGAGCTATGTGGATAGGTTTTCCTTGGTGGATTAAAATACACGCACAAAGAGAAATTCTTTGGCAGCCATTTTTCTTCTTTGCTTCTTCCGCGTTCCTTTGTGAGGGCGCTTGTTGTCCCTTTGTTTCTTGGCCCTTTACTCTTCTTCTTCTTCTTCGTGGAGAATAACATTCTCTTTCGTATAGAATACATTGAGTTATTTAGGAGTATGCTTTGGCCAAGATTTGTGGTGTTACCATTGTTGGAGATTAGCTAATCTGAGCCTCTTTCACTCACCACTGTCATCCCATTGATTGAAAATTGAAGATTTTCTTTTTGCTTTCAAATTTTGTCCACTGTTATTCGTTTCTCATTAATAATTTAATCTCATTATTCTTGGTGATTTGCAAATTTATTATTCCAACACTAGAAATACTCAAAAAGTTGTAAATGTAGATGGATATTAGCTAGTGGGATTATTTTGGACTTTAACAAATTATATACAGGATGCCTTAGAAGTGGTGGGTTTGTGTTTTAATTTAATTCGTATAGGACGAAGCTGCCTACCTCAATTCAAGGTGTTGAAGTCATGATAAACCCAATTCTCATCCTCATGTGGGGTGTTGAAGATATGAAAAGATCGTGGTATTATTCTATTTGATATTTTTCCTAGTGTATGAGATTATTTTTATTTATAATTGATTGTGTGGTTATTACACAATATTTCTTTTTTAAGACTATTGTAACCCTATAAATAAGATCTTCTACCTTGTAATATTCATTCATGCAATTGAATCAATACAGAGAATTATTTCTCCACACATATTTTTTTTTTCATATTTTACATGGTATCAAAGCAACGATTCTGAGTAACGACGTATGGCACAAACACTATAGAAGCGACGATTGTCCAATCGGATCCCATGGCTTTACAGCAATCCGATCATCCCGACTTAATCCCCGTTTCTAAACCACTTGATGAAAACAATTATGGACAATAGAGTATGGCTATGAGAATTGCCCTAATTGCCAAGAATAAAATTGGCTTCATTGATGGGAAGATCAAAGCACCAAAAGCAGAAGATGAGAAGTATTCTATATAGGAACGGAGTAATCACATGGTGCTGTCCTGGATACTTAATTCGGTACATCCAGTTATTGCCGAAAGTATCATATACTTCGAATATGTCACAGAGGTATGGAACGACCTACGAGATCGATTTTCTCAAGGTAACGATGCGCGAATATATCAGATTCACTAGGAAATTGCTGAGCATCAACAAGGAAATCAATCAGTGTCAGCTTATTATTTCTCCACAAAAAAAAAAAATTCCAGTGGATCAATTTAATTTTCAAACTCAATATGGTGAATTTGGTCTCTACAACACCATATTGAGTTTAAAGGGAGATGTTGAAGATATGAAAAGATCGTAGTATTATTCTATTTGATATTCGATCTTTTTCCTAATGTATAAGATTACTTTCTTTTATAGTTGATTGTGTGGTTATTACACAATCTTTCATTTTTAGGACTATTGTAACCCTATAAATAAGGGCTTCTACCTTGTAATATTCATTTATTCAATTGAATCAATACAGAGAATTATTTCTCTATACATATTTTCTCTCATATTTTACAGGGGAAAAAAAAGGAGTCTCTGTCTCGTAAAAACTGATTTACTTCTATTTTTATATAAATAAATAAAATTAATTACTAGAGTTAGAATAATAAATTTTACTTGTATTTTTTTTAATATACTTTTACATTATAATGATGATTCATATTTGTTAATAACAAGGCATATTAACTATAGACATATTAAACCAAGAAATTAACTATACTGTCAATAGTTAAAGTAGAATATAATTTGAGATGGATGAATAAAGAAAGAAGTCTATCTTTATGAGATAAAGAGTGTATAGAAGAACAAAAGTGTGCTTTATAGCATATTTATCAAGTACTTGTTTAATAAATCTTTTTGTAGATTATAAGTAATGTGTTATACGGATAAAAATAATATTTGACCAATTTATAAATACTTGTAAATATTTCTAAACATGCACTCAGTTAAATCATACAAAGACTTGAGATGATTAAAAAATAGAAATAACTTAGATGATTTTCTTTTTGGTCTAGTTTAAATATTCAAATAACTTATTTATGAAAAAATTTACACGAACTAAAACATAGAAGAAATATGAATTTGTCTGCATATAGTCAAGAATGTTGAAGGCAAATTTCAAATAAATAATTAACGTAAATTTATTTTAACAACCACTTGATTCGTCAAGTGATAGGCTTGCTAGATCATTAGAAAAAGATAATTAAAGTAAATTTATTTTAAGCCAGATCATTAGAAAAAGATAGGCTTGCTAGAGTCCCTTCCCGTCCTAACTAGGTCATTTGAAAGTGTATAGATGAACTACATTGTTATAGCTTGCCAAATGTTGTAGATCTTGACACTATTATTGAGTGGTAGACCGTCTATCAAAATATGTTACTTTCATCGCAGCACCTAGGTATCTATCTGTCGAAGAGACAACTCAAATCTTCTTCAAACACATTGTCTAATACTAGGGGATACCTAAAGACATAGTCTGTGATCGAGATTCTCGATTCACGAGCAAATTTTGGACTAAGTTATTCAAACTTCTTAGTTCAACTTTGAGCATGAGTTTATGTTAGTGAAGAATAGGTGTTCTTGGTTAAACCCTATTTTATAGATAAGGAGGACGCATCTATAAATAAGTTGAAGCCATCTAAATGTGATGTGAACAAAATAGGGAATAGGATTGCTGAAACTATTCTTGATCACCGAATTACTCGAGCTTCAAAGAAAGATCACCAGGAGTATTTAGTGAAATAGATAAGATCCAACAGCGAAGAGAATCCTTGGAAAAGAGTTAAAGACCTTGGAATCTTCAAACCTCTCATTGAAGCATATCATATGTTAAAGGCGCCGAAGATGTCGCCAAAATAAAAAGGAGAGAATGTCAAGACCTGCAGTTATACGTAGACAGTTATACGTAGCCCTCTGACCACTCATAGCTATAGTTTGTCCAACTTCAATTGCAATTAGTAAATATTAGGAGAGTGTCCTTCACTCAGATTTGAATGAATTTTTAAAAACTATATAAATTTAAGTGTGCTCAACTCATATTCTAATAGATTCCATTCAAATTTTGGTGTTCTTAACTCAGATTTAAATTGATTCTTTAGAAATCTAAGTGTACCCAATAACTAGTAGATTTCTAAAAAATTTATTAATTAGAAGATTTAAACAGATTTGCATGGATTTCAAGTCCAAAAATATAAATACAAAATTATTTAGGAATTTTAACCCCACATCTCAAAATTTTAATCCAACTCTTCTCTCACGCATCTTTCTTTTATTTGTGCCACAAATTTTTGTAATAAACTCATGTTCTTGATTTTCAATTTATATTAACATCAAAATTTATTGAATTATTTGATTTCTTATTTTTAGTAAATTTTTTTTTTTTTTTTTACAATTGTCAAACATCGTATTTGAAATTTTATTTTTGATACTCCATGAACATTCATTGAACCAAACAATTAAGTTGAAGAATATATTAATAACTATTAGTTAGATCATTAGTTTAATACCATACAGTGCAATTAGATATTGGACAGTAAAATCAATATAGAAAAAAAAAATTTGAACTTGGAAAGATTTACTCGTCAACTGCGACACCTGCAAATTATCTTTTTAATACATAAAATATTTTTTTTATACAAGAGAATTAAACAACCGATTTTGAAATTTAAAGAATTATAAATATCTATCATCTAGTATTGAATATGAAAGATGGAATTTTATAAAAAAAATACAAGTAGAAAGAAAGGAAAAATTAAACTTTATTTTGATTTTTTTCAAAAAACAACTTTGCTATTTAGTCAATTTTCTTTATTCAAAACTGAGGAACGGTTTCTTACTCTTTATATTTCAAGAATTTTTCTCTTTCCAAAATTCTACTAAAAATATTTGTTTATGTAGGACGATCACTTAAACTATTTGGAATAAAGATAATATAAAATTAATATTTATCTAAAGAAGCCACAAATCCATAAAAATTCACAGAAATCTACAAGAATCTATTGAAAATTATAATATAAAATTCTGTTGAAATCAAATAAACTATGTGAAATTCTATTATGTTGAAATCTTATAAATTCTGTGGAATTCTATTCAAATTTATGAAATTTATTCAAATTCATAAATATTAAGAAATTTTTTAAATTTGAATTGAGAACACCCCTCTTAGTTAAAATTGTAGTTTTTTTCAACTGTATAAATTTATTTAAGTTGTAATAGAACTCTGCCATTTGTAAATACTTTTTGTAATTCTTCCGCTTTTAAAAGTCTATTCATGTCACTTATGTTTTTCTTACTTAAGTTATCATAGAAACTAGTTAGTATTCGAAGTCTTGTCAAACTCATTGGTGTTCGCTCCATGCGCCAACAATTATTATTAAATGTGATCGTCAATCAATGAACAAACTACTTCCAATATATTCAAATCTTCTGTTATAAAACTTTCTTTAAATTATTTTTCGTTGTCGAATCGACCAAGAATAGACAGAAGGCAGTCTAGTAGAATAGATTACTGTCGCACGATGCCTCCTTTTATGTTAAAAAAAAAGGATCCTCATGATACTAAGTCACCATGTACTAATGCGAAGTACATGGTCGTCAAGCTCGACGTTGTGCTAGTCATTAAGTGGAGTAAGATGCCAAGTTTTTGTGTTAGTTTATGTCTGCGTTATGCCAAGCTGAGTAGCTGGTTTCATCCTAGTCTTTTGTTAATTTCAATTGCAAAAGTTTACGCTACTTACATCAGCTCAGCAAATTCCATTTTCAAGATTTCTTAAGGTACGCTACCTACATATCCATTTTCAAGATTTCTTGAGGTACGCTACCTACATCAGCTCAGCAAAAGTGTACGCTACCTAATGAATTAATAGCCGTCGAACACTATTCAACTGTGCAGAAACGTACAAAAGAGTCAGCATATTCTTTCTTTTATGAGTAGCTACAAAAGTTTACTTACCCTCAGCCCACAATTACTCTGTGAAAATGATTGTTGTTTGGTGGGAATTTGTGTGGACACTGAATAACCACTGGGTACGTGAGGTTGGTACCAAATTAGGCCCCTCGTCTAAAATTAGCCCATAATTATTATTATTATTATTTTTTCCACATATAATAACTCAATTTAAATTATTTTTTAACCTGTATATCCGCCCCTACTTTCACCATTTCATTTTTCTCTTTCATCCCCATGCTATTTTTCTTTCATCAACTACAGCCCCCACACTCTCCAAACCCCCCCCCCCCCCCCCCCCCTCCTCTCTTTTTCACACACTCACCCTCAAATTATATCAGTTACTTTCTTGTCTAGTTCTTATTCACGTCATGATCACCATGTACTCAATTATAATATATATATATATATATATATATATATAAAAAGAAAAAAAAAAAGAATTCTCTTGAATATTTCTGATGCCTGTGTCTCATTTAAGAATTGGTTGTTGTGATGATCAAATGTCACCGGTCAGTCAAAACTCAAACACTTTCTCACGTGTGACAGTGATCACATTATATGCATAAAATTACTTATATTATTCCACACGTACGAGTAAATTAGTTCACGGAATTTTTTTACCTTTTCTTGGTCTATAAATCTAGTGAACCCCCCAACAGAAGCCAAACCCTTATGAAATGATTGGATTCAACCTCTGATTCCAGATTTACTTGTGTTCTTCCTTTTCAATATTCTGCTGCGCAAATTCTGGTAGTATCTCAGTTTCTTGATGCCTTACTGCCTCTTATATATATATCTATTCAATCGAAGTTCATATCTATATTCAACTTTCTTTCAACTTGAGAAAGGCAGAAATTAATAAAGATTAGATCATCATGGGAAGAAATTGATCGGGGTGGATCGTATCGCGTAACGGGTGAGTGGTTTCCATGCTATGCTTGTCAATTGAGCAGTCTTATTTGCAGTTAACCTTTGTTTCGTTGTCTGTTCGACCTTGAACTACTGAAAACCCTAACTAGGTATACTTGTTTTTGCATGAAATTAAGCAAGTATAATTTGCTTTTTCTCCACCCTTTTTTCTTTATTTCAATTTTGAAGTTCAGCCATACGAGTTTTTTTTTTTAACCTTAAATTTTGATTTCCATTTAAATACTTGTATTATTAGTATTATATATAGAAATTTAAGATATAAAACTCATCATACACAGAGAAATTTGATATAGTAATTAGGCTGATCATTCAAGATACAATTCATAGTTTTTTATCTTTAAATTTCTCACCTTCTCTTCTTCACAATTAAAGCTATAGGTGTTCTGATCTTCGTTTGGTAGAATCTGATTAGGTCATATTCTTCACAGACTGATCGTGTATGAGTATGACTGGATCAAAAATATATAGTTTTCTGGTAGACTTTTAGTGGTAATAGTATTAACAAAACAAGAATGATGAAGAACTTAAATTTTTAAAAATTTCTTGGAGAGTAAAGAATGAAATTATGTAAGGAAATTGTCTCCATGTAAAACTAAAAGTAAACTTTTTAGAGGCTGGTGAAAAATATCTATATAATTAATAACTCAAAATTCGCAGGCTGTGATCTTCTGCTGCAAGTAGTTTTAAACAACAAATTGTATATTATATTTTGATTTTTGAGTGAGGATCTAAACCATACTCTTGAATCTTCTGTTAACTATACTCTTGAATCTTCTGTTAACTCATTATAATGTTCAAAAAATACTATTTCTATATCTATCATGGGATTGCAACAAAGGGTGAATCGGGATGTCTGTATTTGAAGGGGACATGGTGTAGGACTAACATAAACACAAAGTACCTTGTACCCTGTTTTAAATATACAATGAAAAAGGGGGACCATTGAACCTTCCCTAATCAATATTGTTTTCCCTAGAGCAATAAATACTTTTTGAATTTTTATTTTTAAAAAAATCATTACTTCTCTCAAATGCATTTTTTTTTACGAATTTGTTGTGTAATTTACTTTCTTACAATTTTAATATACTTTTGAACAAATAATATAGGTATAGACATACCTCTAAACAGTGTGCATATATATATATATATATATATTGACAGGAAAGCAAGAAAGCATGTCGATGAACAGAAACATTTTTGTTTTCTTGGTAACAATTAAGAGCCCGTTTGGTGTGGATTATAAACTAGTTTATTTGACCAAAAATTTTGCCTTTGTAGCATGATATTTTTTCCAATTCTTGATCAAATAAACTATTTTGGTCAAACAAACTAGTTTATAATCCACACTAAACGGGAACTAAATTTCTATAACTCAAAAACATTGCCAGTAAATCATCAAGATATTCAAAATCATTTTTAAGGTCGGACAGACTATGAAATTAAGGTATAACAAGCAAGGACTGCTGGTTTGCCAAGGCTTTGCATGGAAATCAACACCTTGCAGCTTCCATAGGTATTGGCAATACAACCATGCATCCCAACAGAAAGAGCCAGAGGACGCAGCTTCAGTATTGATAATGTTATTTTCTTACCCATGATCCATTTCATCTAAAAGATTAAACAATTGAGTAGAATTCTATATATTTTGCTTCTTATACAATGTTGAACGATCTCATGTATAAGTTTACGCTGTTTGAAAGGACATAAAATTATTTATTTGAGTGTGTGTTAGAGTAATTAGTATAAGCTATAGTTAGTTGAGAGATGTAATAACTATGGCAGAAAGTAGTTGAAGATTCAAGACTAGAAGAGTTCATGGAATACAACAAATATATATGCTCCTTTGTCTTTTGTAATAGGTAAGTTTTATTTAATAAAATTTACATTTAACAAAATCAAACAAACGTAAGGACTTATTTAATTTTGCTTAAAATTTTTCTTAAAAACTGAAGTCATTGTACCCATAATTTTAACAATTTTTCAATCACACATTTTATGAACTTTTATAGTGTACATTTGATTTTGCTAAAAATTAATTTTTTATTGTAAATTTTGATATAATTTGATGAAATGTATGGTTGAAAATTTGATAAAAGTTATGGGTTACATGAAATACGTGGTTAAAAATAATTGTTAACATTGATTTCAACTTTTTACAAAAAATTTAAACAAAATCAAACAGTCTAATAAAATAAGTTTCTTCTCTTAGCTTCTTCCCTCTCTCTAAAATCCTCCTGAATCACTATCCAAATAGTCATATTTCTAACGAAGTGGTATAGATCCATAAGATTCTTTGAAGAGATAGGAAATTGTATGGTTCCTTTCAAGTTACGAAACATTTATGATAAATGGAGCATCAAAATAAAGGCCTTGCTGGGATCACAAGACTTACGGGAGATCGTAGAGAAGAGGTACAACGGATCAAGAGATGTGGCAACTCTAGCTCAAAAGGTTGGAGTGAAAGATACAAGAAATAAAGACATATATCAATTCCTTGAAAAATGATGAATTTGAGAAGATATCAAATAGAAGCACCTCCATGGAAGCATGAGATAAGCTTCAATCCTCCTACAAATGAGAAGAGAAAGCCAGAAATGTTCATCTCCAAACTTTAAGAGGTGAATTTGAATCTCTACAAATGAAAGACTCAGAATCTATTTCTGAATATTTATCTAGAATGTTGATGGTGGCTAATTTCGAACATATTGTAGTCATGATTAAATTATTTTTTAAGTTTTTCGAACGTGTTATTTTGTGATTCCTTTTTACTTCCCTCCCTGAATATCAACCATTTGTCTTAATTTCATGACATTTAAGTTGTTTAATAATTTAGAAAGTCATTTGTCACATAAATCCAAAGCAAAACTAGGGTTTTCTAAAAAATAGGCACATTCGTGCAACTTTCGGAAACACATCTAGATTTAGTGAATCTAGTTTTCTACCCTTACTAACTCATATTGGAATGATTTTCAATTAGAATGAAGCTCAAAACTCACCTGCTTGTCTCCCTATTCCTATCACCCATGGCAATCGAAGCTCCATTTTCTGCCCTTCCACATGATTTCACTACAAAATACATATATATACAGGAGAACCACCTTCATCTTCGTATTACAGGAGAGGAGGCGGGCGGCAGGTTCTCAGCCTTTTGAAATTAAGGTTTTTGGATATGAATTTTGGACGCTGGAGGATTATAATCTTTGAGTCTTTAGTTTATTTTCCAATTGACGTTAGATGGTGGTTAAAATCACTGGTGAATATTAAAATAATTATAGTCAACGTTTTTTATTTAAGATAATAAGTTTTTAATGATATATATATATCTATATATTATTTGTTTTAAGTAATTATTTTTTTATTTCCGTATTAATTACAGTCAACTTCTTCAGCCTTCAGCCTTCTTCCTTTTTGTTTTGTTTTTTTTCCTTTTTTTATGTAAAATAGTAGTGTATGCAGGGTTTTTAGGTTTCCACTTAGACCCAATGGGAGGTTTGGATTCCTCAACTATGTTTTATAAATAAAATAAAGAAGTATGAGCGAGATATTACATCCAAAAGAGAAGAGAAATATATTTTAGCCTTAAATTTGGAAGTATAACTTCCATTACAATCAATAATTATTAAGGCTTTGAAGATTAAAAAACAATGTATTACTGTTTAAAGAGACCATAAGGAAGCTGAGGTCGATCAAGTGCTCTAATTTCTGTCTCCATGTTATTACAGTTTCCGAATCTTTGATAGAAATCAAAGATGATGTTTCACTTATGATACGAACCAAACCTCCTTCCTCTTCTTCTAAAGTGGGTGTGAGGGAGGCTAATTTAGTGTGTGTGTGTGTGTGTGTGTGAGAGAGAGAGAGAGAGAGAGAGAGAGAGAGAGAGAGAGAGAGAGAGGAGGCTTGGTGTGGTGTGTAGTGAATTATTATAAAGATTTAGGGTTTAGTCTACTAGTTTAGTTCAACTTATAAGCCGGATTTAGTATGTAAGAGATTTAGCTTAACTAAGGTTTGGTTTGAAATTGCTTGTGATACACACTTATCTTGATCTTAAATATACTTATTAGTTGATTATTTAGATAGATTTCTATCAACTTTATGTTATATTTGACTTTTGTAGGTTAAATCTCCAATTTGAAGATAAATTAAACAAAAGAAAGTGATTTGTATGCTTAATTGATGCTTAACTGGATGGCACGGACATAAGTTGAAGTTATTAGAAAGAAACTGAATTCAAAACTTCTGGGAGCAAAAATTATATTTTAAAAAGTTTGGGATTAATTTGTATACTTTGGAATATTTGGAAGTCCACTTTGGAAGACATTAGAAAGGTGGTGACCAATTAGAATATCATTAAAAATTTTTGAATTAAATTGAGAAGATTTAAATAATAAAATACCAAAACCGTACCTAAAAGCTAAATCAATAACCAAACAGTAAGTTTTAGAAAAATGACACACCTAGGTAGCACAATGTATTGTGTGACCTAGGTGCGGTTCGTATAGAAGGAGGTGCGACCTATGCTGAAAGAAAAGTTTTAAGTACATTTTTGAAGTTTAGTCGAACTATGACTTTTCTTGAACACGACTTTCAAAACATTTGAAACACTAGGTCAACTAAAGAGTCTTTGGCCCTTGCTGGGTAATGCTACACATCGACTTTAGTTTTTGTTCACGTATCTTTTTTATACATGGGGATGCCAATTGTGGTTACATTCCTTTCTTGCCTTACTTAAATATTAGTACCGACTTGTGGTGCTAAGTTATAATCTATCTTGATACTTTTTATTCTTGGGGATGCCCAGCGTACTTGTATAATCTTTTTTTGATCTATATATTTTTACGTTTTCGATCAAAAAAAAAAAAAGAAAAGAGGAGTTCTATATATAATAACATATCACATATTCTTGGAGGAATTTCACATCACATTTTTGGAAAAATTACAAGAATTCATTGAAACTTTGAATGATTTTAAAGAAGAAGAAGGTGTCGTCCAAGAACATTGAAGAGATTCAAGATTATAAATATCAACTTCTATTCTAAATTATCTAGGTTATGTATTCATTTTTCATCTTTTATTTTCGTAATCAAAACATGGTAGGTTAAACCATTGTGGCTAGGATTTTGATGAAACATTAATTGTTGACTCGTTAATCTAATAAATTACTCGTTTTTATTTTTGCTTTTAAGTTAATTATTTATTATATATTCATTAATGCCGTTTTGATACTTGATCACATTAAAACGTGTTTGTGATTTATATTACTTTCGAGAGATTTAGTATAAATTAGCACTTAGTAATAAACAACATAGAGTCATGTAATTGATGACTTATATCATTATGCTCTATTAAATCGTTTTGTGATGCTCTTTGTGAATTAATTCATGCTTGCGTTCGAAATTTAATTAAAGATAATAGATTCACATGTAAGTATAGAATCGATTCAACATCAAGAGAGACTATTGATTAAAATTGGATCATTGATTTTTAACATAGGCATCTAAGTTCTTAATTTTGTTGATTGTTGTTATTGAATTAAATTGTTATCCTCAAATTTGGCCAATTTTAAGATAATTCTTGAAATTTGCGTTGATGCCGAGAGGTGTTACATGTGTCTAGCTCAAATAACAAACGATATTAAGTCCGATATGAGATAAATTTATACTTTTATACTTGGTACAATCTTTGGTTGTATATATTATAGTTTTGTGTTGCGTTCTTTATCTATTCGAATGAGATATAGTTGGGTCATATGTGAGAATTGATTTAATTTGTATCAAGAGAGAAAATTATCATATAAGGAATGTCAATTGTCAACATAAATCAAGAATTGATTCTAAACAAGTAATTGAGGGTTAAAGTAGGTCATCAACGGAGGAGCCCATTGTGATTGATTAACTCTAGGATTTGTATATTT
Organism: Forsythia viridissima; assembly: GCA_030279155.1. Classification (NCBI taxonomy): domain Eukaryota; kingdom Viridiplantae; phylum Streptophyta; class Magnoliopsida; order Lamiales; family Oleaceae; genus Forsythia; species Forsythia viridissima. The sequence continues at coordinate 38,937,226 of CM059041.1, read as the reverse complement.
ATATACTTAGTAGATAATTAATTAGATTTAGTTAGAATTGAATTAAATAAAAGATTGTGTATTCTTCTTGAATTAGAGTTATTATTAATTAAAGTAAATTACGTAGGACATTCAATTTTCGTGGGTTTGACATTCTACCTATCATTATATTATTTGTTAACGATCCATCCACTTACGACATTAAAATCAACATACACCGTGCTTTTAAGAGAATAAGTTTTTAATGTACTGCAGAAAGAATTAGCTGTAGGAAGAATGAGATAAGTTTTTGATAAACTATTGTTATAATAATGTTCTTTTGTATTATTATCACTATTAATAGTATTGTAAAATTTATTTATTTTATAATAGTATATAATATTACTAAATATTTTTCCAAGACAATGCATTCACCATAATTATTTTAAAATAAAAGTAATAACCATATGTTAATTCTCAAAATTTATAAAAATTACAAAATAAAGTATTGTTATATAGTACAAAAATTAATTAAATTTAAATTTATATTATTCGTGAAGATGCATTATAATTAAAATACTAATAAACTTAAGACATAAAAGTAATTACTTTAATTAATTAGAGTTAAAATTGATATTTTAATAATAGATAAATAGAAAAGCTAAAAATTGTAGCATTTTACTGCTTCTCAAAATGCTAACAAATTTACTTGTTATTATCAAATTAACCAATAAATATTAAATAATCCTTAAAACTATCCACATCTAGTATCTCTCCCAATGGTCCCTCATCTAAAATTCCTGAGAAAGAGGACAAAGTTGGCTTGCGAACAGTTTGATACACTATCTATTTTCAACCTTTGAGCAAAATGTGGCAAAAGAAAAGAAAAGAAAATTCATGGACCGATCCCATCATCTACACTATGTAGGAACTACAAGATCGGCATCGAGCGGACAAGGACAAACTATAGAACCCTATTCAATAAGTTGAATGCATTTGCGGCTTGTTTATAGGTTGGGCTACCAACTAAGCACATTTTGAGTAAGATTTTGAGAAGAGTTGCTATTGTAACTTGAGACTTGATATAAATTATTGAACTCAAAAGATTAAGATTTTTACTATATGTGCCCTTTAGTTTCTAAATGCATGGGTGGAACTATGAATTTTTGGAGATCGGATTGCAACTTAAAAAAAGAATTTACACCAAAAAAAAAATTACATCATAAAAAATAATTTTTTTGGGTCCTGCCCTCTAAATCCGTCCATGCCTGAACTAATTAAAAAATTGCACAAGCTTTCAAATTTTAGTTTCTAGAAAAAAAAATCCAATTAAGCTGTCTTTACACTTTGCATACCGTATTTTGTACATTTATATATCATATTTTACTTAATGGTGACTGAAAAAACCTTTCGCTAAAAAAAATAGAAAAAAATTACATATTCATCATTATAAATAGTTGAATAGATGAAAATATCTTAATTTAAAATAACAAATCACACCCTTTGTACTAGGTTATGTCGTAGTTTTTTAGCTATTTTATTATTCTTTGAAATTTTAATTATTAGAAGCTTAGGGTGTTTTATTAAATGTTTCTTCTATGTGATGCTTATAAAATTTATTATCTTCATTTTCTTTAGAGTACAACTTGTAGAAATAAAAAATTAATTTTAATATATACAATGTATTGAAAAATATAGACAAAACTTCATTTGAATTCTCTCCAACATTAAAAAATGGACAAATGATATTACTGAGTTGTCATCATCTAATCAAAAAGGTTTGTTCAATGAATAAAAATTTGAAAAAAAATAAGTAAAATAATATATGGTATTATTTATTATTATTTTTGTTTAAAATTAATTTCTCAATTATTTTAAGTTGAAGTTATTAGCTTTATATAATGGAAATTGAAATATTATTAAGAATTCATACATCATTTTTTTGCTTTCAATTTTTTATGTTGTTTCTCGTCAAGATAAGACAAATATAAATATTATTGATGAAAACATACAATTTTGTGGGAAATTTTGAAAAATAAAGAATGTCACTTTAATAATGTACAGTTGAGATACTTGACTCAAACTGGAAGTTAATTATGAAAAAGATATTTAGATGTAAGAGAGAAAAATATTAATGCTGAAAAATTAATAATAATACATTTTTTGAAGAATAATAAATTAGTATGTAATGCGTTAGATAATGTAACATATGGGGTGTTATTTATTATTAATTAGGAGTATTTTGGTTTAATCAGTGATTTACAATGGCAAATTTGTAAATGTTTCAATTTTTTATAAAGAGGTGCATTTTATTACATTTAAGTAAAAATGTATAAATAAATACACCATATGTTGTAGATTTCCCAACAATTATTCCTAATTATTATTTCCCAGCTAAGTACATATTTCCACTATTTATACTTTAGTTCCTACAAAACTGAATTTTTTTTATTTGGTCTTCAACTTCTCAGATAAGTCCATTAAGTTCAAAAATATACTTTAGAAAGTTTTGGGACTCTATATTGTTAAATAATTTCATAATGTCGAAACATGACATATTTCTTGAAGTACATCCAAACACCGGGTGTGAATATAACTTTGTATACACTCCGATCCTTTAGTTATAATCTTTAGCAAAAGTGAATGACATTTGTCTCAATATAGTGCGTCATCATTTCCACAAGAAAAAGAAGTCAAACATAGTTTTTATATGTGTATCACCATCTACTACTGGCAAGTAGATATTTAAGTTTGTGTGGCATCTATATGGTCTTGCTCTAAAAGACATTTAGATGCTATTAGAATGCATGCATTATTCCATGGTTATATGGTCCTCACATTTTAGTCAAGCGGTAGATCATCTTAATTCATGGTGAAAAACATATAATAAAAATAAACATTAATTTTATAACAATAATAACATATTTTCCCATGGTTATTCCACGTGGTCGGAAGGGAGAAGATTGCATATAGTCAATCCAACATCATTAATAAAAGAAACATTATTCGACAAACGTGCCCCATTATTATATAAACAAATATGAAATATAGGAGAAGTAGTGAAAAACTTAGACGATTCCTAAACTTTTGAACTCATAAAGCAAATATTGTAATGGCATTAAAGTGGGGGAGGGTTGGTGAAGTTGGGGATTTACATGGTTTGGTGGAATTATTTGGTTTGGAGGTGGGTAGTTGGTGCACACTATGGACTATCAACTGTCAACACTAACAACCCTCGAAAATTAAACTAACATTTTTATTTTTCATTTTTCATTTTTCATTCACTCCTAAAATTGTCACTCATATTCACCTAACATACTATTTTACATTTAATTTAATTAATATAATACGATACATCGAGTGGTTTTAATCGGGAAAAAAAAAATTTCGAGATCATGCGATCTTATCAATAGTTACATAAATATTAATTAACATGTTTAAATTATGTGAAGGTCTTAAATATTTACTAATGAATGTACTTATCAACTTCCATCCATTTAGAGGCGTGGGATTATGGCCATTAATTTTCATCAGCATTACATGTATAATTTCCATAAAGATTCTACTAGTTTTGGCATATAAAATAAATTTTTATCGATCCTTCAAATTAAACTCGAACCTAGTTTTCTACCAAATTTACTTACAAAACTTAAGAAACCAACTATGTGTTGATTACGGTTTTTTACAAAATCGTTGAGTTTATCTGATTTAGATTTTATTTTAATCCAAAATATTATCGCGTAGCATATTTATGTTGATAATGGCTATTTTTTGTTTTATCTTTATAAAACTCAATGAATATTTTCCATTGTTCTTTGCCATAATTATCCAACAATGTCTTAATGCTCCTTTTTACGTTACTTTTCAAGAAGACCTACCAAATTAGGATTGCCATGATATTTATGTGGAATATAGAGAAAACTAGTTTGATACACACTTTTGGGCCTTTTTAAAATTTTTTTCTGAATTGACTTTAGGGGCCGTTTAATTGTGAATAAAACAAAGAGATGCTTTCTCTATACTCTATAAAATATAAAATAATTAAAAAAATATTATCTAATTTTTTTTTACATTTTTTTTGTAACATTTGTTGTTACATTTGTTACATTTCTTATAAAAAAAAAATGTGTGTTACATTTTTTATATTTGAAATTTAAAATGTTAAAAAGTAATTATAGGATTTTTATATAAAATTAAGTATATGGCAAAATTATCACCCCAACAATTTATCTGAATAAAAGATTTTTTTTTTTAATTGACTTTAGGGGCCTGTTTGATTGTGAATAAAACAATTTATCTGAATAGTAGTTATCTAGATAATATTTTTTTTATTATTTCATTTGGTTCAGTTAGGTATAAGAATAAAACAGTCATTGTTAAAAAGTCAACTTTTGATAAAAAAAAAGACAATTCTACTATTATTCTTAATTAAACAAAATATTAAAGAATAAAACTTAAAAGAAAAGAAAAAAAACTAGGTGCAGCGAAGGGTAGTGGTGGCTGGAGGACATTAGCGGGAGCGGCGGAGGGTGGTGGCAAAGGGTAGGTGGCGGCGATTATCTTATGGTGTAGATGTTAAAAAAGAGATTTTTTTTTCTATATTAAAAAGGGGTAAATTCGTATTTTAAAAATTATGAGTGAATTATTATCTTGTTAAAAAAAAATTTGTCATCTCTTTATGAGGACAAAAGTTATTCTCGTTTTAGTTTAAATTATTATCCTGATAAAATTTTATTCGGACATCAATTCTATGCAAACATGATAAAATAAATATTATCCATTATCTATAACTATTGTCCATATATTAAACGGGCTATAGGGGTATTTTTTTCTCTTAATATTGAAATTTTATTTCCTTATGTACCTAAATGTATAAATCCCACGTTAAGAAATTTAGTGTTTGTTGGTATAGTTTAAAATTAGTTTTTTAGAAGATTTTGGAAAAAAGTTAGTAAAACTTGTGGTTGAAAAATTGATAAAAATTGTAAGTCCCATGAAAATATGTGGTTGAAAATGAGTTTAGAGAAAAAGTAGTTTAAAATAAACTCTTTCAAACATGCTCCAAATGGGTTTTCAACCTATATTTCATAGAACCACAACTTATATCAACTTTTTAACTACACATTTTATCAACTTTTTCAAAATCTCATAAAAAACTACTTTTAAACTCTACCAAACATGCGCTTAGTTTTGTCCCCCACTGAATAAAAGTAAAGTGGGAGGTTCAAGAGAATTATATTAACGAATGTCTAGGCTAATGAAAAAGTGGATAAAACAATTGACATGCTCCAAGTGCACGGGATTTTATTCCTAATCTCAAACTAGTAAGGTGTTGTTCTCTTTGCGTTTGAGTTTTGTGTTTTGAGTTTTATATTTTGAGTGTCTATTTTGAAATTTATGAAAATACGTTCTTTTTGTCATTCTTGAAAATTGTTTCTTAAAATAGAAAATTGGAAAACAAGTTTACTTTGAAATTTTGAGAAATTATTTTGTATAATATTTTATTCAAACAATTATTGATTAAAAACAATTAAAAGAATTAAAAACAATTAAAAACTTGAAATTATTTGGAATTAAAAATAATTAAAAAATTATGTTTGGAATTAAAAATAATTTAAAACTTGAAATTATTTGGAATTAAAAATAATTAAAAATAATTATTTTTGGAATTAAAATAATTAAAAACTTGGAATTATTTAGAATTAAAAAAAAATTATTAATTAAAAATAATTAAAAACTTAGATTTATTTGAAATTAAAAACAATTAAAAATAATTATTAATTAAAAACAATTATGTTTGGAATTAAAAATAATTAAAAACTTGGAATTATTTGGAATTAAAACAATTAAAAAAATTATGTTTGGAATTAAAAACAATTAAAAACTGGAATTATTTGGAATTAAAAATAATTATTTTTGGAATTATTTAGAATTGAAAACAATTAAAAACTTGGCATTGAAAAAAAGGCACGCATGTTGGACTCGAACCCCTGACCTCCAACTTCCAAAGCGCGTAGTGTGACCGTTTTGGAAAGGAGCCGCGTTTTGTAAGAAAAACTCGGAAAAAGACTAAATCAACTGTATGCTGGACTTGAAACGCGGACCTCCAATACCAAAACGCACGTTTTGACCGTTTTGGAAAATGACAATGTTTTGTAACGAAAACGCAGAAAACGGTAAAAACATCGTTTTGCATTTCCTTTGTGATAAGAAGAAGGAAGACTCTACATCTACCCCTTTAATGCTAAACTCTTTATTTAGGCTATTAGGATACGTTTTGACTATTTTCAAAAACAGAAAATGAAAAATGGGATGAAAATGGCAAAGAGAACATGTCCTAATTATTTTGTGAGATTTGGCTAGAGATTATTATTGGGTCTTCTTGGAGTTTAGGTGGGCGTGAGTATTTAATTTGTGAAACTGATCAAATCAACCAATCCAAACCGAATTGGGTTGGATTAGTTTTTGCAATATTTCAGTTTGGTTTAGTTTCTCCTTAGAAGAAACTGAGTCGGTTTATGATTTTATTGAAAAAAACCCAACAAAAATTGAGTGAGAGAGAGAGAGAGAGAAAAAATGATTATAAATTAAATATAATTTTTCAAATTGACCCCTACCTACCCCTCTCTCTCTCTCATTATTGTATTATATTTATGATTAATTTTTTTTCACATTTTTATGTATGGAAGGCCACACGATTTTTTTTAAGGTTCAAATATTTTACGTTTTTAGTCCTAATCAAACAGACCCAAGATTGGTTAGTTTGGGTTAATTCGGTTTTATACCCAGTTTCAGGTTGGTTTGAGATGAAATTTATTTTAACCAAATTATTCAGATCGGTTTTGGGTTGGTCAAAAAATTGCATGAAAGTGTGCATGTATTTTATAGTTATTGTTAAGACAATAATTTTGTAGTGAGGTTCAAATTCCAACTTGATAATATTCAATGTTAAGTGTTTGTTTGTTGGAGTTTAAAAGTAATTTTTAAGAGATTTTGATTGGTGAGATGTGTGGTAGAAAAATTGATAAAAGTTGTAGTTCCTATAAAATATTTAGTTAAAAATGAGTATTAAAAAAAAAAACTAATCTATACTCATTTTTTGTCTTTTATATATATGGATATGGATTTTATATACAAACATCCCCTAAATTAATTAAAAAAAATATGAGCCAGTGTATATAATTTATAATCCCATATCCTAATAATTAATAATTTCTTTTTAAAATTTAGTATAGGTGTCGCATAAATTAATAGTTTTATAAAAATACAAAATAAATTATAATATATTTAAGAGAAAATAGTATATTTGGTCTCTCAACTTTTCAAAAACGATATATATTCTTAACTTTTAAAAATAGTATCGAATATTCCCAACGTTTGAGAAAAATATGCATGGTAGTTCTTTTATGACAATATTACCCCCATCTTTAAATAAACAAGAAAAAAAGACAAGAAAAAAAAAGTTGAATAAAAAATTAACCAAATATGCCTTCGAAAATGAAAATTAACAAAAAAGGTAATCCTCTTCCTTCACACAACACTTACGTTTTTAAAACTCCCTGCTAATGTTGCCGCCACCGCCCCCATTGCCCATTCTCCGAAGATATCAATTTATTCTGATTCTTTTGTTCATTTATAAAGTATCTTGTGTTATCTCTTGTATGGTGTGGTAATCCACTATTTACCCAGGAATTCTTTTAAGATATATTGTGTGTTTCTAATAGATTAAAGAAAAGAGCAGGCAATTGATTAAGAAACTTAGATCATCACCTATTGAACAATCATAAATATTGGATTTAGAAAGTATTAGGTGAAACCCTTGTCATCCAACATTCAACAACTTGATTTTCAAAACCTTAGAGGCTTCAGGAAACCGTTTCTTTACATCTGAAATTATTCATCGGCTTTTCCTCTGTCTAAAATTCATTCAGACTTTTGAAATAAAGAAGGATGAAATCTAAACTAATTTTTTTGACTTCTAAAATGCTATTTCAAACTTCTGAAATCAAATTGTAGAGTTCTAAAATGAACTTGTAAGCTTTTGAAAGTAGTTTAATTTTGAAAATTTAATTGTGAGGCCTTGCATAGTATGAAGATTATCACCAACTTATTTGAAGGTTCTAGATATTTCTCATTATTTCCTTTAAAATGATTTTTTTCTAGAATTTTTCATGTATGTATATATCAAGAAAGATCTAGAATAATCATAGAGAATTAGTACTAGAATTTTCTAGCCTCCATTAATAGAACTTTCTGGAAATGTAATAACCAAGTATAAATAGGGTGTTAGTATAGTAGTGAAGTGTAATGAGTGGTGAGTGAGATCAACAAAAGTAAGGTACTGTAAAATAATATTTAGTAATGTGTCCAAATTGTGTAAGTGAGTTATTTAATAAAATAAGTTCTTTTTGTATTCCAAAATCCAACAAGTGGTATCAGGGCGAGTCGATTGAGGGCCACGTATTTCTAGAGCAAAGTAGTCAAGTGGAGATTATTTTTTAGCTTATGTAGATCGTGCACAAATTGAGATTGTGAGGCTTTAATAAAGCTTGCTTGGTAACGAGGAGGTTATTCAAGTCACGATGGGCAACCTATAAGTGATAGGCGGAGTGAAGAAACTCAACAACCAAAACTACACCACATGGCAGACATGCATGGAGTCTCACCTCCAAGGTCAAGACTTGTGAGATGTAGTTGGCGGCAGTGAAGTGACACCGCTGAAGGACGCCGGGGCTCTGAAGAAATGGAAGATTAAAGCAGGTAAGGCATTGGAGTACATAAGAGACAAATATACGGCGAAGGAAGCGTGGGACACATTTGCAGCACTTTCAAAGAAAAATGATCTAAGGTTGCAGCTTTTGGAGAACAAGCTATTGTCCATCACTCAAGGAGAGATGACGATAAATTAATACTTCAACAAGGTAAAATCTCTCTGTCACGAAATCTCTAAATTAGATTCTTCGAGTAAAATTTCAGAGTCTAGGATGGAAGAATAATCATACATGAGTTGAGACCTCAATTCAGAGGCTTTATTGCCGCAATACAAGGTTGGCCAAAGCAACTTTCACTGGTCAACCTAGAAAATTTGCTAGCCGACCAAAAAGCGTTGACTAAGTAAATGTTAGGGGTCTCACTGAAGAAAGAAGATGAAGCATTGTTTAGCTATAAGAGAAAAGGTCAATCCACTCGACAAAATAATAAAGAAGAAAAAGAAGAAAAATGTATAGAAAGTTCTCAAACAAGGGGAGCTCAAGAAAATCATGACGAGAGAGGTCAGTTGTCCAATAGATATAGGCGGCCTAATGGCTCTTGCTTTGTATGTGGCAAACGAGGTTATTAAGCAAGAGATTGCCAATTTTGTAAAAAGCCAGCGGAAGGTAATATGGCAACCTCAAACGAGCAAGAAAAATATAATAGTGAAGAAGAGTGGGATGTTGAAGCGTCGCTCGCAGCAATTGAGCAAACTCATGAGGAAGTGTGCAATTCAAGCCTTAAGGAAGAATCGACACTGATGGTGGTCGTCCCTGGTTTAATAGATTATGAAAATGATTGATTGTTGACTCAGGATGTTCTAATCACATGACATGTGACAAGAAAAAAGCTGCAAAATACAACAGAGTATAAGTGGACACCGCAGATGGAGGATCTACCAGATTCAAAAGAAATTAGAGATAAGTTGCAAGAAGAAATTGCAGAAATACAACAGAGCCCTAAGAAAATTGAATATTCACAAGAGTCAAGCGACGGAGAAGAACCTACGAGGGCAACGCAAGGTCTATGGCAAACTGGTGTGCATCAACCAACACCAGAAGAGATTAGGCCGAGTCAACAAGAAGAGGTTGAGATACCAATTAGTCCTCAACCACAAATAAGATCAACTAGACAACGAAGGCCAAATCCCAAGTACGCTAATGCAGTTGTAGAAGAATATGAAAGTATTAAAGAGCCAGAGACCTTTGAAAAAACAGTCCAACACAAGGAGTAGATAAAGGCAATGGAAGAAGAGATCGTGGCTCTAAAGCAAAATTAAACTTGGAACTTGACACCAATACTTGACAAAGTAAAGCCTATATCCTGCAAATTGGTATACAAGGTAAGGAGGCGATCCGATGCGTCAATGGAGAAGTACAAGGACACGTCTGGGAATGATGAGAAGAAAAAGAGTTAAATCAACTACTTGGTGCTAAAGGAGGAAATTGAAGATTATCACCAACTTATTTGAATGTTCTAGATATTTCTAATTATTTCTTTTAAAATGATTTTTTCTAGAATTTTCCATGTATGTATATATCAAGAAAGATCTAGAATAATCATAGAGAATTAGTACTAGAATTTTCTAACCTCTATTAATAGAACTTTCTAGAAATGTAATAACCAAGTATAAATGGGGTGTTAGTGTAGTAGTGAGGTGTAATGAGTGGTGAGTGAGATCAACAAAAGTGAGGTACTGTAAAATAATATTTAGTGGTGTGTCTAAATTGTGTAAGTAAGTTATTTAATAAAACAAGTTTCTTTTGTGTTCCAAAATCCGACACAGTACTCATTTGCTACCCTCTGAAGTCATTCCATTACCTTCGTAGACTTCTAAATCTTTGTGTTGAGCTTCTGGACATCTGGAAGAGTTTCTCAAAGTACATTTATTGATTTTAATTTGGGACATCTGATACCTATTGGCCTTGGTTTTGGCCGTCTGTTTTTTTTTTAGTTCTGACGGTTAGAGTTTTATTAGTAGCAGAGTTATACTAATAATATATTATAAATGGTAGAGTTAAATTATCATTAATAATAGAGTGTTTTACCTTATATAAGTTAGAGTTTGCATTAGTATAAATACGAATTGTATATATTATTTTATTATGCCGTTTTGTTTAATGGTGGTTTCTTCATTGTTCTCTCATTGTTCTTTCTTCGTTCTTCTCTTCTCAATTTGATTTGTCATATTAGAAAACATTTATTTAGAACATTATCATGGTATCAGAGCCTTTTGTTCATTGATTTTGTTTTATTTGTTTTCCCTCCCATTTCAAAAATAAAAAGAAACCTAGTTTAATATTTTGAACCGAACTGAAAATTCTCTTTTCCCTTTCAACTAGACATCGGTTTGCATATTGGTGACTATATTTGGGTACTCTACGACAAGGCGAACAATTCTAGCCAGCGCATGAGGGTCCACGGGAGGCACCGACGGTGGTGCATGAAACCCACGTACAGACCTGGCATTGGCGCATGATGACGCTTGGGGCTGTTTGCCGGCCTGATTATTTGAGACAAATTCTTTAGTAAGTAATTTCGGATCATTTGGAGATGTTCGTTTTGGTTGGACGTGCATAAAGGCATATCGTTTGTTTCGTTTCTTGTTGGTAGTGTTTGTTTTGCCTTTGGATTTACATAATATTGGTTATCGTGTTATTTGATTCCAATGGCAACTGAAAGTGATGATTCACTTCAATCTATTAGTATAAAATTAATTGGTAAGAATTATTCGTATTGGAGTACTGTGCTCAAAAAATTTCTTCAAAGTAAAAAAAAAATGGGGATATGTTAGTGGAACTAACGTGATACCTAAGACAGACAATGATTATTATGCAATAGAGATTGATGTTTGGGAATCAAACAATGCGAAAATTCTTACTTGGATTCACAACTTTATTGATCATTTTATTGGTGTACAGTCGGCAAAGTATGAAACAACAAAAGAAGTTTGAGATTATTTGCAGAAGTTATACACTAAGTCTAACTTCGCAAAATGATATCAATTGGAGATAGATGTGCGAGCTTTACAACAGAATATATGAGTATTCTAGAGTTTTACACTGCTATGGCATCGATTTGGGATGAGTTGGCTCTTACAGAATCGGCATGAATGAAAGCATGTGAGGAGTATATTATATATAGAGATGAGCAATGATTGGTTCATTTTTTTATGGCACTTCGCAGTCACTTTGAAGGACTTAGAGGCTCCATGTTGCATTGTACTCCTCTTCTTTCTGTTGATTCAGTGGTTAGTGAACTTGTGGCTGAAAAAACACGTTTGAAATCCTTAACAAGTGAGGTATCCATTCATTCTTCATGCACTACAGGTACACATTTGCTGATTCATGATGTCACAACATCTTCTATGGTCTCCCAAACACCATATGAGATTGTTGATCATCCTAATTCCCCTTGATATCCTCTACGTATTCATAAGTTCACTCAACTACCCGATTTTTCTTATTCTTGTTATTCAGAATCCTTTTGCTGTTTTTTAAGGTCTATTCACAAACTTTCTGAACTCTTTTTCTATAAAGAAGCTATTCTAGATCCTTTTTGGCAACAGGCTATGACTGATGAACTCTCTACTCTACATAAGACAGACACTTGGGATTTGGTTTCATTACCTCAGGGTAAACATGCTATTGGTCCTCGTTGGGTCTATAAAATCAAGACCAAATCTGATGATTCGATTGAACGCTACAAGGCTAAGTTGGTTGCTAAGGGATGTACTCAGCAGTATGGTATGGATTATGAAGAGACCCTTGCTCCTGTTGCAAAAATGGTTATGGTTCATACATTTATTGCAGTTGCTTTTATTTGTCGGTGGGATCTCTCTCAGTTAGATGTTAAAAATGCATTCTTGAATGGGACTCTTCAGGAGGACGTCTATATGGTTCCTCCTCCTGGTGTCTCCCATCATCCTAGATATGTCTACAAACTTAAGAAGGCGCTTTATGGTCTTAGACAGACACCTCCCGCTTGGTTTGAAAGATTTTCTACTATTGTTGCCTCTCTTGGCTTTATCTCCAGCCATCATGATTCTGCTTTGTTCTATAGATGCACCTCTGTTGGTTGTATTCTACTTTTATTATATGTTGATGACATGATTATCACTGGTGATGATATTGATGGTATTGCCACATTAAAATTTGAATTGGCTCGTCGTTTTGAAAGAAATGATTTAGGTCCATTATCTTATTTGTTTGGGAATCGAAGTTGCTTCTTCTCCTAGAGGTTATCTTATCTCTCAGTGTAAGTATGATACTGATATTATTGAGTGTGCTCATCTAACTGATACTAAGACTGTTGATACTCATCTTGAAGCCAATGTTCGATATTCATCTTCTGACAGTATCTCTTTGCTTGATCCTAATCTATACCGCACTATTGTTGGAAGTCTAGTCTATCTCACCATCACCATCCTGATATTACTTATGTTGTTCACCTTATTAGTCAGTTTGTCTCCGTTCCAACTACCGTTTATTGGAGAGTTGTTGTTTGTATTCTGTGCTATCTTCGTGGTACTTGCTTTCAGAGTCTTTTGTTTCCATTGACCTCCACATTAGAACTTCATGCATACTCTAATGCTGTCTGGCCAGTAACGTCCCAACTTATCGTAAGTCTACTACTGGTTTTTGTATATTTTTTGGTAATTCTATTAACTCTTGGAAGAGTAAGAAGCGGACTATTGTTTTTCGTTCTTCTGAAGCAGAGTATTGTGCTATGGCGTCCACTACCACTAAGATTGTATGGTTGCGTTGATTACTTGTAGACATGGTTGTTCCTATTTTCTCTCCAACTCCTATGTATTGTGATAATAAGAGTGCTATTTAGATCTCCCACAACTCTGTGTTCCATGAGCGAATGAAGCATATTGAGATTGATTGTCATCTCATTCGCCACCATCTTCACCATGACACTATTTTCTTACCTTTTGTCTCTTTACCATTGCAACTTGCTGACTTTTTCACGAAGTCCCATCCGGTCCATCATTTTCGTTTCTTGCTTGGCAATCTCTCGCTGCTTCTTGCTGTAACATCGTGAGTTTGAGGGGGGAGGGGGGGTGTTAGAGTTTTACTAGTAGTATATTATATATGGTAGAGTTATATTAACATTAATAATATAGTGTTTTACCTTATATAAGTTAAGTAATATAAATACGAATTGTATCTATTATTTTATTATGCCATTTTAGTTAATGATAGTTTCTTCATTGTTCTCTTTTTGTTCTTTGTTCGTTCTTCTCTTCTCAATTTGATTTATCATATTAGAACATATTTATTTAGAACATTATCACTTACTTCTGAATTTCTACTTTGTAGTTATGACTTTTGCAACTCATTATATACTCACGATCTGAAGGAATAAGAGGGTGCTTCTGTTATTTTTCATTTTCAATAACACATTTGGTCATTTTTTTATTCATTTTTTTCTTTTTTCTTGTCTTTTTTTTTGGTTTATTTAAAAGGGATGACAATTTTGTCATAAAGAACATACCATGCTTATATCTTCAAGGATTGAGATGTTCGGTGCTATATTTAAATATTAGGAGTATATTCCTTACGTTTTTGAAAGATTAGGCACCAAATATGCTATTTTTTCTATATTTAACAACTAGAAAAGTCCTTCAAGATAGTAGTTGCACAAGGCCACTAAGTTTCAGATTTTTTACTTCATCCTTCATCTTTTGATTTGTACTATCACCCCTCTTGTTATAGCCGAAAAGTTTCAACTAAATTTAGCTTTACTAGTAAAGGTTTCAATTTCTCATGACTATCATTGTCGTTGTTATTTATCTCAACCACAACATCATTATTTTGTCTTGTGATATCATTGATGATATTTCTTTCAGTTGGAGTGTAACACACTTTTTCTTCTATCAAATGATTGTTGGCAAAATTGATAGGAAGAATCGAGAAAAACAAAAACACAGGAATGTAAAAATAAGATGGAGCGAGGTATGCTGTAGTGTAACACACTACAAATGAGATAAAGCGAGGTATTTCTTTCAATTGGAGTGTAACAAACTTTTTTTTCTATCAAATGATTGTTGGCAAAATTGACAGGAACAATCAAGAAAAACAAAAACACAGGAATGTAAAAATGAGATGAAGCGATGTATGCTGTAACAAATCTTCTTAAGATAGATTTCGTCTCCCTACAAAGGTGCAAACAAGATCAAATGACGTCTGTCTCCGAAAATATAACGCTTCTTCTAAAGTTGGTACTATACTTATACCAACCTTACCGGCCGAACCACCGAATGAATGCACTCTTCTCGAAAAGAAGGAACAATGATCTTTTGAAAAAAAAAATTAGAATTTAATTAGAATTTTGGAGAGAACGAGAGAACTTAAAATCAATTAATGCAGAATTGATTTGGAGTGAAAAAAATTGAATATAGGGGTCTCTATTTATAGGTTTTGAAATGTCTTTTTGAATGGGTGCGTACCTCTTCATGAATAAGTGCACTATTTGTCTAATTAATCTGAGCACTTAGATCGCATCATTTCATATTTTTATGTGATATGATTGTTTAGATTAAATATTGAATAAATGTGTCTATTCATCTTATCTATTTACCAATTATGAATGAATGTGTCCACTCATTATACTCATTCACTAATTACATACTTTTTATTGAAGATGTTTTCAATTCACTCAAAATTAATTGTAATGACCTACATAATTAAATAAACTCAATGATTCAACTTGATAAAATTCAATTAATTCTAACAATGGCATTTGACTTTTTAAGATAGAATAATAATTTATGAGGTAAAATCTTTCAAATTAATAGTCAATGGTGGGTCCCAAAATATTAATTTTGTATTGGAGTGATCATACTTGCAAATTTTTGCAATTGAACAAGGATGCATAGAAAACTAACAAGAATTCTTAAATGACGAAAGTCGAATTAGTTGAAAGACTTCTAAAGTGCATTAATTTCCAACACTCCTCTTTAATGGACTTTCTTTGTGACTCCAATAAGCTCTGTGAAGTAAAAAAATTTCACTTTACTGGGAGCTTTAACGAGAATGTCTGTCTTCAATTCTTACTTGCAACAAACAAGTCGAATCTCGTCTTTTTCTATTATAATTACTTCTCATATGAAATGGCATTTGATGGTAATATGCTATTGACCTCCAAAAATGGCTGCCAACAAGAAACCCACGCCTCATCTTCCTACGTGTATTTCTTTTCTTGCTTGGAATGCCACGTGGTTTATTTAACCACGTAGATAGGCCTAGGACCGGGGTGGATATGTAACAAAAGATAAAGAAAAATACACTATTGTAGATGTAATAGCTTGAGGGCTCCTTACTAATAATTTTCCAAGTGGTTATAACACTTGAAGTATAATTAGTATAGATAACTTAATATTTCTTGTGAGAATAATAATTTCAACATCCATTTCTTGTGGAAATAAGTTTGGTATTTATAGACAAATTTTCATCGATTGTCCCCATTAGATGTGCGACACGTGGTTTAATTTGGAGAGCCTATGAGTCACATCATGGACGTTACATCACTGGCTTTAATGGGGAAGTCTTATCAAGCTGCATACTATAGTATGTGACAGCTGTAAGTTGTAATAGTAAGTTGTCCCATCAATCATTTCATAGTTGCAGTGTCAGAGGAGACTTCTCTCACACGCAATCGGGGACAGCTTCTTCCCAGGTTCCTCGGTATAAACGGAACAGCCTCGAAATCCACGAGGATAGGCCATGCGGGTGGCCAAGTGTTATGTGGATCGAATCCACGCGGATAGGCCACGCGGGTAGCCACGTGTTATGTGGATCTATGGGTGTAACAATAGTCTTCTAAGTTTAGGGCCCGCGTCATTTATGAAGGGTGCTGAACTTGGTAAGAAAGAAAGTCGTGTCTTGGCCACGTTTTATGTGGATCTAGAGGCGTAACAATAGTCTCTTAAGTTCAGGGCCCACGTCATTTATGTAGGGTGCTGAACTTGGTAAGAAGGAAAGTCGTGTCCTTGTGTTATAGCATTGTAGTTGAATAGCTCAATAGATAGTCCCTCAAGCACGGGAACTTCAATAGGTAGTGACGTTTTGTGCTAATTACCCTGATACTAAATCACCATGTAGTAATGTGAATTACATGGTACATGGTCGTCAAGCTCGACATTGTGCTAGTCATTGAGTATAGTGAGATGCTAAGATGAGTAGTTTATGTGTTAGTTTATGTCATATGTTCCCCGAATCGGAGAACATATCTCTCTCCCCGATTGCTGCATGGCAATCATCCACGCAGCAATCACCAAACCCCGTCCCTCTTTACGCCACCCTATTTATGTAACCCACCCATATAACACCTCCATTCCTCTCCTTAATCCATTTAATTTCTTCTCAAATTTGTCCCCCACCTCCACCTCCACCTCCACCTCCACCTATTTATTTGAACCCTCCCTCCAAACAAATAAACATACCAAATTTACTCCACTCCTAATCAATTTGAATGATTGTTATTAATATAATTAAATTTATTAAATTAAAAATAAATTATTTCTTATTATTATATTCATTATATATATTTTTAAGAAATATAATATATAATAATATTTATTGAGTTAAATATTATTTATATCATATAATAAATAATAAAGTTAACGTTACTTTTTTTATTAAGGTTATAGTGAGGATAATTAGTTAGATTATATTTGGGTAACAAATTAAGCTTTGGCGTTTTGTCTAATGATTTGGTTGAGTTTATTATTAAAACTTGCTCGAAAAGTAAAAATAAAAAAATAATTGAGGGTTAAAGTGTGTATCATAAATTTGCTCCAACTGATAATTTATACACAGAAAGAAGAAAGTACTATTACATTAGAAGTAATAAATTAGTGACGAAAGTTAAAGCGTGCATCATACTCCCATTGTGTCCGGAGCTACTTCAAAATTATTGCTGGTGGAGTATTGTAGGTTCGGAGCATGATATGCATATTGTGGATCCGGCGTATGATATGTGTAATGTGAATCCGACGAATGATATACATACTGTAGGTCCGATGCAAGGTAAGCGTAATGTAGATCTAGCGCATTATTTAACTCAAATATAAACTAACTAATTATTTTCACTATAATCTTAATTAAAAAAGTAACGTTAATTTTATTATATGATATAAATATTATTTAACTTAATAAATACTATTATATATTATATTTCTTAAAAAAAATATTGAGGGTGGAGTAAATTTGGTGGGTTTATTTCTGAGGTGAGGTGAGGTGAGGTGAGGTGAAGGTGAAGGTGAAGGTGAAGGTGAAGGTGAGGGGAGGGGAGGATAAATAGGGGGGTGGGGACAAATTTCAGAAGAAATTAAATGGATTCAGGAGACCGAGGTTGGTGGGGGTGGGTTACATAAATAGGGAGAGGGAGGAGGAGGAGGAGGAGGAGGAGGAGGAGGAGGGGATTTGGTGATTGTTACGTTGATGATTGCCACGCAGCAATCGGAGAGAGAGATTTGTTCCTCGATTCAGGGAACAGATCTCTTCTCTATGTCTGCATTATGCCAAGCTGAGTATAGGGATGACAATGGGGCGGGTGTAGGGCAGGTCGGTCCCGCCCCGCGAAAAATTTGACCCGCCCCGCCCCGCCCCGTGACCCGCGAATTCGCGGGGCGGCCCTTCGATCCGCCAACCGTCCCGGTTAATTTTTTATTTTTTATTTTTGATAAACTGAAAAAATAATTAAAAAAAAGAAATAATTTTTTTAATATATATTTGTACCAAACAAAACAAAAAAAATTATAAGATTGAGGTTATGGTGTAGTTTACAAATTTCAACTCGAGTTCGAATCTTCTTTAGTCTATTTGAAGTGAAAAATATAATTTCTATTTTATTTTATGATTTTTTTTTTAAAAAAAATGGAGGGGCGGGTCGGGGCCGCCTCAAACCCGCGGCGGTGCAGAATTTTCTGTCCCAAACCCACCCCTATTATCGGGCGGGACGGGGCGCAGGGCGGGTCGCGGGTCGTGGGTCGCAGATTTTTTTGTTATCCCTAACTGAGTAGCTGGTTTCATCCTAGTCTTTTGTTAATTTCAATTGCAAAATTGTACGCTACCTACATCAGCTCAGCAAATTCCATTTTCAAGATTTCTTAAGGGACGGAATTATTATTTATATTACTAATGAATTAATAGCCGTCGAGCACTATTCTACTGTGCAGAAACGTACAAAAGAGTCAGCAGATTCTTTCTTTTATGAGTAGCTACAAAATTTTACTTACCTTCAGCCCACTATTACTTTGTGAAAATGATTGTTGTTTGGTGGGAATTTGTGTGGACACTGAATTACCACTGGGTACGTAAGGTTGGTACCAAATTAGCCCCGATTATGTTTGGTAGTGCTGAAATTATAATTTAATTGTCTATATTATAAGTTGTAGTTGAATGTGTGGATAAAAATAAGTTGTAAGTTGTAGGTCTTATGAAATGTGTGAATAAAAATTATGTTTCACCAATTTGACCAGCTGAAATTATAATTTAAGCAGTGACAAACATATTCGCCCTATTATTATTATTATTATTATTATTATAATTATTCCATATAATAACTCAATTTAATTTTTTTTAACCTGTATATCCGCCCCTACTTTCAGCATTTCATTTTTCTCTTTCAATTTAGTCCCCATGCTATTTTTCTTTCATCAACTACAGCACCCACACTCTCCAAAAACACCCCCTCCTCTCCCCTTTATGTCACCCACTCACCCTCAAATTATATCAGTTACTTTCTTGTCTAGTTCTTATTTACGTCATGATCACCATGCACCCAATTATTATATATATATATATATATATATATATATATGTATGAGAACGATCTAATCTCCTTAGTAGACTAAATAAAAAGTGTCCATTGGAGACTTGTCCACTAAGCATTGGAGGAGTGTTTGACTTGTTTATCAAACACTTTTTCATCTTTCAATGCCCATCGGACACTTGTCCAGCGGACCAAATAAAAAGTACTCACTATGGACGTTAGATCATTCCCCTATATATATATTAAAAAAAAAAAAAAAAATTCTCTTGAATATTTATGATGCTTGTGTCTCATATAAGAATTGGTTGTTGTGATGATAAAATGTCACCTGTCAGTCAAAACTCAATACTTTCTCACGTGTAACAGTCACAATTATATGCATAAAATTACTTATATTATTCCACACGTACGAGTAAATTAGTTCACGGAATTTTTTACCTTTTCTTGGTCTATAAATCTAGTGAACCCCCCCCCCCCCCCCCAACAGAAGCCAAACCCTTATGAAATGATTGGATTCAACCTCTGATTCCAGATTTACTTGTGTTCTTCCTTTTCAATATTCTGCTGCTGAAATTCTGGTAGTATCTCAGTTTCTTGATGCCTTACTGTCTCTTATATCTATTCAATCGAAGTTCATATCTATATTCAACTTTCTTTCACCTTGAGAAAGGCAGAAATTAATAAAGATTAGATCATCATGGGAAGAAATTGATCCGGGGTGGATCGTATCGCGTAACGGGTGAGTGGTTTCCATGCTATGCTTGTCAATTGAGCAGTCTTATTTGCAGTTAACCTTTGTTTCGTTGTCTGTTCGACCTTGAACTACTGAAAACCCTAACTAGGTGTACTTGTTTTTGCATGAAATTAAGCAAGTATAAATTGCTTTTTTCTCCACCCTTTTTTCTTTATTTCAATTTTGAAGTTCAACCATACGGTTTTTTTTTTTACCTTAAATTTTGATTTCCATTTAAATACTTGTATTATTAGTATTATATATAGAAATTTAAGATATAAAACTCATCATACACAGAGAAATTTGATATAGTAATTAGGCTGATCATTCAAGACACAATTCATTGTTTTTTATCTTTAAATTTCTCACCTTCTCGTCTTCACAATTAAAGCTATAGGTGTTCTGATCTTCGTTTGGTAGAATCTGATTAGGTCATATTCTTCACAGACTGATCGTGTATGAGTATGACTGGATCAAAAATATATAGTTTTCTGGTAGACTTTTAGTGGTAATAGTATTAACAAAACAAGAATGATGAAGAACTTAAATTTTTAAAAATTTCTTGGAGAGTAAAGAATGAAATTATGTAAGGAAATTGTCTCCATGTAAAACTAAAAGTAAACTTTTTAGAGGCTGGTGAAAAATATCTATATAATTAATAACTCAAAATTCGCAGGCTGTGATCTTCTGCTGCAAGTAGTTTTAAACAACAAATTGTATATTATATTTTGATTTTTGAGTGAGGATCTAAACCATACTCTTGAATCTTCTGTTAACTATACTCTTGAATCTTCTGTTAACTCATTATAATGTTCAAAAAATACTATTTCTATATCTATCATGGGATTGCAACAAAAGGTGAATCGGGATGTCTGTATTTGAAGGGGACATGGTGTAGGACTAACATAAACACAAAGTACCTTGTACCCTGTTTAAAATATACAATGAAAAAGGGGGACCATTTGAACCTTCCCTAATCAATATTGTTTTCCCTAGAGCAATAAATAACTTCTATCAAATTATTTTTTTTTACGAATTTGTTGTGTAATTTACTTTCTTACAATTTTAATATACTTTTGAACAAATAATATAGGTATAGACATACCCCTAAAAACATTGCCAGTAAATCATCAAGATATTCAAAATCATTTTTAAGGTCGGACAGACTATGAAATTAAGGTATAACAAGCAAGGACTGCTGGTTTGCCAAGGCTTTGCATGGAAATCAACACCTTGCAGCTTCCATAGGTATTGGCAATACAACCATGCATCCCAACAGGAAGAGCCAGAGGACGCAGCTTCAGTAATGATAATGTTACCTTCTTACCCATGATCCATTTCATCGAAAAGATTAAACAATTGAGTAGAATTATGTATATTTTGCTTCTTATACAATGTTGAACGATCTCATCTATAAGTTTACACTGTTTTGAAAGGACATAAAATTATTTATTTGAGTGTGTATTAGAGTAATTAGTACAAGCTATAGTTAGTTGAGAGATGTAATAACTATGGCAGAAAGTAGTTGAAGATTCAAGACTAGAAGAGTTCATGGAATACATCAAATATATGTGCTCCTTTATCTTTTGTAATAGGTAAGGACTTAATTGATTTTGCTTAAAATTTTGCTAAGCAACTGAAGTCATTGTACCCACAATTTTAACAATTTTTCAATCACATTTTATCAACTTGTATGCACATTTGATTTTGCTAAAAATTAATTTTTTATTGTAAATTTTGATAAAACCTGATGAAATATATGGTTGAAATGTTAATAAAAATTGTGGGTCCCATAAAATATGTGGTTAAAGATAATTGTTTACATTGACTTCAACTTTTTACAAAAAATTTAAACAAAATCAAACAAAGTTTAATAATATAAGTTTCTTCTCTTAGCTTCTTCCCTCTCTCTAAAATCCTCCTGAATCACTATCCAAATAGTCATATTTCTAACGAAGTGGTATAGATCCATAAGATTCTTTGAAGAGATAGGAAATTGCAATTGTATGGTTCCTTTCAAGTTACGAAACATTTATTACAAATGGAGCATCAAAATAAAGGCCTTGCTGGGATCACAAGACTTACGGGAGATCGTAAAGAAGAGGTACAACGGATCAAGAGATGTGGCAACTCTAGCTCAAAAGGTTGGAGTGAAAGATACAAGAAATAAAGACATATATCAAGTCCTTGAAAAATGATGAATTTGAGAAGATATCAAATAGAAGCACCTCCAAGGAAGCATGAGATAAGCTTCAAACCTCCCACAAATGAGAAGAGAAAGCCCCAGAAATGTTCATCTCCAAACTTTAACAGGTGAATATGAATCTCTACAAATGAAAAACTGAGAATCTATTTCTGAATATTTATCTAGAATGTTGATGGTGGCTAATTTCGAACATATTGTAGTCATGCTTAAATTATTTTTTAAGTTTTTCAAACTTGTTATTTTGTGATTCCTTGTTACTTCGCTCCCTGAATATCAACCACTTGTCTTAATTTCATGACATTTAAGTTGTTTAATGATTTAGAAAGTCATTTGTCACATAAATTCAAAGCAAAACTAGGGTTTTCTAAAAAATAGGAACATTACATCTAGATTTAGAGAATCTAGTTTTCTACCCTTACTAACTCATATTGGAATGATTTTTAATTAGAATGAAGCTCAAAACTCACCTGCTTGTCTCCCTATTCCTATCACCCATGGCAATCGAAGCTCCATTTTCTGCCCTTCCACATGATTTCACTACAAAATACATATATATACAGGAGAACCACCTTCATCTTCGTATTACAGGAGAGGAGGCAGGCGGCAGGTTCTCAGCCTTTTGAAATTAAGGTTTTTGGATATGAATTTTGGACACTGGAGGATTATAATCTTCGAGTCTTTAGTTTATTTTCCGATTGATGTTAGATGGTGGTTAAATCACTGGTGAATATTAAAATAATTATAGTCAACGTTTTTTATTTAAGATAATAAGTTTTTAATGACATATATCTATATATTATTTGTTTAAGTAATTATTTTTTATTTCCGTTTTAATTACAGTCGACTTCTTCAGCCTTCAGCCTTCCTCCTTTTTGGTTTTTTTTTTTTTTTTTTCCTCCCTTTTTTATGTAAAACAGTAGTGTATGCAGGGTTTTTAGGTTTCAACTTAGACCCAACGGGAGGTTTGGATTCCTCAACTATGTTTTATAAATAAAATAAAGAAGTATGAGCGAGATATTACATCCAAAAGAGAAGAGAAATATATTTTAGCCTTAAATTTGGAAGTATAACTTCCATTACAATCAATAATTATTAAGGCTTTGAAGATTAAAAAACAATGTATTACTGTTTAAAGAGACCATAAGGAAGCTGAGGTCGATCAAGTGCTCTAATTTCTGTCTCCATGTTATTACAGTTTCCGAATCTTTGATAGAAATCAAAGATGATGTTTCACTTATGATACGAACCAAACCTCCTTCCTCTTCTTCTAAAGTGGGTGTGAGGGAGGCTAATTTGGAGAGAGAGAGAGAGAGAGAGAGAGAGAGAGAGAGAGAGAGAGAGAGAGAGAGAGAGAGGCTTGGTGTGGTGTGTAGTGAATTATTATAAAGATTTAGGTTTTAGTCTACTAGTTTAGTTCAACTTAGGTTAAGTCGGATTTAGTATGTAAGATATTTAGCTTAACTAAGGTTTGGTTTGAAATTGCTTGTGATAAGTGTGTCTTATACACACTTATCTTGACTCTTAAATATACTTAATAATTGATTATTTAGATAGGTTTCTATCAACTTTATGTTTTATTTGACTTTTGTAGGTTAAATCTCTAATTTGAAGATAAATTAAACAAAAGAAAGTGATTTGTATGCTTAATTGATGTTTAACTGGATGGCATTGACATAAGTTGAAGTTATTAGAATGAAATTGAATTCAAAAGTTCTGGAAGCAAAAATTAGATTTTGAAAAGTTTGGGATTAATTTGTATACTTTCGAATATTTGGAAGACCACTTTGGAAGACATTAGAAGGGTGGTGACCAATTAGAATATAATTGAAATTTTTTGAATTGAATTGAGAAGATTTAAGAAATAAAATACTAAAACCTTACTTAAAAGCTAAATCAAGAACCAAACACTAAGTTTTAGAAAAATGCCACACCTAGGTAGCACAATGTATTGTGTGACCTAGGTGCAGTTACACCAAACACCACTGGAGGTCGTATAGAAGGAGGTGCGACCTATGCTGAAAGAAAAGTTTCAAGTACAATTTTGAAGTTTAGTCGAACTATGACTTTTCTTGGACACGACTTTCAAGACATTTGAAACACTAGGTCAACTAAAGAGGAGTTCCATATAATAACATATCACATATTCTTGGAGGAATTTCACATCCAATTTTTGGAAAAATTACAAGAATTCATTGAAACTTTAAATGATTTTAAAGAAGAAGAAGGTGTCGTCCAAGAACATTGAAGAGATTCAAGATTATAGGATTTATCAACTTGTATTCTAAATTATCTAGGTTATGTATTCATTTTTCATCTTTTATTTTCGTAATCAAAACATGGTAGGTTAAACCATTGTGACTAGGATTTTGATGAAACATTAATTGTTGACTCGTTAATCTAATAAATTCCTTGTTTTTATTCTTGCACTACAAGGAGACTTTTACTGACTAAAATTTATCGACTACCAAAAATTGGGTCGGCAAAACATCATTTACCGACTAAAGTATTTAACTAGTCGCCCAAAAAATTAAAATTCACCGACTACGAAAATTGGGTCGGCAAAACATCATTTACCGACTAAAGTATTTAACTAGTCGCCCAAAAAATTAAAATTTACCGACTACGAAAAATTTGGTTGGCAAAACATCATTTACCGACTAAAGTATTTAACTAGTCGCCCAAAAAATTAAAATTTACCAACTATGAAAAATTTGGTCGACAAAACATCATTTACCAACTAAAGTATTTAACTAGTCGTCCAAAAAACAGGAATTGAGGTTGGTCAACCAATAAGGGATTCAACGACCATGAGTTTAATCGGGGAAGGACGTAATGCCGACTAGTGGAGTCGTGGTCGGCAAAAAATTAGGAAGAAATTTTTTGCGCATTTAAGAAATTAACAAGGCGTAATTGTTGACTACATATTGGGTCGGGGTATTATTGATGACTAGAGTTTTGGGCCGACTGTTTACATTATTAGTCAGCCAATTTTTTGGGGGGGAATTAATGGCGGGCTCACTAAATTTTTGGCCCATTCATGTGTCTTCCATTCTCACTAAATTCTCTCTCAGCCTCCACAGGATTTCTCCATTGTTGACATCTCCTCCTCGGCACATTATGATCATTATATATCTCTCTCATCGTCCTTTGTTGCCGTTTTGCTGCTCGGCGTGGTCCGAAGTTGCCAGCCACCAGCATCTTTGTTAATTTGTATTTTTTTTCCCATTCTACATATATTTGTTGAAACCTATAAGGGGCACGTATATTTTGTCCAGAGCCCTTGTTCTATCGCCGTCTCCGATCGTCTTCTCAAAACTTCACTCTAGAAATTCAAGGTACCTTCTTAGTCAATTTGAGAATTTTTAATTTTTTCTTCCCTTATGGGTTTTGCCTCTACTCTTCAATTCTCTGTCAAGCTCGATTTTTTATTTTTTATTTTATTTTATTTTTTATTTTTATTTTTTTTGGTATTGTTTTGTGTTCTATTGTTTTGTAAATAGTATTAGTTAAATAGAATAAATAAATGATTTTGGGAAGGCAGGGATTTGTTTATTTTGATGACCTTTGCCCTTCACAAAATTTTTAGGTTTTATGTAATCATCGTTATTCATCGGGTGTATAGGATTTTGGGATCTGGACTTTGTTTTTTAGTTTTGAATGTGATGTGTATTTAGTTATTGATATTGTTCTTGTTCTTGTGACTGGGTTCGATTCTTAATTGGAAAAAATGATTGGTTCTTGAAGTTGTTTGTTGGGAAAAGTTTGAAGTAATTGATGATTTTTCGGGGGGATGATGTCTGTTTTCTATAATTTTGACCATAAACATTGTGTAGCTTTAATTGTGACTAAAAATTAGATTTCATTTAATTTTTGGAAGAATTGTTGTCAGAATAGTGAAGTAACTGTCAAAATTTGAAAAAGCAAATGAGAAAAGAAAATTCAATAAGTGAAGAAATGATTTTATGATCTCTTCTCTTGAAGATATCTGATGAATTACTAATTGAATGTTTGTATGAAAATGTTGCACAGTAGTTTCTTGATTTAGTTTACATTTATCCCTAGTTTGTTTCCGGATTATGAAGTGTCAAAAGTTGAGCATTGAACTTATAAGCATGTTTTGGGTTGAATTAAATTGGAAACAAGTGCAAATTGATTTAGGAATTATGTATCAGGAAGCAGGGGAATTGCACTTTTGCGTATATATAAATGGAAATTCAAAAGCAATATTAAAGCCAGAGAATTGATTTTTCAAATGAGTCCAAATAAAATTTTTGATGGAGGAGATTTGAATGGTTATGTGGTAGGAGGTAATTTGTTATATGAAAGACTATTTGAAAATTTTGACTATGGCATTTGTAATAGGGAAGGTGACATTATTTTTGGAATTTGAATTGATTTATAATTTAGTAATATTTAGTAACAAAGTCTACGATTTTGTGGTTGATATATTTAAAAGTTTGTTTTTCATTTTGTTTTCTGTGTGTCTTCAATCGTAGTAACAATGCAAACACAGAAGGAGGCTCCTTCTGATTGCAATGCAAGGACAAATTTTTGTTTCAGAGTGAATTTGCAATTCCTGGTGCAACACCAAAAGACATTACTCAAGAAATGGTACTCCTCTAATCAATTGTTAACGTAATGAGTGTTCTGAAGTATACAAGGGTTTTCATATTGTCAAGTCTAGATTACCAATTTTACCATTAGATCACCAGTGATGTCTTGGTTCACAATGTTCACAATGAAACATGCTGAAACAAATGGATTAGCAATCATGTTGCACATTACTTTTTTGAAGAATAAAATTTAAGAAAGTGGGACTTTTCTTCTGTTGCAGTTTACTAAGGAGGAAGGACGTGTTGTTGAAGAGTGCAAGTTGAGAGTGCTTTATGTTTCCCCACCTCGACCACCATCTCGAGTTGCAGAGGGATCAGATGAGGGTACTTCACCAAAGACGACTACTATGGAGAATGGCAGTGAGGTTGATATCATAGTTATATAACTTTTTATTTTCAACAACTCATCATGATTCTTGCATACATGACATATCTAGTAGGAACCTCCATTCATAATTTGTGGCTCAGTTTTTGTTTGGTGTCTGCAGGTTACTAGAATGTTTGTTGATAGTCATGAAAATTCACTAGAGGTAAACCTTCTCTCCCCTACCTATACATTCTCAAATGTGAGTGCCTTTAGTGTTTATTGCATGTACAAATTTAAAATATCCCGTTTTTTGGATTTGTTCATTTTTTGTTTAGGAAGCTTGTTATGTATCCATTTCTGATCTTTAATGCTTGTGTCTTTTTGAAACACGAAATGGCTCCTAGCAGTATCGTTTCATCCACTGTCATAAATTATATACACTTCCCAATCAATTTGGTGTTAGTGAACGCACGTTTCAAAAAGAGATTCTCCATTAATAACAATTAAAGTGGGAAAAAGTTCTTGTTAATTAAAGTGGCCATATTGATAGCTTCTTCTCGTAGTTATCAAAATTTTCTTGAAGGTAGAATATGTTTTGCCTACATGAACTGACTTTGAATTAATGACTAGAATCTAGGTAGCATTCCTGTTTATATTTTTGGAAAATAGGAAGTCTTTAAAAACCTATTTTTTAATCATATTGCTATGGCTTGAATTTGAACTCTACAAAGGATAATAAGCTTCATCACTCATCATTTGTTTCAACCAGTTAGTTAAAGGAAACATAAATATTCTGCCGTGTCATGAATGTTAACATGTTTGGTTGTAAGATTTAACTTTGGTTGGGGCCATGAATGTAATCAACCATGTGTTGATGCCAGTTTTATGTTTTAATCTTCATAGCCTTATTTTGCTAGAAATAAATGTGTGATCTTATAATTAATTTTTTCAGGACACGAGCAATGATATACAAGACAGGATAGATACGTGGAAGACTACCCACTACAAAGAGGTAAAGGGTGGATATATCTGGTTGCTGAAAAGAAATATGTAATTTTGCTCACAATTTGAAAATAATGAATTGTTTGATGTTATATGTCAACTTATTTATATATCCTAATCTGGTCACGCATAATGATACTAGATGATTATCATGTAATATCTCTTTTTGATAAACTTGTGTTTAGCTTTCTCTTGTCCAAACAACGTATATATATATATAGTAATTAGCTATATTGAAAGAGAAACATGCACATGGTTTTTTTTAAGTGAAAGGAATTTGTAGGTGCACAGGTTTTTCGTTTTGTTATGTGAACAAACATTATGGACATGTTATATTATAGTTATTTTGAAGTATAATTTATTTTTTAAATTTAACATATATATTTTTCAGCTATAAATGGTTGCCTTTTACCTAATTATAATAAAATAACCTATTAAAAAAATCAATAGGGAATTGCCGACTAGAAAATTAAAAAATCTTGGTCGGTGAAGTATTGCGAAAAGTCTCCATTGATTATGATTTACAGACTAAAATATTGGTCGACGTATAAAGTATAGCCGACTAGAAAATAATTCATTGGAGTTAGTTATCCCCGACCGTATAATTTTGGTCTGCGTAAGTTTTGCCGACTACAATATTTTTGGTCGTTGTATTAAAAATAGACGACAAATGAGCAATGGTCGGCGTAAGTTACTAGATTCGCCGACTAATGCAAATTTTGGTCGGCGAATGTACTTATGCCGACTACTGAATTTTTTAGTACCTTCACTGACAGAGTTTTGCCGACTACTCTACCAACCAAATGTTTGTAGTCGGTGATTATAATTCCCGACTATATATTGACTTTGGCCGACTACTTTTCTAGTTGGTGAAGGTAGTTTATTTTGTAGTGTTGCTTTTGAGTTAATTATTTATTATATATTCATTAATGCCGTTTTGATACTTGATCACATTAAAACGTGTTTGTGATTTATATTATTTCGAGAGATTCCGTATAAATTAGCACTTAGTAATAAACAACATAGAGTCATATAATTGATGACTTATATCATTATGCTCTATTGAATCGTTTTGTGATGATCTTTGTGAATTAATGCATGCTTGCATTCAAAATTTAATTAAAGATAATAGATTCACATGTAACTATAGAATTGATTGAACATCAAGAGATGCTATTGATTAAAATTGGATCATTGATTTTTAACATATGCATCTAAGTTCTTAATTTTGTCGATTGTTTGTTATTGAATTAATTGTTATCCTAAAATTTGGCCAATTTTAAGATAGTTCTTGGGATTTGTGTTGATGCCGAGAGGTGTTACATGTGTCTAGCTCAAATAACAAACGACATTAAGTCCGATAGGAGATAGATTTATACTTCTATACTTGGTGCAATCTTTTGTTGTATATATTCTAGTTTTGTGTTGCGTTCTTTATCTATTCGAATGAGATATAGTTGGGTCATATATGAGAATTGATTTAATTTGAATCGAAAGAGAAAATTATCATATAAGGAATGTCGATTGTGTAATAATTCAGTCAACTTGAAATTTTTTGGTCAACAATGTCAAGCCAACTTATATATATATATATATATATATATATATATATATATAAAGGGGAGGAGGGAGGAGGGAGGAGGGAGGAGGGGGGCGGGGCATGGGATGAAATCAGGCGGTGGACTTCAAAATAAAAACCCAACATTTCATTTTCTTTCATCTTCTCACTTTGGCAAAAAGAAACAACAACAACATCATTTTCTCTCGACAGCTTCCTTTTACGTGAGTGAAAAAATATATTTTAGAAAATTTAGATTTCAATTATAAGATATTATATTACTAAATGTTAAATTATGTGATTTCTTATAATTGTTTATTGAATTATGTTTATCTTGTAAATTCTAAAGATGTCTATTATAAAATTAAATGTGAATTAAGAAGACGTTTAAATCCATAAAAGTACCCGGTAAATTCATTGATTATTCTAGTATACTGAGGGGTCTTGACTGTGTATTAGTACACTGAGGGGTCATGGCCGTATATTTGTACATTGAGAGATCATGGCCGTGTATTTGTACACTGAGGGGTCTTGACCGTGTATCATATACACTAAGGGGTCTTGGCCATATACTATAATGCTTAGTCATTTAAGGCAGTCTGTGCACGCATGCTGAGATTATATAAAATAGGTACATTTTGATGAGATTTTCCATTATAATGTGATATAAGGATATGATGAAGTGATAATATATATTTTAGCTGATGAATATTCTACGATTATGAGCTGATATTACTTGTTGAAATTAATGTGATGTAAATGTTGATTTAGATGTGGGCTCATTTACTTTATGAGAAGTTAATGTGAATTGTTAAGTGACGTGAGCTCGTTTTCGATAGTATCTATAAATGAAAAGAGTATAATTATTTTCGAAAATCTCCACTCACTGAGCCTATCAACTCATTTATTTTTTAACGATGATTTTTTTTATCAGGTAGCAGTTGAGTTTCTGGACAGTTTTTGGATATAAAGCTTTTGAGTTCGAAATCGAAGCCACACGACAGAGTTAGTTAGTATGACTCATTTCATAGAGCATGTAGTCATTATTTTGGGACACATGTTCATTTTTAGATATCATTTTGCATCACTTGTAAACAGTTAGGTGGGGCTCACTATGTATTTCTTATCTGTATGTACAGTTTATGTTAATTAAGTAACAAAAGTTTTATGATTCAGCTAGTCTCTACGGCATTATTTTGTTTTGAGTATTGGATGGGCAAATAGTCCCATTTAGTTATGAATAAGTTTGTTGGGATATGTGGTATTTTATTTCAGATTGATTAATCCAAATTACAGAGGAAATAATGTCGAAATTTTCTTAAAAATAAGAAATAATGAGTTGTAATTACAGTAGCCTTGGTGGTGGGTCCAACCTCTGGTTGGTATTCACCATCGGCGCACGTCACGTCTCAGGTATATAATATTGCTCGAGACGGGTCGTGTCAGATTGGTATCAGAGCATGGTTCAGAGTTTATAGGCTTGCTTGGATGACACACGCATTCTGATATTTAGCATATCATGCATACCATATAGGTGAGTCATGCGTCATGGTGGTAGAACTCGCAAGCTCCAAGATATTTTGCCCCAGCTTATATTGCTCCTGATAGAGATAATCTTAGAGAGGATGAAATAATAGAAGAATCAGTTCATCAGCCACCTGAACATCCGAGACCAGGAAATGTGGTTGAAAATGACCCAATTGATGTCGAAAGAATTGCTACTGCAGTTGTTTCGGCTATGCGCAGTACAGATAGAAATTTCAGTATTGAGATAGCAACAAAGTTAGGGGCTAAAGTTTTTACAGGCACAACTGATCCTGCAGTTGTCGATGCATGGACGATAAAATTAGAGTGAGTTTTGGATGTGATGGGTTGCCCAGATGACATAAAATTACGTCTCGCCATTTTTTTGTTAGAAGATGAAGCATACGATTGGTGGCAATCAGTGCAAAACAAATATCTAGACCCTTCTATTATAACTTGGGCAGATTTCAGGGATAATTTTTATGATGCTTATTACCCTCGTTCTGTTAAAGATACTAAACAGGATGAGTTCTTGAGGCTAGTATAGGGGTCTTCAACTGTTGCAAAATATCAGAAGGAATTTATTAAGCTTTCGAAATATGCACAAGTCCTGGTTGGTAATGAAATTGACAAATGCAGACGTTTTGAAGATGGTTTAAAAGAAGAAATTATATCATCAGTGACCACAGCGGGTTGGAGTGAATTTGACAAATTAGTAAAATTAGCTTTGAAAGTGGAGAAAAGTGTATCAGATAGACAAACTGATAAAGAACATATAAAATCCAGAGCTAGCGATAGTCAGATATAGATAGGAATTTCTAACTATAGACCATCTCAGAGGGATAATAGAGGATTTCGACTTGGTGTTTCTACTTCAGGCCAGTTCAAACCCAGTTCCCAAAGAAGTCAGGGCTCTAGATTCAGCCAGACTATGGTACAACGTCCAATGAGTAATCGTCATCCTACTCCGAGTTCTTCCTAGAGACCATTCACTCCGTGATATGGAGAGAATTCCAGCAATACGAAATTTCCTCATTGCAAGTTCTGTAGAAAATTTCATTTGGGCGAGTGTTTGAAGTTCAAGGGGTTTGGTGTCTATTATCATTGTGGCCAAGCAGGACACATACGAAGAAATTGTCCAGTTTTAGTACATGAGAATAGCACATCACCAAGGATATTTCTCTAGCAAAGTATGGGTAATACAAGACAGGATCAAATCCAAGGAGATGGTTTGACTAATAAAGCAATCACAAATAGTGGAGTTCAGTCCAATATAGCAAGTAATAGTGAAATAAAATTGAAAGGCTAGGTAGGATGTCTAAAGAATCAGGCAAGAGTTTTTGCTATGACACAGCAGGCAGTAGAAGAGTCGCCAGATGTAATTATGGGTATGTTATCTATTTTTGATTGAGATGCTTGTATTTAATTGATCCTGGATCTACATACTCTTTTATTAAAATTGCACTTGCCATATATGCGAATCAAAAGCTAGAACCTTTAGATAGTTGTTTGGTAGTGGGCATACCAGTAGGAGAATCTCTTTTAGCTAAGAATGTATATCAAAATTGTGGGATCAAGGTGAATGATTAGGAGTTCAAGGAAAATTTAATACCTCTTGCTATCCATGATTTTGATGTTATCTTGGGCATGGACTTTTTAGTTGCAAATCGCTCATCAGTTGATTGTTTTCATAAAGAGGTTGTATTTAGATGATCAGGACAACCTGAAGTTATATTTAGTGGACATCGTAGAATATTGCCATCTTGTGTGATATCCGCTATTGACGTTAGAAGATTACTCAAGAAGGGTTGTTTTGCGTATTTAGCTCATGTAATTGATACATAAGTTAGTAAGATAAAACTCGAAGACATCCTAGTTGTTCGAGAATTTTCTGATGTATTTCCAGAAGAATTGTCGGGTCTATCCCTAGATAGAGAACTTGAGTTTACTATTGACCTAATTCCAGGAACTGCACCTATTTTACAAGCACCATATAGAATGGCTCCATCAAAATTGAAAGAGTTAAAAGTTCAGTTACAGGAATTGGTAGACAAAGGTTTTATCAAAGCTCGTGTGTCTCTGTGGGGAGCACCAGTTTTATTTGAGAAAAAGAAAGATGGCACCATGCGATTGTGCATTGACTGCAGACAGTTGAATAAAGTGATAATCTTTAATAAATATCATTTACCATGTATTGATGATCTATTTGATCAGCTTCGGGGTGCTACAGTATTTTCAAAGATTGATTTGCGTTCAGGATATCATCAGCTAAAAATCAAGGATGGAGATGTACCAAAAACTACTTTCACAACGCGATATGGCCATTATGAGTTTCTTGGGATGCCGTTTGGGTTGACCAATGCCCCAGCAGCATTTATGGATCTAATGAACAGAGTGTTTCATCCGTATCTCGACAGATTTGTGATTGTATTTATTGATGATATACTGGTATATTCTCAAAATCAGGATGAGCATACCGAACATCTTAGAATCATTTTACAGGTTTTGCGAGATAGACAATTATAAGCTAAATTCAGTAAATGTGAATTTTGGCTTGACAAGGTGATATTTTTAGGGCATGTTATATCAGCAGAGGGAATTTATGTAGACCCACATAAAACTGAAGCAGTGGTAAAATGGGAAAGACCTACTAATGTGACAGAAGTACGTAGTTTTCTTGGCTTAGCAGGTACTATCGTTGTTTTGTTGAAGGCTTTTCCAAAATTGCTCTTTCTTTAACTAGTTTGACTAGAAAGAATGTTAAATTTGTGTGGACTGAAGAATGTAAAAGGAGTTTCTAAGAATTGAAACATCGATTAGTTACTGTCCCAATGCTTACTCTTCCATCTCCGGGTGAAGAATTTGTAATTTACAGTGATGCTTCTGTCAAGGTTTGGGTTTTGTTTTGATGCAGAATGGGAAGGTCATAGCCTATGCCTCTAGACAGTTAAAGAAACATGAGCTGAATTATCCTACACATGATCTAGAGTTAGCTGCAGTTGTTTTAACATTAAAAATTTGGAGACATTATCTGTATGGTGAGATGTGTCAAATTTTTACAGACCATGAAAGCTTAAAGTATATCTTTGATCAGAAAGAGTTGAATTTGAGACAGAAGAGATGGTTGGAGCTAATAAAAGATTATGACTGCAGAATCGATTATCATCCAGGGAAGGCCAATGTAGTTGCTGATGCTCTCAGTAGAAAGACGTCTAGTTCTATGAATCAAACTAAGGCAATTTGCTATTCATTGTTTAGTGAATTCAAGGTCTGGAATGCTCAACTATCAGTGACCAGTTTGGGAGCATTATCTGCTAACTTTCAAGTGAGACCAACTTTGATTGACAAAGTTAGAAAAGTTCAGATTCAAGACCCAAAATTGAGTAAATTGAAAGAAGAAGTTAGTAACGATAAACACGCAGATTATACTATTCGAGATGATGGAGCTTTAGTTATAGGAAGTAGACTATGTGTTCCGGACGATTCAAAGTTAAAGAAAGAAATTCTAGAAGAAGCATATAGTTCAGCTTATGCAATACATCCAGGTAGTACTAAAATGTATCGCATACTTAAGGACCATTATTGGTGGCATGGAATGAAAAGAGAAATAGTTGAGTTTGTATCCAGATGTCTTATTTGTCAACAAGTGAAACCAGATCGTCAGAGAATAGCTGGACTCTTACAGACATTGCCTATTCCTGAGTAGAAATGGGAGCACATCACTATGGATTTCTTATTTGGGCTTCCTCGTACTCAGAGTGGTCATGATGGTATATGGATCGTGGTAAATAGATTGACGAAACTACAAAATTTTTGCCCATTAAAGTTACTTATTCACTAGATAAATTAGCGAAAATATATGTGGATGAGATAATCAGTTTATATGGAGCAGCAGTATCTATTGTTTCAGACAGAGATTCGCGTTTCACTTCTAAATTCTGGCCTAGTTTGCAGAAAGCTATGGGTACTAAACTACATTTTAGTATAGCTTTTCACCTACAGACAGATGGCCAATCAGAAAGAACTATACAGACTTTAGAAGACATGTTGCGGGCTTGTGTTCTTCAGTTTAAAGGGAATTGGGATACTCATCTATCCTTAATGGAATTCACATTTAATAACAGTTATCATTCTAGTATAGAAATGGCTCTTTTTGAAGTATTATCTGGTAGAACGTGCAGAACTCCAATTTGTTGGGATGAGGTTGATGAAAGAAAATTGTTAGGCCCTGAACTTGTTCACATTACTGCTGACAAGGTAAAGCTAATCAAAGAAAAGCTAAAGACGGCTCAAGACAGACAAAAAACTACGCAGACAAACGTAGAAGAAATCTTGAATTTGAAGTTAGAGACAGAATTTTTCTTCGATTATCTCCACGGAAAGGTGTTCTAAAATTGGTATGAGGAGAAAATTGAGTCCAAGATATATCGGCCCATATGAGATCAATGAGCACATTGGCCCAGTTGCTTATCGTTTAGCCTTGCCAGCCGAGCCATCTAGAATTCATAATGTGTTTCATGTTTCCATGGACCATAAGTATATTCCAGATCCGTCTCATGTATTGGAATCGCAACCAGTTGAATTGAAAGAGAAACTTACATATGAAGAAAAACCAGTTGGAATATTAGATAGAAAAGAATAAGTTCTACAAAATAAAACTATAGCAATGGTTAAAGTGTTATGGAGAAATCACGCAATAGAAGAGGCTACATGGGAAAATGAAGATCAAATACATTCTCAATATCCACAATTCTTCAGTGCATAACCGGTTGAATTTCGAGGATGAAATTTTTTGAAGGGGGTGAGTTTGTAATAATTCAGTCAACTTGGAAATTTTTGGTCAACAATGTCAAGCCAACTTTTATATATATATATATATATATATATATATATATATATATAGAGGGAGGGCTGTGCATGGGATGAAGTCAGGCGGTGGACTTCAAAATAAAAATCCAACATTTCATTTTCTTTCATCTTATCACTTTGGCAAAAAGAAACAACAACATCATTTTCTCTCGGCAGCTTTTTTTTTTTCTCTATCTCTTCCTTGCCTAGACTAAAACTCATACAATAAATTTTGGAATTTCAAGGAGAAAATTAGAAAGTGGAAGAAGTAATAGGAAATATTAAGTTTGAAGAATTTAATTTCCGGTTTTGGCCACGATATGAGGTAAGATGAAAAACTTTAATTTTAAGAATTGCTTTAATTGTGTGTTTATAGTGGGTTAAGAATTAGCAATTCAATTCCTAGCTTTAATTATTGGATTTCACAAGAAGGAAATTATAAGTGAGTTTTAATTTAGATAATTCTATTGTTATCTTAGGAAGTGACTCAAATATCGAGATAGTTTATCAGCCGTTTTAATCTTCAGTAGATAACTCTGTGAGTGGAAAAATATATTTTAGAAAATTTAGATTTCAATTATAAGATATTATATCACTAAATGTTAAATTACGTGATTTCTTATAATTGTTTATTGAATTATGTTTATCTTGTAAATTCTAAAGATGTCTATTATGAAATTAAATGTGAATTAAGATGACGTTTAAATCAATAAAAGTACCCGGTAAATTCATTGATTATTCTAGTATACTGAGGGGTCTTGGCCGTGTATTAGTACACTGAGGGGTCATGGCCGTGTATTTGTACACTGAGGGGTCTTGACCGTGTATCATATACACTGAGGGGTCTTGGCCGTATACTAAAAAGCTTAGCCATTTAAGGCAGTCTGTGCACGCATGCTAAGATTATATAAAATGGGTACATTTTGATGAGATTTTCTATTATACTGTGATATGAGGATATGATAAAGTGGCGATATATATTTTAGTTGATGAATATTCTATGATTATGAGCTGATATTACTTGTTGAAATTAATGTAATGTAAATGTTGATTTAGATGTGGGCTCATTTACTTTATGAGAAGTTAATGTGAATTGTTAAGTGACGTGAGCTCGTTTTCGATAGTATCTATAAATGAAAAGAGTATAATTATTTTTGAAAATCTCCACTCACTGAGCCTATCAACTCATTTATTTTTCAACGATGATTTTTCTTATCAGGTAGCGGTTAAGTTTCTGGGCAATTTTTGGATATAAAGCTTTTGAGTTTGAAATCGGAGCCACACGACAGAGTTAGTTAGTATGACTCATTTCATAGAGCATGTAGTCATTGTTTTGGGACACATGTTCATTTTTAGATATCATTTTGCATCACTTGTAAACAGTTAGGTGGGGCTCACTATGTATTTCGTATCTGTATGTACAGTTTATGTTAATTAAATAACAAAAATTTTATGATTCGGCTAGTCTCTATCGCGTTATTTTGTTATGAGTATTGGATGGGCAAATAGTCCCATTTAATTATGAATAAGTTTGTTGGGATATGTGGTATTTTATTTCAGGTTGATTAATCTAAATTACAGAGGAAATAATGTCGATTTTTTTTAAAAAATAAGAAATAATAAGTTGTAATTATAGTAGCCTTGGTGGTGGGTCCAACCTCTGGTTGGTATTCACCATCGGCGCACGTCACGTCTCGGGGTATATAATATTGCTTGGGACGGGTCGTGTCAATTGTCAACATAAATCAAGAATTGATTGTGAACGAGTAATTGAGGGTTAAAGTAGGTCAACATTGGAGGAGCCCATTATGATTGATTAACTCTAGGATTTGTATAATTATATACTTAGTAGATAATTAGATTTAGTTAGAATTGAATTTAAATAATTGATTGTGTGTTTTTCTTGAATTAGATCTATTATTAATTAAAGTAGATAGCATAGGACATTCAATTTTCATGGGTTCGACATTCTACTTATTATTATATTATTTGTTAACCATCCATCCACTTACGAGATTAAAATCGACATACACTATGCTTTTAAGAGAATAAGTTTTTGATGTGCTGCAGAAAGAATTAGCTTTAGGAAGAATGAAATAAGTTTTTGGTAAACTATTGTTATAATAATGTTCTTTTGTATTATTATCACTATTAATAGTATTGTAAAATTTATTTATTTTATAATAGTATATAATATTATCAAATATTTTTCTAAGACAATGCATTCACCATAATTATTTTAAAATAAAAGTAATAAACATATGTTAATTCTAAAAATTTATAAAAATTACAAAATAAAGTATTGTTATATAGTACAAAAATCAATTAAATTTAAATTTAAATTATTCGTGAAGATGTATTATAATTAGAATACTAATAAACTTAATGCATAAAAGCAATTACTTTAATTAATTAGAGTTAAAATTGATATTTTAATAATAGAAAAGCTAAAAGCTATAGCATTTTACTACTTTTCAAAATGCTGGTAAATTTACTTGTTATTATCAAATTAACCTATAAACATTAAATAATCCTTAAAACTATCCAGATCTAGTATCTCTCCCAATGGTCCCTCGTATAGGAATCGAAAGAGGACAAAGTTGGCTTGCGAACAGCTTGATATACTATCTACTTTCAACCTTTGAGCGAAATGTGGCAAAAGAAAAGAAAAGAAAATCAATGGACCGATCCCATCATCAACACTATGTAGGAACTACAAGATCATCCCCAGGACCGATCCCATCATCAACACTATGTAGGAACTACAAGATCATCCCCAATGGTGCCATTGGCATCGAGCGAACACGGACAAACTATAGAACCCTATTCAATAAGTTGAATGTATTTGCGGCTTGTTTTTAGGTTGGGCTTCCAACTCAGCACATTTTGAGTAAGATTTTGAGAAGAGTTGTTATTGTAACTTGCGACTTGATATAAATTATTGAACTCAAAAAATTAAGATTTTTACTATATGTGCCCTTTAGTTTCTAAATGCATGGGTGGAACTAGGAATTTTTGGTGACCGGATTGCAACTTAAAAAAAGAATTTACACCAAAAAAAAATATTTACATCATAAAAAATAATTTTTTTGGGTCCCGTCCCCCTAAATCCGTCCATGCCTGAATTAATTAAAAAATTGCACAAGCTTTCAAATTTTAGTTTCTAGAAAAAAAAAATCCAATTAGGCTGTATTTACACTTTGCATACCGTATTTTGTACATTTATATATCATATTTTACTTAATGGTGACCCAAAAAACCTTTCGCTAAAAAAATTAGAAAAAATTACATATTCGTCATTATATATAGTTGAATATGTGAAAATATATTAATTTAAAATAACAAATCACACCCTTTGTATTAGGTTATGTCTTAACTATTTTTTAGCTATTTTATTATTCTTTAAAATTTTAATTATTAGAAGCTCAGGGTGTTTTATTAAATGTTTCTTCTTTATAAGGTGGCCTCTTATAAAATTTATCATCTTTATTTTCTTTAGAGTACAACTGACTTCTTCACCAATCCTACTTTCGTGGTACGTATTGTTTATTTACTTTTTACGTTTTTATTTTAATATTTTTTTAACTATTCAGTTTTCTGCTAATCAATTATTTTTATATTTCAGAAACCGTCCACGAAAAATAAGGCCAATTGGGATAAGGCTAAATACCCGAGCGTGCAGGAGTCAAAGAGCTTCTCTGCCACGCATTACAATGAGGTGCAACTAAATTTTTCAATATCATTATACAAATCTTCAATGCATTATGTAACCATGTTGTTTAACTAAATTTCATGTTTAAATTGTTGTAGCGGAACCCCGAGGCCCAGCAGTTGCCAGACAATATTGAGTCGTTATGGACTTTTCACACCTTCCGGGATGACAATTGGGTGAACTCGTAGGTGGCTGTTGACTATGTAAGGACTTTTAAATAATGTTAATTTAATTTTATCTGACATGATATTACTTTTTATTTTTTATTTTTTTCACTAAATAGGATAAACTTGTTGAGTTGAGGAAAACTCAACAGACACAGTTCGCCTTCAGTGGTGTGTCATTAGACGAGCGTGCTATTGCAAATGAGATTCTCATAGAATGTTCGTCGAAAACTTTATTAAATAAACCGCAAGTGTACGGGTCGAACAAGTAGTAAAGTGGACGTGAGTCCAAGTATCGATCCCACGAAGAATAGTTTTCAGTACCAAAATTTACTATTTAAGCTTTATTCGAAAACGCAGAAATTTGGGTGTTTTATAATTAAGAAGAATAAAAACTATTAAATTAAGTTAGAGGAAACAAGAAAAATAATGAAATAACTTTTGATTAAATGAAATAAGTTTTGGGACTTGGGACTCACAACTTCACCATTGTTGATCCTCCTAGTTTCATAGTCATTGATTCAATAATAACTAATTCTTATTAACGATCGAATTCACATAAATTAATTAACTATCTCTCTCGATAATAATTAATCCTATTTAATTAGGCCAACCCACCTATCTCTAGGTGAATTCGTTATCAACCCTCTTAAATGCATAAACAACAAGAATTCATTAGAACCTTATTGAAATTCAACCCTAAATGATCACATTAACCACAAGATTATATCTCTATATCTTGTCCAAATTAATGATCTTTATTGTCTAAATCTAATTCATGTTTTCATCTCTCAAATCCACATAAACCAATATAACATTCACCAATTAGCTAAAAAGATGAAAGCTTTAAGCAAACAACAAAGATTTAACAAAGAAATTAATTGTCATAAGTCGAATCAATAAACACAAAACTAGGGTTCACAACTTGGCTACATTGTTCGCCCCAAGAAAATAAAATCAGCTAATCATAGAATTCATGAAGACAATTGAATGAAATAATGAATTCATAATCGGGTAGAGGATTGAATCTTGAAGGTGAGAAGTTCTTGCACCAAGAATCGTCTATCGCCTCCTTGAATCCAATCTCTTGTACTTGATTCTTCTCCTCCAATAATCTCCACAAAATCTCATTAGGTTTTTGCTCTTGTTATTTCTCCAAAATTATCTCTCAAAAATCTCATTCTCTTTGCTGGTGTTAGTTCCTTTTATATCTCCTCAAAAAGTCCTAAGAAAATCGTGTACAGAATCATCCCAAAAATAGATTTCTAATTGAAAAAGGAAACAAATCCGCGCAGAGCCATGCGGCCACATGAGAAGCTCTGTCAAAAATTTGTTCCTAGATTCTGGTGACCCATGCGGCCACATAGGCTTTCCATGCGGCCACATGACAAGTTCTGTGATCTTCCTCCGTTTCGTCTCCAAAGTTTCGTACTCCATGTCTACTTGACCCGAACTTGACTCTGTTCATGTTTTCTTGATTCCTAAAATAGAGTTAAACAAAACACACATAAATACATACTTATAACTCATAAAATGCACATCTAAACACACTTATAGGGACTTTTAACAGATTAAATAAGCACTTATCAAAGAACGACGAGGTCACGTCCGTAGGGTTGGACGGGTTTCGAATGGCACCTCTTCCTCCCTAGATTCGATCGCTGCATCGAAGGCCCCACAAGGAACCTCCCATCAGTTCTCTAGAGACCCCCAGAATGACGATCCTCAGTTTGCTATGTATGAGGCTCTGCGCCGAATGCAGCGGGAAATTGAACTTCTGAAGAATAGCATACCGGTGGTTGTGCCAGAGGACGAGGACGAGGACGAGGACGAGGACGAGGGTTTGGGGGATTTGTAGATTTTTAAAATTGTTTATATATTATTTAAAATATTTTCAAACTTTTTTTTTAAAAAAAAAATCATAATGTTTATAGTGCCGACATTCGGCACTATAATAAAAAAAATCAATTCACATTAGCGAAGAACAAATTTGTCTCTATATATCTTACGAATAAAGTGACGACAATAATTATTGTATATAAAAGATAATAGCGACGACATTCTGACGCTACTATTTCAGATAACAGCGACGACTTTGACGACGATATTGTCGTCTCTTTTTCTCTAATTTCGAGATATAGTCCAAGACACTGTTGCGATGAACATATCGTCTCTATAGATTCAAATATATGTAGTGATAACATTATATCGTTGCTATTACTCTATAAGCATTACACTATGGCGGCGACATTCATCGACGATTTTGTTGTCTCTATACATGTAAATAGACAACATTTGATCTTTCAGCGACAACTTTTATCGTCACTATTGACCTCCTTTCTTATAGTGATAGACAAAACTTCATTTGAATTCTCTCCAACATTAAAAAATGGACAAATGATATTACTGAGTTGTCGTCATCTAATCAAAAAGGTTTGTTCAATGAATAAAAATTTGAAAAAAAAAATAAGTAAAATAATATATGGTATTATTTATTATTAAGTTTGTTTAAAATTAATTTCTCAATTATTTTAA
Organism: Forsythia viridissima; assembly: GCA_030279155.1. Lineage (NCBI taxonomy): Eukaryota > Viridiplantae > Streptophyta > Magnoliopsida > Lamiales > Oleaceae > Forsythia > Forsythia viridissima. The sequence continues at coordinate 38,894,530 of CM059041.1, read as the reverse complement.
GTTGAAGGTATTAGCTTTATATAATGGAAATTGAAATATTATTAAGAATTCATACATCATTTTTTTGCTTTCAGTTTTTTATGTTGTTTCTCGTCAAGATAAGACAAATATAAATATTATGGATGAAAACATACAATTTTGTAGCGGAAAAAAAATGAAAAATAAAGAATGTCACTTTAATAATGTACAGTCGAGATACTTGACTCAAAGTGGAAGTTAATTATGAAAAAGATATATAGATGTAAGAGAGAAAAATATTAATAATGAAAATTAATAATAATAATTTTTTTGAAGAATAATAAATTAGTATGTAATGCGTTAGATAATGTAACATAGGGTGTTATTTATTATTAATTAGGAATATTTTGGTTTAATCAGTGATTTACAATGGCAAATTTGTAAATGTTTCAGTTTTTTATAAAGAGGTGCATTTTATTACATTTAAGTAAAAATGTATAAATAAATACACCATATGTTGTAGATTTCCCAACAATTATTCCTAATTATTATTTCCCAACTAAGTACATATTTCCACTATTTACACTTTAGTTCCTACAAAACTGAAATTTTTTTATTTGGCCTTCAACTTCTCCAATAAGTCCATTAAGTTCGAAAATATACTTTAGAAAGTTTCGAGACTCTACATTGTTAAATAATTTCATAATGTCGAAACAGGCCATATTTCTTGAAGTACATCCAAACACCGAGTGTGAATATAACTTTGTATACACTCCGATTCTTTAGGTTATAATCTTTAGCAAAAGTGAGTGACATTTGTCCCACTGCTGTATAGTCTGCCATTTGTCATTTCCACAAGAAAAAGTCGACAAACAAAGTTTTGATACATGTATCACCATCTATTACCTAGCTAGGAGATATTTAAGTTTGTGTGGCATCTATATGGTCTTGCTCTAAAAGACATTTAGATGCTATTAGAATGCATGCATTATTCCATGGTTATATGGTCCTGACATTTTAATTAAGCAGTAGATCATCTTTAATAACTATTTTCCCATGGTTAGTCCACGTGGTCGGAAGGGAGAAGATTGCATATAGTCAATCCAACATCATTAATAAAAGAAACATTATTCGACAAACGTGCCCCATTATTATATAAACAAATATGAAATATAGGAGAAGTAGTGAAAAACTTAGACGAATTCCTAAACTTTTGAACTCATAAAGCAAATATTGTAATGGCATTAAAGTGGGGGAGGGTTGGTGAAGTTGGGGGATTTACGTGGTTTGGTGGAATTATTTGGTTTCGAGGTGGGTAGTTGGGGCACACTATGGACTATCAACTGTCAACACTAACAACCCTCGAAAATTAAACAACATTTTTGTTTTTTATTTTTCATTTTTCATTCACTCCTAAAATTGTCACTCATATTCACCTAACTTACTATTTTACATTTAATTTAATTAATATAATATGATACGTCGATTGGAAGAAAAAAAAAATTCGAGATCTTGCAATCTTATCAATAGTTACATAAATATTAATTAACATGTTTAAATTATGTGAAGGTCTTAAATATTTACTATTGAATGTACTTATCAACTTCCATCCATTTAGAAGCATGGGATTACGGCCATTAATTTTCATCAGCATTACATGTATAATTTCCATAAAGATTTCTACTAGTTTTGGCATATAAAATAAATTTTTATTGATCCTTCAAATTAAAAGTTTTCTACCAAATTTACTTACAAAACTTAAGAAACCAACTATGTGTTGATTATGGTTCTTTATCAAACTCGTTGAGTTTATCTTTTTGAGATTTTATTTTAATCAAAAATATTTTCGTGTAGCAAATTTATGTTGATAATGGCTATATTTTGTTTTATCTTTATAAAACTCAATGAATATTTTCCATTGCTCTTTGCCATGGTAATTGTCCAACAATGTCTTAATGCTCCTTTTTACGTTACTTTTCAAGAAGACCCACCAAATTAGGATTGCCATGATATTTATGTGGAATATAGAGAAAACTATTTTGATATACACTTTTGGGCCTTTTTTTTAATTTTTTTCTGAATTGACTTTAGGGGCCGTTTAATTGTGAATAAAACTAAGAGATACTTTCACTATACATTATAAAATATAAAATAATTTAAAAAATATTATCTAATTTTTATTTTTATTTTTATAACATTTGTTGTTACATTTGTTACATTTCTTATAAAAAAAAATGTGTGTTATATTTGTTATATTTGAAATTTAAAATATTAAAAAGTAATTATTGAATGTTTATATAAAATTAAGTATGTGGCAAAATTATCACCCAAACTATTTATCTGAAAAAGATTTTTTTTTTGAATTGACTTCAATGGCCTGTTTGATTGTGAATAAAACAATATATCTGAATAGAAGTTATCTAATAATATGTTTATTATTATTTTGTTTGGTTCAGCTAGGTATAAGAATAAAATAGTCATTGTTAAAAAGTCAACTTTTGATAAAAAAGACAATTATACCATTATTTTTAATTAAACAAAATATTAAATAAGAAAACTTAAAAGAAAAAAAAAATAGGTGGTCCAGCGAAGTGTAGCGGTGGCTGGAGGACATTAACGAGGGCGGCGGAGGGTGGTGGCAGAGGGTGGGTAGTAGCGATTATCTTATGGTGTAGATATTCCAAAAGAGATTTTTTCTATATTAAAAGGAGGTAAATTCGTATTTTAAAAAATATGAGTGAATTATTATCTTGATAAAAAAAAATTGTCATCCTCTTTATGAGGACAAAAGTTCTTCTCGTTTTAGCATAAATTATTATCCTAATAAAAGTTTATTCGGACATTAATTCTGCTCAAACATGATAAAATAAATATTATCTATTATCTTAAACTATTGTCCATATATCAAACGGGCCAAAGTGGTATTTTTTTCTCTTAATATTGAAATTTTATTTCCTTATGTAGCTAAATGTATAAATCCCAGGTTAAGAAATTTAGTGTTTGTTTGGTATGGTTTAAAATTATATTTTTGGAAGATTTTGAAAAAGGTTGGTAAAATATGTGGTTGAAAAATTAATAAAAGTTGTGAGTCCCATGAAAATATGTGGTTAAAAATGAGTTTGGAGCAAAAGTAGTTTAAAAAAAATAAACTCTTCCAAACATGCTCCAAACTGGTTTTTTACCTATATTTCATGGAACCACAACTTATATCAACTTTTAACTATACATTTTATCAACTTTTTTAAAATCTCATAAAATACTAATTTTAAACTCTACCAAACATGCGCTTAGTTTTGTCCCCCATCGAATAAAAGTAAAGTAGGAGGTTTAAGAGAGTTATATTAACGAATGTCTAGGCTAATGAAAAAGTGGATAAAACAATTGACATGCTCCAAGTACAGGAGATTTTCTTCCTAATTCTCAAACTAGTGCTGTGGTGTTCTCTTTGCGTTTTAGTTTTGTGTTTTGAGTTTTGAATTCATTTTCGTTTTGTGTTTTGAGTGTCTATTTTAAGATTCATAAAAATACGTTATTTTTGTCATTCTTGAAAACTGTTTCTCAAAATAGAAAATTGGAAAACACGTTTACTTGAAAATTTTGAGAAATTATTTTATATAATATTTTATTCAAACAATTATTGATTAAAAACTTGGAATTAAAAACAATTAAAACAATTGTTATAATTAAAAACAAATAAAAACAATTTAAAACTTGGAATTATTTGGAATTAAAAATAATTATTTTTGAAATTAAAAATAATTAAAAACTTGAAATTATTTAGACTTAAAAATAATTATTAATTAAAAAAATTAAAAACATGAAATTATTTGGAATTAAAAACAATTAAAAATAATTATAAACAATTATGTTTGGAATTAAAAATAATTAAAAATTTGGAATTATTTGAAATTAAAAATAATTTTTAATTAAAAAAAATTATTTTTGAAATTATTTAGAATTAAAACAATTAAAAACAATTATTTTTGAAATTATTTGAAATTAAAAATAATTAAAACAATCATTAATTAAAAACAATTAAAAACCTGGCATTGAAAAAAAGGACCGCATGCTGGACTCAAACTCCTGACCTCCAACTTCCAAAGTGTGTATTTTGGCCGTTTTGAAAAGGAACCGTCTTTTGTAAAGAAAACGCAGAAAATGACTAAATCATTATTTTCCATGCCTAGCGTAAAATGTTAAAAAAAAAAAAAAAAATCGTATGCTGGACTTGAAACGCGGACTTCCAACACCAAAACGTACGTTTTGGCTGTTTTGAAAAATGACAGCGTTTTGGAAAGAAAACGCGGAAAATGGTAAAAACATTGTTCTGCATTTCCTTTGTGATTTTTTGTGGTATTTTGGAAAATGTACTTTCGAAAATAGATAAGTAAACACGTTTTGACTATTTTCAAAAACAGAAAACAAAAAATATGTTGAAAATGGCAAAGAGAACATACCCTAATTATTTTGTGAGATTTGGCTAGAAATTGTTATTGGGTCTTCATGGAGTTTGGGTGGGCATAAGCATTTAATCTGCGAAACCGATCAAATCGACCAACTCATACCGAATTGGGTTGGATTAGTTTTTGCAATATTTCAGCTTGGTTTAGTTTCTCCTTAGAAGAAACTGAGTCGGTTTATGATTTTATTGAAAAAAACCCAACAAAAATTGAGAGAGAAAAAATAATTATGATTATAAATTAAATATAATTTTGCAAATTGACCCCTACCTACCTCTCTCTCATTATTGTATTACGATTATGTTTAGTTTGTTTTCACATTTTTATGTTTGGAGGGCCACACGATTTATTTAAAGGTTCAAATATTTTACGTTTTTAGTCCTAATCAAACAGACCCAAGATGGATCAGTTTGGGTTAATTCGATTTTACACCCAATTTCAGATTGGTTTGAGATGAAAATTATTTAAACCAAATTATTCAGATCGGTTTTGCGTTGGTCAAAATATTGCATAAAAGTGTGCATATATTTTATAGTTATTGTTAAGAAAATTATTTTGTAGCGCGGTTCAAATTCCAACTTGATAATATTTAATATTAAGTGTTTGTTTGTTGGAGTTTAAAAGTAATTTTTAAGAGATTTTGATTGGTGAGATGTATGGTAGAAAAATTGATAAAAATTGTAGTTCCTCTGAAATATTTAGTTGAAAATAAGTATTAAAAAAAAAAAACTAATCTATGAGTATTTTTTGTCTTTTATATATACGGATTTTATATACAAACATCCCCTAAATTAATAAAAAAAATATGAGCCAGTGTATAAAATTTATAATCCCATATCCTAATAATTAATAATTTCTTTTTAAAATTTAGTGTAGGTGTTGCATAAATTAATAGGTTTATATAAGTACAAAATAAATTATAATATATTTAAGAGAAAATAGTATATTTGGTCTCCCAACTTTTCAAAAACGATATATATTCCTAACTATTAAAAATAGTATCAGACATCTCTAACGTTTATGCATGATAGTTCATTTATGACAATATTACCCCCATCTCTAAATAAAATTAAAAAAAAAGGCGAAAAAAAAACCTGAATAAAAAATTAACCAAATATGCAAAATGAAAATTAACAAAAAAAGGTAATTTCTTCCTTCACCCAACACTTACGTTTTATAAACTCCCAGCCGCCGCCGCCGTTGCCGCTGCGGCTGCGGCCACCGCCGCCGTCGCCCATTCTCCCAAGATATCAGTTTATTTTGATTCTTTTTTCATTTATAAATTATCTTGTGTTATCTCTTGTATGGTGTGGTAATCCACTGTTTACCCATGAATTCTTTTAAGATATATTGTGTGTTTCTAATAGATTAAAGAGAAGAGTAGGCAATTGATTAAGAAACTTAGATCATCACCTATTGAACAATCATAAATATTGGATTTAGAAAGTATTAGGTGAAACCCTTGGCATTCAACATTCAACGACTTGATTTTCAAAAACTTAGAGGCTTCAGAAAACCCGTTTCTTTACATCTAAAATTATTCATCAGCTTTTCCTCTGTCTAAAATTCATTCAGACTTTTGAAATAAAGAAGGATGAAATCTAAACTAATTTTTTTGACTTCTAAATTGCTATTTCAAACTTCTGAAATGAAATTGTAGAGTTCTAAAATGAACTTGTAAGCTTTTGAAAGTAGTTTAATTTTGAAAATTTAATTGTGAGGCCTTGCATAGTATGAAGATTATTACCAAGTTATTTGAATGTTCTAGTTATTTCTCATTATTTGCTTTAAAATGATTTTTTCTAGAATTTTCCATGTATGTATATATCAAGAAAGATCTAGAATAATCATAGAGAATTAGTACTAGAATTTTCTAACCTCCATTAATAGTACTTTCTAGAAATGTAATAACCAAGTTTAAATAGGGTGTTAGTATATTAGTGAGGTGTAATGAGTAGTGAGTGATATCAACAAAAGTGAGGTGCTGTAAAATAATATTTAGTGGTGTGTTCAAATTGTGTAAGTACGTTATCTAATAAAACAAGTTCATTTTGTGTTCCAAAATCCAACAAGTGGTATCAGATCGAGTCGATTGAGGGCCACGTGTTTCTAGAGCAAAGTAGTCGAGTGGAGTTTATTTTCGAGCTTTTGTAGATCGTGCACAAATTGAGATTGTGAAGCTTCAATAAAGCTTGCTTGGTAACGAGGAGGTTATTCAAGTCATGATGGGCGACTTACAAGTGATAGGCAGAGTGAAGAAGCTCAACAACCAAAACTACACCACATGGCAGACATGCATGAAGTCTTATCTCCAAGGCTAAGACTTGTGAGATGTAGTTCGCGGCAGTGAAGTGACAACGCCGAATGTCGTCGGGGCTCTGAAGAAATGAAAGATTAAAGCAGGTCAGGCCATGTTTGTGATAAAGACAACAATTGATAAGGAATTATTGGAGTACATAAGGGACAAAAATACGCCGAAGAAAGCATGTGACACATTTGTTGCACTGTTTTCAAAGAAAAATGATCTGAGGTAGCAGCTTCTGGAGAATGAGCTACTATCCATCACTCAATGGGAGATGGCGATAAATCAATACTTCAACAAGGTAAAATCTCTCTGTCGTGAAATCTCTGAATTATATTCTTCGAGTAAAATTTTAGAGTCTAGGATGAGAAGAATAATCATTTATAGATTGAGACCGGAATTCAGAAGCTTTATTGCCGCAATACAAGGTTGGCCAGAGCAACCTTCATTGGTCAACCTAGAAAATTTGCTAGCCGACCAAAAAGCGTTGACTAAGTAAATGTTAGCGGTCTCACTGAAGAAAGAAGATAAAGCATTGTTTAGCTATAAGAGAAAAGGTCGATACCCTCGACAAAATAATAAAGAAGAAAAAGAAGAAAAATGTATATAAGGTTCTCAAACAAGAACTTAAGAAAATTGCGACGAGAAATGTCAGTTGTCCAATAGATATAGGCAACCTAATGGCACTTGTTTTGTATGTAGCAAATGAGGTCATTACGCGAGAGATTGCTGATTTAGGAAAAAACCAGCGGAAGGTAATATGGCAACCTCCAACGAGCAAGAAAAATATAATAGTGAAGAAGAGTGTGATGCTGAAGCGTCGCTCGCAGTAATTGAGCAAACACAAGAGGAGGTGTGCAGTTCAAGCCTTGAAGAAAAATCGGCACTGGTGGTGGTCATCCCTAGTCGAATAGATTATGAAAATGATTGGATTGTCGACTCAGGATGTTCCAATCACATGACATGCGACAAGAAAAAGCTACAAAACACAGTAGAGTATAAGTGGACACCGCAGAGGGTGGATCTGCTAGATTCAAAAGAAATTGGAGATTAGTTGCAAGAAGAAATTGCAAAAGACCAACAGAGCCCTAAGGAAATTGAATATTCACATGAGTCAAGTGACGGAGAAGAACCTACGAGGGCAACGCAAGGTCCATCTCAAACTGGTATGCATCAACCAATACCAGAAAAGAATAGGCCGAGTCAACAAGAAGAGGTTGAGATACCAATGAGTCATCAACCACAACTAAGAAAATCAACTAGACAACGAAGGCCAAATCTCAAGTACACTAATGCAGCGGTAGAAGAATATGAAAGTACTAAAGAGCCAGAGACCTCTGAAGAGGCAGTCCAACCCGTGGCTCTAAAGCAAAATAAAACTTGGGACTTGACGCCAATACCTGCAAATGGGTATATAAGGTAAGGAGGCGATTTGATGCGTCAATGGAGAAGTACAAGGACACGACTAGGAATGATGAGAAGAAAAAGAGATAAATCAAATAGTTGGTGTTAAAGGGGGGAGAATTGAAGATTATCACCAACTTATTTGAAAGTTTTAGATATTTCTAATGATTTATTTTAAAATGATTTTTTCTAGAATTTTCCATGTATGTATATATTAAGAAAGATCTAGAGTAATCATAGATAATTAGTACTAGAATTTTCTAACCTCCATTAATAGAACTTTCTAGAAATGTAATAACCAAGTATAAATAGGGTGTTAATGTAGTAGTGAGGTGTAATGAGTGGTGAGTGAGATGAACAAAAGTGAGGTGCTGTAAAATAATATTTAGTGGTGTGTTCAAATTGTGTAAGTAAGTTATTTAATAAAACAAGTTCCTTTTGTGTTCCAAAATCCAACATAGTACTCATTTGCTACCCTCTGAAGTCATTCCATTACCTTCATAGACTTCTGAGTCTTTGTGTTGAGCTTCTGGATATCTGGAAGAGTTTCTCGAAGTACATTTATTGATTTTAATTTGGGACATCTGATACCTATTGGCTTTGGTTTTGGCCGTCTGCTTTTTTTTTTTTTTTAGTTTTGACGGTTAGAGTTATATTAGTAACAAAGTTATACTAATAACATATTATATATGGTAGAGTTATATTATCATTAATAATAGAGTGTTTTACTTTATATAGGTTAGGGTTTGCATTAGTATAAATACAAATTGTATTTATTATTTTATTATGTCGTTTTGTTTAATGGTAGTTTCTTCATTGTTCTCACTTTGTTCTTTTTTTGTTCTTCTCTTCTCAATTTGATTTGTCATATTAAAAAACATTTATTTAGAACATTATCATGGTATCAGATCTTTTTGTTCATTGATTTTGTTTTATTTGTTTTTCCTCCCATTTCAAAAATAAAAAGAAACCTAGTTTAATATTTCGAACCGGACTGAAAATTCTCTTTTCCCGTTCAATCAGACATCGGTTTGCATATTGGTGACCATATTTGGGTTCTCTACGACAAGGCGAACAATTCTAGCCGGCGCATGAGAGTTTATGGGCGGTTCCGGCGATGGTTCGTTAAACCCATGCGCAGACCCGTTATTGACGCGTGACGACGCTTGGGGCTATTTTATGGCCTGATTGTTTGAGACACATTTTTCAGTAAGTAATTTCAGATCATTTGGCGATGTTCGTTTTGGTTGGACGTGCATAAAGGTAGATCGTTTTTTTCGTTTCTTATTGGCAGTGTTTGTTTTGCCTTTGGATTTACATAATATTGGTTATCATATTATTTGATTCCAATAGCAACTGAAAGTGATGATTCACTTCAATCTATTAATGTAAAACTAATTGGTAAAAATTATTCGTAGTGAAGTACTGTGCTCAAAAAATTTCTTAAAAGTAAAAAAAAAATATGGGGATATGTTAGTGGAACTAACGTGATACGTAAGACAGACAGTGATTATTATGCAATAGAGATAGATGTTTGAAAATCAAACAATGCAAAAATTCTTACTTGAATTCACAACTCTATTGATCATTCTATTGGTGCACAATTGAGAAAGTATGAAACAGCAAATGAAGTTTGAGATTATTTGCAGAAGTTATATACTAAGTCTAACTTTGTAAAATGATATCAATTGGAGATAGATGTAAGAGCTTTACAACAGAATAATATGAGTATTCTAGAGTTTTACACTGCTATGGCATTGATTTGGGATGAGTTGGCTCTTACATAATCGGCAGGAATGAAAGCATGTGATGAGTATATTATATATAGAGATGAGCAATGATTGGTTAGTTTTTAATGGCATTTCGTAATCACTTTGAGGGACTTAGAGGCTCCATGTTGCATTGTACTCCTCTTCTTTCTGTTGATTCAATGGGTAGGGAACTTGTGGCTGAAGAAACGCATTTGAAATCCTTAACAGGTGAGGTATCCATTCCTTCTTCATGCACTACAGGTACACATTTGCTGACTCATGATGTCACAATTCCTTCTATGGCCTCCCAAGCACCGTATGAGATTGTCGATCCTCCTAATTCTCCTTGATATCTTCTACATATTCGTAAGTTCACTCAGCTACCCGATTTTACTTATTCTTGTTATTCAGAATCCTTTTGCTATTTCTTAAGGTCTATTCACAAACTTTCTAAACCCTTTTTCTATAATGAAACTATTCTAGATCTTTTTTGGCAACAGGCTATGACTGATGAACTCTCTGATCTACATAAGACAGACACTTGGGATTTAGTTTCATTATCTCAGGGTAAACATGCTATTGGTCCTCGTTGGGTCTATTAAATTAAGACCGAATATGATGGTTTGATTGAGCGCTACAAGGCTAATTTGGTTGCTAAGGGATGTACTCAACAGTATGGTCTAGATTATAAAGAGACATTTGCTCCTGTTGCAAAAATGGCTACGGTTCATACATTTATTGCAGTTGCTTTTATTTGCCAGTGGGATCTCTCTTAGTTAGATGTTAAAAATGCATTCTTGAAATGGGACTCTTCAGAAGGACATCTATATGGTTCCCCATCCTGGTGTCTCTCATCATCTTGGTTATGTTTGCAAACTTAAGAAGGCGCTTTATGGTCTTAGACAGGCATCTCGTGCTTGGTTTGAAAGATTTTCTACTATTGTTGCCTATTTGGCTTTACGCCAAACCATCGTAATTCTACTTTGTTCTATAGATGCACCTCTGCTGGTCGTATTCTACTTCTATTATATATTGATGACATGATTATCACTGGTGATGATATTGATGGTATTGCTACATTAAAATTTGAATTGGCTCGTCGTTTTGAAATAAAGGATTTAGGTCCATTATCTTATTTTTTTTGAGAATCGAAGTTGCTTCTTATCCTAGTGGTTATCTTATCTCTTAGTTTAAGTATGATACTGATGTTAATGAGTGTGTTCGTCTAACTGGTACTAAGACTGTTGATACTCATCTTTACGCCAATGTTCGGTATTCATCTTCTAACGGTATTCCTTTGCCTGACCCTAATCTGTACCGCACTATTGTTGGAAGTCTAGTCTATCTCACCATCAACCATGATATTGCTTATGTTGTTCACATTATGAGTCAGTTTGTCTCCGCTCCAATGTTTACGGGAGAGTTGTTGTTTGTATTCTGCACTATCTTCGTGGTACTTGCTTTCAGAGTCTTTTGTTTCCATCGACCTCCTCATTAGAACTTCATGCATACTATGATGATGTCTGACCAGTAACCCAACTGATCGTAAGTCCACTACTGGTTTTTGTATATTTTTGGATAATTCTCTTATCTCTTGGAAGAGTAAGAAGCAGACTGTTGTTTTCCGTTCTTCTATTGAAGCAGAGTATTGTGCTATGGCGTCCACTACCACTGAGATTGTATGGTTACGTTGGTTACTTGTACACATGGGTGTTCCTCTTTCCTCTCCAACTCATATGCATTGTGATAATAATAGTGTTATTTAGATCTCCCACAACTCTGTGTTCCATGAGTGAATGAAGTATATTGAGATTGATTGTCATCTCATTCGCCACCATCTTCATCATGACACTATTTTCTTACCTTTTGACTCTTCATCGTTGCAACTTGCTGACCTTTTCACGAAGTCCCATCCGGTCCATAGTTTTTGTTTCTTGCTTGGCAGTCTCTCGCTGCTTCTTGCTGTAACATCGTGAGTTTGAGGAGGGTGTTAGAGTTATACTAGTAGTATATTATATATGATAGAGTTATATTAGCATTAATAATATAGTGTTTTACCTTATATAGGTTAAGTAGTATAAATACGAATTGTATTTATTATTTTATTATGTCATTTTACTTAATGACAATTTCTTCATTGTTCTCTCTTTGTTCTTTGTTCGTTCTTTTCTTCTCAATTTGATTCATATTAGAACATATTTATTTAGAACATTATCACTTACTTCGGAATTTCTACTTTGTAGTTATGACTTTTGCAACTCATTATAAACTCATGATCTGAAGAAATAAGAGGGTGTTTATGTTATTTTTTTATTCATCTTTTTCTTTTTTCTTGTCTTTTTTATTGTTTATTTAAAAGGGATGACAATTTTGTCATAAAGAACATAGCATGCTTATATCTTAAAAGATTGAGATGTTCGGTGCTATTTTTAAAGATTAGGAGTATATTCTTTACGTTTTTGAAAGATTAGACACCAAATATGCTATTTTTTTTCTATATTTAACAACTAAAAAAGTCCTTCAAGATAGTAGTTGCACAAGGCCACTAACTTTCAGATTTTTCACTTCATCCTTCATCTTTTGCATTGTCCTTTGTGATCACCCTTCTTATTGTAGCCGAAAAGTTTCAACTAAATTTAGCTTTACTTGTAGAGATTTCAAGTTCTCATGACTATCGTTGTCGTTATTATTTATCTCAAACACAACATCATTATTTTTTCTTGTGATATCATTGATGATATTTTTTTTTTCAGTTGGAGCGGAACACACTTTTTCTTCCATCAAATGATTGTTGGCAAAATTGACAGGAACAATCGAGAAAAACATAAACACAGGAATGTAAAAATGAGATGAAGCGAGGTATGTTGTAGTAAATATCCTTAAGATAGATTTCATCTCCTGTAAAGGTGCACACAAGATCAAATGACGCATGTCTCCTAAAATACAATGCTTCTTCTAAAGTCGGTACTATACTTATACCAACCTTGCTGGTCAAACTACAGAATGAATGCACTCTTCTTGAAAAGAAGGAACAACGATCTTTTGAAAAAAAAATTCAAAAATTATTTAAGCAGAATTTTGGAGAAAACAACAGAACTTAAAATCAATTAATTCAAAATTGGAGTGGAGTGGAAAAAAATTGAATATAGGGGTCCATATTTATAGGTTTTGAAATGTCTTTTTGAATGGGTGCGCGCCTCTTCATGAATAGTGCACATTAATCTGAGCACTTAGATCGCATCATTTCATATTTTTATGTGATGTGATTGTTTAGATTAAATACTGAATGAATACCAATTATGAATGAATGTGTCTATTCATTATACTCATTCACTACTTTTAATTGAAGACTTTTTCAATTCACCCAAAATTAATTGTAATGACCCACATCATTAAATAAATTTAATGATTCAACTTGATAAAATTCAATTAATTCTAACAATGGCATCTGACTTTTTAAGATAGAATAATAATTTATGAGGTAAAATCTTTCAAATTAATAGTCAATGGTGGGTCCCAAAATATTAATTTTGTATTGGAGTGATCATACATGCGAATTTTTGCAATTGAACAAGGATGCATAGAAAATTAACAAGAATTCTTAAATGACAAAAGTCGAATTAGTTGAAAGACTTCTAAAGTGCATTAATTTCCAACACTTCTCCTTAATGCTCTGTGAAGTAACAAATTTGCACTTTGTTGGGAGCTTTAATGAGAATGTCTATCTTCAATTCTTATTTTCAATAAACAAGTCGAATCTTGCCTTTTTCTATTATAATTACTTCTCATATGAAATGGCATTTGATGGAAATATGTTGTTGACCTCCAAAAATGGTTGCCAACAAGAACCACATGCCTCATCTTCCTACGTGTATTTTCCTTCTTGCTTGGAATGCCACGTGGTTTGTTCAACCACGTAGATTGGCCTAAGACCGAAGTAGATAACTTGAGAGCATGTGGTAACAAAAGATAAAGAAAAATACACTATTGTAGATGTAATAACTTGAGAGCCCCTTACTAACAATTTTTCAAGTTGTCATAACACTTGAAGAATAATTAGTATAAATGACTTAATATTTTTTGTGAGAGTAATAATTTAAACATCTTTTCTTGTAGAAATGAGTCTGGTATTTATAGACAAATTTTCATCGATTGTCCCCATTAGATGTGCGACACATGGTTAAATTTGGAGAGCCTACGAGTCACATCATGGGCGTCACATCGCTGGCTTTAATGGAGAAGTCTTATCAAGCTGTATGCTAGAGTCTGTGACAGCTGTAAGTTGTAATAGTAAGCTGTCCCATCAATCTTTTTCATAGTTGTAGTGTCAGAAGAGGTTTCTCTCACATGCAATCGGGGACAGCTTCTTCCAGGCTCCTCGGTATAAATGAAATAGTCTCGAAATCCACGGAGATAGGCCATGAGGGTGGCCATGTGTTATGTGGATCAAATCTATGTGGATAGGCAACGCGAATAGCCACGTATTATGTAGATCTGGAGGCGTAAAAATAGTCTCTTTAGTTCATGGCTTGCGTCATTTATGAAGGGTGCTGAACTTGGTAAGAAGGAAAGTCATGTCCTTGTGTTATAGCATTGTAGTTGAATAGGTTAATAGATAGTCCCTCAATCATGGAAACTCCATTATTTATGTAAGGTATTGTGCTTGAAATGGGTGGCAGAGGTGAGTTCTCAATGGGATGGGGCCTGATGCATAGGCTGATCCATAGTGGGATGAGGCTCGATGCATAAGTTGATCCCAATTGAGATGAAGCCCGATGTAGAGGTGAGTCCCAATTGGGATAAAGCCTGATGCATAGGTAAGTCCCAACTGGGATAAAACCTGATGCATAGGTAAGTTCCAAGTGGGATAAAGCCTGATGCATAGGCTGATCCCAAGTGGGATAAAGCCCGATGCATAGGTGAGTCCCAACTAGGATAAAGCTCGATGTATAGGTAAGTCCCAAGTGGGATGATGCCTGATGTATAGGCTGATCTCGAGTGGGATGAAGCCCGATGCCGAGGCAAGTCCCAAGTGGGATAAAGCCCAATACATAGGTAAGTCCCAAGTGGGATGAGGCCGGATATATAGGCTGATCCAAAGTGGGATGAAGCCCAATGCAGAGGCGAGTCCCAAATAGGATGGGGTCGGATGCATAGGCTGATCCCAAGTGTGATGAGGCTCGATGCATGGGCTGATCTGAAGTGGGATGAAGTCTAATGCAGAGGCTAGTCCTAAATGGGATAGGGTTGGATGCATAGGCTGATTCCAAGTGGGATGAGGCCCGATGCATGGGCTGATCTGAAGTGGGATGAAGCCCGATGTAGACGCAAGGCCCAAGTGGGATGAGGCTTGATGCATTGGCTGATCCCAAGTGGGATGAAGCCAGATGCAGAGGTGAGTCCCAACTAGGATAAAGCTCGATGCATAGATAAGTCCTAAGTGGGATGAGGCCTGATGTATAAGCTGATCCCGAGTGGAATGAAGCCCGATGTAGAGTCGAGTCCCAAGTGGGATAAAGCCCGATGCATAGGTAAGTCCCAAGTGGGATGAGGCCTGATGCATAGGCTGATCCAAAGTGGGATGAAGCCTAATGTAGAGGCGAGTCCCAAATGGGATGGGGCCTGATGCATAGGATGATCCGAAGTGGGATGAAGCCAACTGTTGTAGAGAGCGAAACCTTAGGGTAAAGGCATACTGGAGGTGAGTCTTAAGTGGGAAGCCTGCCACGTGTAATAGAGTGCCTTGCTGGGCGAAGCCCTAGGCTATAGGCAAACGAGACGACTAGGGTAATGATTACATGGACATGGGGAGTATGGAACGTCTTGTTGTTGGACGTGCTGAAAAGATGGCCGCAGGCATTCAATGCATTATAATCATCAGAGGTAAGCTTGACATCTGACGCTCATCCACGCGCGAGTGAATATTACTGTTTGATCTAGGACGTTGATTGAGATTTGTTTATGGGTTTTGAGTTTGATCCAACGGCTAGGGATTGGATTCATTTGCCTATAAAAATGGAGGAAATTGTTCGTATTGACACTTTTGTTGACATTACATTTTGTGTGTCCAGCAAGAAGAGAGAAAACTTTCGGCCGCCATGTTTTTAAAGAGGAAAACTTCCAGCAACATTTCCACTAGGAGAAGACTTCTAGTTTTAGGTACCCACTAAACTCTGTCCCTTTATTTTTTTTCTTTGTATTTTAGGAGAGGATGTTTACTTCATGAGAAGTTGTTGAGGTATCCCACGAGTCGGTTAGTACTGTAGGTGGAATTTCTCTAGAAATGTCTCTATCGGCTGCCAAGGTGAGACCAATCCAAAGCGTAAACGTTATTACCGGAGAGGAGTTGGCCATGATCCCATCAAGTGGTGGTGATCCAGCTCTAGGCTGCTCAAGGGATGGATTTATTGCATAGGGCCCATCTGTTGGTGGCGGTTGGCTGCAATGGACGTCTCTTCGATTGCAGACGAGGTTGATTTGGGAAAGATTAGGAAAATGTTCTGTGTCCCAAGAGACATAGAGTTTCATGTCACGGGGCCCTATGAGAGAGCATGTTTTCCTAGGAAAGGTTGTACGGCAATGCATTTTTAGTCATTCAATGCCGGGATGAGGCTTCTTTTGGATCCATTCTATAAGAGAGTACTCAAAGCATATGGTTTAGCACCGACCCAGGTATCTCACAACGAATGGAATCAAATGGCGGGGAGCCTTTATCTGTGGTTCAGGCACTCTCTTGAATTTGAGATGCCTCTGGATATCTTTTAAACAGTCTATCTTCCAAAGAAGTTGTCGAAGAAGAAAGATTGGAGAGAGAAAACAGAGTGGTACTATTTTTGCCCGTGGGGAGCACATAAGCCGTTTGTACTGGACTGCCCTTCTTTTATAAAGTATTGGAAGGAGGGCTGGTTCTGGGTGTCTAGGAACTGGCAGGGGGTGGTGAACGACCCGGAGCCCAATTTGAATGTGTCCAGCTTTTATGGAGTCGCGAGTGAGTGGTTTGATGGGAAGGAAAAGTTACTTTTGTGGTGTATGTATACTAACTATTCTTTCCTGTTTTGCAGACGCCCTTCTTTGGTGTGAGATAAAGGAGGAGAAACTTGACATCATCCGAGCAATTTACAAGCATCCATCATGGAAGAGGAGGTTTGACGCACTTTTGAAAAGGCCTAGGTATTTGATTGAACTAGGGCAGATGGCCAAGAAAGATATGTCTCTTCATCTTCCTCTTTGATGTGTGTCTCACCTCTGTTTATTCTAACGTGGGGCTAACTCATGTGTAGCTGATTTCAAGCAAGGTAAGAGGGCCACACCACCACTTGCAAGGTTGATGGCAGCTAAGGTTAGGGAGTTTCATCCAGGATTTTCGAAAGATAGTCACCAAAAAAAAGCAATCGAGGAGGTAAGTAAATAGGCTACCCTAGAAGAGGCCCAAAACTTAGTGACTAACCTGGCTCTAGAGAAATTGTCATCAGAAGATGAGGAACCTTTGGCTAAAAAGAAGAGGACAGATGCTTCCACCTGTGCTAAGCCAACGCTGAGGGGATAGCGAAGGGAGTGGAGCCAGTAGATGATACAAAAGGAAAGGAGAAATCAGTAGAGGTGATTGAAATAGTCACATTTCTTCCTCTCGATCCCAAGCAACGTCGCTTGGTGGTGACTGCTGCTGGGATTGCTTTGGATGATGCACCTGTTGGTGCTACGGAAAGAAGAAGAGATACCGTGGGCCAAGCTTCTTCTGGAGCGGGCGAGGCTCGATCTAGAGGGATGTTCGACGGCTTGATCGGAGAATTAGAGAGAAAAATCCTAGGCTCCTTGACTAAGAACTTGGACTTTTACCTGGCTTTGGGAGTAGAGGATTTTCAGAAGTACCTGAACAAGTCGTGGAAGGCGTTCCTTGACGGAGGAGAGGCTGAAGACTAGATGGAGGCATCTCTGGCGATTCGTTCAGCTGCTGCTCAAATGAAGTCCCTTGTAGTGATGAGGGATATGAAGAAAAAGATGGTCGATGCCTCTGAAGTGATCTCTCGGTCTGATCAGATTAAAGAGTACCTTGACAGTACAATGGCCTTGGCTAAAAGTGCCAAGCCAGCCTATGAGAATGCGAGATTAGAGATAGTAGAAATTGAGAGTTAGGTTGCTATTTTGACACAGAGGCTCGAAGACGCTTTGAATGCTTAGAAGATAGCCTCGGATGCTTTGGATGCTGCCAATGGAGAGAACCATCGATTGACGGCTGAGGCCTTTGAGAGGCAAGATGAGATTTTGAAGTTGAAATCTGTATTGGATGAGTGTCAGAAAGGAAAAGCTGAGGCTGAGACCAACAGGGATTCAGTGATGGTCGAGAAGGAAGACCTAGCCAAGAAGCTGCAAGAAGCAGAGGCTAATTTTGTTGCTAATTTTTACCTGACATATGCGTACACCATTTTTCTGAATTATTTTTCTAGCGTTGGTCAGCAAGAGGTCTTTTCTACTCTTCGTAACGAGCACCCTGACCTCGATCTTTATTTCCTGAAGGCTAATTTTCCCCGATGGATATTGAAGACCTCCCAAAATAGTAGCACTTAGATTTTTCTTTTTATTCATTCTGTAAGAACTCTTCGGATGAGGCTTAGACGTAATGAAATCATTTTTTACTTAATGAACTTTTTTGTTTCGAATGTTTATTGCCTTTGTTTCTGAAGCTATTATGAACGTCACGCGAATATGTGGATTAAATATGTTCTTCGTCTAGTTAAAAGCAAAAGAGGCGCTATACAACATGAATAAACAAAATATATTCTCACAAGTGGAGGCATGGTGCCAGATTAAACATGCTTCTCACCTAATTAAAAGCGAAAGAAGCGACAGCTTTACAAAAGGCATAAATCATGGTAAAATTCTTCCAACCTTGTCTACTGATAGTATCGGCACAGGTGCTCGGCATTCCAAGGATGAGGTTGCGGCTTAGCATCAAGGTCCTCAATCTAGTACACACTGGGACGTACTTCCTTATTAATTCAGTAAGGACCTTCCCAATTGGGGCCACGGGTTCCAACCACTGGCTCTTTAGAGGATAGGAATACTCTTCTTAGGACCAAGTCTCCGAGGAGAAATGGCCTATTTTTTTATTTTCTTATTAAAGTACTGGGCCATCTTCCTCTTCCTTCGTTCTCCCAGTAGGTCGGGGCTGGTTCTTTTGAGGTCGTCGTTGTAGTTTTCATTGAATAGCAGGCGGCGATGCGAGAGAATACCAACCTCCACTGGGCTCATAGCCTCGGATCCGTACGGCATAGAGAATGGAGTTTCTCTGGTTAGTGTTGTGGCGATGGTTCTGATCTCCCAGAGCACGTGGGGTAGCTCTTCGACCTAAGCCCCTTTTGACACCTCGAGTTTTCTTTTCAAGGAATATTTAATTTTCTTGTTGATAGAATGTACCTAACCTTTAGCCTGAGGGTGATGAGGGCTAGAGAAGTGTTTGGCAATCCCAAGCTCTTCACATAGGTTCCTGACCTTCCTGTTGTTGAATTGCCTCCCGTTGTTAGAAACCAAAGAGTGGAGAATCCTGAACCTGTAGATGATTTTTTCCATATGAACTTGGAGGTATTAGCCTCGGTAATCTTTATCATTGGTTCTGCCTCGACCCACTTTGTGAAATAGTCAATTGTGACCAAGGTATGGCACGCATTGCCTCTTCCCCTAGGCATAGGACCTATGAAATCTAATCCCCATTTGGCGAAGGGCCAGGGACTAGACACTGTGGTAAGTTCTTTGTAGGGTTGTCGCGGGATTGTAGCGAAGCGTTGGCACTTGTCACATCTCTTTGCGTGGAGCAAGTAATCTTTCTTCAAAGAGGGCCAGAAGTATCCTTACTTGAGGGCCTTTTGGGCTAAGGCCAAGCCTCCTGTGTGGTTGCCAAATATTCCCTCGTGGACTTCTCTAAGGATGTAATATGCCTCATTGATTCTGACGTACCTGAGGAGAGGCATGGAATAGCCTCATTTGTATAGGACGTCGTCAGACAGTACGAAGTGCGCCGTTTTCCTTCTCAACTTTCTATCCCCTTTCCTATCAGTAGGGAGGATTTGGTCCTTCAAGATGCAAGGATGGGATCCATCCAAGTGGAAGTCTCTTCAACCCACATTACCTCTGTGATAGCATCTATGGATGGCTTACTGAGGTGTTCGATGAGAACCAGCTTGAGGAGCTTTGAGTCCTTGTTCCTTGCTAGTTTGGATAGTGCATCAGTGTTGGCGTTATCAGCCCTGGGCACTTGGATTAGCTCAAATTTCTCGAAGCACAGGATAAGATCCTTTACCAATTTGAGATAGGAAGCCATTCCTCTTTCCCTAGCGGCGAAGCTCCCGTTTACCTGGCTCACCACCAGTTGGGAATCACTTGCCACTGCAAGCCTCTGTACTTTTATTTCTTTGGCTAAGCAAATACCAGATAGTAAGGCCTCATACTCAGCAACGTTGTTCGATGCTTTGAAGTCAAACCTGATTGCACAATTCAACCTATGGCCTTCGGGATTGGTGAAGACCACATCGGCGCTAGAACCCATGTCACCTGAAGATCCGTCGATGAAAATGTACCATGTAGGTGGCTCTACGGGTGCCATTGGGCAGTCTACTTTTAGAGTGTTGGCAAACTCAGCCACAAAATCAGCAAGGGCTTGCCATTTGATGGCCGCTCTAGACTTGAATACAATGTCGAACTGGCTCAGCTCTACAGCTCACTTCAATAGGCTACCCGAGGCGTCAGGTTTCTGCATCACCTGCCTTAGGGAGAAGTTAGTAAGGACATGGATGTTGTAGGCCAAGAAGTACGGCCTCAAATTTTTGGGGACAGTGATGAGAGACAATGCTAGCTTCTCCATGTTTGGGTAGCGAGTCTTCGCTCCCAAGAAGGCCTTGCTCACGTAGTAAACAGGCAGTTGGTGTTCTTCTTCTCGGACTAAGACCGAGCTTACAGACTATGAAGATACAGCTAGGTAGAGCAATAAAGCTTCTCTTAATTTAGGCTTTTATTTCAATTTAGTCCCTACACTTTTTTGCCTTCTTTCAATTTTGTCCCTTGTATGTGTGACATTTGGGAATTGGTTGTTGCGATGATCAAATTAATGTCACCTGTCAGTCAAACTCAAACCAAAATTTATATGCAGAAAATTACTTATATTATTTCTCACCTACGACTAAATTACCTTGGAAAAATTCACCTTATTTTCCTCTATAAATCTAGTGAACACCTAACAGAAGGCACAAGGCAAACCCTTATATGGTCAACCCCTCATTCCAGAAACCAGTTTACTTGTGTTCTTCCTTATCAATCTGCTGCTCAAATTCTGGTAGTGTCTCAGTTTCTTGATGCCTTACTGCCTCTTATATCTATTCAATCAAAGTGATGCAAAATGGTATCCAAAAATGAACATGTATTTCCAAAATAATGACTACATACTCTATGAAGTGAGTCATACTAAATAACTCTGTCGTGTGCCTCCGACTTCCAACTCAAAAGCTTTATATCCAAAAGCTGTCGAAAAACTCAACCGCTACCTGATGAGAAAAATCATCGTTGGAAAATAAATGAATTGATAAGCTCAGTAAGTGGAGATTTTTGAAAATAATTATACTCTTTTCATTTATAAATACTATCGAAAACGAGCTCACGTCACTTAACAATTCACATTAACTTCAACAAGTAATATCAGCCCATATTCGTAGAATATCCATCAGCTATAATATATACCATCATTTCATCATATCACAGTATAATGAAAATCTTATCAAAATGTACCCTTTTTATATACTCTCAGCATGCGTGCACAGACTGCCTCAAAGGGCTAAGCTTTCTAGCATACGGCCAAAACTCCTCAGTGTACTACTAATAAACGGCCAAGACCCTTCAGTGTACTACTAATAAACGGCCAAGACCCCTCAGTATACTAGAATAATCAATAAATTCATCGAGTACTTTTATGAATTTAAACGACATCTCAATTCACGTTTAATTTCATAATAGATAATTTCACAATCTTTAAAATTCGCAAGATAACATAATTTAACAAACAATTATAAGAAATCACGTAATTTAACATTTAGTGATATAATATCTTATAATTGAATTCTAAATTTTCTAAAATATATTTTTCCACTCACTCAGTTATCTATTGAAGACTAAATCGACTGATAGACTGTCTTGATATTTGAGTCACTTCCTGAGATAACAATAGAATTATCCAAATCAAAACTCACTTTTAATTCTCCTTCTATAAAATCCAATAATTAAAGCTAAGAATTGAACTGCTAATTCTTAACCACTATAAACACTAATTAAACCAATTCTTAAAATCGAAGTTTCTCTTCTTACCTCGTGTTGTAGCCAAAGCAGAAAATTAAATTCTTCAAACTTAATATTTCCTATTACTTCTTCCACTTTCTAATTTTCTCATTAATTCCAAATTTTGTTGTATCAAATTTAGTGTAAGGAAAAGAGAGAGAAAAGGAATGCTGCCAAGAGTAAATGATGTTGCTGTTTCTTTGTGTCGAAGGGATAAGTTGAAAAAGAAAATGGATTTGCTTTCCACATCCATCCACCGCCCAAGCCATCATTATCTACTATTTTTTTTTTTAAAACTTGGCTTGAGATTTTTGACCAAGAAATTCTTGGTTTGACCAAACTTTGCAGGATTATTACACACGTGTTATGTGGATCAAATCCACGTGGATAGGCCACGTGTTATGTGGATCTGGGGGCGTAACAATAGTTCCCTAAGTTCAGGGTCCGCGTCATTTATGAAGGGTGCTGAACTTGGTAAGAAGGAAATCGTGTCCTAGCCACGTGTTATGTGGATCTGGGGGCGTAACATATGCTTGGTGCGATCATGACGTACTGGATTCTTTCCCATGTCAAACATTGCGGATTCTTCCTGCTTTTCTCCAGCATCTTCAAAAATTATTAGAAGCCATAGTTCTTGAGAAGTTGTTTTAGAAGCAGATACACATGCTTCGGCCGGCTAGAGATTGAACTATTGTTTTTTACTTCTTCGAACACCAAGAACATATATACCCTAATCCAAGGGAGAAAACATAGCTCAAAGTGCTCCTCGTGCCATAAAGGCATTCAGCTCAGTCATTGTCTGAAAAACCATTTAACTTTGAGTTCTGTACTGACTTGTACATAATTCCATAATCCAGAGTACCATTTAAATACTGCAACACTCTTTTTGCAGCTCTGAGATGATTTTGTGATGACTTTTGCTTATATCTTGAAGCACACTAGCAGCAAATATAATGTAGGCTCACTTTTACTTCTTTCATTCATGTATTAAAGTAGAAGAGTAGCTCGAATCCTTTCATCATAAAATGCTTAACAAGTTCTTGATATCAACCTCGGGGTGCTTACTTTAGGCTATAGAGAGTCCTCAGTTTGTAAACTTCATTTTCTCTCCCAACACTTCGGGTTGTTCTAACATATATTTCTTCTTTTGAAACACCATTTAAGGAAACCAGTTTTACATCAAATACAACCAATGTTTTAATTGTTTCAAACCTCGCAACACGAGCATAAGTATCGTAGAAATCAATACCTGGCTTTCCTCAAAAGCCTCTTGCCATGAGTCCTGCTTTATACTACTTGATGTTCTTTATTGATCTTTGTCTTGTAAATCCACTTGACTCCTACAACTTCTGTGTCTTTTGGACGATCCACCAATTCCCACGTTTGATTTTTTTCAATCATATACATTTCCTCCTCCATTGCCTTTATCCATATATCTTCCTTTGATGCTTCTTCAAATTTTCGCCCTACAATTGAAAAGGAAATGCTTCAAACATATATTTTATTTAGCACAGAAAAACAACATAAATCTAAATTTGTGACTTTTTCTTGACAATTACATAGCAACAAATCACATTGTTTTATGCTGGAACAAGACCATTCTAGAGATCCCAATTTAATACTTTGGAAAATATCAAAAGATGGTTCAAATACAACCACACTTCAACGGCTCAACCCCTTTCATGGATATTTGTTCGTAAAAATATTATGGCTCACCTCATAGGGGATTGAGCTGGACAACTCCTGCTCTTATCTTATGGCGAAGGTTTTTTTAAGATTACTAGTTGTAGGACGTGCGATGTACGTAAGGTGGTTCGTAGGATACTTACGTTATTGTATTTTAATTTGTAATCTATACAGATATAAAATCGTCCGATAATAATTTGCAGCAAATGGTTTAAGAAAATTAACACTCAACAAATATAAGATGGATAATCAAAAGACACACTTCTTAAATATGAATATAACAAGCAAACAGTTGAACAAACCACAATTTACAACTAGAAGAATTTGTGGTTGATTGTATAACTATTTTTAAATTGGTTACTAAGCAAAATAGTAGAAGTTGAGAAATACTAAGCATATGTTTGATAGTGCTGAATTTATTTTTTAAGCGTTTATATTATAAGTTGTGAGTGAATGTGTGGATAAAAAGTGAGTTGTAAATTGTGGGTCTTAATTTTTTGAACATAAATCATCACAAAAAACAAAGACAAGATGTACTAATTAATAGGTTGATGATAAAAAATGTGATAACAATAGTTAATGATATAAATGTGAAAATTAGATATTGTTAATGATTTTTATTACAATTATAAAATGTGGTGTGGTTTAAAAAAATGTGGTTTAAATATAATTATCCAAACAAAAAAGGGAAAGAAAAAGGAACAAAAAAGGAAAAGAAAAAAAGAAGATAGCCACATGTGAAGTCGACACGTGGCAACATGAATATTAAAAAAGTTCGCCTCTTTTATTATATGTAGATAAGTTAGTTAAATATTATTTTTATCTATATATTTTAAACACACATTTTTAATTTATTTTTTATTTACACATTTCGTAATAACAGCTAATATATAATATAGAATGTTTTACCAATGTCTCCCCCATGGTGGGAGGAATTATAAAGGCTGCATGATACGTGTCATGTGGCCATTTGACAAGTGATTGATATTTTTGTCAATCACTTTTCCTTCTCTAATAGCCACAATTGGGCTGACCATGTACTATCAGTGAATTGATTTGTACTATTGATGAAATTTTTGACTCTCATAAAATATATAATTGAAAATAAATTTGAAAAAAAAAATTTAAAAATCATATCAAACATGCTCAAAGTATAAATGAAAATGAAATGTACAAAAAAAATCATATTAAACAGTTGGGCTGACCACGTACTATCAGTGAAATGATTTGTACTATTGATGAAACACTATTAATCTACAGTGCAGAAACGTACAAAAAATGCAACAGATTCTTGATTGTTATTTGGTGGGAGTTTGTGTGGACACTGAATAAACACTGGCACAACAAGTGAAATGGGAATTAATGAGATGAAAATAGATGTGTGGTTGGCATCAATTTATTTTTTATTTCAATTTAGTCCCTACACTTTTTTGCCTTCTTTCAATTTTGTCCCTTGTATGTGTGACATTTGGGAATTGGTTGTTGCGATGATCAAATTAATGTCACCTGTCAGTCAAACTCAAACCAAAATTTATATGCAGAAAATTACTTATATTATTTCTCACCTACGACTAAATTACCTTGGAAAAATTCACCTTATTTTCCTCTATAAATCTAGTGAACACCTAACAGAAGGCACAAGGCAAACCCTTATATGGTCAACCCCTCATTCCAGAAACCAGTTTACTTGTGTTCTTCCTTATCAATCTGCTGCTCAAATTCTGGTAGTGTCTCAGTTTCTTGATGCCTTACTGCCTCTTATATCTATTCAATCAAAGTTCATATGTATATTTACTTTCTTTCAACTTGAGAAAGGCAGAAATTAATAAGATTAGATCATGGGAAGAAATTGATCCGGGGTCGATCGATTGTTACGTGTAACACAGGTGAGTGGTTTCCATGCTATGCTTGTCAATTGAGCAGTCTTATTTGCAGTTAACCTTTGTTTCGTTGTCTGTTCGACCTTGAACTACTGAAAACCCTAACTAGCTAAACTTGTTTTTGCATGAAATTAGGCGAAGTCCCTTTTTTTCTTTATTTCAATTTTGAAATCCAACCAGATGAGATTTTTTATTGCCTATATTTGGAAGGTTAGATTTTGAATACGTTTCAAATACTTGTATAATTACTATAATTAATCATAAAAATATAAGATATATATAGCTCGATTATAGTTTCCAGTTTTTGAGACATTTAAAAAACTCATCATACATAGAGAAATTTGATATATAGTAGTTGGGTTCATTCACAGATTCTTTTTTTAATTTCTTAGGTCATAATCTTCAAATATATATATATATATATATATATATATAGTTCTCAGGTTGATTTTCCTTATACTTTGCAAACGAGAAAGAAAAAGGAAGAATCTGTTTGATGTTCATGCATCTAACCTGAACTAAACATCAGATGATTTTCAACTAGTTGGCTCATTTAAATGTTTTTTTTTTTTTTTTTTGGAAATCTTTGTTATGAAATAAACAAATTTATCTTCAATATATATGGCTATCATAATTTAGTGATTCTTTTGAAGATTTACAATGTTTTATAGGTATAATAAAGATGAAATAAACACATTATAGCAGCAGTTGTAGTGGTGATACACATATAAATCTAATACTAAACTTGATCCTGCTAATTAAGGTCTATATTTAAGTAACTTAAAAGAATGAAATTTCTTGGAGTTATTGGATAAAAGAATGAAATATGTAAAGAAATTGTCTCCATGGAAACTAAAAAGTAAACTTTGTAGAGGCTGGTGAAAAGAACTATCTAATTAATAATTCCAAATTTGCAGGATATGATCTTCTGCTGCAAGTAGTTATTTTTTTTTTTTTTTTTTTTTTTTTTAAACAGCAATATGCAAATATTAAATAAAAAATTGCATATAATTTTGTGGGATTCTTCTGCTTACTCATTATAATGTTCAGAAAATGCTATTTCTGCACCCGACATGGGATTGTAAGTTTGCAACAAAAGGTGAATCGGGATCTTCGTATTTGAAGGGGACATATATAAACAAAAAAGTACCTTGTAGCTTGTTTTTAAGATACAATAAAAAAAAGGTGGACCATGGAACCTTCCCTAGTCAATATTGTTTGCCCCATAGCAATAAATACTTGTTGAATTTTAAAAATAAAAATAAAAATAATCATTACTTCTCTCGAGTGCATTTTTGCTACGAATTTGTTGTGTTATTTACTTTCTTTGACTCTTGGAAACAATTAAATTTCTATAACTCAAAAACACTGCCTGTAAATCATCAAGATTCAAACATTTTTAAGGTCCGACAGACAATGAAATTAAGGTATAACAAGCAAGGACTGCTGATTTGCCAAGCCTTTGCATGGAAATCAACACCTTGGCCAAACAACTATCACGGCAGGAAGATGCAGCTTCGCTTATTTTTCAGCTTGCTGGTGAGTGCGCACTACGAGACAGGCATATACAGCACATTGTGTTTTCATCTTCTTATTCATGAAATGTTACTGAACAATCATGTCGTTTAATCAATAAGCATAAAGCATGAAATGTGGTAATTCCTGTTAGTCCCCGAAGTTTAAAAATACATAGAAGAATTGCAGTGCATAAAATATCTGAGTAAATCTTCAGAAGAGCAGTATGTTGCATTGGTTTACTAAATTGCAGGCAATATTTCTATCTTTCCCTTCATTTTGAGGCTGTAAAATGGAAAAGATACACAAATGGATACATGATTTGATATTCCACGAGGTAAGAGCCCCATAACCAAAACTATGCGGAGGAAATTTCATTGTTGAGTAAAGTTGTAATTTGTACTGTACACAGAGGCGGATGAGTGTCTGTGTGTGTGTGTGTGTGTGGGGTGGGGTTTGGAGTGGGGGGTGGTGCAGAACCTATAACAAAGCTTTCTTTTTAAATTTTTTTTTTATATATAGCCCATGTACAAATAAAAAATAGTCTGTATTCAATCCAAAATGGCCAAGTCCATTTCCTCAATTTCAACCCTTTTCTTATGTACAATTTCAGTCCAAAAGTAGCCATTTTTTTAGGGAAAATTTAGGCCAGTCATCTAATGTACTTATGGTCTCCCAACACCTCAGAACTCTACGTATATAATAAAGCTCCCAACCCCGCCTCCCAATTTTTGTTCCATCCACTTAAAAAAGGACCTTAAGAACTCTACTTGAAATGTTCATCCTAAATCCACGAGTTCTTAAGGTACTTTTGCTGAATATTAAAACTCCAGCTTTAATTTATGTGGACACAATATCTTTTTTCATATTTAATTCCTCTATGTTTATTTTGCATTACATTAGAGCTCTTTCTCTAATTTTTGTAGAAATTGTATCATTTTCACTATTTCATATTTATTTCACTTTACATTAAAACTCGTGCTTAAATTTCTGTTGTAATACCATATTTGCCAATAAAAAAAAGTCAAGATATGGTACAGATTTCATATAATGCGATACTATTAACATTTCAAGTTATGATTTTAAGATTTTGGCCCCCTAAGCATATGTTTGATACTAACGTACATCTGATATTGTTTGAGTTTAATAGGATACTATGTGATATTATTCATGATAAACACTCTGCGAGATATTGTTATATTATGATATTGTTATCTATCATACTATTCTTCTATTGCGTTGAAGTTTTTCGTTTTAAGCGTGTGTCATAATGTCTTTGTTTCGAGTTATAGTTTATTGTTAAACAATCATATTTTACCCCAAAGAATATGCATGACACTATTTAGATTGAATAATTCTATTTATCATCACTCGTGATTCTATGTGGCAACCGTGTTGACATTAAATAATAGGTCAAATAAAATGTGAGGATATAAAATACATTTTATTGGACTTGTTATTTAAAGCCACATACACTGGTGATTATTATTAGTTGTGATAAATAGTATTACTCATTTAGATTTCATAGGATATTCAGTGATATTGTTCGTGACAAGCATGCTCTGTAAGATACTGTTTATTTGAGATGTCTATGATATTGTTCTTATATTGATACTATTTGAATTTAATATGATATTGTGCTTCTTTCGAGTTATAATTTTCTGCTAAAGCATAACATTTTGCATCTCCAAGCATATGCTTGCTAATGTGCTTCTGATGCTATTTTATTGGTTTAATTTGTTTGTTCTCTTTAACTATAAGATAATGTTCTATTAAGTTATTGTTGTCTATGATATCTTTCTTCTATAGTGTCGGAGATTGCTGTTTTGAGTGTACGTGTCATATTGTCCTTGTTTCAAGTTATGGTATATTGTTAAACAATAGTATTTTGTCCAAAGAATATGCATGATACTGTTTGAATTTGATGGGATACTGTGTGATATTGTTTGTGAAAAGCATGCTCTGCGAGATACTATTTATGGGCCTGTAAACGTGATTTTAAAAATTTTGCTAGATTCTTGTTGGCTATTTGGTACGGTGGGACCTACTAGAGTGCTAAAAATGCAGATTTGAAACAACAAATGTAGAATTTGAAACAGCAAAATATCTCTTCAAAATGACCAAACTACCCTTTACTTTGCTTCCAATGTTTGTCAAAGGTCATAATTGAAGGGTAATATTGTACAGGGATACATTCAAGGTAGTCAACAATAACAATACTTTTGGTGGAAATTTGCAGCCAATTTTTGCTTTTGTCAGATTGGTGGAATATAATAATATATTTACAATTTGGTCTAGGGGTGGGCATGGATTGAGTTGGTTCGGTTTTGGGCCCAAACCGAAATCGAACCAACCACTTCGGTTTGGTGTTTTTCCTAAATCGAACCAAACCGCCTTGTTGGACAAACCGATCCAAACCGAACCGACTAATCGTAGGTCGGTTCAGTTTGGTTTAGGAGGTTTGGACTTGAATGATTTGGACTTATATTTATATTCTAAAAAAAAAAAAACAATAACTCCCATTTCAAAATTTCTTTTGGACATGCAACATATTATTTACAAAACATTTAAATATAACTCCCATTTTTTGCCATTCAAGTATGCGACCTGTTATTTACTAAATTTGAAATTGTGGTTAACTGAATCTGAAATTGTTATTTGGACAATTGGATTTTGGACATTTTTGACTGATAGTCTGATATGTTAAATGAATTGGGCATTTGGGCTGGGTTGGCTACTTGGGCCAATTGGGTTTAATTTAACTTTTGTTCTTATAATTCGGTTCGGTTCGGTTCAGTTCGAGTTGGTTTGGTTTATTTATTACAAACCGAAACCGAACCAACCTTATTTTTTAGCTAAGTAACCCAAACCAAACCGCCAAGGTATGAAAAATCGAACCAAACCGACCCGAATCAGATTGGTTCGGTTGGTTTGAGCGGTTTGGCAGTTTGGATGCCCACCCCTAATTTGGTCAAAAAATCGTCCTTCAAAATAACTGATTCCAGACAAACCCTATATCTTAAGTTGTCAGTGATATTGTTCTTATCTTAATACTATTTAGATTTAATGGGATACTTTGCTTCTTTCGAGTTATGATTTTCTGTTAAAGCATAATATTTTGCTCTCCAAGCGTATGCTTAATACTAATGTACTTCTGATGTTATTATATTAGTTTAACTTGTTTGATATCTTTAACGATAAGATATTATTTTGTTAAGACATTGTTATCTATGATACTCTTCTTCTATAAGGTCGGAGATTTCCGTTTTGAATATGTGTCATAATGTCGTGGTTTTGAGTTATGGTTTATTGTTAAAGAATCATATTTTGTCCCAAGAATATGTATGATACTGTTTGAATTTAAGGTATACTGTGTGATATTGTTCATCACAAGCATGTTCTGCGAGATACTGTTTATCTCTTGAGTTGTCCACGATATTGTTCTTATCTTGATACTGTTTGAATTTAATGAGATATTGTGCTTCTTTCGAGTTATGGTTTTGCGTTAAAGCGTAATATTTTCCTTCTCCCAAAGGCA
The DNA here is from genome assembly GCA_030279155.1 of Forsythia viridissima. Lineage (NCBI taxonomy): Eukaryota > Viridiplantae > Streptophyta > Magnoliopsida > Lamiales > Oleaceae > Forsythia > Forsythia viridissima. The sequence goes on along the minus strand of CM059041.1, from coordinate 38,863,721 downwards.
TGCTTGATATTAATTTACTTCTCATACTGTTATATTTGTTTAACTTATTTGCTATCTTTAACCATGCGATATTGTTTTATTAAGATATTGTTATCTATGATACTATTCTTCTATGTTGGAGTTTGCTGTTTTGAGTGTGTGTGTCATACTGTCCTTGTTTCGAGTTATGGTTTATTGTTAAACAATTATATTTTTCTCCAAGAAAATACATGATACTATTTAGATTTGATGGGATATTGTGTGAATGTTATGCGAGATATTATTTATATCTTGAGTTGTCTATGATATTATTCTTCTATTGAGTTGAAGTTTGTTGTTTCAAGTGTTAGGATTAGAGCAATAAATAAAAGACGAAAAATAAAGAATACAAGGATTTATACATGTTCGTCTTAATGTGAGATCACGTTTTGTCTTTAGCCGCTGCAGTATTTTCACTATAATGAAAAATGATTATTATTTACAAGAGAGTAGTCATATATATACCAACCCAATAAAAATTCTCTGATTATAATGAAACTCAAAAATAACCCAATGAAGGTTTTCTAATTATAATGAAACTCTAAGGCAATCTAATTAAGGTTTCCTAGTTATAATAAAATACTAGGACAACCTAATTAAAAAGGCAAAATCTAAAAAATACCCTTATATAAGCAAATTACACTCCATAGCTTCACAATCTCCTACTTGGAGACTAATCTATCATCAACTTCTTCCTCTGCAGCGGCCAGTAAACCTCATCCAATCTTCTATGAATAAGACCAACTGAAGTTGCACACAACTTCAGTTTTTCAATTGTAACAGTCTTTGTCGACATATAAGCAGGATTTTGACTGGCCTGAATCTTCTCAAGCGCAAGATTCCATTATCCAAAACCGATCTGATAAAGTGATAGCGAATTTGTATATGCTCCGTCCTCGCATGATAGACAAGATTCTTTGCTAAGTGAATAAACTTTGACTATCACAATACAACACACTATTCCCATGTTTGTGACCTAATTCTTCTAAGAAAGACTGCAACCATATCATCTCTTTGCTAGCTTCGATCACGACAATATACTCCACCTCAGTAGTGGGAAAAACAACTATTTTTTGCAACTTAGAGACCCAACTAACTACTGTACCACCCAATGTGTATACACGTCCAGTAGTATTTTTCATGCCGTCAATGTCCCCGACTATGTCAATAACTACAAAGCCTTGTAATCCCAAACTTGATTTTTTAAAACACAATGCTGAATGTGTAGTACTTCTCAAGTACCTAAGTATCTACTTTACTGCCTCCCAATGTTGTTTATTGGGATTACTCATATATCTACTAACGACTACCACTACATGAGCTATGTCCGGTCTCGTACACACCATATTATACATAAGACTCCCAATAGTAGAAGCATAAGGCACCTTGACCATGTAGGCTTGCTCCTGCTCTGTAGAAGGTAACTATTCATTGGATAGCTTAAAGTAACTAGCCAAATGAGTACTCAATGGTTTAGATTCATCCATCTTGAATCAGCTCAACAATTTCTTCACATACTCTCTTTGTAACAATTTTAAGATATCATTGTCCCTAGTAATTCTCATCCCAAGGATTTGTGTTGCAACACCCAAATCCTTTATAGAAAACTCCTTGGACAACTCTTTTCTTTAACTTGTCAATTTCTTGTTTGCAAGCTCCTACAATCAACATCTCGTCAACATATAGGAGTAAGATAATATACGAGTCACTAAGGTTCTTCATATAGCAAAAATAATCCACCTGGCACCTCAAGAAGCCATTACAACCCATAAAGCTATCAAACTTCTTATACCACTGTCTTGGAGCTTGTTTAAGGCCATACACGCTCTTTTGAAGTCTGCACACTATTTTTTTTATTTTTTCTGTACTTCGTAACCTTCTGGATGCTTCATGTAAATTTCTTCCTCCAAATTACCATGAAGAAATGTCGTCTTTACATCCAACTACTCTAGGTACAAGTCTTCTTCTGCCACTAGTCCAATTACTGTTCTGATTGTAGTTAATTTCACCACTGGAGAAAAAATCTCAGTGTAATCAATGCCTTCTTACTGTTGAAATCCTTTCACAACTAGTTTTACTTTATATCTCTTGATGCCTTCATGCTCTTCTTTTATTCGATAAACTCATTTGTTTTGTAAAGCCTTCTTTTTTTTTGGTAACTCTGTCAGTTACCATGTCTAATTAGTCAATAATGAGTCAATCTTATCCCTCATGGCTGACTCCCACTTGATTGATTCATCAACTTGCACAGCTTCACTATAGCTTTCTGATTCACCTTTGTCAGTTAGTAGAATATAATGCAACGCTAGAGAATATCTTTGTAGAGGTCTAATTGTTCTGTTAGATCTCCTGAGACCAATCATATGAGTGCTCTAATTTTCTTCTTTTTCTGGTGCTATATTTTCTCGATCTTCACCATCAATTTTCTCCGCCTCAATCACTGGAAGGTCTTGCAACGGAATCACCTCAGACTTTTTAACTTGAGAATTTATACTTTTAGGGTCTGTTGTCAATATGTCTTTATACATAGCTGCTTCATTGAAGATTACGTCTTTACTCATTATAATCTTGCGACTTTGCTCATCCCATAAACGATAACCAAACTCCAAATCACCATAGCCAATGAAAAAATATTTTTTAGATTCGGCATCATGTTTACTTCTAGAAGCATATTCAATGTGAATATAAGAAACAGAACCAAACACTTTTAAGAAGTAAATGTCTACCTCTTTTCCACTCCAAACTTCTTCTGGTATTTTGGAGTCCAATAGTGTTGAACGACCTCTGTTGATCAAATATGCCGCAGTGCTGACAGTCTCTACCCAAAGCATCTTTGGTAGTCCTATATATAATCTCATACTTCTTGCACGTTCATTTAGAGTCCTGTTCATCCTCTCAGCTACACCATTCTATTGAAGTTTACGTAGAATAGTTTTTCTCATTTTGATGCCATTTTCAGCATAGTACCTCTAAAAATTTGTATATATGTATTCTCTTCCATTATCTGAATGCAAGCACTTCACCTTTAAATTTGTTTCATTCTTAACAATCGCTCCCTACCTCTTGAAAGCATTAAAGACATCATAGTTATTTTTCAAGAAATAAACCCATACTTTCCTACTTGAGTCATCAATGAATGTCATATAATAATTTGAACCTCCAAGGAAAATAACAGTTGAAGGTCCCCATACACATGTATGAATCAACTCCAATTTTGCAACTTTGGGATCCCTTCCAATTTTAGAAAAACGTACTCTTTTCTGCTTGTCAAAAATATAGCCTTCACACAGACTATGTTTAACATATTTTAACCTTGTCATCTTCTCTTTAGACTGAAGTACTTTCATTCTATTCTTGCTCATGTATTCGAGCCTATAGTGCCACATATCAGAATTAACAGCAGATTCAGCAATAGCAACTGTATATTAGGGATTGGTAGTCATGTAAAGAGTTCATATTTTAGTTCCTCGTGCAACATCCATGACTCTTTTTGTTACTTTCCAATAACTACCACCAAAATTCACATCGTTCTCTTCATCATCAAGATTTCCAACTGAGATTAGATTTTACATCAATTTTGGTATACGTCTCACTTTGTTAATTTTCCACAAAGAACCGTTTGATATCTTTAATCTGACATCAGCAATACCAATGATGTCCAAAGGTTTTCCATCAGCAAGATATACATTTTCGTGATTTCCAGTAGCATAGTTCTAGCAGTTGTGTGAAAGGAAGCCCCAGATCCATCACCTAAGAATTGATAAAACTATCAACTGACAAGAGTAAAACATCTTCTACCTCTTTAGTCGCAGCATTATTGTTCTTTTCCTCATTCTTCTTAGGTACTCTACAATTCTTCTTCATGTTACCAAACTTACCATAATTCTAGCATTCAGCACCCCATCAGTTTCTGAAATTGCTTATGTCATTCATCGACTTTGTTCTACTGTTACCCTTGTTGGAATTCCTCTAATAACCTCTGTCCCTATTTTTGATATTTATAGCAGAATTGGATGCCGAGACTTCTCCATCATCTTTTCTATAGACTTCTTCATCAAGAATTGTATCTCGAACATCATTAAGTTTTAATTTTGCATTTCCTATGGAATTGATGACAGTCGGTCTTAGAGATTCCCAACTAATCAGTAGTGAGGCCAAGAGGATTAGGACACGAACCTCATCCTCAAACATAATCTCCACAGAGACCAATTAATTGACGATTGTGTTGAATTTATTAAGATGATGTACCACCGAAGCACCTTCTACCATCTTTAGATTGAATAACTTCTTCATCTGATGAACTTTATTGCACACTAAGGCCTTCTCATAAATGTCAGACAATATTGTCATCAATTTTGCAATGGTTTTCTCCTTTACAACGTTATGAGCCACGTTCTTCAACAGTGTTAGCATAATTACTCCCAACACGTGTTTGTCAAGAAGGTTTCAGTCATTATCATTCATAGTTTCTAGTTTCTCATCCAACGGTTGGTACATCTTTTTATTGTAAAGATAATCATCTATCTGTATCTTCTAGAATGAAAAATATACATCATTAAACTTGGTGATTTCATGTGTTGATCCTCGATCATCGTCAATCATCTCTCTCAATTAGAACTTTTCTCAAATTCGTCACTGTTCAGATAATAATTCCTCCTGAAATAACTGTTGGATCTTAATCTTAATTGTACGATATGATCTTCAATGTGTTATGAACTTGTTGTCCAAATTTCACGATGATCAGACCACGAAGCGCTGAGATATCAATGTTTGATTACTCCTGCGCAGGCTATTCAGATTCAACGAATTTGATATAGTGTTGCTCTCTGATTTTATCTCTATTTTGGGTGAGTTGGATTATTTCCTTCATGCACTCACACATGGATTATAATCTCCAGAACCACGCTCTGATATCAGTTGTTAGGATTAGAACAATAAATAAATGGTGAAAAATGAAGAACACAAAGATTTATACAAATTTGTCTCAATGTGAAACTACATCTTATCTTTAGCCGCTACAGTATTTTTACTATAATGAATGATAATTATTGTTTACAAAAGATTAGTCATATATATACCAACCCAATAAAAATTTCTTAATTATAATGAAACTCTAAGACAACCCAATGAAGATTTTCTAATTATAATGAAACTCTAAGGCAACCCAATTAAGATTTCCTTATAATGAAATACTAGGATAATCTAATTACAAAGACAATCTCGAAAATGTCCTTATATAAGCATATTAGGCTCCACAGCTTAATATCAAGTGTGTGTGTGTGTGTGTGTGTGTGTGTGTGTGTGTGTGTGTGATATTGTCATTGTTTTGAATTATGGTTTGTTTTTAACAATCATATTTTTTCCAATAATATGCATGATACTATTTGAATTTAAGAATAGTGTGAATATTATTCGTCAAAAGCATGTTATGCCAGATACTGTTACGATATTGAGCTAACTATGATGTTGTTCTTATCTTAATACTATTTGAATTTAATAGAATATTGTACTTTTTTTGAGTTATAGTTTTCTGTTTGGATTCAGATGAGTTTCAAAATCAAAGGTTTATCAACTTAATAGTTTCTACTTCATACTTTGACAAAGGGATAAATGCTCGTTATTGTAGATTTTTTTAGGTGTTGATCTATTTGAACTATAAGCAATGATAGAGTCCATTATATTAGTTTCAAACATCAACGTTCCTAATTATTCAGAATTATTCGATGTCGATAAAGAAAAATCGAACATGTAAAAAAAAAATATATATTCAAGTAAACAATTTTTTTAGAAATTATTGGCATTGCTTCAAATTAGCTCAATCAATTCAATTTAAAATGAAAATAAATAAAAATTTCAAGTTTGCAAACAAGAAGAGACCAAAATTCATACAACGTGGGGAGTGAATTAAGAGAGAAAAACTCATATTCGGGTACAATATTGTATTGTTTAGATAATTTGTCAATCAGTATTTTCAACTATCATTTTCATTCAAGCATTACAAGAGCAAATTGTTATAAGTTAATTATGTTGTAAATATTGCATCTATACACCCAGTTAGCAAGTTTGAATTGAGTTTTATTTCTTTAATTTATGCCATAAGAGTAATTGTGGTATTAGTGGGAATTTGGTGAATTTTAAATTACAAAAAATCAAAAATGTGATGTATGTGCACTTTTCAAAATTGTTTGGACCTTAGAGGAGAAAAGTCCCGTATGTACCACTTAATGAAAATTTCTCCTTTTTTAATCCAATTTCCTCCCAATTTTCAATTAAAGATGAAGATGATCTCTACCCAAATTGAAGATCCATTTTCAACGTAAAGATGACTCCAAATTGAGAATTCTGCCATAAATTCCTGATTGCGCCACTTTTACAAATTTCACTTTATTTATCTAAATTCAAGCTCTAATCAGTCTAAATCAACCTTAAATCCGTTAATCCAACTCGCTATCTCTATTAACCCAATTGAAATCAGCCGTAAATCCATTGTCTTTTTTGACCGGCAATTGTGAAAAATTTCGAGTAAATCTGTTATTTATTTATTTACACGCTAAACTTTTTATTTTTCATTTTTCTGCCCATGATGTGGTTGTATTGTGTTTTCATTAGAAATAAAAAAGTATTTGTTTATTTTTTTCTTTTCTTTTTTTGGTCTAAGGAATGAGGATTAATATTTAATGCTAAAGTTATCATTCTAGCTTTTCATGTATATTTTAGCAATATTTATTGAATTGTATAGATATTGATTTAGCTGTTTTATAAAAATTGTTTATGTTAGTACTAAAATTTTGAAATTTGATTTTTGCTGAAAATTTTGAAAATTGATATTTCTATAAGTTTGGAAAGTTAGTGACTTGTAAAATGGCTCAAACATATTCGGCAAAAAAAGTTACTTAAAATTAATTTTTAAGTTTAGTCAAACAAGAAAGAATTATCTTTTTCTATGCAATTATAACTTATCACAGTACTCAAATGCTACAACTTGTCTTTTTCATGATACATCTTAAAAATACACTAAACTTATTAGTTCACTACTAATGAAGATGATAAACACCTTTACTCTTTATCCCTCGTAAATATTTGTATCTAATCGAGAGTGGTGGAAATTTGAACTTATCTCAAAGCTTGATAATAGATTATATTTGTTAATTGCTATTGATAATAGATTATTTTTCAATAAAATTGTTAGAGGATTGTTGTTGCCTTACTGGTTTATTTTGTTGTCTTGTCAGCTTGCTATTATATTGTTGTGCTTTGTCAACCTATTTGTTGTCTTGTCTACTTATTATTAGATTGTTGAGCCTTATCGGCTTATTGTTGGATTTTTTATAGATTTTTTTTTTTTTAGTTTGTAGAATTTAGAAATGGAAAGTCAAGTTTCTGTCAAGAAAAAAGACCTTGTTTTCATTTTTTAAAAAGACAAGCCAATCTAGTGAAATAAAGTATACCTTCTGATGGATTGACCAGATATTAACATTGACTTTCTTAAATTTCAGCCCCTGCAAATTAAATTCCTGGATCCGCCAATGATTGTACTAGTTGTTAGGAAGATTATTTATTTGGATAGTGCTTTAGAAGATTCTTTGAGATGTTGAAAAGGTTTGAGAAGGAACTTGTATTATATAATCTCTAAACTGACTTGTGACAAAAGACAATGGAGAACCTTTATTCATAGTGTTGAATGGACTCTTCTTCATACTTCTCAACATCCAAAATAAATGCATGTTTCAACTACATACTAACACCACTATAATACAAGACAATTCTACGTAGTAGATTATTATAGAGCAATGACTTATTCTAGAACATAGATTATTCTAGATGTGGACTCATGAACGCATTTAATCACAATAATTAACAAATCTGCGCAAAAGTGAACATAATATGTGAAAATATGGCCTTTTATACTGCTCATCTAACGGCCACGATCTTATCAAATAATCGACATCACAATTCAAATATTCAATTCATTGTTCATAGGCTTGCAAAGTATGGTTGAAATAGTTGAATACAACTTGCAAAGAAATTAAAGTCTACTAGTAACTCTCTTAGAAAATAAAAAAGAAGAAAACTTCTTATATTCTTGGGTAGAATTTAGTAGTTGGCAGGTTTGGAGAAAAATGGCCAAACTTTTCATAAAGTCCAAAATGAGATCCGCAAAGTGCTTTGGAATCATGACTCAATTACATTTACAATAATATAATAATTGCATATAGGAAATGTGTCAGCATGAAAATTTAGAACACTAAAGATAAAGATTTGAGTCTTCGATAAACTAACAACAAAATCAAAACTAATATCTTTCCAATGAGGTTAGCAATAGGTACTGGTGTGTACAAACTAGTATTTTGGTTGTATCTTTACAAACTCTGCAACATTCCACGTGTGTTCTTACATCTTGCTTCATTTTAGGCCAATAGATTTTATTTTTCACCAAAGCAAGAGTTTTGTCACTTTCAAAGTGTCATCCTAGTCCACTTGAATGAGCTTCCATAATAAGGAACTCCCTTAGAGAACGTTGGGGAATTCATAGATGGTTAGTTCTAAAAAGAAAACTCTCGTGCGCTAAAAATTGCTCATGACATCCCCGTTTACATTTTTTCCAAATACTTACAAAGAAATTGTCTTTTCATAAAAGTTCATTTACAATTTTCAAAACCACAACCTTTACTTGAAATTTTGTTAGCAAGGCAAATTCTCTACTTAGAGCACCAACCACAACGTTTTGAGTACCAGATTTATGCTTGATGGAGAATTACAAGCTTGAACAAACTCAAACCAAGTAGCATGTTACCTACTGAGTTTTGATGGCAGTTGATGTACTTGAAAGCTTCATGATCAGAGTAAAGGACAAATAGCATTTGAAGTAAATATTGACTCCAATGATTCAAAACTCGACATATTGCATAAAATTCTTTATCATAAGTTGAATACTTCTAAGAGAGTCATTCAACTTTTCATTTAAGAATACAATTGGTTTACCTTCTTAACTTAAGACATCACCAATAACATTCAACTTCAAAAACATTGTTAAATCTAAAAGTGAAAAAATATGAGCTTCAGTTACCTTACGCTTAATAAAACTAAATTTTTTTGTGTCTCGTTTGTCAATTTGAAATTGTCTCATTTCAAACATTCTTTGTAATTGGTACAACAATACAACTAAACACTTAAATGAATCAATGATAGAAATAGGCAAGACCGTGGAAGCTTTGAATGTTGTGCAATGTCTTTGGTAGATTCCAATTCACGATAGCTTCAACTTCACTTGGATCCATCTTGATTCCTTCTCCAGAAACAACATACTTAAGAAAAATGAGATTATTGGTGAAAAATCTTAATTTAACTTTTTCAATCAGCATTTTGAAAACACGATTCATTAAACTTATAATCGTGTTACAAAGACCAAATGGCATAACCATCTATTCATATAGGCCATTTTGCTTTTGCCATTATTTGGTTTAGCTTAAAAAGTTTGTTAAAAAGTCAAAATTGACGTCAAAGTCAATAATTAATTTTAATCATAAATTTTATGGGACCCACACATTTTATCAAACAAGCATGCCAAAGAACCTTATGTGCTATCTAATAAACAGACAAAAAATATGAATATTGTAATTGTAGTACTTGTTGTTGGATGAGTAACAAATTAAAAATTCAATAGATATTTTTTAAAAAAAATATTTTATTAATGCAAAAAATGTAAAGCACTATTTATTAAAGGATGAGGCGAGACTTGACCTCCACAAACACGAGAGACGGAAAAAATTCCGTAACCTAAGATAAATACTATGAACATTACAAGAAATGTTGTTTATAGCAACGATTTTTGTTGCCGCTATATATCAGAACCTCTTCGAATATAACTTTATAGCGACGACTATAGGTCGCCTCTATAGGTTAGTGCCAACATGTATATAACGATGACTTGTTGTCGACACTGTATCCATGTCATTTTTTAGCAATAACAATGTCGTTGCTATATAGGTCGTGGTACTCCATCATTCTTGGATAATATAGCGACACCAGATCATCATTGTAGATATAATTATAGAAGCAACATATCATCGCTACAGGTAAATTTTTGTTTTTTTTAAAAAAAATTGTATGATAATAAAAATAATATTAAAAAATAAAAATAACATTAAATTTTAATTAATTAACAGATACAGAAAAAAATTGAACTGATAAAAATATAAAAAGCCTAAGGATTCCCTAAATCTTCGTTATCTTCTTCCTCATCGGGCTGGTGAGGCATCACAGGTTGTTGTGGCAGTGAGATTCACAAGAATCTGTCATGTAGGGTAACCGTAAGATTCGTAATATATCCAGCTCTGGATAATTGATTGAGAGGTGGCCAACCGAGAAGAAAATTGAACATCACCCTCAGTGACAGACTAGAAAGACTGACTGGTTGTAGGTGGGGCGCGTGATGCAGCAGAGGACACTTGAAAGCGGGAAGTGCAATAATTAAAAATATTTAAAATTTATATTTCAGTGCAATTTAAAATCTTGTCAATATTTTTTAAAAATATAACACCCATCGATATATTTTAGTTTTGAATAATGCTATTTATCACAACTAATAATGATCACCAGTCTAGTGGTAGCAGAGTCCACAACAATTGATAGATGCTACATAATTGTATGTCTCCTCAAACCAATAAACTACTGTGAACTCATTGACACATAGATTGATGATATTACTAGTAAAGATAAATACCATTACTCTTTAATTTTATATGTGTGTGTGTGTGTGTGTGTTTTTTTTTTTTTTTTTTTTTTTAATTTCCTAATATTAGAATGTTGAAAATCAAATGAATTAAAGTGAAGTTTTATGAGAAAATTATAGCATCTACCTATCTATATTTAGGAAATTGAGATATATTGATTTGTTTTAACATTTTAAAACATAATGAACAGCTTATAAATTTCATTGATAGTTAAAGAACTACAAATTTTAAATTTTTTAATTATCACATTAATTTAGATAATTTCAATTATTTCATTAATTACGAAATTAAAAAAATACCTTAAGTTAAGAGATAATCACATTAATTTGGATAGTTTCAATTATCACATTTATTACAAAATTAAAGAAAACGTCTTAAATTAAGGGATATGCAATATATCATATCAATCGAACCATTATCACTCCTTGCCTTCCCTTATTTCCATCATCCACCAAAACTAATTTTAATTTAATTCTTCTTATTAGCTCCAACTTTGTTCCTTTTTTTTTTTGTTCTTATTATATTCTTCTAATAAAGTTTGATCAGCAAAAATATGAACTTAATAGGGTTTTTCTGAGTTTTTAATTCCGTCTGAGATTGGTTAATTTGTTTTGGTTCTTGTAAATCTTGATCAGTTTTATTTTTTGTTAGATAAATTTATTTGCACGAAAAATTGGTTGGTAACTAAAGATTCTTTTAGTCAGTATGTAGTGAGAAAAATTGAGGTTAATAGGTTTATAATTTTGTCCCATGTTGTTAGTTTCTATTGCTATTAAATGTGTTAATAAGATTTAGGAAAAAAGAATGTAACAATATGTATTGATATGTGGTGTTGGAGTTTTGGGGGTGACGATGGGATGGGGTGGGGTGCACATCGTATCGAATAATGTTTATTACTGTAATTACTACATATTGTTACTGATAATTTAGAAGAATCTTCAAGTTACACTTGTTATTATAATTTATTACCGTATATTTTTAAACAGCAGACAAAAATAATGTGTTACTGCATATTGTTACTATAGGTTTTTTTGTATTGTCGGAATAATTGGTAAAATAGTACAATTTTTGTTGAATTTAGATTTAATTGGATTCACTTTTGAGTTTTCAATTGAATTTAATGTGTATAATACAGAGAAATAATATAATTTGAAAGAGAGAGAAGAAAGACTTTGTTTTAGAGTCCATTTGGTAGAGTTTATAAACTAGTTTATTTGACAAAAATAGTTTATTTGACAAAAAAATTTGTCTTGGTAGTCGTCATTTTTTACCATTCTTGGTCAAATAAACTGTTTTAGTCAAATAAACTAATTTATAATCTCTACCAAATGGGCACTTAATAGAGAAAGATTGTTGTTGTTTAATTAAAGTAACAATAATTTATGTCAATAAGTAATTAACAATATTTTTTAATAAAGTATTATGATTAATGAGTATTTTACAATTAATAAATACAAGTACTTTTCAATTTCTATTCACAATGTATATATGTAAATTGCCCAACTTTTATAGTGCAAGTATACAAGTGAAAATTATATCCTCTACCTATTTTTTTAACAAATTTTCAATTTTACTAGTTTAGTTTTATTTTTTTTAAATTACTATATAACTATTCTATATGCTGTTAATTTAAAATATATATTATTTATCTTAATTTTCGTCGTGATCATTTATTAACGGAATTAGCTAATTTTTAGAGATTAATATATATCATTTACTAAATTTAAAAGTGAATTATCAATTTATTCTAGTTATTACGCATTCAATGAAGATCACCATTTCTCACATGAAGAACAAAACCCTTCTCCATTACTCTCAAATTGTCAATTACCAACCAGCAATCAATTGTCCACAATAATACCAATTCCAAACCAACATCAGCATAGTAAGTGCATACATTGTCATAGATTTTGATTTCAAATGAAATATTGCTTGGTTTTTTTCATTAAATCGCAGATTCAACTACTTCCAGTCTAATTTTTACATTTTTCGTGAATACCCATATTTCTTTGAATGGCATCATCGCGCAGTGCTTCGAAATCAAAGCGTAGAAGCAAAAAAAGAAGAAATCTTTCGGCCACAAAGATAAATCGATGTCACACTAAAGCTAGCTCTAAGTCGGTGAAGAAAAATTCAATATTACGGTACTGGAAGGAGAAAATGTAAGTTTTTTTTGATGTTATACTTTTTCAACTCATGCATGCAACATATTATGTTCAAGATTGAGGTTTTTGTTCGGAAATTTTTTGTTATGACCAAAATGTTGTTTTGGCATTAGAGGATAAGACTTATGGGTGTTGATTTTTTTTGTTTCCATCAATTTCCTTTCGGTATTATTTCCTTGATTTTGGGTGTGAAATTCGCTAATACAAGAATTTTCGAAGGTTATGTTAATATCTAAACTACATTTCATATTTTGTTTCTGCCTACTACGTTTTTTGTTCGTTGGTGTCGAAATATACATTTTTTATCCATTTTATTATGGAATCCAAGATTAATAATTTTATTTTTGTCTAAATCAAAGGTCCTTATTGACATATATGAACTATGTTCTGTTTTTTGTGTTTTTGTGACCTCATTTTGATAACATTCAACATCACTGTGAAATATCATATTTTTATGTTTAAAATGGATTTGTTGAAATCAAAATTGTTTATTATTGTCTCCAATAGAAACGAAGATCACTAAATTTTTTTGTGTTACATTATTTGTCATTTTTTCCAATGTAAAACTTGATTTGATAATGTGTTATTTTGTCCACATTTTTTGATAAGGTCAATCATGATTTTTTTTTTTTTTTTTTATTCGAAGCACCAGCACAGTCCAGTATGGTTTTTAGGCCTCTACCAGGACAGACTGGTGGGGGTTTGGATGCCCCTACCACTGTATTTATATAAAAATGGTAGTACACAGGAGGGGGATATGAACCTGACCTCCAAGCATACAACGAATGAAAAAAAAATTCCTCAAACTACAGCAAATAAAGAGATACTACTTCCGGTGCATAATTCTGAAAAGCAAAAGCAAAAGCAAATGAAAACCAAACTAACAAAAAACTAAAGACCTCTAACTGATGGAAGGCCATATCTGTCAGTCTGAAGTAGTCCACGCGAACGACGTGGCAAGTCTGAAGATCCATACTCCTGATAATGTCGTTGGTCCCAGCCCTCAGAAGCTAAAGAGTCAGCGACCTGGTTTCCCTCTCGAAAAATATGAGAAATTGTGTCTCGATTGAATGAAAGAAGATGTCGGATGCGTCTGAGTATTGACTGAATCACCCACGGCCCCCCACCACGTGAAATGCAATGAACAGCGAGTGTAGAGTCAGTCTCAATCCATAAGTCCACAAGACCCATCCGTCGGGCAAGCTCAATGCCCTGTAAAATGGCTCTCAACTCTGCCTCCAAAATAAGTATGTCTCCGTAGCCAGTAGAGAAGGCCCTGATACAACGCCCAGTGTGATCTCTGATAACACCCCCGCCACTCGCAAATCCATCCCTGACGCATCCATCAGTATTGATCTTGGTAGATCCAGCCAATGGGGCACGCCAATAAACCAAAGTAGGGGGGCTGGGGGTAGGAGAAGTAAGAGTAAAACCAAAATGTGGGGCAAGATCAAGGTCCCCACGCCAATGCACAAATCGAAAGAGTCTTCCCATATGTAGTAAAGAAATAGTGTGATAGACCCGCCAGATGATACGATTGGGCTCCATGCCAATCTTACGATGCTTCGCATCATTCCTAGCTGTCCAAATGTACCAAAAGACCAGCAAAGGGATGATAGTGCGAATATGGCCACTCCTGACAAACTGGCCTGAGAATCTCCAAGTCTGAAATCTATGTTGTAGCATCTCTCCAACCCTGAGGGGAATGCCAAAAATAGCTGAGAAGTGCTGCCATACCTGGTGAGCCACAGGGCTATCAATAAAGACATGCTGGATGGTCTCAATCTCTGAACAGCACTGACACCTTGATGCCATGTGGGCCCGAATCCTCCTCTGAATAATCACATCCACTGGCACCAAACCCTGCCACAATCTCCAACAAAAAAAAGAGATAGTCTGCGGGATGATCGGGCTCCAAATCATGCGACAAAAGGCCTGAAGAGTACTCCCAGTGCGAACAAGCTGCCATGCCGACTTGGTAGAAAACCTACCATCTGGGGTGTCTTTCCACATAGGTCTATCAAGAACATCGGGACAAAGCGGTAGACTTCCAACCTGGATTGCTAAGAGTTAATGATTTGTTCAAGTATTGGTAGTAGCCTTCTTTAATTTCTTTTGCACTAATAATGAAAATACACATTATCTATTCCATATCAACTTTCTAATACTGGTTCAATACTCTCATACGGTGAAACATTTTTGTTTGCGATAACTTGACGTTGTGTTTTTTTGGTAGAATGAATGGTTAGATACTTTCATTGTTACGTGTAAAAAGATTCATCTTTATGATAACTTATGTGTTGCATGTATCACGTTAATATGATATCACATAGTAGTGAATTAATTTTTATCTTTTCTATACAATGTTACGTAATTTTTCTTTGTTATAACGTTACACTAGAATGTTCACGTATTACGTTAACTTCTTATATAATGTTAACGTTATAAATTTGTTTAGATACATTGTTACGTGAGCCACGACTATCAGCATTTAACATGTTACATTGGATTGTTCACTTATGGTGTTAACATCTTGGGGAGCCGGCAATGAATCATATTTAATTAGTTAGACTGCATTTGTCATCACATTGTGATGCATTAGTTAATATTGTTACGTTACATTGTTATGTGTTACCCGTCGTCAATATGTTAACATGGATGGTATTCGTGTATGAACTTATAATCTAATACAATATATGCGTCGTTGCAAAAAATCTATGTAATATGAGTTTATAGTTATCATATGCGCTGTCATGTCATATTGATACATTTATGTATGAGTGCGGATTATGGTTGTCTAATGAATTAACCAATCATTTAAATGATTATTTTGAGTGCGGATTATCATCATTAGCATTTGGTGAGAATGAAAAATGAGCTATGTTTTTGTGTATTTGTGACATCGTATTGATAACAATCAATATCATTAGAAAATCCCATATTTTTATGTTTGCAATGGATTTGTTGAATTCAAAATTGTTTACCATTGTCAATTTTTGCAAGATTGGAAATATCTCATTCTACCAGACATGTGGTCTCTTGGAAAAGTTAACGCAATCTCGAAGTCTAATACCTTCATCTCACTAGTGGGAATGATGTCTGTAGTGTAGAAGAATCTTTTTTCAGATATGTGCTTTGGTCACTTTTTGGAGGCTAGGGATATTGCAATAAATTACTAGCTAATCCACCAGGTGCTTCTCAGGGAAGTAAAGCAGCCTAATTCTGATGAGATATGGTTCAACCTTAGTGGTAGCCTTGTGAGATTCACTATGGAAGACTTTTGCTTGATATCTGGACTATGTTGCTTTGGGGAAGAGAAACAATTGAAGTACGATGCATGTTAATGTAGGATTAAAAATAAATTCTTCAGTCATCTAAACAACATTTCTACATCAAAATTGTCTGAATTTTTTCTCAAAAATTATCAAACGAGTGATCATGGCATCATAAAATTTGGGTGCCTTTTTTTGTTTACCAATGTGATGTTCATCAAAGATTTACTAATGGTGTTAGTTGATTCGGATGAGATGAACACATATGCATGGGAAAATGAGTTGTTTAAAGTAACTCTATCATCTCTCAAATCTTGGCTTAGGAAGAAGTCATTAATAGTCAAAAGGATGGGAGACCATACATAGCATATAAGATTAGTGGCTTTGTGATTGCCTTCTATGTATATAAGATTCTTTCAATACTGAAAGGAAAAATTTGTACCTAAACCAATGTCCACTACCCAAGAGTTCTCAAATGTATGCGGAAACTTCTCATCCAAACTGAATTTAGGTAAAGACATTTTTAGTCGTCCAGATGTAAGTATTTTTGGTTTTTTCATCTTTTGAGTTCTTTGTATAAGTTTATTCACGATTTCACGTTTCAAATGTTCATCTCATATCCTAGTTGTATAATTTAATATATATTTCTTCCGTAGTTACAAGTCACTCCAATGAAGGCTACCAGTCACAAGAGGCAACAGTTGTACACATATGGTTTGTATTCGGAAATGCCAATTCATCTTGTAGAAGACAGTGAAGATAATTTCATGTATCCATTGTTACGGCGATCTCTAAGTGGTTTAAACAATTAACTGGTTGTTGCCTCACTGAGTCTGTCTGTTGAGATGGTAGATAACCCACCAAAGGTAATTGCAATTAAAATATTTTAACTTTATCAAAATATACGTAACATCAATATATTTGTTGATTTTGTGTCTTTATCTTTCATGATCATGGTTTTATAGTTGAACGCGACCATCCCCAAAGATCAAACAAAACAGGTTACCACAGATTGTTTAAGTGATGTACCAAACAACGAAGCAGTGGTAATGTAAGTTTGTAAACCATCCAATGAAATTGTGATTCATTGTGCAAGTGTGTCCAAACAAAAACACATCTGTCTTTAAGGGATACAAGAGAAAAAAACAAAGGTGTTGCTGATTCATCGGAGATGAAAATATATATGTTGGTTGTTTGATTATGCTATTAATCTGCTATGTTTACAATTTAATTATTCCATGAAATCTTAATTGTAAATCCCAGGCACGTTGTTAATCGAATGAGGCAATTAAAAGGTGTTTCAGCAAGATATATAGAAAGCACGAGGACCTAGTGGCCAACCATTTTCGCCTCACTTTCCATTTTCAAAATTTATGTGATGAGTTTGCAAAATCTATTGCTGCCGGTTTGGATGAAGTGAGTAGAATATGCACAATCAAACAGTTGACGGGCTCTGAAAATTATAGTTCTTACACGATGTTGGACGCAGTACAACTAAACTAAAGGTTCATTCGACTATTTTTCTTCCTTAATTAAATCTTCATATATCTATTTTGCACACGAATATTGTTACATATTCAATGTAACACCAGATAGGGATGGCAATAGGACGGATCAGCCCCTCCCTGCGACCCGCAAATTCGCGTGGAGGGGTGGCCTTTTGACCCGCCAACCGCTCTAGTTAATTTTTTTTTAAATTAAAAAAATAAATACAAATTTTGTAAATATTTGTACCAAACAAAACAAAAAAATTATAAGATTTGGGTTGTGGTGTAGTGATTAACGTTGGTAGTTTATAAGTTTCAACCCGGGTTCGATTCTTCTTTAGTCCATTTTTAGTGAAAATTATAATTTCTACTATATTTTATAATTTTTCAAAAAAAAATATTTTGAGAGGGCAGAGCTGCCCCAGACCCACCGCGGGGCAGAAAATTCTGCCCCAAACCCGTCCCTACTACTCGGCGGGGCGGGACGGCTCTTGGCTTAGCGTGGCGGGGTGAGTCCGGGGCACCGAATTTTCTTACCATCCCTAACACTAGGTTGCTTCCATGAATACAACGTCAACGTCAACGTCAAGGATCATTGCTGCTTCGCAGGGTAATAAGACCCCAGAACGCAACCACAAATGACGAGGCTGACCATTCCAGCTTTGATCTAAGGATAGATTTACAATCTAATATCCCTTATATTGAACTAGATGATGGGCTATTACCTATTAAAGACGACGTCAGGAAAATTGATGACACTATTGCAGGCAACATGCTGGAGTCTCGTCAAGGCGATGACGATTACACTATCAAAATTAGTAAGAAACAAAGTATATCAGTTCAACCGTGGAATGCAGTAATGCGGGACACACTTAAGCAATTTCAAAATCATCTTCAGAAATGTTGGATGATGACCTGGTGTTTAGTGAAGAAGATTTAAGGCACATGGACAAGTCAGTTGAAAAAAACGCAGTGGTTTTCAGAAAGTATCTTCCCAGGTTATCATTACATTGAAACTCAACTCTGATTTTATCTTTTAAGCACATCTCAATTATAGTTTTATACCACCAACAGAATCACTCTATTTTTCTTGTAGGCTCTTACACCGATCCTATTTACAATAGACGGTGGTAACACACCTGAAACCAAAAAGAAGATAACTAGATTAACAACATGCCTTAAATCACCATTTGTCAGAAGTTTTCATTCAGAGTCCGAATATCCATCAATTACATCATATCCTTCTTTCGAATACAATTTTTGCCTCAATTCTCACGTTCGAGCGTTCGACAAGTGGTATTACATAGGCCTGCGACCCGGCAACAAGTGAGTTTTTTGTTGTTTTAACCAGGTTGAATATATTGTTGTTGACCATCACTGACAACTTAATATTAATATTTTGATTTAGGTTGAAAAAATTTCTTAAATATGAACTCGTATACAACCACTAATGGAACTTGGACCTGTCAAGATTCAATCCAAGATGTGGTGGTTTAACTTGAATCAAGTCGCGACACTATTAAACACCATGGTAATTGTCGATGTCTCATACTATCCTATACCAATTGTAATTAAAAAAATTACATAAACATATGTACCTTTGATTGTGTGGCAGCACATCGATACAATGTACTATCTAAGATTGAACATAAATGTAAACAGTACTAGCGGGTTGAGGGCTACTTCTACCGATTACTATTTCGACTTCAAGGTCCGGAACATATATGACAGATCGAAGAAAGTCAGTGATGTAATCGGTAAACAAACAGCTTTGCTCTCATATCTTACCAGATACAAGATTCTGGTCAGTTCTAACTGGGGAGACGTTGATCACGTGCTAATACCAATTTTTATGGACAAAAAAGTAGACTAGATTTTAAGCCACTTTGATATAGTCAACTGGCACCTGGATGTCTACAATTCGTCATTCAAGACCATTAGAGATGCTACTCTATTGGACGCGGTTGAGCCACTGCAGAATATTATTCCACAACTCCTTCATGATTCGAATGTTCTCAAGTTCAAACCACCCTAAGGCACACTATATTGCAGATTATGCAACGACATTCTTCATCAAACAAATGGGTTAATATATTCACAAATGTCATTCATGTCTTTAATTCTATCACTGGTGGTTTACCATAACACAACCACATGTTTTTGGCATAAACTAATTAACTTAAATATATGTTGACGTATCACTGACTATATCTTCACTGATACCCGATATCTAGATCTAACTTTGACAACGTAAATAGACACCACCTAACAATGTATAGACAACGATGTAGCTTTATTAATTTGAGCCTAGTACGAACAGGATATTAATTGTATAAGTAGGGTTCAAGAATTCAATTCATTTTTATGAATTAATCATGAAATCCAGATTAGTAAATGAAAGACATGGTATTGTTAAGATTCTTACTCTTGTTAGCGTGACAGAAGTTATCCAGATTCACATCTGCCACTAACTCTTTACATTCATTTACCTGAGTATCACATTCATAAGTAATATTAATGTATTCAAGTCAGATACAATAACAGTAATAAACATTGAATAATTCACAAATCTAAATTGGTTTAGTAAAGGATTATATTGATGAGAGTTGATAACATTATGAAAATTATACCTTGAACTCCGAACCCATGTTTACCTTTCTTTTCTTCCCTGCTTTCCTATTTGCACTAGCTGGATTTTGGCAAATAGATTTGTTGTATCCATACTCCATGAACGCTCACATCTTGAGGACTTTTTAATCTCGCACACTAACCAATATCTCCTCTCACATGGTCTTCCAGGTCTTCTTTTCACTTAGGGGCAAAACAATCATACTCTCTACGTCATTCGGTAACTCCCACTCAAATTTGTCTCCAATAGGATATATTGTACCCATATACGCCCCAAGATATGACTATTTGCTTAAATAAGGCGGGCAATAGTCGTACACCGACAAGTTATTTTTACTAATAACTGCTATTGCACGAGGACAATGCGATTCATCTATTTGAAAACGGTTACATGAGCATGACTTCACATCGATCCTCACCAAATATGACGATCTTTCGTCATTCACTTGGTACTTACTCTCACTTATTGGGATATCCTATTTAATTCCATGTCACGTCAGATAAGTATTCAACATGATAATAGATATAATGTTTTAAATATAAAAACACATTCAATGATTTATATTCATAGACGCACAATGCAAGATGTTAATATTAGTTGACAATGAATAAAGTTGTATACATATCTCCTCCATTCCTATTGATTCCTGAGATCTATTCCTCGTCATGCTTTCGTATCTTGAAACTAACCTGGTGAATGTCAACCTTGCATCATTTAAATTCTTGTAAAACTATTTTTGTACTGTACAACGCAAAGACTCAAACAAAGCCTCTATCGGATAAAATTTTGCCGATCTTGTTACCGAATTAATCGACTCTACAATATTTGTTGTCATGTATGCTCTGGACCATTTGTGGTAACCAATGTCTTAGTGTATCAAGTTTAGTTTACAATGATGTTAGTCAAATCTTAAGAGGTAAAAATACTAAATGCTTGATTTTGTTACTTACCAAATATCCTCGTATACCATCGTCTATGATGTTCAAATGCCTCATTTGTATTTCGAATTTAGATTTCGTGTAAGCTCTTGTTGTTGCGTGGAACGGTTGTCTCATGAATTTAGCCTTTTTACTAAATTATTTCTTCAAATTTTGAATTAGGTGGTAAGAACATACCTCATACATTGCTCTGGGGTACACCTTAAGTACTGTATTTTTTATACTACCATGTCTATCAAATACGATTATTTTAGATTCACCCACACCAAAAACAAGAATAAAAATATTGCTATTAACATCATGTGTGCAAACAGTGAATAGTGTCCCACCATAACTTCTCATTAAGAATGTACCGTCAATTACAATAATAGACTTGTAATGTTTCTACCCATATATTAAAGCTCCTAATGCAACAAAACTGAACAAGAACCTGTTACTCTCATCAGTCTCAATCCATGTATATAGCCCTCGATTTGTTTGTTCAAGCATATATAGGTAAGCCAGTACTCTTTCATATGACACCTCTAGATCACCCTTTATTAACTCTAATGCACGCTCACGAGATCTCCAAGCCTTCTCCTAACTAATTGATACCTCGTAATTTTTCATCATTTCTCTTACGACATCAGCCAGTGTGTACATTGTTTTTGCAAATGTGGAGTTATACTTGATGCAGCTCGCTATAACTGAACATGTTGATTGTCTATGATCTCCTAATACTATGTCTAGTGAACATGTATGGCTATTTTTTATGTTTCTTATTTTGAACATCGTTATCCTCTCAAATACTGAAGATCTAAGTACCCATTTGCAATTATCATCTAAACACTTCAATACGTACTCGTTCTTGTCAGACTTGTACACCTTGAATTGAAATCGATAATGAATTGCATGCAACGCTAGACTTGTTTTAACAATTCTTTGTTTCTGAAAACAACATTCTTTTTAACACTATCAATACTTAGTTAGCATACAACATGGCTCTCTGTTTCTTCCACAACCTCATCAAGACATGACACATTTTGACTAATTTTCGATCCCATTTTCTCAATTGTTCGTAATCTCATATTCAAAGTTTTATCTAACCACTGATTGGTAGAGTTCTCACTAATCATTGTTCGACTCTTTTTTAATAAATTAGGATCTGAATTCAAAGTATCTAAGCACATTAAAGTATCATCATGACATGCCACCTTTTTTATAACTTCACACAATATACAGAACTATCGTTGCAGATCTTGATGAGGGGGGCCATTTGCTAAAACTTGGTATTGAACTATTATAGCATAGTGAGACTAATCCCTGTTTATCTCTTTCATTATTATATCAAATAAATTTGTATAACTACAATCCAATGGGATGATTATTCTAATAACTGAGTTACCATTGTATGTTCGTGTTTTGTTCCATTCACCATCATAATAAACTAGTAAACTCCATATCTGCAACATATACATAATCAATAACACATCATTTGCATTTAACAACCTTGCATAACATTTGTGGTTTGCACACTATATTATCAAGAAGACGAAATATTCAAAGAAAATTACAGAATTCCAACACATACGATTTTTCAATTTATTATAAAACAGACATGTCTTCAAACACGGTATAGTTCTTCTGTTATTTTCTTCCAACACACAACAAGTAATAATACATGTTTATTGATATGGGGGTTATGATAATGCTTAACAAATGTTAATTTCATTTTGATCATCAATATAAAAAAATGAAATCCACAAAAAATCACCTAAATCAAATAATTGAAGTCTAAAGCAGTAACAAAGTGGATATATATACTCAGTCAAAATTTTTCAGTTAACAATGCAGCAAATTTTTCATTCATATTGTGTGCAATTTTTTTTACAATTATTAGTATGCTACTTCAATCATTACAACCTTCTCAATCAAATTTACACTCAGCAACCCAACATTATCATATTAGATTATCAAGAATCTGTCATGTCTTGCAAAACTGGTTCATGTATCTTTGGCGAATGGGGCGTATTCATCATGAATGTTAATGGCTGAAGTTAAAATTGAAACATTACCTCACAAAAATCTTCAACAAGCACGAACTGAGAATTGTAGATTGTTGCTTTACTGCAATGAATCCTAGATATAGAGAATTTGATATTACTCTTCTTGACTAATGATTTTTGGCACGTGCGTGCTGTTCCACTGTAATGAATTTCAGATATAGAGAATTTGATACTACTCCTCTTGACTAATGATTTCTGGAATGTGCGTTACAATTACCCATTTCACTACATTCAATTTCATTTCCTTTTTGATCAATATTAATTTTGAAATTTGAATTCACCTTCATCTACGCTGATAAGGTGCAACTTATCCTCGTTATCTTGTCTGGTATTAGAGGCGTTAACCGTGGGCTCTCATCTCTATCTATTTCGGTAACAATTCTCTTAAATTGGGCTTGTAAAAAAATTCAATAATAATATAAATTTGGGAAAATTATACATATAACCTACTTTGAAATAGAAAATTGAAATTTAGTGGTTACTATTAATTTTTTTTCAAATTTACCATTAAATGATAACATAAATTGAATATTGATGGGATGTAAAAAGTCCTGTTATTCTGCATTTTTACCTTAATTAATAACATAATTATATAATATCGGACAAGAATTATTTCCACAAATTTTTCCTTTAAAATTTCAAGTACATAGTTAATTCTTTGTCTACCATTTCCTCAGGAAGTCACACTCTTCTGTAGTACTTTTCGACGGCACAATAATTTGACTATGAATTTAATTCATAATCCATTGGCATATTTGTGTGTAAACATATTGTTGCAGAAAAAATTTCATCAACGAGGGATTCAACAACTTTTTCTGGTATCTTCACATTTGATTCACGGATTGATTTATTCCTTTCTGCATCGCATGACAGAAGTTTGTACTGTTAGTTATACTTAGAATATCATCATCAACTATGGAAATTCATTTAGATTTCTAGTTATAAATCTCCATGTCTGACAATCATTTTATCAAACACATTGCAAAATATTGAAGATTATTCTTGAAGAATGAGAATTATTGTTACAATTAAAAGAAAAGTAATTTATGTGCACATGTCATCAATTGTCAACTGTGTTTCATTTAGTGGAAATCATTAGTTTGCTAATCAGCTGCTTGGAAAATTTGTTGCTCTGCCCATACAGCAAAATCTGTAATGTATACACGTAACAAAACTTCAAAAAAAAAATAGTGTTATATAACCTGGATTCTCAACAACATATCAGATTCACCAACAAATAAATTGGCAACAAATGAATTGAGGTAACATAAGTTTTCCCTTATCAGATTTTAAATTACACCATATGATGGATTGGATAAACTTGGTAATGGTCATCATTAACAGAAATAGAGATCATATTACATTAGCAAATCGATTTATGATGTTGTTATTTAGTTGACAAGTCTATTTATGGGCGTAGGGTTGGGAAAATTAATATACTCAATGCACAGGCGTGTTTGTATCCTGCGAACATGCTTAACAACGACTATTATGTATCTTTCTATTTAAATCTGAAAGAAAACGAAAGAGGCATGACCAATTATGATTAAAAGAGTTGCACTTGCAAGAGGTTTCAAATTGATGAGATAACATGTCTACATGCCATAGCAGTCATTGGAAAAATGTACATGCATGTATATGACTACTGCTTGAAGTACTACACACACACAAAAATCGTACTTAGCTGCCTACAAGGGAACAGTATATCCCCATCGGTAACATAATAGAGTGTCAATTACCAGATGATGTCAAGAGTGTTTGTATTTACTTCAACCTCAAAAAGGGGATCCAGAAGACTAAAGGAGAAAAGACATCGGTCAACCAAAGAGATGAAAACGGTAGCGCGGTGTGGTCGGTGTTTGGAATACGGACACAACATAAGAAATTGTAAAAATCCACCACCCTTGGTGAAAAAACCGAGGTAGAGAATGAAGTACTTGGAGGTAATTCTTATTTTAAATGTTCTTACTTCCAAACTATATTATTCTTTTATTGGGCATAAATGAGCGTTGATAACACTTATTGTAAATTTATATAAATAGTATGAATATTGAATTAAATTAAAGAATCTGATCAATAATCCCTTAAATTTTCTAGGAATAACTGCTAGGATCAATGTGATATAGCGGTAATCAAAGACATTATCATGACGCGATGGTGATTGCTAGATAGAGTAATTGTTATTTTCATTGACATTTGTCGATCTTCAAGATTAAATGGTTTATTGAAGTTTATTGCTTAAGTTTATTGCTTTAGTTTTGGTATCAGATGGAAGAATAAGTGTTGGTGCTTAGTTGTAATTTGAAGATGATGATTGATACTTGTTTGAATATATAGTTTGACATCTTTTGTACATTGGTGACAACTCAAAATAAAGCATATTCACGTTTTTACTTAACATGTCCTGTCTAACCTAAATTTGGTGTGCATTTACAATAAGTAATTCATTCACTGAGAGTATAATTTAAAAGATTTCATGTGTAAGCATATTATATTGACATGTGAATGATGAAATTGGAGCAAAGCAGATGTGTAGTAGCTCAAGATCTAAGTAACATGTTATTGTTCATATGATTTTGCATGTACACAGCTATTTGGAATTAGTATTAGGTTGATAATCAAGAAGGACCACCAAATTTGGATAATATTCTGTCCAACTCACTTGCATTCATGGTGGCTCAGAGAGATATGGAGATTAAATAATTTATAGTTGATAAATTGGTGGTTTACAAGTTCAACATCCAAGTGAATTCTATTATGACTGCACATCAGATGTTGGAATCCATGGTCTTGCATCAACAGCTTCACTTGCCAAATTAGAGTTTTGTGTATAGTTGTTAGATGATTGTATGAATTCTATTATTGGCAGGAATTTATCCACAATGTGTCTTTGTCCATACTTTTCTATATAATGGAAGCTTTTCA
This sequence comes from Forsythia viridissima, assembly GCA_030279155.1. Lineage (NCBI taxonomy): Eukaryota > Viridiplantae > Streptophyta > Magnoliopsida > Lamiales > Oleaceae > Forsythia > Forsythia viridissima. The sequence goes on along the minus strand of CM059041.1, from coordinate 38,837,509 downwards.
TGGTTGCAATTAGATGTAATTTGGTGGCTCGCGCGGTTCATTACACAACTTCGTATGTTCTTAATATTTAAGAATTGCATATTTATAAGAACATTTGAAACTTGTTCTATCTTTATATATGTAAGTTTCTATTGTGCCCTCGTAACTTCATTTGTGAATGTTTAGTTCTTGAAGAATAAAACTTCACAATATGTGTTAAAACTATAAATGTGCGTAAGCTTTCTACTACTCTTAGCTTGACAGGTAATTTTCAAGGTAAGAATCGAGGACCAATAGGACATTATTTTCAAAATTTGATACTAAGGGAATACAGAACAATATAGTACATTAACATATATGTTCAACTTACATAGTTACTTGGTCTAGAACTTGAAAACATGTATACAAATGTGTCACTCTAGCTTTAAAACATTATCAATTGAAATATACAATTTGTCCGTAAACATCAGCTTGAAAGATAACATAAAGGGCATAAAGTTTCATTCGACAAAATACAAAAAGGGCATCGCAAATCCTACGTCAGTACTTGGCCATTGACAATACACATGTATCCAACTTTTCCACCACATATTTGTATACTTGTGTGGCTATGATTGAATGTGCCAACTTAGTATCAAACCTTCTCAGCATCTACTTTATCTTCTGCTCAGTAATATATTTGGCATATTTGATGATGAAAATGCCACAATCACCCCTGTAAAATAACGAATATCATTTGAATTAGAGACTTCAAAATAGAGTTCAATAGACTACAACAACAAAAAAGTAGAGTACACAAGTTTGCATGAATGTATGTGTTAATATGAAATAATCTCAAATGTATACAATTATATCAGATTTTATATTATAATGTGGTAACCAACATGAGTTGATGATGGAACAAAACTTGTTATCATACCTTGAAAAATATACATTAACATTGTCTTGTAATTAATAAATATATGTTAAGAGCATGAGTTAATTGAAGGTAGTATATGTATCAGTTATTGTTTGTATATGTCGAAACTAATGCAATAATTACACTTAAAATATGGCGGTTTCACAATCTCTTCTAAATCAATCATATTAAGAGCATAATAAAGTTATAGGGTTTTGATCTACTCCCCCATGGTGGAGAGTTCTTATAACCCCCCTCCCCCTCCCCCTCCCCCTCCCCCTCCCCCTGGACAAGTTTGTCCAGTGGGGATTGGACAAGCAAAAGTGGTGGGATTTTGCTTGTTCAATCCTCCCACTGGACACTTGTCCAATGGGGGTTATAAGAACTTCCCATGTGGGGAGTAGATCAAAGCTCTAAAGCTATAACACAGTTTAGCTTCATCTAACTTTATTCATGTTATAGTATGTGAGATAATCATGAGAATATAATTTTTCAATTTCAATTGCCTATAATAATTTCAAAAAGATAACAACTATGCAAGTCAAATCATTATATTAAGGGCAATATAAATGTATAACACAGTTTAACTTCATTTGTCTTCATTCATGTTATAATATGTGAGATAATCACGTGTATATAATTTTCCAATTTCAGTTGCCCATAATTTCAAAAAGATAACAATTATACAAGTCGAATCATAATATTAATGTCAATATAAATGTATCATGAAGTGTAACTTCATTTGTCTTCATCCATGTTACATTATGTGAGATAATAATGAGAAAACAAATTTTCAATTTCAATTTGACAAATATTCATAAAGATAACTCCTTTGCAAGTCAAATCATATATAACATTATGGTTTGAATAATGAAAGATATTTTCACAATAACAAAATCTACTATAATGAATAATGGAATTTTAGAAATATTATCTAACAAAACAAAATAATGTCTAAGAATAAAAAAGGGAAATGGCAAACAAGAACTTGCCTTGGTTTGTTCAAGAACGGAAACACTGTATTTATTCTTTATTGACTTTGTTCTGGCTTTCTTAGCAAATCATTTCTTCATGTTCCCTAAGGGTGAGCACCTTGAATTGCTTCTGGACATGGATTTGCTAGAGATGCGCGTCTTCGATATCTACCCCAAAATGAATAAAAATCAATTTGCTGAAATAATTGGATAAACATAATCAAATATTTAGGAAATATATAATGTAATGTGCATAAGTACTCACCTAATTAAGAATGTTTTTCAAATTACATTCAAAGTTGCAAACTTCAGGAACTCAAATGAAAATGGCCTTGATTAGAAAATGTTATGGTTTCAAATTGATGGACAATGGGGGAAAGGGGCGTGATTTTCTCTGTGAAAATTTCTAGATGAGGATAAATCCCTTGATAATGAGAAATTTTGGTTACAATATATGGGTTTAAGAAAATTAATTATTATTTAAAGTATTACAATAAAATGTATTTATATAAATTTAAGTGTAAATATAGAAACTTTTAATATTTACCTGTATATTTCAAAATTTAAAATGGCAAGGGGTACATGACCTAATATTCATTATATATGTTGATATACAATAATCTTAGTATTTTTAAAATTAAGAGGGTGATCTCCTAATTCTAGTGGATAATTCATCCAATGGGCAAGATAGTTGGAAATCACTCCTATTAAAATTAATGTATACAAGTAGGAGTAATGATCTCATCCCCATGGTGGGGAGGAATTATAAAGCCCACATGACACATGTCATGTGAGCATTGGAGAAGGAAAAGTGATTAACACGTATCATGTGAACTTTATAATTCCTCCCCACCACGGAGAGGAGATCATTACCCATACAAGTAGTGTATACAACTGGGTTTAAAAATGGTGGTCATCTCCTCCCCATAGTTTGTGGGGAGAAATTTTCTTTTGACTTTTGAGAGGTAGCAAGAACCTCTTTCTTGTTGTTTGTAGAGTTATAATACTTAGTGGACATTTATCTAGTAGTGATTGACTTTAAATATAAAATACTTTTACTTGTCTAATCACCACTGAATAAATGTCCAATGGATGTTATGAGGGATTATGTGTTGCCCAAATTCGAGCAACACATAAAATCCCGATGCCACGTGTTGGCAGCAGGTAATTCAATCCCCCCCCCCCATTTGATTGTTGCGCTCCCCTCTCCACCCCTCCCACCACCCCCCAACTTTTGGTCAAACAATGCGGCTGATGTGCCCTCCCTCTACAGCCGTATTTTTGTATCAAATAGCCCTCCCTCCCCTCAACCAACTAAGCCCCCACCCCACATTTTTTGTCAAATTGTCTTCCATACGCTACTCCATTCACAATATTTTGCGGATGGCCCCCCATTCCTTTTTAAAAAATGTATAGAATTTTACGGATGCCCCCCCCACTCCAATACGTTACTCTATTATAGCTATTTAAATCCCCTCAACCTTCTATTTGATCCTCACTATTTTTGCAGTATCCAAACATTTTAAGTTGCAAACACTCTCAAAGAAAACATACTATTTTTTCTCAAAATTTTATAAGGATGGAATTAGATAGTGGTGATAATGTTTTTGTTCCTCAAGTGAATATCAATGTTATTCCTCAAATTGGACAATAATTCGAATCATCGGAGGATGCGTACAATTTTTACAATCAATATGCACGAGAAGCAGGTTCAGTACACGCATAGCAAATAGTAAAAAGAAAAAGGAGACGAATAAGTATTTTTGGAAATTATTTGTGTGCTCTAAAGAAGGTAAGACGGACGAGACCTACCAGATGCGACGTAAAGATACTGTACCACGGGTTTGTGAAAAGAATCGTGGACATACACGGTGTAGGTGTAATGCTAGATTTTCTGTGGTGAAGCAACAAACAGGCGTAGGGTGGGTTGATAGAAAATTTGTGGAGGAACATAACCATACGCTTGCTACTCCAAGTAGGGTACACTTGTTAATATCACACCGGGGTGTATCGACCACAAAGAAGGCTCTTACGCAACAATTTTCAGAAGTCAATATTCCAACATGTCAACAAATTCGACTTCTGGAGATTGATGCATGAGGTCCTTCCTCACTTGGGTGTACAGAGAGAGATATCAGAAACTATGAATCGAAGGCGCGACAAGAAATGCTGGGTCATAATGCAGAAACACTGATTGAGTATTTTGCGTTTGAGAAAGAAAAGAATCCCAACTTTTTCTTTGATTACGAGACTGATGAGGAGAACAAATTTGTTCGATGTTTTTGGGCTGACTGTGAATCAAGAAGGTCATATGCCTATTTCGGCGATGTTGTAGTGTTTGACACAACATACAACACGAACAAGTACTCTATGGTTTTTGCCCCATTTGTTGGAGTTAATCACCATGGCCAAACCATTATATTTGGATTGTGGGTTACTGAGCGACGAGACGACATAATCATTTGTTTGGTTGTTTTCAAAGTTCATTGAAGCCATGCCTACCCAAGCGGCCCCAAGAGTGATTATCACTGATCAAGATGCTGCAATTTTCAAAAGGTATATCAATGATAATGCCATTCACATTGCACTGTTTTTGTTTGTGGCACATATTGAACAAATTTTCTGAAAAGATGGATGTTGTATCCTTCAATGACCAGTATCATAGTCTTGTTAATATCATTAAACAATCTGAGTCACCAGAGGAGTTCGAACAACATTGGACAGAGATAATAGAGACCACAGAGTTAGGCAGTAATGAATGGCTGAGCAGTATGTATGAAATATGTAGTCGATAGGTGCCAGCATATGTCAGACACGTGTTTGCTGCTGGCATGACCAGTAGCCAAAGATCCGAGAGCGGTCACTCATTCCTGAAGAAATATGTCGATAAGAAAAACTCTTTGACGGATTTCATTACACGCTTTGACAAGGCATTAGCTCACCAGAGGCATGCGGAGTTAGTAGCCAACCATATTGATATAAAAGAGAAGCCAGTGGTTTCTTCAGCTTCTATGATGGAGAATCAAATGCTGCAGATATACACCAAGAAGATTTTTTTGTTGTTCCAGAAGGAAATTGAACTGAGTCATTTCTACACCTGCTCCAAGAGAACAAGTTCTGATGATGTTAAAGTCTACGTTGTTCAGCGCTTTAAGCCAGGAAATAGTTTTGATCGACAGCGTCAAGTTACTTATTACACATCCTCTGATTGCATCTCATGTAGTTGTCGAATGTTTGATTTTGATAGTTATCCGTGCCGACATATGATATGCTACATGAAGATAAAACAAGTGATGCTATTGCTGAAGAAGTATATTCTCCGTAGGTGGACAAAGTATGCCAAACAGGCCCCAGTGTTTGATATGACGATTGGACTCTCAGTCGATAATAGTTCTGGTCAATCTTTATGTCCCGACATGGGATGTTGGCGCATGAGGCTTCGGAGTTGGTTGACGATGCATCTTTAACAGATGCTCGCAACACTTTTCTATTGGGTGAATTTAAAAGTTTGCCTATATGCGTCAAAGATATTGATAGTGGATGTGATATTGGGATGAGTAGAAACAAAACTCGTGAGGAGACTCAAGTCGTCCGGGATCCTAATCCCGTTAGAGCAAAAGGGTGCGGGAAGCGACTGAAGTCGGGGAAGGAAAAAGCACTCTCGTAATCCAGTAGACAGTGTCGCGCCTGTGGCAACAATGGGCACGACAAAAGAACTTGTCCGACGTTGCAAAATAGGTAAATTAATTACACGTGTTATTTGATTGATTATTTTCATAATTAATGGGTTGGGTGTTTCAACTTTTAATAATTTCTTTATTGGCAGGTTGGATAATACGTTACCCCTACAGTACCCGCACAATGCTCCGGACCCACACTACCTGTACGATGCGCCAAACCCACAGTACTCATAGGATATGTCAGACGATAGATTTACAAGCATTGACAGTAGCAACTACGACACTACCGCTGGATTTTTCAGCAACCAGTACTCATTTCCTTAAATTAAGTTTGCTTTGTAATTTATGATTTACGATTATTTGCATTATCATTTTATAAACGTTTAATATTTTCGGAATGAGGGATAATACTATGTTTGAATTTAATTTTCGTATATTTATAGTTGAATAAATAATAAAAAAATAATTAATATTTATTATCATACACAAAATAATAATTGAAGGGGGTCATTCACAGTAAATTTTATAAGGAATTTGTGATTGGGGGAGGAAAACACGTATTTTTGAAATTAAGGGGGAGGGCCAAATATTTGTTGGAGAGGGAGAGAAACTAGCCGTAATGTTTGACTAATAATTTTTTTTTTGGGTGGTGGCAGTCGGACAATTATGTGTTGCTCGAATTCGGGCAACACATAATCCATCTGGATATTATAACCAGTGTTCTAAAATGCTCGCCTAAGCTTGATGTTTGACCTTGTCGTCTCATTCTGCATCGTTCATTTTTGCATATCAGTCGTGCATTGTCACACTTAGACGTATCTAGGTTCAATGCACGACCTCATCGCCTCACTGCACATTACGCATTTTAGAATCTTAGTTATAACTCATTCCCATTGTCGAGGGGAGATTACAATCCTTGGATTTAGATTGTAATGCCCTGGAATAGACCCAGCCCTATGCCCAATAATTTTCTTTTATTATCATGTATTTATTGGGCCTAATTGCCAGAAGGTGCAATGCAGTGCAGCAAGCCTACAATATACTGCACTTAAAAAAAAACGTGTCAGTTTGATCGTCCATTTCCATAGGGCACTGCCTCGTTTAGAGTGTTCACCTACCAACCAATCGGAGCCGTTGATCCGCCAGAAAATGTCGTTATCGTCCCTGAAACCAGCTTCCAGTCGACTTCCCCCGATCACCGGAGGAAATGGGTCTCTCTCTAAAGTGTCAAAAGTCGAAATGGTGAAAATGGCAGCTCTTCCTAGTCTTCAGGTTCAGCAGCTCAAGCTTCCTTTTTTATATTATTTTCTTGCTTAGTACTCCTTTCCTTTCTTGGATAGTTAAAATTGGGTTTTTAACGATCTTGATCCTTACGTTTGTATTTAATGTTTTAATGTATTGTGATGCACTGAATCGTAGCATGCTTCAAGTATTTATTTATACGTTCTTTCTAATAGTATTGTTCCTTGATGTGTTACATAAATACAGTGGTATTAGTGGTATTTCGTAATTTGATAGAGATGAAAGATATTTTTAGAAAAATGAATGATTAATTTAGGGTGTGATGCACCAAGAAGTATGTTCCTCATTTTTCTCATTGTCTTGGAATTATTTTATTTTTTCGCTTTAGTATTTGGTGTGTGTTTGGGGGCGGGGGCGTTTGCCATATGCTGCACTGCTGCTTATGAGTTTTCATATTTGTGGTTGTCAATTTATTTGAAGGTTTATGCTGCCTAAATGAGTAGATGTATGCATAGCACCATATTTTCAGGGGTCACCTGTAGTTTGTATTCGATGGATGGATTTATGTGGCCTTTCACATTCCAAATTCAACTCACTATGTAATTATCTGGGAGTTCTGCTGATGGATTTTACGTTTGTAGCTATATAGTAATCCTAGTGAAAATAATTGCTAAGGGATTTTAGAACAATTAAGTTGCTCTCGTTGCTAGAATTTTTTATGGAACCGTGGAATGATTAAGAGGTTGTGGCATAGAAATAAAAAAGAAAATGAAGTGCAAAGGACATGCTAGAAATCTTCTTTAATGTTGGCTACATTGAGTATATTACTTCGAAATTCACATTACCAAAATGTGATAACAAGGCAACATACTAGTGACTGCAGGCAAGTTCATGAATGATTTTTCTGTGAGAGCATCATGGTGCTATGGGAATTAAACATGCCTACATGTTGGAATATTAATAATAAAATTGGCTTTTGTCTACTGCATTGACATCATGTAAGTTTTTGTAAAAGTTGAATACTGTGTTTGTGAAGTTCATTATATTTACATCATAATAGTGTGATAATCGATTTTATTCTAATGCCGTTTGTATTGTTATAATGTCCACCGGGACACTTGTCCTACACTCATTGGATGAGTGTAAAGGCCCTTTACACTCACCTTTACACTCATCCAATGAGTGTAGGACAAGTGTCCCGGTGGGCATTATAACGGTAGGCGTTATAACAATGCCCACCGTGGGCATTAAATCATGTTCCATGTGACAATTGGGATAACTTTTGTGCTCTGTCAATGGTAGATCAACCACATGGAACCATGTGATCTTATACATGGAACCATGTGATCTTATAATACCAAATCCTTTTTATTACTGATTTTATACTTTCTAGTTTTCTCACTCGATAAATTGGAGCTACTACTTGTATTCACACTTTTTACATTAGAATGTGTTTCATAATTCATTAGTCTTTTTCAAAATTTTACTAGAATCCCTGTTATGTGTTACTATTAATACCATTGGCATCGATTATTATTTGATGGAGCATTCACGTGTAGAAGCCTGAAGGCATGAATATACTCACCATTCGACTTTGAAAATGTTTTGGAATATCAAACAATTTTACCCATAAATAGCGGAAAACATCCCCACAGCATATAGTTTGTGCCCATCTCTTAGTACTTAAGTTTCATCGTGAAATGCCAATAACCTAGATTTCAAAGTTTTATTGAGCTTTAACCCGTAACTTCCAGAGTTGGCATTTAGATCAACTTTGTGAATACTGTTTCAATGCTTGCAAAGATTGACCTGTATTAGTAATTTCCTAACATAAAGATATATTATATATATAGTGGATTCAAAGGTCAATCCATCCGATTGCAGAATAGCCACTTTGTGACACCAAGATCTTAAAATTCGAGGGCCATAATGATATATTATGAACGCAGCAAAAGATAATGCTTAATAAAATTTGAAAATTCATGATTAAAAAATAATCAAATGCTATCTTATTTAAAACGAATTAATTCGTAAAACATATACTTAAAACTATTAATTAAATAGAAAACTCTTAAATTAATAGCTCTACCACGGATGCAGTTCATACTTCGATCTCCATAAGTTTTAGTTACGGAGAAAAATATAAGGGGGAGAAAAATCTCAATAAGTATATACATGTTATTATATTAACAACTTTATGGAATCTTGAAATTTAGAACATGAAACTTGAAATATGAAACTTGCATAGAAGAGACACAAATATTATACCGAACTTAGATAGTAATAGTTGTTCGTGCGTAGTTCTGCTAAAACTCTGGTCTAATCTTATAAAATACCTGTGGATCCATGAACATGTGTATACTTGCCTTGTTTGAATAATTGAATAAAGCTGATTTGTTAGACTTTCATGTCAATATTCTCTGAATCGTGTGCTTGTTATAAATATATATAAATCTACTTGTGTAATATATATATATATATATATATATATATATATAGAGAGAGAGAGAGAGAGAGAGAGAGAGAGAGGGAGGGAGGGAGGGAGGGAGTGGGAGATATTATATATCTTGTGGAATAAAAATGCTGACCTAAGGGTTCTATTTATAGGTTTATCAAGAGACCTAATTGAATCCAACTGAGTCTTTAAAAAATAAACATGATCTCAGACTCTTATCTATTAAAAAACCAACTGCATCTTAAGCGATAAGATTCATCGCTAAAAATACAATCTCATTAGAACTTTATCTTAAGAGTCCTTTCGAGATTTTAAACGATGTAAACTACTATAATTATCACAATTAAATTAATTGATTAAATGATATGCAATATTATATCTAATTATCTAATTAAAACAAAATCTGTAATACGTGGAAAATAAAGTAAATTGTGTTATGATCCCAAACTATTGGTTTACATCCAAATCGGTCCCTAATCTTTCAAATAATAAATCTTACTCATAGATTCAAATTTAAAGGCTTCCTATGTTGGTTCCGGGCCTTATACATTTAGTTATTGCAAATCATATTGCAAGTTGTTTGTCAATCTTTCCTAACTTCTCCTTGTGGTATATGGACTACAAAAATCATTTGATAAGCAGTTTTTCTTCGAAGAAAAAGGACCAAACCATACTCTATATTTTGCTCGTGAATGACACCATGTACCAGTCTTTCAACAATATTGGTCAAAAAACATTTGTTTAGCTTTGATTTCATGGAAAGAGGATCTTTTCGCACTCATTCACAAATGGGTACTTGTCGGTGTGAAGGTTTGTTTCCTGCATATACATCACATCACAGTTAAGTTGGGCAGTCGGCAATCTTTCTTTCCAAAATTTCTTTGTCCCATAGATACCTTTATGTTTAATACAACATTTGATAGTTTTCATGAGAAGGAACCACAACATAATGACGCTGATGAGCCTGGAAGTCTTTGAAAAATAGACAAATCTATTCAATGGATAGTTTGAACATGTTCCCACACCTCAAGGCCCTTAATGCCTTCACCAACCTAGCACTTTTTTCTTACTGATACTTAATGACTTAGATTTGAAGTGTTCTTTGTCGTTTTCCTCAGTATAAGTACCATGCGAACTTCCTCGATCACTTTAGTAGGCCTTTTTAGATTGGAAGGTTCTACTGGTTTACTGTACATTCAAGTTGGGCAGAAAATTCCATTCTTGAAAAGAACAAAATATATCAGAATCCAACACACATGCCTTTGTTTAACGTTCTTGAAAAATTACATCCATACACTGATACAAGTTGTGACATAGATTAAGAACAATCGAACTTACACGACTAATGGAATAAATAACTGAGAACAAATCAACTCAAAGAACTGTGGGCACTTAAACTTGATACCTCATAGTGCCAAGGCCTGGTTCTTATTATTTTTTGTTTTTCCTTACAGCTGAGCCAAGATCTCATTTCCTGGGCTTTGTATAATCAAAATCAACATTTAGCAATGATTGTCTACTCCATCCAGATACTGTATACTAGTTTCTGTATGATGGAGCCTCATAGTACGTGCAACGGCTCAAGAAAAAGTCATTGGAGTACATTCAATTGTTTTTATGAATCTGATACTTTGTTTCAGTGGTTGCATTGTTCGTTTGTTGTTTTCTCTCAATATGCTCCGTGGCCATATTTTAACGCTGTATGCCCATTATTTATTCATGATGTATGTTTTGTCATGCTATTTGCATGACATTTTTTCCAACTGTTTCAGATAATCGATTTCTTTTTTGGTGGTGTATATATTGTTGAAGACAAGATTTAAATGAATAAACGTGTTCCCTCTCTAATGTCTTAAGCTATTAGACGAGGTAGCTGAACATGGCATCAAATCAAGCAAAGCTCCCAGTTTCAACTATCACCGCCACCAATTTATAAAATTCGTACACCCCTTAGATCAAAAACTAAATCCGGTCTTGCACGGGGGGCACGTTGAAGACAAGATTTAAATGAATAACATGTTCCCTCTCTCCTATTAAGCTTCTAGAAGAGGTGATTCAACATATATATGTCTAAGGGAAATAAGAACACGTTGCTACCTGTGGTGATATAATACTATAAACATTGTTCCATTGCTTGCAGGCAGCGAAAAAGGAAGGAAAACCAATATTGCAGGAAACCTTCAAGACCATCTCAAGGAGGGAGATAATGCATTTGGCAGCTGCATCATTAGGCTTTCTTTCTCTTCTTTCACCAGAGTCTGCTGAAGCACGTCCTAGAAATGCCGACATTAGGAAGAAGATCTTTGAGAAGCTTGAAGAGCTCAGGGAGAAAGCTGGCTTGTCCGGGCCAAAAGTTGAAGGCCAAGAAAAGAACCCAAAAGATGAAGCTGAAGAAAAGAAGTCGAAGCCCAAAACCGAAGACGAAGAAAAGAATAGAAAGCCAATCAACGAAATTGAAGGAAAGAAGCCCACACCTCAGCAGTCTACAGCTCCACCATCAGATGGAGGTCTTCCTTTACCCCTTCCGAGCCTCCTAAATGGCAAAACAGTGGAAACAAATCTATCGTGATGAAAATCCTGTCACTATCATTACATTGTTGACTTGTAGTTTGCAGAGTCTGCCAAAAAGAACTGGTACGAATTTTCTGTATCGTTTCATGTAACAATGCTAAGTCTGATTATCAACTGAGGCTCTAACATTTTCACTTGTGTGAACAAAGCTGGGAGTTTTCTCCACAATGAAGAATAATGTTCTGTTATTTTGAATTACTGCAATATTGTATGAAATGTTTCTTTGGTTTTGTTTGAAATCTGAACCGGCGAAATTGAATATTTTGTCTACTCCAAGCATCGTTTGAAGACCTTTAGCTATGCTCATATTTGGATTTCATGACATCTAACTTTTCATCTATAGCTTCTTTGCATTTCATTTGAATGTCATGATAACAAAGCTTCTCCAATTGTTTAAAGAATCTCCAAAAATATTTTACCAAACGTGTCATGGAAAATTTCATTTTTATTTGAGGTATGATTTTGAAGACTGGATATCATAAACCTGATTAGGCTATGTACTTCCATATTTTGGTATTAATAGACTGATTAGGTGGACTTTAATTGAAGAAAAAATCTCTTTTCTTATGTAATTTAAAAGAAAACTTTACTAGATTTAGAAGCCATTAATGATGAAATAAACACAATTCTCATTTTGACGTCATTCCATAACAACAATATATTTTTCTGCTGCTTCTTCCGTCACCCCCTTAATTACCTTGAGTTTTGAAGCTGAGTCAAAAGACTCCATCTTCTGCCGTAAAAAAAACGCACTTTAACATTTCACGTAGTAATGGCATGGAAGATCAGTTATGGTGACTGCAAAGTAAGTAATTTTTGTTAATTTGGTGGGTGATGGGTAACGGATTGTGACAAAGTGGTAAAATTTGAAATTAAATTGAACTTAGATAACTCAATTCAGATATTAAAATTTAGTGATGCAATTAAAATTTCCCTTAAAGTTCCGTAGCCGTGAATGCAATTTACACATGATTTCTTGAATTATTAGTGGCGTAACAGATATATTTTGTTTAAAAAATTGTAGCTTTCTTCTTGATACTTCATCTCTGTAATTCCACCGTTTTCCCTATAGGTTTAACCTCTGACAAGATATTGCTCTCAGATAAATGGGCACCTTCAGAAATTATCACGACCGTAGAGAATTTTTTTCGCTACGGAAAAATAAAGTACTTAAACGTCCGTGTGTCATTATATCTTTAATTTCTCCCTTTACAAAATTATCTTTTCCAGCTTCAATCCATTTCTCTTAGTCGATCATCTTCCTCAACTGATCATTTCCAAAATCTGCTCATCTCCTCAATTCATCTCTCTCAATTTATCATCTCCATCCACCAATCATCTCCAAAATCTATTCACCACATCAATCCATCATCATCATAAAGCCTACGGTTGGATCCCACCTAAAGAAGCGTTATACTAATATATATGGCTTTCTTCTTTGCATTTTAATCCAACTTTCAGATTTAAATTCCTTCAAACCAGCTTGCTATGCTTCTTTATTTCCTTCTAATTTTTAAATTATGAATAAAAATGGGTTCATAATTGTTTCGCGCGGAATGTGTATCTTTCGCTAACAATTAAAGGATTCAGACGATGTGTAAGGGACGCCAAACCTTATGAGACAAAGTCCCAACAAGGGGTGTTTGATTTAGAAGACTACAATAATAACAAAGGATGAAAAAGAGCAAAACGAAATGCCTCCAAAGGGCACAAGCACACTAGAATTCACTGTAAAGAAATATTTAAGACTAAATGGAATGAAATTACATTTCTCTGTTTTTGAGAGTTCCTTCTTTTTTTTCTACTTCAATCAATCTCCTTTCTTTTATACCTTGTCAAACGGTTTTATCACACGTTTTCCTTCAGTCTTGCATAAAAACTTCTCATCGCCCAGTTTCTTCCTTATCGCCCAGCAACCACCTCGTCGCCCAATAACTGCCCATTTCTTCCATAATGATTTCAACTGTTTGTAACTTCCCCATGATGATTTAACATGATGATTTAACTTCTTGTAACTCCTTCATGAAGCAATCACTTCGTCGCTCAATAACCGCCCATTTCTCCCATGATGATCCCAACTGTTTGTAACTTCCCATGATGATCCAACTTCTTGTAACTCCTTTATGATAATTCAAGTTTGTAACTCCTGACAACGTGGGAACAATGATAAGAAAAATGAGAAAAACTACTTATGAACAGTTATTCTTATGCCGTGATTGACCATTCTAATCGCCCAACGCCCTGAGCGTTTTTGATCTGGGCGATGTCCATTTTGGGCCCTTCCTGGCTTGGACAATTTCTATTGGGCCTATATACGAATTTATTTGGGCATCCGTTGGGCCTGGCCGACATATTTTCTAAACCTAATATACTTGGGCATTCGGGCATTTATTATGGGCCTATATGTACAATTTTCTTAAGTCTCTTTTTAGGCCCTTGTTATTTCATATGTCAACAATTACCCCCCCAATATGGCTTAATTAACATAATTGCTTATTTAATTAGCCATATTCACTTGGTGGCGTTTCATCTTCTGAAAGTTTTTTTTTTGGCGCCTTAAGTCCTAAATCCTAAAAGCACGATTTACATAAACCCCAAAAAGGCGCCATTACCAATGCCCACGTCCAGCCCTCATCATCGTCCCTTTTCTCCCTCTATAAAAAGGACACTATTCATTCATCTTTTCTTTACCTCCCACTCATCCTTCCAAACTGATCGTCTCACTTGCAATCTTCTTGTCCATTTTCTGAAACCATGTCGACGTCCGGAGCTTCCTCCAATAACAGCATTACTTTCGAAGATTTCCAAGACCTCCTGACCAAACCCTACGTAAACCCATCAAATCTTCTACCTTCTAGGCCGGATATGAACGAGTTCTATTTGGGCCCGTCGTTCAGGGACGCAGACTCTATTGGGCGACTGGCCACAGCCCAGTTTTTTCCTTGTACCCAAGGACCTCCTTTCTTGGACCCATTCTCATTGAAGCCAATCCGCGAGAAAAGCATTCGCACATGGCCCAAATCTGATACCACCTTCCGCCTCTGGCATGCGCGTATGATGAAGCATGCTCCTTCGAAGGCGCTTTTTGATCGTGCTAGGATTTCTGATCTTTTGGAAATTGCCACACGTCCCCCTCTATATGATCCAGTTCTTTTCCCCATCGCCCTAAGCTTCTGGTCTTCTGAGTACAATACCTTCGTTTTCCCCCTTGGCCCAATGTCGATTACTCTACGGGATGTTGGTGCTTTGGTTAATCTTCCTCCTCTGGGCGATACCATCTCTCCTGCTATATTGATATCCTCCCTCGCTCCAAAGTTTGATAAGAAGTTTACGGACTCCTATTCAGGCATGCAAGAGCTCTATGATAACACGGGCAAAGATCCCACACATGCAGAGCGTGTGGCTTTCCTCCAAGTTTGGCTATGTAGGTACATTCTTTGTGTTCCTAGTCTTAAACCTTCCATGGCCTATTTGCCTATCGCCCATGAGTTAGCTCTTGGTAGGTCTTTAAACCTTTGTTCTCTGTTTCTGGCCGCCTTCTATAGAGGCATGGCTTACCTTCAACATCAGCTCAGGACCAATGCTTCTCCTACTGGAAGTGGGCCTCTTTGGCTCGCTCAATTGTGGTTGAGAGCATACTTTCCACAACTTGGTGTTCCTTCAATTCCCCCCAGGTCCGTGAGTTGTTACGGGCTAATTATTAACCAATTAGTTCCTGTGGATATGTCTAACCGGGACGTCTTTACATTCTTTTATAATTTAAATTCAATTCCCTCGTTCTTTCCTTTCTCCATTCATCAAGTCCCAGCCTACGTCCAACCTCCTCTTAGTTTGAACGAGGTGAGTAATGTCTTGCCCGTTTGGGTCCAATACTTGACTGGGCGAGAATTGTTTCATGACATTCTCACGGGCACTAATGCCAAGGCTGGGGTCAAAGTTTATGCTCCCCAGTTCTTTGCCCGACAGCTTGGTTTTGGCCAAACTTGGCCCCTTCCTCCTTGTTACTCAAAGAGTTTTCAAGAACGTTTTCATACCATCACCAAAGTGGAGGCCCAAGCTATAGATGAGCGTAATGCTTCCTTAATGAACGGGTTTTCTTTGGCTCCTTTCAATCCCACTTTGGCCGTTCATCCTCTTTTTGAACAGTTTTGGCCTTCGGTGAAGCGTAGGCTCTTCTCTACTAATGTCAGCCAAGCATTCCACATACTTGAGGGGTCAGGGTCTTCGAGGACTTCCATTTCTTCTCCTCCGATTCCTATCCCTGCTGTGCCCATATCCGTCAAACAACCTGCTCCTTCGTCTTCCCCTACAAAGCCTTCGACAGTGCGTACTAGACGTTCTACTGCACTTACCATTCAATCCAGTTCTCCTCCTGCTCATACTGGAGTTGCAAGAGGTACATCCAGCCGTAAACGGCCTGCATCGGACCCATCAGATCAAGCTGACGATGAGAGTGATGATGATGATGCTACTCCTCCTCTGATCAGAAGAAAGGTAACCTGATTTTTCTTCATTTAAAGAACTCTTTAGCATGAATATTGACATTCTCTTTGTATTCTAAACCAGAGGGGAGTTACTTCTCCTTTGAAAAAATCCCCATCGCCCGACCCTTCAATTCTTCAATCGTCCGAGCCGACCATAGATGTGGATTTGCCTGAGAAGGGATTTGGAGACCCGGCTGCTTCAATCGCCCAGGCAGTTGAAGAATCGTCATCATTTCAGGGCATTTTCCCTCCAGATGTAGAACCGGGTGGTAATATGTGCTTATAGTTGTAATCATTTTTCGAATTCTACTATTTGACATGGCTTTACTCTTGAAGCACTTATCATCATTTATCCTTTTGCAGAAAGACCAATTGACTTGCCGGTTGTACCTGAACCAATACGTCCGGTTGCATCTGAGCCATCACGTTCGGATAGGGGTGACTCTTCACAGGCGGTAAAATCGCCCAGTGGCACACTTCCCCCTTCTTCCTCTAAGACCACTGATGAGGTAATTTTTCTTTCGATTTCCCTTACCTTGCTTACTTCCAAAGAAACACTAAGTAATTGTTTCATCTTTACAGGATGCTGATACCATCTTGCGCTCTATTCAGGACTTGTTTACATCATGGGAACAAGTGAAGGCTAGCCAGGCCGCTCGTTCGTCTTCGGCCAGTCGTCCTTCTTCTGCCTCTGGTGCTTTCTCCATGGAAAACATGAACATCCTAAAGCAGGCAGTACTTGAATATACTTCCTTCATGGACATGGATATCTCACATGCTAGTGCGGCCAACCATCGGGACAAATTTGAGCATTTAAGCCACCAAATGGCTCAAGCACTTGAGCTTCCTTCGCTCAAACTCCCCACCGATCTCAAGTTATCGTTGAAAGTCATTCATCAAGAGATAAGTGCATTGCTGGCCAAGAATGTGGAGCTCAAAGTCAAGAAGACTCAATATGTCGCAGCCATAACCGAAAAGGAATCCCTTCACCAAGAAATCGATCAAGCCAAAAACAATTTGAACGAGATTTCTTCCGAAGTCATGGTTGAAGACTCCTTGATGATGAGTTTGGCTGCTCAGATGAAAGAAATCCAAGAAAAGATGGACGACTGTAAGGCCAGGCTGGCAGCCAAGAAGCGCAATGCTTCACAGGAAGTTGAACGGGCTAAATCTTTACTTGAGCGTTATTCAAGTTTAGAAGTGGACGATGGGTTTATGGATGAACTATCCGTCGCTTCTGTTCAACAGCGCGATGAGTGGGAAAAACTTAGAGAGCAAATGCGCTCTATTTGGGGAAGGATGTAGTTAGGATTTTAAAGTTTTAAGGACAGCTTTTGTTTTATCCAGTTTCCTTTTGTAATGGCAGCCACTTATGGCAACCAAATTATCTGATGAAATGAAAGGCTCTATTCGTTTATAGAATTGCATCCCTTAATGTTTAAACCTCTAATCGTTCAAAATCCCAAACTGACGGAACGTACTTCTTTAAATATTTGCCATTAATAGATCTCATGTGCCTCATACCATCCAAATTTTCTAAATGATATGCCCCATTCGGCAACACCTCTTTAATTCTGTATGGTCCTTCCCAATTTGGTGACCATTTCCCAAACTTTGGATTACTACTATCCAACGGGAGTATTGTTTTCCATACCAAATCTTTCGTGCTAAAACATTTGGCTATAACCCTTTTATTATAATATGAAGCCACTTGTCTTTTCTGAATTTGCAATCTATCTAAAACGCTCAACTTTAGTTCGTCCAATTCTAATAAATTTTGAACAAGTAGTTCAGTATGCTCATTTTCATCTATATTATTTTGCAAACGTACTCTGATCGATTGCACATTAATTTCCATAGGCAGCATTGCTTCTTGCCCATATGTCAACTGGAAAGGAGTCACTTTAGTACTAGATCGCGGCGAAGTTCTGTAGGCCCATAACGCCCTATTCAAGCATTCATGCCAATTTCTAGCATTTTCGCCTATCATTTTCCTTATGATACTCTTTAAAACCTTATTTGACGATTCTGCTTGGCCGTTGGATTGGGCGTAATAAGGCGTAGAGTTTGCCAACTTGATTCCAAACTCGCTCAGAAATTCTTTCACTTGATTCCCGTTCAAAGAAGTTCCATGGTCCATCACTATAGTTTGAGGTATCCCAAATCTATATACGATATGATCACGAATGAACTCAATGACATTTCCTTGGGAAATTTCTTTTAAGGGTACCGCTTCTACCCATTTAGTGAAAAAATCTGTAGCGACTATTATAAAAGTGTGTTGCTTGGACGATGGTGTGTAAATCTTTCCTATCAGGTCTATCGCCCAACACTTGAAAGGCCATGGTTTAATAATAGGTACCATTTCCCTGGCTGGCACTCTTTGGATTGGGCCATGTTTTTTACACTCCAAGCAACTTTTGGCATACTGAACGCATACCTCGCCCATTTTAGGCCAATAATACCCATTCCTGATGATCAACCACCTCATCTTTTGGCCAGCTTGATGTGCTCCGCACACTCCTTCATGTGCTTCGGCCATAACCACTTTAGCTTCTTGCAAATTTATGCACTTCAAAAGTACACCATCTGAGCGTTTCTTATATAATTCTCCTTCAACCAGCAAATAGTTCAGTGAACGTAATTTTAACTTCCTGTCGCTCTTCTTATTGGGTTCTTCCAGGAATTTTTGTATTTCTTCTCTCCAATCCAATGCGTCTCCATTTTGTATACAATGCACATTAAACCCCTTCGCCCTTCGTTGAAGTACAGGCAATATCGTTCCGTACTCGCACGCAGAATCGTTATTCAACATTTTTGAATAACCTGATGCCATTTGGGCCAACTCATTTGCCAGATCGTTGTACATTCTATTAACGTATTGAAGCTCTACTTGGTCAAATTCGTCCAAGAGCTCTTGAGCGATGCCATATTGACTTATGACAGAATCACTCTGGCATTTAAAATCGCCATTCAATTGATAAATTATTAGTTGAGAATCACCTCGGATAAGCACGTTTTTTGTCCCCAAATCCAATAATAATTCTAAACCGACAATCAACGCTTCGTATTCGGCTTGATTATTAGTACACATTTCAGTTAGGGCGAAAGCAAACTTGTAACAAACCCCTAGTGGGTTTATTAGCACTACCCCTACTCCTGCACCTCTAGCGGTTTTTGAACCGTCAAAATATAAAATCCAGGGTTTTAGCTCGAGTGAATTGACTTCTAATTCGATTTCCTTAGGTACGTCCAAGCACGGATGATCGGCCAAAAAGTTAGCCAATGCTTGATTTTTTACCGTCTTTTGTGGTATGAACTGTATTTCAAATTCTGATAGTGCTAAAGTCCAAAGACCAATCCTTTGATGCAAAACAGGACGAGAGAACATGTACTTAACCAAATTTACTTTAGAAATTAAATAAATAGTTACAGGCCGTAAGTAAGCCCTTAATTTAGTACATGTAAAATACAAAGCAAGACATAATTTTTCAATAGCAAAATAATTACATTCACACACAGTAAGTCGTCTACTGAGATAATATATCGCCCTTTCTTCTCCAAACTGATCGTCCTGGGCGACTAGTCCGGCTATTGACTCCTGCTCGGCCGATATATAAACTTTCATTGGCCGACCTTGGATAGGTGAAACTAATACTGGTGGATTTGACAAATATGTCTTCAGGCTATGGAAAGCCTCTTGATGCTCCTCCTTCCAGACGAAGTCGTCCTGATTTTTCAACTTTAGAAGAGGCGAGAAAGCTTTCGTTCGCCCTGCACAATTAGATATGAAACGTCGTAAGAAGTTCACTTGCCCAAGGAATCTTTGTAATTCCTTTTTGTTCTTAGGTGGTTTAGCCTCTAAAATGGCTTTTGCTTTATTTTTATCAAGTTCAATTCCTCTTTCATGCACTAGGAATCCTAGGAAATTTCCTGCATTAACACCAAATGCACACTTCAACGGATTCAATTTTAATTTATACTGTCTCATCCGTTCGAATGAACGTTTCAATTGTTGGAGATGGTTTTCTTCTTTCAATGATTTAACCACTATATCATCAACGTAAACTTCAACGAATTCTCCTATCATGTCATGAAAAATTAGATTCATTGCCCTTTGATAAGTGGCTCCTGCATTTTTTAAACCAAAAGGCATGACCACCCATTCAAAACATCCTAAAGCACCTGGGCATCTGAATGCAGTTTTATGTATATCTTCTTCAGCTATATAAATTTGGTTGTATCCTGAATATCCATCCATAAAAGAGTACATCACATGCCCAGCAGTTGAATCTACTAAGGAATCTACCGTTGGCATTGGATATTCATCTTTGGACGTTGCTAAGTTCAAATTTCTGAAATCTATGCAAACCCTAATACTACCATTTTTCTTTGATACAGGCACAATATTAGACAACCATTCAACGTATCTGGCCGTCCTTATAAAACATGCCTTTAACAACCGTTCTATTTCTTTCTTTACTTCGGGCAATACATTAGGAGCAAAACGTCTGGGGGGTTGCTTATGTGGTTTAAAGTGTGGCTTAGTTGGTAGCCTATGTTCTACCAAATTTTTATCTAAACCAGGCATGTGTTCATATTCCCAAGCAAAACAATCTCTATACTCTTTTAACAAAGCAATTAACTGGTCACTTACCTCTTTGCTAAGCATCTGACTGACAAATGTTGGGCGATCTTCTTGTTCCTCTCCAATATTTACTTTCACCAAAGGGTCTTGTGCTTGGGCGTGCCCTGTCTTCATGACTCCTATCACATCGTCGTCCAAGCTCCTTGTATTGATGTCTTCTGCATCTAAACAATCCACCTTATTCACTTCTCGGCCAATATTCTGTTCTAACTTGAACACGGCTAATTTATCCCTTAAAATCTTTAAAGCCGTTTTCTTTCTTATTTCTCCTTCGCACCTTTTCTCGAAAGCCATTGACTTGGCTTTGACATCCTGAAGGTTAGGTACCTTCTTCAACATTTATTGAATATCTTTTTTGCCAATCATTGGCTCTTCAAGGGCCACTATGTTTGACCTCATTTGATCGAACATTTCAGTAAATGCATCTATTGATAATGGCTCCTCGCTCTGCGCGATGATCTGAGTTTCTTCACCATCTTGGACTACTCTCACAGGCCCATAATTTCCTTCATACATAAACTTCTCGATCGAGTTCGCTTCTGTAACAAAAGGTCTATGATCTGCTTGCACCACTTCGGCCTCACCTTTATCGTTCCAAAAAACTAGACACTGATGGAGTGACGAAGGTATACAGCGATTTCCATGAATCCAATCTCTTCCTAACAACACATTGTAGCTAGTCGGCCCGTCTATTACAAAGAATACTGTGGTTTTGGTGATAGTTCCTACCGTTACGTCCAAAGGCATTACTCCTTTGGCCGAAGTCACCCCGCCATTGAAGCTCGTAAGGATAACTTCAGTAGGAATCAAGTCACTCTCCGTCTTTGCAAATTTCTTTATCATTCTAGATGGAATGGTATTAATAGCGGCCCCATTATCTATGAGAACTTTGGCTACAAGGATGCCATTGACTAGAGCCTTTACATATAATGGCCTCAAATGTTTGGTTAAATTGGCCGTTGGCTTCTTAAAGATGACCTTATCAGTCGCCTCTATCTCCACTTCTTGTTTCCCGTCATCCTTTGGATCGAAATGCTGTGTCAGGTTTACGTGCAACATTTCGCACTGATCTTCTGTGCCGGGCTCTTGAGCTTCTTTGTCGCTCACTTCCTCCCAACCCGTAGGGGATGGTAATATCGTTGGAGGTGATCCATACTTTTCAGAGCGCGGTACCCTCGTTTTCCTCTTGGGCGTCCCGTATAACACGTAATAATCAAAAGATCGCCCAGATGGTTCGCCCAACAAATCTACTTCTCGGACACCTTCTTGATACAACTGTTTTAGCAATTTGTTATATGAAACTCCTCTTTTTCTTCTCTCTGATTCTAAGTCAATCTCTTCTTCCACATCTGTCAAGCCATCATCTTCTTCTTCTCCTCCATAGATATCTCCGGAGGTTTGCCCGATTTCTCCCTCGCATTCCAATGTGCATGCTTCTTCACTCTCATCGTCTTGTGGCCCCTCATCTCCTTTGCTTTTAAATTCATTGGCAAGCAGATAATTATTAGCCAATATTGGGGGTAAAGAACCAAACTGAATGGTGATGGATTGTCCAGGATCATCTTCATCTTCGTCCTTGCTGTGTCTTTCAAACTTCGACCTACCAGAAGAATCTTCTGGCAATTCTCCTGTTGAATCATTCACATTATGTTCCTTCTCATCTTCGAGATTTTCTTTAGCAACCGTGTTGGAGAAATTGGGCGATTTGGGACGTATCACTTCTTGTTGCTGCCTCATCATTCGTCCATAATTTCTCTGATGACGTCTCTGCTGTGTCCTAGTCATTTGATCAAAGGGTATCACCCTTCCTGCACTGTATTGGAATGAGTGCCATACATTCGATCGATGGGGCTGTGGCCTGAACGTTCTATTGTTGAGCATCGGCCTGCCGTTGTACACCGGCCTGCCATCATACATTGGCCTGACCTGTCTTTCAAAAGGAGGCCGTGATACCTTTCGTCCTTGAACAGGTTGGAAATTTTGGGTTGTGTTTGGATGATTGTGATACTCCCATACTTCCGTTTTCTCCTCTTCATCTATTTCTCTGCTACATCTAGCACACAACACTTTTTTATTCCTTTCAACTTCTTTACCTTTGAGACGTTCGAACACGCTGGGATGCGGTTCAAGATCTTCGTCTCCATTATCGACCACCAATTTGAATTTAGGTAAACCACTTTTGAAACCTGCTGACAACATATTGACTCCTAGTGGCCGCGGAAAAGGATTCTCATCCACTGCCATCTTCTTTTTAGCTTCAAAAGTAATTCGCCCTGATTCGATGGCATCCTGTAATACATGACGAAAAACCAAACAATTATTAGTTGTATGAGACCATGCATTATGCCACTTACAATATTTTTTATCCTTAATTTGCTCAGGATTTGGCAATTTGTGTTTATCGCTCAGTTTTATTTGCTTGTCTTTATACAATCTATCAAATATAGTATCTGCTTTGGTTACATCGAACGAAAACGTTCTAGCCTTCTTGCTTGTATCTCTTAGAGGCTCGTTTTTCGCCGTCATCCCTGAATTAATTATTAACGGACATTCATAAGCATCTCCCTTAATCAATTCGGCCAAACATATTTCAGTTTGATCATAATATTCATCCACAACGTGAACGTCGAAGTTTGGGTCTCTATAATAAGTCCCTTTGCTGGAATTTTTCATTTGTTCCTCTTCCCTTATCAAACGCTCATACCTAATCACATTGGCCGTTAATTGGAAGAGATCAGGAAACTCCCTATCCTGAAATTTCTTTTTCAAGTCGAAACTTAAACAACTTTGAGCGATCTTAACAAACTCTTTTTCGGGTAAGGGCACAAAGCATTTACTCCTAGCAGTCTTAAACCTTTGAAGAAAAACTTCCGCCCATTCAGTTGGCATTTGACGTAAATTCGCCAAATCAGCCAAGGTGACTTCAGATTCAGTTTTATAGAATTGGGCGTGGAACAACTGTTCTAATTGTTGCCATGTCTGAACAGAGTTTGCTGGCAAATTAATGAACCATGAAAAAGCTACTCCTGTTAGCGAACTAGGAAACAACCTTATTTTATGGTAATCACTTACTTCACCGCATTGCAGTGTAAATCGCCCTACATGTTCCAATGTTGAGACCTCTCCTAAACCTGTGAATAGTGAAAATTCCGGCACTTTATATCCCCTAGGCCACGGATAGGCTTGGTCTATCCAATCGGGATATGGCTTTTTATAGGTTGGCCTAATGAAAGGACGCATTCCAAAAGCCATCTGATCTTGCATTATCTCGGTGATTTGGTTTCTTAAAGCCATGTTTGGATCATACGGGACTCCTATTGGTTGATTCACAGGTGGAATCATTTGAGGTCTATTGTTTAAACCTGGATTTGTGGCCAAATTACCATTACTCATGGTATTATTGCCATTTACTTGGACATTTGCCCCTTCGTTAACACGTGTTGCGTTTTGTCCTATATTTGGCATATTTTCTCTTGCATTCGGGCTACCCCCCAAGTTGGACGATCCCACATTATGACCACTCAAATTGGCCACGTTGCCTCCACCCACATTTGACGTCGATGGTATAAAAGGCATTTCTATTCCTTGACTAGGATTTATAGGGTTCATTGTCGGTGAATTGTGCCCTACAACCGTCCTAACTTGGAAATGATTCCCTATATTTGGCAAATTTGGTTGACATGTCTGGCCTACTAACCTAGTTATAAGTTCATTTAAAGTACTTAATTGTTTGGCCATGTTGTCGTAATGCACATTTCCAGTTTGAACAAATTTTTCCATATCATGAACATTTTGCAAGCTTACCTGTCCCACGACATCTTGCGTGAGTTCGCCAAGTAATGCGCGCATGGTTCGTGGACTCAATTCCGTCATTGGCTCATAACGGCTTTGATTTTGTCCCTCCGTTGCTGGTGTATTTTGCTGTTCTTCATATCGCTCGATCACGGATTGAATTCGCTGGCTGGCTGGTTCCTTATCTGAGTTCTTGTGAGGCATATTGTTCTACCCTCTTGTATCTTCTAACACCAAAAGTGTCCCACTGGGCGTGCCAAATTGTTTCACGCGGAATGTGTATCTTTCGCTAACAATTAAAAGATTCAGACGATGTGTAAGGGACGCCAAACCTTATGAGACAAAGTCCCAACAAGGGGTGTTTGATTTAGAAGACTACAATAATAACAAAGGATGAAAAAGAGCAAAACGAAATGCCTCCAAAGGGCACAAGCACACTAGAATTCACTGTAAAGAAATATTTAAGACTAAATGGAATGAAATTACATTTCTCTGTTTTTGAGAGTTCCTTCTTTTTTTTCTACTTCAATCAATCTCCTTTCTTTTATACCTTGTCAAACGGTTTTATCACACGTTTTCCTTCAGTCTTGCATAAAAACTTCTCATCGCCCAGTTTCTTCCTTATCGCCCAGCAACCACCTCGTCGCCCAATAACTGCCCATTTCTTCCATAATGATTTCAACTGTTTGTAACTTCCCCATGATGATTTAACATGATGATTTAACTTCTTGTAACTCCTTCATGAAGCAATCACTTCGTCGCTCAATAACCGCCCATTTCTCCCATGATGATCCCAACTGTTTGTAACTTCCCATGATGATCCAACTTCTTGTAACTCCTTTATGATAATTCAAGTTTGTAACTCCTGACAACGTGGGAACAATGATAAGAAAAATGAGAAAAACTACTTATGAACAGTTATTCTTATGCCGTGATTGACCATTCTAATCGCCCAACGCCCTGAGCGTTTTTGATTTGGGCGATGTCCATTTTGGGCCCTTCCTGGCTTGGACAATTTCTATTGGGCCTATATACGAATTTATTTGGGCATCCGTTGGGCCTGGCCGACATATTTTCTAAACCTAATATACTTGGGCATTCGGGCATTTATTATGGGCCTATATGTACAATTTTCTTAAGTCTCTTTTTAGGCCCTTGTTATTTCATATGTCAACAATAATAATTTGATATGTACATATTTGTATCAAATAGTACTTGACAACTGAATGTAAAACATACTTACAAGATCATTTGGTAAAATATTAATATTTTAAACCAGGTCATTCTAAGCAAGATCAAACTAGGGTGGAAATAGTGTTAAATGGTCAGGTGGCCTGGCCATTTTTTCTAAATGACCGTTGACCCATTTTAGTATGTAAATTATTAAATATAACCATATCTTTTTTTTCGTCTCCTCTTTTCCACTTATTACATTTCAAATAATTTCAAATTTAACTCATTTCATCTGCTAAAAAAGAGATTTCTAAGTTAAAATCTAACTTATTTCAAAGTTAGAATCCAACTCAATTCATCTATGTAAGAAATCTCATTTCAAGGTAGAAATTCATCCGTCTCTATCTTCTTCTTTTAATTCACGATAGAAATTGTGGATTTTATAGTATAAATAATAAAAATATGTATATGTATGAATTGTGATTTTTATTTTAAAATTTTGTAAATCTGAGTTGATTTGAAGTGTGTTAATTGAAAAATCAGTTAAAAATATGTAAATTCGTGTTAACAGACTCATACCAAAATTGGCCTTAACAAATCAAATGGTCCGTTAATAGTACTTATTAAATGAGGGTGTTTAAGTCTTTTTTTAAGCAAAAGAGGTCTTTTCAACTTAAATAATATAAGTTAGGCACTTTTACGATTCGACTTATTTAACGCGGCCTCAAACAAAGATCAACCCGCCCTAGACCTGATAGGCATGACCAATACTTGCGCAATCTTATATGGTTAGAAGACTAGGCAAGTTTAGGGGTGGGCGTGGGTCGGTTTTGGATCCAACTCGACCCGAACCGATTTAAAATCGGTTTGGAGAAACTCAAACCGAACAAAAAAAAAAATATTCTGAACATGGGCCCGAAACCGACTCGGTTCGGTTCAAGTTTTTGGTTTCAGCCCGGTTCAAGAAAAAAATAAATAAATAAATAAATTTATAAAACCGACCCGAGTCAATTCGGCTGGGGTCGGTTTTTTGGCCCAACCCTAGGCAAGTTGATGAGAGATTTTGTCATAGTGTTTTTTATTTTTCTTTTTGCTTCAATCCCCACAAATTTTGAAACTTCCTCATTGAATATATGAACTGTAACAACACGATTACAAGAATCAAACAAACTATGTAAAATTGATAGAAACTTGCATAATATCAAATGATCTTTGTTGCTCTTTATGATTAATCAATAATACATTCCCAAGGGGATTGAAGATGAGCATTAAAAAAAATATTATCAACACGAAACAGAATAATCCAAATAGGCTTTAGCCGTCATATCAATAATCGATATATATATATATATATATATTTTTTTTTTTTTTTTTAAAAAAAAAAAACCAAAAATTTTCATGCAGTTTTCTTGTTCATATTGTGCACGAGCTGCCTCATTTGAAATCTCCAAAACAAGAAATAAGCCAATCCCAAACCAAACAAAACAAATATCCAAACATTTTCTTCTTTACTCTCCTTTTCTGATTCCACCTCTACTATACTAAATTCGTCTCTTTCTGAATTCTCCATTATGCCCTCCTTCACATGCCCATATAACACGTACACCCTGTCCTCAGCCCCGACTGCCACAGCACTGGCTTGCCTCTCCTCCTCGAGGGCAGTTTCGTCAAATACTACTCCCTCGCTCCAACTATCCTGGCTCTTGATAAAGTAGAGTTTATATTTTGATACCGCCACAACAATTCCGTCACTTCTAACGGCGATCCCCTCAGCCGCCGTTATGTCCTTGTTAAGAATTACTGTCCTTGCCGTCCCGTCATCAACGTTGACTTTGTATAATTTGCCCGTGTTTGGCTGCACCACTAATAGATAACCCTTGGCGTTGTAAACGACGCCGTTCAACCCAGAATTGCCATAGGCCTGAGATCTTGATAGAATCGAGGCCTCGCCGTCAATGTTCACTTTGAAGACGACGCCATTGGCTGAGTCGGTGACGTAAGCGTTCCCAGAGAAATCGACTGCGACGTCGTTTGGAACGGTGGAGTTTGGGAACGGGGAAGGGGGAAGTGGGGTGAGGAAGAGTTGATTGAAGGTGGCGAGGTGGTAGGAGGCGAGAGCGCTGAAGGATGGGGTGGAAGGGGTGGCGGGGCGATGAACGACGGCGAGGAGGCGGTGGTGGAGGCGGTCTAGAGCGAGGCCGAAGAAGGAGGAGTTTTCTGGGAGGGAGTCGTCAGAGAGAAGGGAAGCTGCAACGCCGGCGTCGGAGATTGAAAGGAGCTGTTGCTGCCGGTGGGACCCAACAACGAAGTGCTCCGACCTTTGGTCCCACGTGAAGGACGCCGGATAGAAATCCGCCCACTGGAAGTTGATGGCGTGGAGCTTCCGGCAATGAATTGGGCACAGTGAAAGAATCAAAGTGAGGAATACCAGAATTGATTTGAACATGGCTTTCTTGATGGGTTCTTTTGTGTATTCGGAGTTGTAGGATCTGAGAAATAATGTTACGTGTAGATGGATTTGAATTGTTTATATAGGATTTTCTGTCAAACGTTGTACACAATTGTTAGGAAAATTAGCCTCTGTGTCTTTCTTTGGTGTTGGGACAACTAATTTTAGTCATCTTTTATGGAAATAACAGTTTGAGTTGAACACAACAACTAATTTTTAGCCATATTTTATAGAAACTATATTTTTTATTAATATTTGAACTATATATTTAAGGGGTTTTGAGTTAAATGACCTTGTCAAACAATGAATATAGTAAAATAACTCTCATTCCACAATGTTTTGGTAAATAGCCTCTTCCATTAAAAAAAGTATAAAAAATATGAGAAAATATCCAAAATGCCCCCAAGGTGGTTAAAGCAAATAATACCCTTACTTTTTCATTTTCATTCCAACGATACATATTTCTCTCTCTACGAAAATGGCAACCACGTCTCTCTCTCATCACCATCTCCATTACAGTTGATCAAGAAATCTAAAAAATCTTTATTTTTGTCCTCTCTCTTTGTCCATTGTAGTTTTGAGTGGTGTGAAATTTGTTAAATCATCTACATTTGAGATTTGTAATTGGATAAGGTAATAGATACATACTAATATCAATTTCTGCATTTTTTTTCATCCATTTTCATTCTGGATTACAGCATTGTGCTGATATATGCATTTTGCACAAGAATGTGTCATAACGTCATATATGCCGTTATCTGTCATCTATAACGGCATCCATGCCGTTATCTTATTTTTCCACTGCCAGCATGTATATAAACATGGGCATTTATAGCATTGTTGATAATATATGCATTTGCCTAAGAATACACCATAACGTCATATATGCCGTTATCAGTGATCTATAACGGCACCCATGCCGTTATCTTATTTTTTCACTTTCAGTGCGCATATAACCTTTAATGTGATTACTTTCATTAAATATATATTTGTTTTAGTGAGTTAATATGTGAGTGCAGTAAAAATTTAAAATAAAGACATGTATGCCGTTATTCACAATGTATAACCGGAGATAGTGGCATTATCTAATGTCTGACTATCACCATCTACCTAGCTTTGTGTTTGATAATTGGCTTTGAATGTATAGACTAGTTTAGTGCTATTGGACGTAGGTCAATAGTTAGCACTCATAATGTATTGGTTGTAAAATTTATTGATATGCACTTTGACTTGTATAATGTAGCATTTTGTGATATGATCAACTGAAATCTATTTGTTTTATGATGAATTGCAGTCATGGATGCGTTGGACAAAGTGTGGATATCAGTTTGTTATTTCGTTGAGTTTGTGGAAAAAGAAGGCGGTGGATGGACATGGAAGTATATAGGCAATTGTCAAGCAAATGTGACTCCCATTCTTGTTTCAAATACCACTACCTATGCGGAGTTGTGCGATAAAGTTCGAAGGGTTTTGGGGGTTGATTGTATGTTAAATGATATAGAGATGGCAACCGTTGTCCCTGGAATGTCTAACGTTCCAGTTCCTCCAATGAAGATTGATTGTGACAACAGCGTGAAGTGGTATCTCTCTGTTTATAGAGAAGTTCCTCTTTGTGTTACACTTTTGACGAAAGGTGTTGAGGAGTATGAAGAAAATGATGGTTTAAGAGAGAACCAAGAACATGCTACTATTGTATCACATGGTGACTCATTGAGTGAAATGCAAACAGAAGATGGTACATGTGGAGACATGAATCGAGAATTAAATTATGTGCAGGATGAGGGAAATATAGGGGATGAAATTGCTGATGGAAACTTTGTAGATTGGGATGGTTTGAATATAATTCCAAATAGCCCTAGAAGAGAAAATTTACACGAAAAATCTCCTATGACGGTTGCGCATTGTCCACGTGAAGGTGTTATCTACAACAACATTGAGAATTTAACGGCAGATATAAGTTCAATCCCCTGTGGGCCATCATCGAGGATTCCTGAAAATGTGGATTTGAAAGTGAAACAATTGTTCCCTACGAAAAAAGCTTTGTTATCGAAGTTGTACTTGCTTGCACTGAAGTATCACTTCGAGTTTAAAGTGAAGAAGTCAAATAAATCTGTTTATGTAGTTGTTTGTTTGGAGAAAAATTGTAAGTGGCGTATCCGGGCAATAAAGATGAAAGAATCTGTTATGTTTCAAGTTCGAACCTACTATAGCCATCACACATGCTCCATGAGTGTTCGTCGTCGAGATCATCGACATGCTAGCTATTCACTTATTGGAACTTACATTGCCTCCAAGTTTGAAGATGCCAGAAGGATTTACAGACCGAGAAACATCATCAATGATGTTCGCGAAGAGTTTGGCATAACTATAACCTATAATAAAGCATATACGGCAAAGTCTTTTGCTTATGGACTGGTCCGAGGGACACCTGATGAAAGTTATGCCAAATTACCTTCGTATTGCCATGTTTTGAAGGAAAAAAATCCTGGCACATTGACGGTCATTGAAACTGATGATAACATGCGTTTCAAGTACTTTTTCATGGCTCTAGGACAAAGTATACGTGGATATCAAACTTCAATGCGACGAGTAATTTGTGTAGATGGAACATTCATGACATGCAGATATCGAGGAACTCTACTTGTGGCCACCTGCCAAGATGCAAATATTCAAATTTATCCGCTTGCATGGGGTATAGTTGACTCAGAGAATGAGGCGTCGTGGACTTGGTTCTTTCGTAACTTGTGGAAAATAACTGGTGACTCCGAGGATTTAGTGATTATTTCAGACCGTGGCAAAAGCATTCCTCATGCATTTAAAAATGTCTACCAGTTTGCACATCATGTGAATTGTATATGGCACTTGAATAATAACTTGAAGGTTAAATTTCCAAGAGTTGATTTATCCTCATTGTTCAGAAAGGCGGCAGAGGCCTATACCACAACAGATTTCGAGGCATACATGGCAGCGCTTTGCGGTAAAAAAGAAGGCATCAGAGAGTACTTGGAAAAGGATGTTGGTGGTTTCCATTTTTGGAGTAGAGCACATTTCAAAGGAGTTCGATACAATATCATGACAACAAACAACGCAGAATCTGTGAATTCCGCTTTGAAGGAGGCCCGAGATTTTCCTGTAGTTGGTTTGATTGAGTATATTCGCCAGGTGTTGCAGAAATGGTATTATGAAAGGCATATAGAAGCAGGAAAGTGCACTACCCAACTCACCCCACCTATGGAAGAGAAGATGTGCTTAAAGTATAATGAGTCACATGGCTGGAACGCAATTCGGATATCCGAAAATGAGTTTCAGGTAGTTAAAAATATGGAATCATACATTGTTAACTTAGAAGAATACATGTGTACTTGTAAGCAATTTGATCTAGATAAATTTCCTTGCCAACATGCAATTGTCGCCGCAAGGCAGGATGGTCCTGATGGTTATAGCCTTTGCTCTCCTTTCTATACCACATTTTGTTGGCGACAAGCGTATTCAGAATTCATATACCCATTACCAAATGAGGATGAGTGGCAAATTCCTGATGAAGTTAGATCAAGAATGGTCTTGCGTCCATTAACAAAAAGACCTGCTGGACGTCCACCGAAACAACGAAAAAAATCAATTGGAGAGGCACGCGTGCTCCGTAAATGTGCTAGGTGTTTGAAGACTGGTCATAATCGGACTACTTGTACAAATGCTTTGCCGGCTACAAAGAACTGAACATAGTTTTGTAATCCAACACCCTTTTTTGATGAGCATGCAATTTGCATATCAGAATTGTAATATATTTTTTCATTCTCAAAACTGCAAAACTGATGTTATTTCCATGTATGGTATGGTTGAAGTTTTGAATTGATTTATTGTGGTGGTGTTTATTGTAATGTATGTTGCAGTAAATTCAATATTTGACAGGGAGTGAAAAAGATTATTCTAAAAGCTTAGTGTATCAACTTCTAATTCATGTTATTGTTTATAAAATTAAACATGTTATTGTTTATAAAATTACTCTAAAACATTAAAATATCAACTTATAATTCATTTCGAAAAGTTTAAAAACATAACGGCATAAATGCCGTTATGGGTACACTATAACGCCATGCTTGCCGTTATGGGTACACTATAATTTATCAAGTTATAATTAGTTCAATTTTAAATATTGTTATTTTTAATACTTCACAATATTTCTAAAAAGTTAGTGTATCAACCTTGATTTGATTTTTAACAATTTAAAAACATAACGGCAGCGATGCCGTTATAGGTACACTAAAACGGCATGTTTGCCGTTATGGCCCGAAATTGTCATACCTATAATTTACTTTGGTATTTAACATGTTATTGTTTATAAAATTACTCTAAAACATTAAAATATCAACTTATAATTCATTTCGAAAAGTTTACAAACATAACGGCATAAATGCCGTTATGGGTACACTATAACGCCATGCTTGCCGTTATGGGTACACTATAATTTATCAAGTTATAATTAGTTCAATTTTAAATATTGTTATTTTTAATACTTCACAATATTTCTAAAAAGTTAGTGTATCAACCTTGATTTGATTTTTAACAATTTAAAAACATAACGGCAGCGATGCCGTTATAGGTACACTAAAACGGCATGTTTGCCGTTATGGCCCGAAATTGTCATACCTATAATTTACTTTGGTATTTAACATGTTATTGTTTATAAAATTACTCTAAAACATTAAATTATCAACTTCTAATTCAATTGGAAAAGTTTAAAAACATATGGGTACACTATAACGGCAGGCTTGCCGTTATGGGTACACTATAATTTAGCAAGTTATAATTAGTTCAATTTTAAATATTGTTATTTTTAATACTTCACAATATTTCTAAAAAGTTAGTGTATCAACCTTGATTTGATTTTTAACAATTTAAAAACATAACGGCAGCGATGCCGTTATAGGTACACTAAAACGGCATGTTTGCCGTTATGGCCCGAAATTGTCATACCTATAATTTACTTTGGTATTTAACATGTTATTGTTTATAAAATTACTCTAAAACATTAAATTATCAACTTCTAATTCAATTGGAAAAGTTTAAAAACATAACGGCATAAATGCCGTTATGGGTACACTATAACGGCAGGCTTGCCGTTATGGGTACACTATAATTTAGCAAGTTATAATTAGTTCAATTTTAAATATTGTTATTTTTAATACTTCACAATATTTCTAAAAAGTTAGTGTATCAACCTTGATTTGATTTTTAACAATTTAAAAACATAACGGCAGCGATGCCGTTATAGGTACACTAAAACGGCATGTTTGCCGTTATGGCCCGAAATTGTCATACCTATAATTTACTTTGGTATTTAACATGTTATTGTTTATAAAATTACTCTAAAACATTAAATTATCAACTTCTAATTCAATTGGAAAAGTTTAAAAACATAACGGCATAAATGCCGTTATGGGTACACTATAACGGCAGGCTTGCCGTTATGGGTACACTATAATTTAGCAAGTTCTAATTACTTCGATTTTAAATATTGTTATTTTTAATACTTCACAATATTTCTAAAAAGTTAGTGTATCAACCTTGATTTGATTTTTAACAATTTAAAAACATAACGGCAGCGATGCCGTTATAGGTACACTAAAACGGCATGTTTGCCGTTATGGCCCGAAATTGTCATACCTATAATTTACTTTGGTATTTAACATGTTATTGTTTATAAAATTACTCTAAAACATTAAATTATCAACTTCTAATTCAATTGGAAAAGTTTAAAAACATAACGGCATTTACACTATAACGGCAGGCTTGCCGTTATGGGTACACTATAATTTAGCAAGTTCTAATTACTTCGATTTCAAACACGTTATTTTTTATAAAATCACTCTAAAAAGTTAGTGTATCAACCTTGACTGAATTTTGAACAGTTTAAAAACAAAACGGCATCCATGCCGTTATAGGTACACTAAAACGGCAGGTTTGCCGTTATGGCCATAACATGTCTTATCTATTATTTACTTCGGTATTAAACATGTTATTTTTGATAAAATTACTCTAGAAGCTTAGTTTATCCACTTTGAATTAATTTCGAACAGTATAAAAACATAACGGCAGATATGCCGTTATGGGTACACTATAACGCCAGGCTTGCCGTTATCTTCCTCAACAACTAACTTCTCGCATAATTCGGCCATAACAATGTTATTGTTTAACGTATAAGCTAATATGTGCCTTATTTGTTAAGATGACCTGAACGATGCTTAGTTTTGTTGATATGTTAGCAACAACTTCAGTAATTTACTACAATAGACGCATCATAAGATGTCATATAATAAGTGTAATTATCTAAAGTGATTTTCTACTTCATAATGTGTTCATTTATGTTTTTCAGGTCAACATCGAAGATCGGATAGAATTTTAGCAAAACAAACTAAAATCGGCGAAAAGGACTTAACGTGTACGAAATATTGGAGATGGGGATCAACACGCAAACATAGTAAAGTTGAAGGACCTGTATTGCAATCAAAATAGGACTAACTTGAAAAAAATTCCAAAATTTGAGGACTAAAATGACAACATTCAAAACTCCAAGGACCATAGTCGCAATATAACCAAAATATGTTGGCTGTCCGCTAGAGCGGACAGCCAACAGCCCAAAATGGGCTTGCTGTCCGCTTGAGCGGACAGCAAGCCCAGAATGGGCATTGTGCTGTCCGCTTGAGCGGACAGCAGCTGCCCAAAATGGGCTGGCTGTCCGCTCGAGCGGACAGCAACAGCCCAAACTGGGCGTGCTGTCCGCTCGAGCGGACAGCAAATGCCCAAATTGGGCTGGCTGTCCGCTCGAGCGGACAGCCACAGCCCAAACTGGGCGTGCTGTCCGCTCGAGCGGACAGCAACTGCCCAATTTTGGGCTGGCTGTCCGCTCGAGCGGACAGCCAAAGCCCAAAATGGGCTCAAGCTGTCCGCTCGAGCGGACATTAAGTCCGCTCAAGCGGATAGCACCCGTGGGTTTAAAACCCCACGGGTCACATTTCCTCTACCATTTTGAACAAGTTTCTCTTGAACTCGGTTTCTCCCTCCAATTTACTTCACCAATACACTAAAATTTTGGCCTATACAAATTCAAGTCAAGGGTTTAGTATTGTTCCCATCTCATCATATACCACATTTCTCCAACCTACAATCAATCAAGGTACCATGGCTAACTTTGCTTTGAACTTATAAATGTTGATATCAATTGTATTTTTAGTATGTTTTTTTCGAATTTGGAGGTTGGGCAATGAAGAATTTGTTTTGGATGAATTTGTTGTGGTTGGTTTGGGTGTTGACTACTTCAAAATTTTTGGTTTATTGCCATTTCAATGTTGTGCAATTAACATTGAATTACCATACACCCACCAAGTGTTTGAAGAAATGACTCATCCAACATTTTCATCATTTTTGTTTCCTTAGCACATTTGCTCATATCCTACACTGGTTAACATACTTTTTCAACCCAATGGCAATCTTTACATAGGATCACACTCTACACAAACACGGCATCTACCCCGATCAACAATGCAAACATGAATTACCACGCATCTTTTCCGTTGTTAAATCGGATTGTTTGTAACATTAGTGTTTTCATTTGTTGCATGTTAGATATAATGCCGAGAGCAAAGAAACCAACGCAAGATGTGGGCTCAAGCTCGGGAAAGAGAAAGCCTCCATCAAAGAAGACATCCAAACAACCGATAACTTATGATGATATGAAATTTGAGACTGAGGCAGCTTCGATTATCTATACAAAGGACACAAGCCAACGCAATATTATACCGCAGCGAAGGGTGTTAATAACGGATTTTGAAAATGAATTGCTCGGTCAAGTTATTGCGAGGAATCAGTGGGAAACCTTTGTAGCCACTCCGCGGGTTGCCTATGTAGAAATCGTCAAAGAATTCTACGCCAATATCCATGATGACATCGACAACCCTGATCATCCTAAGTATCATCAAGTATACATGAGAGGGCAATATATTCCATTCTCCCCCTTAGCCATTCTCCGGTACTACGAACTTGACAACACGGAGAACGACAGTTATCAAGCCGCCACTAGTAATCTTGAAGAAGTAGTCGTCTCCATTGCTGAGGAAATGGATCATTGGCCTGTTGGAAGCAGCACATTACACTATAAATGTCTTACTCCTCAAGTACGCACATTAGACAAAATGGTGAGCGCCAATCTTCTCCCTACGACACATACTTCTACGGTCACTATGGAGCGAGCACGCCTACTTTACTGGCTCCAGCATAAGACCCTCAATATCGGTACCTATATATTTTTCAATGTCTTGCATATTCGAAACAACCGGAGATGTTTGGCCTTCCCATCGCTAATTACTGGACTTTGTGAAATGTACGGCATTGACCTCTCCCATGAGGTCACCCAGGTGAAGCGTACAATACAGATAGACAGGATGGGGATACGTAGTTCTGAACTACACATGACTCGCAATCTGGAGCGAATCACACAGGGTCCCATTGGCGGCCAGGGTAATGTACCGCTTCAAACCGAACCTGCAAATGATGATCCAATGGCCGAGGACCTCCATGAAACGGTCACTTCACCAACAATGGCATCTATTTCTCATGAGATTCGTCACTTGCGTACCTCGCAGGTGGAACTCGAAGCACAAATTCGGGAGATTCGGGAGGCCCAAGTCCAAGAGGCCGAATCACGCCGACGGGAGCACGATGCGTTATCCACCCAGCTGACACAGCTCCTTGGCTATTTCAGTCTCTACCCACCGCCGCCTCCCCAATGATTGGGACTTCTTCGTTTTGTGGGTTGGGGGTGGGTGCAAATTGGGTAGTGATGTTCAAATTGTATTAAGTCGAATGCTTTATGTTAACGAATAAAGAAAAACATATTTTCCATCATCCTTTGTGTAAGAAAGTCTACATTTTGCCAACTCAAGATGAATTAAGATTGCTCTGTAGCCGGTTTGTGCATTATATATGGTATTTGGAGTTAGTTTTTCAATAATGTATATGTTTACTTTTTTGAGACTCTCATCGTCGTGGGAATGTAGAAATGTATATAAAGTTAATAAACTAAGCTTTTGGAAATAGTCAATAACCGGTTGATTTATAGGCATAACGCCATGCATGCCCTTACTTTATAACTATAACGGCATGCATGCCGTTATGGAAACTACATGCCGTGTTTCTCTATTCTGAGCCTTTAAAAGGACTTAGTTTTACTTCAATGTACTTAAATTGAATACTTTAAGAGGTTACAACCTGTGCGGGTTCAATTATAGGCATAACGCCATGCATGCCGTTACTTTATAACTATAACGGCATGCATGCCGTTATGGAAACTACATGCCGTGTTTCTCTATTCTGAGCCTCTCAAACATCTTAGTTTTACTTCAATGTACTTAAAATGAATACTTTAAGAGGTTACAACCTGTGCGGGTTAATTTAAATGCAAAACGGCATGCATGCCGTTATAGGTACACTATAACGGCATGCATGCCGTTATGGAAACTACATAAGTGTTTATCTATTCTGAGCCTCTCAAACATGTTGTTGCTACTTAAATGTACTTAAATTGAATACTTTTAGAGGTTAGAACCTGTGCGGGTTCATTTTAAGGCATAACGCCATGCATACCGTTACTTTATTTCCATAACGGCATGCATGCCGTTATGGAAATATGTGGTTGAAAATAAATTTCTCATGCCGTGTATATATACAAAATGAACTGAGATCCACCTGTATCAAATATGAGCCAATCAAAAATTAAGTATAGCTAACTCGACCCATTCTAATATCTTTTACAAAACAGCCTTCCAAACATGCTGACATAAGAAGACGTAACAAAACAAAACTTCCATTCTGGCACCAAGCAATTAAAATAATTACAAAATGAACAGCCATCGTTGACAAGGATTCAACTAAAACGACTTAATTTCCATTTCTTTCCTCCACTTTGTCCTACATTATCCTTCACATTTACACTACAAATTGTCATAGTAGAACAAAAAAATGACACAGAGTTACAAAATACATTAAGGGCTTTGCTATGCCTGACCTCCATACCAAAATGACAGTAAATGACTACAGAATAATATCACATGGGCATAACAATGCTAAATGAATTACATCAACTGATTCTAAGGATCAAATTCTCCTGCAAAAATCTCAGCTGCCATTTTCTGCCTCCACATTAGCATATGCTTGGGTTGAACAAGATTCAGGTCAAGACTGGCTAAAGAAAATTCGATGAACTTCACCGTATAAAGTCCACAATCAGATCTGAAAAAAGATATAAAATTTGAGGTTTTAGTCCAATCATCGACATATTGAAGCCATTCTTTAACTAAAAAAACTTACCCATTATCTTGTACGGGAAGCTTCTTCACCCTGTGATGCGTGAACAGTGATGTGCTATAGTTTTCATTGACGTATTTTGCATGAGACGTGGTACGACCACCTTTAAAGGTTTCAAGCGTTTGCCAAGGTTGCTTTCACGCACCATACTCGTCAAGCTATCGAAGATGTTCATTCGTCTCTCTTCCAAGTCAATCTCGACTGCAAACCAATGTAAATTCGGGACACAGTACGAAAGATAAAGATAGCGACAAGTCTTCCAAGGTTTTCCCAGATTGGGAGCTGCCCCTTCAACATAATCCACCAACATCTTTGCAAACGAATCGTCTGATTTATTGTGGCCAGTCTTGACACTATCTTCGAAGGCATTTTCAACAAGTTGCCAAAAATTAGAGTCGAGAACGACACAGTCTTGTCGAAAGAGGTTTGGATATTTAACTGCTCGCTCTCTGATATGAAATAATGCCGAGTCAATATGCTGCACGTAAACATGCAGTTAATAAGTTGACATGAATTAGTAATATTGAAAGCTGATAAGATTTTTACTTACGTCACCAGTGAGCCACCGACTCTGATCACGAAGATCCTCAAAAAATGTCCTCCCGGCATCACAGATTGCCAATGCAACTGCATCCCTATACATTCAGGTGGCACCACCAAAAAAATCAGCTTTACATTGAAGGAAGATAACACACTAGATGCAGGTTAAGGAAGAGAACAAATTACCTTGGTGACGCTTTTTCCATCCACGCATTCAGGTCACTTACTTTTGCAGGATCCACTTCTCGAAATGGGTCATATACAGTGACATTCTTGAACTTCCTCCTCTTTAAGGGATTGGTCCACGGGGTACGCAATGCTTTTCCTTTCCTCCTTTTCCTTTGCCCTCTACCTTTAGGTGATTCATCATCTGTCTCATCCTCAAGCAAAATTGCAGAAGATTCTCCAACTTGATCTAAAAATAGATTCAATCAGTATTCAATCAACAATCAACTTCTACACAGAATGTCAACATTTTTGTTTTCAATCTACAGATTATATACCTTCAGGACAGCTTTCTGCGGACTGCTCCGGTTGATTTGACATCACAACGTCAACATTTTCATGTTCTCCCAAGCGTTGCTTAGAATCTGGGATCGATATCCAAGGCATTTCTCGGTACACGACTATGGCAGTTGAAGGGTTCGATAGCATGCCTATACACGGAGGTCAATAGAAACCTCATTAATCTCAACTCATTATGGAACTAAAAATAAAAAATCACAACAAAATAACCAACCTTGACAAGTAGCACTCCTTCGCCCTTCACCTTGTATTGGCGTGACTTTTTCCTCTTCGTTTGTGCAATCTTCTACATTAACAGAATTCTTAACTGCAGCCTCGAAAACACACTCTTCCTCCCGCCCCTTATTCTCTTTCTGGATATTGTCCTCATGATGAGGTGAACAAGTGTCAAATCTCCTCGTTTCTGACTGAAACCTACCATTGTCTGGCTGAAACTCATCTCCTCGTGGTTGGGATACACCACTTCCAACCAACTTCAGCAACCTATCAAGTTTAGTTTCAATGTGATCACATCGGGAATTTATCACACGCACCAGCCTGCACTCAAGTTCTCTCATTTCTTGTCTAACTACCTCTAATACATTGTTGTTATGAGAGGAAGATGGTGTATCGCGTGGCATCTGGTGCGTGGAAACAGGTGGTTCGTCTTCCTTAGACTCCTCTACTCCATCTGAATCCAAGCTATTATCCACTCTGGAGTCTTCTACATCATCAAGTGGTGTCATTCCTTGATAGAATTCTTCCTCGGCTTCTTCCTGTGAAGGAACTAATGTGCGCTTCACTGTAAGCTGCAGGATTTGAATTTTAGTATCCAAGAATGTGCTCACACTTTCTCCGTCCACCTTCGTCTGTTGAAAATCCCACCCCAACATTCTTGGAATTCTGTCACCTTCCAGCCTGTGAGCAAACTGCTTCCCTAGACCGGGTATCGCTTCAAACGCCCAAATCTGTAGAAAGTAAAACATTGCTAGTCAGTTCATAAATTGGAATATTATACAAACAATGAAAATAAATTAACATTTACCGTGATTGCAAGAGGAAATCCATGAAAGTTGTAGGGATATCGTTCATTTCTTTCATATTTCTTCACCGTCTCTCCTTTTATTTGATTGAATATCCCAATTGTGTACTCATACGATCTCTTTCCCCAAGCATAGTTGTTGAATCGTCCAAAATTATCAACCAAATTAAACCACCACAAGTTCAGATTCGTATTCTCTTCCGCACTCAACAAAACATATGCCAAAATTAAGAGAAGGGCCATCTTGAACTTGTCTGGCTGGTTACCACACCTTCGGAATGCATTCAACAATTGTCGTCTTACCACTTTTCCTTTGCTCTTCTTGAAGTATTTTTGGATAAGATCACTTTTTAGGCCTAAGTTCTCATCCTCCGATTCCAACTCCCCAGCTTTTAGGCCTGTGACTAATACAAATTCTTCCAACCCAAACCTAGCAATTTTGTTTCCAAACTTGCACCAAACTTCATTCTCTTTCAATGTCCTCACCGTTCTAACAATGCATTGGTGAACGATTTGAAGAGAAATTTTCATCTCCGCAACAGAAAGAAGGTGGCCAAAACACGAATCTGTAAATTTTTTTTGATGCTCGGAATCTAAAGCATAATACACCTCATTGATAATTTCAAGTTTACATCTATTACTGATTTTTCCTCGAACCCTTTCTTCAACATCAATAAAATATTCCATTTCAAAGTCAATCTGCAAAAATAAAGCTCGGCAAGTTGGATTATATCATACTAATAATTGGCAAGAAGTGTAATTGTTATCCATGAAATGATAAATTATACAGAAGGAAAATGTTTGCCAAGGATGTAAACATATTACCGTTAACTAGTTTGGGAATATGCATGCAAATTTGTGAGGATGAAGAGAAAATAAAGGTGTTCCCTGCAACACTGAAACAAAAAGTACCCCTTAAAGGAAGAAGGAACCGGCTCCTATATATATATATATATAGGAGCCGGCGACACTGTTTAAAGGAAGAAGGAATCGACGGCAATTTTTGGGCTCGAAATTGATTTCAAAATTTCATAGCCACTGTTTGGAGGAAGAAGGAACCAACGGCAATTTTTTGGCTTGCAATTTATTTCAAAATTTCATAGCCACAGGCACAAGGAAGAAGGAAGAGGGGTGAAATTGGGTGAAAAGAAATGCTCTCAAATGAATAAAATGAGGGACTACATTCATTTAAAGATTGTTGATATGAGGATATTTAGGTCATTTACCTATTATTCAATTTTTGGCATTAATTTTCTTAGTTTTTTTCTGGTCAAAGGATATTTGACAAACTGTTTTGTGGGGGAAGGCTATTTAGTGGTATTCCATACTCAAATTATATAGGCGTCGTTACAGTAAGATCTTATGTATGGTAATTGCATCTAAATGTGAGTTTACCCAAGTTCAATTTCAAAATAGCAATAGAGAAGATCCTGGAAACTATCGAATGATTGCGGAATATTGCCAATCTCAACTTGCGTGCATTTATTTATAACACAATTTTTATGCAAAATTTCTTAAGCCTTGTGAATGAATCACATTAGGACATTGCTCGAGATCAATTAGGGATAGTAAAGCAAAATCCAACCTGAGCTTCACTACAAAGCTCAATAAATATACTCATTCGCATTCGCATTTAAGTTGAGTTAACAGCATTAAGCAACCAACGTACCCAACATATTAGTTGTATCACAACTCTCCCTAAAGCACCAAGCATATTAATAAATTACGGAAAATACAGCCAAGCTCAACTTGCATGCATTTATTCAGACACTAGATTATTTAGAACATAAATTTTAAGCTTAAATTCTTAGGCATCATGAGTGACTTGCATTGAATCAAATTTCAAAATCCCATCATCCCACATTGGCAATCAACGGTGAACCACGACTCCAAAATCCGTCTTCCCTTTTCAACTTCTCAAATGTGAAATAATT
Source organism: Forsythia viridissima (assembly GCA_030279155.1). Classification (NCBI taxonomy): domain Eukaryota; kingdom Viridiplantae; phylum Streptophyta; class Magnoliopsida; order Lamiales; family Oleaceae; genus Forsythia; species Forsythia viridissima. The sequence continues at coordinate 38,794,785 of CM059041.1, read as the reverse complement.
TTTTTTTTTTTCAAATGCTCACCTGCAACAAGCAAATCGGAAGAAACAAGCACGGCCGGTGGATGCTTCGCCGACCCTTTTTAGGCAACAACCAAATCGGAAATGATTGGATGCTTCGCCGGCCGGTGGATGCTTCGCCGACCTGGTTCAGTTTCCCAACCTGGAGCCCAACCTCGAGCAGCTTTCGACTGGGTTCGGGCGGTTGCGACTTTTAGTCAGATGAGTGGATGAAGAGCTTGATGGTTGGAAATGATTCACCGGAGCCTCCAACACAATCTGGAAGAACAAACGTGAAATAGTGTGCAAAGTGGAGAGAGAAAGGTGAGTACATGTATTTGGAATTTGAAATAAAGTGGGGAGATTTAAGTAAATTGCCTATTATTCAATTTTTGACATTATTTTTATTTGTCTATTTTTAGTCAAAGGCCATTTATCAAAATGTATTGGGTGCAGGGGTCATATTCTGGTATTTCCCTATATTTAATCAATTTTTATCAAAATATGCTAAAAATATTTTTAGCCGAATCTCAAGTTTAAAAAGTAATAAAATAAAAATTAAATTGAGTTGCTAAAGTTTTAAAAGTAATTGGGGGAGAAATTTCTAGCAATTAATTACTTGGAAAAGGAATTTGGCATGGCAATTTTGGCATATTTCTTACTCTTGTGAGACGCGGAGGAAAATTCAGGTCAAGAATTAAATACGTTTAATAAAAAATTGACATGATTTATTTTCTTTTGCTGACGGGTTAAAGAGAAAAAATTAGGTTTAGTATCTATGTAATTTTCTTCTTGTCTTTGTAATTTATACAAAATGTAGAAAGCTGTGGGTGTTAAAGACTGATTTTTTTTTTTTTTTTTTGCGATATTTGAGAGTTTGGGTGATCGAGAGATTCTAATACGATTTTAACAATTTTTTTTATATATTTGACATTTAGTAGTTTTCATCCCCTTTTTTGAGCTTTTTACGTAAAATTCTTGTGTCCTTTTTCTATTTTTTCTATTTTTTTGTCTCGTTATATTTTTCCAAACAAATATCATGTCAACAAATTAATAAACTAACCTCAATTCTCAACAAAAATTACATAAACCTCTTTTCATGAACAAAATTTAATATATCATTTTTATTTTTGTTTTAGTTTTTAAACTAAAATTTTAAATTATTTTTCTTTGTTCTTATTTTTTAATATAGATAAGAACATCGTTTTTAACTTAGAAATTATTCTCTTTGCGTTTCAGTTTCAAGTTTTAAGTTTTGAATTCATTTTTTAATTTTTTGTCTTGAGAGTTTGTTTTAATATGCTGAAAATACGTTTGATTTATCATTTTAAAAAATTATTTCTGAAAACTGAAAACTGAAAAACATGTTTCGTTTGGAATATTACGGAATTGCTTTTTAATATTTTATTCAATGAATTTGATTATTCAGTAAAATATAACAATTTATGCTAATAAATTAATCAAGAAATATATACATTTTAAAGTTAGTGATTCTTACAATATCTTTTTTTTTGTTTAAAATACAAACAAATAATAAATTGGCAAAATATGAAATAAAAAAAGGAAATTTGCAATTGATGATTACATAAGTTGAGGGACCTAATTGAATGTGGTGGTAAGTGCACGGACTCAATTTATTCTATTTACGATGGAGGATATAATTAAGTAAATAGATGATATAATTAAAGATCTTGGTCAGGAGAAGGATTGAAATAACAACATTGGTAAGGTGAGGGACCTCATTAAATATGTTAGAAAGGTGTTGGACTCAATTCAAGATGTTCAAAACTTGAGGGCCTCATTTAAATACTTAAGTAAGATGAGGGACCTACTAGAAGATGTACGTTAGTTGATGAAAGCAATTCAATATCTTTGTAAGTTGCATGAACCAAATGATGATGTCATAAGTTGGGTGACTCGACTGAAGATGATAGGGACACGATTGAATATGTTGGTAAGTTGATAGACTCAATTGATGATTGCATAAGATTAGGAACTCAACTGAAGATGTTCATAACATCAGGGATGGAATTGAAAGTAAGAGTAAGATAGGGACACGATTGAAGATGTTCATAAAATGAGGGACTCAAATTAAGATTTCATAAAGACAAGGGATGCAATTAGGAAGATGTGAGCAAGTTAAGGGACGCAGTCAAAAATTTAGGCAAGTTAAGGGATGCAATTGAAGATGTTCATAAGATGGAGGACTCAACTGAAGATATTAGTAAGAGAGGGACCCAATTAAATATGTTGGTAAGGTTAGGGACTTAAATAAACATTACGTAAGATGGTGGACTCAATTGAAGATTTCCTAATTTGAAGGGCTCAATTTAAGCTATGGGTAAGAGAGAGTACTCAACTGAAGATCTTCTTAAGATATGGGCACAGTTGAAGATATATGTAAAGAGGGGACTCATTTGAAGATATCCGTTAGAAGAGGGACTCGATTGAGGATGTTTGTACATTGCGGACTCAAATGATGATGTAAGCATGTCGAGGAACTCAATTTAAGATTTCGTTAGATCAGGGCCTCAATTGAAGTTTTGTTAAGATAAGGGACTCAATTGAAGACATGAGTAAGATAGAGGACTGAATTGAAGATATTGATAAGAATGGGTCACAATTGAAGATGATCCTAAGATGTTGACTCAATTTAAGATTTATGTAAGATGGTGGAGTCAATTTTCGTAAAATGTGGAACACTGTCTTCAACTGAGTCATCCATCTTATGGGAATCTTTAATTGAGTCCTCCTTACTATTATCTTTAATTTAGTCCTTCTCTGGGACATATTCAATTGAGTTCTCAACCTTTCAAACATATTCAATTGAGTCCCTATTCTTACCAACATCTTCAGATGAGTCTGCCATCTTACAAACATTGTTAATTGAGTCCCTTATCTTACTAAACTCTTCAATTAAATGCTCCATCTTACTAACATCTTCAATTGAATCATCTTACTAGTATCTCCAATTAAATCATGTACTTCTAATGGGGAAAAAAAATCAAACATTGTACCTTATTTTATTAAGGGTAATTCGAACATTTCGTCCCTAACTTTTCTCTCATTGTGCAAATCATCCTTATCATTTGAATTTTGACATTTAAGTCTTTAAATAAACGTTTCTTTGAGAAAAAAGGTCATTGCCGTCCATATACATTAACATTTATCTTTAAAATTATCAAAAGGGTTCATTACCACAAATAAATCAAACGATAAGGATGATTTGCGCAAAAAATAGTAAACGATATGGATGTTTTGCGCACACAAATATTTAAAGTCAGATTTTTGGTCTTCTTCTTTCAACAACTATAAAATTCTACACATACAGATAAAATCACATATATTGTAATATTACACTTAAACATAGTGAAGAAAACTCAGACACATTACAAGAACTTGACGCGTCCAAACAAATGTATACCGCCATATATGCATTCTTGCATAATATATTTTGCAAGGGACAAAGGTGTGTCATAGTGAAGATAGTACCTGGTTTGTTTAGATCCAGGAATGCGTATGAAGAACAATTATTGAAGTTGCAGAAAGAGAAGAACTTGTTCAATTTTAGAACGTGGTATTTAGTTTTTAGGTGCGGTTTGGTTGTAATGTGGCTTATTGAAGTGTTTAGAATGTATTTATCGAAATACATTTGTTTGGATATGTCATATTCTTGTAATGTGTATGAGTTTTACTCACTATGTTTAAGCATAATATTAAAATATATATGATTTTATCTGTTTTTGTGAAATTTTATATTTGTTGGAAGAAGAAAACCAAAAATCTGGTTTTAAATATTTGTGTTCGCAAAACGTCCAATATCGTTTACTATTTTTTGCGCAAATCATCCTTATCATTTGATTTATTTGTGGTAATGAACTCTTTTGATAATTTTAACGGTAAATATTAACGGATATAGACGACAGACACCTTTTCTGCAAAGAAGCGTTTATTTAGGGACTCAAATGCTAAAATTCAAACGATATGGACACTTTACACAATGAGAAGAAACGTTAGAGATGAAATGTGCTAATTATCCTTTTATTAAAGGGTAAATTGCACTTAGGGTCTCCATCATTTTCACTTTGTAGCGATTTCACCTCATTCAATTTTATTCGCATATCATCTACAACCTTTCAGTAATTCATGTTGATAGTCTCTTTTGACAATTTTGCTCTTCAAATAAATTAAAGCAGAAAAAAATAAAATTTAAAAAGAAATACAGTTGGAGTCCCTAACATTTTTAAAAGTGAAAAATTTGCCCCAAAAATGCAAAAAGTAATAGAAAAAACAGAAAAAATAAAAACAAGTGGACTTGTCCCTTTTTTCTTGCACTGTTACTTGTCAGCAGCAGCAACACCCCCACATCGAGTTCAGATCTATTGTTCCAAATACATATATTCTTAGTTATCCTCCTAATAGAAACTTTACACATCATCAAATAAATAATTGAGAAAATTATTATGAACAATATATAATGCATTCATAATTGCTATTACTTATACGAGATGTTGTTGATGTTTATCTCTCAAGCCCTTCTCTTACAGCACTTTGAATCTCACTCCGTAAGCAAGATGATCGCTAATGAGTAATGCTATTTGTACATCCTCACTTACACCCACACCTACACTTGTTTATGTGACAAAATAAAATAAAGAAAAGAAAATTCAAAATAATATTTTGGTCAAATGTTTTACCCCTATTTTATTCTGCCACATAAACAAGTGTAAGTGTGAGTGTAAGTGGAAATGTATAAGTAGCATTACTCATCGCTAATACTAATCCAAATCTCCACTGCATTCAACTCAGTATTTTGATTTCCCCCAAGCTTTTCAAGAAAAGCCACACACACGGTATTTTATATTATATACATGGCATATGCGGTTTCGTCTATCGTTTTCTTGAAAGAATTCCTGGTGAAATTCATTTGAAAGTATGGCAATATACAAGGTGGAGAAGATCCCCTTCCGTGTATTGAAGATTACTTGCAATCCAAAGAATTTGGCCCTGAAATTTTGCACTCACCAAATCTACCTTAGGGTGTGTTTGATTCAAAAATTTTCCATGGAAAATGTCACTTCCATGGAAAATCTTGTCAAATCCATGGCTTTTATTTTCCCACTTTGTTGTTTGATTGGCACATGGAAAATCTAATACATTTTCTAAGTACAAGCATTTAAAGCATAGATTTGCCTTGTTTTTTGGAAAATATTTTCTTGGCTAGATAGTGGAATTGATTTTCCCACTTACATGGAAAATATTTTCATTTTCCACCTTTTTTCCATGCTACCAATCAAACACACCCTTAGTTCCTAATATAGTGATGATTTTAAATGGTAAGAATGGTCGAATGGCACTAGAATTCTTAGAAAGAACTTTTCATCCATGGTTTGTGATTTTAAAGGGAAATTGGCGCAAATGGTCCCTAACGTTTACCATTAGTGCGCAAATGGTCCCTAACGTTTCATTTTTGGCGGAAAGGTCCCTAACCTATCTATTTAGGTGCGCAATTAGTCCTTTTAGGTGCGCAAATGGTCCCTAGCAGTGTTTTTTGTCTTTATTAGCAGAGGTAAAATTGTCAAGTCACATTTTTTTCAACCTTTCAATTGGCGCAAATGGTCCCTAATCTTAAGAAATTTGCAATTGGATTCCTAACTTTTAAAAAAGTGAAAATGAGTCCGATACTTTAATTTTTTTTATTAAAAATTAAAAAAAAAACTAACAAATTGATAATATACTAAATTATTTTGAATATTTGATGAACTATTATAAAATAATCAAAATTGAAATTCATAATTATTAACAAATGTGATAATTAAAATTATTTTATTATTATTAAGTAATCATATTATTTAAAATTCAAACTTTAATTTTATCGTTACAACAAAAGAAGAAAAATAAATTTGTCACAAATAAAAATTTTACTTATGCTCAACCCAACTCGATTTTATACAGTCTCATATTTACTGGGCCAATCCAATCCGATTTTGAGCTACAAGGTTATTGAACCAGTCTTATTTTAAATTTTAATTAATTTTTACATTAAAAAAAATAAAGCAAAAAAAAAAAATGGTTCCACCCACTCCACCCCACCCCACCCCACCCCACCCCACCCCAACCCAACCCAAAAAACGAGCAGAAAGGGAGGGGATTTCTCCCCTCCCCGGTCGCCGGCGACCGGCGACCGGGGAGGGGAGAAATCCCCTCCCTTTCTGCTCGCGCAACCAGGGGGGAGAAATCCCCCCTGGTTTTTCCGCGAATAGGGGGGAGAAATCTCCCATATTTCGCTGCGACGGGGGGATCTCTCCCCCCCGTGTTTCGCCGTCGCCGGAAACACGGGGGGGAGAGATCCCTCCCTTCGCGGCGAAACCAGGGACGGCGACCGGGGAGGGGAGAAATCCCCTCCCTTTCTGCTCGTTTTTTGGGGTGGGTGGGGTGGGGTGGGGTGGGTGGAACCATTTTTTTTTTTTGCTTTATTTTTTTTTAATGTAAAAATTAATTAAAATTTAAAATAAGACTGGTCCAATAACCTTGTAGCTCAAAATCGGATTGGATTGGCCCAGTAAATATGAGACTGTATAAAATCGAGTTGGATTGAGCATAAGTAAAATTTTTATTTGTGACAAATTTATTTTTCTTCTTTTGTTGTAACGATAAAATTAAAGTTTGAATTTTAAATAATATGATTACTTAATAATAATAAAATAATTTTAATTATCACATTTGTTAATAATTATGAATTTCAATTTTGATTATTTTATAATAGTTCATAAAATATTCAAAATAATTTAGTATATTATCAATTTGTTAGTTTTTTTTAATTTTTAATAAAAACAATTAAAGTATCGGACTCATTTTTACTTTTTTAAAAGTTAAGAATCCAATTGCAAATTTCTTAAGATTAGGGACCATTTGCGCCAATTGAAAGGTTGAAAAAAAATGTGACTTGACAATTTTACCCCTGCTAATAAAGACAAAAAACACTGCTATGGACCATTTGCGCACCTAAAAGGACTAATTGCGCACCTAAATAGATAGGTTAGGAACCTTTCCGCCAAAAATGAAACGTTAGGGACCATTTGCGCACTAATGGTAAACGAGGGACCATTTGCGCCAATTTCCCGATTTTAAACTTAGAACATATTCTAAAGTGTTGTGACCTTCGTTGTCTCTGATCTTTGGGAGAAGAAGACTAATAGGCTATAAATGGAGTTTAACAACTTCAAGTCAACAAGACGAGTGGTGCTCGCTAAACCAACCCCTAAAGTGATTAAATAACCCATCCTCGTCCCGCCCCGCATTGACCCAGTCTGATTGAGGCAAAGATTCTATGTCCTGTTAAAAACAGAGATGGGGCAAGAACATGATCTCAGCCCCAAATATTATTTTTTATATTTTAAAATTTAATTCATATTTATATGGGAGTGATAATAGGGATATTTTAAATTTCACTCTACTCCCGCCTCTTGAAAATCACTAGCAGGACAGGGATGGAGAGGGCCACTCCGGCTCTGCTTTCATTCCTATCTACACAACAATGATAGAACTATGAGAGAATTTTTATTCTCATATGAGTCCTGGTCTTTGTCTGTAATGTGGTTCATTTTATTGGATTCTATAATAGTTGGGAGTGGCCTTAGATGTAGGTAGTCGACGAACTCCGTCAACGTATATGTGTTGATTATTCATGGTTTCTTGAACAATTAGTTTATTTAATTTTTTAATAAAGTGTAAAAACGGAACTAACAATTGGTATAAGAGAAAATCACTAAAATTTACTTAGTGAGATTTTGGAATTTAATTGATCTGTTTCTTTTTTTTTTCAACAGGCAAAGATCTGATAAGAGAATGGGAATATGAGACCAGTCTCCCAACCACCACTACTAGGAGTGGTGATATAGCATTTACAGTGGGCACTAATTATGGTGTCCACTTTTCACATAGCATCACTACATTTGTCACTTTTTAAAAAGTTCAAAAAAGTTGTCAGCAACTTTTTAAAAAGTGAGTAATATGGTGATACCACGTGGACAATGAGCACCATAATTAGTGTCCACTGTAAGTGCTATATAACCACTCCCACTACTAGATGGTCCAAATAAGCATACTGTAAGGCCAGGATGAATGCATTCATCAATTCAATTGATGTAAAAGCTTGACGGTCAGTTGTTATTGGGTGGTCTCATCCTACCATAACCAAATGACAAATATAAATGGACTCCCGATTAAGAGAAGCTGTCAAATTACAATTCAAAGGTTTTGAACGCAATATTCAGTGCAGTGGATGCAAATCAGTTCGAATTAATTTCCAAATGCGGCAAAAGAAGCATGGGACATTCTCAAGTGCTCATTAGGGAACTTCTGTACTAAAATTATTTAAAATTCAAATGCTCACTACACATATGAAACTTTAAGAATGCATAAGCATTAAGCATTGTTCACTTTAACTATAAATTATGTGATATTTCTAATGAGTTTTCTCCTTTATGTGAGAAAATTATAGAATCTAGACTTGTAAGAAAATACTGAGATCACTTCCAGACTATTGAAAATTGTTGCATATTTTTAAACGGTTCTAGAATAGACTAAAATGATCTTGAATTAAAAATACATGAGTAGGAGATATTTGTGTAGAATTATCTAAACAAATATCTTTAGAATTATCTAGACATTGTATAAAAATTAATAATAACTAGAATGATGTAGTATGTTTCCACCGCTGCATGAAGCCTATGAAAAATCTCAATGTATGCAAATGTAAATGATGCAAGGCAAAAACCAATAAATATATTCAAAAGTCAAAGTTCCTTCTTTTTAAATTATCTTCCTCTCTCCCCCAGGTTTCCTAATTTATCAATTAAGTCCCTTTCTTCTAGTTATATAAAAATTGTCTCAAATAAAAATTATTACTCTATTTCTAACCAACTTGGCCAAATAATTATCCTATCCAACAAATACTACCAGTGGTATTAGAGCCAAGTTCGATCATATCTCAAGCGTAGTAAAAATAATGATAGAAAATAGTCGTTCATCTGTCCCGCATCCAATATTCAATGGAGAAAACTATAATTTTTGGTCCATCAAAATGAAAACCTATTTTAGATCTCTATATTTGTGGAAAGTTGTTGAAGCCCTCCATGACCCCGAATACATTTCCATTTTAACGGCTACTCAGAAGAAGGTGTTTGAAGAGAATCAACAAAAAGATTCTCAAGCACTATTTGCTCTTCAACAGGATATGGCGGACGAAATCTTTCCGCGGATCATGGGAGCGTCAACAGATAAAAAAGCGTGGGATACGTTGCAGAAGGAGTTTTGTGGATTAAAAAAATGTACGCATTGTCAAACTACAATCTTTTAGAAGAGATTTCAAAAATCTTAAGATGAAATATAATGAGACCACTAAAGAATACTATTATAGAATAAAAGAATTAGTAAATCAAATGAGTGCTTATGGAGAAAAATAGATGATAAGAAAATAGTAGAAAAAATACTTATAAGTTGCACTGATAAATATGATTCGATAATTTCTGCTATTGAAGAATCTAAAGATATAGAAAATTTATCACCTATTTAATTAATGGGCTCTTTTGGAAGCGCGTGAAAAGAGATTAAGTAGGCGAAATGAAAATTTTATATAAAATGCATTTCTGTTTAAAATAAATATGCGGTCTCAAAAATCAAAAGATGGTGCTAGAAAATCACAAGAAATTTTAAAAATAAACAATTTGAAAACAAAAACATTCTTCCTCCATGCGGAATTTGAAAAAGAAAAAACCAGTTAGAGAGATTGTTGGTATAAAGACAAACAATGTAAAAATTGTAAAAGAATCGGCCATATGAAAAAGACTAACGTCTAAAAAGAAATTATCGGGCTAATTTTACATAAGAAAAAGATGAAAATTATCTTTTTCATGTCTCCCAAAATATAAATAAAAATAAAAATGATATATAGTTTCTAGACAATGGCTATAGTAATTATATGACAAAAGATTAAACTATTTTATGTTACGTTGATAAAATCAAAACAAAAGTAAAAATTGGAAATGATGAATATGTAGAAGCAATAGGGAAAGGTACTGTTGCTGTTAATACTAAAAAGGGAAAAAGATATATAAGTGAAGTTCTCTTAATTCCAAACATAGCTTACAATTTATTAAGTGTTGGTCAAATGATCGAGAAAGGTTATGCCTTGCATTTTGAGGGAAATTCATTCACAATATACGATAAAAGGGATAAATCTCTCAAAATTGTGAACGTAAAAATGAAAGAAAACAGGTGTTTTCTTATCCAATGAAGATATGCAATTGACACAGCAATAAAGACACAAATAGATGAGTCATGGTTTTTTTTTTTTAATCAACACACCATCACAGCCCCAATGTGGTTTTTAGGCCTCCATCAGGGAAGGACGGAGGGGTTAAGGAAGCCCCAACCATATATAAAAAGCTCATAATAGTACAAGGGAGGGGGGCATAAAACCTGACCTCCAAGCACAATCGAATGAAAGAGTAAATGCAAAACAGAAATCAATAAATAAGGAGGTACTACCTCCCATACAAATGTCTAAAAAGAAACTATAAGCCTCTAACAGTAGGAAGTCCAAATCTGTCAATCTGGACTAGACTACGATGTCGTCGTGGAAGATCCTGAGAGCTGTACTCATAATAGTAGCGTCGATCCCAGCCCTCTGATGCAAGAAGATCTGCAACCTGGTTGCCCTCTCGGAAGATGTGAGTGATAGTATCCCTGTCCAGTGCTAGTAGATGCCTGATGTGCCGTAGAGTAGCCTGAATATGCCAAGGTCCTCCTCCCTTGGTGATGCAGTGGATCGCTAATGTAGAGTCTGACTCCACCCATAGAACTCATAACCCAAGCCTCTGAGCCAGAATGATCCCGTCTAGTATAGCTCGTAGCTCCGCCTCGAGAATGGTGCAGTCGCCATAGAAAGAAAAGAATGCCCGAATGCACTGTCCTGACGAATCTCTGATAATCCCTCCGCCACTAGCAACCCCGTCCTTGACGCATCCATCAGTGTTGATCTTGTAGGATCCCACTGGTGGAGTACGCCAGAAAACTAAAGTGGGAGGAAGAGGGGAGGGGGTGGTAATAATGACACCAAAAAGCGGAGCGATGTCCATGTCTCCACGCCAATGGATGTGCTGAAATAAGCGGCATGTATGCAGAAGCGAGATGGTGTGGTAAACTCTCCAAATGATCCTCCTCGGCTCCATAGCTATATCTCTGTGCTTCGCATCATTCCTCGCAGTCCATAGAAACCATAATATCAATAGAGGAATGATCGTGCGTATATGTCCCGTGCTGACAAACTGACCCGAGAATCTCCAAGTCTGGAAGCGATACTGGAATCCCTCGAGCGGCCTGAGGGTGATATGAAAGATGTCTGCAAAGTGTCTCCAAACAGTATCTGCTGTCAGACTATCAATGAATAAGTGCTGAATAGTCTCTATAGCCGAACAGCACTGGCACCTCGACGCCATATGACTCCCTATCCGTCTCTGGATCACCACATCCACTGGTATAAGCCCCTGCCACAATCTCCAACAGAAAAAGGAAACCGTGGTCGGAATAATCGAACTCCATATCATACGATATACAGCCTGAATAGTGCTCCCTGTACGAACAAGCTGCCATGCAGACTTGGTAACAAATCTGCCATCTGAAGTATCAGTCCATACAATCTGATCATCCACATGTGGGGTGATAGGGATGCTCCCTATCTGCTCAGCCATGGTAAGTGGAACGATCTGAATGAGTCTGTCATTATTCCATCCAATATCATCAAAGAAATCGTGCACCTGGATGGAAGAATGTGGTAGCTGCGGGAACTGATCAGCCAAAGTAGTATCGCCCATCCAGCAATCATGCCAAAAAAATATGTGACCCCGCCCTAGCTTCCATGCAATGTAGGACTCGGCCTGTGGTCCTATAAGCTTCAACCGTCTCCAAACAGGTGAAGCATAATAAGGAACAGTAACCAGTATCGGATGTGTGCCCTGACAGTACTTACCCCGTAAAAACTGAGCCCAAAGAGATCTCTGAGATCTGAATAGCCACCATAGCTTCAGCGAGAAAGTGTCAACAAGGTCCTGTAACCGCCTAAATCCCAGTCCTCCCTCCTCAGTCGGGAAACATAAGTCCTTCCATCTCTTCCAATGAAGACGATGGGTATGATCTTTGGAGTCCCAGAGGAATCTAGCAAAGATGCTCTCTAGTTTCTTCAAGACAGCCTTGGGAGGATTCAAAATCTGAAGAAGGTAGAGAGGAAGAGAAGACAGAACAGACCGAATCAGAGTAATCCGTCCTCCAGGTGAAAGTAATCTCGAAGCCCAGCCAGATATCCTGCTTCGTACTTTCTGAATGAGATCATCGTATAGGAATATCTTACGACGCCCTTTGAACAGGGGCACTCCAAGATAAATGAAAGGCTGCTGCTGGTGACGAAAGCCTGTCAGATGCTCAAGCCTGTGTATCTGCTGAATAGTAACCCGTCTGGGTAAAATAATCCCGCTCTTATCTCTATTCACTAACTGGCCCGAAGCTCGCTCATAGTGCTCGATACAATGTAGGACCCGTCTAATAGACTGCTTTTGACCGTTAGCAAAAATGATCATATCATCTGCAAAACATAGATGTGAGATAAGAGCATCCCCTCCATGTCTGTAAGCCATCGAAGCTATCTGATGATACTGCCGAGTAAGGATGCGCGAAAAATAGTCAGCCGCTAGAATAAATAACGATGGAGAGATGGGATCACCCTGTCGAAGTCCCTTGGATGAGGGAAAAAAACCACATGGTCTACCATTGAGCAGGACTGAAAAGTGACACTCTGAGATGCACCTCCGTATCCGATCTATCCATATAGCATCAAATCCAAAGCCCTCCAAAACAGAGATCAAGAAACCCCAATCCAGGTGGTCATAGGCCTTAGCCATATCTAGCTTGAGGATAGCATTACCCCCTCGCACCTTCGTATCCAGTGTGTGTAGAAGCTCCTGTGCAAGGAGGATGTTATCCCCAATGAGTCGTCCTGGGATGAATCCGCTCTGAGGTGCTGAAATAATCTGAGGAAGTATGTTACTCAGTCGCGAATTCAGCAGCTTTGTAACCAACTTATTAAAAACTGTACATAAGCTGATAGGACGAAACTCAGACCACCGACATGCATTATCCCGCTTAGGGATCAATACTATAGAGGTAGCTGAAAAACCTCTCGGAAAATGCCCCCTCTGCGAAGAAGTCCAGTACTGCCTGAAAAACATCATCTGAGATAATATCCCAACACTCCTGAAAAAAGTGTGAAGAAAATCCATCTGGCCCCGCTACACTGTCAGGATCAATACTGAAGATAGCCTCCCGAACCTCAGCCAAAGTCGGTATCCGATTGAGCTGCAAATTATCCTCATCGGACACCAGTCTAGGAATAATATCAGGTCGAATAGGATCGACAGGCTGAGGAGCAGCTGACAAAAGTTCCTGAAAAAATGACACAGCTGAAGGCTGAATAGCCTCCTAAGAGTCAAACACTTCCCCCGTCTCGGAAGTAATAGACCTAATCCGAGATCGGATCCTACGCCCCTGCACCATAGAATGAAAATACCGGGTGTTGTGGTCTCCCTCACAAACCCAACGAGCCCCTGCCTTTTGTTTCCAAAAAGCCTCCTCAACAGATAAAGTCTGGTTCAGGCCTGCCTGAGCCTGGTGTAACGTATCACGGTGGGCTGGAGTAGGATCACTATCATAGACGGACTCTGCCTCGTCCACCCTACACTCTGCATCCCTGACTCGCTGGAAGATGTCACCAAACACATGTCGATTCCACCAACAAAGGCCCTGTTTGAGCCTAAAAATCTTCTCCCAAAGAGCAGTCATTCCCGTATGATGAGTCGGGAAAGACCACTTTTGGGATACGAAGCTCAAGAAGTCATGATGTCTAGACCAAACGTTGAGGAATCGAAACGGACGAGGTCCTAAATCGTCATCAGAAGACCACTGAATCAAGAGCGGAGAGTGATCTGAAGTACTTCGGTTCAGATGCTGAACCGAGAAGCGAGAGCAAGAAGAACCAACTGCTGAGTTAATCAACACTCTGTCCAACCGTTTCCACACTCTCCCATTAGTCCACGTATACTGACTACCACTGTAACCTGCATCAGTCAAGCCACAATCCATCATCATATCTGCAAAATCAGATGTACCTCTGTCTCGAGTGTTATGACCAGTACGCTCACCATTGTGAGCAATCACATTAAAGTCTCCCCCAACCATCCACGGCCCATCCACTACAAGAGAAATCTGGTGGAGTCCCATCCATAAATCCCTGCGCCCCGCCGGCGAACAAGAAGCATAAACTGGGGTAATATACATCGGCCTGGACAGTCTAGGATCCTCAACTCTAATGTGGAGGAATTGGGGATGATCAACACATGAAGCAACTGTAGTCCCCAAATTCCAAAAGCACCAAATTTTACCCGACTCATTCTCAAGGCCCACATCAAATGCGAGAGATCGTCGGATAAAGTCAAAGTTTTTCTTCAAAACAAATGGCTCCAAAATCACTAAGAAGTAAACCTGGTGAATCTGAACCAATTTCTTAAGACGTCTACGCGTGGCAGTACTGCCCACTCTCCTCACATTCCATATGATAACACACATCAAAGGGATTGGTTATGTGACGAAGTACCTGTCTGACTGCGAGTCACCCGCGAGCTCGGGCGAGGAATATCAATACCTTTCGAGGATTTCTTCCTCTGGATTGTAGTGAACCCATCAGACTCCTGTCTCTCTCCTAATCCAACCAAGTCCTCCGAAGAATTACGACGAAATTGCCCCTGCTGGTGACCCCCCAACTAGATAGAACTAGCAGTGTCTGCAGGTATAGAAGTCTCAACGTTCTCATGACAACTAGGATCTGGGTGAGTATGTAGAACAGGATCAAATACTGGCTGTACTGGCTCCGATAGCATAGGGTACTCACGAGGGAGAGACATCATATGGTCAAGCAGCGGGTCAAAATCAGTGGCTGCAATAACTGGCTTTGAAGCCATATCAGTAGTGACTGGAGAGCTATGCTCAGGGATAGGCCTTTCATGAACCTCAGAAGGCAGTATAGGAATAACAGGTGGTGGGATAGAAGATGAACTAGCAAGTGGGACCCACTGCTTCCGCGGCTCAACAACAACCTCCTTACCCTTTCCCTTCCCTATCCTGTCAACCAAAGGGACCTCATCAGTAACTGGTAACTCAACATCAACTGGCTTAGTAGCCGGGTCAACTGTAGGCTTAGGAATAGTAATAGGCTAAGAAACCGTGGCACCAACTGGCTTAGTAGCCTGAGCAACCTTCTCAACATCCAGAGGGGGCATCCCAGCCCTACATTTGTCAATAAGATGACCCATATGCCGACATTTCGCACAAAAGTGAGGCAACTGCTCATAAACTACAGGCTGCCAAAAACTACGGGATTCACCCCGTTCAATCCAAACCCTATCAGGGAGCTTATGCTCCAGATTCACCTCCACACAAACCCTGGCTTCACTAGGCCTCAACAAATCCGCAGTCGCCTCATCAATTCTCAAAGGAACCCCAACAAGTTTAGATAGTGCAAATAAGAACTCCTTAGCACGTAAATGAACAGGCAGTAATGGAAAAGAAATCCAAACAGGGGCAATGGGGGTCTCAGCATCAGGGTGAAAATCACATGTCCATTTAAGCACACGCATAGGGCATCCCATAATAAACCATAAAGGTTTCAAGAATAATCGACTATAATCATCCTCATGCGTCAAATGAATAAGTATATGCTTAAAGTCAATAAGCCCAATTTTAAATTCACCAGTAAATCCAAACTTTTGAAAAGAATTGTGTACCTCCACCATGCTAGGTTTAGGGTGAGAAAATTTTCCCACAAGTGTAAACTTAAAAGGCTCGGCGAGAGAAGCTTCCTCATCAGCAGTAATAGTCAAAGCTGGCTCTCCACGATGCAAGAATGGCTCCTTAGCCACAAATTGATGACAGGCAGAATCAGGGGCAGACTGAAGGATAGAAGCAAATGACTTACGCATACTGCGTTCAGATGGAGAAATGGTCTGTTTTTCAGTTACGGCAGCAGCATAAGTTTTTTTCCCATTATTCAAGGCAGACTGAGCTTCTTGTGGAAAGACATGAGGGCCCGGAGCAATAGGTGCTGAAAATTTAGGCAAACGGAATGGGCCGGAGGAAGCAGCCTGCGGGGGACGCAGGTTGGCCTGCTGGCGGGCGATCGGATGCCCGCTGGACGCAGGCGGTCGACCGGCATGCCCGCTGGGCGCTGGGCGCGCATGCCGTGCGCCATGGGCTGGCAAGGGTTCGTCTGCTGGACCCGTTGGAACTGACTCAGGAGCCATACTGGGCTCAATCATTTGGTTCAAAGGGAGCCCAATGGAACTCGGAACGCCCGTAATGGGCAGCTGGGCTGGTGCGGCTTGAGAGCCTGAATGGGCTGGCCCTGTCGTGCGCGCTGAATGCGAAAGAAGGAGGGGTCGCGCCGCATCTGGTTGACCATCTAGAGCTGGAGGGGACTCAACCCAGGTGGGCGCGTGCGAGGGAGAAGCTGGGAATTGTGGGATAGAACCATGGGCTGGACCGTGGGTATGTGGCGACCCACGCGTCGGACCCGGTCGCGTATCAGCAAGGGCCAAGCTCTGGTCCACAAATGACCCTCCAAACTGCTCGTTGATGAGATATCTACCAAAAATAAAAGAGATAAATGACACATGCGAAGGATGATTGCTTGGCAAACAACATCACCAGCCCTTTCTGTCTAGAAAAGCAGAGCCAGAAATAGCTAGAGCTAGTCGACACAAACGTTTGCGGTCCAATGCGTACTCCTTCAAATGACCAATATAGATACTTCATCCTCTTCATTGATGATTACACCAGAATAACGTCGGTTTATTTCTTACGTGATCGATCAAAAGTAATCGACATCTTCAAGAAGTTCAAAGTCTACATTGAAAAGAAAAGTGGTCACTACATAAAGTCTGCAATAGCGGTGGCAAAGAATCCAGTTTTCCACAGTAGAACTAAACACATTGACATCAAGTATCACTTCATCAGATAAGTAGAAGCAAATAAAGAAATTGAACTCAAGCACTGCAAGATCGAAGAACAACTAGCAGACATTTCCACTAAAGCATTGCCAAGAGGAAAATTCGAGCAGCTAAGAGACAAGATCGGAGTCACCGAAATATGTACCAATGAGGAGTATTGAAAATTGTTGCACATTTCTAGAGAGTTCTAGAATGGACCAAAATTATCTAGAATTAAAAATACGTAAGTAGGAAATATTTTTATAGAATTATATAGACAAATGTTGGTCTAAACAAATATTTAGTCAAATATCTTTAGAATTGTCTAAAGATTGTATAAAAAAAAATTAAAAAAAATAATAATTAGAATGATCTAGTATGGCGGTGGAATCACCGCCACACGAAGCCTATAAATAGGCTCAATGTATGCAATTGTAAATGATGCCAACAAAGGCGAAAAAACAAATAAATATATTCAAAAATCAAAGTTTCTTCTTTTTAAATTATCTCTCTCTCCTCGAAGTTTCATAATGTATCAATTAAGTCTCACTCTTCTAGTTCTACAAAAATTGTCCCATATAAAAATTACTACTCCATTTCTAACCAACTTCGCCAAATAATTATCATATCCAACAAATACTATCACGGACAGATTCAAATATAATGTGGAAGTTATAGAAAAAGCAAGAATGTAGATGCTATAAAGGTAGATGAATTAATAGGATCATTGAAAACATTTGAAATGAAACCGAATGAACAAAGAAATGAGAAAAGCGTAGTTGTATATAAGAGCGACGAAATCTCTAACATGAGTGAATGATTTGCTCTTTTGACAAATAATTTCAACAAGATTCTTAAAAAGATGGAGAGAAATGCTAAATCCTTGAAAGAGCATCAAATATTTCCAAAGGTAATAAACCATTCGAACCACTTTTACTAAGAAAAGTAAGGATATTCAACACTGGGAATGCGAAGGGTATGGACGCGCAATTTGAGTATTCCAATACTCTTAAGAAAAAATCAAAAGCTATAACAACAACATGGAGTGATGATGAATCAGAAAGTAGTCAAGAATAGGATGGTGAGCATGTAAGTAATTATGTTGCTTTTAATGTGTATGCAGATTTTGGAAAAGCATAATCATGCACAAGACTCGGCCACGCACCATGTGCAGCATTATCTGTGAAATGTTACAACCCTACCAGTGAAGCAAAGAATGCTAGGCAACTAAAGGCAAATTGTTGTGATAAGGTGCATGAAACTGATAACAACAATGATGGAGAAAATTTAGACGTGGAAACACTCCAGAAATCATACCAAGACATGAACGAAACTGGCTCAACGCCCGCGACGTCAACAAATCACTCAATGAACACATCTCATCACTTCTAAAAATATTAGAAACCCAAAGATGTCATGCTATAAATAGAAATAACACTTGGTACAAATAAGGTTGAAGAATGAATTACAAAAGAATCAAGACACTAAATTAGATATTCAACACTGGGACATCAAATTTGGATCACCTTTTAACCCTAAGAAAATTCTGTCAGGGAAAAAAATAGGTTGTACAAATATAACAGTGTACTTTTTCCCTTTCACCGTGTAATTAAAATGAAAGTTATCAACTCAACAAATATTTTAATGCAAGCAATATAATTACTGGAGTAATGAATAAAGCTAAACAACACCAGAATTATTCTTTAACGTCGTAAAACCTTTTGAGATAAAGGAAAAATCAACGGGGCAAACCGACAATAATTCACTATCAACCAAATGAATATTACAATGTTTCTTCTCTAGATTTATACCACAAATCAAGAGGTAATCCAACACACCACATCAATCACACCTTATTGGCTAACTACAATAAACACCATCTAATACAATAGACGAAATCCCAAAAATATTAAGCCAATAAAAGAGAGAAATATCTCACCAAACAATGAATGGTGGAATACAAGAGATGAAAAAAAAAGCCCAAATTTGTGCCCAAATTTTCCTAGTCAAATAATTCTTCTCTTCCGGGTGTGTTTCTGTTTCTTTCCCTGTTGCTGCATATATATCTTTTGTGCCATGAAGAAAACAAATCCCAATCAAATTATAATACTTTGGACCAAAAATTGCAAGCTTGGTCCTTAAGCTTTAATTAGAATTTCACTTGAATTCAAAGCTATTTAATTCTCATGAGCTGAACTCATTTAATTAAATAAAAATAATTCAGTCAAATAATAAATACCCAACAATCTCCCCCTCCAGTTCATGAGAGAGGTACACTATAAAAAACTCCAGCCAATCACTTGGAGTTCATCCCCACCTGTTCAGTACAAAACATAAGTTTCTGTTTGGTGACAACCTTGGTCAATATATCGGCAATATTTTCATCAGTGTAAATCTTTTCTAACTGTAAATATTTTTCTTCAAATACTCCACAGATCTAATAATACCTTACATCAATGTGTTTTGTGCGAGAATGATATGTGGAATTCTTGCTCAACTCAAGAGCGCTCTGACTATCACAATAAATGATGTACTCACTTTGCTTCACATTAAGCTCCTCAAGAAATCTTTTCATCCATACCATCTTTTTTTTCCTGCTTTAGTCACTTCTATGTACTCAGCTTCAGTAGTAGATAAAGCTGCACATTTTTTGCAATTTTGACTGCCAACAAACAGCTCCCCCTACAAAAGTAAACAAGTACCCAGATGTAGATTTTTTGCTATCAAGATCTCCGGCCATATCTGCATCTGTATATCCTGTGAAAACTAGCTGAGTTCTCCCGAAATCCAAACACAAAGTAGAAGTCCCTCTAAGATACTGCATACACCATTTTATTGCTTCCCAATGATCTTTGCCTAGATTAGACAAAAATATGCTTACCACACCAACTGTATGTGCAATATCTGATCAAGTACATACCATGGCATATATCAAACTACCAACTACTGAAGAGTATGGAACTACTTATATTTTCTTCTTTTCTTCACTAGTCGAAGGACATGATCTTTTGGTAAGTTTGAGATGACCAGCAAGAGGTGAACTAACTGACTTAGCTCATTTCATACTGAACTTTTCAAGTACCCGCTCAATATTTTTCCTGTGATAGCCATAACCTCTTAGACTTTCTATCCCGAACTATCTCCATTCCCAAGATTTGTTTAGCCAATCCCAAATTCTTCATATCAAATGACTTATGCAAGACTTCTTTTAATTTCTTAATCAACCCTGCATCCTGGCCAACTATAAACATGCCATCAACATAAAGAAGTAAAATAATAAACTTGTCACCTGGAAAAGATTTGATGTAAACACAAGAATCTGAAGTCGTCCTCGTGTACTCCTAGCTCTTCATAAAAGCATCAAACTTTTTGTACCAATATCTTGGTGCTTGCTTGGGCCCGTACAAACTCTTCTTCAATTTGCACACAAGGTTTTCTTTCCCATTTTGTTCAAAACCTTCCGGTTGCAACATATAAATCTCTTTATCTAAGTCACCATGTAGGAAGGCAGTCTTCACATCAAGTTGTTCTATTTCCAAATCTTGACTAGCTACTAAACCTAAAACAACACTAATAGATGTCATTTTTGCAACAGGAGAAAAGATCTCATCAAAATCAACACCATATTTCTGCCCAAATCTTTAACAACCAATCGAGCCTTGTACTTCATCATATCACCATTACCGTCTCGTTTGATTTTGTATACCCATTTGTTCCACAATACTTTTCTACCCTTAGAAAGATTCACTAACACATATGTTTCATTCTTTCTCAAAGAATTCATCTCTTCAGTCATTACTTTCATCCAATGGACTTTATCACTGTGAATCTATGCCTCTGAAAGACTTTTCGGCTCTCCATAAGTGGTAAGCAAAATGTAGTCAGAAGTAGATACCTAGAAGATGGTCTGTGCTCTCTAGTAGACCTCATAACATGTGATTCTTCATCTTCTCCATTATCTAGAATCTGCTTCCCCAGATTAGCAATCTCATCAATAGGCATTGTCATTAACATCATCAGTGGAAACTATATTATCTCCAACAATCAGCTGTGGTGTTGGAGACATGAGATCAGGAACAACTGCAGTCAATATCTTAGGCTGTTCAACTTTATTAAAGTCATCAATCATGTGGTCTTCATGAAAAATCACATCTCTACTTCTCACAGTCTTCTTCTTCTCTGGATCCCAAAATTTGTAGCCAAATTGTTCATCATCATAGCCAAGAAAAATACAAGGAGTATTTATATCATCAAGCTTTGACCTATGTTCCTTAGGTACATGCACAAATACTTTGCACCCAAACACCTTCAAACAAGAGTATGATATATCTTTACCACTCCACACTCTTTCTGGAATGTCAAAATCTAAAGGAACCGAAGGTGATCTATTGATCAAGTAACAACTAGTCTAAACTGCTTCACCCTCAAAAAATTTAGGTAGCTTAGCTGTCTTCAACATACATCCGACTCTATCAAGAATGGTACGATTAATTCTTTCTGCCACACCATTATGTTGAGGAGTGCTAGATTCTGTGAACTCATGTCGAATCCCAAATTTTGAGCAATACCCACTGAACTCATGTGAAGTGTATTCTCCACTATTATTCGTTCTGAGGCCTTTCAAAGGCTTCCTTGTTTCTCTTTCTACCATGGTATGAAACTGCTGAAAACACTGAAATACTTGGTCCTTAGATTTTAAAAGATATACCCATAGTTTCTTAGAAGCATCGTCAACAAAGGTAACAAAATATTTGTTTCCACCCAAAGAAGCCACATCACCAGGAGAGCACACATCAGAATGCACTAGTCCTAAGATATCATCTTTTCTTCTAAAAGAGCCACTAAAAGAAACTCTATGTTGTTTACCATATAAACAATGATCACATCGATTTAGAGACATACCATTGGCTAAGGGAATGACTGTCTTCTTAGCCAGAACCTGCAACCCATTTTTCCTCATATGGCCGAGCCTCTTGTACCAAAACTCGGGAGAAGAATCTTCATTTGCATTCAACCTATTTTTACAAACTTTCTCATAAGTCTTGTATAGCGTGCAACAAGCTTTCCTTCTAGCAACAACCAAAGAGCCTTTTGAAAATTTCTATTTCAAATCATAAAAGCTGTTGTGATAATCCTGCCAATCAATAGCATTAACTGAAATTAGATTAAGGCACATATCAGAAATGTACCTCACATCTTTCAACATCATGGTGCATCCGACATCTGTTTGCAAGTGAATGTTGCCAATCCCTACCATCTTAGATTGACTAGTATTTCTCATCTTCATGATACTAAAATCACCCACTGTGTAATTAGCATACAAATTTATGTTTGAAGAAACATGGTAAGAAGCACCGCTATCAACAATCTATTCAATACTAGAATCACCTATGTGTAGGCACTTCTGCTCTCCGCAAGAGAGTATATCATCACCATCAGATACAACAGCTGTAGTGTTCTTGTCATCTTCTTTCTTTTGATTGCTACCTTCCTTTTACTCTCTCAACCAAACTCGACAATTTCTTTTAATATGACCCTCTTTGCCACAACGGTAACAAACAACCCTTTTGTCTTTTGATTTTGATCTACCTATTGACTTGCTGTAACCTCTTTGCCATCTATTTTTATTCCTTTCTCTATCCTCTGTAATAAGAGTCTGTACATGATCTGAACCCGTACGTATACCTGCATATTTTCTTCTTGTTTCCTCATTCTGCATACTGTCTTTTACAGAGTCCATAGTCAATCACCATCAGGAGCAGAGTTACTAACAGTCACAACAAATGTTTTTCAACTATCTGGCAAAGAACTCAAAATCAACAAAGCATGCAATTCTTCTTCAAGAATCATATCCATAGTATCTAACTAATTTATGATATTTTGAAAATTATTCAAATGCTCTGTCACACTCGTGCCTTCTTTATATTTCATGTTGACCAAGTCTCTAATTAAAAAAGACTTCTTAGATGCAGTTTTCTTCTCAAACATAGACTCCAATTTTAAACACAATTTATGAGTATTAGTCTCTTATGCCACATAATGAAATACACTATTATCTACTTACTATCTAATAGTTCCAATAGCTTTTCTATTCTAAGTATACAATTGCTTGTCTGTCCTGTCATCTGGTTTAGCCTCATCACCCTTAATAGGTTCATGCAAATCTTTACAATAAATGATATCCTCCATTCTAGGCTTCCAAGTTACACAATTATAATTGGTCAGTCTAGTTTAGCCTCGTCACCCTCAATAGGTTCATGCAAATCCTTACAATAAAGGATATCTTCCATTTTAGGCTTCCAAGTTATCCAATTATAATTGGTCAGTCTAATCATAGTACTACGAGCTAGTTCCTCTATTTTAATCCACACAACCCAACACGGGCTCTGATACCACTGTTACGGAAAAAAATAGATTGTACAAATATTACAGTGTACTTTTTTCCTTTCACCGTGCAATTAAAATAAAAGTTATCAACTCAACAAATATTTTAATGCAAGCAATATAAATATCGGAATAATGAATATGGCTAAACAACACCAGAATTATTTTTTATTGTCGTAAAATCTTTTAAGATAAAGAAAAAAATCAACGGAGCAAACCGACAATAATTCACTATCAACCAAATTAAAATTACAATATTTCTTCTCTAAATTTATGTCCTAAATCAAAAGGTAATTCAACACACCACATCAACCACACCTTATTTGCTAACTACAATAAACATAATCTAATACAATAGATAGAACCTCAAAAATATTAAGCCAATAAAAGAGAGAAATATCTCACCAAACAATGAATGGTGGAATACAAGAGATGAAGAAGAAAGCCCAAATTTGTGTCCAAATTTT
Source organism: Forsythia viridissima (assembly GCA_030279155.1). Classification (NCBI taxonomy): domain Eukaryota; kingdom Viridiplantae; phylum Streptophyta; class Magnoliopsida; order Lamiales; family Oleaceae; genus Forsythia; species Forsythia viridissima. Next base: position 38,770,847 of record CM059041.1, on the reverse strand, counting down.
TCTTGCCAAATAATGCTTCTCTTCCGCCTGTGTTTCTGTTTTAGTTCTCTGCGTGTGTTTCTATAGAGAGCATGTTCATAACGACATCTTATAAATTCGTTCCCTTGAAGAAATTTGTCTAGTCTCGAATTCCATGCCCTTGGTGCTTGTTTTAAGTCATACAAAGCTCTTGGTTAAACTTTAACACTTTGTCTTTGTGCCCTTTCTCAACATAACCGGGAGGTTGTTGTATATATGCATCTTCTTGTAGAAAACCATTGAAGAAGGTTGATTTTACATCAATTTGGTGAATCTTCCACTGATTTTACGTTGCCATGGAGACAATCAATCTGATTGTTTCAAAACGAGCCATAGGTGCAAATACTTCTTCATACCTTACCTTGTTATTCGTTCTAATCCCAGATGCCTTCTTTATCAAATTTGACATCTCTATTAGTGATCACTTTTTCGCTCTTCGGGTTATAGAGTTTGTAGCCTTTCAATCTTGAATCATAGCCAGTACAGATGTATTACTATTGTCATCGAATTTTCTCCTCGTCTTTTGGAATGTGAGAATAAACAATGCTTCTAAAAACTAGCAAGTGCAACACACTTGGCTTGAATCCACTCCAAGCTTCTTGTGGAGTCATATTTTGTACACTTTTGGTTGGACATCGATTAAGCAAATACACAGTACATTGCACGGCTTCAACCCGAAATTCCTTTGGCAATTTCTTGGTCTTCAACATGCTTCTAGCCATTTCAATGAAAGTCCTGTTTTTCTATCCGCTATGCCATTTTGTTGAGGTGACATAGGAAGAGTCAAAGAATAATGTATGCCATGTTCTTCACAATTTTTTTGAATTTACAACCAATATATTCACCACCACGATCCGAGCGTAAAGCTTTGATCTTGTAACTGCTTTAATTCTCCACCATCACCTTGAAAAACTTAAAAGTCTCAAATACATTGGATTTTTCACTAAGAAAATAAACCTAAGTTTTGCGAGAAAAATCATCAATAAAAGCAAGAAATAATTATTTTTACCAAATGATGATGGTTTGATTGCGCCACAAAGATCCGTATGTACCAATTCAAGAGGCTTTGTTGCTCGGTAACTTACTTCTTTTGAAAAAGCCTTTTGGGATTGCTTCCCATAAAGACATCATTCACAAAGTTGATTTGGATGATGAATATGTGGCAGTCCCTTCACCATGTTCTTCTTCGCCAAGAGATTCATACTATCAAAATTTATATGCCCAAGTTTCAAATGCCATAACTATGTTGAATCTTTGACACATGCCTTCAAGCATTTAACCTCTCCGCTTTGAATGTTCATCAAGAACATTCCATTATTTGTCATTGGAACTCTAGCTATCAAGTTCCCATTTTGTTCTCGAATTGTCATTTGTTGATTAGACATTCAGATATCATATCTCTTCTCCAAATGTTGGCTCAAACTCAAAATATTTGTTTTCATAGAAGGAATAATAGACTTTGGAAATATATGGGTGTTCTCCATTCTTCATTTGAATAAGAATTTTATCTTTTCCCTTGACTTCAACGTTTGATGCATCTCCAAAAGTGACATGACCATTTGATTCTTCAAGCTCCATGGAAATAGATTTGTCTCCACACTGTGGTTACTTGTGCATGTGTCTAATTACCAAGAATTGTTACATCCTTCTTACACCTTGTATGCCAAGAGTAATGTTCAATCCCCTTTGTCTTTATTTTCAACATAATTGAACAACTCCTCAACATTATCATTCTTACACTCCCATGCAAAATGCCCAAGTTTGTGACAACTGTTACAATCAACTAGAGACTTGTCGTATCTTCCACCATTGTTTCTTCTTATCATCATCTTATAAAATTTTGTCTTCCTCGTCTTCTCGAATTATATAAGTGTTGATAATGTGGGCGGATTTCTGTGTAAATGACTCCAAAGCAATAAAACCAAATGAAAACGATGATATTCAAGCCGAGGCAAGTATTGAACACTTTGTCCTTAAGTCGAATTTGCCCCGCAACGGTGCTTACAGTTATGGCAATCAAATCCCAAGATACAACGACTTCTTACTTGTGGTTGAAGCACTTCAAACCACAAGCACAACGAACCAGAAAGATTTTGTACTCCAAACAATGAAATGAAATGAAAACCAGAAATTTTATGCAACAAATGCAATAAATTTTGGTTCAAATGATGAAATATATGAGTAGATTGTTTTGCATATCAGTTCTCTATTAAATCTCTGTCAAAATGGGCGTCTAGGGGTCTTTTTTAACGTCGAAGATCGGTTGAAAACGAAAAGGTATGGAACCAAATCGTGCAACACTTCAAAAGAAAATGTATGTTCACGCAAACCTATGCGATCACATGGTTTTACCAAGCTGCGATCGCAAGGTACAAAATTTAGAACAGAACTTGATCCAATTTAACCATGCGATCGCAGGGCTTTGTCTCCTGCGATCGCATGGAAGGACCCAAAAACGTTCTGCTTAAAATTTAGGCAGATTGCGATCGTAGGTGGAAATACCTATGCGATCGCATGGTCAAAACTTTGACCCAAAATTGTCCTTTTCCGTAATTTCTTATTCATTCAATATTGGTTTCGAGATGCCAAATATACCCTTTAAACATGCAGATAATTCTGAAGTGGCAAACTATTTTGCCTAAATGAATTGAGTCGAGTTTGTATATTTTGGCCAAGTTGACACGAAGTCACTTAGTCAATTTCTCGAATTCTTTAAACCAATTTTCAACAGATAATTCCCTTCATTGTTGGCTGATTTTGAAAATTTCTATCCCATCTTCCTCTACCTCTTCCAAGTCCTCTTCCTCGTTGACTCTTACTATGCTTCTTATCCTTGTCTTTCAAAGAAAGACTTGTTTGTAAAATTTGTTCTACCGGTTGTTGGTTCTTCTTCAACAACCTCAACTCATGAGCTTGTAAGGTGTCCATGACTTCATCAATTGTCATTTCTTCCATATCATTTGAATCTTTGCTACAACAATAAAATTGAATTTTTTCACGTAAAGATCGAAGAATTTTTTTTTTATCACTTGAACATCATCAATTTTTTCTCCATATCTTTTCATTTCATTGGCAATCACCAAAACTCGTGAAGTGTAATATGAAATTGACTCCGATTCCTTCATGGAAAGCCCTTCATATTTTCTTCTCAAAGATTGGAGACGTACTTTTTTTACTTTGCTCGCACCTTTGTATGTGCTTTCAAGAATCTTCCATGCTTGCATTACAGTAGTAGCATTCAAAATCTTTTGAAAAATTGTATCTTCAAGTGCTTGATGAATCACACTGAGAACTTTTTTATCCTTCATCTTAGTTGTGTGTTGCAAGTCTCTTTGGACTTGATACAAGCCTTTTTCATTTTGAAGTTCAAAACCTTTCTTTACAAAGTCCCATATATCTTGACTTCCAAAATATGCATTCATACGAATACACCACGTACTATAATTTTCATTGGAGAGTCGAGGAAGGGAAGAGAGTTGTTGTTGCCATCTTTTCTTCTCACAGTTCTATAACCTCGCTCTGATACCATTTTTGTTGAAAACTTGGAATTCCAAAACAACTTAAAGAGAGGAAGGGATAAATTCAAGAGAACTTTCAACATTATTTCTTGAATCGACTTATTTCAAAATGCTAGAATCACAAACCTTTAATAGGCATTACAAAGCATGTACCTAATCTAGTACATGTATTCACCATTAATACATTCTTCCTCCTAAAAAGATTCATGAATTTATCAAAATACATGAATCAACTAGTACATGAATCCATTGTACATGTATCTATTTTAATCACTTGTACATGTATGAATAAAGTAGGATACATGTATCACAAAATACTAAGAGACACATTAGTTAAATACATGAATGAATCAACAATATAAATCAAGTTTATATTTCTAACAATAATATCACTCTTTTGAAGATTTGTCGAAAATGTCAGATATACATGTGACTTTCGAGTTCTAAGCCACGGATCACTCAATTAGATGGTTTTCATAAGTTGAAGTAGGTGTTACATGTAGAAGAAGTCAAATACAACATGTTAAGCGTAAGTCAAATATGTGATCAAGGCCTATTTGGTGAATTTTTCAAAGAATAAGTGCAAAGTTTTAACTGTATTGTAGAGGGTTTGAGATCTTTTGGAGATTTTATAAACTTTCACGACCTCGTAATTGTCATAAAACCATCTTTGATGAAATAGAAATATGGCGTCAAAGCTTTGTCATTTAACTACAAGAATCTATAAAAAAACATATAATTGCAAGTATTGTACGACGAGTGCCAAAACTTGAAAAGTAGAACCAGAAATATATGGACCCTGTGAATTTGGAAAGAAGATTAGAATGACACACAAAGTTGTACAACACATCACTACTACCAAGATATTGGAATTACTACATATGAATCTAATGGGTCCAATGTACAAGTGGAAAGTACTAGAGAAAAAAGGTAAGTAATTTTGTGTGTATGGATGACTTCTCTAAATACACATGGGTAAATTTATTAGAGAAAAATCATACACTTCTGATGATTTTAAGAACCTGTGTGTTAAACTTAAGAATGTCAGAAGGTTTTGAATATTGGAAAAATTGTTGGCACTAGAAACAAACAACCACGGTAAAGAATTCGAAAATGCAATTTATCTATAATTTTGTAACAAACATGGTATATAACACATGAATTCTCTACACCGGTAACATAGAGTAAAACGATATATGGCTGGTGTAATGAAAAGCAAGAAGCTTACCAAGAGACTTTGGGTGAAAGTAGTTAACACAAATGTCACACAATTAACTGTGTATATCTTCGACCAGACACAAAGAAAACACCATATGTGATCTGGAATGGCAAGAAACCCAATTAGAGTCATTTTCACATTTTTTCAAGTACTATATATTAAATGTTCATGAACATCGTGGTAAGTTTGACTTTAAAAGTGAAGAATGCATTTTGTTAGGATATTCAATCAATAGTAAAGCATGTCGTGTTTATAAAATAAGAACTCAAACTATCATAGAGTTTGCAAATGTTATTGTTGACAATTAAAATAATTTTCTAGATTACTCAAATGATGAAGAAATTACTAATATAGTTGAATGAATTGGAAGTTATCCGAATGTTGCAATTGAACAAAATGATGTTACAACCAGCACCAAAGAAAAGAAAGACACCAATCTTGCAACAAATGCCTCAACAGTAGAAATATTTGAAGAAAAAGTACAAGCAATTTTTAATGATCAAATTATGGAAGAACCATCTGCCAGAGTGAAGGAAAATCATCTCATGGATCTAGTGATAGGTAATCTTGATGATAACGTGGTTACAAGGAGAAGGTGCATGAACATGGTAAATTATGTATGTTACACTTTTTTAATTGAGCCAAAATATGTCAATGAAGACTTTCTAGATGAGTTTTATGTTAGAGTCATGGAGGAAGAGTTGTAACAGTTTATTCTAATTATGTTTCGACTCTAATATCTAGGCCAGATCACATGATGTCATTGGTAGCAAATGGGTATTTAAAAATAAAACGGATGAATTTGGTAATGTGATAAGGAATAAGGCAAGATTGGTTGCCCAAGGATATACATAGATTGAAATAATAGACTTTGATGTAACATACGCTTCAATGACATTGATGGGATTTTGCAAGTTCAGCAACTTAATGATGGAATTTTCATTTCACAAAGTATGTGTAATGTCTCATAATTTTTCTATGATTTTTAGGAATTTTCCTGACAAGGTAGAAAACGTGGTTTGGAATTTTTTCAAAAAATAGGAAATTTCAAAAATTACTCTGGAGTTAAAAATGTAACTAGAGAAAATGATAATTGTAGCTAAGTTGTTGGTTCCTTCTATAAATAGAAGGGGAGATCACTTCATTTGAAATAAACTCTAGCTCAAGAAAAGAAACTACTCAAGTAGAAAATGTAATTTCCCTTCATCTAGTGTTTTTTTATTACTTTAGATAAGTAAAAATGGTAAAAACACAGTAGGAATGACCATTGGAAGATAGAACACCCAATAAGTTCAAATCGAGAAGTCGGATGAGCTCCGAAAAGAGATGCCAACCATAGGGTCTCCCAGTAATTTTTGGGAGAGTGTCGACACTCCTAACATTCTTTGTGTAGGGTGTTGACACCCATCTAAGGATGGCAAAAAAATCTGCCGACCCCGCGACTTGCCATTTTAACTTTTTTTTTTTTTGAAAAATCCTAAAATAGAATTACAATTTCTAAATCAATTTTAAAAAAAAAATGGGTTGAATAAGAATCGAATCCAAGTTGAAGTTATGAAACTATAACTCTTAACCACTACACCAGAACTCTAATCTTGTATTTCTTTTGGTTTATTTCCTACATATATATATATATAAAATTCCTATTCTTTTTTTTAAATCATTTTTTTCTGTTTTTTTTTATAAAAAAAAAAAATCCTTAACTGGAGCGGTTGGTAGGTCAAAGCCCCACCCCGTCTCATCCTATCCCATCTCATTGTCATCCCTACATCCATCCCCAGATTGTCTTGAAACTCTTTATTTTTTTTTTTTGGGGGAGGGGTATTTTTAACTCTGGTGGACCTCTAAGTCAATTCTGTGAAGTTGTATAGTCATATCTAACATTCAAGCACTTCAATTATGCAGTTTCTAACCTAGATACGATAAACTAAGGTAAATATCTATGATCTCAATTACGATACAAAGCATTGTGCAATATTATTATTTATGTTGTTCTTTGATACTGTTATATGATTTATCTGTGACTTGATGAGGATATCGAGCACGGTTATTTTCGCACGACATGCATTGTTATACTGTCATTTATAATGGACATGTGAATTGTTGATCACGAGTGAAATTCTTTTTATGGATATACCGTACCATTTGGTGTCTGGATAAATATACTGCTTGTGGCTTCCAACAGTCATTAAGGATAATGTTTAAGGGTCCAGTACCCTTATACGAGCAGTGACAGAAGGTCCCTTGTTGACCTTGAGACTATATATACTTACACTCGTAAGTATATGTATTATACTTACGAGTGTAACCGAGCCTCAATGGGTAATGATGGATACATTGTGATCTCTTGAGTCTCGGTGGATGATGACAAACCTATACACATCTGCATTCACGTATTTGGTCATGTTGCTTTGAGCTCAAATGATACACCATAACGATGTGGTCCTATGCGTGATTGAATGTACATGTCATGCACTTTTATATCTATTGAACATTATTGTTCAAACATATTATGCTTTGTACTATAGATATTGACAAGGACGAAGGACGTTGGAAACACTTGAAACGTTTGACTAAGATACGCTGACCTACGGTAAAATTATTATTTACGATCTATTTTATTATAATATATCTGCTTTGCAATAATTTCAAATACATTATTGTTTTGAGGATTGGGCTTTACAGTATGCTAAAAAAATTAAGTGAAAAGTGAACTTGTTTTATTTTTGTAATTTTGTTATTAAAAATAAAATATTGAGAACTAATAGATTAATTTTGAAAAAGAATTTGATCATTATGAACTATAAGTATCAATATTAACTATGTTCGATTTGGGGTTGAACATTTTTAAAACATCAAAATGTATATAAATGAAAAGCGAATGAAAAGGAAAAAAGACGACAAATTGGACGGTGTCAATTATTTGGTACGAGAGGATGAAATGAAAAAGTTAAAATTGATATGAAAATTTTGACTTTTATTACAAGTGATGTGAGCCATATGAACCATACAACGTGGCAAATGCTCTCCATATAGCTCCTTTCGATCTGTCATTGATTAAAAAACATATATAAATAAAAAATAGTGGATTCAAGACCAAGTCTTTTCCACGCCTTGATTTTTTATCACAATGTGTAAAAGTAGCGTAAATTTCCGAAACGAGAAGGTTCCATTTTTTTTTAATTCACACGTTCTATAAATTTATTATTTATAATCTAAAACTTTTTTACCAGAACAATAAATGCTTCTTTAATTTAATTTAAAAACTAATTTCTTAACATAAAATAGTCAAATATATCGTAATATAAAAATAAAATTATGATCAAATAAATTATTTTGTGTTAAACTAATTAAAAAATTAGATCAAACAAACATTAAATAACAAAAGAAAATATGCATAGTTGAATTGGTTGAAAGGCGAGAATAAGGTAATTTCATCTTTGTTGGCAACTGTAGGATAGAGGTTCAATTCTTATTTTTGATATGGAAGAATTTCTTGCAAGCACAGTAAAAAAGCAAGTTTTCAATCAAGCACATCCTCAATTCAAGGTTCCAAAGAGGGGTGGTGGAGCTCTCTAAGTTGAGGTTAAAACAAAAAAAACAAAAAAGGAAAATATGGGTTGAGCATTGAGCATTCTAACAAAAATATCTTAAGAAAGATCTAATATGTGTGCACAAAAAATTGTTTCCGGAACATTCAAGAAACTGTTGGAAGAAAGTTCTAGATCGCCATCACCATCACCATCTTCCACAGAATCTTTTGTCCCATAGATATTTTTCAGCTTCCAAAAATTTTCTCCCTCCAGGACCCACCACATAACAAACCGCCTTATTCCGTTCATAATTATCTTCCCTTTTCGTATATATATGTATTTGCCGCCTTTCACCATTGTTCGACATTTTCCCAAGCAATTCGAGCCGAGAAACGTAGACTTAAGAGAATTATCTTTGTTTAGTTTGGTTGCGAACAAGAAACCAATTAAACTTGCCCTTTCTGTTGTGTGGACTGAGCATTTTTGTTAATTTTGCACCAGAGATGGAGTCTAGTGAAGGGCTACCTTCGTATTATAGCATTCTTGGGGTGAATGCACGGTCTTCCGATGAAGAAATACGACGTGCTTATCGTAAGCTTGCTATGGTATGCTACGAACTTCACAATCTTGATTCTTTTTTAATTTGTGTCTTCTTTGTTTTCGATTTTGCACTGTCGGGTGGATGAAAGTGCATGATTTTTGGTCCATCATTCTTAAATCTTGGTTAAATGGCCATATATTGTTCAGAGATTCTGTGTTTAGTTATATTTTGCGTGTTAAATTTGATGCAGCAATGGCATCCAGACAAATGGACTAGCAACCCTACACTGCTTGGTGAGGCCAAGCAGAAATTTCAACAAATTCAAGAAGCCTATTCAGGTGATATTTTCTCTTCAACTTTCTTCTATTTTCTTGAATTAAATGTTCTTCTGTTTGTTGATGATTGTTGGTTAAGAAAGATTTGTTGAACTACTCTGCTGATTGAATCCTTATTTGGCTAAAACAGTGTTATCAGATCGAAAGAAGAGGACAATTTATAACGCAGGATTATATGATCCTGAAGATGATGAGAAGGAGATTGAAGTAGGTGTCGGTTTAGTATGTTCATATTTTAATTATTAATGCGTTTTGGAGAGATTATTTTTCTTACAGAATGTTAATTTCATCTTCTCTACAGGGATTTGCTGATTTTCTTGAAGAAATGGTCTCTCTTATGGATGAGGTCAGGAAAGAGGTATGGATATCATGTGTTCATTATTAGTTTTTTTACAACATTTTCTTGAATTCTCATTTTTGAATTATATAAGAAAATGAGTTCTTAGTCCAGAAACCATCAATTAGACACCTTTGATTTGGACTTTGTTTAGTCACGTTTTAAATGATTTGTTCATAGTGATGGCAACGGGGCGGATCGGCCGGATCCAAATCCACCCCGCAATAATTGTAGGATATCCAAATCCGCCCCGCGATCTGCCATTTTTCGGGGCGGATCGGACGGATCGGATACGGATCGGATACCTGATCCGTATACTGATCCGTTTTTTTTTTTTTTTCATTCAAAAAATTTAAAATATATTGAAACAAGCTTTACTACTATACTATAGAGTTTAAACAACATTCTAAAATACATTAACTACTTAATTAAATATCCAAAAGAAACAAACGACATCAATTACTTAATTAAAAATTGAACACTCCAAAATACACAATTAAAAAAAAAAATAAACAAATTGTTTATCATCTCATTTTCATAACTTAATGGAATCAAGAACCTAGGTTTAGGAATTAACAAATTAGGAATTAAGAAATTAGAAATTGTAATTGCAGCCTGTGCCCCAAATTTTTTATCTTGTTATAATTTAATCTTTTTTTTAAAATACGGGACGGGTCGGATCAGGGCAGCCCCGATCTGATCCGCCCCGAGATCCGTGGCAGATCGTGGATATCTGTTCCTATCCGTCTTGCCGATCTGCGGATCAGGTATTTTTCGCTCCATTCGGATCGGATATCTATTGGATTTGGGACGGATCGGATATTTTTGCCATCTCTACTTGTTTAGTGAACTCTTCTAGTAATTCTCTGTTTCTCGGTCAAAATCTGCTAATAGTTCTCTCTTTCTTTCAAGTTTTTGTTGGCGGATTTATGTATAAATGACTCCAAAGCAATAAAATCAAATAAAAACGATGATATTCAAGCCAAGGCAAGTGCTGAACACTTTGTCCTTAAATCAATTTTGCTCCGCAATAGTGTCTACGGTATATGGCAATTGACTCCCAAGATGTTGGGCTTCCGCTTATGTTTGTAGCACTTCCAAACACAAGCACAACGAACCGGAAATGATCTATGTACTCCAAAGATTGAAATGAAATGAAAATCAGAAATTCAAGCAACAAATGCAAGAATTTTTTATTCAAGAAAGAAGAAATATGAGTGGATGTTATGCAAAAGTTTTCTGTATTAATTTTCTGTCAAAATGGACGTCCAGAGACCCTTTTTAATGTTAAAGGTCGGTTGAAAACGAAAAGGTATGGAACCAAATCGTGCAACATTTCAAAAAGACATGTCTGTTCACCCAAATCTATGCGATCGCATAGTTTTACCAAGCTGGGATCGCAAGGTACAAAATTCAGAACAGAACTTGATCCAATTTAACCATGCGTTCGCAAGGCTTTGTCTCCTGCGATCGCATGGAAGGACCCAAAAACGTTCTGCTTAAAATTTAAGCAGATTGCGATCGCAGGTGGAAAAACCCATGCGATGGTCAAAACTTTAATCCAAAATTGTCCTTTTCCGTAATTTCTCATTCATCGACCCGACCGGGCAGGTCGATCCCCATTTCTCCGAAGCGGCGAAGTGGCAAACTATTTTGCCTAAACGGATTGGGTCGGGTTTGTATATTTTGGCCAAGTTGACACGAAGTCACTTAGTCAATTTCTCGAAATCTTTAAACCAATTTCCAACAGTTTTGTCATCTTTTCGGCAGTGGAGTTTGTATATCCTTTGGTGACTTGTTGAATATTGCTTTCATTCTTGATATGGTTTACATTGTCATTGAAATCCAATTGCTTCTATAACTAAACATTGCATGAAATGTATAATCTATATTAATCTTCCTTGAAACTCATACCAATGTATATTTTATTTCGTGGAAGATCTAATAGTGTTAAAACGGATACGTGTAGCTGTGTAATCCGAGAAAAAGGAATATTAATGGAAAATGTAATTGGTAATATATTGTTTGATTTATTTGGTTTTCTGCGTGTCTATAAGAATGACATACATGTAAATGCTGAAAATGAAACATTCTAATATATGCTGTCATCAAGAGTTTGCTGATATTGCACCGCTGTGCAAACATTTGTCTTCTTATTTCCTGATTTGTTAAAGCATTGGGGAATTGACTTATGGTAGCATCGTTTATGTATTATAATCAGTAGTTAATTAGTTGGTGAAAATCTTTGGCCATGACTTTAGCTGGTAAAATTTGTTCATGGACCGGTTTTTAACCTCTTTCTATTTCCTATGAGAAAAGGGGTTCACGTCTTATGTAGTGATTAAGTATTTAAGATTTTTGGCCTCTATCAATGGATGCATAAATCTCTTTTGCAAGAGTCAGTCAGTTGTAATTCATTTCTTGTGTCCTCGTGGAATCTCCTTTTTGAGCTTTGACTCATTAACCCAAGTTTCTGGATGCAGGGTAAGACCTACAGCGGTGAGGAGCTACAAAGTATGTTTTGGGAGATGGCTAAAGGTTTTGAGATTCCTCAATGGACGAGTTCTCCTCAGCAATCCATGTATGAGTTTCAATGGTGTTCTGGACACGGTCCTTACAGTTCTGGAACTGCAATGGGAAGTTCATGGGAAGCAAGCCTAATGGAGGGAAGCCAACATTTACACGGGTCAGCCTTTGAAATGTGCGCTGCAAATAGATTTTGGTAATGAGAAATAGGTGAAGTCTTCAAATAGTTCTTTGAAATAAAGTTTCCATCTGGAGGAAGAAATTGTTTCTTCTAAGGCACAGCCTGGCGTTGCCTTTGAGATTATAGGTTGTCTTTGGATGGAAAATGAAGAATAGCCATTTCTCACAATGAGGGCTATGAAAGAGCTGCTGTTGTAGTTTCTTGAATGTGAATATTCATGTTAAGATTGTGGGTTTACTGATGAAATATACTCTTGTGAGCAATGTTTCTTTAGTTAGTATGCTATTCTTCAGTTCTTACAGTGGTGTGGGGGGAGTGAATTGAGTTACTATTTAGATTTGTTACAGATGCCTGGAATGAATAGGGTGGTAATGTTTTATTTAGTACTTGCTTTTGGGTTCAGTACTTCAGTTTGATGAATGGTGTGATGGGTAATACATCCGTTAGTACTGGAATCATTCTACTACCAAAGTTCATACTTGCTCCACGTTAGAAGTAAAGATATCTTTTCTGGATAAAAATAACATTTATGCTCTATTGGAGATATTCATACTTTATAACACAAATATAATTTGAAGGAATACAATAGTGTCGTAGCACTGATGTAATATAAATTTGCTTTCTTGATGGCGAGATTAAAAATGGAGTTTAGATTCATGGTCTAAATATTTACAACGTGTCAATTCTCAAATTGAAATGACAAAGGATTGATTTAGACAACACACAATAGTATATCACTTCTCACCAAAAAAAAAAAAAAATTCGGGAAGGAAAAGTATGAAGATCACAAATTCTAAGAAAAAGGGACCGCCGCTGGTTACAAAGAAAAGAGCACAAAGCTCTTAAATTTTTCTTGTGTTGTGTATTGTAGTGAGTACTAGGAAAATTATATTTCGGTAATTTACTATTGGATCATAACAAATCATAGATCTAATAGTCATTATTAGGTATGGGTTAATTAAAGGACAATGTTGACGAGAGCCCTATTTTTTGTAAAAAAATTGAAAAATACCTCTTTTTTTTATTATTCAAAGAATATCTCATTTTCTTGGTTTGATTCAAAAAATATCTTATTTCATTAAAAACAATATTTTATAATGTGGAATGATGATATGGCATTTATTTATTGTATAGTAGTCTATGTACTTTATATAATATTTACTTTAGTCTTTATATTTTCAATTATAGTCATTCAAAAATTATATCTTAGGTCCTTAATCTTTTACATTTTTACACTTTAATCCTCAAATTTTTAATTATCTTTCAGTTAAGTCCTCCAAAAATTGCATCTTAAGTCCTTCGACTTTTTATATCTTTACACTTTGGTCTCCAAATTTTCAATTATCTTTCAGTTAAGTCCTCTAAAATTTGCATCTTAGGTCCTTCAACTTTATACATGTTCAAAATTTGGTCCTCCAAATCCTTGATTTTAGTGGCCAAAATAAGTGTAATTTTAGTGGTCAAAATAAGTGCACTTTCAATTAAATCTTTGACTTTATACTCGAATTTTCATCTAAACGAATAAAATAAATATTTGTATACTATTTTAAATTATGGTACACATATGTTACTTTAATTTAAATTAAATTAACACGTGTTACCACCACCAACTATCATATTTGTATACTATTTTAAATATAATAATAACTATAATCATATTTTACAATTTATTTTCTTTGATAATTGTTTAAAAATACAGTATTTTCATAAAATCAATATTTTTATTTTTTTCATTTGAAAAACAATATTTTTACACGAGTAACATATGTGTTATTTCATCATTTTCATTGAAATTAATACTTTATAATTTACTCATTTTATTATTTTTTAAAAAATATATTATTTTTATTTAAAATTAATATTTTAATTTTTAATTGAAAAACAATATTTTCACATGGGTAACATATATGTTACTATATATTACTATATATGTTACTTCTTCATATTTTATTAGAATCAATATTTTACTATTTCTCTAATTTTATTAATATTTTAAAAATATATTATTTCCATTTAAAATCAATTTTTCAATTTTTTATTTAAAAAATATATTTTTATACTAGTAACATATATGTTACTATGTGTTACTTGCTCATTTGCAATAAAATCAATATTTTATAATTATTTAAAAAATTCGTTATATTTCTTTAAAATTAAAATTTCAATGTTTTTTTATTTTAAAACAACATTTTTACACGGGTAACATATATGTTACTTCCTCATTTTTCATTAAAATCAATATTTTACCATTTCTCAATTTTTATAAATTTTTTAAACATACATTATTTTCATTTAAAATCAATATTTCAAATTTTCATTTTAAAAAAATATTTTTATACTAGTAACATATATATTACTATGTGTTACTTGCTCATTTGCAATAAAATCAATATTTTATAATTATTTAAAAAATACATTATTTTTCTTTAAAATTAATATTTCAAATTTTTTGTTTAAAAATAACTTTTTTTACACGGGTAACATATATGTTACTATATGTTACTCATTCATTTTTCATTAAAATCAATATTTTACCATTTCTTTGTTTTTATAAATTTTTTAAAAATATATTCTTTACATTTAAAATCAATTTTTCAATTTTTCATTTAAAAACAACATTTTTATACTAGTAACATATATGTTACTTCAGGGTTGTTCTCCTCCACCTAGTGGGAAGAATTATTTTGCTCACTGGACAAGTGTTCAGTGGGCATTAGTAGAGTTTTTGATTTTAATATCAAACACATTTTGTTCCTCCAAATGTTCAGTAGGCTAAATAATTCTCCTTACTGGGTGAAGAAGATCAAATTCCTATGTCACTATGTGTTATTTGCTCATTTGTAATAAAATCAATACTTTATAATTATTTTAAAAATAATTTATAATTGCTATCTTATAATTTAATTCCTTGTAAATGTTTTTCAAAAACTACTTTAGTTTGGTCTAAAATCAAATATTTTCAAATTTTATTTTTTAAAAAACAATTCTTTTACGCGAGTAACATATATGTTACTGAATTTGTTATCTTATGTTACTTCCTCAATTTTAAAATCAATTTGACACGGGTAACACATATGTTACCACATGTGTTACCCTATATTACTTCCTCATTTTCTCTACAATTGCTATTTTATAATTTATCTCTTTGTAAATGTTTTTAAAAAATACATTAGTTTGGTCTAAAATCAAATATTTCCAATTTTTATTTTTAAAAACAATATTTTTACGTAGGTAACATTTAGGGAAATTGGCGCAAATGGTCCCTAACGTATCATGTTAGTGCGCAAATGGTCCCTAACCTTTCATTTTTGGCGCAATGGTCCCTAACCTATCCATTTAGGTGCGGAAATGGTCCTTGTGGACGGATTCCGTTAAAAATCTGTTAAGAAACCTTTCATTTTGGTGCACAAATGGTCCCTATCAATGTTTTTGTCTTTATTAGTGGGGGTAAAATTGTCAAGTTACATCTTTCTTTCAATTGGCGCAAATGGTCCCTAACCTTTATCTTTTTCTGGCGCAAATGGTCCCTAACATATAATTATATTTTGGTGCACAATTAATTCTTATTTGATGAAAAAGACAAAAATAATTTACTTTTAATTAAAAAAATTTGCAATTGGATTCCTAACCTTTAAAAAAAGTAAAAATGAGTCCGATACTTTAATTTTTTTATTAAAAAAAATTAAAAGAAAAACTAAGAAATTGACAATATACTAAATTATTTTGTATATTTTATGAACTATTATAATATAAATAAAATTGAAATCATAATTATTAACGAGTATGCTAATTAAAATTATTTTATTGTTATTAAGTAATCATATTATTTAAAATCAAACTTTAATTTTATCATCACAAAATAAAAAGAAAAATAAATTTGTCACAAATAAAATTTTTAATTATGCTCAACCCAACTCGATTTTATACGATCTCATATTTACTGGGTCAATCCAACCCACTTTTGAGCCACAAAGAAACTGGATCATTCTTATTTTAAAATTTAATTTATTTTTGAATTTAAAAAAAAAAAAAAAAGGTTTCACCCCACCTCCCCACCCCACCCCACCCCACAAAACTAGACCGGAGGGAGGGGAGAAATCCCCTCTTCCGGTCGCGAAACCAGGGGGAAGAAATCCCCCCTGGTTTGGTCGCGAAACCAGCGATTAGGGGGGGATTATCCCCCCTAATCGCTGCGAATCGCGACCGGAAGGGAGGGGGTTTCTCCCCTCCCCGGTCGCCGTCGACGGCGACCGGGGAGGGGAGAAACCCCCTCCCTTCCGGTCTGGTTTTGTGGGGTGGGGGTGGGGTGGGGGTGGGTGGTGGTGGGGTGGGGTGAAACTTTTTTTTTTTTAAAATTCAAAAATAAATTAAATTTTAAAATAAGACTGGTCCAATTTCTTTGTGGCTCAAAAGTGGGTTGGATTGACCCAGTAAATATGAGATCGTATAAAATCGAGCTGGGTTGAGCATAATTAAAAATTTTATTTGTGACAAATTTATTTTTCTTTTTATTTTGTGATGATAAAATTAAAGTTTGAATTTTAAATAATATGATTACTTAATAACAATAAAATAATTTTAATTAGCACACTCGTTAATAATTATGATTTCAATTTTAGTTATTTTATAATAGTTCATAAAATATACAAAATAATTTAGTATACTGTCAATTTGTTAGTTTTTCTTTTAATTTTTTTTAATAAAAAAATTAAAGTATAGGACTCATTTTTACTTTTTTTAAAGGTTAGGAATCCAATTGCAATTTTTTTTAATTAAAAGTAAATATATTTTTGTCTTTTTCATCAAATAAGAATTAATTGTGCATCAAAATATAATTATAGGTTAGGGACCATTTGTGCCAGAAAAAGGTAAAGGTTAGGGACCATTTGCGCCAATTAAAAGAAAGATATAACTTGACAATTTTACCCCCACAAATAAAGACAAAAACATTGCTAGGGACCATTTGCGCACCAAAATGAAAGGTTGCTTAACGGATTTTTAACGGAATCCGTCCACAAGGACCATTTCCGCACCTAAATGGATAGGTTGGGGACCATTGCGCCAAAAATGAAAGGTTAGGGACCATTTGCGCACTAACATGATACGTTAGGGACCATTTGCGCCAATTTCCCTAACATTTATGTTACCGTATTTGTTAACATATGTTACTTCCTCAATTTCATTAAAATCAATTTGACACGGGTAACAAATATGTTACCACATGTGTTACCCTATGTTACTTCCTCATTTTCAATACAATTGCTATTTTATTATTTATCTCTTTGTTAATATTTTTTAAAAACTACATTAGTTTGGTCTAAAATCAAATATTTCCAAATTTTAATTTTGAAAACAAAACTTTTACGTGGGTAACATATATGTTACCGTATTTCTTAACATATGCTACTTCCTCAATTTCATTTAAATTAATTTGACACGGGTAACACATGTGTTACCACATATGTTACTTCCTCATTTCAATACAACTGCTATTTTATGATTTATCTCCTTATAAATATTTTTTAAAAATTACATTTATTTGGTTTAAAATCAAATATTTCCAAATTTTTATTATTGAAAACAATACTTTTACGTGAGTAACATACATGTTACTGTATTTGTTAACATATGTTACTTCCTTAATTTCATTAAAATCAAATTGACACGGGTAACACATATGTTACCACATGTGTTACCCTATGTTACTTCCTTATTTTCAATACAATTGTAATTTTATGATTTATCTCTTTGTAAATATTTTTAAAAAATACATTAATTTATCAAAAATAAAATATTTCCAAATTTTAATTTTGAAAACAATACTTTTACGTGGGTAACATATATGTTACTATATTTGTTAACCTATATTATTTTCTCAATTCATTAAAATCAATTTGACACGGGTAACATATATGTTACCACATGTGTTACCCAATGTTACTTCCTCATTTTCACTACAATTACTATTTTATTATTTATCTCATTGTAAATGTTTTTAAAAAATATATTAGTTTCGTCCAAAATCAAATATTTTCAATTTTTATTTTTAAAAACAATACTTTTACGTGGGTAACATATATGTTACCATATTTGTTAACCTATATTACTCCATCAATTTCATTAAAATCAATTTAACACGGGTAACACATATGTTACCACATTTGTTACCCTATGTTACATCCTCATTTTCAATACAATTGCTATTTTATGATTTATCTCTTTGTAAATATTTTTTAAAAAATACATTAGTTTCGTCCAAAATCAAATATTTCTAATTTTTATTTTTAAAAACAATACTTTTACGTGGTAACATATATGTTACCGTATTTGTTAACCTATGTTACTCTCTCAATTTCATTAAAATCAATTTGACACAGGTAGCACATGTGTTGCCCTATGTTACTTCTTCAATTTCTATACAATTACTATTTTATAATTTATATTCTTGTAAATGTTTTTAAAAAATACATTAATTTTGTCTAAAATCAAATATTTCCAATTTTCATTTTTGAAAATAATACTTTTACGCGGGTAACATATATATTACCGTATTTGTTAACCTATGTTATTTCCTCAATTTCATAAAAATCAATTTTTAGCAAATTATATCATTCTATAATTTTCTGAAATATGAATTATTATAAATAAAAATAATATATTTAATTTATTTACTTTTAATAACAACAATTTGACATGGGTAACACATATGTTACCACATGTGTTACCCTATGTTACTTCTTTATTTTCTATACAATTACTATTGTATAATTTATATTCTTGTAAATGTATTTAAAAAATATATTAATTTCGTCTACAATCAAATATTTCCAATTTTTATTTTTGAAAACAATACTTTTACATAGATAACATATATGTTACCATATTTGTTAACCTATGTTACTTACTCAATTTCATTAAAATCAATTTTTAGCAAATTATATCCTTCTATAATTTTCTGAATACGAATTATGTTAAATAAAAATAATATATTTAATTTTTTCATTTTTAAAATCAACAATTTGATATGAGTAACACATATGTTACCCTATGTTACTTCCTTATTTTCAATATAATTACTATTTTATGATTTATATCCTTGTAAATGTTTTTTTAAAAATACATTAGTTTGGTCTAAAATCAAATTATATCCTATGTTACTTCCTCAATTTCATTAAAATTAATTTGACACTGGTAACACATATGTTATCATATGTGTTACCCTATGTTATTTCCTCATTTTCAATACAATTGCAATTTTATGATTTATCTCCTTGTAAATATTTTTTAAAAAATACATTAGTTTGGTCTAAAATCAAATATTTCTAATTTTTATTTTTAAAAACAATATTTTTACGCGGGTAACATATATGTTACTATATGTTACTTCCTCAATTTCATTAAAATCAATTTGACACGGCTAACACATATGTTACCACATCTAAGATGTATTTTTTGAAAGACTTAACTGAAAGATAATTAAAAATTTGGGGATCAAAGTGTAAAGATGTAAAAAGTTGAAAGACATAAGATGCAATTTTTTGAGGACTTAACTGAAAGATAATTGAAAATTTGAGGATCAAAGTGTAAATATATACAAAGCTGAAGGACCTAAGATACAATTTTTGGAGGACTTAACTGAAAGATAATTGAAAATTTGGGGACCAAGGTGTGAATATATAAAAAGTTGAAGGGCCTAAGATGTAATTTTTGAAGGACTTAACTGAAAGATAATTAAAAATTTGGGGACCAAAGTGTAAAAATGTAAAAGATTAAAGACTTAAAATATAATTTTTGAAGAACTTAATTGAAATATAATTGAAAATATAAAGACTAAAGTGAATATTATATAAAGTATATAGACTAATATGCAATAAATAAATATTTTTAAAAGAGTTTATATAATAGAGAAGAAATGTATTTTTCATAAATATTATTTAGACGTGGGTAAAAATAAAAAATTTAAAAAAGAGGATATTTTTCAACTTTTTATAAAAAAAAAAGGTATATGAGCTAATTATTCCTTACTTAAATTAGACCAGTTACTCGACCCATTAGATAGGTAATTTTTCAAGTGGCTCATTAAGTCATTTGATCATTCTTTGTTATTCGAGTTGGCATATTCTAAATTGAACTTTAATTTCTTCAATTATGGGCTCAAAAGCTATAAGTATTTAACCAACTTAATCATCACAACCCCATTTGTTTGGGATCAAAACTCAACAATAGCTGACATCTCTATTAAAGATTAGCAATGGATGTTTCAGTGTAAATGTTGATTGGTTAATAGAAGTTGATTCCAGAAAGTGTGAAGGATGAAATCTTATTTGTTGGAGGATTTTGTATAAGTAACTGGAAAGTAAGAAAATCGAAAATAGATGAAATGAGAGTCGAGATAAGTGTTGACCACATTATCCTTAAGTCGAATTTGCCCCGCAACGGTGCTTACGGTTATGGCAATCAACTCTCAAGATACAACGACTTCTACTTGTGTTTGAAGCACTTCAAAACACAAGCACAACAAACCAAAATTAGTTTTGTACTCCAAAAGGATGAAATGAAATGGAAAACCAGAAATTATGCAACTAATGCAATAGATTTTTGGTTCAAAATATGAATATATGAGTCTTTAAAATGTTTGCATATCAGCTCTGTATTAAAAAGAACGTCCAAAGTGGCCTTTTTAACGTTGATAAACAGTTGAAAACGAAATGGTGTGGAGCCAAATCGTGCAACACTTCAAAAGGACATGTATGTTCGCGTAAACCTATGCGATCGCATGGTTTTATCATACTGCGATCGCAAGGTACAATTTTAAAAACAGAACTTAATCCAGTTTAACCATGCGATCGCAAGGCTTTGTCTCCTGAGATTGCATGGAAGGACAAAAAAATATTCTGCTTAAAATTTAGGCAAGTTGCGATCGCAGTGTAAAATAACCATGCGATCGCAGTGTCAAACTTTGACCTGATTTTGTCATTTTCTGTAATTTCTCATTCATTCGATATTGGTTTCGAGATGCCAAATATACCCTTCAATACATGCAGAGAAATTTGAATTCTCTTTCGGGAGCGTTGCCCCCGAGCCCTCTCGACCCCCGCGACCTGACCGGACAGGTCGAACCCTGTCTTCTTTTCATCTCAAACTATTTTGCCTAAACGGATTGGATCGGGTCTGTATATTTTGGCCAAGTTGACACGAAATCACTTTAGTTGTCAATTTCTCGAATTCTTAAACCAATTTTCAATATTATTGAGGGTCGAAATCTGCTCCATCTTTCAGAATCCTATCACACAAGTCACTCGTATTTCATAAGAACTTGGGGGCATTTGTCAATATTGAAAGTGCAAAATATTGGTAGAAATAGTGTAATAGATTGAGTTTAGTATCGATTTCACGAAGACTCTACTAAAATTATCGATCTAAACGAGTCTATGCTGTAGTTGAACAAATTGTAGAACAATTCAATTTAGTTGGCTTTTTTTTTTTTTTTTTTCTTTTTTTTAAAAAGAAAAACTAGAAAACTTTAAGTTCTATAAGATTCGCTCGCTTGGGCGAGCTATTTTCCTTTGACATCTGATGTATCTTATTTGCTCTTTGGGACAAGCAAAGCATATAGCTTGCTTGAGAGAGCTTCTAGTTAATTTGGTCCACTTTTCATCCTTGGTCGCCCCCAGTATTATACTTCTTGTAAGACTTGATGGTGGCCACATAATATTATTTGGTAGAATTTTTTATTAAATTCATTGAGGGGTTTAATAAATAAAAAGAGAAGTGATGGTTTCTAACATGCAAACTTACATAGAAAATGGATAGTTTTGAGGTTTAATAGAAACTGTTTCTCTCGGCCTTTTTGATAATCTGCTATGGATCAACGTATGCTTCTTAATTGATCTTCACATGAAAATCATGAATGCTTGGATTGCTTACAGTGTTGTGATTTTGTCTCAAATATTAAAAATTAAGGGTCAAAATTGCAATTGTGCGTGACTTGCCGAATGAAAAGATGTCATATTATATTTGATTATAAATTGAAAAGGTTTGCATGTTATTCTAATTCAACATGTTTCCTATAAATTGACATATTTGTGCTCTTTCGTATATGGGTAAGAGAAAAAAATTGTAACTCTAGTATCTTAATTTTTTTTTTTTTCTTTTGTTGGTTGTTCAAATAGTAGAAATTGGTGGATGTGATAAAACTTCTTACGATACTTAGGGGATTTGAGTAAGTGAAATTCTATATAATTATAACTATTTTTCATATTGTATAAAGTTTTGATAGTCTGTCATTTTTTTTATATTTTTTACATTTTTTGCCTCGTTATTTTTCTTTAAACAAGGATCATTTGGGCTTTGTCTTATTTCCCATAAGTGGTATCAGAGTGTCAGGTTGTTTGGAATGTTGGCGCACAAAGAAGATTTGTTTGTCAAATATGACGTGGAGAAATTTGACAGGATAATCAATTTTGGTTTGTGACAAGTGCAAGTCAATAATATTTTCATTCAGTCTGGATTGCACAAGGTTTTGAAAGGAAAACAACCTTAATTCCGACAAAGATACTAAAGAATTTTGTATGAGCAGTCTGGACTACACAAGGCTTTGAAAGGAAAACAGCCCTGATTCTGACAAAAATACTGAAGAATTTTGTATGAGCGGTGAGGATTGGAAAGATTTAGTTTTGAAAGCTACAGTACAATACGTTTTTGTTTACCACAAAATGCTCTGATAAATATTCATAAAATATCTGCTGCAAATGAACTTTGGAAGAACTTTGAATAGTTGTATCAAACAAAAAGTCTTTCAAATCGGTTGTACTTGAATGAACTGTTTCATTCTTTGTGAATGAACACAAG
The DNA here is from genome assembly GCA_030279155.1 of Forsythia viridissima. NCBI lineage: Eukaryota > Viridiplantae > Streptophyta > Magnoliopsida > Lamiales > Oleaceae > Forsythia > Forsythia viridissima. Next base: position 38,747,788 of record CM059041.1, on the reverse strand, counting down.
TACGAAAATCTCAGGCTACTTGAGTGTGTTCTTAATATGATCGTTTCTGAACTGGAGGCTATCGAAATTAAAATTGATGATGAGGGTAAAGCGTTAAGACTCATCTGGTCTCTTTCATCCTCCTATGAACACATTAAACCAATTTTGATTTATGGAAAATAAACTATGAGTTTTGCACAAGTTACAAGTAAATTAATTTTTGAAGAAAGAATGTTGAGTTGTGGAAATAATATTTCATCTGAAAATTCATTAACTGTTGTTGAAAAATAGAATAAGAATAATTGCATGAAAAGTAAAATACTCATTAATTGTTGCTGAAAAATAGAATAAGAATAACTGCATGAAAAGTAAAGCATCTTGTTGGAATTGTGGACAACTTAGTCGCGTGAGAAAAAACTGTCCAAAAAGTGCTAACTGCTTGAACTCAAATGCTGATAGTGTGTCTTTCTTTATGGGAGATGTTGATAACGATTGAGTAAATATTTACTTCATCGTGGTATGTGCTAGTTGCCATGATAGATTATGTGTTACTACTAGCAGTCCACTTGTTTGCACACAGGTATTGACTTGATATTAATGCAAAATGTGTGGTGAAATTGATGTCGATGATTGATGAACTTTCATGCAAGGTGTCTGGACTTGAATTTAGGATCTATAATTTCCCATCCCATCAAATTTGATTCTCACCCCCAATTTGGTTGGATTAATTGGGTATTTAACCAACTGGGGGAAAAGTTAGGATTTAGGATCGTTTTTGGAGACAAATTGGGTTGTGCAAATGGTTTCGAGATATGAATTAGATATTGTCCAGAAATTTTTTCTAGATCATCATGTTTTCAGTGTATCATTTGTGGTTTGAATTTATTGTTTGTTAATGCATTAAGTCCACGTGGTGTCAATTTTTGTCAAATATCGATCGATTGTGTGCCACGGGGACACTTAATAGTGACACGTCTTCAATTCACTTTGAAAATTTAACAGAGTAACCTAGAGATGGCAAATGGGCTGAGCGGCTCGTAAGCTCGCCCGCTCAGTCCATAATAGGCTCAGGACGAGCCCAACAAAAAAAGGCCTAGCCGTTTTGGCTGGACAAAAAAACAAGTCAGCTCGTGGCTGTCCCAATGAACCTACTCATGAAGGCTCATCTAAGGGCTCGTGAGCGCTCGGCTCATGGCTTGTGACCAACGATCACTTTTTGTGATCATCCAACGGTCACAAAAAAAGTGAGCGTTGGGCATCAAATAGTCACAATTTGCGACCGTTTAATGCATTATTTTATCTTTTTTGTTTTTCAATTTCAAAATTTTTAATATGAAAAAAAAAATGAGTTGAGCTCGTGGGCCGTTGGGCTCGTTTGGCCCACAAGCCAACAGGTCGAACCAAGCACCCATTCTAGGGACGAGCCGAGCAAGGTGGGCAATGGGCCGAGCCACCTCTAGATTAACTATTGGTGAACGCGTTAGTATATTTTAGTGACCGATTCTAGAACTTTGTAACTTCAGTAACTATTTTGTAATTTCGCTAAAACTTTAATGACCGTCAATAAAATTAACTCCTTTTGTCACACTTAATTAACATGTTGTCCGCATCCAGGTATTGTCCTAAAACACGAAAATAACACAAATCAATAAAAACTCAAATAAATTAATTAACAAAAATGTTTTATTACGGCGTTATCTAAACATTCTAACTAATTTGAGCATTGGAATGCTTCTGCTGGGCAATCAATCCCTCATTATCTAAAAACGTGTATTGTTTTGTAAATATGTTGTGAATTGATGTTACAAAGCAGCAACATGTACATAAAACACGTTGTTAGCAAGGCCTAATCACTCACAAAATGGTGAGGCTTCGCCTGATTATATATAGGGTTTTTTTTTAGAAATAACCACAATAAATAAAATATTTCTTAAAATATTATCATACTTTTTTATTCTAAAAATACTATTTTTTATTTTTGTAACACTTGTTGTTACATTTGTTATATTTGTTAATAACAAATGTAAATAATTACTTAATTTGAAAGTAAATTAATTCGATTTATAAAACCCATAATGACACTTTTAAGTCCAAGTTCACCCACTGACTACTTTCTTATCACTTCCATTTGAAATTAGAATCTAAAACAATAATTTAGTGTTCAATTAGGACAAGACGAGATTATGACATATAATTAAATTATTATTGAATTTGAGCATCCTCGAATTATAAAATTTTAAATAATTATGAGAGTGCACCCAAACGGATAAAACTAGTAGAAATTCAATGATGAGAACGTGGCATAATTTCCATATTATTTGAACTAGCTTGTGGAGCTATAAATAATAAAGATTGCCGTTACTTATAAGTTAGACTAAAGACTTTATTTTGTGCTCTTAGTCCATGTTTGGATTGATAGAGACATTAGAAATTTCATATACACAAATATTAAGTGTAAGGTCAATTTAGTCAGAGAAAAGAAAAAACACAGAGATTTCATTACTTGTCGTTTTATCAAATTTTTAAACGTTGGGAACACCACAAACTTCTCTACTAAGAAAACAAATGTTATAACCAATAATTTAGCTTCCAAAATAACTCGACTGATCACTTAGCCCCGTTCATCTTCGGCGCAAGAGCGCTCGATCAGTGAACAACTTATGTGTGTTGGTTCTCTCACCGATCTAGTTTGAATTATCAAATATACAACTCTCAATCTTTAATTCTATCCATCTTGATTTTTTTTTTTTCCTTTTAAATATGTTTCCCACTTTCGAGTTTAATGGCCTTATAACTTTCAAAGAATGTTTAAAATTAATTAAATTTTACAACTAAGATGGGCTGTCCAAAATTGCCTTTATCACAAACAGTGGCTTTTTCATTTTTATCAACTATGTGAATCCCTTATAGCTTGCTTTTATCATGTTACAGTAGAGCCTGCTCCATATATTACTCCTTTTGTAATGCAATCCTTTCATTACTTCTGTTAGGGTGGTGGGATGGTCATCCACATGGCAAACATGTCATGCCCATTGACTTCTAAACATCATATTCTTTTATATATATTACCGATATATTTAATACATTAAATCCAATAATATTTAAAAAAATAACATCGAAGGAAATTGAAATTCCCATTTGGTTTATCATAATCAATGTTTTAAATCGACTTAGTTAAAAGAAAGGGTCGAGAGTCAAAGAGTTGAATTGAACAATTGTTTTAAATTTTTTTAATTTTTTATCTTGTAACCAAATCGATTTCTAGTTTTTCCAGACGAAGTTGTCGGCTTGGTCGAATTTTGACAACATTGATCAAAACATGCTTATGGTACCATAAGCAGGTACAAAATAATATTTAAATTTTTTTTGTTTTTCTTTAAATATAAACAGTAGAGCTAGCTTCACTAAAAATATAATACTAACAACTCGGAATTAATGCCCAATCTTTTTTCACACATAGGTTAAGAAACACATGTATTTTATAAATAAGTGCACAATAATTGAAAGAAAAGATGCAAAGCCAAAAAAATATTTATTAAGCCCTAAGTTGTGACCTAAAAAGTGGACCAGCCCACATGCATTCTTGTAGATTAAGTCAATTCCATATTTACATGCATAGAAATGAAGCAACCCATCATGTCACACTCACTTCTATTTGCATTCTAACGTCTCAATTCAGTTTCCAAAGTAAATAGAAATTTTCATAAAGACTTCACACACACCCTACTTCTCCATAACACTGACACCACACCATACCTAACTTTATTTCACCCCCACAAAAATCAAAATTCCATGTCCAGACTCAAAATGTTGAAATTCACTGTTTTTCTTGTTATCGTGTCGATGGCAGTTCGGATTGAAGGATTGAATCCAAGAAAGCTTGATGATCAGACTCCACCGGATTTGCAGAACAAGTGTGGAAACTGTCCTTGCAACAACCCATGTGCCCAAGCCCCGCCGCCGCCTCCACCACCTTCACCACCGCCTCCGCCTCCGCCAAAGATTAAGCCACCACCAAGCAACTACTGCCCACCTCCCCCCAGCGGCGGCGGTGGTGGCGGTGGCAGCCAGTACCCTCCAAATTCTCCTTACATATACATAAATGGTCCGCCAGGGAATTTGTATCCCGTTGACCCCTTTTATTCGGGTGCTAGCCGGAGGTTCACTCTACGATTGCCATTTTTGATCTGCACTGTATTGGGACTCATAGCTTTCAATTGAATAGTAAATATTCATCAGAATATAAAAAAAATAAAGGCACAAAATTTTATGCAATCCATGAGGAGCTGCAGAATCCAAAGAGAAGAATTTTATTGGGATGAGAAATTTTAATTTCTAATCCTTAGGTTGGTGTTCTTAATTAGTTTTACCTTAATCTTCAAGTGTTTGATAAATTTCAATAAACTTTCTATTTCATTTTCTTCTTGATCGATGTTGATTATTATGTATTAATCTAATCCAAGTGACTTGTGATGTTTCTTCGGTTTAATAGTTTCTTGATTTCTTTTCTTTTCTTTTCTTTTGTTTGATTAATTATCCGGAATCAAATTTGGCCCCTACAGGAAATGCTTTCTTTAATAGCACAAATTCAGGGTTTGATTAAGGAAATGCTTTCTTTAATATCACAAATTCAGGGTTTAAACTACTCTTACTCAATGAAAGTTACATGTTATCCACCTGCTTGCGTTTCCATCGGTGGTGTCAAAAAGGAAAGAATGAGTTTCCGTAGGTCTTTTCAATTTCTTTTCTCAAGAAATTAATTATAAAATCTAAAAATGTTTAAGTCGGTGGCCCGCCCATCTGTCCGGCCACGACTTAGGCACAACATGGAGCGAGCTTAGAACCATAGCAGGTAGGAATGGCAACAGAGCGATGCGGCCTTACTATCCCCGCCCGTCAGGGATTCTTGAGGGGGTGGAGATTAAAATATCATCATTTTGCCATCAGGGATGGCAACGGGATGGAGCCGGAGAAGCCAATATCATCCCCGTCCCGTTAGGAATTTTTGAAAAGCAGGGCAGAGATTGAAAATTTCTCATTTTATCTCCCCATTTAATTAATTAATTAATTTTTAATATTATTTTTTATTTTTTAAATACTATTTAAATTTTAAAATAAAAAAAATAATATAATATAAAAAGATTCGAGGTGGGTTTGGGTATTCAGGGCCGGGACCATGATCCTTGTTCCCGACTCGATTACTAATGGGGCGGGGCAAGGCGGAACGAGTCGATGACGAGTTTTTTTGTCAGCCTTATTTATCATCATGTTTAATTAGTGAATTATTTAAAAAATACGATTTAAATTTTAAAATATTAATATAAAATAAAATAAAAAGATTCGGAGCGAGTTCAAAAAAATCGATTGGTTCAATCTTATTACTATTATGACATTAATGATAACATAAAAGTTAAAATCTTTTAACTTAGTTTGACTTAATTTCAATATATTTTAAAATTGATCAAATATATTTTTTATTTTTTGCCCTTGCTAAGACAGGAGATCATTTTCCATACTTTTAGTACTGTCAAATATGCGCGGATAGTGGAGCCCAATAGTATTAACGAGGTTCTAGAATTATTTTATTATCCTTGGAATTAAGTCTTATCTGATCTTGATGTCAGAATTTGTCAGTAATTGAAAAGAGATGAGATCAACTTCGGTTACACCAAATTATGGGTCCCATATTTCGAATAATTGACAGGGCATGGTCCAAAACCTTTTGATGTGTCGAACCACCATGTGCTTAGCCGGTGGTTATTTATTCCTAAACTTAGTCTAGTCTACTATGTGGTACTTGTTTGTTAGTGAATGGGTTTGGTAAGCTGTTGGTTGTTTACTAGCTTTTTTTTTTTTTTTTATTAATTGAGGAATTATTGTGGACTTTACCTATCTAAAACGAATAATTACTATTTGATTTGGTATAAAATATATTTATTTGGTAGTTTGATAGAGTAATAACTTCTTGATAAAGTTTACATATTATAATATAAATTTTTAAAAAAAAATAAACTTTTAAAAATTTATTCACAACAAATCAAGTCAAGTCGTGTGATGCTGATACATCATCGTAAGAATTGATATGACACCAAATTTCATCACAAATGAGCATTATCGGTCATAAATATTCATTACAAAAAAGTACATATTTGAAAAAGATGTCTTTAGCTTTTTTCCAAAACCTTTATCCATCTTAAAAGTCTTCTATTATAGGGGGGTTGAGGGGAGGGTATCTATACAGCTGGTGGTTTGTTGCGTATGGGAATATAAAGAATCTTTAGATTAAGGTGCCAATTTAGTTGGCTGTCTACTGCCAATCTATAAAGAATCTTTTGCTACACTAATTAATTAACCTTCAGATTTGTGAAATTTTGGGCATTTCAAATTGTAATTTTTCTTATTACGACTAAGTCATTTATTTAAATCATCAAAATAAATTACTTTGTTACTTACATAGGTCATAAGTCAAAAAACTATTTGAATGTACAGTTATATTCACACCACATTTTATTATATATGTACCATATTTAATTGTATAAAAAATCTTTAATTTTTATTTATTGTCACATTTATGTTCTTAACTTTTTTCATCGAATTCTTATATTTAAGATTCTATTAATTAACACATCTCGTTCCTACTAACGATTTTTTCAAAAGAGTTAAGGGATATATGTTGTGGGATAGAAGCCAGAAGGGAGGGAAAGTCATAGTGAGTAGAGATGTTACATTCAATAAATCTGAAATACCTTGTTCAGGACCTGATTTAGAGAAATTAGATGGAGATCGACAAGAGGGTTATAGTAGATAATTGGAGACTATTAATGTTAGTACACATATTCCTAGTTCCTCTAGCGAGGTGGAGACTCAAATTCAACAACCTGGAGAATAGGGTAAAGAAGTAGTGATAGAAAAACATCTTATTGAAGAAGATCCTTTAGTGGATTATCAATTAGCTAAAATAGAAAGAAAAGGTGGGCGAGAGGACCTAGGAGGTTTGGATATGAGTCCAAGTTAGCCTTTGTCTATGCTAGCTATGAAGAGTTAGTTAATAGATAGCCAAATACTTTTGAGGAGGCGATGAGGAGTGAACAATCGGAAGAGTGGCTAAAAGCAATGAGAGAGGAAATGAGTTACTTAGTAAAAAATCAAACTTGGGAGTTAGTACCTAAACCTAAAATTAATCAACAGTTGATTGTAAATAGATTTTTAAGGTTAAAGAGGATACTAGTACAGCTGAACCTTTAAGATTTAAGGCTAGATTAGTTGCTAAGGGTTACACACAGAAAGAAGGAGTTGATTATAATGAGATTTTTTCACTAGTTGTTAAGTACACTACTATTATGGTCATACTTGCACTAGTTGCATACTTTGACTGAGAACTTGAACAACTTGATGTTAAAATTATTTTTTTGCATGGTGAACTTGATGAACAAATCTTCGTAAATCAACCTATATGTTTTAAAGATAAACAAAAATTGGATTATGTGTGTTTCCTTAAAAAATATTTGTATGGTTTGAAACAATCACATAGACAATTATATAAAAGATTTGACTCTTTTGCACTATCTATAGGGTTTCAAAGAAGTAAGTTTGATCATTGCTTATATCACCAACATAATGAAACTAGTAATGATTATGTGTTTTTATTGTTATATGTTGAAGATATGCTCTTAATTGGTTCATCTTCTAAATGGATATGCAAGATAAAAACAACTTTGAATGGTGAATTTGACATGAAAGATCTAGGAAAAGCTAAAAGAATCATAGATATGAAAATTGAAAGAGATATATCAAATTCTACGTTGTTTTTGCATCAAACACCTTACATTTTGAAAGTGTTAAAAAGATTTGGCATGCAAGAATGTAAACCGGTTACATTACCTTTAGCTAGTCACATTATGCTAACTAAAGATCAAGCTCATTGTAACGAGGAAGAAATTAAATACATGAGTTGAATTCTTTAATTTAATGAGATAGGTTCTATTATGTACTTAATGATGTGTACTAGATCGAATTTAGCTTATGCTATAAGTGCACTTAATAGGTTTATGTCTAATCCGGGTTCTAGTCATTGGGAGGCCTTGAAGTGGCTCCATAGATACTTGAGAGGGACGAGTAATGTAGGTCTAATGTTTGGTCGTAGTAAGGAATGAGTGAAATTGAAGGGTTTTGTATATGCAGATTATGCGGAGGATATGAATAATAGGAAGTCTACTTTCTCTTATGTGTTTACTTTGTCTAATTCTTGCAATAGGTAGAAGTCTCAATTACAACACATAGTTGCTTTATCCACTACTGAATCTGAATATATTGCTACCACCGAAGCAATTAAAGAGGCTTCGTGGCTTAGAGGATTGCTAAGTGAACTTTGTGTTTTGAATGACGATGTTGTAGTATATTCGGATAGTCAATCTTCAATACATTTGTGTAAAAATTTCGTTTTTTATGAACGTACCAAACATATTGATATTATCCTACATTTCAGTAGAGATATTATGTCACAAGAAGTAATAAAGCTTGCGAAAGTGCCTACATAATATAATCCCTCAGATATGGGCACTAAGGTGTTGCCCTTTAGAAGTTACTTTGATCTTCTAAACATTGGTAGAGATAAATAATTTTCAATTTTATTGGTTCTCCTTTTGGAGTTGTCACTAATGAGTGATATTTTTCTTTTTGTAGGTGAAGGTGCTAAGAAAGGGAGACAAGGAAGTGTCACTTCATTGTTCAAGAGTTCTTTGGCACCAATGTGAAGGTTTGTTGGGTATTTGTTGCCAAACAATTTCAAATAGCAATGATGATTTAATATCAATTTCATAGGCGTTAGCCGATAATTGAAATTAAGGAAAAAAATGACACCACTTAGCGAATCCAATCAAAGCTCGACATAAAACTTAGCGGGCCATTTTGGAACGACTTATCTTATAGTTGCTCAATGGTCTACTCTATTTATTAGGCCCCAAATAGAATTATCTTAGTTGTTTTAATATTATTGGGCTTGTGGCCCAATATTGTTTATAACATGATTGCTGCCCTATCATTTACCCTACTCTAGCAGCAAACATTTGGAGCATGTCTTTTGGAGAGAGAGTGATAACAGACATATGCTTCTTCTTCTTCATTGGGTGGCTACCATTGTTGTTGTTCGGTCTCTCTTTTGTGAGACAAATTTAGTTCTTTGTAAGCTTAGCTATTTGGGAAAATAGAGGTGTTCTTGGGTCGAGCTTTATTTATGGTTTCTAGGTGTTTAAACTTAAATCTGAGCCTAAATGAGTTTGGTGATTTATATATCCAACAAAGTTATTGATATTTTTCAAGATAATGAAAATTTAAATACGTGAATGTCTAAGAGAAGATTGGAATATTAAAATGAATTATATTAGCCAACTAACTGTTGTTGCCTAAATTGTATTAAGTGCCCACTTTGGTCTTAAAAGCAAAATTATATTGAATCTCTCTTTCTATTAGAAAAAAACTATTCTTTTTCAACATTAAATATATTTATAGTTAGATATAAATATGATTAGATTTGGCAGTTTTTTTATCTACTTTTAAACTAAACCGTTTAAACGGTTTAAAAAATTTCAAATCAAATGAAATCATTTTTTATTTCATTTCAAACACGTTTTACTTGTGACATAAAAATAACACTTTTAAAAATTAAAACATATATACCCTAAAAAAAAAAAAATATTCCAAGCTTTAAAACTCATTATTAGCATTTGAGAAATAAAATATTACAATGACATGTATACTTTACCAATTTTCACACGTCAATTCAGACAATAATACGAGGAAGAACGAGGAAGACAGGTGTACATCCATCCAATAGTATATCATTCACTTATATATGAAAGAAGCATACGAAACATATCCACATCATACAAAATTTATGATAAGTAAATAACTATAATGTCTTATCTATTTGTTTTTTTAAAATTATATTAATAGTTTAATTATGTTTCAAACGATTTTTAACTATCGAAATTTAAACTTTGCCATTTATAAATAGTTCAACTCAAAATTAATTTTTTTTTTTTTTGACAAAACAACAGTTTTGATTTGATTTTACGGGTTTGCCTTTCCCCCCCACCCCTATTATTTACAGAAGCTGTTTGCTACTATTTGAATTTTTGATCAATTTTATTTACATTTGAGTTTTAAAATTTCCAATTTTGTAACAAGTGAACTCTCGGATTACGAATTCCATTAAAAATTTAAGTTAAGAATACAATTTATATTCTTCTTCCATCCACTCGATCCCCACTCTCATATTCAGGGCACAGAGCTCGGAATATAATCAAGTGGGATAATACAAGAATATTCAAAATGTTATATTGTTTTTTTCATACGTTATAATTGTATCATACTAAATTTAATACTTTAAAAATATTGTACAATTACAAAAATCATCACATATATCTTTTTTCTCACAATTCCCCAATTGCCTTAAAAGAGTACAAGGAGAGGAACGGTGTGGAAAAAGAATTCCCCTCCCCTATTAGTGTTGTTTTACTTTAGTCACTCAACATTTTTATTTGTCATTGAACTTTCAATCTATTTTAATTTAGTCACTCCATCTAACTAAGTGAAATTTTACAAAATAAAGTTCAGTGTCTCAAAGTGAAATTTTGCTTAAAGTTTAGTGACTAAAATAAAATCTTGCATAAAGTTTAGTTACTAAAGTGAAATGCTGCTGAAATATTTAAAAAACAAATGACAAAAAGGAAAATGATTACAAAAGGAAATAATCCGCTCTCCCTCTTCCCCTATCGAGTCTTTTGGATATATTTTTATTTTGACATGGATTGAGAGATGAGATTTTTGCTGTTTTGATGAGCGAGTTTGCTATATTTTGCGTGTCTGACCCGCATTCCTACCACATATATTTATTTTATTTTTTTATTGTTCTCTTCTAAAAACTATTTAAGTAGGATTTCACTTGGGTCACTAAACTTTGAGAAAAAATTCACTTTGGTCACTAAATTTTACGTGAGATTTTACTTTAGTAATTGAACTTTGGTTTGTTAACACATTTGTACATATTAGCTCCACGTTAACTTCACATGTTACATTTTTCTTTTTTCTTTAGTGTATTTGACGGAATTAGATGGAGTGGCTAAATTAAAACACGTTGAAAGTTCAATAACTAATTTGGACCTAATCGAAATGAAACAATGCTACAAGTTCCACAATAAAATAAAAATTTAAAACTCAAATATCTAAAAATTTTAATACAGATCCAAATGCTTATTGATATATAATGGAGGCTGTAGATGTAATTTTCTTTGATATTAGTGGTATTTATTTATTTAATTTTTCTTACGGGCTTCTTTGGTCAGCATGTCACTATCATTAGTCACAAGTTGCCTTATTTTTCTAGGGTACCCTTTGTTGACCGTTTAAAAAGGGGTCACAAATTTAAATATATAATCTTCAAATTTATATTAATATAAGTTCATAAATATACAATAAATGAAAAAGATATTCTTATTTAGTAGTAACTGTTTGAAACAATTTTCTTCTTCTTTTAAAGTTGAAAGTTAATTTAAAAATATTATTATTGAAAGTTAAAAACAATGCTCTGAAAAGTAAGAAGAAAAAGAAAAAGTTTCAAGAAAATAAAAGAAGTTTTTAAATTTAAATAAAAAGCTAAAATAGATACCTGTTCTTGTTTTTGCTTGACATAAAAAAAGAAAAAGAAAACTCTCATTTAAAAAAAAAAAAGAGTAAAGAGTGTCAATTTTTAAGAATATCAATATTGTTTCATTGAATCAGGCGTGGTTGGTCAGCAATTTGACACTTCAACACAATTTGGCACAACACTTTTTCAGTCTTCATCTTATGAATAGAAAACAACAATTTGACGTTTCAACAGTAATTATTATTATTTTTTGCGTAATATGTTTTATATGTTATTCGAGTCTCCTACAATTTTACGTTGCTCTCTTAAACTTTTTGTACTTCATTTTTCGTATTAAATGAAATTTATAGAATCTATCTAAACTTGTACTTCGTGGTGGATATAAGTAATTGAAAAATAGCACAAAATCTTCAATCGGTAAATTCTACGCTTTAAGGCTAGTAGTAGGTAAATAATATTATGATGGATGAAATTGAATAGTATTTTTTAATTTTTCATTCAAAAGATACTAATTCGTACTGTCAACCATGTAACGTAATACAGAGATTGGAAGAGAATCAAGATATTTAAGTCGAATAAAAAATATATAATAAATGATTTAATTTGAATGAAAAATCAAATGATATAATCCAATTTATTCTATTAATATTCATTGTAATTTTCTACTAAATTCTTTATAAAGTCTAATACAATAAATCAAACTTAACCTAAAGCAAAATACACCAGATCCAAGGCTGCATTTCAAATCCCGAGTAGTATCATGGATTTTGGACCTCAACTGTCGCAGCTGAAACCTTGTGAATCACACCTTTAAATGGATCCTATTTTACGAGCGGTATTTAGGGAAAAGCAACCTAAAATTCTCCAATTACACCACTCTGAATCTTTTATTATTACTAGTCAAATGCACGTGCAAGGCACGTGTTGTATTTTAATTAAGTATTTAATAGTGTAGTCATTTTTAGTGAGTTTTTTTAATTATTTTTCACTTATGAGAGACTAAAAGTAAAATATATATTAAAACTTATTGAAAAAAGTACGTATTATTTAAATGATGGACGATATAGCTTCAATTGATCTTTAACATGAATGTTCTTCATTTTTAGACTATGTAATGAATGGTGTGTAGTTTACTAACAAAATTGATTAATACAAATTTTAGAACTGAATACTTCAATTATGATCTTACAAGATTATTCTGTTGCTTTATAATTTAAACTTATTCCATATTTCTCCTCATTATGTCCTGACTTTGTAAATTATTTCAATTATTTCAATTTAATTTTATTCATTCTAATGTATCAAACATTAAAAAATATTTAAATCACACGAGTGTCGTGAGATATGCATCAGATTTCTTGTGAACTTGCGGTAATAATTAATTAAAATGCTTATTATAGATTAGTATAAGTTGTTAATTAGTGATTTTATTTTCTTGGTTTATTGGACATGGTTGTACTCATGGATATATTTTCTTTCTCTACTATTGTGACTTTTTACCTTGAGAATAATATTCTCTTTCTTATTTTTTTTGCATAGTGCAGAATTTTGTGCTTGTGGATAAATCTTCTTGGACTTAATTGTAATTTGATTCAGTAATAATCAGAAAAAATGAATTAAAACTATGTAATCTTGAACATTGTGTTGCTAACTTAATATAAGTAATTGATTGAAGGAAAATTGTTTCGATTGCAAATGATTTTGAAGTAAAAAATGAGTTGCTTAGTATATGTTACTATGTCTTGGCCTGAGAGGCCAAACCTAGAGCCTAATATATATGTGTGTGGAGCTAAATTTTGTTTTAATGGTTTAAATTATGGAGCTAAATTTTGTTTCAATAGTTTAAATTATTAGGCAATTGGATAGCTTCTTCTGGAGGAAAAAAAATTGATTCAGTATAAAAAATAATAAACATATCTGCAAAAAATTTGGACAATTTTTTGAAAGACATGACTAAAGTTAGAAGGAAGACGAACAAGTCGACCGAAGGAAGACGAGAAAAATAGAAAAACGTTAGAAAAAAATTAGGGAGGAAAAAGATCTACAATTGAAAGAAATGATAGGAAATTGGAAAAAGTAAAAAAAAAATGAATAATAGCTTGGCACGCATTTCTATGAATAGTGCCTACACTCTATTCCCTCTTTTAATATATAGGGATTATTATTATTATTATTATTATTATTATCAAATGTAGTTTGATATATCCTAGATTTAGCTTGAATGTTAAATGTAGATATATAGCACACTCCCTAGAATGCTGAACAAAGTGTTGGGATTTCGTCTCAAAAGAGCCAAAAAATTAAGGTCTTCAATTGAAAATATAATTAGGAGGCCTTTTTTATTCTGATAAATTGTGCGTGCCTTGTTTATTGCTGTAGGTGTTAAATTACTTATCAAATAAAAACGAGAAACTGCATATTATATGAGCAGGAAACAAAATTAAAGAAATCGCGGAATTAAAATTGAAGAAGAAAGAAAGCAAATCGATGTCTGTACAAGTACAGTTTTCTTAAAACATATTTCTCCCCTACCGTAGGTTATGAACGGCTGTTTTTCAGGATACAACGGTAGAACTGGCTGTACCAGCGAACTGAGCTACTGCCAAAACAATATCACCGCGAAGAAATTCGAATACCAAAAAGGAAAAAAGAATGCTAAAGAACCGAATGAGGAAATGTTGAATTGTTGTGTTTAGAATGAGAAAAAAGGACATGTATATGTAAGCCTTAGAGTAACCTTCCAATTTCACCATTAACATGAAAGTTACAAGAGTTACAAGAGTTACAAAACATGAATGGGTTGAGAAGATGGAATGTCTCAAAAAAATGAAGAGTTTAAAATTTTCATTCAACTTATTTTTCAACAATCCCCCACATGAATAAAAATTGATAGAAATACGGAAGACCTGGTGATAAAGTTCAACATCTGAATCCTGTATAAGATAGGTAGGTGTTATCTTTTGAACCTTCTCTTATGAAAGTATATTTACTTTACTAACTGACCAGTAGACGCGATGTCCTTGAACTGTTCTGTCGTTTGTGTAAACGATGACATACTTCACACAGAATTCTTTCTGACATAGTTCAGTTCTCGTTGTTATGTTCATTTATGGCCGTAAACATATGCCTCATTTTGCAAGAGTTTTTAAGAATTGCGCCATACACAATTCTCTTAGAAACGGCCCCACTTCTCTCTCACATAGGTGATTCTCTTATTAAGAGTAGCCCGCTCTACTCCGCACGTAAGAATCATTAAAAACCTATTGCTTATCATTTCCTTTACGGATATCACTGTTTCATCATAGGAATGGACAAGAGAGAATCCCCACAGTGATCTAATTAAGTATTTACAATTAAGTTGTCCATTTGAATCTAGATCGTGGGATCTCCAGTCAACTAGGCTTAAGTCTCATTCCTTTCACTGTTTCTATTGTATTAACTTATTCTTCCAAAGGCTTAAGTCTCATTCCTTTCGACGACTTTTCAACTAACTCTCTATTCAAACCTTTAGTTAGTGGATCCGCAATATTATCATTTGACTTTACATAGTCAATAGAGATAACTCTAGTTGAGAGTAGTTGTCTTATGGTATTATGTCTACGACGTATATGTCTAGACGTACCATTATACATGTTACTCTGTGCCCTACCAATTGTAGATTGACTATCACAAAGTACGCAAATTGCTGGCACAAGCTTTGACCATCTAGGAATATCCTCTAGGAAGTGACGTAACCACTCAGCCTTTTCGCCACACTTGTCCAAGACTATAAACACAGATTCCATAGTGGATCTGGCTATAACCATCTATTTAGAGGATTTCCATGATATAGCTGTACCTCCCCGTGTAAACACAAATTCACTTGTAGACTTTGAGTCCTTTATATCAGATATCCAATTAGCACCACTGTATCCTTCAATAACTGCCAGATATCTGGTATAGTGCAATCCATAATCACGAGTATATCTCAAATACCTTAGTATTCTTATTATTCATTTCCAGTGATCAGCTCCTGGATTACTCGTGTATCTACTCAATTTGCTAATTGTGTAGGCTATGTATGGTCTTGTACAACTCATCAAGTACATCAGACTTCCAATAATTCTAGAGTATTCTACTTGAGAGATACTCTCGCCTCTATTCTTTGATAGATGCTGACTGGTATCTATTAGTGTTCTAGCCATGCCAGAATCATCTTTGTTAAAGTTGTCAAAAATTTTGTCTACATAGTGTGATTGACCTAGGACAATTCCCTCTGATGTTCTTGAAATTTTAATCCCAAGTATCGCATCCGCTAAGTCCATATCTTTCATGTCAAATCTTGAATTTAACATGTCTTTAGTAGATTTAATCATCTTATCGTTGCTTTCAACAATAAGTATGTCATCAACGTAAAGACATAAAATGACATAGCCATTTTCAGTGTCTTTGATATAAATGCATTTATCGCACTTGTTGATTTTAAATCCACATTCTATCATGACATGATTAAACTTTTCATGCCATTGTTTTGGAGCTTGTTTCAAGCCATATAATGACTTCACCAATTTACAGGCTTTGTTCTCTTGCCTTGGAGCAGAAAAACCCTCAGGTTGTTTCATGTAGATTTCTTCATCTAAATCTTCATTTAGAAATACAGTTTTCACATCTATTTGATGTACTTCGAGATTTTGCAAAGCTGCAATAGCAAGTATCATCTTGATGGATGTTATTCTCGTAACTGGAGAATATGCATCAAAGTAATCAATGCCTTCTCGTTGTCTGTATTCTTTTATAACAAGCGTGGCCTTATACTTTTCGATTGTTCCATCAGCTTTCATTTTCTTCTTAAAAATCCATTTGTAGCCTAGTAGTTTGCATTCCGGAGGAAGATCCACTAGCTCCCATGTATGGTTTTGCATAATAGAATCTATCTCACTTTTAATTGCCTCTTTCCATTGAGGTCCTTCTGAATAGTTCACAACTTCTTTAAAGCTTTGAGGTTCAATTTCTAGCATATAAGTCAGAAAATCTGGACCAAACAATTTTTCAGTTCTAGCTCTTTTGCTACGTCTTGGTTCAACCTCATCTTCATCTTCTAGTTGATCTTCTTGGTCCGTTGCTTCATGTGTCCTTAAAGAGGAGCATGCTTCCTCTATAGATCTCTACGTAAATATATGTTCAAAAAATGAAACATTTCTCGATTCCATTGTCGTATTTTTGTGTATGTCTGAAATTTTAGATTCATGCACAAGAAATTGATAAGCACTGTTGTTATTTGCATAGTCAATAAAAATGCAATCAACATTTTTTGGACCTATTTTCACCTTTTTCGGTGTAGGTACAGCTACTTTGGTAAGACACCCTCACACTCGCAAGTATTTATAGGAATGTTTCATTCCTTTCCATAACTCGTATGGGGTCTTCTCTTCTTTCTTTCGGGGCACCTTATTTAAAAGGTAATTAGCTGATAAAACAACTTCTCCCTACATGTTCTAAGGTAACCCAGAACTTAATAACATTGCATTTATCATCTCTTTTAAGGTACGATTTTTTCGTTCAGCAACACCATTTTGTTGAGGTGAATAAGGTGTTGTGGTTTCATGTGTGGTTCCACTTTGTGCACATAATTCAGCAAATGATGATTCATATTCACCACCTCGGTCACTTCTCAACACCTTAATTTTCTTGTTGAGTTGATTCTCAACTTCATTCTTATAAAGAACAAATTTCTTTATAACTTCGTCCTTACTTTTAAGTAGATAGACATAACAATATTTTGTGCTATCATCAACAAAAGTATGAAGTACTTATTGCCACTCCTTGTTTGTACAGATTTTAAATCACAAACGTCAGTGTGAATTAGATCAAGTAGTTCAGTTTTCCTTTCAATAGTTTGAAATGATGACCTTATCAATTTTGCATCAACACACGTTTCACACTTGTATTTAGAATCAGTATGAAATGCAGGTATGAAATTCAAGTTAATTAATCTACGCAAAGTATCATAATTAACATGTCCTAGTCTACTGTGCCACAAATTGGAAGACTCAAGTAAGTAAGTAGAAGAATTAATCACTTTATTAATTTTTAACTTAACCATCATTACATTGAGCTTAAAAAGCCCATTAGATAGATAACCTTTTCCAACAAACATTCAACTCTTAGACAAAATAACTTTATCTGACTCAAACAATATACGAAAACCATGCTTATTTAACAGTGACCCGGACACCAGGTTCTTACGGATTTCGAGCACAAAAAGCACATTGTTAAGAGTCAGCTCTTTTTCAGAAGTCATCTTCAAAACCACTTTGCCTTGGCCTTTAATTTAAGATGTAGCTGAATTTTCCATAAACAGCTTCTCTCAATTCTCAGTTGCTTCAAAAGAATTGAACATTTCTTTATCTAAACAAACATAACGGGTAGCACCAGTGTCGATCTACCATTCTCTTGGATTTGATACCATCAGATTCACTTCAGAAATGACTGCAACGAGGTTCATTTCAAACACATCATGTGTGATGTCATCAACCACATTGGCTTTTTTCTTGTTGTTCCTCTTTGGCAACCTGCACTCTAAGGATCTGTGACCTACTTTGTCACAATTGTAGCATTTTCCAAGAAATTTCTTCTTGGACACATCTCCTTTTGGTCCCATCTTTGGCCCTTTTCTAAACTTGGTTTTGTTCGTCTTAGAACTTTGACCGTGCTCCACTACGTTTGCTTTGGCCACAGCAGAATTAAACATCTTCCTTTCAGAACTCTTATTGTCTTCTTCGATGCGAAATCTAACAATTAATTCTTTAATGTTCATCTAATTTCTCTTGTGTTTGAGATAATTTTTGAAATCTTTCCAGGCCGGAGGTAGCTTTTCAATAATAGCTGCCACTTGGAAAGTTTCACTCAAACTCATTCCCTCAGCGTAAATTTCATGCAAGATCACTTGCAATTCTTGTACTTGACTAATCACGGATTTTGAGTCCACCATTTTATAATCGAGGAAGTGGCCAACAATGAACTAGAGACTTCCATAATTCTTTCGCCGTTTTCATTGTACTATACACGTTGTATAATGAATCTGCCAATCCATTCATGATATAATTCCGGCATAGGGAATCAGAATGTTTCCAAACTTCAACAGCGCTGACAGCTTGTATGTCTCCCTTACCCTGTTTGAGTTTCAAAGCATCTTCAGTCAAGAATCTCGCAAGATTCAAGGTGGTCAGATAAAATAGCATTTTTTGCTGCCACTTTTTGAAATTCATTCTATTGAACTTCTCAGGTTTTTCTCCATGATTAACTGGAACAGTTACATGACCAGTTTGAGCTATAGTTTGGGTCGTAGCAAAACTTGGCACTTGTGCCACAGTTTGATTTTCAGTAACCACAACTTCAATAATCAGATCATTTGCCATTTTCTAAAACAAGGAAAAAAAATTATTCTACTTTTAAATAAAATAGAATAAACAAATCTGCTTTTGAGCTAAAGTTACACTTTTAAATAGCAAGAAACTTGAATTCATATATTAAAAATGGATCTCAGGTTAATTCAGATGTACTAAAACTGGAAACTTGAATTAAGAAAGAATGCTTGACAAGATAATAAATTAAAAGGCTCCTGGTCACATAATCTAGATGATTAACCTGGAATATCAAACAATTAACGGAAACAGAGATTTGAAAGAGTAATAATAGAGATCAATGTTTGATACCCAACTTATACTGTTGTTGCTGGAATCAAATGTAACTATTTCAGTGAAATCTTCGAATTAAACAGTGAAATGAAATCACTTAAATCTGCCAACTAAATATAGACTTAAAAGTGTAAACAGTTAAAAATTGAAAAACCGAAATCTGCCAATAAAAAAAAAAAAAACCACTGTTTTTATCACTGAAAACTAAAAAATAATTTGCAATTGAAAACTATTTCAATTTTATAAATACACTAGTTTAACACATATGAAATTCACTCAGCTCTATAAATCAACTAGTTTCATACGTATGTATTTCACTGTTTTCCATGTAATATAAGTTTAACAAGAATATATTTTAAGATTGTTAAATTGCTTATCAAATAAAAACTAGAAACTACATATTACATGAATAGGAAACAAAATTAAAGAAACTGCAAAATTAAAATTGAAGAAGAAAGCAAACCGAGGCCTGTACAAGTACAGTTTCCTTAAAACATATTTGTTCCCTACCGTAGGTTATGAACGACTGTTTCCTAAGATACAACGGTAGAACTGGCTGTACCAGCGAACCTTGCTACTGCCAAAACAATAGCACCGCGAAGAAATTCAAATGCCAAAAAGGAAAAACAAATGCTAAAGAACCGAAGGAAATGTTGAATGGTTGTGTTTAGAATGAGGAAAAAAGACATGTTTATATAGGTCTTATAGTGATCTTCCAATTCCACCATTAATATGAAAGTTACAAGAGTTACAAAACATAAATATATTGAGAAGATGGAAGGTCTCAAACAAATAAAGAGTTCAAAATTTTCATTCAACTTATTTTTCAACAGGAAGATCCTAAGTTGATTGCAATGATGGATCGTATTTGATTGCAAATTGAAAAAGTTTCCAAAACTTTGTGCAATTGGGTAGTCTATTCCTGGAAGGAAATTAGGTCAACGTGCACCCTTTATTTAATGTGTGTGTGTGAGATGCTATTTTCTCTTTTGTAATATGTGATTTGAAGGTTTTTAGAAGAAAATTGTAATCCCAACATTCTAGGTTTTTCTTATTTTTTCTGTAGTTTGTACAAAGAGAACAACAGTGTATAATTTTTATTTTTTTTAGATTTTTTCTACCTGCTATGTTTCTCTCTGGACAAAGATCGAAGGATTTGTTTCAATTCCCAATACTAAAATTATGCTCAACATTTATAACATAAAAATATTTTTTATTTAGGCTCAACGTTAGAGCATTTTTAAGAAATCCTTTAAATAATGTTTTTTATTTAGAAAGTCAATTCTTAAAATTAAGTTCAACATTACTTTTATTTAAATGATATTTGAATATTTTAGTAATTGGAATACTTGTTGAAAAAAGTAAAATGAAGAACTAAAAATAAGGAGTGTTGTCGAAGTGTGTAAAAAAATTTGTCTTTAAATTAAATATGAAGTCAAACATTCTGTAATACTTAGAAGGATTGTACGAAAATATAGAAGAACTTTAGAGAGAGAATATGCATGTTTGAAACATTTTTCCGTCTATTTTCAAAAGAGTAGGTGGCATTTTTCTTTGGCCTCTCTATTTGTATAAAAAATTGGTGGTAGGTGCCTTTAATGTTGAAAAACAAGTTCCCATGCCATAATTCAACATGACAATGATATACCCATAATTTAGAACATTGTAATTAATAAGTTGAACATTTGTTACATATGTGACTTTTTAATTGATAAAACTGTAACAGATTAGTTTGAATAGTAGCAACTTCTTTGTTGTATATGTGACTTTTTAATTATCGACACATTGATAAGAAATAACTAATTGTTTACGACTTGTTGTGATAATTCAAGTTTTTAATTATTAAAGATAGAGAAAAGGAAAACAATACAATTTTTGGTTAATAAGTTAAACAAAAATTAATTAATATTAATTAAGTTCATTCACACAATATTTTTTATAAGCGCGGGAAGAAATTAATTCATGGATGGAGAATACAACTTACGTGAATAATGTTTGTTCAGATATGCCTTTAATCAAATTTTTGCGATAAAGAAAAAAAATGTAATTCATTATGAGTTACAGGATTTGAATCCACTAGATCAAATCAAAAGTAATTTAAAAAAAAAATCGATATAAAAAAATTAATAGTCGATGTTAGTATCGACGAAATGTTAAATGTTAAGTTTTTGTTCTTTTTACTTTATTATCTTTTTATCCTCTTCCAAAATGATTGTTCTAGTAGCTTCACTGTTGCGTCATATGAATCAAATAAAATAAGTGTGAGGTCTTAGTGTCATCACTAGTAGTTGTCATGTCGTAGTCGATAGAATAAATTTTAAAAATTGAAAAGTCCTATAATTTCTAGAATTTCTTATTTAACCCTTTATTGATCATTTTTAGTTATCAAAATGTTTAATCCAATATATTGGAAAATTTTGGATAAAATTAAGATGAGAAATGTGACAAATTTTATTACTGGGATGTACTTAACTCAGATTTTAATATATTTCTTAATATTTATAAATTCTTATATATTTTATATAATTTAATAGAATTTGTTAAAAATTTTAGTAGTTATATTATAATTCTAAATTTATTAAAATCTGTTAAAATCCATCAATTAATGAAATTTTTAAAAATTCACTAGCTATTGGGGATATCTAGATTTCTAAAAAATTTATTTAAATTCGAGTTGAAACAGTTAAATTTTAATGAAATCTATTAAAATTTGAGTTGGAATATCTAAATTTATATGAATTATTAAAATCTATTTAAATCTGAATTAAGCATACCCCTTAGTTTTTTTTTTTATGAGAACTAAACTTTAAGAAATGTTTTTCTAATTTTGAAAACAAAAGAATGACCCTGCGCTTTAAAAATACGAACTTCTCAAAAAATTCGTTTCTAATTTTACATGTTTAGTACAGTAGTCTGGTTAAAAAAAATTAAACAAAATATAGTTAAAAGTGAAATTGTTTAATAAGGACCTCCGTACCACTAAAATGAAAGATTGGATGCATACATGTTCCTTTCTAAAGGTTAGGGACTAAAGTGAAATAAATATCAAAGGTTGAGGACTTAGTGAAAGTAAATAATTGTCCCTTCTATCCCATTAAACTAGCCATTAATGGGCAAAATAAAGCAGATTTGAACTCCAACTAAAAAAATTAAAAAAAAAAAAAAAGTATCTTTGTAGAAGACCCCGACTAGCTAAAATACAATTAAATCATCACCACCAAGAAAATTTTATAATCATACACCTTGATATTCCCCTTATTTTACAATTATTTGATCAATTTGGGTCCTTTTTTAATTAGGGACAATTTCAATATCTTGATCACCAAAAAATACAAGCAAAAGTGACCTAAACTTGCTTTTATTCTACCCTAGCAATTTTGGCCTCTTTTCAAATCATGACAAAACTATCAAAAACGCTCTTAAGAGTTTTAATAGAGTTAAGAGTTAGGTCCACCCCCCCTTAACCCACCGGCCGCCCACAACCACCCTCACTATGACACTATACATTTTTACTTGGTCTTCAATCTTCTCTCTCTACATTTCATTTCCATTTCTTCCTCAAAAATATTGAGGCCATGGCTTCAATTCTTCACAACCTTCTGCCTTTACTACTGTTTCTCTCAACGATTCTTGATTTTCCGGCAACCACCACGTCGCAAGAGTGCCCTTATCCATGTTATCCGCCACCAACCGGCCCTGGAAACAACCCTCCGGTGGCCACAACACCACCATCAACACCAGCTTCCACCATTACCCCACCAGCTTCGTTCTCTCCTCCGGCTTTCACCACCCCTCCTGCTGGTTACTTTCCATTTACTCCTCCATCACCTTACACTTTTAACGGAGTTGTTCCACCGCCGCCCGAGCCGATACTGCCTTGGTTTCCCTATTATTACAGAAAGCCACCACATCAAGATCAGTCATCATCAACGGCTCTTCAAGGATCAAGAAAAATGATCATCATATTTCCTCTTCTTGTTCTTGTTTTTTTTTCTCTAAGTTATCTTGAATTTTCATATAATTAAGTTTATTAGATTATGATATAGTACAAGAATCCTTGTAGAATATTATGTGTTCTGTTCATGGAGAAATTAAGGTGAAAATTTTTGGGATGATGATCAAACGGCTGTAGTGTGATGATCATGAAAATGATGAGTCAACAATCTTGTGGTTTACGTTTCGTATTGTAGTTTTGATAAGAATTTTCAAACTAGTTGATTGCATCATCTATTTGAATTATTTGAGGTTATGCATTTTAATTATTTCACAATCACACCTTCTATAATTATATGTAATTATGGGCCATTATAGGGAATAACTTTTATTTTTTAATTTGCAAGAAATTTTTTTAAAACTTATTTGATTTGTAAAAATAAAATAGTTTCTTGATAAATTTTGTCTCATATGTCTTCGATATGTTCATTTTTATTTCGAACAATTCATGAAATTTATTAGACATATTTCGTTTGTAATAGTATTGGATAAAATTGCAATACTACTACATATTTTGTTTATTTATACAATATTTTGTATCTTACAAAACAAGCAGCAAATTAATTACAAAGGATTTAACAATATTTAAGGATCATAGTGTTTACAATTATAAATATTAATTATTTAGTGCAAAAGTAGTGTAGTTTATATACAATTATATTTCTTGGACCACAACAAAAGTAAAGGAGAAAGAAATGGCACTTTTTCTTTTTTACTTCCTTTTTAATTAACAAAAGCCTTATAAATTTTTTTTTATTTTTTTGTTATTCACAAAAGTCAAAAAAGTGGAAAATTTATTCCCTGTAAAACTGTTTTTTATTTTTTTCACAATTAAGCTGAATTAAAATATATCCCAACAACATATTAATTTTGATTTTGATTTTTCTATTTTAACTCGTTCTATTGAGATTGCATTGCTCTCTTGATCATTTACATCTTCAAATCTATATCTATGCAAGAGAAGCTTCAATTACACGAGTCGTCTAAAATCATCACATGAACACCAACCAAAATTATTGAGAACCCAACGCTCCATTCCAAATTAGGTGAATTGGCTTATTAAATATCTAGACCATAATTATTGTCCAATATGTTTTAAATCCAAAGAAAAGCAAAAGACAAAAAAAGAAAAAAAGAAAAAAGAAAAAAAGTGATAGAAAAGTAGGACTTTGCCAACTGTTGGAATTATCTTCTTATTCGGTAGGTAAATGTGGAACAAATTTTTGAGAAAACTATAATTTTTATTATTTTATATATTATTTATTTTGATTGTCATACAACACATTCTTATATCATTGATTGTATAGTTTTGCCCTTCAACAGTTTGCTTGTTCCCTTGATATAATTTTGAACCCTATTGAAGTCAAATTCGTGTGTCGTAAAGCATTTTCCATTTCGTGTACAGCCCCTTATGGGTTGCACTCGGCTACGGATTTTTTTGACATACCTATGATGAAGAGGTTAAACTCAATGTCGATATTAAAATTTTAATATAAGTAACCAACCTCGTATTTTTTTCCAAATTGGAGCTGGATGGTCCATTTGATGAGCCACAGAGCCATCATCAGCCAAGAAATGTGTGCGTCATTGCGTACTAAAGAAAACAAAAACTGAAGCAAGAATGATGCAAACTTCTCCAGAATTCAATGCACCGTCTGAAAATTCGGAAATTGTTGCATCAGAAAATGAGCAAGGACAAATAATAAGGTAGTACACACACCAGTTGACACAAATGAGATACCATAGTAAGCTGATAATTTCATAAATTTATATTTATCCAGTCACATACTGCGAATGCGGTAGCAAAGACAATTTAGGGTGCACATCAAGTTCTCAAACAATATGTTATGCGTAGTTATACGTCTATCCATCTAAACTTTACATCGCATACAACATATCCAACAGGGAAGGAAAATTCCCCATACTAACAAATTGCCTTGTCCCACCGCGTAAAAGTACACGGATACACATGAACTAGATCAGATTATGGAGAAAATGCAATGATAGTAAGCGAGTTGAGTTTGAAGCTGGATGAACCCCAAATGGAATATGCTTGTATGGGTGACGAAATCACATTCATGAGGCAATGCCAACTGCTAGGCGTCTTGTTCTTGAACTACTGCCCACTGCAGTATAGCCATGCCTCCCATTTCCCGGCTTCTGCTTTCCATCAACTTTTGGGCCCTTATAAATCTTGTTACCTTCTGGCACTTTATAGCTCCGAATGTTTACATGCTTCTCTTTCTCTTGCTGTTTTGTCCCACCTACCGTGTCATTAACAGCAGCTTGTATTAGATGATTATTGCCGGTTGTTCCCCCTGGAGAGGCTGGAGATGATGGAGTGCTATCAGAAGTGACTGTTGAATGGCAGCTGATTGCTCCTGAGACGGATGGCGAACCAGTCGACTTCAGAGGTTTGCTAATAGAAAGGGCTTGATTAGTTCCTTTTCCCAAACTTGATGAAGATCTGTCAGAAATTCTAATACCGGGGCTTGAAGATTTAGTCCATGGTGTTCTTGTTTTGGAATCACTTGCCACCTGGATAGCCTGGATACAAAGCATCTCAGGGATCAAATTCTTCAATAACTGATAATTTAGTAAATTATTTGAAAGTACATTGCACAGCTAAGAAAAGATTGTAATGGGAATGTCCAAGAGTAAAGAGCATATTAAAGAAATTATGAAAAGCGAACGATATCAACACAAAGAAACATCAAAATCCTGAAGTGATATATGAATGGTCCACGTAGAATTTGTACTTGCACTTCAAAATTCGTTCTATCTGAAGATTCCCTGTCAGTTTAGGGCTAATTGTAATGATAAAAAACCTTTATCAGAAGAACTACTCAATCACAAACAAATGTACTACATGAAGCTTAACGATTTAAAATCATGTCCATGAGTAAAAGACAATATCAAAGATAGTAGGTTCTCGCTATGACTGAGAAAAGAAATGAAAGTTATATTCAAGATGCAACTGAAATGTAGAAATTTTCAACAAGCATGAACCTCAGACTGTACATCTCTGCTCTGTATGAATTTGATAAGACTTGTATGAAAGGGCAATAGAGAAATAAATCACAATAAAGAGCCATCCACCAAATTCGAAGAGCCACTTGCTTAAATTATATTATTTTTAAATAAAAATAATACATATACATTATTACCAAATAGAAAAATCATTGTTTTATCCCATTGTTCATTCCTTGGAACAGGAAGAAGCAGATAGAGCATAGGCCTCTGCTGTCCATCCACGCTCCCCTAAGTGCGTGCAATTTCTACTTTTTCAAAAAGTAAGTTTGTTTTTGTGACGTCGTTCTATCTTGATTTTGCGACTGATTAAAGAGCTTTCTTGAACAAGAACAATATAAATGGGAAAATGGTTCAAGGTGTTAAAATGGTCTTCTGGACAAAATCAAAGGAACTATGATATGGAACTTTGCTGCCATCTGGTTTCTTAACCTGTCTTTAACATTAATATTAGGGCCATATGAAATGAGAAAGCACATTTTGTCACCATGTTAATCCAAATTTAAGTATGGTTTATACCAGTAATCCATGGTGATCACAACTAAAAAGCAAAATGATCTCAAGAACTCCATTGACGAAGAAGATCAAATGATCTTTTGAGTAAAAGGACTCGGACATATGCAAGAAAACATACTGATCCAATGGCACTAGAAAGGGTAAATAAGACATTTCAACGTTACTTAAGAGATTAGAAGAAGAAAGAAAAGAATTTTAATGTACCTTGCTTCTATCTGACCCTTGCCCAGTTCTACGATAAAAGGAAGGCATGGGTGTAGCTTTGAAGTTGAGGCTTCTTCTCAACTGTTTAATTTCTGCTTTCACCTTTTCCTGCAAAATCAAAATGCAAGCCAACTTAAAAATTTTCAAACCACAAAGTGATGTGGGAATGAACAGGCACAAAAGTAATAGGACAATGGTATGATACACATTTCTTTTACTTGATTTTAACTACTCTTCTAGAAAAAACTAACATAACTATCAGTATATCCATGAGAAACAAATGCTAATTCCAACTGATTGTTAGGTAATCTATCCATGTGATCTGATCTTGAAGTAAATAAGAAAATAAATTCTCTCCTAGTCAAAAATATATTTTCTACATTTTGTTACCTGACTTTTTGCTTGGAGTTGGTCAATTTTAGTCTCCTTTGCATGCGCTTTTCCCTCTAACTTCATATGATACTAAAACAAATATAAAAGAAGCCGATCAAATACTGAGATATGGTTAACATATAACCATGCTTCACTTGATAGAATAGTGAGCTTTCTTGCCTCTTTCCTTTTCTCTGCATGTTCACCACTTCTGAAATTGAAATCAGAGCCACTCTGCCCCATGCCTTGCGTTAAACTTGCAGCTTGTGTGAGCCTAAGCAACATTATTCATATATGAGATCAGAAAAACTCTAAGCACAGATATAATGTAAGTTACTAATGTTATTTCTTATTAGAACCTGTTTGCACTCTGACGTGCTGTAGTCGCAGTCTTCTGCGATGACAAAGGTCGAGACACCGAAGCTTTCTGGATTCCTGACTCTTTCTTAGTGCTGAAATCAGGAGGAGGTGATCATTGTTATGACAATTCATGATAGAAAACAACTAACAGAACAAGACAATAACTACCTTTTGATCTCCGGGCCAACTCTTGCCTTTGAACCTGGAAAAACCTGAGGAAAAGGAGGTCCAGTCAATTACAGGAAGAACAGTACAGTCCAAGAATACCGTTTAAACATAATGATACAAAAGCAGAAAACAATTAAAGAATTAGAGAAAGAAAGCAAAGACAATAAATCTGCTTTGGATATAAGAATTTAATCACTTGAATAGTATTCACAAAAATAAAAATCACCTCATAATTAGGCATTTTGTGCATTGAACATTTGTTCTGAGCAACACAGTCTGGAGTCTTCTTTTCTGCCTTGGATCTTACTGGAATATTATTGACTCTTACTCTAGGTTTTGTTCCAGAACCTTTAGAAGCTTCACTAATCATATCTCTCTTCTCTTGTGCAACACTAACTCGAGATGTCAATCTTGGCTTCACATGTTTGATTTCTGATGCAACCTTTCCCTACATTCCAGACAGTAGAAACATGTAAAGCACAGAAAACGTGATAGGCACAAAGATCCTATTCAAGAAAGAGAACACAACTCCAAACACATTGAAGAAAATATACTTAATTACCAAATGCATCTAGCCAGTAACATCACAATATCTTAATCCAAAATTTCATTATAGAACGCAATCATCATATCAACTATTTTCAAACTATTGAAAGAGAAAATACTAGCCTCGTTAGTTTTCTGTACTATTCTTAAAGGACGCACCTCAAAATACTGGCCTGAGTGGCCTCGTTGGTTTTCTGTTCTAGCACCAATATTTTCCTCAGCAACATGATTATGAGGGTGCAAGTCAATGGTCACGGTTGTCATATGCCTTGTATCCAAACTGGATCCTTCTTCATGAACATTCTGTTCTATTTCAATCTCCGACTCAGAATTGGTTGGAAGTAACTTGCCAAATTCAGCGTGATTAGCTTCTTCTGTCTTTTCATGTTCAGTAACAAAGTCTGCACCGTTGGTAACATCAGATGCAGGTTCTACCTGAAGTTCATAAAATGATGTAGCAAAATCTCCTCTTTCAGATTCTGATTCAGTAACTTCATGCTCTCTGTCATGTACTGAACCATGTGAACTCTGATCAAAACGTGCAGAACAGTTGCCCTCATCCTTGTGCTCATGTTGTTCATCATAACCCGTACTTTCTGAGACGTCATTTTCACTGGATTGATATCCTGTCCCATTCTGGCACTCAGATGAACTCCTACCCAGGAGTCCCCTCTTTCTAAAATGAGCCTCAAAGTATGCCTTTTTTTCAGTAACTGAACCTGGTTTTGAGTATTTCTCTACCTCTTCCAGATATTTGTTGTGCGAGAAGGATGATCTCCGCTCCCAACAAAGAGCTTCTGTTTCGAACCTTCCAAATGAGATAGAGCCAGAGTGCAGAGTATCCGCCTGTTCATTTGAAGAGAGTAGATATTGAGAGGTGAAAAGCAAGAGGTCCAGGATAATAATACTAAATGGGATTAGATATTTTTCCATTACAAGACATCAAAAACAAATATGCCCAACCAGTTTACATGTCCACATATAGCTAGAATTGATTTAAGGCATTGCTTTGTGAAAATTCAGCTGATCTTTGAATAATAATAGAAATGAAGATTTGACTTTAGGGGTTCAACTATCTTATGCTAGATTGGATGGATGAGTTCACTCTCTTCAAACTAAACGTAAATCAAGTATAAAAATTCCCTCTTGTAGGTTAGAAAGCCACTAATTTTATGAATCCCTGCAAATATTGAAAGCTGTACTAGAAATTTTGATATTCATAATTAATGTTTTTACATGCTTTAAATTTATAATGCATACCATTATAGTCAATTGAAGAGGATTCTATAATCTTTTATTGGCTTCCAATTTTGAAGCCTCAATTTCTTGCTGCAGAAAACACTAATTATTTACTTGTCGATTTGATCACACTATCTGATAGTCTACCAAGTAACGACCTCCATCCCATCAATCATAAATAACCATTGCTATATACCTTATTTTATCTAAAACACGACTCCATACTCCAATGCTAATATGGTTAGATCTTTAATTGCAACATTAGAACATGGTAGGGATCAATAACTGAAAGAAACAAGGATATCTCCATTAGCGAGATCCGTAGATTTATGGCTTATCCATTCTACTGCAAAATCGTGTTCAGCACTGCAATCCAAAGAAGACCACATTGTTTATACATGAGCTATCACACGTGATACCAACTCATAAATTTTTAACTCCAAGGTACCCATTCCACGCTTTTTGAAAGAATGTTAACAGTTTCATGCTATCAGAAACTTTGTTCAACATTGAGTCAGAGTCTGATCTAATGTCAAAGTTGGCTTACGGTGCACAGTGAATCATTTTTAATCAAATAAGTAAAAAATTATTATTCAAATTGAATACATCTTTTGGGGAAAAAAAAAAAGTATCTGAAACCAATAAAACTAACAATACATGATCCGAACAAATTTCATACAAAATAACCCACTTTTGGATTGAAATTAAAAAAAAAAAAAAAAAAAAAGGAGAAAAAGTCGAATCATAGCAACAAACTCATCATGCCCCCACATAACACAGATCAAATCATTACTTCATCATATGAACAGATCCAAAACCTCAAAAAGACAAACAAACAAAAAAATTCCATAAAAGGGTACCTGAAAATTAAGCCTGAAAGGCTCTTCGATTTCACCCGCCATTTTTGAACTGTCAGCAGTTCCTTAGTGTAGAATCAGTCATGAATCAAACCCATAAACCAAAATACCAAATACATTCATCTAATCCCTCAGCATTCATAAAATCACCAAAAATAACGTAAACAAAAAGAAGCTCACAAGATTATTCAAGAAAAAGAGAGAAATAGGAATACTTATGGGATGATTTCTTGAAATAAAAGTAAAAAAGAATCACTTCTTTGCTTAAAACAGGAGAGATTTGTCCTCAAGATATCTACTAAGTGAAGTGAAAGTGGCAGTTCAGATTTTTACAAGGGGCATCTAATGGGGTACTAATGGAAGTTACGGTACAACATGATCATGTGCCGATTTTCACTTTTTATTTTTCGATTTTTCTTGACCGTTGGATTTGACCTGATCAGATGGTCAGTGAGAGTTACATGTGCACTTCAAGAAGTCTTACACGTGTCAGTTAGTGAGTGCTGCATGTATTGATGCAAAAGGGGTTCATCAGTTGCTTGGATGGGAGATGATGAGCGTGTGATTGATTCGTGGCTTCATGTTTCCTTCTTGTCTTTTTTGTCTTAAAAAGTCACAAAATTATAATTGAATTTTAAGTTACTAAATAATGGTATAATTATCCACTTTAAATAAGTTTAATCTTAATTATTCCCGTAACGATTTTTAATGATATATATATATATATATATATATATATATATATATGGCATGAATGCATAATCAACTTTTGAAACACAATATTCATGTAATTCAATTAAATACGTTCATTTTGGCATCGTATCTTAATGAGATTTAGAAATGTCATACGTAAATCAAATAACTCT
Source organism: Forsythia viridissima (assembly GCA_030279155.1). Taxonomy (NCBI): domain Eukaryota; kingdom Viridiplantae; phylum Streptophyta; class Magnoliopsida; order Lamiales; family Oleaceae; genus Forsythia; species Forsythia viridissima. The sequence continues at coordinate 38,716,338 of CM059041.1, read as the reverse complement.
AATGTAATGTTTCTAATAATTATATCGCAGTTGATTGAAAATTGAGTGAAATTCTTTGGCAACTTTTATGAATAATGTGGAATATTCTTTAGTGGATGAAATCTAGTAGATTTTGTATTGTGTTTGATAATTGTATGTCATAGAGGTGTGTGGCCATGAAATTGAAAGAAAACGAGTTAATTGTAATCAGGTGGCGATAGAGGCAAGTAAAGATAGCAATCGAAAAAGATAGATCAAAATAATAACAAATTTTGATTATTATCTTGAACAATTTTGTACGGTCGTTCAGTCCAAATACAAAGCTCTATTATCAATATTTTTATAGCATAATTTATTATTTTGAACTAAATTGAAATGGTACCAATATGTTAATGTTTATCATATGTTTAAGCACTATTAAAAGTTAAAACACTGTCCATTTGTCCACTTATACTTTTTTTGATTAAAATACTAAGAGCATGTTCGAAAGTGCTGGAATTTTTTTTAAAATATTTATAAATTGTAGGTTAATAAATAAGTAGTAAATTCTGAATTCTATAAAATATGTTGATAAAAATATATATTAATAAATTTAATTAATTTAAATTTGGCCTCTCAAACTATAAGGCATAAGCTTAAAGTTCTTTGGATCTAATCATTGTGTCAACTTTTGATCAAGCGTGAACCTCGAATAACACAAAACTACATGAAAATAAGGATAAAAAAAATGTGGTGCTGAAAAAGTAGTAAAATATTAAAATAAAATAAGGGTTAAAGTCTATGTAGGGCATGTGTGCATGTTTCACTATTCCACAACACGGGGATTTCCACGAACTACTTCAATGTTTGTCCCACCACAGAAAACGTGAACCCGGACAAGGGTTGCTCTACCCAGTGGGCGGTGTTCCGCCGTGACTCACTTGGATCTAGTGCGTGTGCATTTATTCAGCGTTCATTGATGCTCTCAACCGCCCTAGTACGAGTTCGAGAGTGGTCCAACATGAATGTACATTTCAAAGATATTTTTGAGTCAAATATTTTTTATGTTTTGTTAAAAATAAAATTTAAATAGCATTAATTTATAAGAATGACAAAATACTTTGGCCCGTCACATTGGGAATCGAGATGGAGGAAGTAGATTGTAGTCTCAGTCCCAAATTCACTTTGATTCTTATTTTTAATCATAGTCTCAACATATCTCGTTACGTTGTCATCTCTAAACATTTGTTTCATCTTTAATATTTTAAATTTTAGACGAAATAATTAACTAAACATAACGTCAAAACGAAAAAGACGACAAAAGTTCAAACTTCATTGTCATGAAAGTGTATACTTCATACTTGTAAGCTTTTAATAAAAGTAGATATTTAAAGAATATAATTAAAATAAATAAATTTATCATCTTAAAATAAATTAAATTTCTCAAAAATTAATTCAAACATATTTATTTAGTATCGAACTCAAGTTGGATGCAATATTAGCATGCTATAATAACATTTTAAAAAAACGCCAAGTACAAAAATTTAGTTCGTAGAAATGTACTTGTTGATCTTCACTACTGAAAGTTGCCTTTTCGCCAACGGATTATTTCTGTTGGTAATCAGCAACGGATTATCTGTTGGTAAAAGTGATGACCTTTCAACTACGGTAATTAGCGATTGCTTTTCCGTTGGCAAATGTAATAGTTTTTCATCAACGAATTTTCACCTTTCACCAACGGAATATCCGTTGGGAAAGAGTGAATCATATCACCAACGGAATTTTTGTTGGTGATATTAATTAAATTTGAAAACCAAAAAATAATTCGAAAACCAAAGGTAATAGTTTTTCACCAATGAATTTTCCGTTGGTGAAAGAGTGAATTATATCACCAACGGAATTTCCGTTGGTGATATTAATTAATTTTGAAAATCAAAAAATAATTCGATCTTTCACTAACGAAATTTCTGTTGGTGAATAGTGAATCTTATCACCAACGGAAATTCCGTTGTTGATATTAATTAATTTTGAAAATAAAAAAATAATTTGACCTTTCACCAACGGAATTTCCGTTGGTGAATAGTGAATCATATCACCTACGGAATTTTTGATGGTGATATTAATTAATTTTGAAAATCAAAAAATAATTTGGCCTTTCACCAACGGAATATCCGTTGGGAAAGAGTGAATCATATCACCCACGGAATTTTCGTTGGTGATATTAATTAATTTTAAAAATCAAAAAATAATTCGACCTTTCACCAATGGAATATCCGTTGGGGAAGAGTGAATCATATCACCAACGGAATTTTCGTTGGTGATATTAATTAATTTTGAAAACCAAAAAATAATTCGACCTTTCACCAACGGAATATCCGTTGGGGAAGAGTGAATCATATCACCTACGGAATTTCTGTTGGTAATATTAATTAATTTTAAAAATAAAAAAATAATCGACCTTCCACCAACGGAATTTCCGTTGGTGAAGAATGAATCTTATCACCAATAGAGATATTAATTAATTTTGAAAACTAAAAAATAATTTGACCTTGCACCAACGGAATATCCGTTGGTGAAAGTTGAGTCATATTACCTACCAAAATTCCGTTGGTGATATTACCTTTCACATACGGAATATCCGTTGGTGAATAGTGATTATTATTGCATATGAATGTTCTGTACGTGATATAAATCAATTTTAAAAATTAAAAAACACAATTCAACTATTCACCTACCAGAAATTTATGTCAAGAGTAATTAATAAGTCGAAAAAATCTTTCGACCTATCACCTACAGATAGTCCATATGTGATATTAATATTTCAACCATTAAGTTACGGAAAGTATGTTGTTGAAGAGTAGGTATTGTTACCCGCATATTTTCCATGGGTAATATAAATTAAATTTTGAAAATGAAAAAATATTCAATTATATAGAGTTGAAAGTTAATCACTTAAAGAATTGCCGTAAATTATGTTTCGTTCATTTAACATTCGAATTTTCTACAACGAAGTTATGCAATTACAAAAAGGGTAATTATATTCACACCACACTATTTGTTAATCACACCATATTTTAATTACAATAAAAGTCTTCAACTATTGCTCATTTTTGCATTTATGTTCTTAATTTTTTTAATCACATTCTTATCGTCATCTTATTAATTTGTATGTCTTATCTTTGTCTTTGATGATAATTTCTGTCCAAAACGTTAATTACAATGGCTTAAAAAGATTGTTTGCCTCTCATATTTTCAAACAAGCAAAACAAATAACAAATACAAAAGTTTGACAAAATATATTTTCTTCATTTCAATGCACATTAGTAGAATATTTGGACAAAAATCGTCAACAGAGACGAGATGTAAAAATTAATGATAAAAAAACGACAAAAAAAGTTAGAGAGATAAATGTCAAAATATTAAGGTTGAAAGACTTTTATTGCAATTAAACACGTGGTGTAGATAATAAAAATCGTGGTGTGAATATAATTACTCTTAAAAAAATAAAAAAAGATTCAAACTATAATCCCATGCGACGAAAACATAGGTGGAGTAGTTTACCTATTGTACGACATCTATTTAGTTGGGTATAAGTGAAAATGCGTTTACTTAAAATTTTTGAGAAATGATTTTAGATAATATTTTATTCAAAAAATTTGATTATTCAATAAATTTTAATAGTTTAATGCTAATACTGTTGTTTTACAAATGGTTTGCGGCTTTAATGTTAATAATTGATTTTTCAACATAAAAATCATCTATACTTATAGATTATTAAATCTAATACACGAATAGGTGTCAAACCAAACCAAAAGATGCCAAAACTTATTAAAACGTCACCGAATTTTCAAATAAAAAAATTGATGAAATTATTGTATTGGGCGAATGCCCAGTAGTACAAGCCCAATACAACAATTCCTCAAAAGTCATAATATATAACAAATATAAATTTTTGATAATTATTTAGAGTTAAAAAATAAATAAAACAGATGAAAAAAATTTATTAATATATCGGCAACCAAAAATTCGTAGCAAAACCTATTTTTTTAATTGAAAATCCGTAGCTTTTCAACCCATTTTAAAATTTTATAATTAATTATAAACCCAATTTTGTAAATTAATTTGTAGCCCAATTCTCAATTCAGCCCATCTTCTCTGCGGGCACCCATATGTGAATCATGAAAACCAAAACAAATTGAAATCAATTTGAAATCTAAACCTAAATGATATGCCACAGTCGCAGCGCACGATTCCTAGCCACAGTCGGCGTGATTCTCCTCAGCCACAGTCGCACGCAATTCTCCTGAGCCACAGTCGCCGCGATTCTCCTGAGCCACTAGTCACGGGAGTCACCGCCACCAGCCGCAGTAGTGATTCATTGCCGCCAGTCGCCCACTAGATACATTGCCACTAGCCAATTGCGAGCGATTCTCCCGAGCCACCGTCGCCGCGAGTCCTCCTCCACCAGTCATGGGAGTCATTGCCACAAGTCGCCACTGCGAGTCATCACCACCAATCACCGTCGAGAGTCATCGCCACCAACCACAGCAGTGATTCAGTGCCGCTAGTTGCCCACCAGATACATTACCGCCAGTCGCAGTAGTGATTCATTGTCGCCAGTCACACCAAGTACTTACAAATTTAATTTCTGAACCTATGTTTCGTTTCTTCATTTGCCTGGTACTTTGGTTTTCGATTGTTTTTGTAATTGTTTTATGCGGATGATACACGTAGATGCTAATGATGTAGCTTTCTCTATTCATGCTGTTATGTTGACTCCTTTAAATTTGTTTCAAATTGCCATTTATGATGTAAGTGATAGAATCCTCAATTTCTTTTAAACACGTTTTAGATGGTGACTGAAAAGATGTAGTTCCACCTTATTGGATTTGAGGTTGGATTAAAAACTGCTCTATGTTTGATATCAGTACATTTTAGATTTGTACATTTGTTTCATGTTTACTACCTACTTCATATTTATCTTTTCAGAGCTTGAAATAACATTGGATTTTCCTTTTTGTATTATTAGTATTTAGTTAATCTTGTAATCACAATATCTCCATTCCAGCATTAATCAAATTACTTGATTTTGGATAATGTGGTAGATTTATTGAGAGGATTGGATTTATCAAATCTAGGGATTTCAAAGTAAGTGGCAATCCATGTGAGATACAGCTGGATATTAATAGATTGACTATTAAATGTGACATATTTACCGTTGTAGTCAATTTAGAAAGATGTATGGTACAGATTATTGCTTAAATTCTTTCTTCGTCACTATTTTGCTCCCTCCTCTTTCTTGGGTGTTTCTAGAAATTTATGGTACATGGTAAAATTGAAATTGAGTGTATCATTTGAAGAAAAATTCTTAGCAAACATGTTTTTCAGCAGCAATAAGTTACATTTTGCAAATATATGCATTTTTTCGGACTAACAAACCTAAGACAAGAAATTGTACCATTTACAAATTAAAAGTACTATATATTTACTTTATTTTTGCAACATTTAAATGCAATGTCTAACTTTCTTAAGTTTAATTGTCAGCAGTATGTCATATAATCGTAGTTGGATGTGGCGACGAGTGGATGGGGGTTTTCTTACAAAAGAATTTCTTAGAGGAGTTGAAGAGTTTATCGAATTTTCATATTCGCAGTCAGGAATATTTGATAAGATTAGGTGTCCTTGCCGTAAATGTAACAATAAACAATCCCACGAGTGAGATGATGTAAAACTTCACTTATACAGTAAAGGGTTTACCCATGATTACAATCAATGGTATGCACATGGTAAACAATACAGTAGTCGATTTAATTCGGGTGAATCATCAACTGCAGAAAGACGAATTGAATGTACAAATCAAAGAATGGTAATGGATGCTATGGGCCCTGATACTTACAATACTTTTTTCAATCAGCAACTTTTCGAGAAGGTGAGGAACCTATATGGCCTAGTTGTACTAAGCTCACTAAACTTTCAGCGTTGTCACATCTTTTGAATTGTAAGTCCAAATTTAATATATATGCAACTTGTTATGATCCCGTGTTATCCATAATTAAAGACATGTTGCCAGAAGGGGTGCAGTTAGATGATACATTTTACAAGACAAAGAAAATGTTAAGTAGTCTTGTTCTTGTTTATACGAAGATACACGCGTGTGACAATAGTTGCATGTTGTATTACAAAGAAACTGAGAATTTGATAAAGTGTTCGATTTGTGGTAAGGAACGATACAAAGAGAAACTCTCTAGGTCAGGATGTAAAGTGCCATACAAGGTATTGTGATATCTACCTCTAATTCCTAGACTACAAAGGTTGCATATGTCAAGGCATACTGCGGAGGAAATCATATGGCATTCAAAAAATAAAAATACAAGTGGAGAGATATCACATCCAGTACATTGTGAGGCATGGAAGCACTTTGACACTACTTATCCATACTTTGCCCTTGATCCGCGTAGTGTGCGTCTTGGTTTATGCACTGATGGCTTCTGTCCATTTGGAAGAAATTCTAAGCCATACTCGTGTTGGCCAGTTATAATCACCGTCTATAATCTTCCTCCTTGGATGTGTATGGAACAAGATAACATGTTTTTGAACATGGTCATTGTTACGACCCGTTTTAAATTAGTCAAAGTCAAATTCTGCTTAGTCAAAGTCAAATAAATTTTGGGTCAAGTCTAAGTCAAATAATCAAAGTTAGACTTAAATTAAGTAAATAAATTGTTTTGGGCTATTTTATAAATTATGGGTACTTAAGAATTTAAATACCATTATGTATATAAGTTGGGGACTAATTTTGCAAATAGGCTTGATTTGAAAATGAATTTGGACCATTTCCAAGAATATTCGGTAGAGAGAAAGAAAAAGAGATAAACGCGGCCAGAGAAGAAGAAGAAAATGAAAAAGAGAAGAAAGAAAAAGAAAGGGAAATAGAAAAGAAGAAGAGGAAGAAAAAGGTGCCGGCCGAATCGATTTTTAAGCTTGGGTTCTCCATTTCTTCTCCATTTTCAAGAGGTAAGCAAGAACCTACTTATTTTAGAAATGAGGTTAAAAATTAGAGTTTTTGCTTATGAGCTTAAATGTGAATGTTATGAAAGGAGATGAGTTATTTTTAGTGTCATAAGCTATATTTGCATATTAAATGGAGGATTTGAATTGATGAAATTTTAGGATTCTTGATTTAGTGGATTTAATTAAAAAATTAAGTTATTTTAAGCATTTTAAGATTTGTATTGGTTTATTTATGTTAAAAGCATAGAATGATGATTTTAGCAAACCCTAGAATTTTTATTTGGGTCTTTTAAGTAAATGTGATGTAAATGAGATTATTTGAGGGCCTTATGGAAGATTAGAAAATGTTGACAATGTTAAAGAGAATTATATGTCGTTGAATAAGTGGTGAATTAGAATAAGGATGAGATCCAAGTGAGTAAAGTTATTTTAAATAAGTTTTGCTTAAGCATGGTAAGTTAAGCTTAGCCTTGTTTCTAATAATTAGTGTTAGTTGGGATGATTATTTATTTATTCGAGCAATTATATTCTATTTCAGGAGGTGACGAGGAAGTTGGGGTAGCGTACCGACGAACTTCGTCCTAGCCAAAAGCTCTGTGAGTGGAAAAACTTAATTTTCAAAATAAAAAGAATTTAAATACCATATGTTTTAACTACAAAATTATTACGAAGACAAGCATGATTTTTAGAATATAATAGATTTTATAAATAAATTCAGTTCTATTAGTACAAGTTATTGTTATGTTTTATCATGAGAAATGTGATTATTTAGATACAGTCTATAAAACCACCAGAAAGTGTTTGATGATGATGTTATCTACTCTAGTGCACAAAGGGACTTTGGGCCGTATACTAGGGTGTATTATGAGAGGACTTTATGACCCACTCTTATGCACAGAGGGACTTTGGGCCGTGTATAAGGGTGCTTATTTCAGAGGTCCTTGAGACCCACTTTCGTACACAGAGGGGCTTTGGGCCGTGTAAGGGAGTGTACAGCCAGTCTACGCGCGTATGACCATATATGGTGATTTTACCCGCTCTGCACTGGTGTGAATGTGTTTCCAAAGTATATGACCAGATTTCAGATTACAGATTTCAGGTTACAGATTATCAGTGGATACTTTCTGGTGTGATTTTCAGTATATGACAGCTTATTTAGTTTACAGAAACACATGTTTACGTATATTGTTATCAGATGGCACTTCTTTGCAGATTTACTAATTTATCAGATTATCCAGTTTCTTTATAATTTACGATTTACATTTACTCAGTATGTATATGTAACATGAGAAGCAGTTTCTTGAAAATTATGATTATTTACGAACTCTCCACTCACTGAGCTATTAGCTCACGGATTTTCTATACTTTCTTACTCAGGTAGTAGTTGAGTTTTGAGCAGCTTTTGAAGAGTCTGTTGATTGTTGAGCCAGAGCCACACGAGGATTAGTTGTATGATTCATCTCCATTGAGCATGTCATCATTTATTTTTGGAATATATGTTTTAGGTTCTTTTGATGATTTATTTGGATCATATGTATATGGTTGGTTAGGCTCACTACTTCTTTTGTAAATTCATGTGCTTTTGAGCCATTTGTAAAAGATATTGGAGATGATAGAGTTGTCAGTTCTTGAGTTTGGTTATTATGTATGTTGTGGGACAGGTGATCCTTGATTGGTTATTTTAAGTATGTTGTTGGGAAATTTTATTGTTTTTCAGGTTTGGTTTAGTTCAATTTACAAAGGAAACTCTGTCAAAAATTTTATAAGATATTTTTAGTCCAAGAAAAGTTAGTAAGTTATAGAAAAGTCCAAGTAGCCTTAATGGTGGGTCCGGTATCTAGCTGGCATCCATCATCGGCGCATGGCACGTCTTGGGTCTACTAGGGTGATTCGGGACGGGTCGTGTCAAGTTGGTATCAGAGCATGGTCATTGGTCTATGCGCATGTATCATAAACTTGTTTTAAGACATGTTATTCACATTTTTTTTAGGTAAGTCATGGCTCGCGGTGGCAAACAACGCAGGCTCCAAGCTGGGTTTCCTGAAACTCACAATGCTCATGATATAGAGGATGTTAGAGAGACTAGTAGGGTTGATGAATCAGTTCATCGAACCCATGAATAGCCTCAACAGAGAACTGTGGTTGAGACTGACCAAATTGCGGAAAAATTCACTGCTGCCGTTGCATCGGCTTTGCAAATGCAACACAATCATGATAAGGACCATAGTATCGAGCGGGCAACAAAATTGGGGGCTAAGGTTTTTACAGGTACATCTGATCCGGCGGTAGTTGAGGCCTGGATGGAGAAAATTGAGAAGGTTTTTGATGTCATGGGTTTTCCTGACGATAAAAGGTTACGTCTTGCTACTTTTTTGTTGGAGGAATGAGCTAATGATTGGTGGCGGTTAATGCAGACTAGATATGCAGACCCTAGTGTTATCACTTGGGTGGACTTCAAGCGTGCTTTTTATAATACTTACTATCCTCGTTCATATAAAGATGCAAAGCAGAATGAATTCTTGAAACTAGTACAGGGGTTTATGACAGTTTCTGAGTACCAGAAAAAGTTCGTTGAACTCTCAAAGTACGCTCAAGTCTTAGTGGCTGATGAAACCAATAGGTATAGACGTTTTGAAGATGGGCTAAGAGAAGAGATCAGAACTTCTGTGACATCTACAGAGTGGACAGAATTTGGAAAACTGGTAGAAGCTGCTTTAAGAGTCGAGAAGAGTATTTCAGAAAGGCAGGTTCAAAGAGAACAGATGAAATACAGAGACAGTGGTGGTCAAATAGGGACTTGGACTTCTAGGGGCACGTCGTCTCAGGAAGATAGACGTGGGTTTTGGCCGTTTGTTGCCAATACCGGCATTTTCAAGACCAAGTCTAGACGGGGCCAGAGTTCAAGATCTAGCCACGATTTAGTACAGCAGCCAGTTGATAGTCGATCTCAGAGTCAGGGCTCTTTCCAGAGAACTTTTGGTTCAAGGCAGAGTGAGGTTCTAGTAGCACCAGATTTCCTCATTGCCAATCTTGTGGGAGATTCCACCTAGGAGAGTGTCTTAAAGGAAGTAGTGGTTGTTATCGATGTGGTCAGGTAGGACACATGAAGAGAGATTGCCTAGCTGCCTTAGTTTCAGGAGGGTGGTAGATCACAGATGATGTTTCCACAGACAAGTGTTGGTGCTTCCAGACACGATCAGAATCAGAATACTGGGGCAGGTAAAGCAGGAGGGTCTACTGGAGTACAGACAAACATCACTAGCAGTAGTAGTGTTCAATAGAAAGACCAAACAGGACGTCCCAGGACCTAGGAGAGAGTTTTTACAGTAACTCAACAGGATGCCGAGGAGTCACCAGATGTAGTTATAGGTACGTTGTCTATTTTTGGCAGAAATGCTCGTTGTTTAATTGATTCAGATGCCACACATTCATTTATTTCTTATGCACTTGCTATCTATGTAGATTGTATGTTAGAACCATTAGACAGCGACTTAGTAGTGGCGACCCTAGTAGGAGATTCACTTTTAGCTAACAGTGTGTATAAGGACTGTGTGATTAAAGTGAATAATCAGGAGTTGAAGGCCAATCTGATTCCTCTCGATATTCATGACTTTGATGTACTTTTGGGCATGGACTTCTTAGCCGCAAATCGTGCTTCAGTTGATTGCTTTCGCAAGGAAGTTGTATTCCGAAGGCCAGGAGAGCCTGAAATTGTTCTTATTGGTGAACGAAGAATTTTACCGTCTTATTTAATATTTGCACTTGATGCTAGAAAATTTCTTAAAAAGGGGTGTCAGGCATATTTGGCTTATGTGATTGACAGTCAGATTTTTAAGCTGAATTTGGATGATATTCCTATTGTACAAGATTTTTCTGATGTATTTCTAGAAGATCTTCCAGGATTACAGCCAGACAGAGAAATCGAGTTCACTATTGATTTGACTCTAGGGACGACTCATATCTCTTAGGCACCTTACAGAATGGCTCCAGTAGAGATGAAAGAATTGAAAGTGCAGTTGCAAGAATTAGTCGATAAGGGTTTCATTAGATCCAGTGTATCCCCATGGGGAGCACCAGTCTTGTTTGTGAAGAAGAAAGATGGCACAATGAGATTATGTATCGACTACAGGCAATTGAACAAAGTAACAATTCGCAATAAGTACCATCTACCTCGTATTGATGACTTGTTTGATCGACTTTGGGGTGCTACTGTATTTTCTAAGATCGACTTGCGTTCAGGGTATAATCAGCTTAAGTTCAGAGATGTCGATGTACCAAAGACTGCTTTCAGGTCTCGGTATGGCCATTATGAGTTTCTTGTGATGCCATTTGGGCTAACTAATGCTCCAGTAGCATTTATGGATTTGATAAACAGGGTGCTTCATCCATACTTGGATAAATTTGTGATTGTCTTTATTGATGATATATTAGTTTATTCTCGCAGTCGTGAGGAGCATGCCGAGCATTTGAAGACTATTTTACAGACTTTGCGAGATAAACAATTGTATATCTAAGTTCAGCAAATGTGAATTATGGCTTGACAAAGTGGTATTTTTGGGCCATGTCATCTCAGCAGAAGGCATTTATGTAGATCCCATCAAGACCGAGGCAGTAATGAAATGGGAACGCCCTACAAATGTGACAGAAGTTCAGAGTTTTCTTGGACTGGCAGGTTATTATCTTCGGTTCGTGTAAGGATTCTCCAGAATTGCACTTCCTTTGACTAGTCTGACTCGAAAGAACTCTAAATTCGTGTGGAGTGAAGAATGTGATAAGAGCTTTCGAAAGTTGAAGAACATACTAGTTTCTGCTCCCATACTTACTCTTCCATCTCCAGGTGAAGAGTTCGTGATTTATAGTGATGCTTTTCGACAAGGCTTGGGTTGTGTTTTGATGTAGAATGGAAAGGTTATAGCTTATGCTTCGAGACAATTGAAGAAGCATGAGTTAAACTACCCAACACATGACTCAGAGTTGGCTGCGGTGGTGTTGGCATTGAAGATTTGGAGACATTACCTATATGGTGAGAAATGCCAAATTTTCACCGACCACAAAAGTTTGAAGTACATTTTCGATCAGAAGGACTTGAATTTGAGGCAAAAGAGATGGTTAGAGTTGATAAAGGATTATGATTGCAGAATTGATTAGCATCCAAGAAAGGCTAATGTAGTTGCTGACGCTCTCAGTAGAAAGGCTAGCAGTTCTTCGTCTCAATCCAGTGCAGTATATTCTTCTTTGTTTTGTGAGTTCAGAAAACTGCATGCTCAGTTGTCAGCTACTACTTCTGGAGTAGTTTTAGCTCATTTTCAGGTGAGACCTACATTAATTGACAGGGTTAGAGAAGCTCAATCTCAAGATCTGACACTTAGATTATTGAAAGCAGAGGTTAGAACTGGTTTGCGGACAGATTATATAATTCGAGATGATGGTGCTTTGGTTATGGAAAGTTGTTTGTGTGTTCTCGATGTTTCAGAATTGAAGAAAGAAATTTTAGAAGAGGCACACAGTTCAGCCTATGCGATGCACCCATGCAGTACTAAAATGTATCACATATTGAAAGAACATTACTGGTGGCTAGGTATGAAGTGGGAAATAGCGGAGTTTGTATCCAAATGTCTCATTTGTCAGCAGGTAAAGCCAATTCGTCAGAAGGCAGGTGGACTTTTGCAACCACTGCCTATTCTAGAATGGAAGTAGGAGCATATTATTATGGACTTCTTGTTCGGTCTTCCTCGTACTCAGAATGGTCATGATGGTGTTTGGGTTATTGTAGATCGTTTGATCAAGGTTGCGAGGTTCTTACCGATCAAAGCTACTTACACTTTAAACAAGTTGGCAAAGTTGTATGTAGATGAGATAGTCAGCTTATACGGTGCTCTAGTGTCTATTGTGTCAGATAGAGATCCGCAGTTTACATCTAAATTTTGGCCTAGTTTGCAGGCAGCTATGGGCATTAAGCTACATTTCAGCACAGTTTTCACCCTCAGACAGATGGTCAATCAGAGAGAACCATACAGACTTTAGAAGATATGTTGTGAGCTTGTGTTCTACAGTTCAAAGGTAACTGGGATACTCATTTGTCTTTGATGGAGTTTGCTTATAATAACAGTTACCACTCCAGTATTGAGATGGCTCCTTTTGAAGCACTATACGGCAGAAAATGCAGAACACCAGTTTGTTGGAATGGGGTTGGAGAAAGGAAGTTAGTAGGTCCTGAAATGGTTCGAATTACTTCGGAGAATGTGAAAGTGATTAGAGAAAAATTGGAGGTAGCACGAGATAGGGAGAAGAGTTATGCAGACAAGAGGAGAAGAGGTCTCAAATTTGAATTTGGGGATAAAGTTTTCCTAAAATTATCTCCATGGAAGGGTGTTTTGAGATTTGGTAAGCGGGGAAAGTTGAGTCCTCGGTACATTGGGCCTTATGAAATTATTGAACGGATTGGGCCAGTAGCTTATCGTTTAGCTTTGCTATTTGAGTTATCCAGGATTCATGATGTATTCCATGTCTCTATGCTTCGAAAGAATATTTCAGATCCTTCCCATATTTTAGAATCTCAGCCAGTACAATTGAAGAAAAACTTGACCTATGAAGATCAACCAGTTCAGATCTTAGATAGAAATGAGCAAGTTCAGTGAAACAAGATCGTTTCTCTAGTTAAGGTCCTTTGGAAGAATCATTCGACAGAGGAGGCTACATGGGAGAATGAAGATCAGATGCGTGCTAAATTTTCTCAATTGTTTCAAGTCTAGCCGATTGAATTTCGAGGACGAAATTCTTTGAAGAAGGTAAGATTGTTACGACCCATTTTAAATTAGTCAAAGTCAAAGAAATTTTGGGTCAAGTCAAAGTCAAATAGTCAAAGTTAGATTTAAATTAAGTAAATAAATTGTTTTGGGCTATTTTATAAATTATGGGTACTTAAGGATTTAAATACCATTATGTATGTAAGTTGGGGACTAAGTTTGCAAATAGGCTTGATTTGAAAATGAATTTGGACCATTTTCCAGAATATTTGGCAGAGAGAAAGAAAAAGAGATAAACGCGGCCAGAGAAGAAGAAGAAAAGGAAAAAGAGAAGAAAGAAAAGGAAAGGAAAAGGGAAAAGAAGAAGAGGAAGAAGAAGGTGCCGGCCGAATCGATTTTTAAGCTTGGGTTATCCATTTCTTCTCCATTTTCAAGAGGTAAGCAAGAACTCGTTTATTTTAGAAATGAGGTTAAAAATTAGGATTTTTGCTTATGAGCTTAAATGTGAATATTATGAAAGGAGATGAGTTATTTTTAGTGTCATAAGCTATATTTGTATATTAAATCGAAGATTTGAATTGATGAAATTTTAGGGTTCTTGACTTAGTGGATTTAATTAAAGAATTAAGTTATTTTAAGCATTTTAAGATTTGTATCGGTTTATTTATGTTAAAAGCTTGGAATGATGATTTTAGCAAACCCTATAATTTCTATTTGGGTCCTTTAAGTAAATGTGATGTAAATGAGATTATTTGAGGGTCTTATGGAAGATTAGAAAATGTTGAGAATGTTAAAGAGAACTATATGTTGTTGAATAAGTGGTGAATTAGAATAAGGATGAGATCCAAGTGAGTAAAGTAATTTTAAATAAGTTTTGCTTAAGTATGGTAAGTTAAGCTTAGCTTTGTTTCTAATAATTAGTGTTACTTGGAATGATTATTTATTTATTCGAGCAATTATATTCTATTTTAAGAGGTGACGAGGAAGTTGGTGCAGTGTACCGATCAACTTAGTTCTAGCCAATAGCTCTGTGAGTGAAAAAACCTAATTTTCAAAATAAAAAGAATTTAAATACCATATGTTTTAGCTACAAAATTATTATGAAGACAAGCATGATTTTCAGAATATAATAGATTTTATAAATAAATTCAGTTCTATTAGTACAAGTTATTGTTATGTTTTATCATGAGAAATGTGATTATTTAGATGCAGTCTATAAAACTACCAGAAAGTGTTTGATGATGCTGTTATCTACTCTAGTGCACAAAGGGACTTTGGGCCATGTACTAGGGTGTATTATGAGAGGTCTTTATGACCCACTCTTATGCAGAGAGGAGCTTTGGGCCGTGAATAAGAGTGCTTATTTCAGAGGTCCTTTGGACCCACTTTCGTACACAGAGGGGCTTTGGGCCGTGTATGAGAGTGTTCAGCCAATCTACGCGCGTATGACCAGATATGGTGATTTTATCCACTCTGCACTGGTGTGAATGTGTTTCCATAGTGTATGACCAGATTTCAGATTACAGATTTCAGGTTACAGATTATCAGTGGATACTTTTTGGTGTGATTTTCAGTATATGACAGCTTATTTAGTTTACAGAAACATATGTTTACGTATATTGTTATCAAATGGCACTTCTTTGCAGATTTACTAATTTATCAGATTATCCAGTTTCTTTATGATTGACGATTTACATTTACTCAGTATGTATATGTAACATGAGAAGTAGTTTCTTGAAAATTATGATTATTTACGAACTCTCCACTCACTGAGCTATTAGCTCATGGATTTTCTATACTTTCTTACTCAGGTAGTAGTTGAGTTTTGAACAGCTTTTGAAGAATCTGTTGATTGTTGAGCCAGAGCCACACGAGGATTAGTTGTATGATTCATCTCCATCGAGCATGTCATCATTTATTTTTGGGATATATGTTTTAGGTCCTTTTGATGATTTATTTTGGATCATATGTATATGGTTGGTTAGGCTCACTACTTCTTTTGTAAATTCATGTGCTTTTGAGCCATTTGTAAAAGATATTGGAGATGATAGAGTTGTCAGTTCTTGAGTTTGGTTATTATGTATGTTGTGGGACAGGTGATCCTTGATTGGTTATTTGAAGTATGTTGTTAGGAAATTTTATTGTTTTTCAGGTTTGGTTTAGCTTAATTTACAAAGAGAACTCTGCCAAAATTTTTATAAGATATTTTTAGTCCAAGAAAAGTTAGTAAGTTATAGAAAAGTTCAAGTAGCCTTAATGGTGGGTCCGGTATCTAGCTGGCATCCATCATTGGCGCACGACACGTCTTGGGTCTACTAGAGTGATTCGAGACAGGTCGTGTCAGTCATCCCAGGTCCAAATAGTCTGGGAAGAAATTTAGATGTTTATTTATGTCCTCTAATAGATGATTTAAAAATTTTGTGGGAAGGAGTTGAAACTTATGACATACGTACGAAGCAAAATTTTTAAATGAACGCAGCTTTGATGTGGACTATATGTGATTTTCCTTGATATGGCATGTTGTCTGAATGGAGTACACACGGCCAATGGCTTGTCCTTACTGCATGAATCTGACTAAATCTTTTAGACTTAAACATGGACGCAAGAGTTGTTTTTTTGATAGCCATTGTCGCTTCTTGCCACCTAATCACCCGTTCAGAAAACAACGAGATAAGTTTATAAAATGTAGAGTTGAGACAGATTTGACAGTTACCCGTTTATCAGGTGAACGTATGCAAAGTATGGTTGAGAATCTTCTTGACATTCCTTATGGTAAAGTATCTAAAAGAAAAGAAATTGAGGGTTTTGGTGTTAACCATAATTGGGTGAAAAAAAGCATATTATGGGAGTTACCTTATTGGCATACAAATCTCATACGCCACAACTTGGATGTGATGCACATTGAAAAAAATGTATTTGATAATATATTTAACACAGTTATGGACATAAAAGATAAGACAAAGGATAATGTAGATGGATTTGGATTTTTATTGTAACTGACCCGAGCTTCAC
The DNA here is from genome assembly GCA_030279155.1 of Forsythia viridissima. Lineage (NCBI taxonomy): Eukaryota > Viridiplantae > Streptophyta > Magnoliopsida > Lamiales > Oleaceae > Forsythia > Forsythia viridissima. Next base: position 38,699,611 of record CM059041.1, on the reverse strand, counting down.
TTAATTAGAGACGGAAACAAAAAAAATTATAAGCCAAAGGCCTCTTATACTTTGACAAATGAGCAGAAAAAGAAAGTGTGTGATTGGGTGAAAGGATTAAAAATGCCTGATGGTTATGCTTCTAACATTGCTCGTTGTGTTAAGGGTGATTGTGAGTTTTACGGGATGAAAACCTATGATTGTCACATATTTATGCAAAGATTGATACCTGTAGCGTTTAAAGATCTATTGTCGAAACCAATTTGGGAAGCATTAACTGAACTTAGTAATTTTTTTAGAGATATATGCTCAACTGTTTTAAGAGTAGAAGACATGCAACAACTAGAAGAAAACATTGTTGTAACATTGTGCAAACTAGAAACGATTTTTCCACCGGCATTTTTTGACTCAATGGAACATTTGCCTGTTCATTTAGCATATGAAGCTAAGGTCGGAGGTCTTGTGCAGTATCGATGTATGTATCCTTTCGTAAGATAAAATATCAATTGCTAACATTATATATGACGTATATTAATATGTATATTAAGATCATACCCATATATTTCAAGTACCTATTCCACCTAAAAAAGAAGATAAGAAATCGAAATCATGTTGAGGCTTCTATAGTAGAAGCATATCTCGTAGAGGAAACATCTAACTTTTGTAGGTTATACTTTAATCCAAATGTAGAAACACGATTGAATCGTCCACCAAGGAATGATGATGGAGGGTTTGTTAATCCACAAAGAAGTTTATCAATTTTTAAACAGTTTGGTCGATTTCTTGGTAATAAAGCTCCAATTACAAAGTTAATGACAGATGATGAGCTACAAGTAGCATCATTACATGTGGTCTTGAACTGTGAAGAAATTATTCATTTTGTAAGGTAAGTTGTAATAATAAGCAATATATATTCACTCATGCGAATTAAAATTATTGTTACATTAACTTTTACCCCATTATCTTATATAGGAAGTTTGATGAACAAATGAGAATAGAGTATCCTCAACTATCGGATGCACAACTTGATCAATTACGCGACAAAAATTTTCCCTCCTGGTTGAAACAATATGTAAGTCAATCAGTACTAAATATATAACCCATAAATGTTCGTAGTAAAAACATTTTTTTTCTCAGGTATTGGATGATAGGAACACAGTGGATTCTCAATTGAAGAACATAACTTTGGGTCTTGCTCGTAAAGTGAACAATTACAATGGATACTTTGTGAACGGTTTCAAATTCCATAATTTCGATTATGATTTGTATAGAACGACTATGAATAGTGGTGTATGCGTGCTCGGCAGTTGTTATAATGATCATGAGCGCGATTACTACGGTATGTTACTTGAAGTTTGGGAAATTGAATATTTGGGGACCACAAAATAGGGTTGTCTTATTTAAATGTGATTGGTACGACAATGAGAATGGGATTCGTGTGCATCCACGATTTAACCTTGTTGAGATTAATCATAAGAAGAAAGTAGTGAGGAATGACGTTTTCATACTTGCCCAACAAGCCCAACAAGTGTACTACACGAAGTTCTCTTCAGATTCTAGAGATAGACGTGATTGGTGGGTAGTTGTGAAACAAAAGCCCGACATGTCATTAATATTCAAGGAGTCGTATCAGAGAATGATGAGTGCAACATAGTGATTGATCTTCCATTCCAAGAGGACCAACCTCCTAATATACAACCACTTTCGATAGCTCCGGAGTTAGATCATGAAAATTTAGTTCGGGATAATGTTTTTCCTGAAGAAGTAGAAGTGGAAGGAACTAATAACGTTATGAATGCCCACATGCTTAATACAGAAGAATGTGGAGAAGAAGAAGATGATGTTATACCAGATGTAGATGATGATAATAATGGCTTTACATCGAGTACAAGTGAAAACGACAATGATAAAAATGTAAGATAAAAAGTATCCATATATGTATGTGTTTGACAATTTGATGTTATTTTAAATTCACAAGGATATTTTATTTATTAGATCTATTGTTATTAATCTATGCTTCTTCAAATTTTGATTATTGTTATTTGAATTGGTTTTACGAGCAGGATGCCAGTGACTAGATGAGGATATAAATCTGGCCAAGCAAGTCAGGAGAAATCTACACAGGGTGAAAGATCTACACACAACGATTATGGTTATAGTGAGGCAAATATTTTGAACGATGAGTTAGAAGATGAGCATATAGATGATGCATTTCATTCAGAAGATGTGTATAGATCTAATAATAGGGGCAGGGGTCACAGGTATCTTTGAATATATACATATATTGTACAAATAGTAATTATTTGTGTAACTGTGATATGTTTTCATTATAGATCTGGCCGTGCAAGTCAGCAGAGATCCACACAAAGTGTTGGTAGGAGATCTATACGTGGCAATTATCGTGACTAATATTTCCAATCATGAGGTCGAAGATGAGCACATAGATGATGCATTGTATCCAGAAGACGTGTCTAGACCTAATAAGAGGGCTATGTGTGATAGGTATTTTAATGTTTACATCTCTATGATTATTTAGATAGCTCAAATCTTGATCAACTTAATAAACATTTGATTGTTGTGCATGAATCTTTAGTTTGCCTTCTTAATATTGATATTTAATTAAAAATATAAGCTGAAATTGAAAATTTGGTGTTAATGAAGTTGTTTTGAAAACAATTTAATAATATTAGCTCAACTTTCTAAATGGAAATGCATGAATATAAATCAATTTGCTTGGCATGCACAACCTCGCTGACTAGAGAAAGGTATACATTTGGTCGAGCAAGTCATCAGAGATCAACGCAAGGTGGTGGTATACGATCTATACGAGAAAATAATGGACATCAAGAGCCTAATACCCTCAATGATGAGTTGGGAGATGAATATGTAGATGATGTGACCAGAGGTTGCAACAAGACCAGAGGTCCTAATCGTGGTACTCCAATACCTGCTGATCAATCTCAACGTATACAAATAAGTATTGAAGGTGACACGTAAGTATACATTTATTGAGAATTGGGATTCATGTATTTAGAAACAGATAATTGTCTGTTATTTATGAATTTACTTACAGTTGCATAACTTTCTGAATTTTATATTAACAGGTTTTTATGTTATTTATGCAGTTTCGTTGAAGCCTTCGTACCTCGTAACATCACTGCCACCATGAAAGCATATTTTGATTGCCCATACCCCACATTTCGCTCAATGTCACAACCCATAAGAGATGGTTTATGGGATAGATTTCTAGTAATTTTTGTTTATTATAGTTGTTAATTTCGATATTCGCTATACGCCTATAATTGATTTTACTTTATTAATTTATAAGGATAAATATGTATGGCCAACTGCAAATACTTCCAATGTGTGTGATGCATGGAAGAAGAAGATGAAGGATAGATATAAAGATATGATAAATGATGCTCGCAACCAAGTAAAATGTAAAAGTCAATTTGATAGTTCTGTCGATTGGAGAGGGCATGGCCCACCTTGGATAAGAGCAGAGCACTGGGATAGTCTTGTAAATTATTGGGATACCGATAAGTGGAAAAACAATGCCAAGATTGCCAAGGAGAACTGCATTGCACAAAGACAGAATGGTGAAATGAAAAAGCATACTGTCGGTTCAGTCTCCTTTAGGACTACCAAGAAGAGATTGGTATATTATTTCTGATTTGATTTATATTGGTAGCACACCCATCAACCAAGTATTTAGTACACTACTGGACTAAATGTATAATGAGCATGAGTTTTCAAAAGTCAAATATTAAATTTTTATGTGGAGTCAATATTTTGTAATAGAAATGGACTAGTCGAGTTTATTTTGGTTTTTTTCAGTTTGTGATGCATTGACAGGACAAGTGGTTCCCACTATGTGTTTTCTATGTTGGTATGAGAATTTCTGTTGATTTTTCAGGTTGGTTAAGTCCATATTACAGGAGAGATTATGTCAAAAAATTTATTAAATCTTTTTTGTCATAGAAAAGTCAACCAGTCATAGAAAAGTATAAGTAGCATTGGTGGTAGACTGGTAGGTCGTATATCTAGTTGTGATTATGATTTAACTTATTGTGATTAATTGTGGTGAATTGGCGGGACAAGTGGTTCTCAATATATATCTTCTATGTTGGTATGAGGATTTATGTTGATTTTTTAAGTTGGTTAAGTCCATATTACAGAGGAAACTCTGTTAAAATTTTTATAAAATCCATTTAGCTAAAAAAAGTCAACCAGTTATAGAAAAGTATAAGTAGCCTTGGTGGTAAGTCCGGTATCTAGTTGTGATTATGATTTAACTCATGGTGATTAACTGTGGTGGATTGACGGGACAAGTGGTTTTCAATATATGTTTTCTATGTTGGTATGCAGATTTCTATCGATTTTTCAGGTTGGTTAAGTCCATATTATAGGGAAAACTATGTCAAAAATTTTATAAAATCTTTTTAGTCAAAAGTCAACCAGTCATGGAAAAGTATAATTAAGTAGCTCATTGTGATTAATTGGATGAGTTGACACTTTTTAAGTTTCATTTATGGTTTAACTAATTGTGATTAATGTGATGCGTATTTTCAAGAGAATGATATGGACCATCCCATGTCTCAATTGGAGCTCTTCAGCCATGTCCACAAGACTAATCACGGGCTTGGAGATTTTATTGATAAAAAATCCAAAAGAGTTCATGTAAGTACGATTAGAGTTTATATACAATATTTTTTAGATAGTAAAAACGATAAAAAATAATTTTCTTTTTTTTTCTTCAGGATAAGTATAAAGCTTCTATTAAGTTCAAGTATGGTACAGACAGAGACGATCAGCCTGAGTTTGATCCCGATTCATGGATCAATGCTGTCAACGGACTATCTAAGGGCCGTATTTATAGATTTGGTCCTCGACAACCTATTTCACATGTTTTGGGCACACCCACTTCACGTAGACGTTTGATACTTGTATATGACTTTATAAGTAATGAAGATGCGAATATGTTGAAGTCGGAGTTGGCTAGTGCACAGAATACGATAGAAGAAAACAATGAAAGGATTGATAATCTCACCGTACGTCTCAAGCGAGTTGAAAGAAATCACAAGGTCGAGTTACGAGAAACTGTACGAAGTATGCTTAGGAAATTAAATATTCCAAACAATCAATTTCCTTCTAGTTCTAGATCACGAAATAATGATGTATGAACATGTGGTACTTTTTCTTTAGAATTTTGATGTAACAAACGAATGATCAAATTTTTGTTGCGTTAAGATAATAGTTTATATTTTGGTATATTGATTATTGTTAGCTTATTTATTTTAGTGCATTTTTAAATTTTTTTAATAATTTTGTTAAAAAAAAAATTAATTAATTTTCACACACGAAAGTTCCGTAGGTAATATGAGTTTTACGAATTTCTAAAAGCACGCTATTACCAACGGAAATTCCGTAGGTAATGTGACACATGGTTGCAAGTCATGAAAATTACCTACGGAATTTCCGTTGGTAAAGGCTTGGGACATTACCTACGGATTTTTTTGTTGGTAATAGTGCCCGTTGCTATTTTGAGGGTCGCTGAAAGTTACCAACGGAAATTCCGTTAGTAAAAGGTTGGGACATTACCAACGGAAATTCTATTGATAAAAGCGTGTGTCATTAGCAACGGAAAGTCCGTAGGTAAAGGGTGAGGACATTACCAAATGAAATTCCGTTGGTAAAAGTGTGTGCCATTACCAAAAGAATTTCTGTTGGTAATGTCCCAACCTTTTACCTACGGAATTTCCGTTGGTAAAAGCGTGTGTCATTACCAATTCCGTTGGTAATGGCACACACTTTTACCAACGGAACTTCCGTTTGTGAAGATCACCAACAGAAATTCCGTTGCTAACTTTCAGCGACCTTTAAAATAACAACGAAAATTTCGTTGGTGACTTTCAGCGACCCTCAAAATAGTAACGAAAATTCTGTTGCAAATAATCCGTTGGTAGCGACTATTAGGCATGGATATCGTGGCTTCAGCAACGAAAAATCCGTTTCTAAAGCCACAGTGTTTTGTAGTGCTTTAAAATAGCTGTTAACAAGAACCTCACGCCTCATTTTCTTACGTGTGATTTTTCTACACCCTTGGTTGGCCATGTGGTTTTGTGAACCACGTTGATGCACCTAGAGAAGGGTTGATTAGACCTTTGGGTGTAGAGGACATGCTATGGTAGAGGTGGTGGCTTGAGGGCCAATGAATACTAATTTTCTAAGCTGTAAGATCACTCAAGTTAATTAGCATAAGAGGACTTGTGTGTTTCTTTTGTTGGATATGTTTGTGTTTCATCCTCATTTTCTTGTGGGTATAGCCTTAGTATTTATAGGCAAATTCCAATTGATTGACCTCCTTTCGATGCGCAACAAGTAGCTCAATCTTAAGGCTCAATCTTAAAGGTCCTCGCATCACATCTTGGACATTACATCAATGGCTTTAATGAAAGGGTCTCTTTTAACCGCATGCTAGGAAACTATGATTTGGCAGGCCGTCCCATCATTTCGCTGGATCTGACGTGCTGTGTCAGAGGAGGCTTCTAGCACACGCAATCGCGGCCGTCCTCATCGGCATAAAATAACCTCTTCTTTCCAACCTCTTCAAAATAGAAGGAGACAGGCGTGGGACAGTGCGCTGCCTTTGACCACCTCGTCTACTTATTGTCCTCTACCTGGACCTCCTCGGCATAAATCTACAGCCTCTTATTCCTAGCCAACCTTATTGGAAAGAATGTAACAATCTACAAGGTAAGTTTGACTTTGATTAGATTACGTGGAGTGTCACATCAGACAAGGGCCGTAACAGTAGCTGTTAACAATTACTGCATATTTGACCCAAGAAGCCCATCTGATTCCTTGATCCAATGAAGCCCACTGAACATTTGCCTAAATCGTGTTCACTGAATTAACACTTATAATTAGAAGTGTTAATCTGGTTAGATGCTGACAGATGGATAAATAGATGGCTCTGATTAATCTTCTGGTGGCTTCTGAAGATTAAAAGACTTGGACTGAAGGCTTTTAGGGTACGCAATTGGCGTTACCTTGGAAAATCTCTCTCTCTCTCTCTCTCTCTCTCTCTCTCTCTCTCTCTCTCTCTTCGTCTCAACTCTTACTCTTTTATTGGGTTTTCTTTTTGTCTGTAAACTCTTGGTTTACAGATGTTCTAAGTGAATAAGAAACAAATGAGGATAGGTGTTTAGGGATTCTTGGTGAACAGTTACTTGGAGTTATATACTTGATTTCTTGGTGTATTTCAGATTAGAAGAGAGAGTGGGTTATTTTGTGAGGTTCCTTGTGTATTCTGTAAAACGCTGATTCTTTACCATTGTTTTAAAGCTTGTGCTTAGTGCTTGAGCGTTATTCTTTGGTGGATGATCAACGGGTGATTAGGTCATTAATTTAGCTGAACATCCGGGTCCTTTTTAGGACAAAATAAATTCTTGTGTTTTTACTGCTTCGTTTACTTTCTTGATCTGTCTTTTGTGCTGGTTGGGATCTAAAGTGACCAACAATGGTATTAGAGGTGGAATCCCTAATTTTTGGATATAACCTTTAAGATCTGTTGATGATCTAAAGTGTTCTTGGTGAAAATCTGAAAATCTTGATTCTCTTGGTGAAAATCTCAAGCCAGTGCTCCTTTTGGTTGTAGATCCTTCATACCCTCACAAATCCCATGGTGACAATCTGAAAGTAAATCTGCTATTCTTCAAAGGTATCTTGGGTACTCTTTTTGCTTTCTCTCATTTATTTTGAGAAACTCTAGTAACATCTCTCTACTTTGCCTTTTCTTTTAGTTTGAGTAATTTTTTGTTGAAGTTCAGAACACAGAAACTGTCAAAATATCCTTTGTCACAGATCTCCTACAAGGATCTTAGAATCTGAGGGTCATTTTGGCTAGGCTTAGTGTTCTTTGTTGAACTATCAAAGTTACTCAGTTAATATTACATTAATCTAATTGAAATCTTGGCATATCTTAGTTGCATGGATAAGAGTCTTTGCATGATGGATGTTTCTTGATTTGTTAAAACATTTTCTCATAAAAGTTATGTGAAAGGTATATTCTGTTCTTGACAAATCTGTTCTTTTTTTTTTCTTCAAAATATCTGTTTTTCAAAAGTTGTTGAATAAGATGTCTCCAAATAAGTTTAAGGTATAACTTTGGTCTGGCAATGGAGATTTCAGTCTCTGGCGCCAGAAAATGAAAGCTGTGCTAAGGCCATTGATGAGTCTTGGCCTGATGATCTTGATGATATCAAGAAACATGAGATGGATGAGATAGCATGGAGTTCCATCTTTCTCCATCTGTCTGATAGTGTCCTTAGACAAATAGGTGATACTACTATTGCTGTTCTTCTTTGGACAAAACTTGAGACCCTTTATATGTCTAGATCCCTTCCAAATAAGTGCTATCTTTTAAAACAGTATTATGGTTTTAAGTTTGACCTAAACTTTGAGTCTAGATGTTAATCTTGACACATTCAGTAAGATTGTAAAAGACTTCGCCAATTGTAGTGAAAACTTGTCTGAAGATCAGAAAGTTTTGCCCTCTTAAATTCTTTAAGTGAAAAATATAAAAACATCAAAAATACCTTAGAATATAGAAGAGAAAACCTTGTTGTTGATATCATCTTCAATTGCCTAAGAAATAAGGAATTAGAATTCATTCGTGATCATAAAGAGCAGGTAATGGGAGAAAAACTAATGGTAAAGGGTAAAAACCAATTTAGACATAATAACAATAGTAAGACTCACAATAATAATAATAAGGGCCATTCTAAAAAAGGTAAGACTAAAACTAAGGCTAAGTCTAGTGCAAAAGGGAAAAAAATACTATTTCTGTGGAAATACTGGTCATTTTATAAAAGACTATTACAAAAGAATAGCTGAGTTAAAAGACAAAAAATGATGTTGAAGGTGCAGCTGTAGTTGCCTATAATGAAGCTGTAGTTGCTGATGGTCAGGTCTTTGTGTCCTCTCTGTTATCCAGTTGCCAGGATTGGATTCTTGACTCTGGTTGTTCTTTTCACATGTGTCCTGTTATTGGTTCTCTAAATTCCTTGAAGTAAATGGAGGGCAGGTAACTATGGAAAATGATGTTTGTTGCAAGATAAAAGGAATTGGTAAAATTGTTTTAAAACTGGAAAACAACAATATCCTAATTTTAGAAAAAATCAGTTATGTGCCTGACCTTCAAAGAAACTTAATTTCTTTAGGAATATTGGATGACCAAAATTATAACATTGTTATATCAAATGGAAGAACAAAAGTTTTTAAAGGAAATTTTGAAATAACTAATAGCCCCAAAGAAAACGGTCTTTATACTTTGCAGGCTAAACCCTTTGTAGGAAACAGCATTACAGCTATTACCAATAATAATGACAAGTCTGATTTATTGCACAAAAGACTTGGTCATATTAGTGATAAAGGCCTGAAATCTTTAAACTCTGATGGGTATTTGGCAAAGACAAAATTGAAAAACTATCATTTTATGAACAATGTGTAATTGGCAAACAAAATAGATTACCTTTTAAAATTGGAACACACAAGTCAACTTTAATACTTGAATACTTGCACGCTGATCTTTGGGGTCCTGCCCCCAATTAATACTTTCACTGGATTCAAATTCTATTTTCTGATTGTTGATGATTTCTCAAGAAATGTGTGGACTTTTCTTCTAAAATCCAAGTCTGAGACATTTCTAGTCTTTAAAGATTGGAAAACTTTAATAGAAAACCAAACTAATAAGAAAATAAAGGTTTTAAGTACTGATAATGGTTTGGAGTTCTGTAATTTTGAGTTTGACTCTTTTCTGTAAAGATTTTGGAATTCTTAGACATAGGACAACAATATATACTTCTCAACAAAATGGAATTGCTGAAAGGATGAATATAACTATCCTAAATAAAGTTAGATGCATGATTCACAGTTCTGGTCTTCCAAAATTATTTTGGGAGGAGGCTATAATGAAAGCTTCTTATCTCATATATTTGTGTCCCTCTAGTGCTTTAGATAATAAAACTCCATAATTTGTTTGGAAAGGTCATATACATGATTACTCTTTCCTTAAAATCTTTGGATATGCTGCATATGCACATCAAGATGGTGGAAAACTTGAACCAAAGGCCTTGAAATGTGTTTTCCTGGGTTATGGGATTGGAACAAAGGGTTATAGATTGTGGGTAAGAGATGTTAGAGGATTTAAGGTCATAGTCAGTAGAAATGTTGTTTTAATGAAACAATAATGCCTTGTCTGAAAATGTCAAACACTGAAAATGAAGATGATAATTCTGTTCAAACAACTTTCTTAACTCCTCCTCAGATTGAGGTGGAGATTACTGAAAATGAAGATCAAATTGATAATATTGTTGAAACACAAACAGAAAAAATTATAGATAATCATCAAGTTATTGAAGAAAATGTTTCTCCTGACCTCACTGGTTATCAACTTGCTAGAGATAGGGAAAGAATGACTAATATTAGACCCCCATTCCCCCTTTAAGGTTAGCTGACACTGATTTTGCCTTAATCCCCTTTGCTCAATCTTCCATAGGTAGTGAGCCTACCTCTTATGAAAAGTCCATGACCTGTAAGGATTCAAAACATTGGCTTTCAGCAATGAAAGATGAAATGCAATCCTTAGAAAAAAAATTCAACTTGGATCTTAGTAAGTAGTCCTAAGCTTCAAAAGATAGTTGACTATAAATGGCTTTTCAAGTTAAAAGAGGGGATGGGGGTCCTAGATATAAAGTTAGATTAGTAGCAAAGAGTTTTACTCAAAGGGAAGGTATTGATTACAATGAGATTTTCTCTTCTATAATCAGATACACTTCAATTAGGATCTTGCTTGCTTTAGTGGCTCAATTCTGCTGGAAATTAGATCAGCTGGATGTAAAAATTGACTTTTTACATGGGGAGTGTTAGCGATTTTTTGTGTTTAATAATTCCGCAAGTGTACGAATCGCACAAGTAATAAAGTGGATTATGAGTCCAAGTATCGTACTCACAAAGATTTAGATAGTTCGATTGCAATTAAATTAACCTTAACCGAATCTGTTAACTTTAAAAATTTGGTGTTTAAGAACTAATTAAAATCTGAACTAAAACTAATTAAATAATTATTATTCAAATAACTAAAAATTAGATTAATGAAAATTACTTTACTTGAAGAAAGAAAAGTACTAGGATTCCGAATCCACTTATAATTGTTAATTCATCTATCTTGATTCTTGATTTTGACAAAATACATCAGTTATGACCTAGATTGTTTAACAGTTTCTCTCAAATAAAATTAAACATATTCATAAGTATGACTCAACTATATCTCTATGACGAATGCGAATACAAACGAATGCATTAAGTCTATGTGGATAATTAAAGATAACCAAAAGCATAACAGTATATTTCTATCCCCTATTGGACTTTAAGATAATTAAAATATTGTCTAACCTACTTTCGATAGTAAAACAAACCACAACACTTATACAATTATTGTGCACATAATTGTATGTTCAAATAAATCAAAATTAATTATTCAAAACTATATTGAAATAAATTGTTAAAAACCAAGTCTTTGGATACAAGAATTTAAATTACAAGCTTCATCGTAATCCTAGCACTAAAAGGTTTAGCCTAACATACTAATAATAAGAAAATAAAGAGGAGAAAAAAATATAGAATTCATCACCTGGATATGAAGAAACTTGAAAAAAAGGAAATCTTAATCTTCGTTGAATTCTTCAAAGATTAATTCTTGATCTTTGTTTCTTGTCTCCGTCTATTGTTTTTCTCCCCAAAATTCCACAAAAAAAACTCTCTTGATTATGAGTATATAACTCATATTTATACTTCCCTAATGGTGCCCAAAAGATCTCAAAATATTACAATATTCGTAGACCAAAAGGTTTCCTAAGTAGAATAGAATTTTAAAAGGAAAGAAAATTTTGCCAGCAAAAAAAAAAAAAAAAAATAGCATGGGCGATCACCCAGGCCATTCCCGGGCGATCGCCCAGTTATATGGTTTGCCCCTCTACTTCTGAATAGTATTGCTGGGCGATCGCCCAGCTTGAAATTTTGTTGTTCTAATATTTTAGTCCTTCAAGTTTCCACAACTTCTAATTTAGTCTTTCAACTTTGGATCTTGATCATTTTAGTCTTCAAACTTTCTATTTTGTCTTCTTTAGTCCTTCAACTTTTAATTAAATGCAATTGGATCCTCATACTTTTGAAATATCTTCCGATTTATTGCTCTTTTCATCCATTCTTCTCCAATTTCTTACAGACGAGTCCAAAACTGAAATAAAAAGAAAAATATAATAAATTAAGTATAAAATTAATAAAATGACAGGATAAAAGCTTAGTTTAAAGGTCTGAATAAGTGCACAAAATGCACTTATGAAACATCTTCAAAATAAACTTTTGTTCGTCCAAGAACTAAAATAAAATGAAACTAAAACTTTAAACTAAGCTAAGAGAATTAACAAGAATTTAGTTAATGTTAAGTTTCTTACCAAATGCCTCAAGTCTGAAAATAAAGCAACACTTTTAGAAAGAGATTAAACAACACAAAATTTATTCCCTTATTTAATGCTCGACCTTTAGTGAGTGTGTGATTAGCCAAAAATTAAACTTATACCTGTATTAGACCATGACCAATATTGTGTTGTTGATATTTTTACAATCTCAAATCTTTTATAGTAATTTATTCCTTACACTTCTCGTAAATTATGCACTTCTAATGCTCTTTTCTCCAATCCCGAGATGTTATAACAAATTTAGTTCCTACTGATCAACACAATGCTTTTTCAAATAAAGTGGTAAAAATTAGAATATTGTATTCATAGAACTAGAATGGTGAGTGATTTCTAAATTCTCATCTTCAGTCTCTTAGGTTCTAACCTAGCAATCATTACCGAGTACTTCTAACTTTTTTTATTTATTTTACTCATGTAAACAGTCTTACATCCTGTTCAATACTTCTATTTTATAAGCTTTCTATGTGACCTTTGTAGCGAGCTTTGGGCCAATGACTCTCAAGTTAGATGACTATAGGATACCAAATTTTAAAATACCCTAACAGACTTAATTGCTCGAGTCTCATAGGATATAACAGAAGTTAAGATGTAAATTTTTTTTTTGACTCATGTAACGAGCTTTGGGCCGATAACTCCCAAGTCAGATGACCATAGGGCACCAGATTTTAAAATACCCTAACATGCTTAATTACTCAAGTCAGATATTTTATTTTATTTTTATCAGCAGTGAGTAGTGCTCGGTTTAGATTCTTTGACTACAATCTATTCAACCAAAGAAGAGACCCAGAAAATCCAAACTATCAAAATTCTCAGAACACATGTACTAACTTTAACGCTTCTAAACTGTTCTTAAAATAGTTTGGTTACTGGCTTAAGGATTTGGGAACGAGATTTTCACAATAATCCTAGGTCAATAATATCAACACAAACACTCAAGTCATGTTTATATATAAGTGATAAGTCAATAGTAGCTACGTGCTTCAAATATAGTCTAACATAGATAAGTATTCAGGTAAAAGTAAGAGTTAAAGTGTTGTCTAATATTCTAACTAAAAAAACATACTTAAATTCAAGCAAATATCATCATTGGGGGCAAGATATTCAACAATAGCTATTTTTTTTTTGAAAGACAAAAAATTAATAATAATTTTTTTTAAAAAATGAAATTTAAAAATATTTTTTTGGCAATTATATAGACCCGAATAATAAGTAAATTTGATATAATTAAGTATCCTGATACTAAACCCACCTCCAAACTAAAACATTACATTGTCTCCAATGTAATAATAAAATAAAGTAAATAAATGAGGGAAGAGATTAGTTACTCACCGGAGATAGATGTAAAGAAGATGGATTTGGCTGATTGAAGGTCCAGTTGAAGTAGACTCAGATGTAGTGCTGCGAATTTTGGTCAAAAGATGATATCATAGATATTATCCAAGCGGCTCGCAAAGTGAGACATCTTGCGATTGACATGGTGAAGCTTTATAAGTGCATTAAACAATAAATAAAATAAAAACTAATGAATTATTTAAATAACCCAAAACTACTACATACAAAGCAAGTAAATAAAAGAGTTAGAAAATGGGTTGCCTTCTATTAAGCGCTTATTTATAGTCATTAGCTTGACTTATTGTCTGGTTGCTTTACGGTACTCTAAATAGTACTTTGGAAGATTTGCTTTGCTTGCATCTATTGACTTTGCACAATTTTTCATTTGTCTTCAAAATTTTGAATTTGTGCTCTTCATAAAAATAGGATTTTAGTGTATCACCTTGCTCGAACACAACTACGAAAACTTCAACTTTCTAATCGACCTTGATCACAAAATCAATTTTAGAAGAAAGATGAGAGTTGGAAAATTGATTATCTAACTTGTGCTTTTGTAATCTCTAAGGAGATGGGATCGGATGCTCATATGGTTTGATAGAAACGGTTATCATAACCTGTGGTGTACCTGAACTCTCTTCAACATCTGTTGTCTGCTTAGTTTGTTCCACATGCTTCTCATCAGTGGACGATACATTTTCTTTATTTGTAACTGGCCTTTTTACATAGATTCTAGTAATTTCACCCCACTTCTAGTAGTAACAGCTGTAACACTTTCCTTGGGATTCACCTCTGTATTGCTTGGCAACGTACCTAGTACTCTGGTTGATATAGCAACTGCCATCTGACCCATCTGTATTTTCAAATTTTTTATTGAAGTGCCTTGATTTTGAAAATTGATATCTGTCTGTCTCGTGAACTAATCAGTTTTTTCGATGAATTTACCAAGAATGTCTTCTAGTGAAGTTCTCTTTTCTGGCTGCTGAAACTGAAAACCTTGTGGTTTGATATTATTGTAATCATCATTCCAAGAGAAATTTAGATGATCTGCGATGAATTCTCCAACAAGCATGTTGTCCTCATCAATCTCAGAAGTAGCCTCATATCTCGCTATATTGGCATGCTGCATTGCAAAGAAATCTCCAAAAAGCACGTTGTCCTCATCAGTTTCAGAAGTAGCATCATATCTCGCTATATTGGCATGCTACATTGCAAGAAAATCTCTAAAAATCATGTTGTCCTCATCAATACTAGTTTGACTCTGGATGATCTGCGGAGTCATAAAGTCTCCAACTAGCATATTGTTTTCATTGATCTCTTGGTCTTCCATCTTGTGTTGTGGTCTGAAGACAAGTTGAACATTGAAATAAGCTAATATATATATATATATATATATATATATATATATATATATATATATATATATATATATATATATATATATATATATAATAATGATAAATTAAATAAATAAAGTTCAAATTAGTGTTAAAATAACTGAAAAAGAAATAAAACTAAATCCCTGGCAACAGTGCCAAAAAGGAGTTAGAAGAAACCATCTATAAGTCTCAACATGAAGGGTTTGAGAAATCTGGAAAGGGTGATTTAGTATGTCTCCTTAAGAAGTCTTTATATGTTTTAAAACAAGCCTCAAAGCAATGGTATAAAAAGTTTGATTCTTATATTCAAAGTATTGATTTTAATAAAAATAGTTATGATCCCTATTTTTGTTATCAAGGTAATGGTGGTCCTAACTCTATTTATTTGCTTCTTTATGTTGATGATATGCTTCTAGATGGTTCTAACAGGAAAGAGATTCAAATTGTAAAACAGAAATTGAGTAATAAATTTGAAATGAAGAATCTAGGTCCTACTAGGAAAATTCTTGGCGTGGAAATCAATAGGAATAGAAATTTAAATACTTTGTTTTTGAATCAATGTTCTTATATTTCTAAACTTCTTGAAATGTTCAAAATGATTGAAGCTAAGTCTGTTACCCTACCTTTATCTAATCATTTCAAACTTTCTTATGATCAATCACCTAATTCTGAAGAAGAACTAAAACACCTAATTCTGAAGAAGAACTAAAAACAATGGAAATGATCCCTTATGCAAATGCTGTACGATCTATCATGTACTTAATGGTGTGTACAAGACCTGATATTGCTCATGCTATAAGTGTTTTAAGCAGATTTATGAGTAATCTTGGTGAATGTTACTGGGATGCAATGAAATGGTTATTTAGGTACTTAAAAGGAATTGCTAGTTTAGGATTAGAATTCAAACAAGGAAATGAGGGAATTTCCCTTTGTGGTTTTATGGATTCTGATTTTGCTGGAGACAGGGATAACATAAAATCCACTTCAGCTTATGTTTTCACAATAAATGATAGTTGTATAAGTTGGAAATCCCAACTTCAGAAATTGGTAGCCCTTTCTTCAACATAAGCTGAATACATTGATGTGACAAATGCAATCAAAGAAGGTATTTGGTTAAAATGTTTACTTAGTGAATTAGGCTTTATTAATAATCATTTGTTCTTTACTCAGACAGTCAAAGTGCAATTCACTTAAGTAAAAATCCTGTCTTTCATGACAAAACAAAACACATTGAGGTAAATTTTTATTTTATTAGAGATGTCATTGAAAATGGGGTAATCAAGTTGAATAAGATATCAACTTTGGTTAATCTAGCTAACATGGAAACAAAAGTTTTACCCCTAAATAAATTCAAAAATTGTTTAGCTTTGTTGAATATGGACCGTGGCTAAACTAGTCATTTTCTTGCAGGTACAAAGAGCAAATGAAACTGAAGTTGATAGCCTCAAGCACTACTGGTATGGCCTAATAGACAGCAAGATGGAGAATATTAGCAATTACCGCCTATTTGGCCCAACAAGCCCATCTAATTCCTTGATCTAATGAAGCCCACTAATCATTTGCCTAAATCGTGTTCACTGAATTAACACTTATAATCAGAAGTGTTAATCTGGCCAGACACTGACAGATAGATAAATGGATGACTTTGATTGATCTTCTGGTGGCTTCTGAAGATTAAAAGACTTGGACTGAAGGCTTTTAGGATACCCAATTGGCGTTACCTTGGAATCTGATATCTCTCTCTCTCTCTCTCTCTCTCTCTCTCTCTGTTTCTTCGTCTCAACTCCTCTTCTTTTTTTTTTGGGTTTTCTTTTTGTCTGTAAACTCTTGGTTTACAAATGTTCTGAGTGAATAAGAAACAAAGGAGGATAGGTGTTTAGGGATTCTTGGTGAACACTAAATTGGAGTTACAGACTTGATTTCTTGGTGTATTTCAGATTAGAGAGAGTGGGTTATTTTGTGGGGTTCCTTTTGTATTTTGTAAAACGCTAATTCTTTGTTGTTGTTTTAAGGCTTGTGCTTAGTAGTTGAGCGTTATCCTTTGGTGGATGTTCAATGGGTGATTAAGTCATTAATTTGGCTGAACATTCGTACCCTTTTTAGGACAAAACAAATCTTTGTGTTTTTACTGCTTTCATTTACTTTCTTGATCTGTCTTTTGTGCTGGTTGGAATCTAAAGGAACCAACAATGACGTTTGGGGAGATAAGTCAAAGTACAAATATCTAATTGTCTTGACTGAATACAATACGATAAGTCATAAAATTTGTAAATTATTTTATTAGTTCAATCGATGGTTTCCCGATCCAACACGGCATTTAATTTTTCTCATTAATGTAATGAATTGAATATCAACTCACCATACAGATTAGATGCACAGACCAAATAACATTGGTCTTCCTTTCGAGTTCCTATTCCCAGCTGCTACCTCGAAATTGAAGTTTAAAAATATCAACTCAACCCTCTCATTTTTCTTTCAAGACTTTAGTATCGATTCCTATATACTAATATCAATATGACAGTGGATTGTCTTATATTTGAATTTAGGATTCATAACCAGTGTTTTATATTTAGTGTTAATGCGTAAAATGTGCACGCAAGTTTGGGCTAACTCATAAAAATAAGCTTAAAAAATCCAAAAACATAAGCTCTTGTTTGGCAAAACTTTAATTATAATTTCAATTGGTCAAATGGATTTTTAATTCACACATCTCGTAGGACTTGCAACTTACTACTCACTTATTATCCACACATTTTATAGGACTCATAACTTATAAACAATTAAAAATAATTTAAGCACTACCAAACATTACCCAAAAACCCAAAACCCAATAAAATACAAAAATCAAAAAATTCGACACATTAGTGTACAATTTGTACAACTTAGATAGCAATTCATAGAAATGTTGTAAGACTTCTAATCTATGTGGCATTGATGTAAAATGAATAGATATTCAACTTCAAATTTAGTCTCCAATACATTTTATAAATTACAATATATCTAGATATATTTTATTGTTATTAGAATAAAAACTAGATTGTATTTATATATGCATAGGAAATGTAAATTTGTAAAGAAAATTTAAATTTTGCAGAGTAGCATGTCTAATGGAACTTTTAAATATAGACGAAATTCTAGACATTGTCTATTTTTTTATGCCGCGTTAGCTATAAGAGTTCTTCACAACTTACATTGGAGATGACTTTTTTTATATATTGTCTATTTTGTTTATGTGACAAATTTTTATAACAATCCACGATGAACAATGTGGATTGTTGTACATGTGGCAAGTAAAATAAGAGATGGAGAAAAGAACATCTCCAATAGAGTTGTGGATTAAAGAAATTGTGGCTCACGTTTACAAGAGAGGTGTAGAAAATGCCTAATACACATTCCAATGTAGATAAATTATAAAAAATTCAATCAAGGATATCTAGCACACCGTTCATCATCTATTTTTTTCTTCTCATGTAAATATTTGGAGTGATTTGTCAACACTTTTTAGCACAATCTACAACTCCATTGAAAATGCTCAACAATGCATGTGCGAACTAAATTGCACCTCTTCAATTTTATACTAATAGACAAACATACTACAAAACGAATATTTTAGTCTTTGGAACTCTAAACCAGCCGCTCAAAACATGTCTTTTGGCTTTTGCTACCTAATTTTGTACACATTCTCCTTTTTGTACATGGATAAGTTTACAAACGTAAAAAATTTCCTAACACAATGGGAAAATCAGTTATAAAATTGGTTCAAAAATAGCCCCACCCATGTGAAAAGATACTAAGGTCCATATCTAAACTCATTAATAAAGAAAATAAAAGCCGGCGGGTAAGTTATAGTACGTAGGTGAAATGTGTCAAGTGTCATGTAATTTAGATGTGCACATGATGATAGGGATTGTCACATGTGACTAATCCTAGTCTGCACGAATTCACGTGATCTACATGTGGACACATTAGTTGTTTTAAGTGAACACTTAAATTCATGTGATCTACACGTGGATACATTAGTTGTTTTATAAGTGAACACTTAAGTACATGATAAGTATAAATTTGTACTTATCTAAACTCACAAAAAGACACGACTATGAATTCTATTTATTGTTTTCAGTTTAATGGCGCGTTGTTTTCTTATTATTTTAGAAAAACAAAGTCAAATTCAAGTGTCGATCTAACAAAAAGATAGAAGACAGAAGAAAAAATGACTTAATTGCAAAGATAAAGAGATTTCAGGGGCTTGGCAAAGAAATAACAAAGAAAAGAATCCAAGAAATCGATCAAAATAACCATGCGATCGCAAAGCATCAATATTTTCAGCAGAACAGGAGAGAGTCAAACCATGCGATCGCATGAAATCATACCATGCGATCACATAGCTTCCCGCTGCAGCAACTTGCCAGTTTCCTGATTGGAATGAAACTCTATCAAGTTCAATATAGAACAACTACCAAAAACACGTTTTGAAGTGTGATGAGAAGAATATAAAAGCCAGAGAATAGACATATCGAAGGAGGTGAATTTTTGGAACAAGATACAAATGAAGAATCGAAGATTAAATAACAAGATTGAAGATTCTTGAGTCGGGATCACGCATTTTATTTATTTTTTCTTATTCTTTCTTCGGAACATGATGAATTCAATAATTTTAATAATTAACGAAATTATGTCCTGCTAATTTACTTATTGCTAGGATGAAAGATGAAACATCATACTTTTAATTAATTAGAAGTTTTTTTCGTTTTAGTAATTAATTGCTTTTGGGTTGATTATTATTTATTCATTTTTTCTATTATTTTAATGTTTGGTCACCATTAGAATATATTATGATCTATATTGAAGTCGAGAGAATCAATATAGATTAAGCACGTAGTATTGAATAACACATGGTCTAATAATAGATAGAGATTACTATTATGCTTTATGAAATCTGGTTAGGTGTTCTTGAGATTTTAATGCATATGTTTATGTTCAAAGCTTAATTAGAGATAATTAGGCTCGTATATCGATATAGAATTGATTGATTATCGAGAAAGGTTTTTGATTATATTAGGACCACTGATTTTCAATCCAAGGTAATTATAAGCTAAAGCGATTAAACGGATAATTGATTAAGGAACGTGTAAATAGATTCGTGAATCCTAGTGTTGGTAAAACTTGAAATCGTTATCAACAATTTGCTTTAATTGCATGATAAATTAGATTTATTTAAACATAATTAGAATAGTTTTAGAATTAAAATTCAAAAACGAATATGTGTTCTTTATATTGTTAAAATTTAAATTATAAATTAATTAGTTAAATTGGTAGCTAGTCCTCATGGGTTCGACACCCTACTTCTCATTTTATTACTTGTAACAATTCGTCCACTTGCAAGATTGAAATCACACAACAAGTTTTTGGTGCCGTTGCCGGAGACTAGTTTTATTAATTATTACGTTAATTTATAATTTAGTTTTTAACAATTATTTTTATTCTTATTTATGTTAAGTTTTATATTTATTCTTAGTTTTTTTTTTGTTACTGTTGAATTCCAAGTTTTTCTAAAGTTTCAGGTGTCAAGTGTGTATATGCCGTACAAAAGAACTTGATCTATTTGATTTAGATCCAGAAATCGAACGGAGCTTTTGCCAACGACAACGAGAGTGAAGAGAAAAGAAACAACAGCAAAAAGACACAATGAAAGATAACCGCATCCAGAATCCATTACCTGCAGATGTGAGAAATAATCTTGCACCAGTGGCTCGACCAGTTAAACTTAATGAACGAGATATTCTTATAGGTGAGTATATGATGCCACCGATTGTTGATAATCGGTCCAGCATAATCTATCCACCTTATGAACACTACAACTTCCAGTTGAGGCCAGGTGTGATTAATTTGTTCTCGAACAATCTGCCGTTCTATGGGAGAACAGATGAGAATCCTCATTACCATATTTCTCGTTTTAATGAATACTGTGGAAATTTCAAATACCACGGTGTTAATGAAGAGGCACTTAAGATGAGGCTCTTTTCACACACACTAAAGGATAAGCTAGAGAATAGTTAGATTCTCTACCACCTGGGAGCATCACTACTTGGGCAGATCTGATCCAAAAATTCACACTAAAATATTTTCCTCTGACCAGAGTAAACAGACTGAAGTATGAAATTTCTAATTTCCAACAATTTGAGTTGAAAAATTTTCACGAGACATGGAAAAAATTCCAGCAACTGCTCAGAAAGTGTCCAAGTCATGGTTTTCCTTTAGCAGCTCATAGTCATTTTTTCTATTTAGTTCCAAGCAGTCGTTCTTCAGTCTATTCTGCAGCAGGTGGCTCTATCCAAAATAGATCTTCCGGCGACCTCCACGACTTGTATGAAATGATGAGTAAACAGTTCGTTATGTGGCCAGATAGAGAGTTGCACAAAAAATCAACAAGGATGCATGAAGTAGAGACCAATTCGCTTGTACTGACGAAAATCGATACATTGGCAAAGTAGATGGAAGCAATGAAATATTCTCACTAAGCCAATATGGTTCAGACGTCCCCACCAATCTATGTAACATGCAGGACAAACCATCAATCATCAGAATGCTTTTTAACCAAAGTTGATATGTCATCATCTGAACAAGTTGCATATGCTCAGAACTTTCAGCAAAAACAGAATAATCCATACTCACAGACCTACAATCGTAGATGGAGAAATCATCCAAACTTCTCATATGGAAATACTCAAAATATTCAAAATCTACCAAATCAGGGAAGACTCCAAGAAAGAGAATGAGAATTAGAAGAAACAGTCACTAAATTGTCAGAGCGAATAGAGATGGAATTCAAAGAAGTGCAGAAAAGACAAGATGTCGTGATAAAAATATAAAAAATTGGATTGGACAATTGGCTAAACTATTGGCCGAACGACAACCAGGTATATGGTCCAGCAATACCGAGGTCAATCCAAAAGAGCAAGTCAATGCAATCACCACAAGAAGCGGAGTTGAATTGCTAGAAATTCAAGTAAAGAGATCAGGTGTAGAAAAGAAAACTGTGTCCAGTAAAGAGAGAGAAAACAAATTAGATGCAGAAGTTGAACAAGAAAAATAGAACTCTCCACCATATTATATTCGACCACCGGCTTACGTCTCTCCAATTCTATTTTCTCAAAGGCTGCGAAAACATATGCTAGACCAGTAATTCAAAAAATTCTTGGATATATTCAAAAAGCTTCACATCAAAGTACATTTCGTTGATGCCTTAGCTCAAATGCCTAGCTATGCCAAATTCATGAAGAAAATCCTTTCAAATAAACAAAAATTAGATGAGCAAGAAACTGTGATGCTAACCAAAGAATGCAACGCCATATTGCAAAACAAACTACCACCAAAACTAAAAGATTCAGAGAGTTTCACTATTCTCTGCACTATTGGTAGTTTATTTTTTGACAAAATTCTATGTGATTTGGGTGCTAGTGTAAATTTAATGCCTTATTCTATTTTTAAGTAGCTCGGTTTGGAGAAGCAAAGCCAAAAAAAGTATCATTGCAGTTTGTAGATAGGACCATCAAACGTTTAAGAGGGATCGTTGAAGTGAAAGTGGAAACGTTCATATTTCCTACTAATTTTATTATTCTAGATATGTGCGAAGATATGGATGTACCACTTATTTTGGGTCGACCTTTCTTAGTTACTGGTCGGACATTGATTGATGTGCAAAAAGGGTAACTAAAGCTGAGGTTGAATGATGAAGATATCACATTCGATGTGTTTAAAGCAACTAAATTTCCAAGCTCTTCAGATTCTTGTTTCCAGATTAATGTCATTAACCAGAAGGTCGGGAGTTTAGATGATAGAGTTGTCACCCAACATCAACATGCATTAATTAGAAAAGAAGAGTACGTGGAGAAAAAGAAGTTCCATTTGTCTTCTAAAAATGATTCTACGATCAAAGCAATTGAAGAAGCTGAAATCTTTATAGTTGAGTTCGAGCAGGGTGGCAAAATAGAGTCATATCAATATGATAGGAAAAAATCAAACTCTGGAAGGTGAACAAAAATTGGTGCCAAGACAATCGAGCCAGGCAAATCAAGTCCTCCAAAGATCTATTCAAAGTGTCTTGATTGATGACTACGACAAAGTCAAGCTAATGACTTTAAAAAAGCGCTTAATGGAAGGCAACCCATTTTTCTACCCTTTTATTTTAATTTTTGTATCATTTTTTAATTTAAGATTTCAATTGACATTTTGCACTATACTTTTAGGATTTTTAAAGTAGGCACTTTCAATTTTTAGGTAACGAGGAACCAATGATCATCGTCATTCAGTGATAAAAAAAAATTTTATATTTATTTTAGTAGTTTTATACCATGCGATCGCATTGCATAGGCAGAAATCATTTTGTCCAGATTTTAACGTCCTCGCGATCGCAAGGAAAACAAATTAATTTTTATTATTAATAGTTTTTAATTATTTTTTAGAATTACAATTTGCAGGCTAGCTGGATGTCATTCAAGTGAAGGTTTGCCAACCGGTACCTAACCAAGACTCTCCACCAATAGATCTGTCTACACTCTTCCTTCTATCACCATCCGATCCACCTCTGAAAAGTCTCTGAATTTGTATGTGCTATATTTCTTTTGAATTCTTTCATTGGAGACAATGTATATTTCAAGTTTGGGGGTGGTGGACTAAAATGAAAAATTTGCTTTGATTCGATAATTGATATTTGATTTTTAACTTGTTTTTGTTTGCCAAAAAAAAATTTATTATATATTTTTAATGTTTGTTTGCATGTTTATGTGATATGAATAGCCTTGCCGGCTAATAATATAACTTTTTATTTAAGTTTAGCTTTAATCATGACTTGTGAACAGATTATTATTTTGTTTAAATGTGAGGCTATTTAACCATATCTGATAACGTGTTGTGTCGGCCAGTTATGATGAATTTTAGCTATGTTGGTACACTTAAGTTGAAAACAATAGGATACCCTCTTGAAACTAAAAATCATTTGTATCTCGACAAGTGACCAATAGAGTGAATAAGTGCGATAGTTAAGCTGTGATGGTGGCTATCTAGGCTTGTGTTGATTCCATGTTTGTTGAAAAATTGTGTGGAACATTTTAGACCAGTTAGAGGAAGCTAGGTATTGATTGAATGTTAGGAATCTAATTCCCGAGCATAAACTTATTGCATACAAAGAACAAGGCTATTACTATTATATAACTCTTTTCTTAGCTTTTTTTGACTCGAGTGATAAAGCCTATCGGCCTAAAGCTCGTTACATAAATCATCTAGAAAGCTTAATGGACTGAGTTTCGCACACTATTAATATCTTATAACTCTTTTAGTAGCCTTTTTGACTTGAGTGAAAATGCCCGTAGGGATTTTTCAAAACCCGATGCCCTAAGGTTCAAAAGACCTAAGAGTCATCAACCTAAAGCTCGTTACATGAGTCATCTAGAAAACTTAAAGGATTGAGTTTTGCACATAAGATTTATAAATTAAAAAAAAAATTGGTAAAGCTAGTGAAAAATTCTTTGCAAAGTAAACATGTGGATTAGATAACTAATGGGTTTGACTTACTTAGTAGAAACTTCCTGGTCGAGAGTACTCAGAAATTGGAGAATCTTCAGAAGCCTAGGTTATCACGATTACTAGCTTTCTCAACCATCTTCGAGCAAGAAAATAATGAGTGAAAGGTAAACTTCGAACCAAAATCTCGAGAATTGAAAGAGAACATCATTTTGGGAGAAAGTGTACTTTACGATAGGGAAATGAAAAGTTGACCAAGTAGTTGGGCTATCACCACCATAGAAATTAAGTGGATCAGATTAACTACTCTCACACATATCTCAAGTATGGTTTAAGTAGAATCACGTTTGCAATAGTATCACTTGAACACTCGTCATGAATTATGAGTTTTTGCAAAAGCTGAAGCAAGAACGACACGCTATTTATATTGTGAATTGTGTTACTGCTTATTTCATTAATTGCATAATTGTGTTTAGCTAGTTTATTCGAGGACAAATAAAAGTTCAAGTTTGGGGGTGTTTGATAAGTATAAATTTGTACTTATCTAAGTT
This sequence comes from Forsythia viridissima, assembly GCA_030279155.1. Lineage (NCBI taxonomy): Eukaryota > Viridiplantae > Streptophyta > Magnoliopsida > Lamiales > Oleaceae > Forsythia > Forsythia viridissima. The sequence continues at coordinate 38,674,312 of CM059041.1, read as the reverse complement.
CGCAAAAAAGGACGATTATGAATTCACTTTATTGTTTTCAGTTTAATGACGCATTGTTTTCTTATTAATTTAGGAAAAAGTCAAATTCAAGTGTCGATCTAACGGAAAGATAGAAAACAGAAGAAAAGATGACTTAATTATAAAGATAAAGAGACTTCAGGGGCTTGACAAGCAAATAACAAAGAAGGGAATCCAAGAAATCAATCAAAATAACCATGCGATCGCATGGTTATCCAAATGTGCGATCACAAGACATCAATATTTTCAGTAGAACAGGAGAAAGTCAAACCATGTGATCGCACGAAATCATACCATGCGATCACATAGTTTCCTGCGGCATCAACTTGGCAGTTTCCTGATGGGAATGAAACTCTATCAAGTTCAATATAGAACAACTACCAAAAGCACGTTTTGATGTGTGGAGAAAAGAATATAAAAGCCAGAGAATAGACATATCGCGGGAGGCGAATTTTGGGAACAAAATACAAAGGAAGAATCGAAGATTGAAGAATAAGATTGAAATTCTTGAGCCGGGATCACGTGTTTTATTTATTTATTTTTCTTCTTTCTTCAGAACATGATGAATTCAATAATTTTAATAATTAACAAAATCATGTCCGGCTAATTTACATATTACTAGGATGAACGATGAAACCTCATGTTTATAATTAATTAGAAGTTTTTTCCGTTTTACTGTTTTAGTAATTAATTGATTTTGGGTTGATTATTATTTATTCATTTTTTCTATTATTTTAATGTTTGATCACCATTAGAATATATTGTGATCTATATTGAAGTCGAGAGATTCAATATAGATTAAGCACGTGGTATTGAATAACACAGGGTCTAATAATAGATAGAGATTACTATTATGCTTTATGAAATCCGGTTAGGTGTTCTTGAGGTTTTAATGTATATGTTTATTTTCGAAGCTTAATTAGAGATAATTAGGCTCGTATATCAATATAGAATTGATTGACCATCGAGAGAGGTTTTTGATTATATTAGGATCACCGATTTTCAATCCAATGTAATTATAAGCTAAAGCGATTAAACGCATAATTGATTAAGGAATGTGTAGGTAGATTCGCAAATCCTAGTGTTGGTAAAACTTGAAATCGTCCTCAACAATTTGCTTTAATTGCGTGATAAATTAGATTTATTTAAACATAATTAGAATAATTTGAGAATTAAAATTCAAAAATGAATTTGTGTTCTTTACATTGTTAAAATTCAAATTATAAATTAATTAGTTAAATTGGTAGCTAGTCCTCGTGGGTTCGACACCATACTTCTCATTTTATTACTTGTAATGATCCGTCCACTTGCGGGATTGAAATCACACAACAGTACGCAATGTTAATATTGAGCTCGGATAATTAAAAATTTCTAAACTTTATTTCTTTACGCATGTTGAGAGTGAATACAATAACGAACATAATATATAAGTTGTTGGTGATTTAATTAGACATATAAAATAGAAATTAAAAAAAAAAAATTCCTACACCAAATCTACTGTGTGGAGATAAATTAAACTCATTGAATTAAATTTATTTAATTTATCAATTAATCCGACTAATTGATTAATCTTCATTTATTTCTCAAAGATTGATATTTAATAATGTGTCAAGACAACTCATATGATTAGATATGTCAAGATTTATGACAAGACCTTAAATAACTGACTAATGTGAAATAAAATCATTTTATCAAATATCTCTTGATTGATTATAAGATGAATAATTAGTGTCAATCCAATTTCACAAATCATGTTCTTTACCACTAAAGTAACGGATTTATCAAGTTTTATTTGAAACCATTTCAAATCATAATTCCACCACAACTGAGAAATTCTAGAATTGATGCTTAAGTCCATGAATGTCAGGACATTATCTCTTACAACCTAAGAGTGATAAATCTTTCATTGATCGCATTATACCTAATTAATGTTGTATTAGTAATCTATAAAAAGAATACACCCAACAATATCAAAGTTTGACAATCTACACATAAGATTCAATAATGGTTTCAAGTTATGATCAGTTGCACAACCATCATTTAGAGATAATTTATTAACATTGAGATAGCAATGTGGAATCTCTACGACGTGTCTTCAATGAACTTGTTCAACTAACAAACATCCACACATTTACTCGAGTGTTTACACTCTAATAAGTGAAATCAACTACCCTATTCTAAAGAGAGAGATAAAATATGTGCTAACATATCTGGAATAATGATATATGTGTCTCATTACACTACAACATATTTTAGTTTATCCGTCCCAAAAAGATAAGTTTACTTCTATTTTTATACAGATTAAGAAAATATAGTTATTATAGTTGTAACAATAAATTTTACTAACATTTTTTTCTAATATACATCTATATTAATATCATTACTCTATTAATGCAAGTTCATACATTGTTCATAATAAGATACATTAAATAGGGATATATTAGGGCACTAAGAAATCAAGTATATTTTCAATAAGAAAAGTGACCTATAATTTAAGACGGATAAAAAAAAATCTATCTTTTTAAACAGAGAAACTACTTTTTATAACTTTTAACTATGCATTCTTACTAATAATGTTATCTATAACATCTTAAATGTCATGTGAATTGATAGTCATTTTATGGAAAATTTTATCTCAGTCATTTAAACTATTTCAATACTATATTTTTGGGCAATTAATTTAATGGGTAAGTTACACTTAGGGACCCTATCATTTTAATTTTTTGCAATTTCGTTGATTTCAATGTAGACATTAAAAATAAAATAAATAAAAAAATAGAAAACAATAGTCTACTTAAATTTATTAGAGTCCGAATCTATTATGACCTGTTTGTGTTAAACACAAGTTCATGTACAAAGCCCGTCCTACTTTTCAAAATTTTTAAAACTACATCTAATATTTATTGTAAATATAATAAGCGAGTGGTTATAAATGAAAAGTGGGTGATTATGAGATTTCTCTATAAATAGGACACTAAGTACAAGAGAAATCATAAGTTGAAGTCCAAAAGGAAAAACCACAAATCCAGAAGCAAATCCAGGAGAAAATCTAAAGTCCAAGAAATCTAAAGAAGATTAAAATCTTATTCGAATCAAATTAAGTCCAAACCAAGTTCAAGAAGATCAAAAATCTTCTTCGCAAATCAAATCCAAGCTTTGAAGATTCAAACAAATCAAATTTCTAATAAGCATTGAAGTCCAGAATTCAAGCCATGTAGCTCATCGTCTTCAACACTCGTTAATTAGAGAATTCTACAATTACGCAGTTACAAGAAGATCATCCACTTTGTAATTTTACAAAATTCTAAGTTGTAACAATTTTTATGTTTTAATACACGAAATTTGTTGTACAAATTTATTGGCAAGCCCACAGGGATCTTTGTGTCATCTCATCTTCTAATTCCATGAAATCTTCAAATTGGATTTACAAAAAAGACTTGATTGGACCTATATAATTCAAGTTCCAATAATTAGACACATCTAATCGACCTTGGATTGTCTTTTAGCCCCCAGGGCATAGTTCAGTGGTTGAAAGGACGGGAGTGGAGTAGTATCAGTTTTGCTGGCAGCTGCAGTGTGGGGGTTTGAGTCCTACCTTTGGTATGGATTTGGCTCCTTGTAAGCACAGTTAAAAAACAGCTCTCAACCCTACTCCACTGAAGCACATCCTGCGATTTACATCCCCCACCAAAGCTCTAGGACAGGGACGGTGGAGCCCCTCAAGATTAGGGTTCAACCTTTGGGTTGTCTTTTCTAATTCTTAGACTTCGCTCATTCTACTAAATGAGCGATACTATGCTTTTGAATTACATAAAATTATATTATTTCGTAATTGCATCCTTAAATCTATTCCTTAAACCTACTGAGCTTATATCTTACCTCCATTAGATATTTGATAATTAAAATATGCTAAAATGATCGTTTTGTCCTTCTATTTGTTTTAATTTCTTGAGCTTGTATTTTCTTCAATGGTTTTTGTGAAAAAACATACGTGATTTAGCCAACGCTAAATATTGAGCTCAAATTCAATGTGTGATCAACAATAAAAACATGAGATGATTTCTTTGTCCCTTTTCTAGGCGATACTTATGACATAAATATATGTTCACTATTTTGCTTATTTATTGTACATAGTGCCCATAATCTTATCAAGGATCCATATAATCTTTATGGAGATCGCGTGAAGTTTAATTTTCTGCATTATGCTATAGAGTTAAATTCAATCACGTAATCCAATTCAATATACTGAGTGCACTAGTGTCACTATTCAGAAAATCACAACCCATGTTAACCAATTGCCAAATCAATCAGTTCTCAGTCAAAATATAGTTGTGTTACACCGTGTTTCACCAAGAAAGTTCCCAACTTATTTGATCTCAAATGTGATCGTATGCACTTAATTGCTTACTCAATTAAATAATTCCTCACAATTAATATTTCAACTAACAAAATAAATAAACAATATTTATTTCAATGACATAAATTTTAAAAATCCTATACTTTTTGTATGCAAACTCGACAATAACACCTAAACAGAATCCGCAAAAATAATAGACGTACTCTAGCAAGATGTTTCCCAAACCGAACCCTAGATGAGGCGAAGAGACAGTACCTAAATGAAAGAAAACCAAATTTGTGTACGTAAATATGTTGTGAATTGCATGGAATTCAATGCAAATTGTGAAGGGACACAACAACTTATATAGAAAACCAAAATAGCAACGTTTCAATTCCTTCACAAGTTGTAAGTGGGAATGCAATTACTCTTCAAATAAAATACAACTGCTGTTCAATAGGTTGAGCACCAAAAATTCACTTTCTCCACCTTTGATTTTGAGAAGTTCAAGGCAATGCTTGAACTTGTTCAGGCTCAGAACTTTAGATCCAACATCGACACGATTATAACATGTGGAGATTTTTTTCCCCCATTTGAATGAGACCCTCAATAACTTAATCCCTCACGTGAAATTATTTTCATGGAATATGAGATTTTTACATAGATTTTTCATGCAATATTTGAATCCACGTAACCTTCCATTAATAATCTATTATTTATCTTTCCATAAATGTACCCAACTATAATAGAATCCTTGACATATATGAGAGCATCTCTCATACAGTAGTGTATTGCTTAAAAAATTGTATTGCTTAAAAAATAGTGCTACATAAGCGAAATAAAAATTGGTTAAAAAAAATCATCTCTAATACAAGTTCTTAAGGACTCCGTCAAGTTGATATAGTAGAGAAAAAAATTAGACATTGTCTAGAGTTCCATTTAGATTTAGAAACTCCATTAATCATACTAACTCAACAATTTTTAAATTTCCTACGTAAATTTTAATTTTCTGAGTTAAATGTTTCAATAATCACTAAAGTTTTAGTCATGTTTTTGGTTAGTCACTGAACTTTCAAATGTTGCTACGTGCTCATTAAACTTTGGAAAGTTATACTTCGTTAATCATCCATCACGATTTCATAACGACCATTGGATGAAAGCGCACACGTAGTTGACGGAATATATCACGTGGCACACATTTAAGATTAAATTCGGAGTTAAATGTTTGAATAAGCATTAAACTTTTAGAAAGTTACGCTTCGTTAATCACTCATCACAATTCAGTAATTGTCAATGTATAAAAACGCACGCGTGACTGACGGAATGCCCGCGTGGCATACATTTGAGGTTAATTCTGCCAACCAATAATATGCCTTCCATGTCATTAAAGTACTTTTTCAAAATACGATTTATACATGAAAAATGTATATTCTTTCCCAAATTGAAATCCATTAAAATCTATTCCTCCAAATTCAATTCTCCTAAATTTGATTCCCATATCCTTTATCACTCATGACAAAACGATAGTACTATCCTACTAATCAACCTAATCGAGGACCACCACTCCATTTATAAATCAACAATGTCACACATGGAGAGACCGCATGAAAGTAAGACCAAAGTCTTTTGGTACTTTTTTGTCATATTATGTACCCAAAAATCTGTATGTATGAAGTTTTTCTCTAAAAACATAACCCTAAATGTGAAAAATATAGTTTATTTATTTATTTACGATGAATTTCACTTTACACGCCGTTTGTTTTAAACCAGGCATGTACTTGCTCAGTAGGTTAGCACAAGTCTGGTCTAGAACTTATCATATTAATATAAGTTATGTAGTTTACGGAAAAACAATCTGGAAATCATTTAAAATTCTTAATGTGATTGTACTCAACACTACGATTTTCCAACTCCTAAGTGGTGTCCATGTACGCAATCATAAAAGCATGTTTGGTCAAATTTTTTTAATTTTTTTTTTTCATAAACTCATTTTCAACTACATATTTTATGAAACCCGAAATTTTTACTAACTTTTTAACCACACACATTTCATCTCTCTCTCTCTCTCCCTCTCCTTTTTTAAATCTCTCAAAAAACTACTTCTAAACTCCGTAAAACAAGCACTCAATCTGTAATAGTCATCCACCTTCAACCTACAAAACACATACCTATAATAGCATAATTAATGCCCCCAGGGCATATCTCCAGTGGCAAAGGGGAGGGTGGATAGGGCTCAGCGCGGCGGGGTGCAGGGCTCGAATCCTGAAATATTGGATTTGTGCCTTGTCGCAAGCGGGAGTTACCATACGGTTAACAGCCTAGGCCTATCTATAAACTCTCCACCCTGGCTCCTGGAGGCACATCCTGTGATTTATCTCCTCTACCAAAAACCTAAGGCAAGGTCGGTGGGGGTCCTCAAGATTGGGGTTCAATCTTTTTTTTATAATAGCATAATTAATAAGTCACAAGCTCTACAAGTGAAGATATGACATCATGTAAATTCATTTTATAATGTATAAATATCACATTTATGCAATCATTTTTCCACATACAAAATAAAACTATTTCTCATACAATACGCTATTGACTTGTGCCACGTTAGACACCGGCATATCATAATAAATAACTTCAAAGTTTTTTAAAAAAAGATAAAATTTCATTGTGTTTCTTTTTATGACACACATGGGCGGACGAAGGGGGTATGGCTTGGCTACATCCCGGGCCAAGCCCAACCCAAATTCAAAAATAAAAGCCACTTTTTTTTTTTGGATATAGCCCATGCAAAAATTAAAAGGAGAAATTGTCAATAAGTCATCTCCACATGACTTGTTTTAAATTAGGTCAAAACTTTTTTCAAAATTGTGATTAAGTCATATTTTATAGCAATATTTTAAATTAATTCTAAAATCACCATTTTTAACCATATTTTCCATTGGCACAATCTTTCAACTCCACAAATCTCCTCCACCTCCGACAACAACCTCCTACACCTACGGCGCATTTAAAATTCCATGCTTCTTCCTTATACCCCGCCAATTTATTTATTAGTTGTTCCAAGTGCTTGAGCCAACTAGTGTCAGGATTTGTGGCACAAGCTCTTTCTGGTTTTCCATTGGTTTTCCATTTTGCTGATGTCTGAGAGTAACTGGAAACATATAGCTTTCATTGTTATATTAGTTGGAGTTTTAGAGAAGATATGGGTGTCATTCACATTGTGGCTGAAGTTCTGGCACTGTAAGTTTGGGTTTATGAGTTTGACTCTTAGTTGTCTACTTCACTCTTTTATCCATGCCTTTTTAACATGTATGCAATTCAAGGTTATAATTAAAAAGGTAGAACTAGAGAAAGGTTATAGGTATGAGAAATAGGAAAATTTTGTATTAAATAGAGATGTCAAGAAAGGTGAGAGTTGGAATCTTTGTAAGACTCGTAATATGTTGAAATAATAACATATGTTGAATGCTGTAAATAGGAGCTTGAATGCTCCACTATCTGATGTAAATAAGAGCTTGAATGATCCACTATCTAATATAAATAGGAGTTGGAATTTATGGGGGCTTGAATGCTCTACCATCTTATGTAAATAGGAGCTTGAATTTCTGGGGAGCTTAAATGTTGTAAATATGAGTTTGAATACTCTACCATCTAATATAAATAGGAGCTTGAATGCTCCACATCTAATTGATGCAAATAGGAGTTTGAATGTTCCACTATCTAATGTTTGGTCATGTTGTATTGTTTAATACTGTATTATACAAAACAGTATCACAGAAAACAGTATCACAACAGAAATGATCATAGAATTCGCATACGTGCTCATAATTTTTATTATAATATATTTTCAGAATGGTCTTGAGAGACGGTCAAGACCAGCCACTTTGCCACTGTGTACGATGGATTTTACCTATTTGAAGTCATCTCTTTAGTTTAAAATGACAATCTTTAATTTTTCTTGTCAAAACAGTATCATACATCCTCTAAAACAGTATCACAGATAAATGTATCTTAATATATTAGTATCATACATGAAAATATCTTAATAAAACAGTATCATAAGTTGAAACATTATCTTAATAAAACGGTATCATAAGTTGAAACATTATCTTAATAAAATAGTATCAAAGATAAAAGTATGGTATAAGTTCACCAATGTACATTATCTAAATAAAAACAGTATCATGGATTAAACAGTATCAAAGATAAAACAGAATCATGGATTAAACAGTATCAAAGTATACTAATGTACATTACTTAAATAAAACGGTATCATAGATTAAACAGTATCAAAGTATACTAATGCACATTACTTAAATAAAATAGTATCATGGATTAAAACAATATCATAGACAAAACTAAGAGATTGAAACCTTGTCATAATTAAATAGTATCAAAGATAAAACTAAGCTATTGAAACAGTATCATATGTTGAAACTTTGTCATAATATTTTACTATCATTAGAAACAAAAAAAAAATTCGGCAAATAGAAACAGTATCATAGATCAAAGGAGTATCAAGTATTTTGCATTATACTCTTAGACAACGTTGTCATAGTTAAACAATATCAAAAATAAAACTAAGAAATTAAAACAGTATCATAGGTTAAAACTTTGTCATAATATTTCAGTATCATTAGAAACAATGAAAAAATTCGACAAATAGAAACAGTATCATAGATCAAAAGAGTATCAAACATTTTACAATCATAAATTGAAACGTTATCATAATAAATCAATATCAAAGATAAAAGTATGGTGTAAGTGTATCATAGCACATTATCTATATAAAATAGTATCATAGACAAAACAGTATCACGATAAAACAGTATCACAATTAGCATTTTTTACAATTAAGGGATATGTTGGTATTTTAGATCTAAAATTTGACTGTAATTAAATTAAATTTTGACCATATGACTTTAGAGCCCATAAGTGTCAAAACAGTGACCGGCCTTGAATTTACTCAAATTAAAAACTAGCCCATGTAAATAAATTCAGTCACAGCCCACACGAAGGTACCAATTCCCAAATCAGAGAACATAAATTATCTTTCAAGTTTCAACCTAGAAACACGATAGTCGGAAGCTCCATTAGATCATGACCTTTTTTTTTTTTTTTATCATTTTTATCAAATTGAAGTTCCAATCGCTGAAAATAAGCTGCAAATCCATTAACCCAACTTGGTAGCTCGTTATCCAGCTTTAAATCAGTCGGATATCTATTTTTTGGGCCGAAAATAGTTCTAAACAACATGTATTTTCAATTTTTTAACATTGTTGTTATGTTTATATTATATTGCATATTTTATTTCCAGAAATACATCTATTTTTTAACATTGAAGATGAATTGGTTTTTGGTTAGATTTTATTTACTCGAAGAATATAAATAAACTAATTGTTCATTGTATGAATAATAAATATGATCCAAATTGTCTTGCAATTGTATTTTTTTTAAAAATAATTTATAGTGATTGAATAATAGATTTTATTGTATAGGAACAAATCAACGGCCAACGTGAGGAAAAGTAAAGAAAAATACACTTACAGCCTCACAGGTACTTTATTAATTCCTTTGCAATTGTGTTATTAATTTTTTGTTTCCTTACCGGCTTATTTTTAATGCTTTGTCTTTTTATTATTGAATATGTGTTCATCTTGCATTTGATGTATGGCATTATGAGTATATCTTGTCAAACCCTTCAAAGAAAATCTCTAAACATCTTATTTGCTATAAGATTTGTATCAACTACAAAAAAACTTCTTCAGAAATTGAGAGATACTGATTGGAAATAATTTTTCCAAGGAATGAATAGTTTTTGTTCAAGAAACAATAGTGTCATACTTGATCTATACGGTTTGTATATAATTGGTCGTTCTCGAGATCAAACTACAGTTGAGAATCACTATCACTTCAATATTTTCAATGAAGTGATAAATTTCGTACTGATGGAGTAAGATACAAGATTTAATCAGACAACAGTTGAACTCCTTTCTCTCAGTGTCACTTTGGATCCTAAAGATTCATATAAATCATTTAACAGTCTTGATATTTGTTCATTGAGAGAAGTTTTATCCTAAAGATTTTTTAATACAAGATATTCGTAGTTTGGAATATGTGTTGCGATAACTGAGAGTAAAAGGTCAGTTAGTTACATTATGGTGACTAGATTGATTCATCTTATTTTGACATTACCTGTTTCTACTGCGACAACTAAGCGGGTATTTTCTGTAATGAAACATGTGAAGACTGATCTTGGAACAAAATGGAGGATGACTTTCTAGTTGATAGTATGACACTATTTATCGAACATGAACTTGCTGAGAAAATTGATGTAGATTCTATCATAGATGAATTTTATGTTTCAAAACCTCGTCGGGAACAACTTCAATAAATAATATCATTTTAATGATTTTTATGTTTTATATAAATTTTACTATATTGACTTTTATATATTTCAGCTCCCACGAACTAAATTCCTAGATCTGCCCCTAACGATACATATTCAGTTCAAAGTATCATTACTTGACTCGATTGAGATGAATCGTTGTAATGTCATTTTAGTGCATTAAAAATTTCTATCATTTTCTTGGGATAACATATAACTCAATACTTCTCAATTTTAGGGATAAAGTATATAAAAACAGGAACTTATCAGTATAGTATAGTTCAAACACAACTTTATCAAATAGGATCTCTGGTAAAGCTTTCTACAAGCTTTTTTGGTATGTACTAAATACACATTTATTAATTATCCCATTTAATTATGTTATATACACAGGAAGGTTATGGCTTGGCAGATGCATTTGGGGGCGGATCTAACATTTTGGTTCAGTGAGTGCAAAATGGAATTTTGAGAAAAAATAATTTTAAATAAAACAATAACGATGCGATAATATTAAAAATGTAATATTTTTTTTTTTACAATTGTTCCATACAGCTTCTTATGATACTTTGATAACACCATATAATAATTTTATTGTCGATTCTATTAAATATATCTTTTTCAACATACACAACTGTTGGAATGGTTAACTAAATGATTGATTTTTAATCAATTTTGACCAAATATTAGTGTGGGTCTGGATTACCTATTTAAGTGGATTATAATTAGAACACGTTCTATTCTATGAATACATGATTATGGTATATTTAATTTTGCAAATCATTTCTGGGTGAATGAGAAATTATTGTCAAAGGTTGACACTTTGAAACTTGGATTGTAAAATAAAGTGGGAAGCTTGTATTGAAACACAAAAAGAATTGTGACTAATTTATATATCCTAATTTGACAATTAGATTTGGGCCCCAAAGGATACCAATAGTCTTTAAAAGGAGAGAAACATAGATCCTATTGGGATCGGTCCAAAGGCCCATATGTGCACACCGCCTCTGCCGGGCGGGGGTCGTGGCCGTGGTCATGGTCGTGGTCGTGGTCGTGGTATTGGTATTGGTATTGGTATTGGGCTTGGCCAATTATATTTTTTTTGGACAAATAAAATAAAGGTTATTTATTTTATTTAAACTTTCCAAAATTAATTAATTAATAAATTAATATATCCAAAAGTGTGTATTTGAATTAAAGACGTGTCTTTCAGGACTTGTCTGTTCAATTATAATTGTTGGGATTAAAACTGACATGACTCAAATGTTGTGTTCATTCAATTGAAGCTTTTGGCATGTTATAAATTGGTCCCTCCGGTTTGCAAAACATTAATTCGAATTTCCAAACTTTCTGCATTACAATAAATATATTTGTTTTTTCCCTGCATAATAGAAGAAAGTACGAAAACACTTCTGGTTCGCTATTTCTTGCAATTTGAAGTTCTTCCATCGCAAGAAGGAATTGTTGTATCTTAAGAGACAATTGTCATCAAGTCGTGAGCACCATAGCGGGGTAAATTCGTCTTAAAAATATAGAGTACAACTCTAGCCTCGATTCATTCCAGAATTTGTTTTTCTTCAACAAGTAAGTTATAGTATATAATTTGCACCTTATTTTATCAACACAACTAAACTATCATTCATCTATTGATCTCTAATCCGAATATGTAGTAGATTCTTCACAATGTTCATAGCAGAAAGTACTCTTTCAACTATGTCGGAAGAGTTAATGCCAAAGTCACAAGCATGCAAACTAACGGGTACACTTTATTTTTTTTCGTCACAATCAACTTTTGTGCAAGTTCACCAAGTCCTCGCATTTCACCAAACTCTTTTCTAGAGCGCATATAAACAATATAAGTTCAAAACTGATCATCAAGTGCCTTGAGCTCTACTATTGAAAAATCTTCAGGATAATATTTAGCAAGACGAATTAATTTATCTTTGTCAAAAGCAAAAAATGAATCATCAGGGCATAAACACGCTAAACAAAGAAGTAACTCACTACTTACCTCCAAAAATTGATCATTCAACTCTTAAAGTTGCATATCAATGACAGCATAGAATGAACACGGAAGTGATGCAAATTTGTTATTTCTTCAGCCGTGAACGACCTGGGCATATAAACACACCATCCATATTAGGAACATCAACATTCTGCTTTTAACAAAGAGAAACGACTTCACCTAAAAAAGAATCCCACTCATTGTCCCTCATCTCTTGGAGTCTTTGTTTACATATTGTCACTAAAGTCATAGCATATATAATATCTTAATCTTTCCTTTGTAATGCCTTCGACAATTCATTTGAAATCCCTATGATAGTTTCTGATGAAATGTAGATTAAATACAAATTCAAACAATTGAATTGAGTCCAATAAATTATTTGCATCACACCTTTGTTTACGAGTTGATCTATCAACAACAATCATTTCAAGGACGTTAATTATAGGTGAGAACATCGAAATCAAACTCATCAAAGTACGATAGTGTGATCCCCAATGTGTATTACCAAAACATACAATAGTACTTTGTTGATTGACGTAGAATCTCACCATTAATGGGTGATGAGAAATTATTGCTTCATGTTTCTCTCGAAGAATATCACAACGCTTAGATGAAGCACCAACAATATTCAACACGCTAGAAACCAAATTAAAGAGTGTCTGAACTTTCTTGTGCTTCTTTGCTACAGCGACAAGCGCCAATTAAAGTTGGTAGGTAAAACAATGAACATAAAAAGAATATGGATTCTCTTTCAAAATAAGTTCTTTGAGACCATTAAACTCACATTGCATGTTCCTAGCCCCATCATAACCTTGTCTTCGCAATCTAGATATACTCAACCCATATCTTGAAAATACTTTATCTACAGCAGCATTAAGTGATAGAGCTATAGTATTTGGAACATGTTCAATCCCAATAAAACGTTCAACTACATGTCCCGTCTTATTCACATAACGCAAAACAATATACATTTGCTTCTTCACAATTAGTTGATGCATTCAAATGAATTCAATATGCACTCTGTGACTCTGTTGACTTCTTAAACAAAACTGTCTCAATATGTTGCTCTTAATTCATCAAGGCTTCACACTTGCTTCGGACTTCATTGTGTGCACTATCGACTTTTTCAACATGAATTTGCAGCCATTCTTTCCAAGACTACGGAACCCGTCTTTCACAAAAACATCACCACCTCCTTATTCTCCATTGTCTGGTTTGAAAATATAACATGATAAGCAAAAAGCGTCATTTTTAGTTATACTATATTCCAACCAATCACCATATTCATTGAACCAATCAGGTATGAATTGTCTTCATTTTTTACGAGTAAAAGCATGACATCAAGGCTGGCACGAACCTCGTTGTAAGTATGTTATTCTAATTTGATCTCAAAGATTAACATTATAATTCATTACTGGAATTCTTAATTTGGGATCCGTAGGAAGTTGTGCAACATCAATTTTCTCAATAATTGATTTTTTTGACTCATCATTTTCTTGAACATTAAATTCATCAACAGTTGGTTCTTTTGCTTCATCATTTTCCTTGCCCCCAGTATTAATTTTCTCAACACTTGTTCCTTTTCTTCATCATTTTCTCCAGTAGTAATTCCTTCAACACTAACTTCCTTTGCTTTATCAATACGTGATTTCTTTGCCTCCACATTTTGTTCAAGAGTAATGTTACATGAACTAACACTTGGACCAAAAGTTGGACAACCATAAGTGAAATATCTATAGTGTCCTTTGAAAAGACACATTTGAAAATTTGAATTGTGTCTTTTCAAAGGACATTTTTGATATTTTACCCATGATTGTCCAACTTTTGATTCATATAGCATTTTCCTTTGTTCAATAGCAATTTAAGATGTTCGTTTAAAATATCTCTCTATTTCTTCCTACAAATCAAATTATCAAATAAATTACAATATGATTAAAACTCAAAAACTGCTAAAATAACGAAAATACTCTTAAACCAAAAATTGCTAAAACAGACCCCTAAATGATGGAATTTGACCCCAAAAGTCTGACAATGTTGGCCATAATTGTCACAAAAAAAATGTGCAGAATCAAAAGACACTTCCGAAATGTACTTGCTCGTCTAAATTCGACACCCAAACTAAAAGTTACGCGTATTTTTGTGGTTGTATTGTGTTGTTCTATTTTTGAACAATTGAACATCACAAGTTTAATACAATAACCTAATTCTTGGTAATTGATATGCAGCAAAAATTAATTTATATGTAGAAACTAGCCCAAGAATGTAGAAATTAGAAAGTGAGAAAAGTGTCATTAAAAGAATCAAAGTCCAATTTAGACATCCAAGAAAAACTCACTTAATACAAATAAAAAAAAAGGCTTAGCTCATCTAATGTAAGGTTGTTCGACTTTGTAGTTTAGGGATTGCCAACTGGAGTGGTGGTCCCGTGGGTCATGGTGGTTGACTGGTTGGTGGTCCCGTGGTCCAGTGGTGGCGACGTGGTGTGGAGTCAAGGGGTAAAATCGTGTAGGGTTTCAATGTTTGATTTAAGAATTGAGAGAAATGGGAATTGAAATTTGGTATGTTGTGTAAAAATAGGCCAAATTGGGCTGAAACAATTTTATTTATTGTTTCAATGTCCAGCATCCCAGCCAGCCTAGCCCAATCCAGCCCAATTGGAGGCAACTCAAGGTCCTTCATAGGTCCACCCCTGGATGCATTAGCCAAACATGCTATTAAGAGCCAAACCCCCCATGGAGACACACAATTCTGAATTTTTGTGCTAGTCTAGTTTTCTTTGATATGTCGGGCCAATGTAATATCGTTTGTGTTAGCTTTTTGTTCGCCTTTTTGGCTTGTGAACACTGCTGTGCTCATATCCATTTTACATTTTACATTTGAATATAAAAAAATTCCCCCATTTAATTTTATTTAAACCTTGGCAGTTTAGAGAAAGGTGGAAGCAATTTTTTACTGTAACTCATTTCATCCGGAAAAGGTAGATTTATCTTCATTCACGAAAAAGGTTCTAAATCTACTAAATGAGAGCGTTAAAAGCATTATGACTTAACTTTAGTGCTATTTCCGTTAATTTCCTGTAAAATTTAAAATATGGTTCCATTTCGATTTTTAATAGGACAGAGTACCAGATAGATAGTTTGGATCCTTGGGCCAGCCTGATAAAGTTAGTAATCGTCTTACGGCCCACTCTCTGCATAACTTGTGGAAATTTTACAGGTATTTAAACCAATATTTTTATATTAATTTGTTAATCCATTTTCTTTTTATGTATTTTATTATTTAAATTTAATTTAATAGTCGAAAATTATTTGAATAAAAATTAATTAAACATTTCTGTATTCCAAAAAATTCAACTAACACAAGCCTCCTCCTATTATTGAATTAGAAGAAATAAAATGGTTAAGGTTATTTGTTAAGAATTTGTAAGAATTTCTTCCTACACTATATTAATTTATTTGCATTTTTAATCGAAAAAACTTTGTAAACTACACATTTGGTTTGAATCTCAACATTATGTAATTAATCGCAACCGTAAAGAATTTTCTTCGCTACGAAAAAAAAAAGTACTTAAACGTTCGTGTGTCACTACGTCTTCAATTTTTCCCAGCATAAAATCTCCTTCTCCAAAATTTGCTACCGCTTCAATCCATTTTCTGTTGGAAATTGGTTTAAAATGTCGAGAAATTAACTAAGTGACTCCGTGTCAACTTGGCCAAATATACAAGACCCGACCCAATCCGTTTAGGCAAATTTGTTTGCCACTTCGACGCACGCTTCGGGGACAACACCCCCGGAACGGGGATCGACCTGCCCGGTCAAGTCGCGGGCTTCAGATTTATCTGTATGTTTAAAAGGTATATTTGACATCTCGAAACCAATATCGAATGAATGAGAAATTATGAAAAAGGACAAAATCGGGTCAAATGTTTGACCATCCGATCGCACAGGTATGTAAACCTGCGATCGCAATATGGCTAAAATTTTAGCAGAACGCATTTTGGTCCTTCCATGCGATCGCAGGAGGAAAAGCCTTGCGATCGCATGGTTAATCTGGGCGAAGTCTTGTTCCATTTTTTGTGCTATGCGATCGCAGCTTGGTTAAACCATGCGATCGCATAGGTTTGCGTGAACAGACATGTCATTTTGAAAGGTTGCACGTTTTGGTTCATTCCTTTTTGTTTTTCAACCGATCTTCAGTGTTAAATAGGACATGTGGACGTCCATTTTGACAGAGATTGATACAGAAAACAATTGCAAACATAAAGCATTCATCCTTTTCATCTTTTGAACCAATTTTTGCATTTAAGTTGCACAAAATTCTGGTTTTCCATTTCCATTTCATCCGTTGGAGTACAAAACCAATCTTGGTTCGCTGTACTTGAGTTTTTGTAGTGCTACCAAACTCAAGCGAAACCGTTGTATCTTGGGAGTCATTTGCCAAAGACCGAAAGCACCGTTGCGGGGCAATTCTGACTTAAGGACAAAGAGTTCAACTGTTGCCTCGGTTTATATTCTTCATTTCCAGATTTTCGGTTCTTGTTTTTTATTGCTTTGGGTCACTTACACAGAATTCCGCCAACATTTTCCTCCACCGATTATTTTCAAAATCTGCTCACTTTCTCAATCCATCTCCCTCAATTGTGATCTCCCTCCACCGATTATCTCCAAAAAGAAATTGTTGAAAAAACAACAATACTTATTTTGTCATTCGATAAGAAAAAATTAATATAGTTATTTACACAACACTCAAGATTACGTTCCTTCAAGTGAAAAAAACGGAGTAAAAAGCTCTCTAATTCGTAATTTGGAGTATCTTACTTTTTCACACGGTTTAACAAAGTGCAACGACCAATTCAACATAACAAATAATTTTTTAATCAAAGTAGGGGACCTAAAAACTGAAGAGAACTGGCAGAAAAGTTGCCAGCTTCTGCCCATATTTATAACATGTAGGAAACATAAACACATGAGCAGGTAATTATGGATAAGAAGTCTGCAAAAACCAGAAGAGAAAGGAGAATTGAAATTCCTTCAAAATGGACCTACCATTTGATGTCCAGCAAGTTATTTGCATTTTATCACTATATTTCAAGCCACAAGTTGTTTATTGGTCCCCCTAATTTGGACCAGCTAGCTAGCAACTCAAATTTCACACGTCCATATTCAATATTCAATCATACAAATAGACTTGATTGGAAGTCTGCCATAAATGCACTGTAAAATGGTATTCAACCCCTCTTTTTATCAATTTTTAAAGGTTGAGTTGGTTAGCTCTTCAAAAATAAAAAATAATAAAATGACATAAATAGATTAAATAATGTTCCATTGAAACATTTGTAATATGATCTATATAGTCCAAGGATTAAAAAGGATATACCATCACATCTCGGAACACTATTAAAAACAATGTAAAAATAATTATTAATTATTCTCTAGTATGAAACCAAAAGTAATAAAAAAAACAAAAACAAGAAAGATTAAAGGAGAAAAAAAGGAAAGTGAAATAGGACCCATGGATGAGGATGAAGCCTTTCTGAAAATTTGATGGAAAGGTGTATTGTCATGGTTGGGTTTGCAAAAGAAACCCTTTTTTCAGTCCTTTCTCTCTCAACCAACCTTTTAATGGTCCCAATGCCATTGCTGGAACCATGCATGTCCGTTGTTCAGCCTACAATGACCATGACCTTTCTCTCTCTCTCTCTCTCTCTCTATCTATCTATTTATATATATATACACACACACACACACACACACACATGTATTTATTATAATCTGAGTCACGGAAAAAAATTTCTTGAGCAAATCCACTTGCAAGAAATTAAATGAAATATGATGATCTTATCATAAAAGTAATAGGAGAACATCTGACTGTTAGGTTTGTGTTACATTGATTTTTTTTTTTTTTTTTTTTTTTTGAAATTTTGATACATCTCTATCAATATTTATTTTGTTCTGAATCAGTAGCTTTGGTCAGTATGAGGGCCAAGAAAATTGGCATGCACACGAATGCTATCATTCATTACCATATAAACGGGTGATTATGACCCATTATAATAAATAACATTACTCTTAAATATATGATAATTACATTAATTGTGGGGACTAAGGGAAAGAATAACATTTAAGGTTAGCTATCGTGAATTAGTAATCACCTTCATGTGGGATCACTTAACTTTTAGCCTAATTTTAATTAGTTCATTGAACTTTAATTTATCTCAATTGAATCATAAACTTCAATATAGTTCAACCACGTCAATGAACTCCAATTTAGTTTTAAATTTCATTACTACATTACTTGTCGTCCAAATTGATGAAAATTATTTAATTCGCTGACATACAACAACATACGTTCCACGTAATCGCTGCATGGCACGCTGACTTACCAATATGCCACAACATAAAAAAAACACATAGTTTGACTTTTAATCTAACTTTTTCGACATGCAAAACACATCGGAAATGCTTTGAATTTCCGACGGGCACTTGAGCTCGTCGAAAAATTTGGTATTTTCCGACAGTAGTAGAGGTTCGTCTAAAATTTATTAATATACTTTATAAGATTCCGACAGGCCAAAACTCTTTGGAAAATTTGTCAGCTTCCGATGGTAGTTGAAGCCCATAAATTTTTTTTTTTTTTTTTGGTATATTTCCACATTTTAAAATTTTTGATATACTTTTTAACAACAGATAAAACCCGTTGGCAATATTGCCCGTTGAAAAAGTTGGTCTTTTCTAACAGTGCTTGACACACTCGTTGGAAATTTGAGTATATTTATGCATTCTTTTAGTTTTTTAATATACTTTTTGATTTATGACTGGCCAAAACTTGTCGGCAATGTTGTGAATTTCCAACGGACCCTTCAGCTCGTCGAAAAAGTTGATGTTTTCTGACGATTAAGTGTATAAAATGCGGTGTTAAGTGTATATTACAAAAACAATTTTGAGAGCTCTGTATGATTCATCATTGATCGCACTATAACAGTGTGCAATTATTCCTTTTAGATACATCATTAAATTGTGGTGTATATGTAGAGTCTACTGTGAAAGTCTCATTTTCTTTAAGATAGTCTAAAAAATCATCGTTTAAATATTTTCCATCTCGATTAGATTTCAATGCTGGAATATTTATCCTATATGTTTTTGTACTTCATTTTTGAATTCCTTGAACTTTTCGAGTACTTTAGATTTAAAAAGAATCGGGTATACATAATCATATCTCAATTGGTTGTCAGTAAATGTGACGAAATGAGAAAACCACTCTTAGTTGTGATTGACATGTGATCACATACATTCAAATGTATTAGGCTGGCAAATGAGCATCCCTTTCTCCTTTTCCATTAACGTGACTCACTCATTTTACCTAGTTGTTATGATGCGTATAACTCATATTATTCATAATCAAATGAGTCCGGGTATTTATCCTTATGTAACTTAAATATGTATTTCTCATTTATATGATTGAATCTACAGTGTCAGAGATATTGTGATTTAGATTATCTATTTTATGCCTTTTGTTTTCTATGCTCAAAATAAAATTTTCAAGATTTAGAACATATTATTCCATTGTTTATAGTTCCAATCTCATAGGTAAATTCCAGTTAAGAGATAAACAACAACTATTATTTTTAATATTAATAAAAAAAACCATTCGTGTCTAAACACGAAAGAAATGATGTTCTTCGTAAGAACATGAACATAATAACAATTCTATAATTCTAAAATCAAACCAGAAGGAAAAGGTAAAATATAAGTTCATACTGCTAATGCAACAATTCTTACTCAATTTTCAACACTTACATCTATCTCTCTTCTTCGTAGTGCATTGCTTTGCTTTAGCTCCTATATATTTGTACAAATACGAGATCCATATCTACTATCTATTATCAAGAAGCTAAGGTTGTAGACAAATTAACCTCTAACACAAAATAACTTGAAGCTTCATCAAGCTTCGTTTTCTTGAAGGTGGCAAAGTAAACCTTGCAGTTTCTTTTCCAGTATCCTTTCACTCCACAGAAGTGGCACTTGTCAGTTGTCCTTGCTTTTCAAGTGCTCTTTCTTGGCGCATGTTCGGTAGTGCTGAAATTATTTTTTAAATACTGAAATTATAAGTTGTTGGTGAATGTGTAGATATAAAGTGGGTTGTAAGTTGTGGGTGCTATAAAATGTGTGGATAAAAAGTATGTTTAACTAATTTGACTAGTTGAAATTATAATTTAAGCAACCCCAAACATGTGCTTGCTCTTCTTAGTCTTCTTGGTTGCCTTCCCAAGACCCCTCCTAAATTTTATATTTATTACTCCTAGAAGCATCAACAAGTAGGACTTTCCATTTCTCTTTCTCGACAGTGAACTCAATAGTCTTAAGTATATTCAGTAGCTTTCTCAAAGTGGTCTCCAACTTTTTCATGCTATAATTCATCACGAATTGTGAATAGCTGTAACACGATTATTGCAAAACTAAGTCCATACTTAACACATGATCCATGACAAAACCCAATTAGCCTAATTTTTTAATATAGTCAATCATCTATAAAACATGTGTGTTCAATAAAACTCCTACTTCCATTTTGCAACGAAAGAGTTCTCAGATGTCTCAGTGCTAATACTATGATTGTTTAGGAAACAACTCCTTGAGATGAACAATCATAGTGTGAGTTCCCATGGACTCATGTTGTTTTTGGAGCTCGGGTGACATTGAAGCAAGCATCATGCATGTTGTTGTAACATCATCATTCTTGTGCTTATTATTAGTATTAACCTCTTTCTCGGTCGCAACATCCAATGACGTGTCTGAGGTTGCCTTGTAAAGAACATACCATATTTTCTCGCGTTTGAGAACAATTCTCAAATTATGATGCCAGTTAAAGAAATTTGGTCGATCAACTTGTTAGATCAAGTAGGTATCTCAAATTCACGTGATTACTCATTTTAATCTTGCAACCTAAAATAGTGAAGATAAGAACGTGTAATATTCATTCACACGATAATCAATTTAATAAGAACTTTTATTAAATTAATTTACTCTCATTGTTTAATTCAAACTCATCCTCGCTATAAATGAGTGGAATCTTGTTGGAAGATTCCAAGTAGACTACGATTCCATTTGTTGTAATTATTACCTTGAGTTAACTCAACAATTCAGAATAAAATAAATTTGGGGGATACTACAAATCGATTACATCTCCATGCAACTCCTAGACATTAAATTGACAACTAATTGTCATATATATTATACGTTAAGACTTGATATTTGTCTAAAAAAATATCACCATTAGTGGACAAACTTGACAAACAAAATATTTTAGTTAACCCATATCCACTATTGAAAAATATCTCATATTTCATAGTGTAAACATATCTATAAAGGAGCAACCTTGAGTTAACTCAACAAATTGATATCAATTAAGGAATTATAGACTGTTATAATAATGGAATGCTTATTTATTGACTTTATATGTGATTGAGGGTTTTATATTTACAAGTCTCATCTAATCTAATCATGCATATAAAGCCATACATCAATTATGCAAACATAATATGCATAATATCAATAAAGTAAAACATAAATGATTATAGACTTTTTCTAGCTAGTCCCTCGAATTAAAGAGAAAAACTAGGTGGTCAGGGGACATCTTCATTAATTAAGCATCCAAAGTTCCATATTAATTGTCCTAGATTCACATTTAGCAATATGCCAAGAGTACCAATTTAACGAGATAAGTCAAGCGATACGACAAAAACATAAATGATTACTTTTATATTAATGACAAGAATATGAGTGATTACTTTTAAATATAATCCTTTTATCATATATATCCCAATTAATTAAGAGATATAGAATGATTGACGATCTTACATTACTAATCTTGTTCTTCGTCACTTAGAGCTACTGATTCATCGAGTTATATTCGAAATGTCTTTCAAATCATAATTCCACATTAGCAATGGAATCTTGTATCAATACTGATTAAGTTGTCGGGATATAATATCTTACTATCTAAAAGTGATGAATCCAATCTTGATTATTCATCAATCTTCACATGATTCGTGTCATGCCCAATCAGTATCATATTGGTAAGGTGTGAATATAGTCATATTTAATATTGTCAAAGTATGACGATCATTCTATAATGATCTTAGGTCAAAAAACTAGTTTCACTACCGTTATAGAGAGATGATCCAGTGACACTAAGATAGTCCTCACATGGAATTTCTACGGCATGTCTTCCAATTAACTTGTTTATGAACTACAATAAATTTCACTCTTAACGACAAAAAAATTGGTCTTCTAAAGTGTCTTAATGACCCCTTTTTTGACAAAACAATCTAAAATGACTTTATACGACAAAACATTGCATCGTTAAAAGTTTAAAAAGAATAAAAATTGTAGTGATCTAAAAAGCATCTATATATTAACTCAAATGTTCCCACACTTTAGATTTGTAGGATTAACTACTCTCTAAGAGAGGAGCAATATGTGCTAGTATATCTGCACTGATGATGATATTCGTTCTCATCAATCACAACTCATTTGATTAACATATAACACAAATTTATTATTCAAACTCTATTACACAATTAGTCAAAGCAACATGCATTATAATAAAAATTTCAATAAAATGAAATAATTGCATTGATGATAAAAGTAAAGCCATTACACCATCAACTATTAAAACCAGGGCATAATACTAACATCATACTCATAAAAAATGTACATATAATTGTACATTTTTTAATTTTTTAATATACTGCTTAATTTTCTGAAGGATGACGATGATACTGAAATTTTACATCAATAGTTGAAACTTTTTTTCCGGGTAGGGTAGGCTTGGAGTCAGAAAGTCCTAATTTTCCCCCCATTCAAGTGCAATAGAAATGATCACCGTTTACGCTGCAGCATGTCCGATTGCGAGAGAAAAGAGATTAGACAAGAGCCCGGCTATGCGAAATAGACAAAAAGGAAGTTTTTTTAGGGGCTTGGAGCAGATGAAGCCTTCATTCTTTCTTCTCAGTTCGCTTTGGCTGCTGATCTTAAGCTTGCAATCTCTTTGTTTGAAGCTTTGCTGGGAAGCTTCTACTTCTTGAAGCTTTGTTTCCCTGCGCACGGATACGACTCAAACAAAATAGCCCTTCAGGGTCGAGCGACGATCGGGGGTCAAAACCTCAGCGGCGATACACGAACTTCAAGCATTGATGGATCGTGGACGACACGACCCCTACTGTATCAAGCCATGGTCTTCCTAACAACATATCTAGATCTCATTAGCTTGGCCCAACCAGGAGAAGTGGACGAGAGAAATAGCCAGGAACTAGGGGAACCAAGCTCGCTCTCACCATCTTCCATTACAGATAATGACTAAGTTCTTCCCTATTAACCTTTATACTGAACTACCCCTTAGTTTAGATAAAAACAATGACTTAACGAACGGCCTTTGGCCGCCTTTCTGTTCCGAGTCCCTCTCCCCGAGGAAGACCGTTAATATCGAGATTGGCATTCAGAAACAACTGATACTACCTTCGATACGCCTTTCAAGGTGGCAACCCCCCTTTACCACATCATGAAGGTTTATAGGAGATCCCAGATGCTCGTTCGGAAAGTATCATACTTTTGTAAAAGCACCATTGGGTCCCCGACTGAGCTTAAAACCCAGCTTGGTGTACGTTCGTCGAAAATTCGTCTTATTTCCATTAACAGCGACGAATTTTGTAGTGAAGGCGCGGGCAATGTAGAAAGTGGGAGAGGGAAAGAGATGCTCCGGTAGGAAGACAGGTTGTGGAATCGTGAAAGTTCTAACAATAATATAAATCAAACTAAAAAGAAAAGACTAAAGAATGAGAAAGAAGAACTAATCTTATTAAGTAAATGGGCATAACCAATTTTATTAAGTAAACGACATTATAGAACCAATCTTATTAAGTAAATGGGATAATAAAACAATAGATATAACTCATATATATTTATACTAATGCAAACTCCAACATATATAAGGTAAAACACTCTAATATTAATGCTAATATAACTCTACCATATATAATATACTACTAATATAACTCTAATATTTCCACTCAAACTTACAATGCTATAATAAGAAGCAGTGAGAGTTTGCCAAGCAAGAAACGAAGTCAACAAGCTGCAACGATGAAGAGACAAAAGGTAAAGAAATAGTGCCATGTTGAAGATGGTGGCGGATAAGATAACAATCAATCTCAATATGCTTCCTACGCTCATGGAACACAGAGTTGTGAGAAATTTGAATAGCACTCTTATTATCACAATACATAAGAGTTCAAGAAGAAAGAGAAACAACCATGTCAGCAAGTAACCAAGGCAACAACACAATCTCAGTAGAAAGGAAGTGAGAATAGAAGAAGTGAGTGGAAGGGGGAGACAGACCGTGATACGGAGAGAGAAATAAAGAGAAAGATAATAGTCTTTATTCAATACTTAAAGTATCAAATACCAAATTCCAGATTAACCGGAAACAAAACCAACAAAATTATAGGTTATTGGACCAAATTTCAAATCCAAATTACTGGATGCAAATACCAAATGCTGAATCCCAGATAAAAAAAACCAAACAAATTTCATATTATCACCTGGATGCCCCAACCAAATTTCAGAACAGAACAACTAGACAAATTCCAAATTCTAAACTGACTTGGACATAAATACCCCAAACATGTCAAAGGGTCCAAGTAATCTAATCAGTCAAGACTTAAATACTTAGCCAGATGACAGTATCTAAAAGAAGAAAAAAACTTGGTCAAACGAGTAGCACAAAGCCACTCGCCGGAGAACGGAAGCGATTTTAAGTTTAAATCAAGTTAGATCAAACTTGCTTTGATACTATGTGAAACTTCTAACAATAATATAAATCAAACTAAAAAGAGAAGAACAAAAAAGGAAAAGAACAACCAATCTGATTAAGCAAACAGGTATAACCAATATTATTAAGTAAACGGCATAATAAAATATTTGATACAACTCGTATTTGTACTAATGCAAACTCTAACCTATATAAGGTAAAACACTCTAATATTAATGTCAATATAACTCTACCATATATAATATACTACTAGTATAACTCTAATAGAATCATGCATAGAGGAAATGTGGGAGTTTAGACAAGTTGAGAGTAGTTTAGCGGAGGGACTTGGCTAACTAGACAAGAGAAGAAGAATATTGGGAAAGAAAAGAAGAATGATGAAGGAGAAAGAAGACGAGAATATTTGAGATATTAAGTCTTTTTTGGTAGTATAAAAAAAATACTTTGTAAATGTAATTTTGTAATTATGATTTATGCGCCCTAACCTTAGCATCATGTCTTTTTAAGTAAATTCCTCTTAGCCAATCCATGGCCTTAGTTATTAGTTAATGCTCCACACTATGTTGTTATTAATTCATGCTCCTCTTAGAATGTAGTAGCAAATACTCAGAAATTTTGGATTAATCGGGCAGTAGTCTACTTCATGCCCTATGTTATATAAACATTATATTCACATACTCTCTCGTTTGAACAAGATTCTTTTGTAATCTTGCTATTTTTTCCCGCATGTTTGTACCATACATAACATTGACCAGTGATGCCGGTTCTAATCACAAAGTTTCTTAGCACGAAGATATAATGGTAGCTATTCTGCAGAAAAGTTTATGCAGAAAAGTTTATGCAGAAAAGTTTATTTGTCTATTTTAACCTACGTATAAATTGAATAACAAAAAAAATTTGACCACTCTCACAGTTTGCACGAGTCGGGATTTCATCTAAATAATTTTTTTTACTCTTAAACATACTTCTTTATCTCTCCACTTCCATTACTTCACAACTTATGACACTTGTACGTATTGAACAAGGTTAACAAAATTAAATTTAAAGACCACGAACTTTTTCTTACAATCCTTTTGCTCAGGGTTATTCCGTGCATCGTTAACATCCGCATGAGTTGGGTCCCAAAGTACAGATTTCTTTCGTGGCTTCAGTTATTCGAACCATTGAACTCTTCATCTAAAAAAGAACTTATGGTGAATATCGTTCCAAATTGGACAACTTGCTCGATTGGTACCAACATTCACCTTAACTTCCTCTTAAGGGGGATTTCAATGGTACAATCCGCTAGGAACACAAAAGAAATCTGTGGGAGGTAAGATGGACACAGACTTTCCAAAGCGGACAGTACGGATAAGTATGACTGGGATAAGATCCCGAGAAGATGAATTCTGGTCATTAACGACCATGGACTCTCCTAAAAGTCTTTCGCTAATGAACTATTCGCTTGTCTAATTGATACCAGCATTCAACTTAAGTGTCTCATAAGTTTAAGTTCGAATCGATAGAAATGCGAAAGAAATTCAATTTGGAACTCAACCTCCAGTGGATAGTAAACTAACAATACACGAAATAGCCCATGAGCAAATAATTTGTAGGGATCAAGTCTTTGATCGTTACCAGAGATGAAAGAATTAATGGCATTTTCAAGAATGAAGTTGCAGATAATTGTGGGGACAGATTTGCAACCACCCTTGTATGAACGACATAATTTCTTGCTGGGTTGAAAACTCTAAACCAATTGGGCTGACATTAGGAGGGAGTAGTTAATTTCTTAAACTTTGGGTCCCATTTCATTTCTTTTCCTGCATGTAGAGAGAGAAGAATTAATTAAAATCCACAAACCCTCTGCCAAACATTACTCTCAAAATTCAGTCCCTACATCAACTTGGAATCCTATCCTTTTTACACTCTTCCCCCACGTCCAATAATACATTCATGAAGCAATGTTTGGCACGTCCAATCACTTTTTCTCAAGAAACCCTAATACTCCCACATGAATCTGGTATGGGCATGCACATGAGTTGAGGCCCCCATGTTTTTGCCGCGTGTGACCAGCCAAAACTGTGCAATGATACGACGCGCCTGCGAGCACACACAAATATATATAAATTTATATATATGTGTACAGCTGGGGTAGTATGTCTAGGTCGGAGTTGTGGCACCATGAAATTCCATCCATGCGCATGTAGTGATTGATCCGTCGCACATGATCCGTCTGATCTTTTATCAAAACCTCATTGTCTCTTCTCCTTTGGCAGGCTGGTCAATGTCAATAAGAAGCTTATCAATCTGAATAGATTGATAAGTCTACATATTGAATACGACTGTGTTCAGTTCAGTTAACTATTAATGTGGACACAATCCTAAACATATATGAACCAAAAAACTTTCCAACAAACAATTTTAAGAGAAATATTATTCAATGGCTTGTTTTGGTGTGGTGAATTGTACCATACTCAACACATTAGGGGGGGAAAATTAAAATTTTCTTCACTTAGTCTTATCCATTACTACGTAATAAACATGCTCTTAAGGCCTCAACATTTGACAGCATATATTATGGAAACCTATATTGATCTTTTGATGCAGCGAAGGGTTCGAAGATCAGATTTATATCTAGAGTACATGTGATATGCAATACCGAAGAGTGTGGCACTATAGAGCAGAGAAGATTTTAACTTTGAATAGTGCTTTTATCGCAACAAGTGATAATCACCCGTCTATGTAGCATTAAATGATACGTCCAATAAAATGAATTTTATATCCCCATATATATTGCATTGATTACTTGTACCCAGAATGGAGCCACCGTCGATCAAGTGTAGCTAAAAATGACGGGTAACCTATTAGTAGAAAAATGGGGCTATGCATTTTTATTAAGCTTCTCATTTAATGCCAACACAGTTGACATAGATATCAGTAATAATAAGTAACAATAATTTTTAACTTTTTTTGCAACTTGAATGATTCTTTAAGCAGTTGTCTGGTACGCAAGTTATACGAAAGAAAAAGAACAATGGGGAGACATTGAGAGGGACCATACTGTCTAATACAACAAATTAACAAACAGAGCCAGTTCAAAACAGGCAAATACAATGTTTTATTAACGAGTCTCAAAACAACTCAATAAGTGTAAGGATTTAAAGGATACAAGGAGATGGAGACATAAGAACAAAAAAGAGGATAAGAATTAAGTTCTTGTCTATGCTGTTTGGTCTTTTGTATTTGTAAGGTTTAATAATTAACTATATCAATATAGCATCAATACCATTTGCCTTTGTTTAAAATCTTGCCTACAAGATTATTATTTTTCCAAATAATAGAAATTAGTGATATTTTTCGTAATAGAATTCACATTGGAATTATTCCATTCCAAAATTGTCAATAATACTAGCATACCGTTTCTTTGCGATGGGATCCGACTGTAGGCTTTATTATAATGATCGATTGACGCGGTGAACACATCTTGGAGATGATCGATTGAGAGAGATTGATTGAAGATGTGAGCAAATTTTGGAGATGGTCGGTTGAGGGAGCTGCTCAAATCAGGGAGACTGATTGAAGCGCTCAGTAAATTTTGGAGGATATGATTTTGTGATGTGAGAAATTGAAGACGTAGTGACACACGTACATTTAAATACTTTTTTTTGTAGCAGAAAAAATTTCCTATGGTCGAGTTTGTGAGGGAAAAAATTCCTTGTAAATTTGCATATATAGCAATTAAAAAAATAATAATCATATCATTGAATACTTGATAGAAAAACTCAATTCTAAAAATGTTAAAATTAAAGATTCGGGGGCCCATTAAAAAGTAAAGCCACTTGAACACTTGATAAAAAGTTACCTAGCCAGCTACTTGGTTTAACGTAGGATAAGTTGACACGTGTTGGAAATGATTATAATTCAATGACACTTGCATCTTAGGTAAAGGTGTCAAGGCAGGCAGGCAGGCAGGCAGGCAGGCGGGCGGGCGGGCGGGCGGGCGGGTCGGTCAAACCTGCATCCGAACACCCGTCTCGACCCAGAACCGCAGGCAGGCCTGTGAACTGGGCGGGCCGTTCACGGCCTGGACGGTTCGGTCTTTAACCACTAGCATATTTTGATTTTTTTTTAATTAATAAATGGCATAGAACCGTTTAAAGTGAAAGATGTGACAGATTCGTACTGTTTTAGTCTTTAAATATATATAAAAAAATAGAAATTGAATTAAAAAAATTAACAAATGTTAATTTATCATTATTATTTTTTTTATTTTTTTAGTAATTTAACATATTTTTTGCTATATATATAAACATTTTTTTTTTAATTACAATAGGTAACTAAATTTTTTTTAGTAATTTCAAAAAAAATTAATTTTTTATTCATACGGGCCAAACCGGGTTAAACCGCGGCCCACATAGGCTCGACCCGGATGGGTCGACGAGTGGGTCGGGCTCGTACTCAATTTTTGTGGGTTGGGTTGACCCGATTCACAACCCGCCGTGGCGCGGACTTTTTCTACTGTAAGTCGTCACCAGGCTTCATCGGAGACGGGCTGACCCAGCCCGTCTGACCCGAATTGACACCTCTAATCTTAGGTAGGCTAATAAAAATATTTATTAAGGTGGAGTAAGAAATAAAGATGGTTGATTTAATTAGTAGCAGCGAGATGCGAGATGCCTTAGAATTTTTAATTTTCAGATATTCAAAATTAAAGAGGAGAAAGAAGAAGTAGAAAGTATTAGTAGCAGCGAGATGCGAGATGCCTTAGAATTTTTAATTTTCAGATATTCAAAATTAAAGAGGAGAAAGAAGAAGTAGAAAGTATTTGTCCTGTTAACTCTAAGATCTTGTCATGAAAGAGGGGAAGGGAGACCGATATGAATGTGTAGAAACTCTTCTCTTGTGTCGTTGGCCGTCCGAAGTGTTGAGATTTTACTTTAAAATTGTTAGAAGTTAAAGGACCTTAATTACAAATAAGAAAAATATTTAAAATGATAAGATTTCCAATTTCAATTGATTGTGTTTTAACTTTGGGAGAAAAAGATATGATATTATATTATATTTGTTGATTAAAATTGAACAAGTTTTCAAATCTTGGACACTTTGACAGTCAAATTTTGGAAAAAAAATTTAGGTCATGC
Source organism: Forsythia viridissima (assembly GCA_030279155.1). Lineage (NCBI taxonomy): Eukaryota > Viridiplantae > Streptophyta > Magnoliopsida > Lamiales > Oleaceae > Forsythia > Forsythia viridissima. Next base: position 38,643,625 of record CM059041.1, on the reverse strand, counting down.
ATTAATTAGATATTGACGTATTTTTCTTCTCTTTTCTGTACATTTTTTTTTAGAGAAAAATGTAAGTCTAGCATCTTTCTTTTTTTAATTGTCTTTGTGAATTGTATAAAGAGTATAAATTGGTAGGTGTGGTAAAGTTTGAGATATTATTTTTCTTACAATACTTGAGAAATTTGAGTGAGTAAAATTCTGTATGATTGTAACGATTTTTCATATAGTTTTGACAGTCCATAAATTTTTATCTATCTTTTTATATTTTTTGTCTCGTTATTTTTCCTCTGAACAAGAATCTTATAGACAATAAAGAAATTGATCTCAATTTCCTGTTAGAATATATTAGAATATATTATTATTGTTTACTTAATATAGATTAAGGTTTTCATTACTATATGAACTCTCTTATAGTTGTATTTTCATAATACCGTTTGTTTAATAATATTGGTTGTTCTTTCTTTTTTTCTCTATTCTTTCTTCTGTTGTTCTTTATTCTTTCACATGGTATCAGAGCAGGTTTGATCCAACTTGGTTTAAACTTGAAATCGCTTCCGTTCTCCGGCGAGTGGCCTTGTGCCACTCGCCCGGCCAAGTCTGAAAATCTAAGTAAGTATGGCGTGCCCACGGCTTACGCAAGGTTCGATTCTGCATTAAGAAAAATACTTTGGCTACTCAAGTCAGTAAGACGTGCCCACGGCTTAAGCAAGGTCTGCTTCTGCATTGTGTATCTTTTCGAGCTAATCATGGCAACTAAAAGGGGTGATTGAAATTTGTTTAGTTGTTTTGTTCTAAAATTTGGTTGATTTTGCCTCCAGTATGTCCAAATCAGTTTGAAATTTGTCCAGTTGTTCTATCCTAGAATTTGGTTAATCTGGACAATCTGTCTCCCCTTTCATCTCTTCTGGTATTTGCATCCATTAATTTGGATTTGAAATCTGGTCCAGTAACCTAGAATTTGGTTGGTTTTGTTTCCGGTTAATTTAGACAATCTATCTCTCCTTTCATCTCTTCTGGTATTTGCATCCATTAATTTGGATTTGAAATCTGGTCCAGTAATCTGGAATTTGGTTGGTTTTGTTTCTGGACAATCTGTCTCCCCCTTCGTCTCTTTTGGTATTTGCATCCATTAATTTGTATTTGAAATCTGGTCTAATGACCTGTAATTTGGTTGGTTTTGTTTCTGGTTAATCTGGACAATCTGTCTTCCCCTTCCTATTCATTTCTTCTCTCTCATTTTCCCTTTTTTCTATAATACTGGTTTTTTGTCCACTTTTGGGTGATTCTCTTATCTCTTGGAAGAGTAAGAAGCAGACTGTTGTTTCACGTTCTTCTACTGAAGCAGAGTATCGTGTTATGTCGTCTACTACTATTGAGATTGTGTGGCTTCCTTGGAACTTGCTGACTTTTTCACAATGTTACATCTGGTCCATCGTTTTCGTTTCTTACTTGACAAACTCTCGCTGCTTATTGCTGTAGTATCATGAGTTTGAGGGAGAATGTTAGAATATATTAGAATATATTATTATTGTTTACTTAATATAGACTATGGCTAATATATTAGAATATGTTAGGATTGTTTACTTAATATAGATTAGGGTTTTCATTACTATATAAACTCTCTTATAGTTGTATTTTCATAATACCGTTTGTTTAATAATATTGGTTGTTCTTTCTTTTTTCTCTATTCTTTCTTCTGTTGTTCTTTATTCTTTCACATTTCCAACACGAAAGAATTTTTTTTTTTTTCTGTTAATATTTTTGGTATCAATTCTCTTGAAATGACAATTTTGTAGTACTAATTTTTTTATTAATGAATAGATAAGATTTATCTTAAGCAAACATCATTGAGGCTCCTTGATTGCTTAAAAACAGTTTATGTGCGAGCATGTTTGGCTAATTAAGTACCTTTTAAGTTTAGCCGAACATGCTCATAATCGGATTTACATTATAAGACATTAGTCCATGACCAATGAATAAAATATTGGCGCTTTAATTAGTATGTCACATTTGTCCATTTTACAATTGTGTAAATAATTAACCTTAATAATAGAAGTAGTGAGTTTTAGACCTTCTGCAGTCAGAATGTATTTGACACGGCAGAGGTGACATTTAATTATTTTATGTAAAAATTGTTAAATTAATTAAATTTCACTACTTCACTTGATAGAATCATGGACTTGAATTGAAGACTCGGACTCTTTAAAGCATTAAAAAAGTGAGATTAAGATGTGATTAATGTGTTGTTGCTTGGAGTTCCATCCTTGAGTTTTAGAATTAACTCAAAGCAATTTAAAAGGCGGTTGAATAGGTTGTGTTTATCAATTTAAAAATATTGAGTTTCTCTGTAACTATCTCGATAATTATATATATTGTCTGTAATAATACTTAGACATTCTAAAGTACATCAACAAACTTGTGTGACTCGACCTATTAAATGTGAGGACACTTTCTAAATTGTCGAAGTACCGAAAATTGTTCAACTTGTATGTAAACGTCTCAATAAATATTAAGAGTTAACAACAATAGACGTTTTTAACATAATGTTATTACTTTAGTTTGCAGAATAAAGCATGTATCAACATAAAATAAAGAATGAATAATGAACGCCAAAGTTATAAGGTTGTAGAACGCCAATTCGCTTATCACGAATCTGAACAAGATCTTGTCTCTGCATTCGCTTCTCTTATGGGTTTTGCCAGGTCAACATTGTGATCCTCATGCTCGCACCTTGTCATCAACTCCCAACTTTAGCACCAAAAGTGGTTTACCACCAAAACCAAAAAGATTCTTGAATTTTTGTGTAATGACAACGAACTTTCTCTTACAAGTATTTTGCCTAGCAGCTATTCCATGCACCATTTACATACGTACTGTCCGCTTGGAGTTTTCCCCCAAATTGAATTTCTATTGTGTCCACATCGATTCGAACCATTGACACATCTCTTAAGAGGAACGTATGTTGAATGCTGGTACCAGTTGGACAAATTGTTCAATTGGTACTAGCATTCACTATAAAGTTCCTCTTAAAAGAATATCAAGAGTTAGAATCGCTGAGAATACAAAAAAAATCTACTTTGGGGCATAATATCCAGTGGATAGTTAGTAAGCTAGCGGCACACCAAATAGTCCATTGGCGAAAGGATTGTATATATTTTTTCATGAATTGCTATTTATCACCATTGGTGTTCATATCAAATTTATGTGGTAGTATGGTGATTTTTACATTTTTCGATAAAATTATGATGCATTTTTATTTTTTAGATAATGTGGTAATGGCTAGTAGTGATAAATAACATTATTATTATTTTCATTTGTTTTTTTAATATTTTTCCCTCTTCTTTCTTTTTTTTGTTAAAAAAAAACTAACTGTTTACCTATGTAGTCTACAAAAAGCTCCATGGGAGACTAACGTGCCAGTTGAAAATAGTCCATGCGAACTACTTATGCCACAAATATGAAAAATTTGAGGATTAAAATTCCATGGATTAAAGGGTAGGGATCTGTTTGCACAAATTTGATAGGTTCAAGATCTCGACTATAATTTTCACGCAGTGCAAACGTAAACTTGGACTAATTAATGTAAATGCTTAAAACTACAATTCGGTTTGGAATGACAAATTTTATTTGTGGGAGAATAGTTACAATAAATGGTTAAAAAGAGTTTTATTATCGGGCATGAATCATGGATGGATTTTACTGCAGGGCATGTAAATTTTTATTCTCAAGCTCCATTGTCATGCATGTAAAATTTATTTTTACTTAGATTAATTACACTAATCGTCTCCATTCTTTCAGATTTATAAAAATATTATCTCCATTCAATTTCATTCGAAGATATCATCTTTATCATTTCATTTATTTGTACAGATGGTCTCCAAATGACTTTTTTGATAATTTTACCCATGACTTAAATAAATTAAAATGATAGAAAAAAGAAAATACAATGAAAAATTACAATTGAGACCCTAACATTTTTAAAAGTACAAATATATCCCCACCCCACACCCACACCCACACCCACACCCCAATTAAAAACATCATTTTCTTATTGTGGAAAGATGTCTCTGCCAGCTGCAGCTGGAGATTCATGAAGTTTTTTTAACGGCACATGCACTTCACCAATGTCTTTATCTCCCAGTGCACACTGACACAAACTTGAAAACAAGATTCACGCAATTCTGATGGAGTGTCGACTCCTCCACCATGAACTTCATCGAAAAATTCGACATGGGATTGGTGTCTCCATTGTTGTCTATTGGTGTTTTCGTCTTCTGTTTCGATTTCTTGTCCCCTCCAGTTATTGAAACGACAATGTACACATCCATTTTTGGGATGAGGTTGACTTTGTTGAGATCCTTTGCAGACATAACCAAGGGCGGAATCAGAGGGGCAGCCCTGGGCTTGAGCCCAGGGCTGCCCAACATTTTAGCCCAAATGATATAATAATAAAAAAAGAGTATGTTTGATAAAAAGTTCATGAAAAACCCAAATTTCGGGCACTTACGTGAAAGGAGGTTGAATTGAACTGAAGAAGTTGAATGGAAGATGACTGGCTACTGACCAAATCAGAAAATAGATGGCAGTAGTCATGCATGCTGATTGGCTGACCAAATCAGAAAACCACGACTTTGCCAAATGAGATTGAAATCTTTTTAATAATTATATTGAGTGTGTTTGATAAATATTTTTTTAAATTATAAGTAATAAATCTTATAAAATATATATAAAAATTATATCTGATTAACTTATAAATACTTATAAGTACTAAGTTGAAATATCATTTTATTTTATAATTTGGTTGTAATAATCTCGTTGTGTATGATTTACTTATATGTTGTTTCATTATATATAGGATTACCATTGTTACCACACGATTCTGATATGGCCTCCACGTCAACAAGAGCCCCCTTCTAGGCCCGGCAAGAGCCTCATCCAGTTCAACATAGGGTCCTCCTATGATGGTGTTTATCTCCCAAACAGGGGGAGCCCCCGCAGGTCCTTCTAGCCTCAGCGGGTCCCTGTTTCTGTCATTTCTCGCTTCATTACGTCGGGGGCCATTGTTCTGGCATCGAGAAGGAGGTCTCGCCCCTGTGTGGGCAGCCCTCGACGTCCTCTTGCAGGCCGATCCCCTTCTCCATGCTCGTAGTTCCTGCGATTTATCAATTTCCTCACGTCTGGGCAATCTTCCGTGTTATGCACCCTGGTCCTGTGTATCTGACAGAATTTGGGCTGTGTTGTGGCTGGCATGGAGGTCACCACGAGCGCTCTAGGATGGGGAACATGGGCTACCTCCGTTTGATCGAATCTCCTGTATCGGTTATTTGGCAGTGTGGAGGAGCACCTTTTTTGAAAGTGAGAGAAACGAGGCTCGGGAGAGCGTCGCCCCTCTCTTCTGTAGCGGTCTCCTCTCTCCCTTTCTGCCTTCTCCCAATTTTTGATCGTCTCCTTTGATCGAATCTCACGCTGGACCAAGTCCAATAACTGACTGTATGTCTTTGGTTGACTGTTCTGTACATCCCTCCAGAAGGGAGTGCGCATGTGCAGTCCGGTCACAAGCGCATCCAGAGCCTTTTCATTAGTCACAGTCTCGATTTTGTTGATAACATGATTGAACCTCTTGAAGTAGCTCTTGACAGGTTCTCCTTCCTTTTGTTGGATGTCGTGGAGCTGGGCAATGTCGGCTACCATCGTCCGATTGCCAATGAAGGCACTGAAAAATTTCTTTTTGAGCTGTGGCCAGCTCCGGATGCTTCCTGGCTTTAGCTTATTGTACAATCTCTTCGCGTCGGACGTGAGCGTGGTATGAAAGTTTCAGCATTTCACCGCAGGGGACTGACCTTGGAGCTTCGTCTTATACGTGTTTATGTGGTCCATGGGGTCGCCCCTCCCGTTGTACTTGTCCATTAAAGGCATCAAGAAGTTCACATGTATCTCCATGGCTTTCATGTAGCAGGTGAACGGGAGGTTCTCGTCATCGTCGTCCTCGTAACATTCCAACCTTTCTTTCTCGTCCTCGGTCTTTCCATGGTATTGCTTCGTGGCCCTCATTCTTTCCGTGCGGGCCTCGCTGTGGTCACTACGCCTGCTGTGTGCGGGTAGGGGTAGGGGTAGTGCTATGGAGGATCCTACTCCCAACCTATCGAACACGCTAGCAGCAGGAACGGGGCGGCTTTCCTTTACCGAGAGTGGTCTTCCCTTCTGGTCATCCTGCGAGGGCTTCGAGGCGATGTTATGCGGTTGCCGGTCGTTAGAAACGGGCGTGTCTCCTCGCGATGGTCAACTTTCCAGCGAACCAGACCGTAAAGGGCTTCTCCAGGCACGACTGCGCTTGGGTCCATGTTGGAGGGATTGATTTTCCAACAGTTTAAGCGCCGCATTCATCCGGGCATTATCCAGCTTCAGGTCCTGATTCTCCTGTTCAACCATTCGCTTCTGTCGATGTCTTCTCCTCTTGCGACAGGTCACGTTTTGGAGGTCCTGAATGCTTTCCTGCTGCATATCAGTGTGGTGAGATTCTACTTCTTCCTCCATGGAATGTTCGGTTGCCATGCTCCTTTAGGTAGAAAACGTGTTTTTACCACAAGTTCTAGGCCGTGTAATGTTTTTCGATTCCCACAGACGGCTCCAATCTGTTGATGTCGGAACCCGCAGCGTCCACGTGTCAACAGATCTCCAGTCACTCCTCTGCCAACCTGTATGTTACCTGCACACTCAGACGACCGTTAGGCACGAAGATCACTGGAAAAAAGGGTCCGGCGATCGTTGGTACTCCGACGATCTAGTCAACTGCCGGTATATAGAGATAATACACGGAGGGAGGTAAGTAATTGGGTGTGGGAGAGACAATCAGACAGAAGTTTAAGCAGAGTTTAGGGTGGGGTTCAAGTGTGAAAAAGAGCGTACATTGGAACGACCGGAGACGTCGTATTTATAGCGCAAGAGTTCTGATTGATTTAGGTAACAAATCGATCAGACACCCAATCGGATCTTCCTTCCTTACGGGACAAGGATCCTTCCTTGTCAAGGCAATCTCCGAGATTCTCTTCCTTCTCTGAACTTATCACGTTGCATGATTTTGGGAGATTATGATTCGGTTTCCTTGTGAGGATCTGTACGCCAAACCAACGCAATCTTTCCTTAACTACTTCTCTGGTCATCCCGGCATATCACGCTGTCTGCCAGTTCCAATTGATACGAATTCCTGCGAGGTCCTATGGTTCGGCATGGGACGTTAAGTCACTTAGTGGGCCTCGCCGAAACCTGACTGCAAAAGGTTAGGATGTTTGATGGGCCTCCGGAGCCCTTTATTAAAATTTTCGAGTTCATCGACGTTTGAGGACGTCGAGGGCTGCCCACACAGGGGCGAAGACCTCCTTCTCGATGCCAGAACAATGGCCCCCGACGTAATGAAGCGAGAAATGACAGAAACAGGGACCCGCTGAGGCTAGAAGGACCTGCGGGGGCTCCCCCTGTTTGGGAGATAAACACCATCATAGGAGGACCCTATGTTGGAGGGCACACTATGAACTCGCGGCGTAACTATGCAAAGGCGGCGAGAGAAGAACCCCTGGAAAGTTGGCAGGTTCACGGGCATCGACCAAAAGCACCGCAGATCTCGTTCATGGAGGAAGACGAGGCTGGCATACACTATCTACACTGCGATGCCCTGGTAGTCCGCGCCGTCGTTGCCATAAACGGCCTAGGGCGAATGCTAGTCAATGATGGAAGCACCGTGAATATCCTGTTCGGCAGTACCTTCGACCAAATGGACGTGGATCACTAATTGACGGCCATCTCATAACTACTATTTGGTTTCACAGGGGACAGCTTCGTCCCGCGATAAAGGATTACTTTGGCGGTAGACTTCGGAGAGCCTCCATGCCACCTCCGAAAGTTCATGAAATTTCTAATAGTCCTTGGAAGGCCCACACTGAAGGATCTACAGGCAGTCACGTCCATACACCATCTAGCGTTGAAATTTCTGACCTCCGGAGGGGTGGCCAGAATCTGCAGTAATCAGACGGAAGCAAGAGCATGTTACATGAATGCATTGCGGAAGGTTGCTAAGCGTGGAGATACCGCCCCAGCAGTAATGACCATACATTCGGAACCCATGGACATTGATCGTGAGGGAGTAGATGAAGAATTGATGCTGGACGAGGGCCTGGATCCTCGAATCATAGGCGTAGATTCTCTTGCCTCCCCTGCCGAGGAGCTGAAAGCATTTCCAGTGAACCTCTCGGAACCAACCCGAGTATTGCAGGTAGGAGAGAAGATCGAAGAAAGAATGAAAGAAGAGCTGAAACAGTTTCTCCGAGAGAACGCTGACGTTTTTGCATGGAAACACAGTGACATGATCGGGATAGATCTGTCAGTGGCGTGCCACGCTTTGAAAGTAGACCTGAAAGTACGCCCCAGGATTCAAAAAAGGAGGCCATTGAGTGCCGAGAGGTACGGTGCATTGAAGGAGGAAGTTGACAAACTACTAGCCAGCGGGTTCATCAGAGAAGCGACTTACCCCCAATGGGTATCTAACCCAGTGCTAGTAAGAAAGAGTATCAAGAAGTGGAGGGTATGCATAGACTTCTCAGATTTGAACCAAGCCTGCCCTAAAGATAGCTTCCCGTTGCTATGCATCGACCAGCTGGTCGATGCGACTGCCGGCCACAAATTGCTTAGCTTTATAGATGCATACTCGGTCTACAACCAGATTCTGATGTTCGCGGGAGACGAGGATCACACTTCGTTTATCACAGATCGAGGGTTATACTGCTATAGAATGATGCCCTTCGGCCTAAAGAAAGCGGGAGCCACGTACCAATGGTTGGTAAACTGCATATTCGCAGGACAGATCGGTAATACAATAGAGGTGTATGTCGACGATATGCTGGTGAAAAGCGTACACACCGAGGACCACATAGAGCACTTGAAAGGGATGTTTGGAGTCCTTCGTAAATATCGCATGAAGCTTAACCCCTTGAAGTGCGCATTCGGAGTTGCGTCGGGAAAATTCCTCAGCTACATGGTCAATCAACGCGGGATAGAGGTGAATCCCGAAAAGATTAGGACGCTCATTGAAATACGGTCACCATCCTTCTCCAAGGAAGTTCAGAGCCTGATGGGAAGGTTAGCAGCTCTGAATCGCTTTATATCCAAGGCGACCCACCGTTGCCAGTCGTTCTTTCATACAATCAAAGGGAGGGAGGGGAGGAGGTTTGAATGGACCGAAAAGTGTGAGAAATCCTTCCAAGACCTCAAGGTCCTCCTCGAAAAATCCCCACTGCTATCCAAACCAAAGAATAGGGAGACATTGCTCGTTTACATCGCCGTATTCGAGAAGGCAGTTAGCTCGGTTTTAATCCGAGAAGAGGGCCCATCACAATTTCTCGTCTATTACGTGAATAAAGCCCTGCAGGACGCAGAAACAAGATACCCGGATATGGAAAAGGTCGCCCTGTCATTAATCATCGCCTCCAGAAAGCTTCGACCGTATTTCCAGTCCCACAGCATAGACGTTCTGACAAACCTCCCTCTACGACAGATGCTCCAAAAATCGAACACATCAGGACGGTTGATGAAATGGTTGGTGGAACTCAGTCAATTCGATATCAATTACAAGCCACGAATCGATCAAAGGACCGGCCTTAGCAGACTTCGTGGCCAAATTCGTCCACATCTCCAAGAGTTCGCTCGAGGCCCGACCCCTGGAGGTACCAACATGGAAGTTACATGTTGATGGATCCTCGGGTGATGCCAGAGCTGGAGCCGGGATCTTGCTGGTTAGTCTATACGTTCATAATCTCAATTACGCGCTTCGCCTGGATTTTAAAGCCTCCAACAATGCAGCAGAATACGAGACACTCCTAGCAGGCTTGAGGCTGGCACAAGAGATAAAGGCGAGAAAGCTCCTGATCCATAGCGATTCACAGCTGGTTTTCAGTCAAGTTAATGGGACCTTCGCGGCACACGAACAATCCATGGTGGCATACCTAACAAAGGCCAAGGACTTGTTGTCCCACTTTGAGGTATACGAACTTTTACAGATCCCACGAGTGGAAAATGGCTATACAGATGCCCTCTTGAAACTGGCGAGCAGTAGAGATTCCGACTTAATGAAGGCCATCCCGGTTGAGAGGCTGAACCCGCCTTCCATCGACGAACCTCACGCGAAGGCGGTCATGGCAATATCTGATTATCCTAGATGAATGAAGGAGATCACCGAATATCTAAACAACCAGATACTGCCTGATGACAAACAAGAAGCACAGAAGCTCTGCAGAAGGGCTGCAAAGTTCGTACTACAGGACAGGATCCTGTATAAGAGAGAATTCAGCCACCTCCTCTTACGCTGTTTAACACATGAGGAAGCAGTATACGTGATGAAGGAGATACACGAGGGGATATGCGGCAATCATTCGGGAGGAATGGCCCTGGCACAGAAAGCCCAGAAACAGGGGTACTATTGGCCGACCATGAAAAAGGACTCTCACAGTTATGCGAAGAAGTGTGATAGATGTCAGAAGTTCGCAGCCATACCAAAGCTCCCGACTCAGAACCTTATCCCGGTCACTAGTCCTTGGCCCTTCGCCAAGTGGAGAATCGACTTCATCGGTCCCCTTCCGACAGGAAGAGGAGAAGTCAAATTCGTAATTGTAGCGGTGGACTACTTCACAAAGTGGTGCGAAGCTGAACCTTTAGCCAAGATCACGGAGGAAAATGCGTGGAAATTTGTATGGAAAAACATTGTTTGTCGCTTCGGCATTCTCCACTTCCTCGTTTCCGACAACGGCACCCAATTCGCAGAAATGAAGTTTAACGCGAATTGTGAGAACCTTGGTATCCGGAGGGACTTCTCCACTCCTTACTACTCCCAGTCCAATGGTCAGGTAGAAGCCGTGAACAAGATCATCAAGCATACCCTGAAACGAAAACTAGAGTCCGCGAAATGAGGATGGGCGGAAGAACTACCCGAGACATTGTGATCATACCGAACGACATCCCAGACGGCTATCGGTGAAACTCCCTTCTCCATGGCATACAGGGCAGAGACAATGATCTCCGTCGAGATAGGAATACCCTTACCCAAGCACCTACACTTCAACGAGGTGACTAACGATGATTTACAAAGGGCGAGCCTCGATCTGCAAGACGAGAGACACGCAGAATCACAGCTTCGCCTCGCAGTTTACCAGCGAAAGATGGTCCGATACTACAACTCTAAGGTCAAAGGCAAGAGATTCCACATCAACGACTTTGTCCTCAAGAAGATGTTTCAAGCTAATAGAGAAGTAGGGGCCGGAACCCTAGGGCCCACCTGGAAAGGACCTTATAAAGTCATCGAAGAAATCCGGCCCGAAACTTACAGATTGGAGGATTCTGAAGGCAGGGAAACAAGGCACCCCAGGAACATCGCCCACTTGAGGCCGTATTATCAATAGTTTCATTCTATCACCGTTTTTTGATTTTCTTACATTTTTGTATGGCTCCCCAAGACACCGCGCTGTCTAATAAAATCTGTCGTTTGTGAATCTAAAGTGTCCCTCATACAACAAGAGCAAGTGAAAGCAATTTTGCAGCGAGAGAGTGTGGTTCACGGCCAACTCTTTCAACTCGCTGGATAAACATTCAACGTGCATCTAGACAAAGTGCAAGCAATTCAGCAGCGAGGGAGTGTGGTTCGCGGCCAACTTTTTAAACTCGCTGGATAAATATTCAATGCGTATTTAAACAAGTGAAAGCAATTCGGCAGCGAGGGAGTGTGGTTCGCGGCCAACTCTTTAAACTCGTTGGATAAACATTCAACGCGTATTTAAACAAGTGAAAGCAATTCGACAACAAGGGAGTGTGGTTCACGGCCAACTCTTTCAACTCGCTAGATAAATATTCAACGCGCATCTAGACAAAGTGCAAGCAATTCGGCAATGAGGGAGTGTGGTTCCCGGCCAACTCTTTAAACTCGCTGGATAAACATTCAACGCGCATCTAGACAAAGTGCAAGCAATTCGGTAGCGAGGGAGTGTGGTTCGCGGCCAACTCTTTAAACTCGCTGGATAAACATTCAACGCATATTTAAACAAGTGAAAGTAATTTGGCAGCGAGGGAGTGTGGTTCGCGGCCAACTCTTTAAACTCGCTGGATAAACATTCAACGCGTATTTAAACAAGTGAAAGTAATTCGACAGCGAGGGAGTGTGGTTCGCGGCCAACTCTTTCAACTCGCTGGATAAACATTCAACGTGCATCTAGACAAAGTGCAAGCAATTTGGCAGCGAGGGAGTGTGGTTCGCGGCCAAATCTTTCAACTCGCTGGATAAACATTCAACGCGCATCTCGACAAAATACAAGCAATTCGGCAGCAAGTGAGTGTGGTTCGTGGCCAACTCTTTAAACTCCCTGGATAAAAATTTAACGCGTATTTAAACAAGTGAAAGCAATTCGACAGCGATCCGACAATGCTAGGTAACATTCAACGTATACGTAATAAAAATGAGATATATTCAGCGGGTTACAAATGAGAGGTCGACAACAAAAACTAGAACAGAAAGAGTCTTGCAATCTCAATTGAGAACTACTGGATTCACGTGGCCAGAGGACTCAAGTTTGGCCAGAAGACCTTGGGCCTTCGACAGCTCGGTCAGCGCTTTGTTCAATTCTTTGTCTTTGGCAGCGACCATGCCCTGACAAGACTTCAGTTGCGACTCCGCCTTTTTCTGGGCTTCGCACACGCCTTTTGAATCGTCCTAGCTTTCTCAGTATCGTACGTTGCTCGAGCCCTGGCATCTTCGAAGAATGCAAGTTTTTTCCGAAGGTCTTTGTTTTCAGCGCGCAACGCCACGACCTCCTTGCCTTCTCCAACTGGAGGGGCACAACTCGTCAATCTTTATCTCCAGCAACTTGTACATCTCGCAATTAAGTACGTGGCTGCGGGAGTTGTACATTTCGGCAAGTCTCAGCAACTCCAATAATTCGGCAGTCGTGGCCGCCTTCCCAAAGGCAAAAGTCCAATACTTATGAACGGATGCCGCTGCTTTAGCCACAGGAGGTAGAAGCTTTCCTAACACCGCTGGATCCAGTTCGTCCCTACGGGACCCGATATTGATATACTCATACTTGCCAGGGGGATGACAAGGAGATGCCTGAACTGCCTTCTCCCTTCCATGGGCTCCTGCCTTTCTCTTGCCCGGTTGTCCGGCACTCTCCGATAAAGGCACGGGTCTCATTGGGGATGGGGGAGAAGCACTGTCGGTGCCGCCTCTGGCGCTAGACGGGCAAAGGTAGGACCACTCACCGTTACCTCCGGCATCCGCTCGGCAGCAACCCCAGAATCAGGCACCGCAGAAGGTGCTGAAAGGAGAGGAGAGTTGTCATCCACAACCCCCCCACGTCTTATCTTAAACTTGGGGACGGTGGAGAAATGAAAGCCTGACATAACCAGAGATAACTAGGATCCAAATAAGGAAATAAAGGGGCAGGGATGAGAAGAATAAATTGAAGTCTTGCAAACATTTATATAGGCGCGGTAGGATACAGACAGTCAGAGTAACCGCACGCCAGATAAACCCTAGGGAGATATAAGAGGCACGTAGGAGTACGCGCTTCGCAAATTTCACGGACGTTGATGCATGGCAATATCGCGAACACTTCCAACACATGGAGGCATAAAGGGTTGTAGCCTCGCGAATCATGCGGGGGCGACCTGGTCCATATACCCAGTCATCGCGTGATCGCCAGAGCTACGATAGGCAAACATTGATTGCTCTTCGCATGATAAATTCGAAGCCCAAGTACCACAAGTGATTGACAAAGGCGAAACAACCAGAGGAACTTAAGAATATTCGTATTTTATTCAACATGATTCGGAATACAAGGCAAAAATAAATACGCATGATAATTATCCTATTTTTCTGCCGTCTCTTTGGATCGGCACACATTGGGATACGAGATCTATTAAGCCTATCCCCTGGTCTTCGTCACCCTGAGCATCAGCTGTTGTGGAGAATCTGATTTCACCATGATCGGGAGTCACTTCAAACCAACATGAGTTGATTTGGTGACTTATTAGGCCACACTGCTCAAAAAATACCGTTGACACTTTTTGGTAGTGGCGCTCGACCCCTCCACCCGAATCAGGGCCTCTCCGTCCGGGGCATGGTCAGGCTAAGGCTGCTAGGCTCAACCCCCCTGGGCGTTTGGTCCTCTGAACGTTGATTCTTCAATTGGTTGGTATTCTGAATGCTGTTTCTTTATCCGTGATTCCATGAGTACGTTCGAAACAGGAAGCCTGATCAAACGACTCGAGAAATTTTTAGGAACACATGGATCTAATTTACGCAGTTTCATGGATTTGCGTACACATGAAGAGCACAATGGGAGACGTCCAATATGTTCTTATATAGAGGCCACACAACGTAGTAAATGAGGATATCTCAGGAGAATTTGGAACGCTACTCAGCCGTTCTACCTCTCCAAGACATTAAAGGTGCCAACTCTACAGTTTCTGCTAAAAGTCTGTGCCATTAATGCCCCAGGAAATGATTAAATCAAGTCATGTTTGAGGCGTCCCCCCCCCAACGCGCAATCATTACAACATTAAATGACGGGACGGAAATAAATGAATTAAGTAAAGTACGTCAAGCAATTTATTCGAAAACATATGCAAGGACAGATGACAAAAAGTTCAGATGCCCCGCCGACTCTTCAAGGGTCGGCACATTGCGGGCCTTCGGTTACAGCCAGTGGAGGCGTGGGTTCGTTAGCTACACCAGATTCGGGTTCAACAGATGCCTCGGCAAGGACTTGTCGCAGAAATGATAGGTCCCACTCTGGATGAGTCTTCGAGATCCACTCCACCAAATGTTCGCCCCCAATGGTCATCAGGCGATGGGCGAGGTCCTGATACTCGAGAGTATCCACGAACCCGTCCTGGTAGGCTTCCACCGCCCTGGCCTCAGTGCCCGTGCATTCGGCCCGGACTCTCTCTAATTCAAGCCTTGCATCTGACAGTAACCTTCTATCTTCCGCGACGACGATCTCCAACTGGCTACTCGCAGCGGCCAGTGCTGTCTCGGCGGTAAGGGTCCAGTCTTCAGCTTCTTTCTGAGCCTATTCGGCACACCTCTGAGAAGCCTCGGCAGCCCTCTTCTGATCCCGGGCTATTTTTAAGCTCTCTTTGGCGGCCTTTAACTCAATCTCGTATTTGCCCCTCATGTCCGCCTCCTTCGTCACAACTAAGTCCAACTTGAACTGCAGCCCTCTCTTTTCGGACTCTAATTGCGCCTTCTCGAGGCCCATGGCCTTCAGCTCCTTAGCCAGCTTCTTGGATTTGGCCTCTTCCTCATAGTACTGACCATCATACCCTTCCAAGGTGTTGAACAGTTTCTTAGTCAAGACGAGTCCCCGTATCAGATTCATCTCCACCATTTGCAGCCTCTCTCGAACAGTGGCCTCCTCGGCGGCCTTCTCCCACTTCTGGGTCCAGTACTTATACACGCTCGCCGTAACCATGGCAGGGTGGACAGGAAGCATCTCCGTTTCCAATTCTTCCTGGTGTTGGGAAATGCGGACGGGGCTCCCCTGCCTGGACGAGGAGCTGAATTTCCTCGCACCTTCGGTACGACTTGATTTGTGGGCATCCCGCATAAATCCCCCCGGGGTGTGGGAGCCTTCCTCTTCCGCGAGGCCGCGTCACCGATATCCTCGGCAAGTCTCTTCTTCTTATCCTTGGACGGACCAGGGACAGGTGAAGAGACAGATGCCGGAGGCTGGGGCAGAGGGAGAGCGTCCTGGCTGGGAGGAGGATCGGACGCTGCCGGGGGGACATACCCTGTTGGCATAGCATCTTGGACCTCGTGCGATGGCCCAGGCGCCTCCCTCGCCGGCGCCTAGGACGAAGAATCCTCTCCACTGGCGGGGCGGGCAAGTCAGAGAGCAGGGATATTCTTGAACCTGAAAGCTGTTGGCAGAGACAACAATTTACAACATGTTTGGGCAATTATTTCCGTCGACGTCAAAGTGCCAAAAATTTGAAGACTTACACATCAGTCCGCAACCAGCTAACAAGCTGTCGTGCTTCAATAGGTTGTTGAGACTCCTATAATCGCTGCTGAGGCCCCGTACCTTGTTCCACTTCACCCTCAACTCTCTTTGGTCCCTCTTCGAGATGGGCGGCTTACCACAATCTGCAAAATCAAGCAAGACATTAAGTCAGGAACAATTATCAAAATCTACACAACTGCAGCTATATATACCGAGTTCTCTGAATCGACGAGGGATGGAGACATTAGGGCGAGGGTCCTCCGACATATATTCCCAGTCCCCGCCGACGAAGATGAACCTCTCTTTCCAATTGTGCACTTTGTTAGGGCTGTCGGTGGCCGTTTTCCCTTTCTGACCAGGCCGGAGAGAGATGTTGTACCAGCCTGTGGATCGACAAAGCCGGTATATAGACTCAAACTCCCTTGGGGTAAGGTTCACTCCCGCCTAGACAATACCCCACAATATGTATGAGGCGACCATCTGTCCCCAGCCGTTCGGTGTTATCTGACAAGGGGCTAGGTTCCAATCTTTCAACACCTCACGGAAGAAAGGATGCATGGGTAGGTGAAGGCCATGTTACATCGCGGGTTCGTAAATTGCGACATACCCCTCGGGAGGATCGTCGGCGCGCTCCTCTGGACCCAAAGCTCTAAGTCTCACGGGCGCAGGAATGTCATAGGACAACCGTATGTCCTCCAACTCTGCCTCAGTGATCCTCGATTGAGCCATGGACACTTCGGTGGCTGACCATTTCAACTCCTCATCGAGCGCCTTCGCGGCCGAGGCATCCCTCTTATCAAGTGATCCCCTCAATTCGGGTACCCCAGCGTTAGGTCCCCCTCTTTCCGTCATCTCGCTTGCCGGTGCGGATGGACAAGCTCCTCTCCCACTCGTAGACGGAGTCAACGGGCATACGGCAGTAGGCTCCGGGTTTACTTTTCCTACGACTTCAGAGGATGAAAATGATGTGGCGGCCGACGATGACTCACTCTCGATAATACTAGGGTTTGTTGGCACATTAGATGGGTTCTGTGAATCGTCGCTTCTAGATGACATCACACTTACAGGGCCTAATCTCCAAGCTATGGAATCGGACAATAACCACGAAAGGAAACAACGGAAACAAATTACAACAACTGTCAGCGCGCTTACCTCGAAAATGCGCTTAAAACGACACAACCACTAGGAGCTTCTCGCTCATCGGCAGAATATTCACAATGAGCACAGACGTAAGAAGAAGCTGTAATATTGGGAGAAATGCCTGGTTTTATAGTGATGCATCCCAATAACCACCGTCTAAATTCTGAGCGTCACATATGATCCTGCGGACAAGGGACGCGTGTTTTAAATTGAGCAATAGGCGGGAAAGCAAAACCCCAAACGTTTAATGAACCACGAACCCACGCGCCTCACGCGCGCCTCCATTTTCCGCCATGCGCAACTGCATTAATTGCATACACTCTCTCACTCATGATTGCCTGACTGTGGATAAACAGCCTTGATTGACAGATCCACACCATCTGCGGACACGTCACCATAGGTCTGGCCCCGTAAAGCCCTCACCCGTCATGAATGTTCGGCTTCGGACTTGGGGGACTAAACTGGGTAAGTTGAAATCTTATAGCTAAAGCGCACGAGGACTACATTCAGGGGAACCCACGAAGACCAAATTTTCTTCGCACAAAATTATTCTTTTCACTCTCAAAAGTCCCACGCCCATTATGAATAATAGGCTTGGACTTAGAGGACTATTGTTACCACACGATTCTGATATGGCCTCCACGTCAGCAAGGGCCCCCTTCTAGGCCGGGCAAGAGCCTCATCCAGGCCTTGCTGGGGCCTCGAAAATTTTAATAAAGGGCCCCGGAGGCCCATCAAACATCCTAACCTTCTGCAGTCAGGTTTCGGCGAGGCCTACTGAGTGACTTAACGTCCCATGCCGAACCATAGGGCCTCGCAGGAATTCGTATAAATTGGAACTGGCAGACAGCGTGATATGCCGGGATGACCAGAGAAGTAGTTAAGGAAAGATTGCGTTGGTTTGGCGTACGGATCCTCACAAGGAAACCGAATCATAATCTTCCAAAATCATGCAACATGATAAGTTCAGAGAAGGAAGAGAATCTCGGAGATTGCCTTGACAAGGAAGGATCCTTGTCCCGTAAGGAAGGAGGATCCGATTGGGTGTCTGATCGATTTGTTACCTAAATCAATCAGAACTCTTGCGCTATAAATACGACGTCTCCGGTCATTCCAATGTACGCTCTTTTTCACACTTGAACCCCACCCTAAACTCTGCTCAAACTTCTGCCTGCTTGTCTCTCCCACACCCAATTATTTACCTTCCCCCGTGTATTATCTTTATATACCGACGACTAGATCGTCGGAGTACCAACGATCGCCGGACCCTTTTCCCGGTGATCTTGGTGCCTAACGGTCGTCCGAGTGTGCAGGTAACATACAGGTTGGCAGAGGAGTGATTGGAGATCTGTTGACACGTGGAAGCTGCGGGTTCCGACGTCAACAACAATACAATCATATATAACACTATTAAAAAGTTTAAATATTTTGTGCATCGACTATATAGCTTAGTATTAGATAAAATAGATATAGAATATATTATAAAATAATTTTTGTGCATCGACTACATAATATTTTTTGTTGAAAAATATATTGTTAATAAAATAGATATAGATTCTATTATAGAAGAATTCGCAATTGTAAAAGATCGTCGGACACAACTTTCTTTAGCTAGTTTAGATCTTGAATGTTTTTGTGTAATAACTTCTTGTCACCTTTTTAAAGATTATGACTTATAAAAAAATATTAGATTCTCATAAAAATAGATTAAGTAATTGTGGTTTGTGAGAAAAAAAAAATTCGGGGGCTCTACGATCGAACCCTCGTAAGAAGGGTCCCCCTCTCCTAGTCCACCATTTTGACATATTCTGGCTCCACCCCTGGACATAACATTGATTTCCAACGTACAATAATCCATTTTGATGATTCTAATGATCTGAAAAAGCCAAAGAAATTTTAGTTTGTGCGTCCTAGTTGCCAACCCAAACCCCTCGAGCCAACAACTGGTGGAGAATCTCCCCCAGTGACGATGGGATGGGATGGGATGGGATGGGATGGAAAGTTCAACCCGTCATAGCAAGGTCATACTTGAAACTGGATTGGCCCAGCCTAATTTTCTATATGCTAGAAATATACTGACATAACCCAGCTCATTGGGTCAACTCGGTCTTAATTTTATTTTTTTTCTTTTAAATTTTTTTTTTATACAATCTTATATAAATTTAGACAATATATATTTTAAAATTTTTAAAGAGATTAATTTATAAAATTGGGACTCTCATATATTTATCAATAAATAAACATCAATTTTCTTTGAAAATAATAATATTTTTTTGGTTAATTGTAAACTATTTTTTGACATATTTTTTTGAAAAATATAAATAGTAAAAGCATGCTGGTCTTATTGCTTTGAGAAATAAGTATGGTTAGCTTAAATTCAAAAGTTTACTTATAAGTAAATTTAAAATAAATAATTTACTTGTCACACCAAATCTAATTTGGATTGAAACTTGAATTAAACTAAACTTATATTAAATCTAAACAATTTTATGTTGAAGCTTAATATTCTTGAACTAATGTTTCAAAAAAGACAATTTAAGTTGTAGATTTGAGCTTAAGTCATTTGAGATTGATATTATTTGAATTATATTGGGGCTATTTACAAAATTTATGAGTGATTAGTGTTAAGGAGGAAAAAAAATTTACGGGCTAGACGGCCCAGCCCAACCCAAAATCAGGGTTATATAGGCCGACCCGCAGGATGGGCCGTTTTTGCCATCTCTAGGAAAGATAATCACTTTTTGTTTTCTTAAAAATTATTTTGAATAATAGAATATAATAAACTATTTTATTCTTATGAAATTGGTCAAATTTAGATCATGGCTATAATTTTTTTGTCAATTAATGGATCACTGAACAAAATCTGTAAAGACTCCAAATGTCCTTCCGGTGAACATAATCAAAAGTTTTGGGACTTAATGACACTTTTTTATTATTTTAAGTGAAAATTAGTGAAAAATAAAAAAATTTATGATTTATTTGTACTTTTGCAAAGGTTATGGTCCTAATTGTAATTTTTTATTGTATTTTCATTTTTCTATCTTTTTAATTTGTTTAACTCAGGGACAAAATTGTCAAAAAGTCATTTGGAGACCATTTCTACAAATAAATGAAAAGATGGAGACAATATTTGTGAATAAAATTGAATGTGGATGATATTGTTACAAACCTGAAAGAATTGAGACAATTTGTGTAATTAACTATTTTTTACTTTTACAGCATGTTATTATTATTAAGGGCGTGTTCGGTTCTCATTTTTTTCCTACTTTTTTTGACTTTTCAAATTTTTTACACAATAAAAAAGTTTGAAAAGTCCAAAAATGTGGGCAAAAAAACTCATTTTTTGAAAAAAAAAATCTACACCGAACAAGCCCTATATATTTATCTAAGACAATACGTTTGTCATAGTTATTTTAAATGGAAAAATTAATATTAGAATTTATAAATTAGAATACCAATAAATGTAGAATGCTAACAAATCTATGATACATAAATTAATTTTATTATGATGTTTAAATTTGATATTTTGACGATGGATAACTAGAGAAGGTGAAAGCACAATTTGAGAAACGACGGACCTATTCTCTTTGCTGTTTACAGTTTTCAATTTTGCAAAACATCCAAAAACTCTATGTAGTTTTTAAAAATTCATTTTTGAGAACAAGATTAAATTTATTTATAACACAAAACTCAAAACAAGATTTTTGACATAAACATGGAAAACAAAATTTATTTAAATAAAAATTTATATAAACAAAAGAATATAAAATTCTATAAAAACAAAAATTCTAAAAAATAAAAAAATAAAAAAATAAAATTCTAAAGAATAAAAATTATAAAAAAATTAAAACAAAACTTATATAAAAAAATTCTAAAAATATAAGATTATAAAAAGATAAAATATAAAAAAAATTCTATTTTACTGAATAATCAAATTCATTTAATAAAATAATATAAAACAATTTATCAAAATTTCAAACAGAGCGTGTTTTCCAATTTTCTATTTTCAGAAATAATTTTTCAAAATGACAGATCAAATGACTTTTTAGGAATCTTAAAATAGACTTTCAAAACAGAAAACTGGAAATGAATTCAAAACTCAAAACTAAAACTGAAACGCAAAGAGAAGAAGTCCTACATCTTTGCTGTTTTTTTAAAATTTATTGTCAGATCATACAAATTATTCCATAATCAATTTTTTATAGTCTACCAAACACTTAAAAGTTGATTAGCTACTCTTCTACTTAATATTATCCTATTAATTTTTATAGGTCAGTTTACAAAATTAGTCTACAAATTCTTCAACTTCTCAGTATGATCTCTATTACCACCCAATTTTGACAAAGCCTCTTAGGCTCATAAAGGGCCAAAGTAAGCCCTCCTAGCCCCGTAAGGCCCGGTGAAGGCCACGGAGGACCCGCGAAGGCCTTGTAAATTCAAAGAATGCCTCAAAGGCCTTGTAATTCAAAGAATGCCTCGAAGCTTGGCAACATCTTATCATTCCTAAACCAAGTGCAGCGAAACCCATGAAGGGTCTCAATGTTCATGACCAATTTGGAGTGCTTCGTAGGTCTTCATATTCCACAGAATCCACATACAACATGATATTGTGGGACACTTAAAGAGATACTTAGAAAAGATTGTATTAGATCGTGTTTGATTGTGATTCAGACTCAGAAGGAAACCAAATATCAATATCTTGGTAATTGGTTATTAGATATCGGGAATCAAGGGAGATAAGGATGGAAAATATAAAATGATCGTCTTCACATCCAATTACGCTTATCTTATAAGTAGGGAAGATCCAATCGGATCTCTAATTGATTGACTGTTCAAATCAATTGGACTCTGGACCTATAAATATATTGTCTTTGGCCATTCTAAAGTACGCATTATTCTCACCCTTAAACTCTGCTCAATTTTATACTTGCTTATCTTTTCCACACCCAAATACTCTCATCGTATATATTATTCTATATACTGGCAGTTGATTTGATTTTCAGAGTACCAACGATCGCTAGACCTTTTTTTCTCTAGTGATCTTGGTGTCTAACGATTGTCTTAGTGTGCAAGTAACATACAAATTGGTAGAAGATTGACTGGAGATTTGTTCACACGTAGATAGTATAGATTCCGAAGTCAACAATCTCTATCGCCATTTATTCCTATTAAGAATTCTTCCATCCCACCTAGATGAATTTTCCTAGTTCTTAGTGATATTTTAATTAAGTTAAACCAAATTTGAGTAGTAAAATTTAAAGTTGTGCGTGTACTTGTATAGACTATAGACGCACACTCACAATCAAATAGTGATGAAATGATTGCTTGTATGTTTTATTTCATGAAACGGCGAGCAAATCACTGCTTATTTAGTAAAAAAAAAAAATTTAATTATAAGTGGTGGATGTTACGAAATATTTAGTTAAAAAATTAATAAAAATTGTTGATCTTATAAAATATGTAAATATTTAACCAACTTATAAATACTTAAAAGCAAGCTCAAACATATATACATGACAATCTCAACTTCTTATACTTTTTTCTTATTCTTTTTTTGGCGCAAGAACTAAACACGTGATACATTTATTTGGACACTCTCGAAAAAGGAAAAGAAATGTAAAGTTGATTTTGGAATATAACAAAAGAGAGTTGTAGCTTTCAATAATTTCTTCATATATTGAAGTATTGAACACAAGTTAATAATTAGTTTTACTTTGAATTATGAAATCTGAAAGAACTTTCCAAGACGACTTACTATTTCATTCTTAAAGTTGGTGCACATGCTAATAGATATTTCTTAAGATTATTATTCTTTGGGAATTTTGAAAATGATTACATAATGAATAGTTTATACCAAATTGTTGGAGTTTTTGACTAACCTTTTATTAACTACCACAACATAACACATAAAAGACATATTTGTTTAATTGACCAATATTAAAAAGAGAGACGCGGAATCTTTTTTTTTTTTTTAATTCAATTCAACAAATTTATCGTTAGATTGTGTATTCTTAGCAATTATAAATGAACATGTATTAATGAGGGGAACAATTTGTTTTTGTTGTTATGTCACCTCACAAATAATACAATATAATCTTTTATTTTTTTTTACATCTATATAGTAATTTGTATTTGATATTATTTTTATTCATTTTTATGTGTAGACGAAATAATTTAACTTTTAGTGATGAATTATTTCATGACGCGTCAAACATTTATTAGTAATGCCAACTTTTTCTGCCGAACTTTCTTATGTCGTTGGAAAAAATACACACAGAGCATTGAAACTTTTCCCAATGACTAATTATTTCTTTTCCTGACGATTATCTTCGTCGGATAAAATCTTGGCAGGAATAAAATGGGGAAATTTGAGGAAAATTGTGGCATATAAAAAATGTATGAGTCTAATTTTCCTTTTGTATAAATGTCCATTGTCATCTACCACGAGGTAGGGACACTTCATGCAATCAAGATTTCATGTCCTGTGGTGGTAGGTGTACGCAGTTCAAGACTTGTACGTGACTTAGCTTCTTTGAAAAGCCATCATCTTCACCCCACATGAGAAATTCAAATCTGTGAAGAATACTCGTCTTCTTCGCGACACAAACACACCTTTCCGCCAATCTGCATTCTCATTCCCCTGCAATTTTGCAAATCAAGACATATTTACGAAGCTCATTAATTAGTTTTCAAGGTAATGAAATTTCTTGCACTTACACCTTCTGATAATTAAAAAGTAGAACAAGAAGAAACTTTACACTATAAGTCAATACATGTGTCTGTGGATTTTGCATTGAACAATTGTCGTGCATTTCATGGAATTTAATGAGATATTACTGGAAACCGTTGGAGATTTATAAGTTCACCCATCCAATCAGTAGTTTCGTTATGAGAACCAAAATGCTCGGATTTGTTATTGTCTCAAAATTTGCAGCAACCAAGTTTGTAGGAATATTTACTCAAAAAATCACTCTGAGGGTTATATGACGAATTTGCCTTCCTTTTTTCCAGCAGAAATTCCATAACATCGACTTTTCACAACTAGTGAATTCTGTTTTTCAAAGTGACACGAAATAATAGACATTTAAAATTTCTAAAACCGAAGTACTTATCGAAATACATTAAAAATCAAAGTATCGCCTTAGTAGTTGCGTGTTCGAAAATGTGGAATCAAAATGCAAGAATTTATCAACGCGATAAAACTTCGTCAACAGAATTTGAGAATCGTAATAGTGACAATTTATGTTTGCAATGCTTCTATATACGTGCATTCGATATTTTGAAATTTTAAAAATACGTCAAACTAAAGATCGTTTCGAAAGAGATTGAAATTCGAAATGCGGATGATTCATGATTCTGGCCTATGATGGTTTGATAGTCGTGAATCACGTACCATAATGCGAGAGTCATTTTCATGTAACAAGAAACCTGTTTTGTAAACTGAATGTTATCACTTCTTTCGTATTTCAGGTATGGCCACAACTTCAAGTTGTGATTTGAACAAAATTGTGTTGTTCTACATTGGAGAATTTTACCAAAACGTGTTGATAACTCAAGAATAACTAACAAAGAAGGGGGGTGAATTAGTTTTTACAAACTTTTTTGAAAATAATTTCAAAATAAGAAACTTAAGAAATATAGATTAATCAATTAATAAATGTAAGCATAATGTAAATAAATGAAAGGGTGGAGAGGGTGTACAAACGATATGTTTATAGAGGTTCGATCCAAACCAATGATCTACGTCTCTTGTTACCAAGCTCTCCATCACGAGTAGGGCCTTTCTATTATATTGATTGATTTATGGTGCAATCAAAACTCTTACAATGCTTTCAGTAACTTATAAACAATAAGCACTGATTCTTATACAATATTGAGCTTTATGGGACCTCAATATGACCTAAAAATGTGAAGAAATTGATTTACAATAATTTTTCTCTCTTAATAAATGATAGATACAAATTATGTATCAAAAGAGACTAACACTTCAATAAGTAGTAACGAATGAAAAGTTCAAGTATTAGGAAGAAACTTTGACGAAATTGATAATTTAAAAGTTTGATTCAGTCAATCAAAAAATTTCAATGAAGAAGTAGAAGAAGTAAATGCAAAGAAAGTTCGATTATTTTCTCAAGATAAATCTCTCTTTAATGTTTTTGTAAGTGTGTACATTGATTGTAAAAGAAGGTAATTTTATAGAAAACATCTGCAAAACTTTCTGTCAAATTGGATGAGAAGTCGGTCAACCTATATAAATTCAGATGACCGGTTGACAAAATTCGGTCGACCTATCTAGAGTTCGATTGACCAAAACAATCTGATTCGAAAAATTTTGAAAAATTAATTTTAACTTTGATCAAAATATTTTTTGCAAGTGATATCAACATTATTTTTGAGCTTTTGTCATTTAATGCTAAAGATTAATGTGTTAGTACATTTTACATTTTGATCGAAAGTCCTAGACATCTATCTTTTGTGAAAGAGACTTTTTAGCTCTTGTCTTGAATGAAGTGGCTTTGATCTTGACGTTCCTTGAGAGTCCGATTTGTAATGATAGTCTTGAACAATGATCAATTTTGTAATTGAGCGTTTTGAAGATTATGATGACATTAAATCAATTGTTAGTAAAACAAGATTAACTTATTTGTTAAGATCAAAACATTAAGATTAAAGTCAACCATATATCAACACATGCAAGGTGAATGGAAGTGGGAAGGGTGAAATATGATGACGACATCAATTCTTGTTCCGATTGCAACCTTATAAAAGGCAGGGATCTGGATCGTCCTTTACCACTGCGATCGTCTATAGTACAGTCGATGACGCTCAGTAGTCATCGACTCCAGACTTGTCCAAACTACAACCTACATTTTTGACAATTAAAACAGTTATTCACAGTCATTGAGTCGAAGGATGAAAATAGTGCACAATTCATATTCATGTCACACGGGAATTATTCCCGATGATGAGGGTCGTTAAAGTGCTATCCAAATGTCGTTGTCTCGAACACATGCTTCTAAGTTTCATCACAAAATGTTTACCAATCTTCATAATAGCCTGGTACACCTGTAGCTACAACATTATAAAATGTAGGCACCGTGAACAAATATACCAGAGCTAACGATTAAAACACATCGAAATGAAAGTAAACAATACACAATGTACAAGTACCTAAAATGCTAGTGGAATCCCAAACAACATTTATTTGTATAACTGTCTTGGTTTGCAAAGAACTTCACCGGCTTTCACTCTCCCATCCATCCGCATTATAGAGCCCCATAGAAGGTTGTAGGACTTGATATCCCATAGGTATGCGTTGAATATCTCATCATTGTCAGCCGTTTGGTCAACATATTGGGCCTTTCTGTAAACCAGCACTACAAAATGTAGACATATGGCCAATCTCAGTTTGTACTTATTTATGGGATCTTTGTATTTGTCGAATGATGCCTTCAATTCATCATTTCTCACAACTTTCCACCCACCAAAGTGATCTACATTTAGCCTATGGTTAGGCACTATACTTCTGGACCTTTGGTAGAACGCTACATCGCAAGCCCGTGATCAGGGCAAACTCTTGTACGCCAAATCTGGCCACATTGTCATTAAACAAAAACAATCCATGTTTTCACTTACTACACTTAATCATCCTCAAAATCAACTTCAACACGAGCTTAGCAGAGAACTTCAACGTTGTTACTTTAACAAAACTAGGAAAGTAAGATGTATTAAATTCTGCAACGTACTCGTCTCTAAGAGCATACTTTAGTGTCCAAATAGTTTCCAATTTACTGGGTTGTGTAATCTAACAGTGGAATCGACATTCTTTGTCAACTCAATAGTCGTATTCCATCTGCATGCAATCAGACAATATATTATTCAATTTAATTCAATATCGACACGTACATTTTCTATAGTTCAAGCTATATCAGAGATATAATGCAATATATAATCATGCAGCAATAATGCATATCAATTGAATCAACGTGCGGAATAAAAAACTTAATGTAAAGTAATCTTGAAAATAATCTGAGGCGATCGAATTCACGATCACTCCTCAAGATAATTTTTCTCTCTTGGTGCCAAATGTATACGAGCAATTGTCTCCCATGATAGAACATATTTCATTCCAAAGAATTAGTATTGTCAATGCAATGGAACCGACTAATTTAACTTTCTAATTTGTAAATCTAACTTTCTTGAAACATGAAAATAGATTTTATGAACGAACTGTAGAATTTTAAAAAGAATATGTACATTGTTTTTAAAGCACAACGAAACATACAATGGATCTTTGACCATGGACAAAAATTCTAGTACAATCTATACATGAACCTTATTTCAAATGATTTCTAAAACAAATCGATCAAGGCTTTCAACGACACTTTACTTTAATTTCAATTGTTGAATTACATTTTAGAAGCAAATGCAGTGCCCATGTTCAACATCTCGAATGCCAATATCAAACCACTATAAAATGACCAATAAAATTGGAAATTAATAAGTAATGACCGATCAAATCTTATACAAAAGACAACATGAATACCATATATATTTTATTCAATGTTGTCGAATGTGTATATTGTTTTTCAACCAGAACCAATAAAATGTGTATATTGTTTTTCAACCACAACGAATATGGACCATCCAATATGGCCCACGAGCCGGTCGAACAGGCTAGCCCGTTATTTCCAAAGGCCGAGCTCAGCTCGGCCCTTGTTTTTTTTTTCAGCCCGACCCCATCCTTAGATGAGCCTAGGCACATAACAGGCTAAGCTTTTACAGGCCGAGCCCACAAGCTCAAAAACGTTTTGACTCTTTTGCCATCCCTACATCCAATAGAATTTTGACACTGCACTAAAAACATTCAGCGAAATCTACCCATAAATCCCTATTTCGGATGATTTCTAGAACAAATTGATCAGGGTTTTCAAAAACAATTAGCCCTAATTCTAATTACCGATTTATATTTCAGGAGCGAACGCAATGCTCTTGTTCATCCTCGCAAATTCGAATATCTAACTATCATAAAATGAACAATAAAATTGAAAAAAAATATGTAATGATTGACGAATTCTTCTACGAAAGATCGTTTGAATATCATATGTTTCCAATACAATGCCATCGAATGTGTACAACATTTTTCGATCAAATCGAAAACAGACCATCCAATGAAACTTTAGTGATAGGCTAAAAAATTTTGGTACAATTAATGCATGAACCCTATTTCAAATGATTTCTAAAACAAATCGATCAGGGTTTTCGATGACACTTCGTCACAATTTCAATTGTCGAATTACATTTTAGAAGCAAATGCAACGTTCAAGTTCACCTACTTGAATGCTAGTATGAGACAATAAAATCAAAAATTAACAATGATTGACTAGCGGATTCTGTTACGAAAGCATGCGTGAATACTATATATTTTCAACACAATGTCATCAATTGTATTTATCATTTTCAACCACAACGAAAATGTACCATTTAATGGACCTTCGACGACGGACAATAAAATTTCTTTGTATATTCTATTAACCAGTGTTCTAAAAAGCGTAAAGTGTTACTAAAAGTGGAAGCTAAGTATCAAATTTTTTGGGCCTAGGCGAGGCTTTGGTAAGGGCGAAACAAGGTCGATGCAAGAGCAAAGCGTGAGGCTTGGCTGGCGCCTAAGTAAGCTTTATAGAACAATGCTATTAACAATAATTTGAATTCTCGACCATCTGAAAAATTCAACTCTCTATCACATTCAGAGTCCTAAGTTTTCATATCAGACCACCATAACATTGACAATAACACAGAAAATTCGAAAAATAATAATGTAACAAATGGCATATTTATTAAACATCACGCATTGCAAAATAAGATTATTTTCAACAATATGCTGTTCAAAATGTATATTTCAAGTATACGCCAAAATTTTGCACAATATATATGCAAGATAAGAGCACCGAGCACAATTACCACACTAATAATAATGAAAAATAATACATTTTTTTAGTTGATAAAAATCGACGGGAACAAAAGATGCGAATTAAGGTCAATTTTCGTGTGACAATTTAGTGTATATTTGATAATGTTGAAATTATTTTTTTAAGCACTTTTATGTTGTGAGTCTCATGGGATATGTAGATAAAAAATAGTGTTCTAAAAAGAGCAAAGTGTAGCTAGGCGTAGAGACTGAGTTTCAAGCTTCTCGAGCCTGGGTAATGCCTAGACGTGAGTGAAGCGAGGAAAAAACGTGAAAAAGCGTTTTCTTGTTTTTAATATTATTTTAAATATTAGAAAGAAATGATGAAAAAAATTCAATTTAAAAAAGTGCGCGCATAAACATGCCTAGGTGCGTCTTTTAGTTAAAAAATACAGACGAGCACTAAATATCGCGCCTATAGCCTAAGCGAGGCATGGAGGTTGCGTCTCGAGCTGCATAAGCGCACTTTTTAAAACAGTGATAAAAATTGAATTTTAAGTTGTGAGTTCTACGAAATATGTGGATAAAAAGTATGTTTGACTAGCTAAAATTATGATTTAAACATTCCAATTTACAAGCACTTAGTCGAAGAAATTATGACAAAGATGAATTTGAGCATCAGCGACAATTTTTGCAAACAAGCCCTTGGCTATAGAATTGAGAGTGAGAAATAGGGTTTTGGGAGAGTTATTGTCTTTCGAGTCATTGCTAGTGAGAGAACTACAACCTAGTCAAGTCATTGGTATTCAGAGCATTGTCAGAAAATATTTGACATTTTTTGCAAAAAATTATAAATAGTAAACATGTATCAACAAAAAAAAAGGGTAAATAGTACAAGGAGTCCTGAACATTTGTTTACTAGCAGTTGGAGTCCCGAACCTATGAAACGTTAGCGTCTGAGGTCATTTTTTGACAGAAACCATCAGTTTGACCGTTAAATGGTCAAATTTTTGTTAAATAGACCACTTTACCCTTAATTTGAATGATAAAAAAATAAAATAAAAATTGCAACTAAACCCTAACCAACAAAAAATAAAATTGCAACCAAACCCCAACCCAATCACTTCTTCTTCTCCAAATTTGCCGCCGCCAAACACCACGTACCGAAAAATTTGCCGTCACCACAGTGTACAAAACCACTGGACTAGACTGTGTTTGCTTTTGCGTCAAATTGAGCTTCAATTTTTCCAAAGTAACGGCACCAAACACGCCGTACTGCCCGCCCTTCATAACTGGCCCAAAGTCCACGGAGCCCGAAGGCGAAGCCGATGAAACATCAGGGGAAGCCTGAAAGCACCACTCGAGGCCAGCAATAATATCACCGTTAACCACCGCCGATGAGGCCTTTATGATGACAGAAGACTTGCGGAGCTTACCGGCGATAGGCGAAGACACTGACAACCGGTGAAGGCCAACTGGTAAAAAAGGTTTGGACCATAATGTTTTGGTGATAGGAGCCACGGGCATGATTTGTGCTGTTTGGAACACTGCGTGCGACATTTTTTGTACCGAATTTTTGTGAATTTTTTGGATTGGAATTCAGGGTTTAGAATTTCATAGAGAAATCGATAGGGAGAAATGAGAATCTTTCTATTTTTATTTTTTGGGTTTTTTCCTTTCCTATCTCAAACTGAGAGTTAAGAGAGAGAGTCAAGAGAGAAGAAAATTAGGGGTGAGGATGGGGTTAAGGTTTTGATGGGGACTCTACGGAGGTGGGTAGGGTGTCAGTGACAAACCCAATCTGTTATCAGGTGAGTGACCGCCGCCACCAAATCTTTTTCGATGAGTCTCTGAACTACAGATTTGAAGCTCATTTTTTGGGCAAATTCCAACATTTTGTCCTCGAACACAGGCAACTTCCGCCGTGACGGAAAGCTTCTTGCTGCCGGAGATTTGACGGGGGAGAGCTTCTTGTCTTCCAACACTGGCAACTTCTGCCGCCTTTCTCAGAATTGGGTTGGGGTTTTAGTTGCAATTTTGTTGGTTGGGGGTTTAGTTGTAATTTTTTTTTATTATTATTTTATCATTCAATTTAAAGGTAAAATTGTCTATTTAACAAAATTATGACCATTTAACGATCAAACTAACGGTTTCTATAAAAAAAAAAGACCTCGTGCGCTAATGTTTCATAGGTTCGGGACTCTAGCTGCTAGTAAACAAAGGTTCAAAATTCTATTATTACAACATTCAAAAGTTAAGGACCCCTGATGCTATTTACTCCAAAAAAATCAAGTGCAATTTCCTCCATAAAAATATTCAGCTTTTATTTGATTTTGTTTAAAAATTTAAGTTAAAATCAACAATTAATTTTAACTACATTTTATAACACACATAAATTTCATCAATTTTTAATTATATATTTTATTAATTTTTATTAAAATCTACTAAAATCTGATTTTTCACTGAATTGAGGTGGTCAACGCCATGAGATTGCGGTCCCTGGAATTCGTGCACGACAATTGACTCGTAGCGCGTGAGCTCGGACCTTCCAAACACCCCCACATGAGCCATCCACTCCCCCAAGTAACTCGTAATATACATCAATTTGTCGCGCAGTATGTTGGTTTCCTGCTATAAAACGACATTTACGACTTTTTCTCCAAAATACCCCTACATTCATCAGATTGCAATGTACATTACATCAGTAATATTGTGAAAGCACAAGAGTAAAATTGTAAATAGTTTTGCATAGGGTCACTCAGTTAAACGAATTTTGAGCGGCTCGATTTAATCGATAACTCGTAAATATACAAATGAGTGCGTGTGTTCCCCTCAAACACGACATCGCATCATATTTAAAGGCCTTTTGGGATTTTGGAGTTTTGGGAGCTGCCAAATTGCTCACCAAATTCAAGATTTTGATTATGAGAATGTTGTACCAAGTGGCAATATATGGTTGGTTCTCTTTAAGAATATGTTTGATTATGCTTAAGAATTGTAATTAGGATAGAATTATTTAGTAACCACACGTGCATACACTTTGGAGTTTATTCATTCTCAATCTGTGGTAGACAGTCTTACATTGTACTTGAACAATGAGTCTTGTCATTTCCACCAAGGGTTTGATCGATTCGGTGTATTAAAAATTAAAAAATTAAAAAATTGCTCGCAAAATCGTAAGATAAGATATTGTTTTACAATAAAATATGGGTTTAGGTAGTCATTAGGTGATCTAATAGAATACTTTGAATTTCAATTAAAATAATTGGAATGCACGAATAATTTTGACTTATAGAGTCAACAAAAAAAAACTTCTTTTGTCTTTACTTGATTGTTCATACTCGACTCACCTAGTTAGAGAAGCATGTGACCAAAAACTATATTGAAATATAAGAGTAATGTTATCTAATATGTCGACATTAAATCGTGATTCTCATATACTTAATTTTTTGAAGCTAGGTACTATCCTATTTACCCTACATTGTTAAAATTCAAATTGGGACAAGTTTCTATAAAGATTATGTGACAATTTAACAATTATTTGAATAGTTTCTATCATTATACAATGTGGGCTCGCTCAGAATTGATTTCAGAATACAATTTTTGATTGTCAAATAATCGACAATCATTTTAGGCATTTGGTGAACGTTATTATAGAATAATCTATTCCACCTAGTAAAACAGTAACTTTTCAAATACTACATTTAACTTTTTAAGTTACCCATCATTAAAATGTCAATTTTAACCTCAATGAACAAAATTAATTCATTTCATGTTCTAAGTTTGTTGGCATTCTACAATACTAAAATCTCATCGATCATCCATGTATTTTTTTTTTCTTGATCATTAACCTATCAAATATATTTTTAATTTATACATTTTGAAATTTAATAGATATTAATTTTTTTCTTTTTAAAATAAGTGAAAATATTATTTATATTTAATTATATTACGTATTGATAAAAGTAAAAGTAAATTTTATAATAATAATAATAATAATAATAATAATAATATATCAATATAATTAACGTCTATTTTATTAATTAAATCAAGGTTCTAAAAAGTGAAAAACGTGGCTAGGTGTGGAGGCCAATCTTTAAGCTTTTTAGGCCTAGGCGAGGGTGAGGCGTGGGTGAGGCGTGAAAAAGTGTTTTTATTTTTATTTTTAATATTATTTTAAATATTAAAAACAAAGAAGATAAAAAAATATTTTTAACTAAAAAACACGAGCATGATTAAGCGAGCTTATGCGCACACTTTTTAGTTAAAAATATAGTTGACTAAAAAAGCGTGCGCTTTAAGCCTAAGTAAGACGTGGAGGTCACGCTGTCTAGATGAACTTTTTAGAATATTTAATTAAATACATGCAAAATAATAAAGTACCTTTTTTGTATGAAGTACCTTTTTTCTATCAAACTATTAAATGCGAATTTTGAAACATTCATAAATTCTGAAATAAAAATTTAGACACTTAATTAATTCTTTTTATACCTAAGTATTCTTTCCATACTTAGGTATTCTTTCAACACAATTAAAGTTGATTCTTTTAAAAATTTCAATAATACTATGAGTACGTTTGGTAAAGTTGGTCTATCTTTCAACACGTGGCAAAAGGTTTTATCCCTATCAAATGAAACCTTGAAAGGAGACATGAAAGTTGAACCAGTGATTTGTAATTCAAGAAGAATCCAATGAATTGTTGAATAATGAGCAGCCTTATGTAAAGTGACGGCCCTTAAAGCACTGCACAGAGTATAGGGTAGGATTGTGGGCGCATCAATGGCTGAAAACTCAAAAGGCAAAAGCAATCGCCTTTTGACTCCGCTGTATTCTTTTGACAATTTCTTACCACACACTCCCCCTCGCCGAAAAACACACACAAAGTTCTAGATTATTTAGTGGGTTGGATTATTAGACTGAAATGTACAAAACAAATTAAAATTTAGAGGATTAAGCTGAGGGTGTGTTTAATTTTAATTAAAATCAAATTTTTTGTAAAAGTGGATGAAAACGTGTGGTGGACAAATTGTGAATCTATACAATGTGTGGTTAAAATTAATTGTTGATTTTAATTTCAATTTTTTAGCAAAATTTGAAGTGATATCAAACAAGTTCTAAAATGTTAAAAATGATAGTAAATAGTTTTGCTGTGAATTAAATATTTCAATGGTCACTGTACGTTCAGTGTTGTTTTCTGTAAGTACGATTTTGATTTAGAGCATGTTCCTATGTACTGATTAAGTAAATAATTATCAAAACGAAACAATCTTTTACTTTCATAATATCCTCCCTTTATGAGAAAGGAGAATAGGAACCAAAAAAACTCGAAATAATAGAAATGCAAAAAAGAGATGTTTTTTTTATTATTTCTTTTCTATATACTTATTTTATTTATGAGTAATGCTACTTGTACATTTTCACTTACATTCACAATTATACTTGCTTATGTGACAAAATAAAATAATGAAAAGAAAATTCAAAATAATGTTTTAGTCAAATGTTTCACCCCTAAATCCTACTACCACATAAGCAAGTGTAAGTGAGGATGTACAACTAGCATTACTCTTTATTTAGATATATGCTCGTTTTGTCTAATTTAAAAATTAGTTTTTCAATACAAAATAGTCAAATATGTCATGCTATAAAGATAAAATTATGGTCAAATAAACTATTTTATGTTAAAAAAACTACTAGACGAAACAAGTAATGGAAATTTTGAAATTTACATTTATATTTCAACAAAGGTTTAAAAAACTGGGCAACTATATGTTGCCCGAATTTGGGCAGTGCCCGACTCTCACAGGGGGTATAGGGGGCCCACCCCCTGTGAGAGTCGGGCAGTGCCCGAATTCGGGCAGGGCATATACACTCTTAAAAAACTAGAGTTATTTTTAAATAATTTTTTATCTTCAAATACGTGTAGAAAACTTACCTTTATTATAAAAATATAATAGAATTCTTACCTGAGCAAAATAATTTACTTATTTAAACTCTAATTAATAAAAAATTAATTTCTAAAACCTAATAAACTTGTAAGTAATTTAGGTTAGACCAAGTTAAACTCTACTAGTTGCTATTTAGTCTTTTTCAGTATATCATTTTCCTATTTAGTCTGACTCAGTCAAGCGAAACATACTATCAAGATCACTCAATCCCATTTCGTTCTTTCTCTTTAGACTCTATTTTTGCCTTTTCCTTTCGAGTGAAAGATCATTACGACAAGTATGTCTCTTAAAAAGTTAAAGATACATCATTTTCACTTCAAGAAGTAAATGAAATATGTATTACAACAAAACCCTTCAATCATACTCTAAGGTAATTAATTACGTTGTCAAGTAAATGACAAACTAAACAAATACTACTAGAGGAAAAATAGAAAGGAAAATCTCTTTTACTTTGCATTTTCCTCCATTTCTAGTAGGATTCCTTGTATCAGGGGGAATATTGACTAATAAAGTCAAATACTTGCAGCTTCAAATTGCTAGGAGGAATCACAAATTTTCCACATGGCATAAGGCATTGCATCTTTGTCTCTCAAAATCCAACTGTTAGACTGTAGTATAATGTTGATGCAGCAGGTACTCCCTGAAATTTGGACTTCATTTTCACACAGTCTGAATTTTGCTTTGATTATAATCCAAGAACAATGTAATAGACGAGCGTAATTGGCAGCGCAATCAACATTCCAAATATGACCCTGAAATTCGTAAAATGGGAAAAAAATTATGAAAAATGAGAGAAATATAGTTGAAAAGGTTTAATTATGATCTTGGGTGCATTAAAGTACTTACGCAGTGCTTAGAATTGCTGGATGGACATTGTACTCTTTAGCAAACACAAATGGAACAATCCCTTGTGGAAGTGCAGCCTATTGGATAAGAAAATTTAAGAACACTTTACAGCAAAATGCTCCCCATAGATATATACTTTTATGCCAGCACATGAAATGAATCTGAATGTATAATGTTCTCTACATTGGTTAAATAGTTATGTTGATTGAAATATACATGTTCGGTGTACTAGATTGGACAATATTGGCTGCGTACTAAACGTGCGGATTAATGAGACAGTGACAGTTACCTGCACAATGGCAACATGGAGAAGGGTACCGCGAAGACCAACAGCAATGGAAGCTGCAGCCATTACTGCTGGGCCAGTGAGGAACCTTACGGCCATGGCGAAGGAAGCCACAGTGTTTCCACACGCAATAATCTTTGGTTGAAGGGCCATAAATAGACCTACAAGTCCATAACAATTCAATCAAACAACATTAAAACATAATCGATTAATTACTAGTAATGCCCAACCAATTAAGGCATCCATCATCTACTCATTCAGGACCGCAAAATAGACATTTCTTATCAGTACTCCCATCTGTCAAGTTGTCAATGAATTTATTGGAGCTGAAAGTTTCAAAATAGATGTAGGTAACATTGTATTTGTATACCAATATAATGGATGGCATAAAATTTAGGTGCATGCAACACTGATATTGTCGAGTGATGTCCAATCTTTTTTATTAAACGAGATGTCCCTAGAAGGTTTTATGGCCACCAACCATTTATACCTAGCATCTCTATAATGCCTTAAACAATCAAAGATTAAATGCTTATGAAAGAATATGCTTTTGTTAGTGAACATTCATATTATGGGAGAGAGGTTCAGAATGTGACTACTCACCTAAGCTAAACATAGCCATTCCAAGGCCAGCATCAGAAAGTATAGAGATTGACTTCTCGATAATTTTAGGCATATGCACATCCCACCTGAAAATTAAACAATCAGGACTCATTAATTAATCATAATTAATTATTCTTAAACTTTTGTTTACCAAAACAACTAATTATCTTATTACCTGAATGAGACTAGAGACCAAATGAGGCCAATGAGACTAGAATAAGTGTTGGGATTTCGGATAAGCTTGCGCCAAACCATAATCAAGATTAGTCGTGTCATGACACTAGCCGGAGGCATCTGTTTTCCGACGCCGGAATCTTGAACTCCGGCAGCCTTTGGGTGTTGCTCGGCATTGGAACTGGACCCCAGTTTTGACAGCTCTATGGGACCCCCCTCTTTTTCTTTTTCCTCAACTCCATTATCTCTCCCACCACCAAAGCTAAAGTCCTCTATGTCCCCAGTTTGCGGAATGGCTTCATTATACAATTCCAAATTAATAAAAAACTAATCCAATTGACATCATTCGAATCTTAGCATGACGACAAGATTTAAATAAATATATTCGATCTCAATAGCTGAAGTTTTAAGTCTTTTAAAAGTTTAAACTTTTAGACGAGATGGTGCAAATAAAATTTTACCTTTGGTTTCCCCGTTTTGAGGGTGATGATCAGAAACCAACATCCTGATTTCCTTGGCACCATGATCAGGTACTTGCCCACCGAACACGTGGAGCCCACCCCCTTCAGAAACTGGTGATGCACTTGAACTCCACACGAACATGTGAAGCTCCTTGGCATCATGATTGGCCTTGTTCCCCGGCTGCTGGTGTTGCGGCTGCACTTGCTGCACCTGATTTTTTCCGGTTTTCGGAGCAGCCGAAGAAATTTCTGGATTCGGGGCCGGGTAAGATGTGTTCACGGGTTGTGATGGATAGAACCCGAATCTTGGAGAACTCATTAGGCCACCCGGAGCACAATTTTCTTCAAAATTTGATGGCCTTGGAGTTGGGCCTCTAGAGGATTGCACAGAATACATATCTGCTATGTTAAAATTTGATAGTCTACCTGTATCTGATTGGCCAAAGTTTGATAATCTCCCTGGAAATCCCATCATTGAGTACAAATCTGAATGGTTAAAATTAGACCCTCTTGGAGTTGGATTTCTTGATGAACTCATGCTGTAAATTTCAGCTCCGGTTAGATTTGACGGCCGAGGGGTTATACCGGAGAATGAGCCAGGTCCAAGTGATCTTCGCGAGGCATTCGATTTCCTTACAGTAACATGAAGTTTTCCATCGTTTCCTATTTCAGCATCTGTTTCAAGAAAATCTTGTCCATCTAATGAAACAACATCGGATCCAACCTTAAACGACACAATTGAGGCTGCGGTTTCAGGAAATTGCTCCATAATAAGCATTTTCGCACCTCGGTATTCAAACAAAAACAGCAAAAGAGTGTACCAAATGATGCATTGCAGCACCACCACTTGAACCATAAGACTACCGGAATATTCCCCATACATAGCAATCAACAAAGGAATTCCCATTACAAGTGTATTTGGCAGTGTGGAAAGTGAGAAAAGAGTAATAGACCATTCAAGACTGCCATTTTTGGTCAAATTTGCCCATAAACAAAGAACTACAAGCATGATAATTTTTTGAAGTGAATCAGCAGCTATGAACCGGAAATTCATGGCATAAGGATTATTGGTGGAAATGAAGTGAAAAGACAAAAGTGGGACTGCAAAAATTGCAACAAATCGGTTGATACCAGAACATTGATCGGGGGTGAAAATTTTCCACCACCGGACGGAGCCGTAGGCCAAGATCATAGCCACATAGAGGGGAATCACAGCCGTTAATACCACATAAAGATCGTGCCAACTTATCATATTTGCTGATTATCCAAGGAAAACAGACTAAATTTGTTGAATGACTTTTTGGGAGAGAAAAGGGTAAACTGGGGAGAGAAAAAAGCCGTTAGCTAACTTACTGACTAAAGGGATCTATGTTTTGTGTTGTCTAAAGAGAGAGAATTAGTAGTTTGAGAGAGAGAGAGAGAGAGAGAGAGAGAGGGAGATTACAGAGAAGTGTAGCTA
Source organism: Forsythia viridissima (assembly GCA_030279155.1). Classification (NCBI taxonomy): domain Eukaryota; kingdom Viridiplantae; phylum Streptophyta; class Magnoliopsida; order Lamiales; family Oleaceae; genus Forsythia; species Forsythia viridissima. Next base: position 38,604,775 of record CM059041.1, on the reverse strand, counting down.
TAGAATCTTATATATATAGAGCCACAGAGGAGAAAGTGGAGTGTACTCAGTGAGTGACTCAGTTCGGATTTGGGACAGTCGAAATTCTCATGCTCATGCTCGCATGTTTTCAAGTGACAAGATGGGGTTAAAAACAATCTTATTTTATTTTATACTTAATAGTCAAAGTTTTTTAACTTTATTTTATTTTAGTCACTTGTGAAGTTTGGTCACTTAAATTAAAATTTGTTAGATTTATTTTGACAAATTACTTGACGTGACAGAAATACATACATGGCGTGATAGTCTCCACGTTAGTCAGCTAGATTTTGACTATCTATTTTTTACTAGGCATTGGTGGTATCAACCAAATTGGGTCGGATAAGATCGTATCAATTAAAGGCCTAGACAATTTTTTTCCATAGGCTTGAATATGGTTCAATGACCCATCTTGACCCTCATACCCTATTCATCATATACATGATTTTTTTAATCTTTCTCATTATAAGGTATACAATTCAAAATCTTAATCACAATCATATTCATTTATTTCTCCGACACTCAATTATATATTTATTTTCATTTAATTAATTTGATCGTCGATGTACAAATGGTTACAAGAGTTCCCTCCGATACGGCGACCTTTGCACCCTACAGTGTCCTAGTTGACGGGGAGGTGGCCGATAATGCATAGGTGGCAAGGGAGGTGGTCGAAATATGTTAGAAGGTCGTACAGATTTTAAAGTCAACAGATTGGCGCCATTTGAAGGGCCAATTGGAGTAGTAAAATGACTAAGTTTGATTATATTAGTGATGAGCTGAAGATGAAGCTTCAAAATAATGGGTTTTAGCAAGGCTAATTTGGGGCTGCATTTGATCCACCAGCTCGCAAGAAATCAGACGGATACATTATTAGAATATGTTTTGCATGCTATAATTTCAGGAATCAAGGATCACTCATCATCGGGTTGAACAAACTCCATGTGTAACAAAATTTTTACAGTCTACTAGGAGAGTAATGTGGTCTACTTAAGGTCAATTGAATTGGATATCATGTTTTAATATGGCCTTGGAGAGTAATGTGGTCTACTTAAGGTCAATTGAATTGGATATCATGTTTTAATATGGCCTACTTAGAGATTGCTGGAACTTATTTATTCTCCTATCTTAGCCTCCAATAATATGGCTATGAATTTGTGTGGCATAGTTCTTGAAAGATCGGATGTAGATAATACTATAGCTGCTTTGTTTATAGATTTGTTGAGATCACTGTAAAGTTGCATTTTATATAGGTTCTTTGGTACACACATTGTGACTTGAAAAAGAAAAGTCAGCATTATGGAGATGCACTACATATATTCGACAAAATGCCTAGCTCAAGGAACTTCATTCAATAATTTTGTGATAAAATCTATGGAGGGATGACTCAATTTCTCTTGAACTTGATTAGTAATTATAAGGTGTCTAGAGTGACCGGAAGCCATCACCAAATCCTTTTTTACCCACAAGATCGAGTACTTCAATTATATTGGTACGGAATTCTTCACTCCGTTGCATAAATGGTAGTTCTATAAAATTATCACAATTGAAGTTTGGAAACCAAATGAAGCGGCAGGATACTTAAAGTTAAAATCAAACAATAATTAAAGGTCTCCACTTTATCATGTTAATTTACGGCTTACATCTTCAATCCTGTTTTATCTCATACACTAAAATGAAATCATATGATTGCTTTTAGATCAATTGGACTGATTAACATATTTTAATGTGGTCTATTTGGAGATAAACTGAATTTAATAACATATGGTTATATGTTTCACATGGAGATTAGTTAGACTGCATAGCATATTTTCATTTGGTTCGCTTAGAGATTAACACCACACTAGAAATTTGAGCCGGTCAAATTCTTATGAATGGAGTCTATCACTTTCTTGGATTTTCTTGTTTTTCGGTTGAAACAGCTCATTCCGCTCGCCCCCTCCCCCTTTTGTTTTGGAACTTATGCACGCTTCCATGCACTTATTGAGCCTAAGATTTTTCCCCAATAACTTTCATTCCCGTTGAAGCATTCGCTCATTCCCTATCAAATTTGCATCTTTATAAATATAAGCAAGCCTCGCTCAATCATTATTCTACCCACTCCAACCAGCCTTGGGATTGTTATCAAAATCTGGCACTCTTGGCGTGATTCAACACAAATACACGTTGCAGATAAAAATCAGAATTGTGATTCGCACACAACCATTCGGCAAAACACCTAGCCTGATTTTGCCTTATTTTGAAGTTTTTATTGTTCAATGCTTATTGTTGAGGCAAGAACTCCAATTACCGAAGGCAAACCAATGCTTGAAATTTTCTTATTATTAAAGGCGAGCCCTAGATCGTTCTTATTATTGAAGGTGAAAGTGCAATGTTTGGTTGGACTTTGACTATCCATTTTTTACTAGTCATTGGAGGGGTCAATCGAACTGGTTTGGATCAAATCATGTCAATTGAAGGCCCTGTACAGTCTTATCATAGACTTTGGTTCAATGGACATCTTGACCCACATACCTTGTTTCACTATATATACAAGACTTTTTCTCATTATAAAGTAAGCAATTCAAAATTCTTGCTACAACCCTATTCATCTATGACTTGAACGTTGGAGTTTAAACGATTTTCAAAATCCCCTTTGATACGACGGCCTTTGCACCCTAATGGTGTCCTAGTGTGCATGTAATGCATATGTAGGCAGGGAGGTGATCAGGATTTGTTGATAGCGGGATCATATAGATATCGAGATTAACACATATAGCGATGGCCATTTTGAGACAAAATGAAGTTCAATGATTAACATGAAGTTTAAATGTTTTTCGTTGACGTGGATGTATGTGTTGTCCTGTGTTTGTTGACGTCGATGCCTGTATCCTCTTGTGTTTATTGACGTGGATGACTGCACCGTCTTGTGTTTATTGACGTCGATGTCTACACTGACTTGTGTTTATTGAGGTCGATGCCTGCACCGCTTTGTGCTTATTAACATTGATTTCTACACTGTCATGTATATAATCTATGTATTTTGTCTTGTGTTCGATGACATAGATGTCTGTGTCGCCTTCTGTTAACGTAGGTGTTTGCACTGTCTCATGTTATTGATGTGGATGTCTGCACCGTCATATGTCTAATAGGTTGAATTTGCGTAGGAAAGTAGATATTTAAGGGGGTGTATTCAATTAAGAGTTGATAAGACTTTTTTGGAGTTTAAAAGTATAGGTGTATTCAATTCAAACTTTTTAAACTCCATAAAAGTCTTGGAATATTCAATATAGATTTTAAGGACTTTTAAAAATTCTTATAAAGTCATGCGATATTCAATTTAGACTTTTCGAAATTCAGGGGTATTCAAAATGTCGATGACTTTTAATGACTTTAAAGAAAAAATTTTATGTACTAGCTTTAAAGCACAATATATAAATAAAAAATATCACAATTTCTCTCTCATTCTCCTATAAAATTTTGAAAGACTTTTGGAAAATAAAAATTTCATTCTCTGATTTTTTTTCTTTATGCAACATTTCTCTTTTCTTTTTTCTTCAACAAACTGTAGAGTCAAGATTAATATTCTTCTCTTTCTTCAATATGATTTTTTTCATCTTCAATATATTCTCCTAACTATTTTTTTCTCTTTCTTCGTTTTCTTTCTACGAATCCTATAACTAGGTGTGGGCATGAAAACGACCCAACTCGACCGAACCCATGAAAAAATCGATTTGGCTAAAAATTCAGGCCCGAAACCAACCCGAACCGATTCGGGTCAGTTTGAGTTTTTGGTTTTGGGACCAGTTAAAGTTTAAATTTTTTAAAAAAAAAATTCCAAAACCGAGTCGATTTCGGGCTGGATTTTACCCAACTAGAAACCGACCCAAAACAGCAAAAAAATTGATCCAAATCGACCCGAGTCGGGTCGGGTTGCCAGGTTACGATTTTTTTGCCCAGTCCTACCTATAACCATGATTAATTACCAATATTTTTTTATGAAAAAAGTATCAATATTTTTATCTCTAGTCAATTTGATTTTTTTTTTCTTCAATATTCTCATAACCATTTTTTTCTTTATTTTTTTCTTCGTTTTTCCATTTTTCATTAAAAACAAGATAAATTTATAATTAAATTCTTATAAAATTGTTGATTATAGTTTATTAATGAATTTCATCAAGTTAAAAATTAATTTTTGACTACAGTATTTTTTTTTATTTTCGTTCTTGTTTTTTCTATTTATCTTGATGAGTATGTTTGATTATTTATTTATGCAATTGTAATGACTTATAATGATATTTTACATATTATTATAAAAAATTTTTATAAAAAATATAAATTTTTTAAAAAGAGTCGCATGCCAAATTTTTTTGAATATACTATAAGCCATTTGAAAGTTTATAGTTTTATCCAAAAGAAAAAATAGAGTAAGTTAATAGTTTATGTTGTTAGTTTTTGACGTAGTTTATTGGCAAAAATTAAATAGAATATTTGTTTATTAATTTAATAATATTAATATAATTAATAAATTATTACCAGACTTTTCTCATGCGACAAAATTTTTTATTCAAAATTTTTAATTAAAAAAATGAAGTCCATAAAATTATGTGAAAGTTTAAAAAAATCTTTTAAAATGAAATCTATAAAAATCTATAAAATTTTGTAGGAGTCTATTAAAATCTATAAAAGTCAATAAAAGTTAATGAAATCTATCAAAGTCAGTCACTTAAAAAATATTGATCAAAATCTTTAAAAGTTTAGATTTAATACACTTCCTAAATATTTTCGCACTACATAGTTATAGTTCATTTAAATTAACATTTTAGTATTTTATAATAAACCTTCATTTTAAGAAGATCGGATTGTGTGTTTACGTGGATAAATTCTCTTTAAAATATTATTTCTTTTCCATTTTTACCAAATTGCAATTATCTTTACTTCTTAAAGTACATCATTCATAAACAATAAATTAGTTTTCTTTAATAAGCAACAACTATTATTTTCAATCAATGCTTTTAAAAAAATTTCCCTATTTTCGGGGTATTTCAATTAATGAATGTTCCTTAGTAGTTAGTTCTATGAAGTTGAAATCTACTGCTGTGTCATATTGATTGTTTCTCCAATGAAAACTTTACATACCATCAATGTGAATGCATTAAATATTGTTCATAATGATACTCTTCTCTTACTTATTTAATTGATAATGTGTAAAGGTTTCATTAAAAGGACAGCCATGGAGACATGGAATTGGGACAACAGATCTCAACTCCCTTGTTAATGTTTTAATTCCTTGAATTTGACTCATGAACTCACATGTAATTATTCTCGAACTTCCTTCAACCTTGTTTAATATGTTTAACTGAACATAATTAAGAAAAGATCAAAAAATAAAGTCGAGTAACAATTTATTCGGTTCACGATAATTTTGACAAAACGATTTTTTTGTAATCATGTCAAAATCGCGTTAATTTTCCGTACTATATTTTATTTATATTTATTGAGATTGACCCACCCTTATTAATGAGTCGGGTCACGTAGTACATATATATGATTATTTTCCAAATAAATTGTGCCATAAAAGTCAATGGGAATTGAAAATTAGCGATTCTTGGTCAAAATTAAGAGGGAATCAGAGACTTGTGTTTTGGTTAATTGATTATATTTCACATGCTACAGTTTGTTGAACTCTCCGTGATGAATAGGCCCACTGATAGTGATGCACTCTCTACTTGTGGTCACGTACTACAATATCCACCATATGCATATTGGGTAGCAAATAATATAGCATTGTATATAATATTTTAAATTTTTTTTTTTTAATTTTCAACTGTTATCCAATATACATCTTATGAAACGAAGCACCTCGATCTAGTTACGAGTTAAAAAACTATATTGACCAGTACTGAATTTTTTGGGTTCCAAGTTAGTCAATAAACTTTTATTTTTATTTCAATTTAGATACTTATCTACTTTCGATATCTGAATTAATAGAAAAAATAAGTAAGGTGGAAATGAGAATTATGTTGTTCAACTACTTTAACTTCTTGTCTATTTCTTTTATATTTTTCATTATTTATCAAAGCGCATCTTCAAAACACAACTTATTCAACGATGTACGTCTTTACCATCTTAGACAGTTAAATAATACATTAATAGATTTTCTATGTTACAACACGTCACTATTTCCATTAATTTAGTAGAAGAGTAGTATCAAAATTCTAAATTGAAATAAAAATAAAAGTTCAGTGATTAAAAAAAAAAAAATAGTGATCAAATCACAACAACGATGTAGATGGTGAATAATAATTTTTTAACTCATTTAACTATGGGAAAATTGCATCTACAATCCTCAATCTTAGAAGTTTTGACACTTTTGCCCTATTCTCTTAGCACGATTATCCCTAACATTTTATTTATTGGCTGCCAACGTCTTTATTAACAGAACTTATCCAAAATGATCATTAAATTTGCATAGAAAGCCATATTTACCTTTCACATGAATAGAAAAATTGCAGCATCCATCCTCAACCTTTGGGGCATTGGTACACTTATCCTCAACGTTTTTTTTTATTTAAGATTTTAATTTTTACAGATGAAATGTCTAAAAATCAATTAAGTTGATATAAAAGGACATATTTGACATTTCAATTAAATAAGAAAAACAAATATTTATTCTTTCTATTAACTTAACACATTTTTAGACATATTTTGTGTAGAGATAAAAGTTGCTGCTGCAAATAAGCAAAACGTTAAGAATAAGTATGTCAAGAAAAAATATTAGAAATAAAAGTGTCAATATCCCAAAGGTCGAGAATGACGGCTGTAATTTTTTCTATTTAATGTGAATGGTAAATATATATTTTTTATACAAATTTAACGTTTATTTAAACGGATTCTGTTAGTAAGGACATTGGCAACCAACAAACGAAACATTGGAGATACTCAGGCCAAGAATTCAAAAGTTGGGGACTGCAGCTGCAATTTTCCCTTTAAGTATTAATATGTGCTAGCAGAATTTCAGGATGATTACGAGCTGCCGATAAATTAGCCCAACTGAGACCTAGCATCACTTGGGGCTATCCATTCTGTACTTGAGAATGTTGGCCCAAGTTTAGAACATGTTATGTTTGGCAACTATATCCACCAATTAAAGTTTATCAACCTCTCAGTCACCAAGCTAACATAATATTTGTTTGCTAAATTTTTTTTATAGATTATAAATAGTGAAATTTACAGTATATATATTAATAAAATTTGTAAATTTTATGAAATATTTGAATAAAAATAATTGATCAACTTATAATTAGTTATAAATAATAAAAGCATGCTACTAATCATCTCAAAAGGACGAAATTTCAACCTGCCTTCTAAATTCTACTCAAACTACTACAAAAATCACTAATATCTAGAGAACTTTGCACTCTCGTATTGTTGGTAGAGTTTTGATGTCAAGTAATCTATACGAAAACAAATTAATAAAATTTGTTCGTTTCCCACTTTCATTTAATTCATCGATACATCTATTTAAAAATTTCAATTCAATGAAATCATTTTAAACCGTCTCAAATTAAATTAGTTTTGAACTACCTCTCCATATCTTAAAATTCATTTATCGGTTTTGTTATTTCTTTGTCTTTTTCATTCTCATATGGCACACATCCATTTTCGATACGTTCGTCTAATAGATATTTTATTGTTTAACAGTGAAACGCTTGCATAAAACATAGCTTGTTGAAATAATTAGAGAAAATTGTATATTTGGTCCACAATCTTTAAAAATAACACCAGACATCCTCAACGTTTAAAAAAATAAGCATAATAGGTCATTTATGATGAAATTGTCATTCCCTTTAAATAAACCAAAAAAAAAAAGAAAAAAAGAAAAAAATGATCGAAAAATAACCAAATATATCCCTAAAAATAAAAATTAACGAAGTGGCCATTTTCTTGAGCATTGAACATTCATTCTCTATTAGTAAAAACATTACTTTTTATTTCAAAAAATCCATCCACAGTGTATGAGAATCCTCTTTTGTTTTCAGAAACAATGGACTTCTGCGACAATAAGCAGATTCCATCCTTAGAAGGAAGCAACGGAAACAATTGCTTCTCCTCGAGCATGCCTCAAGTTAGCAGGTTAAAGTCTGAATCTCGTTTTGGAGATCAAGATCCAGGAAGACCAAGCCTCAATTATGTGGCGTTCAAATTCAAATTGTTCTTGTTCTCTTCAGACACATTTGAGAATGTTGAGCTACCGACCAAGAAACAATTAAACAATCCCAGATAATTGCGTTCTTTCAACCCCGAGCCGCTATGAGAAATACAATCCACAAATACTGAAGATGACATCAATGGATCATTACTACAACCACTCCTCTCAACACCCAAAAGGGGGAGTGCTCTGCCGGACATGACTCCAAAGAGGGGAGAAATTGGTGGTGGTGCTCCGTCGGATATGCAGATGAGATGGAGCCCAGTGCTCACCGGCGGGGTAAAGTTTTTTGGGTAGTGGTGGTAGATTTTAGATTTTGAGGTTCGATAAAGAATATGATCTCTTTGTTACTTTTTTTTTTTTTGTAGATTTGATTATTTTTCAATCATTTTTTTTTTTTTGGTCTATTTAAAAAGAATGACAATTTCGTCATAAAAGACCTCCCATGCCTATTTTTTCAAACGTTGGAATATCTAGTGATATTTTTAAAGGTTAGTGGTATATCTCCAACCTTTATAAAAGGTTAGAAACCATAAATGCAATTTCTCAAATAATTATTACATTGAACTAAATCTATCCTTACATATATGATATATCTTATTAGCTAATCCGTAAAATTATTGTACTACTCCTCTATTCAAATAATTAGGTCAAATACCTAATATAATTACTTATTTTAACAACACGATCCTCCACAATGATCTCTTTACGTGAGTTGATATTTTTATCAAGCTCATAGTTTACTTCTCTTCTTCAAAATTGCAAAATAGAATGTTGGACTCGACAATATTAAACATCATTACGAAAGATAAAAAATAAATTAAAATTTTATTTATTAGCTAATTCAATACTATATAATTATTATACCGTCTCTTTCTATTTTTCAAATAAACTTTAATAACTCTTTTCACTTTAATTCAAGAAAATGATTAAGTAGGGTCGCATTAGAATCAAAACCTCACTTCACTTTAGCCATTGTGATAACTCTTAGCTTTTTCCATTTGTCTTTATAAAATACATCATGAGATTTTTTAACAAATTATTTAAGCAAAAAGTGCATTTAACATTGTCAAGAAATGTCTCACAATAAATTATAATCAATTTAAATACTTATAAATTGTGGGTTCTACAAAATGTGTGAATAAAAAATATATTTGACTAACTTAATCAATTTAAATTATAATTTAAATTTTGCTAAGTTATTAAATTAGTTTAGTTAGGGAGGGATATCGAATGGGTCATTTCTTTTCATGATTCATAAACCAATAATACATGCATACATGATACAACTTTGTTTATTTGCATTTGGATTATTGTTTTCTTTGTTTGTCACCGAAGAAGATCAATAAAGATTTGACATGTGAAGTGAGATTTTATTTTATGTCTCTTATCGTACATGTTTAGGCAAATCAATATGTGGGCAGTTGTAATTAATTAATTGTTTTTCTAAATTATATTAAAATTTTCGAATATTTCTTTACTTTGATCATGTTGTTGTCTGAATTTGTGAAAGATCAATAGTCTTGAAAAGCAATTTTGACAATACTGAAGTACGTCGACCAAAACGTAGAGACGGAGAATACCTTTATCGTATTTCCATTACTTTAGTATTAATACGAAATTTATAAATCGAATATTAATCGGATAGTTCTTATCAAATAAATTGTGTCATACCTAAGGAAATTGTCGGAATGTTTATTCATAATTATTAATTACTAAACCCGTGTAATCAAACTATTCAAAGTACTCTTATATTTGTGAATCGCGATTTTTCATCCACCAATGCAGAAAATACTCTAATTTTTCATTCTCATATGAGGTCGGTAAATTTATGCCAATAGAATCTCATTGGATTGATAAAGATAGATTTTATTCTTTTAATGATCTTACTACTCATTTCTAGATTTGATTTGTATAATTTTTATCCAAAAATAATTAATTTAATTCCTCATTAAAAAAAAAAAGTTATTCCTATTTTTCTCATACTCCCACTATATTTCACTTTACATTATTTATGCCCCCCTTATTTAGATGCATCAATAATATAAGTAGATTTGAAAATTAATTGAAATATGTCACAATCGTGCAACAAAAATATCAATCTCCTTCGTCCCTCAATTATTAATTAACATTATCATAATTGCAAAAAAAAGTAACACCTTTTTGCGGTTTCTTTACCCACCACGAATCTCCTTTTTTAGTCCTTGCTAAACTGATATGTTTCTTGGACAACAATTAGTTCAAGAGAGATCCAAACATACTCGACAATGTGATCAAATAATTAAAGAAAAAACTGATGTGACAAATAAATATTTAATTTTATTGTCTAATCATGTTTAATTTAACGTACCAAACATATTAGATTAGCTAAAAAAGATTGAACACGGCAATTAATAAAAATGTTATTACACGTGTCTCTTTTTTAACCATATATTATTCGATTTAATATAACAAGTGTGTCTCAAAAGAATTTACACGCACCCAACAATCAAGATTAAAAAAACAGAAAATGTGAAGGCGTAGATGAAAATGTGTCACAACCAAAAGCATAGTACTATTTTAATTGTATGTTAATATTGTATTTCACTTATCATATTTTCATTATTAGTCTCAAATGTCTACGGATTGGAAATATTATATTAATTGCATCACTAAAGAAACAATAAATTAAAAAAAAAATCAATTCTTGAGGAAATATTAATAGCTGCAGTATTAAAAGGAAATCATTTATGACAACAAGCACGAATTGGTGAGATTAGAAAAGAAAAAAAAAAGTCACAAGGAGCTGTCCAATTGGAATGGTTCCAAGTTCCTTTCTGTATGTGCATAGGGTTAACTTTTGAGGCTGGGAGAAGGTGCGCCCATGTGAGTCAAAAGAAGTGGTTTGTCGGCCCATTGGACCACACCCCCCCCCCCCCCCCCCAAAAAAAAAAATAAATAAATAAATAAAATGCCTTGTAGATAGGATTCAAAAATTTACTCCTTTTCCAATTGCCACAATACTCACAGAAACAGATGTGATCTAAATTGTGATGACAATATTAGTTTAACCTTGGTTAATGTTATGTACTAACCCGTGGCCTCCAATGAATAATTCGAGTGTAAAATGTCGTATGAAGATTTATCAAACTGAGGATATTTTATTGTGTTGTGACTTTTGATTATTTGTGTAAGAATGTAATTTGTAACTAGAATTTAAAGTTACTATATTAGTATTTAAAATTATTATATTAGTGTGACTCCTATGTACTCCAATGTAACCCTCAATTGCAAATAGTATGTGACTTTCAAGTAAGAAATTACACCCCCATACATCAGAAGTTTTGAAATGATTGACTCAACAATTGATAATTGAATCATGCATTTTTTTTATGAATGGTCATTTCATATTGGAAGTAGTCATATTTTCTGAAATTGTGACATTCTCTAATGTTGTCATAGAACTTGTGATCTTGTTTTTGTCGACCTTGGGATGAAGATATTGGCACAATCGTTTATTGAGATAGATTATACATGTGACTTTGTTAATTATTGTGACATTTGATTAGCTTAATGTGACAAGAAATTGTGGGTTGGAAAATATTGTGTTTTGTGGGTTTCTTCTTCATTTAGATTGATTGGCAATTTAATGCATACAAATTGGCAACTTTTCTATAACGAGTTCTAATATACAAAAATGAATTCAAATTCTATATTATTCAACTAATATTGTATAAACTATAAAGTATATATATGTATATCTCTATATCCTATCGAACTTTGAATTGCTTGTTAAAAATGTGCTTAAACCTAAATTAAATCTGTCGATAATAATACATATCACAAATACGTTTAAAGGGTGATCTATCATTCATACACGATAAATACTTAGCAAACAATCAACCAAATATAATTAAAAAAAAACTAGAATTCTTGAACTAAAACTTCAAACAAGGTTTACATCGTCTTCTCAGTGTAAAAAGATTTAGCCTAGCATTTATGAATCACAAAAACACATAAATAATTAGAAGTATATTATCTGAATTCTATGAACATGGAAGAAAATAGAAGTGTAATATTGACCGCCTTAAATATCTTCAACAAGTTCTTCAACAATCTTCGTGCATGTTTGACCGTGCTGAAATTATTTTTTAAATGATTATAATTTGTAGGTTCTATGGAATGTGTAGATAATAAGTAAGTAGTAGTATATGTGACTCCAATGAAATGTGTAGATTAAAAATATGTTTGACTAATTTAACCAACTTAAATTATAACTTAAGCTTAGCCAAACAAGTCGTCGTTCTCCTTCTTAAGAACCAAGAAAGCCTAGAGGTGGCAAACTGCTAAACGGCCCGCAGCTGGCTTGGACTCGTTTAGGGTCGGGCCAAATTTTTTAATGAGCTGAGCTTGCTCAGCTTGCGTTTTGAATTTTTTTTTTCAAATAAAATTGTTTAAAAAAGCGATTTTTTTCATAAATAAACTACTTTTTGAAAATAATTTTAATTTTATCAACTTAACAAATTTATTCTAAAAATACTACATTCTTAAAATTATATTAATTAATAAAATAATAAATTAAAATCAAATCTATACCTAAAATTTCCACGTGAATTCACCAAATTTGCTTCTTGAGTCCTTAATTATTTGTACAATAAGTCCTTCATCTTTATAATATTTTTACTTTAGTCCCTATACTTCAATCTTTCATTTCAATTTCGTCCTCTTTATTTGGAACCTAAGTCTTTCAACTTTTAAATTTTTGCAACTTGATCCCCATATTTATATTTTTATATCAATTTAATCTTTTATAGTATCACTATTTGATACATATGTTACAAATGATATTGTGTATCAATGTTTGATACAAATGTTACAAATGATATTTTGTAACAATATATCAGTAATACAAAATATCAATTCAAGTAACACGTTCTGTGTAAAATAACATAATATAATCTGTAACATATTCAGTGATACAAAATATCATTTGTAACATCTGTATCAAATAGTAATACACAATATTATTTGTAACATCTGTATCAGATCGCGATACTAAACAAAACTGTTACAATTGCAAAACCAACTCTAAACTTCAATAAGTTCGTATTAATATATACATTGAACTCTAAAAACCTATTGATACTATGTAACATCAGTATAATATAGATATGTAACACAATGCCAAATTTAACAAATAAAACTATTAATTTCATCATTTGTAACATACGTAACATCAGTGGTATAGAATATTAATTCATGTAACATGATATGTGTAAAATAACATAATATAATATGTAACATATTCAGTGATATAAAATATCATTTGTAACATCTGTATCAAATAGTGATACTATAAATGACTAAATTGATATAAAAGTATAAATATGGGGACCAATTTGTAAAAATATAAAAGTTGAAGGACTTGAGTTACAAATAAAAGATGATGAAATTGAAATGAAAGATGAAGCACATGGACTAAAGTGGAGATATTATAAAGATAGAAGACTTATCGTGCAAATAATTTATTTATTTATTAATTAATTAATCTAATTTTAAGAATGTAGTATTTTTAAAATTTATTTGTTAAGTTGTTAGATTTAGAGGTGTCCTCAATTTAGATTTGAATAGATTTTAAAAATACATGTAAATTTTGGTATCTCCAACTCAGATTTTAATAGATTCAATTAAAATTTGGGTGTCCTCAACTCAGATTTAAATAGATTCTTTAGAAATTTAAGTGTCTCCAATTACTAATAGATTTCTGAAGATTTCATTAATTAGAAGATTTAAACAAATTTGTATGGATTTCGAGTTCATAAATATGAATAACAAATTCTTTAGGAATTGTATCCACACCTCTCAAAATTTCAATTCAACTCTTCTATTATGCATCTCTTCCTCTCGCATCTCTCTTCAATTTGTACCACAAGTTTTTGTAGTAAACTATTGTTCTTGATTTTTATATTAGCATGGAAGTTTATTGAATTTTTTATTTTATTAATATTTCTTTTTGTACAATTGTCAAATCGTCTTTGAATTTTTCATTCTTGATGCTCCATGACCATCCATTAAACCAAACAATTGGGCTGAAATATATAAATAATATATTGGTAAATATTAATTAGATAATTACCATTTATGACAATTAGATATTGGACTCTAAAATTAGTATAGCACTAAAAAAATCTTTTTTGAATTTGGAAAAATTTATTCGTTAAATGCGACACATGTAAATTCTCTTTTTAAGCCATAAAATAAATTTTTATACAAGATGGTTAAACAACTGATTTTGGAAGAGAATGAATCCTAAATATCCATCATTTAGTCTCGGATATGAAAGAGGTGATTATATAAAAAAGGACATGCAGAAAGAAAGTAAAAAATTAAACTTTATTTTAAAAATTTTTTTAAGAAGCTTTGTTCTTTAATCAAATTTTTTTAATTCAAAACTGAGGAAATTAATAATAATAATAATGTGAATCCCCCAAACAATGGATCTAATTACGTTTCGAGCTTAGAGACGACGAATGACCTATTTATTAGTTTATTCCCTAGGAGCTTAGCTGACACAGATGTCGAATTGGTATACCTCCCAATCCATCGAATCATTCACCCCTTTGATCGAAAAGAGTTTTTAGTTCTTTATATTTCAAAAAATATTCTCTTTCCAAAATTCTACTCAAAATATTTGTTTATGTAGGACAGTCACTCGAACTATTTAGAATAAAAACAATATAAAATTACTATTTTTAATAAAAAGACCACAAATCCATAAAAATTATTTGAAATCCATAAGAATATATTGAAATTTAAAATATAGAATTCTGTTGAAATCTTATAACTTCTGTGAAATTCTATTCAAATTCATGAAATCTATTTAAATTCACAAATATTAACAAATATTTTAAAATTTGAGTTGAGGACACCAAAATTGGTAAGTAGTAGGTGTAATAATCCCTTTAAAAAATTTGTTTAAAAAAAAGAGCCGATTTGTGGACAGCTTGGCTCGGCCCAGCCCATGAGACCCATGAGCCATGGGACGACTCGGGTTAGTTTGGCAATGGGCCAAGCCGAGTCGACTTAACCAGCTGCCATCCCTAAAATAGCTATAGATTACTGCAACTTCACAAGAAAAATATCGTATTTTAGTTTTTCAAAAGTCTACAAGATTTTTCCCCTTTGAAGTGCAAGAATTTTGGTGTATATATATAGGGTAATTGGCACAAAATATCCTTACCTTTTGAAATGATTGTGCAAATCATCCATACGTATGAAATTTCGATATTTTCACTTTTCTTGCGCAAAAGGTCCTTTTCGTCTGTTACCATCCAAAAAGCTCTGTTAATTCTCATCCTCAACACGAATCGTACCAATTTGGAAAAGTAATTTCGTCCATACATATAAAATAGGACAGGGTTCTTTATCAGCACCACCACTGACCGAAACAATGATGACATCCTTGCCATTGCAAACGGACCGCCAACCAAAAAGCTCCATTAAGTCTGACAATGTGGAGCTTACGTTGGAAAATGATGACGTCCTTGCCATTGAGAACAGACCGCCATGATTTGGAGGAGGTGGTGGAAGAGTAGCGTTTGGCGAGGAAATTGTTAGTGGCAATGCGGATTTCGGAGAAGTCGTAAATTTGGGAGTTTTCGGGTAGCGTATCTAGTAGGTTGGACAAGGAGGTGTGGCTCGAAATGGAGATGGAGATGGAGATGGTGGCGATGGAGGTGTCAAGGGGATAATTGGAACGAGGCCCAGAGGCGGAGCCGCTGGTTGAGGGATCAGAAAGCCAACTTGGGGGTTTTGGAATCGGATTTCGTGGAGAATTTGATGATGGCTTTTCCCTTTTCAATTTCGATGATTTCCTCGAAGTTCTTGAGAATGAATTATGGGTTGGATTAGAGTTTGCGACGAGTTCTGATGCTTTGATTGTCATTAGGAAGAATTGCAGATGAAAATTAATTTAAAAAGAAAGTGTGTGGATGAAATTACCCTTTGATATTAGTACAATTTGTGTTGAAAATCAGAATTCACGGAGTTTTTTGGAAATGACCTCTTGCGCAAGAAAATATGAATTTAAGGGTGAAAATATCAAAATTTTTAAGGAATATTAATTTCATACGTAGGGACAATTCGCACAATCACTTCAAAAAATATGAACATTTTATACTAATTACCCATATATATAAGTCAAGTTAGAGCTCATAATTTATCAATGATATATCATTTGCCTTGTAGACAAAATATAAATACCATATTCAATTATCTTTCCAATGATGTATCATTTACTTTGAAGAAATTTTTTTACTAAACTTTGTGCTCTAATTTTTTTTTTCACACGTTTCGCGTAGATTTCTCATTTCGCTTTCTCTGATTTTCAAGTTTTTGTACATTCACATCAACTCTTCACTTCAAAACCTCGACTTTTTCTCGTTTTCTTGCCGATTTCACCAATATAACTCAAGTTTGAGTCATATGAAAACTTGCATATTCGTTAAGTAGAAGAATACGGAATTAAAGAACACCACATTCTCACGTTAATCTTACTCAGTTACTAACATTTACAACAGACAAAAGCTTTCAAAGAAGAAAAACTCCTACCATAACTGAACATGGAATAACAATACATACACAATACACAATGTAAGCTAAAAAACCAACGTGCCTGGCCGTTGTTTAGTCTCCTAGAAGGCACAGAGGCTGTCTCATGCTAAGCTCAGCTTTGAGGTCTGAGAATTTCTCCAAATCATGAGATTCTCCCAAAACTTTCTGCAACCAAAACAAATATTCGATTGTTAATATCCATCATTTTTTTTTTTCTTTCCTTTTTGCACTCTTCATCAAATTTCACTGAAATTGAAGAAAGCAAGGTGGACGACATGATGTCTGTGTTGGTACTTCAGAACAATCACACGCCAATTTGAGAAAATTACAACTAAAAATTGAACAACCGGCCAATATGTGGACGAATATCCTCCAAACGAGGTAAACCTTCTGTATGCAGCAAAACTCATTCATGCTACAAAATTACCAGATCCCACACATCAATGACAAGCAACTTTTCCTAGACAAGGAATACTTTTACCCTATTTACAGCCAATTGTGATAGTTTCTAGTTTATCATCAGCAACATATCCCATCTTTACAGCAATTCTGGAATAAGATAGCTATTGAACAATTGAAACACTATTAAAAAGTTAAAACTGCAAGTTGAATGGAATGCATACCATAATGAATGCCTACGGCCTTTCCTAATTCACAGAAACATTGTAAACTAATCAGCACGGCATTTAAAATATGGTATATTATAACAACATAACTCACCAGTGCAGCAAGATGTGCTTCTTGTAGAATATTTCCATCAATCTCTAACCTAGCAATGGGAAACTCAGGAAGGTGTCCTGACTGTTTCTTACCAAGCAAGTCACCAGGCCCACGCAATAGAAGGTCCATGTTTGCAAGGTAAAATCCATCTGATGATTTCCCAAGCACCTTCAGCCGGTTTAGGCTAGTGGTCGTAGATGCCGATAATATACACTTGGACTTTCTTTCTCCACGTCCGACCCGACCTCGAAGTTGGTGCAATTGCGCAATTCCAAATCTCTCTGCATTCATAACAACCATCATAGACGCATCTGGTACATCAACCCCAATCTCAATCACCTGTGTAGAGAGAAGTATATTTGTTTCTCCAGCCCTAAACCGCCTCAATGCTTCATCCTTCTCATCACTTTTCATTTTTCCATGTAACAATCCACAATTATAATCTGGAAACCTTCTGGAGATAGTTTCAAGATCAGCTGAAGCAGCACGAAGCTGGGGAAGTTGCTCAGATTGCTCAATGACTGGATAGACAAGATACACTTTTCCTCCTCCTCCCAATTCTTCCTCCATCATCTGCAATAGTAAAAGCTTTCAAAGTCTAATTTGATTAAATATAAGATTTTTTGTAAAATGACATGCAAAAAAAGGTCTCATAACCCAGTATTTGATGATGCAGGCATGTTCAAACATGTATAATTTAATTCAAACACAAGTGAACGAAGACAGAGGTATTCAACAACTTTATCCATTGATTATGCTTGGGATAGCTAGCAAGTGGTGCTCATCTTGCATTTTTCAGAAAAAGGAGAAAAATTTAACTAGAACTCCATATTTTTCATCATATTTGCCGCAAAATTTATTTTCAAATTAGAAGCTATAGTGGCAGTTGGCATTCACACAGTAAATTCATATATTCTCCTCAACAGGCATGCTTGGATTATAGTGGCAATTAGAAGCACATGTATATAAACACCCATGCAAATGGCACCTTCTACTACATCTTGAGAAGAAAATTTGCTTTACCACCCAAAACTAATCAAATGCCACACCAAAGTATATATCACTGCTATCAGCATAAATCAAACTAAAAAATAATGGCGCCAAATTTTCTAGATAGCTTTGTTTCCTTTTTATCATTGATTCATATGAAATTATTTAATTAAGTGTTTTATCTAGAAGTTCTAGATATCTTTCAACAATGAGGACAATCTGCAGGATGTTGGGCACTAATCATCAACTCACAGCAAACAAACACTGATGTTCCTCTGAGGCAAGCAGGCATTTCAAATTACTAATCATTAACTCACACAGAAAACACAAGAACTGGTGTTTGTTACATTTGGTAATGAAAGATATTACCTGGTATATCTTCTCAAACCCAGTTTCATTTCCTTCAATGATGTATGTTTCAACTGGAGTTCTTCCAGGAGGTAAATCAGTGATCTGTCATTTCAAGAAGTTCCCCAAAAGGTACAAAACATAAAATAATTTAATATACATGCATGATATCTCTATTGTAAATGAGAACTCTTGAGTAAAATATTAGTGAAGGTTAAAACTACGAAAAAGTAAAAAAGAGTCCTGTGTTACACACTCGTCGACAATTAGGTTTTACAAAATTCTTTTGGGATAATTAGACGCTGCTTCTCATAGGGGCTCCCAGAAAAATTATATCACTTATTAATGCCACTGTTTCTTCCAACTTTGTCCCCCCAACAAAATTTTCTTGCAATGCCTTTCCATTTCCTTGCCAAATGCAAGCATTAGAGAGACTAACACCTTTCTTCATAGTGCCAAATTAGAAAATGACCTTCTGTATGCATTGATAATTAGACAGAAAATATATATATATATATATATATTCGTGTGTCTGTAGCAAAACTGTTCCAAGTAGTCACGACCCACACAATAAGATTAGCTACAAACAAAACTAAATCTAAGTCTCCAGTAATTACATGAAATTTTTTATTGCAACAACACAACACAAATACATCAAACCTATTGCTTTCATATTTACTTGCACACAAATATGTACAACCTATAACAAAGTTTTAATCAAAGCCAGAGTTTAAATATAAACCGATCAAACAAGTCAGTATATAGTAATTACCCCAACCACTAAAATATCTAATGGAAGCAAAAACTAAACCCTCGAATTTCAATTATACAAGAAGATTGAAGATGCCACAGAGCAAAATAACCATGTTTTTTAACTTACATACGCTAAAATTCTCCAACACTTGATTACCATAGATATAATAAAAGATTTACAATAGTAATTGCATGGTTATTGTTGCCAGGCCCTATTAATTAAGGAAATTAGGCTATTAAAATCTGTTGTAATTTTCTCCTTAAACTTTTGATTTGTTACCATGTATAGGTAGTGATTTGTTATCATGTATAGCTAGGTTTTAGTAAGAGTTTTCTGCTTATAAAATAAGTTGTAAACCAAAAAGAAAAAAAAAAAGAAATAAAGGAATAATATTTTCCTGCGTTCAGAGCCATCCCAACTGGGATAGCTTAATTTTTTCCGCCTCTTCAGTGTTGTTCTAATCAAAAGACAACACAAATCCTGCCTATTTCCTTTACCTTCTCATATTTTTTTTTTCTATGGAAGAAGAACTCGAGAATGGATCTCAGAAAAGGACCAATTTGGCTAGGTCTAATTCGAACGAAAGATCTATCGTCCAAATTACCATTCAGCCTCTTAATGAGAGAAACTAACTTAGGTGGTCTCAATCGGTGAAGCTTTTCATTCGTGGAAGAGGGAAGATAGGTTAAATAGTATGATCATCTCTTGGTTGGTGAATTCTATGGAGCCCGATGTTGGTCAGAACCATATGTTTTTACCCACTGCTAAGGTCGTTTGGGATTCAGTCGCAGCAACCTTCTCGGATTTGGGTATTCTGCCCAAGTTTATGAGGTTAAGACAAAGACAAACAAAGACACATGTCAGTGACAAAGTACTACAGTCAACTTCAAAGATTATGGCAGGAACTCGATCAATATTATGACTTAGAATGGTCATGCCCTACTGATTCTGCACAGTATTTAAAAGCAATGGAGAAAGACAGATTTCGAATTTTTGGCTGGTTTGAATGTTGATCTTGATGATGTGCGTGGGAGGATCCTTAGAAAAAAGCCTTTACCCACTGTCCGTGAGGTGTTTTCAAAGGTTCAAAGGGAGGAAAACAAGAAGTTTGTGATGATGGGAGCCACGACAAGTAACCTGCCCATTGCTCGTGTAGAAGGTTTGGCCTTGCAAGCTAAGGTTGCTGAAAATACTGCCTCGAGTGGAGGTCTTGCTGCTGTAGGAATAAAAAAATATTCAGATGACAAAGGGAGGAGGTGTGACTATTACAACAAACCTAGGCACACTAGGATAACATGCTGGAAGCTTCATGGCAAGCATCCCAGCCGAAAGGGGCACAAGCTGTTCGAGAATTTTCGTCGAATGCAAGCACTTTCTGAGAATGGTGGTAATGAAACTTCCGTGTTTAGCAAAGAACAGGTCGAATTTCTTCAAAAATTGTTTGATAAATTTCCATCTGGTCCCTCTTGCACTTTAGCACATCAAGGTAAAATTCCTATAACCTTAAGTTCAATGTCTTGTTAAGCATCATGGATAATAGATTCGGGTGCTTCTGACCACACGACTAGCCAATTTACTTTTTTTACTTATATAACATGTTCTAGAAATTTAAAAATAAGAATTGCAAATGGTACCTATTCTTCGGTTGCAGGCAAATGTTCTATCATTTTATCTGAAGATCTTGCTCTTAAATCCGTCTTACATGTTCCCAATCTTACATGTAATCTTTTATCCATTAGCAAATTTACACAAGATTCTAAATTCTAAATACACTTTTTTTGTTTTCTTCTTCATGCTGTAAATTGCAGGATACACGTAATGTTGTAAATTTCAGGATACACGTACGAAGAGGATGATTGGCAGTGCTAAAGAAGTAGGTGGACTTTATTAGTTCAATCATGATTCTTCAGAGAATAAACAGGCCTAAACCGCAAGTAGCACTACTTTTTCGATTGAAAATAAGATTATGCTATTTCATTTAAAATTTGGTCATCCTAGTTTTTCATATTTGAAACATTTGTTTCCCTTTTTGTTTAAGAATAAAGAAACAATGTTTTTTCAATGCGAAAGCTATCAATTGGCCAAACATAATCGTTCACCATTTCCAGTACAACCTTATAAACAATCTAATCCTTTCACTTTGATTCATAGTAACATTTGGAATCCCTCAAAAATATCACACTTCTGGATCTAAGTAGTTTATCACATTTATTGATGATCATATTAAAATTTGTTAGATTTATTTGATGAAAGAAAATTGTGAAACTGCAAAAAAAAAATTTAAGGATTTCTATAATTTAATAAACACGCAATTTCAAACCCAAATTCAGATTTTTTGGACAGATAATGGGAGAGAGTATTTCAATTCTATTCTTGGTAGTTTTCTAAAGGAAAATGGTATAGTTCATCAATCTTCATGTGTTGATACACCACAACAAAATGGCATAGCAAAACAAAAAAAAATACACGTATTAGAAGTAGCTAGGGCCATCATGTTTACAACGAATGCACCTAAGTATTTGTGGGGACAAGCATTTCTCAGTGCTACTTTCTTAATTAACCGAATGTCATCGAGGGTATTAAAGTTTAAAATGCCATTGGAAAGTTTTTCAAATTTCTTCCCAAATAAGCTAATAAATTCAATTCTTTTAAAAGTTTTTAGGTGCATTGCATTCGTTCGCATTTATAAGCAATTTCACTCCAAACTAGATCCTAAATTTGTCAAATGCGTTTTTGGGATATTCATCTACTCAACGTAGATATAGGTGTTTCGATCCAATTTCCAAATGGTTTTTCATAAGCATGGATGTTACCTTCTTTGAAATAAACCGTTTTTTACAAAAAATTCTCCTCCTGAGATCTTTAGTGATGATGATTTTTTTGGGACTCTTTTACCCATTGTTCCATCTAATTTCCTTAATGATTAGCAGCCAATTTTTGAAACAATCGAATCTACTTCAAAGGGAGAAGTCAATCCTACTTCTCTTGATGTTATTGTTTATTTCTCAAAGGAAAAAAAGTTCGAAGCAGTCGGGTCCATCCACTGCCATTCAGCTAGCATCTAACCCGCATGTAGTAACCCTGGAAAATACAGGTAATTCTTTATCTATTCCATCCTCCTCTACCTCTAATTCTGATAACTCCACTATTCTACCCGTGCATAATCCAAATTTACCTTCAGATTTGCCTATTGCCGTTCGAAAAGGTGTTAGGTCCTACACTAAACACCCGATTGCTAAACATGTGTCCTATCATAGATTATCCTCTTCTAGTGTTTATATTCCAAGGGATATTCAGGAGGTCTTACATGTCCAAAAGTAGAAGGATGCATTTTTGGAAGAAATGAGGGCACTTGAGGAATAAAACGTGGCACATTGTAGATAAACCAACCGATTCCAAATGGGTGTTTATAGTTAAATATAATCCAAATGGCTCTATTGAGCACTATAAGTCGAAACTTGTGGCTAAGGGCTTCACACAAACCTATGGCATTGACTACCAAGAAACATTTGCTCCGGTGGTCAATTTAAACATAATACGGGTCCCTTTGTCCCTTGCGGCTAACATGGATTGGCCACTTCAACAATTGGACGTCAAGAATGTCTTTTCAAATGGTGAATTAAAGGAGGAGGTATACATGACTTTACCACCGGAATTTGAGGGAAAACATGGGAGTAACAAGGTATGCAGATTGATGAGATCGTTGTATGTATTGAAGCAATCTCCGAGAGCTTGGTTCGATCGTTTTTCATAAACCGTAAAGAGCCACGGTTTCAGTCAGAGCTAGACAGACCACACAATGTTTTATCGACACTCGACCAAAGGTAAGATTACCATTTTGATAGTTTATGTTGATGATATCATACTTACTGGCAATGATTTGGAGAAATTAGAGAGACTGAAGGGGTTCTTCACCAAGACGTTTCAAATAAAACAACTCGGATCCTTAGGATACTTCTTGGGAATGGAATTTGCAGTCTTGACAGAGGATATTTGTGTCATAAAAGAAGTATAAACTTGATTTACTTGAAGAAACGGGCCTTTTGGGATGTAAACCACCCGAGACTCCTTTTGATCCTACTTGTAAGTTGGAGTCTTTGAAAGAAAATCGTAGTGTTGATATGGAGAGGTATCAAAAATTAGTCGGAAAGTTAATTTATCTTTTACATATACGTTGTGACATAGTTTATTCATTGAGTGTTATTGTTTATGCATTCTCCAAAAGGAAGAACATCTAGAGGACATTTACCGTGTCTTAAAATACTTAAAGGGTACTCTAGAGAAAGGATTGATGTTCAAGAAAAATGATAGACTCAACATTGAGGCATATATAGATGTAGATTGGACTGGTATTATCACAGGTAGGAGGTCTACATCGGGCTACGGCTCATTTGTTGGAGGCAGCTTGATTACTAGGAGAAGTAAGAAATAAACAATAGTTGCAAAAAGTAGTGCAGAGGCTGAGTTTCGAGCTACAGTCCAAGGAATGAGCGAGTTATTTTGGCTATGAAAGCTACATGATTTACAAATACCGTATGAAGAACCAATGCAATTAAACTGTGATAACAAGTCAGCCATAAGCATAGCCCATAATCCGTACAACATGACATAACGAAACATGTGGAGATTGATCGTCGTCGAAAATGGTTTGATTTGCATGCTTTACGTACTATCTAAGGATCAACTAGCAGATGTTCTAACAAAAGGACTACACAAAAGGATGTTCAACGGCCTGATTGACAAGCTAGGAATGAACATATTCTATCCAGCTTGAGGGAGAGTGTTGGCGGACCTATTAATTAAGGAAATTAGGCTATTAAAATCTGTTGTAATTTTCTCCTTAAACTTTTGATTTGTTACCATGTATAGCTAGGTTTTAGGTAGGGTTTTCTGCTTATAAAATATGTTGTAAACCAAAAAGAAAAAAAGAAGTAAAGGAATAAGAAATTCCTACGTTCATTTATAATTACATAAAAAATGAGTAGAGAGGAAAATGTAGAAGACTTTTTTAGAAGTGTTTTTGAAAATTCAGATTTATTGGTATGGAGTAACTTCCATAGTTATTTCCCCATGAGTTCACAAAAGAAGGCTGAAATTTAATTTCTCAAAACTATTTAGTAGACAATCAGCTGCTAGCTCCAAATGCAAATAACACACTGAATTATTATATTCAACAAAAAAGAAAAGGCAAAAAGATGAACCGTGAATAAGAAATTTCTTGTTGGAACCTTTCCGATACCAAGTGCATCGTTTCAAAGCTTAAACAAAAAAGATGCCCGACCCTTTGACTTAGGATTAGTTAGTTCTATTTCTCGATGGGGGCAGGGAACACAGCCCGTCCAAGTGTTATAAAAAATGGGACTCAATGTTTTCTTAGTTCTATGGTAATCCCATAATAAGGATAAACATTATAAGATTTCCAGAGAAAAGTTAACCTGCAACTTTATGAGTATTGATAATATCACAATAGGACGTTAATAATGGAAAGAAACTAAAAAGAGCTTACATACTTGTGTCAGGGACATGTCCCCGTACAAAGCCAGCGCAAGTGTTCTAGGAATTGGTGTGGCTGACATTGCCAGAACGTGTGGCGCCATGACAATGTCGCTCTTTTGGGAATCCTTTGAACTAGCTGTGGCCAGTTTGGAACTAATGGAGTTGAAATATAACTGCAACAAACACATAGGAAAATATAACTGTGTAGAGTTTCCACTTACAACTTTAACTTCCAAAGAGAAGAAACTAGAGGAACTTCCATTGAAAAAATGCACTTACATGCCAATGCAAATGGCCAAAACAAATGCTATCAATTCTAGTTACATAGGAAGAAAGAACTTAAAAAACAGAAGACACTTCCTACGCAGTATTATATACAAAGCTGTGTCACTCTACTAAAGTCTATTAATTTGGTCTGATCAGCAGCTGATTAGACAGAGAGAACCATTCTGTGGCTGTCAAAGGACCTCAGAAGACTGAAGAGAAAAAGGGACAGGGGAATTAGCATCTGGGAGACATGGTAAAAGAACTTTAATCTAAATTTCAAACCTCCCGAGCGAACTATAATTCAAGACTGAATTGAAACAAACTTGCCTCCTATGAAAAGTAAGTGAAAATATATGGTTTTTCTTGTATGGTTTGGAAAATTAAAAGATTATCATTTTGATAATATTCTCATTCTCAAATATGTCATGATATATAATTTTTCAGAAACACAATGATATTATTGTAATCGTAATTTCTTTTTAATGCATAAGAATATAAGATCGCATGAATAATATTCATGGAATGCATTACTTCCCAGAAAACTTGATTAGATTAACTAACAAAAGTTTCTGCAGCAACTTCAATATTGACCTCATCTCTTAGAACAGTTACTCCATTTGTGAAAGTTGAATCATGTTGCCAATCAGTAATGAGAAACTTAAGCTACATGGTCAAGGACAAAGTTCTTATTTATCACTACAAAATTGTGCACGCTTCATTACTGTTTCGGCATACATTGATACAAGTTTCCAGACAATATATCAATATCAATATCGGCACAGGCTAGTGAAAACGAAGGGATACCTTGCCATTGAAACGTCCTCTCTGGACAACACCAAAACGATGTTGTTCATCTACAATTGCAATGCGTAAAGCTGAAAATTCCACTTTTTCAGCTATTAAAGAGTGAGTTCCAATGACCAGTGAGATATCTCCAGCTTGGAGACCCTATCGAACAGTTGTAGCAAACATAAGCTCGAATGGAATATCAGGAATTAGAGATACTCCAGTTTACAGCCCCTTGTAATTTACAGATAATTTCTACCTTACGAATAAACTGTGCTTGTTTTGTTGGGGTTGAGCCTGTCAACAGGGCAACAGAAGGTTTTCCATGGACCACTTCCATTTTCTCTAGCAAGTGAAGAAGGTTCTCATAATGCTGCACTGCTAGCAGCTCAGTTGGAACCATAAAAGCTGCCTAAATATGAAAGAAAATAATTCAATCCAAAATGTTTTATCCAAATATACAAAGTAATCAAAATAAGATTAGAACTTACAAGAATGATAATACATTACCTGATAGCCCGAGCCAATTACCTCCATGCATGCTAGGAATGCTACCACAGTCTTTCCACATCCAACATCACCCTGATAAGAAGCAAATAGAAAAATGAGAAGTAGGAAAAGTTTACTCGTATTTCAACAGATGATGACTCAATCAGGGCTGCCCAAGCCCAGACCCAAAATACAATGCAAATAAACAAAAAAAAAAGTATAGATAAGTTCAGCCCAAAATAATTCTTAGCCCCAGCCCAATTGCCCAAAATAATGGATTTCTTTCTATTTTTTAAAGCCAAATACACCAATAACCCAGGTCCCATTCGGCCATTCTCATATTCTCACGTTCTAAATTGCAAAGGAAGTATTGAACCCCAAAATTCCCAATTTTAATTGAACCCAAAAATCCCGCCCTAGCCCTACCGTCAGACAACCCATTCGGCCTTCCGCTTGAGATAGATCACTCATAACAACTCACGCGACCACCAACCAGAACCGGCAAACCTTTAAGGCTTTAACCAACAGACAACAAGTGGGATTCTTATGATTTTTTTTCAATTTTTGTAATTTTTTGTCAAAATAATGTCTTCTGCTTAGAAATTTTGCAATCTGTTATAGTGGATAATTTCAAGGAACTTGAAACATGATGTATTTAAATAGTTTGCCTGCAATTTCTTAATTTTTAAGTTTTTATTTTGATAACCCATGACCCATCCGTGATAGATCAACCATCATGATTATTGATTAGGAGTTAGGATAGTGAAATAAATAGGAATTCCCTTATTGTTCAATCCAACATTTGGTACAAAAATAGACTTTTTGAGCAGAAATTTGTTTTCAATTCCTCAAGTCATCAGCTTGTTGTAATACTATAATCATTAACGATTAATGTATATATATTTTTTTGTAATATCTTATGCTAATTTGTAATGTTTGTTGTTGTCGCTCCAATTTTAGGCTTGCTTGCTCCAAGTCACGCTCAATTTGACGCGGTCGCGAGCTACGCAGGACAGGTACTTCGCTTGGCTTTCCCCACCTTGAATTGCGTTTATATTAGAGTATGAGTTGAATTTAATTTGTTAAATTTGGTGTTGATTGTTGATAGAATACTTTTGAATTTGGTTGAATTGTTAAATAAGTAGTTGGATTGTTGTTGGTGGATTGTTAGGATATTCAATTGTTTTGTTTTTTGTGTTTTTAGATTTTAAAATCAATCTTCTGCCAAGAAAGGAAAAACCTTGTTACCTTTCTTTAAAAATATCAATTTGATGGTACTTCAATTCCTACCATGCCCCTTCCCTCAATTTCATCTTCTAAAATCGAACATCCTTGACCCTGATGTAGAACCATTTGCTTCTATTGAACAGAATTCGAGGTAAATGAAGCAAATATGTAAACATCCAGTCAATAAACGGGATCACATTACATGGGTCCATCTAAAGGCCGGGCAGCCTTATCAACCAAAACTTTTGGCATCCAAGTAGACAATGTGGAGAGCAGAAATGTCGATTTAGGAACATTAGTACAATCAGTTTCATTGGTTGGAGTATCACCTTCAAGATAAGGCATATTGTTTTTACTACTTTTCTTTTTCTAAATGATAGTACTCCACCCAATATTCCAGCATTGGTTACTATTGGATATAACAGTTGGAATATAGTTAGCCAAGAAAATAAATGTGCATTTCTTACTCATATTGGTATTGCACCTTCATCACATCATATTATGTGTAGGAGAAGAGCTGAAAATTTGATGAGACCGTCTCCACGTATTGACAAGGTAATGCATACCATATCAAGAGATGAAGTTCAAAAAAATCGTTTTGTGCAGGAGAAGAGCTAAAATTTGATGAGGACCGCCTCCACGTATTGACAAGGTAATGCATATTACATCAAGAGACAAGGTTCAAAAAATTCGTTTTGTCTAGAGACCACAATTATTAGTGTTCGGTGGTTAGCAATTCAAGCTTGTGCATTTAGGAGTCATAATGAATATTCTTCATTTAACCGTGGAAATTTTCTTGAAATTGTATGAATACAAAAGTTGGACAAGTCATATTGGGTAATGCTCCATAAAATGCCATATGCTCCTATAGAAATTCAAATAGAGATTTTGAATATTGTGTCCAATAGAGTACGACAGATAATTCGTGAGAAAGTTGGAGATGCAATATTTTGTATTCTTGTTGATGAAGCATGTGATCAACCTAAACAAGAACAAATGGCCATTATTTTTAAGTCTTGTGAACAGTGATGTAATTTTAACAAAAATGCTTCATTTACAATCAAAAGCGTTGGTGACACTACCTCATTGAATCTCAAAAACCAATTATAAGATATTTTTGTTCGTTACAACCTTCAGGTTCAAAACATGAGGCCAAGGATATAATAGTGTCAGTAATATGTGCAGTGCTTAGAATGGACATCCGGCATTATTTCTCAGAGATTGTCCATATCCATACTATGTCCATTGTTTTGCTCACCGGTGACGACTGAATTGGTATGCTACTAATAAGGGCGGGTAAAGAAGAGAGGTAAGGTGACCAGTTAATTCAATCTAAAAGTTGGCTAAGTGCCCTATAAGTGAAAGAGGGGCATCAATTGAAGATGGCAGCTGGAAAGACGGGAGCACGAACGAGATTCTTGCAACTAAGAAACTAAGAATGTCCGTGATATTTGAGAATTCTTCTCATTTGGATTGTGTTATTTAATATTACTACATTTTCTTCCATTAATGAGTTGCAAACTATCTAAGAAAAAAAATTGAACATTTGTTGGTAATTGAAGAACGCGAGTCAAGAAGTGGAGCTAATCAGATTGGTAATTTGCAATAATCGAGAGCTCCTCGTTGGAATTCTCATTACAACTCTATAAAGAGCTTGATGTAACTTGCAAGGTACTTTAGTGTCTTAGTGATTATTCTCCAAATACAAGATCTCAGGCTGAAGATGGTGGTGGTGGTGTATACAAAAAAATTACAAGCTTGAATTTGTGTTTGTCTTGCATTTAGTGCGTATAATTTAGGCAACCACTGATTTCTTTGTTAGGCCCTTCAAAAAATAACCCAAGACTTCTCAATTGCTATGGGATTTGTCTATACTAAAAGAACTGTCCTTTAAGCATTCATAGAAGATGGTTGGGAAGAATTTCAAAAAAAAATTTGATCAAAAAATGATATTTATATACCCAACTTTGATGGTTCATATATGGTTGATCGTTAATGTGAGCATCCTACAGTTGACCATCATTATCACTTTGCTGTTTTCAATAAAGCAATAAATTTCCTATTAATGAAGTTAAATACAAGATTTTATAACATATGAGTAGAAATCCTTCCCCTCAATGCGGCTTTGGATCCTAAAAATTCGTTTGAATCATTTAACATAGATAATATTTGCAAGCTGGCTGAGAAGTTTTATTCTCAAGATTTTAAACCGCAAAATATTTATTGTTTGAAAGATGAGTTGCAACATTATTAGAACAATGTGATTTCTAAATTTCGATTTCAATTGCCTACACTTTCTGAATTATGCCGCCAATTGGTTGCAAGTAGAAGGTCGAAAAATTATGTTATGTTGAATAGATTGATTATCTTTTATTGACACTACCTATTTCTAAGATGACTGTTAAGTGAACATTTTCAGCATTGAAACATATGAAGATAATAATTTGTAACAAAATGGAGATATTTACTATGAGTCTGTGAAAATAGATGTAGATTCTATTATAGATGAATTTTATGATGTAAAAAATTGTCAAGCACTACTTCTCTAGGTAATGTCGTATTATGACTTTTCTGTTATATATAAATTTTATTCGTACATTGACTTTTTAAAAAATTTCGTGTCCCCCAAAGTAAATTCCTTGCTCCTCCCTTGGTGCCTACTTCATATAACTGGAATATTACATAACATGTCTACTAACAATTATAAAGTCATGAAAAGAAACACAACTTTCCAATTCCTAAAAATATAATCAAGCTCAATCAAGTCAAATCGCAACAAGAAATTTGGGGTGGAGAGCGTACAAATGTAACCAGTAAACACTATGGTCCTTTTTAGTAAACTAACAATCATTTCTCAGAATATTATATAAGCAAAGCCTCATTCTAAATAAACTGCGAGTCACTCAGACATATACATGACGTATAACCTAATTTCTTACTTTATCTATTCTAACATGGCTAGGCATCCATCTTAACATCCTCACTTTTTCTACATTCATCTTGCCGGCATTTTTGTTTTTAACAGCACAACACTCAATATCACAAAACATAGGAGGTTTAATAGTCGTTCTATAGAACTTAACTTTCAACCTGGTACATGGCAACATTTCTTGTCCAATTGGTACTATGCATTACATCATTATCATTATTAATAATCAAACCTAAATCTGTTTCGATTCTTCAATTTGAATCTAGCATCATCCTTATCCTAGTCGATCAAAACCTAAGTACAAGAATATTCTATGTACTCAAGCTTATTTCTACTCAACCTGAAATCCTTATAAAATACTCCCCCAAACTCATCTCCTTTCCCACCATTTTTTTCCTACAGAAGATGGCTCTCCATGAAGTTTCCAACACGCCCCCCATGTGTATCTAGGTCTTATTGCGAAACAGTACCACCTCGTGTCTTTTCTCATTTGATCTCCTTCTTGCTTCTCGACTGCAAAATAGTTATTGGATTAGGGAATTACTCAAGCAAAGTTTTCGTTGGTGGTTTTTCCATTACAATCTGACAGCTTTCTTTTGCACCTGCGCAGGCAAACACCTCTTTCAATTGTGAGAAAGGTTCTTTGTGCAGAACTTGCACCATTACTTGATCTAGTTCAGAATTTAAACCAGCTAATATGAGAAAAATCACATCATTTTCAAGGACACATCAGCAACGGATTCAATCGAGATTTTTTTATAGTGATCCAATTCTAGCCACAATGCTTCCAGAGAGTTGTAATACTTGGTCACAGATTATGACCTTGCTGAGTTGATTGAATTTTATAGTGGTCCAGTTCCAGCCACAATGCTTCCAGGGTGTTGTAATACTTGGTCACAGATAATGACCTTGCTTCGTAGAGTGAATATGATTCATTAACTCGTACACTTGTGCCTTTATCTCCACCTTGGAATATGAAAGCATCCCAAATCACTGTAGCTGCTTGAAAGAAGAAGTGGTTTGTTGATTACAATTGCATAGGACGAAGGAGCCAAAACATAATCATGGAATGTTCAGCTTCCCAATTTTCCATCAAATACTGTCTTCGCCCTACTTTTGATGAATTACTTGGCGGATTAAGACCATTCAAGAAAATTTTGGCCATTGAGTTTGCCGGTTATTATCAGGAAGCAAGGGTTTTAAGTTGGAAAATGAGAAATTGAGGACAGAAGTGATAAATGGCGACAAGGGCTTGAGGAAGGGAGTCTGGAAATCAATTTTGGGAACTGAAGTCCAGAAATCTACGAGAAGATAGTGGGATATTGAGGCCATTTCAAAGGAAAAACTAGGGAAAGTTTACTAACAGAAAAATTTAGAAAAAAAATCAACAAGAAGCCAGAACAGAAACCGGTGAAGGCCACAAGATTCCGGCAAGAACAGACCAGAAAAACTCAAGAACAAAGACCCTCACTGCTGTGTCACAATGTTGAGAAATTGGATTTCATTCACTTGATTATTGATATTACAATAGGGATATTAATACAGCTATGAGAACCTAAAACTACCAAAAACCCCTATTGTAGGAGAAATTGCAGTCTCCACATAATTCAGTATATTTCCAGATATATTATAATGAGGATTGAGGACAGAATCATAATAGGAAACTAGAATCTAAATAAATAATGACTTTCACGTTGAGCATTACTATAACAAACTCAAACCGCATAATGATAAAAGAAAAAATGACACAGTAAATGGGAAACTCTGTCGCCCAACATGGCCATGTCACATTAGCAACCATAGCTATCTAGTAAAAGGATACTTGGTGAACTCCGCAAAATGTCAAATATATCTGGGTTTAGTGAACATTTTCTTTTAATTACTAGAAAAGTGCAATGGAAAGTTCAATGTAGTTGCTAAAGGAAATTGAATTTTTGGAATAACTTTTTTACTTTTCAATTCTAGAAATAACATTTAACACAGATAAAAGTAAAAAATAAAAATAAACTTTAAGAAAAAATAAGTCCAAGACCTGTAATAATCGATTCATTGGAACCGGTCGCTTTAGATCCCAAATGATTTCTGAAGTTGCACTCAGCTGACTGGGAGTAAGGGAATATGGAAGAGCCTTCACGAAATTTTTGGTCATACAGGACCATTCTTCCATAAATGTGGAGTTCAACTCAGGCTTCCTGTACCTATCAAGCAATCCGTCCTTCTCTATCTTTGTACCAAGACCCTCAAGCATTTGAAACAGCTTTCCCAACTGAAAAGGAAAAAGAAAATGCAAGGAAAAAATTTATAATAGTCCGATAAACAAGTACCCCGAGAAAAAATGTCATATATCATTTACAGCATCAATCGTAAACAGGATTCCATTGAATGCATTAAACTAATAACAATGAACAGATTTCATGCAGCAGCTAGTAATCTGTAGGACGAGAAGAGTTATCTGTACAAGAAAAGCCAAGTCTAGGCATATTCAAAGTCATGCTCCATTAACATACACTGTACACACTTCATCAGATTAACATGGTATACAACACCATCTACTGTTACCTTTGAAAGTCAAGTGCCCCATATATTGATATTTACGAGAAGAAATTATCTTTGTACTTAACAATATTTAAGAGAAGAATATAGTCCTTGTACTTAAGAACATGGGGTATTAGCAATCTAGCTTGTTGAATTAATTCGCTGATCTCTTTTGCCAAGTACTTCTTCCATTTAAAGTAAATATGCTTAGGTTACCCCAAGGAAGTAGTTAATTAAAATGAATAGCCCCAAAAGAAGGTTTGTAAAAGGGTTCAACTGAACCCCAAGAAAGCTCAAAATATTATAATGTCCAATCCCTTGGATTTTTATGAGGGGAACACCAAGGAATTGGATAGACTATATTTTATTGACTGTGTTATTCAAAGATTTAATATTTGGATTTTTATTTTAGTAGATTTAGTAATATAGGCATTTCCTTTTACAGGGTTTACTTCCTTTTCTGGGAGATGGACTATAATTTATTGATTGTGTTATTCAAAGATTTAATATTTGGATTATTATTTTAGTAGATTTAGTAATATAGGCATTTCCTTTTACAGGGTTTACTTCCTTTTTGGGGATTATTATGAATTTTGTGTAAACAAAAAAACAATAAGATTTTGGACAGCCTTTAATGCATTGAATATCAAGAACTATAGAGATTCAACTAGTTCTTGCTGTAGTTTAATTTTGGTTGGGTTTGGTTCTATATGGATTTTTGTTCCTACATCAATATTTGATGAAGAGAATATAACAGAGTACCATACGCAAGGTCATTAATGAGATGTGGAGATGAAGAGGTCAGAAGTTTTGATAGGTTGTAGATGTGTAA
The DNA here is from genome assembly GCA_030279155.1 of Forsythia viridissima. NCBI lineage: Eukaryota > Viridiplantae > Streptophyta > Magnoliopsida > Lamiales > Oleaceae > Forsythia > Forsythia viridissima. Next base: position 38,570,601 of record CM059041.1, on the reverse strand, counting down.
CCCAGATTTAAGTGTAGGTCAAGGAATGGGAAGGAAGAAGTAAGATAAAGGTATTACTGATATCTCAATGTGCCAAAGAAAAACAAATTCCTCCAGAAGAATACTCATAATGAGGACATTAAATTTAACAGAAAGATAAGTAGAGAAATAAACTGTATGCAAGGAATGAATGGAAAAAAGAAGAATATGTCATCATTACCTGAAGATAAAAGAACTCATCAAATATAAGCCTTTTTCGAGCTAAATCAGCCTGATTTAAATTTGTTGGCTGGTGAATGCCAATATATGCCTGTATTTTGACCAAAACAACTCATACTTCTGCCAATAAATGAACATCAGAGAGTATGAAATATTCACAAAATCTTCATGTGGATTCTGATATGATTCAATCAAACAGCTGAAATTTAAAAAAAGCAATGCTACATAAGATAATCCTTGGTGGTTAATTTCAGCATAAAGTGATAGTTACATTTCTATGATTTAATTCTCTTATATAATCATATGATATTGAAGTGCAATTTGATAGTAAATAGTGGGGGCCACAACGTAGGGAAACAAATTTGTCATTGCAGCTGCTCTCCTAGATGCCCGAATGAGGAGAGGAAGAACAACTAAAAGATTTCATCAATCGAAGCATGTCCCGATTGGAACCTATGTCCATAAAAATTAATTTATCATGTTAATTAGACCTTTTGTATTTCCAGTTTCTTATAAATTTGTGACATCTTGCTTAATGCTATTATCTGAACATGTACTTGTTTATAAAATTAAAACGGTAAATATTGATTATGTTTTATTGCAAGAAGTCAATGTTCAAACAACAAATATATGCATTTTGATTAATTTATCTGGAACATATAAATGGTCATATTCAAGATGGATGGATAGAAACTGGGAAAGAAAAAACTCTAAGAACTTCTTGACTCGTTATTCGGAAAAGCATTAATAGGTTCTTCCAGTTCCTTTCAAGTACTGCTACCTGTTAACTGTTAACCAGTTTAAGGCAAGGCTAAGCATGCATGTGCTTCTTTTCCTTTGTAGAATAGACAAACAACCGAAATGGAAGGGAGCTCTGTTATCCTTGTCATCTAAGAGCATTTCTTTAGCGAAATTTGTTTCTTCCCCTTTGTTCTACACTACAGCAAAATACTTTTAATATCCATCCATTTTGAATATGCTCTTTTTCCATTTCCTACATAAGAATGTCACAATATGATTATTTTAATAATTTATAGAAGAGTGCTATTATAGGATTCTCCAAAGTGCTTTTAAATTCTGAAACAATCCACCACTAATAGTACAAAGGACAGCTCGCTGGTGATTTCTTTACATACGCCCCTTGAAAAACAATAAAAATGAATATCTGGGCAGTTAAAATAGATCTAAGAAAGATAGCAGTAATTGCTCCACCGGGAGAAACAAAACTAAGATAATTATCTTATGTTGTAAAAACTAGTCCTCAGTCATTGCTTATACAAAAATGAAAAATATTATATGACAAATCATAGCACGGTTCAAAGCTAGTTTACTTACATCAGAAAGACATAGAAGTCTGTAATCCTGAGTGACGTCTTTAGGGATAGGGTCAAGATTGATCGGCAGTGTCTTTAGAGCTCTGAAAAATGTCAAATCACACTGCATTAGAGAGTGAACATATACTCGCGATAAAACAAGAGAGAGATATATAAACAAATACGATGAAATGCATCACATAAGGAAAATTTGGCATTATATCTCTTTAACTGCTTCAATGAAATACTAACTTCAAATTTGACCAAATGGTAATTGCAACAAAAATAAACAGGTTGCCAAAATTGAAAAATATTCCCAATTTAAAATAACAATATTTACAAGAAAATAAATTACAAATACTTCCCATTTGTACAGCTAGAAAGATGTAAATTTTTGGAAAGTCAATTTTGTATCCCCTTCTCCTTCTCCTCCCTCAACACCCACCCACCCACCCACCCCCGCCCCCGCCCCCGCCCCCGCCACCGCCACCGCCACCGCCACAGCCACCACCAACTGATTATCCCCTGCACAGCCAAATGTGCCCAATGACAATCACCCCACATCCCCAAAGATGATGGTAGATCAATGTTTTCGGTTGTCCATTGTAATTGTGATGCTTGCAGACAGCATCGGCAGACTAGAAGAGTTGGTGGGTGCAGCTGTGCAGTTCTTTACTATGCTTGAGGCAGATCACTAGTGGAGTACTTTTTTCCTTTCTTTTCGTCTCTTTTTCATATTCTTTTGGTGTGCTTGCAATATTTTGGCCACATTGTTAGTCACAACAGCTTTGGCAATGCCAGAAATTAGGATTTTCTTTGCTCCTCTGGGTGCTACTGATGATGTTGTTCAAACCACCATATTAATTATTCTGTGGGATTTGTGATTATAGAATCTCTTTCGCCTACTATATCCCTTAAGTTTGTTTTATGAGACAAACACATTTTGGTAATGGAGAAAATTCATTTCCAATAGGTCAATGAATTGTACCAAAGAAAAGATAAGGTGGCGAGCCAAACTTCTAAAGAATCCGAAATAGAAGTTATAGGCAAGGTGGTTGTGGTTGGCCTTTAGAGTTTCAGGGACGTTCACCATTTTGCCCAAATGTCAGGGGATGGCGTTAATGTAATGGATCATTCCTATAGCAACTTCTATATGTAATTGCAGAAGCCTTCCTCCTACGACCATCATGCTTGCCACATCTCAAATCAAGTAGACGTCCAAAAGGTCTGATGAAAACAGTACCACAATTAGAGACATTTGAACTGTTGTGACAGAACACTTGTTCATGGAAGTGATGATATCAAGCATGACATTTCAACCTCAAAAGTTCTCACTCTACACCTTTTTGCAATTGTAAGGTTACCTGAAGATTCATTTCTCAGTTAATACTTTATATCTATCTCCAAATTAAATTATCTAGAAAGCTAAGAAAAAAGGTTATGACTAGAAATTCCAAATTTTGCCCATTTTCCCTCCATGTGCCATATATGCACTAACAAAGAAGCAAATACAGTACCAACAAAAACAACAACAACAACAACAACAGCAAGAGAATTAAGGTGGACAGTAGCAGAAAACACTATACCCATAGGTAAATAAGTTTCCCACACTAAGGGTAGGGAAATAGCAGGCTTAGCCCACTATGAATTAGTTAACCAATGAGACCAAGTTTCAGGACACAAACCTTGAAATGATATCCCTAAGAAAATCAGGGTTAAGTCCTTTTTTTGAAGGATATATTGGATATGGCCTCCCTTTTGCATACACAGATGAATCTTCGTCATCTTTGAGCACATCAATATTGTATTCCCTCATTTCAAAGTGATCTTTACAACGCATTGTCCGCACCTTTCAAAAATCCACAAATATGAGTAAATTTTGCACAAAAAAGCATTGCAAATAACCAAATAACAAAAACCCATTCCCTCACCCAAATAAGTAAAAGAAATGAAGGAAACAAAATGAAAAGCAACATCTTAAAAAGCTACTTCATGCTATGATGAACTGAAGAAGGCTCTCAACTATGGCCTGTGTACGAGCGTCTAGGTAAGTATGGAAAAATACATGTATACTCAATTCAATCCACTAAAATGAGGATCCGTAGCAAATTAAAAGCCGAAAGATCTTGAAAAGTTGAAAATCATCAAACCCAGTATTTCCTTCATCTACTAGACCGGTTTCAACCACCAAAGTTGCTGTTTATGGCTGCATTCAATTGGCTTGTACGCAACTTAGATACATACATTGTTCAACTCTTCCATATCCCTTTACAAACAAAGGTACAGGAAAAATCGTTTGTTACATCCCCTTTCTGATATCACTATTACCACAACCACTTAAATGAAATTGTCGTCTCAACTGCCACTAACTAATTAAAGGATTGGTGCCCAAATTTTTCCCAAATTACAAATGATAAGCAAATATTAGAAGAGTGCATCAACTACCAAAAGCATTTATTTCACTAAAAGTATAATTTCTCACATAATTCATCAACTTCATAATCTAAAACTTAGTAAAATCTATAACAGAAGGAACTAATTGTATAAAAGTAATATCAGAAAATGAAGTGTCAATAATATTTGAACAGCATTAAGTAGTTGAGTAATACAACCCCACCTTACCACTAACACACACAATATCTCCTTCCTTGTGCTTTTCCTGAAGACATCGGAGGAAAGGTTGACATGTGAAGCGGGCACCACGGAAAAATTTCTTTAAATGCAAATATATTTTTCTTCTCCTGCTTTCAGCTTCATTGACCACGCACTCAGAATTGGCCTCAATATCTGCAATCTCACAAGCCACGACGACTTCCAGAAATGAAAAAGATAAACTAGCTCGAATTCCCCTGTTGGAAAAAAAAATGTTGCTTAAAACCTAAAGTTAGATGTTTAATCAGCATGAAATTTTCCAGAGGACTTAATTAGAAAGGGGTTAAATAGAGGCATTATATTTATAACAAAAAAAAAATGCAGCTTATAGGCACTGATTACATAGTGTGAAACATGAGAAGCAACCATAACTTTATAGAAGCTGCATACAGAGCCAAACAAAAATGTACATCACTTTGTCCCAATACACTTAAATGCCCAGAACACCATGAAAGGAAGTGTTGGAGTGTATTTATATTCACCAATTTCCAACAAGTTCAAGAACCACTTTGGCATTACTGAATAATCTTTTAAAAGAATGACAGATATCATATAATTTGAAAAAAGAGGGACCAACATAGAACTTGTACGAACTTACAAGACCTAAGAAGACTTCTTTCCCGAAGAAAAATTGCACAAAGAAAGAGAGAGATATGAAAGGAGAGAGGATTTGCTTTTATATAGAGGAAAAGTTAATGAAAAAATGTTCTTTCGCCATATTTATTTTCTTGTGTTGTTATTTAATTAACTTATTACTAATATTTTTAGATAATATTACTTTAAGTATAAGGGTAAATTGCACAAATGGTCCCCAATGTCTGACCCTTTTTGCACTTTTAGCCCCGTTCCTTTTTAATAGGCAAAAAACTCCCCAACCTTCATATTTATATGCAATTTATCCCTGCTCACGGTTTTTGTCAAATAAATAAATAAAAAGTTGACATGTGCATCTTCTTCCACACCTGCAGCCCCAGCCCACCCCATCGCTGCAGGCCCCAAGCAAAAATAAGCAGAAGAAAAGAGGAATTCTTTCGAGCAAGAATAGGAAAAAAAAAAATTGGAATTCTCTGGAGAATAATCATAGGAAAACACAACAAAAATGGAATAATTCAGCAGTGGCAGGTTGAGGATTTATAATTGGAGGACGATGTAAGTTGATACAAATTTCTAGAGACAATGTACAAAATTGCATTTTTCTAAAAATATTATTAACAAACTACAATTTTTATAAGACAGGGTGACTTAAAAATTTCTCTGCAATCGCACCCCCATCTTCAGATTCTGGAATTGGTTCTTCCTTCTTTTATTGCATTGTTTTTCTGTTTTTTTTTTTTTTCCTTCTGCTGGGATTTGGTTTTTGAGCTGCAGTTTGAAGTGGATTTTGGCGTGTGAAATGGAAAAGAAAGATCTGCATTTATTATTGCTGTGCTGCTGATTTTTCTGATTCTTGAATGGCCATTTATTTTGCTTTATGTGCTCGTAAATGGGTTGTGGAAAATCGTAAATGGAGTCACTTTACAGGTGGTAGGAAAAGAAACAGAAAATATTACAGTTCTGTAATGGAGTCATTTATAGGGGCTGGGGGAGAGAGTTAGGGACGGTGTGTGGGTGGGTTGTGGGGGGGGATGTTTTTTTCTTTTGGGTAAAGAAATAGGAATTCCTTTATTACCTGCTCATTCAATCATGTGAAAGCACATGCCAGCTCAACGGATTTTTTGGATGGAACAGTGAATAGGCATAAACTATGCCCAGAAATTTCGCAAGTTAAATGCCAAAAAAAGATTGGGGCTAAAAGTAATGTGGGATAAATGTTCAGGACACCTTTTGCAATTTATCCAATGTGTAACAATACATGATTTTTTACGATGAATAACAAGATTTAACTTCGAGAGTAGATACCAATGAAAGCAAAATAGTTAAAAGCACATGCCAATACTTCAGCTCAATTAATTGCAGCATCATCTACAAAATTTTGACAAATAATATTCAACAAACTTGTTAATCCTTCAATGACCCTGTAAAAGTCTTGCAGAGAAGTACTCCCATAAAGGGATTTGAACCAATTGACAAAACATCCGAGGCCCCAAGGAAATTCATGTCCCTAGCATATTGTATCACATTATGAGGAAATATGTCCACACATTTGGGGATCTTGCATGTCTGTAGTTGAGCTTCTTATACTCCAGCTAAAGAAGCAGTGCTTTTGTTGTGCCTGCCTAGGAGCCTACTTATATGTTCTCTCTGAAGTAGAACGCACAGCATATTCATAGAATAGGAAAACAAGTACTAGATCTACATGACGAGCTTTGTAGAAAAAGGTGTATTAGATTCATAAACATATTTTGAAATTCTATGTCTGGGAATGTGCTTGTCGTGAAGTCACGAACTAGTACTAGATTGTACCCACCTAGGTACCTACAAAAATGTTATTACTGATGTGGAAATTATAGAACTTGATTCAGAGAAAGGGAAAAGGACAAGATCTACTCGATGACCTCTTGTATCAATCCCACTGTCTATCTACATGATGACCTTTTGTATGAATCCCAATGTCATTTCTTTAATAACTATGAGATATATATCACTTCTCTTCTACCGGCAGAGGCAAAAGTTAGCCTGAATCTGGATCTACATGCCAACCTTAGCAATCATCCCAAATAAGGGAATTCTTTTTGTGAAAATTTTAACTCAATATAATCCCATTTTTAGGTCAACATGAAGAAAAAAAGTCGATGTTTCCTATAACTTTTGAACTCTACGGACAAATTGAGAATCCACTAACACAATTAAAAACTACTGAATCAATAAATGCTAGAAAACAAGCGTTGAAGAACTGAAAACATTATGTGCATCTGGCTTTTTAGTGAAGCAAAGACATTCTTCATTGATATCTGCAAGCATACTTTAGGTTAAGCCTAACATCAGAATTCTTATTCTAAGTTGCATTAAGGATAGGTCGTTTTAGACAATAATGGAAAAAGAGGAACTGGTAGTCAGCACCTAACAGACAAGCAAATGAATCAAGTCAACCATCATTTACAGCATTCTGAATTATCCAAGTGCTTTTGATGAGGAAACGAGAAGCAATTTGGGAGTAGACTATAAATAAGTAATAGGTGTCATTGTTAGAATAGGTTACAAAATGTTGGGATTTTTATATATAGTATTCTTCCTTATTTTTGAAATTTACTGTCCATTAATTTATTTTCTAGGATACGACACTTGCCAAGGCCTATAAATAAGCTCATTTTTAGGGTTTCAAGAACACCTCTCAATAAATTGAACAATTGAAATTATCAAGTTTTCTCTCTCAGATTAATTTAGTAGTAGTTTCTAGACTAGTACATCAAGGTTAGTTCTTTCATTTGTGAGATAATTGGTCATAAACTCTTACACTTTCTCCATCTTTCAGGTGTAAGTTGTCCTTTGGACCTATATATATGGTTGAAGGCAAATCAAACCAGAGGTTTGAGCTTATCATCTAAGTTGTACCAAAATCAACAAAAAAATTATTGATTCAAGGTTGATCAAATCTCAAATAAAAGACGAAGACACTATATCTGCGAGCATGATCAATAACACATATCCCAATAGAAAAGTGAAAAATGTATATATACTTAGACAAGGTTGATCTCAAGGAGATAAAAATAGATATTTTCAGCATAATAAAAAGTTGACCTTGAGGATATAATTTTCCCAACAAAAATCAAGTACTGTCCATCATCAATTTCCACCTCAGCATTTTGTAGGTCAGCATAGGAGCGAGGAAAATGGTGAAGCAATTTCCGCAACTACAAGTAAACAAGCAGATCCATTAGAATTCAACATCTAAATAAACTGTCACAATCTCCAAATAATCTTTAGATAGCGCACCGTGTAAAAACCAGAATTTTCCAGCTGACTAAGCTGCCGTTTAGTCAGCCCAGATATGCAGCTGATAGATTTATCAAGAAATTCTGCCACTGATACAGCAGTTTGTTGGGTCTGAGAACTGGAACTGCTGCAAGGTTCACCCCTAGTGAGTTGTAAGTCATTTCCCGCTTCTGTCTCTAAAGATGGTGACCGAGAATACATAGGAGATTCCTTGAATTTTTCTTCCAGGAGATAAGAAGTGTTAATATTTGAAATCTCTGCATATAGAGTATCCGTTGGTCCATACATATAATTTGGATCGGCCCAGTTTGCATCATCAGGACTACGAAGATATCCTTTTAGAATTTCAGGTGCCAGAGGTTCCCTGCTTTCAGGACAGTGTGTGGTTCCATCATACAATTCCACAGTTGGGAAATATCCCAAAGTGATGGAAGGGAATGGTTTGCATGCCAAGGAGACATCAAATTCGATATTTTCACGTAACTTTTCTCTAGCTCTCACATTGTCAATTAAGTCATCTAGACCATTGTAACACATCAAGACTGATTCCTACAAATAAATCAAGTTTCAACCATGTGAAAACTTCTCCTCAAGATGAAGAAAATATCAATTCTCATAGACTTCGGAACAAAGCACCATGATAATTCAAAAGCTAAAACCAGACAGAAAAAAAGATAACATATAAGGTGTGCAATCATCATATAATGGCTAACACAAGCACTTTAACATGAAATGCAGTGGCCTGTGTTATTTTCCATGTCATAAATTTTGAGAATAGTATAATAAGTTCCTTTGGAGGATTGATGAACCAGTACCTAAACTAGGAAAATGAACATTGAAACAAATTGATCAAAAAGAAATTCAAGAATAACCAAATGCTAGAAACAAGTGAGGAATGGGAAACCAAAGTATAAGAAACAGTTGCTGAATGTGAAAGTAAAATACATGCAACTTATATAAAACAATAACAATTCCTTAGCTCCTTTAAATTAACAAGATGTATCTTCTCATATCATGTTTGGTTATCATGTATATTTTCTTTGGTTTATTAAGATTATAAATTATCTTTAGAGCATCTTAGTATTGGCTTCTTGTTGTTGTAAATAAATTGTGTCCCAATACCAGTTCCCAAAGTGATGACGCTTTTCGACTGAATCCCCATGTCCAAATTTGGAGAAGAGCACAAAATAGAATGAGATAGTAGAAGGAACAACAATACTCTTCCTTTTCTCAAGTTTCACTTCATCTAATTAGAATTAGCATAATTGCAGAGTTGCAAAATCCCTACAGCATTAAACAACACGGGCCAATTATTTGTCATTCTGTTTCCTCCCTATCACCTTATCCTTAATCATGTTTTGCTCATTTTTCAACTATTTTCTCTGTTTCTCTATTCTTTATATAATTTCTCATATCTCTGTATTGCTCATACTTCTATATCTCATCGGATTTACCATCTCCTTCATCAAATAACTTGAAAAACTCTAGTATGCCAGCATCAAGTAGATTCTTGCTTTTATATTTGACTCCAGTGTCATGCTTAGAATTGAGGTTCTTGAGATCCGCGTGTGTATTTGTCCCCATGTTTTTTGGGTCACTAGGGTGGTAAAAAGGGAGTTATTCTCTGGATCTCACTGGCAAAGCCAATGAGCCTGTTGCACAAGAGAATTTTAGTACTACGCATCACTGTCTCCCATAATGCTAATTGAATTCTCAACATCCATAGATTGGTAGTTTAGATGGAAGCCTGAATGGCAGTGTAGTCAAAACATTAATGTCTTAGTTAACATGCATGTTGTAGTCAAATAAGACATTACAACTCATAAGCCCATGGAAAATTATTTCAATAGCATATCACTAAGCTAGTTGATGATAATATTTAAATTATACACACGTGGCCTTATCTAACCGCTTAAGCTTTTAGATTAAGTGGTTTGAACATTGTATCAGGGGCAAAGATCCCGGGTTCAAGCCTCATCGCTACTCATTTAATAAAATTGTGCACGTATCAGCTTTTATAGGGAAAAAAATGAATCCTACTTATGTGTGAAGGGCCTTGTTGTTGATATAGTTAAATTATATACATATGGCTTTATGTAACAGCTTAAGCTTTTTAGATCAAGTGGTTCAACAGTTGCATAAGCACTTCTCCAAATCTAACATATTCAATATTTCGTTTTTATTTAGTAATATTTCTAAGACATGCACATTAATTTTCTTTGAAGGTCACTAAACTAACAAGAAACTAGTTTTATTCATAGAAAAATGGGGGGGATATTCTGTTCAAGCAAAGGGGTGGGGAGTTCCTTACCAGTAGAGGTATAGGCAAAAAAAAAGAGTATTGAACCAGTTCTATAATTTTATGAAACCAATTGACATCACTGTTTTCATGAAAAAAGAAGTACACTACAAGAAAATATCGTCAAGAATCCGAAAATTGGGAAGATAGTGTTTCAATTTAAAATGAAACAAAAAGCAATGCACAGAAATAAAAGAATCGTGAAAGATAAAATGAAGATACAATGGGTCAATTAAAGTGTGTGCAGATAAGTGGACAGAACACAAAAGTATGTTTGTATTTGAATTCCCGCTCCTTGTCAAGCAGCTTTGACTGATCTAAAGCACTTGCCTTCTCATAACCAGCTACTCCCTCCAACATCTTTTCTGGAAAGTTGTGCTTTGAACGGAAGCATAATGTTAAAATTTTTGATGGGAGAAAATTATTATACCTGTATGAAAATTGGAGACAGTTAAAAGCATACTTAAATATCAGCTCATAAAGAAAAGAAAAAAAAATTAAATAAATTGACATCCATAACACCTCAGGCTTCTGCCAAAAATATTCCTATATCCTCTCTCAGCTTCAAAACTTATGGCACGTCTCAAGCATTTCTCACTGAAACCCTGTGAAAAGGAATCTCATTTTGAATCTCCTGTCAGGATCAGTTAGAAATCTTGAACAGGAAACTAATCAAAATTACACATGAAAAATAGCAAACCATAGTAATGTGACTTGCATATCAATACATAGGAGAAGTAAAAATTGAGCTGCTCTATAAAATAACTAGGATTTCTACATGAAAACATCAAGTGAATTTGGCTGGTATTATTCAAATATGAATGAAAAGAAACATGAGAGCTTAAAATACTTATGAGGAACAAATACCAAATGTTAAAAAAGGCTCAATTAGGTAACGAGGCCTTTTACCTGTGTGAGGTGAGCCATCAGCCCCAAGGTGTTTTGAGGCTTACACCTCAAAACAAACCAATAAAAAATTTAAAAGAAAATGAAAGTCAAAAATATGCCCATAATAAACCTTTAACTATCTTAAAAGTCCATGATACCACAAATTAAACAAACATAAAAGTCTAACTTGCAAACAAACATAAAATAGATCAATAGAGTAGCAAATAATAAGTTCTCAAATTAGTAATCACATAAAACATCTATAATCAACTATAAGTAGCAAAGGTCTACAAGTATTCCATATCATCACTACTAATAAGATCTTTAAGAGTATTATCAACATATTTGATTCCTTGTCATCGTCCTTTACTTGCAATGCCTTGCCCTTCTATGTAAAGGCAAAACAAAAAACTGTACAATGTTTTAAGCTATTAAAAAGTAGCCCAAAATGCGGAGGCATGTAACATAAAGCTCACAAAAGGAAGACAAGTGAGTGCATACCTCAGTCGCATTGAGGCTTAGCCTTAAGGCGTAAACCTCATTAAGTCGAGGCACAAGCATCGGAAAATCAAGGTGTAGGCTTGATATAGCACGTAAGCATTGCGGCATTTAATGAAAGCCTCATATGAGGCAGACCTCGAGGTGTAAGCCTCAAACAACTTTTTAAACCAATGCAAATACCCAGAATGGAAATGATAGATTGAAAACTACAATGACAACGGTCAAAGAAAACTAAAAGATGAACAGTTTGGCATATAATGCAATGCCAAGATAGCTTAGCAATGAGGCAGAAGTCATAATATTCGACTGGAAAATTGAATTTATTAACTTTGTTTTAACAACTTGTGACCATCCCTAATCTTCATAAAGTCAAAGCAGAGACTCCTTTTTTATATTATTCGGCAATTCCTTTTATTGCAACAGATCAACAATTTGTGGTATTTGAAATAAAGCAAGTATATGTTTCAATCAAAGAAGCTATACTCATGTGACAATTAGATTCTGGATTAGTACAGTCACTGTGCAATCTTAGCATCATTACAGCAACTCTCCACATGGCTCTAATTTTCCGTAGTCCAAATTATAAATGCAGAATAGAACAAAAGCCAAGCATGGCAAAGAAGTAAAAGATGGGGAAAGAAACTCATACACACCATGCTACACAAATGTACAACTGATGCTACCACTGCCATATACCACAAGATTACACTGTGAATAGTAGCTGCCTAAATGATACAGCCATTGAACCAGCAAAGCCCAATAATACGATCCCTGATAGCATCAACTAACCATAGAAGACATGAAAACAGAATTAACAAATATTCAATAATCATACGAGTCAATAAAAATGAAGACGTGAAATTTAGCCTATTAGACAGCTCAACGGAAAGGGCAATACTTATATAAATCTGTACTACTGGGAGAAGTTGTCTGATCCCTTCAATACAGTTTCAAGAAAACAAATTACAACAACAGCCTGCTATATAATAGTAGATTATTATATATCAAATAATAGTAAATCTCGGCCAACAAAATTCTGACTACAATTCAGTTAACTCAATGGGCTTTGTGCCAAACAATCCCAAGGCAATGAGGAAAAAATACGTACATAATTAAGATAGTGCCTTAAATTAAAATGTATGACCTTTTATATCCCACACTAGTGTATCGAGTCAAATGGAGAAGATAAATTAGAATTGTGGTTGTTGGGTCCGTTTAGGTTTGGATAACCGTCACTTTTGGGGTGTAACCGTTTGTTCTTGCTCAAGTGATCAGGATTTAACCAACCTTATAATTTTTGGTTTTAAATGGTGGTTTAGATCTAGCCTAAATTTGACTTAAAAATTAAACATTAAATAAGTGTCTCACCACTCCACCCCAAGAAAACCCACGCCCCCAGCATTAGTTGTTGTTCCTTCTTTTTCCATTTGGTTCCCGCCTCTGGTTTTCTGCTTATTTCTTCATCTCTCTGTCCGCCCATTTTTTCTTAGTGAAAATCTGTCTAATTAGTTTGGAACTTGGTTTGAGCGTTAGGTTGAGATCATGATACATTTAGTGTGGGATTAAGGTTTTAATTTGAGCCTTGGATTGAGAAAATAATTTCTTGTTTGAATCCATTTATTTTCACATCTTCTTTGATTTCTACTCATACACCAATGATTATATTGTCACATGCTGAAATACAACAAAAGAGCTCATTTTTTCATAACATGAGAGCTCAATAAGTGACATAAAGTTTTCAATAGATAATGTCAGTGCAGGTAAAGTAAATCATGTAGGTCATACAAATGTTTTAAGTAACAAAGGATTGAGCAAATATAATACTAACAGTAAAAACCATAGCACTGCTTTCTTTCTTCCTCGTGGTAGGTATAATCCTGTAGAGAGGCAGTGCACTTACTTTGAACGAATAATATTTCCCAGAAAAAGTAGGAGAAAGTAGAGAAGATAAGATGGCCTTCAACCCCCAAGAATTATAGTAACCTACTTTTTTCATATGAAAAGATCAATATTCTATCAGTATTCAAGATCTCACTTATATATGATGACAAATAGAGAAGAAAGGATAGAGATATCTCCGAACAGATGAAATGTTCAAGATTCGTAACAAAAAGGAAAAACGAGGAGAAAGCAAAGAAAAACAACCAAATACAAACACTATGAGAAATGGATAAAGACCTTCACTCGACAGAATTCACCTCAACTTGATAGAGGCATTCTAGAAACTAGGAAGTTTGAAGTTCAATTTCTCTAATTCCACGAGTCTTAAAGGGGCTCTGACCAATCTACCAGAAACCAACAGATATTTGTTTTAAAAAAAATGCCTAAATTATATTACGTTCTTGAACATTTAAACATCAATAAATTAAGGCTTCTTATACCAATTTCAGGTATTTTGTGTATTCTAGTTTCTTAGCTGCCAAAAAAAAAAAATTAGAAAACAAAACAAAGGAACATTTTTTTTCTTTTCCTCTTTAAATAAAACACAGTGTGTTGGTTGCAAAATTCTACAAAATAAAATAAAAAATCAAACTTGTCCACCAAAAGAAACAATGTTTCCACTGTTAAAATACAGATAAAAAATAAAAATAAAAGGAACAGAGAGGCGCGAAACACAGTACTTCCCATGAAAGACGATAGAAAGAACACTCAACCAATCAATACACCCCCATAAATTATGTGCAACAGAAAGCGAAATTTCACGAGCCCAGAATATTGAGCTTGCATTATATCATAAGGTACACGTACCCAAATAGAAAAAGTTACAATTTTGAGTGTAAGAAGGTTGAAAATTATTTTAAACATATGAGAAATGAGATTAGTCTGATACTCATAACATGAACTATATATGGAGTACTGCTCGATAAAGAAATAAAGAGAGAGAGAGTACAGAAAAAAATAATGAAAAACAAACCAGCACCTCAACAGTAGAAGATTGGAAGTTGGAGGAATTTATGAGGCCAAGCGTGAAGCTCAGAAGTGAGCACTGGCGGAGCACTATGTAGTCCAGTGCAGGCATTTGCCTGCACTGGACTTTGGATGATCCATTAAAAAACAGGCCCTGGGCCTGAGCTGGAATTACAAAAAAAAAAAAAAAAAAAAAAAAAAAAAAAAAAAAAAAAAAAAAAAAGAGTTTTGAGTTAAAAGGACTTGTCAAACAATAAGTTTAGTAAAATAAGTCTACTTCCACAATGTTTTGGTAAATAGCATCCCCCATTAAATAAAGTATAAAAAATATTACACAATATCCAAAATACCCCCAAGTGCTTAAAACAAAAAATACCCTAATTTTTTCATTTCATCTTTCGTTCTCCTCTTTCTCTCTCTAGGAAAATTATTGCAGTCATGTCTCTCTCTCATCAACATCTTCATTGCACTTGTTCTACCTAGAAACCCAAAAAATCTTTATGTTTGTCCTCTTTCTTTGTCCATTGTAATTTTGAGTGGTGTGTAAACTTGTTAAATTATTTACATTTTAGATTTGTAGTTAGAGAAGATAAAATATATATACTAATATCAATTGCTGCAATTTTTGGCTCAATTTTCGTTCTGGTTTACAGCATTGTTGCTGATATATGCATTTGAATAAGAATCTGTCATAACGTCATATATGTCGTTATCTGTGATCTATAACGGCATCCATGCCGTTATCTTATTTTTCCACTGCCATCATGTATATAATTTTGGACCTTTACAATATTGTTGCTGGTATATGCATTTGCCTAAGAATCTGCCATAACGTCATATATGCCGTTATCTATGATCTATAACGGCATCCATGCCGTTATCTTATTTTTCCACTGTCACCATGTATATAACCTTGGACCTTTACAACATTGTTTCTGATATATGCATTTGCCTAAGAATCTGCCATAACGTCATATATGCCGTTATCTGTGATCTATAACGGCATCCATGTCGTTATCTTATTTTTCCACTGTCAGCATGTATATAACATTGGGCTTTTACAGCATTGTTGCTGATATATGCATTTGCCTAAGAATTTGCCATAACATCATATATGACGTTATCTATTATTTATAACGGCACCTATACAACTATCTTATTTTTCCACTTTCAGCATGTTTATAACCTTTAATGTGATAACTTTCGTTAAATATATGTTTGTTTTAGTGAGTTAATATGTGAGGGCATTAAAAATTTAAAATAAAAACAAGTATGTTGTTATTCACAATGTATAACGGGACCAGTGGCATTATCTAATTACTGACTATCACCATCTACCTAGCATTGGGTTTGATATTTGGCTTTGAATACTTATTGGACGTAAGTTAGTAGTTAGCACTCATCTATAACGACAACAGTGCTGTTATGGGTACACTAAAACGGCATACTTGCCGTTATGGTCCTAAAAGTTCTTATCTATTGTTTACTTCGACATTGAACATCTTATTTTTGATAAAATCACTGTAACAAGTTAGTGTATTAGTTTCGAAGTCATTCCGAACAATTTAAAAATATAACGGCAGCAATGCTGTTATGGGTACACTAAAGCGGCACGCTTGCCGTTATGGTCCTACAATACTAATTTCTCGCTTAATTCGGCCATAAAGATGTTATTTTTTAACAAATAAGCTAATATGTGTCATATTTGTTATAATGACCTTAATGATACTTAATTTAGTTGATTTGTTAGCAAAGAACTTTAGTATGTGAAAAGAATTCATGCATATTGTGTTCATAATGGAGAAGATGTCATAGAATAGTTTTAGAGGTAGAGAGATTGCTTATGAATCAGTATAATAACTATTCTAACATTGAATAAGCATATAAAACGCTTGAAAAATATTTGTGAAAGAGATTTGAAGCATAACGTGACATGTGCCGTTACGGTATCACTAGAATGGTACGCCTGCCATTATAGAAACTACTTAAGTATTTCTGTATTCCGGAACTCTCAAACATCATATTACTGTTCAAATGTACCTAAATTTACTACTTCAAGAAGTTAGAACCTGTTCAAGTTCATTTATAGGCATAACGTCATGCATGTCGTTATGCTATTACTAGAACGACATGTCTGCCGTTATGAAAACTACTTAAATATTTCTCTATTCTAGAACTCTCAAAGATCATATTGCTGTTCAAATGTACTTAAATTTACTACTTTAAGAAGTTAGAACCTGTTCGGGTTCATTTATAGGCATAACGCCATGCATGTCGTTACTGTATCACTAGAACGGCATGTCTGCCATTATGAAAACTACTTAAGTATTTCTATATTACGGAACTCTCAAACATCATATTACTGTTGAAATGTACCAAAATTTACTACTTTAAGAAGTTAGAACTTGTTCGAGTTCATTTATAGGCATAACGCTGATAAGTGCGGATTTTGCATTTATTTTAGCTACTACAATGGATATTTGTAAGTTCTTTGAAGTATTTTACTATTTATTTATAAATTTTGGAGACTGAAGTATAAAGAAGCAAAAAGATGGAGGACGTGTGCTACAATTTATGGAGGGCTTATCCGAAATAAATAAAAAAATTCAAGGACTGAAGTCAGTATTCCACAAAGTTTAAGGACTGTAATTGTTATTATTCGAGATCAAAACCTCAATCGCATGAAAATTTGGTATTTGCGATCGCAACATACCCATATTTTTAGCAGAAAAGTTTTGAGTTATTCCATGTGATCGCAAGACATAAAACCATGCGATCGCATGGCAATTTGGTAAGTTGCGATCACATGGGCCAAATACCATGCGATCGCAACATATCTATTTTTTGAGCAGAAAAGTTTTGGGTTATTCCATGCAATCGCATGGCACAAATTTTCGGCGCTCCGCATTTTTTGTTCCGCATTTCAGCGTTTTAGAACTTGTTCTGGTTCATTTATAGGCATAACGTCATGCATGCCGTTACAATATCACTAAAACGGCATGCGTGCAGTTATGAAAACTACTTATGTATTTTTCTATTTCGGGCCTCCCAAACATCATATTGCTGTTCAAATGTAGCGAAATTTACTACTTTAAGAAGTTAGAACCTATTCGGGTTCATTTATAGGCATAACGCCATGCATGTCATTACGGTATCACGAGAACGGCATGTCTGCCGTTATGAAAACTACTTAAGTATTTCTCTATTTCGGACCTCCCAAAAATTATATTGCTGTTTAAATATAGCGAAATTTACTACTTTAAGAAGTTAGAACCTGTTCGGGTTCATTTATAGGCATAATGGCCATGCATGCCGTTACGGTATCACTAAAACGGCATGACTACCGTTATGAAAATTACGTAAGTATTAGTGGTCAACAAATAGTAAGTTGTAAATCTTACAAAACGAGCTTAAATTATAATATAAGCTTAACCAAAACTCGACTTAATTTAGAGAGAATTTGTTTTCTTTCCCAGTAATTTCATAAGACAATTAAGGTAGTCCAAGCCTTCAACATTAATAATAGATTATAAAAAAACAAAGAGTCCAAATTTTCTACCATTGATTAAAGAACTACAAAAAGATGAAAGCTATTCCAATAAGCAACAAAATGGAATGAAAATTAACCTAAATTATGACAATAAACCATAGCACCAAATTGAGCAATCTATCAATCTCTATGACGATTCAATTTTGGGCTTTTTGCAGAGAATCATATGCATAGGTGTCGACGAAGGCAGGAACTTTCTCGGCCGTCTCGATTTCTTTGGGAGGGCGAAAAAATATTGGACTTTTTCCTTGGCGACGGAACTGCTGGATAGTTGGATAGCATGTTTGCCTTTTTGTTCGGTAGAGCCAAGAATGCAAACAAACCAGTAGAGGCCACCGACTAAAAAGAGGCGGTGCAGAAAATAGAGAGAGAATCCATGGATGGAGAGAAAAGATCTGGACCCCGTGACGGGGTCTAGATATGTTCCCAACTGGCTGCGTGTTCACTCAACCAGAAAGAATTAGCCTCCCCACCCACCCACTCCCCTTCCCCCTCTGCAAAATGTCAGGAACCCCCTCTCTCCACGCCGCAAAAAACCACCCCCACCCAATTACTTTAACTTTTGACATTCCCCCCTCTCTCCTATTTAATTTACACCCCCACCCCCCATTTAATTTACACCTCCCCCACCCCAAACAATCAATTTCCTTTCTTCATTTTCCTACTTATTTATACACCACTCAACGTAACAATTTTTTTTATCATAATACACATTTTTTCCTCTTCATTAGAATACATATTTTTCTTGAAATTTGGCCAACATAATCGCTTTATTTACTTTACCCAAATTTAGCCAACAACAAACGTTTTCAATCACTTTTGGTCTCTAAATTTATTTTACCAAATTTGTCTTCTATTTATTTTTTATTTTTTTCATATTTTTCAAATGTTAGTAATAAATTATTAATTTATTTTTTATTTTGGTTTATTTGTACAGATTTATTTTTTGTAATTTGCGAGTTAGTTGTAACATTGTTAACAATTTTTTATGTTTTTAACAATTTGCACGGTATTTTATTAACATATGATGCACGTTTTAACTCTCATCGTTAATTTATTATTTCTATTGTAATATTACTTTCTTCTTTATATATGTAAATTATCAATTGGAGCAAATTTATTATGCACACTTTATTTATTTTTATTTTTAAGTAAAATTTAATTTGTTACTCAAATATAAACTAATTAATTAGTCTCAGTGTAATCTTAATAATAAAATTAATGTTAACTATATTATTTATATCATATTATTATATGATATAAATAATATATAACTTATATATTATATTTTTAAAAAACAAATACAATTAATATAATAATAAAAAATTTATTTTTAATTTAATAAATTTAATTATATTAATAATGTGGATATAAATTTGGTGGTAAAGTTGGGATTGAAGAAAGTGGGGGGTTAGAGTATAAATAAATGAGGGGAGGGAATTAAAGTATAAATAAATGAGTGGAGGGTGGGGGACATTTGTAATTTGTTTGGGGGTGGGGGTGGGGGTGGGGGGCGCTCTCACAGACGGGGAAATGTCCAGATCTTTTCTCCATAGATGGAAGAAGAGAGATGAAAAAAGTGTGCAAAGTGGAGAGAGAAAGGTGAGTACATATATTTGGAATAAAGTGAGGAGATTTATGTCATTTAGGGTGGGGGTGGGGGTGGGGGTGGGGGTGGGGGTGGGGGGCGCTCTCACAGACGGGGAAATGTCCAGATCTTTTCTCCATGGATGGAAGAAGAGAGATGAAAAAAGTGTGCAAAGTGGAGAGAGAAAGGTGAGTACATATATTTGGAATAAAGTGAGGAGATTTATGTCATTTACCTATTATTCAATTTTTTACATTAATTTTATTTGTTTATTTTTGGTCAAAGGTCATTTGCCAAAATGTTTTGTGTGCAAAGGTCATTTAATGGTATTCTCCCAAAAAAAGAGAGGAAAACTTATCACTTTAAATGGGCTATAAAAATGGCTCAAAAGGCAATTAAAAATATAACTCTTTAGTCCCTTATGTGTTTGTGAGTAAATATTATGTAAATGTTCTATAGAAATTTTTTGGTTAAAGTACTATACATAATACGAAAGAATAACAAAATTAACAAACAGTAAATTATGCTTTTGAATCTTTTAATCAAATTTTAAATTTATGTTGTTGTATAAATTTTTTGATGATGTCTCATGTAAAGAATATAACTCCATGAAAAAATTGTATATTGTCATCTAGATATTCACGATAAAGCTACTCGAATAATAATATAGGACATCAGCATTTTGGTTTGTGAATGGAACATGTTGGACTAAAGAGTGACTTCTCTAACACAATGCGAAAATAATTTTATTATATTTGGCAAAGCTTATAAGCACATGATTACATGAACTTGAGATTATAGCACTAATTTAAGCTTTGTTTGCAATTAATAATGATGAGAGGCACCTTCTTTAGTGATATTATATGAGCAAATGTCAGAACTAAAATAATTTTATCCTATATGCTATTAGTTATATGAACATGATTACATGAAATTGCAATCAATATTTGCAATTGATTATATTTGCTCACTAGTCTATTTAATTAATTAAATTGTATGATAAAAAATTGGATATTTATTATGTTTAAAATTTATTATATTTAGTTATTTAGAAACTACATTATCACTTACTAAATCTTATCTAGAAGATTTTTCTAAAGTACATCTCTTCATACTTAATGATCATTTTGAAATTTATATTTTGATATGCACTTTAACCAAGAGTTTGAAGAGAAAAAAATTCGCCTGCACTAAATAAATTTTCTGGCTCCACCCCTGGAAGTGAGCAACCTCAATGGCCGGGACTTGGATAGTTTTGAAAGTATAGAGCCCGTGAATGTCACGTGGTAAGAGGAATATTTTTACTCTAATATGTTTTACTTTGTTTCAATTTCATCGTCAACATTTTGTCATTTCACACAAATAATCATGTTTAACGAATACCATCAAAATCTGCTATAAATGACAAGTAAAATAACAATTCTATCGTCTAATTTAAATAGATGAAAAATAAAATAAAATAGAAAAAGCATAACAAATAAAAATAAATAAAAAATAACCCAAGTGCAATAAGTGCAATGTTTGGTGAAGTTTAAAAATAGTTTTTAGGAGATTTTAAAAAAAAAAATTGGTAAACTGTATGGTAAAAAATTGATAAAAATTGTGGATCTCATTAAATATGTTGTTGAAAATAAATTTCGAAAAAAAAAATATTTAAAAAAAATCATGCCTAACATGCTCTAAAAAGAAATAAAAAAATAAAACTATTATTTCTTCACCCTCACACACCAAAACCTCCACCACCTATCGTCAGTCAGCTAAACTTTCACTACCCACAAAAGCATTCAAAATCCACATTGGCAAAAGAATGCAAAAAAGGAAATGCAATCCTTTGCACGAAAATTTCCACCACCTTAAATAGCTATTGATCACCTACAAGATCAATGATACAGAATATTGCACAATGCAAGCTGAAACTCAAGTACTATACAAGAGGCAAAGAAGTTGAAAGTAACAATGTTAAAGCACTCTATAGAAGGGCACGAGCATACGTTCATCACGTAGATTTAGATTTGGCATACTTTAAAAGCTTACTTGTTGGATTTCCATTGGAGTGCAATGTGTTCTTTTCGTTGGATCCTCTGGTTATTGTTGTTGTTAATGGAAGGGAAAATTTGGAAAAACTCGTCTTCTTTTTCGTTTTTTTAATAGAAAATGAGGGATGGGAGGAGGTCACAGGCAGGAGTGGTGGTTGCGGGTGTGGTTGATGGAGTGTGATGGGTTGAGATGACGAAGAACAGTAATTTTTTTTTTCCTTTCTCTTTTTGTCTTTTGGTTTTTTCTAGTTGACAAAGAATATTTGTTCTTGTTTATTTAGTTTATTTAAGTTATATGATGTAATTGTTTTTTTTAATTAATATTAACCGTATATTTGGATAGAATTCATCAGTGGAGATTGTCTTTGTGAAATAATAAAAGTTTTAAGATGATATGTGCTATTAAATTTAATGAAGATGAAATTAACAAAATGGGAAGGTTAGAAATCCAAAGTTAAATTTTGGCGAGGAGAAGAAACCTTATTTTTATTTAAATTCTTAATAGTTGACCAATGTCAATGGCTTTGTTAAAATTGATTTTAGACTCAAATTGACAAGTCAACTCGTACAACTCTTGAGAATCAGACCAATTGGGAGATAATTTTTGTAGTAAAGCTACGAATTATTGTTGGAATAGGGTAGAGACAGGTTAATTGAGATGATATCGCTGCACATAAATTCGGTGTTTGTGATTGTGCAACAGTCTGTAAGAACTTCATAACTTAACGAGTTGTTCCCAACGTACTGATGTTGATAATTTTCATTTCAAACAATTATTTCTATAAAAAATAAAAAACTTTTGATAACATTGTGTGCACTTCAAAGTAAAAAGTTCTAATTGAGCTTTTACGAGAAATTGTAATTAACATTTAATGAATTTAAAAATTAATGAAATTACCATTAATACATCCAAAAAAGATATTAATTTATTTACTACATTAATTACTTATATCAAATTATCACTTCGTATACTTATATAAAGCCAAAAAAATATTGGCGTGTTAAATAATATAATACAAATTATACATAATATGTTTGATTTAAATAATTAATTATTGTTTAACCAAATATACTAAAATAATCATGCTATTATAATTAAATTAATATATTAATTTTAATATTTATTATATAATATAAAAATGTATGATTTCTTTTAAAAATATAAGAGCATCTTCTATAGACTCTTTAAACATAAGATTCTCTCTATTTTAAAGAGTCAAACTTTAAAATTATACTTCAACAGACTCTCTAAATTAACTTTTTAAAATAGAGAGTGAGTTTGACTCTCCAAATTTGGAGAGCCAAACCCACTATCTATAATTAAATGCATTCAAAGAATTTCAATTTTCAATACTCCATACAATGATTGAATTAAATAATATATACAAAATAAAATAGAATAAAATCATATATTAATTAGGAGAGATGTATGTTAAAAGAAAATAAATAAAAAATAATAAATACTTATTAGAAGAAGTAAAATAAAGTGTTAAAGATAAAGAGATTGTTGGAGCACTTAAAAAATTATACTATCTAAATTTATAGATGCTCTCTAAAATGCCAAAGATGCTCTTTATAAATAGAGAGTCTATTGAAGATGCTATAATATGAGTTATACAATAATTAATTGAGTAATGCTACACGAATATTAAGTTGGACATAAAGTTAGACTTTTTACACATGGTGGTCTAACTTTATGTCCAAATTATTGTTCATTTAGCATTTTCTTAATTAATTATTGTTTAGTTAAATATAATAAAATAATTGTGTTATTAAAATTAAATTAATATATTAATTTTAATAGTTATTATAGGATATAAAAAAATGATTATTTTAAAACAAATAATACGAGATATATAATAATTAATAACTGTTTAATCAAATAAATACAAAATTTATATAAAAGTACTTGTATAGTTATGCAACAAATTACTCAATTTAATATTCACATCACTTTTTAAATTCATATCCAAACAGTCAACAATTTTTTAACAAAAACTCTACTACTAAAAGCTCTTCTACCAAAAAACTATACTCACAACAGCTGTATCAAACGGATCCTAATTCTGAATTAAAAATAAAGAGGTTGGATAAGACACATTTTTAATTGTAGGTGTTAACAATTGTAAGTAGCGTTTGCAAGCTACAAATTAGGGGTGGGCATGATGTGATTCTAAAGAGAAACTGAGTTGACAATAACAATAGCTATCTTAAAAATAGAATCAGTGGTTCCATATCTAAGTCTATAATAAAATCAAAATTGAACCGATGTAAATGAAGTGTCTAAGCAAATGTTTGGTAGTGCTGAAATTATTTTTTAAGTGCTTATATTATAAGTTGTTGGTGAATGTGTAGATAAAAAGTGGATTGTAAGTTATGAGTCATATGAAATATGTAGATAAAAATTATGTTTGACTAATTTAACCAACTGAAATTATAATTTAATGATATCCAAATATGTGCTAACTATAAAAATTTATAAGCTATAAATATTCGAGTATTTAAAGTCTCCATAATCTATTAATTAAAATTATTCCATAATATATTCATTAAAATTATTTATGTTAATGCTAATGATTTGCACTTTTCAAATTGAACGAAATGCAACAATTTACATCAATTGGTTTAGTTAGAAGAATAATACCTTGTGCACAACAAGGTTCTTGAGAATTACGTTCCAAACTCACTTCTATTTCTTTTATACTTTAAGTTACATCTATCAAATTAAAGGTTTGTTTATCTAAATTTATAAATAACATTATAATGAATTGAGTATGGGCTGGCAAATTTATGGTCAAGTCATGAAGAAAAAATGAAATGGTTGATGCATTGCATAAATCCCTGTTTGAAATTAAAAATAAATTTTTTTCAAGTTAAACTGGGTTTTACACATTAGAATTGAGACCGGATCGGAAGTGACCAATACTCAATTTTAATATTCAAAATCAATTAAAATTTAAGTAAAACTTAATTGAACTAATCTATTGTGGTGCGATTTTAGTTCGGTTCAATAATTCTAGTAAGTTTTGCTCTTTCCTAACTACATTGACAAAGGAATCCGATTATTTTGGAATTTGAAAATATTCATACCAACGATCTTGGGGACGTCAAAAATTTAAGGACGATAACTGCAATTTTTATTATTAATACCATGTCTTGACAATACCAAATTAGAGGGAGCAACATGCTAATTATGAATTAACATCCACGTAATTCGGTAATTGAGGTGTCAAAAGTATTTTTCTATTTCTTTTGCAAGGCCACTTTCCTGTTGGGCCTCTGATCACTCTATAAATACCGGTCCAAAGATGTTTCTTTTAATCACTTCCGTTTAGGTTTTGTGAAATAGGGTTCTAATGTTACCCTCTACAGACAATATCTGAACAACCGCCCGCCGCCGGCATGGGAATCATCTCCTCACCACTGTGAGTTTACCCTCTACTGTTTGTGATATCACATCCGAACCAAAAAAAAAAAACTTGAAAATCAATAGATTTGGAGAAGGGCTTGATGCAAATGGGGGAGAGCTTTTGTTCGTGGCTCTGAAATACCTGCAGGTACTCTGCAGGGTGCCCTGCAATTCCAAGCCTTTTACAGAAATATGGCATCATAGTACGGGTTTTGTGCTTCGACTGGGCAGGTAGTGAAAGCCATTTTCGGCCTGTTTTTAGGGCCGAATTTTGCTTTATCGACTGCCCTTTTGGCTATTCTTCACAAACCCGCCTCCAAACGCCATTACATTTCTTAACATAAGAAAAAATTATTTTGAAATTGGCTTTTTTGCTTGTAAATGTGCTATCCGATTCATCCAAGCAAAGCTTTCCGAACAAGCTACAAGTCTTTGAATGTTATAGAAAAGAGTCTCGACCGGATAAAAAACCCTTAACTTAATTTTAATGGATTGCACAAAAAATGGAGTCAACATTTGTTTGAGCTTGAGATAGACCTCCTAGCCCTCAATATCTAGTCGCCGATGAACATATAGACTCGACAACACTATTCGACCTGGCTTTATTTCCAGTTTTGAAACGGAAATATGAAATCACATCAATTGTTAAAGAGAAAAAGATAAAAGTAATAATGGTGTCAATATTATTACTATTTTAATACGTATACATAATTTATAAAATTTCAGAAACCTTTTCAGTTAGCAACCACAGAATTATAAAAATTTAATGAATTTATAATTATCTTCACTAAATTTTTTAGAATACGTGTATTTATGTTATTTTGATAACAATAATAATTAGTATTCTCAAGCAACGTCCATGCAATTTACTCTAAAAAGTAAAAACAAAGATAAATGCAAAAAAGAAGGGATTGTTTGGTGCATATATTTTCCCTTTTTATGTCGTATCCAGCAATTTCACATACAAATCATCCGTAGTTGTTTCTTCTCTGCTTGTAACTACTACATGCATGGACACATACTGAATCCAAAATCCTTTCAATTCCTGTAGATAACGTGCAGCACACAACGTGTTCGATAAAATGCTTGAACGAATCCTGTTTTAGGAACTTTAATCTAATTGTTCATCGTGTTACTGCTTTTCGATAAACATGTGGAGGCTCTACGGAGGCTGGAATGAAATTCTGAAAATCCAGAAGTTCCGAAGAATGGTATCATATGCTGGATTTTACTGTTTCGTCACACTCATCAGCTATGCCTACACCAACAACACGTAAGTTTATTATGTCGTCTTTTACCTTTAAAAAAGAATACATCTCACTCAATTTATATTGTTAGTTCATGTTATGATCGTTTTGCTGAATTTTTTGTCAAGGGTTTAAATCTTTTTATCGTATATCAGTAGCTGGGTAGGTAATGGTTGTATTGAAACTTATACGGGTTTAGATTTATAGTTACCCAAATTATTCTTGTTTGGAAAACAAGTTGTTCTGCCTTTGTTAATTCCTAAGCCTGTAACATGGCTTTCTTGAATTTACTAAAAATGTTTGAACTTTAAATGTATGAAATTTAATTTAAATTGAATTTTCGGATGAAATTCAGTTGGGTTTTGATATTCTTTTCCTTTAAATTCTAATGCGATTTTGTTGGAATCCCGTGGATTTAATTTTTTTTTTTTTTGTCATTTCTAATGGATAATGTAGGACCAGAGCTGGATACTCGAGGGCTGACCAATTCTATGCATCTTATCCAGCTGGGACCGAGCTTCTCACTGACACTGCTGTGGTTAGTTGAATTTTCACATAATTCGTATGTTTTGACCTGGGTTACACTTTTGTTTGAAATTTAGCTAATTGAGATTTCGAATTGTTGATAGTTGTATAAAGCCGCGCTTGGCAATTGTTTCGAAGAAGAGGAGTGGGGACCAATTGAATGGTGCGTCATGGCGAAACATTTTGAACGCCAAGGGAAGTCACCATATGCATATCATGCAGTAAGTTGATTAGATGTTTACTGATAACATATGTGCCCATTTTATATTTGTGCAGTTTTTGCTGATATTTATATATGATAGGTAAGCAGATTTGATTTTCATGAAAATTTAGAAGCTTTGTTATAGACCTTATTGTATCTATTTGTTACAGCTTATAATAGCTGAAAGTTCTTTATCATGAAGTTTTCATACAAAAGTCTATGGACAGAGACAACTTAAGTGTTAGCATATCCCTACTTTATGAAATAAAAATGATGCTTAATTGTGAATTGATGTGGTGATTTATTCATCAATAACAAGAGAGAAGAAGGCGTCATATAAATTCTATGGCTTTGTTTTCTTAGTAGTTAATATAAGTTAGTGCTATAACCACAAACATTTCAAATTTCAAATTTACTCTTCACTTCCTACTTCCTACTGCCCATTCTACAAATTCAAATATATTTCATTAGTAGGTGGTAACCTTTTCTAAGATACCTCCAAAGATTGGAAGTGTGTCAAATAGTACAAGATGAAGTGAGTATGAAGACCGACCGACAGGCATTCTACTTTCAAAGCCTAATTGTCTTCGGGAGTAAGTATTGTGATCCCCCCTCGCCGAACACCCCAAACCAAAAAAAAAAAGGTGAGGAAAAAGAAAAATATTTTTGGTGGTTGTATAGAAACACAGGGAATAGAAGTAAAAACATTCCGTGGATAACTGGGATATTGAGGAACATCCAGAAAGTCATTTGGATAAGTCGAAACACTTTGCGAGGTTTTGAAATGGAGTTTGAAAGAATGTTATTGGGCTGTCTGTGATCCATTGTAACAAGTGGCAAGACTTGAAACTTAAGAATCAATTTTGTAATGGATATCAAGAGTTGTTATATTTCTTGGCTCTAGTTGATTCATTTCTCTGATTTGATCTTCGACGAGGTCGATCGAATAGAATTGACTAATTGAGTATAATTTTGACAACTACAGTATTAGTGTCAAATGACTATGGGGTATTATCTAGTAGACTTCGATAGTTAATGCTTGCGTATGGGGTATCTGATCGTGTTTGTGGCTTACTGGGTTGTGTTTAACTATGGTTATGAATAATGTATTTGCCTCTTGTTTCGAGTCTTCCTTTATTTGGTATTTCTTCCTGCCATTTCTAAGATTTATTCTGAACTGAATGTTTTTCCTAGTAGTTGATACTTATCTGGCTTTGCAACAAGTGATTTTCTAGTACACAACCATGCAATTGGTGAATACGATAATATGAAAACAAAGATATAAAGTCTCTACAACCAAATTGAGGATCAGCCTAGGGGAACAAGCAAAAGGACGAAAACTTCCTAGTTCAAGCACGATAATCATTAGCTCTTATCTGTTTTCGTCCTTTTGCTTGTTTTTTGCATTCGACTAACACTTCTATGATGTGCCTATAAACCAAGATTGAGACCTTGAAATTTTTGATTTAGTTTTTAATATTTGTTCTTGACATGATCTTTTAAACCAATTTGGTGATTAGAATTAGGTGCACGAGTTTTGATTAACACCTTAGGCTCTTAACCTGCTTATTTTTGTTCCTAGTTGTCGATAGCCTCTAACCAACTAATGTCGTGATAATAGTTCTATCTAACTGGCAATTTGTACTCTGAAAAATGGTTCTTATAAGAACTGGCTTTCTTCTCCCCCTTAACAATCATTTTCTATTCTTTTTTTCCTAAATTTTATTGATGTTTCTGAGTTATTACTACGTTAATGTTGCAGCAATACATGGCACACCTTGCTTCCCATGGACAACTTGACGGGAGTGGCTAGCTGAAGTATATTACCAACCAACACCAGCATGTGAGCTCACACTACGTGGCCAAGATATAATCAATGCTTGAAGTTGATCAACAATTTGAGGAGTAATGAAAGATTCATATTGAAGTGCATCACGCATCAGTTCTAGATACGCACGGATACCCTCTATCTGTTGTGAAGTTGTGTTTCATAATGTCTGAAGTTCATAAACTATAGTGAAAAAATGTTTGAAGCCATAAACTATAATCATAGTAGGTTGGCAACGTAAAGTTGAATTATCATTATTTTGAAATCCAGAGTCTTCTATAAATAGTTTGTACGGGCTAGACTCTAGCGTCTTCCCCAAAGCACTTCACCTTTTATTCTCCATAAGGTGCTTGGTTCCTGAGAATTGATTTTTTTTTTAGTCTTGTGATTCAGTCACTGATGCAGAAAAAGTTTAGATGTTTTCTTTTTACTGGGGAAGTAATAAAATTTAAAGCAATGGTATATATGTATGCAAATGCATCATCTCAGTTTATCCTATTTAAATGAAGTTACATTGATGAATGCACACATTTATACATTGAACTAGGAATTTATCCAGTTTGAATGTATTGTCTAAGTTCAGTTTATGTTATCCTAAAATTTGAAGTGAAAGGAGATGAAATAAAAATCAAAGGGGAATTGAGAATTACGCACACTCTGTGAATTGACTCAACAAATTTTCCTTCTTTTTTCTTATGCGATGGGGGAAACCTCGAAGATGAGCATGTTTAGATTTGCTTCTTTTATAGAAGATTCTGGCTTTTTTTAGGTGTATTACTCTTTGATGCTGCGGAAATATGCCCAAAAAGAAGCCAAAAATGTAGAATTTGGCTTCTTTTAATCTTGTAAGCTAAACCAAACATCCTAGTATTTTTCTTTAAAAGATTTACCATCAAATTATCTCATTTGTATTATGTGCAAAACAACAGAAATTTCATGAAATGCTTCTTTGTTTGCATTCAAATATGGAACTCTTTGTTGAATTTGAAATTGCTCAGTTAGAAAAATCCACAATCATCCAAGTATCCATATGGGGTTTGGCACCGCACCTCTACATGCTTAAATTATGATTTTTTCAGTACTTTGTGCATCTATATATTGGCAGAAAATTTCGATTAATATGCTCCAAGAGTTTGGTTTAATTTAATTATGATTTTCCAAAGAGAAGAATTAAAAAGCTGGTTTCTTTTACATTTTATTCTTACCCAAATAAGAATTGAATCTAAGGCTTTGTTTGATTGGTTTACATGGAAGATGGTGGAAAATGAAAACATTTTTCATGTAAGGTGGAAATTTTTTTTCACTAAAATGGTGAGAAAATATTTTCCAAGAAAGTGGCAAAAAGCATTCTTTAAGTAATTGTACTTTGAAAATTATTTTTATTTTCCATGTACAATCAAACAACCAAATGTGGAAAACATTTTCTATAGATGTGACATTATTTTTCATGGATGTGATATTTTCCATAAAAATCCTCCAATCAAACACAGTCTAAGTTTTTTCTTCAAATATGCTTAAATATGATGAAACTGCTAGCACAAAGAACACGTGAAAATTTAAAACTCTTCTCCATTTTTGGTACATTTATAATTTTATATAGACGTCTACTTTCTTGGCAACCATCCACAGAGGTAAGACTTCCTCAGTGTTTTCATTGAAATTTGGGTTTCAAACAGAGTCTTGTGATTTTCATTGAAGTACTGTAGAAAAAAAGATTTGCAACAACCTTGGGATCAGAATGGTTCTTTCCTCTGAGGCATTTTATCAAGAGTTGAGCAACAAATAAAAAAATGAATTATGAACAGTAAAAGTTATTCATATTTTCAACTCTTTCAATCTTTCCCCGATGTGCTAGACTGCCGAAGAGGACACATAGCTTGTCGACTAGCCTTCAAATTCTCATTTAGAAGAGTCATAGGCTCTCATCATCACAAGTAATGTTTTCATTACATATTCAAGAAACGGACTTTTTTTTTATGTCAAAAAATATTTAAAATTATGACTATTTATGTCATTCAACTTAAGGTCATGTTAGTAAATAAAAATAATATTAAAAAATGTCATATGACAAACGGAAAATTAGACATTGTACTTTTTCTTCTTCTTCTTTTTTTCTTTCTAGAATTTGAAATATGTTGGGACAGATTAATTTTTTTATAAAGACCTATTTACTTGCATACTTTATATTTTTTTAATTTCAAATTATTTGCTTAATCACACCCACTTGTAATGGAATTTTTCATTTTTCAAAGGAATAAAATAAATATTTCTATAATAAAAAAGTCATCTGCTGAGTTCTTCATTCTTTCTAGACGTTCGAACCTTTCTTTTCTTTCTCATCTTACAAAACTCTTTTCAGAAATTCAATTTGATCTTATTAGAAATTTTTTCATCATTCATCTAAATTTCTATTCCTCCTCATTAAAATCAGTATGCTACTTATGCCAATTCCTTCTTTATTTCTTATTCTTATTTTCGATAATCTCTTTATTCAATCTTTCAACTTTTGAATGGTTTTATGTTTTAAATCAATTTTTTTTTTTTTTAGATATTTGAAGATGGTTAAAACACGAATCAATAGCAAGTTTAGATTCAAAATCAGAATTGGATGCTTCCTTTCTATGGCGTAGAAGAATCCTCGTAGTAGTAAAGTTCGTCATTTTAGAAGAAAAACACTATTCTTGTACCGAAACAAACAAAAATACTAAATTTTATGTTGAACATCTAATTCAAATGATAAATTTGTGGTATTTGTTGTTTCATACACAAAGTTGTCTCTCACAATTTATATAAATACTCTACAAAGCATTTACATGTTTGTTTGAGCAAATTAGATAACAAAGATTCACTTACATGAGTACAAGAAGGGAGGAAAGTTAAGATTCGTAAACAACCTTTGAATGTTGGTAAAGTGACCATTATTATATTTTTATTGAATTGCACCACTTCGAAAATTTGAATTGGACAAAATCCTCATTCTTCAAACTCGGCTTTAACTTTTTAAAATTTTTTACTATTGACTCAAAAATAAAATATTAAAAAATTGTGTACAATTTGCTTATAACATCAAATAAAAAAATAAAAAAATTTGGTGAAAAATTGAATGAAAATATTATAAGATAAAATAAAAAAAGATTAGTAAAAAATTGAATGAAAATGTGTAAAAGAAAAACAAATAAGAAATTTTTTTTTAAAGGAAACAAATTTGCGATTGGTACACACCACAATAATTTTGCCGTCTCTCACTTATCTAAGTAATATAATTCTATGGGCTGGGCTGGGCTGGGCTGGGCTGGGCTGGGCGGGGCGGGGCGGGTTTTTGAGGAAGATGAAGTTATTTTGTACTTTTTAAAAGTTGTAGAACTTCATTTACAATTTTATTTTATTTTTGTTGTTTTTAGCTTCTTCTTTTTTTGTTTATTTAAAGAGGAGGTCAAAACCGTTAAAATATGTCAAAAAGACGTGATTTGCAACAAAATTCAAAAGTTGGGGATGACCAATGCTAAAAAAAAAGTTAGGAATTGATTTGTTATAAATTGAAAAGATTGGTGAAAATTGAATGAAAATTTCCATGAATATGTGAATAGTAAAAAGAAAAAATAATAGCATTTTTTAGAATAATCTGTAATAAATAATTCAATAAAAATAAATTATAATTTTCTTATAAAATAAAATAAAAACGATTAATAAAAAAATTGAATGAAAAAGTGTAAAATAAAAACAAATAATAAAAATAAACTAAAGAAAAAAAATTAGAAAAAGACAGAGAAAATGGGCTAAAAGCCCACATACCCCCCTCCCCTCTTCTCTCCAAAAAAAAAAAAAAATATTCGAATGAACAGTAACTCGACGATGAGTTACTATTCATTGTCGAGTTACTCGTCGTCGAGTTACTGTTCACTCGAAGAATTTTTTTTTTTTTTTTTGCCAATTTCTTTTGCTAACACTCTTGAATCGGTGTATGATATTTTGAGCCTCACTTTCTTCACTTGTTCCGAATTTTGGTGCCACCATAGAAATGCTTCTGGTAGCATGACCAAAAATTTATTTCCAGATAAATGAGTTTTTCTTTTGAAGAATTAAAACCATTTACTTCTTGATGGATTTAGTTGTTCTTTCTTATTATTGTAATGTTTACGTCCAGATTCTAAACAAATAAAACAGACAGCTCTTTATGAATTCCCATGGGAATTGTTTGTCTTAAAGCAAATCATAGGGTGGATGATTGCATAGTTTACACTTCCTTGGTCTATTTATGCAAGAGAGTTTACCCAAATCACCAGTCAAGAGAACAATATTTTTCAATGAAGAATAACCATAAAATGTCAAACAAGCACATCTACTGAAAATAAAAAATCTAAGTCAGGTATGCAAAGACAAAAACATCTCTGCTCTAGCCTTCCTCTTTAGATCCTCTAATTGCTTTGACGAATCTGATTCGTGCAAAGCAGTGCCAGTGCCAAACCTGGAGTAAACTGATGCAATTAGAAATGTGGACTCGCTAAATATGCCACAATATTCCGCGGGATGAGTAAGCAGCAGAAATTGTAATTGGAAGAGTCTAACTCGACAACCAATACGGTTGCCGAGCTACTTGACAACCGTGGCAAACGAGGGGCTAACTCGCCAACCGACTGCTTGACAACCTTGTCCAGTTAGTTTCCAGTTAGTTTGATGCTATCTTGATCTGGTCCGCTGGTTATGGTAATCAAATATCAATCAAGACCCATTGAAATTTGCCATCAACATTAATAAGAATTTAGTTTTGGACAAATATAATGTAGCACTGAATGTATTGTGTATTAGAGAATTCGGGAGAAATGTAAGCTTCAGACAACTTCCACATAAATATTTGATTTGAAATTTCCTAAAACTATGGAAAAATTAACCGAGTATAAATAAGAATGAAGTTCTGCTTAAAATTTTTATCATTGTCATACAGTTAATATACACTTACAGAACTTGTTTGAAGAGAACAGTCTGAATTATAAGCTCTAATGGAACAAGTATAAAAAGAGACGAACAATCAGACGGCTAAATGATAAGGAAATATAATTTTTCTGAAAAAATTACCAATATAACATTATAAATAGTGTACATACCACAAATATTCCTATTTACGAATAATAAATCACACTTTATATATTAAATTATGTAACATTTTACGTTTTTATTATTTTTAAATTTTTCATCTAAAATTTCTCTCTTTAACAC
Organism: Forsythia viridissima; assembly: GCA_030279155.1. Taxonomy (NCBI): domain Eukaryota; kingdom Viridiplantae; phylum Streptophyta; class Magnoliopsida; order Lamiales; family Oleaceae; genus Forsythia; species Forsythia viridissima. The sequence continues at coordinate 38,536,371 of CM059041.1, read as the reverse complement.
ATCTCTCCAAAAATTAATTTTTCAAATAAATATGACAACTTTTTATAACAACTTCAAAAATAGACATTTTGAACAAAAATACCCTCAAAAAATTACATAAAATTCCTATATATCCCATTCAAGCGTAGTTAAAACTTATTCAAAATCAGATCTACAATTTCACTTACTACCACCGAACCTAACCCAACAAGAACAAAAATTTAATATGTTTTGTAGAAGATTAGTTTGATTTGTTTTTAAATATGAAAATATGTTTAATATAATTGATGAAAAATTATTAGAAAATATTGTGTTCATAGATTAATGTTTGGTTGAATAAGAAAAATGTGGAAATGAAAAAAGCAAATCGAATGGCTTTTGATGCTCAAGTTGTCGAACGTCGACATTTTTTTTTTGTTTTTACCGACGGTTAAAACATTTTTTTTTCATAATACCTGCAGTTGAACTGTATTTCAACAGTTCAACAATCATTTTTTTCCATAAAAAAAGTTAATACCTAACTTCTATGAAAACCAAAAATGAAAAACTTACCACTTCTTTTGCAAATGAGTATTTATGACTTTTTGCATCAAAAAGTTGTCATTTTTGCAAATATTATTAAAAAGAGAAAATTGTCTATAAGTCACTTGTACATGACTTGTTTTAAATTAGGTCAAAATATTTTTTTAAATTGTGATTAAGTCATACTTTCAACAATATTTTAAATTAATTCCAAAATCACCTATGTGATCTATATTTTCCATCGGCGCTTTGCCGTTTTCTTCCACCTTCCTAAACTGCCTCCATCTCCGACGACCCCCGGCGAGTGCTTCTTCTACGTCACGGTGTGACTTTTTACTTCCCTGTAGTAAAATCTGGTGTTATAGCTTGTCATGATAATTTCCTCCGGAATTGCAAATTTTACATTGTGCCATCGATTTACTATTGGTACTTTGGTGTCAATGAATATTAGTTTTCCTTAGATTATTTGAATTTTTCACTTGTATATTGGATTTCTCTCTTTATTTGGATTCTGAAAGCTTCTAAGATTGAGATGAAATCGGCAGGGAAAAAAATTGGAAGAAATATAACCTCATTCGTACTACATCTTGAGACTTGGATGTGGGAAAAGTGTCGAACTCTTCATCTAGTTCATATGGGTTAACTGCTTCTACCTAAGAAAGTTTGGGTGTCCATGTGTGGAGGGTGCCTGGGACGAGACCAGTAATTCCATATACCTATCAGAAACATGTAAAGAAACACATTTAGGAAGATTAATTTTGGGTAGCAGATCAATATGCGAAAAAGGACATGGACTAGAATAGTAGTGATTGAGTTCTTCCATTGACAAACATCACCAAGCCACTTTTGCTGAAGGAGATAATCCCGGAAAAGAGTGAAACGATTATGAAAAAGTTAGTTTTGCTTCTTCTGATGCTCCACATGTGGGTATCTACATCAAGCGTGTATTCGACAACCTCTTTTCTTAGAGGAGGCTCAGCTCGTCCAAGCCTTGATCCTATAATGTTCGTTGCCTGATATCTCAAACTATCTAGTTGTCTTACAGTGAAAGTATGCATATACTGCATTTTTGGCATCAAAGGACGGCCATAAAGATATATCATGTGTGTGAGAGATAGACACGTGAACCAAAATACTAGTTGGAGTTCACCCATTTTCTTCACACCATTTGGTTGGAGGACAATAAGTGGATGAGAATGGATATAAATTCGACCTGTTTCTAATGTTAAATGTTAATAGCCTGACTTAACCTTTCCAATTCTTAAGTCCCTTCCAGGTGCATTTCCAGCTGTAAATAGCAGCTTGAAACTGTATTAAGTTGGCTATTAGATTATTCTTTGTGTTAGTCATGTGGGTTGTTTGATACTGTATTAGAATAAAACAGTATCATAGAAATAGAAAACAGTATCATAACAGAAATGACATAGAATTCACATACGTGCTAAGAATTTTTTTTATAATATGTTTTCGGAATCGTCTCGACGAGCCTGTCAAGACCAGTCGCTTACTTCGTATGATGAATTTTAGCTGTTTGAAGTCATCTCTTTATCTTAAAATGACAATTTTTAATTTTTCTTGTCTTAACAGTATCATACATACTAAAACAGTATCATAGATAATAAAACAATAGCTTAATAAATCAGTATCATACATAAAAGTATCTTAATAAAATAGTATCACAAACTACAACCCAATAAAATAACATTATCATAGATTAAATAACAATACCATAGATTGAAACATTATAATAATAAAACAGTATTAAAAAAACAAAAACAAAACAGTATCTTATATAAAACTAAGTACAATATGTTTTTAATAGTTGAAATAATGATACAATATCATATATAACACTTTATCTAGATAAAACAGTATCATAGATATAACTAAGTAAATATGTTTTATTGTTTGAAATAATGATATTGTTTTTAAAATGTTCCATTAGTAGTACTAAAATCATTGATACTGTATTTATTCAATAATAATATCATAGATTGAAACAATATCATACATAAAACTAAGTGCAAGATGTTTTTAATGGTTGAAGTAATGATATTATTCTTAAAATGCTCAATTAGTAGTACAAAATTATTGATAGTGTTTGCATTCAATAACAGTATCATAAGTTGAAACATTATCAAAGATAAAATTATGGTATAAATATACCAATGCACATAATCTAAAAAAACAGTATCATAGATAAAACAGTATAATTAATTAGCTTTTTTTTTTCTTTTTTTTTTTTGCATTTGTAAAGGTATGTTGGTCTTTTAGCTCTAAAATGTAATTTTAATTGAATTAAGTTTTGATCATATAATTTTAGAACCCATAAGTACAATAATAGTGACCAACCTTGAATTTATCCTATTAAAAATTATCGTTTTTAAAAATGACCTTTTACATTTGTCTAATTTTATAAATTCCTATTTTATTTCATTAGCAAATTATTCACTAAAATTATAAATCTTTAGTAACGATATTCATATTAGTCTTCTATTTTATTAAGCTTGCTCGAAAAATACAGAGAAAAAATTAAACATACCAATTGAAATAACTTTGAAGTTGTAAAATGATGTAAAATTAATAACTCAGTTTGAAATGGATGTAAATTTTATTTGAAGTTGCAAAATAATAATAATAAATTTTTTTACATGATTTTTATATAATGAACACACTTTTTAGTTAGAATATGAAAATAATTTCCAATTTTTCATTTTACAATGTCAAAAAGAAAAACCAAACGACATTTTTACCTATATTTTTCTATATGTTATTATAATTAATTTCAATGAATATGAATAATAAATTTGGCAAGCATATGTTTATCATTGCTTAAATTATAATTTCAGCTAGTCAACATACCTTTTATCTACACATTTCATAGGACCCACAACTTACAACTCATTTTTTATTCATATATTCACTCACAACTTATAATATAAATACTTGAAAAATAATTTCAGCACTACAACATATTAAAAAATAAGTTGTAAGTTGTGAATCCTATAAAATATATGGATAAAAAGTATGTTTGATCAGCTAAAATTATAATTTAAACAATAGTAATATGTGCTGAATAATAATGATAGTATATTCGTAAATCTTTCAAATTTTTTAACAAATGAAGGGTTCTACTATCATTTAGTAAAAATATGGCGTATAAAATGTAAATTGTCAAAATATGGTATTTATAGAGCTCCACTTCAAGGTGTAGTTTTTAAATTCGCTAATAAATACTACAACAAAAAAATGGATTGGTCACTCGACAACGATGCTGGAGTTTAATAAGGAGAGCAGAACGACAAAATTGACATTTGGGAGCTTGTAATTTAACATTCATTTGCCAAGGGACACTTAATAGCTTAATAGTTTCGGGGTGTAGGGATATTGCCCACGTGGTACAATGTAGAAGTATTTCTAAAATTTCCAATATATATATATAGAAGAATGATCTCCTAAGCACTAGTGCGTAGCTTATACCAAGCACCGGTGACATGACATCTATTTTATGTATATTTCATTTATTCAATGTTGAATATGTAGAATCTATTATTATCTATTAAATAGACATATCATATTGCTTAACATAAATTAAGCATGGTACTTAAGAGATCATTCCTATTCCAGTATTCCTATATATATATATTATAATCCTAGTATTTTGATATAGTAAGAAAACAGGCTATTCGCTCCCCCGGAAATATATACCTACTGTCAAAACCATGTAATACTGTGTTTTTTTCTCCCTCTTGCTCGCTTTTTTAATTATGTACAATCCATCAAAATTGACAAGTAACACAACACAAAGGAAATAAGCACAACAGACCTGAAAAAGTAATCAGACAACTGTGGTACAGTCCAAAGTTTATAATGAAAATATTAATTGATTAGAAATCATAGTACCAACACAGTCAGCATTTGCCATAAATCAATATTTTGAGCATATATATAAAAGCAATAGATATGACCTTCCATTGACCCCATTATCATCCTTCCAGGAAGCTGTCCTCCGGGAAATGCAGATAATGGAGTAGAATTCTTCTCCTCAACACATTAAATTCCCTGTTTGCAAATTATTGAATTTAAGTTGATGGATTTTCGAAAATTTAAAACATTAAAATACGGAATAATACAACTCATCTTCCTTACTATTACACCTACTCACCGCAGAGGAAGCAACATCGTACAAGGGGAATATTAATCAGTCTCTCTGTTATCAAAACCAAAATTGTCTCTTCTTAGCAGGTTAGCCAAAAAGAACAACATTTCACTTGGCTCAATCACGTTATATGGCTTCTACCGACACATATACATGTTAACAATAGACACACTTACCTCATAATCCCTGCTGTCTACACCAACACATGTCGAAGCACTAATGCTAGAACTTCTCAATAGGCAACGAGCACTGCAGCATGATTTCCTACGTCCATTTTGCGTAGCCTTTACACTTGAATTGGAAGCTTCTAATCCTTTTATTTCTGGTAATTTTGAGGGGCTAAGAAGACATGGGCGTTGTATAGCAACCACAGTTTGACTTTTAGAATTAATATTCTGCTCAGCGTCCTCATCGATGGGTACATAGACTCGTTCCCTGTGTGTAAAATGATGAGGCTAAAATGATGAGGCTATTATGCTATAAAAGTGACGAGAAACTAGTTCGCCAGAAATATTTAAAACACCTTACCTTTGGCTATTGAAGTGATGAGAAACTGGTTCGACAGAAATATTTAAAACACCTTACCTGGGCAAGGAGGCATAACGCCTTCGAAGTGGAGCTCTTTCTACTTTACCAGGATGCCCCTCCAGTTGGACAAATTGTTGCTTAAATTGATCAACTCCGCTGAAATAATATAAAGTCAATTTTCTTTAGCAAGACATAATAATCTGCAGTCTCTTAGATGATAAAAACATAAAGTGAAATAAATCATATTGAATCAAGCAAAACTCGTTGAATTGCCACGGAAGTGTAAACTGAAGCACAACATTATTTAATACAAAAGAGTAAGTGTAAACTGAAGCACCATTAAAGTCGACAGCCATATAGAATGTTTGCTGCACCCTCAAAATACTGACACTATACAATACTAGATATCTCAGTTAGTTTCTTCGAAAGTAAAATGACATGATAACTACAATCCTACATGGACTGTTGGCAAGAACTACCAGCTTCAAAAAAAATTGAACTAGTGAATATGCTTTTCTTGATTCATATGGATGTCTTAGTATCGTCTTTTGAAGTGGGGCATCGTGTAGCATTCATATAATAGTTTCTCTAGTACTCTAAGAAACACTTTAGTCAAAATATTGCGTAAATATATCAATACTGAACAGTGAACATGTTTGGACCTAATGATTCTTCTTCCTTTCCTTTTTTTCTTCGTCGTGCAGAAGGTGGTAGTTAAATTGCTGATTCTGCCACAAGGAGTGATGCTGCCAGCTACCAATCCAACCCACCCAATAGTCAAATACACAAAATCCGAAGAAAGAAGGCAATCTCAATCATTTGACATTCATTTAAAGATAGATCAGTGCAAGTATACATAAAACAAAAATCAGAGTGATTAGGAACTTGAATTGAAAAAGGTATTGGAGAATTAGTGCAAAAGATATAATGATTAGTAATAAATGGATACAGTAGAAAAATGAGCACATATATTTAAGTTGTATTTGACGAAGCAACGTCCCAGAAAGGATTTGTATCAAAATAGAAGGTGAGAAGAATTCTTTTGATTGTCAAACCTTGGATACATAAAGTGAGTCCGATCCACGCCACGGAGGTATTCCTGGAGCATCTGGGGATGATACTCCAAGATCTGTTTGCTTCGTTAAGATACAACGTAAGTAATAGCTATCACAGAGACACCATATTTGACTAAAGATCACTTGTAATGTTCATACCTCACTGTAGATTAGCTCTCTTACATCATCTTTTGTTAAATTTCTCCTTTCAAATTCAAACTCAAATTTTGAAATCGGTTGAGTTGATGGTTCATCTTCCACATTTGCCAAACCATAAAAATAAGGATCTGCCAAAGCCTGCAGTTAGAAATAATTGATAGTATCAATAAACATATCCTAAATATTGAAATTGCATTTGTCAACTAAAGGAAATGTGAAACAACATATTTGGTTTACTAAATCTTACCTCTTCAGCAGATGGACGATCCTTGGGATCAAATGCTATCAAACGCTCAAGCAAACGAAGAGCCAATGGATCAACATTTGGAAACTTCTGTGAGAGAGGGACAGGTACTTTCTTTTTCATACTACTTAAATATCTTCGGGCCTTCTCATTTCGAATCTGTAGGCAGAAAACGAGTCCAAGTTGTCAAATAATAAGCTTCGTGCATTTCATACTTTCTCAAATAATCTGACTAGTATCATGAGAATAAATTTTTTTAGAAAAATAGTCCTGTGATCAGTATCTTCTCAAATATAAGTTAAGCTAACTAATGAAAGAAGGAACTAACCCTAGAAAGGCATTCAGAAGAAGGTGAACCAAGAAGTTCAGTTATGAGATCCAATTGGTGGACCACATTCTTCCCGGGAAACAACGGTTTGCCCGTGAGAATTTCTGCAAATATACATCCTATGCTCCAGATATCAATAGCAGGCGTATACTGCAAAAGACACTAAATCTTAAAATATCCTTGAAAGGATTACAATGGATAATTGTACAATCAAATGAACAAAATAGTTTATGAAAAATTTGATTCCAATATGGATGAACCATTGCCATACTTATGGAACTGAACTTGAGATTCTGTTTCAGAGAGAGGTTTCTTGATTCTAGAATATTTTGGAGATTATTTCAGAAATACATGCAAAACAAAACTTGTCCATTCCAAAATAAACCAATTGAGAAAAGTTATTCACATAATTCTGACAGAACGCAGTCTCCAACAAATATGTATCTTTTGAAGTTAGAAATCACAAATTTAAGAGAATATGTATTCAGAATCTCACCAACATGCATTTTTACAATTCACTAATGTGCAACATGACTCTGATAATGTCAGAGATACACAATAAACTTTCATACTGTATACATACTCCTATCTGAAACTGCTGTGAACAAAGACTTGAACAAGGTTTGGAAAACATGTAACTGGAAAAGTATCTAATTAGCCAAGTAATATTGTTCAAGTTCTAATTAGCTAAGTGATATTATTCAAGTATCTAATTAGCTAAGTAACATTATTCAAGTATCTAATGGAAATTGCATTTAATGGGTTTGACATATTGAAAGCTACAAACTATTTGTCAAGTAACCAAACAAGCATGAGAGATGCAAGACAACACTGGCTTTGCAACATAACAATCAACTAACTTATTGGTTGTTTTTAAGATGAATTCTAACCAGCAAAACACGCAAAAATCGACATAGCAAGAGTTGAATTTAATCAGAAGCTTCAACATCAAAATCACAATAAAGCTGATTAACAGCATTTATTATCATCAATGGACAAGCTCCCACATTTATGCGAAAACTGTTACTGTACAATATAGTTACTTACTTTGGAGAAAAAGGAACCACAAAGTTCAGGAGCACGGTACCATCGAGTTGCCACATAATCCTATACATAATCGACATTTTGGGTAAGAAATTAAATAGATAAGAAAAATGAACAATAATGGACACCATTCGGTGGGCAATCATTCGGTGATCTTGCCCATCAAACCAAGAAAAATAAACAAAACAAGAGTGCTTTATCCCTCCAAATTCATTGCATAAATCACATACAGTCCAGAACACAGCAGATGGGGCATCACCAAATGATGCACGGGCTAGTCCAAAATCGCATATCTTCAATTTGCAGTCTGCATTAGCAAGGATGTTTTTGGGTTTTAAATCCCGGTGGAACACATTTGCTGCAGCAAGAAAACTCAAAGTATTATTTGGCGAGTGAAAGAGCAAAGAACGAGGAAGTCAAAAACTGTATAAGAAAATTCCGACCTGAATGTATATATTTCAAAGCTCGAAGCAGCTGATACAGAAAAAATTGATGATGCCCAGGAGTAAGATCATCATTTGTCTTGATTACATGGTGAAGGTCCGTTTCCATCAACTCAAAAACAACATATATATCCTTGAATTCTCTCCGACATGAAGGCAACATTATATGCTTTATTTCTACAATATCTGGGTGCCGAAGTAACCGGAGGAGCTTGATTTCTCTCAGAATGCGGGTAGCTTCAGAAACATGCTCAAAAACATTGTCAATCTTTTTTATAGCTACCTTTTCTCCTGTGTGAGTATCAACCGCGGCAGCCACAACACCATAACTTCCCTTGCCAACAACCTCTTGGATTTCATACAAATTTGCTTCACCATATTCAGTGAAAAATTCATTGAAAGGCATGTTCTAACATGTAAAATAGAAGTATCAGTATTTCCACCTTAAGATACACATCCAAGTGTGGGAGGGAGGAGAATAATCACAATCACATAAACTTTGTAGTTACATATACTACCAAGCACAGACAATGAACTAAATAGAATGTTTAAATTTTAGAAACAAAGAAAAAAGAGATTTTGAAGAGAAAGGACACATTAGAGGTTCCTTCACATATTATATTAGTTTCCCTGTTATAAGGTTCTTATTTAGTTTCAATCATACAGGGAGTACTCATAAGATGGTGCGGTGCAGAATTAGTTATTACAGAACCTTGAAAACAAAATGCACGAGAATGTTTCATATCAGTGAATCATTGCAGAATTAGTTATTACAGAACCTTGAAACAAAATACACGAGAATCTTTCAAAGGAGAAAATAAATTATTATCAAATAGTACCACCAAAAGTCAAACTAAATCACCTGACAGGATTAACTTAAAAAAAACGAAAGTGCTTCTCTATGGAATAATTCAGAACATTGTGCAGATCAACTTCTACGCACAAAGTAAACAACAACATCAGAGTATGAACGCCAATCATTGCCACAAACTGTCCTAATAACAACGAATGGATTTTAGATAGAAAAACCGAACTACATAAATTAAAGCAGAAGATTACATTGGGTCCATATTATCCTCCACGAGATAACTATTTGGATAAAATATAAGTCAAAAGAGTCAATTGTATACTTCAGTTGGCAAAGTGACATCATCAATACAGAAAAGATGGTCAGAGAAGGGAAAAAAGAAATCAGTATCAACATTATCAGAAGCACTTTTGATTACATATCCAGGCCTATTTATCCCCTACCCAGATAAATACTAACTTAAACATATGACAAAGTCTAACTCAGTAGGTAATGCCTACATAGTCAAACAAAAAGGTCCAAAAGTAGAGAAGCTAAGCACACGCTTCTACTGGAGACAAGATGCAAGGAGGATTAGGCTCTCCCAAAAGAAATTCAATGTGGTTTACTTGATTGTTTAAATATCAGCAGAAAACTGCTTAACAAAATTTTAAATGGACAACCATACCGGAAACTATGAAAAGAAGACTATTTCTATACAGCATTAGGTTATCAATTTTAGTAAATTGTAGCATTGCTTAGATCAGGCGAAAAAAATACCCAACCAGCATAAATGAATTCAATTAATTTCCAAATTATACATTCCAGTCTAGATTTGTCGAATTTATCGAGTATTTTCCTAATCAGTACTTGATTGGGCATGAGAATGACACCAACTGACAAATAAAATTCTCATAGTGCAGTAATTACGAATAGGATCCAGAACCCAGTGGAAAGACAGCTAAAACTCAAGCAACTCATAAGGGAAATCTCATATAAATTGATCTGAAAATGAAAATGAAAATAAAATAAAATAAAAAAGTAACCTACTAATCATATGCAAGAACCCAAGAAATATGTCTTGAACTGAACCCACAAAAATTCATTAATTCTATTAACAGAAAAATGAATTTCATCATCAATTGTAGATAAATTTGAGACTACAAAGCATTAATTGTTTAGTGAAATAACAAACCCAACCTGAATCATTCGAAAAAATTGCTGCGTAGGTGAAATGGCTCTGAGATATTACTTTGCACAAGCTGGCAGGAGAATTGGTAGCATAAATGAACTGACGGGAGCAGGAAATACTTTATAACTCCATTAGAGTACTAATTCAAAAGACCTCATCAAAGTGCAAAGAGGCAGAGTTGACAATAAATTCAACGAATTTTTTATATGCCTAAAAAAGCATAAACAATAGCTCAAACTGAATATGTCAACCTTCTCTGCACCCATAAATTATAAACGAACGAAAGATTTTTCTTTTTCTCGGAAAAACACAGGTAACTACGTCCTCAGGAAACAGGGAACAGAAAATAGATAAAAATTTTGGAACCCCATCTTCAGCAACACGCAAAAGGACAAGAAAAGCGTAATGAATGCATAACGCGGTGCTTTGAATTGTGAGCCTTATCTTATCATCAACTTGTCACCGCGCATTACTCTTGCGCCTAGCATACCACTTGTATGCGGTGAGATCCAAAAGTAAACTCAGAAATTCAACTCAATAACAAATGAATAGAACAAAGAATTGTACTTGTAGATTATAAAATAATATATAAGATTTGATGAATAAAAGAAATGTGATAAAAAGGAGCAATTTTTACCTTTTAAGAGAGACCTACATTATTTTTTATCCCCCAACAAACAAGAGAGATAGATTGTTGTCCTTTTATTACCTCAAGTGATAGAATTTAAAATAATTTTTTTAAATTTATTTTCAAATATATTTTAACTAGTATATCTCTGATGCGACTTTAAGATATGTGAGAATGAATTGTTCCTGATAGAATGTTAATAGACAAAAATGACGATCTGAGTTGCAGTGGTTGTGATTTTAAGATTAAAGTATTGACTAGAGCAATAAGAAGATTATTTAAGAGAGAGTTTTGTTTGAGAGTGAAATTGAAGATTTAGAGACACATGGACGTATATATTCTTTTTTTCTTTCAGTAGCGGAGAAAATTCTCTACGGTCGTGATGAATATCCATAATTTTTATCAATTTTTCAACTACACATTTTACTAATTTTTTCAAAATCTCTTAAAAATTACTTTTAAATTCTACCAAATATAGACTAAATTTAAGTAAGCACATGTTTGTTGAGTCAATATCTACTGTCCCAATTGTGTGTCTCATTGGTGTAATAATCAGAGAGACAGCACATCTAAGCTCATGTTTTTTGCGGTTTAAAATAAACAATTTTTGTCTTAAACTCATTTTCAACTATATATTTTATGGAATTCACAATTTTATCAATTTTTTAACTATATATTTCATTATTTTCTTTTATCAAAATCTCTTGAAAATTTATTTTTAAATTGATAGGAACTCATATGAATTTTGGTGGTTTTTCACCATTATCATGAACGTGATGAATTCCGTTGTGATTTAGGAATCGGCTGCAGACTCTTCTATTTATCACCGTGTAGTTGCAATGCTAGGAATATTTTTTAATTATCACCGTGTAGTTGCAATGCTAGGAATATTTTTTAACTTCTAGATTGAAGAAAAGGAAAATTGAGCAGATAATTTTTAACAGTTCATAACGATTGGTTTTTGGTATAAAAATTTTTAATTCATGTATTTTAGTATATAATTAGTCTTTATTTGATTAAAAGAATAACTATTTTATTTGTTTTAATTAGAGAAAATTGTAATTGGATTTTCTAGCTTTGTAAAAGTACAAATAAATTTGATACATTTATTAAGCACATGTTTGGGAATGCTTAAATTATAATTTTAGTTGGTCAAATATATTTTTTATCCATATATTTCATATGACTCACATCTTACAACACACTTTTTATACACACATTCACCAACAACTTATAATATAAACACTTAAAAAATAATTTCAGCACTACCAATTAAATTTAACATATTAAATATATCACTATTTTCGTGTCAATTAAATTTTCATAAAATAAAAATGTAAAATTATCGTGTTTTAAATATATTTAATTTATATGTGACGTGAAAATTTTGAATAAAAATTAAGTTAAATAAATAACAAAATGCGATATATAATTTCAAGACATTGAATCAATCTTATTATATGTTTTTTAATATAAAAATACTAATAATAAAAAATTTACACATTATGTGTTCTTTGTTTTTGAACGAAATGATACATTAAAATATAAAAAATACAGTTGAAACTTTAATATTTGTAGTTAATAAATGAATAACTCAATTAAATAAAAGTATTTGAGTATCAAGTTTGTGAAAAAATTATTTTTCTTTTTTTTTTATAACAAAAAATAAAATTTTAAAATTTAAATAATGTAATTACTTAATAATAAAATTAATAATTTTATTTAACATATTTGTTAATAATTATGAGCTTAAATTTTAGGTATTTTATAATAGTTCGTAAAATATACAAAACAATTTAGAATTATCAATTTCGTCAATAAACGTCTTAATTCAAAAACAAAAAACAAAAGAACTCGTAAGTTTTCTTTAATTTTTATAAAATAAAATAAAAGTAACATACCCATTTGCACTTTTTGCAAAAGTTGGCAACTCAACTTTAATTTTTCATTATTATAAGTAAGGATATATTGATATTTTTAATCAAATAAGAATTAATTGCATACCAAAACACAAACGTTAAGGTCCATTTCTGCAATAATGGTAAAGGTTATGAATTATTTGCACCAAATTTCCTTGAAAAATGTTAAACGGTTTGTTTAAAAAAACAAGCTAAAGATGGCTATTCGAAATAAATTTAATATTTCTATTTTTTATCTTCCAATTCTTATTTTAATGTCACATCTTTTGACTTATTTTCGGATTACGTTCTTCACTCGTCGAGGTAAGTTCTTGATACCATTTTGAAGTATTCACGACAAATTTCGTAAGAAATTTTTTGGATTGAAAACTATTAAACGATGAATTCAAAATAACAAGCCAAATATTGCTACTAGAATAAATATAATAATTCGATTCTTTATCTTTTAATTAATATCACCACTTTCGTTTTATTTTTGAGTTATATTTTTTCACTCCCCGAAGTAGTTTCTTGGTACCATTTGGAAGTAACCATGACAAATTTCATTTTGAGTAATGTTACTTGTACATCTTTACTTACACCCACACTTACATTTGCTTATGTAGCAGTAGGATTTATGGGTGAAACATTTGACCAAAACATTATTTTGAATTTTCTTTTCATTATTTTATCATGCTTCATAAGCAAGCGTAAGTGTTGGTGTAAGTAGGGATACACAAGTAGCATTACTCATTTAATAATGTATTTTTCAAATTAAAAATTTGATAAAAGACAAATTCAAAATAACAAGCCAATGATTGCCACTAGAAATTGATTTTATAATTCAATTTTTCACTTTTAACTACTATTTTGGCTTATTTTTGAGCTATATATTCTAAAAAGCTCGCTTAAGCGTGAAACACATCATTCACGCTTCACGTCTCGCCCCGCCTTGTTCATGTCTAGCATCGCCTATGCCCAAAAAGCTTAAACTTCAGCCTCCACGCCTAACCACGCTTTATGTTTTTTAGAACACTGTTTATCGGTGTATGTTCTTTGTATCATTTCAAAGTATTTATAGCAAACTTCACAACACATATTTCGAATTGAAATCATTAGATGACGAGTTCAAATTAATAAACCAAATATGACTGCTAGAATTTGATTTATTATTTTCATTTCATTTCCGTTTTTAAATGTCAATTAATTAAAATTTTAGTTGACGTCAGTTTGACTCGTCTAACTCGTATAATTAAATATAAAATATAAATTGTTTGTTTGAGGTATATTAATGAATTACTAAATAATTTTATTAATAAAAAAATGAAAAAAGAGAATAAAAAAATTGAACATTTGTGGGCCCAGGACCCCAACCCCCCTTCACCTCTTTGTCTCCATATCCTTATCTCTCTCCTTCTCCCTCTCCCATTTTAAAACTATGTTTTGATTTCCCTCTCCCTCTCCCATTTTATTAGTCTTCCTTGTTTATAGTCAAGGTGAATTTTACATTTTAAAAAGGACTTACAAACAGATGAATCTGTTCTAACAAGAAATTTGTTTGAAATAATATAAAGTCTGAATTTTGAAATTGCTTTTTTCATTGCCAAAATTTCTTTTTCATTTATATTGTAATTCTTTTCTGAATCTGTAAAAGTTCTAGATGATAGAATGAGCAAGATGCATTTTCACTCATGATGAGTTGGTAGACTACTACATAAGTGATGAGAATATCTCAATTGTGGCTTAGCTATACATATGCATTAATCGACTCAAGTTTAGGGACCAAATAAAAAGTTCACTCAGATATGTTCGGAAGAGATTTAGAGAATAATAAAAAATAAAATAAAATAATATCTTTACTCGTTCTTGTCTATATAAGTGTTCAGAAAATCGGACTAATTATTGACTCGGAAAAGGCTCAAAAGGTCAAACCAATTTCAATTAAAAATTTAAAAATTTAATTCAAAAATCTCACAATATTTCTAAAAATAAGTTATTTACAAATAAACTAATATTTATAGACAAAATCACTCAGAATACTTAGCTTCAAATAGACTATTCATAATGTTCACTTCCAATATTAGTAGAAATACATGTTCAAAGTTCAAATTTCAAAACATAAACTTAGCACAAATCTGATTTGCCCTAATCTGATTTTTGTTTTTCCTTTTTGACCTTTAAATGATTGAAAATTACAATTTTCTGTTAAAATTTTCTACCCGAAAAAACCTATTAAAACCGAATCGGTTCTAATGGGTCACGGTTTAACTGTTAAAAACTCTGATTTTCAATTCAATTTTCTAATATTCGATTAAATTAGTAGTCCCAATCAATTTTGCGACTGATTCCCAAATTTCCTTATTGAACTAACCAATCTGGTCCAATTTTCTAAACCGCGGTCTATATAAAAGCTTATCCAAGCTTTCTTCAATACTTTTTCTCTCTGTCTTATTCATCGTTCTTTTAAAAAAAATTGTACAATATTTCACTTAGGTCGCTGAACTTTAATCAAGATTCCATTTTGATCACAAACTTTAAGTTCATTTTCAGTTTGATCACTGAACTTTAATTTGTGAAATGAACTTGTACAATTGAACAGTTAAAATAATTGATTACCGGTTAACTTGCCACATGAGAGTTTTGCTTGTGTAATTAATGGAGTTAGACAGGTTGACTAAATTCAAATCGATTAAGTACAATGACAAATTTAAAACAACAAAATATTCATTGAGTAACATTGTCCTTAACCCATTAGGAAACTATAAAGCTAGACATGCATTGTCAGCAAAATATAAATTTTTTATTCATCAATTAAAAATATTCAATAAATTGTGTTGATAACATTGCTATGATTTTTTGAACAATATATCAAGTTGACGATCAAATTTTTGAGAAACCTTCATGTTAACTTTGGAATTGGCAAAGGTAGATTGCCTTGCGTTTATAAATTATTCTGCTTCCTCCTTCTTGATGTTATGCATATAAGGAATTGACGAATACATGCACAGTAGAAATAAAATCTACAATTCTTATAAGCTGAATCATTCTTGTACTTAGATAAAATTTGTGATAGAGGTTTACCTTAATAAACACCGTGAAATCTGATTAGTTGGAGGTGCGATCTTCAATACAACAGTTGTCCAATTGTCTAACCTCCAATGATAATCCACACAACAAGAACAGATATGGACTTCCACGATCAAGAATAGATGAAACTACAACTTTTTGAATATTTATTCTTACAATCTCCCAATTGGACAAGGTCCAACTCCAGATGCTCAATTCTTGCATTATGTGCGGGACCCATTAGTTTCCCATTCATGATGGCAAACGTAGTAATATTTTCATTGATTTACTTAGATCGATCAATTCACGTCGTCGACCAAAATTGATATCTAGCAATTGTGTCAAGGTAATCCATGTGAAGGGAAATGTCATGTGGTATGACAGAACCAATAAGTGCATGGTTACCGTGGAAATATAACCACTTCATCAATATAACCAAATTGATTAAGAGATATGGATTATCATCAATCTCATTTCAACCAATTATGTTATTCACTTCAACTCTTCGTTGATCTAATCTAGTTATGATTGAAACATTTTCAACTTATAACTCCACCTCGGCTGAGGAAATTTATATCAACTTAAGTGGGCAAAAATCAGGTTATAATCTCCTGTTTTCCAGGAGTGACGAATCCTTATATTGGATATTCACAACCTTCATATGATTCTCACTATACTTGTACGACGTATTCCTGGTGACTCAAATCTTCGAGTCCCATCAAACGCTCGCCAAAGTATAGTGGTCCTCACATAATATTCTATGATGTCCTCAAGTCAAAGGACCAAATCCACAACTGCGCATTAGAGATTTTCTATTGACGCTTGGATAGTTATTCATGTGGAATCTCTAGGCGGATCATCCAATGTCATGTTCTCATAACAATGCATTCATGTGTTCATTCAGATGTCCCTCTACATCTTAGCTCGTGAGATCAGCTACTTTCTTCAAAAGAAATGCAACACATGCTAATCTATCTGCAATAATGATATCCGCATTTCATTATTACTATGACTAAGAATATTTCAAGAATAAATTATTTATAACTTGTATATCACAATCACAACACCTTGTGATTAACAAGTTACTATGAACTTTTCTTTGAATTCTATTATTTTAAATAATAAAATTTAATAAATAACAGATCTGTCATTAAAATGTAGACAAGCATTTAGTTAATCAATTTTTTAATACACATCAATGTCTAACAAATAGTATATCACAAAATAACTCATACAAACTAGATCCAATCACTTAGGTATCTTAATTTCATCAATTTTAGCATGACCATCATGCTTGTGCTGGGACAACAACTTTGTTAAAGGATCTGCTACATTATCGTATGTTAGGACCCGTTATATCTTTATGTCATTTCTTAAGATTATCTCCCTAATGAGATGATATTGTCTCAGTATACATATGGATCATTGATGAGACATGTGTTCCTTCGCTTGTGCGATGGCTCAATTGTTATCACAATACAAGTTATTGGATCAACAATGCTAGGAACTATTCCAAGTTCAATAATGAACTTCTTGATCCAGATCGCTTCCTTTGCTGTTTCTGAAGCAACTATATATTCGGCTTCTGTAGTTGAAATAACGGTCGTTTCTTATTTGGAACTTTTCCAACTGACCGCACCACTATTTAGAGTAAATACATATCCAGATTTAGGATTTGCTATCGTCTTTATCAAACAGAAAGCTGGCATCGGCATAACCTTGAACTCTAAGTTCATTTCCTCTATATACCAAGAACATGTCTTTAGTCATTCTTAAGTACTTAAGGATGTTTTTGATTACGATCCAATGTTTCTCATCAGGGTTCGCTTGGAGCCTGCTTATGACACTCAAAGCATATGAAACATATGGTCGAGTACACAGCATGACATACATGATATATCATATTACTGAAGCAGCATAATAAATTCTATCCATGCGATCTCTTTCAATTTGTGTCTTCGGATACATCTTTTTTGAGAGATAGATCCCATCATCGATGGGACAGAGTCCTCACTTGGACTCTTCCATGTTAAATCTTCTCAAGATTTTATCGATGTACCCAGATTGAAATAGGCTAAGCATTATATTAGATCTATCTCTATAGATCTTTATACCAAGAATGTACGCTGCCTCTTCCATATTCTTCATAGAAAATTTTTGTATAACCATAATTTTACTGATTTTAGCATTGGAACATCGTTTCCTAATAATAGTATGCCATCCACATACAAAATTAGAAACACGACTTTACTCTCACTAACCTTTTATACACACATGGTTCATCTTCAGTCTTGATAAAATCAAATATTTTGATTGTTTCATCAAAATGAAGTTTTCAGCTCCGAAAGACTTGCTTTAATCCATTTATGGATTTTTGTAGTTTGCATACATTGTTTGACTCTGTGGATTCAAAACCTTTAGGTTGTGTCATGTACACATCCTCTTTAAGATTTCCATTAAAGATCTTGAAATCTATTTTTCAGATCTCATAGTTATGGTATGCTACTATTACAAGCAGAATCTGAATTAACTTAGACATGACTATTGGTGAGAAGGTTTCGTCAAAGTCAATCCCTTGTCTTTACTTGTAACCATTCGCAACCAATCTTGCCTTGTAAGTATGAATATTACCATCCATGTCGACCTTTTTCTTGTAAACCAATTTATAGCCTATAGGTTTTACCCTTTTAGGCGGGTCAACCAAGGTCCAAACTTTGTTTTCGTACATGGAGTTCATCTTGGATTCTATGACTTCCTGCCATCTCTTTGAGTTAACACTTAGACTTCAATTCTGTGTAAGTAGTAGGTTCAACTTCCTTGATTAATAATACATTACTAGTAATCAGGAGATCATATCTCAGAGGAAAACGAATGACTCTACTCGACTTACGCGGAGCTGGTGTGTCCTTGGGAATTGGTGGCTCCCACTTTCCCAATTTGTGCTTCATCAGATGCAAGCTTAGCCATTGGAACATCTAATTGGTCAATTTAATTTGTGGTTTCTTGAACCTCTTCAAGATATAATTTGCTCCCACTGTCATCTCTAAGAATACAGTAAATCTTGATACGATGACCTTTATCTCGATGGGATTGTAGAAATAGTATCATGTAGTTTACTCTGGATACTCCACAAATAAATATTTATCATATTTAGCTCATAACTTATCCGATTCAACGCGCTTCAAATAAGCGTCGCATCCCCAAATCTTAATGTATGAAAGATCGGGTCTTTTTCCATTTCTATAATTCGTATGGAGTTTTATTGACCGATTTAGATAGGACACGGTTTAGTGTATAACATGAAGTGTTAAGTGCATATCTCCAAAACAATTTTGAAAGAACTGCGCGACTTATCATTGATCGCACCATATCAAATAAGGTGCGATTTCTCCTTTCAGATGCACTATTTTGTGTTGATGTATACGGTGGAGTCCACTACAAGAGAATTTCATTCTCTTTTAGATAGTCTAAAAACTCAACGTTCAAATATTCTCCACCTCAATCAGATTTAAGTGTTAGAATATTTTTCCCGCTTTGTCTTTCAACTTCTTGCTAGAATTCTTTGAACTTTTCAAAGACTTCATGCTTGAATTTTATCAAGTAGATGAAACCATATCTAGAATGGTCATCTGTGAACGTGATGAAGTAAGAAAAGCCACATCTAGTATATGTAGACATTTGTCCATATACATCAGTATGTACAAGACCCAAAACTTTAGCAACTCTGACTCCCTTTCCAGAAAAGGAGTCTAGGTCATTTTGTCCAACGAGCATGATCCACACTTATCAAATAATTCATAATCATTTGAATCCAAGTATCCATCTTTATGTAACTTAGTGATGCGTTTTCATTTATATGACTAATATGCAATACCAAAGATATGAGTTTTTTTGGTTTTATCTTTTATGCCTTGTAGTTCCTCTTCTAATGCCATTTGTTTTCACATTGAAAACACAGATAATCAGACTTGGATTTGTCTTTGTTTGCTTTATCTGTTGGAATAGGCATCGTATAGCATTCATATAATAGTTTCTCTAGTACTCTAAGAAACACTATAGTCAAAATATTGTGTAAATATATCAATACTGAACAATGAACATGTTTGGACCTAATGATTCTTCTTCATTTCTTTTTTTTCTTCGTCGTGCATGCAGAAGGTAGTAGTTAAATTGCTGATTTTGCCTCGAGGAGTGATGCTGCCAGCTACCAATCCAACTCACCCAATAGTTAAATACACAAAATCCGAAGAAAGAAGCCAATCTCAATCATTTAACATTCATTTAAAGATAGATCAGTGCAAGTATACATAAAACAAAAATTAGAGTGATTAGGAGCTTGAATTGAAAAAAGTATTGGAGAATTAGTGCAAAAGATATAATGATTAGTTATAAATGGATATGGTAGAAAAATGAGCACATATATTTAAGTTGTATTTGATGAAGCAACGTCTCAGAAAGGATTTGTATCAAAATAGAAGTTGAGAATAATTCTTTTGATTGTCAAACCTTGGATACATAAAGTGAGTCTGATCCACGCCACGGAGGTATTCTTGGAGCATATGGGGATGAGACTCATAGATCTGTTTGCTTCGTTAAGATACAACGTAAGTAATTGCTAACACAGAGATACCATGTGTGACTAAAGATCACTTGTAATGTTCATACCTCCTTGTAGATTAGCTCTCTTACAACATCTTCTGTTGAATTTCTCATTTCAAACTTGTTGACCACTAAAATCGTAGATAACAAATCCTTGGCCACCTCATCGCTGAGATAATCAACTTAATCCTCCTATGGAAAGCGATATGAAGATTAAGAGTTAAAAGAGCAAGAATTTGGCTAAAGTTTTCAATTATTCTCCTTTTCTTCTATTTAATTCAGGCTCTTTATAGATGCTACAAGGCTTGGGACCCTTTTGTTTTTTCTTCTTTCTCTGCCACATGTCACTCTCCAATTGGGAGGCTCTTAATTCTAAAGGATGTTAGGACACGTGGCAAGAGGCAATTGGCTCGACTATCATTTTCTTTAGATTTGGTTGTTATTCCATCACGTGCTTTAGTTGTAACTGATTTTACCATGTGGAGATTCATTTAGTGGTCTTAGAAATATTCTTTCCATTTGGAATTGACAGATAACCAACAAGGCAGAGATTCGAACTCTTTGCCTAAAACGACGATGTTAGAATAAACTATACTAGAATTAGATCCGAATAGTTGTAAAGATAAATTTATGAACTCTTTTATTTCACCTTCTCAAGGTCGGAGGGTATTCTTAAGTAAACCATATAAGCTTCGTCCACATGACGTGTACGTTCATTCGTATGCTCAGACGAGGCATAACAATAGTCCCCGAAGTCTGGATCTAATTATTCATATTAGACTGATGACTTAGAACTGGGGGCTGGAATTTTGGGACTTGTTTGGGATCTTTTAGCTTCGTTTGAATTCCTTTCAGTTTACCCTTTGTACTTCGTGTAAAATAAAGTTTTGATACAACGGTGACAACTGTTCGTGAAGTTAATCAAACTTTCGTCCATTATAAGGATCTAGCTCACCAAGGAGTGTAAGTTGTATTTGTCTTTTCAATTGTGAAGTTTAGAATGGGCATTAATATTTAAGGGTGATTGCGCTACTGAGATGAATTCTACTTTTGCCAATTAACATATCCCAATTTTGAACTTTTTACTCTTGAAATATTTTCAATTCATCCTCAGATGTATGACAAAAATATTTCAAGGAGCGACAAGTTTAAAACATGAATGTTAGCAAAGGTGTTCTTGGTAATCAGAATATGATTTTCGAATTCTGAAAAGTCGATTTTCACTTCCAATCTTACACTTGGTCTTCAAATTTTGCAATATGTTATACACAATTTTGAATTTGCATCTCAAATTCTGCAAACCTCCTAAGGAGTCGCAAATTAAAAATTGGAGTAGAACAGATTGCAGAACAGAGCATCAGAAACAAAATGAAACCAGAAATGAAAGATTTCTGGAGCTTATATAGGGGTAGGATTTGATCGTGATCGTTGATCGAAACCCTCAAGATCTGAATTGTTGGGAAAAAATATGCGTGCGAATTATAACTCATTAAATAAGGCTCTTTATGAGACATTATTTATTGGGCATGTGGACCATTATTAGTCATGTGTGACCTTTCATATATCCGCGTGTTTAAAACACGTGAAAACGAAGTTATGATAACCATAGTCCCCGAAGTCTGAGTCCGTATTTATATTGAGCTAAGGACTTTAGTTTGGACGAAACCTGAGCCTAGATTGGCGAAGCCTGAGTCTATATTAGCGAAGCCTGGGTCTTTTTTGGTATAACAATAGTGGGATACGTGTTTGATCCCTATTAGGAGTTGGGATGTGAGCATTTAATGGGCACTATGATTGCACGTTGCTTGCATATGTGTTGGGAAAAGGTGTGAGTTATGATTGCAGCTGTCATTTACCTATTTGACGGCTCTCTTTTACGCAATCGAGGCGCGTACAGCGCGAGTGACAGACCTAATACGTTTATTTAAAACAATTTTTCCCACCTCTTTGATACAGACGGTCAGGATGGACTTGCTATTCAAAGGATCATATTAACTCTTAATTGATTTGACGATCCAATTAATTTGGCAAGTAACTATAAATAAGGGTAAAGCATACTTGTAAAAGCTTCTTTACTTTTTGACATTTGCTCTCAGTATAGTCTGAATTTCTGCAAGTTTTATCATTTGTCTTATCTGCTCTTCTGGCGGTGTTCCTTGCCATTTTTTTTCCATTCTATGTAATTTTCTTTCATCTTATTCTTTTAAATCGAAGTAAAATGTCTTCTCAAACCATCTCTCAAAATCTGACTGTTGAGGTTGATGTCGACATTCAAGAACTGGATTGTCCTTTCCAGACCTTTAGTTTGTCTGCGGAAGTGATAGCGCTCAATGTGTTGCCCAGCTTTGGTATAGGACCTTCTGGTGAAATTTTGACAAGAGAGGATTTAGATCAAATGAGGTCTAGTGGGAGTATTAGGAAAACTAACCTTCAGCTCATAGACGGGCCTATTTCAGAAGGGACGAATCAAGATGGGGGAAAAGAGGAGAGAGAGAGAGAGAGAGAGAGAGAGAGAGAGAGAGAGAGAGGACGGTGATCAAGGTGTGTTTCAGGCTAGCAAGATATTTACATCCATCAAGACAGACGAACAACTCGCCAAAATTCGAAACCTTTATAACATACCTGAGGATATAGAATTGATACTCTCTTGACCTCACCAAACTGCAGATAGGCCTCCCCCCGACTCCCTAGCGATTCATACTCACTCGATGGAGTCTGGACTTCGCCTGCCTTTTCATCACTTTTATTGTCAACTTCTTAGTAAATATAGGCTTGTCCCCACTTAGTACAGTCCAAATAGTTGGACCGTGATGGCGGCTTCCTTCGTCCGATGGAAGAAGTCAGGTTTTGAAAACGAGTTATCACCCAAAGTTTTCTATTTTTTCTATCACCCCGCACAGCGGGGAACAAAAAGAATCCCCAACCTGGATATTACTTCCTTACCCCTTGCTCAAAGTCAAACTCGAAATTAGTTGATACTCCAAACAAAATGAAAGATTGGAAAGAGTTCTTCTTTTTTGTGAGTGGGAACTGAGAGTTTCAATCGACGAACCCAACTCCAAGGGTACCCATGCCTCGCTTCTATGGTGAGCTTCGTGAGTTCCTCATTCTTTCCTAATAGATATCATGCTTTACTTATTTCTTTAATTACATTTCTTTCTTTTGTAGGTAAAGACAAAGGCCGGCTTTTCTGATACTCAAATAGGAGACATTTTCCTCCGTATTCGAGGCCCTTCGCTTGAGAACCCTTACCTTCCAAGGGAGACAAAAGTACTGTTGCGGTGAGGCTGCACTGATTTGTACAACGCAGGTTTAGAGATGGCTCTCCATAAGTCTTGCTTTTGATCTTTGGGTTTTTACCTCTATTTTTACTTAGTATCTTTACTATCTTGACGTTCTAATACTTTGCGGATCTTTTTGCAGCTAGGATTAATTTTACCAAGTCGAAGAAGAATCCCACTCCTGCCTTAACTCCTAAGGGGGTGCAGACTAAAATTTCTCTGAAAACGAAGAGTCTACCATATGCTAAGGGAATGGTAATCAAGGAGCCTTCTCCTAACTCTGCAAAGCCTACCCAAGATGAAGTTTCGGGTAAAGGTAAGGGTAAGGGTAAGGAAAAAGCTGTGGAACTTCCGCCCAAGGTAAAGTCTACTTCAAAATCAGCTTCTTCTTCCTCTAAGGCTGTTTAGTTGGGGTCTTCTTCAAGGAAGAAGAGGCCATCGTCAGATAGTAGATCTAGCCCGACTAAGAAATTTAGAACTGGTGTTTCGTCTGGCCCTCTATTAGTTGAGCTTTTTCAAACCCAACTTGAGGGTTAGCAGTCCTCTACTGTGGTCTGTTCTCTGCCTAATTTTTTGTCTAGGTACTGTTCATTATTATTTGGTGCTTTCAACAAAGCATGGAAAGATTTCTCTACAACAATGACGGCTCGTCAGATGTCTCATTTTTCAGAAAATCACCTCGCACGTGCCCTTATTCTTGTGTAAGATCAGAATCGACTGTGCGAAGAACTATCATCTACAATGGAGAAGTACGCGACTGAGGTAGAGGAATACAAGAAAATTTTTAACAACTATTGCTCCATCACCGATCGTCTTGAAGTGGAGGTGGAAAGGAGGACGAAGGAATTAGAAGATCTGATGAGAAATCCCGAAGCTGAGAAGTTAAAAGCTGACGTTCATCGTCTAGTGAACGACCTAGCTGCTATTTGCACTCGGGCTTAGGAGAAAGAGGATAAACATCAGAAGGAGATTGAAAAGAAAAAAGATGAAATAAACTCTTTCTATGTACAATAGATATCTTGGGAAGAGGGTCTGGCTAAGAAGGATGGGGAGTTAGGCGTTTTGAACGCGAATGTAGAGTATGAAGACTTGGCTTTGGCTGAAATGTCAGTGAAGATTGAGGCTCTTCAGTTTGATCTAGCGAACTTCAGAGATTCTGACGAAGGGAAAAAGATCTTCGAAGATGGCAAGCAAGTCGGAGGGACGGAGCATCTAGAATTGATTAAGGACGAGCTTCCTGACATCAATTTTGATTTCTTATACAAAGAAGGTGAGACAGTTGCGCTTGTTCTCCTGCCGGAGGTTGATAACAATGAGGCTGTAGCGGAGCGAATCTCTTCTGAAATTGTACCAATCTCTGAAGCTGTGGTTGAGCCAACCAATGGGACTCTTCATTCTCAAGCTTCAGCCGAGCCTACTTCTTCCAAAGCTGTTTTAGAGCCAACTGCTAAGACTCTTCCTACCCAATCTACGTATACCACTGTTTTTCAAAATTTACAAGATTTGTAACACTCTTTCAAGTTTTGAGCTTCAATGAATGATATCACTGCAGATACCATTGTTTTTTTTTTATGTAAACTTGCTTAGAGAATGATGGATTTTTCTCTTCAAGTGTTGATCTTCGTTTAATCTCTCTAATTTATGATGGCATATATTGTCTGAAGTTAATCGTATAGAGAGATGATATTTGAACGCCATAATCGACTATAACGGTTTGTTTAAAATGGATATAATCGACTGATAATAATGGCTTGTTTGAACTAATTAGTATCAACCAAGTACAATGGTTCGTTTGAACCAATAGCCATAAACAACGCATTTTTTTTATGGTCCGTTGCAATAACTCCTTCTTAGGTAGTTTCAATGGTAGTTGATCCAGTCAATGTATCAATCTTTCTACATTTCACTTAACAGTCTTTAGGTAATCTTAATGGTAATTGGTCCAATCAAGGTCTCGATTCCATTATTTTCACTAGTACCGTTTGTTTGGTACTTTCAAAGATCTTGGAGAAGGTAATTGGTCCATTTAAGGTCCCAATTCCATTATTTTTGCTAGTACCTTCGTTTGGTACGTTTAAAGTCCCAACTCCGATAATTCGAATTACTTCACCAAGATTGATTCATAGAAAAAGACTTTCATTCATAACGAAAACTATTCTCAGACATTACAATATTTGATAATGAGAAAAACTTGCAAATTACATTATTGATAATACTTTCGCAGATGCTGGACGTTCCAGGGATTCTTCAAAGGTTTACCTTCATGATTGACGAGCCTATAAATTCCAGGCGCGATGACTTCGTCTACCATATATGGTCCTTCCCAATTAGCTCCCAACATTCTAGCCCCAGATTTTTTGTTAGATTGGAAAGTCTTCTTCAAAACAAGATCTCGGACTTTGAAAGATCTGAGGCGAACTTTTGAGTTATAATAGTTTGCCATCTTCTTTTGGTAAGAGGCAAGTTTCATTTGAGAAGATTCTATTTTCTCTTCAAGTAGATCTTTTTTTGCCCCCATGGCCTCGTTATTATGATTTTTGCTGAAGTATAACCTTTGAGAAGATGGCAGACCGACTTCGACTTGGATCATAGCTTCTATGCCATAGGCCATTGAGAAAGGTGTCCTCGGGCAGTAGTGTGATATGCCCATAACATCTGAGGAAAGTCATCTGTCCACATACCCTTCGCATCATCAAGCTTTTTCTTTAGACTGTTTTTGAGAGTTTTGTTCACAGCTTTTACTTGGCCATTGGCCTACGGGTAGTATGGAGTAGAAAAATGTTTCTGGATGTTAAGCTCGTCACAAATTTTTTGCAATTTCTTTCCATTGAATTGTGTGCCATTGTCTGACACGCGTGATTGTGATAAACCGAACATGTATATAATGTTTTTCCACACAAATTTACAGGTGTTAGCCTCGGTAATTTTTGACAATGGTTTCGCCTCTACCCATTTAGTGAAGTAATCAATGGCTACTATGGAGAATTTTGTGTTCGCTCTGCCTCGAGGCAACGGACCAATGAAATCGATCCCCCATTTGGCAAAGGGCCAAGGGCTAGTAACAATGGTGATTTCTTGTGCATGTTGCCTCGGCATAGTAGCGAACTTTTGGCATTTATCGCATTTTCGAACAAAGTCGAATGAATCTTTGCGTAAAGTAGACCAATAATATCCTTGTTTTAATGCTTTTTGGACGAGGGAATGACCACCAGCGTGGTTACCACATATGCCTTCATGAATTTCTCGAATTACGTAATTATTTTCATTCTTCTCCACACACCTTAACAGTGGTAGAGTATATCCTCGCTTGTACAGAATTTTATTAATGAGAACATACTTAGCAGATTTCGAGGGATCTTTCTGGCTTCTTCCTTATCATTAGGTAGCTTTTGCTCATTCAAATAATCAGCTAATTCTTGTATCCAGGGAGTTTCCTCTTCAACCCAAAGGGTCTCGCCAACCTTCTCAGAAATGGAGGAGCTATGGAGGAACTCGATCGGGACTGTTTTAAAAAGCTCTGCATCTTGTGAACTAGCAAGCTTTGATAATGTATCGGCGAAAGAATTTTCAGCCCTAAGTATCTGCGAGAGTTCATATTTTTCAAAGTTTAGTAATTGATCTTTGGCTTTTATGAGATAATCAGGCATAGTTTTATCTCTGGCTATAAATTTGCCAATTACCTGACTTACTACTAGCTGAGAGTCACTGTAGATCTTGATTTCTTTGGCATTCATTTCCTTGGCTAGGCGAAGTCCAGCCAATAGGGCTTCGTACTCAGCTACATTGTTTGTGGCTTTAAAGCCGAAACGAAGTGCACAGTTAAGCTTGTGGGTTTGTTAGTACGATTCTCGCCCAAAAACTAGCTTCGCCAGATGAGCCATCAACATGTAATCTCCATGCTTGTAGTTTTGGTGTACTTAAACTCAGGTCATTTTCTCTTTTTACAGTTTCGGCAACAAAATCTGTCAGTGCTTGCCCTTTAATGGCCGTTCTAGGTTTGAAAATGATATCAAACTGACCCAATTCAATGGCCCACTTCGTCAAGAGACCCGAAGTTTTGGGTTTTTGCAACACCTGTTTCAATGGATGGTTCATTAGTACTGTGATTTTATGTGATTGGAAATAAGGATGAAGCTTGCGGGAAGCTACAATAAGAGTGAGAGATAACTTCTCCATTTCTAGGTACCTAGTCTCTGCTTCTTGAAATGCCTTACTCACCTAATATATGGGTAACTGCAGTTGACCATCTTCCCTCACTAGTGCTGAACTTACTGCTACCTCGGAGAATGCAAGATATAAAATCAAGTTTTTATTTGGTTCGGTTTGGAGAGTAGGGAGCCTACCCAAGATGGTTTTTCAACTCATTGAAAGTGGCATTACACTCTTTCGTCCATTCGAACCTTTTGCCACCTTTTATGATTTGAAAAATGGGAAACATTTATCGGTGGCTCTTGAAACAAACCGACCCAAAGCGGCGACCCTTCCAGTTAGAGTTTGGACTTCTTTCAGCTTACAAAGGGGTCGCATATCGAGAAGAGCTAGAATTTTTTTTGGGTTAGATTCTATGCCTAGCTGGTTCAACATATAACCCAAGAATTTGCCCGATACAACTCTGAAAGCACACTTTAAAGGGTTAAGCTTCATTCTGTACTTTCGAAGGATCGAAAGCATTTCATTTAGGTGTTTAAGGTGATCCACAGCTCTTAGGCTTTTGACTAACATATCGTCAACGTATACTTCCATGGTTTTTCCAATTTGGCCAGCAAAGATTTTATTAACAATTCTTTGATAAGTAGCACCAATATTTTTTAAACAAAAAGGCATTACCTTATAATAGTAGAGACCTCGATTAGTGATGAATGAAGTATGTTACTCGTCGGGACCGAACATGGGTATCTGGTTGTACCCTGAATATGCATTCATGAAACTCAGCAGTTCATGCCCCGCTGTCGAGTTTATGAGTTGATCGATCTTAGGCAAATGGAAGCTATCCTTCCGGCAGGCTTTGTTTAGATCGGTGAAATCTTATCCATCCTTCTTTGGTATGAGAACGGGATTGCATACCCAAACTGGATAGTAGGATTTACGGATGAACCCATTAACTAATAGCTTATCAACCTCACTCCTCATTGCCTCATACTTTTCTGCGCTCATTTACCTTCGCTTCTATACCCTCGGCTTGACTTGTGGGTCGATCTTCAAAGCATGGCACGCCACTTGATGATCTATCCCAACCATATCAGAATGTTTCCACACAAAAACATCAATATTCGCTTTTAAAAACTTTTTTAAACTATCTTTCATTTCTGGCTTCAGTCCGCATCTTATACATAGAAATTTCATTCCATCTTTCTCTCCAATAGGAAATTCTTCAAGCTCTTCTACAATGGCTGCTTCGAAATTCGACTCAAGGATACGAGGATCAAGGGAGTCATCCATATGGATATGATCTTCTACCACCACTTCAGACATTGATGCCCAACCGTCATGACCGCATTAGTAACAGAAGCCCGCAGGGCTTCCTTTCTTAGGGCATTCAGATAGCATTCGTGGGCTGATTCTTGGTTTCCCTTTATAGTGGCGATCCCTGCCGAAGTTGGATACTTCATTGTGAGATGATGGATTGACGTGACAGCCATTAGTTGTTTCAATGCGGGACGACCCAATATTCCATTGTAAGCGGACCTTCTGTCAATGATCAAGAATTCCATGAAGTTTCTTGCCACTAAGGGCTCATTCCCGACTTCCACAGCGAGGATAATCTTTTTTCTTGGAATGATGCTATCTCCTATGAACCCATACAATGACTCAGACATTGGTGTCCACGGATGATCGATTTACATCTAGTTGAATGCGCTTCCAAACAATATATTGACCGAGCTTCCGTTATCAACTAGCATGTGTTTAATAACGTTTCTGGCGATTACTATCTGGATTACTAAGGCGTTACAATGAGGATATTGAATACTGACCTTGTCTTTAACTCCAAACGTTATTGTTGGGGATAAGGGCTTCGTCCCTTTGCTAACCCAGAAATTTTCTAGAGTAGGCTTCTTCGCAGCCCTTATATAAATTTTATGTGCATTATTACTCTCTTCGCCAATGTAGGGTCTGCTTATGATCGTGTTGATTTCTCTGACGATGGGTTGGGCTACCGGCACTTGTTCATTGGGCTTTCTCTAATTCGTCTACGGAGGTACACACAGTGCTGGACGATAACCTCCGCCTCTTGTTCCTCGACCTCGTCCCATGTGGTAAGTATAATTCATCGGCCTTGGCTAAGAAGGTTGTCCTATTTGACTTCCAGAAGGCTTATATTTTTTTTCACCATTTTATCGACCGTGGCTCTCACTTCAGGACATTCCTCCGTGTGGTGGTTATCAGATCAATGAATTCTGCAGAATTTAGACCAATGGTGGAGCGCCGATACTTTGCTTGTGTTCTTACTCATTGTGGGAGTGACTTCGTTTACATTTACCTCATGATTCTAATTTCGCGGACCTGTCTGTCTACCCTAATTGTTTTGACTGGGAAAATTACCTTTCGCGCTTTCCTGTGCCACCATGCATCTTTCTCCTTCATGCTTCTTCCTGTTCTCGATCGTTTCTTCTGTCTGAATTTCACATTTGATTAGGTCCACCAGCTGGTTGTATGTCTGAGGGTTTTTATTTCTAACATCTCGCTAGAATATGGTTTCCATTCTTAGTCCGTTCCACAGAGCATCCAAAACCTTTTCATCCGAGATAGACTCTACAACAATCAACTTGTTCTGGAAAGTGTTAAAATAATTCTGAACTGATTCATTCACACCTTGCCTAATGTCATTCAACCTCATGGCAGGAGCCTCGCCTAAGGTATGGCCCACAAAAGCACTTATGAAGGCTTTCTTCAATTGCGGCCAGCTCCGAATGGAACTTGGTTTCAATTTCAAATACCATCTTTGCCGCCCCAGTAAGTGTCACGGAAGGCCATGCATTTCAATGACGGTGAAGCATTTTTGAGTTTCATTTCCATTTTGTAATCTACCAAATGATACATGGGGTCACCTCGCCCCATATATTTATCCAATTTCGGTCTCACAAAACCTCTGGGGACTGGAGTGCTTCGTATTTCATGGAAAAATGGTAGATCTTCTTTGTCATATTCTTCTTCAAATGACCTAGTAGGTCCATCCCCTTTATCATCATATGAATAATCAGGTTCATACATAGGATCTCTCAGATGCAATCCCACCTTACGGCTATCATGGAATGGTGTCTTCCTTTTATGGGAATCAGCCTCGTCACCTAGCCGATCGAAGACACTGGAGGACCTTACATGTCTACGCTCTCGCTCCTTGAGCGGTTCAACGAGCTGGTAACGCCTGGAATCCTTAGGATTGATGGAAGGGTGGGAGTGACTTGCTGCTGATACTCTAGTTTCAACTCCAATGTTTTCGTCATCAACAATTCTACCCCTGGATAGAGTTATCCTGGCTCTGTTTTCCTGTACCAACATTTGGACTTGCTCGACCAAATTGGACACTATTTGCGCTATAGACATCTTTTTATGGCACATGTTCCTTTTCTTTTTGGGTATTTCTCCTCCTTCACTTACCACTATCTCTTGAATTTCATCTCTCAACCTTTTGGGATTGAAATCACTGTTCTCTGGAGATTCGCTTTGCTTCTCAACTTCATTCTCGTCTTTTTTCCTTCCAACTCACATATTTTTTCAGCTATTGTTTCTTCAGTAAGACTTTTAGATTTTTTTCAAATGCTCGAGATTTTTTACCAATGGTTTAAACTTCGTGGAAAATTGTACAGATTCTCACAGACGGCGCCAATTTATTGACTACTAAAATCGTATGTAACAAATCATCGGCCACCTCATCGCTGAGATAATCAACTTAATCTTTCTATGAAAAGTCATATGAAGATTAAGAGTTAAAAGAGCAAGAATTTGGCTAAGGTTTTCAATTATTCTCCTTTCCTTCTGTTTAATTCAGGCTATTTATAAATGTTATAAGGCTTGGGACACTTTTGTCTTTTCTTCCTTCTCTACCACATGTCGCCCTCCAATTGGGATGTCTTTAATTCTAAAGGATGTTAAGACACGTGGCAAGAGGCCATTGGCTCGACTATCTCTTTCTTTAAATTTGGTTGTTATTCCATCACATGCTTTAGTTGTAACTGATTTTGCTATGTGGAGATTCATTTAGTGGTCCTAGAAATATTCTTTCCATTTGAAATTGACAGATAACAAACAAGGCAGAGATTTGAACCCTTCGCCTAAAACGACGAAGATTAGAATAAACTATACTAGAATTAGATCCAAATAGTTGAAAAGATAAATTTATGAACTCTTTTCTTTCGCCTTCTCAAGGTCGAAGGGTATTCTTAAGTAAACCATTTAAGCTTCGTCCACATGACGTGTCTAATCTATACGTTCTTTCGTCTGCTTAGATGAGGCGTAACAAAACTCAAACTTAAATTTTGAAATTGGTTGAGTTGATGGTTCATCTTCCACATTTGCCAAACTATAAAAATAGGGATATGCCAATGCCCGCACTTAGAAATAATTGATAGTATTGTTGGGTTTAAATTATTAGACCCAATTGTTTTTTAATTAAATGGGTCCAGCTCATAAGAATTAAATAGTTTTGGATGCAAATGATATTCTAATTAAAATCTAAGGACTAATCTTGCAATTTTTGGTCCAATGAATTCTAATTTGATTAGAATTGGATTACTGGGAGTTGAATATATATACACACACGTACAGAGAACAATTAGAGAGAACAAAACATACACGCAGAGGCTATTTCTTCGTTTTTTGTGAATAGAAGAACATACAGCAACAGTGAAGAAAAATCACACGAAGAGAGATTGAAAAGGAGGAAAAATGATTGTTTGGCAAAAAAAATTTTGGGCACAAATTTTTGGGCTTTCTTCTTCATCTTTTGTATTCCACCATTGATTGTTTGGTAAGATATTTCTTTTTTTTTTATTGGCTTAATATTTTTTGAGTTTCATCTATTGTGTTAGATGATGGTTATTGTAGTTAGCCAATAAGGTGTTGTTAATGTGGTGTGTGTTGAATTACCTCTTGATTGATATCATAAATATAGAGAAGAAATATTGTAATATTTATTCGATTGATAGTGGATTATTGTCGATTTGTCCAGTCGATTTTTTCTTTATCTTAAAAGATTTTACGACGTCAAAGAATAATTCTAGTGTTGTTTAGTTTTATTCACTATTCCGGTATTTATATTGCTTGCATTAAAATATTTGTTGAGTCGATAACTTTCATTTTAACTGCATAGTAAAAAGGAAAAAGTACATTGTTGCATTTGTACAACAGTTTTTCCCTAACAGGTATCAATAAACATATCCTAAATATTGAAATTGCATTTCTCAACTAAAAGAAATGCGAAACAACATATTTGGTTTACTAAATCTTACCTCTTCAGCATATGGACGATCCTTGGGATCAAATGCTGTCAAACGCTCAAGCAAACAAAGAGCCAATGGATTAACATTTGGAAACTTTTGTGATAGGGACAGGTGCTTTCTTTTTCATGCTACTTAAATATCTTCAGGCCTTCTCATTTCGAATCTATAGGCAGAAAACGAGTCCAAGTTGTCAAATAAAAAGCTTTGTGCATTTCATACTTTACCAAATAACCTGACTAGTATCATGAGAATACAAAATTTTAGAAAAATAGTCCTGTGGACCACATTCTTTCCAAATATAAGTGAACTAACTAATAAAAGAAGGAACTAAACCTAGAAAGGCATTCAGAAGAAGGTGAACCAAGAAGTTCAGTTATGAGATCCAATTGGTGGACCACATTCTTCTCAGGAAACAACGGTTTGCCCATGAGAATTTCTGCAAATATACATCCTAAGCTCCAGATATCAATAGCAGGAGTATACTGCAAAAGACACTAAGGTCCATTTGGTACATCTGATGTGAGTCGAACTTTTAGTAGTAGAGCTTTTGGTAATAGAACTTTCAGCAGTAGAGCTTTTGTTAAAAAGTTGTTGATTGTTTGGATATGAAACCAAAAAGGTAAAAAGTGCTATGAATATTAAATTGAGTGTTTGGTTGCATAATTATAAAAGTACTTTTGTATAAACTTTATGTTTATTTGATTAAACAGTAATTAATTATTATATATATATATATATATATATATATATATATATATATATATATATATATCATATTATTTGTTTTAAAATAAATAATTTTTTTATATCCTATAATAACTATTAAAATTAATATATTAATTTAATTAATATAACACGATTATTTTATTATATTTCACTAAACAATAATTAATTATTGTAAAGCTCATATTATTATTTTTAAAATAAATCATATATTTTTATATTTTATAATAACTATTAAAATTAATATATTAATTTAATTATAATAACACGATTATTTTAATATATTTAATTAAAGAATAATTAATTATTTAAATCAAATATATTATGTATAATTTGTATTATATTATTTAACACGTCAATATATATATATATATATATATATATATATATATATATATATATATATATATATTGTAGAATCTCGAATTTTTATTATTATTTATTATTAAATGACCTAAGTGAAAACTAAAATTTAGAATTTATTTATTTAATTGGGCTAAATAATTTGTTTGTGAATAAACGAGTTTTAGTATATTGATATTGGATTCGTTAGGTAGCTCGTATTTATTTATGATTAATGATCCGAGAAAAATTATGTTTAAATAAGCTAAACTCAAGATAGAGACGATTAAAAATTTCTATGGTAAAATAATTTTAAGATTGACTCTTTTGGAGATAACCCATTTTTCACCACAAATGTTTGAATTCCAATCTCTATCTATCTATCTCTCTTTCTCTCTCCTTCTCCTATCTAGTTTAGAGTTCAAACAAAAACCAAACTTTTAGAATTTGTTTTATTTGAAAAACAAACAAAGCCTAATCTATCTATTAGTCCTTCACCCACGTTAGCCACAAAAATAGTTTAATCAGAAAACCAATTGTGAACTTAATTTTAGCACATTAATATTCAAGGATTTTACATCAAGTTGCTGTTGTGGGTGAATCATATTTTTCAAGTCTATTTTCAAAAAATTCAAATTCTAAGTTTAAGGTGAGATACTATGTGCTATTAGTTGTCTTCCACTTTTTTCTACGTATTATATTTATGTATGTAATGTGATTACTTCATTTCAGTGCTCATTTGGGGGAGAAATCATGAATCAGTTCATTTAAACCTTTGGGTTTCAGTTAAACTTTCAGGTTCAGTTAAACCTTTAAGTTTCAGTTTATTTGCAGTGCTTGCATGAATTATCATTGTCATGGTGTGATAATTCCCATTTTAGTTTAGTAAGATGATTTTATGCCTAATTATAATATTTGGATTGATTGTGAAAATAGCAAGTATCTCACTAAGTATAATTATTTGTACTCATCCCTCATTTTAACAAATTTTTAGGTAATGATTAATGTGATGGATGCGTAGCGGGTTGATGAAGCTGTCGTGTCAATGGTCACCAAATAAAATTAGTTTTGTTTAGAATGTTATATTTAATAAGACGGTTAGCGTCATAGTTTAAATTATTATTTAGTGATTGACAATCTATTTTCTTTACGAATTTACCAATATTCAAATAATTGGTCTTTTTATTAAAGTAACATTTTCTGCAATAATTTACTTTCTCTATGAATTTTA
Organism: Forsythia viridissima; assembly: GCA_030279155.1. Lineage (NCBI taxonomy): Eukaryota > Viridiplantae > Streptophyta > Magnoliopsida > Lamiales > Oleaceae > Forsythia > Forsythia viridissima. The sequence continues at coordinate 38,500,726 of CM059041.1, read as the reverse complement.
TTAACACTCCGGAACCTTAAAAATTCTGGGGCGTCACATATTTCACTTTATATAAATTTATGAAGTGACAATTTGATATAAGTAATTAATATGGTAAATAAATTTATATTTTTTTATGTATTAATGATGATTTTGTTAATTTTTAAGTTCATTAAATGTTAATTACAATTTTCTTTAAAAGCTCAATTAGATCTTTTTAGAAAAGTTCAAAATTTGGATTTCTCTAAAATAGTTTTTTAAAACTGTTTTTTAGTCAAAAAGTGTTTATTGACTTTAACCAAACACCAACAAAAATAACTTAAACACTTCTACTCTCTAAGAAGTGCTTTTAGATTTAAAAAAGTCTTTCCAAACACACTATAAATCTTAAAATATCCTTGAAAGGATTACGATGGATAATTGTACAAAACAAAATAGTTTATGAAAATTTTGATTCCAATATGTATGAACCGTTGCCATACTAATGGAACAAAACTTGAGATTCTGTCACATAGAGAGATTTCTTGATTCTAGAATATTTTTGGAAATTATTTCAAAAATACATGCAAAAGGAAACTTGTCCATTCCAAAATAAACCAATTGAGAAAAGTTATTCACGTAATTCTGACAGAATGCAGTCTCCAACAAATACATATCTTTTGAAGTTAGAAATCACATATCTAAGAGAATTCAGAATCTCACCAACATACATTTTTACAATTCACAAATGTACAACATGACTCTGATAATATCAGGTATACACAATAAACTTTCATATTGTATACATACTCGTAACTGGAAAAGTATATGATTAGCCAAGTAATATCGTTCAAGTTCTAATTAGCTAAGTGACATTATTCAAGTATCTAATGGAAATTGCATTTAATGGGTTTGACATGTTGAAAGTTGTTGGAGAATATGAATGATATGATTGGATCTTATTGTACAGCTGTATAAACTTAATTATTCAGTTCTATGTTTAGAAATTTGAACTTTATTTATTCTGCCCTATTACAGCTGTGAATATAGGAATTAGACAACTTTCCTAGAATAGATTTATATGTTTGTATATATTCATCTTTACTGAATTATTCAATATATGGTAGCGAGTGAATTTCTCTACATGCTATCAGAGCAAGGTTAGGTTCCTGAGAGGAGAAAAAAAATTATTGTTTCCGATCTGCTCACTACCTCAACACTCTCAGTCATTTCTCAAAATTTCCAGATCCTATTCGTCTTCATCATGTCTGAAACCACAACAAAAGAGACAGTTACTGTTAATTCTAAAAATCAAAATAATCAAGCAACGGGAGAACTCCAGAATCTACTAGTCTCATATCGTTTGAACGGAAAAAATTACTTAAATTGGGCTCAAATTGTGAATACTTTTCTGAAAGGAAAAGAGATGATTAACCACCTTTTAGACGTGACCCCAAGTCATGAAGATCCCAAGTTTACACTGTGGGATGAAGAAGACTCCGTGATCATGTCATGGCTTTGGAGCTCAATGATAACGGACGTGATTGGACCCTATATGTTCCTGCAAAGGAAATCTGGGAAGCCGTGAGACAGACCTACTCCAAGGTTAAAGGTGCTGCACTAATCTTTGCGATTAAGACAAAGCTCTCAACAACCAAACAAGGTATTTATCTGTTATTGAATACTACAGTATAATAAAAGGCTCTTGGTTAGAGTTGGATTATTATCAAGATTTCAAGTTGAAATGTAGTGAAGATGCTATAAGTCTTAAACAATATGTGGAAAGAGAGGATTTTCGAGTTCCTTGCACGACTTAATGTAGAATTCGAACAAGTAAGAGTTCAAGTTCTTGGAAAGGATACACTGCCATCACTCAATGAAGTCTTCTCCCTCATTAGGACAAAAGAAGGAAAGAAGATCGTGATGTTAGAAACACCAAACTCCAATTCTGAGGGGTCTGCAATGACGATCACTCAAAGAAAAACTCCACGAAAATTTCTGAATGCTGCTGGATCCGTGAAGAATGATGAACAGAGATCTACTCATAGAGACAATCTTTGGTGTAACTACTATAGGAAGAAGGGACACAAAATAGAAGATTGCTGGACACTTAATGGCAAGCCTCCAAGAATGGGCCGAGGTGGAGGCTATAAGGGAAATCAATTGAAGGGACATGCGCATCTCACTAGTGTAGAAGAACTAGGCCGTGAAGTAAACATGAGGCTAGCCAATTCAATTCAGAGGAGATTGAGAAGCTGAGAAATACCCTCAACACTCTTGAGAATCCTTCCGGATCATGCTCTCTTGCTCAAAGTGGTAATACTCTAAATTCTTATGTCTTTAGTGCCTCAAACAGATACAATTTCAGCATGTGGGTCATGGATTCAGGTGCAACAGACCACATGACATATTGTGCAGATTGTTTTACCACCTATCAACCATGTCCTAGCAACAAAAAATTAAATTTGCAAATGGTTTTTCCCTCCCCATTCAGCCTTAAAAATGTGTTACATGTTCCCAATCTTGATGTTAATTTACTATCCATCCATAAAATAAATAAAGATCTCAAGTGTTGTGTAACATTCTTTGATGATCATTGTATTTTTCAAGACCGAGCATCGGGGACGATGATTGGACAAGCTAGAGCAACGGAAGGATTGTACCTAGGTAGATGTACTAGTCATTTGTCCATATCTCTAATTTCTGTCAATTCAAATAAAGATGAGATTTGGAATCATCATCGCCGTTTGGGACATCCTTCATTTAAAATTTTAAAGAGAATGTTTCCCTCCTTGTTCAAAAATATTGATGTCGAGTCTTTTCATTGTGAAGTGTGTGAATCTGCAAAGCACCATAGGGTGCAGTTTCTTTTGAGTAATACAAGATCTTTATCACCTTTTTCTTTGATTCATTCGGATTTATGGAGACCATCAAGAATTTCTAATATTTCAGGAGCTAAAGGGTTCGTAACATTCATTGACGATTGAACTCGAATGACTGGGGTATATCTTCTTAAACAAAAATCAGATGTTAGTCGTATCTTTCCAATTTTCTTTAGCATGATAAAAACACAATTTGGGATAAGCATTAGATGTATTAGAACTGATAATGCTATGGATTATTTCAATCAAACATTATCATCATATTTTGAAAAAGAATGAATTCTTCACCAATCTTCATGTGTTTGCACTCCACAACAAAATGGAGCAGCTGAAAGGAAAAATAGACACCTTCTTGAAGTAACTGGGACCCTCTTTTTCCAAAATCATGTACCAAAAAATAATTGGGGAGAAGCGATTTTAACCTCTACATATTTAATCAATCGATTACCCTCTAGATTCATAGACTTCAAAAGTCCCTTAAATTATTTCTTAGAATTCTTTGCAAAGAATAATTTCTACTCGAAATTATCGCCAAAGGTTTTTGGTTGTGTTTCCTATATTCACATTCACAAACAGCAACGGACTAAACTTGATCCAAGAGCCCTAAAATGCATCTTTATAGAGTATTCTACCACTCAAAAGGGGTACAAATGCTATCATCCTGCTCTAGGAAATTGTGTCAAAAAATGTCACATTCAATGAAAAACAATCTTTTTTTTTAATCCAACTTATCTTCAGGACGAGAACAGTCCAAGGGAAGATAAGTATGAAGAATTTGACATGTTTTCTATTCATATTCCAACCTCACAAGATAAACCAGCAGCTAAACCAGGTGATCCGGCAGCCAACCTAAGTCCAAATTCTCATCCTGGTCCAACATTGGGACCAGTCCTTGTGTCTCCTCAAATGAACCAGCCTGAAACTACTACTGCTCATCCATTACAGGTCTATACAAGGAGACTACAGTCCAACTATGTGCCTCTGCAAGTCCATGAGTTCGAACCAATACAAGGTACTGAAAATGAGACTTCTTCTTCTTTACTTTCTTCTCTTAAGATTATTGATATTGATCAGCCTAAAGCCATTAGGAAAGGTGTAAGAAAGTGTATTGAAAACATCATGTACCCTATAACTCACTACACATCCCTCAAAAAAAATTTCCCTTTACATAGAGTTTTCCTCTCTAAGATCAGCACCACTCAAATTCCACAAACCCTTCATGAGACCCTAGGAAATAAGAATTGGGAAGATCCTATGAGAGAAGAGCTGAATGCTCTAGAAAGGAACAAGACGTGGGAGGTAGTTGAATTGCTTATGGGAAACAAAATTGTAGGGTGTAAATGGGAGTTTGCACTAAAATATAAGGCTGATGGAAGTTTAGAAAGATATAAAGCTAGACTAGTGGCGAAGGGATACACTCAAACCTATGAAGTGGATTATCAAGATACATTTGCCCCGGTTGCTAAAATGAATACTATTCGAATTTTGATTTCTTTGGTGGCTAACTTTGGATGGTCTATGCAGCAATATGATGTTAAAAATGCCTTTTTACGTGGTGACTTAGAGAAGGAAGTGTACATGGATCCTTTACCTAGGTTCAATGACTCTCTTTCCAAAAATCAAGTATACCGATTGAAGAAGGTCCTCTACAGCTTAAAATAATCACCAAGAGTATGGTTTGGTAGGTTCACAAAAGCTATGACAAGAATGGGATATAAACAAAGTCAAGGAGATCATACAATTTTCATAAAACACTCAATTGCAGGAGAAGTTACAACACCTTTTGTTTACGTAGATGATATAATTGTAACATGTAATGATCTATTGGAAAATGAATCCCTATTGTTTATGTAGATGATATAATTGTAACATGTAATGATCTATTGAAAAACGAATCCCTAAAGAAGAACTAGCTGTATAATTTGAGATTAAAGAGATTGGTAAGCTAAAATATTTTCTCGGCATAGAGGTAGCTCAGTCAGAAAAAGGGATCCTCATTTCACAACAAAAATATATCCTGGATCTATTGAAAGAGACCATCATGATGGACTGTAAGCCATGTGATACTCCAACTGAACCACGACAAAAACTTGACATTAATGAAGAAGAAGAAGGAATAGACAAGGGCCAATATCAGAGATTTGTTGGTAAACTTATTTATCTCTCACATACACGACCAGGCTTAGCTTTTGTAGTAAGCGTAACAAGCCAATTTATGCACAATCTGAAAAACTCTCATCGCCAATCGGCCTATAAAGTACTCAAATACTTGAAAGCAACTCCAGGTAAGGGAATTCTTTATAGAAGAAATGAAACTCTGAAACTAGAATGTTATACAGATGCGGACTAGGCAGGTGCGGTGTTGGACAGAAGGTCTACTTCAGGGAACTGTACTCTATTGGAAACTTGGTGACATAGAGAAGTAAAAAACAAACTGTGGTATCGAGGTCAAGTGCGGAATCTGAATTCAGATCAATAGCATTGGGGATTTGTGAGCTCTTATGGCTTAAGATCATCCTAGAAGATCTAAAAGTGTAGTGGGAGTGACCTATGCGGTTATATTGTGACAATAAATTTGCAATTGGTATTGCACACAATCCAGTGCATGTTAACATGATCGAACGAAACATGTTGAGGTGGACAGACATTTCATAAAGGAAAAACTTGACAGTGGACTAATTCGTACTCCTTATGTCCCAACTGGTAGTCAACTTGATGACATCCTCACGAAGGGTCTCTCTAATCCTACATTCAGAAATATGCTAGACAAGCTGGAAATAACATATCTTTACCAACCAATTTGAGGGGGAGTGTTGGAGAACCTGAATGATATGATTAGATCTTATTGTACACCTATATAAACTTAATTATTTGGTTCTATGTTTTGAAATATAATCTGTATTTATTCTGTCCTATTACGACAGTGAATATAGTTTCACAACATAACAATCAACTAACTTATTAGTTATTTTTAAGATGAATTCTAACCAGCAAAACACGCAAAAGTCGATATAGCAAGAGTTGAATTTAATAGAATCATCAACATCAAAATCACAATAAAGCTGGTTTAACAGCATTTATTATCGTCAATGGACAAGCTTCCACATGTATGTGAAAACTGTTACTGTACGATATAGTTACTTACTTTGGAGAAAAAGGAACCACAAAGTTCAGGAGCACGGTACCATCGAGTTGCCACATAATCCTATATATTGTTGGAAAATCAGTTTTTGGATTATTGAAAAATTCGGTTTTTTTTGGCATATTTAATTATAAGTTATTTATTGATATGAGCCAATTAGGATTCAATGATTATCTAGTAGTTGTTTGAAAATTGGAAACTTTAATGCTATATTTATCACATTCTATTTATCAGTTTTAGTTAGTCTAAAACTCTTGTTCTTTATCAGTTAAATAAGTGATTGAATAAATTGCATGTTTAAGTATTCTAATTGAACTAGGTTTCTAAGTAGATAAGATATTAAAATACTATCTTTATATTTATCTACTTAAATGAAAATATATATCTAGATTTATTTTCATATTCTTGTAACTTATCTCACCTTATCTTTTATAAAGTCTATTTAAACTTAAAGACTTATTTTGTCTTATCCATGTATAAGATAAATATTAAGTCATTAAGTTTAGACAAACTTCTTGTACTATAAATAAGACAGGTGGTATTCCAAGAATTCTACGGACTTTGAAAGCAAAGATACTCAAGCATCAAAGAACAAATCATTTATGAGTTGAGAGTTCAAAGAAATATTCAAAAGTCCTAGCCCGATCAAAATTCTATTTTTGAGAACGGCTCTGAGAAACTGAGCGTTAAAGAAATCCATGGTGAGAGAGAACGGCATTTCGGCGGCAAGATAAGGACTGGGTCCTTATTCCGATTTGTGGAATCAATCCGGGGACACTCGTAGAATGGACCAAGATCAAGACCGAAGTACTTGACTGCATTCCTTGACTAGTTGAAGAAGATATAAAACAGGGAAGTTTTATTATTGTTCTTAACTAAGTTTTATTTTTTGTAAATTGCTGATAAAGTTTTAGATTATGTCTAAAATTGTAATTTCAAAAAATTGAGACGTGTGTAACATGTTCTAAAATAGTGGATTTATTTACTCGTGGTATGGGGGCCCGTGGATGTTTTCCTTAGGAGTTTACCACGTTATATCTGGTGTTAATTAATGTTTTAATCGTCTTATATAATAACTGTCTCGAAACTGCTAAAACGTTCAGTGAAATATTCTGACGTTCAACAAACTTTCATCAACATCAGAACATTAAAGTGAACGTTGTGTTTAAAAAAAATATATTTATAGTCTTTCAGTAACAACCTATTCAACCCCCCTTCTAGGTTGATTGTTATCTAGATTTAAAACTAACAATTGGTATCAGAGAGGGTTCACTTCTAAAAAGTGAGATCCTATGAATCTAGGTATGGACAGTGCTTCGTTTCGACCACCAGTCTTGGATGGAACGAACTATAATTATTGGAAAATTCGTATGACTGTTTACATTCAAGCTCTTGATGAAAAATCATGGCATTCTATCATTAGAGGATATAGTCCTCCCACTATCATTGAAGATGATGTTGAAATAGAAAAACCATGTGAACAGTGGGTTATTACTGATTTCAATAATGCTAGTTGGAATAGCAAAGCCTTGAATGCTATTTTTTGTTTTGTAAATGCTAATTAATTCAGATTAATATCTAATTGCAGGATAGCAAAGGAAGCTTGGGACATCCTACAAATCGCACATGAAGGAACATCTAAGGTGAAATCGTCTAAACTACAAATGCTCACCACAGAGTTTGAAAACCTACGCATGACAGACGATGAAGCATTCAAAGATTTTTATGCTCGGTTGTGTGATATATCAAATCAAGTACATTCTCTTGGAGAAAAATATTCAGAGTCAAAATTGGTCAGAAAGGTCTTACGATTTTTACCAAATAAATTTCACTCCAAGGTGACCGCAATTGAAGAAAGCAAGGACATAGACGAAATCAAAATTGAAGAGTTGGTTGGGTCATTGATGACTTATGAACTAAACCTTGGCACAAGAAGGAAAGAAAAATCTACAGGCATAGCATTTCGAGTTGAGGAAGAAAAAGATGAATGCGAATATAGTGATTCAGATATTGATATAGCATTAGTTACCAAAAAGTTTGGAAAATTTTTGAAACGATCTCAAAGATATAAATCAGCAAAAAATCAAGGATCATACAGAAAGAAATATCCTGACCAAAATAGACAGAGTTCATCAAACCCTTTAAAGAAAACAGAAAATCGTATCCAGTGCCATACTTGTGAAGGATATGGACACATTGCCTCTGAGTGTGCCAACAATAGAACGAAAACTTCTGGTAAAAAGGCCATGAATATAACTTGGAGCGAGGACGAAGAATCAACCGATGATCAATCACGAGATGGGGAAGTTTCTAATACTCAAGATATTTCATTTACAGCATGCTCTATTTCTGATTCTGAATTATCTGATATTTTTCATGAACGTTCACATGAACGTTCTGACATAGAACCAAACGTTGGAACTGATGACATTAGGGTCAACCTAAAGGTTTTAACTACTGTATCCACTAAAGAACAAAGTTTCTCCAATGATAAAATAACTCTTTTTGAATTATTGTTGGCTGATAAAAATAAACAATTGTGTGATTTGCAGGAAAAATTGAAACAAAGTAGGGAAGCAAACCAACAATTGACCATTGGAGCTGCTCGACTGAATGAGGTGCTGAGCTATGGGAGAACCACCAATATCAGACATGGGCTAGGATATTGTTGACGTCTGAACCTGCACCAGTCCACGTGCCAACAAATCTCCAGTCACTCCTCTGCCAGCTCGTATGTTACCTGCACACTAGGACGACCGTTAGGCACCAAGATCTCCGAAAAAAAAGGGTCCGGCGATCGTTGGCACTCCGACGATCAAGTCAACTGCCGGTATATGGGAGATACACGGGGGCGGGAACAAAAAAGGGTGTGGGAGAGACAAGCAGGTAGAGATTTGAGCAGAATTTAGGGTGAGATTCTTAAGCATAAAAAATGCGTATCTTGGAACAACCGGAGGCGTCGTATTTATAGCGCAAGAATTCTAATTGATTTGGAAGACAAATCAATTCGGTCTTCAATCGGATCCTCCTTCCTTATGTGATAAAGATACCCGAGATTGCCTTCCTTCCTTGAGTTTATCACGTTGCATGATTTTAAGAGATCATGATTGTGTTTTCTTATGGAGATTCATGCGCCCAATCCAACGCAATCTTTCTTTAATTACTTCTCTGGTTGTCCTGGCATATCGAGCTGCTCGCTGGTTACGAATGATGCGTGGCCTGACGAGGCCCTGTGGTTCACATGCGAGCGCCGAGGACCTCTACATGACTCGCGGATTTCTGGCTGCCGAAGGCTCAAGCGTGTGACTGGCCCTTCCAAGGCCCTAGCAGGGCCCAAATAGGGTTCTTGACAGATTATGAACTGGGCCCTTACTGGACTTGGATGGGGCCTGTGCTGACGTGGCAGCCATGTCGTAATCGTGTGGTAACAGATATACTCAGCATGAAAAAAATCAAGAAGCAAAGAAAATCACGTTTGTCAAAGGAAAAATAGAAACAGGTTCTGATATTCCAGATAACGTTCTGATGTCTACTAAATCTGTAATCAATGCTCAGATGTTGAAAGAATCGAGAATTACAGAAACTACTGACAAGGTAACCAAAGGTGAATCTAAAGGTAACATACTCTCATCTCTTACTTGTCCAACATGTGGTAAGATAGAACAAAAGCATGCTAACATCTCAAATCATCTACCTAAGCACAAGAAAACTATCTGGAGAACTAGCATGAATTTGAGAAACCTTTTACCAAATAAAAGAAGTCAAACTAAAATCCGACAAATATGGTTGAAGAAAACTGACTTGAACTGTTATGTGGTTGATTTGGCATTCCATGCGTTTGTGACTAATTCTTGGTATTTCGACAGTGGATGCTCTAGGCATATGACAAGAAATCAATCACTCTTATCTGATTTTAAAAACTATTTTGGGAGTCGAACCGTCACGTTTGGTGATGGTGTAAAAGGTAAAGTAATTGGGACTGGATCTATAATAATTAAAGGCTCACCACCTTTAACAAATGTTCTTCTTGTTGAAGGCCTAAAAGAAAACCTAATAAGTGTGGGACAAATTTGTGATGATGATCTTACTGTTATTTTTAACCAAAAAACATGCACGGTTGTAAACAGTAAAGATATCTGCTTGTTGACAGGAACTAGAGCTAGTGATAGATGTTATTTACTTGATCATAGTCTTTCGTGTATTGTAGCTAAAACTGATTCCACAGATCTATGGCATCAACGCTTGGGGCACCTTAATTACAAAGATCTGGTAAGATTAAGCCAAGGTAATGCTGTAAAAGGAATACCAAAATTGAAAGACAAACTTAAGGGTATATGTGGCCCATGTCAACTTGGTAAGCAAACTAGAGGATCATATAAACAGAACAACTATCTGGCCACCTCAAATGTCCTAGAATTAATACATATGGATCTAATGGGACCCATACAAGTCGAAAGCATTGGTGGAAAAAAGTACATTCTTGTGTGTATTGATGACTTCTCTAGATATACCTGGGTTAGCTTCTTAAAAGTAAAATCTGACACATTTGAAAGATTCAAAATTTTATATGCTAAACTGACCATCGAAAAAGATAACCATGGACAAAAATTGGTAGAATTAGGAGTGACCATGGCAAAGAATTTGAGAATACTAGTTTTTCTGACTTCTGTGAAAATAATGGTATCTTTCATGAATTTTCAACCCCTAAGACACCAGAACAAAATGGGGTAGTTGAAAGAAAAAATAGAACTCTTCAAGAAATGGCCAGGGTAATGCTGAACAGTAGAAAATTACCTGTAAAATTGTGGGCTGAGGCAGTCAGTACTGCTTGTTATGTTTTGAATAGGGTTACTATTAGGACAGGTACATCTCAAACACCTTATGAAATTTGGAAAGGTAGAAAACCTAATCTTAAGTATTTTCACACTTTTGGTAGCAAATGTTATATCCTAAATGATCGTGAACAAATAGGAAAAATGGACCCTAAAAGTGATGAAGGGGTATTTTTGGGATATTCTGAAAATAGTCGGGCTTACCGGGTCTACAACATGCGTACTCAAAACATAATTGAATCAATAAATGTTGTAGTAGATGATACTAATGATTTCGCTGAGTATTCACAGGAACAAGTCATTCAGACACTGTCAGAAAAATGAGGCAAGAAGCGAATATCAGAACGTTGAAAAAGACACTTACGCAAGTCAGAACATTCCTGGAGACGTTGCCAAAACTAATGCAACTAAGCAGACAGAAGAAACTGAACAGAATAATACTACAGCTGATAGTACACACACATTCGAAGATCAGAGCACCCGAAGGCAACCACCTACCTGGATACAAAAAGCACACCCAACAACTAATGCCATCGGGAATTGGGATAATGGCATGGTGACTTGAAGGAAAGCTTCAAATGAGATAAGTCATGTGTGTTATATTTCTCATGTTGAACCAAAAAATGTGAAAGAGGCTTTAGAAGATGAATCATGGGTGTTAGCCATGGAAGAGGAACTTAACCAATTTGAAAGAAATAAGGTTTGGAATTTAGTCCCTCGACTAAACAATGCAAATGTAATAGGAACTAAGTGGGTTTATAAAAACAAATCTGATGAACATGGAACTATACTTAGGAACAAAGCCCGCTTAGTAGCCCAGGGATATAGTCAAATTGAAGGATTAGACTTTGAAGAAACATTTGCTCCTGTTGCTAGATTAGAGTCTACAAGACTTTTACTTGCTATTGCTTGCCAAATGAAATTTAAACTATTTCAAATGGATGTCAAAAGTGCGTTTTTAAATGGCTATCTTAATGAAGAAGTTTATGTTGAACAACCTAAAGGTTTTGTAGATCCCCATTTTTCAAACCATGTGTATAAACATGAAAAAGCTCTTTATGGTTTAAAACAAGCTCCACGAGCTTGGTATGAACGTCTAACTACTTATCTTATTGAAAAAGGGTACAAGAGAGGGGGAGTCGACAGAACTCTTTTTATCAAACACTTAAATGTTGGTATAATTGTTGCTCAAATCTACGTCGATGACATTATTTTTGGCTCAACCTCAGAAAAACAATCTATTGAGCTCATAAACTTAATGAAAAAAGAATTTGAGATGAGCATGGTAGGTGAACTAACATTTTTTCTTGGTCTGCAGGTTAAGCAAATAGGCAATGATATTTTCATATCTCAATCAAAATATGCAAAAAATCTCATCAAAAAATTTGGTCTTGATAACTCCAAACCAATGAGAACACCTATGGCCACAAATTTAAAAATCACTAAAGATGAAAATGGTACAGATGTTGATTCTAGTCTCTATCGCAGCATGATTGGAAGCTTATTATATTTAACTGTTAGTCGACCTGATATTGCTTTTAGTGTTGGAGTTTGTGCTAGATATCAAGCAAAACCAAAAGAGTCACATGTGGCTGATGTAAAAAGAATAATTCGATATGTTCATGCCACTGTTGATTATGGTTTGCTTTACTCAAGTGATACTAACTCTCATTTAGCTGGCTTTAGTGATGCTGACTGGGCAGGTAATATTGATGATAGGAAAAGTACCATAGGAGGATGTTTCTATCTGGGAAACAATCTCATAGCTTGGCTTAGTAGAAAACAGAATTCCATCTCACTATCTACAGCTGAAGCAGAATACATCGCAGCAGGTACTTGTTGTACACAATTAATATGGATGAAGCAAATGTTGGATGATTACGATATCAAACAAAATTCTATCACTATGTTTTGCGATAATACTAGTGCCATAAGTTTATCAAAAAATCCTGTTCAACATTCAAGAACGAAACACATTGATATTAGGCATCATTTCATTAGAGATCTAGTAGAGAGTAAAATCATCACAATCGAATACATACAGACTGAAAATCAACTAGCTGACTTATTTACTAAAGCTCTGGATACTAATAGATTTGAAAATCTAAGAAAAGCTTCAGGGATATGTATCATTGTCTAAATGTGTTGTCTTTGTTTATATATATATATATATATATATATATATATATATATATATATATATATATATATATAAGTGTTTTTTTTATATATTTACACAATACTCATAAGTTAATTATGCAAGAAATACTGATTTTTAAATGTGTTATTGATAAGTGCGTTTTATGCACTTATTTTAGCCTCTTAATTAATCATTTATGTCGTCATATAGTTGTTTTTCTACTTAATCTAGTTTATTACCATTCTATTTCAGTTTCGGACTTGTTGGTGAACAATTTGAGAAGATTGGGTGAAAAGAGCAATAACTTAGAAGATATCTCATAAGGTCGAGGACTCAATTGCACTCAACCCAAAGTTGAGGGACCAAACTGGAGATAATGCAAAGTTGAGGGACTAAACTGGCGATGATGTAAAGTTGAAGGACCAAAGTTGATGTCATGAAAAGATGGAGGACTGAAATGATCAAGACTTAAAGTGGAAGGACCAAATCAGTGACCGTTGAAACATGAAGGACCAAAGCGCAAATCTTTAAAGAAGACAAGCTGGGTGATCGCCCGGCTTAATGCTGGGCGAGCGCCCAGCCCCTCGAATCAGAAACAGAGACCTAATGGCCTCGCCTGGGCGATCGCCCGGGAAAGCACTGGGCGATCGCCCAGTGCATTTTTGTCTGCGTTTTTTTAATTCTTATTTTCTTTCCTTTTTTAGCCCTAATTTCGATAGGTAATGTTTGACCCACGAATTTTGTATTCTTTGGAGATATTTTGGGGCACAATTAGGGTAGTATAAATATGAGATATATGCTCATAACACGGGTTGGATTTTTGGGGAGCAAATCAAGAGAAGACGGAAGAGAACAAGAGAACAAGACCTCCTCGACTATCAAGACTTCTTCGAAGATTTCTTCTCCTTCAATCCATGCCGGGTTTTATCAATTATTGTTTTTCTAGTTTAATTATGTTCTTCTAGTTTTCTTTAGCCAAGGTAGACGATGAAACCTTGTTTTAATTAAGTGATTATTCCGTTATTCGTTTAATTCCTTCTTAAGAGCTTTAACGTTCATGGCTTGTTCTTAATTAGATTAATTAAATATGATTTCTTTCATCTTAAATATCATGTATTTTTGATAGTTAGATGTTGATTTAATTAATCCATGCTTGGTGATATAATATGATCTATTAATTGCTTTTGATTTTTCGTCATCTTCTATTCGAATTGGGATACATAGAATGCTTAGAACTTCTTTGATTCTTTGTTTTCTTTCAATTGAGCTTGATACGAAAAACGCTTAAGTGGTTTATGTTTGAAGCATAAGGGGAGCCTATATTTGATCTTCTTCCTCTGGACTTAATTGATAAATCTTTAGGGACGACAATAGATTGATTTCGGGTTGTCGTATGTGTTTTTCTTGGGAATTAATGAATGATTGGATAATTGCTAAATTAGACAATGGTGGATTCTGAAACATTGGTGTTTTTACACAACTTGAATTCTCAATTCATTTATTAGCTTATTTCTTAAGTCTTTTAGTTAAACAACTTCAACAACAAATCTTCTCAACTCAACTAGCCTAGAATAACAGTTAATTGGGATTAAATTACACCTTCCTCATAGCAGTCTCTGTGGGATCGACCTCGTTTTTACTTATCTATATTCCAATAGATTCGTACACTTGCGAGTTAATTAAAATTTGACATCAGTTATTGCTTTTATCATACAATTTGATGATATAATTTGAATATCGTATATTCATATCTTGTTTATGCACTTTATAGATGTCAAAATTGGGTTGATAATTTTCTGACAAATTATGTATTCTACCCTCTGATTTACTGACTAAATATGGATTGAAGACCTATGGTCAGTATCTATGTCTTTCGGCACCATAATATTCTGTCCTGTTAAACAAGCTGGTATATTTGAAGGAGGGCTACATTTCTCTGGATGATGAGAAGCCATCCTTGATAACATAAAATAAATCATGAGAAAAGGGCTGCCGCCTTGAAAGTGTGAAAATCACTTCTTATATACTTAACTGGCTATGGAAACACAAAATAAATGTGTAAACTCTTCAAATAAAAAAAAAAAAAAAAAGCCAGAGTTGAAATAAAAAATAAATAAATAAATAAATATTTCACTTACGCTTGGCAGGTCAAATAATTTCTTCATAAAAAGGACAATTAAAGATGATGGCTGGTTTGAAACTCTATTCTATAAAAGGTTATGTGAGTTAGAGGGTGGTACTGATTTGTCTTGATATTATTGATCTTATTTTGATTATTTATTCACACACTACACTCCTCTTCATGATTAATATATGGGATTTTGAACTATATTAACAATTTTCTATGATCAGGACTGACTAGAAAGATGATTGAGATTTCTTCACAGTTGCTCATGATTTTTGCATTTATATTTAAAATATAAAAAAAAAATAAAAATTTAAAAATTTAAAAAAATTTTAAAAAAAAACGTTTTTTTTTTAATTCTTATTCCTTCTTATTTATTTATTTATTTTGCATTCAAATTGTTTTAGAATTAGAAGTCTTTTTTTCATGTCCTTCTTTAAAAAGTGTCCATTCTTGAAAAGAGTCCTTTCTTAACAAGAGTCCTGATCTGCATTCATTTATCAAACAGGTCCTTAAATCCTCATCTTCCTCTTTATTCTCCAAAAACCATAAACCCCAAAATTTTCATTGTATAAATTTCTTGTTTTCTTTTGATATAACTTGATCTTGCAAGAGTGTTTAGGAAATAATCAATGGCAAGGTCAAAAACCACCACTCACCACCCGGAGATTCGCCGTAGCCGCTGCCGCGGCACCGCCTCTGCATCACCCGCAGCTATTCCTCCGGCGTCCACACCACCACCGGCACCAGTGGTTTCACCTCTATCGTCTGCAACACCGACTTTGCTACCTTCACTTGCTCTATCTTCTTCGGCTCCTCAACCAACAGCCGCTGCCAGTAGGGTTCCCTCCACCGCTGCCATTCCCACGCAAGTCACGAGTCAGGGGGAGCTTGATGAGGACACGGGTTCTGATAATGGAACTGGGTCTCAATCTAGCAGTGAGTCTGAAGACAGTTCGAAGGAGTCTACACAGACTGAGCATCTTGAAGAAGAACAACAGAAATCGGGTTCAGATTTTGCAGACGAAAATGTTGAAGAAGAAGAAGAGTCCATGAATGAGGAAGATGACAACTTAAGTGCTGAAGAATATGTCCCAGTCAGGCTCTCACGCGTACAGAAGGGTAAACAGAAAATTGATGAACGTTCGAACGTTGCTGATATTCCCACTGAACATCAGAACGTTGGGCACTCATCATCCGATGTTCCAACTTCAGCGACCCATCCTCAATTGTTCGAACAAAGCTTGCTCCGTAAAGGTAACCACATCTTCACTCCTCTGAATTTCAAATTTGGAACTCTTGATGCACATACTCAATTTCACAAATTTATTTCAAATCGGGACTTTGTGATGGAATTTAATGTCAAAGATGATGTTCTTAGAGATGCTGATCTTGTTGAGTTAATTGAGCATTGGGGTATACAAAATTTGTTGGGTTGGACTGGGAGACCTTGTGAAACATTGATCAAAGAATTCTTGGCTAATATTTCTCGACAGATTAAGCAACCGGGTAATAATTTTAGGTGGTCAGTTTATGTTAAGGGTCGGCTAGTACCATTTAGTCCCTCCAATCTTCGTCGTTGGCTTGGATTATCACCTATAACTGAAGGAATGGATGATAAATTTGAAGCAGCCACTGATACTTTGGCCTTAGAACTCACTGGAAATCCTTGGCCTACAGGAAAAATGACTGCCGCATTACTAACCCCTAAGTATAAAGTGCTTTACAAAATTGCCTTGCACAACATTGATCCAATTCAGCATAAGTCAGACATTGGGATGGATAAGGTTGAGTTATTGTACAAACTGGGCACCTTCTACCCACTGGATATTGCTACAATTATTTTTGACAAAATTGTGTTCGCGGCGACCCGTCAGGCACACTCCAGAATGTTGCCCTTTCCTGGTTTACTTCATGCCTATCTCCAGCATCACAATGTTCCTATACTTGAGGGTGACACTTTCACAGCTCAAATTCCGGTCCTTCGTCCTTCAAAGAAAGTCACTAAGAGACCAACGCCTCCTGCAAGGCCAACCATTTCTGAAGATCAAACCTGTTCTCTTGAAACTCAGGTGAGGGACTTAACTTCTTTGGTCAATACACTATCTGATAATTTTGAGCATCATCACAGATTCATAAGGGCTTTACTTGTGGCCTTGGCCGAGCGAACTGGAACTCCTATACCAGAAGAATATCAAGATGCTGCCATGACTCCTCCTCAAAATCCTGATATTGGCTCTGATGGAACTCAACACCCTGACGCTAGTCCTGAGCATTCTCCACGTACTGACCTTGATGCTGACATTCCTCCACATCCAGATGCTGCTCCTTTGCCTTCGTCCACCAAGCGCAAGAAGAGAACCCAGACTAGTGGTTCGAAAAAGAGGACCCGCAAGAGTTGTTAACACTAAGGGGGAGTATTTCAGAACTTTCTTTAAATTAGTTTCTTTCGTTGCTTTCGTTTTTGCTTTGGCCAATCTTTCTTACAAAAAGGGGGAGTACAGTAGTAGGAATTGCTTTTGCTTGGTAATTAGAAATTGCTTTAAACTTTTGCTTAATTAGGAATTACTTTTGCTTAATTAGGAATTACTTTTGCTTTGGGAATTAGGAATTGCCTTAAATTAAATAACTTTCATTTAGTTTGCATATGATCTTGAATCCAATTTGCGTACTCACCTCAAAAACAACTTGATATAAGTTTTGTAATTAAGAGATGCCAAAGGGGGAGATTGTTGGAAAATCAGTTTTTGGATTATTGAAGAATTCGGTTTTTTTTTGGCATATTTAATTATAAGTTATTTATTGATATGAGCCAATTAGGATTCAATGATTATCTAGTAGTTGTTTAAAAATTGGAAACTTTAATGCTATATTTATCACATTCTATTTATCAGTTTTAGTTAGTCTAAAACTCTTGTTCCTTATCAGTTAAATAAGTGATTGAATAAATTGCATGTTTAAGTATTCTAATTGAACTAGGTTTCTAAGTAGATAAGATATTAAAATACTATCTTTATATTTATCTACTTAAATAAAAATATATATCTAGATTTATTTTCATATTCTTGTAACTTATCTCACCTTATCTTTTATAAAGTCTATTTAAACTTAAAGACTTATTTTGTCTTATCCATGTATAAGATAAATATTAAGTCATTAAGTTTAGACAAACTTCTTGTACTATAAATAAGACAAGTGGTATTCCAAGAATTCTACGGACTTTGAAAGCAAAGATACTCAAGCATCAAAGAACAAATCATTTATGAGTTGAGAGTTCAAAGAAATATTCAAAAGTCCTAGCCCGATCAAAATTCTATTTTTGAGAACGGCTCTGAGAAACTGAGCGTTAAAGAAATCCATTGTGAGAGAGAATAGCATTTCGGCGGCAAGATAAGGACTGGGTCCTTATTCCGATTTGTGGAATCAATCCGGGGACACTCGTGGAATGGACCAAGATCAAGACCAAAGTACTTGATTGCATTCCTTGACTAGTTGAAGAAGATATAAAACAGGGAAGTTTTATTATTGTTCTTAACTAAGTTTTATTTTTTGTAAATTGCTGATAAAGTTTTAGATTAGGTCTAAAATTGTAATTTCAAAAAATTGAGACGTGTGTAACCTGTTCTAAAATAGTGGATTTATTTACTCGTGGCATGGGGGCCCGTGGATGTTTCCCTTAGGAGTTTTATTTACTCGTGTTAATTAATGTTTTAATCGCCTTATATAATAACTGTCTCGAAACTGTTAAAACGTTCAGTGGAATGTTCTGACGTTCAACAAACTTTCTTTAACATCAGAACATTAAAGTGAACGTTGTGTTTTAAAAAAAATAATATTTACAGTCTTTCAGTAACAATCTATTCAACCCCCCTTCTAGGTTGATTGTTATCTAGATTTAAAACTAACATATATAATCCACATTTTGAGTAAGAAATTAAATAGATAAGAAAAATGAACAATAATGGACACCATTCGGTGATATTGCCCATCAAACCAAGAAAAATAAACAAAACATGTAAAGCAGTTAAGAGAGCTTTGTCCTTCCATAAAATTCATTGCATAAATCACATACAGTCCAGAACACAGCAGATGGGGCATCACCAAATGATGCACGGGCTAGTCCAAAATCGCAGATCTTCAACTTGCAGTCTGCATTAGCAAGGATGTTTTTGGGTTTTAAATCCCGGTGGAACACATTTGCTGCAGCAAGAAAACTCAAAAGTATTATTTAGCGAGTGAAAGAGCAAAGAACGAGGAAATTAAAAACTGCATAAGAAAATTTTGACCTGAATGTATATATTTCAAAGCTCGAAGCAGCTCATACAGAAAAAAATTGATGATGCCAAGATCATCATTTGTCTTGATTACGTGGTGAAGGTCTGTTTCCATCAACTCAAAAAAAAAACAAATATATCCTTAAAATTCTCTCCGACATGAAGGCAGCATTATATGCTTTTATTTCTGCAATGTCTGGGTGCCGAAGTAACCGGAGGAGCTTGATTTCTCTAAGAATACAGGTAGCTTCAGAAACATGCTCAAAAACATTGTCAATCTTTTTTATAGCTACCTTTTCTCCTGTGTGAGTATCAACTGCAGCAGCCACAACACCATAACTTCCCTTGCCAACAACCTCTTGGATTTTATACAAATTTGCTTCACCATATTAGTAAAAAATTCCTGGAAAGGCATGTTCTAACATGTAAAATAGAAGTATCAGTATTTCCTCTTTAAAAAGTTTTTGAGTTATCGAACTTATTATTCAATATAACATTTGCTTCAATTGTACTAATATATATATATATATATATATATATATATATATATATTGCTTTTCTCGTTAAGGGAGTCATAATAAGTTCAACTACATATCAACATACAAATATTAAATAGGCGTCAAATATTTTAAACTGCCACTAATTTGTATTTAACAAAAGATCAAATAATTTTGTATCGACATAACATGAATGCTAAGGGTCAGCAAAGTTGCTAAACAATTGAAGTCAAAGTCAACAATTAATTTTCATCACATCACACAGGACCCACAACTGTTATAAACTTTTTAACCTCATATTTCATCAACTTTATCAAAATCTGTTAAATTTTTATAAATAACATTGTCAAACGGTACCTAAGCTTTTAATACTACTAATTATGGGCAAAAAATAGATTAAAATACAAGAAATTAATCAAAAGAAATCTCAATCCACTTTTATTTTTACTCCTAGAATTAGTGCTTATTGTTGCATATTCGTAATGCCAGTTGCATCACTTATTTTATGCAATAATGTCTTCTTTCTAGGGCATTGTCTTCCTTCTTCTACCATGTTTCTTAGCTCCCAGCCTGTCGGTTTCATTAACAAATGACTGTACTACTTCCTTCCCATCGGTTTTTGAAAGATTTACTTGTTCATGTTCGTGCTGCTTTCTATAACTACGGAGCTTTACTCGCTGATCTGTGACTGGAGTTGAATTCTTGGGTGTCTTATGTTGATCCCGAAGACTTTCCAGATTCGAAAGCTTTAACTGTGCCGAATGCTGATCCTCTGTCTTGGAAAAAGCCAACAATTCCATATCATGCGTAGTTGCTGCTGCTTTAGGTTCAGGCGGCCTTTGGATACGCAATGATTGACAAAACTCTTTGGTACTAACGAGTTCTAGCCCCGTAGGCCCAACTGACTTGTCTTTCAGTGGCCCAAATATTAAAGGCTCTTGAGTAATTGGATGCTCCATCAGCTGCTCCTTATTAGTTAGCTCCAATTTCACACCTTCAATAGAATCAAGCGTTTCTGAGCTGATGTCTAACAACTGCAAATTTTTCGTTTCAATGGGGCATTCTTGGGCAACAAAATCATTCGTAGAGCAGATGACTAAATGCGATGAGTTCTCAACTCTTATTGACTCAAAGCTAGGAGGCCCCTGACTTGAAAGTTCAGGGCAGTTATCTTCGGCTTTGTCCCCTTCTTGCTGCTGTGGTTTTGACGCCTCCAAATATTTGTTTTCATCAAATTCCATCCTACTGTGAGGTTCAACTCTTATTGACTCAAAAGCAGGAGGCTTCTGACTTGAAAGTTCGGGGAAGTTATCTTTGGCTTTGTCCCCTTCTTGCTGTTGTGGTTTTGCCTCCTCCAAATACTCGTTATCTTTGAATTCCGTCCTACTGGGAGGCTCAATGAACAAAAGGCTAGGACCAAAACCATCATTATTTTCTCTAATGTTATATGATAGCAACCTCTCTCCCTTATCCTCTTCTTTTGGCTTCTCTTCCCCATATATTGCATTTTCACTTGCATGATTTTCTAGGCCTTCAGATTCCTTGCGGTCTTCAGTCACTTCATATTGATCTCCTTTTTGCTGATTTTTTTGCTTAGACTCACGTTTCTTATGTGGCTTGTATCGTTCCCTCTCCCAGTCCCAGACGAGTCTCTGTTTCCTCTTTCTTTTCTTCTGCTTACGTCCTGTGCTTGAATTCAGACTTGGAATTGCCCCAGCAAGCATATATCTCTGGCCACGAGTCACAACATTGCCAGATTCACAAAGTTTTCCAAGATGGTGTTTCAGCAATGTCAAATGTGCCCATGGCAAATTATTATATTCTTTTTTGATAAACTTCGATATGGAGTCCTCACTAGAACCCCATTTCTCATTCAACTCCTGAAGCGCCCGTTCTATCATCTGAAAATAGAAGGAAAGACACTATAGTTAAAGCCAAAAATCAACAAACCACACCCACATCTGGAATTGGAAGAAATTAGGGAACAAAATAGATAAAAGACAAAAACTCTATATATTTAACAGATAGACACAAGCAGATAATTTATGCAACTCTTAAGACAACAGTCGACAATCACACAGTTGATGCATATTTGAATTAAATTGCAACACAATGCATTGAATTTGTGAAACAAGGGATCATCCTCTTGTAACGCAGACAGCTAAAAAACCTAGGCAAATGTGTCAGATAAATTGCACATGATAATACTCTCCCAACCTATGTTGCTTGGACTCTGGTGCGGGTGACGGATATGGGTACATACATAGGAGTTGGATTCTTTTTTTTTTTCTAGAATTTTGGATATGGGGATATGGCTAAAAAATGGTCCAAAATTAAGACACGGGTACGTTGGTACGTCTCACAAACATAAAATTAAACTATTTTTTTATGTATAATTAAATTTTTTTTAATTATTATTTTTTATTTTTTACCAAAAGTTAATATTCTTTTTAATTGTAAAACGAATATAAAAATATAATAAGAAAAAACAAGAACGAAAAACGATTTTTAATGAACAAAAATTAACTCAATTAGAATGATTCTCAATGTTCACTTTCACTAATGAACTTATTTTAAATTTTATTTCAAGTCCATTTGGCTCCACCAATTAACTGAAATAAATTTTCATTTCAAATCCATCAACACTTCGGTTTCCCCAACAATATTATATATTGACTATATAACAACAAAATCAACACTCGCGAGCAATTACACCTCTTTGGACTTTGAACTCTCTGGTCTTCTTGTTGTAAAAATGAATTGAGGAATGATTTATTTCATATATTGATTGAATCAATGCTTACAATATATATAGTTACAGGAATGAGTCTAAAAAAAGAAAATAAATCTCCTACAATCAAATCTAAGCTTAATAAGGAAAACCTATATGTAGACACACTAATCACAAGAAATTACAATCAATTACAATAATTAAGGGATTTCGACACTCCCCCTCAAATTGGATCATAAATGTTAATCATGTCCAACTTGCACATAAGATCATCAAACGTTTGTCGTGGAAGTCCCTCGGTGAAAATGTCTGCGGCTTGTTCCTTGGTAAGAACATAAGTCATACAAATAATCCCTGTCTCTATTTTCTCTTTATGAAGTGTCTATCCACTTCTACATGCTTAGTCCGATCGTGCTGTACTGGAATAAGAGAGATGTTGATTGCTGCCTTGTTGTCACGGTACATTTTAATAGGTAAATTTGTCACAACTTGCAACTCTTCAAGGAGTTTCTTGACCCATAACACTTCACAAATCCCTTGTACGATAGCTCTAAATTCAGCCTCAGCACTACTACAGGCCACCACATTCTATTTTTTGCTCCTCCAAGTCACTAAGTTGCCCCCACACAAATGTACAATATCCGGTTGTAGATCTCATGTCCTCAATAGCACCTGCCCAAACTGCATCTGTGAATACCTCTACTTCCCTACTCTCACCTTTCTTGAAAAATAGTCAATTTCCAAGAGATCCTTTGAGATATCTAAGGATCTTGTATACTGCTTCCAAGTGATTTTCCTTTGGTGAGTGCATGTGTTGACTTACTACACTGACTGCAAATGCAATATCGGGTCTAGTGTGTGATAAATAAATGAGTTTACCAACCAGTCTCTGATATCTATCTCAGTCAACGAATTCTCCATTCTGATCTTTTTCCCATATCAATCGGGGTATCATTTGGTTTACATCCAAGCATGCCAATTTCTGTTAGGAGATGAATAAGGTACTTTTTCTGAGAGACATTGATTCCTTTTCTTGACCTGGCAACTTCCATTTCTAGGAAGTATCTCATATGTCCCAAATCTTTAATCTCAAACTCTTGTGCCAGAATAGACTTTAATCTTTTCATTTCTGCCAGATTATCCCTTGTGAGGATTATGTCGTCCACGTATACACTCAGAATGGTTCTGGTTCCATTATCTGCTAACTTGACGAACATAGTATGGTCTGCTTGTCGTTGTTATCCTTGTCCTTTAATCACCTTAGTAAATCTATCAAACCATGCCTTCAGAGACTGCTTAAGGCCATAAAGTGATTTCCTTAGTTTACAAACTTTCCTACTGTTACCAAATCCCGATGGTGCTTCCATATACACTTCTTCTTCCAATTCACCATTCAGGAAGGCATTTTTTATGTCAAGTTGCTGAAGTGGCTAATCCAAATTAGTCACCAGTAACAGGAGTACCCGAACTGTGTTTAGCTTTGCTACTGGAGCAAATGTCTTTGTATAGTCAACTCCGTAGGTTTGTGTAAAACCCTTTGCTACCAGAAATGCCTTGTATCGTTCAATGGTTCCATCAGCATTATACTTCACCGTGAATACCCACTTGCACCCCACCGTTTTTTTTTTTTCATTTGGTAGTTCCATCAATTCCCAAGTTCCATTTTTTCCCAAAGCCCTAAGTTCTTCCATAACTGCATTTTTCCATCCTGGAATCACCAATGCCTCCTCTATATTCTTTGGAATTTATGTGATGTCAAGCTTAGAGGTAAAGGTGTGAAATGCAGTTAACAGATTATTATAAGACACAAATTTGGAAATGGGATGAACTGTACAGGAACGAGGTGTATTTCTGAGTGCAAAAGGTAGATCGATGTCTTGAGCAGTAGGATTACCTTTATCAGATGACTCAACAAGATTATGAGCTATTACCGGATCTGACTCTAGCAATGCTTTAGAGGTGAGGTCCACTTGGTGTGTTGATTTTGGCCTTCTTGAACAGACACGTATTTCCTTGTCATGTTGTTTTTCCACTCCTGATTCTGCATGTGGTAGGCTAGGGTTGTTAGGATTGGGTTCGAAGATGTCAAAGTGTATGAAACGATCTTCACTCATGGTCTCCCCCTGAAGAGAAGTTTATCAGAAGTAAGGATCGTGTTCGAAGAATATGACATCAAGACTCATATATACCCTTTTTGTGATTGGATTGAAACACGTGTACCCTTTTTGTGTAGGTGAATACCCAATGAAGACACATTTAAGAGCACGATGTCCAATTTATTGCGACCAGGGGAATGATTATGTACAAAGGTGGTACAACCAAATATTTTTGGAGGAAGAGAAGACTGTAATCAGACTTTTGAAAATGAGGTTTGTAGTGTATGAATAGAGGTTTTATAAGAGAGAACTCGACTGGGCATCCGGTTTATTAGATATGCAGAAGTAAGGATAGCATCTCCCCAGAATATTTTTGGCATTTTTGTAGTGAACATTAGGGCTCTGGCTACTTCTAGGAGATGTCTGTTTTTACGTTCGGCAACACCATTTTGTTGTGGGGAATTGATACATGAACTTTGATGGATTATACCATTTTTTCTCAAATAATCTCCTAGAGCAGAGTTAAAATATTTTTTCCCATTGTCACTACGAAGGTTTTGAATTTGAATTTGAAATTATGTTTGTATTAATTGATAGAAATTTTTGAATACATCCTGGACCTCAGTTTTTTCTTTTATTAGATAGATCCAACAGACCCTCGTGTGGTCGTCAATGAATGTGACAAACCATTTCTTTTGATTTCGGGAAAGCACGCGGGATGGGCCCCATACATCACTATGTATAATGGAGAAAGGTTTAGATGGTTGGTATGTTGATGGTGAAAATACAGTATGCTAATGTTTAGCGAGTTGACAAATTTCACATTGAAAGACAAAATCACTTTTATTGGAACAAATAGAAGAAAATAACATACGTAAATACTGAAAATTAGGATGACCTAGTCTAATGTGCCATAACATAAGCTCACTGTTTTTAAGGTTGATTGCAGAATTGCAAGATAAAAATTAAGTTTGTCTACTTGTGTCTGCCTCATCAAGGTAGTAGAGTCCCTCATGTTCCTTAGCATTGCCAATCGTCTTCCCCAATGATAGATCCTGAAATACACAGTAATGAGGGAAAAAATGGGCAGAGCAATTGGAATACTTTGTCAACTGGCTAATAGATAATAAATTACAAAATAGTTTAGGGACATGGAGGACGGGTTTTAGAATCACATTATCAGAAATTTGGACAGTCCCTTTTCCTACAATGGATGAGAGGGACCCGTCTGCAATTTGAACTTTTAAATTTGCCAACACTAGGTAAATAAGATGAAAAATCAAATTGACTACCCGTCATATGGTCAGATGCACCCGAGTCAACAATCCAAGGTTTTTTTTTTTCCTAAACTGCATTAAAGGCCTGTGAAATTATACCTTTGTGGGCCTATGAGCTAGAAGGTACTGTGTGGGAAGACTGATTGGGGTTCTGGAGGTTGGCGAATATTTTGTAGAGCTGCTCCATTTGTTGTCGACTAAATGAACCATTGGTTTGATCTTCAACTGAGGCTTGGTATCCATGGGCCCGACTTTGTTTTGGTTTTCAATATGGTGGTTTTCCATGCAGATCCCAACAATCACTTATTTTGTGTCCGGGTTTACGACAATCACCATGGCCTTTTTCTTTGTTGGCCTAGCCCATTATTAAATTTTCCAACCAAACCACTAATATTTTTATTATCACTTGGCCCATTCAAGTCACATGACCCAGACCTAGATATAGGCCCGTTTGAACCATGGCCTTTTTCTTTGTGGGCCTGGCCCATTATTAAATTTTTCAACCAAACCACCAATATTTTTATTATCACTTGGCCCATTCAAGTTACATGACCCAGACCCAGATACAGATACAGATATAGGCCCATTCGAACCACATGACCCATATGACTTTAACATTATCTTCAAGCTCAAATTAGAGGAACTCAGATTAGAACCTTGCGTGAAACCCTTCGACGCCATGGCCGGAGCTTTTGGGCCTTCGTGATTCATGCCGGTAACTCCATCCAGCATCACCTTCTGGCAACTCACTTCTCGCCGGACCTCTGCGAACACTTCACGGGTCGTTGGAAGTGGTTTTCATGCAAGAATCCTTCCACGCACAACGTCCAGCTCCCGATTCAACCCAGCCAAGAACTCGAACACTCGTTCATTCTCAACCCTTCTTTTGAATTTCAAACTGTCTCCGGTGCACTCCCAGTCCTCTTCACACTTAGATCCAGTTCCTGCAAGAGACCATGTAATAATCTGTCACGCCTCTTTCTCCTTGTTTCATTTACCATAGTTTTATTTTAATTTCAAAGATTTGAGATGTGTTTTCGGAATCTGAATAAGTTTCTCGAGCAGCATCCCATACGTCCTTTGCTGTGGGTAGGAACAGAAAGCTCTTCCCGACAGTGGGCTTCATAAAATTAACGAGCCACGCAATCACCATTGATTTTTCTTATTTCCATTTCTGCAAGGAAGCAGCATCGATTAATGTTGGCTATTTACTTTCTCATAACCCAATTTTCCTTTCCCATCTATCACGAGCTTTATTGACTGAGCCCATTCTCAGTAATTTTTGCTATCGAGTTTTTCTATTGTGAGTGGAAATGGTGGGTTGGAAATCACCTCTGCTTCGGAATTTTCTGATGAAATCGAGCTTTTGGTGGATGTTTCCGTCATGGCTCTGATACCATGTTGGAAGAATGAATTGAGGAAGGATTTATTTCATATATTGATTGAATCAATGCTTATAATATATATAGTTAACAAAATAAGTCTAAAAAAGGAAATTAAATTACTCACAATCAAATCTAGGCTTAATAAGGAAAACCTATATATAGACACACTAATCACAGGAAATTACAATCAATTACATTAATTAAGGAATTTCGACACTTCTTTCTTTCTTTCTTTCAAACAAAATACTTTTCAATGGAAAATATAAAATAGAAACGAACTTGTCAAGCATTGATAGAATAATTTAAAAATCATGTGACAAAGGTCTATGCTACCACCCAAGGTATAAAGAAAAAGGGAAATACAAGGTATCTTCACTATACAAACTTTTAACTAGAACGAGACAAGTCAAAAAGGTTAACCCGATCTAAATTCAACCAACTTAATTTTGGGATGAACAAGTCAAGCGGGTTAATACAACCTAAAATTTACCTCCCTTGATTTCAACCCGGAGTATAAATGAGCGGGTTGGTTTGCATCCTATCCATAGACAACTCAATTGCAACCTGCCCAGATCTAAAACAAGCAACCTTTTGATTTAAAATTTATATCAGACACAAATAGCAAAAAGATGGCGCCAAACCTAATTTAGAATGATTGGGAAAGATACTAGAAATCTTCTATAACTTCAACAGAACAAGATCCTTAATTGAGTTTTAGTGATTTGTCTCTCAATTTAATAGTCAAATTAACATCTTTTAACCAAAACCATACATTTTTCAGTAACAAAATCACCAAGATAGAATCCTGATGTTCTTCGCAACAAATTATAATAATACATCAACACCCAAAACAAATAATTCTACCAAGAAAGTTAGTCTTGACACACTGGCACACACCTCCAAGAAGAAGGAAACATAAAACACACGGATCAAAATATGGACATGCATAAACATGTAAAGATCCTAATTTTATATGTACAGAACAATTATTCTACAACAAAATAGTTTAATACCCTTTTTGCCAAAGACCCATAGAATCCACTAATATGTTGTGCAAATTTCACACTGTAGACTAAATTTATCAACAAAAAACCCTTTACCCTAGACCCATAAATTGTAATAGAAAGATTTCAAACATACATTGAAACATCAATCAATCTTTCCCATATTACATCAAAGAAAACATAACATAAAAAATAAATCCACACACGTGTAAATATGGTGTGAAAAAGAAAGCTACCAGAAATCTTCTAAGACATCAATGGAACAAGATGCCCAGTTGATTTTCAATAATTTGTCTCTCCACTTTGATAGTCAAATTAAAATCTTTTAACCAAAGACCATACATTTTTCAGTCACCAAATCACCAAGATAGAATCTTGAAGTTCTTGACAACTAGTTATAACACATCAACATCCAAATCGTAAACTTCTACCAAGAAAGTTAGTCTTGATATACTAGCATCCCATCAAAAACTTAAATACGTGGATAAACATTTAAATATCCTAATTTTACAACGAAATAAATTAATTACCATTTTTGCCAAAAACCCATAAAATCCAACCCAAAATTTCAAGCATGCAAGACTGGACATGCAGGAAATATAAACCGATACTCATATACCCACATATATGTACATATAGATTGTGCAAAATTCACAATGTAGACTAATTTTATCAATAAAAAACCTTCTTTTACCGTAAACCCACAAATCCCAATACCAAGATTTCAAAAATACATTGAAAAATCGATCAATCTTACACAAACTATATCAAAGTAACTAACATAAACAAATAAATGGTTACCGCAGCATAAGGAGGGTGATCTGGGGTTTGGGACTGTGATAGAAATTGGTTCAAGCGGTCTTGGAGAATACTCTTGCGGGCTGCCGTTAATGGTGCATTTGGATGAGTTTCTGCAAGTTTCATTATAACTTCTTGGAACTTCGCCATGGATGAGTTTCTGCGAGTTTCACAGAACAAACACTACTAAACGAATTGAAATTTATGTAATGCTACGATTTATAAAGTCTTAAAAAAACATATGATTTCATTATAGTGGTGACATTCACAACAATCGTATCTATTATAGAAATTATGACTTATGATTTACTAACTCTTACGTCAACAACATCAAAAGGTAACATCAATAATAATAAACAAATATGACGATGATACACATTGATTTTCAAATATTACAAAACTCATTTAAAAAAAATACTAAGAGTATCTTCAATGCATTGCATGTATTACTATCTAGGTGATACAAAGATTGAAAAACTTATAATCTATATAACATTTATTTTAACGAACAGACATTCAAGAATAAGGAAGCAGATTTTTAATGAGCACGAATAATGAGCAAGAATAAGAAGTTCCAAATTGTTGGATGTGGGTGCTATGGAAGCAGATAAATCATAGGGCTTTTTAAGGGTGGAACTGCCCAATGCCAAATGATCAAACAAGGGGGACGTGTCATCCTATTTCCACATGAGCTCCTATACATGGAAAAAGTTGTTTAAACTATGGGATATATTGGGGGGCAGGAGCCGTGGAAGGTTATTGGCAATGGAGCTGACAAACTTACACTGTGGTTTAGGAGCTCATAGACATGGAATATGTTGTTTAAACTCTGGATATATTGGGTAAGGATGGCAATGGGGCGGGTCAACCCCGCCCAGCCCCACAAGATATTAGGGGCGCCACGACCCGCCCAATTGGCGGGTCGGGGCGCCCCCACTGCCCTGCGAATGACCCATTTATTTTTTTTATTTAAAAAAAAAAAAAAAAATCCTAACTATCAGTGAAGCTTTATGACGATAGTGCTTAAAATTACCTTATTTTCCACTCAAAAAACAGACAAATTTGATTCAAAAACCAAGAAATTTATATAATTTTCCCTTGTATTGTAATCAAGAATGGCTTCTTCTGATAGTTCAACTCAGCTTGAAATTATACGCCAACATCTTCTTGATGATTTTGCCTTCATTGAAAGTTATTGCCCAGAATCCCAGATTTCTCAGAATTTGAAACAAAGCCTGTAACACAAACAAATTTTAGTAAAAGGAAAATACTACCAACAATGGTATTTTTTGAAATAGTAAAAGTGGTGGAGAAGAAAGTTCAAGATTCCGGCGAGAAGAAGCATTACAGGGGCGTTAGGCAGCGGCAGTGGGGAAAGTTTGCGGCAGAGATTCGAGATCCTAACCGTAAAGAGACTCGGGTTTGGCTCGAAACTTTCGATACAGCCGTGGAGCGTGGAGGCGGCAAAAGCTTGACCCCAACTTTTCGGTTATGATGGGAAATTAAAATGAAGGGTTTAATGTTAGGTTTAGGTATTAAAAAAGTTAGAATTTGTTCCAATATTTTTAGTAAATAAAAGAAAATATTAACAAGTTATGATTGTGGTGTAATGGTTAAAGTTTTAAGGTTTCTTTCCTCAAACCCGGGTTCAAGACCCACATACAACACTTTCAATTTAACTTTTATTTATGATTTTTTAATTTTTTTTTTAAAAAAAAAATTAGCGGGGCGGGTCCGGGCCGGGTCAACACAGCCCCGGACCCGCGACGGGGCAAATTCGTCTTTCCCATACCCGCCCCATTTATTTAATCGTCCGGGGTGGGGCACGAGTCGCGGGTCAAATTGCCATCCCTAATATTGGGGTAAATTACGTGGAACGTCATTGGCACCTTTAAAAGAAGCCATAAAAGTTTACAACACCAAAGATTTTATATTACTGCATAAATTTATCAAAATTTATCAGAAAATTAAGGTTTATTTTACTCTTTGACTTCCTTCCTATCAGTAACCACGAGATTTAAAAGAAAACTCATTCAAAAAAACAAACTAAAATCTCAGTCAGTAAAAAGCTAATATAACTCAATTTGCCAAATCGCTGACAAAATTTGCCGAAACTACCAATCCAATGTCAGATAAGCAAACACAAATAAGTTAAAAGACGCAATTACACTTTAATCCCTAGCAATTTCCCGTGTGATATTGATATCCAAAAATTTAACTGTGCATTTTTTATGAATCTTTAAATTCAAAGTAAAAGTATAACCGTGTATCAAGAAACAAAATGAGAAAACTTCAGGTAATGCTAGAAATCGGAAACAAACTTCCTGTGCATAATTAACGCATAATTTCAAATTTTAAAATTTTCAAATCCATCTTTCTTAGTTGTATTTACAGGACAGCATAAATTTATCTGGTAGAACTAGTATACCGCTTACCTGCGGTAGGATCCAACCGTAGGTCAGAAATCAAATTTAATGGCAAATGATAATCAATTAGCAGAGCAATTGTGGCTGCAAATAATTATTAAATAATGATTAGTAATAATATATTCATATTACCAAATGAAATGAAAATAGGATGACCATATACCATGAATCCAAAGTAAAGTGTTAAAACATTACAATTCGATTCCATCGTCAATGCTATATTTAAATTCTTTAAATTCATTCCTTACAACTAATGATCTGAGAAAATATTTAGCATCCCTTGCAACCAACAGGCAATCCTCCTTTCTTGCAAATTTAGACTAAAAGTCGTTAACAAGACAAGCAAATAAATACTTCTACAAAATAAGAAACATGAATAGATTAAACTTAAAAGTTTTTCACAGAGATTGACGATATTGAGCGTATGTTTGATAGTGCTGAAATTATTTTTTAAGTGCTTATATTTTAAGTTGTTGGTGAATGTGTAGATAAAAAGTGGATTGTAAGTTGTGGGTCTTATTAAATGTATGGATAAAAAGTAAGTTTGACGAGTTGAAATTATAATTTAAGTATTGCCAAACATGTGCTAAATCTAAATATGCTTATAGAATACTAAAACCAAAGCACCACTCTGGCCTGAACAAAAAAAAAAAAGGACGATAAGACAGCAAATCACGTAGTAATAGCATTAACCTATTCAAGACAAAGGATTGCAATATAATAAAGAATCAATCACTATATTCATATCTTAGAACCTATTCCCAAACATCTCATCCAAGAAGTTGTTGCAAGAATTTTTTTTTCAATTGAAGCGTCAACTTTCACAAATTTTAGAATACTGTAATAGCAGCTAATTGAAAATTCAGAGATCGTGCAAAAACTTCGTCAAAACATAAAAGATAGCATCAAACACCTTGTTACTCCTTCAAATTCATTTTTTTCTTATATGGAAAACATCTAGGAGCTTTTTATAACAGTTGTCAATAATTGTTTAATTTGCACTGGTCCACTCCCCAGAGAGGAAAATGACATTGAACAAAATGTTTCAGAGCTTGAAAAAACAGTATCGAACAGATTAGAAATAATTAAAAGAGAAGTAATAATATGATGAATAGCTGTATACCAAAACATTGATTATAGAAGAGGAACTAAATTAATGTCTAAATAGCAAAAGAGGACATACTGTTTAACTATTTGTAATTCGACAGAAAGCATAGCACAGTTGTGGCAAAATGGGATACGTGAACCCATTCTCAAATAGTGGAATAGAACCATCCAAGCAAAGTTGAATTATGGCTGCTAACTTTCCATGTCCATTCTTTCTAAGTTATATATCAAAGTACTACACTACAAATATTCAAACTACTATTTGAAAGATAAGTTACAAGCCTCTGCTTTAAAAATGAAGTCTTGTGACCTAGAGGTGACAAGCGTGAGCAAGATGGATTAATGGACATAATTTGATACTCCTTTATGTCTGCTTTTCTTTTCTCCAAGCTGTTCCGCGTCTTATTTCAGAAGCTAAGAATCAGCGCTTTACTTTAAATTGGTATATTAAGCTCTCATCTAAATCCCAGTTTTGAAAGAGAAACAATATCTTCTTTACTTGAGGATTATTTAATTCGATCTGAAATAATTCAGGCTACTCGGTGACAAGTCGGTTTTTAAGTACTGAAATATATAATTATAATTTATTTTAATAACAGAAATTGAAACTTTGAGTAAACAATCGTATGCAAGTAAAAGTATCACAACATAAAACACGAAAGCTTCCAGGAAAGTAAATGAAACCAAGAATACAGGATCTCTTCGGGGAATTTACTGAACATTGTCTGTCAAAGTACTAGGCTGAATATAGGATCTCTTCGGGGAATTTATTGAACATCGTTTGTCAAAGTACTAGACTGGAAATATCGCCTCCACACCCCACCACAACTTCCGCTCCTCCTCCCCATTTGATTTGCTTTCCAATTGTTAGTATTTATTGAGAATAAGTCTTAGAATACACACACGCACACATGTATGCATATATATATTTGACTATGTTGATTTTGTAAGTTGAAGATTATTTAATTTTTCATTTTCGTTGTGTTTTTTGGCATGGCTGAAATTATTTTTCACACTTCTCCAATAACTGAAATTGGAGTCATTCTCAAAATTCTGACACCATCACGCTAGTGTTGGATTTTGCATGCTAAATTCTAAAAATTGAAGCTAGAAATCCATTATTTGGTAGAATTTTGAATCCGAAACCTAAAGCGGGAACTTCAGTGCGACTTACATCTTTCCAAAAGCTCTTCCCCCACCCCCGGTATAACAATACTCTCATCTGCCACTGAAACTATGTATTAAGAAAATCGAGATAGTGGAGATGGGGGTATTACCTAAAATTTTCGGAGGTTTTGGTAGTAACGTCGGGGAAGATCTCGATTTTAACTGGAGTTGTGTATATCGAACTTTAACAGTGTCAAACTCGTCTATAATAAAATCTACATCTACTTTCTTGACAATTACGAAACTAACTGAACCATTTTTATTTTTTTTTAAAACCAACGATTTTGTTTCCAAACTTCTTATAATCCAAAAGTATGGGTTAATAAACCCAGCTTGTAACAAACCGACAATTAATATTGACTTCTCATAAATATTGACTTCTGATTTCCAAATATTGACTTCTCATAAATATTGACTTCTGATTTCCAAATATTGACTTCTGACGATTTTGATTTCCAAATATTAACCCTACATACCCGAATTGAAACAATTAAATAATCCAACAATAAACAATTCAGCTCAACTAAAAATAAACATTTCAACAATCCAAAAAGTGTAATAGATGAAAAGTCCACATAACAACAAAAATAAGCAAAAAAAAAAAAAAAAAACTCCATATAAATCCTAAAGTCTGGTTCGGGTTGTTACAGTAAAAAATAATAATGCTTCATTTGGATCATGGTCCTTCACCAGTTCATTTTAATGCCTTTGAGATATTCAAGAACAAGCCCATAATTATTTCCAATATTAAGCAACTTTTTATTTTTCTGCTTATTGAAATTATTTCTCAAAATCAGTTATTCATCATTATTCATTATTCATTATTCAACAACAAGTCAACAAGTCAACAACCATATGGAATTATACATTATCAAATAAACAGAAAAGAAAAAAAAAAATTGGACAAAAGAAAAACAAAAAATCAAGATGCTGAAAAAATTCTAACCTAGATTGGTCCGTAGAGGTGGTCGGCGTGTGAGGTCGGCGGCGGTGGTTGGTCGGACTTCGCGTAGGTAGCCTTTTTGTTGAAGGCGATTTCTTTTTGAGTGCAAATCGCCAATTTCGCTGGTGCAGTCGTGGACAGTTTGAAACAGCAGGTGGGTTGGGACTTGGGAAATGGGAATTGGATTTGGGTCAAGTTGGTTGGGACTTGGGATGGGTTTAATAGACTAGCTTACAACTGTAGAATTTGAATTCAATTGCAAATGAATATTACAAAAAGTAGAAAAATGAAATAGATTTAAGAATCAAATCTTACCTAATTTTTTTGAAGATAAACATAAATTTTATCGGAGGTGAAAATTTCCCATACGGTCGTTACAAGAGTTAAAAAATTTTTAAAAAAAGCAAAAGATAAATTGCAATAGCCAAATACGCATTTAGCTTGCTTTTAAAAACGTTTCTCCAAGTTAAAGACGTTTTTTCAAAGTTGGAAAAATATTTTTTAAAATAATTTAAAAGCGTGTTTGACTATTACAATTTTGTTATATTGACGATTTTAACAATTTTATTATGCCAATTGCCACATCAATTTTTAATTGCCATATGATAATTTCTGTCTGCTCAGTTTAATGTTTTCTCAATAAATGATGGATAGTAAACTATTTGAGAAGTTGGGTGAGCGATTGGAAACTTTTTCAAATTGAGTGAGTAAGTAGTAATCTCTAATTAATTTGAGTTAGGGATAATTTTGAAGACAGACGTGTGTAATTATTTTGGGCTACTTTTTTTTTTTTTTTTAGCCAAACATGCTCTAAGGTGTTTGGGAAGTTGTTTCTTGCGGAGTACAATTAGGCGAAAAGAAGAAGAAATTGGAAACTTCCATATTTTTCTCTATATATACATAAACAGAGATTATGTTGTAATATCTATTTTCCCCCTAAAATTTCATTTTCGAATGGAAAAGTAATTCAACTAACATTATAATGGATTCTTATTCTACTTTTCATCTAAAAGTGTGTAGATTAAAAACATCAATGTTAATTCGATAGAGTTATAAACATGTATATAAGTTGTTTTTATGGTCACTCTTTTCATTAAAACTAGTAGAGTGCACGTGCAAAAGTACGTGTTTTATTTTAATTAAGTATTTAATAGCATCGTCATTATTTGTGAGTTTCTTAATTATTTTTTTAGTTATAAAAGGTTGAGTAAAATATGTATTAAAATTTGTTGGAGAAAATACGTACTTTTTAAAAGTGAGCGGTATAGTTTCGATTGATTTTTAACATGAACATTCTTTACTTTTAGATGTGATGAATGGTATGTAGTTTCTGACAAAATTGATTATTGTAATTCCTAGAATTTGGTACTTCAATTATTATGTGAAAAAATTATCCTGCTGCTTTCAAATTTATAATTCCATATTTTTCCTCATGATTTGACTTTGTAAAAATTTTCAATTTATCAATTTAATTTTGTTTATTCTAATCAAGCATTTAAAAAAGTTTACATAACACGAGTGTCATGAGATATGCAAAAAATTACTTGTGAACTTGCAGTAATAAGTAGTAAAAATACTTATTATAAATTAGCATAAGTTGTTAATTAGTGATTTCTGATTAGGTAGATTTTTGAAGTAATAATAAGCAATAAATTCGTGGGAAAGTGTTGATTTATTGTTTTATATTTATTTCCTCAATTTAAAAATTGAAAATCAACAAAATTATTCAAAAATCTCAAAAAGAGTTGATAAAAATAAGTGTATTAATAAGATTTTACTTGTTTTCGCATTAGTAAAGTATAGAGCACATCAATACTATGTACATGTATAATTGTAATAATTTAAACATAACTTCACGATACTAAATAACGTAAAAAAAAAAAAAACTCTCAATAGCTTAAATCAACAAAAATAATTCAAAAAGTAAATAAATGTTCATTCTAGAATTTAAATAATTTATGCTTATAATTTCTCAACACAACAATTAGCAATGAAAACATGCATATGTCATTCTTAATAGCGTGTTCCGAAGTGCAAATTTCAATATCCTGAGTGGTATTCATTATATTCTTTTGCCGTAGCCAACAAGAAATCAAGAAAATTATTTTTTCTATAATCAAGAACCTAGGTAAAAAAAAAACAAAAAAAAAAAAAAACAAATTAGTGCAAAAGAACACATATTTAGAAACGATATTTTGTATCTTGATCAGTCTTAAATTTAATATTACTATTGTATTCCAAAAAAAGAAACTTACATTGCCAATTCGGTTGCAGAAAATTAGGAAAAACTATATAAAAAAAACAGAGAAAAGAAAATGAACAGTGATGACGTTCAGTGCTACACCAAAAAAAAAAAGAAAAAAAAATATTGTCAATTTTAAGAAATAAAAAAAGGACTTCAAAAAAAAAAAAAAACAAGAACAATGGTGAATATCCCTCTTTTAATATATTAAAATACTGAATATTAGAACTATTTAAGAACTCAAAATGAGAATTGAAAATGAACACTCTAACAAGC
This sequence comes from Forsythia viridissima, assembly GCA_030279155.1. Classification (NCBI taxonomy): domain Eukaryota; kingdom Viridiplantae; phylum Streptophyta; class Magnoliopsida; order Lamiales; family Oleaceae; genus Forsythia; species Forsythia viridissima. Next base: position 38,463,424 of record CM059041.1, on the reverse strand, counting down.
AAAAATGTTCAAATAAGTATAAAAAATTAACAAAAAAGGACTTAAACAACTATTTGTAATGGTCAATTCACGAACCCTATAAATAATAAGAGACAATAGCAACTTCCAAATCTATTCTCATCAGTTGTGCAAAAAGTTAAATAGATAGATCTGCAGAAATAGTTTTTATAAAACAAAATTTGGATGGATACTCAAAATAATCAACATATCTATAAATTTTGGAGCGATTTTTCAAAAGACATGACTGAAATCGAAAGAAATGCGAAAAATACGAACGAAGAAATACAAGTGAAATAACGAAATGTTGAAAAGAAAATGGTGCTGAAAAAGATCTACGATTGGGAAAAAAAAAACGGTGTCAATTTCAAAAAATTGGGAAAATGTGGGGAAAAAAAAGTAAATGAACAATGGTGGGCATTCATAGAAATAGTGCCACACTAAAAAAAAGTGTCAATTTCAAGAAATCAAGAAAAACTTAAAAATACAAAAAAAAAAAAAAAAAAAAAAAGGAAACAGTGGTGGCACGCATTCATAGAAATGGTGTCATACTAAAGTCCCTCTTTTAATATATAGGGATTATTGGACATATAAATATGTTAAATTAAATTGCATTTAAGAAAAGACGTTAATCACAAATATGAACAAAGTAACTTATTGGTAAAGTTCTACCTTGGGCCAAGTCTAGACACAAGGTTTGACCTAACAATTTTTATAGACCTCGTCTAAGAGTCCTCTAGCCAAGCCAATCTAATGAAGCGTTGCCTAATATAGAGAATTATTTCTCGAGAACATATAGAAAGTGTGAAAGAAGTAAGAGTGAGGATGCTTGTACATAATAGCTTACAGAATGGTGTATAGATGTTGATGTGGAAAAAAAAAATTAAGTCATAATATTGCGATATATGAAACCAAAATCTCACGATATTTTGATTCAAATTAAGTTGAGAAAAGAACTCGCCCTACATAATTTATGTCCGCCAAAAGCAGAGAAGGAAATATACAGTGAAAAATCTAAACATTCAAACCATTGGCGACATTTTCTTCTCCATCACTCAACTTTCATCATCTTCGACGAAATCGACATCAATGACTCAAACAAGTAATGATTGGTTCCCGCTGTTTGTTAAAATTGATTGGTTATTGCTGTGTGCTCAAAATTGATTTTTTATTAACTGTCGAGGAACATCCATCAACTGCTCTTTGCTAAAAATTGATTTTTTATTATCCACTAAGGAACATACATCATATGCTCTTTGATGAAATTGGTTTCCACTTTTGTTTATCGATTTTGTTGTGGTTTTAATTTGAATACGATGGTAGCTGAAAATCAAATTGTTTAATTGTTATGTTATTTGTTAATTAGGTGTTTATCAATTCTCATCAACTTTCATTATATTGTCTGTTTAATTGTTTTTTTTTCAAATTTCATATTTCGATGATAAGACAACAATTAGGAATATATTAGTGGTGGATGACGAAACTTTGAAAGATTGTGATAATGAGACAGTAGGGGACAATATTAACATTTTGGATGAATGAATATTAGGACAAGATAGTGAGATTGTGTCTAAGGTTGTGATGAAGTTTAAAAACGATAACGAAATATTTGAATTTTACAAAAACTATGTTTATCATTTAGGTTTCCAGTTAGAAAAATAAAATCGAATAAGGGTGATGCTGTGGTTGTAAAATATGTGACATTTGAAGAACTAGCACTACAAGCACTTCTTTGAAGCATCAACCAACCATTCAAACAGGACGACAACATGTTTAGAGAGTTGTGGAACATGGCGAATTAACACAATTCATTTTGAACATAAATATAAAATAAACCCTTCCAAATAAGAGCTAGATGTCCATCTTGAGGTATATACCCAAGAGTGACATGGAGCTTGCTATGTCAGCAGTGCTCCATTGTCAGCAGTAGGGCTGGCCTGGGCGTGGCGTGGGGTGGGGTGGGGTGGGTTGGGTTGGGTCGATTTTGGACCCAACCCGAACCCAACCCAAAAGTTTCGGTTTGGCGAAAATTCAACACAACCCAAACTGCGAAATGGGTTGAACTCGACCCGCATAAGCATCGGGTGGGTTGGGTCGGGTTGGCGGTTTTTTTTTTCCCCCAAAATAACAGTTTTTCTTTGCCACTACAGTTCAAGCAAAGTTGTTGCATTAACATAATCAGTTCAAGCAAATCATCTTATCTAATCACTTATCAGTTATCGCATTAACAATTTAACATAATCAGTTTGTGAATTTTCATGTATTAAATCTGAAAAATTAAAATGTATCTACTGCCAAATCAATTCCTAGTCTACTCCTATTGCTAAATCTGAATGGAGACTTTGAACGTATAATTCAATCTGAAAAATTAAAATGTATCTACTTAAATCTGGAAAAAAAAAAACTAAATCTGAAAAAAAAAATGACCGAACTCCAAAGCATATAAAATCTAAAAAAAACTACTTTCAACATATGAAATCTAAAAAAAAAGACGGTACAGCATATGAAATCTGAAAAAAAAAAAAAAGAGCGAAGTATATTGAATATGAAAAATATGCTTTGGGCTCCATTTTGAACATAAAATAACTCAGATTTACCTTCGCGCCTGGCGGATTGGAGACTGATGACGAGGGCGGAATGGTTGTGACCGACGAGTGGAGAGCGGAATGAAACTGGCATACTGGAGCTCGACGAGAAGATTGTTGCAACTTGGCGCCGGACGGCTGGAGTTAGGGAAAGAGAGATTGGCACTGGACGGCTGGAGTTAGGGAGGGAGAGAGATTGGTGCACAAGGGCTGGAGTTAGGGAGTGAGAGTCTGAGAGAGATTGGCGCACAACGGCACAAGGGCTGAAAAAGTTGAATTCGGTTTGGGTGCCCGCTGCATTTTAGTTTTAGAGTTGCAAGAGTTTTTTTTTTTAATTAATTGTTGTGGGTTGGGTCGGGTTTTCTGACCCAACCCACAAATCGAACTAACCTAATGTTAGATTCGACTTTAGAACCCAAAACTGAGCCGATTACACTAAAAAACCCGACCCAAACCAACCCAAACCACTCGGGTCGGTCGAGTTGAGCGGTTTGAGTCGGTTTTTGCCCAGCCCTCAGCAGTTGGGTTAAAAAAAAATTGTCCGACCCATTTCATTTGAAAGTCAACATCGTCTCCATTCTTTCCCAAAACCATTTGTACCCTAAATCGCCTTCAAATCTGCAGCACCTATTTTCTCGACTAGTTAATTTTTTGTAACAATTGAAGATTGACGATCGAACCGACGAAGAAGGAAAAAAAATAATAAATGGGGTTGCCGGACTAATCTGCGCAGTGACGCGCAGATCTCGCTGGATCTATGCCCGGGTCGCGCAGGTTCGGTGGGATCTCCGCGGCCGAGGCGTGCAAATCCGGTGAAGCGCAGATCTCAGAGATCGTGCAGACCGGTGGTGTGGATCCACCGAAATTGTGCAGTGGACGGCTACGCAGATTCGGTGGTTTTATCCGGTAGAATTTTTTTTACTTTTGTGCCATGGTGGATTCCGGTGGTTGATGATAGAATGGAGACGGTGCTGACTTTTAAATGAAATGAGCTGGACAAATTTTTTTTTTAACCCAATTGCTGACATGGCAAGCTCCATGTCATCAGTGAGTTAATTTTTTCCTGCCCCTTAGTTCTCATACACCCAAAGTCGTTGCTATAGCTGGAGCTAGATCTAAGGCAAGGGCTCAGGATATATCCAGGGGCCTAGGGCTCATGATAGGGATAGAGATACGGTCACAGGCAAAAGTAGTAATTAATTTACTTTTGTAATTTTGTGACCTTGGCACGATATGAGTATTCATGCTTTTGTAGAATAATTTTAACTTTTCACCTTTTTTGATTAGGTGGAAGTAGGATGTGTTTGATTGGCAAAGATTTTCATAGAAAATGTCTTTTTTCTGTCTATTTTCCAACTTGTTTGTTTGATTGCCAAATATTTTCATGGAAAAGGAATTTTCCCACCTATTTTCTTTGTTTTGTTTGATTAAAACTTTTTTTTTCCATGGAAATTTTTTTCTCATTTTTCCACTTTTGGCCACATTTTCTTTGTTTTCAAGGAAAATATTTTCTTTGTGGGATAGGAAAATTTATTTTTCATGGAAAATCTTTACTTATTTTTCAACCCATAATTTCTTGACAATTCATTTCTATGGAAAATATTTTCTTTCCACCCAAATTTTCCACTTGCAATCAAACAATATAACGAAAATGGACAATAATCATTTTCCTTTTTTATTGAAACAAGTAGACCTGACCAAAAAAGCAAGAAAATCAATAGAAGGAGAAATAAAAATATTTTCTTCCCTTCCACCTCATATATATTTTCTTTCTTTATTTTTTCCCTAGCTTACCAGTCTTATATCTCCTTCCAAGAAACGCATTAATCAATTTATATTCTTTTACTCATGCTTATTCTAATTATACTACCAAGTTCCTACTTAACATCTAACCTATTATTTACTTGTTAATAGCTATTAATTAAACACATATTTGAGATTGTTTAAATTATAATTTCAACTGGTCAAACATATTTTTTACCTACACATTTATAGAACCCACTTTTTATCACACATTCACCAAACAACTTATAATATAAGCACTTAAAAAATAATTTCAGCACTACTAAATATGGGCTAAATAAGAGGGTACTCATTTTTTAATTATTTGTTTAGATCAAATATATATTTATCCGTTTTACGTTGTCAAACCACTATAGTCTTCCTCTTTTTAAAGTTTCACATGTCCAACAATTGAAAAAAAGAAAGAGAATAGTGGCTCCTTTTGCCCAAAGGACATCATTGGAGAACAATGTTGGGATTGAGAAAAATAAATATATTTATAGATTATTCTAATTTCTATGTATACTAAACTATCTGCCGTAGTTTCTTTGATTACTCCTGAGATATAGTAGAAACATTTTGTTATGGTGGCAAGTGGGGAGTGAAAAGACCACCGAGACCACCAAACGACCGACTACGGAACCTCTCTTTATGTTATATATTACTTCAAAATGATTCATAAAGCTGGCCTAGTTTAAACCAATATCAAGTTAATTAATTTTCTAAATCTTATAATAAATTCTGCAAAATATTTTTTACTGTATTATTACATGAGGAATACTAAATTATTATCTCACTTTAAATTAACTTTACAATCCCCTTAGAGCCAAAAAAATATAGTAATTATTTTACAAGTGCTGTTTGTAGACAATTTATGAACATATTCTCACTTGTCCATTATTGTGCGTTTGATTACAACCTATTTTTCATGAATTTTTTTTTTCCCACCTATTTTCAAACTCATACGTTTGATAGCAACATTTTTCCATTAAAAAAACATTTTTCTACCTATTTTTCAACTACAAAAGTGTTTGATGGTCATTTTTTTTAAGTAAGACGTTTTCTCATTTCTACATAAATCAAGACATTTTCCTTGAAAATGAGGAAAATGTTTTTTTAGGGGAGAGGAGGCTTTATTTTCAAGGGAAAATTTGCCTCTTTTCTACCTATTTCAACTGACAAATTCTTGACAATTCAATTCTATGGAATTTGTTTTTTTTTCCATCCAAATTCAATGCTTGCAATCAAATGCACCCAATAAATTTGTTGCCTTTTTCCCACAAAACAGAAAGGGAAAAGAATATAAAGTATATAAAGACAATTATGCACATGCTAACACATTATTATTAATTTTATATACAATATATATATTTCTTTCATGTTTCATCTCTACTTTATATACAAAGTTCAAACTCTCATTTTCATCCATTTCTCTTTGATCAAAACATAATGCTGTTCTTCAGATTGATTTTACTTACAGAATACTTCGGGTTGATTCTCTTCTTCAATTACTGCAAAACCATCCTATTCCATATTTTCTTTCTCAGTAATCTCAATTGATCCTTTCAGATGATCTTGTTCGGCCACCTCAGCTTCTTGTTCAAAAGTTAGTCCAGTTTGCTGTTCAAGAGGCTCCATATCATTCGCTTCAGTAGTTTGAAATGTTTTACTCTGCTCATTGACTTCATGTTGCATGCCTTTTGAGTGATCTTGTTCTTCAGTTCCCTCGACTCGGTCTTTTTTTAGTTGAATATGTTCCCCAGTTGCTAGTTTTTCTTCCCCTATCAGTTCTCCTGATTCAGTTGCTTCCATTTGATCCATGTTCTTTCGAGTTTCTTCCATCCGCACATGTAATTTTCCTTGCCACAGTGGTTCGATTCTTTCTTCATTAATTCTATTTTCTCGTTCATGAGGCTCAATCTCAATCACCATATTGTGTTGTTCTGCTCGACGCTGAACATTAATTAAATCTGGATTTCCTAGCACTTGGTTTTGTTCTTCTGGTCGGACATGTTTCTCAGCTGTTGCAATTTCTATCATTAGATCTTGTGTTTCTGTTGCTTCAATATGATCTACATTCATTTCAATGTCTTTCTCCATCTTGCGGTCCTTGTGTGGTCCCATTTGATGCACATACTCTTCAATTTCATCTTCCATCATATTTTCAGTGCTCAGCGGACCGCGACCGCCACCGCGACCACGACCCCGACCCCGACCCCGACCCCGAAACCGTCTTTGACCAGAGTCTTCAATTTGTTCTTCCATCATGTTTTCCCTGCTTGGCCGACCCCGACCCCGACCCCGACTCCCACCCCCACCCCCACCCCCACCCCCACCCCCACCCCCACCTTGGACCTTTTGCCACCTTGAAAGTGCATTTATTCCCTTTGCACCTCTCTTCCATTGGCTACCCCTTTTCCTCTCTTGTTCCCACCTTCGCTTCATGTCTAGTCGCTTCCTCTTCAGACTAAAACTTACATCAGAGCTTGAGGTTGAACTAGAGATGCACCCATAGACATTGCTATAGCTAGGGCTAGAGCTAGAGCTAAGGCTAGGGCTCGTGCTTGGGTAAGGGCTAGGGCTGTAGCTGGGGCTCGGGCAAGGGATAGGACTATGGCTTGATCTCGGGCTAGGGATAGGGTCAGGGATAGGGATAGGGTTAGCTCCGGGATTAAAGCTTGGACAGGGACAAGAAATTGGATTGAGATTGGTGCTTCCTCCAAGCAAATAATACTTATCATGACACTCAACAAGGTCACCACTCTCACAAAGCTTCCTCAAATGGTGCTCGAGTAATGTTGTGTGAGCCCACGGTAAGTCGTTAAACTCTCTTACGATGAACTGAGATATTGCCTCCTCATTAGAACCACCTTCCTCGTTCAACTGCTTAATAGCGCTCTGAATCATCTGCACCAATATCAGAATCAGACAAAATAAGAATCGATGGCCACATTTCTCCATGGCCTTTTACAAAGTAAATTACTGCATGCTATTACCATAAACAAGACAAAGCCATTTCAGTAACAAACAAGGGGGGAAAAAGATGCAAAGGATATAGTTTTAAGAAAGATTACAAACTTTTAGATCCCCAACACAATTTGCACTCTCGTGAGTGCTGAGTTTAGAACAAGAAACCATGAATCAACTCGATTAAAAGAAGAAGAGGAACATAAAATCATAACCATAATTAGTGAAAGGATAGCTCTTCCTAAAAGAAAATCAAAATCATGCACATCCCCAGACCTATTTAACGAGAGTAAACAACTAGATTGATGCCAAAGTCACTTTAAGGATATAAAAATAAGGAAATTTCATCAAGTGGCCGTTAAAGATCATATTACATGTTGTTCTTTGTAATTCTCTTTTAGGTAGCCTTTAAACAATTACTTCTTTCTCCCTCACATATCGGCTGAAATTACATAATGCTCTTAGAAGATCGTATTCGTAGCCTAATACTGAATAGATACATTATGGCTCTGTTCTTACAAGATGTGCTTCTCACCCAGTGTAAATTTTCAAATTCTCCAGAAGATTCATACTTTTACACCCATCAACTCAAGTTACCAAAATTTTCTGGTTCAGCAGATAGATGGGGTATGCACCGTATCAGAATTGAAAGAAAAAAGACTTACCTCGTCCCCCCGTTTCCTCGTTCCTCCTCCCTGCATCCCAAATCCCTTCTCCATGCCTTCTTTTACCAGCCATGGAACTACAGAAAAAGATAATACTTGATATGGCAACATTTGGAAGAAGACAACGCTTGGTGGTAGAAAAATCAGGGTCAATTTTAACTGGGTTGGGCTACAATTTGTTATCAGATTGGAATCGATTGACTAATTTAAGGAAACAAGAAGGGCTTTTACACACAATTTCTTTTAGTGTTCTTCTGGACATCTTTCCTTTTTCCTCTAAATTTTAGAGTGCCGCCATAGAAGAGGCTGCTAGAAAATCTGGCCCGGCCGCCCTAGTGCTTGCCTGGCACGATCCAGCACCTTGAACAACCCGACAGGCATGGACACTCGATCACAAAATAAAGAAAAAAAATTCAAACCCCACCCCCTCCCTCTCCCTCTCCCTCTCCCTCTCCCTCTCCCTCTCCCTTGACCGTAGAAGAAGAATCCGGAATGTTCGAAAGGAAAAGGGCAAAATCTTCCAAGAAAAAGAAAAATTGACATGCAATCAGTGAATAGAAGCCCAAACATCTTTCACATAGAGTAAACCCAAGGATCTAACTCGTACCAGCAGAATTAGCAGTTAAAATCAAATTAACCTTTTTCCAACAAATTAATTAAACAAACGTTCTATTTCTACACCACACCACATCACATGCATGTAACACTGAAATTATCAGTGAACAGTTCACATATAAGAGTGTGTGTGTGTGTGTGTGCGCGCGCGCGCGCGCGCAGATTCAATTATCAGCAATGTAGCTCTCCCAAAATGAAAAGAAAAGCTGAAAAGTGTGGAGTAAGTACCCAAGCATAAGGGGGATGATCAGGAGTGTGAAAACGGGGGAAATTTTCTTGGAGTCGCTGATTGACGAGGGATTTCTGGGGAGAGGTAAGTGATTTATTTGGAGTGGACGTGATGATACATTCCATTAAAAGTTCTTTGAAGTTTTCCATTGCATGCTGGTGCCTTTGGTCATGGCTGCTACTGCCGGAGCCCCCGGCGGAGTCCCGGTGGTTGTGGGCTGAGATGGGATCGGCTGATTGCTTGGGACTGTCCATTTTAGGTGGGGAGGTCATGGGAATTAATTTCAGTTGGGTGAGAAAGGATTTCGGTTTCTGCTTCTTTTATCGAAGACTTTCTTTCCCTTTAGAATATAATGGAAAAAATTGAAGGCTATTCCACTTTGCGTCTTACTTTTGTACTTTCTTGATACACGTTACACGTACTTCTTATCAATCAATAAATTGACACACATGTCAGTAGTTGTCTTTTTAACTCGAATATTTTCAATGTTTTATTTATTGATATCTTAGGTATCTATTAATGAATTTTGAAGTCATACCTACTTATTCTATAACATTTTCAATATTTTGAATGTTCAACTCATGTGGCGATGAGGTAGAAGAAACAAAACTAATGTAACATCATTTATTGTAGAAAGTTGTTCAACGAGACGTCCACTTTTAGACAGCTTGCTAAGACACCTTCTACAATAAATACTGTCACATTGTATTTATCACTCTCATCTATTTTTCTTTCTCTTTTCTCATTTCACTCTCTCTCCTCATTTCTTTTCTCTCTCTTGCTACGTAGACTTTTTAGAAGATGTCTAGCATTGGAGATACTATAATGCTCATGTTGAGGTGACATTACATAATTGGTAAAAATAATGAGTATGGAACCATGAACTACCAATTATGTGATGCCACCTCAACGTAGGCATTATAAGTGTGTAAGAGATCAAAACTAATCTATTAATATACATGACAATATCGTTAAACATTTCATTCAATTTTTTTATTTTATTTTATTAATGTAACTATTTATATTCTACTTATAAAATGTCATCAATATTTATAATTTTAAATCTCAATGAATGTGAACAAATCTCTTGTAACCTCCTTACATATACATTTGGACACTAATTACAATGCAAGGCCGTTGCGTACTAGGAGTGGTCTCGCAGTCGTTTACAATCCAATGATCAATTTAGTTACACGAAAATATTTGAGTGAGAGGGATAAATAGACATAGTTTTGGCTAAAAATATTATGATATTCTGTTGTCACACTCCTTACATGTACACTTGGAAACTAGATACAATGCAAGGTCGTCGTGTTAGGGGTGGTTTGACGACTATTTACAATCCAATGGTCAAGTTAGTTGCTGGAAAATATTTGATAGAGAGGAATAAATAGACATTTTTTTTACTAGAGTATTATGATATTACATACCTTTCATTTGTTCAAGTCTAGAGTATTTAAAGGAGATTAGAGTAGAGAGTATTTTTTAACTTTGGACATGTGTCGACTAGCCATATGATATTACTTAATTTTCATTTGTTCAAGTCTAGAGTATTTAAAGAATATTAAAGACAGGAATATTTCTGATTTTTTTTTTTACACGTGCGACTAACCATAGACTATGTACTTGTCGCATCTTTGATTCTGTACCTTTTGTATCAGTTATCGTACAAATTAAGTGTTATATTTACTTTATACACATTATAGGATCCTACCCAAGGACATCTAGCCTCCTCTATGTTTTCTTTAGATATTTGTACATTTAATAAGGATATAGAGATCAATAGAAATGAGGGTTCAGTGAAAAAAATTGTATAGACCAAAAGCCATGTTAAGACCACATGTGCGAACAAGAATTGAACCCTTTGGGTACCAAAATGTTGAAGGGTAAACTAGGCTATCAACGAGACAAGCAAATAGTATATAAAAGACAAAAACCCATCCATGTTCACTTACTTTTCCTCAATAATAGACATTACTTTCACAATAAATTTTGCTCCTTTTGATATTCATTGGAAACTATTACACTTCGTTTGAGCAGACGGAGGAACATCTAGCTTAGACATCTCAGTTGAACGGAGCTTATATAGTTCACTTAAAAATAACATTTTCCTAAAGTAGGCGAAGGCAAAGAGTATTCAGATGTGACCCTGACATAAGCTATTTTAACTTTCGCCATTTTTGGGCGAAGGATACGAACCCAAGCCTTTGCACTACTCATTTATTCTAGATGAAAAGAATATTCTTGGGACCACTGTATGAATCTCCACGTGGCAAAATCAATTACAACTATAGCACATGTGAGAATAACAACCAAAGTTAGAGAAAATGACAGCCGAGCCAAGGACCTTCTATCACGTGTCATAGAATCTTCTTGAATTAAGAACCTTCCAATTGGAGGACGACACGCAGCAGAAAAAAGAGAAAATACAAAAGAATCCTAAGCTTTGTAATATTTATAAATATCTTGAATTAAACCAAAGAAATAGAGAACAATTGAAAACCTATTCAAATTCTTGCTCTTTTAATTCTTAATCTTCTGATGGCATTATATTGGAGGATTAAGATCGTTATTTTAGCAAGTAGGTGGTCGAGGATTTGTTGACTTCAATTTTAGTGGTCAACAAATTGGCACCGTCTGTGGGAAGTTGCACAATTTTTCACGAAGTTCAAACTACTGGTGAAAGTTTTTGAGTATTTAAAGAAAGTTTAGAAGTCTTATTGAAAACATGGCTGAAAAAATGAGCGATTTAGAAGAAAAAACAGGCGAGAATGAGTTGGAGAGGCAAAGTAAGCTTTCCGAGAATAGTGACTTCAATCCCAAAAGACAAAGATGGGAGATCCCAGAAATAGTTGTAAGCGAAGGAGGATAAATGCCTAGAAAGAAGAGGAATAGATGCCACAGGAAGATGTCCATAGCGCAAACAGTGTCTAATTTGGCCGAGCAAGTCCAAATGTTGGTGCAAGAAAACAAAGCGAGTGTAACTATGTCAAGCGGTCGAATCATTGATGAAGAAAAGGTTGGAGTTGAAGCAAGAGCACCAGCAACAAGCCATTCCCACCCTTACAGCAATCATAGGGACTCCAGGCGTTACCAACCCGTTGACCTGCTCAAAGAGCGAAAGTGTAGACCCACAAAGTCCGCCAGTGTCTTCGGTCAACTAGGCGACGAAGATGCTCCCACCAAAAGAATGCCCACTTCCATGATAGGTGAAGGGTAGGATCACTCCCAAGGGATCCCATGTATGAGCCAAGCTATTCGTAAGATGATGAGGGTGATGGACCTACTAGGTCGTTTGAAGAAGATGATGATGAAGAAGATCCCCCAATCTAACAAAGAGACTGGGGTTGGAACGTTGGGAGCTAATTAGGAAGGATTGTACATCGTAGACGAAGTCATTGCTCTTGGAACTGAAGGCGAACCTCTAAAGAATCTGTGGAATGTCCAACATTTGCGGAAGTATTATCAATTATGTGTAGGAATGTAACTTTTATTTCCCTTCGTATTGGCAAAGATTGTAAAGCCATGTGCTATTTTTCGTTATTAATGAAAGGGTTTTTTCTACTAATCATTTTGATAAGAATTCGAGATAACGGGGTTGGGGCCTTGATCGGACCAATTACCTTCTCCAAAAATTATTTGTACCAAACGATCGGTACGAATGAAAGCAACGGGGTAGGACATTGATTGGACCAATTACCTTCTCCATGAATTATTTGTACCAAACGATCAGTACGAATGAAATTAGTGAGGTTGGGACATTGTTGGTTTGCATAATGATGTCCTCGTTTGCATAATGATGTCCTCAGACTAATCAAAAGCAACGGAATACGAAAAAATTGGTTAAAGCCAGATCATTAATTGGTTGAAGCAAACCATTATACTTACTGGTTTAAATTGGTTGAAGCAAACCATTATACTTGATTGGTTTTAATTGGCTGAAGTCAAACCATTATACTTGCTAGAAGGATCGTGCTTTGAAAGTAATTTAAGGCGAGTCTTTGTGGCGAGAAAGTTATATTACGAGAAGAAGCTTTGGTTAAAAATTGTAGTATTGTAATGTCATATTCAGACGAACCAATGCACTTTGTGTATTCACAGTATTTCGTTTTATTATCTAAAATTCAATGAGCTTAACTTCGGTTAATATCTACCATCACTAATCAAAAGAGATAAAGTGAGAATCAACACTTGAAAAGAAAAGCCCATTCTTCATTAAGCAAATTTACCCCAAGAGAATATTACAAATCTTGTAAATTTTAAAAAATAGTAGAGTATGTCGCTTGGGAAGGTAGAGCCCCTGAAGTTGGCTCCGCAACAGCCTCGGAAGAAGCTAGCTCCGCGACAGCCTCAGAGGTTGTTGGCTCTGCGACAGCTCGCTGTCGTCAATCTCCGGTAGAAGAGCAAGCGAAGCTGTTTCTCCTTTCTCATAGAAGAAGTCAAAATTAAAGTAAGGGTACATCCTTATTCAGCTCCAGAAGCTCCATTTCTTCAGCTTGCTTGCCATCTTCAAAGATCTGCTTCCCTTCATCAGTATCTCTAAAGTTCAGCAGATCTTTGTGAAGAGCCTCCACCTTTGCCAACATCTCAGCCAGGGCCAGATCCTGGGACTCTAACTTTGCGTTCAGTACGCTCAGCTTCTCATATTTTTTGGCTAGACCCTCTTCCCAAGATACATGTTGAACGTAGAATAAATTTATTTCCTCTCTCTTTTTTTCAACTTTCTTTTGAAGTTTGTCCTCTATCTCTTAAGCCCAAGCACGAGAGGCAGCTAGTTCATTGACAAGATAACGAACGTCGGCCCTTAGACTCTCGACTTCAGGATTTTTTCTCAATTCTTCCAATTCCTTTGTCCGCCTCAAAACGCTTGACCGAGAAAGAAAGATCGTCAACCTTTTTCTTGTACTCCTCCATTTCGACCCCATATCTCTCTGCTGTAGCCGAGAGTTCTTCGCACATGTGGTTTTGATCTTGTATAAGAATAAAGGCCCGTGCGAAGTGATTTTCTAAGAGATGAGACCTTTGGTGAACTGTCATCCTTGTAGAAAAATCTTCCCAAGTCTAACTAAAGGCTCAGAAGAGGGATGAGCATACTCTGGATAAGAAACCAAGGAGAGAATTTACGAAAGAGGCTGACAAACCCTCATGACGACTTCGAAAAAGCTCGACTAGAGGGAGATCGAAGGATGAGGATGTTCGTTGTTTCTTCGTAGGGATTTTCTCCATTGAAGATGGCCTTTTCTCTCATGAAGAGGACCACAGTTAGGTGGTCTTAGAGGAGGAATGGGCTGGATTCGAAGTAGGCTTCACTTTAGGTGGAGGCTTCACAACCTTGTCCTTGCCCTTACCTTCTCCTATGATAGCAGTTGGCCTTTCAAAAGTAGGAGAAGGCTTTCTAATCACCACTCTATTGGTAGGTGGCAGTCTCTTAGCCTTCAGAGAAATTTTTTTGGACCACCTTAGGAGTTGGAGTTGGAGTTGGAGCTGGGTTTTTCTTAGGTTTAGTGAAGTTGAACTTAGCTGCAAAAGGATCAGCAAAATGTCAGAACGTCAAAGAAGTAAAAATATTAAACAATAAGAAGGGCGAAACCTCAGAAGTTAGACTTACGAGGAGCCAACTCTAAGCCAGCGTTGTAGAGATCAATACTGCCTCGCTGCAACAATACTTTCGTCTCTTTCTGGAGGTGAGGGTTCTCGAGTAAAGGACTTCGAATTCAGAGAAAAATGTCCGCTATTTGAGTTTCAATGAAGCGAGGTTCCCAGGAGCCGGGTTTTTCTTAGGTTTAGTGAAGTTGAACTTAGCTGCAAAAGGATCAGCGAAATGTCAGAACGTCAAAGAAGTAAAAATATTAAACAATAAGAAGGGCGAAACCTCAGAAGTTAGACTTACGAGGAGCCAATTCTAAGCCAGCGTTGTAGAGATCAATACTGCCTCGCTGCAACAATACTTTCGTCTCTCTCTGGAGGCGAGGGTTCTCGAGTAAAGGACTTCGAATTCGGAGGAAAATGTCTGCTATTTGAGTTTCAGTGAAGCGAGGTTCCCTGTCTTTGCCTGTCAAAGTCAAAAAGATAATTAAAGAGAAAATAGGAGATGAAAAGAGAAAATGAGGAACTCACGAAGCTCGCCATAGAAGCGAGGTATGAGGGTTCTTAGGATTGATTAGGTTTGTTGGTTGAAACTCCCAGTTCCCACTCACAAAAAGAATGACTCTTTCCAGCCTTTCACTTTATTTGGAGTGTCAACTAACTTCGGGTTTAGTTTTGAGCGAGGGTGAGGTAATAGTATCCGAGTTGGGGGGTTTCTTTTGTTCCCAGCTTGGACGAGATGATAGAAAAAATGAAAAACTTCGGACAATAACTCGTCGTCAAAACCCGCCTTCCTCCATAAGAGGAAAGAGGCCGTCATCACAGCCCAACTGTTCGGACCTAATTGAGTAGGGGCGAGCCTATACTCACTAAGTAGTTGGCAATAGAAATTATGAAAAGGCAAGCGAATGCCATACTCCATTGAAAGGGTATGGATTGCTACGGAGTCAGGGAGAAGTCTATCGGCAGTTTGGTGAGGCCAGGGGATGATCAATTATATGTCTTCAGGAATATTGTAAAGGTTTGGAATTTCAGCTAGCTATTCGTTTGTTTTGATGGATGAAAAAATCTCACTAGCCTGAAAAACACCCTCATCATCCTCCTCTACTTCAACCTCTCATTATCCATTTTGGTTCACTTTCTCTCTCTCTCTCTCTCTCTCTCCCTCTTGATCCACCAGATGAAGATTTATTTTCCCAGTACCTCCACTGGACCTCATTAGATCTAAGTCCTCACTTGTCACATTTTCACCCGAGGGCCCTACACTTAGATTCAGCTTAATATTGAGAGCTATCACCTCTGAGACGAACTAGAAGTTTAGGAGGGGGGACAATCTGGCTCTTGAACATTAATCTCACTCCCAACGGATGGATTTTGAGAATCAGTTTGAGAAGACATTTTCTTGCTTAAAAGAAAAAATAGAAGTAGATGACATAGATTTACCTAATATAAAAGAAGAATAGCAAGAAACACCTCCAGACGAATAGGGAAACAATGGACGAAATGATGATTAGTTCAAGATGGAATGAGAGCAAATGTAAAGAAGTGTTTATGAGTAGAATGTGGCTATATTTATAGTTTTTACCAAGTTAACTAAGGCCGTCAAACCAGCAAAGGTTTCATCTAAGCGCGCAAATTGCGTTCCTTCGCGAATCTGGCCTTTATAATGGGCGAAGGCTTGGACTGACGTCATGAGTAGCTTTTACGTTCCTGTCAAACTTATGTGTATAGGGCGCGAAGAAGAAATTTCAAGCGAAGCTAAAGACCCCAAACAAGATGCTGAACTTCGGTCTCAATTCTAAGTCAACTTCGGTCTCAATTCTAAGTCCTTAGCCTAATATGAATAATCAGACTTGGACTTCGGGGACTATTGTTACATCTCATTTGAGCAAACAATGAAACATCTAGCTTAGACACCTTAGTTGAACAGAACTTATATAGTTTACTTAAAAATAACCTTCGCCTAAAGTAGGCGAAGGCAAACAATATTCAAATCTGACCCTGACATAGGCTATTTTAACTTTCGCCATTTTTGGGCGAAGGATACGAACCCAAGCCCTTACGCTACTTACCGATTCTAAATGAAAGGAATATCCCTGGAACCACTAGATGAATACCTACGTAGAAAAATTAGTTACAACTAAAGCACATGTGAGAATAACAATCAAACCTTGAAAAAATGACAGTCGAGTCAATGATCTTCTGCCACGTGTCGTTGAATCCTCTAGAATTAAGAATCTCCCAATTGGAGGGCAACACGTGGCAGAAAAAATGAGAAAAGACAAGTTTTGCAATATCTATAAATAGCTTTAATTAAACCAAGGAAATAGAGAATAATTGAAAACATTAGCCAAATTCTTGCTCTTTTGATTCTTAATCTTCGGACAGCAATATATTGGAGGATTAAGATCGTTATTTTAGCAAGGAGGTGGTCGAGGATATATTGACTTCAATTTTAATAGTCAACAGAAACAAAGAAAGCTTATTCCATTCTTTTTCCTTGTGTTATGAAAGCGAAGTTTGTGATATAGTGCATTTAGAAGATCAAAATGTATCAAACAAGCACTTAATCAGGCTGGAATACTACGTAAGTCGTGACACGTCTACTTGATAGAAAAAAAAATCTTATTATAATGGAAAAAATTGTAGGGTCATTTCTAACTTTACATCTTACCTTTGTCTCTTTGAGCCCATTTGATTTGTGGATAAAATTATTTTACTGGATAAAAATTATGTAAATAACAAGTTTATTATTATCCTGTTTGATTTAGCTAGTTATAAGAATAGAAAAATACTACTTTTATTATTATCATGTTTGGCTCAACAATACTAGATAAATGATAAAATTGTTGAAATATCCAAAATACCATTCTTGCTATAAAAGTTTTAAAATAATAACGTGAATTACATTATTTTTCAGTCCTAGTAGGTATTCGTACGTAATTAATATGTTAATGAAATAATATAATTATGCTATGAAAAGAAACACGATAACTAGCTAGTAATGTTTATGAAACAATAAATTTCAAAGATTTCAAATCCAAACAAGTTTTCCAAAACCAATATGAAAGTACTCATTAAACAAAAGTAACTCGTCTATCCAGAATTGATTTGGAGAAGGATAGAAGCCGAAATTGATTTGGAGAGTGAGAGATGTTGAAATTGATTTGGAGGAGGAGAGATGAAAACAATACGTTTTCTGGGACATGGATCCAACAATTGATAAGTATTTTTGTTTATTAAAAAATTGAGTAATTTTTTAACCGAATAAATATTTTTGTCCTCCTCTTTTGAGGATAAAATTTGTCCTCGTTTTTAACTTAAAATTGTTATCCGGATAAACTCATATAAAAGTTTATCCAGATATTAGTTTTACCCAAACAAGATAAAATAAAGTTTATCTATTATCTTTGTCCATTGACTGTTTAGCAAACGGGTCCTTCTTGACACACTGTTGTGAAAATTATATGATTGAAAGTGAACAATATCGCACACAAGTTATAAAGTGGACCTATTGAGTCCGGATTATCGTTCCTACAAAGACTATCCTATTTAGATATTAGCTCAATTAATCTCAATCCTAATCAATTTAAAATAATTTGGAATTATTTATTTTAATTATTAACGTGTAACTATCAATTTAAGAAAATAATATAATAACGTATGTGAACACAAATATCAAGTATTTATCAAGAATGATATTTAAAGAATTTGGATTCACGAGTTCACCATAGTTGTCATCTCTAATTTCTCATCTCAAGATTTATTCCTAATGTTGTATTCGGTTGAATTCACAAATTTAACATAATTTACTTCTCTCGAGTTCAAATTAATCATATACAATTAAGTCAACTTATGAAGTCAGAATGGTCATTAATTAGATGCATTAAATCGCCTAAGAATTCAATGCAAAACAATAATAAAAGCGTATCTCTACCTTTTATCCAATTGTCGAATGTTACTAAGTGGTCTAAATCAATAACTTGCCTCTCGGTTTGTTACAATCCATAAATCAATGACAAATAATGGTCAATTACTTTAAGCATTAAGAAAAGAAGTAAAATAAAAAATAATTAATTTATAAGCAAAATTTGAGAGTCGAAAATAAAGAATTAAACTAGGCTACATCGTTCATCCAAACTAAAGATTTAGGTACTCATAATTTGGTAGAAATACAAGATGAAAAGATGTGAATACATAACCGGATCTTAAATAAAAGATGAGAAGACGTTGAATATCTGGCACCAATAATTCTTTGTCTTCAAGTTCCAATCTTCAATCTGGCCGTCGTTCCTCCTCTCTTTTCTATTCTCTTCTCCAAGATTCAACAACCTATTTTGACCTAGGTGAGGTCTTTATATAGTTTCCAACCTTTCCGACTTTCCATTCTAAAAGGACTCAAATGCCCCTCGTTTGCATTTAGGAAAAACCAAAAAATTAATTATGTGGGCCGCAGTCGGGCCACGGTTTGCAAACTGTGGTTCAAAACAACCAATTATTTGCACTTTGGTCATTCTACTTTCAATAGTCTGCACTTCAGTCCTTGAATTTCTTTTTTCTGTTCAATTTAGTCCTCTTTTATTTACAACCCAAATCTTTCAACTTTTGAATATTTGCAAGTTGGTCCCCATTTTCAAGTCTTCGTGTATTTTCAGTCATTCTTTGCCTATTTTATTTTGTTTCTCTCCAATTCCATTCGAACTCGGGTTTCAACCTAAAATAATTAAATCAACACACAATTAAATAAATATTCACTTGAGAGTATATACAATTGTCCACTTTTGATACTACAGATAAGCGTAAATCGACACTTATCACACACGTATATTTAACATATCAATTATTGTTAGTTGTCGTCTTTTTTACACAAGTATCTTCATTGTTTTATTTATTGACAGCTAACGTCTCTATTAATGTACGTGATAATATCATTATATATTTCATTCAATTTTTTTTTTTAATTTATTAATGTCACTATCTATATTCCACTTATGAAATGTCATCAATATTTATAATTTCAAAACTGTTATTTATTGAAATCTTATTAAAAGCACAAACCTCATTTTGTATTTTTTTCTAAAAAATTGTTGACCTTCAAATTTGAATGATTTAGTTGTCAACAAATCTCTTGTCACCTCTTCGTGTACACATAGACACTAGTTATAATGTAAGGCCGTCGTACTAGGGATGGTTTGGCGACCGTTTGCAATTCGATGGTCAAGTTAGTTACTGAAAAATATTTGAGTGTGAGATGGATAAATAGATAGAATTTTGGCTAGAGTATTGTGATATTACATACATTTCATTTGTTCAAGTCTAGAATGTTTAAAGAGGATTAGAATTAGTAGAATTTCTGATGTTTGAACACGTGTCGACTAGTCATGGACTCTTTCGCCAGAGATGGGCTCGACTGATTGCTTGCGACTGTCCATTTTGGGTGGGGAGGACATGGGAAGTTTCAATTGATGTTGTACATAGGGATTTGTTTACAAGACGTTCAAGAAGTGAAAAAGATTTTCCGTTTTTGCTTCTTTCATCAAATACTAGTGTGAGCACGTGTGATGCACGTGATGTATCGATAATTAAGAATGTAATAGTGTTTATTATATACTCTTTTTATGAATTGGTTTGATATTGGTAATCTAAGTGAAAAAAAATTTAAATATTAAAAAATTCGGCGATTGAAACCTAAATAGCATTCTTATAACTTAAAACCTAGTTTATTAAAATTCCTTACTGTAGATGACTAAAATATATGATAAAATTGAATTCAATTTACATCATAAAAGCCACTATTCTTAGAAATGTTAAACTTTCTAAAACAATTAAAAAAATTATAAATTTAATAATCTAATAAATAGTAAAACTACAATTCCTCTGAAATTCATACTCCAAAACAACTAAAAATCAAAATCAGAACTCACATGACGTCAAATTTAACAAAAACGTTGTTCAAAGCATTTTCTAACAACTTTGAATTTGTCAATTATCTTCCTTAATCTTATTTTCGTTTCACTATAAGATTTGAAAACCTCTTACGTTTTATTTTCCTTGAAACTGGATTTTACGAAAAATGAATCCAAATTAATGACACCATTTCTAATTCTAATGTCAAATATCATTCATCAGAACTATTTGGTTAAACAATACCTTGAAAACTTAGAATAATTATAACTTAGTTTATTCAAAACTTATATAAAAGTAGCAAAAATTATGCTAAATATACATTTCGCCTATTTGTGGTCAGCAGTTGCAACACAATGCAGCAATTAAATGGTGTAAGCCTATATAATCAGAATAAATTTAAATTCAAAGAAAAAGCAAACAGATACGTAGATATGAGTTCAAAAATACACGTAAGTTTTACTGTGTGAAAAAGACAATAAAAGCAAATATTTTGATTATATTACTATAATAATGTTGGTGTACTAATCTCCCTTATAATGTGTTACCTTATTGCATTACTCACAAAATACTTTATTTCGGTCTATGCAAAACAAGCCACAATTATCTTAGATTTTGTATTTGAAGTTAAAACACTTTTTGATCAAGTCCTATAACTTGTATTCAGCGTAACGATGCATATGAAGTTCCTCTAGGATTTCATTTTACATAGGTTGATTTGGATTTCAAAATGTATTTTAAATTATATTCATTGACATTACTTTAGAAAGTATTACACATGCAAATTCACGAAACACTCCATAGTTCTTCGTCACTTCACATGCCATATTTTCAAGAATTACATATGTATTTCACGTTCTATTAAGTCTCTATAAAAATAATAAAAAATATTAAAATACTAAATTTATTCACATAAACCTAATTTTTAAAATTACAGTTTACATACAATTATAGCATATTTAATTAGGATAAATTCATCTTTGGATAGTTGGATTCATATAATTATTTTGCAAATTTTTTAAACCAAATAGGTAGGAAACAACTTTAGTTGACATTTTGAATAATAAACCAAATATCCACACTTTTAATATATGTATGATATGAAATAATTTCTTTTCATGAAATCTTATTATAATGAAAAAATATATAGGACCATCTCTATATATGTGTTCTTTTTTACTTTTCTATATCTTCTTGAGACTCGTATCTCTAACATATTAATAAATTGATACACGTATTTCTAACCTATCATTTATTGACAGTTGTCATCTTCTTGATACGAATATCTTCAATGTTTTATTTATTGTCAGACGTCTCTATTAATGTAAGTGATGACATCAATATTTACAATTTTAAAATTGCTATTTATTAAAATATTATTAAAATCACAAATCTCATTTTGTATTTTTTTTTTGTAAAAATTGTTGACCTTCAAGCCTGAATGAGTCGCCTCCTTGTCCACTTATATATTACATGTACACTTAAGACACTAATTAGAATGCAAGGCTACAGTACTAGGGGCGATCTGGTGACCATTTTGGCTAGAGTATTATGATATTACATACCTTTCATTTGTCTAATTATAGAGATTTTAAAGGATATTAGAGTCAGGTGTATTTATGATCTTTGGACACGCGTCAACTAGCCATAGACTTTGTCGATGTCGCATCTTTAATTTTGTACCTTTTGAAACTATTATTGTACACCTGACGGTGAACCCCTTGTTACATTATCTCGAGAATCTCATATTGTTCCTTGGGCCCTTCCAAATGAGGAAAGGTTTGCCCCAGGGTGTTAGGATATTTTTGCCAAATATCTTGTGGGCCCCCTGCCATTGCTACAATAAGTGTCAAAGGGGGAGAGGGAAGAGAGTCATTCTAAAAGTAGAAGTTCTCCATTCGCTTCAACTGACAAAGTGATCGAAACTGGACGTACCGTCAAAAGACGAAGCACTGTTGAGAGGTGCGAACTCTAGCGAAGCACTTCGATTAGAGTAAGGTTTTGTGGTTCATGCGAACCTTCCACATGGTCTGTGGTGACTCAGCGATCATGCCATATGTGACATCCCCACTCTTGCGTGGCATCCACATATGGCGAAGGCATATCCAAAATTGCTTGTCGCAACTCTTTCAACACAATTGGTATGTCAAAATCTCAGCTAAAATATTTGTAAGAAAATTGTGCTATTCTATTTTTAGTTTTAAAAAATGATTTTTAACGAAATTTGTGTTTTATTGTGATTACTATAGTTGTTTTCCATTTGAATTACTGATGGGAGTATGAAAAATAATGTAAAACCGACCCCTATTTTTACAAATTCATCCCCCATCAAATTAATCTCCTTTTCTATACGATGGAAAAGAGGGTTCATATGGGAAATTGACCCATGTATTATGTATTTGCAAATCCGACGGGTCCATTTCACGTACAAAAATGAACAATTCGTCTATTTGATCTAACAAAAATTAAACTACAATTATGACAGAAATGTAGCAAAAGAAATGCCTTTGGGACGCGCTTCGAATACGAAGGCCTACCTACAGTCTTTTTGTTGTGGTTGTAAGAATTAATGTTTAAGGTTCAATTAATGGGTCGAACTTAATTACTTATTGAACTAAATTAATTGATTAGATTAATTAATCAGGTCCATTAGTTGTAAGCTAACAAAGTTCTAGTAAGACTAAAAGTAGGGTCAGCGCCGCCTATAAATACTAAGGCGACAATAGTTTATGCGATGAAGAGAATCAATTAAATATGTCTTCATTACTTGATAGCACACGCAAGAGACAGAACTCAATACAATTACTCCCAAATTTTCGCTTTCATCTTTTCTTGATTGTAGAAGTCTAGATCTGTTCTTAATATATGGATTATCATTAAAGGTTGAACAATTGGACAGTTGTGGTATTGAATATCGTACCACCAGCTAATTAGATAATCAAATTCTACGGTGTTTATCAAGATAAATTTCTATCAAGATTTATATCTAAGTACAAGGTTGATCCGGCTTATAAAAATTACTGATTTAAATTTCTGCTGTGCATGTATACGTCAATTCCTTACAATGGTATCAGAGCTTACTTTGTTACTTGTTAGAGTTCGTTAGACTGCTTTGATGAATTGAATTATTGGTATATTAATTTGATTTGAGTTTTGATAGTAAAATAAAGTTATGAGTTTTTGAAACGAAAAAAAAAAAATCTAAAATTGATTTTGGATTTAATGGGATCGAAAAAAAATGGGGAAGTTGGCAACCGGCAGTGGCGCTTTGGAAGTCGCCACTGCTGGAGATAGCAACCAACGGCTGGTCACAGCCGCGAAGATCAGCAGCGACCGTGCTACGCGCAGTGTCGGTGCTCACCTTCGTCGCTTCACGAACAACAGTGCCACTGCTCGTGATTCCAAACAGGTGGCCATTGATGTTTGACACCGGTGGGCCACTCCCTCCCTCCCATATTTATTTGTATTTTTTTTGGGTAGCAGCACCGATAGAGCCGGCGCCGCCAAGATCGAAACACTTAGGGGGTATTCTCTTTGGTGTTTTCAACCCATTTTTCATTTTCTATTTTTGAAAATAGTCAAAACGTGTTTTCTTATCCATTTTCTAAAATACCAAAAGAAATTACAAAAGAAATGCAAAATGATGATTTAGCCGTTTTTCGTGTTTTCTTTACAAAATGCGGACATTTCTAAAACGGCCAAAACGCGTATTTTGGTGTAGGAGGTTTGCGTTTCAAATTCAGATTGCGATTTTTTTTTTTTTTTTAATATTTTACGCTAGGCATGGAAAGTGATAATTTAATCCTTTTCCACGTTTTTTTTTTTACAAAATGCGGTTCAATTTCAAAACGGCCAGACGCGCATAATGCCAATTGGGTGGTTAGCGGTTCAAGTCACATCCGCGCTATTTTTTTGAAATCCAAGTTTTTAATTGTTTTTAATTCCAATAATAATTGTATTTAATTAATAATTATTTTTAATTTCAATAATAATTATTTTTAATTGTAATTTCAATAATAATTATTTTTAATTATAATTAATTTTAAATTTTAAATCAATAATTGTTTGAATAAAATATTATAAAAACATTATAACAAATTTCAAGTAAACGCATTTTCGAGTTTTCTATTTTGAGAAACAATTTTTGAAAATTTCAATAAAAACGTATTTTCAAAAATCTTAAAACAGACACTCAAAACACAAAACTCAAAATGAATTCAAAACTCAGACGCAAATAGAACACCAACTTAGGGTTTCGACCTTGTTTCAAATGGAGACGGGGGCTTCCTTACAATTTTAGAAATTGCATGGAGAAGCCCCAAGTTTCAAAAGATTTAAATGGACTTTCTATGCAATTTTGAAAATTGCATATGAAGGACTTTTAAAATTAAGAAAGGGTCTCCTATGCAATTTCAGAAATTGCATAAAAGACCCACTTATTTCAAATTTGTGAGGACTAACTATGCATTTTTAGAAATTGCACATTAAGTCCTGAAACTTTAAAAGGGAAAATAAAGTGTCAAATGTAATTTAAAATTTTTATTATTTAATTTTTAATGCTGGTCAAATATTCTATATTGAATAAAATTTCTTTTGTACCATATTTTGAATTTTTGACCGGATAAAATTTTGAACTCATTATTTATATAATTGTAATTTTGATCATATGCTAATTTTGTCTTCAATTTAGGGTATGACTTTGAATTAGGAGATAAAATAAATTTTGAAAATTTCCTTTATGAATAAAATTAATTGTAAAACTGGATTAATTGCTTAATTTTATTTTTGGAATATTAATCAATTAGATTAAATTAATTATTTAATTCCAACTACTCCATTTTGAAATGTCTAAAATGTTTAGACTTACACTGTCAAAGCTGCAAATTTAAGAATTAATATATTTTTAATATTAGATATTAAAATGTAGGTTTAGTGGATTATTATGGACTCGACCTATGTGATTGGTTGTATGGTAAATTATTCCTATTGATTGTTAGTTGGACTTGCGAGCCTATTATTTGTTTAATCGACTTTTCGATCTCTTTATTTATTATAGGCCTGCATGTCCATTTATCTGGGCCTGTGTGCCAACTAGTATAGGATACAAATTACAGTTGGACCACAATGAAGCAATTAGTATAATATACAAGTTGTAGCAAAAGATGGATATGATTGCATTTAGCATTTGATGGTCGAATGCAACATTCCCTAAGAATTGACCAACTAGTCTTTCTTTTGGCTCAGGAAGACTAAATAGATAAAGTCCATAGTCGTCCACAGTTATTATTATGTATAATTGATTACATGTTAGATGTTAGTTAATATACATAAATGTGATGAAATAAATCCATCTTTATCAAAATATTAAATTCGTATTAAATGGTTAATACACGTGTCTTTAATTGTTATAGTAAAAAATCAGAGTTTATTATCGATGTCAATTTTTTGAGTCACTCAAGGCTGCTCGCTCATATATATGTTTATCACTATGAAACATTCGATATTTCTGAACAATTGGTCGAATTTAACTAGAATTTTATTTTTTGTTGAGTCTCTCAAGGAAATAAAATTTTAGAGACACAATCAAGTTAATACATAAGATGTGTGTGACATTAAGTTGTCTACTCGATGATCTAGGAGTCACATAGAGATGTGATTGATATCAGTATCTACCTGGATGTTTTATTAGAACTTGTTGGATCGCTCAATGTTCTATTAAATAAAAGGGATCCAAGCCCACTGGGAATCTAACTGGTTGTATTGATTAATGTTTGAGGGTCATTAATTCAACTTAAACAATGAGAGTATAATTAATTTAATATAAGTTATTGTTAAATTAATTTTTTAACATTTAATTAATTGTTATATTTTGTTATTTAATTGTTGAATCATGAGTATTTGAGAGGCATATTGGATGCCAACGAACATACCGAACTAACTTTTCTAGACTGATACCGCAATTTGAGAATTGTTCTCAAGCATAAAAAGAAAAAATTGGAAATGTCATTGAGCAGCCAATGTCGAAAGTTCTTACTGAGGAGGCTACGCTGGAGAACGTGCATGCTTACAATAAACACAGTGATGATAGTAACAATGCAACATGTGATGCTTGCAGTATGTTACATGAATTAGAAAAGCAGTACGAGGGTATGGATATCTATACCTATATCATTGCAATGAGTTGAATGATGTACAGTCGCGGACTGAACGGTATGAGACATTGTTGTGAGAAATATGTGTAATTGCAAGTGAACAATATCGCAAACAAGTAATAAAGTGGACCTATTGAGTTCGGATTATCGTTCCACGAAGACTATCTTATTTATACACTAGTTAAATTAATCTTAATCCGAATCTGTTTAAAACACTTTAAAATAAATTACGTTGAAGATTTAAACTAAAACTATGAATTTAAGGAAACAATGTATTAATTGATATGAAAGAAAAAATTAAGAAAACAATGGTTATTAAAGCCCTTGGATTCACGAGTTCACCATAGTTGTCATCTCTAATTTCTGCTCTTAAGATTTCTTCTTACTGTTGTATTCGGTCAAATTCACGAATTTAACCTAAATTACATCTCTCGAGTTCAAATTAGTCATATCTAATTATGTTAACTTATGAAGTTAGAATGGTCTTTAATTAGATGCATTAATTATCCTAAGAATTTAATTCAAGACCGCGACAATAATAAAAGCTTATCTCTACCTTTTATCCAATTGCTGGATTTTACTACGTGGTCTAAATTAATAACTTATCTCTCAGTTTGTTACAATTCACAAATTAATGACAAATAATGACCAATTATTTCAAGCATTAAGAAAATAAGTAAATTAAATACATAATTAATTTATAATTCAAAACTTGAGAGTTGAAATTAAAGAATTAAAACTAGGCTACATCGTTCATCCAAACTTTAAATTTAGCTACTCATAATTTTAGAGAATGAAAAGATGAAGAGATTTGAATACATAACCGGATCTTGAATAAAAGAAGGGAAAATGTTGAATATCTTGCACCAAGAATTCTTTATCTTCAAGTTCCAATCTTCAGGATCTTGATCGTTCTTCGTGTTCTTCGCCGTTTTTTCCTCCATTTTCTCTTCTGTTCTTAAAGATTCAACAATCTTCTTTTGACCTAAGTTATGTCTTTATATAGTGTTTCACTAATTTTGAAACTCATGTACGTGAAAAGAAGAAAAAGGCTCTAAGTAGAGTTGAAAATTTAGCCAAAAACGTCCAGACGCGCAAATAGTACATTGCCGCAGTCGAACCGTGGTTGACCCGTGGCAAATAGTGAGAAATTGACAGAAATTGATTACAATCCAAATTTGCAAGCTTTAGTCCTCCAAGTTTTGATGTGTATTTTATTTGGTCCCCGTTCATAATTTGTCCTTTTGTCCTCTTTAGTCCTCTTATTTGCAGTCCTTAGTCCTTCAACTTTAAATTTTGTCCTCTCTAGTCCTCTGATTTCTTCTTTCATTTATATTTTGTCCTCTTTTATTTGCAATCCAAATCCTTCAACTTTTGGATGTTTGCAAGTTGATCTCCATATCCAAGTCTTCGTACGCCTTCAGTCATTTTTCGCCTATTTTACTTTGTTTTTCTCTAATTCCATCCGATATCGGATTTTGACCTAAAACAATTAAATCAACACACAATTAAGTAAAAAATTACTTAAGAGTACTTATAATCATCCACTTTTGATGGTCCAGATAAGTATAAAACTACACTTATCAAATACTCCCAAACTTAAATATTTGTTCGTCCTCGAACATGACTATTTACTTAAACAATCAAACAAATATTATTAAAATATACTATAATAGATAGCTTGTTGTATCTGCCTCATGTTTTTGAAACAACTCAATCAATTCATAAAAAGTTTTTAAATTATGCTACCAAAATCGATTTTTACTTATCCGATACTCGATTGATATATGTGTGTGCGCATAGTCAATCCAATCAACATAATCCTTTAGGTTGGTAATATTTTGCCCCTCAATTGTCAAATATTTCCTTTCTCCCTCCTAAGAATACACACTTCCATAATGATATTCAATCTCTCACCCTAGGTGTGAACTCTAAAGTTGCCCTAAAAATACTTATTCTTTTACCGCTCAAAATTTAATTAGGTCTAGCCAATAAAGTTGCTATCTAGATCTGTAATGATTCTCCTTTTATTGAATGCTTCGACCATCAAGCTTCCACTAGGTAAGTCAAACTCACTAATCATCTACATCCCCAAGTTATGCGCACAAAGGCTCAATCTTGCTTTTGCTTTTTTTTTTTAAATCTATCTTATGTGCAAGACTTCACTCCCTTAAGCTATCTAGATAATCCTTGTAACGAGCTTTAGGCCGATGGCTCACAGGTCTGATAGACCTTAGGGCACTGAGTTTTGAGAACCCCAACGGACTTTATCACTCGAGTCAACTAGGCTACGAAGAGAGGTATAAGATAATGCAAGTGCAATGCCTTTCATTTTTTTGTGCAAGATAAATAAATAGTGATTAAATTCCTAGCATCCGGTCAATACCTAGATTCCACATGGTAGCCAAATACATTCCACACAAAATATTACTCATGCACAGAATCAACACCTATGTAAATACCTCCGCTTGATTCAATCACCCCCAAACTATCCTTTCAACTGGTTAGGTAATTGAGTTGCCAATTGATGGTCTTAGTTTTCACAACTTATGTTCACTAATGTATTTTATTAAATATACCAACCAAAAGTAGTGATATTCATGACTATTGTGCTCACACTTAATCATATCTCACATGGATAAGTATAGTCTATAAAAAAACATGCATAAGTAGCATCACCTAGTCATAATTAATGAATCGATAACAATTTCAGTTATATATTATCATTAGTCGACAAAACTATCCAACATACGAGCACACAAATTTTTTTTTTCACAGCACACACAAAAATAACAAAAATAATAAAGTCACTCCAAGCTTAAAATCCACATTGTCCTCAATGTGATAAAAGAAAGCAAAAAAAAGAAGAAGAGTTAACCCGAATCAAAAGGCATGAAGACAACGTCGGACTTTCAGCTGATCAGTACGCATTGGGATTGGAATGACGATGTGTAGCCTGAAATAAAAAAAAAAAATTAAATGTACTTATTTACTAAAAATTGAGAAACGTGCTCTACTTTCTAATGCAGTCCTAAAATTCTACGTGCAATGCAATAAACACATAAGGGATAGAAAAATGGGTTGCCTCCCATTAAGCGCTCGATTTATAGTCTAGAACTCGACTTATTGTCTGGTTGCTTTACGACGCTTTAAATAGTGCTTTAGAGGACTTTCTTTGCTTGCATCTATTGACTTTGCACTATTTTTCGTTTATTCTCAAAAAATTTAATTTGTGCTTCTGATATAAATATAATTGTATTTTAGCACATTGATCGAACACCACTATGAAAACTTCAACTTCTTCATCAACCTTGATCACAAAATCAATTTTAGAATAAATACGGGAGTCAGAGAATTGCTTGATAAGTGCAATATCATTGAATGCCAATTTTTTATTTTGCTCATTTAAAATCAACTTCTCTTTTTCCATATACTCTTCTTCTTTTGATTATGCATCTTACTTTCCAGCTTTTTTTTTCTTCAATTGCCAATTGTTTGTCCTTTTTCTCTTGCCTTTTCAAGTGAATTTCTGGCCGTTATACTCCGCTCCTAGTAGTGATTGCATTTACATGTTCTTTTGAATTTGCACTGTATTGCTAAGCAAAGTGACTGGTTCCTATCTGACAATTGCAGGACTAACTGGCCAATCTGAGTCTCTATTTTTCTGATAGATACCTGTTGATTTTGATAGTTTGTGTCCAGCTGCTCTAATACTTTATCAATTTTCTGCATATATTGTTGAAACATCTCTCCCAGACTTGGTCCTCTTTCTTGTTGAGCATTATAAATATTGCCACTTCGTTGATTCTCAGACCACTTAAAATTTGGGTGTTGCTTCTAACTCGGATTGTATGTTTGTGAACATAGATTATACTGCTGATGTGTATTATTCTGCACAAAATTGTCTATTCTGAAAATGCCAATAACATACAATCTGATGTGATGTCGAGTGGTTAGCCCCACAATTTTTGTACATGATGGTTGCTTGGATGTCATTCATTCCTTGCGTCTGTGTTTTGACCAAGAGCTCCACCTACTTTGTCAATGCAGCAAGTTATGCATTAGTAGCATATGCCATTTGAAAGAAATAAACAAAGAAGAAAGAAAATAGTAATAATAACAACAATAAAAGAAATAAATAATAATAATAAATTTAAAAAAAAATAAAACGAACACTAACGATTAATCTAAACTAATATTAAATAAGAATAGTCCCCGATAACGGCGCCAAAAACTTGTTATGAAAAATATGTGTAATTGCAAGCGAACAATATCGCAAACAAATAATAAAGTGAACTTATTGAGTTCGGATTATCGTTTCCACGAAGACTATCACATTTATATACTAGTTAAATTAATCTTAATCATAATCTATTTAAAACACTTTAAAAGAAATTGATTTGAAGATTTAAACTAAAATTATGAATTTAAGGAAACAATGTATTAATTAATTGATATGAAAGCAAAAATTAAGAAAACAATGGTTATTAAAGCGCTTGGATTCACGAGTTCACCATAGTAGTCATCTCTAATTTCTGCTCTCAAGATTTCTTCCGACTGTTGTATTCAGTCGAATTTACGAATTTAACCTAATTTACCTTTCTCGAGTTCAAATTAGTCATATTTAATTAAGTCAACTTATGAAGTCAGAATGATCATTAATTAGATGCATTAATTCTCCGAAGAATTCAATTCAAAACAGCGATAATAATAAAAGCGTATCTCTACCTTTTATCCAATTATCGAATTTTACTATTTGATCTAAATTAACAACTTACCTCTCAGTTTGTTATAATCTACAAATCAATGACAAATAATGGCCAATAATTTCAAGCATTAAGAGAATAAGTAAAATCAAATACTTAATTAATTTATAATTCAAAACTTGAGAGTCAAAATTAAAGAATTAAAACTAGGCTACATCGTTCAATCAAACTTTAGATTTAGCTACTCAAAATTTTAGAGAAAGAAAAGATAAAGAGATTTGAATACATAACCGGATCTTGAATAAAAGAGGAGAAAACGTTGAATATCTTGCACCAAGAATTCTTTATCTTCACGTTCCAATATTCAGGATCTTGGTCGTTCTTTGTGTTCTTCGTCGGTCTTTCCTCCATTTTCTCTTATGTTCTCAAAGATTTAACAACCTTCTTTTAACATAGGTTAGGTCTTTATATAATATTTTATTAATTTTGAAACTCATGTACGTGAAAAGACGAAAAATGCCCTGACTATAGTTGAAAATAAGCAAAAAACTTCCCAACGTGTAAACAGCGCATTGCTGCAGTCGAACCGCGGTTGACCTACGGCAAACAGTGAGGAATTGGCAAAAATTGATTCCAATCCAAATTTGCAAGCTTTAGTCCTTCAAGTTTTGATGTGTATTTTATTTGGTCCCCATTCATAACTTGTCCTTTTGTCCTCTTTAGTCCTCTTATTTGCAGTCAAAGTCCTTCAACTTTGGATTTTGTCATCTTTAGTCCTCTAATTTCTTCTTTCATTTCAATTTAGTCATCTTTTATTTGCAACCCAAGTCCTTCAACTTTTAGATATTTACAAGTTGATCCCAATATCCAAGTCTTCGTACGCCTTCAGTTTTTTTTCGCCTATTTTACTTTATTTTTCTCCAATTCCATCCAATCTCAAATTTTGACCTAAAATAATTAAATCAACACACAATTAAGTAAAAAATCACTTAAGAATACTTACAATCGTCCACTTTTGATGATCTAGATAAGTGTAAAACTACACTTATCAAACATCCAAAATATTATTTAGATGTATGATGGTAAAAAGATCTTCAGTCAGTGCTCATATATTGAAGATGATTGGTTATATTGAAAAATTAAACCAAATAAGTTTTACCATGGACCACGAGCTGAGTGTTGACTTAATTCTATCGTCCCTGCCTAATAGCTTTTCACAGTTGACTTAATTAGATATGACTAATTTGAACTTGAGAAAAGTAAATTATGTTAAATTCGTGAATTCGACCGAGTACAACATTAGGAAGAAATCTTGAGAGAAAAGATTAGAGACGATAACTACGGTGAATTCACGAATCCAAATGTTTTAATAATCATATTTGATAAATTCTTGATATTTGCATTCACACTATTTTCTTAAATTAATAGTTATATGATAATTCTTCCTATAACATATTTTAAATTATTTTCAATAGATTATGATAATGATTAATTGAGTTAGTTACTAAAAACTTGTTCGGTGCATATTGTTTTTCAAAAAATGGGTTTTTTCCCACATTTTTTGACTATTCAAATTTTGTTATTGTGTAAAAAGTTTGAATAAGAAAAAAACCGAACAAGTCCTAAATAAAATAGTTTTCGTGGAAACAATAATCCGGACTCATTAGGTCCATTTTATTACTCGTTAACGATAATGTGTACTTGCAATTATTTTTACAACAAGTTTTTGGTACAAAATATGTGGATAAAAAGTAAATAAAAATTGTAAATCCTATAAAATATATAGATAAAAATAATATTTGACTATCTTATAAATACTTATAAATACTAATAAACATGTTTTTAGGGCATGTTTGGTATAGTTTTTTTTGAAAAAATAG
Source organism: Forsythia viridissima (assembly GCA_030279155.1). Classification (NCBI taxonomy): domain Eukaryota; kingdom Viridiplantae; phylum Streptophyta; class Magnoliopsida; order Lamiales; family Oleaceae; genus Forsythia; species Forsythia viridissima. The sequence goes on along the minus strand of CM059041.1, from coordinate 38,430,356 downwards.
ATTTTTTTGGGTACTTTATTGACTTTTCAAACTTTTTTGTAGTGTAAAAAGGTTGAAAAGTCAAAAATTGTAGGCAAAAAAATAGAGTTCTTTGGAACAAAAAATAGCTACTGAACACGTCCTTATATTATAAATGTAATTTATTATGCGATTTTGTTCTAATGTCCACGGTGGATATTGTTATAATGTCTACAGGAACACTTGTCCTATACTTATTAGATGAGTGTAAATGTCCACTTTATATTCATTCAATAAGTGTATGACAAGTGTCCTGGTGGACATTATAACAATACCTACCGTGAACATTAGATTATGTCCCATCTATTATGAATGGATCCTAATCAAAAAATGTTCCATTGAAAGTCAACCCCCATCTTTCCCACTAGAAACTATTCTCTTTGCTTTTTCTCAGCATTTTCATCATGGATTATTTTATATTGCTCATAATCATATTCATCCATCATGCGCAGTCTCTCTCTATATATGCGCATGTGGGCGACCTTACGCTAGTTGAGTAGAACTTTCCTTCTAAAAAGAAATTTGATGGTAACCGTACACTAATAAAAAAATATAAAATATATATAAAAAGAATAAGATATTGTTGGTGACACCGAATTTCCACCGACGATTAGCAATTGAAGTGCCATTTATGGAGGTATGTCAGAGATTGTTGTCGGTAATTCATTGATATTTTTGTCCAAATTAAAGACATATATTGATTTATGTCAAAATCTCCAATAGTAATACCGCCGACAATCACTAATGAAATTTTAATCAATAATCATTTGCACCATTAATTTTTCTCCGAGTTATTTTGACCGGTTCTGACTATAATTATTTCGTATTTATCCATTGAAGTGTTTGGAAAAGCTATAAATAAAATGAGAAATAATACACAATCTTCCATCTATAATTTTAATTATTGAATTAATCCTACAATTTATTAGTTGAAAATGTTGAAAACAAAGGAAAGAAACCATAATTGACACCCCATAATAAATTATGTGAACTCCTCAACACCATATTCGTCCTCATCAATATTGATTTTTCTGCTTTATTAAAGCCTCAACTCTCATCATCACCTCGTTCCTTTATATACATACAAATACATAAACATATGATATGATTCATATGAATGTGTTTGACTTTCTGCTAAAGTTATATTCTGATAGTGATTTGCATTAAGAAAGATTCTTCATTCTTTCTCTTTATATTGAAATATTTTAAGCCTCTGACTTTGTTTTCTCTGTGAACTCCAACTAAGAAAAGAAAAGCAATGGAGGATCTGCCCGCTGGCTATCGCCCCAATGTTGGAATCTGTCTAATCAACGATGATAATATGGTAAAAAATCACTTATTTTCTTTTACTTTTAATTGTTTTTAGCAATAAATTATGCTTTCTTTGTTGTAGGATCGCTTGAAAACTTAATCTTTCTTCTGGATTTTATGGGTTTTGGATAATTTGAGAGTATTTCTTGTTTATTTTTTCTCTCTTCATAGCTAATCATTTTTTCTGGGTTTTATGTGATCATTAAAAAATTGAGAGTATGATAATCACGTAGGAGTTTTCTCCGCTATTGAAAAATAAAAAAGAATATATACGTTTGTCTACATTTTCAATCTCTCTCTTAAACAAAAGTCTATTTCAAACGATATTCTCCTTGCTGTACTCACTACCTCAATCCTAAAACTATAATCACCGCAACTCAGATCGTCGTTCTCGTCCATATCCATCACGGAGTTCAAATATTGATCAATTCTTATAGATCACGCGGTTGGATTCCACCACAAAAAATCGGTATACTAGTGTATTTCATTTTTGTCTTATTTTTTCTGTCATTTTATTCAATCTACTGTCATCTCTTTTTATTTTCTAACATGTTGGAATGTTCTATAGTTTACATGTGTCTATTGTAAACGGAGTTTCATGTTTATCGAGACATGTCCACTAAGTTATTTTCTTGATCGTCAAAGTGACGTTCTCATCTCTTATTTTTCTTTTTATTTATATTAATACGATGAACATACGTCTATCTTAATATTTTCATATTTACAGTTAGGGTTTGGATTAGGTAAGGGTTTCAAAATCTAATTAGGCAACCTTGTTCATACCCCTCAATTAGACCACTTTTCAAGATCTGACACGAAAAAATTATAGTTTGGTGGATTTTAAGAAATTCACATTAATTAAATTTGTGTTTTCTTGTAGGTGTTTGTGGCTTCCAAATTGAATGTTCCTGGAGCATGGCAGATGCCTCAGGTGATAGAACTTTCTCTATGGATAATTTGATGGACAATAAAATTTGTCACAATCCTTTTCTAGAGTCTCAATTCATATTTAACATGTAAATTTCAATCTTGCTAAAGTTGTCATCTTCATGTTTTCACTATCATTAGAGAATAAAATCTGCGACCGTCTTCGGATGCTTCAAACTGCTAAAATATTTTTTCTTGAATAATTATTGTTTATTTTGATATAAATTGTTATTAATTTTGTGTTTGTTTGCAAGATCTCGGGGTTCGAAATTGGAGGTCTAGAAACTAACAAATGTCATGTTTGGTATGCAATACTGGATAAATGCACATGAGAAACATTCCGATGTTGTATGCGTAGTTGTTTATGTTTTAGTCACTTTCATTCCCTAACTCTGTGTCAAATAAAAGCTCGAAGAAGTAGGGAGTTCTGAATGGCACCATGCAAAATACTGATTAATCTGCTGTGACAAGAATTTCAATTTACACTTGTTCTGACTTGTAACAGATTCATCACCTTAGCATAAATATATTAATTTTTAATGGTCTTTGATCTTTGATAATCAGGGGGGTATTGAAGAAGGTGAAGATCCAAGGTCTGCAGCCATCAGAGAATTGAGAGAAGAAACTGGAGTGGTATCTACTGAAGTAATAGCTGAGGTGATCTGCCTCAATGAAGTTTTTCATATTTCTCATTCTGTCGTGTGCCATTAATGTTTCCAATATATTTTTATATGTTAAACATGGACTAATTTTCCTTCTTCTATTCCTCCATTTCTGGGGAGTTGAGGATAGAATTGAGTTAATTAAGGATTAGGATGAGTAAGACCATTGATAGATGGTTCAGTCCAGCCTACAGCTAAATATCTCTATATATCACACTACTAAAATATGCGGCTAATTTCCGCTGCTAACAACGTCTACTGACATAAAATTGTGGTAGGTTAATTTCGAAGGTGAAAGTCGAGTCGCTAATTTTCCTGCAGAAAGAGAATCCGTCGGTAATTACTGACGAATAGATTTAGCAACGACTGTTGCTGTTTCAGTTGCTAATTTCTAATCTATTTAGCAACGGATTACCAACGGAATTTTACTAACGGATTACCGACACATTTCTAATCTACTTAATTTATTTTTATTAATGGATTATTGACGAAAATTTATTGACGAAATAATTTCATTGTTTAAAAAATAATAAAAAAATAATAAAAATTATTTCGTCACTAATTTGTCGCTAATATCGACGGTAACTATTAGCAGTGTTCTAAAAAGTGCGCCTAGACGCGAAGCGTGGCCTCCACGTCTCGCTTACGCCCTAGGTGTGCAATTAAGCAGTCATCTCGCTTTTTTGTTTGAATGTTTTTTTTTTTTTTTCATTTATTTTAATATTTAAAATAATATTAAAATAAGAAAACGCTTTTTATTGCCTTGCTCTCTCTTCGCCTAGGACCGAAAAGTTTGAAACTTGCCTCCACGTCTAGCTACACTTTACGCTTTTTTAAACACTGGTTATTAGCACACATTCTAGGAGGATGAGTGTTTATGAAGAATGTATTTATCTCCTTTCCAAATTTGTTCTTCATTTTCATTTTCTTTTCTCTTTCTAAGAAATAGAATAGCCTCTAAATCAACTTTTGGACGATGTCACAGTAGATGTTAATGTTTTTAGTTAAAAATATTTCCCATCTTAAAGTCTTTCATCTTATCTGAATCTTTTTAATTGCTGAAAAATGAGAGTGTTTTTGTTTTTTCAGGTTCCTCAGTGGCTAACCTATGACTTCCCGTTGGCAGTGAAGGCGAAAGTGAATCGTCTATGGCGTGGAGAATGGCATGGACAGGCACAAAAGTGGTTAGCTTCATGTTTTCTGATGTTTTATAATGTCAATAACCTTTTTACAAATTGTACATACCTGATTTTTTACTCTACACACTCACAAAACTAGCAACATGATATGCAACCCACAAAATAAGTACTTTTTGATTTTTTTTCCTGACTTCATAAATTACTTCGAGTCCCCTTTTTGCATCTCCATACTTTCTCGTCTTAACTTTTTTAGTCGTGCCTTTAGGCGCGTGTAGTCTCCTTCGCATTTGCCTTTATTTTTAATCTTTCAAGTCCGTGACTTACTCATTGTATCTTCGGTTTATTTAGTTGGTTTAGCCTAACTCAATGTACATTAGATCACCTGATTTTATAAATTTTGAATTACATCAACACACGTAACACTGTTCTTTTTCATAGCGTCTGAAATCGTAGTGTGCACACGAGGCAAATCAGTGTAGGCATTTTTCAAAAAGTGGCAGTACCATTCAAGAGTGTAAGCTTAGATAGATGTATTCTTAAAGATCTATACATTCTGGTTTATATAGATTTGATTTAACACGTTCTTTGTGATGCATATCCTGATTAACGATCAAAATGTACTTATATCAATTTTACAAGCCGAAAAGATCTCAGAACAACAATAAACTGCATGCCAAAATGGAGAGGCTAGAGTTTAATGCTTCAGAAATAAATTAGACTAGATTTAAAGGGGAAGTTCATACAAATCGTGTTTGGTAGCTTTTAGCGTGAGAAATAACTCGAGCAATGGACAGGTTTCTTATGAGATTTACAGCTGATGAAAGCGAAATCAACTTAGCAAATGGTGAAGCAAAACCAGAATTCTCGGAATGGAAATGGGTAACCCCAGAAGAAGTCATTGAGCTGGTATTCTAAAACTTACTTCCTAAATAGTACTGAGTTCTCCATTACAATTTACAAACCTTTGTCAAAAGGCTTATTTGTGACTTCTTGTACTAGGCAGTGGACTACAAGAGGCCATCATATGAGAAAGTTATGAAAGCCTTCCAGCCTTACTTAAATTCAAGAAAAGCTACAAAATCCTATTCATCAAAGTGGTGAACACATTACTGTTTATGATTTGCAATGAATATCCTAATTATTTATGAGTGAGAAGTTTGGAAATTAGAATTTCACCGAAATATTTGTAAATATATATCGCTGTCGAATTTTCAGATTTATAGAATAATATGTTTAATAAAAAAAATTCCAGATTTTAAATTCATCGTCTTGATTTTGTTAATGGATGGTTCAAATAGCTTTTCTTGAGTATTGGTAAAGAAAAGATAATTTGTTTTCTTGAGTGTTTCAATGATGTTTAATCTGGATCTGGCTATGTGATGTTGTATAGAAGCTTGATGTGCTGTCAAGAAGTTTTAAGGTTGACTACACACACTGTTGTAAAAAGTCCGCTTAAGCTTTGCTTAGGCTCGGCCTAAGCTTGAAGCTCGGCCTCCACTCCTAACCACGTTTTACGCTTTTTAGAACATTGGCTACACATATTTTTTTTCCTCCATTCCGTCCAATTCATTGTTACATCTACATGTGTAGATGTATCGAGATTCCTCGCAGCCACAAAAGATCATCTTAAATTTGGTCACACCTTCATCTTCTAACATGTTTTATCGAGATTATATCACCCTCGTGAACATCAATCCCCTGAATTCGACTTCCTGTGCTGTAAAATTAATCTACAAGGAAATTGTTGTAAATTTGACCGAGGGTCGATTCGCCTAAAGTTGACAACGTCTATTGTAGAACCGGTAAAGGGTCAATTTTAGGTGCTATTTCATTACTAAAGAGATATCTTGTGCATTGTCGTACTAGTTCACTTTAATGTATGCTTGCGATCGGAACTCCAATCCTATGTACTTCAAATACATGTCTACCTTTTCAGTGATATTTTGTACTAAGTCGGCAATTATTGACATAAATACTAGTCCGATTATCGACGGAATATTTCTCGATGATTATTTGCTTAATTAATTTTTGTGTTATTATTTTTGAAAGGTCCTCGTAATTTTTCTTTTTTTACTATGGCTTTTGAATTGCTTGAGCTGCCTTTGGACGTGAGCTTTTCTTTCCACTTTCGCTCAAAATTGTATCTTGGCTGCTTCAATGTAATTTTCTTAACCATTATGACATGTTCGTGTTCTTAATAATTATTTTGTTATTACATTGTCAATACGTAGTGTCAAAATTACAAAGTTAAATAATTTTGTAAAAATCTTTTTATTAATATCAAACCGTGTCATGAGTGACCTTATAATTTTAATTGTATGGTTATTCACCTTATTTATATAAAAAAGAAAAAGAAAAAAGAACTTTATCAAAGTTTGATGGCTCCATATGACTGTAATCTGCTCATCTACTATTATCTGCTTTACTGTATTTTGCAGTTCAAATAAGATTGACAATGTAACTGTTTGATGTGAATCGGTCTGCATTTGTCATTTCTGAAGCATTCGTAAAAACTTGAAAACTTGAGATAAAATGTTTCAGTAAATTGTCCACTTTTGAATTGACAAATTACATATAATTATTTTAGTAAGCAAGCTTGTTAGTTTAAATCTTATGGAAGGCTCGGATACATTACATTTTGCACTTTTGCTCTCCTAGAAATGGAGGTGTGTTACATTTCATGTATATTAACAGTTTTATCACTTCAGATTGTAATTTAGCTATATTTAGTGTGAACTTCGTGTAAATATCTTTCAATCATAGAGGCTAAAGTGTGACCTATGTGCTACACCTTTATGAGAGTATCTACAAGGTCAAGATTAAAGTGTAAAGGTTTTCTCAATATCTTTCTCTGTTCATTCAACAAGACATAATCTCTAGGTCGTGTAAATAATCATAGTGATTGATTTGGAGGATGTACAAATTAAAAGTTTTACAAAACAAGTACTTCGATTGATATGTAATGTTTGGAATGGATTCGTCTAATCTTGAACAAGATATTTTGAGTCTTGTAAACTAAAATTGATTTTTAAAAGGACGTTTTATCTCAAAATGATCCCAAAATTTTCAACCAAATTAACATATCCCAAATCATTTTAGTTCTTATCACTCAACTCAATACGTAACTTTCCCATTTTACCTCCAAAAAACTGTTCTAAGCTTTTGACGAATAGTAACATTCATATTAGACTCAGGCTTGGATTTTCCACGAAGCAAAAGAGGCAGCAGGGTGGAGCTTAAAAAATTTGAGGGCCTAAAATTTAATTTTATATAAATATTGAAATTCCATCCACAAATTGAAACCATTCTTTTTTTCCAAATTCCAACATATCCATTATCTTAATCCTATAAACTAACAAAACCAAGAGTCCTACTATATCATTATTCATTACCATACCTGATAATTGAGAAACAAGAGAACAAGATAAAAGGATCCAATTCAGCAATTGGCAGACTAAAGAGGTAAGGTTTAATTTAATTTTATTGATTTAATTTTTATTTTTTTCAATTCTTGTATGTATTTGCCTACAATATTAATGCAAATATGTAATTTGTATTTATTAGATTTTTTATATTTTATTTACTTGAATTTATTTGTTTATTTATTAAAATTTTGGTTCTATTTTTGCATACAATATTAATGAGATAAAAATCATGCGTTTGAGGGAGTGATGCGAAGGAAACGAGTGTTAAAAAAAATTGCAATTTTTAGAGGGTAGTGTGGGCAATGGGTTTAGAGTCAAGAGATAATAGGGCTTACAACAATATGAATGGTAGACAATGTTAGCAATATTAGATTTTTTGCAATTTTTACTTTATTTATTACTTTAGTGTTAGATTTTAAATGTTCAATTTATAATTATTTTTGTTTATTTTTTTTCCTGCAATTTTGTTTTTCTTTGACTAGAATATGAATATCAGTTAATTTTTTTAGGTTTATAGTTTGGCTTTGTTGGTCTACAACTTGGTGTTTCGATTATTCCAATTTGACCCACTTTGAAATCCGTATTTTCTGGTCCAGGTGCTTCTCCATTCTCAACTTGATTATAGAAAATTAGTAATTTTTGCATATGTGGTATAATTACAGTAATGGAGGTTTTTAAGTGATTATAATTAAGAACATTTTCAGTTTTATTATTTGATTAAAATATAAATGTTTTGGATATTACATTTTATTTACAGGTTTATTGTTGGATTTGAGTTTATAAATTTTGTACCGAAAACTATTATGGAAAAAAAATAAAAATTGAATGCACCTTACAATATAAAGACATAAATTTATACTTTGTCCGAGGTCTGAAAAATCTAAAGTCAGGCACTAAGTCTAGACTACTCATTTTTCCAGTTAAGTGAATACTTTTCATTATTTGTCCAATCCCTCAAAAAATGAAAAGTTTTTAACTTGGTCCCTAACTTTCCAAACTTCTCAATTTTCCCCAAATGAGATTATAGAAACTCTTAAGATGTTATATTTACCTTGTGTCTAAATAAACAAAAAATTAAATAAAAACAAGATAGATAAAAATAGAAAATGATCTTTCTCCAAATATCTTTCCAACCACAACTCACTACCTGACTAAATAACCCATTCCAATTCCAAAAACGACCTTCCCTTCTACCACATTCGACATCTTCGTCCCTACTATCAACCACAGTACACCACGATCATTATCTTTGATTATTACAAGATCATTTATAGAACCTGTCATTCTTTTCCTCAGTCATAATTCCTTGACACCACCACCGTCATCAAAATCCTTTCATTCCTCTCCAACTCCAACCTCCGACTTCATTGGAAACCCTAACTATTTCTGTGTCAATTACGTCATCATTGTTTCTGCCTCTCATCGGCGCTCTTATTGGACTTATAATCATTAGTTATATCAATAATTAGTTGAGAATTGAGACCAATTACTTGATTTGTCCACATAATCTAAGGATTATCAAAGACAAAAGTATTTCACTTTATGAAAAATTGTTACAATTATATAGAATTTTTCGCTCATCCAAACATTCAAGTATTGTAGGAAAAATAATAATTTAAACTTTACCACACTCACCTATTTTACTCTTTGTATAAACCACATAAAACAAGAAAAATCTAGGAACCTAAGCTTACAATTTTTCCTTTTGTCACATACTCAAAAAAGAAGAAAAACATCATCAATATATAAATAACAATTGTTGCGTAGAGGAATCCAAGTTCCACTCAACCAAAGCAGGGAAAAAAACTATTGTAAACTTACAAATATAATTTGTTAACAATTCATGCTATTTTTTTTTTTACCCATTTAGAAAAAAGACATGAATCGTGTGCTATGTGATCATCCCAACTTCTTTCTTTATTATAACTGAAGCCTTTTTAAGTTGGAATTTTTGAGGTAACAATCCCATCAATCTCCACTTTGTCGAAAAATAAGTAAAAACTCTATCATCTCTTTTACGTCTTTTAATCATAATACTCAATAAAATTTGGTAAAATTTGACACTTTCAATTTTCAAAATAAAGAATTAACATACTCCACCATAAAAAAATATAATCACTTAGACTTAACAAATTCTAAGAATTTAAATAGGCTCGTGTCAAACAAATTTGTTGAAAAAATTATAGTTCTACCCCCTTACTTTTTCTATTGGGAGTTAATTAGTCATCGACATCAATTCCACCATATACCCTGCATCAATGTCAAGCCAATGTCTGTTTGCAACACATGTGGACTTGACAACAATAACACATTCTCTATTATGCTAACTAGCAACATACTATGAAGATGTCATACTCAAGTGACATCATTGTCTCCATGTAGAGGGCACACTATCTCTCTTTGGCTTCGAGTAGTTAGTCGAGCCTCATTTACCTTTTGGACGATTTTGCTTGACGTGATCATGTTCTCAACAGTTCTAACAACTTACTTTCTTTTTCATAGAGTTATACTTCTTCCATCACACTTCTAATACTCAACATTCTTTCTTCTGAAATCAATTTACTCATAACTTCTGTGAAATTCACATTTTTATATACATCAAAATTGATTTGATGTGCTCATAAGAAGGCGGGAGAAGATAAGTTTTAATGTTTTATCCTTATTATCAATTTTAACTCCAATAGCCTTCAGTTGTGGAATGATCTCATTGAGAACACTCAGATGGTTTGAGATTTTCACATCTTTATCTATATGCAAAGAATGGAATTGTTCATTTAGGTACAACCTGTTTGAAAAAGGCTCTTTGTCTCATACAGCTCTTCAAGGTTTTCTCAATCCTCATTTGTTGAAGATATTCCATGAATATTTGTAATGACTTTTTTTGCCAAACAGACGTATCGTCCTTGCAGTTTTTAAATCCAAAGCTTCTCAATCTCCATTGTTCGTACTAGATTTTTCATCATCTTTGTCAGAATTAAAGATCAATTTTTTATTCAAAACCTTGTGTAGTCTAAACTAAATTAAAATATCTTTGACTTGTATTTTCCACAAGCTAAAATTAATTCTCCTGTCGAATTTTTCCTTATCGTATTTGACACTAGTGATATGTACTATGTGCTTCAACGCTCCGAACGACCTAATGCTCTGATACCACTGTTGGTAATTAAGACCAATTCTTGGATTTGTCAATGGGATCTATATTCAGATAATATTAACAAGACAAAAATATAAAAAATAGAGAAAAATTTACCGACAGTCAAAGACAAATATATTTTATTATATAAAAAATTATTACAGTCGTATAGAATCTCTCACTCATCCAAATCTTCAAGTATCGTAGAAAAAATAATAACTTTAGCTTTATTATACCCATCTATTATACCATTTCTTTATTACAATTGAAGTCCTTTTAGGTTGACACTTTATAGAAAACAATTACAACAAGATCATGCATATGTTATAGATTTTGTTTTCACTTTAACAAATTGTGAAATTGTGAAGGACGTATTTAGAGCATCTCCAATGCAAATGTGTGGATTGCTTTAAAAAATTTGCTACTTATGTAAAATAGATAATATCTAAAGAAATCATTACAAATGTTATTTGACACGAACTTTGTCAAGATGATATAACCAAATAAAAAAAAGCTATTATTTAGAGCTCCATCTAGATTTAAAGGCTTGTTAGATTTATTTAGTTCTATTTTTGTTTTCAGAGTGTTGGATCCTCTCTACTTTATTTATTTTTATTTCAGGGTCGATGAAAGACACATAGGCTGTGTTGGGTTGTAAATAGATGTCATTGAAGACCAATTTTAAGTTTGGCTATCTATTCATACCTCGTAATCTATAATTATTTTAACTTGTCTGTCACGTAGACTCTAATCCAAAGAATAAATTGGAGATGCTCTTAGGAGGCTATAGATATCTCATTTCTCTCTTCATTTTTGTATGGTTTCGAGATTTTTAATTATTTTGGTCATTCGTCCACTGTATGAAGGATGGTATTAAAGCCTACCTATACCTATTAGACTGAAAAAATATTATCAATGGTAATATAGTCACCATAAATAATCTAAAAGTGGGTCATGACAAATTGTATTAAAGCCTACCTATATGTTGAAAACAGTGTTGGACTTAGAATTTTACTCAATGGGAGCACTATGTAACAATAAATACAAAATATAAAGACGAACAATACATAGAAAGCAATAATTAATTTTTTTTAATACAATAAAAATTGTCTATGACGAGTTTTATATTCTTAAATTGTTTAACAACATCATCATTACAAATATGATAAAAAACGTCTTTCTCAATATATGCACTCATGCAATCTTTCATCCATTCATCTACAATCTGATTGTGCAATTGATCTTTGATGATATTCATAGTTGAAAACACTTTTTCTACCGTGGCACTTGCAACTAATAAAAAAAGAAATTTGATAAGAAAATAAATTAAAGGGTAAATCTTGTCTTTTTTTGTCCCAACCAGCTTTTGTGCAACACTTCTTATGCCTTTCAAACCTGAAAATTTCACATTGGAGCACACGTCCATTATATAATTATCAAGTTCAAAGGCGGACTTAGTGATGGACAAGAGGTGGCCTAAGACCCCTCTCAACTTTAAATTTTTAAAGGCCCAAAAGAGCCTATTCCCTAAGCCCCTCTCAATTTAAACCCAGATTAATCTGCAATTCTGCTTTGTCTCCCCTCTTTGTCCCACTGTCCACCCCTTTCTATGTCACGTGGTAGAAAGGAAAGAGTGGTTTCTAGACTAGATTCATGACATGATATATCAATCGCAAGGCATTTATTTTGTGTTTTAGCTGTATTTGGAAACCCTAGGCAAAAGTGAAGTTTTTAAATTTTAGTTTGCATACTTGAGAAGTTATTCCGTACTTAGTCTCGCAAATACTTTGGAGTAAGTGATTATTATAATTATCAAGATAGTCTACGAGATAAAGGTATCTATTTTTCCTTAAACCTCTCAAATTTTGGAGATTGGTTAGTTTTTTACGGATTTTTGCGGTTTTTTATGGATTTTTATTTTTTCAACTAAAAATTTTGAATATAAAAATATAATGTCATGTAGTTAACTATGAAAAAGAAGAAGGAGAAAAAAAAATAGTTACGACAATATTGAAGAGAGAAAAATATTGATATTTAAAAAAAATAGTAAATATTAATCATGGCTCTATGGTTTGTTGAAGGAAAAAGAAGAAAGAGAAAAAAATAGCTAGAATTAATGAAAAAAGAAAAGAAAAATTAGTTTGAAGAAAGATAAAAATATTAATATTTTTTTTCGTAAAAAATTGATAATTAATCACGACAGTAGAAAGAAAATATTGAAGTAAGAAAAAGAAAATTTGAAAAACGTTTTTATTTTTTGAAAACATTACAAATTCTTGAGGATGAATGAGAGACAAATATGAATTTTTTTTTTTTTAATTTATACATTGTGCTTAAAAGTTAGTACGTAGAAACTTTTATAAAAATTTATTAAAAGTTATTGACATTTTGAATAATCCTTATTTTCGTAAAATTTTTAAAAGTGTAGATTAAATATCACATAATTTTTAAAGACTTTTTAAAATTTAAAAATTATATATTGAACTTTTATAAAATTGAAAAAATTAGATTAAATACACCTAAACTTTTTAATTTCATAAAAGTCTTTAGAAGTCTAAATTATATACGCTCATCTATACTACTTCTAAAAAGTCCTAAAAGAGAGAAACAATTTTGGACTATTTTACCTTCCCATATTAAATTAAAAAATCTAAAACATTTTATCTCCTACCATTATTAAACAAAATAAGGGGTAGTTTGGAGAATTTGGACAGCTTATCTTCAGTTTTTTTTTTACTGCAGAATACAAAGGGTCATATGATGATTATGTAATTCCTAAATATGTATTTATGATTATAAAAATGGAATTTATGAATTGGAGAGTTAAAAGACCTTTCATTTATCAATATTGACATCAAAATTTATCTTTTTTTTTTCCTCTAGAAAAGCATTATGATGGTTGACTTCTTTTCCTTTTTACTTTGGCATTAACTTTTTAGATTTTATACGTAAATTTTATAAGTTAGAATTAGAGAGTTTCTCTCAAAATTCTTTCATTTTGTCCTTTTCTTTTCACAACATATTACACACAAAACTCATTTTTTTTCAAATTTTTTTAAAAAAGGGAAAAGAAATAAGTTATAATTCAAAAATGTTGAAGAACAAACAAAAAAAGTTTAGATTTTTCAATCAGTTTTCATATTCAAGAAATCTAAGGTGAGATCTACGTGCAAGTGATTTTTTCAACTTGATATAATGGTTTTCATAATCTTACATGTAAGGTTCCATTTGGTCACTTATGAAATGTTATAAAGAAATGTATAGAACTTTTCATTCGATATGGTTCGGTCTTTTCACTATGAAATGTAATGAAGAAATGTAAAAAAAATTCCATTCGACATAGTTTGGTTGCTCACTATGAAATATGGTATGACTTATATAGAACTTTAAATAAATTTTGGAGGGATAGATGACATGTTCAATACAAGAGATAATTGAATAAGATTAAGAAACAATGACATATGAAGCATTTGTCTATTGCTAAGTCAAGTTTAATGTAGCAAAAATGCCCCTATATTCTAAGCCAATTGAAATTAGAAATTGTCACAACTCCTCGCATTGGCATTTTTTTTTAACCAGTAAAACCATGTGTACAAAGGGAAAAAAGATAGAAAAAAAGAACATACAATAATCAGTTTTAATGTAAACAAAATAGAATTCCGAGGGAGGAAAAGGAACAGAATTCTATCGATTTAAATATTAACCAACATAATTAACGTGAAAGTAACATGTCCGATGTGCCCCCAGGGGCATAGGTAAGTTGGTAAGGCCTGAGGTGATGTGGGGGAGAAATCCTCCGGCAACGCATGTTCGATTCCCGTGTGGGGCAGATTTTCACTGAAATATTGCGGGGGTCTGTCATGGGGGTTGGCCTGTTGGCTCTCTACCCCAGGTCCCTGCCACTCGTACACATCCCTCGATTTACAACCCGCCTGGTCAAGGGGCCTCTGACACAGGTGGGGGGCTTCGCCTTCGAGACTTTCCCCTTATCAGAAGTAACATGTCTGATCTTTTCCACCCATTTGACATATTCTATGTAAGACACGTTTTCTTTCTTTCTCATTACATCTACCAGTTCTATTATTTTTCTTTAAGTGTCACTATATTTTATTATCTTGTTTAGTCCTCATAGATGGATATTGTAGCACGCATATGTATAACAAGAGCTTGATTTTCAGGCTGGTTGTCAAGGAGGGACATTCAAATTACGAATTTATTTTTCGAGACGTTAAGTAGACAAAAAGTGAGTTATATTTTTCTGTTAGTTTCTAAAAATATTCGTAAGTATCATTCGTATAAATATAAATAGTAAATGATCTTCGTACATTTTCGTTTCCTATAATCATAATGTGTATCTATCAAAATAGACTATGTACATAGAGAAATGAGAATGTGGATTGATTAAAGTTTTATCAATTAAAGTAATTTGCACAAAGTTCGTTAAATAGGAGAAAAGACATTATGTGAAAAACATTGTATAAACATTGTTGCTATAATTATGTCCTTGTAGATTTAGTAGGGTTCAAGAAAAAAATTGATTGCAATTTCAAAACACGAGTGAAATATTGAGTATATGATGTTTATCAAGCATTTTATGTATTGAAGTTCTTAGGATAATACATTAATGTTAATAACGAATAAAACCAAAGGAGAATACATCGTAGTTGATCATTAGTTAGGTATGATAATATAATTCATTTCCTTCTTTTTAATTTTCTTAGTCGCATCTCTTTTTCTTAATTAAAAAATAGTTAGTTTTGCTATTACCGAGGCTTCATTCAACTTCTATTGAAACCAAAATTGAATTGAAAATATAGGGATCTGACCAACATTAAAAGTTTGTCAAATTCTTATTTTTGATAGCATCAATTCCATAAAATTTGATATCAATAGTTCGTCAATCATCAAATCTCAAATCATCAAAACGTATTCACTAATTTAAGTTACTGTTGGTATTACCACAATATAAAACTCATATCTAATTGCAATTATACTTTTACTAACGTAAATAAAATATCAACATTCTTCATTATAATATCAAACAATACAATACAACATGTTATCAAGAATCGTATTTTTTTATCTTACAGTAATTACTACTTTAACATTTTAACTTTTTAACAATTAAAAAATAAGAATTTTGAAAATATTAAAAATTAACAAAAATATTGCAAAATCACGTGCAAAGGCACGTGTTTTTAACTAGTTCAATAAAAATTGCAATGAAAATGTAATTACCCTTTTATTTAAAAAATATTTTACAACCAGTAAAAATGAAAATATGTTACTCAAAATAATTTTACGACTCTCTATTTTTTGTGAGGAAATTTGTAGTTTGGCTCGCAGATTTTTCTGAAATTTGCCCCTTGTACTTTCTTGCAAGAATCCACTCTCATTCCCTTTCACTTTTTATTTCCTCCCCAATCCCATAATCTCCATTTCTCGAAAAACTGTCGACAGCAACGAAGTACTAGGAAAGAGTTCACGTCTATGCCGTGTATACATACACTTCACAATTAAAATAATACCCTCAAATCAATATTTTAATTTCACGCATGCTGTGTGCAGAACCAGAAAGCAAGATAAAGATTCTCTCTTGAAAATATTTCACTCTTCATCAAGATTGAATTTTATCATCAACCCATAAAATCAATTTTTTAATTGTTAAAAGGCAAATTGCAGTTTCAGTTTAGTTTAAACAAATTAATGGATGATGAAGTGGTGCAGCGGGTATTTCAAGAAGGTGGGCGCGATTTCTACCAACAGCAGCCTTCCACTTCATCTTCCTCTTCCTCCATTCTCCAATCCCTTCCTCTACATGTGGTATGCTTATTTGATTTGCTGAATTTCTTTTCTTCTTATTTTTCCTTTATTTACAGTGTTCAGAATTCTTGAATAATTCTTGAATTGTTGAACAAGCTTGATCTTGGCATGTTATTCATTTTCCCGAAAACATGTGTAGTATTAGGTTTGCTTGGTCAAATTTGATTTGTATTCACACTGGTTGTTTACACATGGGTGTATTATTGTGGAAAATTGAGGTTGGGTTCAATAGATTAAAATTTTTATACATAGCCTAATATTAAATTATCTGAATTCTGTTTGACTTTGATGTTAAAATAAATTGAGTTAATTAGGCAAATTTTGTTATAATACCCGAAGATAAGGCAATATTATTCATTTGGTATTCTGAAATTCAGATTTGAAGTTTAGGTACATTTTGGGCAATTAATTCCAGTTGTCTAAGCATTATGGGTTTTGTAATTTCGCAGTCTTTTGATCATGGATATTACTTGTTGGTGAAATCTATTCAAGAGCTTAGATCAAAGAAAGAGGGTGTAGTGACAGTTGGAATTGGAGGTCCGAGTGGGTCAGGTAAATCAAGGTACGTATCTTGTACATGCGCATCCGATTTGTGTGGTTCAGTGGGAATTATTTCTGGACTTATTTTGAAGATTAATTCAGCATTATCTCAAAAAAGTGCATTTTAATGGTTCTTGAAGCTTAGCTGAAAAAGTTGCATCTGTAATTGGTTGCATTGTTATCTCAATGGAGAACTATCGCACTGGAGTTGACGATGGGAATGATTTGGAGTTAATTGATTTTGACCTTCTTATACAGAATCTTGAGGTACACCATTCTCTTTCATGTTCATTGCAATGAAGCTAAGATTTTTTCTTTTATTTGGATTGAACTATATCAAATCTCTTAGTCTACGCTCAGAAAGAGACAAGCGCATCTGGAGGCATTGTTGAGTGATTTTCCCTGAACCCCATGATGCCTATGGACTTGTCAATAGATAGTTCAAGTTAAAACTTGTTTTGGTATTTGGCTTTAGGAAGAAATAATTGATTTGCAGAACAATTAATGAGTTATGCAATGTTTATGCTATTTAAACTTGTATATTATCCATTTCAGAACTAAAGTTCTTGTTGAAATAGGATTTGATAAATGGACGCGATACATTGACCCCAGTGTTCGATTTTCAAGGAAGAAAACGTGTTGGTTCACAAGCAATAAAAAGAATTTCATCTGGGGTGGTAAGAACCCTTGAATTTTCTTTCTTGGTGCATTGCTTAAACTCTTTTAAGTTTCGTACTTCACATTTTGCTTGTAGGTGATAGTTGATGGAACTTTTGCTTTACACGCAAAACTACGGTCTTTGCTAGATATACGAGTTGCAGTGGTAATCTTTTGTATCAATTGTTTTATGTTTTCAAGTACATTTTTCTCCTCAAAGGGTATAAATAGGTTTAGATTTTGTTCTTCTGTAAATATTATTAGATCTCTCATCAAATATTTACTTGGAGTAGTGTTTGGTGGGACTTTTGTATATTATATATGGCGAATCAGGTTGGTGGTGTTCACTTTAGTCTACTTTCCAAAGTTCAATATGATATTGGAGAATCTTGTTCGCTGGACCTCCTAATTGACAGCATTTTCCCGCTCTTCAGAAGGCACATTGAGCCTGATCTTCATCATGCGCAGGCAGGCATTTAGCATCCTGGTTTCACAATTTCTTTTGTGCTCTACTTTCCTACTTATAGTTGATTCGCTGTGTCTTTTCTGTAGATCAGAATCAACAACAGTTTTGTTTCATCATTTAGAGAGCCAATTTACAAACTCAAATGCAAGAGCGAGGTATGTTAGAATTGATTCTATATGCATTAATGCATGGGCAAAGTTCTAGTCCATTATAGTAGTGGTAATTTGAATAATGTAACATGATTTTTAGCTCTTGATATAGCATTCAAGCGTTTGAAGAGCATTTTCCTAGTCTAGCTGAAAGAGTGCAATTGCACACCTTTTATACATGGTTTCCTCAATATATGTCTTATTGATCGAAGTGTTGATTATATGATTTTGTAGCTTTAATTTTATTGAGATGCTTATTCAATCGCAGAACAACTTTTTCTGGACAGTGCTTGTTTTGGTATCTTTTTCACTCTTTTTGAAGAGGTTTATGAAGATTGAACAATAGTCTCTCATTATTTTGACCAAGTCTAATCTGCACACATTGACAATTTTATTTGTGTCTATTTGGGGAAATGGTGAACTGTGAATCTTCACAGAAATGCTTTTCATTCATATTATATTTCTGACATAATCCTTTTAGCACATGATATCCCAAGTGTATATATACACATATGGGCACATACATTTGATTCTACAATTTAATAAATATATACACTTTTATGAAGAATAATCTTTAACTTTTGAAATCAGCTGCTAAACACTATCTATATTCTGTACTTCAAGAGGCTGACATTTTATTTCTGCATGTATGATAATATTATGTTATGTTGACTAATACTGGTTCTTCGATAAGTGTTCTTCTTATGTTGATGTAAAAAAAGACTTATTTGATTACTCCATACATCGTGTCCTGCTTTTTTCTCTGGAATATGAGATGATATTGATAAGAGTTCAAAATCTAGAAAGCTTTTGTGATCAAAATTTTCTACATGTTAGATGAAAAAGATGTACTTCACTTCAGTTAATTGATACATTCTATTATTTAATTTTCTCGCTCTCAGTTTCTCCATAACTAATATGGGACTGTGTGACATGAACAGGAAAAGGTTTGGCTCATTAAAAAAAATTAGTCGTAGTCCATACTGTCATATTTTAGGTTTTGAAAATCACACCTCAGTAAATATTTTTCTACTTTAACTGTTGGTTATTTCTTCTTGGACAGCTTACTAAACTAGAAATTTGTTGTTTTTAACAGTCTCAAAGTGGACATGCTGCCTACATTTTTCATGGAAAGGAAGCACAACTGGATAAGTAAGTTTTTCAGTTGGTCATTGTCTTTTTAGTGCAGAATTTGCCATTACATTTATCACTTTCTTTAATTAGTTGAATCTGAGCTTGTCTTGTGTTCAGTTTTATTGAGATGTACCTGAGACCCCCTTCTGCAAGTGAAGAAGCACGAATAAACGATTGGATCAAGGTGCGACAATCTGGTATCAAATACTATCTATCACTAGGTGACCAGAGGATTGTCGACAAAAATTTCATTATTCGGCCAAAAGCTGAATTCGAGGTAAAATATTTCTACATCAGATTTTGTTATAAGTAATGCACTATAAAATACTTGATTGTCCTTGGTGCTTTACAATTTAGATGTTTTCTTGTTTGGAAATCCTTTGAAACAAAAACATAGCACGAGATATGATTTTGGCTAGTACTGGAAGTGTGTTTTTAGTACTTCTGTAACATGTGGTTCCATGTGAAGCGAAACAGAAAAATGTGTTTTTGTGCCCCATTGCAAAAACACTTCCAAACTGTGCTTCTGTTTCCACAGTAATTCTTGAATATGTGACAATAAAAATCTGCTGGCGTTCGGGGGGGTGGGGGGGGGGGGGACACAAAGTTGAATGAAGTTGGCATCCATATGTCTGGAACAAATTGCCTCTGCAATATCCTATAGAAATTCGTTCTTTGTCACAATTTGAAGAACATCTGGAGTACTTTTCAGGTACTCTTTGTGGAAACCCCCAAATACCCACACGTGTTATTCTCTAAGCCTGGTCAAGGCATATATGTCAAATCATTATTGAGCACAAATGCACAATCACAATCTTATGACAGTTTATACCATTTATTTTTGTGCAGAGTCATCTTATTTCACAGAGTTCCTAAATTACCTTGTGAGTCGTGCCATTATTAAATTTTCAGCTGATACCATGCATGGTTAATAACATTTTTGCCCTGGAAAAGACCTCAAGTACTAACTTCGGTCAGAGGATATCAAATGCTTCTCATCAGTCCAAATATCACCATCAATATAAAGAGCAAAAATTGGCAACTGAGAGAGTATCTTGTATTACTTAATACTTATCAAAGAAAAGAAGAGAAAAAAAGAAAGCATAGGTTTCTTGGTACAGTAGTTATTTTGTCTCTTAGGGCTTGTTTGATTTTGCTTAAAGTTTTGCTAAAAAGCTCAAAGTCAACAATTAATTTTAACCACACATTTCATGGGACCCACAACTTTTCATCCACAGATTTCATCAACTTTTATCAAAATTTACAAAAAATCTGGTTTTTAGCAAAATCAAACAGGCACTTAATGTTGAATACTCTGCTAGTTGAAGAAATTTGTAACTAGTCAATTTAACAAGGCCAACAATGTGATCAAACATTTTAGTGGTGTCCAAATGTGCTTGAAAAACATTCAAGAATTGAATCTTCTTGAGTTAAAGGTAGGGAATTGTATCCATAGAGCAAAGTCTGAACATCACTGTAGTCTTTCCTCTTGTACCGAAACCATTGCCAAAGACTGGATTTTCCCCTGGATATGCTTAGTTTGTTCGTTCCAGTTAATTCATAAAGCAATGTTGGCTCAATACAAATATTCTTTATAATTTTCAATTTTGATTATGAAAAGAACAAGATAGCGGAAATTAAAATGGCAGCCATTTCTTTTTCTCTATTTTTTTTAGCTCTAATAACTTAACAAATAAAGAAATGAAAGCTGAAACTTCTTTATCAGTTCTCTTTTGAATATCTTGACAAAGTTTGAAAAATCTGTACTTGCAGACTTCTTTGGGGACTTTGATCAGCTTTACATTTATTGAAGAAAGTTTTAGTGAGAAAAATACAAATATATATGTTTATTTAATTTAAAACAAATTTAACTAATAGTCAAATTCTCCTTTCATTTATTCCTCATAAGAAGTGTTATGAGCTATCTTTTTCTAGTTTTTTCAATAACTATTAGGGGAATCCAATTCAGACATTTTGTCCCCAAGAGTTTAATTTCAGCTTTGTTAATATTGATAATCTAAAGATAGTTTTACTTGCCACTGAATTTTGCTACTATTTCCTTTTCATTCTTTCATCTGATGTGCACTACATGTTTTATTTTATGCCACGAAATTCGTCCAGAGAATCATGCGAGCAAATTGAACTCTTAATGAATCCAATTCTGTCAGTTTTTTACTGTAATAATTTGGTTATATACCTTCCGATGATGTCCTGTTGGTATGTGTATCACATTGGTTACTTCTTATTTTCTAGTTGCTTTAGTAGATCAAGCAATTTACCCAATGGAGTGGCAGGAAAGGATTCATGTAGCCGACCCCAAATTTATTGGGAACAATACTTAGATTGTTGGATGGATATTCAAGTTTCAGTAACATCTGTTTTGACTCCTTCCAAGCTATTATTGCCCTTTTATGCACTTGCTGTATGCAAACATGTCCTCCAATTCTTTAATTGTACTATTTTCACTATAATTTGTGTATAATGATTCCTGACAAGTATTTGCCTGTAACTTTTTTGATGCAAAACATATCTGGCTTTAATGATCCTTTATACTATGGTAATAGGTTGGCCGGATGACTCTGGGTGGATTGCTAGCCTTGGGATATAATGTGGTAGTTAGTTATAAGCGGGCATCAACCTCAGTCATTGATGGCAATCTTTCAGTATCTTTGGAAACAATTGATACTCTTGGAGAGACCTACATGGTGCTCAGGGGCACAAATAGAAAAGTATGCACTCTTATCTTCTCTTAAGTCTTCAAGACTCTTAAACCCTTCCAGGAATTCTGTTACCACTGAACTGGAACGTTTCTCCTTCTTGTTATATGTATTATCATCACGATTCATTGTGTTTTCAATATTGCTCGTTAATATGTCTGCAAGACTGCAACCACGGTGGCAGCAGTGCTCTAAAGCAGCATACTGTCGTGCTAATATTTGGCAGAGTCTGGTACAAGTTATTTCCGTAATAACAAATTCTTGTATTTTCTCTCTCTCGAGAGCTATATCTTTAGAAAACAGAGTTAGCTAGATACCTATCACACTGGATATTCTTCCTACTTCTGATGATACATAACATAATATATGAATGTTGACCTCGATGCCTGATTTAAGTTTTGTTATGTTGTAATTTTGTCAGCTGAACCTAACATATTTGTAATCCATATGAATACAATAGTCTATCTGGTTTTATTGAACCCCGTTCCCATTGTTTGGCCTTATTTACTGTCCTTATGGTGATGTTCTACTGCCCCCTCATGTATCTTTTTTACCTACAAATATAGTCTTATATTGGCTTCACGTGGAAATCTATGCATTTTTCAAGGGGCCAATGAGAGTCGTTTGTTAATCAGAGTAGTTATGGACTTGAACTTATGTTTGACACAGTTGATCTTCTTTCCAGATAGTTGGAACTGAATCATCAAGGCTTTGTATCAATGGCCCGTGGATAACAAAATCATATCTAGAAATGATCCTTGAGAGAAAAGGTTTGAACTTGGATTTTCTTTTTACATTCTGTTTCTGTTTCTTCCTTGTTTCTATGCCATGCCATTAGTTTACCATTAAAAAGATGGGTCAGTGTTTGAACCTAGATGGTTTAAACTTGTAGTCAGCTATATCAAACCCTTAACTCAACATGATTTCTTAAATTTGAATCTAATGATTATGAGGATCTTGGAAAGGTCTAGGAGCAGTTTATAATCTGATTGCAACCAAGGGTGGAGCCAAGAATCTACGTTTGGGGAGGCAAAAATTTCGCAAAAGTTTATGTACGAACAAAATTCATATATAACAAAAAAAATCACAGTACGGCATTATCTACTGAAGTGGTGTTCGACGATCTTTTACAGCATAAAATTCATCTATAATAGAATCTATAACTATATTTACAGTAAATTCTCGTTCAATGTAGAGTGTCATACAGTCAGCAAGAAACTCATCCTCTATTTTCTTACGAATTACATGCTTTGTTGCTGAAAATGCTCGCTCAACAGTTGCTATAGAAACAAATAGTGCCAATACAAGATAAATCAATTGAGTCAATATAACATAATAATTTGACCTTCTGCTTGCAATCAATTGCCGGCATAATTCAGAAAGTGTTGGTACTCGAAATCGAGGTTCAGAAATCACATCAATTTGATAATATTGCAACTCAACTTTCAAACAATAAATATCTTGAGATGTAAAATCTTTAGGATAAAACTTCTGTGCGAGCTTGCAAATATTATTCATGTTAAATGATTTAAAAGAATTTTTCGGATCCAAAGCAGCACTGAGAGAAGGAGTTCTACTGATATCTCATTAAATCTTGTATTTTAACTCCATCAATAAAAAATCTATTGCTTTATTGAAAACATTAAAGTGGTATTGATGCTCAACCGTAGGATGCTCAACCGTAGGATGCTCACGGCCACGGTAACGACCAACCATATATGAACTATCAAAATTTGGGTATATAAATATCATTTCTTAAGCAAAAAGTTTTCATTTCCTCAAGAAATTCTTCTCAGCCATCTTCTCTCAATGCTTGAAGGACAATTTTTGTAATATAAACAAATCTCATAACATACAAGATATTTTGGATTTTTTTTTGAACGACCTAACAAAGAACATACAAAATTCTACGCATGAATGCAAAAAATACACAAATTCAAAGCTCGTAATGTTTTTGTATACACAACCAACTTCAACCCAAGATCTTGTATTTCGAGAATGTTCACTAAGAGACTCAAGTACCTTGCAAGTTGCAACGTACATTTCTATCAAGCTTGTTACATAGTTGTAATGAGAACTCCAACGAGTAGCTTTCGATCGTTGCAAATTACCAATCTGATTAGCTCTACTTCTTGACTTGCATTCTCCAATTGCCAACAAATGTTCAATTTCTTGTCTTTGTGCAGTTTGCAACTCACTAATACGCTTAGGAGAAGACGTAATAATATTAACAACAGTGTCCAAGTGAGAAAAGAATTTCCAAATATCACGAATATCCTTAGCTATAGAAACCAACGTAAGTTGTAATCGGTGGATAAAACAGTAGACATAATATGCATATGGACAATCTCTGAGAAATAATGCTTGAAGTCCATTCCAAGCACCTCTCATATTATTGCTATCATACCCTTGGCCTCTCATGTTTTGAACATGAAAGTTGTAATGAACAAGAACATTAGATATTTAGTTTTTGAGATTCAATGAGGTAGTGTTACTAACGTTTTTTATCGCAAAAAAAGTTTTGTCAGAATTCCATCACTGTTCACAAACCTTCAGATAATGACCATTTGCTCTCGTTTAGATTGATCTTGTGCTTCATCAACAAGAATACAAAACCTTGAATCCCCAACTTCATCACAAATTATATGTCGTACTCTATTGGTCATAATGTTCAAAATCTCTTTTTGAATTTTAAGAGAAGAGTATGTGGCATTTTTGGGAACATTGCCAAGTACAACTTATCTAATTTCTGTATTCATTCTTCCAAAAGCATCCACCATTTCAAAAAAATTTCTACAGTTCACTGAAGACGAAGGTTCATTATGACCCCTAAAGACACAACCTTGAAGTGCTAGCCACTAAACACTAATTATTGTGGTATTTAGCCGCAAACGATTTTTTTTTTTTGAACTTCTTTTTTTGATACGACATGCATCACTTTGTCAATATGTTGAGACGGTTTCATTAAATCTGTAGCTCTTCTCTTATATATATTATGATGTGATGAAGATGTGGTACCAATATGAGTAAGAAATGCACATTCTTTTCCTTGGCTAACCCTCTTCCAATTATTAAATCCAACCGTAACTAATGACGAAATATTTGGTAGAGTATTGTCATTTAGTAAAAGAAAACAACAAAAACAATATGTCTTATCTATTAAAGACGAATATTCTAACCAATGATACTGATTATACCAGTGTTCCTGAAACTAACGTTTATGCTTTTCACATTGTTTACTCGAATACTCTAAAAGTTTTGGTTGATAAAGCCCAGCTTTTAGATATGTCCGTCTAATTTAATCTCATTCATTAACTGAATGTTCACATATTTACTTTTTTTTTTTTCTCGGATCTGTTCAATAGAAGCAGATGGTTCCAAATCAAGATTAGAAGATGGCGGGTGTTCGATTTTAGGAGATGGAATTGGAAGAGGAGGCACACTTAGAATTGAAATATCCTCAGATAAATCTCTCTTTTTAAAGAAAGATAACAACGTTTTTTCCTTTCTTGGTAGGAGGTTGATATTGTTTCATTTCAAAATCTAAAAGTACAAAAAATAAAACAATCAATATCTCAGTCAACTATCTAACAATTTAACACAATTCAACATATTCAATGTTTAACCAATCAATTATTGAACACTAAATCCAATAAATTACAATTCCACCCATTCTCCAATATAAACACAATTTAACACAATTCAACATATTCAATGTTTAACCAATCAATTATTGAACACTAAATCCAATAAATCACAATTCCACCCATTCTCCAATATAAACACAATTCAAGGTTAGAAAAGCCAAGCGAACTACCTGTCCTACGTAGCTTGTTGTAACGTCAAATTGATTATGACTTGGAGCAAGCAAGTGCATGCCTAATATATAGCATCAACAACAAATATTAAGCCTCAAGTTTAAATTACATATTGTAGTTAACTGGAATGATATTCATGTTCTCAGAATGATAAACAAATTGGAACGATAAACAAGTGGAATGATAAAAAATAATTGGAATGATGAACAATTGGAATACAAAGATCTAAACAATTGGAATGATAAACAAATTGGAATACACAAATTTAAACAATTGAAATGATAAAAAATTGGAATGATAAAACACTTGAAAACCTAATCAATTGGAATGACCTATCACTTATATCAATTAGAGGTGCGCAGAAAATTAAAACCAAAAAAGTTACCATTGTGCTGCCCCTTTAACAATTAACAGTAATGACCCATTTGGCATTTACCATTGTGCATTAGCTAGCACCTTTTACCAGAAAATTAAAACCAAAAAAATTATAAACAATTACCGTGAGGTTGGAGAACATCATTTTCAATTTTTCATTACCATTTAAGTATTTAACAGTTAAGCCGGTTGGCCCCTTTTTCCATTATCACCAAGAAACCAACCTCAATGTCTGAATTAAGAAAAAAAAAATTAAATGTATGCAGAAAGATCAAAGACGATTTATGTGCTTTCCATTTTCAATTTCTTATTCAATAAACACAATAAATTCCAAATAATATAATCATTATTTTGACAAAAAAAAATTTAAAAATTTATGTTAAATAAAAATATATACTTACGACTTTCATTCTTTATCTTATTCTATATTTCAATTTATATGGCGAAATCTCTTCTAGGGCGTGGGTAATAGGTTGGGGATCTAGAATATGGGTTTTGATTTATGATTTCTTGATATATCAATTGCCGAGCGGAGACGGGTTGAAGTGAATTGATTCTCAGACTCTTAGGTCTTAATTGGTGTTGTGCATTTGGGCTTGGGCTTGGTGTGCTTGGACATTGCTGAAAATTTGGGCAATATTTTAATTTTTTTTTTTTTTGGCAATATAAATTTGGGCTTGGAATTGGGCAGTCGTTAGTATGTGCTTGTGTGTGCGAGAGAGCGTGAGAGTTAACCTCAGGGGTATAGTTATGATTCGTTAGCAGATAGCCAGAACACTTTGGCGAGATGATGGTGGTACCTACTAGTGGCCCATACGCGAAGTTTCAAAATATTTTTTTGATAGTTTGTGCGTGTTCTAATTCCTTTGCCCAAATTATCAAAAGATATCCCTTTCTAATGTATTTATCCAAGTTGCAGGGGTACCACGGCTTAATACACCTCCTCCTTTGTCTAGTGCATCGTTGCCCAGTAGTCAAGAAAGGTCGATAGCAGCTCCAAAGCCACTTCGTATAACTCCCAACCTGGTCAACCGGCTTGAGGATTTATCTCAGCCATGGACTCGGTCGCCAACCAAGTCTAAACTGGAACCTGTCCTGGCGACGTGGCATTTTATCTCTCCAGACCATATTCTAACTGATGGATCTGGCACTGGTATGTTCTGTTTACTAGTGGTATCTTGTTCCCTAAGAAAATTTAAATGCAAGTGAACTAGAAAAAAGCGGTTGAAGATGTATGTTCTGCTGTTTTCCATGTCTCGATTTCTTTCATGAAACGACCACAGATCCTCCTCCTTCCAGGGATGCCCTGCAGCTTGCTCCGATGCCTGATTCCTATGACTTGGATAGAGGATTGCTTCTTGCTGTACAGGCAATACAGGTAAGTGTTCTATTATAAATGGCGAGGATCATTTTCTTGCTCTTTTGCATCACGTGAAGTTTGATTTTAAGAGTCTTCTAAACTCTTTTATGAGCACAAAACTTGGACGTACTACTTTGTATCATTGCAGGCTTTGTTGGAGAATAAGGGTCACCCTGTCATAGTTGGAATTGGTAAGACTCTCTCTCTCTCTCTCTCACACACACACACACACACCTCTTGGGCAACTAAACTACAAGAAACAAGTTTTGCCTGCATATAGTAATTCAATGCAACTGAAGTGAGTCATGTAGAAGTGTGATTCAATGGCATACTTGTAAGTTGTAAATAAATTAAGTTCCCATAAGAAAGTTCTAATCCAGAGTGCACAGTTGTTAAGTAACATTTTTCTCAATGTTTCATATATCGGTCTTCGGATTTTGTGAAAGGCAGTTTGTTCGGGTACAGGTCACCGTAAGTTTAATATTTAAATATAGTCAAATTTATAGGCCCTCAATTATTTAGTGTTCTCATCAAGTGGTAATTATTCTATCAAGTAATTAATGGGCCTGATGATGTTGGTGTTCCAGTCAAAGGTACAAATAATATGTTTTGAGATAGGTTCTTTTCTTACATGTGCCTCTAATAACATGTTTTTGATAATAGTTTTTTTCTAACCAAATGGTTATCTAGGTTCAAACCATTTGAGCACGATTAACATTTTTTCAGATTACATTATAAGTCTCAGTTGGTGCCTGATGTTAGCTACATGAAATGGTATGGTTGTAACATTAGGTGGGCAAGTTTGGAACATGTATAACAGTACAATCAAAGAACTGGTGATTTTTTTTTTTTTTAATTATTATTTTTTTCCATAAGTGACTCAAATATTGGGATGGAGGGTGATTTTGACTTTTTGGTAATGATTATTATGGAATTAATTGAAAAAGCTCTAAAATAGGTTTGTTGATTGTCCAACGGGTACGCATGAGCTCGTCTCTTGGTCCATCTGCACATAGTAATTTTTCTCGTGTGGTTGTACTATTCAAAAACTCTTTTAATTTAAAGTTGAAGTTAAAAGAAAAATAAGAATATCAATTTCATCATCTTTCAAATGCTCATTTGAGAGTAGAATTCTGCTTATTTACTATGGTAAAAAAAAGTAGGGAACTTATTATATAATTCTTATGGCCACAAGTAACAAAATTTAGGGTAGATTACTATCTTAGGTTTGAAGGAAAAGAAAGATTTTTGCTATATGTGAAGACCAGATATCAGAAGTAAGTATTTTGCACTCCTTGTGCAGTAAATTCTCCTCACATATTGTTGTTGATAGTCGTGGCATGATGAAGATTGTTGGAAGGGAGAAGAGGCTAAAGATAGAACCTCTGGCAGTGAAAGACAATCGTGAAATGGAGGTGATGGATCTGCTCAAGCTTGCTTTAGATGTCAAAATAAACTGCACATGATTAAAAACTCAGGCACGGCAATGAACATTGTCCAGTCATTTTGTGATGTTCTATTCAAAGATAAGGAGCCGTTTTTCAAACACTCGGGTGAAGGCTAATTAAAACTGCTGATGTGCCGCCTGAAAGTTGGTGCAATTTCGGGGCCATGTTAAAGGAGTAGTAATCGGATAATAAACAGTGCTAGCAGAAAATTTTACAAACAAAATTGGAGACTACTGACACCCAGTTGATCTAAACAGGAAGGAGTAATTTGTGGATTTCTTCTGGTTTCTTATTGGTGTAAGGAGTGCTGCTATTTTAGTTTTGTCAGATAATAAATTCTCTGTAGTTTTGATGTTGGCGAGTTGTAACCACACAACTTTTTTCTCTGGGTTTGCATAGCACGCCTTTAGTGCATGTTTGGTAATGATGGAATTATTTTTGAAGTGCTTATAAGTTGTGGGTCCTACGAAATATGTAGATAAAAAGCATGTTTGACCAACTTAAATTATAATTTAAGCTTTTAGCCAAACAAGCTCGTATTGCTCACCTTTTCAACCGTTGCACTCTTTTAAAGGTCTTTTGTACGCATTGGTAACGGAGTCCGTATAGTTTGAGATTTGACACCCGTTTCTTATCTACTGCTTTCATACTTTTAATTTTGTTGTAGGAGGTCCAAGTGGATCAGGGAAAACGAGTTTAGCTCGTAAGATGGCAAATATTGTTGGTTGTGAAGTTGTTTCCCTTGAAAGCTACTTTAAATCCGAACAAGTGAAGGATTTTAAGTACGATGACTTCAGCTCTCTTGATCTGGCTTTACTATCAAAGGTATGCATTTTATTTCTTTGTCTACTGTTTAATCTCTCCAGTTATTTGTTTTTTGTTTAATGTTTTTAATGAAATTGACTGTATGCTAAGCTGACCGGAACTAGGTGTAAACATAAATCAGCAAACACTTGCATTCGTACATACGTACACACATAAGAACCTCCTTATATTTCTCTTTACACAAGTGACGTGTCCTTTTAAAATTGACCTTTAGAGTTCATGGCTTTGAGCACTTAAATCTTGTACTGGGATTGTTTGTTTAGACACTTTAGTTATGTCGGGGAAAAACAGATACAAGAAAAATGTTTTGAATACATGGCTAGCATTTTGCCCTTCATTTTTTGACGACAGGTATGTGGATGGCACTGGTTTATATATTATGCTATTCAGGCATCAAGCAATATATACATGTAAGTGAGACAATACGATGCTCTGTACTATAATAGCCAGCATAAGCTAAATCCATGTCTAACATTCCTTCCTGCTTTGTGTAACCACCAATTAGCAGATATTCAATTATCTTCCGGGCCCCAACACATAGGCATGGCCCATAAAATACCAGCTCGGCTCGCCCAAAGGGATGAGCTGAGCCCGAGCTCAGCTCGTCTCCAAAATGCAAGCTCGGTTTGGCCCATGAGCTCGTGGGCTGAACGGGCCGAGCCGAGGGCAGCTCAGCCCTCAAATTTTTTTTTTGTTTTTTTTTTTAAATTTTGAAAATGAGAAAAAAATACAATATCGAGTATCTTTTATGTTGAAAATTAAAGATTGAAAACTCTTCTCTAGGCATGGCAATGGGCCGGGCTGAGCTGAGTCGGCTCAGCTCGGCCCTCTATTTTTTTTTGTGGTTTAAAATTTGAAAATAAATCCTTCTCTTTATTTTGTTAAAGGAAAAAAATGTAAATATTTAAAATGAATCATTTATCTTTATCTTTATGTTAAAGATTAAATATTTATCTCTATGTTAAAATTTTTATTGAATCCTCATCTTGATTATGTTTTTTAAAATCCTCATCTTTGACTCTTTGTTATGTTTTTGTTTTTTTGTTTTGAATTTGAAAATAAAAAAGAAATTAAAAATACAAAATCCTTTATGTTAAAAATTAAAGATTTAAAATCCACCTCTTTTTTTTGTATTTTACATTTTTTAAAATTTGAAAATAAAAAAGAAATACCATATCGAAAATCCTTTATGTTAAAAATGTAAGATTTAAAATCCTCCTCATTTTTCTGAGCTTGGGACCGGCTACTTTAAAAGTAGGCAGAGTTAAAATTGTACACGAACAAGATGTTACGTGTATAATTTTTTATTAAAATAAGGAAAATTCTTCAAATACAGAAATATTAATGTAAAATAATACTTACTACGAATATGATTAATCTATATTCAAATCTTCAAGTTCTTCAGACATTATTCTGTCCACTTTATCTTGAATTCGAAGTTCGGCATCATCCTAATCCTTTAGACACAGTAAACTTTCTAAAATATCGGCTTTGAGTCTTGACTTGATATCAGATAAAATCCTGTCACTTATAGTAAATGCAGCCTCCGATGCTACAGTTGAGACCGGAAGTGTTAGTAGATCACGTACCATTTTGGAAAGAATTGGATAACTACGTTGATATTGTCTCCACCATTTAAGTATATCAAAGTTTTTTCTCTCCTCGTCATCTAACATACTAAACACATCATGCGCAAAATACCTACTTAACTCTACAGGTGTATCATTAGAACGGAGGAGGGAAGAACTAAAAGAAGAACTAACTAATTGTTGACCTTGAGTGGTCCTATGTGTACTGACGTAATTCCATAAGTTAATGTCATCATTTGATGACGAAGTATATGTTGGATTAGGGGGTCGTACAACGTTTGTACCAGCCTTTTCAGCATAGACCTCATACATAGAACATAAAGTTTGTTCTAAATTAGCACACGTGACTGGATTTTCAAAAGTTAATTTATCTGAAATTGCTATTATTGTTACTTTTGTACCCTCTAAGTTAAGTCGAGGATCCATGATATATGTTAATGGAAATAACATAGGCAATTGTTCCCAATATTTTCTAAATTTAGCTTCCATAACATGTATAATACTAATAAAAAGAGCAAAATTCTTATACCGATGAAAATTGTTAGTAATATAATAGAAATGATTTAAAACAAATGGAGTAGTTAGGTAATAAACACCAGAACATATAGTTGTTGCGTCGTAAAAAATTTTTAAATTTTTTTTAACATGACTACATATTTTTCAATTATGTAATTCTAAATCATATTCTGAGTCGTGTGAGTGTCGGCCATTATAATACGCAGTAATGCAATCTCATAACCTTCACACGATTCAAGCATAAGATATGTTGAATTCCACCTATTGCCAACATCAGTTGCAAAATATTTTGATTGCAGCCCATTTTCTGTACATAGAGCAGCAAAAACTTGTTTTCTTGATGGTGAAATCAAAATATAATTAATAACATATTTAATTTTTCCCAATTGAGGTTGTATAAATTTTAATCCATCTTGTACAATTAAATTAAACACATGACACACACAACGAATATGAAATAAAATACCATCAAAATGTAGATTACAGTGTTGCATTAATTGTTCAATTACTATATTATTTGGGCCTTCATTATCAAATGTAAAACTATAAGCCTTAGAATCACATTTAAATTCATGTAACACACCTAATAAATAAATTTGATAAATATTATTTCCATTATGAGGATAATCTATTTGTTTAAATACTATTACTTTTTTATGCATTAACCAATTATTATCAATGTAGTGTGCAGTTGCAACCATATATCTTTTTTGGTTACAACCTGTCCATAAGTTTGATGTAAAAGATACAACACCGTTGTAATTATTAATATAATTAATAATAGCTTCTTTTTTAGTATTATATCTACCAATAGTATCTTTACGAAGTGTATTTTTAGAAATACTAACGTACCTTGGTTATAGATATTTTTGGACGAATGACATCCAATGAGGATTGTCCACCAAACATAGTGTAAACTCGACATTTGCTATCAATTCCGGCAGTCTTTTGTGTCGCATGAGTTCTTGTGAATATATCCAGTTGTTGATAGCGGGATTACTGGACCTGGCTCCTGGAGATCCAAACTGGAGTTGTGCCTAATTTGTATCCAAACTTCCATGTTTGTATTGACACTTTTTGAAGTGTCTGTTTAGATAGGTTGTGCCTATCTCCTTATGCCAAGCAAACTTTTTCTGACAGTGTTTACACTGTGCTTTGAACTCAGGGACTCCGTTCACTTGTTTTCCAGTCGGCACCAACTCAAAATGCTCTCAGCACTTAGCCTTTTGTTTGGTGGTTTTTTGTTTAGTGCTAGAGCTGATTGTAGTTTGTGTATTGGCATCTTCTTAAAAGTCTTCCAAATCAATTGGATCAGTGCTACTACCAAACTGATTAAGAATGTCTTCTGGAATTTGAATATCATTAAGACTACTGAAATCATCATCACTTCGATTGTATGCCATTTGGAATAATATAGTAAAGAGAATTGGAGAAAATGAAGATGTAGTAGAACGTAGAAACTAGAAAATAGAAATGTCGAAAATTAGTAGAAGTAGAAAATTATAACTTAAAATTATAGAGTAATATCTAGATAATAAGATACTAGATACTAATTAGAACACTAATATTGAGAGAATGTAATTTGAGAATTGTTAATGGATTGAGTATATAATTAAATAAGAGATAAGAGATTGAAGTGTGAAAAAATGAGTTTAAAAAATGGGTATTTATAGGAAAATAATAGAAGTAAAAAACAAAAAAATAATAAAAATAAATAAATAAATAAAATGACCGTTTGCCAACGGTCACAAATGTGACCGTTGGATGATCATCCAACGGTCACGATTTCGTGACCGTTGGGACGAGCCACGAGCCGAGCCAGCTCGTGGCTCGTCTCTTGGCTCATGGACACGAGCCCACGAGCCGGCTCGTTGGGCGAGCGAAAGAGCCGGCTCGTTTTTTGGCCAGGCCGAGCCGAGCCGACGAGCTTTTTTGCCACCCCTACCAACACACACACACACATATTCAATTAGATATGAATGTTGATCTTCTTTCATGATGGAAAATTCTTTGCTGCTGACGAAATGAAACAGGAAACTATGGTAGGTTTTAAAAGTGAATTCCTTGTGAACATAAAATTTATATGTTTTGGGAAACCAGTCTAGCGGGAATTAAGCTCCTCTCCACATGACCAAACATCATCTCTTATCGATTACCTTAAATAAGTATTATGTTCAATGTATTCAACCACCATCTATATAATTTGATATAATTAGTGTCAAACAGTTCTCGGCTAATACTTTAGCCTCTACCTGTGTTGTCATGTAATAGAACTTATTTAACATAAAACTCAGGAACACGTTCCAGATGAATTCAAGGTTACTTTTTTCAATCATAATCCCTTTTTTATGCAAAATACTGCCTTTCTTGCTATTGCAGAACATTGATGACATAAGGAATTGCCGAAGAACAAAAGTACCTGTCTTTGATCTGGAGACTGGTGGTCGCAGTGGCTTCAAAGAACTTGAAGTTTCTGAAGATTGTGGAGTGGTATGCGAAGAAACTTAATTTGACCTCTAGCGGCTTGCCTCAATTTCAAGACTCTGGCCAACAAAGAAAACATTATGTCTAAAAAATAGACAGATTGTTACATCTTGTAATGGCATATACTCTGTACAGCGCATCTGTAGCAGTGTTAGTTTTTCATCTTTGTTTTGATAAATAAAGAATCTTTTCTCATAGAAAGAAGTACGAATACAGAGGACGAGTTATCCTTCTGAATGGAGATAATGAAAATTAAAAAATTTAACACTTTTCGTTCCTCTGCTTTCAGTCATTGAGGTATCTTATTTATGGACACACTATAAGATAAAGCTCATAAGTGTTAAGTATTCTCATTTATTTCCTTCCAGACCAATAAAAAATAGCTTTACTCATTTGATATTTGAAAGAAGATGTATTAAGTCAGGTGGAGACAACAAATTTAGAAAATAGTTAGACCCATTGTATCTTGTATGGTTTGATTATAAATGTAACAATTTAAGTGTGTTAGTTGTTTGCAAAAAATTATACGCCTAATCCTAGTTTAATTGTCATCATTCTGGTCTAAAAAGATGGTCCTGCTTGTTTTTGTAAGGTAATTTTTGAAGGTGTCTATGCTTTGCACCCTGAAATCAGAAAATCTCTGGACTTGTGGATTGCAGTTGTAAGTATGACGAAGCATTTATACGTTATTTATATGCTTCAGTTTCAAGGTCCCTCTGATTCTAAAATTACCACTTTGGAAGTAATTACGTGTTATGAAACAGGTTGGAGGGGTTCATTCTCATCTTATATCTCGAGTTCAAAGAGACAAAAGTAGAGTTGGCTGCTTCATGTCCCAAAATGAAATTATGACAACAGTGTTTCCAATGTTTCAGCAACATATTGAACCACATCTTGTTCATGCACATGTTAGTTCCTCAGATTCTTTTTGAATTTCATGTTATTTTTACTTTTTTTTTGGTTTAAGATGTATTTTAAAGATGTTATTGCTTACTAGATTTTGACTTTTTCTAAACTTCTATAGTTTTATCACACGGGAAATCATTGCAAAGTTGGAGTCTTGGAAAGTTTCTGTAATTGATGTGGAACGGTTTTAACTTTATGGGTGTTTCAAATTTCTGGGAATTAGTTTCTGGAGCAAACTGTTCCGTGTTTAAATTAAAAAATTGTGACATTATTGTTTTGAAAGAAGCAGTACACTCACCCACTCATTGAGGTACAGGGATATGCCATGATGTCGGAGACTTCTGAAACTGCTACAGACTCTGCTGCATAATTCTCAAAAACATTTAGTTTTGGAAATTTTTAGCACGAGTTAGTTCTTGAATACATGCTTCTTTTTTAATAAAATATTTTGATTTATCGGAAGAAAAAAAGGAAGAGTTATATAACTTGCTCTACACTTATGTTTGATTGTGACAAGGAGCAGTTACTCTGTTGCAGCTTAAGATCAGAAATGACTTTGACCCTGTACTTTCTCCTGAGAGCTCATTGTTTGTGTTAAAAACTAATAAGCAAGTAAGTGTTTTTGTATCTTCTACCACGACTTCCATAATTTGGTTGATCTTTAACAGACTTATGCTGTTCACAGGTGGCTTACCAAGATATTCTAAAAATTCTTGATCCAACCAAGATATGCAGTTCTGTTCAGAATTTTATTGATATATATTTACGGATTCCTGGAATACCTTCTAATGGACAATTAACAGAGAGTGATTGTATAAGAGTTCGAATATGCGAGGGTAGATTTGCATTGCTGATTCGAGAGGTTTGTTTTTATTTTAAAGAAATTGTTTTTACTCAAACAGGAAAAATTTGATGCTTATTTGCGTATACTTTTTCCTGTCTCCTCTCTATTTGTGTATGAAGCCTATTAGAGAAGGAAACTTTATTATCCAGCCAAAAGTGGACTTTGATATCAGCATAAGTACTGTTGCTGGCCTTCTTAACCTAGGGTATGTTGAATTTGATATTGAAGTCGACATTGCTTTTTATTTGGCTTATACTATTGCTACATTATAATGTTTTCCTTCATACTCTTCTACTTTGTCAAAGCACCATAGACGTTCTCTGTCGGAGGTGTTGCCCTCTTTTCTTGGTGTCAAAATGCACTGTATATTATATTTTACTGAAGTGGCCTTGTCATGCATATATGTTGTTAAATATTCTAAGGAGTTTCTGATTTGACATGCTTGTAGGTGTCCTAAGAAAACATTTTATTTAGAAGTATTGAGATTTGGTAGAAGCACTGAAGATTCCTTGGTCTGATAATGTTAAATAGGTGTAGTAAGGTTCCTCATTTGATTCTTGGCAAGTCAATGTTGAACAAGATAAATAGGTGCAAACAAGCCCAGTTCACCAGGGATCTTCTAGTTCACATTGTTGCATAAGATAACCTGAGTTGAATCTACTGCAAGTCCTTTTTGCACATAGTAACCTATGACTGATCATCAGCTTGGTGAACAGTTGAGATATATGTTGAAACTTGCTCTTTCTTATACATATTTTATTGTTTCTGTCATTATTACAACCATTACTATTCTTTAAAACCAAAAAGTTTCTTGCTGTTACTAATGCATAAATAAGATCTGATCCTGATTATTTCTTGTTATGTGTATCTTTGTCAATTAGTCATGTATTTGAAGCATATTGGTTGGATTATGAGCTGGCCTTTGATCCACCTTTTCTCTCTTGATAGTTTGTTTACTTGGTTGGTTCCATCTGTTGACACTTCATGTATTATCCCTTGTGGTTTCAGGTATCAGGCTATGGCGTATATCGAAGCATCTGCCTATATTTACAAAGATGGAAAGGTTATACCTCTCTTATTATCATATCCTGTCTCTAGTTATGATTATTGCAATTGAGCTCAATTACGGAAGTAGCGAGCTTGAAGACTCTTATTTCTAGATTACAATAGGCTAAGAAAACTCTTTTTCTCATACCACATCTTCTGTTTTGAATCATCTATTGGCGGCCAAGAATGTCTAAAGGTGATAATTTCCTATAGTGTCAGTCTGATGCGTACGAAAGGGAGGTTGAAGAGCAAGCTACTAGAAATGTAGAGATTGAGTAGTTGGATAAACAGTGGTATGAGGTTGGTCGGTAGTGATTGCATAAAATGGTCAATTTCAAATTTGGTTACAATGATTAGGAATTTCATGATATAGCTAACAATCACTGAACTGTGTTTAAACTACTGAATTCAAAAATACTTGGATGGACTTTGCATGCAATTCACATAAACAGAAAAGATTAGAAGACCCATCAGAATTTTGGTGGATTGATATATTGGATGAAGAGTTCCAGTGTGAGAAGTTGAGGTTAAAATAGTTGTCATTTGACATCTATTGGTGGCATTTGCTTGACCTATTGCGCTATGTAGATGGGTATACCAAAAAGAAATTACATAGGTATTCTCATCTAGTGAGAATGCAACTCTTGATAGAAGGCTTATACTATGATATGATCGGTCAGAGCTTACATAAAAACACTAATGTTTGATCTGATTAACAGTCCTATAATATGCTTATTGGTTTTTATATTTTTCATTTGCAAACTATTGTGATTACTAATTTTTATGTCCTCTTGATTTGCTACTTCAGTACAGTTTTTGGTTTTCAATCTTCTGTGATGGCTTTGATTTGTCCTGCCCCAACTGTCGATTGAAATAGCTTCTAAATGGCATAATATTGTCCCTTTCTTTTAGATTCTTATCGAGGTCGATCATTTACAAGATGTCCCAAGTCCTTACCTTCAAATTAAAGGGATTAATAAAGAGATTGTAGTAGCTGCTGGCTCAACTCTTAAGCTGGATGGTTCATATACCACAAAGGTTTTGCCTCTTTGCTTTTACACATCCTAGCTGTTGTGTTATCCCCAATGACTCCAATGTCATTTTGCATTCTGTTGGTTATGTCTCAATGCAGCCTAAATTTGTAATTCGCTCTTCTGATTTCTGCTCAGAGTTACCTACAAATAATCCTGGAAAGATTGCCTGCACTGGAAAGGAGTTCAAGTGGGATTCATTCTCAGCAAGCTGCAAGATTGCAGGAACTTGTGGAATACATACAGTCGCAGGTATTCTTTTATTCTTGTTTAGGTAAACATATTTAGCTTTATGAATTTGGTTTACTAATAAATGTAGCAATGGTGGTGATGTAGAACAGTAAACACAGAGTGAAACAGTGAAAAACGAGAGAGGAGAGACAATTAGGGAAAGACAGAACCAGAGAAATTGATCGAGAAATTTCAATATTAATGAATATCAAAAATCAAGGTCTAAATAATTCAACAAGAAGTCCTAAATATGCGTAAAATTTTCTAACGAGCATGAAAACTTGTCAAAATAACAAATGGAAATTTCCTAAATTGAACAAGACTAATGGTTGTTCAAAATAAATCCTTGACTGATTTATCAAATGGCTATAAGCAAACTTAGCTATAGGCACGGGTGACAGGTTTCTCACCACCTAAACACCTTAGCAAGTGTCTAAGGGACTGAAGTTTAAAAAAACCTCTATTTGACCATGGGCTTCAGGGTAGAACGTGTTGTTCATGTGATACCAGACATGCCTACTGCAATATAGATCATGCAAAATTATATTAAATACGAACTTACACTTTATCTGAAGAAGTAAATAATCTGAGTCTGATCGAATTCACTGCCTCCTTAAGAAATTTTGCTCCGTGTAGAGCTCAAGGTTACAAGAACGAATTTTCCTACAGAAGCAGCATCTCAATAAGATACGAACTAGCGAACATAACTTCTGCCTTGATCACCGAACTTTGACCTGAAGATTGAAGCGAAATTTTTATGTGAACTGTTATTGTAAAAAAACTTCATTGTAATGGAACTTATAATGCATCACAACGTATCAAAACATCAAATTTCTACTTAATTAGAACTAACCATACCTAGTCTAAATCAAACTCTATTTTTGATCAATTTTGTCCTAAAGTATATATTTAATTCTCCATTTCTTCCTAGCTGAGAGAAAGCGACTTCAGTTATTTAGATTACAATGGGTCATGGTGGTAGAACTCCTTTTCTATTATCCAAGGGGGATGATCCTTCCTTCACACTCAAGATAATGTTTTAGGATAGGAATATGTTGTGGACATCCAAAATCTATCTGTCCCGCCAAATGACAGTGGTGACACACTTTTATGAAAAGCATATGGATAAGGTGGACAAAGAGGGGGCATTACATGAATTACATTATGCGTAACAATAGTGCTAGTGACACGAGGAGCTTCATAAATGTCATAATGATAGAATAACTCCTTAAAGTTGGTCATATACACTTTGGCCTGTGGTTGAGAAATTGGTTGAGAAATTGATCTAGCAACTAATTTCGATAATAGGCTGAGACGTATTTCTCTGTTAATATTTCCATCTCTTCTTAAATAGTGATAGGGTCAGACCTAAACAATCAATGATATACAATACTGATTGCCAAAATGTCTGGCAGACCTATAAGTATAAAACTAGCAAAACGAATGTAATGGGGATTGGTGTTGCTCATTTGTGCTGTGCAAAGCATTCTTCAAAAATATCGAGCCACACAAGAAACGCCACGGAATTAAGTCAAGCATCAAGCTATTGCGATTTTAATTTGACTTTCCTAGTGACGCATAATTGACTTCCTTAAAACTGTTCTTTGTTCGGTAATATGGGTATTGACGAGGTAAGACACTTCCATGAAACGTCTCGGGCATGTGTCTTACATGTAATGTAGTGCGTTCTATATTCTTTTTATATATTTTTTAATTTATGACATATGAGGGACATGTCTTCGATACGTAAAGGCATGGCAAGTTTCATTTTGTAAATTTTTTTATACAACACTACAGACTTGTTTAATTATTAAAACTTTTGTGTAAAAAAAATCAATAATATGAGAAAAATTATAAGAACTTCATGTGGAGTTTATTTTATACAAGTTAAAAACATTTTTTTTGTTTGCCATAATGTCCATAGCTATATATAGTACAATCCAAAGTGATCTTAATGCAACAAATAGTCACCCCTCTTATTCAACAGATCTCACTTACAAAATTCAAATTAAAGTTAAAAAAGTATTGATTTTTAATTAAGAAATAAATATATAATACATAAATGTATAATTTGAAAAAAGAAAAAAAAGAAGAAGTTAATTGACGTGTCTGTGTCCTACTCTTTTGAAATGTTAAGTTGGTATGTCCATGTCATGCCATGTTCATATCCTTGCTTCATAGCTTTCACTAGAGGTAGGTATGGATCAAATAGTGGGAAAAAAGCATTTCAGTAGCCGACCCAAAGTTTATTGGGAATAAAGCCCCGTTCCTTCTTGTTGGTGGTCGACTGGGATGTGGTGAAGAATTTTACTGAATTGGGAGCTTTGAGGGTTAGGGATCTCATGGTTTCAATCGA
Source organism: Forsythia viridissima (assembly GCA_030279155.1). Taxonomy (NCBI): domain Eukaryota; kingdom Viridiplantae; phylum Streptophyta; class Magnoliopsida; order Lamiales; family Oleaceae; genus Forsythia; species Forsythia viridissima. Next base: position 38,389,425 of record CM059041.1, on the reverse strand, counting down.
CCTATTTTGGGCAAAATGTTGCGGAGTTAGCTAAGGAGCATGGGGGTGTAATAGGAGGAGAATAATCGTTTTTGAATATGGTTGAGTGATTGGAAAACTAGATGATGTAGAGATCCTTATAGTTGGGGTTCATGGAGGGCCTTTATGAACATACGATCAGACTGTAGAACTGTTTTTGCTGTAGTGAATGGTCAGAGAATCAGGTTTTGGTTAGACTAATGGTGTGAAAATGGATCTTAAAGGATGCCTTCAATCTTTTTATAGTAGCTAGCGATAAACAAGCCTCTGTGTCTGATAGTGCTGTGATGAATGGTAATCAGATTGAAGGGACGTTAGATTCTGAGGGAAGTTGCCGGATTGGGAAAGTAGTGGATTTTCAGCAACAGTTTCTTTGGCTCTATAAGGCGCAGGATGTGTCGTTTCCTTGGAGAATCATTTGGGGAAGTAAACACCCTCCGAAGGTCACTTTCTTTGTTTGCACTGCTGCTAAGGATTCCTTTTCGACTCATGATAATTTGAAGAGAGGGAAGAGAATATTCATTAGCTGGTGTTATATGTTTAAAGACGTGGGCATCTATTTTTACACTGTAAACTGGCTTCTTAGCTGGCATCTTATATTAACTATGTGGAGTCTCCTGAGTAGTCCTAGGAGGGATTGTCAGATGTTGGGAAATTGGTGCATCAGGGATAAGGTGCTGAATTCTAGGGAAGTTTGGAAGGCTAGCCCCATTGATTGATTTGGACTATTTGGAAGGGGAATGGAACGAGAGGACAGAGTGTTCAATTTTGCAGAAAAGAGTTCTTTCCTTTTTGATTTTCTGGCTGTAGAATCTTGGCTTGACTTTGTTGTAGATACTCTCGTATAGGTTTAGCACATTGATTGCACTTTAGCCCGTAAAATTGAATGACATTTACATGAAGTTCCCACTTGTTGACTACCAGAGTTTACTTTTCTTCAATCAACAGGGGTATGCTTTTGAACAATATGCTGTTCAATACAAAATTAGGATATAGTAAAGGAGAGTTAAAAAGGGTGTTCAATAACAATATATATATAATTTGTAGTTTATCATATTCTAATGTGATTTCATGGCTGCAAACAGGGTAGCAGTTCATCTTCAGAGTCATCACCAAGTAGAGAAGCTTCACCATTGGAAGCCATAATCGAAGACATGCAGTCGAGGATCAAAAGGCTCGAAAGATGGCATACGATTAATACTGTATTTCCTCTAACCTCTAATTTTCCCCTTCAACTTTATGACATCATCGTCTTTCGAGAACAATTGCATATCCCTTTTTTCACTTTCCAGAAAAAAAGAAAGATTAATCATCTTAATCGAGGAGTTTATTATTTATTTATTTTTTTCTGCAGGTGCTATGGACATTTCTAATGTCTGCTTTTGTTGGATATTCACTCTATCAAAGGAAGCGCCAATGAGTAACTTAATTCATTACCCGAAGCATTCTTTCTCACACGATTACATAACATTTAGCTAACCTCAACAAAACAATGCTGCTTCGACAAACTAAGCACCCAATAACGGATGTTTCTAACTTTGGCCTGCTCTTTTAACTGGCTGGTTTGCGCCAAATTTGATTGCTTTTTGCTTTGTAAATACTAAATACAGATATGGAAGCTGTGTTTTATACACGAGAGCAAAGATTAGATGTAAACTTGTAGTGATTATTTCGTGCAATTTTGACCTTAAGGATCTGCTTTTTATGAGATCTGTTGTTAAAATTGCACTTGTGGGTGGATCGTGGCTGACCGGGATACTGTTCTATAATCGTTGTGCTTTAAATGTTCCTTTCTTTTTTCTACTTTTGTTTTGCACAAAAATCGGAATTACTGCAAAAAGGAGGTGGCACGAAAGAGATGGCTAAATTACAATCTCGAGTGCCAAAGCTGTTATTTACAAACCATCGAAGATATGTAACATGTAACACAATTCCATTTTCAGGTGACTGCAAAAGTGCAAAACCTATACCTCTCCATACGTGCACCCAAGCCTTTCCAGTCATCTATAAGATTCGATTTGCAAATTGGTAACTTACAAATTAAAAAATGACATGTACTTGCCGTTGTCAAGTTTTCTAACTCTTCAAAAATGACGAAAGTGCAGACCGATGTCTTGTCAAACAGTTCATTCTTTATCTTATTTCAACTGGAAAATACAGTGAAGCAAATAAAAATGTGGGAGGTCAAATTACAGTCATGTGGAGCCATCAAACGGGATAAATCTGTACGGCACAAAGAAATACTCTTCGAATATTGAACCATGGGTAATTGAATAATTGAGCCTGTTAACATTGCTAATAGCCTCAAACAGGCTTGTAAGCATTTAAACCCGAAGCAATCTCTCTTAACTTGCAAGTAGCTCCAACAATTTGATTGGAAAATCATGGCTCCCATGAAACAACCCTGTTGCTTTTACCATAATATACGGCTACCGCAACTAAAATGATAAATAGAATGAACCACAAGTTCAATCCTGCAAAATCATACAAATTGATTGGCAAGTGAGAGCACTAGAACGGTTTGCACCAGGAATGATGAACAAGATGGTCAACAAGCTCAAAGTAGAAATCATAATATACAAGAAAAAAGTTTAATTTGAAGCATTCATAATTTGGACCAACCTGTATGGTCAATTAAACCATCGCCGATTAATATAATTAAATATGCATATGTTGTCAAGAGAATCTCATTCTGCTGTCACTGAACCTATAATTCTGATGTAATATTCCAACAAATCTACTACAGAATCTGCTGTAATATCCCTACAAATCTGTTGTCATTGACCATATAATTCTGCTATAATATCCTTACAAATCTGCTACATAATCTGTTGTAATATTCACGTAATTATGCCTTGTAATCACCCATAATTATGGTCTGTAATTATCTAACAGTTTAGTATAAATATGTGATGATAATCCCTTAGAGGATCATCGAATTCCAGTCATTTGAGTGTCTTGTCATGGTATCAGAGCCATAACAAAGAGCTTTATCTTTCTGATCATTTGAGTGTCTTGTCATATGTAACATAGTAATAGAAAACATATAAGAATTTGATGGGGATGGATCTCCCTATAAAATAACATTTTCACCATTGCACCAGTCCTTGGTTACTTGCAGTAGGATCAAATTCCTGATATTACCACTTTTTCGTCAATTTTATTTTGCTAATGTCAAAGATCAAGAAGGGATCATACCATATTTCTTCTTATCCTTGATTAGTGTTACCCGGGCACTTGAATCTAGGGACGCCGAGACCAGAGCCCTGTTGAAATGGCATACTTCAGCATTAGTTTACATTTGCAAAAGAGACCAACATGCTAGAGCTTATTGAAAGGTTGCATGCCAAGTATAAGACTTTACAACCTTGAATCTTGTGAGAATGCTAATGCTGTTACAAGGCCAAGATGTGCTTTTCTGACAACAGTCTGCACCCGCATACTTGCAGAACTTATGATCCAAATATCTCCTTGTATTGTTCCTCTGCATGTTTATTAGTTGGAAATGGTGAAGCCAATGAAAAGATCTGTAAAAAAATTATAGACATTTTTCCAACTTTATAAGGTTGGGTTAAGATTAATAGTTATTCCATACATCATTTTTTTTTATAGTGAGAAAGTACAGCGTTTCCTACAACCTCAGTTTGCTTTCACCGGATACCCATCCTTAACAAAAAAGTACTTTGATCAAACTGCATTAGATTGCACACTTCACCCCTTTAGCAGTCAGAGGTGACACTTTCTGGAGAGCTAAAAAACAATTTCTAATACACACTATGGTACCTTCACCACAGAAACAAAAGCAAGACATGAAAAAATAATAAAAATAAAAAATTTCTTACACTGCAAGGAGCTTTCCGTCAGATGACACATTAAATGCAGAAATTGGGTCCCGGACAATGTGTGTTGAACTTATCCTATTCCATGAAGTAGTGTTCCATTTCACAATACTGCCACCTTTACCTACGCAAGTAGAACATAATTCATTAGGAGTTATTGCCAAAAGCACTTCCTATGGGTAGGACGAATTTATTGCTGGATACCCACTTCGCATTGCGGTAACATAAAGAACCGGATTTGAGTCACCAGATCGTGAGAACCTACAAAAGCCGAAAATCTCATCCTGGCATAGGTGAAACAAATCCAGTCAGAAAAATGAAAGTGATGACATAAGAAGTTTGAAAGTTCCCAAGATAAAAATTATTATTCATATTAACTGCTGAATTACTAACAGTAACATCAAAATATTATCTAAGAAGTTAAGAGGCCAAATAAACAAAATTAACTGCTATTCAGGGACACTCTGCTGGAAAGAACCAAACAATGAACAATGTCTGAAACTTTGTTGAGAGCAATTACATTACCCAACAGCTATCCAAGGAAAAAGAAAAAACATTTTTACTAGTCCTCAAGTCTCAGAATGAAAATAATCTTACATTGTCCTTTGGTAGAGAAGCAATAGATGTTGTTGTTGTGACTTTCCAAATTCTTCCAGGGCCACTTCCCACAGAGGCAAGATAATTACCATCTGGGCTGCAAGATACAAACAAGGCGTCCAATCAAAACTTCTCATGTGCATAATGAATTTCTTTGCAACGTTTACTTAAAAAATCTTTCCAAACATTGCAATGCAAAAGTTTGAGGTCAACTATTAAGCAAATTTGAACCTGAAATCTAAATCCTTCACAGAAGCATGAGCACTAGCCTCATCAAGAGTAATTTCCATGTCAGGCCACTTAAAAACCCTCAACTTGCCATCCTGTACTGCACCAAAATAAAATAATTAAAAATTGGAAAAAATAATGTACTTTCATAAAGAAGACACCCACGTCTGACTTTTATGAAGTAAGCCCTAACTCAATCTTGAAAATAGAATATCTTCTAGCAAAGACATAGCACCTAAAATGAAAGGAAAAAAAAACAGGATATGTTGCGAGATTAAAACAGCACCCCACAATAAGTCTATCATTTACAGCTAATTATGATTCTCAAGACAAATATGGCACCTGCAAACCCACGTCCAAATTAAGAGGTGGTCCATCTAGGGGATTGAAATCTCAGTCATTAAGGCAATGGGTTACCAAACAAAATCCTTTTACTTGTTGGAAGAATAATAGAAGAGAGGACTTACCCAATTACTACATATTATTTAGGGAGTCTATTGACTCCCTAAATAAAGAGATTTGGTTCACCGTTTTATCATGCTAAACATGTACTTTACAGAAAAAGGAAAACATCTTCAACCCCCACTTCCTACCCAAAAAAGAAAAAGAAAAGGAAATAGAAAAAATTGACCAGCACCTCAGCAAATTTAAGTTAAATGCATGGAATATCTCGAATGCCTTCCCTAATCACTAAACTTCTTTCTTTCAAATTGACATGTAGAATGCTAAGAACTCTTTAAGACAATAATAAGATGACCATAATGTGTGTGACAACCAGGAAAGCTTGATCCACTTATCCAACACAAATGAATATTCTGATTATTAAATCTTATACATAACTTGTATTTCCCTCTGAAAGGGCGTTTTTCTTATCCACTTATCCAACGTAACCCAGTGTTAAAAGTAATATTTTACAACTCACACATATCAAGTTATCACTTTGGATTCTCAGTTAGAGAAAACATTAAGCTCTGAACTATACCCTGAAAAGGAGTAGAGTGTTGGGTTTTGAGATTGTTATCTTGAGGAATGAAACTAACACCAAATCAATTACCTAAACGGCTAAACCAGAAGACGAAATAGAGATAACAATACTCACATGATTGGTCAAATCTTTGACTTTCCAATTGATGACATTTCTTAGATCTTAGCTATGAACATTAACATCATTGTGCTAATAATAATTACAATCCCAGCTATTATTATTGGTACAAATTTTTGGATCAGAGACTGAACCCAGAACTGGAGACAAGATTTTTAAAGTATAACGATAAGAGTGTACAGGTGAAAAAAATAAAAAAGTAATTCCAATTTCGTATTTTTCTCTCATTCAAAAATTATTTCTTATCCAAAAAATGGCACTTGTGCTCAATTGCTCCATAAACTTTGGTTGGCTTGGCCTCGAGTAAAGATGAAACAATATCCAGTAACTAATGCCATCATGTAAACCTAAACTAAGTGGCACTATCTTTTTAATCTCTTTCTCATGTTGAATATGTTTCTCTTCATTGTCGTACAACATTGGTGTTGAAGATAGTATTTAAATGATATACATACATGTGACTTATCTAATAACTTAAGCTTTTAAATCAAGTGTTCAACATAGTATCAAATCAAGCAAAGGTCCTGATTTTAAATCTCACAGCTACCCATTTAAATGAATTATCCAATGTTAGACTTTGATGGGAAAAAACTAAATCCCGCCTACAAGTGAGGGGACGTGTTGATTATAGTATTTAAATGATATACATGTACCCCTATGTAACAACTTAAACGTTTAGATCAAACAATTGGCACTTTTAAAATATTGGCATAAAAGATCTATAGTTATTTACCTCACCCCCAACGGCAAGTAAAGTACCCTCATTGTTAAATGTCAATGCTAATTGTTGGCCAACATCTTCCAATTTCTCAAGAACTTTCTCAGATGATTTCAGGCTCAAAGAATGCTCATCTTTGCTAGTAGTTGCATCCCAGTCAAACCATCTGCATGTTTACTCATATAATTCATAAGAATATAAATGAAGCATCATTCTAGCTATGTGCGCTCAAAAATAGCTTTTTCAAGTACTTTGTCATGCCATAAGCAAATAGGAACATTTTTTCTTTTTCTTTTTTCACTGAGCATTTCATGGGAAAAGTACAGTTCGACACATTCATCCACAAAAGCATTTTTTTTAATTAAAATGTCAGCACTACTTATATCTTTGGATAAATAAACTTCAACACACGAGAAACAAGAACAACTTTCAGTTCCCACAATAATGCAGTCCCAACTTACTCAATCACAGTTGAGATGGCACAGCCACCACCATAACAAGAAACATAAAGCAAAAAGGTAAAATGAAAGATCATGAATATATTTGAAAAATATTACTCTTCAAGATAAAATTTCATTATCATGTTCATGTGGACACAAATCTAGTCAAACTGTTATGTCATGGAAATGCCGTGCAAACCAACATGTTCACAATATGGCTGCATTTGATCATTGTGGAAGTTGAATGGGAAAGTATTATCCTAGAAAATTGAGTAGAATATTTCCCATGATGTGTTTGGTAGATGAAACAAAAGTTTCAAAATTTAACAGAAAAATAAAGTATGGTTAACTAAGATATTGGGATACCACAAGTTTTCCCAAATTCTACTACTTTTGCATAGAAATGGTAAAAAAACCCGCCCCGCCTTGCCTCGTCCCTAATGGGGCGGGGACGGGAATCACGGTCTCCATCCCAAATTCCCCAAACCTGCCCTGAATGTTTTTATTTTATTTTATTTTTATGTTTTAAAATATAAATTGTATGTAAAAAATATATATGTATTAAAAATTAATTAATTAATTAAACGGAGAGATAAATGGGTATTTTTCTATACCCGCCCCGCCCAGCCCAGCCCAGCCCAGCCCAGCCTTGCCTTCCAAAAATCCCTAACGGGGCGGGGATGGTAATGGCAGCCCCGGCCCCGACCCATTTTGTTGTCATCCCTTTTTGCACGACACATTTTGCATGAAATAGGAAAGACATTTTTTGTTCCATAACATTCTTGCAAGCCATACACAAAAATTTGTAAAGATGCTCATTTCCAAACATCAAATATAATCTCACAAGAAAGGAGAAAATGGAAAAATATTACTTACTTCTTTCATTCTTTATTCTTATTCTTGGATAACTTTCTAACTCGATCCAGATAGTTAAAACTAAGATTCAACCTTCCACATGGTTGATGATGCCTTTGGAAGGTCCTCTGGGGATCCTATGTGTATAATCACCCTCAGTATGGGGCCAGGGCCTTGCCATGGTCTCACACCATTATCAATCAAACAAGTATATTGCAATTATTCAAGTCACAAATGTTTGTTCAATTAATTACTCACATAAAGGTTATAATCAGGTTGTACTCATGTAAGAATTTGAAGTTACTAACGGGCTCAAAAGAAAAGTTGAACAACAAACTCCTAAGGAGTTGATGCAATTAAGATCGTTACAAGTTTAAACGAAAATGACCCAATAATATTGCATCTAACTCCTGGGTGAATAATATTCATTATCAATAACTTCCCTAAATTTGAAACATATCTTTTTGGCATCTAACTGCATAGGCCATGAGATTTCTACATCTCCATTAAGAACATAATACACAAAACATCCATAAAAAATAGAATTTGATGAGAAAAATAATAACTCGATTCAATTTCTTTCTTTCTTTCCACTATGCCAATAAATCATGTACTAATACATTCCCCTTTCCCATCCAACAAACAGAAGGGCATTAAAAAAAAAAAGAACTAAAAACACAAGAAAAAGCTTTTTGTTTCAAATTCCCATTTGAACATCAATGGAGTAAATTTAACTCGTCTCAGACTTGGAAAGACACTTCTTGGCCGTAAAATGAATGCCAATGTCACGAGCCAGTATAGCAACAGAACATACCTGCAGCTCTTAGGCAATGAACAAATAAGGCCTTCACCTCCAGGATGTACAGCAATTCTGTATGGCAAATCACTACCAGTTCCAAGCTTTCCCACCTTAAAAATGAAATCATGCCTTTGTTTAAGGTAAAAAAACAGATATTTAGATAATTATTAGTGACAAAGTTTCGTAAATATTCATATGTATTGTAGTAGAACTATTCAGGGTGGAAGATGTGGAGCATTCTTCCAAAGAACCATAGCATGCACATAACATATTTATTGGTACCTACCAAATAATATAAAAATCTTGTTCTTCCAATAAATTAGCTCTAGAAATTGCTTTTTTAATTTAATAAAATTTGAATTTATTTATTACCAGAACAAAATTGCCCAAGTTTTCTTCACTAATGAAACAATAAAAAAAAATTCGGCCGAAAATTGTAGAGCATTCTACTAAAACCAAAGTAGCACAACCGAAAGAATAAACGTTGTTATTCTATGACAACATCATCAGTTTATAATTTGATTTAATCAGATCTAAAGAATATATTCAACAGCTAAAATTTGCATATTGTTTTTTTCAATTTATTCCAAATCGCTAGACGCTGAAAAAATTACATCACTTGGCAAAGTCAATAGTGAAATACAAATGTAAAATCATAAATACATATAGACATGTATATGCGTGGTGGTGTAGTGAAGTTTATTTAATTGTGAGACTTACAGGCTGATCGGAGAGGGAATTAGAAGTAAAATCAAAGGTAGAGACTAGGAGAGCATTTGGTATTCCACTGCGGCCTTCTCCACCACCTCCGGTTAGGACAATATGGTGATTCGAGGCGGAGGAAGCTGCGGGTTCCGGTTCCGCCGCTTCTTCTTTCGCCGGTGCTGATTCGGATCCGGACTTGATGGCGGAAGCAGCGGCGGGTGGAACCCACGCGGCGCCGTACAGTGGAACCCCGTACTTCTTGCAGTTTGATGCGTCGTCGTTTTGGTTGCTATTACTCATAGTGTGTGGGTGAAGAAATGTTTTGAGTTTTGACTTTTGACCTGAGAGTGATAACCGAAAATGTGGGAGTATTTAACTATTTATATCTTTCAGTGGAGGGAAATTGCCTATAAATAACTTGTAAGTGATTTGTTTTATATTAAGTCAAAATATTTTTTTAAATTGTGATTAAGTCATACTATTCAGCAATATTTAAAATCAATTCCAAAATTTCCCTCCACAAACATCTGCGTCTTCTTTCAACCCATGAAACCTCCATTGGCACATTCTTCTACCACCACAAACCTCCATCAACGTTTTTTTCCACCTCTACAAACTTCAATCGACACCTTCTTCCACCTTCACAAACCTCAATCGGCATCTTCTTCCACATACACAAAACTCCTTTGTCGCGGCTGAGCAACATACGGAGAGTGCTTCTTCTACGGTGCAGTTGTAATGGAGATTCTGGTGTTGCTTATGGGTGAAGATTCTGGTGTTGTTTATGGAGTTTCATTGGTTCACTAGAAGAATTTTTTACAGACTGGGTTCATAGGTGAAAATTTTTACAGACTGGGTTCACATGCGAAAATTCTTACAGACTAGGTTCACCGATGGAAAGTTTCTGGTGTCTCCGACGAACATAGGTGGTGGTGGAATTGGGATGAGTGTATTGTTTGTGATGGGATGAACATAGAAGTGAATGTTTAGAAAATATATTGGTTGTGGTCATGATTTCTTGCAGTTTGAATTTCTGTAGGGATGAAAAAGTTTGATGTGGGCATGTTTTGTAATAAATGTGGTTTTACACTTATCTAGACCATAAAAAATGAAAGATTGTAAGTACTTTTAAGGTTTTTTCTATTTAATTGTGTGTTGATTTAATTGTTTTAGGTCAAAACTCGAGTTCGAATGAAATTGGAGAAAAACAAAGCAAAATAAGCGGAAAATGACTAAAAGCGTACAAAGACTTGGATATGAGGATTAACTTGCAAACATCCAAAAGTTGAAGGACTTGGGTTACAAATAAAATAGGACTAAATTAAAATAAAAGAAAAAATTAGAGGACTAAAAGAGAATAAAATCAAAAGTTGAAGGACCTTGGATGCAAATAAGAGCACTAAAGATGACAAATTATCAAGAAACGTGAAATGGAGGCCAAATAAAATACATATCAAATCTTAGAGGACTAAAGCTGCAATTTGGGGATTGGATCAATTTTTGGGGATTTTCTCACTGTTTGCTGTGGTGTGACCGCGGCGTCTGGGCGTTTTTTGGCTTATTTTTAATTCTAGTCAGGGCTTTTTTCATCTTTTCATGTACATGAGTTTTAAAATTAGTAAAACACGATATAAAGACTTAACCTAGGTCAAAAGAAGTGGGTGAATTCTTTGGAGAACACAAGAGAAGACGGGGAAAATAACGGCGAAGAAAACGAAGAACGACCAAGATCAAGAAGATTGGAACGTGAAGATCAAGAATTCTTGGTGCAAGATATTCAACATATTTTCCTCTTTCATTCAAAATCTGGTTATGTATTCAAATCTTTTAATGCTTTCTTTCTTCCGAATCATGAGTAGCTAGATTTAAAGTTTGGATGAACGATTTAGCCTAAGTTCAATTCTTTATTTTCGAATCTCAAGTTTTGATTTATAAATTGCTCAATTATTTGATTTTACTTCTTTTCTTAATGCTTTGAATAACTAGTCATTATTTCATTGATTTTGTGGATTGTAATGAACTGAGAAGTAAATTATTAATGTAGACTACGTAGTAAAATTCGGCAATTGGATAAAAGGTAGAGATTTGCTTTTATTATTGCTGCGGTCTGAATTGAATTCTTAGGCGATTTAATGCATCTAATTAAGGACCATTCTGACTGCCTAAGTTGACTTATTTAGATATGACTAATTTGAACTCGAGAGAGGAAAATTATGTTCAATTTGTGAATTCGACCGAATACAACATTAGGAATAAATCTTGAGATGAGAAATTAGAGATGAAAACAATGGTGAATTCGTTTGTCCAAACGCTTTCACCATCATTTTTTTCTAAATTCTTGTTATTTGCTTTTACATGAGTTATTATATTACTTCCTTAAATTCATAGTTCTAGTTTAAATCTTTCAAATCAACTCAATTCAAATTGTTTTAAATAAATTAGCATTAAGATTAATTTAACTAGTATCTAAATAAGATAGTCTTCGTGGGAACGATAATCCGGACTCAACAGGCTCACTTTATTACTTGTTTGCGATATTGTACACTTGCAATCACATTATTTTCACAACACTTGGACGAAAGTTGGCCATTAGATTATTTTTTGTGTTGTTTGATACTGTATTATAAAAAATAGTATCATACAAAATATACAAAACAGTATCATAACATAAATGGGTATAGAATTCGTATACGTCCTCATAATTTTTATTATAATATATTTTTGGAATCGTCTCGACGAGTCGATTAAGACCAGCCGCTTCGCCACTGCTAATGACAGATTTTAGCTGTTTGAAGAGTCTCTTTAGCTAAAAAAGTCAATCTTTAATTTTTCTTGTCTAAACAGTATCATACATACTAAAACAGTATCTTAATAAAACAGTATTATAGGTAAATGTATCTTAATATATCAGTATCATACATGAAAGTATCTTAATAAAACAATATCACATGTAAAAGTTTGATGTGGGCATGCCCTAACGAAAGTTGGCCATTAGATTATTCTTTGCGTTGTTTAGTCACGTGTATTGTTTGATACTATATTATAGAAAACAGCTTGATACTGTATTAAGTTGGCCATTAGATTATTTCAACCTATATACTTATGTTTCAACCTATGGCCACGACCAATATACTTATGTTTCAACCTATGATACTGTTTCAACCATGTTCTTAATATATCATGTAACAAATATATTCTGTATTTGCAATGCAAATATATATTGTGGTATTATATCTTATGAAATTCTATGTAAATTATTGTAGAATTGAGGTAGGTATGAGAATTGAAAGGGTTTGACCTTTGTGGTATGAGAAATAATATCATAAACACATTTGTATCATGATACTGTATTATAGAAAACATTAAGGAAGATTTGTTTGATGAATTTCTGTAGAGTTGCCATGATTTATTGCTGTAAATAGTAGCTTAAATTTTTGTATGAATGAAAAAGTTTGATGTCGGCATGCTATGATAAAAGTTGGCCATTAAATTATTCTGTGTTGTTAGTCATGTGTGTTGTTTAATACTGTATTATAGAAACAGTATCATAGAAAATAATATGATAATAAAAATGGGCATAGAATTTTTATTATAATATATTTTCGGAATCGTCTCGACGAACCGGTCAAGACCAGTCACTTTGCCACTGTTGACGATAGATTTTAGCTATTTGAAGTCGTCTCTTTAACTTAAAATGACAATCTTTAATTTTTTTTAACATTATCATACATACTAAAACAGTATTATCGATAAATTTATCTTAATATATCAGTATCATACATGATATTAATAAAACAATATCATATACACAAACTACAGCCCAATAAAATAATATTATCATAGATTAAATAACAGTATCATAGGTTGAAATATTATTGTAATAAAACAGTATCAAAGATAAAAACATGATATAAGTATACCATATGACTTTATCTAGATAAAACAATATCAAAGATAAAAGCATGATATAAGTATACCATATCACTTTATCCAAATAAAACAGTATCATAGATATAACTAAGTATAGATATTTTTACTGTTTGATGTAATGATATTATTCTTAAAATGATTCATTAGTAGTACAAAATCATTGATACTGTATCCATTCAATAACAATCATAGATTGAAACAGTATCATATGTTGAAATATTATCATAATAAAACAGTATCAAAGATAAAAGCATAAATAAAAAAGTATTATAGAAAAAAGTATTATAATAAAACAGTATAATACAAAAAAGTATCACAATAAAATATTATCATACTAAAACAGTATCATAGAAAACAGTATCATTGAATTAGCACTTTTTTTGCAATTGCAGGGATATGTTGGTCTTTTAGTGCTAAAATATAATTTTAATTGAATTAAGTTTTGACCATGTGACTTTAAAGCACATAAGTACAACAACAGTGACGGGCCTTGAATTTACCATTCTGTTTATAGGAGAAGTGGATCGTGACCCTGTTTGACTGGGTCGCTTTGGCTAAAACGCCGTGTTAAACTACTCAAATTGCAAAAGAACCCAACTTATATCAAATAAGTTTAAAAAGTTTCTTTCATATAAAAAAAGACTTAAATACATTTATTTAATAAATACTGTTAACAAACCATTTGTTAACGGACTATCTGTTAATAAACCATTAACAAACCATGCCAAATTAACATACCAACATGCATGTTGGTATGTTAAGGTCAATTTTGACCTTAACAGGTCAAAAATTTGTTTTAATAGGTGTAAACAGACCATGAGTCCGTTAACGCAAATTTATACATTTTAAATGATTTTTTAATTAACCCACTTCAAATGAATTTAGATTTACAGAAATTTAAAGTACAAAATCACAATTCATATTCAGATTTATACATATTTTCACGATTTATACTACAAAAATACAAAATCCACTATTTCTACCGTAAGTTAAAAAAAGAAAATAGAGACGAATGAATTTCTACTTTGAAATGAGATTTCTTACACAAATGAAATTGGTTGGATTCTAATATTGAAATGAGTTAGATTTTAACTTTGAAATCTTCTTTTTTTCACATACAGATGAATTTGAAATCGTTTAAAATAGTTATAAGCGGGGAACGGAAGGTAGGATTAAATTTGGTAATTTACATACCTAGCCAAAATAGGTCAACGGCAATTTTGGAAAATTGGCCGGATCATCCGGCCATTCAGCACTTATCCCACTGTTTGACTATCCTCAATGGCTATGGGGCAACCCCGTCCCGCCCCGATGGCAATGGTGTTTGTGGTTGTTTTGAAGAAGTTGCAATCTGGGGAGTTTTTTTAGGGCACTTGGTGCTGTTTTCTTCAAATGGGCCAAACCCTTCTTGATAGATAACATCAATTTTTTTTTTTATAAATTCTGATGGATGTCTTTTCTTAAATAATTATATATAGATTCAAATATAAATGTGTTCTAAACTGTATTATATCCGCAAATACAAGCTGTAATTTACTAGAATAACTCTTAAGTGAAAATACTCAGTGACATATTTAAAAGCTGAGTAGCAGTTAAAAATTGAAGACTGATTTTGGATATCTTTTTTGCTGAGACTGGGTTTGTGCTTAGCTTTATCATGAAAATAAAACAAAGCTGAAAAAAGAATATTAAAAAAGAATATATTTATCGTTTGTAGTGGATAATTTTGTTTTACGTTATGATATTTATATTTTAAAACTTTTTGAAGATGTTTAGTTAATTTTTCACGTGATTTTTGATAAAATAATAATTGAATATAATTGAGACAGAGTAATGAAATAAATATGAGAAATTCTGTCTTCATTATTATAAGGTAGAAGACCTTATTTATAGAGTTACAATAGTCCTAAAAAGTAATATTTTTTCAATAATCACACAATCAACTATAAATGAAATTAATCTCATACAATTATAAAAATATCAAATATAATAATATCGCAATCTTTTCATTTCTTCAACACCCCCTCCCCCCTCTCAAACTCAATATGGTGTTGTAGAAATCAAATTAAGTTTGAAAATTAAATTGATCCAAGCAACTGGTCTTGTCCATGGGTCAAATGAAGTGCGTTTACAAAAGTGTCATACTGAAGATTGTGATGAATAAGATGATAGTCAATCTCAATACGCTTCATGTGCTCACGAGTCGACAACTTCATTGCAAAAGGTACAACACTAATACGAATATATCAAAGTAATCAAATCAAGAAAATGCAAACTTCGAAGACCAAAATTCCAGATTAACTTGACCAAATATCAAATTCCAAATTAACTTGACCAAATTCCAGGTTAGTGGACCAAATATCAAATACCAAATTCCAGATTAACTGGACTAAATATCAAATACAAAATTTCACATTAACCGGAAACAAAATCAACCAAATTCCAGGTTAATGGACCAAATTGCAAATCCAAATTACTGGATGCAAATACCAAATACCAAATCTAGATTATATGGATGCAAATTCCAAATCTAAACCACTAGATGCAAATACCAAATACCGAATCCCATATCAACAAAATAAAAAAATTCCATATTATCATTTGGATGCAAAACCAACCAAATTTCATAACAAAACAACTGGACAAATTCTAAATTGACTTGGACATAAATACTCAAAACAAGCCAAATGATCCAAGTAATCCAATTAGTCAAGATCAAAATAACCCGACGAACCTAGAAGAAGACTCTAAAAAAAATAAAACTTAGTCAGATAACAATATCTAAAAGAAAAAAAAGGACTTGGTCGGACGAGTGGCACAAGGCCACTCGCCGGAGAACGGAAGTGATTTCAAGTTTAAACCAAGTCGGATCAAACCTGCTATGGTACTATGATAAAATAATAAACTGATTATAATTGAGACAATGTAATGAAATGAATATGAGAAATTGTATATTTCTTTTGTCTTCATTATTATAAGGTAGAAGACCTTATTTATAGGGTTACAATAGTCCTAAAAAGAAAGATTTTGTAATAATCACACAATCAACTATAAAGAAAAATAATCTCATACAATCGAAAAAATATCAAATAGAATAATATCACGATCTTTTCATATCTTCAACAATTTTTTTCTTGTTATATTTAGGTACATATTTGTATATTGGGCAAAAATATATTAAATTTGTATGTTTTGTATGGAGTCTCTATTTGATTTATGATGATTTCTTTATTTTTTGTATTATTTGCTACTCATTACATGTTTATGTCGGGTTATTTGTGTTTTGGGAAAAAATGTATTGTTATTGCTGATTGTGGGTGTTTTGTTACTGTATTTTCGTGCAGCATTTGCTGGTTAAGGAGTTTTGAGAGTTTTTTGGCGCAGGTGTTTTTGGGAGTTTGTAGTTCAGTTCCTATGTAATTAGCCTCTTCTCGTCATTTGGTTCCCTGGTTTTGCTTTATTTACATGTATGTTATTTTCATTTTTTTTTCATGCTTATATATTTTATTTGTATACTGGGGAATGATACATGTAGTTAGTATTTTAGTATAAAGTTATTTATTTCGATACTTTTGTGTAATTTATTGGTTAGCGTTGGTTTTGCATGTTTACTTATCTTTTTATTGTAAAAAGGTGTTTTTATTGCTATTTTAGTTAAATGTACGGTAGCAGTAGTAGAAGAAGAAGAAGAACAACAACAACAACAACAACAGTAAATTTTAATATTTTGTACGTATTTATCAAAAAATTTAAGAAACGCATCAACTGCCTTTTTGGCAAGTCATTATAAGGTACTATGATATTAATATTGGCACTATCCTTTCTGAGATTGTGCTCTCCAGAAATTCAACAATTGGTTGCCTCATTTACTAGGACCTTCCTCACTAATTACAATTGGGGGCATAACATTCACCACATAGTTAATGCCCCTCGATAGTCTCTCTCTAAGGTCAATGCACCTATTTTAGAATAGTTGTCAGCTACCGGCACTATGCATCATTGAAGGGTGATAGATTGCCAAAGTTCCAAGATAGCTCAGCCACAAATAAGCAACAACCAATTGCTTTCCACTCATTAGAAATTAGAAACAATTCTATGTATATCCCCAAAAATGGCTATCTATTGTCAGTATGTCTGTGACTCGAGAAGAAGGACTACATTATCTTTTCTTTTGGAAAACAATTGAGTTTTTGATATGTTACAAGTTGAGTACTGGAAATATAACTCTCTGATTTCCCAAAGAAATTATGTTCCCTACATTTTTTGTTATAAATGTAGTGATTATCTACATGCTATTTGAATGAAGAGGCTTTAGTACACCCATTAAATTGATTCCAATGAACTCTACTCTGATGGAAATAAACACAAACTACAAAATGAGTATCATTGTTTTGTTCAATGGTGGATCTCTATCTTTGTTCTTATCGCATTAGATTTCTAATCATTGCGATATTGGCTTCTTAGTCTGAGTCTATCGTCTTGGACTTTTGCCGATTCTCCATGATATTCCTTGGTTGCTTTCTATGCCCTGACTTTCTTATAGTGATGAATCTTCCAGCCAAATTAGGATCAAAGTTGCCTCTTTTTCTCATTTCCACTATCAATTAGCTCAGAATTCTTGTCTTATTTCTTATGCATTCCTTGACTTCTTGGAAACATGACATATTCTGGAGACTGCAATTATGTTTTTTTTATCCTGTTTAAATTCAATCTTGAGGCACTGTCAAGAGATGAACTGAAGGATCTCCTTTTCTAGTCTACGTATTTCCTTAAATCTATGATGAAGCTTGTTGCACAAGTCGGTAAACAATTGATGAAATCTGAAAATTATCTCTTGGTTTCACCAAATGTATATGTTGTGACTTTGAGTATGTTGGTAGCAAAGATGGTTGAAAACTTTTTATGGAGAGCTTTAACAAACAATGAACAAAAATTATGACAGGAAACAACTAAAAAAATCATTGGGATAATTTAGACAAAGATTGGCAGCTATGGGATGCATTGTTAAGAGGATAAACTGGACTATGGAAAGACAAACTATAGATGCTACAAATGAATATTGGGATACAAAATTACAAGGGTTTCTAATTTCATTCTTTAATTATAAAGGGCTTGATCTAATGCCCCTTGTGGACAAAAATTACAATGCCCACTGGACACTTTTTCAGTGGGCATTAGAAGATGAAAAAATGTTTGACTTGTCTCAAATGCCCACTGGACAAGTGTTTGTCCAGTGTCCAGTGGGCATTATAATTTTCACCCATTAGGAGCATTAGATCAATCCCCTTATATATAATGGACATGACAATATAGTTTTTCTAACTTCTAACTTATTAATGAGTGGAAAGCTTGGTTGTTGTTGGCGGTAAAAAGGCCTTCGTAAGGCGCGCCTTAGGCTGAGGGTAAAAAACCTTATTGAGGCGGGAATAATTTAAAAGATGAGTGATGCTTACACCTGAACTGATTGAGGCGTAAGCCTCAAGGCGCATGCCTTAGTAATGAAGAGGCGTGCACCTCAAGGGTGGATCCCTTAGTAACGAAGAGGTGTGCGCCTTAATAAATGCCTAAAGCCCCATAACCTTTCGGAACCCAAAAATTCATTAATTTGCATTGGAAATATTTTACAACTAATTTGCATGGGTAATCTAATAGTATCTTTAATAGAGCACTGATATCTTGCCCCCCACCTGCTGAGGTGTCAGCAGGTGGGCAAGACAAGAGGGCAGAAGATCATTCCCAATCTTTAATATACCACTACCTCAAATAATTATTTGATTTTTTATATATAAAAGTAAACAAATTAGACTAAAAACACAACTTTAAAACAAAAAGAAAACAAATTTACAAAAAACCTACCATAAACTCAGGCGAAGGTGGGTTTGGTGAAGATGACCCACTCCAGCATATGGGACCACTGATCATTGGGAAACATATCTTTTTTATTTTTTTATTTTATTGAGTTGCAACTTGATTTATTTATTTTCTGCTTATTTGCATTGATGCTTTAAGTTAATTTATTGTATTTGGGACTTTCACATTTTGTTTATGCTATTACATGCTTATATATTTTCTACTAATTATTTTAGTTCACGGTGGGGGCTTATGCCTCACCTCACGAAGGAAGTACCCGTTTTTCTTTTTTAAACCCTAAATGTAACATGCTCTATTTTTGAGTTTTTTTTTTTTTTATTCTTACTTAATAATATTTTTTCCTTTAATATAGAGTCTATGGATGAACAAAGTAAAGAAATACGAAAAAGTAGCGTAGAGAGTGGTATGCTGAGTGTAAAAAATTTCAATTTAAAAAGATAATACATAGAACAAGACTCCAACTAATTATTGATAAAGTACAAATGAATTTCAATTATGGAAGTAGTAGTTCATAGTTAACTCGTATGTATTATTGTCTTAGAAAGAAAAATAAAAGCAGTTGCCAATTTGCGATATTATTTTTATAACCATTGAAAATGAAGTTTATGTATTGTAGTTGAAAGGTGTGATGATAAAAGATTGGATGTGGAAAGTGCTTCTTTTGAAGATGGTGTAGACAATCACTATTCGTGACCAAAGGATCCAACCATGACTTATTACAAAATTAAACAACTCCAAACAAATCAATGCAATGCAAAAATTGACATAACAATTATTCCGAACAAAGCTTATAAATTACAAGAACCAACAATTTGTAAACATTGCAATGCTAAAAAATTTGAAAAGAAAGTAAAGGTTTATGTTGTTATGATGGAAAAGTAAAATTGCAAATAAAAAATGTAGCTATTGAATTGTATGAATTATATACTTCTAATTCAAGCGAAGCATTACATTTTAAAAATATTGGACTACATTATAATAACTATTTTGTATTTACATCATTTGGTGTTAACTATGATAAAGCTTTGTTTACAAAATACAAAGGCATTTACACATTTAGGGTTCAAGGACATGTATATCATTACATAAATCAAATTTTACCAATTGATAATAATCTATCTTATTTACAATTATACTTCCATGATACCGAAAATGAAATACAAAATAGGTTACAAAAATCAAATAAGTTTTGTGAATCAATGTTATACAAATTGATAGATATATTGAAGATTAATCCTTACAACTAAGTTTTTTCGTTCCTTGAGTGATATTGAATGTTTAGAAATGTGTAAAATACACATTAGATGTGATCAGGACTTGATCAAAGAGTATACAATATCACATCTGCATAACAAGTTGCTGCAGTTTGGATTGATGAAGATCCATTTGCAGACATTAGGGTTTGAGATATATCAATATATTGTCATTCTAATACTTCACATAGAATACATTACTATTTTGGTTGCAATGGTCCCCTTTCATATCCATTATTATTTTATTTTGGTGAATCTGGATAACACGAATGTATTGAAAAATGTAAATAAGATAGAGTTTTGGATACTTCAATAGTTGAAAATATGTTTGATATAAATATTACAAATTATGCGAATGAGATAATTAAGAAAGAGAATACAGGTTATTATTAGCAACATAGTTTGTTCATTTAGATTATCTTATTATTTTATAGTTAGAGTTTTCCATTATAGTTATTTATTGTTCGATATTTTTGTAGTGTTGACAAGGAAAAAAAAGAGATCACAAATCTCTTGTCGGAAATATTACTGCTACAAATTAGAGGTACGAACTCTTGACAATTCTATTTTGCTCCATGCTGGTAGGTTGTGACAACAATATGTACTAGATATGTATGTCAAGATTGAAACAAACAGACTAGATTATTTTGGACAAAATCAAAAGGAAATGTGTGCTGAACTTTATCAAAGAATTGTCAATAGTGTGGAAAATGGTGAAAATAGAAGTTATAAAATTGGTCGAAATATTATTTTACCATCTTCTTTTATTGGGGGTCCTAGAGATATTGAAAAAAAAAAAAAAAAAGATATATGAATGCATTGACATTAGTTCAAAATTTTGGTAAACCTGATTTATTTTAAACAGTAACTTGTAATTCTAATTGGGATGAAATAAAACAAGAATTGAAATATAATAATGCAAGTCAAAATAGACTTGATTTAATTACACGTGTATTTAGAGCTAAATTAGAAGAATTGAAACTTGATTTAATAAAATGAAATTGTACTCGTTGCTAGTTATATTTATGTGATAGAATTCTAAAAAAGAGGGCTTCCACACGCTCATTTTTTATTAATTTTGTATACAAGTTTCAAAATTACGAATATTGATTCAATTGATAAAATTGTTTATGTGAAATACCAGAAAAAAATAATAACCCTCATCTACATTCTATTATAGTGAAACATATGATGCATGGTCCTGTGGTATATTGAATCCAAATAGTGTTTGTATGAACAAAAAAAGAGAATGCAAAAATAAATATCCAAAACAATTTACAATGAAAACTTTTGTTGGTGATAATTCTTATCCAAATTATAGATGCCACAATAATAACCAATTAGTTAAAGTTAGAGGACATTTATTAAATAATAAATGGGTTGTGCCTTATAATCTTTATTTATCTGCTAAATATGATTGCCTTATAATCCTTATTTATCTGCTAAATTTGATTGTCATATAAATTTGTTCGACGATAAAAGCTGTTAATATCTATATAAATATGTATATAAAAGACATGATAGAGTAAGCTTTTGTGTAAATAACAATAAAAAATGAAGATGTCGATGAAATCGAAAGACACCAATCTGACAGATGGATTTCTCTACCTGAGGCAATGTGGAGAATATATGAATTTATTTTATCTAAAATTTCTCCAACACTTATATCACTACAATTACATCTTGAAAATAATCATTTAGTAACATAAAAACTCTGAAAATTTGTCAACATTTATAAATTCTAATTATAGACAACAAACGATGTTAACTTAATTCTATAAAATGAATTGCACAAATGATTAGCCAAAATATTGTTATATAAAGAATTTCCTCAATATTTTGTATGGGATGCAAAAAGTAAAATATGGTGTCGAAGAAAACGAGAAAACGTGATTGGTAGAATTGTAGCAACTAATATAGTCGATGGTGAAAGACATTATTTACAATTTTTATTAAATCATATTAAAAGAGCAACATCGTTTGAAAATTTGAAAGTAGTTAATGGAATTTATATGTCTTCATTTTGTGAAGCAGCTGTTTCGCATGGTTTATTAAAATTAATGTGAACTTTGTTTAGGAAAAGCTATTACTTATCGAATGTCTTATTCATTGTGTGGTTTATTTTCTATTATATTAACTTTATGTAGACCTGATGATTCAAGAGCATTATTGATTAAATTTTGAAACTTTATTTATGAAGATTATACAAATAATGGTATGCCTATTGTTGATGCTGAAATGAAAGCTTTATGTGATATAAATTTTTTATTAGAGCCAAGTGGTAAAAATGTAAATGAGTATTCTCTTGTACCTTTTAAAATAATAATAGAAGAAAAAGAGAAGTTAGCTAATATAATTGCCGAACAGAGCCGGTCTGACATTTTCAGGGCCTGAGACGAAGTCCAAAAATTAGGCCTCCACAATGGACCTCCATATTTCATTATACATTTAAAATCCACAAGGCTATTACAGAACTAATTGCAAACTTAAAACTCAAAAATAAAAATAAAAAAATTGACAAACAAAATATATAATATAAAATTTTTATATTATAATCAAATAACAAGGACGAAAATATTATAAAATATCACTTAAATACAACTCGTCTAGCGGTTTTAGAAGCAAAAATATTAATCAAATATGAGTAATCTAATTGTTCAATAATTTCTTTCTCAATTGATATCATAGCCAATCAATTCAATCTTTCTTGTGACATAGTTGATCGGAAATAAGTCTTGATCAGCTTCAATTTCAAAAAACTCATTTCTGCAGATGCAACTGTAATCGGTATGATTAACAAAATTTTGTAAGCAATATAGGCATTTGAAAAACAACCATACAACGTCTTCAAATAGTGTAGCACATCAATTGCTTTCTTTGTTTCACTAGGTAAACAGCTCTTCAAGACTTTCAATTCCGCACATAAATCATCTCTATTAATGTCCGAACATCCATTATGTTTCAAATACTACTCAAGATTCTTACAAGACTTCAAAAAACTGACACAAGATGCACGATATAACCTCTCCAAACTAAACAAAAATCCAAATGTCTCTTCAAGTTGTTTAAATTGTTCAAATCGTGTCTGAAGTGAAGATCGAGCTTGATCAACGATAAAAACAAAATAATCCACTCTAAAAGATTCTTCTACTGATTTTTACCTCATCACTGCCACTTTCATCAAACTGCTTCTTTCTTCGAACGACACGTTTTTCTCGAAATACAGCCTCAATTCCCATTTCATTTGCTTTTGTTTTTGCTTCATCCATGTCAATAGCAAACTCATTTTCTCTATAATCATCAAGAAATGTAACAAGTCCTTGTAAGAGGTTGATAGCACCATCAACATCCATATTTTCGATTTGAAGAAATTTACTCATAGTATTAACTGCATATAACAACTTGTACCAAATTACCATGCCAATCAAGAATTCAAAAATTTTCAAGTTCATATATCGCTAAGGACTCAACTTCACTCTTCATTTTAGCATCTTTACTAATGTTTGCCAAGTCAAGTAAAGAGTCTTTTATTTGTGCAGATTGCTCTTTTATAGGTTTAACACTTTCAACATGACTTTTTCTACGAATTTGTGACAATGGCTTCACTGTCAGACCTTTCTATCTTATCTTTGAAAATTTTCCATCGCTTAGGAGACAAAGAAAACAATGTGTAGATCCGTTGTATCACTCCAAAGAAGGACATAGTTTTAGGACAACAATTCACCATATCACATAATGCTAGATTAAGATTATGACAACCACATGGAGTATAAAAAACTCTGGAATTAATTTCAAGTAATCTTCTTTGTGTACCTTTGTGCCTCCCGCTCATGTTAGCTTCGTTGTCATACCCCTACCCTCTAATATAATCAATATCAAGCTCAAGATTGGTTAAAACATTTTGATGCTCGAGAGAAAGTCCAAGTCCTGACGTATCATCTACCTTCAAAAGCTCAAGCCAATATTCTTCTACCGTCGGTGAATTTACCAAATCATCCACACATCATATGACTAACGACATTTGTTCCTCGTGACTCGTATCTGGAGTATAATCAAGTATAATTGAGAAATATTTTGCATGTCTAATTTTTTTGAGAATTGAACTTCTTACCTTTCCTGCAAACATTTATATCAATTCATTCTGAATTGATTTACCGAGATATGTATAATGAATCTCACGTGCTTTAGCATGCCGAATGTGTTCTTGCATTACTAGATCAAACTCAACAATCATTTCTACCATTTGCAAAAAGAGACCATTGTTCTCAAGATAAAACTGTTCATCATCTCCTCAAAATGCCAAGCTGTTCTTGACGAGTCTTTTTACAATAACAATTATCCTCGTTAACAATTATCTCCAATGTTTTCTTTCTTCATCGATCACCAATTGCACGCTTCTATCAATTGTATTTTTTATTTGAAGTCTGCTTTCCAAATCAATCCAACTAGACATGCAACGTATATGCTCTTCATTTCTTTCATAACTTTTAATAGACTGTTGTTGATCATGCCAATCTTTGTATCCATCATCACCAAATTGACCTATTTTATTCATCGTAGATGGTATTTTAAACAACTTGCAGCAAAAGCAAAATATCATATCCAAAGATACTGAACATACTAGCTATTTTTTATCAATAGTCTGCCCATTTGGTAGTAATCGTGTATATTGTGAACAATCAAAATACCTATGTGCACCAGCTTTGGGAAATAATATGCCATTGACTCTTTTTTGGACCCATTTCAACTAAATAATTTCTCATTTTTCGATCAATTTTTTTCCAATTCCCGGGATCCTTGAAATTAAATGAAAATCCACAATCTTCATTTAATTTATTTGCTGAACATCATCTTCAACATTCTCAGTTGGTTCTTCCACGTTCTATTGTTTCTCAATCACAAAAGTTTCCACTGTTTCTTCACCCTCATTTTTTTTTTGTTTCGATTAAAATACTTATCCATATCTCATACTTAACTTTGAACTAATGCCATTTCCCTTCTTTTACATATTTTTGAGCTCTAGACTCATATTTAGGAGACGTGACTAGTCTAAAATAATAATAAAATATTTCAATAATCTTAAAATTAAAGTCGATAAGGCTACAATTATATAAGCCAACAAGGCTACAATCACATATAAGCCGGTAATACTTCAACTATTTCTAATAAGTCAATAAATAAACGAGGGATAGCCATTACTTACTTAAGAGTGAGATTTGAGCGGCAATTATGAAATGACAAGATGTGAAAAACCAACTTCTTCTTCTTGGAGGTTTTAAACCTAAAATTAAGTCAACATATGAGATGAAATCAACTTCAATCCCAATTCATAATATTCATAACACAAATAAATAATCATATTCACAATTTATAAATTGACCCCATAAATTGACTTCAATTACAATTCATAATATTCAGTAAATTTTTATAGAGCATGACTCGAAAGCTCATCATGTGATAAGAATCCAAGCTTTACCAAATTTCCTTGTAGAACAGCTGAATGCTGATAAACTGCAAACTCCCAGGCTGCTAGTTGACTTTCAGATGGTAAATTCCCATATGCTGCCATCAAAAGGGGGATAATGAATCTAACATACAAGTGTAAAAACTAAAAAAGTGATGTTTGAAAAATAATCCAAAATATAAGCGTAAACATTAAATAAATAATCAAGCCATAAAACTACATTGACATATTGCTGGTCACATGGAGCAAGCAAACATAAGAAGTTGCCATTCTAGGCTTCCAGCACTAAATTCTAAGATTTCGCCAAAATTTGAACCTGAATTTTTTAAAATTGTAATAAGCTAATTTTAGTTCTTTCCAAAGACTACATAAAAAAAACTGAAAAAAAATCGCCATTAAAAAATTAGTTAGAAATTGACCCAATAACTCAAAAATATTCAGAATTTCAAGTTTCAATAAACATTAAGTCATTACCCAATACCCATGAACAAAGATTAAGAAAAAAAAAGGTACATGCCGACTGAGCCGAGACAAGAAGAAAGAGACGGAAGAGAGAGATAATATTCTTCTGGTTCTGGAGAGCTAAGATTCGAGACAAAGAGAGAGATGGTTCATGCGTGATTGCGTTTCTCGTCTATGTGTGAGAAGTAAGAACATGACATAAATGAGCGGAGAAGGATTGAAGGAAAGAGAGTCTGTGATTGAGTAGCAGAATATGGCTTAGCTTCAAATTCAATTTTAATTATTGATGGGCTGGGTTTGTGGCTTCATATAAATTTTTTTTTGGTTTTCAAAGTTTATTTTAGTTTTGGCTTTTGGCCTAGTGTTGTGCGATTTAAATCCCGCAAGTGGACGGATCGTGGACAAGTAATATAGTGATAAAATAAAGTGTCGAACCCACGAGGACCAGATATTAATTTAACCAATTAATTTATAACCTAAATTTTAACAATAAAAGAAACACAGATTCAATTTGATTTTTGTGATTCTAAACTAATTTAACTATTTTGATTAAATTGAAAATAACAATAAGTAACTTTAAAAAGGTAAGAACGAATTCAAGATCTACTAACTCTAGGATTTGCGAATCCACCAACACTTTCCTTAATCAAATATCTGTTTAACTGTTTTAGCTTATAATTACCATAGATTGAAAATCGGTGTTCCTAAATTAATCAAAAGCCTCTCTCGATGGTCAATCAATTCTATATGTTATGCGAACTTCATTATCTCTAATTAAGTTTCGAACATAAACACATGCATTAAAATCTCAGGAATACCTCAATAGATTTCATAAAGCATAATAGTAATCTCTATCTATTATTGGACCCTATGTTATTCAATACCACGTGCTTAATCTATATTGAATCTCTCGACTTCAATATAGATCACAATATATTCTAATGGTGATCAGGCATTAAAATAATAGAAAAACTGCATAAAGAATAATCAACCCAAAAGCAATTAATTACTAAAACAGAAAAACTTCTAATTAATTAAAAATCATGAGGTTTCATCGTTCATCCTAGAAAAAGTAAATTAGCCGGACATGATTTCGTCAATTATGACAATAATTGATTTCATCATGATCCGGCGAAAGAAAAAAGAAAAAGAAGAAGAAATAATTACAACCCGTGACTCCGGCTGAAGAATCCTCAATCCCGAGCCTTGATCCTCGATTCTCCTCTTGTATCTTGTTTCCAAAATTCGTCTCTTTTGTTATGGCTATCATCTTCCTTTTATAATGCTCTCAAAAGGACTCCAAGACGTGTGTTTAAGTTGTTGTTTTATCTTGGAAGTGTAGAGTTTCAATCGAATCAGGTGTCTGCACAAATCCTGTCGCGAATGGCCTATGAGATCGCATGGTTGTAGGACCTGCGATCGCATGGTTGAACGAAATTACATTCTGCTGATTTTTTCTTCACCTTGCGATCGCACCATTGGATAACCATGCGATCGCATGGTTATCTTGGACGCCTTCTTGATTTTCTTCCTTTCATATTTGCATCCCAAGTCCTTCAAGTCTCTTTATCTGTTCAATTTAGTCATCTTTTCTTCTCTTTGCGCTCTTTTCATCCCATTTACACTTGACTTTGATTATTTCCTAAAATAATAAGAAAACAACATGCAATTAAACTGAAAACAACTAATAGTACTCATAATCGTCCCTTTTTGTGAGCCCAGATAAGTACAAAATTGTACTTATCAAATACCCCCAAACTAGAACTATTATTCGTCCTCGAATAAACTAGCTAAAAACAATCATGCACTTAAAGAAATAAGTAATAACACAATTCACAATATAAATAGCTTTGCCGTTCTTGCTTCAGCTTTTGCAAAAAGAAAAACTTATAATTCATGACGAGTGTTCAGGTATTACTATTGCAAATGTGATTATACTCAAACCACACTTGATACGTGTGTGAGACCCGTTAATCTGATCAACTTAAATTCTATGGTGGTGATAGCCCAACCACTTGGTCAACTTTTCCTTTCCCTCTCGTAAGGTACACTTCCCCCAAAATGATGTTTTCTCTCAATTCCCGAGATTTTGGTTCAAAGGTAACACTTTGCTCATTATTTTCTTTTTCGAGGCTGGTTGAGAAAACTAATAATCGTGACAACCTAAGTATATGAAGATTCTCCAATTTATGAGCACTCTCGACCAGAAAGTTTCTACTAAATAAGTCAAACCCATTAGTTATCTAATCCCCAAATTTACTTTGCAAAGATTTTTTTTTTTTGACAGAAATAAAAAAAAAATTAAATTTAAATAAATAAATAATTTTTTTTTTTTTTAATATAGATCTTATGTGCAAAACTCAATCCATTAAGCTTTCTAAATGACTCATGTAACGAGCTTGAGGTCGATGACTCCTAGGTCTTTCGAACCTTAGGGCATCAGGTTTTGAGAAACCCCTACGGACCTTTTCACTCGAGTCAAATAGGCTACGAAAGGAGTTATAAGATATTAATAAAGTACAAAACTCAGTCCATTAAGCTTTCTAAATGACTCATGTAACGAGCTTGAGGTCGATGACTCCTAGGTCTTTCGAACCTTAGGGCATCAGGTTTTGAGAAACCCCTACGGACCTTTTCACTCAAGTCAATTAGGCTACGAAAAGAGTTAAGCAAAAATAATAATAATTTTTGTTCCTTGCGTGCAATAAGTTCATGCGTGAGGATTAGATTCCTAACATTTGGTCATTACTTAGTTTCCTCTAACTGGTCTAAAGTACTCCACACAAATTTTCAATATACATGGAATCAATCATAACCTAGATAGCCACTATTACAGTTTAATTACCACACTTTCTCACTATATTGGTTATTTGTTCGAGATACGGATGATTTTTAGGTTCAAACAGGTATCCTATTATTTTCAACTTAAGTGCACCAACATAGCTAAAAATCATTTTAAGTGGCCGACACAACACAATATCAAACATAGTCAAATAGTCTCACATTTAACCAATAATAATAATTTATTCACAAGTCATGGATTAAAGCTAAATAATTAAATAAAAAGTTGCATCATTAGCCGGCAAGACTATTCATATCATATAAATATGCAAACAAATAAATATAAATAATTTTTTTTTTTTTAATTAACAATCAATATCAAGTATTATCATCAGACAAAACATTTTTTTACTACCCCCAAACATGAAAGATACATTGTCCCAATGTAAAAATAATTCAAAGGAGTATATAAAGATCAGAGACTACCCAGATGTGGATCGGATGGTGCTGAAGAAGAAGTATGGTATGAACAATTGGTGGAGAGATCTGTACAAGTTGGTCGACAAATCTTTGCTTGAATGTCATCCAGTCAGTCCTTAGGTTGTAACCCTAAAAAGAAAAGAAAAATAATTTATTAACAGTAATAAAATAATTTTTTTTTTTTTTTTTTAAGAAAAACGAAATTATTATTATTATTTTTTTTTTTTGAAAAACGAATTTTTTTTTTTTTTTTAAAAAAACGATTTTTATTTATTTATTTATTTTTTTTTTAAAATTAAATTAATGGAAAAACGTACTTATGCAAGATGACGATGATTGTAGCCTCAAAACTTAAAAATTAAAAACCTACTTTAAATGCTAGAAACCTAAAACGTGTAAATTATCAATTGAAATCCTAAAATTGAAATAATACGAAATTTAAATAAAAGGGTAGAAAAATGGGTTGCCTCCCATTGAGCGCTTCTTTAAAGTCATTAGCTTGACTTTGTCGTGGTGATTGCTCAAGATACTTTGAATAAATCTTTGGAGGACCTGTTCTTCTTGCTTTGATCAACTTCTGAACAATTTTTGTTTACCTTCCAGAGCTTGATTTTTCCTTTATCATACTGATATGATTTTGTTTTGCCGCCCTGCTCGAATTCAACTAAGAAAATTTCACCTTCTTCATCATCTTT
Organism: Forsythia viridissima; assembly: GCA_030279155.1. Taxonomy (NCBI): domain Eukaryota; kingdom Viridiplantae; phylum Streptophyta; class Magnoliopsida; order Lamiales; family Oleaceae; genus Forsythia; species Forsythia viridissima. Next base: position 38,359,188 of record CM059041.1, on the reverse strand, counting down.
GGTCACAGAAGACGGATGAAACTCCTCTTTCTGCACATATTCTTCTTCTCGAAGTGGTGCCTCCTGGTGTTGGGTAACAACTTTATCATCTAAGCTCCCTCCCTTCTGGTCAATGACATCAATCTCGAAGCAGGAATCTGAAGAGCTTGGAAATTTAATTGCTTTGAACACATTGAATGTAATGTGTTCATCATTCACTTTCAGCATAAGTTCTCCTTTTGGAACATCAATTACTGCCCGACCAGTAGCCAAGAAAGGTCGACCCAAAATGAGTGGCACATCTCTGTCTTCATACATATCCAGAATAATAAAATCAGCAGGGAATATGAACTTGCCCACTTTCACCAATATGTCTTCAACGATTCCTCTAGGGCGTTTGATTGTTCTATCTGCAAGCTGGAGTGTTACTGTTGTCGGCCTTGCTTCACTTAAACCAAGCTGCTTAAAAATAGAATAAGGCATTAGATTTATACTAGCACCTAAATCACACATAGCTTTATCAAAATATAAACTACCAATAGTGCAAGGAATATTAAAACTCCCTGGGTCTTTTAATTTCGGCGGTAGCTTGTTTTGCAATATGGCACTACATTCTTCTGTAAGCGCGACTGTTTCATGCTCCTCCAACTTTCGCTTATTTGCAAGAATGTCCTTCATAAATTTGGCATAGCTAGGCATTTGAGCTAAGGTATCGGCGAATGGTATATTGATGTGCAGCTTTTTGAAAACATCTAGGAACTTCTTGAATTGCTGGTCTAGCTTATGTTTTCGCAACCTTTGAGGAAATGGGATATGAGGGACGTAAGCCGGTGGTGGAATATAACCTGGTGGAGAGTCCTGTTCTGGTGCAACTTCTGCATCTAATTTATTTTCTCTCGCTTTGTCGGACACAGTTTCCTTTTCTACACCTGGCCTAGTCACATGAATCTCTGGTAACTGAACACCGCTCCTCGTGGTAATTGCATTTACTTGCTCCTTTGGATTGACTTCGGTATTACTTGGCCATGTGCCTGGTTGTCTCTCAGTCAACAATTTAGCCAACTGCCCAATCTGATTTTCCATATTCTTGATAGCAACATCCTGTCTTTTCTGCATCTCCTCCTGTCTTTTCTGCATCTCCTTCAATTCAGTAACAGTTTCTTCCAGTCCTCCTTTTTTCTCTTGTGGCATTCCCTGATTTGGTGGATTTTGAATATTTTGAGTGTTGCCATATGAGAAGTTTGGATTATTTCTCCATCCAGGATTGTAAGTCTGTGCATAAGGATTATTCTGCTGACGTTGAAAATTCTGAGCATATGCAATTTGTTCAGGGGATGATATATCAACTTTGGTCAAAGGACACTCTGATGATTGATGGTTTGCTCCACATGTTACACAGATTGGTAAAGGCATCTGAACCATATTAGCTGAATGAGAATATTTTATTGATTCCATCTGCTTTGCCAATGCATCAATTTTTGCCAATAAAAGTGAATTGGTGTCCACCTCATGTAATCCTGCTGCTTTCTTCTGCAATCCTCTTTCTGGCCACATAATAAATTGTTCACTCATGGTTTCGAATAGATCATAAAGGTCACCGGCGGATCTATTTTGGATAGAGCCACTTGCTGCAGAATCTACTGAAGAACGACTGGTTGGAGCTAGTCCAGAATAGAAATAATGATTCTGAGCTGCTAAAGGGAAACCATGACTTGGACACTTCCGGAGCAATTGTTTGAATCTTTCCCATGCCTCGTGAAAATTTTCCAACTCAGATTGTTGAAAATTAGAAATTTCATACTTCAATCTGTTTACTCTGGCTGGAGGAAAATATTTCAATGTGAATTTTTGGATCAGATCTGTCCAAGTAGTAATGCTCCCAGGCGGTAGAGAATCTAGCCATTCTCTAGCTTTATCCTTCAATATATGTGGAAAGAGCCTCATCTTCAGTGCTTCTTCGTTAACACCGTGGTATTTGAAATTGCCACAGAATTCATCGAAGCGAGAAATATGGTAATGAGGATTTTCATCTGTCATCCCATAAAACGGCAGGTTGTTCGAGAATAAATTCATCACATCTGGCCTCAACTGGAAGTTGTCGTGTCCATAAGGTGGATAGACTATGCTGGACCGATTTTCAACAATCGGTGGCATCATATACTCACCCATAAGAATATCTCGTTCACTAACTTCAACTGGTCGAGCTATTGGTGGTTGATTATTTATCTGATCATGCACTTGATTGTCTGCCATTGTGTCTTGCTGTGTTTTCTTTTCTCGTTTTTCACGTTGTCGTCGGTGAAAGCTTCGTTCAATTTCTGGATCTTAATCAAATAGATCAAGATTTTTTGTACGTGGCATGCACACTTAACACCTGAAAAATTAGAAAATATATACAACTCAGCAGTATCACGAAGAACTAAAATAATAAAAGAAAATAATCTAAAAATCAAAATAAAAATAAAAATAAAAAATAAATAACAATAAAAAATGTTAAAACTAAACTATCAATTAATGTAGCAATTAATAAACTAGTCCCCGGCAGCGGCGCCAAAAACTTGTTGTGCGATTTAAATCCCGCAAGTGGACGGATCGTGGACAAGTAATATAGTGATAAAATAAAGTGTCGAACCCACGAGGACCAGATATTAATTTAACCAATTAATTTATAACCTAAATTTTAACAATAAAAGAAACACAGATTCAATTTGATTTTTGTGATTCTAAACTAATTTAACTATTTTGATTAAATTGAAAATAACAATAAGTAACTTTAAAAAGGTAAGAACGAATTCAAGATCTACTAACTCTAGGATTTGCGAATCCACCAACACTTTCCTTAATCAAATATCTGTTTAACTGTTTTAGCTTATAATTACCATAGATTGAAAATCGGTGTTCCTAAATTAATCAAAAGCCTCTCTCGATGGTCAATCAATTCTATATGTTATGCGAACTTCATTATCTTTAATTAAGCTTCGAACATAAACACATGCATTAAAATCTCAGGAATACCTCAATAGATTTCATAAAGCATAATAGTAATCTCTATCTATTATTGGACCCTATGTTATTCAATACCACGTGCTTAATCTATATTGAATCTCTCGACTTCAATATAGATCACAATATATTCTAATGGTGATCAGGCATTAAAATAATAGAAAAACTGCATAAAGAATAATCAACCCAAAAGCAATTAATTACTAAAACAGAAAAACTTCTAATTAATTAAAAATCATGAGGTTTCATCGTTCATCCTAGAAAAAGTAAATTAGCCGGACATGATTTCGTCAATTATGACAATAATTGATTTCATCATGATCCGGCGAAAGAAAAAAGAAAAAGAAGAAGAAATAATTACAACCCGTGACTCCGGCTGAAGAATCCTCAATCCCGAGCCTTGATCCTCGATTCTCCTCTTGTATCTTGTTTCCAAAATTCGTCTCTTTTGTTATGGCTATCATCTTCCTTTTATAATGCTCTCAAAAGGACTCCAAGACGTGTGTTTAAGTTGTTGTTTTATCTTGGAAGTGTAGAGTTTCAATCGAATCAGGTGTCTGCACAAATCCTGTCGCGAATGGCCTATGAGATCGCATGGTTGTAGGACCTGCGATCGCATGGTTGAACGAAATTACATTCTGCTGATTTTTTCTTCACCTTGCGATCGCACCATTGGATAACCATGCGATCGCATGGTTATCTTGGACGCCTTCTTGATTTTCTTCCTTTCATATTTGCATCCCAAGTCCTTCAAGTCTCTTTATCTGTTCAATTTAGTCATCTTTTCTTCTCTTTGCGCTCTTTTCATCCCATTTACACTTGACTTTGATTATTTCCTAAAATAATAAGAAAACAACATGCAATTAAACTGAAAACAACTAATAGTACTCATAATCGTCCCTTTTTGTGAGCCCAGATAAGTACAAAATTGTACTTATCATCTAGACTTGGCTGTGCTTAAAATAATTTTTTTAAAAAAATGGGCCCCCTTTGGTATTGGGCCTTAGGCAGTTGTCTCACCTGTCTTGGCTCAAAACCAAGCTTGTTGCCGAAGAAATGAGAAACAATGCTATTGAAATAAATATTCTGTCTACAAATACTTTAAATCAACAACAATAAACTGCATATGATGAAATTTTAAAACATGTTTTTAGTAATAATTAAATTGGTTTGTTTTTTTATAGATGGACTAGTTAGAACAGGTAAAACATATTTGTATATAGCAGTACTTGCAACTCTTAGATCAAAGAATTTTATAGCCTTAGCAACTACTTCTTTAAGAGTTGCAGTTGCTCTATTACCTGGAGCACGAACTCCACATATTCAAGGTTTAAAATTCCTTTAGAAATCAATAATAATATGATTTGCTTAGTTAGTAAACAATCAGCATTAGCAAGTCTATTTAGAATGACAACATTAATCATTTGGGATGAAGTACCAATGGTACATCGTTATGCTATTAAAGTTGTAGATATGATGTTAAGAGATAATAATGAATGTGATTTACCATTTTGTAGAAAAGTTGTTGTTTTAGGAGGAGGAGTTTTTATACAAGTTTTACCAGTTATTCAAAAAGGAACACGAGATGATATAATGCAAGCGAGTCTCATTTATTCCAATTTATGGCCCAGTTTAAACAATTTAAATTAGTTCAAAATATGAGGGCTCAATTAGATCCATTATTCTCAAAATTATTACTTAATATTGGTGATGGGATTGAAGTACAACATACATGTAACATGATTAAACTAGCTCCAAAAATTATTATATCTTTTAGAGATGAAATAGCATCTTTAAAAAATTGATTAACGTTGTCTTTCTAAATTTAAAAGATTATGTTGACAATTTAAACACGATGATTAACTGAGTAATTTTAACTCCAAAAAATGAGTGTGTAGATAAAATAAATGATATTTTATTACAAGAAATTCCTGGAGAAATATTTACATACTATAGCTATGATGAAACATTAGAAAAAAATAAACAAAGTATCCATGAAGATTTTCTAAATACATTAACTCCAAACGATATTCCTCCACATGAACTTATATTAAAATTCAATTATTCTGTTATATTACTTAGAAACGTCAATTCAGAAGGATTATGCAATGGTACAAGCTTAGTTAGTCGTAAGTTTGTACATAATGTTATTTACGCTGAAATAGCTATTGAAGAATATCGTGGAACACAGGTAAATTTACCTAGAATTTTATTTATTCCACTTGAAGTGATAAAAATTCGTTACTGTTTAAAATAACTCAATTTTCTATCTGTCCTTGTTTTGCAATGACAATAAGTAAAGCTCAATGTCAAACTTTAGATTTTGTTGGATTATATCTTCTAGAATCTGTATTTTCACATGGACAATTATATATTGTATTATCTATAGCTAAAACAAATAAATGTATTCAAGTATTAATAAAACCAATTGATGAATCAAAATTATATATAACATACACAATAAATGTAATTTACAAAGTAATTTTAGCTTTAGTTCATTCATAATATATTTTTATATATAATATAATTTTTGATTTATGCAATAACAAAAAAATCAAAAGGTCAGACGAAGATGAATTACCATGAAGGTTTTTTCAATGTATCCGACTATCCCTCAACCACAACAACTATTTGGTAAGTTTTGATGAACGCTACTACTGTTTCAGTTAGTTTTAATTTTGTTACTAATTATATTATACAGTATATCAAAACAATATCTTTGAACATTGTAAACTATTAGATTCAAAATGTAAATATTGGTTTTAAAACATGTGATACATTTAATAGCCATTCTCGTAAGATTTTGCTGATGAATACAGATATGTACTTGGTGATATGGATTGCTTGATAGACTATAGTGGTATAATTTGGAGCATTCAACTACAAAGAATAGATAACAAAATTGGTGAGCATTTGCATTAATAATTAAATACTTCTTATTGCTTAGCCTAGGAGCCAGGAGAGTATTCTAAAGGTGAATATCCACCATCTCTAAAAGCCCAAGTTCTTGCAATTGTATGGCCATGATTTGCTGCTTGTTGAAATGCAGATGATATTTTATTTCTTTGAGAATGATCTGAGGCTATATACATCAACCAGTAGGCATTAAATCCATTGGCATGAAATGAGACGCCATTTAACATGAAATGCACTTTTTTCTCTTCTGATAAATCCATCTCCTGTTATAACTTGGAGAACAAACTTATGTTTGTGAGTTTCAAGATTTTTAATGCTTCCATTAGATCTTCTAAAATATATGTAGAAATTAAACATCTTTCTTATTGTATTATTGTGAGTTCTAAAGGTTTCAGATGGATCGTAGAGGAATAAAAATCGGATATTGTCGTATTTTAAGTGCTTTATTTATATCATTTTTTTGTTTTAGCTCTTATAAATTTTGACCATGAGTTCTCTACATATCTAATGCAAATTGGAAATTGATTTGTTGAAATAATTATTTATTTTATCCTCGTTCAATATGCTTACTTTTTACCATGAGTTCTCTGCATAAGTAATTTCTTGTTATGTTTTATGAAGTATAATTGTGATTATGCATTTACTGTGAAATAAGCAAAAAAATAAGTCATTCCTGGAAATCTTTTCTCTTAATACCATTCCCATGGTCCACATCACAGTTACTTCGTACTGCATTGAATCATGGTTACTTTGTGTTGCATTGAATTCAAGTGTTTTCATATGAAGAGATATAATAAAAATTATAATATCTTTTAAGTTCAACGCTAGTAATTATGACATTGATGTTATATATGTTGAGTTATTTTCAGAAGAAAATATTGGTTGATAGTAATCTGCACAAGCTAAGCCCTTACTATAAAAGTAAAACAGCACTATATCATTTTACTTTTCTGATGTTTTATTCTTGTATTCTTTTCCATTGCAGTGTTACTGTCATATGCATTCATCGTTCACTAGACAATAACCCGCCGCTCCTCCCAAATGACCGAGAGTCAACTTTCTAGCCAGAATACCTGACAAAGATGCTTATGTTAACATCAACGATGACAAGGTACATGTTAGCTCCACCTCCGCCAGTAATGACAATGACCTGAAACTCCTTGAGGACATCCTCCATTCACTGCCACCTCAGGCAATGAAAGACTTGTTGTCCAACGGAGTTTGTTCTCACTTTTACTCTTTTTTTGTGGTTTAGTAATTTCTATTGTTATTTAAAAAATAGATAGAAATAATTATGGGTTTTACTATCTTAATTGATGTTTATAATTTTTGTTAAATTTTTTTAGTAAGCTTGGAGCTTTTTAAAATTTTTAGATGCCAATTATTGATTAAATTGACGGCCATTTCAAAATTTATCAATGCACCAAGAGTTCTATGATATGAGTATAATTCAAAATTCTAAAACCAATTTATGTTTAAACTTCTTGTCGTGACAACATATATATATATATATATATATATATATATATATATATATATATATATATATATATCACTATTCTCATTTTCATGTCTGGTTGATAACTATTTGATAAAGTTTAAGATATTCATATACTAAGAGTTCCCTCCTAAGCTAAATTAATTTACAAATTGATATTCATATGCCTGACACGGATAGCTTGAAGCAGAGATGGCATATTCTCATTCATGGTGTGGTATTCTATCTTTTCTTTTCAATAATATAAGTATAAATAAAGACATCATAGCTTTTAAGTGCAATTTGAATAGTACACTATACAAACAATTATTAATATGTCATTAAAGTTTTCAAATAACATTTTCTACACTCTTTAACCTATCTATTACTACAAGTAACCACATACCATAAAGTCAAAATTATGTACACATCTCATACTTCATACTGCTCTATATTTATTATAATATATAACTATTAAAAGTACACTACTTATATTATCTACACTAACACACACACACATGCGTGTGTGTGTTTGTCTACACGCTCCCACATATATAAACCCACATATATCCCTATTGTATCTATATCTATCTACAAATTCAAAATTTATCAATGCACCAGAAGTTCTATGGTGTGAGTATAATTCACAATTCTAAAACTAATTTATGTTTAAATTTTTTGTCGTGACAACATATATATATCACTATTCTTATTTTCATGTTTGGTTGATTTGGAGTACAGGTGATCAGAATAGATTAGTACTAAACAGCTTAATGCTTGGAAAGCATTTGATAAGGGTTAATATGTTCATATACCAAGAGCTCCTTCCTAAGCTAAATTGATTTACAAATTGATATTCATATACCTGACACAGAGAGCTTAAAGCAGAGATGGCATATTCCCATTCATGTTATGGTATTTTGTCTTTTTCTTTTCAACAATATAAGCACAAATAAAGACACCATAGCTTTTAATAGTGAAATTTCAATAGTAAACCATACAAACAATTATAATATGTTAGTAAAGTTTTCAAATAACATTTTCTACATTCTTTAACCTATCTATTTCTATTAATCAAAAGTCTATTATCTCTATTACTACAAGTAACCACAGCCCCTAAAGTCAAATCATGTACACATCCCATACTTGATACTACTCTATATTTATTATAATAATATTATATGTAACTATTAAAAGTACACAACTTATAGTATCTACACTAACACACGTGTGTGTGTGTGTGTGTGTGTGTGTGTGTATTCTTTCTAGCATTACTTTGATTTGTTCTTTCAACCCACAACTTCTTCTCATTTTTTATTTTCAGCAATATTTTGAGGTACTATTCTTCTATTTCTTCTAACACTTCAAATAAAAAATCATTATTACATCTTTCACAATAATATTAGATAATTTCCCACAACAATCACTTTGATGCATTCAGACCAGAATGTTACATATACATACTATTTTATTTCACAAACACAAAGGATAAACTTAATATACATGAACTTGATCTTTATACTAAATAATATATTTATTTATACTTTTCTTCAGATTATTCAAACAACAGAATCAACAATCAGTACCAAGTACCAGTTAATTAAAGATGTTCGTCCAGGAGATGTTGGATACACAGTCAAAGTTGCAATTGCTGAAAAATCTCCTACCAGAACAGCTAACAAAAATCTCAAGAAATACCAAAACATTATACTAATGGACTCTGAGGTAAGTTCTTTAAAGTTACGAGTTTCTATATCAATAAATTTATCTATTTATCTATATATTCATCATTTGAAGATATATATGTCTATTTGTAGATGCTCATTCTTTAAAAAAAATTCATTTTTTGCTGTCCGGTTAAAACAAATTAGATGTTCTTCATCATCTTTCTAAATCTAGTCGATACAACAAATTGATTCAATTTTATACTTCCCAACAGATATCAACATTGTAGGCTACACTCTACGATCATAATATTATTGATTTTCAAGATGAGTAGATACTAGGAAAAACTTATCTAATATCGAATGTATTAGTGAAGCTCACAGATTCAGAGTACCGATCAAAAAATGGAGACATACAATAGACAATTTTAGGAAAAACTCGCTTACAACAAATCAATGAAAACAACAGTGCGCTGTTATTAACTACATACAGTTCCATTGATTTTGAAGATCTAGAGAACCACGTGGATACAAACACAAACATAAGTAAGTCCTAACAAATATTTCTTTTGTTTCATCTCCTATCTAATAACTTGTATATGTGCTCAATAATTCTTTACATTTATATTCTTTCCTTCTTACATTATTTATCAGCGTCAATTTTATACGCTTCCATGTATCATTGGAATGGTTATTGACATAAAACCTAAACGAATGATCCAAACACGTTCTGGAAATAAGTGTCAAGTCCAAGACATAATTCTTGTAAACAAAAAGTACTTTTCTATTAATCATTTTGTTATACTTATCCCATATTGTCCATATCATTGATAAATTACCATTCCATTTATTCAAGGTTGGAAACAATTTTGCTAACAATGTGGAAAATTGTGGACAACGAATGCAATTACATTTGTGAAAATCTTGCAAACAACCAAGTCCTCATTGCAAAACATGTAAAAGTGTTTTCCTTCAATAGTAATGAAAACTATCCAATACACTTCATTTTTTTTTTTTTTTTGGTAACTATATCAACTCCTACAACACTAACACTTGTAATAATCTACACTAAGGAGTTTCATTGTCAACAAATGCAAACAGCTCATTCTTCATTGATGGTCCATTTGACATAGTTGTAGATTTCAAAACATGGTAAGCATTTTAAAATCTTTCTATACATTACTTTCTGAAACTTGATTTCCAAACGTGATCGGATTCAAATATATTTTTAGATAAATTTCAATTACTTTAACACTAAATGATACTTAATCAATAATTTTATTATACTTTCCTAATAGGGTAAAGACAAATGCTAAGACACTTAACAATATTATCTTTGAAAAGTGTTACCTGCACTTAACACCTTCAAAACTTTCTCTTCCAAACAAAAGCAAATACACAAATATTACAAATATTCAAGGACTCCAAAAGACTGTAAGATACATTTACTTTCAATTATATAAAGTTAGAGTTCACTCTTCTTATTGCATATGAAATAATATATTGTTATTCTTGATTTAATCACCAAAGTAAGATATAAACTTATGTGAGCATTACTTGTTTATCAGCAACGATTCTTTTGGATCAAAGGAAAAGCATTTGTCAAAGTCCTAAACCAACCATTTTGGTATATGAGTTGTAATAATTGCAACACAATTTCAGGTGCAAACTGTGGGGGATATATATCAATCTGTGTATTGTAAGTATCCTAATTCAAAAGCAGAACCAAGGTAATGTAAATATTGTTCTCTCTTACCCAACTATTGAAATAGTGTTCAAAACTATCTTTCCAAAACTTTACAATTTATATACTCAACATTAAACTATACATTACACATTCATAGTTAATATTTTCAACTTCTAGAATTAATTTATTGTAGAGAAAAAGTATACCTACAATTGATGGATTCGATGGGGTCAACGCTACATCCATTGGAGGCCAGCCGAAAGCTTCTTATTATGAAATGCAAAGACACTGATGGACCACTCAATCTCGATAAATATAAATTGTATTCTTAGTCAATATTCAATATTCAATATTCTAAAATCATTTTTCCCATTTATACTTTGAATAATTCAGCTATTTTCTTTTCACTAGAATCTAGATTCAAACATCATTGATCTAACCCATTCAGCAACAGAGGAAGAAAAAACTTTCTACATCAAAGCAATTCAACAAAATCAAGAGGCTACTGAATTCAAGTATGAATTGTTTATTCTTGATAGTGATTCACCAACAAAGCAAAGACAGAGAAAAATCACCAATGCTTGAGGATGAACAATCATAGCAAATGGATACCTAACTTGTCGCACCACCACTAGCCAAAAGATATCTATTCCAAAACCCAGAAACACCTATTCCAACGAACAAAAAACTGGGACAAATAGGAACAAGGACAAGAACAAAAAGGAAGTCTAAAAATCTCATCTTTTTGTAGAGCTCAATGTAAGCATATAGATACTGACTTTTTGAACTCTTTTGATGATCTCCAAAATCAAGTGTAATTACTATAACATCAGCATATAGCTTACTTCATAAAGATGAGCATTTTATATTTTCAACTTATGTAAATGGTAGAACTTGGATATGCCAGTATTTCATTTTGGACAACTAATGACGTAGATACAAAAGTTCTTATTTCAATATGGTTTAATATTAGTTTCATTTATTTACATGTACCTTTTCGTAGCAATTATTTTGTGTCTTCAAAGTCTTCATATGAATAAGATTATTATCATCTTCAATTCACTAAACCAAAACTAAAAGAACAAGGTTGTATTAAACGGTTGCAATTTATAAGTATTTAAAGAATTTTTTTATCATATACCAATATTTCATAAAGACCATTTACATCAAAATTTCCTCCATGAAATTCAAACTATAATCTGTGATTCTTCCAAAAAATTCCATTGCATGTCTCATATCTCTATGAAAATATATTGCAGACTTTTTTTTTTTTTTTTTGTAAACATACATAGATTCTTCCAAAAAAAAAAAAACAATCGACACAAACACAAACATTCTTCAAACACAAGTATGGTCATTTTCAAATCAATTGTGTGTTCCCTAACTCTATGATGAAATATATATGACTTACAATACTAGCATATTCACAATCGAAAAAAGTGAAACAGGTCGTGTAATAGTGCTGTTTGACTCTAAATTTGACTAATTTATATAATCAATATTAAATGTTATATAACACCTATTCAATTAAAAATTTAATATCTTCAACTAAATTATCATAGAGGAATAATCTCATCCAATGGCCACCAGACACGTATTCAGTGGCCTATATATCAACTCCCCACCATTGGGAGTAGATCATTCCTCAACTATCATATACACAAACTTTTTTTTATATGTATTATACTACTAATTATAAAATTAAATATAATGACAATGTCAGAATAATTAAAAAACAATATCATCAATACTCTACGTGCAACGTACGGGCCAACAAATTAGTAATATTAAGAAGTACGAATAAAAAATTTCTAGCTCACCGATACAAATAGCTTTTTAGTATTGCGATTATATTTAAAATGTATTTATATTTTAAAATATGAATAACAACTAAATAGATATAAATAAATTTAAGAATTGAGAATATATTAAATTAGCTAAAATATTTAAATGTAATAAACTTATTTGATTGACAATTTTTTGAATAAAGTTAATATTTAACTTATCTAGCAAATCAATGTAATACTAAATATTTTACATTTAATTTGTATTACTAAATTTTAAGTATTGAGTGTTAATATATATATCAACACTAAATTATTTTAAGAAAAATAGCACCGGACATCTCCAACGTTTGAAAAATTAAGTATGGTAGGTCCTTTATGATGAAATTGTTCTACCTTTTAAATAAACAAAAATAAAAAAAGAAAAAAAATAATTGAAAAATAACCAAATGTACCCCAAAAGAATAAAAAGTAATAAAGAAGTCATCTTTTTTTTTTTTTTTTTTAATCAAAATCCAAAATCCAACACCACCCCAAAAAATCCCAAAATCCACCACCACCCCCAAAAAATCCCAAAATCCCATAATCCACCATCTCAAATCCACCACTAATTGCTTCAAATTTATGCTCACCAACTCTGTCCATCATCAGCAATGCCGTTAACACATCCACCTCTCCCCTTACATGAGTGCTAGCTTCTTGGAATGAACTTCCCGTTGCAGATTTATAGAAGGTAAGCATTCGCTCCACCTTATCTTGTCTGTATCTAAGTTTCATGATGTCTGAAAATGCTTTGCACTGCAATCGCTTCAAAATCTCAATCTAAAAATCATATCATTGGAACAGTTGTAAAGCTCTATCGTACAGCTTGTTGCTACATAAGGAATCAGCAAATTTGTTAAAAACTCAATAATGTTGTCGAATGAAAATTTTAAGATGAAATCTCAATCTCAAATCTGACATATAACATGTCCTGATTTGACTTTAGAAGCAATAAATGAATGTTTTTTGAGGTAAAACCACTACTCAATATGGTGTTATGGTTTCTAATTAATTCAGAAAAGAGGACAAATCATGGGTTTCCAAAATTCTATAAGTCATCAAGATGATGATACCATCAAACCTCATTGACACATTAAGAAGAAGCATAGTCTTCTCACCTAAATACAACGAGTAATCTTCCACCACCACCGGATGGGATTTTCGAGTTTTTGTGGTGGTGGTGGATTTTGAAGTTTGATAAAGAAGATGACATCTTTGTTATTTTTTATTTTTTTATGGTACATTTGGTTAGTTTTCAATCATTTTTTTTCTTGTTTTTTTTTTTTTTTTGTTTTGTTTATTTAAAGAGGAGGACAATTTCGTCATAAAGGACCTACCATGCATATTTCTTCAAACGTTGGGATGTTCGGTGCTATTTTTAATGGTTAAGAGTACATCCCTTACATTTTTGAAAGGTTGGGGAATCAAATGTGCTATTTTTCATTATTTTAATATAACTATTGTAAATTTTTTAATGTTATTTAGTACATTTTTTACACCAGTTTTATCAAAAAAAATAAAAATTAATACTAGTTATACCAAATTAATTGTATTTAATTTTAAAAATTAGGTATGAACTACTCAATTATATATTATTAAAAATAATATCTTATTGAATTATTCATAATTTTTATTACTTTCATATTTTAGCACACAAATAAGTTTCGATTTAGTAGTTCACTCTATTTGATTGTTTTATTACAAATTGATTTTTTTTTTTGTCATAACATTATTAAATTAGTTAAGGTATTCAAGCCATTTTATTGGTGGGGGAAAATAAGTTATTTATTTGACTATATTCATAATGATAAGGAACATTTGCATCAAAATAAGTAAATTTTATAAATAAGAAAAAAAAAAAACAAGATCGAACACGTTTAGATTGAAATTATACTTATAAGTTATAACTAAGTTTGACTTATTTATAAGCTTACCATAATATGCACAAATACATTATCAACAAGTGGTTCAAACATCTTGATTAATCATACAGATTTACCTTTTATACTAAGTACATTATTAATATACAAAAACTAATAAATTTAAAAGTTAAACAATATTGTTCGAATAATAATAATTTATAAAAATAAATTCTTAAATAAAATTGAAAGATAAAAAATTCAAAAATTTAATTATTAAATATGTATAAAATAGAACAATGAAATTAAAGTGTTTTAAAATCTTAAACTAATTATACAAACAAACTAGTTTGTATGATTTAATTTATTGTGATGTACTTATAGTAATTTATTATTCATCTTATTATAAATTTCTCTTTATTTCCATTGCATTTTGCACCCAAATTCACAATAAATTTCTTCATTACATATTTGTTAACACGATAATTATAAGAATGTATGCCTTAGCACCATTTTTTTTTTTTTGTTTGCATTATCAAGTCTTAGTATAAATGTATTGATGCTTAACACGAAAAATAATAAATTGACTGGGTCTATTGTATTATAAAGAAAGTAGATGAACACGATTGCAATGAAGTATAAACTCTTGGGGGGTCAATATGCAATTATGAAAAACTTCAGTAACCCAAAAAAGAAAAACAACAACAGGATATTGCAGTACAGATTTTTGGGAAGATTCTACAAGTCATCCACTTCTTTTTGAACAATTTCAAGGCCCTCTAATATTATTGGCCACATTGGTGTTTGATCTAAGCTAAAAAAAAAAAGAGTAGAAAATATATAGAAGGTTTAAATAACATATCATAGTTGGGTTGTAATTCTAACATTCATGATCGGCACACGTTACGTTTTGAGTAATTCGAGACGAATCATGTTAGCTTAGCCCTTTATTATGCTTATACATGGTTGGATGATTGGTTCTTGATTGTTGACAAGTGGGCAGCTACAGCTTCTTCCACTGTCAAGAACATACAATCGGGTCTTGCAAATTCTCTGTAGTCATCAGCCCTCTGCAACTTTTCAATCACCTCACCAAGTGGATTCACCAATACAAGCTGTGATTTGGAATAAACAGCATAAGTATTAGGCTGTGGTAAGCCAAAAACAATGAAAACTTGTGAAAATATTTTAAAGGTTTGTGCAACTTGCCTCCAGACCCTTCATTTCTAGTACCATGCTCAAATCTTTGAAGAATGAGACTCCATTTGTATCAATTGCACTCACAGCTGAATAAGTGTAATGTTCATGTCAGTTTCACTTTGCAACAAATGAAGAAGGTTTTTTGGAACTTTGAAGTAACTTAAAGAAAAGCAACTATTGGAGAGGGAAAACAACAACCGGAGCGAGAGTCAGAGTCGAAAAGAGGATTATTGACTTCTTTCTCTCGTTCAAAATCATGCATGAGATTTTCACTTGACATGTTCCCAAAGTGATAAAAGAACTATGTTTCGGCACATGCAAAAACTGATGATTGTTGTAAAATAAACTCACCTGACAAATCGAGTATGATGAACTTGATTGTGGACGGCTTTTTGGCATTTTCGTCCTCCGCTTCATACTCTTCTATCCATCTTGAAATCCTGAGAAACGCACACAACTTGAGGAAAATTGCGAAGCAAACAACCACAAATAAAAATTGACAGAATTTGTTGATATAAGCAGAAAACCAACCTTTCCTTTAGATAGGTTGTATTAGCAAAGTTAATTGGAGCTTCAATGCTTAAAATGAGGAAGCCTGGAACTCTAAGAGCTTGCTGGTAATGGTGAAGATCACGATAAATATTTGTTCCCGGTATATTTCCCAACATTACAACTTTCGGCCTTGTAATTTGTAGGAGCACCTTAAAAATGGATATCCCTACCTGATAATCAAGTTATACCATCACATGTGAGCTGCCTTGTTTTCAAAGTGGAATATGGAGATAAATGTTATTTTCTCGGGGTGTGGGGGGGCCGGGGGCATCGAAGCTTACAGCAATAGCAAGGCCTTCTTGGACGGAGATAAATATGACACCCAAGAATGCACATAGCAACACTAAGAAGTCAAATTTGTCAATTTTCCAAATTTGATAGGCAGCCGGAATATCAATAAGGCCGATGACAGCAGTAATAATGATTGCTCCCAACACCACATTTGGGGTGTACTGAAAGAGTGGCATGAGTAAGAGGAGAGTCACCATTACTGTTACTGACATTATTATGTTAGAGACTGCAGTTTTGCACCCTGCATTGTGATTCACAGCTGATCTTGAGAAAGCACCTGCAATTATTCATTTCCATCAGAAAACTGATCTTTATTCCATCATAAACTGGATGTTATGCGCCAATTTGCTCATATTCCTATACGCGGAACAAAAGTATATGATTCTTGAGAAATATACGGGACTAAACTGTAATTACTTTTTTGTGCCATTGGATCAAGACACGAACAAACTAGAACGATATCCAATTTAACATAAAATTAACCTGGATGAAGTTAGGATGGATATACCAGTTGTAACATAGCAAGAAGTGGATGAGCCAACTATATTCATAAGTCCAATTGCAATCATTTCCTTGTTTCCATCTACTTGGTAGTTTTTCAGAGCAGCAAAAGTCCTCCCCACGGCAATTCCTTCCTGTTTCAACAAAATTTATCGGCATACATCCAGTCGACTCCTAATGCTTTTGATAAGTAAAACGAGCTCAAATAATCCTCTTTGGCATCTATTAGCCTCCGTTTGGTATAGATTATAAACTGGTTTATTTGACCAAAATAGTTTATTTGACCAAAAACGGTTTATTTGACCAAAATTTTTGCCTATACAGCATGACATTTTTGACCAAAAATAGTCAAATAAACCATAAACCAGTTTATAATCTATACCAAACGGAGGCTTAGGAAATACGTACAGTGAGTGAAATAATGCCAGTGACAAGGCCAGTTTTCATTACTAGTCCCAAGTGACTTCCATGAAAATGCAACATGTTCCATGAAGGAGGATTTAATCCTTCTTGTAGTTTTCCAATCTGATGAAGGAAGGGATTGAATATAAACAAACTACAAGAAATTTGAATTTTAATAACGAAGCTTGAAAAGTCTCTCGACCGACCCTCAAAGTGAATATTGACATGAAGTGGACCTGAGAAACTTACTACACTGATGCCATGATTCTCAGCTTTGAATGCAAAAACCAGCAGAGTGGAGAGCATGACTGAAAGTAGAGGGGCTCCTGCTGACACCCAAAACAGCTTTGGTTTTCTCATACTCTGTCACAAGCACACATTACAATACACAACCATAAGATTCTTTACGGCTAAATTTGACAATAAATGGTGCTTGTATACTAATTTGTAAGTAGAATTGATAATAGAGAAAAACACGAGTGATTTGATCAAATTAAAATTGATTTTGACCGAATTTTGATCAAATTGGAATTAATTTGACTAGTTAAGAAAGAAGAAGATAACTCCGAAATAAAAGACTCTTAAAACATATATAATATAAAAACGAGACCATTTAATTAAAAAATCAGAAAATAAAACTATTTTTCATTTAAAAAACAACTAAATTGACAGAACAAATCAACCTATATACAACCAATATTTCAAGTTCAGAGGGATCATTTGTTTAAAAGTGTGAGACACCTAAATAGACACAATACTAGACTTTATAGGGGACACAAAATAGATGGGTATTTACCAACGAACAATTCTTTGTATCAACCGGTTCACATGTAAAATAGTTGCAAATCTAGAGGCAGAAATCTTTATTTTTGAAAACCTCACAAATTTTAAGCCATGATTTTTTGGGAAGGGAGACTACTATTTAAAAAAAAATTACACTTTAAAAACGAGTTGGTACTAAAAAAAAAAAAAAAAAATTTACATTTCAAAATTTGATTTTTTTCAAGAGCGGCCCCTATTTCTGCCTTTGTTCTTAACTATCTAGAAAAGTTATTTCAACAATTCAGAATTACGATATTTCAGATTTAAAATTATGGTATAATCGAAAGTTACTTCAAAAGTTGATTTTCCAAAACGATCAAACATGTTTGAAGAAGTTAGTAAATATCAAACTCGATTGAAATTAGAATTTGCGATTCAAAAAATAAATAAAAGAAAAATACGTACGATGTGCCTTGTAAAAAGAAGGAACACGAGGAAGCAAAAGCCCATTAGGATAGTTTGCCATGACCACTGCACAAAAACCACAAAAAAAACAAAAACAAAAATTAAAAATAATTCTGAATTCTTGATTTCTTATCCTTATAAAGTAGAGATGGAACATGAAAGAAATATATTGTATATAAAATTAATAACAATGTGTTAGCATGTGCATAATTGTCTTTATATACTTTTTTTTTTTATTCTTTTTCCTTTTTGTTTTGTGGGAAAAAGGCAATAAATTTACTTTTACAATAATGGAAGGCGAGAATATGTTCATAAATTGTCTACAAGCAACACTTTTAGAACAATTACTATTTTTTTTTTTTTTGGCTGCAAGGGGAGCGAATAAAGTCCGTTTAATAGGGATTATAAACCAAAAGTGGTTTATTTCAGTCATATTTTTTTATTTTTCAAATTAATTTTAATATGAAATGCCTATATTATTCTTAAACAACAAAATATCATTTTCAAAGTAGAAAAGACAATTTTGTCAATTTACATTAAAGTGATTTGAAAAGTCAAAAATTTTAATTCAAATAAACCAATATTGGTTTATAAGTTAATTTATAATCTCTGTTAAACGGGTACTTAATCCAGTAAAGTTAATTTAACGCGAGATAATAATTTAGTATTCTTGAAACTTGGCCACCTTTGAATAATGCACCATTGGAATTGATATTACACATAAAGAGATATCGTAGTCGGTCCAAACCCGAAAAGAGGAACGCTGATTTGATAACATAAACTTTATCAAATCTATTATATGAATCTTAATATGTATTTTAAACCAAACAGCGAGCTAAAAATAAAAGAATTTATGTAGTCGACTTCAAATTGAACCAACCTCGTTAGTGTTGTGGAAAACAGAAGTGAGAACGGGAACCAAACCCATTTGTTTGGTGAAATGTTTGATGCCAAGAAGACTCTTAAGTTGCTGAAGAGACACAATAATAGCAGCACCAGCCATGAATCCAACAAGTGTTGCTTTTGAAAGGAAATCAATAATAAATCCAAGCCTACAAATTAAAACCCAATAATCATTAACTCAATTTCGATATATATTAAGGTTCACTTTTTTCCTTCCCCAGTTGTTAAGACATGTACCTTAAGAATCCTAAAGAAGCTTGAAAAAGGCCAGCAAAAAATGTTGAAGAAAATGCCAGTTGAAGAAACAAAATAGGGTCTTTCACTGGTGAAACTTCTTGTCTTAGCATTGATCCCATAATCAGAGAGGCAATTGAAACTGGACCTACTGCAAGATCCCTTGAGCTCCCGAGAACAGCATATACAAGGGGTGGCACAAAACTTGAATCTGAAGAAATAATAATAATAATAAATAAATCAAAATTTCGATACGGGGTTATATAGTCGGTCTGTAACCCCTGGATGTCGAAGGCTCTCTTTCTACGTGGTGGAGACTATGTGGTCGAAAAACAGCCATGCATCAATAAAATGGTGCTCAAAAAGCTTGCACCAGATAGAATTTTAACAGAAGAATAACTTACAAAGACCAACAATTGGAGGCAAATTAGCTAGCTTTGCATAACTAATACCCTGAAAAAATTAAACCCAGAAAAAAATTTATTAGAAAAACAGAAAAAATATTTTCCTAAATGAGTTCTATGGAGGAGAAATGAATTTAAGCCTCCGTTTGGTATAGATTATAAACTGGTTTATGGTTTATTTGACTATTTTTGGTAAAAAATGTCATGCTGTATAGGCAAAAATTTTGGTCAAATAAACTATTTTTGGTCAAATAAACTATTTTGGTCAAATAAACCAGTTTATAATCTATACCAAACGGAAGCTAATTAAAAAGCAAGAAAATGGAATTTTTTATTAATGACAGGCCTGAGGAATGGCAAGGCTGGCAATAGTGAGGCCAGAAACAATATCAGATTTGAGCAATTTGAGATTATATTTAGGGCCCCACTTTAATATAGGGAAAATATACTGAGCTCCAAGTATAAATTTTGTTTTGGATGACTGTCCCTTGAATTGCCGGAGAGGGTCATCGGGAAACAAGGTTTCTTTGAATCTTGTCTTGAGTTTCTGAAGGGTGCTCCGGCGAGGTGGAGGCGCAACCCTGTGCACCTCCGTCTCCATGGTGTCTATCTCCACCGCGAAATGAGAATTGCTTGCATTTGGCGGTTCCATTTGGTGTGTGACTATTAATCTATTATGATATGATGTTATGCCGTAAGGGTGGTGGTGTATGGTATTTATGAAGTAAACATTTCCAGCAGTTATGCCAGGTGAGCCCACAATCAACTTTTAAAAAGACCGCTAGTATACAAACTAGTACTCGTCCACTTGGTCATACACAGGTACCAAATGACCAAATCTTGCTATGTGTATTATATCATGTATTATATCATGTATTTGTATGTATACAGAATATTATTTATATATATACCTCTTTTTTCAAAAAATAGTTTTCTTTTAGAGAATATTTATAAATTAGTTAAATATTATTTTTATTTATATATTTCGTAGGATATACAACTTATAATTAATTTGTAAAATACTTTAATGATTAGAGTGAAATATAACCTTTCAAATAGTGTGTTTGCTAAAAAAATTTGTAGATTATAAGCAGTGGGTCCTACGAAATATGTGGATAAAAAGTGAGTAAAAGTTGTGGGTCTTACGAAATGTATAGATAAAAATAATATTTGACCACTTCATAAATACTTACAAGCACTGACAAACATATTCAAATTTTTGTTTAAAAAATCTACTTTATAATGCAAATACAACTCAGAGTCAACTCAATCTCTAGACAAGTAAGTCATTAATTCCCCTAATAATTATTATAAAAAAAAAAAAAAAACTCATTTTTCATAAATATAATTTAAGGACC
The DNA here is from genome assembly GCA_030279155.1 of Forsythia viridissima. Classification (NCBI taxonomy): domain Eukaryota; kingdom Viridiplantae; phylum Streptophyta; class Magnoliopsida; order Lamiales; family Oleaceae; genus Forsythia; species Forsythia viridissima. The sequence goes on along the minus strand of CM059041.1, from coordinate 38,337,705 downwards.
AAAATTATGTCACGAAATAAAGTAATAAAAATAAATAAATATTATCAACGAAAAACTTCGTAGGTAGCAATTATAATTTTAGATTAACAATGGATTTTTTTGTCGATGATAATTTAAAATTATCTTAATAAATTTAATTTATCAAAAGAATTTTCATCATATATAAAGGAGTAAAAATAAAAATTCAATCAGTAATTAGATAAGAACTAAAAAGTTTATTTAAGATTACGAACAAATTTTCTGTTTGTAATATTAAGTTAATAAATATTTTAATATATTTAATTTAGTAATGGAAATTTGGTTGTAATATTTAATTTTCTGTTTGTATGATAATAAATTCTTTTAACCCTCTTGATTGTATTCCAGTATCATCATTATTTATGTTGATCCTATCTAAAATGTCTTTTTCTATGGTGGACATGACTTAAATCTTATTAGAATTTACCCAAACTTGTTCAATTTATAATACATTCTTTAATTTATAATGATTTAAACATTTAAATGATTAAGTGGTTCATATTTTGTCAGGTTATATTAAAGTACACAAATGTCTTAAATTCAAATAATTTATAAAATATTTTGTGTTATATTTTTTATTAATATTTTTTTCTGATGTAATATCATTTTCTTCGGATATAATATTTTACATGGAAAATTGTGTAATCTAACGGACCTAAATGTTTAGGCGAGACAAAAAGTCTTGAATTATAGGGAAGAGAATAGAAGGATTGCCCTATCAAGATAAATTGAAGAGACATGTCAAGGCTGATTGAAGATAAAGCAGTAATTAATAATATGTCATGGAAATGAGAAATATATAAAAGGTGGCATAAAATAAAAGAATATTCCTAAAATATTTACTTCTCATTGAAGAATGGTGCACTTTCCCATGCTGGTTATGAAATTTATGCACAGCAACAGATTTAGTTATAGATAGTGTTCTTTAAATGTGCTTCACCCTCTATAAAGAGAAAGTTTCAAAGACGAAGCTCTCCCACTTGAATCAGAGATTCTTTAACTAGGCAGGTTGTAAATCGAAGAATGTGCACGAGTGGCAGGGACCTGAGGGAGAGAGCCAACATGTCAACTTCCAGGACAGACTCCCACAATATTTCAGTAAAAATTTGCCCCACACGAAAATCGAACCTGCGTTGCCGGAGAATTTTTCTCCACATCACCTCAGACCTTACCAACTCGACTAAGCTCCTGGGGGGCAATGTGTTTCACCTTGTTTGTATCAATTAAGTGTGGTGGTGGTTTCATTTCGTTCAATTTTAAATAAAATTGAATTGGAATAAAGAATTAATAGTTATTTTTTAATAGAACTATTGGTTCTATCGAAAATTATAGAATTGAACCAAATAGTTCTGATTTGGTTTTGTTCAGTTCTATAATAAAAAAATTTAAAATAATTATAAAAATTACAATATAAATTTCTGTTGCTAAAGATTAATTGATTTTGATTTGGAAGAGAAGATAAGAGTTTGAGGAAGAATTAATTTAGAATTTGATAATTATATGTCTTCTTCTCCTCCAAGTGCGACGACAGCAGTGGTGGAGACCTGCAAAAGGTGGTGGGGCTTTGTCCCCTGTTTCCACTCCGGCGTGAAAATTAGAATAGTATAGACTCAAATATGTAGGGTAACAATATTGAGTATGTATGTTATATCTGTACCTGGGGGGATGATCTCCTATTTATAGGAATGACCCGTAGATGTATCTTCAATGGTCATTAATGGCGGGTGTCTTTTCATCTTCTTCATAATTAGGATTTAATGTGGGACGTTTCGTCTTCTTTAACTGCTGGTGCTTCATATTCCCAATGGACGTGGGTGACTGTTGATCTATCCACTGTAGGCGGGCCTATGAGGACAATGAGGCAGGCGGACTGACGAGGCGGGCAGACCGACGAGGCGGGCAGATTATTTAAGACAGGCGTCCACAGGAAAGCAGCAGTCATTTACCAAAATGTAATCATCATAAGCCCCTCTACTTTTCATGGACTATTGTCAATGAGAAGTAGAAATATTGTCTTTTAATCATCTATCTTTGACCAAAACTTTTTCTTCTTCTTCTTCTTTTTTTTTTTTTTTTTTTTTTAAATAATTCGTGTAAATAAATAATGAATTATTTATTACAATAAAAAATATATGGTAATTAACTGACCATATATAGAATAAGTATTTTGGGCCTAATTTGAAATTGATATGGGCTTAGATTTTAGCCCCATTTAGAAGATTTTTTTTTTATATATATATAAGAGAGGTAGAGGGGATATTATTTGTAGTATTCCCATATTTCTCAGTTTGGCTGGAACTCTCTTCAGACTCGTCTTCTCTTTTCTGTCTAATTCATAGAGGTTTTTCCTTATTTCGTCATCTAAGGTAATTTTTTCATTATTGTGCCTTTTTATTCGAAAAAATTTCGGCCTTCTTCTTAGATGTATAAGACGGTGGTCACCTCTAGTAGTGGTTCTTCAACCAGTAATTCTAACAGCAGTCCTTCTTATCGTGCCCTATCTATAGGAATAGATGATAATTTTCCACCAATTGAAGAATGGACATTTGTTAGTTCTTTAGGACGTGGTGGGCCTCGATATTTGAATGATCTTGTTGATGAACTTGATACAGGTCCAGACGAAGGAAATTCTTTTATAGTTCAAAATTATTCTACCCATGACGAAAACGGGACGGGGCGGCACTCAAGCCCTATGCCCGCCGGGGGCGGGCTGCCATGCCCGCCCCCAACTAGGGGTGGGCGGCCGCACCCGCCCCCGGCTAGGGGCGGGCGGCTGTGCCCACCCCCAGCTAGGGGCGAGCGGCCGTGCCCGCCACCAGCTAGGGGCGGGCGGCCGTACCCGCCCCCAGCTAGGGGCGGGCGGCCATGCCCGCCTCCTATTGGGGGTGGGCGGCTAGGCTCGCCCCCTGCTGGGGGCGGGCGGCCTCGCCTGCCTTTACCTGATACTGACCCTATAATTGAGTTTTCATCCTCCAATGGATTGGTAGATTCTGATGCCGATTCTTCTACAATGTCCCGCCCACTCAATATTCAAACTGAACATTCTCCAAGTGGCAATTTGATAGAATTAGATATACCAAACGATGCCAGCATTTACAATCCAAAAAGTTTTATGAAAATGTTGAAAAAATATGAATTACCTCCCGGCCATATATACCGAGTTCCCCATTCTAGTGAAAGAATTCCAGGATCAGACCCTTTGGAAGTGGTAGTTTACCGTGATAGCATGACAGCTGGTTTAAGATTTCCTCTTCATCCTTTATTTGTTTCTTTCCTCAACGAATTTCATGTCACTCCTGGCCAATTGACCCCTAATTCTTGGCGCATATCAACTTACTTCTTATATTTGTGCCTTACAAATAATATTGAGCCGTGTTTAAGGCTTTTTAGGAGTGTATTTGACATGTATCCTGTGCTTGGGAGTAATTGTTACGCGTATATTCAACTTAAGGTAAAATTATTAGTACCTCACTTTCCCAGTTCGAATAGCGGTTGGAGGAGACGTTTCTTTTTTGTTCGTCCTGAGGTTGGACAGTTCCCCTTTAGAACTTGTTGGAGAACTCCTTTTTGCAAACACTTTAACGAGCCCCTGGATCTTGATCAAGAATTGAAAACAAGATTAGATAAGCTTTTACTATTGACGCCTCCAGGATCACAAATGAGCGAGGTGTTATCTAATGAGAACTTGAGGCGGGTTCACATTGGATCACCTGAGGGTAGGCTACTTTTATGTCTTTATTCTTTTTTGGACTCTTCATTTTTGCCTACATTGGTTTCATCAATTTCTATTTTTCTCACAGATATGGATAATTTTGACTTTGGAGGCGTGATGGATGTGGCAGGATTCGCCACTGATGCTGAAGACCCGTCTTTATCTCCTTTAAACAAAAAGAAAAGGCGGGCCGATAAAGGAAAAGCTACTGCTGAAATAACAGTTGTCCCTCGTTCCGCGTCTCGCACTACCAGGGGTAATGATGCCCATGCTTACAAGGAGTTTGGATTTCCTCTTGTTGATTCGACTGTTGAAGCTGAGATCATGTTAGGTTGTGTGAATGAGAAGCTCATTGATAATTTAAAAAATAAAGAGGCAGCTGCCATGCGTCGTATTATGTATACCAACCACCGCAGGGTAAGCTGTTATATTTTGACAACACTCTATTGCTTTCTCACTTAACTTTTATCCTTCATTTAATTTCGATTTCTTCTGTTGTACAGATGCTTGTTATGGAGTAGAAAGTATTGCGTGATTTGGAGAAATTTGAAAAGTGTGCAGCTGATAAAGATCACGATAAGAAAAAAGCCGTTGCAGAGATGCAGTCTTTGTTGGACAAGGCAACAGCTGCGTCTAAGAAAAAAGATAATGAGAATTCTCTCCTTCAAAAAGAGGTAGACCAACTTCGCAAAAAGTTGGAGATTGCAGATGATGAGGCCATAGCACGGTACAAGTTGTCTGCCGAATACAAGGGTAGCTTACACATGTATGGCGCAGAATCTTTGAAGGCCGCTATCAAAATGACCAAGGAGTGGCTGGTTGATGATCATCCGGAGATAGATCCAGATAAATTTGATAGGTATCTGAGGAAACGTCGAGCTGCAGACTTAGCTGCTCAGAAAGTTAAAGTAGCTAACCATGGAGGGGTTGGATCTCACCCTGCTGGTTCTCGTGATGATTAAACAGTAGTTTTATTTATTTTAATTTCATGGCGGTTGTCCCGCTTAATCATGAAAATTTTAATATTCAGTATATTTCCTTTCAAATACTGTTGATTACTGCGAATTTCAGTTTTGTATGTTCGTCATCAAACATACATCATTAATAAAATTGTTTTTCACTTTATAATTTGTTGGTTGCAAAGTATAACATATTATTTATACCCTCCCCCAAACAAAATAAGAAAGTGAAAAACACGTGTCAACTTGGCCAAATATAAAAGACCCGACCCAATCCGTTTAGAGAAATTTGTTTGCCACTTCGACGCTTCGGGGGCAACGCCTCCGGAACGGGGATCAATATTGAATGAATGAGAAATTATGGGATGATAGGGTGGGTTTTCGGGTGCCCCTGTCCCCTATGGGGGTGGGTGGCCTGCCCCCTGCTGGGGGGCGTGCGCCCCTGTCCCTTTTAGGGGCGGGCGTCCAACCCCCTGCGGGGGGGCAAGCGGGCGCCCAGCCCCTTGCTGGGGGCGGGCGTCCAGCCCCCTTTGGGGGCGGGTGGGCGCCCAGCCCCCTGCTGGGGACGCGCGCCCCTGCCCCTTTTGGGGGCGGGCGCCCAGCCCCCTGCTGGGGGCGGGCGGCCAGCCCCCTACTGGGGCAGGCGGGCGGCCAGCCCCCTGTTGGGGGCGGGCGGCCAGCCCCCTTTGGGGGTGGGCGGGCGCCCAGCCCCCTGCTGGGGGCGGGAATGCGACCTTTTTTTTTTTTTTTTTTTTTTTTTTTTTAGCGAACTTTTGATTAAAGATCACTACCTGAATAGGCTTATCACCCTTCTTTTCGAGCCATAGGTTTATCGCCTTGGTCTTTTGATTAAGGTTCATCACCTTACTTTTCGAGCCATAGGCTTATCGCCTTGGTCTTTTGATTAAGGTTCATCACCTTACTTTTGGAGACATAGGTTTATCGCCTTGGTCTTTTGATTAAGGTTCATCACCTTATTTTTCGAGCCATAGGCTTACCGACTCGGTCTTTTAATTAAGGTTCATCACCTTACTTTTGGAGACATAGGCTTATCGTCTTGGTCTTTAAATTAAAGTTCATCACCTTAATTTATGAGATATAGGCTCATCGCCTCGTTCTGGTTTGATCGTAGTAGCAGTTGGAGAGATATTTGTATTGCTCGATTAAACGGTGATAGAGACTATGTCAAATAACAAATGATTGCCGTAGGTCGAGTTCAGTAGGTGCACCGGGACTTCCCAGCTAGGCTGATCCTTCCGTAGCACCCTCATCATTCATCCGCCTTGGCATTGTATTGATTTGGTAATTAAACATAGGAATACTTATGCAATACAACTTCATAAAAAAAACTGATAAATTACTGATAATATTTCTTCAAGTGCTCTGCATTCCATGGTCTTCCCAAGGGTTTTCCGTTCGCATCTTTTAGACTGTATGCTCCTTTTCCTATCTTCTTAATAATCTCGAAGGGACCATGCCAATTGGGTTCCAGTTTAGACGGTGAATGTCCGGCAGCTGCACTGCTCCTTAACACTAGATCATGTGGTTGGAAACTTCTGGGCTTAACTCGGCGATCGAAATATTTAGCAGCCCTACGTTTGTAAGCCATTGTCTTGATAGCGGCTCTTTCTCTGACTTCTTCAAGTAGGTCAACTTCTGCCCTTGTGATGTCGTCATTCGTCTGTTCAACCTGCATTCTCAAAGTTGGATTTACAATTTCAGCGGGTACCACTGCTTCCATACCAAACGATAATTTGAATGGTGTCTCTCCTGCTGGTCCTCTAGGAGTGGTGTGATATGCCCACAATACATTTGGTAATTCATCTGCCCAAGATCCCTTTTCTTTTCCCAGCCTCGTTTTTAGATCCCAAAGTATGATACGGTTAGTGACTTCAGTTTGGCCATTGCTCTGAGGGTGTGCTACTGAAGTGAGTCGGTGCGAAATTTTGTAACTGTCACAGAAATTCTTAAAGCTGTGGTTATCGAATTGTCTTCCGTTATCTGTGACCATCACCCGTGGTATCCCAAAACGGCATATTATATATTTCCACACGAAACTCTGTATTTTGGCTGTAGTTATAACAGCTAGTGGCTCGGCTTCAACCCATTTTGTGAAATAATCTATGGCCACCAACAGAAATTTTCTTTGACCTCTAGCAAGCGGTAAAGGACCTAGAATGTCCATCCCCCATTGATAAAATGGACATACCGCGTAAATTGCTGATTGTGGCTCGGCTGGTTGATGAATTATGTTGCCAAATCTTTGACAGGCGTTGCATTTCTTGACCAGTTGCTTGGCTTCCTGTTTCATTGATGGCCAATAGTACCCTTGCCTTAAAGCTTTGAAAGCAAGGGCATCTCCACCCAAATGATTTCCACACAAACCATTGTGTATTTCAAACAAGACCTCAGCTGCTTCTGTGGGCCGGAGGCACTTCTGATAAGGTACAGAGAATCCCCTTCGGTATAGTTTTCCATCAATCACAGAATACATAGCAGCTCGTACTCTCAACCGTTTTGCTTCAATTTGGTCTGTTGGTAGAGTACCTTTCGTAAGATAGTCCAAGATGGGGTCTATCCACGAAGGTTCATTATTCACTTCCAAGACAACAATCAACGATACCGTGCTAGGCTCACTAAGCACTTGAACACTAGCAGTGGTTGGAAGATGTTTGTGATTGGCTGATGCTAACCTGGCGAGAGCGTCAGCCCGTTCATTCTCTTTTCTTGGGACCTTTGTTATCTTGAACTTTTCGAATTTTTTCTGCAGATCTCTTACTTTCATCAGATAGGCAGCCATGCGGCCATCTTTGGCTTCGTATTCTCCCAAAATTTGCCCGACAACCAATTGCGAGTCGCTGTGAATTTCTACAACTGTCACTCCTAACTGTGTGGCGAGTCCCAGCCCTGTTATGACCGCTTCATATTCTGCATCATTGTTAGTGGCTGGAAATTCAAAGCGAAGTGAGTATTCAAGTTCTTCAGCATCTGGTGAGAGAATTATGACCCCTGCTCCTGAACCCTCTCTGTTGGAAGATCCATCTACATATATTACCCAAGTTGCTTTGTCGCTTATAGGTGGTTCTTCAGGAAGAGTGAGTTCTGCAATAAAATCTGCCAAGGCCTGTGCTTTTATTGCTGTGCGTGGTTTAAAATCAATATCAAACTCACTTAGTTCAATAGCCCATTTCAAGAGACGCCCAGATGTCTCCGGCCTATGCAGTATCTGTTTAATTGGTTGATCAGTCATCACCTGTATCTGATGAGCTTGGAAATACGGTCTTAACTTTCTGGCTGCCACAATCAGAGTTAAAACCAATTGCTCAACTAAGCTGTAGCGTGTTTCTGCCCCTCTCAATACTTGGCTTACATAATAAACAGGTTTCTGCCCCTTCAAAAGGTCTTTCACCAATACCGCACTGACCGCATGAAGAGATACTGCTAAGTAGAGACTTAGCTTGTCCCCGGGGTTGGGACGTGCCAACACTGGTGGTTGTTGCAGTGATTTCTTTAACTGTTCGAAAGACTCCTCGCATTCTTTTGTCCATTCAAAATTTTTGGATCCTCCTACAGCCTTGAAGAAATGATGACATTTATCGGCAGCTCGCGACATAAAACGATTGAGAGCTGCCACCCTTCCAGTCAACTGTTGAACTTCTTTCTTGGTAGTCGGGCTTTTCATGTCTAAGATAGCTTGTATTTTGTCAGGATTTGCTTCAATACCTCGGTGTGTAATCATAAATCCTAGGAATTTTCCACCCGATGTGCCAAACACGCATTTCTTAGGATTTAACTTCAGTTTAAGTTTTCGAGCAACACCGAAGACTTCCTCGAGATCCGTTATGTGATCTTTCGCTAACCGGCTTTTGACCACCATGTCATCCACATAGGCTTCAACATTACGACCAATGAGCCCATGAAATCCCCGATTTACCATCCTTTGATAAGTAGCCCCTGCATTTTTTAGCCCAAAAGGCATAGCGGTGTAGCAAAAAGTTCCACTATCAGTTATGAAAGAAGTTTTCTCCTGATTACCTTCAGCCATAGAGATCTGATGGTAACCAGAAAAAGCATCCAAGAAGCTTAGCCTTTCATGCTCTGAAGTTGCGTCCACCAAATGGTCTATCCTTGGAAGAGGATAAGAATCCTTGGGACAAGCTTTATTCAAATCAGTGTAATCTACACACATCCGCCATTCTCCGTTTGATTTCTTTACTAAAACCACATTTGCCAACCACTCAGGGTAGTGTACTTCTCGAATAAAACCAGCTTCTAACAATTTTTTTATCTCCGTAGAAATAGCCAGTTGTCGTTCTGGAGCAAATTGTCTTTTCTTTTGTTTTACCGGCTTTATTCCAGGAGGAATTGCAAGTCTATGCTGGGCAATCATGGGGCTGATTCCATCGATGTCATGGGGTCCCCAAGCAAATACATCTATGTTTTCAGATAAACATGTCACTAGTTTGTGCTTTTCCTCAGGATCTATTCCGCCTCCGATTTTCAAGACCTGACCTTCAGCTATCACCACCTCCTCAGTGAGTTCCAACGGTTCTATTCGCCCCTTAGGCTGCTCAATATCAAGCATCATCACCGTATTTTTGATATGTATGCTGTCTACATAACACTTCCTTGATGCCTGCTGATCACCTCTTACACACCCTACTCCCCGACTAGTGGGAAATTTCATCACTTGGTGGTATGTAGAAACCACGGCCCTAGCCGCATTCAAAAGTGGACGACCATAAATTGCATTGTAGGCCATAGGAGCTTTTACCAACAAAAAGTTAGTCATTATCACCACACTAGTTGGGTAAGTACCCAAAGTCACTGGTAATTCAATTGTTCCCTCTGGTATAACTGTAGCTCCTCCAAAACCATGGAGGGGAGTGATGACAGGTCTGATCTTACTAGGTGACATCTTCAATCCTAGGAAAACTTCCCAGGACATAACATCTGCTGCACTACCATTGTCCACCAACACTCTTTTCACGTCGAAATCTGCAATATCAGCGACTATCACTAGAGCATCATCATGTGGACAGGTAACACCATCCAAATCCTCATCACCAAAGGTGATATTCTGGCTGAACCTTTCATTCTTATCTACCGAAGTAGATCTATTGACTCGAGCATAGTTCTTCCGTGCTGAATTTGAGTCACCCCCTGCAGCAATGCCACCCACGATGACATTTATAACTCCAGCGCGAGGAGGTGGTTGTTGTCGGTATTCAGCCTCTTTTCCTTTCTCTTTATCTGTTTTTACAAACTTGGACAGGTGTCCTCTTTTTATAAGTCTTTCTATTTCTTCCTTCAGCTGCTGGCAATCCTCCGTATCATGTCCATGATCTCGATGGAATTTACAATATTTAGTCTCATCCCTCCTATGTGGTGGTGCCCACATCTTTTTGGGCCATACGAGCTCTTTCATATTTCGGATTTCCATCAAGACATTAGCCCTGGAGGTGTGCAGCGGTGTACTATACGCCTCCTTTCCAGTACTAGGCCTATTAGGGCCTGGATGAATCATTTTTTGCTTGCCTCTATCTTCACGGGGCCTTGGTTCATCTCGGGCCTTCCTTTTGTTAGACTCCGGCTCTTTTCGATCTTTCATGCCCTTAGTAATGAAAAAGGCCTCTTCTGCATCTACATATTTATCACCTCTTCTTAACAACTCATGCATCGTATCTGGTGGGTTTTTAGAGAGTGACATTTTAAAGGCATGACTGCGGGTTCCATTCATCATAGCGGTAACTACAGCAGACATCTGTAGATCCTTAATTCCCAAAGTGGCCCTATTGAACCGGGCTATAAAATCTTTCAATAACTCATCTTTGTCTTGGGTCAATTGCATCAGGCCAATAGCGGTTTTCTTAGAACGTTTGCTACTGGCAAAGTATGCAGCAAACTTCTTAGAAAAATCATCAAACGTGCGAATCGACTTTGGGGGTAGAGTAGCTACCCAATCCCTGGCTTCACGCCTGAGTGTGGGCGGGAAGGCCCTGCACATGATTGCGTCAGGGGTAGCCCTCAACCTCATCAAATCGACAAAAGCTCTGAGGTGATCGAACGGGTCAGCTGATCCGTCGTATTTCTCCATCTTCGGCTGTTCGAAATCCCGTGGCAATGGAACTGCCATCACTTCTGGAGAAAAAGGGTCTTCTTCCAACACCATTGATTGTTGTCTACTGCCTTTTTTCAGCATAGCCTCAGCTATTTTGCGACTCATCATGTCCTCCAGTCGCTGTTCTAGAGTTAACACAGGTGTCTCAACCAGAGTAGGCGTTGGAACCCACGACGGTTGTCCCCAAAGTGGATTTGGACCAGATGCCAGTGAATTGAGATGAGGTGCAGAAAATGGAGCTAATGAACTCGGAACCAACGGTGGAGCTGTTGTCGGCGGTGTTTCCATTGCTGGAAAATTATGAGCCAACGGAGGGGCTTGCGGTGGTGCTTCCATTGCTGGAAAATTATGAGCCAACGGAGGGGCTTGCGGTGGTGCTTCCGTTGCTGGAAAATTATGATTCTGGGGAGGAGCCTCCGGTGGCGAGGGTCCTAAAGGCGAAGGGGCGGGACCCTGGGATGGAACATCCAGCGGTGAAGGTCCTGCATGCGAAGGGCCAGGATCTTGCAGTGACTGAGAAACCGTAGTGTTACGACTCTGGAGCAAAGCCGTTAAGGCCGCCACTTGAGCTTGCAACGCCGTAAGTTGAGCAGCAGAAGCAAACTCTTGCTGTGGATGATTAGTGGCGGCATTAGACTCCGTATCTGCATCCCTGACAGGGGCTGCCGGGGCCGTTGCATTCTTAGTTCTTCTGGTTCGAGCCATGATTTCTTGTACGGTTTCCCACAGACGGCGCCAATTGATAATTATATGTCTTCTTCTCCTCCAAGTGCGACGACAGCAGTGGTGGAGACCTGCAAAAGGTGGTGGGGCTTTGTCCCCCGTTTCCACTCCGGCGTGAAAATTAGAATAGTATAGACTCAAATATGCAGGGTAACAATATTGAGTATGTATGTTATATCTGTACCTGGGGGGATGATCTCCTATTTATAGGAATGACCCGTAGATGTATCTTCAATGGTCATTAATGGCGGGTGTCTTTTCATCTTCTTCATAATTAGGATTTAATGTGGGACGTTTCGTCTTCTTTAACTGCTGGTGCTTCATATTCCCAATGGACGTGGGTGACTGTTGATCTATCCACTGTAGGCGGGCCTATGAGGACAATGAGGCAGGCGGACTGACGAGGCGGGCAGACCGACGAGGCGGGCAGATTATTTAAGACAGGCGTCCACAGGAAAGCAGCAGTCATTTACCAAAATGTAATCATCAGAATTAATTGATTTTGTGTAAAAAAAATTTAAAAAAATTGATAAATTATTTAATTCGGTCAGGCGATCAACAACAAGCAACATAAAAAATATCAATTATTAAAATTTAGAAAAAAAATAACTAACAAATTAGAACTGGTTCTAGATTTTGATTCTGGGTCTACAACCAAAACCAAAACCAAAACCGTTTAATACTTATGTGTAACCAAATCAAACTGGTTGGTTTTAGTTTGGTTCTGGTTCGATTCAGTTGGTTCCGATTCTTTTGTCCACCCTTAGTATCAGTGTTCTAAATGGCGTAAAGCGTGATTAAGCGTGTCGGTCAAGTTTTAAACTTTTCAGATCTAAGCAAAGACGAAACGTGAGGCGTGAAGAGTGACTAGGCGTAGAGGTCGCGCCTCACACCTAAGTGCCGTCTTAATGAACTTTTTACAACAGTACTTTGTATATATATGGGTTATTGCAGTATCCTTAAATAGGAATCAATAAAGAATAATGTTTTTTATTACTATTAATAATTATAATAAGTGGTAATTATGTTGACGTTAAATGATACGTTCAATTAAATGTAAAGAATATAAAATTCATTTTATTAAATTTATCATTTAATACCATATATTATAATCACTCGTAATAATAAATAGCATTGCACATCAACAAAGGCTAACAGTTTATAATTTGAATCATAAATTATGCCGTAAACATCAAAACGATAGAATTCAAGAACACTCCATATAATAAATATTTTTTTATCATATTCAAAATGCATACATTACATTATAGTCTAGTTAATATTTCTATTCGTGGTCGTCATGGATCAATCTCAGTTTGATATATCCATAGTAGTCGTTTTGACCTTATCCTTAAAATATACTGAATTGTTGAAGAATTAATGTACATGAGCATTGTATTGTGTCACAAATTCCAAATCTATTTAAAAATATAAGTTAACGTCACATGCTACTAGGTGGTTGCATGTAGATGACATTAAGGTTGCACAAATATATTAAAATTTAAAAAAAAAATAAAATTAAGGAAAATTAAAGTTGGATTCAAAATATAATACCACGTTGCAATGACCCCAAATGTCCTGTTCCTATTTGGACAAAACTGATTTAAATTATTTCTGGATTTGGAATTACTTATAAATCATTTCATATTTGCCTTTAGAATTTTGTCTTGTAATGAAATATGTTTGGAAAAAATTTGTGCATATTTATCTGACCTGTCGAATATATATAATTTTGGTTTTATGGTTTCAAGTTCAATTAACTCAATGTCCCTAACTAATAAAAATTCCTCCTAACCTCCATATATATAAGTTGTCTTGAAAAGCTTTAAATGTGACTAAGTTTAAAGATCGAATTTTAAACTTTTCAAGTCTAAACGAGAGTGAAGTGTGAAAAAATATTTTCTTATTTTTAATATTAAAAAATATATATAAAAAAAATCACATGTCTAAGTGTGACTAGGTGCACGTTTTTTAGCTAAAAATAAAAGCTGATCGCTTAATATGAAGACTGTGCCTGGTACTTAGGTAGCACCTAAGCACACTTTTTTTAAAAGACTGTATATAAGTGTTAGTTTTGGCTTGGAGTTGCAATTTTATTTGTTATATAGCCTTTGATGTTTTGATGGTTCGGAAATAATATATAAAAATTAATATTCTTTTATTTTTGTGATATAAATATTACGTATATACTATAAAAGATGTAAAAGACGAGGGAGAAAAACCCACTCTCCCTTCTTTGATCAACAATATTTATTATTACAAAGGCTTCGTACTCTTTGTTGATGTTGATATTTAGTTATTTACTAACCATGTAGATTGTCTCGTGAGCACAAAATTGCGCACTAGGTCACTTTAATAATACTTTAAAGACAAACTTTGAATAATAGACAATCCAATTGAGCTCTATCGATTTTCTAAAAATGTAGTAAGAAACTTTATGTATAGGTATTGTACATCTTTTATAATTGAATCCTATTTAGATTTTATAGTAGGATCTTAGTAGGATTGATGCCGACAATTAATAGAGATATATTATATCGTGTTATCTCAATTGATTAGACTTACCTTCCTATCACAATAGAGATATGTTTTATCTTAAAATATCAATCGTATTAAAAAGAGTAGTCCATGCCTTGATTATTATTTAGATATTTTAACCGATGTGGGGTTTTCTCAACATCAATTTTGAATTCAATGTTCCTGATTGAATGAATTGTTTTGAGCATTGTAGGTTCTAGATATTATATTAGGTCTTATGGTTCTATCTTAAAATGTCAATCTTGTTAAGGAAAGTAGTCTAAACTCTTATATGTTGATTATTATTTCGATATTTAATCGATGTGAGATTTATCTCTAACAAAAAACACGTTGACGTTGAAGTGGACGTTAGATTCTGCCATTGGGAAGACTCTTGCTAACTACATAATTCGACAGATTGATAGTAGTGAGGATTCGAGTGTTTTGGCTTCAAATGTGTGTATGGGAGCCTCAACAAAAATTGTTTGAGGGATGCTTCTAGACACGATTTTTCCATCAATAGTTTCTTCACATGTTGCGAGTTGGTTAGCCTATGCCCCAATGGTCTCGTTAACGTTAGTCCTACTCTCCATAGTTAGTTTTCGTTTAAAGAGGTTAGTCAACTAATCTTTTGTGTCGTATGTTTACGTGGCAAGTTCACAAAAAAAGGTGGTTGTGGTTATGTTGCTATTAGCTATTATTATTCCACAAGTGTACGGATCACACAAGTAATAAAGTGAATTTTAGAGTCCAAATGTCGTGCCCACACAGATTGCATTAGTCTAATTTTGAATTACAATACTTTAACTGAAACTATAGAATTCAATAGAGTTTTTTAGGATGCAATTATCAAACTACTTACTAGCTAATCAATGCAAGACCTAAGTTAACTAAAATTAATGCAAAGTTGAGATGAATGCGAATGTGATATAAATTTAATAAAGAGAAGCATACTAGATCCCGAATCCACTTATACCAATCTCCTTTAACTCGAACAGTTGAATTTGATAATACGATTTAATTATGAATATCAATATTTTTAATTTTTTTAACAATCTTTCTCGAGTAGAGTTAAACATATCACTATATGTGACCGGCTATATCACTATGACGGATACGAACATACAAGAATGCATTAGAATTTGTAAATACTTAAAGATCACGTAAAGCATTACGGTATATCTCTATCATCTATCGGACTCTACAACGATTGATACTATGTTCAACTTATTTTCAATCTCTCGATGGTAAAACAAGCCACAAAAATCATACAATCATTGCGCATATAATTGTAGATGAAAATAAATCAATATCAATTATTCAAAATTAAAAACGTGTTTAAATATCAAAGATTAGGTTCAAAGAATTAGAGAATTATGATACAAGTTTAATCATAATACTAGTAGAAAATAAATCTAGCATAACATACTAAGAAGAAGAAAACCAAAAGAAAAGATAAAATTCATCATCCGGATAAGAAGAAATTCCAATATGTAATCCTTTCGTTCAATCTTGCCCAGATGATTCTTCAATATTCGTTTCTTGTTTTTCTTCTTGAAATCTCCAAAACAATTTACTATTTTATTTAGAGTCAATTTCTCCTATTTATAGTCATTTCTAAGTGTCCTAAAAAATCCCAAAAGATTGTAAAAATCGTGGCCCAAAATATTTTCTAGTTGGATTAAAACACAACAAGGCAAATAAAAAATATTCCTGCTGGTGGAAAATTGTACTGGACGATCAAAAACTTTCTGCTGCCCAGAAGTAAGGTTGGGTAGTCGCCCATCTTTAAGCTTTGGCTATTCCCCAGCTTACATATTTTATTCTGTGTCAATTAGTCTTCCAACTTTAGATTTTGGCTTCTTTAGTCCTCAAAACTTTCAATAACCTCCAATGTAGTCCTTCAGTGCAATTTGATCATCGTATTTCCTAAACATCTTCCAATTTTTGTTGCTCATTTCATCCATTTTTCTCCACTTGCTTATAAACAAGTCCAAAACTGAAACAGAAACGAAAATATACTAAATTAAGTAGAAATTTTATAAAATAACAAATCACAAACTTAGTATTAAAAATCGAATAAGTGCATAAAATAGCAACTTTAAAACTTATAATCTTAAGACTTAGGTTTGGAAAGGGAACTAGATTTAGGCCAAGTTCTAGCTTGCTGAGTAGCCCCCCAAGACTTTATGCCTTGTCTTGAATTGGGTGACAAACTTTTGTGCCTTGGGCTGGGATTTGTTTACCTAAAACTAGGCAATGGCTTTGTAATCTAGGTCTTAGAGAACACTAGAAAAATAAGAAACTGCCTCTAAAGTACTCGAAAATATCTTTGATAAAAAGAATATTAAATGAGCTTCCGAGTTAATCCCACCCGTTGACAAGCTTGGGCGGGATAACCCCCTAATTCAAATTAAAGGACATGATTTGTCCTCTCGTGCTTTAAATGATTGTTGTACATCATTTCTAAAAACTTGGCAATCACGAGGCAAGTTCTCTCGTGAAATTGAAAATAACGATCATATAAGCCTATAAATACCCAAAAATAATTTATTTGAAGGGGTTGGAACATTTTTACACACAATGCAGGTAAAAAAGACTTGACTCATGGGGCTAATTGAACTGTTCATTTTGTAGACTCTAGAATAGAATTCATCTATGACAGTTAATGAGAAGATGAAACATTTTCTATTACTATTTTAGATTAGTAGTAGTACTTTTATCAGAATCTCCATTAAATTAAATATTATTTCCTTTACATTTATATCATAATCATCTAATAATAATATATAATAAGATGATAAGAACCATAACTTTGTTGACAAATAATTAAAGATAAAGTAAAGCTTATATTAGAGAACAATTATTAAAAAGTTAATTGCCTAATTATTTACCATTGCATGCAACAAAAAGCTCCAATGTTGTTTTATTAGTGGCTTTCTTGTTTTAACTTTCGAGATATACGAGAGAGACCAAAAATGAAGTAATCATTAAAGTAATCTAGCTAGTTTCCATAAAGGAATCCAATGTAAGACAAAGTGAATTCAGATTGGATCATGGGAAAACTCGCGGAAAGCTTATCTGAATCTCTTTAACTTGTGGAATTCGAACCACTCTCTCTAAAGTCTAATGGCCCACGATCTGCCATGGATTTCACAGAAACTCAGTACTGATAAGGGTGCGTGTCTTCTTTTCTGTTGCTACTTCTTCTAGCCATTTCAATACACACACACACACATATATGTATGTATAATAATTGTATTATGCATGATGTTGATACGAGCACGTTGCAGAGATTCACGCATGGATCCCACTGCTTTCTTTTCCTTTTTATGTTTTTCTTGTGATCCCTTTTGCTAGTTTAGAAAAAAACAAAAAAAGAATAAAAGAAAAAAATGTTGTACTCTGGTCCAATTCATTAATTCTTCGAAACAAACTCACTCGGTCTCATTGGTATTTGGTAAATTTCACTCTCTATAGGTAGACTATACTATTATACAAATTTTTAACGTCGAAATAAAAATTTCAAAACTAACAATATTATAGTTTAGATAACATTGATTTTAAAAGTCTATGGATTCAAGTAACTATCGAAAGATATCTAAAAGTTCTTAAAAGTTTGTGTTACTATCTCGTCTCAGGTAAGTATTACGTGCATGCCATATGCATAGGATTGAAAAGATAGATATATCACATATTGACTACGTCACTTTGGACAATTCAAAAGTTCAGCGAACTTTAATATACTTTACCAGAGTCACTTCAATAAACTGAAGCTACATCAATGAGAAGAGGCTTGTTAAGGTGGTTCGCATATAAGTGAAGATCCTAACTAGATAGAGATGGTGAGCCTCAGACTCGTTATTCTCATGGACAAAGTAAATGATGAGCCTATTAATGTGCTTTAGAAAAATTATTTGAAATCACATATCAAACTAAGTAAAAGCTTGTGAAGCAAAGAACATTCAATCTTATATTCTTTGCCACAAAGGAGGGGATAACAGAATGTTGTTCTTGCCACGTGACAAGGAGCCACTACCACGTGTGTAGAAACTATTAAAAAGTAAAATAAAATCAAGCAAGAATCAATTGCGGATAATAATCTCATCAATAAGCAAGTGACATGTCCTAAAAATCTCAAAGGTCTAAAATAGGGCTGGACAAATTAACCGTAAAATCAAATTGACCCGACCCGACCCGACTCGACTCGGGTCGATTTGGGTCGGCTTTTGGGCAAATTCGAGTTGTAAAATTTTTTATTTTTTTAAAAATAAACTTAATCGGACTTGAAATTGAAAACTAGAATCGGGTCAGCTCGGGCCCTATTTTTTTGCATTGGGTCGGTTTCGGTTTGGCTTTTGCCAAATCTATTTTTTTGCATTTTGGATCAGGTTGGATCGGAAACCGACCAAACCCGGCTTGACCCCATGCCCACCCTTAGTCTAAAATACTATTGATCTTAGTTTCTTATAAATACTGCATGCATTATGAAGAAAAATGTATGAAGATCAAACTCCTAACTAAATCTTAGTCCCTTTAATTTCTCACTCGTATTATAGATTTGAACTTATTTTTCGACAACTGATTTGACAGTCGAAGTATAAATAGTTGTCGGACTTCCCATTAGAAAAGATGCATTTGCAAGCTAACGGTTTCTAAGTATGTATGTAACATATAGGTAGACAGAAAATAGACAAGAATCAATTGACAATTTAATCTCATCAAATTTTGACATCAACAATTTAGATTAATTAATGACGATGCAAACCTAACAAGTCCTTCCGGTAAATTACTACCAAAAGTGCCAACTTTTGACCCAAAACTCAAACTAATATTATTATTTTTCTAAAACTTTAAACAGGAGTTGCATTATTTTCCTTAAATATTCGAATTAACAAAAAGTTGAAAAAAAGGATCCAAAAACACTAAAAATTAAAAAACAAAAAACGTGGTCGGCAGGATTCGAACCTGCGCGGGCAAAGCCCACATGATTTCTAGTCATGCCCGATAACCACTCCGGCACGACCACGATATACTTAGATGTCTAACATATTTATAATATATATGTGTTATATATAACTGGGTCCCATTGAAGATTCTGGTTTAATACGCCATATGAAAATATTCTGGTATATGAGTAGAAGGGCCACAGCACCACATTGAAAAGTGCAGAATATATGCATGTGTCCATAGAGCGCACTAAAGTCACATCTCTATCAGATAAGAACTAATAATCTTTCTATTTTCTAAAGATACCAACTTGTGACTAAAAGTATTGGTTTCTTGAAACTAAGTTGACCACTTTTAGTTCCACCCCAATTCCACTTGCTTCTTTCACTCCTCGTTCATGGGTTTGTGTTTTTATAAATATAATTAATAGACTCGATCTAGTTATTGAATGATCATTACACTGAATCATTGAATTAGGAGTTCAACCAACGAATCATTATTAAACAAAAATTTTTAAATATGTTTGAACTCTCTTGAATTACTCATTTACTACTTTTTGGAGGAATAAGATAAATTGTTATTGTGGATGAGATAGAAGATATAATTAGAGAATATACATGGTTAGGTTCGATTTGTATATTTAGTAATTAAATCTATCGTATCTTAACTAAACCCATGTCATAGATTCCACAAGCCTTTTGTATGATTTGGGGATACTTCTTTATGTTATTGTTTAGAGACTTTATTCATATTTGAGTTTTTAATATTACTTTGTGGACTTCAATCATCCAATCAAATGTATTATGTGAAAACTGTGATTCTGTACTAATTAATAAGTTATAAACATATAGTTTTCAATTATTGTAGCGACATAATTAAAAAATAAAAGCAATATAATAAGTTACCTCAATTGAGTGGGTAGGTGGGTGGGTGGGTGGGTGGGATATATGTGTGCGTCTGAAATTCAACATTCATCTGCATGCATGCCCTAGTTTTTCTCTTTATGTGGGTGCAAAATCTGACCATACTGCTACGGTACACTTGGTTCAAATCTGCACCAATCCCTTTTTATCTTTTTATTTAATGTCAGGTTTGATAGTGGAGACTAGATAGCACGGTATACGGTTCGTCAAAAGTTAGAATGTGTAAAAATCTTTGTTTATCTTCAAAAAAAGGTTAATTGGATTCTCAGTCTCTTTTGTTTGCATGTATTTACCTACACATTTGGACGACTATGTCAGACTCTAGATTTCAAGGGTGGACAAGAGTATAAGAAAGAAAAGTATTTCAGTGTGGGAGAGACGCGTAATAGTCAATGAAATGGTTTGATGGCTTTTAAGTGCTAATTTTCTAAGTGATATAAAGAACCCTTAAGTTAATTAATAGAGAGAACTTTAGTATAATATAGTTTTGCTATCCAGAGATTCATTATCCCTTTTTTTTAGAAATGACTTTGGTATTTATAGGCCAAAACCAATTGGTCAAGTGCTCTGGATGCGTGACAAGTGACATAATCCTAGGGAGCCTCTTGTAATGCTTAAGGTGTCACGTCCTAGGTAGGTTTAATGAAGGAGTTCCTTTCGACCGCATATTAGGGGGCTATAACTGCGACAAGCCGCATTGACAAGCATTTTTATCAGTCTTTTGAAGTTTGATCCGCAGAGTACAAGGGAGGCTTACTCAATACGCAACCATGGTCGGTCTTTGACCGTCTCGTCCTCTCAAGCGCCTCTTCCATACCTCATCAAAATAATAGGCATCTTTAACTTTGACCAGTCTACGTGTCAGGGCCCGCAGCTATACTTAACCCCCTGACAGCTTTTGCAGCCGCAGTTGCCCAACTTCGGCCGCACTTTGTAAATTACTTTCGTCATTTCCGTTAGTTTGTAATATGTTATTTTTCGTTATGATTCTTCAGCTTTTTGATGTCTACTTATGTAACTTAGGTTTTTGTTACTTAAGCTATAATAGGGGGTAGTTGGTATTCGAAGTCTTGTCAAACTTACTGGTGTTCGCCCCCTACACCATCATTTGTAATTTACTGTTTTCGTCAATCAATGATCAAGCTATTTTCAACGCATTCAAATCTTCTGTTGTTAAACTTTCTTTAATTTGTTGAATCAATCGAGAAAAGACAGAAGGTAGTCGAGAAGAGTCAACTACTGTCACACGGTGTCCCTTTCTGTGCTAGAAAGAAAGACGCCCCGTGAAAGTTGGTATCAGAGCTGCGGCTCATGACCCATGAGAAGAAAGCGATGGATCCGAATGCATCACACATCATTGAGATAGTGGATCACAAAAAGAGTACTAAACAACGCTTGAATCCACTCGATGGGCAAAGTACTAAGTTATGTGACGCTATCGAGACCCTTGAGAAAAAGGTCGAGACAGATGAGGCAGACATCCGCGAATTGAACATCCAGCTGGATGAGAGTCGGATGATGTGCGCAGCGATGACTGATGCTGTTGCAATCCTTCTTGATCTGCGGGAAGAAATGGAAACCATAAGATTTCAGTTGCGAATACTTCAGCATGTAGTAGGTAATGGGCAAGCCCCTGCACAAGAGTATGCACCTAGGCTCAGAATTCCAGAACCGCATACCTATGATGGGGCGCGTAACGCGACGAAAGTCAAGAATTTCTTGTTTGACATGGAACAATACTTTCTTGCTGCCAATATTGAAGACGGGGCAAGAAAGGTGACGACAGCTACCATGTATCTGGTTGGAGATGCAAAACTATGGTGGCGGACAAAATATGCTGATATTCAAACCAACATGGTCCAGATAGACACATGGGAGCTCCTTAAGGAAGCGATCAGAATACAGTTTTTCCCAAAAAAATGTAGAATATCAGGCCCGACGGGCGCTACGAGAACTAAAACATACTGGTTCCATTCAGGACTATGTGAAAACCTTTTCAGGGCATATGCTGGACATCCGAGACATGTCTGAAAAGGACAAGCTCTTCACTTTTATGGAAGGGCTGAAACCATGGGCGAAAACTGAACTCCAAAGACAGAAGGTGGCCGATGTAAGCACAGCTATGAGAGCTGCCGAGTGCTTGATGGACTATCAATCAAAACCCAGGAAGGAGCAGCTGCAAGTAAATAGCTAATCCCGAGGGAGAGGAAATAGATCCTTCAAGCCCACATCAAACTCAAATGGGAGAGAACGCTACTCTCACCATAAAGGAGGCCATCAGGGCAGCTATCAGGGTAATCATCAGGGTAGCCACTGGAACAAATGAAAGGCGCTAGAAAGTAAATCAAGTACTACTCCTAGTAAGGATGGGTGCTTCTTATGCTGTGGGCCTCACCGAGTGAATGATTGCTCACAGAAACATTTTGTGAATGCATTGAGCCAACTGACAAGTGGAGCGTTGGGTTCGAAACAACACTGTCCCGCAGGCCAACAGTCATTGCGAGGTCGATTCCGAGAAGTATGAGGATGTCGTTGGTGCATTCTCGCATCGATGCAGCACAATATCGCACCGAGTGATTGAAAATGGCGATGTATATCAGAAAATAATGAAAAAAGAAGTGCAGAAACCTCGTGTTTTTAAAGCTAATGGAAAACCAATCAAGGCCATGGTAGATACTGGTGATACTCACAACTATCTTGCAAGTCCCGAAGTAGAGCACCTCGGGCTTGTGCTGGAGAAAGGTAGTGGAAAGGTCAAAGCAATCAACTCAGTTGTTCAACTGATTGCAAGAGTAGCCAAATCCGTGCTTATTAAAGTTGGTCCATTTGAAGAGAGGACTAATTTATCTGCAGTCCAGATGGATGACTTCAAGCTGATTTTAGGATTGGAGTTTCTTCGGGATAGAGGTGTCAATCCGGGTCAGGCGGGCCGGGTCGGCCCGCCTCCGATGAGGCCCGGTAACGGCCCGCGTTCGAAAAAGCCCGCACCACTGCGGGTTGCGGGCCGGGTCGGCCCAGCCCATGAATTTTTTTCAAAAGCCCGGCCCACCCATTGGCCCATACGGGTCGAGCCCATATGGGCCGCGGTTCGACTCGGTTTGGCCCGTATGAAAAAAAAAAATAGCAACTTAATGAACTTATTGTAATTCAAAAAATTGTTTACATTTATAGTAAAAAATGTATGAAATTACTAACAAAAATAAATAACAATGATAAATTCACATTTGTTATTTATATCTTATTTGACATTGAATTATTTCCAACTTTGTAAATTTAAATAAAATACAAACAAATAACAACTAAATGCATCACTATAGTTAAAGCACATCCCAACTAGGTTGGCACGTACACAACTATCAATCATTTGCATATTTATAGTTTAAGTACATCCCAACTAGGTTGGCACCTACCTAACTATAATTTAATTGTTTGAAATTATACATTATTTACAAATCAATCTTCAGCAATAACTAGATTTTTAAAATCGTCAGCAATATCATCAGACATTTTATCTTGCATCCTTCTATCTGCGAATAGCTAATCTTTCACGCATATGAGAGCTTCCAAAATATCTTCTTTAAGTCTTGATCTTCTTTCGTCCAATACCCTGTTAGCTGCACTAAAAGCAGACTCGGATGCTACTGTTGAGACTGGAACTGTTAGTAGATCTCGTGCCATTTTTGATAATACTGGATATGACCTCTCATTTAATTTCCACCATTCTAAAATATCTAAATTTTCTACCTCATCTTCGGGTATCAAACTATAATGATCAAATTGATAATATCTTTCTAATTTGTTAGGTGTGATATTCGTATCTGTAGTTGATGAAGTACTAACAACATGTTGTTTTTTCTTAGCTACCAAAGAGAAAAAAGATTTGCCTTTAGAAGTTGTACTAGAGTTTGTAGAAACAGAAATATTTTCATTGTTACCGTATTTAATAAAATAGTAGTTATACATTTCATTAATGAAAATTTCTAATTGTCGATTTGTAATATTTACGGTAAAAGCTAATGTTTCAGAAAGTGATTCTAAAGCAGTGTGAACTCCAAATAATTTTAGGCGAGGATCCATTACAACAGCCACTGGAAAAATTAGTGGCATGTTTTCATAATATTTTTGAAATTTTTCTTCCATTGACAAAATAATTTGAAAGAAAAATGGATCGTTTCTAAATTTTGAAAATTGAGTAGAAATTTCTACCAATTGTATAAGTACAAGATGACTAGTTGGGTAATATACACCCGAACTCTTCTTTGTTGACTTATAGAAAGGTTTCAAAAATTTCATAACTTTAAATGCATGTTCCCAATGCGAATCATCTATATAAAATTAATTCTGTTTCGAATTAACGAAAGCATTAATAGCATTGGTGTAGCCAACACACGATTTTAACATAAGAAAAGTTGAGTTCCATCTATTTGGAATATCATCAACAAATTTTCTTCTTTTCAATCCAAAATTTTTACAAATTTTCGCAAATTCTTGTTGTCTAGAATCTGAAGAAGAAATATAATTAATTGCTTCTCTAATTATTCGAATTTGTGGGGCTATTAATTTCAAACCATCTTGTACAACTAAATTATATATATGACAAACACACCGCATATGAAATAATTTAGAATCAAATAAGGGTTTAACTGTTCTAATTAGCAGGTCAATGCATGCAGTATTCAGACTTGCATTATCGTATGTAATACTAAATAATTTGTTTAACACACCAAACTCATTCAATACTTGTAATAAATTTTCACACAAATTAACTCCATTATGTGGATATTGAAGTAAACGAAATGCAATTATTCTTTTATGTTGTAACCAATTACTATCAATAAAATGTGCTGTAACACAAACATACCCATTGTGATTGCGTCCAGACCAACAATCAGATGTGAAACACATAATTCCTTCAATTTTTGTAAGTTCATTTTTCAATTTTTCAGCTTTAGTATGAAATAATTTCATACAATCAGAACGAGCAGTATTTCTACTTACATTTCTGTAAGAGGGTTGAACATACTTTTGCATGAACTCTTCAAAATAGACATCATCTGCAAAAGTGAATGGCATTTCTCTTGCTGCAATAAATTCTGACATTCCAGTTCTCATCCGTTCCTGCGAATAAGTAAAATTAGAAAAAGTAACAGAACCACTAGCATTAGTAAATGAAGTAATTTGAGCTTGTCTCGGATCTAAATGTCCTGTTTCATTTAGATGTTTCTCTTTGTGTCTCCGTAGCGTGCCGGTGCCTTGACCACTTCTCCATGCATAAGCAATATTACAAATATTGCATATTGCTTTACTATTTTTTTCATCTATTGTGAACATTTGCCACACTTCTGATGTTAACTTTTTTTCCTTGGATTTCTAGATGATCCAACATTTACATCATGATCATCTTCTAAATTTATTGGAGAACAACTATCATGTAAATTAATATTTTCAGATGAAAAATCGTAGGAATCCATATATATATAATTTTCAAAATAATCTGAAGATTGAAAATAATAGTAAAGCAGAAATAATAGTTAAGCAGAAATAATAGTAGCTGAGAGTCTGAGACTTTGAGTTTGAGTAAGGAGAAATAATTTTTGATATTCAGAAATCAGAATTTGTAAACAGCAGAATGAAAATTGTAGTAATTTTTGCTTGCTGGTGTTTGAAATTTATAAGCAATTGAAATTATGAACGTTAGAGTAGACTGTAGAGAATACAATTTTTTTTAACGTTATTTTTATCATTTTGTATAATTGTGTAAGTGTGATTTGACAACACACTTACATATTTTATTTTTTTATTAATTTTTACAATTTTTTTACTGACAAAAGTAGCCTAGTATAGTAGTATTCTAGCCACATTTGTTTTTTTTCAATTTTTTATAAATGAAATGTGACGTGCTGACAGTTTCAAACGGCTCAATGCACTGCTGCCATTTGAATTTTTTTTTTTTTTTTATTATTATTTAGCCTGCAGCCAGCAGGCTGCTTTTCAGCTGCTTGCTGCTTTTCAGCTAAGCAGCTGAAAAGCAGCCTGCTGGCTGCAGGCTGCTTCTGAATTGTGGCGGCTGTCACATTTCAACTGCAGAGAGCAGCTTGCTCTCTGCATTTGAAATTTGAATAATTTTTTTTTTTCCAGAATACGGGCCAGCAGTTAACTGCTGGCCCATGGGGGGCTGAACCGCTTGGGCCCGCGGTTCAGCCTCCGCGGCCTGCGACCCACCCACCCGGTTCACGGGTCGGCCCGCGGTTCTGGGTCGAGGCGGGTGGGTCGATGCCGGTTCGACCGGCCCGCCCGTCTTGACACCACTACTTCGAGATACAAAGATAATAGTGTTGCCGTTTTTTTATTCTTTGATGATGATAGAGAGCAAGCCCTGTGTCATCCCCACGCTAGTTGGAAAAATGGGTGAGAAGAGCATCTCAGCCATACAGTTCAGTAAGGGCTTCAAGCGGAATGAACCTTCGTTTTAATGTACTCTTCGTCTGGAAGAGATTGAATAAGCAATAGGCCCTATCCCAAAACCTATTAGAAAACTTCTATAAGAATTTGAGGATGTTATGCCGGAGGAATTGCCAAGAAGATTACCGCCAATGAGGGTTATTGATCACGAAATTGAGCTTATACCGGGTGCCAAGCCTCCTGCTAGGGCGCCCCATCGCATGGCTCAACTTGAGCTAGAAGAGCTTAAGAAACAATTGGCTGAAATGCTGGACAGTGGGATTATCGTGCCTGCGAAATTGCCATATGGAGCTCCAGTGCTATTTCAGAAAAATTTCGATGGTTCTCTTCAGATGTGATGTGACTACCGAGGTTTGAACAAGATCACAGTGAAAAATAGTTATCCAATTCTGCTAGTGGCAGATTGCTTCGACCGTTTGAGCAAGGCGAAGTACTACACAAAGATTGATCTAAGGTCTATATACTGGCAAGTTCGGATCAAAGAAGAGGATGAAGCGAAGACTGCAGTGGTAACTAGATATGGAGCATTCGAATTCAAAGTTATGCCTTTTGGCTTGACAAATGCTCCAGCAACATTTTGCACAATGATGAATCAAGTACTTCACGGTTTTTTGGATGATTTCGTGGTGGTGTACTTGGACGACATTGTAATTTATAGCGAGACTCTGGAGGAACATGTTCAACATGTGAGAAAAGTTCTTACTCGACTACGAGAGAATGAACTTTATGCAAAACTGTCGAAATGTTCATTCGCTCAGACCTTGATCAGCTTTTTGGGCTACATTATTGAGCAAGGAAAAGTCTGCATGGATAGTAAAAAGGTTAAGGCTATCAAAGATTGGCAACTGCCAAGGCATGTACATGATGTACGTTCGTTCCTCGGGTTGGCCAACTACTATCGAAGATTTGTAAAAGGTTATTCAGAAATTGTCCTGCCGCTAACCGAATTAACAAAGAAGGAGAAAGCTTGGGAGTGGTTGGCACAATGCCAAGCTGCCTTTGAGAAACTGAAGTAGTCTATTTGGACAGATCCATTTTTGACGTTACCAGATATGGCTAAAGCTTTTGAAGTGCAGACCGATGCATTAGATTTTGGTCTTGGAGGAGTCCTAATGCAAGAAAGGCATCCGGTGGCATATGAGAATCGAAAGCTGAATAATGCAGAGCGTCGTTACTCGGCGCATGAAAAGGAGTTGCTGGCAGTTGTCCACTACCTCAGGGTATGGCGTTATTATTTACTTGAGTCTCCTTTCATTGTGAAGACAGACAATACTGCTGTGAGTCACTTCATGTCTCAACCGAAACTTTCAAGCAAGCAGGCACGTTGGCAGGAACTTCTTTAAGAGTTTAACTTTGTATTGGAGTATCGGGCTGGATCTAGCAATCATGTAGTGGATGCACTCAGTCGATGTGCTGACTTGGCTTCTATCTGCTCAATGGCGGCTCTTTCAGGGAGCAATGTTACTACAACCACCAAATACGGGCACTTCTGGAGAAGGACCCTGCAACAATTTATTTGGTCGACCTCATCAAGCAGGAAAAAACTCGACAGTTCTGGTTGGATAAGGGTCTATTGAAGACGAAAGGAAACCGTCTCTATGTTCCAAAGGGTGGAGATTTGAGAAGATCCTTAATCATGGAATGCCACAACATGCTTTGGGCCGGACATCAGGGAGAGGAAAGCACTTCTGCTCTGTTGCAGCGTACATACTATTAGCCACAAATGAGGGATGGCATTGCGACTTATGTGAAAACTTTTTTGGTTTGTCAACAGGATAAGCAAGATCATCATAAGAATGCAAGCTTACTAGAGCCCTTTCCCGTCTGAACTAGACCATTCGAGAGTGTATCGATGGACTACATTGTTAGCTTGCCAAAGGTTGGAGATCTTGGCACTATCATCGTCGTGGAGGACCGTTTATCAAAATATGTAACATTTATTGCAGCACCTAAGTATGTATCCGCTGAAGAGACTGCTTGCCTCTTCTTCAAGCACATTGTCAAATAATGGGGGTTGCCTAAAGATATAGTCAGTGATCGAGACCCTCGATTCACCGGCACATTTTGGACTGAGTTGTTCAAACTCTTTGGTTCAACTTTGAGCATGAGTTCTTATTTTTACCCACAATCTGACGGACAGACATAGCGGTTCAATTCTATGCTGAAAGAATATCTTCAGCACTTTATCTCTACTTCGCAGAAAAATTGGGTGAAACTCTTGAATGCGGCTCAGATTTGCTTCAATGCCCAAAAGAACTCTTCCACCAATAAGAGCCCTTTTGAGATTGTTACTGGCGAGCAACCGTTACTCCCTCATACTGTGGACATTGATCAAAGTACCAAGTCTCTTCAAGCTAAAGGCTTCTCTCAAGAGTGGAAACGAAATATCGAAATTGCTCGGAGTTATCTTGAGAAAGCACAGAAATGGTACAAAAAGGCTGCTGATCAGAAACGTCATTTTCTAGAATTCAACATGGGAGATCTGGTGATGGTGAAACTCCCTGACAAACGCCAGTATAAGGTAATAAGAGGGACATATTCTCGATTGATGCCGAAATATATCAGGCCATTACCCATCATGAAGCGGATTGGAAGAGTTGCTTATAGAATTGAACTTCCTTCATGGTGCAAAACCCAAAATGTCCTTCATATTAGTGCACTCAAGCCATATTTTGCAGATAAGGAGGATGCATCCAGAAATAAGCCAAAACGACCTACATTTGAAGTGAAGAAAACAGGTAAGAGGATTGATGAAGCTATTATTGATCATCGAGTTATTCGAGCTTCCAAGAGAGATCATCAGGAGTACTTAGTTAAATAGAGTGGAAATAGCAGCGATGAGAATACTTGGGAAAGAGTTAAAGACCTTGGAGCCTTTAAACCTCTACTTGAAGAATATCAAGCAAAGATGGCACCGATGACGTTGCCAAATCAAATGGGGGAGAATGTCAGGGCCCGCAGCTATACTTAGCCCCTTGATAGCCTTTGCAGCCGCAGTTGCTCAACTTCGGCCGCACTTTGTAAATATTACTTTCAGTTATCATTTCCGTTAGTTTGTAATAGGTTATTTTCTGTTATAATTCTTCAACTTTTTTATGTCTACTCATGTAACTTAAGTTTTTGTTATTTAAGCTATTATAGAAGGTAGTTGGTATTCGAAGTCTTATCAAGCTTACTGGTGTTCGCTCCCTACACCATCATTTGTAATTTATTGCTTTCGTCAATCAATGATCAAGCTATTTTCAATGCATTCAAATCTTCTGTTGTTAAGCTTTCTTTAATTTGTTGAATCAATCGAGAAAAGACGGAAGGTAGCCGAGAAGAGTCGACTACTGCTGCACAGTGCCCTTTTCTGTGTTAGAAAGAAAAGCGCCCTGTGAAACCACGTGATAACGAGGCATAACAATCTTCATATGCTCTTGATTTAGAGCTGTGCTATAAAAGAATACATGTCTATAGGCAGTGATTACCCTAGTGGAGGCCTTCTGAGGCTCAAATCAGCCAAGAAATTTTAATATAATGCACGTAAGACAATTAAGTGCATAATATAAAGTTAATATTACATGTTGTTTGTTGAGAATAAATTTTGACATGCTGAAATGTCTCTTTATAAATACATTTCTCGTAAACCATTTTTGGTAAGTTGTATAAACTATCGATTAATTAAAATTAATTGTTTGTTTCTTCTCTAATTTGTCCCTTGAATCCAACGAATCCATTTTGTCATTCATCTTTGATTGCTGTTGCTTCCTTATTTATTAGTTGTCCACCTCCAAATATAGTGGTTTTATTATTCACATCTTCAAATTTTAAGAAAAATAAATAAAGCTTAAATCTTATTTGTTATACTATCCAATCTTATTTATTACGTATCGTATTCTAAAAATACACTTAGATTATTCTAATTATCATTTATCTTGAACAATCCAGTCCAACATACTAAATATGTTCCGAATTACTAGATAAATGAATTGAAAAATACTTGTGGCAATCCATGGTAATTTTTATCCATTTGAAATTTGTAGTATGGGGAGTGCAAAGAAATTGTACAAATATGTGTTAATTGGAAACTTTTTTGGTGGCAATTTGTGATGACCATGAATGTGGGTGCTATACTTATCTTTGCTATCCTATTATCAAAGTAGATTTTACTCCTTGGTGTCAACTCCACTTTGATGTATGGATTGCCCTTTCAAATCTAATTCTTCAATGCACATATTAATATAATCTCGAGTTATATCAAAACACATGTAAATAATATGGATCATCATAGAAAGTCTAGAAGCTTGTACAAGTCCAATCTTGGAGTGTTTGTGCACCCTCATTATTGCATGTTCTTGTGATGGTCCTAAAGGCTAAAGCAAAATTTCTTTTTCTAGTTAGATTTATATATCTTGTTTAGTAGCTAGCTAGGGACAAGTCATATGGTTGTACCATGGCTACAAGTGATGATTATTGATTGAACTAAAAAAAGGTGGTCCTAGAATGCCGACCATATTTTTAAAAGGAAGATGGGATTAAAGACTCCCTTTTTCCTTAGCCAAACAAGTGGTCGAGATGGGAAGCCGGCACTCCTGTTTTTTACTACAAACTTTTCAGCCACCAAAAAGAGGAAATAAAAATTAATTGCCAAAATTAAAGTTCTTCAACGTGATTTTTGAATACAAATGTGTCAAGTGATCTTGCACAAAATAATATAACTTTCATTTTATATAATTAATTAGAGAGTCAACTTGAAATTACAATCAATTTCGAGACTTCACGATCACCAGGTACACCTTAAAACTCTTGATTGGAAATTTCAAGGGCAAATTCAAGTGGTTGTCATTTGATGATGCATTGTCAATTCATGTGGAAGCCTTGGCTTTTAAAGTTGTGTAATTTTCACATGATTGATGATGTTTTAAAATGATTTTTAGTTGATTTTCTATGCATCATATCTCTATATGGTGCCAAAAAAAAAAAAAAAAAAAGAAGCTAAAAAGCATGATGAACTGTCCTATTTTTTAAGCGAGTTTAAACAATCGAGTTGATTGA
Organism: Forsythia viridissima; assembly: GCA_030279155.1. NCBI lineage: Eukaryota > Viridiplantae > Streptophyta > Magnoliopsida > Lamiales > Oleaceae > Forsythia > Forsythia viridissima. Next base: position 38,306,283 of record CM059041.1, on the reverse strand, counting down.
ATATGTAACCTAGCCTAGACATGTTTTGGGATTACAAAATATGTATAGAAAATAAACTATAAAATCGTGAAAAAGAATATATATGGCCCTGTCAGAGTTGCTATATATACATATATAGGCTTTTATTATGACTTACAATCTGATTAAGATATGGACTTCTCAACTAAATATAACTATTTTATAGATATTCTGATAAGACTAAATAGTCATCAATTATTATTTTACAACACTCTCTCTTTGGTGACTATTTACATAATAATTGTTTCGTTAAAAATTTTATTTGACAAAAATCAAATGGTACAAAAATATTAAACGAAAGAAACAAGAGTACCGTTAATTGTTACTCTCCATGATACCAATCACTAAAGATCTTTGAGTCGATGCATTCTTATCTCATGTATCAATTTCTTGAATGTAGACGTCGGCAATGTCTTGGTGACAAGTCCGTCAAATAATCACTCTAGGGAATTTGTTAAACATCGATGTCACCATTCTTGTGATGCTCATGTAAATAGAAGAATTTTAGAGAAATGTACTTTGTCCTGTCTTATTTGATATAACCTCTTTTGAGTTGTACAATACAAACTGTATTCTCTTCGTTCAATATTATTGGACTATCTTTTGTTGAAACTAATCCACATGATACTTGAATATGATGTGTCATGTTCTCCAATTATACACATTCTCGACTTGTTCATGGATTGTAATAATTTGAAGATGTTGTTGTCAAGGTTTGCTTCACAGAACTCCATGATATATATGTTTCTCTATGTGCAAACACATATTCTATTTGTGATTTATTTATGTGGATCATAGAGATAACTTGCATCTGCATATCCAAATAAAGAGGATCCCAATTTTTGTGAATAAAATAATTACATGTCGCTAGTACCTTTTAGGTAACGAATAATATATTTAACAAAATTCCAATATCTTTGAGTTTGTGCAGATCTATAGCTTGTAAGGAGATCTACATAAAATGTTATGTTTTGTCGAGTGTAATTTGCAAGGTAGGTTAATGCTCTAATTGCACTAAGGTATAGTATTTCAGGACCAAGAACATTTTCTCCATCTTCAAGTGGGCGAAATTGATCATTTTTTAAATCAAGTGATCGAACGACCATAGATGATATCAAGTGATGTTCTTTATCTATATAAAAATGTTTTAAGACTTTCTCCGTATAAGAAGATTGATGAACAAATAATCATTCTGGGAAAATGTTCAATCTGCAAGCTAAGACAGAATTTGATTTTTGCCAAATTTTTCATCTAAAATTCATTTGTTAAATAATCTACAGTTTTGTTGAACTCTTTAGAAGTTCCTATAAGATTTAAATCGTCAAATAAACTGCTACAATTGCAAATTCAATATTTTTTTTTTTATAAAAACACATGGACAAAACATCGTTATTACAAGAGAATATGTTTTCCCGTGGTCTCCATCCTAGGTCTTTGAGAAACTTTGAGCTACTAGTTGGATTTTCTATCATGTAATTTTATTATTTTTATTTATCTTCCTTACAAAAGCCTAGTTGTATTCTATAAGAATTATATTTTCAGGTGTTCAAACTATAAGAATTATTTGTAAAGATGGATTATAATTAAAATAATAATAAACATAAGACATAAAAAGAATTAATTTAATTAATTAGAGTTAAAATTTGTATTTTAGTAATAAATCGGTAGAAAAGTTAAAAACAGAATTTGAGAAACTATTTTTTTACTGGTTGTCAAAATCTGTTTTATAATATATTTTTTAAAATTTTAATAAACTCATAAAACAATTTCTAATTATTTGACAATTAAAAATTAAACTCTAAAATCAATTCTAACGACCATGAGAGATGAAATGGATAGAAAGTTTTGCGTGATCTAAGTGTAGCATTTGTCTTTTTGTTGTACTCCTATGGAAAGTGGTCTGATACGTAAAAAATCTATGAAAGAGTGCCAGATATTTATATTTGTATCCCTTTAGTGTTATTTATGTTACTTTCTCTTTAAGCAAATGCGTGTAACATACCATTGGGCTAAGTCATACATAGTTTTCTAGTGTGATTATGAGTGGAGGTGGCAAAATCGCTCGGCCCGTGGGCCGGCCCGTGTAGCCCGTCTTTTTGAGTTGGGTTGGCCCTGACCCAAATAAAACCGGGCCAAGATGAACCGGCCCATCTAACCCGCGGGCTAGTTGGGCCATCCCAATTTTAATTTTTTTTTTCTTTAGTACTAATCACTCATTTTGTGAATAGCCCCAATACATAATTCAAATAATATCAATCTAAAATGATCTAAGCCAAAGTCACCAATAAACATTAGTCCAAAAATCTCAGGATCCAACATAAAAGTGTTTAGATTTAATTAAAATTTAGTTTAATTTAAGTTTCAATCTAAAATATATTTAGTGTGACAAATAAATTATTTATTTTAAATTTACTTATAAGTAAACATCCAAACATGTTTATATCTCAAAACAATAAAATTAGCATACTTTTAATAATTGTATATTTTTTTTAAAAAGGTGTCTACAAATAGTTTACAATTAACAAAAAAAAAAAATTATTATTTTGAAAGAAAATTGACGTTTATCTATTAACTAATACATGAGAGCCCCAATTTTATAAATTAATCTCTTTAAAAATCTCAAAATATATAGTATAAATTTATCTAAGATTGTATTTTATGTAATATATTAGATTGTATAAAAAATTTATTTAAAAAAAAGAAAAAAAAAAGAAAATTAAGATAAGTTGGGCCAATTGGCTGGACTGGGCTAGCATATTTCTGGCCCATACAAAACTGGTCCAGTCCAGTTTCATGTGTGGTCCTGCTCTGGTGGGTTGGATTGGCCCAATCCAGCCCATTTGCCAGCTTTAATTATAAGTATGCTTGTGTGTGTTTATAAACACTTATAAATAAGTTAAACATTATTTTTATTTATATATTTCGTAGGACTCACAATTTCTATCCACTTTTTATCTATATATTTTGTAAAATCCAATTTTTAGCCGTCTTTTCAATAATAGATAAGCTTTTATCGAATTTTTTGAAACTAGAACTACTTGTTCGATAATAAAGGTTCGAGTCCAGCTTGCTACAATGTTCATAAGTACAACTTTCTCTATTTTTTTTTTCTATCTTTCCAAACAATATTGAAGAAATCAAAACATAATACAAATTTTCATATCTCATTGCTTTTATTTATTTGGGTCAATACTCTTAAACCCACTAAAAACAGGCCCAATAAAGATTGTATTGAGCTAAAACCCTTAAAACCTAAAACCCTAGCAACAATCCCCTCACAAGAAAAAGCCTAGAAGCTTCTACTTCCCTCTTGAAACTCACTCTCTGCGTATAAACCCAGCTTCGTTTTCTTCATTTTGGTTGTAGAAAATCGAATTTCATTTTTCTATAATTTCTAGCTTTTAATGGCAAAGCGTTTGCTCCCAACTCTGAACAGGGTCCTTGTGGAAAAACTAGTACCCCCTTCCAAAACCACTGCTGGTATTCTCCTCCCAGAGAAGTCCTTCAAGGTACTGTTGAATTCATATGTCCATCAATTTTTATGGAGTTTTATTTGGTTTGTGTAGTAAATTGATGGTTTTTTCTATGTGGTTTGTGAATCTTGTGCGCAGTTGAACTCTGGGAAAGTTGTGGCAGTTGGGCCAGGATTGCGCGATAAGGCTGGGAATACTATCCCAGTTGCTGTGAAGGAAGGTGACACTGTTCTTTTGCCTGAATATGGAGGCACCCAAGTCAAATTGGATGACAAAGAGTATGTTTAATTTCAAAGAGAGGAAATATTTGTAATTGTAATTATTTTCTATTAACTAAAATGTTAATTAACTGCCTTTTCGGTGTGGTGCAGGTACCATCTGTATAGGGATGAAGATATCTTGGGGACTCTTCATAATTGATTAATGACCAGTGTCAATTCAGGTCTAATCTGACGGATTTATTTACCTGTTTTCTGTGATTGAGTTGAGTTTAGGCTTTTTAAATGTTCTGATAATTGATGTACTCAAAAGATGCTACTCTTGATTTTTCAACCTAATGAGCAAGGAGGATTTTTCTGTTTCCACGGCTTTATTATTATGTGACTTTGTTTGCAAGTTTATGTTGTGATCTTTGTACTAATAATATTAAGGAGTTTGGGGATCATTTGTCTTTGAATTTGAATGACCATGATTGCCTAGTAAATGGGTACATTAGTCTCTTAATCACGATCGAAGGAGTTTTCTTTGCTACGTGAAGAAAAAAGTACTTAAATGTCCGTGTATCAGTGCGTTTACAATTTTTTCCCACACAAAATCATTTTCTTCAAAATTTGCCGCCTCAATCAATTCGGTCATCTCCCTCAATCATCGATTGATCATCTCTAAAATATGTTCACCTTCTCAATTCATCTCTTTTCACTGATCATCTCAAAAATCTGTTCATCGTCTCAATTCATTATTATAATATAGCCTACAGTCGGATTCCACCACAAAGAAGCGGTATACTAGTAGTCACCAACTGTAGAGAGGTTTTCTCCGCTACGAAAAGAAAAAAAGATTATGTCCGTATGCCACTATGTTTTCAATTTCTCTTTTCAAACGAATTTCTTCCTCAATCCTCTCCCTGAAACGATCTCTAAGCTCTACTCACCGCTTCATTGTATCATCCTAAAACTTTAAATTGAGTTTTTGGTTACCACAATAGATTTTTCTTGTTCTTTTTTTTTTTTTTTTTGTTTTTTATTGATATTATTTTTGTTGTCAAATTTTTTATCTGAAATAGATCATATGGTCAGATCGTACCGATTAAGCGGTATACTAGTACAAGCGAAGTGTAGGTAAATTGTGAGTAGATTAGGTGGTGCAAGAGGATTATGAGCTTGTTCAATACAAGCTCTTAATCCTATTGTTCGGGGATAGTCCCAAACAAGCAAATTACTTGGGATGATGAATTTATTCACAATGGAAGATATCTATAGCATAAATTAAAACATACAATAAATGTGTGGAAGGATGTGCAAGGAGGATTATGAGCTTTTCTATGCATTTTGACTGCACTTCTCTAATCTTTTCACAAATAATCAACTTTTGGAGAAGTTGATATTTTAATTTATGCTATAGATATCTTGTGTTGTGAATAGATTCATCATCCCAAGTAAATTGCTTGTTTGGGAGTATCCTTGATTAAGAAATGTTCTTCTAAGCAAGTTATCATTTGCTTTGTGTTTAACCTCTTTATATTCCCAATTCAAGGTAGAAGGTTTCACCAGATTTGGGATTCAAATAGGTATTTTTTTTGTTGTCAACTTTCGTTTTAAGCATTATAAGACAACTCACTAGGTTAATGACAATCAATGCTAACCCTCCTCGGTCCCTACAAGCCCTCCCGAGGGCCTAGCCCTCTTTTTCAACTCGAGTCTTAACTTCAGCTGCTTTTGTCGTCGACGCGCGCCTACGCTAATAAGATAAGACAAACAAATGGAGAGTCTATGCCTTGAATGAATCAGTAGCAACATATTAGTGGAATGAGGGATCAAGAGACGGATAGGGGGTAATGGCCTATCAATCATTGGTGGACCTTCCCTTTTTGGAGTCACGGAGCTCTCAACTGAGTTGTTTAGGATCTGGAATTTCATCTCTAGTTGGGGATTTCGATTCGAAAGTTAGAAAATGTGGTGTGGATAGACCCCGGAGGAGCAGCCCTAAGATTGGGTGGAAAGAACGCGGATTTATTTCAGATTAGAGGCAGTACTTGGGAAATCTCTGGCATGTCTTTTGAGCTTTAGAATAATATGTCCAAAACATTGCATTGTACATCCGAGAATAGTTGAAGATTAGAAGTCCAGTGCATAGTTGAAGAAAATGCAATGTTAAGACAGATAATATATAAAGCGTCATTCTTCAGAATTCTATGTGATATTTATATGTATGGAGGAGAAGCCTGTGATTCTTTGATAGTTTTCAAACGGGCAGAGAAACTCGACTGAATGACACTGGAATCCAACATTTAAATTGTCAACTTGTTATCCGGTAACATTGTATCGGATGCAGCACACAACTTAAGATCTATCTTTGTTGTACAGTATCAAAAGTTCATTTTCAATGTCTGTTTCCCATTGATCTGTTTGTTGAGCCTCTATATGGATGTCTACAGACAGTATCATCTATAAGTGTCATATTTGATGGTCAAGAGTGCGAAATTCAGGATCTCTTGTTCTGAAGAAACGTAGCATTTCTTCGATTTGTGATATTTTACACTATCTTACATGGTTTTGAGTATTTATGGAAGTTATCTTCTACATTTCCTTTTTTTATTCGGCTAATGTCCCCCAATATTTGATTCCATTTGCACTTAAATCCTCAACCTCAACTTTGCCCTAATGGACGAACCCGTCCATAATCGCTGTTCAACAACACTAGCCCAAACCTGACCTCAGCCACCCTCCACCCACAGGGTCACAGCCCTCACTACCAACCAGTCAACCACCAATAGACACCGGCTTTCATCTTTGCAGTAGGAGATTTTTCATATCGCAAATCAATTTAACATGTTCAAATTCTTCAACCACCTCCACAAGGAAAAATTGGAATGCATCACTTTCGCAACCAAGATCTTGTTGTGTGTTATCGCCTTTCCCATTACAATTCCGAAACCTTCAAGGCTACTTGCAATGTGCGAGGGCTAGGCTCATGCCAAGGGACGGTACGGTGCGGCAAGTCTAAAGTGTAATTCAATGTTTTCTAAAAAGATAGTGTCAAAGTTCAAAGGGTTCGATTGGAGTCAAATTGATGGTCATATGTTACGGTTAGGGGTTTTTAGTAAACAGAACTTAGCATCATGTAGGTTACTCAAAATATACTTCTTATTCTTGTTTAAGGATTCGTTCGTGGCTTAGAGTAAAATATAAGTCTTAAAATAATGCAGAATAGAACTTAATTAGTTAACTAAAATTGACAAATTTTGTCGACTTATTACAGAAAAATACTTGAACTTGAGAAATAGTACATGAAACTTTAAAACTACTCGAAAAGCTTGGATGTCGAAAGTAAGAATTGATTCGAATCAAAACCTTGAAATGAAAAACTTGAAACCTTCTTTCTTTTTCTATACCGAGGTAAAAGTTGGGGTCTAAAAGCTCCACGAAGCAAAGATCAGTGGACCCTAAGTGTAGTTTTTTCTCTATCCAAATATTCAAGGGATTTGCAAAAAACTTGTTTTCTGGATCCCCAGCCCTGAAAGTATACAGGTAGATTCAGTTGCCTTGGTCTCGGTGGCTCGACCCTTGATTGACCCAACTAGGTACAGCTCGACATGGTTTCGTCATGAACTAGCATGCCTAGAGAAGCAACCTGTGTCGAGCTTCGTTTTAGGGATAGCCTCACCTATCCCGCCCTATCTCCACCCGATGCCACTCCACTTGTTTAGAACAATAACTCTTGGTTTCTTTTATTTTTATTTTTTTGCCTTTCTTTATTGGCTCATTTAACGTATATTATTAATTCTAAAAACGGTCTTCTCCCAATATACAAAGATCACTTCAGCTAAAACTTAAAGGTACGTCAAAATTACCAAAGTAAATTTTTGATAAAAAAACCAGTGTTCTAAAATGCTCGCGTGCGCCTAGGCACGCCTAGGCTTGATGCCTGACTTTGCCGCCTCGCCTCTCATTGTTCATTTTTGCGCATCGGTCGCGCATTGTCATGCTTAGACGCGCCTAGGTTCAATGTGCGACCTCCCCGCCTCGTCGCGCATTACGCATTTTAGAACCTTGTAAAAAACACATTTAGAGATGTTATTTTATTCTTATTTTGACAACAAAGTAGAGATTACAACTTAATTACTTATTTCTAATTTCAACTAACCAAAAAAAAAAAAACTTATTTATCAATATGCTGTAGTCTGTAGACGGTCCTGCAACACAAACAAACACACAACTCTGCATATATATCAAACTCTGGCTAACTTATTTCCTGAATTGTGGTACCTGCACAACAATAACATTCTTTTGGAGGACCAGCAACCCAGTAAAGAAATGCTATATTAAAGCATATACCCCTCCATGCCCCTCCCCTTGAATTCAGCAATTATAAAAACCAACAACCTCAAGATATATTGAACAAAATAATGTTGTCTTATTCATTAACATTAATTTAAAGAGCGTTTGGGTTGTTCATGTTTATAAAGTTTGCCTTAATTACTACCAGCCTGTGAATCAGTGTGGGTCCTTTTACTCTTCCATCATTAGCATTTGAATATTTATGAGCTTAAATGATTATTCATTGATTTTATTGAATTTGCATATTACCCCTTTATTCGTTTAACATGTTTAAACAATTAAGCGATAGTGAAACTTGAACCTTTTTTGTAGTCTCATTTATCCGTTGCCTTGCAACCTCGGTCTCTATTGATGTATGCCTAAAGCTCTGCTACTGTACCATATTCGGCATTCAGTGATTTTAACATAGTCCGTTCCATAGTTCGTTTTAGACTTGTTTTACTAATATGTCGAACAACCTTATTTAAAAAGTTCAACACTCAGAAAGAAAATACATTAATTTACTTTTTTATATTTTATCTTGGACGATACACAAATAACATCTTGAAGCAAACATTCACTACTTCTTGAACAAAATAAGAGATACTCTTGCAGCTAATTTCTCGCTTCCAAGAATCTTTTGAACTAAGTAAAAACTTTTGTTTTCAAGAAATAACACCCACCCTCTTCTGATCCAGCCAATTCAATAGTTTTTTTTAGTGGATTTGGTTGAAAATTCCAATTCCAAGGAAGTTTCTATAGCTTTATTTTATTTTATTTATTTTTATTAAAGATCTGGCCTTGAGAACATGAACTTTGTTAAGCACAAAGTGTCGCATTGAAACAACAAAAGTCAATACTATAATGTTCCTTATGCTTTTCAGGGGCGACAACTAAAAATTTCACATATATTAATTAATTGGGTATCTTATGAATTCTTTTTTCATCAAACACTTAATACGTGGATAAGTTTTATAAATGAATTATTTATGTAATAAATAGATGTTGGTTTGCAGTCTAAACCTTGAGAATGCGTGTTGGCCCAGTGAGACAAGCATCCCCTTTGAGAAAAATGGAAGCATTTAAGTCAATAAAAACAGACGTGGACTTCTAGGAATAATCAATCAAAACTCACCCCATACCCAATTTTTTATTGAACTCCCAACTGTTTCAAAAACCTCAGTAGTTAGTATCGAGCCCAGATTTGTTGTTCTAAATAACAGTCCTTCTAATAACTCTAATAAAAAGTTTACACAACATCAAACAAATACAATTCAATCTTAATACCAAGTGTGAACCTTAGCCGTCCCTCCAATAAAAAGTTTACACATCATCAAATAAATACAATTATTTAATGTGTTCACAATTTCTGTTAAGATTAACTTATATTTAATTGATAATGTGTAAACTTTTTATTGGTGAGACGGTTAAGGAGACATACATTTGTGACAACACATCTGGACTCGTTAGTATCAACCCCAAAACTGGTTTAAATCACCATTCAGGATTATATGTTGTACTGAAGTGTATTTATAAGAATAGATATTAGTTCTTTCTAAACTCAACTTCGAGGAGCTAGTCGTAGTTACATAACTTTTAAAATAACATGAATTGTCCAATCTAATTAATTTGGCTAGACAAAATTTGTGATTTGTATTCGATCCAAATATAGTCCAATGTACCAAACACCTTAAATATTGGCTGGAAAATCTTTCTACAAGCTAGAAAGCCCCCAATTATAATATAATGATGGTAACACAAATCTAAAATGCTAAAACCCTAGCCCTAGTCTCCAAGAATGTAGTCCCTTTTTAGTTTGCCTTTTAAGGCACTGAACCTGATGAATAGAATGACAGTCCAAAGAGAATAGATATACAGAAGATGGTGAAAAGTCCAAATTGTCCTTCAGAATTAAACTTATTTGTTTCTCCTTGGCACTATTATTAAGGATATATATGTCAGTATGCAGACGTGTGCTCAATAGGTCAATTCTTTTTGGGGGTGAAAAAAAGAAAAGAATGAATTGAAAAATATTACCAGAAAAGATAAAAGTGGATGAAAACAATAACTACATCAATTAATACAAGAACGGTAATGTTAACAGAAGGTACAAGTCTGCAAAGCAAGATCATTAACACCTGCAACAAGTCCTTATTTTTTTTTTTTTTTTTTCTTTTCTCTCAACTTTGCTGGACTGCACAGAACCTCATTAAAACAATCACTGAAAAGTTACAAGCTTTGCTACAATTAATTCTAATTCAGTAGAAAGAGAAGAAGACTGAGAGCAGAAAGAACTTACATAGTCTTTTCTAGTTGAATTCTAAAACTAGTCATTAGAATTTAAAGTAGCAAAGCCCTCATAACATTTTGTCACTTAGTTGTGAAGAGGGTTGGGCCCTGTGTGTACTAATCTCTTTTCTTCTTCATACAACTTGTCTGAAGAATTCTCATTCTTTTCAGGACTCACAATCTGAGATGGACTTGGACTTGAAGCTTCTGCATGATATGCCGCCGTGTCGAAAAACCCGGCTTTTCTTGCCGGAAACCATCTTGAACTAGCAGCAGTTTTACTTATCTTCTCAGAAGAAGATAAACAAATTTCTGAAAAGATTAAAAGCAACCAAAAAGAAGAAACTGCAATTCTTGTTGTAGAATAATCCCATATTTTTCTTCTCCTTCTTCTTCTTGTTGGTTCCCCATCCATTATAACTTAAACACAAGAAAATGTGAAAATTCCTCAAAGCAAGCTCATACAGCTAAGTGAGATATTTCAGTACTTTTTGGGAAAATCTAAACCCTACTGAAACAGATAAAGAGAGAGATCTAGATAGAGAGTTGTATGCTTTCCTTATCTTATGGGTGTACTCACATGATCTTGGGCCTTGATTCGTGGAACCTTCTTATAGATATCTTATTTCTCCTGTGAATCTTGGAACTCTGGACCTTTTTTACTTGTATGTAAACAAGATGTTAGCTTTTGGCATCTGTTTATTATATACATACATCATACATGTATTATGTATAGTTTTGAGGTTTGAGAAAGAAGGGTACGTATGGGAGAGTGGGACTGTCCAGTATTAATAGCCGTTGTCTGCGGAGTACTCCATATATTTAACCTTTTAAATTCTGAAAATGGAGGGCTTTGGTTAATTTTGTATGGCTTCTTTTCTAGGCTACATAACTATTACACTCTTGGTCATTCAACTTACCACATTGTTTCATTTTGATACTTTTAATTTTATTTTAATTTAAACATTTTCCGTTTGTTATATTCTTTCAAATGTAAGGAGATTGCTGATTTTTATGAAGGAAAAGTTAAAAAATTTATTAGTGAAATGATATTACCAATTCGTAATGGAAAAATAACATATTTAAAACACTAATTTTAAACCAATAAATTATGTCATACGAGTCAACAGTCTTGTTAATTGAAAAAGATGAAATAGAAATGGTGCCTAAACTAAACTAAAAATGAAAATTCAGTGACTAATTTGAAACAAAAAAGAAGTTTAGTGACCAAATTGAAATAAGACTATAAGTTTGGTGACTGAAACTGCTATTAACCCAAACAAGAATATTAGTGTGTTCTTACAAAGCTTGGATGGTTTAAAGTGGTATTATATTAGACAATATCTTATAGTTCAATTAATTCGAGTCTTCAGTCTTCACTAATTGATAAAAAAAAAAATGTGCAGTGCACATGTTGTGCTTTTGATGAAATTAAATATAACAACTTCTATTTGTGAGAACGGACACAAATATTTGTTGTCGAAGTACAATCGGACTTCTTCAACGATTGTCATCAATGAAAGTTTCCACCAGTGATCTTATTAGTCACCAGTGCAACAAGTGATGTTGTCGGCAATTTCTGACTGATTTTTTTTTTCATGTCACTAATCATGGCCAACTTAGGTTTTGAGAATAGTATTCGAAATTTGTAAATATTTTTTAAATTACATGGCAAATTACTCTGAAAATAACGACATACAAATACATACAATTATAAGAGTAGAACACTGAGTATTTATTTGACCAACTGGGAATATAATACAGCTAAACATATATAAATGAGACAAGAACATAAGCAATTTGATAATTTAATAAGGCCAAAGATAAATATGATTTGAAATAATTTATAATAATAATGGTAGAATGTTGTATTTATTTGATTAGGTGAAGTTTCTTTACCGACATAAAATTGTAACGTAAGGGAAAAAACATTAATGCATACTTGCTTTCAGACACACTCCATAAAACTAGTGAATAAGCCAATAATTCTTTTCGTTTCAAAATAAGGTTGTTGTTTTCATTCATTAGACTCATAATTTCAAAGTTATATTGACAACACTTTATAGTAGTAGATTTTTGCAATGTTCAAAAAATGCAATAATTAATGCACGACGGAAAAAATTGTGTAAATAAAATAAATTGCAATTTGCCTAGTAGACCAAACTCCGAATAATTCTATTCTATAATCAACAATAATGAGATTATAACTTCTTTAGATAAAACTAGAGGCTCAAAATATCATTAAAAATTCAATAATTCTTTGTTCACCAATAATTCCTCATCTACTAGATATATTTCTACGAATAGACAAACAAAGAGAAAGTTTAACAATATTACCAAATGGAAAACAAACTGAAAAATGAGACACAAAATTGTAGAGAGCGTCGCTAGGATTCACCTTCTGAAATTTGACTCAAAACCAAAATGTTTCTCTACCTCCGATCTCTTTTTCTTTAGACACAATATCAGAGACACTCATTCACGTTCAAAAAATCACACTAACCTTCTTTATTTCTAGCTTTATGTATCATATTCACCACATGGCTACTTTTTGAGTTATATCTCATATAAAATGAGATTGATATACCTAAAATACCTTCGTGAACTAAAGATAATGTCGAAAAATATATATCACCACAAGTGTTTATGCTCAAATTCAAGCTAAACACCATTAGAAATCACAAGAAAAGCTCAACCGAATAACACCTCTATTGATCCAAATAGGTTTAGCTCACAAAGAACTAATTTATTTCACAAAGAGAGGGACCAAAATCAACAACAATGACAGCCACAGTGAAGAAAATCAAGACAGTCGTTTTTTTCTCTCTAGTTCTCACAAGGCAGTCACCAAAAATGAAGATTGCTGGAATGAAGAATAAAACTAGGGCACCTTTGTTTATTTCAACCAATTGGGCCACAAGCCCAATAATAATAAACACACACAAGCAACTTATTTTGGGCCTAAGTATGGACCATTGAGCAACTACAAGATAAGTCACTCCAAATGGCCCCCTAAGTTTTGGGTTGAGCTTTAATTGAGTTCGCTAAGTGGTGTCGTTTTTTCCTTAATTTCAATCATCGGCTAACGCCTATGAAATTGATCTTAAATCATCATTTTCGTTTGATGTTGTTTGGAAATAAATACCTAACAAACCTCTACATTGGTGCCAAAGTTCTCTTGAACAATGAAGTAGCACTTCCTTGTCTTCCTTCTTTAGCACCTTCACCTACAAAAAGAAAAATATCACTCATTAGTGACAACTCCAAAGGAAAACCAATAAAATTGAAAATTATTTATCTCTACCGATGTTTAGAAGATCCAAGCAACTTCTAAACTTCACCAAGGGCAACACCTTAGTGCCCATATCCGAGAGATTATTTTGTGTAGACACTTTCTCAAGCTTTATTACTTCTTGTGACACAATATCTCTAATAAAATATAGTCTAATATCAATATATTTGGTTCGTTCATGAAAAATGGGATTTTTACACAAATGTATAGAAGATTGACTATCCGAATATACTACAACATCATTATTCAAAATACAAAGTTCACTTAGCAATCCTTTAAGCCATAAAGCTTTTTTAATTGCTTCGGTGGAAGTAATATATTCGGATTCGGTAGTGGATAAAGAAACTATGTGTTGTAATTGAGATTTTCAACTAATGCAAGAATTAGACATAGTAAACACATAAGAGAAAGTAGACTACATATTATCCCTATCCCCCACATAGTCCACATCTACAAAATCCTTCAATTCTACTCATTCCTTACTAGGACCAAACATTAGACCTACATTATTCGTCCCTCTCAAATATCTAAGGAGCCACTTCAAGGCCTCCCAATGATTAGGACCCAGATTAGAAATAAACCTACTAAGGGCACTTGTGGCAAAAGCTAAATCCAGTCTAGTAAACACCATTAAATACATAATAGAAACTATCACATTAGATTAAGGAATCATACTCACGTATTCAATTTTTTTCTCATTACAAGGAGCTTGATCTTTAGTTAACACAATGTGATTAGCTAAAGGCAATGTAACCAGTTTACATTCATGCATGTCAAATTTTTTTTAACACTTTCAAAATGTAAGGAGTTTGATGTAAAAACAACGTTGAATTTGATATATCTCTTTCAATTTTCATACCTAGGATTCTTTTAGCTTTTCCTAGATCTTTCATGTCAAATTCACCATTCAAGGTTGTTTTTATCTTGCATATCCATTTAGAAGATGAACCAATTAAGAGTATATCATCAACATATAACAATAAAAACACATAGTCATTACTTGCTTCATTATGTTGGTGATACAAACAATGATCAACCTTACTTCTTTGAAACTCTATAACCACACAAAGATCTTTTAAGAAAACACACATAATCCAGTTTTTGTTTATCTTTAAAACCTTTAGGTTGATTCAGGAAGATTTGTTAATCAAGTTCACTAGGCAAAAAAGCAGTTTTAACATCAAGTTGTTCAAGTTCCCAGTCAAAGTATGCAACTAATGCAAGCATGACCCTAATAGTAGTGTACTTAACAACTGGTAAAAAAATCTCATTATAATCAACTCCCTCTTTCTGTGTGTAACCCTTAACAACTAATCTAACCTTAAACCTTAAAGGTTCAGCTGTACTACTATCCTTCTTAACCTTAAAAATCCACTTACAATCAACTGTTGACTTATTTTTAGGTTTAGGTACTAACTCCCAAGTTTGATTCTTTGCTAAGGAACTCATTTAATCTCTCATTGCTTTTAGCCACTCTTCCGATTGTTCACTCCTCATTGCCTCCTCAAAAGTATTTGGTTTTCTATCAACTAACTCTTCATAGCTAGCATAGGCAAAGGCTAACTCGGACTCATATCCAAACCTCCCAGGTTCTTTCGCCTGCCTTCTCTCTCTATCTCTAGCTAATTGATAATCCACTAAAAGATCTTCTTCAACAAGATGCTCTTCTATCACTACTTATTCATCCCCCCCTCCACCTCACTAGAGGTGATGGGGACATGTGTACTAATTTTTCTAACTTCATCTCAAGCTGATTTTTCTCACTCAAACCTTCAGAATTAGCCTCTAAGCATGGCATTTCAGCCTCATTAAATGTGACATCTCGACTCAAAATGATCTTAACCCCTTTTTGGCTTCCATCCCACAACTTATCTATAACCTTTAACTCCTTCAGGATAACTTAGAAAAACACATTTCTTAGCTCTAGGTTCTAGCTTTCTCTCATTCTGATAAGAAAAAGTAGAGGTGTCAATTTGAGTCATGCGGGCCGGGTTGAACTACCTCCGATGAAGCCCGGTGACGGCCTACACTAGAATAAGCCTGCGCCATGGCGGATTGCGGGTCAGATCAACCCAGCCCACAAAAATTGAATACGAGCACGGCCCACCCGTTGGCCCATCTGGGTCAAGCCCATGTGGGCCGCAGTTCAACCCGATTTGGCTCGTGTGAATAATTTTTTTTTAAAATTACTAAAAAAATCTAGTTACCTATTATAATTAAAAAAATATTTACATATATAGCAAAAGATGTGTTAAATTACTAAATAAAAAATAAATAACAATGATAAATTCATATTTGTTAATTTTTTAATTCAATTTCTATTTTTTTTATATTTAAAGACTAAAATAGCACGCATCTGTCACATCTTTCACTTTAAACGGCTCTATGCCATTTATTTAAAAAAATTCAAAATAGGCTAGCAGTTAAAGGCCGAACCACCCGGGCCGTGAACAGCCCGCCCAGTTCACAGGCCAGCCCGTGGTTCTGAGTCGAAACGGGTGGACCGATACAGGTTCGACCAGCCCGTCATCTTGACACCTCTAAGAAAAAATAGCACAACCAAAAGTTTTAAGCACAGAATAATAAGCAAGCTTACCAGACCATTTTTCATGAGGACTATCACTATTTAAAGCCATAGATGGAGTCAAATTAACCAAATAACAAGCAGTCATAACAGTTTCACCCCAAAGAATTTTGGCACACCAGAACTCAACATCATGTATCTTACTTTATCAAATAAAGTAATGTTCATCCTTTCTGCTACCCCATTCTGTTGGAGAGTATAAGGAACTATCTTATGCCTAGTTATACCACTTTCTTTACACATGTTATCAAATTTAGTGTTACAAAACTCTAATCCATTGTCGGTTCTCAAGAACGTAATCTTTTTACCAGTTAGATTTTCAACTTGTCTTTTCCTGTTATTAAAGTTATGTAAAGTATCAAACTTATATTTTAAAAGATAAAACCCATACTTTTCTTGACTAATTATCGATGATAGACAAGAAATATCTATTCCCACCCGAGGTAGGATTGCTAGAAAGATCACACAAGTTCGAATGTACACACTAAATGATTCTTTTAGTTTTGTGAACACCCGTAGAGAAAGACAATTTATGATACTTATCAAGCACACAATGATCACAGAAAGACAAATCAGACACACAATCTTTACCAAAAACATTGTTATCATTAAGGAGCTTAAGCCCCTTAATACTCACATGTGCAAGTTATGTGTGTGATCAGCCTTGGTAGAAGAAATTGAAGAGTATAAACTATTGACCTATAGTTAACTTTAACATTAATATTTTGATCATAACAAACAAATTAATATTGTTTACTAACGATCTATTTTCAAGTAATATTCAAAGCGCTACTAATCATCGTCAAGATCAAGACCATATTGCAAATCGTACTCTCAAAAAAGTCAAGATCAACGTCAATCAATACAAGAGTTCAAGAATTCAAGATTCAAAATCCAATATCGAAAATTAGAATTCTAGATGAGATGTAAATGTACTAATTCTTTGATTTTTAGCATTAAATGGATGAAAGCTCAAAAACTATTTTATGCCCAAAAATTATGATGTTATCACTTGCATAAATTTTTTTTTTTTTATCAAAACGAAAAATTAATTTTTCAAAACTCTTCAGAAAAATTACACCGGTCGATCGTTTTGAAAGAACCAGTTGACTGTTTGAACGTCCTTTGCCAAAAAATGATTATTCTGATTTTTACCATTCCAACGGATATTTTTTTTGGGGTCATCCGTCAAGATGTAGGTCGACTGTTTGATAATCCGTTTTGGTAGAAAGATTAGAAAATTGATCTCTATAAATTACTATTAATTCATTATTATTGAATACACTTATAAGAGCATAAAAAGAGAGAATCATATTGAGAAAAATCATTCAAACTTTATTGTACTTACATTTTCAAAATTATTTATTGAAAAATTTTGATTGATCAAATCAAACTTTTGAATCATCACCATTATCAAAGTTTCTTTCTAACACTTGAGCTCTTCATTTATTACTATTCATTAAAATGTTAGTCTCTCTTAGTACTAAACTTGTATCTATCATTTGTTAATAGAGAAGTACTATCTCAAATCTATTTATTCATATCTTTGGGTCATATTGAGGTCTCTTTAAAGTTCAATATTGTATAAGAATCGGTACTCCTTGTTTGTAAGTCACCAGAAACATTGTAAAGGTTTTGATTACAACATAAGTCAATCAAGATAGTGGAAAGGCCGTGCTCATGACGGAGAGCTTGGTAACGGGGGACGTAGATAATTGGTTGGATCGAACCTCCATAACAATATCATTTGCACTCTTTCATTCTTTTTATTTACTTATATTGTGCTTATATCTTTACTTGCTTAATTTATATCTCTTAAGTTTATTATCTTGAGATTGTTTTATGAAAAAGTTTGTAAAAACCAATTCTCTCCCTCTTGATTAGTTGTTCTTGGGTTATCATAAACCTCTTATGACTTCTCCAGTAGTGATATATATATAATTCATTCTCGTTCCTTTACAAGTAACGAGAGCACCATTCATCAATTTTAGCATTCCATTTCTAATTTTACGAGTAAAGCCAATTTTCTCCAGTTGCCCTACTGAAATTAAATTCCTACTCAATTTAGGAATAATTCTAACATCATTTAAAGTATACACAAAACCTATGTCAAACTTTAAAGTAACACCACCAATCCCAACAACAGTATAAGCAGAATTGTCACAAAAAACAACATGCCCATCATCAGATTCATGTAAATTTTTAAACGAATCTTTATGAGATGTCACATGAAAAGATGCACCAGAATCAAGTACCCACTCATGCAAATGAGATTTGGCAGTTAGATTCAATTCAGTATTATCAACAGTAGAATTAATCAACACATAGACTTCATCCTGATTAGAATTAGAAGAGGATATAACATTCATTTCATCTCTCCCCTTATCGATTTGTTTGTTCTTCGCTTTGGGACAATATTTTATAAAATGTTCAGTGTTACCACAACCATAATATTTTTTTACCTTTCACTCTAGATTTAGATCTAGACCAACTATTTCTCTTCTTTTTACCTGCATTATTACTTGACTCACCACTGCTTTGATATTCTTGGCTACCAGTTTGCCTAAACTGTGTTCAACCTCTCATCATGTGAATTTTACCACTTTTTTTATCATGTTTTTCAGTTTTCATCTCCATCTCCTTACTTCTAAGGGAATCAAGAACAATCTCAGGTGTTAAAGTGTCCATACCTTACTTAATTACATATTTTACTTCTTTATAAATCCCAAGAATGGAATTAAGCAATATTATGGTCTTATACTCTTTGGACACCATTTCACTACAATTAACAATATCTTGTATAAGTTTTTAAAATACATCCACATTGTAATATAGATCCTTTGAATGATCTATTTTAAAACTGAAAAATCTCCATAGCAAGAAAAGTTTATTAGGAATAGATTTAAGTAAACAAAGTTCTTCTAAATTTTTTCAAAGTTCTTTTGTAGTGCTATGTTTACCAACTTTTCTCAAAACAGCATCTGACAAGTGCTCTGCCATGGCAGAGTAAGCAAGCTTATCTGATTCTTCATTTTGTTCTTTAGTCAAATCTATAGGAAAATTACCATCTATAGCTTTTGAAATTTTTTGTTGTATCAAAATTCTTTTAATCTTTTGTTGCCAAATTGAGAAATCTCATTTTTTATTAAAAATTGTCACTTCAAAATTGCGAGTTGTCATTATAAAAAATTTGCAACAATAGAGATAATTCAATAAAAAATTTCTTACTTAAGCAATTCTCACACAATAAGTTATGCAAAAATTATATCATCTATTGTCATTTTTAGGACTAAAATCAACCAAAAGTACAAAAATACACAATTTTCACAAGACTACTAAAATAGTCTAAATTTTGCAACTATAGAGATAATTCAACAAAAAATTTCTCACTAAAGAAATTTTTCACACAATAAGTTACACAAAACTTATATCAATCAAACAAAAGTAATCAGTAAACAATTTCAGCAAATAATATTCTAGTTCTAATAACAGGCAATGGTTACTCCACACGGTAACCCCAATCCTAATGATCACCCCACACGATGATCTTTATTGTAGAAAAATAAATGTCTACCCCACACGATAGTCTTGACTGCAAAAATTAAATAGTTAGAATACAATACCAGAGTGAACAAATATGTTGTTTGTATTCTAGGTGATATGTGATATTTTTTACACCCTAGGCCAGTAGCAACAATCACCGGACAACAACAGTAACTGAAAAAACCTACATAAGGAAAAAAATGTCTAGATTTTTGCACACTACACAGGTGAAAAAACCAACACAACCAAAAGGTCCCAAAAACAACAAAGAGTAAAGTGTATTTTTGGCCGAAAACCAGCACAGGTCCCACGCGCCCTCATGCGCGACTCACGCGCCGTCAGGATGTTTGCTCGTGTTTCATATGCGCCGCTGCTACAGTAATCCACGCGCCAACTGTCTGGAATCGTCTTGGCATTAGGAGTTGGAACATGGTCTTCGTTCACGAAATGGACTTCTGGTTTCACCGAAAAATGGGTTAGAATTCTCGATTTTTTAGAGAGATCCGATTTTCTTGCACTTTGATGATTTTTTCACACCCAATGACACTAAATCCAAGCTTTGATACCAATTTGTCGAAAACATATATCACCACAAGTGTTTAAGCGCAGATTCAAGCTAAACACCATTAGAAACCACAAGAAAAGCTCAACCCAATAACACATCTATTGACCTAAATAGGTTTAGCTCACAATGAGAGAGACCAAAATCAACAACAATGGCATCCACAGTGAAGAAAAAAGACAACCGTTTTTCTCTCTCTAGTTCTCACAAGGCAGTCACCAAAAATGAAGATTGTTGGAATGAAGAATAAAACTAGGGCACCTTTGTTTTATTCAACCAATTGGGCCACAAGCCCAATAATAATAAACACACACAAGAAACTTATTTTGGGCCTAAGTAATAGAGTGGACCATTGAACAACTACAAGATAAGTCACTCCAAATGGCCCGCTAAATTTTAGGTTGAGGTTTAATTGGTTCGCTAAGTAGTGTCGTTTTTATCTTAATTTCAATCATCGACTAACGCTTATGAAATTAATCTTAAATCATCATTACCGTTTGAGGTTGTTTGTCAATAAATACCCAACAGATTGAATTTTCTACAATTATTTGAAATTCAATTTGTTCTTTTAATAATAAATTAATACTTAAGACTTTGTTCATACTCTTTGAATATGCATATTAGTGAAAATTTCAACTTAAAATTTGTTGAAGAATTTGGTAATAGATGATTTAATTTTTTTAATTAATTATATATTATGTATACGTAATTTAAATATGAACAAATGCAAACTTATCAATAAAATTTCATATTTATAAATTCATAAAGTAAAACAAGTTGTCAAATATAAACATAAGCTTTTTAGAATTCAAGTAAAATTTAGATAAATAATAGTATATGTTAGTTCATTAAAATATTATATACTCTCAAAATTTATAATTAATTGATAACAGAATGCTAAGTTAAATTAATATATTAATTATTATTATATTTCAAAATAATATCATAATATACATTTTGGTCTTTTGATATATATATATATATATATATATATATATATATATATATATATATATATATATATATATATATATATATATATATATATATATATTCATTCATAAAAGTAATTTCACTTATAAAAAAATAAGTAATTTTATATGATTAAAAATTAAATCTCTCTCTCTCTATCTCTCTCTCTCTCTATTAGAATTATATTTCCAGCTTGATCCGTGAAAGAATGATGGTTGCTGCTGTTAGATTTCAACATAATAACAGTATACACGTAAGCTAAAGGGTGTGAAGAAGAAGCTGTTACATATTAGCTGAATAAAAACGTGTTCTATGAATACAACTCTTCCAACTGAGAATGCGACTTCTTATGCCTGAGCTTTAACTTAATGAAGAATCAATTAAGATTAATTAAGTTTAACATCCTCCATCAAGATGAAAGTACTTCTGTAACTCCAAGCTTGGTCTTCAAATAAGTGAATCTTAAGTGAGAAAGGCCTTTTGTTATGCAATTTGATCTGAAGAAGGCACATATCTAACTTTCAATTTCTTTTCAAGAACTTGATCCCTAACGAAATGGATGTCAAGCTCAATGTGTTTTGTCCTAGCATGGTAGACTTGATTAGTAGCTAGTGCACTAGCACTCATATTGTCACACCATAAAACTGGAGTGGAGATTTGTGGCAGCTTGAGTTTCTTAAACAAAGATTGAATCTAAGCAATTTCTGAGGCTGCAGATGCTAGTGTTCTATACTGACTCTGTGCTTCATCTGGAAACAACATGTTACTTCTTTGATGACCAGCTTATCAAGTTATTTCCTAAATAAATGAAGTAGCCTGGTGTTGATCTTCTGTCGTCTGGGAAAGATGCCCAATCAGCATCTGAGTATCCATTTAGTGTCAAGCTATCACTTCTTTGTATCTATAAACCTTGGTTTATTGTTCCTTTTAGATATCTGAATACTCTTTTCAATGCTTGCCAATGTAGTGAAGTTGGTAGCTGTAAAAACTGATTTAGTTTATTCACAGCAAAAGTAATATCAGGTCTGGTGTGTGATAGGTACTGTAGTCTCCCTACTGTATTTCTATAAGTTGTGGGGATCTTTCATAGCTTCTCCTTCACACTTAGACAAAGTCTTACCAGTTGTCATAGGAGTAAGGCATGGTTTTAGATATTCAAGTTGAAATATCTTCAGTCATTCAACAATGTAACTCGATTGTGCAAGATAAATCCCTGAATCATGCCAGGAACTTCAATTCCCAAGAAATGATGAAGTTGGCCCATGTCCTTCAAAGCAAACTTCCTATTCAGCTCACCAATAAAGTGTTGCAGTAGCTTACTGTCATTTCCAATTAAGACAATATCATCAACATAGATGAAAACAATAAAGTATCTGCTTTCGATTGCCTGAACTTCCAATTTACCAGTGTAGTCTTCAACTTATCATACCAGGCTCTAGGTGTTTGCTTTAGTCCATAGAGAGCCTTTTCAAGTTTGTACACATGAGATGACTTTGATTTGTCTATGAATCCTTCAGGTTGATTCATATAAACTGTTTCTTCTAGCTCACCATTTAGAAAAGTATTGTTAATATCTACTAGTCTGATTTGCCAATTCTTTGAGACTACAAAGGTGAGGATCACTCTTAGTCTTGATACTTTGATGACTGGGCTGAAGGTTTCATAAAAATTAATACCAGGAGTCTGATGAAAACCTTTAGCTACTAGTCTTGCCTTGAATCTTTGTAGTGATCTATCTGAATTATGTTTCAACCTGAAAACCCATTTGTTGTCAACTATGTTATAGGATGGTAGGAAAGGAACAAGTTTTCAGGTTATGTTCTTCATCAATGCATCATACTCTTCTTTTATGGCTTTATTCCAGTCTTTGTTCATCATAGCTTCTACCACATTCTTGGGTTCAGAGTTATATTCAATAGATTTACTAGAATAAACTTTTGGCTTAAATATTGCAGCTTTGCCTCTAGTAATCATAGCATGTTGAACTTGACTGCTGATTTGTGATTCATGCCTTATCTCACTACATGTTGTTGATCATTGTTACTTGCTAGTTCAAGTTCTTCATTGTTCTGAGATAGTTCTTCTGTAGTGTAGTGTCTTCAGTAGGTTTATTTCTATCTTCTTCACTGTTCATGTCACTTTGATTCTGATGTGTATCACTTAAGCTAGAAGATAAGGGTTCAACAGCTTCAGTAACATCAAGTTGAGTTGTATCAGTGGAGCTGGAGTCAGGATTTGGATTTTTTGACTATGGTGAAAACTGAAAGTATGACACTATTGTTTCAGATTCAGCACGACTTGATTGTCCTTTTATAAAGAATTCAGATTTGAAAGAAAATTTAGATTCATTGAATACAACATGCTTGGAAATGTACATTTTCCCAGTTGAGCTGAGACATTTGTAACCTTTATGAGATTCACTGAAGCCAAGAAACACACATTTGGTAGAGTGAAAACTAAATTTATGTTTTTGGTAAGGTCTTAGGCAAGGATAATAGGCACAACCAAAGGTTTTAAGTAATTCATAGTCAACTACCTTCTTATAGAGGACTTGAGTAGGAGATTTCATCTTCAGTATAGGAGTAGGCATTCTGTTTATAAGGTACGTTGCTGTTTGAAAGGATTCCCACCAGTATTTTAGAGGCATTTTGGCTTGAGCTAAGAGTGTTAGATCAGTTTCAGTTATGTGTCTGTGTTTTCTCTCAATCCTTCTATTTTGAGCTGAGGTATGGGGACATGAGTGTCTAAATTCAATCCCAGATTGTGAGACAAAGTTTGTAAAGCTTTTATATTCACCTTCTCAATCAGATTATGGGGTTTTGATTTTTTTTTTTCAAGTTTATTTTCAACCAATTTCTTGAATTGAACAAATATGCTGAGAGCTTCAGATTTTATGTCTCATTGGATATATCCAAGTGAATCTACTAAAATCATCTAGAAAGATTATGTAGTATTAAAACTCTGAGGTGGAATGAATGGGGGCTTGTCCCTACACATCTGTATATATAAGATCTAGATGAGCTTTAGCATATGAATCAGATAAGGTAAATGGTAGAGAATGAGATTTTCCACGTTGACATGCATCACATAAAAATATAACTTCATTTTATTTGAAGTTTTGGTTACAGAGTTTGAGGACTTGAGACACCACTTGACTAGATGGATGTTCAAGTCTTCTATGCCATATATCAATTTGAGAATTTATTGGCTCTTGGCTTAAATTGATAGAAGACACAGCACTACATACATTTTTTGAAGATATTGGCTCTTGGACATTAGAGATTTTATTGAGACAAGGAAGATCCAACTGATACAACCATTCTTTAAGTTTTCCTTGTAACATTATCTTCTTTGTTAGCTTGTCCTTAACAAAACAACAATTGAAATGAAATTCCATATAAACTCGGTTATCAGAAGTCAACTGAGATACACTTATATACACTTATGATGTTCTTTTTTATTTCAGGCACATGCAATTGAGATACCCATGTAATTTTCATCATATCTATAGTGGCATATGCTTGCTTTATGCCCAATTCTACCACAAACTTAACAAACAGGTCTGTCATTGTTGTAGTAGCTTCCTCATATGTTTCTTCCTTTTCTTCCACCTTTGTAGTTGTTGTTTGAAAATCTACCACCATTATTTGATCTATAGTCTCTAAATTGATGGTTTTGTCCTGGTTTTTGAGTGAAGTTAGCAGAGTCTTGATTGATGTGCAGCCCTATTATTTCACTCTTGACAGTATTGTTACGTTCTAATTTGTTCTCAAAGGTCATAAGGATAGATTGAAGTTTTCCCCACGAGATTGTTTCCTTGCTGTTAATTTGGACAACAATGGATGTGTATTCTTCATCCAAACCAGCTAGGACTTGAGTTACCAAATCTGATAGATGTATGGTTTTGCCAGCAATTTCAAGATTATCTGCCAAAAGTTTTACTGTGTTGAGGTACTGATCAACACTCATGCTTCATTTTCTTGATTTTTGAAGTTTTCCACTAAGAAAGGTAATTCTTCATCTATTTTGAACCCCATAGCTTTCCTCGATTGCAGACCATAGCTGATTGGAGTTGCTTGAGCCCATGACTCATGGCTATGTCATGGGTCATTGAGAAATAAAGCCAGCCCATTAGCAGTTAATATGTAGATATCCATTGATTATATTGAAGATTCAGAGTCATTTCAACACTAGCTCTAGTTTTACGATTGACTTGAGTACCAACAAATTTTGGAGGACACATGTATCCAGAATGTGGCTTTTAAGATTATGTTCATGAATAATGGGTAGGATCATGTTTTGCCACATAAGGAAGTTGGTTTTATCAAGCTTCACTAAGGGAGTTTGAGTTAGGTTGACACTAAATGGTGAGAGGTGATTACTTCTCTGCATAGCAGGCACCACAGTGCTTGAGGTTGAGATGGGTGGAGTATTGGAATTGGTATTTAGTGGGACATTGTCAGCCGTAGCCATTTTTGTATAGCTCTGATACCAAGTAAATTTTCAGAGATTGCATAAGACAATTTCAAGCTTAAATTCTTATATTAATTTGACTGATTTAGAGAGGTATATATACATAAAACACTAAAGGAATCTACATAGAACAATCTAAAATTACAGGTGCAGTTTGATCCGTGAAAGAAGGATGGTTGCTGCTGTAAGGTTTCAACAGAATAACAACATACATGTCAGCTGAAGGAGGTGAAGAAGAAGTTGTTACATATCAGCTGAACAAAAACGTGTTCTGTGAATACAACTCTTCTAACTGAGAATGCGAGTTCTTATACCTGGGCTTTAACTTAATGAAGAATCAATTAAGATTAACTAAGAGGTTGTTTGGTAAGGATTTTAATGGGTTTTTTTATTTTTTTTTTTTATTTTTGAGAGAAAATGACCAAAAATAACCTTTTGTTTTCCAAGGTAGCCGCAATATTTGACTAGAAAATTGGGTTATTTTGGTCATTTTTTCCTAAAAGTCAAAAAGTAAAAACTAAAAACACATTAAAACCTACACCAAACAAGCACTAAGTTTAACAGACTTAAAAAATGTTGAAGAGTAAATATATTTTTCAAAACTAAAAATATGAAAAATTATTATGAATTTTTAAGTGTGGGAACTCACTACCCCGTGGGTAATGACTGCTGTTCATTTTTATAGATGAAATGGGCCCTGCAAATTTATTTGTGATCGTGAATTAGGCTTTTAAGCCTTTTTCTTCCAGCCCATAACTGGGGACACTCACAAAATACGAAATTGGTTTTTTTTAGATAAAGTTGATTGAGAAGTTCTTTTCTTATACAGCTTCCCACTCTAAAAAAATTTGATTTTTAAAGTGCAATTTTTTTTTAAATATTAGTCCATCTCCAAAAAATTCTGACTTCGCTCCTGAATCCAACAACGTGGATTGTGTTGTACATGTTGCAAGTAAAATGAGAAATGGAGAGAGGAGCATCTCTAATAGGATTGTGAATTTAGGAAAATTCTGACCCACGTGTACAAGAGAAATAATGTAGAGACACAATAAAGATTAATTATAAAAAATAAAATAGAAGATGCCTAGTACACAATTCGGTGAAGATAAATTATAAAAAAAATAAAGAATATTAGCACACCCTCCAAACATGGAATGTGTACTATACACCATCCACTTTTTTGCTTAGAGCCCGTTTGACAGAGATTATAAATTAGTTTATAAACCAATTTTTGGTTTATTTGACCAATATTGGTTTATTTGAGTTGAAATTGTTGACTTTTCATGTTAAAAATGGGTTGAAAAGTCAAAAATTACGGCTGAAATAAACCAAAATGGGTTTATAATCTTTGTCAAACAAGCTCTTACTATGTAAATATTTTGTAGTGATATTGCACGCTTTTTATTGCAATCTACAGTCCCATTAGTGATGCTTTTGGATTGTACCAATAAATTCTTGACTTGTAATTTTCATTAGCCAAAATTATTTTCTCAATTAAATTTCTTTGTTTCGAACTAAACACTTGACATTTTTACTCGGTGCTCCTAATTAATATGAATACTACTTACTAGTTAAGTCTTTAATAAAAAATTAAGGAGTCATAGAGGTCTCACTTAAAACTCGTTGATCTCTTTAAACAAAATCTTCCTAGACCATATGCATACACACCAGTGCATCAAAGTACCAAAGCTCACTTTTTGAGGATGTGAGCCTATTTTTATATTCACGGGATGATCTACTTAGAGTTTGTTTGGTTGAGTTTAAATTATAATTTAAGTTGATTTGAAATTAGTTAAATGTATTTTTTATTCACATATTTTGTAGTACTTACAATTTACTATCTATTTATTATCTACGCATTCTATAAAATCTCCAATTTATAAGTACTTAAAAAATATTTTCAATAGTACCTAACCTATAGTTAGAAAAATATCACGAGAAATAGATTAGAGAATAACAAAATTAAGAAAAACACAATGAATTACGTTTTAGTTCAATCTAAAATCTTTTTTAACTCTCATCTGGATCGGTCCTGCTTACGTCCAAATTCCAAGTAAACCAACAAACACTCTCCACCTAACTTACATAACACCCATTTATCTCTTTCTCTCCTCATTTTCTTGTCACTTTATTGTTTGATGCACTTTTTCTATAGCTATACACTCTATCATAGCCTAAATTACCTTTCACTGCTAAAGTCTAACAAACTCCCCTTCGTAGAGGGGGATGAGGAAGACTTTATATCCTAGAAGTAATGCCATACATATATAATATTATGGTTAAATTGATAAGTGCTAGGGAGACAAATATCTAAATTATGGGAGGTTAGAGAAAGGAGAATAAACGATGATAGTTGAGCAATCGAAAAAAAATGTTATGTAACATGAGTAGTGTTTAACACCTATACTTAATATCGCTGTCTTACCACGTAAACTGGTACTAAATAAATATCAGCAATACTAACTAAAGAGTACCACAACTATCATATTTGTAAGCATCAAGTATGTATGTATGTATGTCGATATGCATATGTATATGCATATATAGATACATATATACACACACATTACATAGAGAGAGAGAGAGAGAGAGAGAGAGAGAGAGAGCAGAATGGAATGATAAGCAATGTGGAAGACAAGGGACAGAGGTAGGACGAGTGGTAAATGAAAAAGAAGGGGGCAAACAATGCTAGTGCAAAAGAGAGACAAGACATTGAAATCTAATGACAGTCTTCTCTCATAATCTCATCATTGTCACGTCGCTTTTGGTTTCCTTCTCCCCAAATCTCCCAGAATTTCACGCTTCTTTTCATTTCAATTCTTTCATCTTTATAGCTTTTTGTTCTCTCTCTCTCTCTCTCTCTCTCTCTCTCTCTCTCTCTGTGCGTGTACGTGTGAGACAAGAGAATATATAGCGTGGTCAACCTACTAAACACGCTGCCTCTTCATCCTCTCATTTCTCTACCATGTTTAGTCTTTGTCTCTTCACCTCAGAATTTCTACTGTTTCTTGGGCATGCGAGATTTCTCTTTAGCATAATTACTAGCCACTTGATACTTCACACACACACACAGCATTTAGTAAATGCAAATAACCTTACTATGCATGCATTAAAAAGGGATTCATGTACTCGAGCCAGATTCATTGGGAACAAGGGTTAATTTGGATTCGGGCAACTAGTAGTAGTAGTAGTAGTAGAGAGAGAGAGAGAGTGAGAGAGAGAGAGAGAGGGGGGGGGGGGGCTTGAATATATTGATTGTGTAGAATGTGGATGGTAGAGTGTAATGATCATGGGAAAGAGTTGAAGATATCTGATCCCTATTATAATCGGAAGCCTCATCCTCTCATACCGATGTCAATTAGTACTCCAAAATTACCAATCCCTTGTTCGTGTTGCATTCACAACCCTAATATATTTGCAATGAACCATCATTTGAGTATGATCATATTTTACTTCTAAAGTACTGTTCTTGTTTGTGCTATTTTTGTATCTCTTGATTAATTGATATTTTTGACAACTTGTAGGTGCAGTGACTGATTACCAAGTTAAGAACGACACAAGCACAGAGCCTCAAATAATTAGGTCAAGATGGAATCCAACATCACAACAATTACAAGCCCTTGAAGACATTTATAGACGTGGTATAAGAACACCATCGGCCGAACAAATCCAGCAAATTGCTGCAAAACTTCGTCGATTCGGTAAGATTGAAGAGAAGAATGTGTTCTATTGGTTTCAAAACCACAAAGCAAGAGAAAGGCAGAAAAAACGTCGTCATCTAGAAACATTATCTAGAGAAAAGATCCATGCTGTTGAGACCCTAAAAGCAAAACAAACAGGTATATAATTACCTTATCTTTTATTCAATTATTAATATTCAAAGCTTGTTGATCATTGTATGACAAATTTTTAAGCATACATCATTTGTTGAACGACGTAGAAAGCTAAAATTTGCGTAATAATGTTTGACAGTTTCTTATTTTAGACTTCACCATTATTTTTTCACTGCTAGAGAAAGAACAATTTGAAGAGAGAACAAAACTTGTGTGATATTGATATGCAGGATTCAGCAGAAGAGATTTGGGAATTGAACATGCTAAGAAGTTGGGTACCCCATCAAACAGCAGCTCACTTTCAGAGGTCCATATGTGTTTTCCTCACTTTTTGACTTGGCTATAACTAATAAATGCACTTACAATATATAATATTATCTTCATCTAAAAAAGATTAGCTTCTTCTATTTTTTTTATCCATCTCAAATTATAAGTCACTTTTCTTATTGAGACGTATAGTTGATTTCTTAGTTCTCGTTAGAATATCTCCAATATGTAGTCGTGTATTGCTATATTTTTTTTTGCCACATAAGCAAAATACAAAATATCTAAAAAAATTATTTTTCAATGCAAGTTGTCAAGGACTATGTCAAGCTGATACGGTAAGAAAAAAATAGACAATGTCTAAAGTTTCGTCTAAATTCGGAAGCTCCGTTAGACATGTCCACTCACCAAAATTTAGATTTCCTATGTAGATTCAAATTTTCTATGTATATTTAAATATAAATTTGTTTTGATTTTAATAAAATAAAATACACTTGATCGCAATTCATAGAATGCATTGGATATCAAATTGATACTAGAATGTCTATTCATTAGACATTAATACTATGTAGATCAAAAGCCTTCCAACATTCATGCTACTTAAATAACAATTCATAGAATACATTAGAGATGCTCATATGCTCCTATTTAATGTATCTTTTTATCCACAAAATATGAACTAACATTAATAAAGAGTAATAATATTAATATAAATGTATATTAGAAAAAAATTTAATAAAATTTATTGTTACAAACTATAATAACTATATTTTCTTATTCTATGTAAAATATAAAAATAGAAGTAAGTTTTTTTATTTTTTACCGACCAAGTAATAAAGAATATTATGAGCTAATTATGTGATATCAAGTTCAAAACAGTGACAGCTTTTGTACTGTGGAAAAAGAATTGGGCTCAAAAGCTGCATTCTATACAATCTGTAGGGGCTGCTGTCCACATGTAAAAAGTCAGAATTTCTTGGGCATTGTGTGAAATCCACCCTCCTACTTAATTATTGTATTTTTTTTTATTTTTTTTTTTCAGGATTCTGTATCAAGGCATCAGAGAGAATTGCACCAGACAACAGCAGAGAATCAAGAAACCTGGCCACTGGACTTGTATTCTTTCATGCCTCCTAACAAAATATTTACTAAAGAGGAAAATTCAAAGCCCTTTGGTGCCCTAAAACTCAGCATGTCATTATTGCCTTCCAAGAATGATGATTTAATCAATATTCTTGAAAATGAAGGTAAAGAAAGTCTAACCCTTGAGCTCTTTCCAATTTGGAGCAATGACCATAACACCCTTAATGTCACTGCTATGGAGGATATTGATGTTTTAAGCTTAAAAAATAAAATTACTCCAAATGAATTTTTCGAATTTCTTCCTCCAAAAAATTGATGGCTCGAGGCTTTTGTTAGGTGGTAATTAGTAATCTAAAAGAAGAAATGTGTGGGATTTTCTTTCCATTATGTATATGTATTGTATCCACCAATTTCATGGTGTAATGATTAAAATTGCGTATTATATATAATAATCGATTTCTGACCCATCTTCCTGTCTGTTTGCGTGACATGTTACATCTACTTTTTGTAAATGAGAAAAAACTCACTTTCGATTATGACATATTTAGTTTGTAAGTCAAATTCACAAAGTAAATTTTGAACGAATACATGTTCGGTTGGATTTATAATTAGTAAATTGTGTATACAATTGAAAACGTACCTTTGCTTTCGAACAACTTTTCGAGCAATGTGAGAAAAATGCCCATATTGTTGTAGGACAATGTGCATTTATAGAACTCAAACTCGAAGACTCTTATGTTTTTCCCAATGATTTTATAATACCAATATTGGTGGCAAATTAATAAATAATTGCCTAATTATAAATTCATCCAATTGCATGTTCCACGATTAGTTTTACAAAAATAAAATGAGAATATAAAGCTATAGAATTTTGTTAGAGTCAAATGAAGCCACCTAGGGCCCAAGTTACGAATGTGAATTCATTTAGCATTAAATTGCATGTGTTTACATCTGTTTCGCAAATTTAAACTTAGAAACTCAACATTTGTAAATATTTTACATTTAATTTTAGCAACAATAAACTAAGGAGAGTGTCTTCAACTCAAATTTTAGAAGATCTGTTAATATTTATGAATTTGAATGGATTTCATGAATTTGAATAGAATTCTACAGAATTTATAAGATTTCAACAGAATTTTATATTATGAATCTCAATATATTCTTATGGATTTCTATGAATTTTCATAGATTTGTGGTCTTTTTATTAAAAATAGTAATTTTACATTATTTTTATTCTAAATAGTTCAAGTAACTGTCCACATAAACAAATATTTTGAGTAAAATTTTGGAAAGAGAAAAATTCTTAAAATATAAAGAAGTGAAAACTTTTTTTAGTTAAAGAGATGATTCATCCGATGGATTGGAAGGTATACCAATTTGACATTTGTGTCAACTAAGCTCCTAGGGAATAAACTAATAAATAGGTCATTCGTCGATGTCTCTAAGCTTGAAGTGCAATTAGATCCTATTATCAATTTCCTCAATTTTGAATTTAAAAAAAAAATTGATTAAAGAACAAGATGATAAGTGTTTATTTAATATGTTAAAAGTTCCTATAAGTGTGTTTAGATGTGCGTTTTATGTGATATAAGTATGTATTTACGTATTTTTTGTTTAAATCCATTTTAGGAATCAAGAAAACATGAAAAGACTCAAGTTCGGGCTAAGTAGACATGGAATACGAAACTCTGGAGACGAAACGGAGGAAGATAACAGAACTTGTCATGTGGCCGCATGAAAAGCCTATGTGGCAGCATGGGTCACCAGAATCTAGGAAGTAAATTTTTGACAAAACTTCTCATGTGACCGCATGGCTCTGCGAGGATGTGTTTCCTTTTTCAATTAGAAGTCTATTTTTGGGATGATTCTATATACGAATTTTTTGGGGCTTTTTGAGTAGATATAAAAGGAACTAACAAGAGCAAAACCTAGGAGGTGATTTTGAGAGATAATTTTGGAGAACTAACAAGAGCAAAAATCTAAGGAGATTTTGTGAAGATTATTGGAGGAGAAGAATCAAGAGCAAGAGATTGGATTCAATGAGGCGATAGACAATTCTTGGTGCAAGAACTTCTCACCTTCAAGATTCAATCATCTACCCAGTTATGAATTTATTATTTCATTCAACTGTCTCTATAAATTCTATGATTAACTAATTTTATTTTCTTGGGACGAATAACGTAGCCAAGTTGTGAACCCTAATTTTGTGTTTATTGATTCAACTTATGACAATTAATTTCTTTGTTAAATCTTTATTGTTTGCTTAAAGCTTTCATCTTTTTAGCTAATTGGTGAATGTTATATTGGTTTATGTGGATTCGAGAGATGAAAACATGAATTAGATTTAGACAATAAAGATCATTAATTTAGCAAGATATAGAGATATAATCTTGTGGTTAGTGCGATCATTTAGGGTTGAATTCCAATAAGGCTCTAATGAATTCTTGTTGTTTACACATTTAAGAGGGTTGATAATGAATTCACCTAGAAATAGGTGGGTTGGCCTAATTAAATAGAATTAATTATTATCGAGAGAGATAGTTAATTAATTTATGTGAATTCGATCTTTAACAAGAAGTATTTATTATTGAATCAATGACTATGAAATTAGGAGGATCAACGATGGTGAAGTTGTGAGTCCCAAGTCTCAAAACTTATTTAATTAAATCAAAAGCTATTTCATTATTTTTCTTGTTTCCTCTAGCTTAATTTAATAGTTTTTATTCTTCTTAATTTAAAACACCCAAATTTCTGCGTTTTCGAATAAAGCTTAAATAGTAAATTTTGGTACTTAAAACTATTCTTCGTAGCATCGATATTTAGACTCACGTTCACTTTACTACTCATTCGACCCGTACACTTGCGGTTTATTTAATAAAGTTTTCGACGAACACAAGACTTTAAAAAAATGAAATAAAGTTTAATTTTCACTTTCTTTCTACTTGTCTTTTTTTTTTTTTAATAAAATTTTCTCTTTCATATCCGAGACTAGATAATGGATATTTAAGATTCATTCTCTTTCAAAATTAGTTGTTTAACCATATTGTATAAAAAGTTATTTTATAGTTTAAAAAGATAATTCAAAAATGAATTTTTAGTGTTGTATAAATTTTGATGTCCAATATCTAATTGCCCTATATGATATTAGACTAATTATCTAATTAATATATATCAATAGATTATTTATATTTTTCAGTCCGATTATTTGGTTTAATGATTGGTCATAGAGCATCAAAAATGAAATTTCAAGGATGATTTTTGACAATTGTACAAAAAAAGTATTAAAATGCATGCTAAATTGAAAATCAAGAACAAGAGTTTACTACAAAATTTGTGGCACAAATTGAGGAGAGAGGTGAAAGGGAGAGATGCGTAAGAGAAGAGTTGGGTTGAAATTTTGAGGGATTGAAATATAATTCCTGAAGAATTTGGTATATATATTTATGATTTCGAAATTCATGCAAATCTGTTTAAATCTTCTAGTTAATGAAATATTTAGAAATTCACTAGTAATTGGAGAAATCTAAATTTCTAAAGAATATAATTAAATGAGTTGAAGATATAAATTTCAATTGAATTTATTAAAATCTGAGTTGGGGATACCAAAATTTACATGAATTTTTAAAATTCATTCAAATCTAAGGTTGTGTTTGATACACCAAATTTGCCATGGAAAATGCAAATTTTCCACCCATTTTCCACCTTTTGGGTTGTTTGATTCACAAAATTTTCCATGGCAAACTTTTTCCATTTTCCATGCACGTGACCCATTTTCCATGAAAATGATGAAAATATTTTCTTGCCAAATGAGTAGAATCAATTTTCCATGGCAAATGAAAATTGGCAAGAAGGGAATTTCCTTAAATTAAGAAGCCTTTATTAATTTTTAAGCAAATTATATAAAATGCTCTAAATCATTAAGTTGCTCTAATTTTTAAGCAAATTAATAATTTTGCTTAAAATAATAATTTTTAAGTTGGCAAAATAATGTCTTGGCAAAATTATTAATTTTTAAGCAAATTATATAAAATGCTCTAAATCATTAAGTTGCTCTAATTTTTAAGCAAATTATTAATTTTGCTTAAAATTAATAATTTTAAGCAAAATTATTAATTTTTAAGTTGGCAAAATTATTAATTTTTAAGCAAATTTAAGTTGCTCTAAATCATTAAGTAAATTTAATGTAGTTAACTAAGTTAGTCCATTGTGTTTATTCAAAATATAGGACATTTTATTTTAGTTTACGTAAGTGTAAATCGTAGGCCTCATGAGAATGCTACTATTTAACTCACTTTTAGTTACTTTTTAACAAATCCATATGCTTGTGGTAATTCAACGTACAATAGAATTTTTGCAAAATTTGTATTAGATTATATAAAATGTATGGTGGAAATATGCATAAAAAATGGTAAATTATAATTTAACAATTGTCAATAGTAAAAGTTCAATTTTTCTCTCCAATATTTTAGTCATGGAAAATGTGATAATTTCCCTAGAAAATAGTTGCTATCAAATAACAAAAGTTGAAAAATACTACATTTTCCATGGAAAATAAAGACAATCAAACACCAAAAGCAAGAAAAAGACTACATTTTCTAGGACGAATTTTAATCCAATCAAACACACTACATTTCCAATTGTCAGGAAAATATTTTCTTGGCAAATCTTTTCCATGGAAAATGTTTTCTTTCCACCCATTTGCCTTGCTCGCAATCAAACACAACCTAAGTTGAAAACATTCCCTAAGTATTATTCTTAATAAATTTTATTGAGATCATTTTTCTCTATTCTGTTTATTCAACGCTACGCTCTCAAACAAAATGTCCACAATCATTTCTACCCAAATAAATTCAGCCCAAAGAAACATGTGAAGAAAAATGGGTTGAATAATTTTTCTTTAGTTATTTATTGGTTTTCTTAATTAATTACAATATTTGTTGGATTTTTTCTTGACCATTATATACGTATTGTTATGAAATTAGAAAAATAGAAGAGAATATAGAGAGTGAAAATTCAAGTATGTAAATTTATTATAACAATGATTTTTATGTATAGGGTTTTAAAGGAAGTTACAATCTGATTAGAATACACTCTTATGGAGTAAGTAGATAACTACATAGACATTTAGATACAACTAAATAATCATTCATCATTATCTATAATTTTACAACACTCCCCTTTGAATGACTTATTACACAATAACTGGTTCGTTAAAATTTTTATTTGGTAAAAATTCAATGGAACAAAAATACCAATCAAATAAATATTAAAAAAAATTGGAGTAATAAAATGCTGCCTCATTAAGACCTTGTCAGAAAAATCTAGTGGGAAAAAACCTGAGCGAAGGAAAAAGAGTACAGCTACTCCCCCTGATTTCAATCAATAAAAAAAAAAAAAAAACTTGTATCGAGCTATTCATTTCTTGTACGTCAATATCTTCAATGCCACAATCTTTTTAAAACTTGTATAAAACAATTCTGGTAAAATGTGTTCCATGTTTAACCTCTAAGCAATATCATCTTCATACACTATCTATGGTTGATTATAGTGGAAGATTAATTATTGTTGGGTTGTGGACGTAGGCATGTTACCGAAACTATGTTAAATATTGTGTCGTTTATTTCGCGCATTATTTAGTTTGGTTATTACTCTATTTCATTAATTTCGATTAGGTTTACACAAGAAAGGGAGAATCTTTATTCCGCTACTTTGTTTCTAATATATTGTGTTTGATATATTGGTTATTGGTTGAATTTCTCCAACAGGATGGATGTAAGTCAAGGTCACGGAGTTGGAGCTAAAAATAGTAAAAGCTTTAGGGTATTTATTAATGGCTTTTTTTCACAAATGGTCCCTATCGTTTTCTCTTACTACGGGTTGAGGACCTATCATTTCATTTTTGACAGTTTAGCCCATATTTCAAACGTTTTTTACGACAATAGTCTTTTCCGTTAGTTTTCGTTCAATCCTTCCGTTAAATGAGCGCGTGTAGTGCAAATTTGACCATTTGAACAATTTTTGACATAAAAAATAAAAGAAATTTGCAGCAATGGTCCAAAATCTTCCAAAAAGAGTCAAAAAGTCCATAAATCTTCTAATTCTAACACATATTACCTAAACTCTTTTGACAATTTTGTCCATAATTTAAATAAATTAAAAATTAACTCCTAAACATTTTCAAAAGTACAAATAAATCATAATTTTTTTACATATTTGCACTTAAAATAATAAAACATGTGTCATCAAGTCTCAAAACTTCTAATTATGTTCATCAAAATAACTATTTTTCCTTTTGAAATTTGAGGACTTACTGTGCATTTTTTAAAATTGCACAGTCACTCCCTTGATTCCAAAATCAGAGCTAGAAGGTGCAATTTCAAATTGCACAGAAGGTCCCTTTTTTTAATTTAAAACAGTGGGCCTTCATATGTCATTTTCAAAATTGCATAGAAGTCCTATTTAAATCTTTTTGAAATTAGATGGATTTCCATGCAATTTCCAAAATTGCGCGGGAGGCCCCCGTCCCCAATCTAACAAAAAAAAAATAATACAGAAGGTGAAACCCCAAAAGGGGTCCATCTATACCACACCATGCGGCGCCGACACCGTAGCCTGATCGGTGGGTACAAACAGCAACATTTGTTTCGGCCACGCCACTACTATTTCTAGCAGCGGCAAGGGTGTGTTTCGCCGCGAAATTAGCAGCGGCAACCGCAGATTTCACGACCCCAGTCCGCTGCCTTGCGAAGGCAACGGATCTGCCATTTACCGCCACCGCTTACCGGCGTTAGTGACTTTCAAAGCGCCGTCGTCGGTTGACCGTTTTTCAACCGATTAGATTCGTTCCAAACAAACCCAAAACAATTTCAGATTTCATTTTCTTTTTTTTAAAAAAAAATCACTATTTTATTTTTAACTTTCAAAACTCAAATCAAATTAATACTTCAATAACAATTATTGTTCTATTCATCAACGCACTCTAACGAATTCTAACAAGTAACAATGTAGGTTCTGATACCACTGTAAGGAATTGAAGGATACATGCATACTAATTGTTTAATGGACGAAATCTTTAGACAATTTAAATGTCATTTCGATGAATATAATTAAAAATTTTGAGACTTGATAGCACATTTTTTAATATTTTAAGTACAAATCTGTAAAAAATAAAAAGATTTAGAATTTATTTGTACTTTTGCAAAGGTTTATGAGTTAATTTTTAATTTATTTAAGTTATGGGCAAAATTGTCAAAAATGTTTGGGTCATATGTGTTAGGATTAGAAGGTCTAGGGACTTTTCGACGCTTTTTGAAAGATTTTGGACCGTTGCTGTAAATTTCTTTTATTTTTTATGTCAAAAATTGTTCAAATGGTCAAATTTGTACTACACGCACTCATTTAATGAAGGGATTGAACGGAAACTAACGGAAAGGACCATTGTCGTCAAAAACGTTTGAAATAGGGGCTAAACTGTCAAAAATGAAATGATAGGTCCTTAACCCGCAATAAGAACAAACGATAAGAACCATTTGTGCAAAAAAGCTATTTATTAATTATTTGATAAAGATTCTTTAAGATTATAAACAATTGCTTTTCTAGAATGTGTGACAAAAATTAGATAAAAATTGTAGATTTTATAAAATATGTAGATATGTGTTATGAAACTAGAAAAGTAGAGAGAAAAAGAGAAAAGAATAGAGAGAGTCAAAACTCAAGTGTGTCCATTTACTATAACAATGACCCTTATTTATAGGGTTCCAAAGGGAGTTACAACCTGATTAGAATACACTCTTCTGGAGTAGGTAGATAACTTCATAGACATCTAGATACAACTAAATAGTCATTCATCATTATCTATAATTTTACAACATTCCTCCTTGAATGACTTATTACACAATAACTGTTTCGTTGTTTGGCAAAAACCCAATGGGACAAAAATACCAATAGAAAGAAAAATTTATCAAAAATTAGAGTATTCAAATGCTGCCTCATTAAAACCTTGTCAGGGAAACCTAGTGGGACAAAACCTGAGCAAAGAAAAAAGAGTACAGCTACTTTCCCTGATTTCAATCAATGGAAAAAACTTGTATCGAGCTATCCATATCTTGTGCGCCAATATCTTCAATGCCACCATCTTTTTAAAACTTGTATAAAACTAACCTCCAGCAATATCATCTTCATACACTATCTCTGGTTGACTATAATCAGCATGATGGTCTGATACAATTATATTAAAAATAAATCTTGTAGTTGTTTCCTTCAGGGGTCTCATATACAATTTATAATACACGGGAGTATAACCATAGGGTTATGATGAGAGTAAAATATTTTATAGGTTATGGACATCCATAACTATAATATTTATACAACTTCAGATTGTATGTCATTTACAGAAAAAATATGCCTCATTAAAACCTTACTAGGAAAAAATCATAGTAAAGTAAAAAGGGTACATAATTCTTTTAATACGCCACGTAAATTGCCTTATTAAAAACCTTACCAGAAAAATCCAATGGGACAAAACCTCAGTCAAGGAAAAGAGTACAATGCGTATTTACTCCCCCTCATTATAATATTAGTTCAGATCTGTACTTTAATCGATTGAGTTCTCGAAAAATTGAACTATATGCTTCAGGCATATTAAATCCTCCAGAAATTTATATACATTGTTTTATTAGTCATGCCAGATGAGTTGGTTATAACAATATTCATTATATGCATATATGTCATGCATTGACAGACTAACAAGATATCAACTTATGATTGCTTTACATAAGTCTTTGCGAAATTTAAAAGTCGTGCATTACATGTTACGACTTCATTTTTCCATTTCCTTTTCGCATAAATATACATCTTTAGATGCTCCGACTATAGGTCCAGAAACTTCAGGTTTCTCTAGTCAGTTCAATTTACTTGGATTGCATCCTTTTATTTGACCAATTTATTCTTTGACAGATTTCTTTCAATATCCTTGCTACCTTCATAATATGAAGCGCTTCTTTATATACAAAAGTGTTGTCAACAATATTTATTTTTGAATCCATTTCTTTCTCATAAGGACATAACTTAACGAGATCTTTTCGTTTTATTATTTCAGCTAGCTGAACCTCTTCTGGGGTTTTATAATTAGTTATGTCTATATACTCTCCAAGAGTATACATCTCCTCAATAGGACCATCTTTATAATTGGCTCCATTTTTAATTTGAGAATTTTGGAATCAAATATCACCACACTTCAGGCATGCCATTAATTTACCTGATATAATGTTAATGGATTGTCCTTCAAGGACGCTAATATAAATTGGAGCATTTAGAGCTGGTATATGAGATTTGATTTAATCTCTTTGGTCAGGAAATGCATCTGTCAATTGTATAACTTACAAATGAGTTATTTGTTGAACTTCTGGTTCATATTGTCTTGTACAAGGATCTAGAAAATATAATATACTGCATTTTCGTGTATTCTTTCCAGCTACTTAATTTCTCTCTCCTGATGTTGAGAAAACCGTCTTATCAAAATAATATTCGAAATACCATATTATAAAATATCACCCGTTAGGACTTAAGATATTTCATAATGTTCTATACTAAACGTGTATTCTCAACATTTTTCAAAGTTCATCTCAGTGCATTATGGTGGATCGATTGTACATATATTGCACTATCAAAAATAATTAGATGGATAATATTAGGCTCTGACCATAAGTCAACTATAGCGGGAGTAACTTTGATGTTGGCATAATGCGTATAAGTATTTCAACATATAAAATAACATTCCCTAGATAAAAATGGAAAGCGCTTTGTTCTCAATAGTAATGGTTTAGAATTTAATTGGAGGCGTTGAAAAACAATATTGCTAAACCATTTAACATCATCTCAACTAATATTTATTAAAATTTTGAGATTTAGACTCACT
The DNA here is from genome assembly GCA_030279155.1 of Forsythia viridissima. Classification (NCBI taxonomy): domain Eukaryota; kingdom Viridiplantae; phylum Streptophyta; class Magnoliopsida; order Lamiales; family Oleaceae; genus Forsythia; species Forsythia viridissima. Next base: position 38,265,446 of record CM059041.1, on the reverse strand, counting down.
AGTATTGACAAGATACATCACCGTCTTGGTTGTATAATCTAAACATTATGCTCATAATATAAAATTTGAGCAAGTAATCTCACAAACTTCAAGTTGCGAATAATAACACCATACAATCATCTAGTAGATGTATCTATTAGATACAAATAATATATAGATGGTCAACATGGAAGGTGATGGGACCCCATAAATCACCTTAAATAATTTTCAGAAATACAGGGAATTCAGTCCCGATTTTACCTAGTGAAGGTCTACTAGTTTATATACAATGAGAACAAGCATTACATGAGAATTCATTATATTGAAAAATCTTCTGGTTTTCAATAGATATTCTCATTAATATTTCACATCATATTGATCCTGGATGGTCTAACCGGTAATACCAATTAATAAAATTTTTAAGACATTGAACTTCTGGTTCAATATAGTATTTCTTTAAGAGTATCAACACTCTAATATTACACAATATTAATATTCTAAAATTGTAAAATTGTGCTTCTTCAAGAGCAACAACACTATTTTTTTCTAGAATATTGATGTGTACAAATTTATGCTTTTTCAAAAGCAGTCGTATAATATTCGTTTAATTAAATTATGCTTCTTCAAGAAAATATTAATATACTATAAATTTATGCTTCTTCAGGAGTAATATCAAAATATTAATATATGTAATATTGTGTTTTTTTAGGAATTACAACGCAATATTCTCCAAGAATATTGATTGAATATAAGGTTGTTGTTATTCAAGAGCAATGACTCAATACAAAATAATTTATCGATTAAGTAAAAGTTTTCACTAAAGCAATCAATTAACTATTATATAATTTGCATTAATCAATTTAACATAATATGATTTATATGCTTTCCTTCGGGGATAAGCATTAGTTGATTAATTACTTATTTATATCACAATTTAATTATGTGATATGATATTCTTCGAAATATGTGCTTCTTCTAGAGCACAATAAAATATTATTTCGACTACTGCTCAATATTTTTCTGAAATATCAAAATTATAACGTCGTAAAAATTAATATTCTTCTGGAATATTTAAATTGTAACGTTATGCTCTTGAGGAGCAATTAATATTCTTCTAGAATATTTAAATTGTAATATTATGCTCTTCAGGAGCAGCTAATATTTTGTCAAAATATTATACGTTGTGTTTCTTCAGAAACAATAATATCATTTTCTTTTAAAATATTGATATTCATAACGTTATACTTCTTCAGGAGTATTAATACAATATTTTATTAAATAATAGATCTTATAAAATTATGCTATTTGATAACAAGTAATATTCGACTGAAATATTAATATAATATTGTGTTACTTCAGAAGCAACTACAAATTATTTTAAAATATTAACTTTATTCTGAAGTAAAAGTTTATTCTTCATGAACAATATTATAATATTCTTGTAGAATATTATATCTTATAAAATTAGGCTCTTCGAGAGCAGTTAATATTCTACTGAAATATTAATATAATATAAAGTTGTACTTCTTCTGGAAAACCAACGAAATATTCTTCTGGAATATTAATTTATGTAAATTGATATTTTTCAGGAATACTAACATAATATTATTTTAAATATTGATATTAGTAATTAACAATATTCAATAAAGATTTATCTACTATTTATAAATACAGAATATATATATACGATAGTAAAGAGAATACTAACTTATTGTCCAGATGAACCATGGGATCTTGATTCTAACCGTTGGATTTGAATATCAATAAGTTTTGAATTTTTTTTCCAAATTTCAAAACAATCGGACCATGGATCGCTAAGATATTAACGTTTGATCATAACTGTGCAGGCTGCCCAAATTCTTCCACGAATTCAAAATTCATACTGTTCACACAAAGATTTCTCACTAATGAACCGTTTGATCTAGATCTCCATCGTTGGATTTTAAGAACAATGAGTTTTGAAGTTACTATTTAAATTTCACAATGATCGGACCACGGAGTATTGAGATTATAAAATTTTATCACAGCTACACAGTCTGTCTAGATTTTGCGAATTTTCTAAACTATTGCACTCAGATTTTCTCTCTATTTGGGTGAGCTTGTTCGTGCTGATAACGTGTTATGAAACTAAAAAAGTAGAGAGAAAAAGAGAAGAGAATAGAGAGAGTCAAAACTCAAGTGTGTTCATTTACTATAACAATGACCCTTATTTATAGGGTTCCAAAGGGAGTTACAACCTGATTAGAAAATATTTTTTCTGGAGTAGGTAGATAACTACATAGACATCTAGATACAACTAAATAGTCATTCATCATTATCTATAATTTTACAACAATATGAATAATATTTGACTAATTTATAAGTATTTATACACACTCCAAACATGTTATTAGTTAGGACAAGAAGTTGGACACTTAAGCATATCGAATTTGGTAAGTATAAGTTCTCACTAATAAACTCACCTAACATGTAACAGGGTATGGTGTGTTCTAGAAATAAATAAATGTGACAAGATTACCCACTCATGAATAAATGATATTGTAGTTGATGAAGTATGAGTCCCGTAGATAATATTATATTGCTCTCAACCATTATAAATATCATATTACGAGGCATGCAAAAGGTAATTAGAATTCAAAAATCACTAAAATTCTATTGCTTCTTTGACGAGCCATAAGATTAGGGATGGCAATGGGACATGTTCGAACGGATCGGCCCCACCCCGCCCCAATTTTTTTTTTACCTGCCCCGCCCCACCCCGCGTCCCGCGAATTCGCGGGGCGGGTCGGGTCAATCTTTTGACCCGCCAACCGTCTTTTTTTTTTTTTTTATAAAATTGAAAAAAAAATTAAAAAATAAATAATTATTATTTTTTAAATATTAGTACCAAACAAAACAAAAAAAATTATAAAATTGAGGTTATGGTGTAGTGGTTAAGATTGGTAATTTGGTACTTTACAAGTTTCAACCCGAGTTCGAATCTTTTTTAGTCTATTTGTAGTGAAAATTATAATTTCTATTCTATTTTATAATTTTTCAAAAAAAAAAAAAAATATTGGAGGGGCGGGTCGGGGCTGCCCCGGACCCGCCCCGGGGTAGAATTTTCTGCTCCAAACCCGCCCCTATTATCCGGCGGGGCGGGGCGGGGCGGGGCGGGGCGGGGCGGGAATTTTTTTGCCATCCCTATATATGATTGCTAACCACTAACTAATTTCTTCTGTCAATTAGAGTAATTTTCTATTAATACATTGAATTGGAGACGCTTTCGATGATTGAGTAGACTAACAATATTCTATTTTGCAGAATCTATTAACTTTTGTTTAGTGCACTCTCATGTCTATTTAAGACCAATATATCTTATATAAACAATGTCAAATTTATTAATTTTATTAATACTATTTATAGTCGCTTACTAGTTACTATCATTAGTCATCATACGTGGCATTATTCAATTGGATGAATTATTTATTCCAATTGAGTAATGTATTTATAGACATTAATTATAAATAATTTATTTAATTGAGTAATGCTATGTAAAATAACTATCAATAGTAAGTAACTATGAATAATATTATCAAATAACCAAGATTTTATAGTTTGAGAATCTTTTATACATTTGATTGGTGTGTCTTGATGAATTTGACTTGTACCCACAAAATCCTCCACGAGTGACTTTATAGTCCATCGGACAAACATGGGACCAAGTGACCAACCCAAGTCTCATTCATATCTTTGCCATCCTTTCGTCGCTTCTTCCCTAATCCAATTTCAGAACACTAAAGATTCCAAAATGTAAGTGCATGTCAATATTAGGAACCTGTTCCCACGAGTTTGTAAGAGTCCGTTTAGTATAGATTATAAAATAAAAAGAGATTTTTTTAGTCACAATTATTGATATTCTAAATATTTTAAATGTGAAATGATAAAATTGTCATTTTTACTTTGAAGTGGCATTTTATTGATTAAAAACAATTTTGTCATTTTACGTTTAAAATGTTTGAAAAGTCAACAATTGTGACTAAAAAAAATCAATTTTTTTATTTATAATCTGTACCAAACGGGTTATGTCATATTGTGCGTAGGTTGCACACAAACTTTTTAAAAATATTAATGTCTTCGTCTCGAAAATATTAAGAAATTTTTATGAAACTTAAAATAAAATGCTTCTTATTCTTTTAGTAAAATTTGAAAACTTTGTGGAGACTTATATAAAATTTTCAATCAAAATATTTGATAAGGAATTACACGTACATACAAACACTGTGAATTAAAAAATTAACTTGGTTTTAACAAAAAATCAACTTAATTGTAACTACTTTTAGCCATTGTGCTACGAATAATTAAAAACTAGTATTTCACGGCATGGCATTTCAGTGTTTTATTTTTTTTTAAAATTAATCTTTTTACATGTCATTTTTTTTCATTTGATTATGTGTCCACTGGTTACTGGTGTGCTGTTGCAGATTGCGAGATTTGCAGTGGTGGGGAACGGATTTACGGAGAGCTGTGCTGAGTCCACAAACCATGGCTGCACCGTCGCCATGGCAATGGCAATCGAACAACACTACAATTTCTTTACATCCCTCTAATTTTCCCCATTTCTATTACTCAAAACGGCACTGTATTACAGCATGGTCTTCCAATTTCTATTCATTCTCTTCTTCTGCCTGTTGTGCTGCTACAAATAGTGGAAGAAAGAGATTGAAAAAGTCTGTGCAACCTGTAAAAATAAATGACGATTTACAGAATAAAGAACCCTATAGTTCTTCAATCAATGGTGCTTTACCTGGATTACACAAGGGTCCGAGCTTAAGTTTCAAATCATTGTTTGGAAGACGAGCATTGTGGCGAAGAATATTTTTTGCATCCAAGAAAATGAGAAGCATACTTTTGCTCAATGTCATCACTATTGTCTATGGTAAGCTTCTGAATTTTCATCTTCAATTTTTGGTTTTTTATTTTATGTAATTTGAAGTTATTTGCAAGTTAGAGAATTGTAATTACTGAATAATTGGTTTTTTTAATGAAGTGTTGTTTATTTATTTGTTTTAAAAGTAGATGCGTAATGTTTCAATTTTTAATAAGATAAAGTTAGTAAATAGTGAGGAGAATTTGATAGCGATATTGTGTGTACATGGGGAATTTTTTTTCCATAATGCTCGGATTTTAGTTTCTTATAAGGCTTTATTTAGAAATCTGGAAGAGGACAAAAAAGGGGAAAACACATCCTTCAGATAAGTAAAAGGATGAATGTAACTCCTACAAACTAGTACTACTTAAACCTAACAATTTTGAAAATTTGGAAAGAGAATAGGTAAATTATGCAGTGTTATTGTTATTAACTTAAGTTTTTTCATTTCAGTCATCATGGCTTTTCTGTAGCATGAGAAAACGACAATGTGTGGAGATGCTTAACTACGAGTGCCAATTACTTTGAACTTGATCATTTTAGTTATGTAGAGTGACGGCTGAGTAACATCTTGTACTTTACACCAGAGAGGTGTCATGGGTTTGATGGAGGAACTCATTGGGATAGGCTTCTTAGAAAAAAGATGGCAGATGCATAATTATAAACTTTTCCATGCGAATAGTACTTGTAGAGAAATATATGTGTTGATTGCTGAGGTGCAATGACAACAGCCGATATGTGCAAATTAACATCAATTATTTCTGCTGAAACTTGTAGTTTATAGCAATAAAAGGTTAATTTATTTTATATCATGCCATTGCTCTTTCAGCTAGTAACATTCCTGTCGTGAAAGAAGTTGAAGCAATCATTGATCCTGAGGCCTTCGCTGTTGTGCGATTTGCTGTGGCTGCAATTCCGTTTATCCCATTTGTACTACAGGCTAGAGATGATGCTGAAACCCGTAATGCAGGTCTAGAGTTGGGATTTTGGGTCAGCTTAGGGTATATTATGCAAGCACTTGGACTGCTTACATCTGATGCTGGACGAGCATCATTTCTTACTACGTTCACAGTAAGAGAAGCTCCTTTAATTTTATCTAGAATCATGATCCATCACCTATTATTGACAACATTTTGCTGCTTGCGACTGTTATATGGTTTAATTCTCACTATCATTCAGTGAATGTTTAGGTGATTGTTGTTCCCTTGATTGATGGCATGCTAGGATCTACGGTACCTGCTCTTACCTGGTTCGGAGCTCTAACGTCTATAGTTGGGGTTGCAATGCTAGAGTCCAGTGGATCACCTCCATGTGTAAGTGTGCAACAGGCCAAGTTTCCTATTCTATTTGTTTTTTATATCCTTATTAAACTTCTGACATGAGGTAAAATGACCCCAACCCGGCTCAAAATCATGTCCGACATGCCACGTGGCACAATATTTTTCTAATTTCTGACATGTGAGGGACATGGCCTAACATGTTGGGCACATTGTAAGTTCCATTTTGTTAATATTGGAATACAAAATTAGGGCAGATATAAATTTTTGAACAATTGCATAAAAATGTCAAAAATGATGTGAGAAAACTTATATAAACTTTATGTCAAATTCGTAATATCTACCATACGTGAATAATTTGATTTTGTTGACACCAAACAAACCAAAATTATCTTAATACGACAAATAGTCGCTCCTCAAATTCAAAAGGAATCACCTGCAAAATTGAAAATCAACTTTAAAAATCCAATATAATTTTTTTTTTTTTTTTTTTCAAAAACTAGAAAGCCATACAAATGTATAATTTTAAAGTATTTTAATGATTCCCCTGATGGCGTGCCCATGTCATATGGTGTTCGTGTTCTGTGTCCGAGCTACTCAGCCTATACATTTTCCAAAGTGAAACCATCATTCTTGTTAGTCTTTGTACAACCATGTACATTTACATAGATACGTTCACCGATTTGATGAAAGATTTCAGGTTGGAGACCTATTAAGCTTCTTAAGTGCGGTGTTTTTTGGGATTCATATGCTAAGAACTGAACATATTTCGAGAAGTACCAGTAAAGAGAACTTCTTACCACTCCTCGGATATGAGGTTTGTTCATAATTAATATGAACACTTCCTACCGCTTATTCTTTGATCATTGTTGGTGTAAACTTCTGTTTCTTACAGATATGCACTGTTTCTCTGCTATCAACTGTTTGGTATTCTATGGAAACCTGGTTTGGGGGTGGCATTCATGAATCAAATATATCATCTTGGACATGGGCAACATGCTGGCATTCAATTGCAACATTTCCTTGGATACCTGCACTTTACACTGGCATATTTTCAACAGGGCTATGCTTATGGGTAGAGGTACAGTAATTATTTTCAAAATGAAACGTTGGTTCTCATTCTTTCTTGTTTACTTCTTACTGGGGAATTGTTGGAGAATGGTTAAGAAGGCGGTGATGTCTTTATTCATGTGTTAATTTTTCGCTTTTCCTCGCTTTCTTTTCTTGTCTACTTGGCTTTCAATGTAATCTTTTTATCACTGTTGTATATTATTCAAACTATAACGTAACTTTTGTCATATTCTGAGTATATGCTCTAGGTGTACATCATGTTGGCATGCATGAAAAATTAACCAACTTGCAATATTCACAAAACTCTTCATTTTCTTTTGAATATGGTTTCTCGCACTTACAAAACTTTACTCTGGTTTGACAATCTTTCTCCAGTTCTATACTGTCTTCCATTAAACGTCCAAGTTGTGGTTTCTTATCCATTGTACAAGTGGCTCAGGCTCTTAACAAGTTCATTTTTTTTCTCTACCTGCCTTGGCACATAGCAAATTAGCCCCCTCTTTTCTCAAATATGCCATTTGACATATATTTTAGAATTCAGATATTTCCAATGTAGTCTTTACTGGTTTCTGTTGTTCTGAAGATATTAAAAATGAAGCCACCTCAAGTGATTCAATAATCTTTTCACTATTGAGTTCATGATGCTATGCTAAATAAAAAAGTTGGTAACAACTGATTCTTACAATTAACAAATGGGGATGAATTGTACTTCTAGCTGTCATTCTCTCTCTGTTTTTTTCACGTGATATTTGTGGTGTCTAAGATATTCAGTTAGTTTTACTCCTTCAGTCATCAATGAAATGATTATGATTGAATTCTGTCATCTAGTCTGATTTTGATTACTGATTACACAGATAGCGGCCATGTGTGATGTTTCGGCCACAGAAACTGCAATAATTTATGGGTTGGAACCAGTATGGGGTGCCGGATTTGCTTGGTTGTTACTTGGTGAGAGATGGGGCATTAGTGGATGGATTGGGGCTGCTCTTGTGATAGGTAAAATGCTTTCCTTTCTCTAAATAAATGCATTTTATTCAACTTCATTTCTTTGTCTAAAAAAAGATTGTCATAGCTGAATTCTTAGAAGGCTGAAAATCGTACTATATGTTAACTCAGTCCTTTTGATTTCAATGCTATTTATTTCATTTGAATACTTTTAAAGCTGTTAGGAAATTTAGAATCATAAATGATTTGAATTCAACGGAACCTTTGGTTGGTAACATATTTTAGATCCTACTAATAGGCCTAAACTTTGGCTTGGTTTACTGTGGAAAAATGTGAGCAATCCTACTTGAAGTAAAAACCGAAACATGGAATAACTGAAAATAGTTAGTGAGCTCTGAAATATTGTAAATGAACTAACAGATATGTAAATAATTGGTTTGACCTTCTCAAGGGAAATAATTTGTTAAATGAACCCTTGGGTCTCACTTCAAGAAATGTAATTGTAAAATGACACTGAGCAAATCACTTTCAATTTCTACTTCAATAATCATTTGTAGTTAAACCAAAACATCTAATTTTGGAAGGAGTAATATATTACTTTACTTTTATCTACTTATGAATGAAATAAAAGGACTAAATTTTGCCATGGGATATGAACATCTCAAAGAAAAATGGCTTGTGGTAGAAACACAAGACTTTAATGCTTGCTGCAGAGAAAGATATATGTTGTCTTAAACAATAGAAACTATATTCCCTCTGATGGCATATAATAATGGCAAAAATCAATTAACACTGGGAAGTGGAATCTGCAAAGGAAAAAAATCTGATTTACTTGCTTCTTTTCCTTCAACATGAAACCTATTGTAATACGTTGGTTCTTTCTGGTTAACAGGTGGAAGTTTAACAGTGCAGATATTTGGAGCCTCTTCTAACTCAACTATAGAATACAAAAAAAGTAATACGAAAAGTAATGATTTATTGATTTCTGACGAACAAAATGGTTTCTCTACGTCTCCAGTTGCTGTCAACACCAGAAAGGACTCACCTGACTTATTAAAGAAATAAGGTAATCGCCAGTTTATTTTGGAACTCGGAATGCAACTTTCCTGTGATGTTAGAATGCAGCTGCACAATGAAATTACCTTGTGCTCTCCTGCACATATTGCAAAAGATTGTGGTCTGACCAAATATTGAGCCATTAGAAAACTGCTAACTTTTGATTTTCATGTACTATGCTAGAAATGACACATTGAGCAATAATGAAGGGAACTTTAAGTGTCTTTAATACATACTTGTCTCTCTCATCTATACTATGTATAAAAGAGTTGACGCTTATTGTGATTTGTCATTTTTATACACAGGCTCTCTCTTTTTATTAATGTTGTAAATTTTTCTTTATACTTTTAGGAGTGGAAAGTGCTGTATGTCACTTCGATATAGAAAATATATTCACCTATTATATATGGAAAACATATATTGTATATTTAGTATAGAAATATTATATACCATATATTATGTTGTGAATAGCATATATGGATTGGAAAACAATTATAAAAAGGGGACACCTCTCGATTGAGAGGCATTCATTGAGTGCAGAAATTGTGTATTTTGACACTCTATAATTAATTCATATACTTCCTACATATTTCTCGAATGTTTTCTTACATATAATTGAAATTTGGCATTCCATTGAACTTTGACTTAGAAAAGTGTTGTTCCTTAGAAACTACGAATTTCTGCCAATTGGAAATCTTGTGCTTTGGAAGGTAACAACTTGACTCATCTTCTTTACAATGTCCTAGAATTACTTTCAAAAAGAAGGTAAATATATTTGATCAATGTTGTGCGGTATTTGAAGTTAAGAATCCATTATTATATTTTTTCCGGAAATTGAGCTTTTGCCACTATGTTGGATGAGTGAATCTTAAAACCTTGAATTCTGGAGAGTGATGAATATTCACTAATCCTCTGAACTTACCATATGAAGCCGAACACTTTGAAGTGTTCCTTTGGAGTAAGTGTGGAAAAGCATCTCATTTTCATGGTTGATTAGAGATGAATAGAGACTAATCCTAAGAAGATAAAGGTGCTCCTCCAGATGAAATCACCTTAGAAACAGAAAGATATTTATAGATTATTCTAATTTCTATGTATACTAAACTATTCCAATTACATTATTTCAATTAGCAACAGCAATAAGGGTTCGAACTGCACTTTGCTAAAAAAGGTATTAAGTCTGAGGAGAAGAATCACGATGAACTGATTTATCTATTTGTGTCGAGGGCTGCACATAAGTGCATCTCATTCTTCAACGCTTTGAAGTGAGGTACAAGACTTGTGTGGGTTGAAGAATAGGAGAAAGCTTTCCAACACTTGGGAGAACACCTCTGCACAGAGTCTTATCTAAACATGTTCTTGGGAAAATATCTTCTTGTGTTTGGATGTGTCTGAAAACGCAATTAGCTCGACATTAAATTGGGCGAAAGACTGAGTTCAACTCCTTGTGTATTAGGTCAACAAATTACTCCCACAGATTTTCCACGTATCATCCATGTCCAGGTAATAAGAAAATCAAAGTTGCAGATGGAACTCTTGCAACAATGGCTGGTCAAAAGGCACAATTAAATTGTCACCAACTTTGTTCTTAATTCTGTTTTACGTGTTAAAGTTATCGGTTAGTCTTTTGTCCATTCATCAAATCCCAGAAGACCTAAATTGCAATGTGCATTTTTCCCTTCTCATTGTGTGTTTCAGGACAAAGTTACGGCGTAGATGACTGGGCATGCTAAGGAACAAGATGGACTCTACTTTCTTGAAGCTAATAATGGAACTGGTGACAAACTACCACTTCCTTGTGTTTCAGAAAAACTCCATCTCATAAAGACCAAATTTGGCTACACCATCTTACTTTAGGACAGCCTCAATTTCCTTTAATAAGAAAAAGGTTCCTATCTTATTTGAAAGTTTTTGAACTAGCCAAACATCATAGGACTTTATTTCCATTGAGTAATCATAGATCATCCCGTCCATTTACTGTGATTCATACTGATGTGTGCTGTCATTCTCGTCTTTCAAATGTTTCTAGATATCGTTGGTTCTTGGCTTTCATTGATGATTGCATGGGGTTACCTGGCTATATTTGTTTTAAAATAAATCTGACGTGAGCATGATTTTTCTAGTGAGAGTACTTTAATAAATTCTTATCCCCATTTTTTCAAGAGAACGGGATTATCCATTACTCTTCTTGTATTGATACTCCACAACAAAATGGAGTAGTCGAGAGAAATTGGGAGAAGTAGTATTAGTGGTTGCTCATTAACAGAATGCCTGCTTGAGTTTAAAATCACTATTCTCCAACGACTGCATTCTTAGATTTGTTTCCTGAGTTCAATGGCTTTAGCCAAATTGCTTGTGAAGTGTTTAGTTGTGTCTCATATGTTCATATCCATGCCCAAAACTGCAGTAAACTAGATCCTAGAGATCTGAAGTGTGTTTTTGTGGATTTCTTCAACAAAGAAAGGTTACAAATGTTATCATCCAGAATAGAAAAAATTCTTCACTTCTATAGATGTAACCTTTGTAGAAAACCTACCGTTTTTCTTGAAAACATCTTCAGGGGGAGCTTTTAGTAGAAGATAAGACCGACTCGTTCTTTAATCTTGATCTGCCTAAATCTTCACCTACTGAATATAGATCTACACCCACACTCGTTCCTCTTGAGAAGTCTACTCCCTATCATAATGATAGAAGAAAAAAGCATGGTTTGGACGATTTACTAAAGCTATATTGAAGATGAAGAATAGAGAAAGTCACGGAGACCATACCCTGTTTATTAAACACTTGTCTTCGAAGAAGTAACTTCTTTAAATTGTTTATGTAGACGACATAATAGTTACTCGTGATGACCTGGAAGAGATAGAACAACTGAAAAGATGTCTAGCTATAGAGTTTGAGATACAAGATCTTGGGAGATTGAAGTATTTCTTGGGTATTGAGGTGGCGCATTCCCATAAAGGTATCTTTATGTCACAATAGAAGTTTGTTCTTCATCTTCTTAAAGAAATTGGAATGCTACGATGTAATCCAACTGAGACACCCATTGAATCAAATCACAAACTTCGTGATGATAAAAGGGAGACTGTGGTTGACCGAGGTATGTATCAGAGGCTAGTTGGAAAGGTCATATAGCCTATGCTTTAAGTGTTGTAAGTCAGTTTATGCATTTGTTGCGAGAAAGTCATCTAGAAGCAGTATATAGAATTCTTCATACCTGAAATTCACTCGTGGAAAGGGTATTCTCTTTGAGATAAATAGAGAAGTAAGTTTGGAAGTTTGAAAGCATACACAAATTCAGACTGGGCAGATTCAGCTATAGACCAAAGATTCACATTGGGATATTGTATATATTTGGGAGGCAATCTAGTTAGTTGGAGAAGTAAGAAACAGGTTGTGGTAGCTAGATCGAGTGCAGAGGCGGAATTCAGATCCATAGGCGGAAGTTTGAAAGCATGCACAAATGCAGACTGGGCAGATTCAGCTATAGACCAAAGATTCACATTGGGATATTGTACATTTTTGGGAGGCAATCAGGTTACTTGGAGAAGTAAGAAACAGTTTATGGTAGCTAGATTGAGTGCAGAGGCGGAATTCAGACCCATAGTGCAAGGAATTTGTGAATTACTTTGGTTGAAGATTGTTCTAGATGATCTCAAAGATCAAATGGGAAGGACCAATGAGATTGTATTGTGAAAGTAAATCGGCTATTAACATTGCACATAATCCTGTTCAACATGATCGAACTAAAGTAGATAGAAACTTTATTAAGGAAAAAATTGAAAGTGGCTTGATCTGCCCTCCATATGTATCAACAAAAGGGCAATTGGCTGATATCTTGCCTAAAGGGTTATCCATACAAGTTTTTCATATGCTCACTAACAAGCTGGGAATGGACAATATCTATTCACCAGCTTGAGGGTGTATTGATGAGTTTGGTAGGAATCCCATAATATAGGAAGCCAAAGATATTTTATTATTTGCAACTTTGTAATTGATGTATTTTAGGAAATTTTCCTAGTCTTCAGGAAAGATTTTAGAGATATTTTTCCTATAAATTAGGACATGTTTTAGGGGCAAAGTTTGGGGGATTAGTTGCCTTTTTTTATGTATAATTCTGCTGTATATATGCTTGTAAAACATTTGACAGAATAGAGAGTGAAATTTACACTCTCTACAAGTTCACTTGTTGCCTTTGTTTGGAGACTAATTGTGTGTAAATTTGGAGTGCCCCCATGGCTTAGTATTAGACAACAGAAAGCAAGATTGAAAATCAAAGCAGTGAAAATTTGGTTCTGATCTTGAATTAAAAGGGCTTTTCTTAAGAAATCACTCACAAGATAATAGTCAAGTGGAAGCAGTGAGAAAGGCCATTGAGCACCTAAGGACAAGGCTCAAGGAACTGAAAGGATCTTAGGTAGATGAGTTTCTCCAAGTCCAGTGGGCCTACTGAATGCCGGTAGAACTTCAAGTGATGAAGAAACCAATACGATGGAGAAACTAACTCCATGCTCATGAGTGCTGAGCTTGATATGCTTGAAGAAAAGAGAGACCAGATTCAATTGAAGAACGAAACCTTACAGGGGGGAATAAGGTACTATAACGATTAGGTGTAGAAGCATAATGTATAGTGAAGGCCCACCTGGTACTGAGAAAGGTCTTCTACACAACTAAAGAAGTCGGTGTCGTGACCTTGGGGCCAAATTGCCGAGGCCCGTAAAAGTTATTCATGGTGTGACCTGGAACCTATAGAATCCAAGCCATGTGGGCATAGTATGAACCTCGCCAATGGAACCCCAAACATCTTAGAAGTACTTTCACTATAATATTTTTAACTTTGAAGTTGTAGTTCAAATTTAAGAAAATTGATTTTTGTACGTCTATTCTCTTCATAAAGCCTAACTCACAATATTTTGCTCAAAACATACAAGTTGAATTGTTTCACAAGCAAGTAAATACTGCCGAAATCACTACGAGTTGATGACATCTAAGTACAACTTAAGCTGCTTGCCAACTTGGACACATCAAAACATTGATGTTTTCTGTTCTTATTGGCAACAATTAGAAATAAAAAGTGGCAACCTCCCAACATAGGTATAGAGGGTATGCACTACGCTCAATATGTATGAGAAAACCATGATAAACTGCGGTGCTTGCTACCTTGGTGCATCTTGCCATTATAAACATGGTTTTGAGAAAAGTATTACCTTGGTACACCATAAGTGAGCTAAGCACATACTTATCAAAAATAAAATCAGGGAGGTATGAGCTAAGGTCACCGGAGGTCCGTGCTACCCTGCCCTCAATGAGAAACTGATTTTGTGTCCTTAGTAAGATTTTACAGTAATTTAGTTCCATTTTGATGTAAATAATTATTATTCTCTCGTTATACTTTTGTATAGGTTTGTGTACGTCCATCTTTGTGAAAGTATCCAAGGTCATGCATCTGGGGGTAACTTTATTGTTGCTCGAAAGTTTTGAGAATATTCTATGCTAAATCAAGAATGTCTTTATGTCTGGGTTAATCAAGCAATTGCTTATTGACTAATAGGGATGGCCAGTCAATTGTTTCTTATTGCAGCATAAAAACACCACAATCTCCATCCTGGTTATCAAGTTTTGACATGTTCTTTGTCCATAGATGGGCACTTGCAGTTTAGTGAAAACTCAAAATATGGCTCAACTTCATAACCTTGAGCTCCGAACCCGGGAAAAAAATCATCTGCAGATAGCATAATTAACATTTCCAACAGCAACACCTAGCTGTCCTGGAATAGTCTTTGACAAAATACACCATATTGAGGTAATTTATGGAGGTGGAAGATTGTTGGCTTTTGATTTATTATGGGAAGGTTTAAGTGAAACTAGACTTGAGTTTTTATTTATTCAGATTGTATAAATGCGTAAATCTTTTTGTTGGTGTTAAATGCGTCTTGAATTGATATCCTGTATTACTTTTAGCTTTGTGGCATAAATATATCCTTTTCTTTTCCATGTCGGATTTGTCTAGTCTCCTTTTGAATGTTGGATTAGAGAAAGCAAAAACACTATGAAAGAGTCTCTTGGCATTAGATTTCTATAACAGAATAAAAATGAACAAAACCTGAGACAATTTTTCTCCTTGTGTGGGAAATAAAAATAGGAAAAAAAAGGGATTTTCTTTGTTTAGTTTAGCATATCAAACCATTGAGGGAGAGAGTGCTTGTGATGAGTGTGTTGGGGCTTTCGGTGTCGCAACAATGTAAGGAAAAGCCTCGTGGAATCTTCTAATTTTCTCCCAATAATTTTCTTTAATAATCATTTTGCATGTGAGTGTAAGCTTATGAAAAACGAAGTTAACAATTAGTTCGATCATCTGCTTGCTGTGTTTTCTTCTTGTCTATCATTTTTTTATCCCCTGCAAATATCAGAGCTACATTGCGATAATCGGAGTCATTTGTAATGGCAACAAGAATGATATTAAATGTGAAATATGAGGTGAAGTTATGAGAAACTACTTCAGTATGTAGTGCATTATGTGGTGCATTAAGATATAGGTCTTGCTGTGCAGCAAGAGTTACTCAAGGCACAAGAGGAGAATAAATTTAGTTGGAGCAAGCACATGGTGCAAATATTCTTGTGACTATGCAATGAGGTGGGGATCTAGTGAAATTTACAGGTGACTTTGCAATCTTCTTGTGACGATGCAATAAATTTCTGTACTATTGCTTGTAAGGACCAAAGGCTCATTGATATGTGTTTTCCATTGATATCAAAGGCTGGAGCATAGTAATTTTTTTTCATTGATTAATATTTATGTATGGATGGGATTTATTTCTTGACGTACAAGAATGATGTGTTCCTCACCATTAAGTAGCGAAGCCTTGACTGGAAAGCAAACTTGGAACAAAAAATGGTCCAGAATTATTCTTAGGTGAGTTCAATGAGTTCTGCAAGAATGAATGTATTTCAAGACACTATTCTATGAAAAACACACCACGCCAAAATAGAATTTTAGGGTGTGTTTGATACCTTTCCATGGAAAATGAAAATATTTTCCATGTAAGTTGGAAAAGAAATTCCACCAAATGGGTGAGAAAATTTTTTCTAAGAAAGTGGCCAAATGTGTGCTTTAGATGATTGTACCTTGAAAATCTTTTCCATTTTCCATGTGCCAATCAAACAAGAAAGTGGGAAAATAAAAGCCATTGATTTGACAAGATTTTCCATGGAAGTGACATTTTCCATGGAAAATTTGTGAATCAAACACACCCTTAGAGTGGATGAATGTAACACTGTTAGGCAGAGGGCAGTGTAAACTCATTTTTTCAAGTTGAAGCTGGCAACATGGCTTTGATGATCCCGAAAGAGGTATTGATAAGTGTGATTTTACACTTATCTAGACTATCAAAAGTGGACAATTGTAAGTGCTCATAAGTACTTTTCTACTTAATTGTGTGTTGATTTAATTATTTCAGGTCAAAACCCAAGTTCTGAAAGAATTATAGAAAAATAAAGCAAAATAGGCGAAAAGGACTGAATGTGTACGAAAACTTGGAGATGGGGATCAACTTGCAAACCTCCAAAAGTTGAAGGACATGGGGTGCAAATAAAAGAGGACTGAATTGAAATATAAGAAGGAATTAGAAGACTAAAATGACTACAATCAAAAGTTGAAGGACTACAAGCGCAGAATGGACAGAAATTTCAACTGGGCGAACGCCCTAGATCAAAGCTGGGCGTGCGCCCAGCTGAAGAAGTAAACATCAGAGGCAAAACTCCTTGCCTGGGCGTTCGCCCGGAAAAGGCCTGGGTGTTCGCCCAGGCCAAATCTGGTCCGCGGAATTTTCATATTATTTTGTTTCCTTTTTTGACTCCGAATGCAATTGGAAACTTTGAGTGCACGATTTTTAGGATTTGGAGGGATCTTTTTAGGTCATCTTGAGAGACCTATAAATAGGACTTATACACTCATAACAAGGGTTCGTGAAAAATTTGGTAAAAATCATATTGAGAGAGAGAGAGATACCAAGAGACGAAGAACAAGGCGGAATTGAAGATTGGAGCTTGAAGACAGAGATTTCTTGGTGCAAGATATTCAACGTCTCTTCCTCTATTATTTTCAAGACCCGGTTATGTTTTCAATTATTTTCATCTTTTCTTTCTCCCGAGTTATGAATAGCTAGATTTTATGTTTGGATGAACGATGTAGCCTAAGTTAAATTCTTTAATTTCGAATTTCAAGTTTTGATTTATAAATTGATTAAGTATTTGATTTTACTTCTTTTCTTAATGCTTTGAATGATTGGCCATTATTTCATTGATTTTATGGATTGTAATGAATTGAGAAGTAAATTATTGATCTAGACCACGTAGTAAAATCCGGTAATTGGATGAAAGGTAGAGATACGCTTTTATTATTGCTGCGGTCTGAATTGAATTCCTAGGAGATTTAATGCATCTAATTAAGGATCATTCTGACTGCCTAAGTTGACTTAATTAGATAGGACTAATTTGAACTCGAGAGAGGTAAATTATGTTAAATTTGTGAATTCGACCGAATACAACTTTAGGAAGAAATCTTGAGAGGAGAAATTAGAGATGATAACTAGGTGAATTCGTTCGTCCAAACGCTTTAACCATCATATTTTATTAATTCTTGATTTTTTTTCTTTATTATTATTTTCGAAAAATCCAAAGTTTTAGCTTAAATCTTTCAACTCAAATTATTTTAAATTATTTACAATAAATTAGCGCTTTGATTAATTTAACTAGTATCTAAATAAGATAGTCTTCGTGGGAACGATAGACCGGACTCAAAAAGTCCACTTTATTACTTGTTAACGATATTGTGCACTTGCAATCACGTTATTTTCACAACAAATTTTTGGCGCCGTTGCCGGGGACTATCCTTATTTAATATTAGTTTAGATTAATTTTTATAGTTAATTTATTTTTATCTTGATACTCTTTTTTTCTCTTTTATTTACTACAGAAAAGGTGTTTGTTGCATGCTCTGTGCGCAAGGCGGCGATCTTGAGACCTTCGATCCTGAGATTGAACGTACCTTCAGACGAAGACGCAAAAAACACAACCAACAACAGAGAGATCAGCAACAAATTCTAATGGCAGATGCACCAATAAGAAGAGAAGCTGAAGAAGCAGCAAGAGCAGCCGTTGCAGAAGCAGCCAGATTGGCAGCTCAGCAAATTCAGCTACATAATGAAGAAGAAGAAGATGACGATGGGAATATGCCAATGGCTCAATTCTTAACCTCAGCAGCAGCTCCTCGTTCAAGCATAGTCTATCCAGCTTTTGGTCGGAATGATTTTCAATTAAGAGACGATCTTATTAATCTCTTCAGCAATAACCTGCGGTTCTATGGCAGAGTGAATGAAAACCCAAATACTCATCTTTCTCGATTCCTACGGATGTGCCGTAACTTTCAGTTTCAAGGAGTGAATGAGGATGCCATCAGACTTCGGTTATTCCCCTATACACTGAGAGATGGAGCTCTTGAATGGTTAGATTCCGAACCACATGCTAGTATCGCCACCTGGGATGACTTGGCTAGAAAATTCTGCAACAAATACTTTTCACCAGCTAAAGTGGCCAAAATAAAGTTGGAAATTTCGACTTTTCAACAATTTGATGGAGAGCGGTATCATGAAGCTTGGGACAGATTCAAAGAGTTGCTCAGAAAATGTCCAAATCATGGTATTAAAAAGGGACTTCAGGCTCAATATTTCTACTCTGGACTTTCTTCTCAATCCAAATCGATAGTGGACTCCTCAGCAAATGGGTCCATTGCGAATAAAAATGTCAATGAAGCTTGGGATTTATATGAGCTGATAGCAAACACTCATACCATGTTTTCATCTGATCGAACCACTCCGAAGAAAGTAGCAGGGATACATGAGATAGACAATATGTCAGCTACCAATGCACAAATTGCCGCATTGACGAAACAGGTGGAGCTTTTGGTTAGAACACAAACACAAGGAGTAAATGCAGTGCAAACCACTATGATGTGCGAAAACTATGGGGCTAACCACTCAACTTCAGATTGTATGCTGTTGGCCTCTCCAGATGAACAGGTAAATTTTGTTCAGAATAACACACGTCAGCAGTATAACCCTTACTCTCAAACATACAATCCTGGCTGGAAGCAACACCCAAATTTTAGATGGTCAGATAATCAGAACAGTGGTAATACTGGCAATGCTCAGCATGAGAGAAGACCAAGTTTGGGGGAAATGTTCCAACAGTACATGCAAAAGACTGATAAACTAATGGAGAGGTAGGACACAAATTATTAGAATCAACAGGCGTCTATCAGGAAATTAGAGACTCAGATTGGCCAGCTGGCCTTACAACTATCAGATAGAACTCCAGGGACACTTCCTAGCAATACTGTAACAAATCCAAAAGAGCAAGTACAAGCAATCACGACAAGGAGTGGAATACAATTACCAGAAATTCACGTGAAATGACCTGAGAAGAGGGACAAACAGTTAGTAGCTGAGGATGAGATAGTTGAGAAACATTCAGCGCAACCACAAGAAGAAGTTCTAAAAGAAGATGCAGAACCATCCAAAGCCAAGACACCAACCCCTGTCAAAGCTTATGTGCCACCGATTCCTTTTCCTCAAAGGTTGCAGAAGTACAAGTTCGACAAACAATTTGCAAAATTTCTTGAAATTTTCAGAAAACTCTACATCAACATCCCATTTGCCGACGCATTAGCACAGATGCCCAGCTACGCAAAATTCATGAAGGACATTCTTTCAAACAAACGGAAGCTGGAAGAGCATGAAACAGTTTGTCTGACAGAAGAGTGCAGTGCAATTCTTCAGAAAAAGCTTCAACCTAAATTAAAAGATCCAGGGAGTTTCACTATCCCTTGTACTATATGTTCAAATTATTTTGATCATGCTTTGTGTGATTTGGGTGCAAGTATTAATCTCATGCCTTTATCTGTGTACAGGAAACTAGGATTGGGAGAAGCAAGACCAACCACTGTCTCGTTGCAGCTGGCAGATCGATCTATCAAGCATCCTCGAGGTATCATTGAGGATGTATTGGTAAAGGTCGATAAATTCATATTTCCAGCAGACTTCATCATTCTTGATATGGAGGAAGACAGCAATATCCCCATTATTCTTGGAAGACTATTTTTAGCTATAGGAGAGCGCTAATCGATGTTTGTGAAGGCAAAATGATTCTTCGGGTGGACAATGAGCAGGTTATATTCAATATTTTTAAGGCGATGAAATATCCAACTTTTTCAGATTCTTGTTTTCAAGTCGATGTGGTGGACAAATTAATTGCAGAAACATTTGAAACAGAATATCCACCAGATGAACTCGCGATTTGTATGATGTGTTCTGAATCAACAAAATCAGAACATCTAGCTATACAAGCACGAGCCTTGCAACTAGAAGCATCTCCACAAGTCTCTTACAAGAGAACGAGATATTTTGAACCACTTGGTGAAAACCTACCAAGACCAGTACCATCCATAGAGAGGGCTCCTGCTCTTGAGTTGAAACCATTGCCATCTCACCTTCGATACGCATACCTAGGGACTTCTACTACTCTTCCAGTGATTATTGCTAATGATATAACAGAATTGGAGGAAGAAAAATTGCTCAGAATACTGAAGGAACATAAAACAGCTATCGGGTGGACTATTGCGGATATTAGAGGAATCAGTCCTTCTGTGTGTATGCATAAAATTCGTATGAAGGAAAATTTCAAGGCATCAGTGGAGAGCCAGCGAAGATTGAATCCTACTTTGAAAGAAGTGGTCCGAGCTGAAGTGATGAAATTACTCGATGCGGGAATAATTTACCCGATCTCAGACAGTTCTTGGGTAAGTCCAGTTCACGTAGTGCCAAAAAAGGGAGGAATCACAGTTGAGAAGAATGATAACAATGAGCTCATTCCGACACGATTGGTCACAGGCTGGAGAGTATGTATTGACTACCGAAAACTGAATAATGCCACAAGGAAAGATCACTTCCCTTTACCCTTTATTGATCAGATGCTGGAAAGGCTTGCCGGCCACTCTCACTACTGTTTCTTGGATGGCTATTCGGGATACAATCAGATCCCCATTGCTCCAGAAGACCAGGAGAAAACCACATTCACATGTCCTTATGGGACCTTTGCCTTTAGAAGAATGCCTTTGGATTGTGTAACGCCCCTGCCACTTTTCAGCGTTGCATGATGGTTATATTCTCAGACATGGTGGAGCAACACATTGAAGTATTTATGGATGATTTCTCAGTTTTTGGAGACTCTTTCGATGTATGCTTGACAAATTTATCTAAGGTGTTGAAGAGATGTGAGGAAACTAATCTTGTACTCAACTGGGAGAAATGTCACTTTATGGTGAAAGAAGGAATAGTTCTGGGACACCGAATTTCAGCTCAAGGAATAGAAGTCGACAAAGCAAAAATTCAAGTGATTGAGAAATTGCAGCCACCGAATTCAGTAAGGGTGTTAGAAGTTTTCTTGGACATGCAGGATTTTATAGGAGGTTCATCCGTGATTTTTCAAAAATTACAAAGCCTCTCAGTAGCCTTTTGGAGAAAGACATGCCTTTCAACTTTTCTGATGAGTGCCTTATTGCTTTTAACACTTTGAAAGCAAAATTGACAACTGCACCAATTATTGTTGCACCGGATTGGAGTTTACCATTTGAACTTATGTGTGATGCTAGCGACTTTGCAGTAGGCGCGGTACTTGGACAACGCAGGGACAAAAATCTACATGTCATTTACTATGCAAGCAGGGCATTAACGGATGCACAGATCAACTATGCAAAAACTGAAAAAGAGATGCTCGCTGTAGTTTTTGCCTTTGACAAATTCCGTTCCTATCTCATTGGGTCAAAGGTAATTGTCTACACCGACCATGCAGCTCTTAAGTATTTGTTTGGGAAGAAAGATGCCAAGCCTAGATTAATTCGGTGGATTTTGTTGTTACAAGAGTTTGACATTGAAATATGTGATAAAAAGGGGACAGAAAATCAGGTGGCAAATCACTTATCTAGACTGGAGCGGGGAGAGTCCATTGATAATGTTGACATAAATGAAGTGTTTCCAGACGAACAAATCTTGCAGATTGGGAATGCACCGTGGTATGCTGATTTAGTCAATTATTTGGTCAGTCAAATTCTCCCACCAGAATTTTCTTATCAGCAAAAGAAAAAACTTGTCCATGAGGCTAAATTCTACTTTTGGGAGGAACCTTATCTATACAGGAGAGGCCCAGATCAGATTATCAGAAGATGTGTTCCAGAAGATGAAATGAAACCGATACTTGCACGTGTACACTCTTCGGCTTATGGGGGTCATTTTGGTCCTACCAAAACCGCTGCTAAGGTTTTACAGTGTGGTTTCTACTGGCCCACATTATTCAAAGATGTGCACAGTTTTTGTAGATCATGTGATCGATGCCAACGAACAGGTAACATCTCCGCCCGTCATGAAATGCCGATAAACAACATCCTTGAAGTAGAATTATTTGATGTTTGGGGCATAGACTTCATGGGACCATTTCCACCGTCCTATTCCAACAAGTACATTATTGTAGCGGTTGATTATGTGTCCAAGTGGGTGGAAGCAAAGGCATTACCAACTAATGATGCAACAGTGGTGGTTGGTTTCATAAAAAAATATATATTCAACAGATATGGAGCTCTCCGAGCTATTATAAGTGATGGTGGTTCTCATTTTTGCAACCGTTTATTTAAATCGGTCCTCAACAAATATGGGGTGCAGCATCGGGTTGCCACAGCTTATCACCCTCAAACTAGTGGGTAAGTGGAGACATCCAACAGACAGTTGAAACGAATCCTCGAGCTAACTGTTAATTCAACTCGAAAAGATTGGTCCAAGAAGCTTGATGATGCACTATGGGCGTACCGCACAGCTTTCAAAACCCCTATTGGCATGTCTCCTTATCATTTGGTGTTTGGAAAAGCTTGCCATCTACCAGTCGAATTCGAGCACAAGGCCTATTGGGCACTAAAACAGTTAAACATGGATTTGGACAAGGCCGGCGAAACTAGGCTGCTGCAGTTGAACGAGCTGAATGAATTCAGAATGGATGCCTATGAAAACTTGGTGATCTATAAAGAAAGGACTAAGAACTGGCATGATAAACACATTCGGCACCGGGTATTCCAGGTTGGGGATCAAGTTCTGTTGTACAACTCGCGACTCAAACTGTTCCCTGGAAAACTGAAATCAAAGTAGTCCAGACCATTCACAATCGCCAAGGTTTTTCCGTATGGCACGGTTGAATTAACTCATCCAACCAAAGGAAATTTCAAAGTTAATGGCCAGAGAGTGAAACACTATGTGGAGAATTTCCCAACGGCAAAATCCACCATTGACATTGCAGTACCAGAGTGAATGCCACCAAACAGTCGAGCCCAAGACTCTAAATTGAGCGCTTAGTGGGAGGCAACCCATTCTCTATCCCTTTTCTAGTATTTATTTTGCATATAGAATTTTAGGATTGTTGTTTTCCCCGTTTTTATCATGATTCGTTGCATTTATTTTGTTCTTATTTCAGGCCAAACGTTTTCATCATAAAAAAAAAAAAAATTGGTTTAGGCGAACGCCCAAGCCATAAGCCCAGGCGTTCGCCCTCGCCTGCAGCTGTTTTCGTGCCTTGGGCGAACGCCCTGGTTTATACCAGGCGTTCGCCCAGTAATAAAAAAAAAAAAAATTCTGCCGATTTTAAATACAAAACATCCACCCCCAGTCATTTTTCTTTCATCCCTCCCAGTTCTTCCTTTCTTCCCCATCAAGTTGCCACACATTTCTGCATATCTACCTGCATCAAATTGGCATCGTATCTTGATTGACCCTCCATTCATCATCTTCACGTTGCCTAAGTCCCATTGCAAGGTATGTACTTCCGTTTCCCTCTTCGTCTTCCATTTACGCTTTGGCTCGGTTTTTGGGTGATTTTTTTTGCTTAATTGGAGGAGTTTGGGGTTAGGCAGTTGCTGGGTTCATGGTTTTGAGCTGTGATTTAACTATTTTTGGGCCGAATTCATGTCCTACATTCATTAACCTTCCCATACAAATAGGGTGCCTTCAAAGTGTTTGTTGAAATGACTTAGAGAACTTTCTTGTGAACTTAGGTCTAGCCATCACTTGGACGTTGTTGTTTTACGTTCAGGATTGTTCGCATTGCATGCTTTCCTTAGGATATCTTCAGTCATGCATCCTTTTGGTTAGTCCCCTCTAAGAACTTTGTGGCCTGCCAAGGCTACCCGCCGGCAGCCCTTTGGCCCCCGTTTCGTCCCCCTTTCGTCTGCCTTTTTCTGACTTCCGTTTGGCCTATAATTTGAACACGATAACCACCACGCTAGGGCATTACGTGTGGCCAATGATGGCTCGGGAAACTTTACCTCTTTCCTCAGTATTCTCGATTGTGTAAATCCTTGGTCCACTTCGTTCTCTCACATACTTCCTTTCATTTTGTCTCTGTAGGTACAACATGCCACCCAAGCGCAAAGCTACTGTTGTAGAGAAAGGGAAAGGTAAAGGGAAGGTCAGCGGGCCTTCTACCCGGACTAGACATGTGGCCGAGCCGCCTGATGATGGGTCTATACCACGGTTCCAAACTGAGGCCATCCAATCAAGCTATAAAACTGAGTGGTTGCCCAAGCTTTGTCACAAGGAACGCCAGTTCACTAGGACCGACTTCTCGGATCATTTGTTGGAACGAGTCATCCAGCACTGTGGGTGGAACAAGGTGGCCGGTGCTCCACACGCCGCATACCCTACTCTAGTTAGGGAATTTTTTGCCAATTTCAACCCGGACATTGATGTCCTGGGGTCTCTCCACCGACACAGAACCTGGGTGAGAGGTCAGTGGATATGTTTCACCCCCACTATGATCGACAGATATTATGGCCTCACACGCACTGGGCTTGACCCTCTCCCGACTCCGCACGACCTTGACATGGCGTTGGTGGCCCGTTATTTATATGGTCGGGATGATGCTTGGCCTTTGGACACCCCTCGGTTCATGCATGATCAGAATTGCGCGTCTTACATATTTTTGTCAGTTCCAACATTAGCCCGACCAGACAGAGGACGAAAATTAATGAGCACCGGGCCATCCTGTTATATCATCTAGCAAGGCTCCATAAGTTCGACTTGGGGACTCACATCTTTGAGTTCATCAAAGAATTGGCTACTGAGGTGGACTCCCAGTGCGCCATTCATTTTTCTTGTCTTATAAGCGGGATCTGTCTCACTCAGGGAGTTCTCATTTTCCCCAGCGAGGAAGCCGACCCCCCTGCCCCCTTATTCAATGCCCGTAGTGTTGAGAACTCGGAGACCAAGTTGGCAGCCGGAGGTACTAGAGCACACCCTGCTAGGGCCGGGATTGCAGATGAGGATTTTTAAGATGAGGCACCTCCCCCACCACCGACAGCTGCCGGTTCCGACTTCAGCATTCAGTTCGCGCAGCTTATGGCGGCTCAGACAGAGATGGGTCGAGCTGTTAGTGCCATTGAGAATGCGATTATACACATACATCAGAACCAGGAGGCTATGCTTGGTGACTTGCGCTATGTGACCAGTCAGGTGAGGGATTGGCAGCAAACTGACGCTCGGACTCGATCCAATCAGCGTACCCTGGATTACCAGTACCATGCAATGCACGATCAGGTGAGTCGTATTGGGAGCCGTATGGAAACTCTCGATGAGAATGTCGCGCACATATCGGAGACTGTCTCTGGCTTTTCACAGCAGCTTGCTTCTTTTCGACCCTCTACTTCGACGGGACCACTCCACCAGCTGGATGCATCTTCTCCACATTTACCCCCGGGAAGTTCTTGATCCTTTCCTAGTTTTTACTTTTGCTCTACGTTTTTCTTACATTGAGGACAATGTGAATTTTAAGCTTGGGGGTGACTTTAATTAGACTTTAATTACTTTCATTATTTTTGTGTATGCTAAAAAAAAAAAAAAAAAAAAAAATTTTGTGTGCTTGTATGTTGGATAGCCTTGCCGGCCTATGAGGATATTATTTGAAATTGATGTCAATTCATGAATTATGACTAGGTTATGCTACTTGTGCTTGTTTTATAAACTTTACTTATCTATGTGAGATATGATTAATTGTGATTTATGGTCATGAATTTCACTACGCTGGGTTGGTATATTGAATAGAATACAGTGAAAGAGTAGTGAATCTTAGTTGAGAAAACCAATTCTACCAATCGACAACTCAATTACCTAACCGGGTGAAAGGCTAGTTTGGGGTGGTTAAACCAGTGCAGAAGCTGTTTAGATAGGTGTTGATTCCGTGTTTGAATAATAGTTGTGTGGAGTGTATTTTGGCTACCAAGTGGAATCTAGGTATTGACCGGATGCTAGAAATCTAATCCCCGCGTGTTTATCTTGCAAAAAAAAAAAAAAATGCACTTGCATTATCTTATACCTCTCTTCGTAGCCTAGTTGACTCGAGTGATAAAGTCCATTGGAGTTCTCAAAACTCGGTGCCCTAAGGTTTAACAGACCTGGGAGCCATCGGCCTAAAGCTCGCTACAAGGGTCATCTAGAAAGCTTAAGGGAGTGAGGTCTTACACATAAGATAAAAAAAAAAAAAAAGAAGCAAGATTGAACCATTTTGCGCATAACTTGGGGATATAGATTACTAGTGGGTTTGACTTACTTAGTGAAAACTTGATAGTCAAAGCACTCAATGAAGGGAGAATCATCACAGATCTAGATAACTAATGTATTGGCTAGACCTAACCAAATTTTGAGCAATAAAAGAATAAGTGTCTTGCGAGTCCCTTTAGAGCTAATACCCGGGGTGAGAAAATTGAATATCAGCTTGGGGGTGTGTATTCTTACGAGCGAGAAAGGAAATATTTGACCATTGGGGGGCCATAATATCATCGACCTAAAGGCTCATGGTGATTGAATTGACTATGTGTACACACTGATATCTGTCAAGCATCGGATAAATCAAAATGATTGATTTTGGTAGCATGATTTAGAAGTTTTATTATGAATTGTTTGATTGTTCAAAACATGAGGCAAATACGGCAAGCTATCTGTTATAATATATTTTGTTTGGTTGTTGAAGTAAATAGTTATGTTCGAGGACGAACAAATGTTCAAGTTTGGGGGTATTTGATAAGTGTGATTTTACACTTATCTAGACTATCAAAAGTGGACAATTGTAAGTGCTCATAAGTACTTTTCTACTTAATTGTGTGTTGATTTAATTATTTCAGGTCAAAACCCAAGTTCTGAAGGAATTATAGAAAAATAAAGCAAAATAGGCGAAAAGGACTGAAAGTGTACGAAAACTTGGAGATGGGGATCAACTTGCAAACCTCCAAAAGTTGAAGGACATGGGGTGCAAATAAAAGAGGACTGAATTGAAATATAAGAAGGAATCAGAAGACTAAAATGACTACAATCAAAAGTTGAAGGACTACAAGCGCAGAATGGACAGAAATTTCAACTGGGCGAACGCCCTAGATCAAAGCTGGGCGTGCGCCTAGCTGAAGAAGTAAACATCAGAGGCAAAACTCCTTGCCTGGGCGTTCGCCCGGAAAAGGCCTGGGCGAATCTGGTCCGCGGAATTTTCATATTATTTTGTTTTCTTTTTTTGACTCCGAATGCAATTGGAAACTTTGAGTGCACGATTTTTAGGATTTGGAGGGATCTTTTTAGGTCATCTTAAGAGACCTATAAATAGGACTTATACACTCATAACAAGGGTTCGTGAAAAATCTGGTAAAAATCATATTGAGAGAGAGAGATACCAAGAGACGAAGAACAAGGCGGAATTGAAGATTGGAGCTTGAAGACAGAGATTTCTTGGTGCAAGATATTCAACGTCTCTTCCTCTATTATTTTCAAGATCCGGTTATGTTTTCAATTCTTTTCATCTTTTCTTTCTCCCGAGTTATGAATAGCTAGATTTTATGTTTGGATGAACGATGTAGCCTAAGTTAAATTCTTTAATTTCGAATCTCAAGTTTTGATTTATAAATTGATTAAGTATTTGATTTTACTTCTTTTCTTAATGCTTTGAATGATTGGCCATTATTTCATTGATTTTATGGATTGTAATGAACTGAGAAGTAAATTATTGATCTAGACCACGAAGTAAAATTCGGCAATTGGATGAAAGGTAAAGATACGCTTTTATTATTGCTGCGGTCTGAATTGAATTCCTAGGAGATTTAATGCATAATTAAGGATCATTCTGACTGTCTAAGTTGACTTAATTAGATAGGACTAATTTGAACTCGAGAGAGGTAAATTAGGTTAAATTTGTGAATTCGACCGAATACAACTTTAGGAAGAAATCTTGAGAGGAGAAATTAGAGATGATAACTAGGTGAATTCGTTCGTCCAAATGCTTTAACCATCATATTTTATTAATTCTTGATTTTTTTTCTTTATTATTATTTTCGAAAAATCCAAAGTTTTAGCTTAAATCTTTCAACTCAAATTATTTTAAATTATTTACAATAAATTAGCGCTTTGATTAATTTAACTAGTATCTAAATAAGATAGTCTTCGTGGGAACGATAATCCGGACTCAAAAAGTCCACTTTATTACTTGTTAACGATATTGTGCACTTACAATCACGTTATTTTCACAACAGGTATATTCTCTTGTAGATTGCTGAAATTTGACTGTCTAGCTGTCCTACCTGTGTACCACGAGAAGGATGTAGAATTTGAACTGAGGGTGGTTAAATGAATATTCCTAATTATACATCTCGTAAATGTAAGGGATATATATTTTGGTGTGCCGAGTTTACCATATTTCTCCCTTGTAGAGATGTTAAGTTTGATGAATCAAGTATGTTTTTTTACGAAATGGAGCCTGATCTTGTTAACAAAATAACCAAAAAATTAGTTAGCAAGGAAAGTTAGAAAAAACTTCTAAGATAGTGCAAGAAGCTCTTGTAGTACAATAGGACTAGGAAAGTAGTGCAAGATACTCTATGGAAGATAAAACAACTATACTGATACATCTTGCTACCATGAAATTCAAAAACAAGAGAAAAACTGAATTATCAAGAACAACTGAATTATTCAAGTGGGTTTTATGTAGGATTTTAGTCTAACTTCTTTGATGGAAGGTTTGACAAAGAACAAAACCAGAAAGAACAAACAACGAGGAAGCCAAATAGATTAATTTTCTTTCTATCATCCATCCAGTTTGAAAATATGCTATTATTGATGATGAGGTTGTAATGTCCCGGATTTTCTCAACCCGGAGGGTCACTAAAATAATCTCTAAAATATATTTGACAACTAAAAATAATGTTTCCAGTGCCATTGAAGGGTTTTAAGATTATAACTTTTGTGGAAAATAATTAGCGCGCAAGGGAAAAATGATTTTTCTTCAAATTTTCATGTTTTTGCATATACCGTGATAGATGTCGCCACAATTTATTTGACCATTCAAACGAACTCCAAAAATTTCAAAAATTGAACAGTAGATACTTGGGACTATAGAGTACAACATGTTAAAATTTTAAATCTTAGCTATGTCATTTGGTAGGTAAAAATGTTAGCCGAAATTACTTGAAAAACTGTCCCTAGAGACTTAAGGCAGCCCGCTAAAACGTTCATAATAAATTCATATAGTGGAATTTTTGAGTGATTCCAAATTCTGCCATTAGACCACATATATGGATTGTCACAGCCACTGATTTTACTTAAAAACTCCAAATGTACAGAGAGTTGTGATTTTTCAAACTAAGGAAAGTAAGCTGAAAATTTGAAAAATATGGAACTAGGCAATTTCCAACTTGAAACTTCTAATGACAATAAAACCAACATCTTGTTTTCTATAAATATTACATAATTAATTACTGAAAATCAAATACTTAAAATATTATATTTACATTATAATTGACTCGATCATCTCGACGTCAAAAATTAAATTAAATAAGGAAATTCCACGTCATGCTCGCTAGCCCACGCCATCGCATCAACGCCAATCAATTCAATCTGAAAATTTATTCATTTTGGAGTGAGTATTTCATAACAAACACTTAGTAGCAATACACACTAACATGTGAAAAAATTATAAGGAAACATAAATGATCATGCCATCATTTTAAACGTGCATATGAACAACATAAATTGGTAATCGGCACCATTAACTTAAATGTGATTTCTTTCAATCACCGTCATGCATATGTGATTACCATCAATCACAATCATAATGTTCCTTCATAAATAATTTTCATGGCATTTATATAACATATAAAATTTCGAACATCATTAAAAAAATCATTGCAAAAATAGTAAGTAAAACTACCTCGAAATAGAATTTTCGGTTGAAGTCGTGATAGACAAAGAATTGTTAGTGCACTTTTTTCCAAAATCTATTATAGGTAACTTTTGTGACTGAAATTGCAGAAATAATGGAGGGAACTTTTGTGACTAAAGTTACAGAAATAATGGATATTATAGGAAACTTTTGTGACTAAAATTGCAGAAATAATGGAGGGAATATGCTGGCCGAAAATGAGAGTAGAACATGTAGGTTTCTGAAGATGAAAAGAAGAAGAAGAAGCAAGTTTGCTGGATCCTTTTTTGCTAGCTAAGAAAGGAGGGAAAAACAAGTGATAATTTGATTGAGGTTGAGGGGGAAAATGAGGAGAGAATTGGTGTATATATTGTTGAAAAGTGGAAAGAAAATGCAAGGTAAGAGTACTCACTTTGCTGACCAAAAACCTAGAGAAAAGAAAAGGAACCAAAGATGAATTTTTTTGGGACTGAAAAATGAAGTAAAACTTGGGACTTGAAGG
Organism: Forsythia viridissima; assembly: GCA_030279155.1. Classification (NCBI taxonomy): domain Eukaryota; kingdom Viridiplantae; phylum Streptophyta; class Magnoliopsida; order Lamiales; family Oleaceae; genus Forsythia; species Forsythia viridissima. The sequence continues at coordinate 38,234,392 of CM059041.1, read as the reverse complement.
GTCGAAAATATAGAGTGAAATTGCAGGTGTATCATGGGAAAATAAAAGGAGGAAATGGAACTTTAAAATTGCCAAAAACTGGGAGAGAAAATGGACAATTTGCTGGTTGAAAAATGCAGACTTTAGGCACGGTTTTTCTTCAGTAAACAGGGACTGATCAAGGCAGTTTTTTGGCAACAATGGAAGTGAGTTTAGTGGTGTATAAGTGGGAGAGAAAAGTGAGGTGAAATGGTTGAAAATATAAAGAAGAACACAAGGTTGTTGCCTCTATTTGTTGCTGGCCGAAAATTGGACAATTGAGAGGGAAAATTATGTTATGGTTTGGCTGAGAAACAGAACTAATACTCTACATCTCGGAGGCCGAATTCGGGTAAATCAGAGGGGGAAATGAGCTATAGATTGGGGCTGAAAAGGGAGGGAAAGCTAGGGAGTTAATGGGAGGTGGTTATTGGGTCTTGGGTTGTTTCTTAGTAGATCATGAGGCTGTTTATTTTGGCTTAAATATGGGCTGCTGGGGGACGGTTTTTCATGATAATCCAAGAACAACTAACCAAGCGGGGGGTGAATTGGTTTTTACAAATTTTCGCGTAAAACAATCTCAAAATAAGAAACTTAAGAGATGTAAATTAAACAAGTAAAAATATAAGCACAATATAAGTAAATAAAAATGTAGAGGTAGTGCAAACGATATTTTTATGGAGGTTTGATCCAACCAATGATCTACGTCCTCCGTTACCAAGCTCTCCATTACGAGCACGGCCTTTTCACTATTTTGATTGACTTATGGTGCAATCAAAACCTTTACAACGTTTTTGGTGACTTACAAACAAGGAGCACCGATCCTTATACAATATTGAGTTTTAAGGGATCTCAATATGATCCAAAAATACGAAGAAATAGATTTGAGTATTTCTCTCTTAATAAATGATAGATACAAGTTTTGTACTAAGAGAGACTAACACTTCAATAAATAGCAATAAATGAAAAGCTCAAGTGTTAGAAAGAAATTTTGATGATGATGATGATTCAAAAGTTTGATTTGATCAATCAAAAGTTTTCAATAAATAATTTTGAAGATGTAAGTGCAATAAAGTTTGAATGATTTTTTTCAATATGATTCTCTCTTTTTATGCTCTTGTAAGTGTGCTGAATGATAATAAATAAATGACAATTTATAGAGATCAATTTTCAGAATTTTCTATCCATTTGGATGATCAAACGGTCGACCTACAATATTTTGGATGACCAAAAAAAGCTGTTGGAACAGTAAAAATTAGAACGGTCACTTTTTGAAATAAAAAAGGTTCAAACGGTCGACCTTTATGTCCAATCGGTCGTTCGGTTTGGTCTTACGGTTGACTGGTTCAGTAAACGGATGACCGAATTAATTTTTCCGAAAAGTTTTGAAAAATTAATTTTTGACTTTGGATAAAAACATTTTATGCAAGTGATATCAACATAGTTTTTGGACATAAAATTATTTTTTAGCTTTCATCCATTTAATGCTAAAGATTAAAGAATTAGTACCTTTACATTTCATCTAGAAATCTAATCTTCGATCTTGAATTTCGAATCTTGAACTCTTGTATTGGATGATTGACTTTGATCTTGACTTTTTTGAGAATTCGATTTGTAATATAGTCTTGATCTTAACGATGATTGGTTTGAGTGCTTTGAATATTACTTGAAAATAGATCGTTAGTAAACAATACTAATTTGTTTGTTATGATCAAAATATTAAGGTTAAAGTTAACCGTAGGTCAACATTTCAGACCATGTGGTGGCAGTTTTGGTGGGAAAAACAAGTTGCCTTGAGGGCTGAAGAGTGAGAAAAAGTAGGGGAGAATATAGAAGTTGTGGAGGAAACATGGGGGCAGCTTCATGGCTGCAAAGGAGTGGAAATGGGCAGTTATTTCCTTAGGCAATAAGGGCTGTTTGGAGTAAAAAAATTGCAGAAATTAAGGAGTTGTTTGGTTAAATTTTTCGGTAGTTTTTTGGTGTGGATTGGGTTGATTTTTGGGCCATTTGGAGTTGGGTTTTTGGCTGAAATATAGGTGAACATTTGGGCCAAAAAATAAGTCGGCATTTGGCTAAGAAAATCGAAAATAAAGGGTCGAGGTTTAACTAGACCAGGCGAACAAAAAAAAGGAATTTTTCATAAATAAGCCACTTTTTAAAAAAAATTTCAAAAAGTTATTCTTGTTACATTTATCTGAAAATACTGTTTTTTAAAAACCATTATTTTAATTTATTATATTATATATTACATATAAAAACTGAATCATTAATTATTGGATTTGATGGTAATTCATATATTATAAAATCTTTTATTGTTAATTATAGTAACCGAATCCTTAAAAATTGGAATTGATTGGAATATATATATGACAAAATCTTTTATTATTATAACTGTCCAATATATATCATTTATATCAGAAATAGCTGTAACAACCACAAACAGAACTCATTATCCCTTTAATTTCAACATTTGTAACAATCTGTGTTATAAATTGAGATGTAACACATAATATCAATTAATCAATAATAAGTTGTAATATCTTTAACAGTCAGTATTACATAATAACCAATTGTGTAACATGTATTACATAATAATAAATTCTGTAACATAAATAGTATTCCCGAGTAACAATTCAATCAAGATCATTAAAAATATAAAAAATAGAGTGTTTAATCAAAACATCATATTAACATCAGTGCTACAAAACAGTGTATCAACTGCTAGTGGTACATGCAATTAACCAATAACAAGTTGTAACATCTTTAGTAGTCAGTGTTACATAATAACTCTATTTTCAGGTAATAATTCAATCAAGTACATTTAAATATAAAAAATAGAGGATTTTGGTGTGTTTGGAAATAATAAATTTTCGCATGATTTAGAGGTAGTTTTCCTTTTTGGTGTATTTGGAAATAACAAATTTCATGGACAATTTGTATAGAAATGGTTGTGAATAAAATTATATATTTTTTTATTTGATTTATTAAAATAATAATATATGGGCAGTAATTTTAAATAAAAGAGTTAAGTTTGTAAAATTAGAAATATTGTTAGAATGGTAAGTAGTGGGTGTAATTTCCACAAAAAATAATTTATGCTAGCCGAAAATTATTTTTCCTACAACTTGAAAATTAAAAACTTACCAATTCAAAATAGAACAATGTTCGTTTTTAAATTAATATTCCATATTCGTCATACTTAAAATTTAAAGTAAATGCGCGCAAAATTTAACGTGATAAAATATTTAAAATGTATTATAAAGTTGTGGCGATGCCGAAAGTAAAAAGTTTATTTACTTGAAATTAAAAGCCAAAAAATTTTCGGTCAGGTCTTAACCAAGGAAATGATATATTGCTGGTCAATGAGCTATAGTGATATTGAAATCTACTTATTTGATGTCGTTGAAAAATAGGGAAAACAAGAGGCCGGCTATTGGAGGAAAGTGGTAGGCTGGTAGCTGAATGAAGTCCGAATGTCAAGTCAATTAGAGTAGTAGGTAAGTTGAGAATGTTTTATTTTTTCTTAAGAGTGCACGGGAAGGGACTGGTACCCTCCTTTCAAGTTTCAATGCCTTATCTTGTGTGTCTGTTGTGCTTCAGTTGAATGTTGAGAATCGTAATGGTTTCCACATTTTTCACGTTAAGCTAAGCTACATTGATGACGTTTACTGCTCCCGAACTATTTTTAGCTTCTTATGGCTTAATTAAGCTGGGACATCTCGGGTTGATAGCTTTGACTGACCTCGTAGGTGACCACTGAGTGCACACTTGTTTTGCATATTTTCTATTATGTGAATGTTTTGGCTTTTGTTGATGATGTACCTGCCTAGATGAGTCTAATGTCATGGAAGATGTCTACATCAAGTCGTCAACTCAAATATATTAAGGGTTTGTTCGACAAAATTTTTGATAAAAAAATTAGCAAACTTTGATAAAAATTATGTAGTGTGTAGTTGAAAAATTGATAAAAATTATAGATTGTGTAGTTAAAATTATTTGTTGACTTTAATATCAACTTTTTAGTAATTTTTTAATCTATTCCAAAAAACTTATAAATGTCAAATTTGGAGCCATGTCTCAAATGTTGGATTTTTCCATTCGTATAATATAGGGTTTTCACTAGGGGTTCTTAACCCTTTTAAAAGTGTGGCAGGTTACATTATCGTCCTCAATTTTTTAAACTATGACACTTATGTCCCAAGCTAATGAAAAGTGCTTATTAGAACATTAAATGACAATATGAGACCAATGTTCTAAAAAGCGTAAAGTGTGGCTAGACGTGAAGGTCAAGCTTCAAGCTTTTTGGACCTAGACAAGGGTGAGGCAAGAGTGAGAGCGAGGCGTGAAAAAGTATTTTTTTTATTTTTAATATTAAATAAAAAAGATAAAAAAAAATTTTTAACTAAAAAGTGCTCGCCTAAGAGAGATTAGGCGCTCCAAGGCGTAAATAAGTGCGCCTAGACGTGACTAAGCGGGACTAGGCGAGATTAGGTGCGCATTTTTTAGTTAAAAATATAGTTGACCAAAAAAGTGCGCGTCTAGGACCTAAGCGAGGCGTGAAGGTCACGTCTTGCGACTAGGCGCGCTTTTTAGAATACTGCATGAGACTCATGTGATGTTGGACTGTAAGATAAAATTGTCTAAAAAGATTATATTTACTCCGAAACAATTTTACGGTGACTTTAACTTTCAATCTGAAATGAAAATATAGTAAAATTATTCAATGTTCATGAAATCTATTCCCTTGCATTAACTCATCCCCAACATCGCGTGAGTGTCATGTAGTCATTTAATGTTTAAATAACCTTTTTTTTATTAGTAGGGGACATGGGTGCTATAGTTTTAAACAATTGGGGACATGAATGCAACAATTATTAGGTTGGGGACATAACTGCCACACTTACTAAAAGTTGAGGACCCCTACCGAAATATAACCTATAATATAAGGTGCACGCAGCTCATAGCTAGTTTTGGGTCGAGACGAGTAAGATTCGCACCTTAGGCCCAAAATCAAAAGGGGTCCATTTTTTGTTAGCCCCTCTTTTTAAATTTTTTTTTTTAATTCAACTCAGTGGCCCAATTCGAAACATGTTTCCTACATCTATCACAACTTAAAAAAATAGTGAGACCAAATCCAATTCAAATTCCACCCAATACATATTACCCTCTATTCTCCAATCTAAATATCTAGCATTGAGCCTCCCGTTTCACTTATCGGTGAAGTGCCTTGAATGCTAAATTTCAGCTTTCACCATTATCAAAAGAAAATCTCATTTTAGGTAATTCATAATTGCAGTTTAGTATTTTCATTTTTTTTATTTTTTAATGAAGTATTGCTAAATTATTATGGGTTTTGAATCTTTTGATATAAAAAATTCTTGGGTGCGATTTATAAAAATTTATTGGTGGATATTTCCTTTTCTATTTTTGCTCCATCTGATTCCGCAGGTTGAATTTGTTGATTGGTTTTAGATTACAAATGGCTCTTTGGTTGAAAATTTACGATTTAAGTTGTTAAAATTTTGTTGGGTAGCTGAAGAAACTGAAATGGGATAGAAAGCATTTAATAATTTTGCACTATTTTTATATTTCTTAGTCTCCAAATATGATGGTTTAACCGTTTAAGACATAAACTAAAGTAAAAATGTAAAACAAACAAACTCAATAGCCGGCTACTAATTTATCATTTATGTCTCAAATAGCTTAATCTGTTTTTACTTTTAAATGCATATTAAAATTTAGAGGCACGTTGGGGGCCTAATTTATAAAGTTCGCCCCAGCCCCCGAAAATCACAATCAGCCCTAACATAGCTAATATAAAATCTGCTTGGCTATGTAAATAACTATTGGGGAATTTTAAAAAAGTGCCCAAAAGTAAGGTGGATTAGAAATATGAAATTTTTTAATAACATTTGTAAATTTATCATTTTTAGATGCAAAATGTCAAATATACTTTTTTGCAAAAATGACCACTATTTTGTGTGGTTAAGATTTTACGATAGTTGAGACTCATACAGTAGTTTTTAAGAGAATCTATCAAAGTAGATCTTGTAATTATACACAATATTATGCCATTACACAAGATAATGCAAAATAAATCAATAGTTACTTTTGAGAAACTTTTTTATTTTGGAAATCGACTGTTCACAACCATAACTGCCGAACAATCGACAATTCAGTCGAAATATCTTCAATTTTTTTTTTTGAAAATCGACAGTTGAAAAAAAAAGTTGTTGAAAAATCAAAAATCGAAAAAAAAGAAGGTAAATTGATAGTTGATTATTGAAAAATGAGAAAATAAATCGACATATACCTCCAACAATGTCAAATATCAAACCAAATTGGCCGTAACAAATCGACAAAATCTAACATTCAATTGAGTAAATATATGGAATGAACAATAAATGCACCAAAATATATTTAGAGTAAAATAAAAATTTTATTTGGTCCAAAATTCGACATAATGGAGGTGAAAATAGGTTGAGTGCTTGAGTGGGATGCGATACAATGTCGGCAACACGGTGACAACTAAAGTACGTGGCGGATGATAGATCTTGTAATATGTTTGATTTCTGCTATAATAATAGTAGAATCCGACAAAGACAAAGAAAATAGGTAGATAGTGTGGACGAGTGGTGTAAAATAAAAGAGTTGGAGAGAGAAGATGGTAAAAATTAAAATTTTGATTGTTTGTTAAGGATGTTTTCGTCCATTTTTTTCAAGTTTGGCTATTTGATCAAAACTTTTCAAAGTTTGACATTTTTTAAAACTGACACTTCAAACTTGATATTTTGTCTAATTTTCTCATATTTATTGCATATAAGAAGCTGGATATTATATAAAATTATTTTGCCTTATGTTCATACTTATTATTATAGAAAATTGTAGAAAATTTAAATGTGGTAATTTTTTAAAGCTTTTGACTAATAGCCATTTTATTCAAAACGCGACAAAAATGACTTCAACAAATTTCGTAAATTCTTGTCAATATCTTTGAACACTTTTAACATTTTCTCTCCTAAAATCCAATTTTAAAATTCTCTCCCTCACCAAATTGACATTCTTTCTCTCTTCAAATCGATGCACCAGTGAACGAAAAGTTTATCACTTCACTGGAATCTACACGGAAATAAAAAGGAAGTAAAGGTAATTTTGTTCTCAATCCCCTAAAAAGAAAACACATTCATCTCCACTTATAATCCTCGTTCTTCATTGCCAAAAAAAAAAAGGAAAGAAAACTCATGCAAAAATCATTTGACTCCTCTTAGAACTCTTGTTCTTCGTCGCAAAAAAAAAATGAACTTATTCGAAACTCATTTTTCTGCTCTTATTAGAACCTTTGTTTACCATCACTTGAAACTTTTATTGGTTTTCGCATACACAGTTCGAGAATTGTCGAACTAAAATTCATTGTTGTGTGGAACTGTCGAACTAAACAATTCATTGTGTGGACCTGTCATTTTCATGAGAGTTTCTTGAATTACTAATATTTTTACCTAATATAATTACTAATATATGAATTCTAGAATGTGTATATATAATTGGAAGATAATGCAAATAAGAATGTGAGATGTGTGGCTATTCTACACGATTGTAATTCGTAGGACACAAAGAGCCAAAATAAATTGGTGACCCATTTTGGTATGACACAAAGAGCCAAAAGACATGCTTGGAGAAGCTATTGGTCGAATCGTATCCTGGAGGGAAATGTCGATTTGATAGTTCCTCTAGAGGAACTATTGATTTTCTAACAGCTCCCTCAAGGGAAACTTTTGTTTTGACTAATAGTTTCCTCTAGGGAACTGTAAAAAAGGTCGACAATTACCCTTGATTGAAAGTTCCCATGGAGGGAATTGTAAAAAAATAAAATCGACAATTTTCCCTGGGAAGAATTGTCGATGTGACAACTTCCTCAAGAGGACATGTATCCTGACAAACAATTCCTCCAGGGAAAGTGTTGGAGAGAACTATTAATTTGACAGTCCTCCTAGAGGGAACTGTCGATTTTCTGATAGCTCCCTCAAATAAACTGTGGATTTGTTCCTTCAAGAGGAACTATCATAGTTTCTCTTGCTGATGAACCTGATGATCCATTGGATTATGAAAATGTAGATCTAATTCGCTAGTAATTCAACATTATTTGATTAAATGCTAAACCCTAAACGATAATTCATTGGACTAATTGGATTAAAGCTTTATGTTTTTAACTCATAGTTCAAACAAGAAAAGTATTATAAAAATGAGATATGTGTTGTGATTATGAGCTAATTCGCATTATCTTGTGTGTAATTGCGAGTTCTACTTTGATGACTTCTTCTGTAGGCTATTGTATAGTTTCAAGTACTATGAAATCTTAACCACACAAAAGTGGCGTATTTTGCAAAAAAAAAAAGAGTATATTTAAAGCTTATTTGATAGACATTTTTAGTAAGTTTTGATAAAAAGTAGATGAAATATGTGATTCAAAAGTTAATAAAAGTTGTGAGTCCTATTAAATGTGTTATTAAAATTAATAATTACTTTTGACCACAACTTTTTAGTAGATTAAAATCTGAACCATACAAACATTTAACATTTTGCAGCCAAAAGTCATCATATTTGTATATATGATAATTTGCACTTTTGGTCCCCAACCTTTCCAATTTGTAATAAATCTACCCTAACCTTTTTTTAGCACCAAGCATCCCAACCTTTCAATTTTTTGCAAATCACGTCTCTATTGACATATTTTAACGATTTTGCCATCTTCTTTAAATAAACTAAAATAGAAAAAACTTAAAAACAAAAAAAAAATAAAAATAAAAGAAAATTACAAATAAAGTCCTATAACTTTTAAAAAACACAAAATAACTTCATCTTCTCCAAAACCCCACCCACCCCATAGCCAAATCACCACCAATCATGTAAAAATTCATCACTCAATCTATTCCATACTGGCGGATACTCCCTTGAATTTGGAAAACATGCAAGTTGCATTCGGGCTCCCTATCGAACTGGAACATGAATCTCGGATCTGGCTCCGACTTCACATTCAAATGAAACTAAGCACTTGAAGAACTTTTCACTTTTTCCACATTAATTCACCCGTTGTGGAAAAGTATGGCCCAAGACTCCATTTCGGTAAGATCCAACGGCATGGAGATTTTGCCCAGAAGTCGACCGGAGTTCACACCACAGGTGGTGCCCCGATGGCCGTTGTAGATCGAGATTTTAAGTTATGGTTTTTTGGAGGTGGCAATGAGCGACGACTTTCTGGTGAGCCGGTCAAGAGCAGACTTGTTGATGTGGAAGCTGGCAGCGAGGGTTTGTGGGCTTTCTTCAAGAAACTAGGTGTTCTCCGACGGAATGTACGGAACTAGCGCCGTTTGTAACGAGAAATTCTTAAGCTTGATTTTGCAAAAGCACGGTGAGGATGAAGGGTGTTCTCTGACGGAATGTACAGATCCATTACCATTTTCTCCCGAAATCAAATATATAAACAAAAATCGAAAAACCCAGTTTGGAAAACAATGTATTTAACAGGAATAAAGCTTTCCTCTAGAGAAATTTGCTGGGTTTAATTAAGGCAACAAGGGAGGCGCAGGACAATGAGGGGAGGGGAGGGCTTTTTGGAGGAAGATGGTGTTCTTTTATGTTTTTTAAAAGTTATGGGACTTTATTTACAATTTTTTTTGTTTTTGTTTTTAGCTTTTTTTTTTAATTTTTGTTTATTTAAAGAGGAGGGCAAAACTGTCCAAATATGTCAATGGGGACGTGATTTGCAAAAAAAATTGAAAGGTTGGGGATGCCTGGTGGTAAAAAAGATTAGGGGTAAATTTGTTACAAATTGTAAAAATTGATGACCAAAAGTGCAAATTACCCTTGTAAATATTTTAAAATTAGTCATATTTCAAGTCCATCCCTTATTTTGTCTACATTTCAAAATTTCCATTATTTTTATATGTTATTTTGTCATCACGAATCTCAAGATGCTCAATAATGGAATAATATTTTAATGGATATTGTTTATCTTTCTCTTTCTATCTCGATTCTAAAAGATTGTGTATCTTAAAATAATAATATGATAATAAGGGACGTGATGATAATATTAAATTAAACAGAAATGTATATGAATGCACATTTTTTTTGATATAATAAAGTTCGCTCTAACATATTAAATTATGTATCATTGTAATGATGTTTCATTTGAAATAAAAAAAAAAAAAAAATCCTCTAACGCATATTTAATACAATTTTAACTATTTTTTCTTCTTCAATCATATCAAAGTTATTGAATGCAACATACAAAATATATATCCCAATACAAGCACCATTTTAGTCGATGTATAATTCGGATTGAGATAAAAATATAAAAAACTTATCTACATATTCTTTTTAATTAACTTAGACACTCAAGTTATATTCAAAAAATTTATAGATTCCATTTTATTGTGAGAGTATAAAAACTATAAAAAAAAATTAATTTTCTTCCGATTTTCTTATCCTTTTTGCAATCTTTTAGCCTATTGCTAGTCAATTTGATAAGGTGACAATTTTTGTGCCAAATTGATCTTGTAATTGTGGGTTTGACTTTTTATTTGTAATTAAATAATAACGTTATCGAAAATGGAAAATGATCTCCCCCACTAGGTGGGGGAGATCATCCCTCTATCGAAGATAGATGGAAAAATTAAAATAATGTACTTGTTTCTTGTGATATGGTGGGGTTGGGACCCAAATGCATTTATTGGCCCACAATTATTTCATATATCTTTTGATACTCATTTATCGATTTAAGAGATGACCTCGTTATGGGTGTTCATTAATTGATAGATTGGATCAAAGTAATAACTTTTTATTATTTGTGCACTTGAGTTAAGTTTTACATTTATTATGACTATGATGGAATTCAGGAGATACGTCGTTTTAAATCAAAAAAATTATTTCAAATGAATGGATATGAATTTTTTTTAAAGTTTAATTACTCAATTAATAACAAGACGAGAGAAAAAAATGATAAATAAATTCACAAATGTACAATTCATTAAAGAAGTCAAAAGATAGCACTCAACAACAAAAGAGAGTATATAAGGTTATTGTTACAATTTCACTTTGATATTTGAACAGAAATAGAAACTAAGAATATATTGCAGAAAGTAAAAACACCAAAGATATATGTCCCGAAGGACCCGGGTTCACCCAACCGTTGGCTACTTCCCGTTGAAGCTCCACAATGGGGATTCGGCTTCATGCATTATCAAGAATCTTACAGACTATGTCTCAGAGGTTACAAGATTTCAACACCAAGAGAATACACTCTAACCCTATATTTTATAGACAGAGCGTCAATCAAAGATTGACCTCAAACATACACACAGATGAATATATCTTTCACTCAAGAAGAATCATCTATCATAGTATGATTTCACAGAGAAATCATCAAAGAAAGATGAAGGGTTAGAAGTATCAGAACTCAGAGAGACGAAGAGATTAGGGTTAGGAGAAGAAACGGTAGCGGCTAATGAATCAACAGTCCCAGATATTGCCTTTATATACTCCAGATCAATGGCTCACAAAGAAACCACAGAACCAACGGTTCAGATCAAAAGGAGCCCAAAAAGCGTGAAAACCACAAATGCGACTCAATAAGTTGAAAGTGGCTGAAGACGATTTGATCAATATTTCACAATCTCCACCTTGATCAAAGAACCCATCACAGACTTCTTCTTAGATCCTTATAAATGCATGATTTGCCTTAATCCATAATTGATTTCATAGCTTCTTGTACCTGCACAAAAAAAACTTAAAGAAGTTAAACAAAAATAATACTGAAAAACAAAACAAAACAAAAATTCAGTCCTTACTAATTTGCATCTATCCTGTATCTAAATTTAGAATACTTAGACAGTTTTTGAACTTAGACAAAGGTAGAATTTTTGTGCCCATGTCTGCAGGATTAAACTGGAAAGGAATCTTTTCCAGATTTACCAAATCTTGGGACACAATGTCCCTGATAAAATGAAGTTTAACATCAACATGTTTTGTCCTTTCATGAAACACTGGATTCTTACATAAATGAATTGCAGATTGACTATCAGTATATATGATAGGAGACTTACATTCATAGCCCAGTTCTTTCAAGATTCCTTTCAACCATAAAGCTTCCTTAACAGCTTCAGTTATGGCCACATATTCAGATTCAGTGGTTGAAAGAGCCACAATGTGCTGGAGTTGTGATTTCCAGCTAATGCAAGTATCACATATAGTAAACACATAAGAAGTTACTGATTTCCTATTGTCTCTATCACTTGCATAATCAGCATCAACATAACCTTTCAATTTTATTCCTTCTGAACTATGTTTAAAAGTCAGGCCAATATTTGAAGATCCTTTTAAGTATCTCAATAACCATTTTAGTGCCTCCCAGTGAGAAGGACCAGGGTTAGACATATATCTACTTAGCACACTAATAGAATGAGCCACATCAGGTCTAGTACATACCATAGAATACATAACAGAACCAATAGCATTACTGTAGGGGACATTTTTCATTTCAGAAAATTGTTCTTCAGTTTTAGGGCAATCATCTTTACTAATAATAAAATCGTTTCCTAGAGGGATACTTACCTCTTTTGCATCAGACATAGCAAATCTGTCAAGGATTTTATGAATGTAGGGTGTCTGAATTAATTTCAGTTCATGAAGATCTTTATTTCTAATGATCTCCATTCCTAGAATCCTTTTAGCATTTTCCAAATCCTTCATGTCAAACTCAGAAAACAGATCAGATTTTAGCTTTTTAATTTGATTTACACAGGAACTAATCAACAACATATTATCAACATACAAAAGCAGATATATACTGATATTGTTTTCAGGTTCACATTTATGATACAAACAATGGTCATAATCACTTCTTTTGAAATTTAAAGACAATACAAAAGAATCAAATCTTTTATACCATTGTCTTGGTGATTGTTTCAGACCATATAAGGATTTTTTCAACAGCCAGACATCAGTAGGTTTCAGTTTGTCTTTAAAACCAGGAGGTTGACTCATATAAATTTTTTCTTCTAACTCACCATGTAAAAAAACAGTTTTAACATCAAGTTGATCAAGTTCCCAATTGAAATGAGCAACTAAAGCAAGCATCAATCTTATAGTAGTATATTTAACCACAGGAGAAAAAATTTCATTGTAATCAACCCCTTCTTTTTGAGTAAAGCCTTTAGCTACTAATCTGGCTTTAAATCTAACTGGATTAGAATCAGAAACCCCTTCTTTAACCTTATAAATCCACTTGCAATCAACAGTGGACTTATAACTAGGTTTGGAGACTAACTCCCAGGTTTTGTTTTGTCTAAGGGATTTCATTTCTTCAATCATAGCATTTTTCCATTCAGCAGAATGAATGCTACTCATAGCTTCTTCAAAGGATTTAGGTTCCTTTTTACACAGATCTTGGTAACTCAAGAAAGCAAAAGAAGCACTATCTTCAAAACCTAATCTTTGAGGCTCTCTTATATTTCTTCTCACTCTATCCCTTGCTAACTGGTAATTTCTAAGACTACTCTCATCAGGGATATGGAAGTTTTTTCTGTAACAGAGTCAGTTGAGGTTTCAACAGAATCTTCAAAATCTGTTTGAGTCTAATTATTATCAGACTCCACCTCATTTTCAGAATTTGGATTAGGTCTTTCTAAGTCTCTATCAGGAATGGTCAAGAAAAACTCATTTTTCTTTTCTTGTTTGTCATTAACTATTTTAGGGTCTAAACAAGGCATATCATGTTCATTGAAAGTAACACCCCTGCTTATAATTACTTTTACTCCACCTAGACCCCTAGCCCACAATCTATACCCTTTAACACCTTGAGGATAACCCAAAAAAACACATTTTTGAGCTCTAGGCTCAAGTTTACCTTCACTTTGATGAAAGTAAGTAGAACAACCAAAAGTTCTCAACATAGAGTAATCAGCAGGCACATTATTCCACATTTCAAAAGGGGTTTTATCATTTAGAGCAGCAGAGGGTGTCAGATTCACAATATAGCATGCAGTCATTACAGCTTCCCTCCAGAAACTCTTAGGTAATCCAGAACTTACCATCATGCATCTCACTTTATTTAAAAGTGTTCTATTCATTTTCTCTGCTACCCCATTTTTCTGGGGAGTATAGGGGATAGTTCTATGTCTTAGAATTCTATGCAATTCGCAAAAATTATCAAAATTAGAATTACAGAATTCTAAGCCATTGTCTATTCTCAGTGTCTTTATTTTCTTTTCAGTTTGATTTTCAATTAAGGTTTTCCATTGTTTAAACTTTTCAAAAGTATCAGATTTATGCTTCAATAAGAAAACCCAAACCTTTCTTGAAAAATCATCAATTATTGAGAGAAAATAAACACTGCCACCCATTGTAGGAACTGGTGAAGGTCCCCATAAGTCTGAATGAATATAATCAAGAATTCCCTTAGACTTATGAGTACCAGTTTTAAAATGCAACTTGTGATGTTTTCCTAAAATGCAAGTTTCACAAAAATGCAAGTCAGACACCTTATCTTTGCCAAAAACACCATTCTTACTTAGGATGGAAAGACCTTTATTGCTAACATGAGCAAGTCTTTTATGCCATTTTAGGGTATCATTTTGTTTATTTATTACAGAAAGAGCAGAATGATTTTTTGTTAAAGCAGTAGCAGTTACAACAAAAATTCCATTTTGTTTTACCCCTTTGAACATCACAAGAGAACCCTTTGCCACTTTTAACATACCCTTATCAATTTTAACAAAAAACTCAATATCATCCAGTACACCTAAAGAAATCAAATTTCTTTTCATTTCAGGCACATATCTTACATTTTCGAAAATACACACACAGTTATTTTCAAATTGTAAAGAAACAGTTCCAATTCCTGAAATCTTTGAGGTGATATTGTTTCCCATAGTTACTAAACCAAGATCTTTTTCAATCAGATTTGAAAACCAATCTCTTTTTGAAGTCATATGAAAAGAGCAGCCTGAATCTAAGACCCATTCTCCTTCAAAAAAATATTTTTCAATCAGATTTGATTCAGTAACTTCAGAATTTTGACTTATGGCAACATAAACTTCAGCAATGTCAAAACTGGAAGAAGAGGCAATATTTGCTTCTTCCTTATTTTGATCATTTTGCTCATTTTTCTTTTTCCAGCAGTCTTTTATAAAATGTCCCATTTTTCCACACCCATAGCACTTCTTACCTTTAGCTTTAGACTTTGACCTACTTTTTCCTTTAAAATTCTTTTTCTTTCCAGTTTGATGACTATCATAGTGCCCATTTTGTCTAGTGAGTGATCTACCTCTCACATTTAATCCTTCCCCTTTAACAGAATTCAAATTTTGTTGTTGAATATCCAGATTCTTGGTTCTCAAAGAATTAACCACAATCTCTGTAGTTAAAGAATCTCTGCCATATTCAATGGCATTTCTCACATCTTTAAATGTATCAGGTAAAGCATTTAGTAATATGATGGCTTGATGCTCATCAGAAAACTTTTCACCACAGCTTGCCAAATCTTGACTCAATTTTGAAAAATTATCAAGATTTGTTTCAAGGTCCATAGAAGGATCCATTTTATAGCCAAAAAACCTTTTTAAAAGATAGATTTTATTTGGAAGGGACCTTGTATGATACAAAGTTTCAAGTTTATCCCAAATGAGAGGGGTAGTTTTGCAATCACTCACTTTTCTCTTTGCATTATCAGCAAGATGTAAAATTATGGCTCTATGAGCTAATTCATCAGACTCTTTAATTTGAACACTTGTCAAATCATCAGGAAAAGACCCATCAATTGCTTTAGACAACTTTTGTTGAATTAAATGAGCTTTCATCTTTTGTTGCCATATAGAAAAATCACCTCTACCATCAAACATTTCAAGATCAAACTTACTTGTTCCCATCTTAAAAAAGGTAAAAGGAAAAAATATTCACAGCACAATCAACAAAGAAGACAAAGAATCAGATAATGTACAACTTACTACTTTCTAGCAAAACTTGTTCAGATAATCACCTTTATGTATTTTATACAAAATAAAAGCATGAAGAAGAAAAAAAATATCTAAGGTCTCAATTTATACACTGTTTAGAGATCCCCAGGATTCCGTGAGACTCTTGTTCTCAGGTCAAGGGAATGAATCCAAACAGGAGGCTTAGGGTGTTCTTATTTTTAATATGAACAACCAAAAAAGATTCATAACAAGAGAAGATACTTCAGAGATATGATTTCTAAGTCACACAGTACGGAGAAAACATGCTTCTCATAAAATCAGTTTGAAACCACACTTTAACGAAAGAGATCAAGACAAGAAAGAGACAGATAGTCAATTTTATGCATAGATCAAAACAGTCAATACACAGCTGAGAACTAAACTTAGTAAGTATGAGTAAAGGGTAAGAGTTTTATCACCGAGTGAACACCCTGTGTTCGTTAGATGCGACTCCAGCAGTTTCAGGTTTCAAGTTTATCTGATCTGAACCTAGGGTTTGCAATTTTACCCTATGAACTTTTGAGTTTCTTCAACTTTGAGGATTCTTAGAGATCCCCCACAAGAACATCCAACAGAGGCCTTAAATGTTTCAAGATTCACACCCAGAACCCTTTTTCAAACATCAAAGGCTTTCAAGAACACATAGCTCTGATACCACTGTTACGATTTCACTTTGATATTTGAACAGGAACAGAAACTAAGAATATATTGTAGAAAGTAAAAACACCAAAGATTTATGTCCCGAAGGACCCGGGTTCACCCAACAGTTGGCTACTTCCCGTTGAAGCTCCACAATGTGGATTCGGCTTCATGCATTATCAAGAATCTTACAGATTATGTCTCAGAGGTTACAAGATTTCAACACCAAGAGAATACACTCTAACCCTAGGTTTTACAGACAGAGCGTCAATCAAAGATTGACCTCAAACATACACACAGATGAATATATCTTTCACTCAAGAAATTTCATCTATCATTCTACAGTATGATTTCACAGAGAAATCATCAAAGAAAGACGAAGGGTTAGAAGTATCAGAACTCAGAGAGACGAAGAGATTAGGGTTAGGAGAAGAAACGGTTGCGGCTAATGATTCAACAGTCCCAGATATTGCCTTTATATACTCCAGATCAATGGCTCACAAAGAAACCACAGAACCAACGGTTCAGATCAAAAGGAGCCCAAAAAGCGTGAAAACCACAAATGCGACTCAATAAGTTGAAAGTGGCTGAAGACGATTTGATCAATATTTCACAGTTATAAGGCAACGGTCTTTCTTTAAAATGAGAGATTACATTAATTCATTATTTTCATAAATTTAAGAACACTTTGGTCCTTCAATTTGTTCTACAGAAAATATTCCCCTTAGTGCTGAGGCATACTATTCCCTAGATTATATCAGGGACAAATCTCCTATTAATTTTACAATATAAAATGGATTCTTTTGTTAAATTATGCTAATAATTTGTTAAAGATATTTACAAATAGGCTAGAATGTGAGAGTATTAATGCTACATAAAAAAATTTTTAATTTATTTTTACAAATTTAACTTATATTTTGAGAAATTAAAATACAAGTCATTAATCATACTTCAATTTTGAGAAGTCCGTTGCAATGGAAATTTCCGAATCAACCAGTTTGAAAGTTAGATAGAACCCCTAGCAATTGCAAATATACTGCAAGCTAGCTCGACTTGGACACTGATGATAGAACCCTTAACACTGGCAAATGTACTACAAGTTATCTCGCATTCACCTCTACTTAGATAGAGATGAAATTAGAGGGAAGTGGAGTAATGGTCAATACTAGTGGAAGGATTCCAGATACCGTAACTGATATTTCTGTGATCGGTTTAATAAGTATTTTCTTTTATAGTTCATATTCCGGATTGTGTTTATCCCTGAATTAATCGGATGAAATATGAGTTGTAGACATGAAAGTATAAAAACTTAACGTGATTGTTTTCATTGTTTGTTTTATTCGAATGGAAAAGGCCGGTTGGGTATAGACCCCAAAGCACTTGCAAATTTATTGCAAGCTATCCAACATTCCTCTCGACTTAGACACCGATTATAAAACCTCTAACACTTGCAACTCGAAAATGGCATCTTCTTTGAACAATTATTCTACATCTCTGAAAGTAGAAAATAAAAAGAAATTGAACAGTTGAGTATCTAGTAAATTATTTAATGATGTCTTCTTGAATTTATGTGTAGCTGGGTGGCAGTTGGGGTTTGCTAAATGTAGTTAATAATCAAATACTCGGTAATGTCACCATTGTGTCCATATGTGCCCTACTATTATTTAATAGTACACATTATAATAATAACAAAGCAAAGCTGGAAATTTTTAATCGAGATAATCACTCTTTCTACAGCTATATAAAGACCTGAGTTTCAAGCATATCTCACTCACCTCAAATCAATTCTATTATTTTCTTTTCTAATATTTGTGGAATGGGGCTTACTGGAAAATTGGTTTCTACAATAGATATTAAATCTGATGGGGATGTTTTCCATGAAATATTTAGAGAGAGACCACATCATATTTCAGGTATGAGCCCTGCTAACATTCAGAAATGTGATTTGCATGATGGTCAGTGGGGAACTGTTGGCTCTGTCATCTACTGGAATTATACCCATGGTAAGTTATTATTCTATATATTCAATCATTTTGGTTGCACTAGGATAATTTGATAAGTCGATAATTCTTTTGTGTGTGTGTGTGTGTGTTTTTGAGAGTATGGTTAATTAACATGCATGTTTACTAATTTTTATTGTAAATTTTAATTATTGGAGTTTTTTTTTTGCTTTTTTCATTCTTTCTACAATACACGGACATGACATGACAGGTGTGTGCAAAGATCTAGCGTTGAGCATGAAAACAACGCTTTAATATTGTCTCGTTGATTTTGTACTTAAAAATAAATCAAAACTTGGAAGAACCCCCAAGTTTTGCTCTGCTCCAAGAGTTTAATCTTAGACGACTTATAACTCAAAATATCATCATCCTAAAACTAGAAATAGAATAGCAATTAAAATAGTAATGTAATTTATTACCACTGATGATGATCACTCATCTATGTGTCAATAGGGTCCACTGCAATTGATTGGTTTGAGAACACAACACAAGTAGCACAAATAAATTGTAGTCAACTCCACTCATACATAAACTGATGATCATCATCAGTAGTGATAAATAATATTATTCTAATTAAAATGAGTAAAAACAACTCTCGTCGCCAATTTTAGTGATGTATGTTATTTCTTGACATAATCTATACTTATTTACCGCATGTTTTAGAGAGTTTTTTTTAGCAAATTTTGATAAAAAAATTGATGAAATGTAGAATTGAAAAGTTAATAAAAATTATGGATCCCTACAATATGTGGTTAATTTTTTTTTAAACAAATTTTAATATGTACCAAACAAACACTTAAACTTTTTTTAACCACCCTATATTATAGGGAAGATTGATACCGGATGATGTAAAATATTTTTTAATACATCGGCAGATTAAATTATTAGTTTTGTCGGCTCCAATGGTTAAAATCAGTATTTCTTAATTCTTTTTAAGAAGCCAAAAAAATTTTTTAATATTTGCCTATGATAGAAAGACTAGTCATTTATTTCTATTATTGCTCTTAACATGTTAATATTAACAGTACTAATGGTACATAAACATACCACACGTAAGATTTGTTGATAAATTATTTGTCCAACTTGACTAATTGCATTTCAAAGTCTTAGAAGTTCTATATAATTAGGTTTAACATTTGTAGTTTTCATTGTGAACAACAGATGGAAAAGCCAAGGTTGCGAAAGAGATAATTGAAGCAGTAGACGAGGAAAAGAAGTCAGTGACCTTCAAGGTCATCGAAGGAGACCTCATGGAGTTATACAACACCTTCAAATTAATTGTTCATGTAGACACCAATGGAGATGACAACTTAGTAACGTGGACTCTAGAGTACGAAAAGAAAAATGAGAATGTCACAGATCCCAACACATTGATGGACTTTTGTCTTGCTGTTACTAAAGATATTGAGACTCACCATCTTGCCAAGTCCAATTAAAAAGCTCTAAAAAGTCATGGCATGATGTCTTTGCTTGGGATTTCTATAATAAAAATTATGTATGGCAAATAAACAAGGGGTTTGGTAAACTTTGTTTCGGGTTTGTTGTTGTTTTTTTTTTTTTTGGTTGTTGTTATTGAACATAATAATATGTAAAAATAATAATAAAATGTGGAGTTTTTATATGTACTTTATAGTGTTATATTGTACCATTAGACTTACCGGGGATGTATAGTTTTAGTTATGCAGATGAAAAATATTTTCAAGTAGTTTAACACACTAGTTAGAAATATGTACGTTGCACGTGGTTTTGCAATAATTTTGTTAATTTTTAATATTTTTAAAATTCTTATTTTTTAATTGTTAATAGTTAAAATGTTGAAGTAGCAATTGCAATAAAGATAAAACACGTTTTTTTGATAACATGAGTATTGTTCGACATTATAATATGAATAATGTTGATAATTTATTTATATTTATAGAAGTACAACTACAATCTAGATGGATTTTATATTGTGGTAATACCAACAGTAACTTGAACCCAATGAATACTTTTTGGTGATTTGAACTTTGATGATTCACGAAGCCTTGATATCAAATCTTATGAAATTGATGATGTATTAAAATGAGTCTTCATGATTGTATTTTACGAAGAATAAAATTAATAATTATTTATTTTAGTATGAGAGAATAGTAGACATATATTTCATAGTTGACATGTATCTTATAATTTTTTTTAATTTTACCATTCTTTAGGTAAATTTTATTTCTAATAAATAAAAAAAAATAAAAATAAAAATTGCAACATATATCTTTAAGACTGAGGAAGAAGTATATTTTTGAATTTGCTTACTCCCCCCTCCCCCCGAATGTGTAGTCCACTTCACTATTCTTAAAAAAAATTCAAATATGAGACATTGATCCAAATTTCTCTAATCAATTTTGATCCAAGTTTCTCTAATCAATTTTGATCTCAAGTCCTTAACCCATCAACAAAAAAATCATATTAGAATTCGAAAGTAAATGAGTTAATTCTTTGAATATATTAAGAAAAAATATTTAACATGGGTAGGCACTAAAGACTCCTTGTTAAAGAGAAAAATGGAGAAAGTAAATAGAAGATTATGTTAAACTTAAATTAAATGGGTGGATATCTTATTTTTGGCCTACTATGATTCAACTTAAATTGAAAATAAAATTGTTTGGATTAATGGCATTTTAAATTTTTTTTGCTACTTCTAGGCTTGGATTGCCGTTGGTTTTCAAGTCGAACTTTGATAAAGATAATAGGACTTCTTCTAAGCAGGGGTGGACCCTTGATTATAGTTCAGTGGGGGCGATACAAAATTATGTAAAAAAAAAAAAAATTCAAACAAGACAACAACGATGATATTCAAAAATTAAAATTTAGTATTTTTTTTTTTACAATTGTTCCTTACGGCTTCTAATACTTTGAAAACACTGTAGAATAGTCTCATTATCAATTTCATTAAATCATCTTTTTCAACATACACAACTAAGCTATCATTCATCCATTGGTCTCCAATCTGATTACGCAGTCGATTCTTCACAATGTTCATAGCAGAAAATACTCTTTCAACTGTAGCAGTAGCAACCAGAAGAGTTAATCCCAAAGTTACAAGCATATAAACTAATAGATACACTTTATTTTTTTCGTCACAACCAATTTCATTGCAAATTCACTAAGTCTCTGCAATTCTCCAAACTCCTTGCTAGATCACATATCAACAATATAGTTTCGAAGCTGATCATCAAGTGCCATGAGTTGTACTTTTGAAAAATCTTCAGGTTAATATTTAGCAAGATGAATTAATTTCTCCTTGTCAAAAGTAGAGAATGAATCATCGGGGCATAAACATGCTAAACAAAGAAGTAACTCTGTACTTACCTCAGAAAAATGATCATTCAATTCTTGAAGTTGTATATTAATAACAGCATAGAATGAATCCACACAGAAGTGATGACAATTTGTCATTTCTTTAGTATTACGCCGTGAGCGACCTGGGCATATAAACACACTATCCATATCGGGAACATCAATATTATGCTTTTGACAAAGAAAAACTACTTCATCCAAAAAAGAATCCCACTTATTTTCCCTCATATCTTGGAGTCTTTGTTTGCATAATGTCACTAAACTCATGACATTTACAATATCCGGATCTTTTCTTTGTAATGCCTTAGACAATTCATTTGAAATCCCTAAGATGGTTCTTAGTAGATGTAGATTAAATACAAACTCAAATAATTGCACTGAGTCCAATAAATTATCTACCTCACATCTTTGTTGTGTTGATCCGTCAACATAAATTATTTCAATAACATCAATTATTGGTGAGAACATCAAAATCAAACTAATCAAAGTACGATAATGCAATCCCCAATGTGTATCACCAAAACGTGTAATAGTGCTTTGTTGATTAAGAAATCTCACCATTAATGAGTGCTTCAGAAATTATGGCTTCTTGTTTCGCTCAAAGAATATCACAACGCTTAGAAGAAGCTCCAACAATATTCACTACACTATAAACCAAATTAAAGAGCGATTAGACTTTCTTGTGATTCTTTGATACAACTACCAGAGCTATTGGTGAGCAAAACAATGAACATAAAATGCACTTGGATTCTCTTTCAAAATAAGTGCTTTGAGACCATTGAATTCACCTTGCATATTACTAGCTCCATTATAACACTGCCCTTGAAATCTGGATATACTCAACCCATATCTTGAAAATAATTTATCTATAGCTGCCTTAAGTGACAGAGCTGTAGTACTAGAAACATGTTCAATTCCAATAAAATTTTGTACTACATGTTCCAACTTATTCACATAACGCAAAACAATAGACATTTGCTCATTCACTGAGATATCTTGAGATTCATCAACTAAAATTGACAAGAATGTATTACCAATATCTTTGATAATAACATTAATTGTTTCAACAACTGCAACACTTACAATATCCTTTTGAATTTTTGGTGATGTAAGTTTGTGATTTTTTGGAGCATTTTTCAAAGTGACACATTTAATTATGATCAGCTAGAAACTTCAATTGTTCAAGAAAGTTACTTTGATTGTTTGAGTCTTCATACTCATCATGACCACGGAAAACACATCCTTGTCGTAAAAGAAGTCTAACACAATCAATTGATGCATTCAAACGAATTCGACATGCACTTCGTGTTTGTTTTGACTGCTTGAAAAACACAGTTTCAATATGTTGCTCTTGATTCATCAAGACTTCACAGTTGCTTCGGGCTTGATTGTGTGCACTATCGATGTCTCTGACATGAACTCCAAGTCTATTCTTCTTTCTAAAATTATGAAACCCTTCTTTCACAAAAGCATCACCACTTCCTTGTTCCCCATTGTTTGGTCCAAAAAGATAACATAATAAGCAAAATGCAGCATTTTTACTTATACTATATTCCAACCAATCACCATATTCATTGAACCAAGTATGAATGAATCGCCTTGATTTTTGACTTGGAAACGCATGACTTTGAGGCTGACATATGCTCTTTATTTGATCTCGAAGATTGGCATTGTAATCCATTATTGGAGTTTTTATCCGGGATCCGTAGGAAGTTGTGTAACATCAATTTGCTCAATATTGCTCTCTGTACCTCACCATTTTAATCTGTTTCATTAATACTTGCACTCTTTGCTTCATTTACTTCATTTGCCTTGACATTTGCTTCTAAAGAATTTTCCTCAATGTGTGATTTTTTTGCTTCAACATTTTCTTCAATAGAAATTTGAGATGTTTGTTTAAAATATCTCAACATATCTTCCTACAAATCAAACAAAGTTTGTATAAAAAATCAACCACTTAAAGAACTAAAGAAAGTATTCTCAAATCTAATACAATTGGTTAAACACAAATAAAAGGCTAACTCTAATAAAGACCAATAAATGCAAAGAATTAACATTTCAGGTTGAAAACCAAAATACAAAAATCAAAATAATGATGGCTGCTTCATTTTATATTGAAAGATGAAAATAAGGCAACAAATTGAAAACATTTCTTGGGGACTTGGACCAGATGGGCGATGGCTGCTCCATTTTCAAACTTCCAAGGGTTTAAGACTTAAGTACAAGCAACACTGCAACAGTTAAATTGGATTTGGACTTAATAAAAAGAATTTCCAATGGACATAATAAAAGGAACTTCCATCCTTAAAAATAATACCACAAATTAGACTATTAGATCACGATTTTGCATAAACCAATGGACATCACTATTAGAAATAATTTTTTTTTTCATGTACAAATTCGTCTTCTTCGAGCACGTTGAATTGTACATAATAAAAATAATGAAAAAATCTCATGACCATCTATATAAATACCCAACTCTTCAAATTACATCATAAATTCATAATTTGACATTCTAATTTTATGAATTATATCATAAATTCATTATTTATAATCAAAAGCAAAACAAGCAAAAGTGCAAAACCCACTTAATATCCAAGAGCAAAAATAACTATTAACAAATAAATAATAAGATTAAAAAAGAGAGAGATGGAGCAATAGAAATTACAAAAAAATTACCGAGTTGCCAAGTTGGGACTTGGGATCGCAGTCACACATTATCACAGAGACACAGTCTCTTAGCCGTAGAAGAAGGTAAGGAGTTTTCTGGGTTTGATTCCAACATTTAGGATTCATTGGATTTGGGGTATTATTTGGGCTGGGCTTTCAAAGAAATTAAAACCATACTTTTTTAATTTGGGCTAGGCTTTCAAAGTGTTACCACCCGATTTTGGTTGGGCCTCCACGTCAGCAAAGGCCCAATGAAGATCCTATATAGGCCCAATTCAGGCCTCACTAAAGCTTTATAGGCCCAGCGAGGATCTCCCAGAGTCATAAAAGTCCCATAGAACCGGCGAAGGCCTCGAGGGCCCAGTAAAGGCGTCGTAAAATCTCAGAAGGCCTTGTAGGCCCATTGGGTATCGTAACAAGGGCAAGGCAAGGCGAGGCGTGAGGCGTGACTCTACGCCTAGGCGGGGTTTTTAGAAAAAAGTACACAAAATGAAGTAAGAAGGTAATACAAATTATGGTCCCCCAGTGGAATGAGAAAATGATGCATATAAAAGAGGGCACACAACTATAAGTTTGGGTTCCTACTCGTATAAATAAATAAAGAGTGAATTTTGATAGTTATCCAGTGGTCAAAAAGTTTTGATTTGGTACTGTTCATAGACCACCTTCACCACAACAATTGATTAGTTATGTGCCATCGGCTGAAACTTGGAGGCATGACATGAAGTGACCAACTACAAACTGAACCAGCTCAAATTATGGGCTGTCAATTAGTGTTCAGGCATACCTTTGCCCCACACACACAAAAAAAAAAAAAATCCATCCATATTATGAACATGAGGATATATACGTCTCATCTTTTCTAAAGAATTATGAAAACAATGTCCCTAAAGCGAATGAATCGTGAATTTGAAAGTAGTAAACAAATCATAAATCCTCGATAGTTCAAAGAGATTTACAAATAAGTTATAAGAAATACATTGGACGCCAAAAATCAAGTCCACAAAGCACAAGTTTCATATCCCTCTTCTTGAGTGCATAATCGATGATAGCTTCATTTTGCAAAATCCAAACTCAAGAAGGAATAAATTGAAGGTACCGGAGGACTTTCACGATGTGTGGGAAAATAACAAACCTCAGCAACCATTATAAATAAGGTAGAGTAAACAATATTGTATCCCACTGATTTTGAATTAGCATCTACCATGTCTCTTGTTGCAAAAAAAAAAAAATAAGACTCTCAAGAAAAAAATAGAGAATACTGTAGATTTGGTTAGGAGAGAAGCTGTCTGGCAGCTATTATAGATTACATATAAAGGAAGTGGACTTACTTGATGAATTCTATATCTTTCAATTGTTGAGAATTGAGACCAATTCCTTTATTACCCACAAGATCCTTATTCAGAGAAAGATAACGAAACAGAAAAATATAAAAAGATAGAGAAAGATTTACGGACTGTCAAAACTTTCACTATATGAAAAATTGTTACAATCATATAGATTGCACCCACCCAAATCTCCAAGTATCTCAAGAAAAATAATATCCTAAGCTTTACCGCACCCACCAATTTCTACTCTTTGTATAACCCACAAAGAAAATAAGAAAAACAACTAGGATGCTAGACTTACAATTTTTCTCTCAGAAAACCCTCAAGCCACACCTACAAAAGAGAATAAACCACATTAATTTATAGTTAACGAATGACCTAATTATCTTACCAGTTTAAACTGCCAAGGAGTCCAAGATTTGGAAACTTGTTCAATTTCAGTCGACCTAGATGTCTTCCAAGTTTCGACTACCAAAAATGTCTAAGATTAGAAAACTTGTAATATTAGTCGACTTAGATGTCTTCCTAGTTTTGACTACCAAGTTTTGAGAAAATATCCCAACATCAATATCATAGAAAAGCCAAGATTTGTTGACAATAAATGATGAGAAATATCTGGATGCATGTAATTAGTAATTCTAGCAATATTCCTCTTCTTTCCATTGAAATAAATATTTTTCCATATGGTCGATAACAGCTAACTAAAATTCGTAGCCCAAGAAGGAAAAAATTGCATGAAAGGCTTCTACAAAAACAATAGTATTCCAGGAGGATTTGGTAAATGTTCTAGAGCAAATTACCTTATTTATTAGTCCATTGTCAATTACAAAACTCTAATGCTCTTAAACAGCTTGAATAATGCTTCAACTTCAGTGGATCTTTGTCAATTGTTCAAGCCAAATGTCAATCCTACCATCCCCAGATCAAAAAGATACACTTGAATCCAAATTGCAAGCCAAAAAATGCCTCTTTCACTATTTACAATTTCATGATCACACAAGACCAGACAAGTGATAGATAGTATCTTGAGGATGAGATAACACAAGATTTTTTTTAACTTTATTAAAAGTGCATAACTTATTTGACCTGGTAATGTGGGTGAGATATGTATGAAATTTTATGTCTGTCAAATTTTACGCCTGGAGTATACACCTTCAGAATTTTTGGAAGCATTGACATTTTTAACAATTCGAGTACAGATCTAAAAGATTTTAGTAACAAAACAATGTCAACTGATATAACAGCTAATGTATGCAAGATCTTTCATCGAAACCTTATTAATGTTTCCCTACATTCTACAAAAGAAAAAAACATGATAGCTTAGTTGATTGAAATCAATCTATCATCCATTCATTGCTCTAAATTATTGCAAAAAATTAGATAAATATCTCACATTGTTCGTATGTGCTACTTTCTCTATCTTATAACAACAGTATTAACTCGCATTTGAGAATAAAAGAGCGACTTATTCATATACTGATTAACAATTGTGCCTTCATTAAATTTAAGTTTTTCAATCTAAACAGCACAGAAAACTATAATAGTTCCTCAAACAGCAATAACTTCAACAAGTAGACACCCCAAAACAACAAAATCAGCAACAGAAATACAATGTCAACCCAAAAGACTAGAATTTAATGCCAACTAACACTAGGGCCTGCTTGGGAGTTTCTTTTTTCACCGTTTTTTACCAGTTTTGAGTGGTACCATTTATGAAATGTTAAGAAAATCGGTGCTTGTTAGTTTTTTGGAGCACCGATTTTGGGCGGTTTTTAAACTGCACAAAACCAGTGTAGTGTAATTTGAAGTGTATCTTCCAACCCCCCAAATCGGTAGTTTTTTGTCGTTCTTCAAAACTTCTTCCAATTTTACCCCCTTTCAAACAATTATTTTCAAAACTACCCTAAACTTAATATTTATAAAAATAAAAGAACATATACATAAGAAGAAAAAAAAACACATGCAAAAACATAAATTTAATTTTATATTTTCAATGATAGGTGGATATATAAAAATTTTAAAATTTAATTTAATTTTTTTATATATATGAGTATATATGTAATTTGATTATCTTAAAAAACTTTTAGAACCGCTAGATAATAAACTCTCAAGTATGGGTTGGATCGTTTAAAAAACTGTTACTAAAAACCACTCAGAGTCACTTCACTCATAAACGCACAAAACTGGTAGTTTAAAAAACCCTCATATCCGGTAATCCAAAACTCTCAACTAGGCCCTAAGGAAATTTAGCACAAGAAAAGCTATCAGAAAGGTTTTCCAACATGTAGCCATACATTACACATTGTTTAGCCTGAGAATAAAATACGAAGCACAGTTCTTGAACAATTGACAAAGCCAACCAAATCGCACGTCTGGAATATTAACTCTAGCATCATTGGGCTCAATAGTACAAAAGAGGAAATTTTCAGCACGTTTGGATAACTTGGTACGCGTGATGAAAAGAGTTGATGTTCCCACACTCGAAAACCCAACCAGAAAACCAATACAATTAAAACTATTACCTAAAGATAGTAGTATTAAGTTTCTCTGAGCACATATACAAACACAAAATCAAGAAAAACATTCACCTTCTTTTATTTATAAACTTTCAAGTGAAATTAAAGAAATCATTTCACAGTCGAGATGTAAAAGAGATGACAATCCCCAAATGCGTAGAAACTTTAAATTTAAGGGTTAATTACACTAATGGTCTCCATTCTTTCAGGTTTGTAACGATTTCATCCCCATTCAATTTTTTTAACAGATATCATCACCATCCTTTCATTTATTCGCACAGATGGTCCCCAAATAACTATTTTAACATTTCTTTGACAATTTTGCCCTTGACTTAAGTAAATTAAAATGATAGAAAAAGAAAAACAATGAAAAAATTCCAATTGAAACCCTAACCTTTTATAAAGTACAAATAAATCTTAAACCTTTTTATTTTTTTACAAATTTTCATCTTCCCCAACCCAACCCACCCCACCCCACCCCACCCCCCACCCCCTGCCGCCGAGGTTCCCTTCTCCACGCAAAGTATCCTATAGCTAAAAATACCCAAAAGCAATTGCCGGGTTTTGGGTATAGTATAATACACAGCCCGAGTTCATCATGCACTGTAGCCAAATACAAAACAACTTTAATACTTAAACCACCATTTTTCATTATTGTTAGTAATCGGAAAGAGGGTTTTTGAAAGACAAAATGGGGTTTGATTTTCAGGGCTAGGATTGGAGATAGAATTGAGTCTGAATTGATCAAAGATTTAATCTCCTCTTCTTTTTTGTTGTTTTTGGATAAATGAATTTGTTTTGGGAAAGTCGCCAAACGAAAATGGTTGAGGAAAGTACTGAGCTGACGGCAAAATGGGGTTTGATTTTAGGGCTGGGATTGGAGATAGAATTGAGTCTGAATTGATCGGAGATTTATCTTATCTTATATTTTTGCTGTTTTTGGATAAATGGATTTGGTTTGGGGATGTTGCGGTTTATTTGCACAAATGGTCCCTAACTTTTGCATTTACTGCGGGTTGAGGACCTATCTTTTTATTTTTGGCAGTTTAGCCCCTATTTCAAATGTTTTTGGCGGTAATGGTCCTTTTCATCAATTTCCATCCAAATGACTGTAAAATTTGACGGTGGAAATTTTTTTATTTAAAAATGGCTTATTTGCACAAATGGTCCCTGCCTTTTGTAAAAGAAAATTTGCAGCAAAAGTCCCTAATCTTTTAGAAAGTGTTGAAAAGTCCTATAACCTTCTAATCCTAACACATATGACCCCAAATCTTTTTGACAATTTTACCCCTAACTTAAATAAATTAAAAATAACTCATAAAGCTTTTCAAAAATACAAATAAGTCCTAAATCTTTTTTTTTTTTTTTACAGATTTACACTTAAAATAATAAAAAGTGTGTCATCAAGTCTCAAAACTTTTAATTTTGTTCACCAAAATGACATTTAAAATGTGTTTGTTTAAAATCAAAATTTTCAGTAAAAGTTGTTGAAATGTGTAGTTGAAAAGTTGTGGGACCATAAAATGTGTTGTTAAAATTAGGTCAATTTAGCCCGGTACAACTAGCCAATCGGGCTGGCCCGATAATTTTTTTTTTTTGCCCCAAGTCCCTACCCCACACTTTAAACACCCCACCCCCATGAAATGTGGCTACAAATGGGAGGAGGATTTCTCCCTCCTGGTTTTCAGCCACCGACCGAAAACGAGGGAAGAGAAATCCTTCCCTCCTCCTGCAGCAAATTGGGAGATTTCTTCCCCCGGGAGGATTTCTCCCCCATGTTTTCGGTCGAGCACGGCGAAACTAGGGAGATTTCTCCCTAGTTTCTTGACCAGATGGGAGAGAATTTCTCCCCCTTTGGTCATCGAGATTTCCCGACGACCAGGAGAGAGAAATCCCCTCCCCTCTGGTCAGATTCTCAAGTGGGGTGGGGTGGGATGGGGGTGGGGTGGGGTGGGGTGGGGTGGAGGAAGATAGTGGATTTTGTTTTATTTTTTTTTTTTACAAAATTATAAGTAATTATTTTGAAAAAATAAGTTAAAAATGTAAGTTGGGCTAGCCCATTGGCCCTGTGGCCTAAAATCGGGCTGGTTTGGCCCAGTAAATACCAGCCCATGTAAAATTGGGTCAGGGTTAGTCCAGTCCAATCTTTTATGTGGCCTATCTAATTTCAGGTTGGGCCAGTCCATCTGACCCATTTGCCAGCTCTACCAATTACTAAATAATAATTAAAAAAAAAGTTCTTCACAATCTTCAGTCCACCACCACCTTTTTTTTTTAATTTGTATGAAAAATAAATTAAAATTTTAAATTTGTCAAATTTTGATCATGGGTATAATTTTTTGTTAATTAATGGACCACTGGACAAAATCTGTAGAGACTCTAAGAGCTCGTTTGTTTTTAATTTTGATTTTGCTAAAAAGCTAAAGTCAAAGTCAAAAATTAATTTTAACCACACATTTTATGGTCCTACAACTTTTCAACCACACATTTCAACAACTTTTACTAAAAAATCTTATTTTAATCAAACATATTTTAAATGTCATTTTGGTGAACAAAATTAAAAGTTTTGGGACTTGATGACACACTTTTTATAATTTTAAGTGTAAATTTATAAAAAATAAAAAGATTTAGGACTTATTGTATTTTTGAAAAGGTTTATGAGTTATTTTTAATTTATTTAAGTTATGGGTAAAATTGTCAAAAATGTTTGAGGTCATATGTGTTAGGATTAGAAGGTTATGGGACTTTTCAACACTTTATAAAAGATTAGGGACTTTTTTTGCAAATTTTCCTTTACAAAAGTCAGGGACCATTTGTGCAAATAAGCCCTTTTTAAATAAAAAAAAATTCCACCGTCAAATTTCACGGTTATTTGGATGGAAATTGATTGAAAAGGACCATTGCCACCAAAAACATTTGAATTAGGGGCTAAACTGTCAAAAATAAAAAGATAGGTCCTCAACCCACAGTAAGTACAAAAGTCAGGGACCATTTGTGCAAATAAGCCGGGATGTTGCCAAACGGAAATGGTGGAGGAAAGTACTAGACATAACCCGATTACCGCTAAGTTGGACATAGCCTGATATCTGAAGAGTCTGGATATTTGATCCTGGTAAGCACACTGAAAATAGACCATATCCTTTAAGAATTTGGTCCAAAAGGCATCGACATTTTTTCCTGGTAAGGAGTTCATACACAAAGCTAAAAGGTGGATAATCTGCCGGTATCCACCTCATCATTGTCAGACATTCCCCGGAGCTGGCCATGATTTTGTCAATGGAAAAGGGAGCGGCGGAGGCGGTGGAAAAGGGTACATCGGCGGGGCTGGGGGTGGGGCTGGGTTGGGAAGATGAAAATTTGTAAAAAATAAAAAGGTTTATGATTTATTTGTACTTTAGAAAATGTTAGGGTCTCAATTGCAATTTTTTCATTTTTTTTCTTTTTTCTATCATTTTAATTTATTTAAGTCAGGGGTAAAATTGTCAAACAATTGTCAAAATAGTCATTTGGAGACTATCTGTGCGAATAAATGAAAGAATGAGGATAATAACTGTTAAAAAAATTGAATGAAGATGAAATCATTACAAACTTGAAAGAATGAAGACCATTAGTGTAATAAACCTTCAATTTAAAAATTATTAAATAAAGATCCAAATTTTTCACAAACTGAAACAAACACTTAAAAATATGTTTTACTACACATTTACCAAATATAATTTTATTGGGTCAGCTAGTTTCATTTCACAGTTCCCAAAAATGAGATCCTATCTACGATAAAACTACTCAATAAATATAGTGATAATTTCACCATATACTACAAAATATAAAATAATTTAAAAAATACTATTTAACTTTTTTTTATTCTAAAAATACTGTTTTTTATTTTTGTAACACTTATTGTTACATTTGTTATGTTTGTTAACAACAAATGTAACACATTTATTGTAACTAAAATAACAAATATAACAACAAGTGTTACAAAAAAAAAACAGTATTTTTAGAATAAAAAAAATATGACAGTGTTTTAAGAAATATTTTATTTATTGTGTTATTTATGAAAAACTCCAATAAATATAACATCTATACAACGAGAGCACATATCATATATGGAAAATAAAAATAAAAATCTTACAATTCCAATTTTCCTAAGGCAAAAGAGGGGCAAAAGAGGCAGCAGGTTGGGGCCCAAAAATTTTGAGCCCCCAAAATTCTAATTTTTTTTTAAATATTGAAATTTCATGCACAAATTGAATTCAATTGTTTTTTCCAAATTCTGACAAACTAATTATCTTAATCCTATAGACTAACAAACACAATAGTTCTACTCTATCATTATTCATTACCATACATCATAATTGAGAAACAAAAGAACGAGACAAAATGACCCAATTCGGCAATCGACAAACTAGAGAGGTAATGTTTAATTTTATTTTCTTGATTTCATTTCTTTATTTTATTTTTTAATTCTTGTTTCTATTTGCTTACAATATTAATACAAATATGTAATTTGTATTTATTAGATTTTTTTGGAAGTTAGAGTTATATTTTATTTACTTGAATTTATTTATTTATTTATTGAATTTTTTTTTTATTTTTGCATACAATATTATTGAGATAAATAAACATGTGTTTGAAAGAGTGATGTGAAGGAAACGGGTGTTGAAAAAAAAAACTTTGTAATTTTTAGAGAGTGGTGTGGGCAATGGGTTTAGAGTTTAGAGATAATGGGGCTTACAATAATCTGGACGGTGGGCAATGTTAGGAATATTATAATGTTTTGCAATTTTTACTTTTTTTATTACTTTAGTGTTATATTTTAAATGTTCAATTTGTAATTTTTTGTTTATTTATTTTTCTGTAGTTTTGTTTTTCTTTGACTAGAATATGAATATCAGTTAAATTTTTCAAGTTTATAATTTGGCTTTGTTAGCATGTAACTTGGTGTTTCAATTCTTCCAATTGACCCACTTTGAAATCCATATTTTTTAGTTCAGGTACTTCGTCATTCTCAATTTGATTGTAGAAAAATTAGTAACTTTTGTGTATAGGGTATAATTACATTAGTGAAGGTTCTTAATTCACATTTTAGTATTCTTTTATACAATCTGCATAAGCACATACAGTGATGTATGTTGATCAATTGCACAGGTGTATATAATTGGGTATTGTTGTTGATTTTTTAAGATTATACTAGAAATTTTGTTGATTTGGATTAAAATGCACAGGCGCACAGTGATGTAACATTTGTATTGATTTCTTGATTTTTTATTTTTTATTTATTGACGAATTATTGGTGAGTGATCACTTATGTTAAAAATCTGACTTGTTGGATTATTGAAATAATGAATTTTTTTATTGTTGGGTTTGAATTTATAAATTTTGTACGAAAAATTCTTAAAAAAAAAAAAAAAATTAAATGCACCCTACAATATAAGGGCCTAAATTTATAGTTTGTCTGAGGTCTGAAAAACTCAAAGTCCGACACTGATTACGTCACAAAAAAAATCAATGACTAGGATTGAATAGATCATTTGGGATTGGGCTCACTGACTACATGAACCATGCCAAAAACACAATTTCATATAATTTTCTCCAAAATATACATAAAAACTGTTTGAATGAAAGCCTATCAACACGATCTTTACACAAATGACATCCACCAGAAATCTCATTGCCACCGTCGCCAAAAAGTATTTTATCTTTTTCTTCAATTTTGTTCTCTAAAGTGGTGTTCTCTTTGCGTTTTATTTTTCTGTTTTCAGTTTTGAATTCAATTTCAATTTTGTGTTTTGAGTGTTTGTTTTGAGATTGATGAAAATATTTCTTTTTGAATTTTTTGAAAACTGTTTCTCAAAACAGAAAACTCGAAAACGCGTTTACTTGAAATTTTTGAAAATGTTTTTATAATATTTTATTCAAACAATTATTGATTATTCAATACCTTAACAAGTATATTTATAGATTATCAACTCTAATACACAAATAGGTTTCAAACCAAGCAAAAAAAAAGGTCGCTATTGTGATTCGAAACGCAGACCACCTTCAAAAAACGCGCGTTTTGGCCGTTTTGCAAATGAGCCGTGTTTTGTAGAGAACACGGAAAACGACAAAATCATCATTTTCTATTTCCTTTGTGAGTTTTTGGGTGTTTTGGAAAATACATTTTCAGATAAGTAAACACGTTTTCACTATTTTCAAAAACAGAAAACTAAAAATGAGTTAAAAATGGCAAAGAGAACACTCTCTAATTTTCTACAGAGGGTGAGAGAATTATAGCGATTTTGAATGGCCATTTACAGGAGAGAAATATAAACTTTGCCTTTGTGTGTTGTAATGAAAAGAAGAGACAGTTGTGTCATATTTTTGGTGAAATTCAGACAGCAAAACAACGATGTTCGACCATATATAATGTCCAAACGACGTCATCTTAATCGAAAATGTGAATAGTAAAACTTGAAAGTGGTTCTTATATATTGTAAGGATATGAAATAAAACACTATAGTCTTATAAAGTCTAACACAGTAGGGCCCTCTCCAAATAAGATTGTTGCATCATTATAAATTCTTTAAGTTCGGATTAATTTACAACACCAAGTATCTATTTGGTTTGAGAAATAATTTAGTTTAGTTTTAACTTGTCTATTTTTCTATTGAAAACTCTTACTAGCGAATTTTAAAGTATGTCACGTTCATAATTTAGAGAGTCCGATCCTAATTGTTATTCAATATTATTTATGTAAATAAATATAATAAGTGTTAAAATAAACATTCTTTACCTTCGCGATTAACACACAACGGATATTGTGCTAAGTATGAATTGATCAAATAGAATAGATAATAGTTAGGATAAGGACGTGGTGCGGATAGTGAAAAATCTCTATATTCCAAAAATGTTATCGTCAAAAACTGATGCTACAAGTGAAAATCTAAGAAGCAGTTTCAAAACCGTTTTGGCTTCAATTGATGATATATATGTAAATTTCCACATTTCAAAGAACGGACTCAACGGAGGGTTTCTGAAGATGGATCTTATATTTTTCAATGGACTTACCCAATGTGGGAATAGTGAGAAATCGCCTGGTCATTGACCATTTTACCTGAATAGGCGTTGATCTATTATACAAGTAAATTATCCAAGATATCCCTGCACCCCCCCCCACCCCCACCCCCACCCCCACACACACTCTTATTCCATTTTATATATTTCAAATTCATTTATGCAAATCAAATGTAACTTCGAAAATAAAACTTTCAAATTTTGCTATTTATCAAAGCAATTAACATCTCATTAATACCAAAATAATTTCAAACAAGTGTAGAAAATCCTATTTCTAGATTAGAATCTAACACATCTAAATTCTAGTATAACGTGTGTTTATTTCTTCTTCTTTTAATTTTATGGTAGAAATTGTAGATTTTACAGTATAAATCATGATAATATGTAAATATTTGAGTATGAATTGTGATATTTGCTTTAAATTTCTAAATTTGAGTCCATTTGTGAAGTATTTAAGTGGGTTAATTGAAAAATTAGTTTATTAGGTGTAAATTGGCCTTAATATACCTATAGTCTGTTAAGATTTTTTTTTTGTTAACATACTTTAATTACCGACGAGAATATTTAAGTCTTTTATTATAAAAGAGACCTTTGCAATTTATAAATTGGGAAATTGGCTTAACTGGAAAACAGATTTGGCCTTCTTAGATCCTTTCTAAAAAGTCCCTTTAGATTTTCTCTTAGTGCTCTTAGAGGTATCAATGGCCAAAGTTTACCCATTCCCTTGGCTTAACAATTTTCAGCATGTTTAGCAGCTCGAGTAGGGTACACTGAATCTTATTCATGTTGAAGTTCATAATGAACTGCAAAAAGTTATTAGGTGGGGACTACATAACTAAGTCAACACTTAGCTCGTGGTCCATGGTAAAACTCAATTGATTTAATTTTTCAATGTAACCAATCATCTTCAATACATAAGTACTGACTAAAGATATTTTTACCATCATACATCTTCATAACCTTTTGGATGTCTCATACTATTCAGTCCGTGATTGCATATCATTCAACTCCTTGAAATGATATATATTTTGCAGTGTTACTGTTGTCGCTGTGTTTTTGTAAGCCTACACGTTCTTCGGCGTAGCCTCCTCAATAGGAGCTTCCGGCATTGGTTGCTTATTGACATATCCAATTTTTCTTTTTTATGCTTGAGAACAATTCTCAGATTGCGGTGCCAGTCCAGAAAATTTGGTTCGGTATGTTTGTTGGCATCCAATATGCATCTCAACTTATGATTCAACTATTAAATAACAAGACAGAACAATTAAATAAATGCAGAAAATTAATTTAACATGGACTTATATTAAATTAATTACATTCCTACTGTTTAAATTGAATTAATGACCCTCAAATATTAATCAATAGAACTAATTAAATTTTTAGTGGACTAGGATTCCTTTTGTTTTATTAAAATCTTGAGTGACTCAACAAATCCTAATAAAACAACCAGGTAGATACTTCTATCAATCACATCTCTATGTGACTCCTAGATCATCAAATAGACAACTTATTGTCGTACACATCTTATGTGTTTACTTGATTGTGCTCCTAAAATTTTATTTCCTTGAGTGACTCAACAAAAAATAAAATTTTAGTTAAATTCGATCCATTGTTCATAAACATCAAATGTTTCATACTAATAAACATATCCATAAGTGAGTAGCCTTGAGTGACTCAACAAACTGTCATCGATAATGAACTCTAGTTTTTCACTTTAACAATAGAAGACACGTTGTATTAAACATTTAATACGAATTTAATATTTTGATAAAGAGGAGTTGGTCTTATCACATTTATGTATATTAACTAACATCCAACATGCAATCAATCATATATAATAATAATTGTGGATGATTATGGACTTTGTCTATCTAATCTTTCTAAGCCAAAAAGAAGATTAGTTTGTCAATTCCTAAGGGACGTTGCATTCGTTCATTGAATGCTAATTACAATCATCTCCATCTCCTGCTGCAACATGTATCCTATATCAGTTGGCACGCAGGCCTTGATAAATGGACACGCAGGCCTATAATAAATAAATAGCTTGAAAACTCAATTAAATAAATAATAGGCTCACAGGCCCAACCAACAATTAACAGAAATAATTAACCATACAACCAATCACATGGATTGAATCCATAATCATCCATTAAATATCCATTTTAATATCTAATATTAAAAATATATTAATTTCTAAATTTGCAGCTTTGATAGTATAAGTCTAAACCTTTTAGACATAATTAAATAATTAATCTAATTAATTAACTAATTTTCCAACAATAAAATAAAGTAATTAATCCAATTAATCAATTAATTTTATTCATAAAGGAGATTTTTCAAAATTTATTTTATCTCTCAATTTAAAGTCATACCCTAAATTGAAGACAATTTGTACAGAGTCAAAATTAAAACTTTATGAAGTAATAAGTTAAAGTTTAATCTGGTCAGAATTCAAAATATGTTTTAAAAACGAATTTAATTTAATTTTTAATATTTGACCAACATTAAATAAATTAATAATTACAATTTTTCCAAAAAATTAAAATTGCATTTGAGACCCTTTTTCTTAAATTTGAGGACTCACTGTACAATTTATAAAATTACATAGCCAGCCCTTAAATTATTTTAAAACGGTGGATCCTTCAATGCAATTTTCAAAATTGCACAGAAGACCCTTTTCTTATTTTAAAATATTGATTCCTTTTATACAATTTTAAAAATTGCATAAGAGGCCCTTTGAACTCCTTTTGAAATTAGGAGGCTTCCCATGCAATTTCAAAAATTGCATGGGAAGCTCCCATACCAAACGCAGAAAGACAAGTTGAAACCCTAAAAGGTTTCAGCCGGTGCCACCAGATCTCTGGGAGGTGGTCTCACCGGTGTTTAAAACCAGCGGCCACCTCTTTTTATCGTCGAACAGCTACTACTGTTCGACTTCTCCCATCGCCGCTGGTACTTCTAGCAGTGGCGCATGGTATGGCTGCCGCTCCTTGGCATCAGCCGCAAAGATCAGCGGTCATCTTCACGACTGAGTCCACTGCCTTCAAAAGGCAATAGACTCGCTGCTGGTGGCTTCTTCCACCGGCGGCTGTGCTGTCGTCCTTGAGTTCTCGTTTTTTTTCAACCCATTCCGATTTAATCCAAAACCAATTTTAGATTTTTCGTTTCAAAATTGACAATTTTATTTTAACTGTCAAAATTCAAATCAAATTAATATACCAATAACAATTATTGTTATATTTATCAAAATAGTCTAACGAACTCTAAGAAGTAACAAGGTAGGCTCTGATACCACTATAAGGAATTGAAGTAAACATGCACAGCGGAAATTAAGTCTAAAATTCCTATAAACTAGATCAAAATTGTACTTAGATAGAATTCATGATAAGAGTTTACCTTGATGAGTGTAGAATATGATTTTCTGATTAGCTGGAGGTGCGATCTCCGATACCACAGCTATCCAATTGTCCAGTCTCCAATGGTGATCCACACAGCAAGAACAGATCTGGTCTTCCACGATCAAGAACAAATGAAAGTGGAACCTTTTGAGAGTAATTGTATTGATTTGTCTTTTGCTTGTACTAGCAAGTAATAAAGATTAACTCTTAACCCTAATCTGTTGTGCCTTTGTATTTATAGGCAGGGCTAACCCTAACCCTAGTTCTAGTCCAACTAGAACCCATCAACAAACGGGCTCAATTAATTAATTTGGTTTAATAATTAATTAAGTCCGACCCAACTAATTGGACATTTGGCATTAATTCTTACAAGTTTACCCACAGTAAGTCGATATATATAGTTAATTTCCATAGTGAATCTTTTCCGTGTCTTGTCGGATAATCTGATAAGTCAAATCATTATTTATTTATTTATTATTATCTTTTTTGTGTATTTGACAATATGGTTAACGAACATGTTAACTAACTGATTACGATAAATTGCATCAGATTTTGTTGCTTTGTTTTTTATTGTATGTGTTGGGGAGTATTCATGGTGCGACAAGAGGAGGATTTGTACAAATTTTTTAATCGAACTTCAGCAGTATGTGAAAATTTTATTTATTTTAAAAGCAACAATACACTTAGTTAGGGGTGGATATTGAGCGGCCTAAAATATCCTTATTACCATGGCTAGGCACCTGCCACTTCGCGTTACCAACTTCGTCCCCCTTCCGTCCAACTCATACGACATCCGTTTTACCTCAATTTTGAACATGATCAAGACCAATCTATGTAGAACCATATGTCAGAAGATGGCACAGGAAAATTTCAATATATCCTCAAATTTCCCAGTGGTAAAGAGTAGTGATCAGCCTAGGTTTAAAATAAGAAAATTCTCTATTTTTCTTTTATTTTGGCGTGTTTTGTTTATTCTTTCATTCATTATAGTGCTTAATGATATAATTTTTTTTTCCTCTTAAGTACAATGCTGCCAAAACGAAAGGACCCACCGACAAAAAATGGGAAAGAGAAGGTCGGTTCATCATCTAATTGACTCTAACAAGTGGAATCACATATTGATGATGGATGTATCCCAAGATTTCAGGGTATCGAAGAAGAGAATATTTATAACAAATGGCTAATGAAGAAAAATTTATGGGCCGAAAGGGAGGTAATCCTGATAGACTTCTCCTACTCCGAGATGGCGAATCTCATCAAGTTTTGTGGTTGGTAAAAGGTAGCGGGTAAACCTCATTTGGCCTATCCATTCTTGGTCAAAGAGTTTCTTGCCAACTTCAATCACACCATTGAAGAACCTGAGACAGACTATCAGTATACAACTTGGGTCCGTGGGAAGTGGATTAAGTTCAGCCCAACCGTAATAGAAAATTATTATCGGCTGACTGCTGACGATATTGAGCACGTACCGGCCGAGCTTGATATGACACTAGTGACTCAGTTTCTTTATGGAATAGTAGACGCTTGGCCTATTGTTGGACCCAAATTCCTACACAACCAGCTGACGGAGAGCCTACATATCTTTCATATTTTTGTATGTCATAACATCGATCCCACTTCCCACCGCACGGACTTCAATGAATCTCAGGCCCGGTTCTTATATCATCTTGCGAGCGGGCACAAAATTGACTTGGAGAATCATATCTTCCGCTTTATTGTTGATCTTGCATCATAGTGTGCGTCTGGCCAATCCCCCATGTTTCTTCGTCTCATTAGTTCCGTTTGCCTATCAGAGAGAGTGCCGTTACTTCTGCATTGAGGAGCCCGAGACCCCCGAACCACCTATTAACAAACAAACATTAGGCAATCCTATGGCCAGGCAACAGCGGACAATCCAGCTCCATTACTGGCAGTCGAGACTGATCGCCTACTGCATTAGAGGTTTACCTAGTTATCTGTACAGGGTCGGGTTTTGGGTTCTATTCAGCGCACGCAGCTGGCCATGCAGCACACAATAGACCATATGCGTATTGAAATGGACTCCTTGAACGCGTCAAACACTATACTCAGAGAGAACAATGGACTATAAACTACATATACGACAATGTCAACCACCAAATGCTCTATTTTGCGCGGTGCATGGATGATATTTACACTATTGTCTCTCAGCCCTCAGCCCCGAGCGCTCCTCAACATGGGTCTACTTCTAATGGATCATCCGATCAGCCAAGACCTTCTTCTCCATATTTACCCCCAGGAAGTACCTGATGTTTTCCTCCTTTAATCTTGTTCTAATTTGCTCTTACATTGGGGATAATATAATATTTTTTGGGTGGGGTTAAAAGGTATTAGGATGCTAATTGATTTTGAATTTACTTATTACTCGGGTATGTATAACTGCGATATTTTGATATTAAAAAAAAAATCATAATAGTTTATTAGTTAGAATATTAGACAACACTTGAACTCATGCTTTTACCTGAATACTTATCCATATTAGACTATATTAATGAAGTACATAGTCACTGTTGACTTATCATTTATTGAGAACATGACTTGAGTGTATGAGTTGATGTTGTTGACTTGGTATTATTGTGAAAAATTCTGTTCTTAAATCCTTAGACTAGCAACCAAACTCTTTGAGAATAGTTTGGGTGTGTTAAAGTTAGTACTTGTATTCTGAGAATTTTGATAGTTTGAGTTTTCTGGGTTTCATCTTTGGTTGAATATGTTGTAGTCAAGGAATCTAAATCGAACACTACTCACTGCTAATAAATAGAATAAAAAAATCTGACTCGAGCAATTAAGCCTGTTAGGATATTTTGAAACCCGGTGCCCTATAGTCATCTGACTTGGTGCCCAAAGCTCGCTATAAGAGTAATTAAAATAAAAATATTTCAAATTTTATATCTTCACTTCTTTTATAGCTTGTGGGACTTGAGCAATTAAGCCTGTTAGGGTATTTTGAAACTTGGTGTCCTATGGTCATCTGACTTGGGAGTCATCGGCCCAAAGCTCGCTACAAGAGTCACATAGAAAGCTTGTGAAAGAGAAGTATTGCACAGGATGTAAGACTGTATATATTAGTTAACATAAACTCAATTCCTGTTAATTCGTTTAGCTTAGTTTAAATTTATAGTTTATTTTTATTTTTGTTCGAGGACGAACAAATGTTTAGTTTGGGAGTGTTTGATAAGTACGTTTTGTGCACTTATTCGGGCCTTTAAACTAAGCTTTTATTCTGTCATATAGTTGATTTTCTATTTAATCTAGTTTGTAATTCCTTATATTTTAGTTTTGGACCTGTCTGAAATTGAAGAAGAATTGATGAAAAAGTATTTTGGCAAATATTTAGAGAATATGTGAACTCAATTTCACTCATTGGAAAGTTGAAGGACCAAATTAGAGGATTTGGTTAGGAGAGAAGTTGACTTATAGATTACAAATAAAGGAAGTGGGCTTACTTGATGAAGTCTATATTTTCAATATCACAGAAAAGCCAAGATTTGTTGGCAAGAAATGATGAGAAACATCTAATTCTAGCAATATTCCTCTTCTTTACATTGAAATAAATATTCTTCCATATGGTCGATAACAACTAACAAAAATTATTAGCCCAAGAAGGAAAAAAGTACTTGAAAGGCTTCTACAAATCCAATGGCATTCAAGGAGGATTTGGCAAATGTTCTAGAGCAAATTACCTTATTTATTAGTCCATTGTCAGTTACAAAACTGCTGATGCTCTTAAACAGCTCGAATAATGCTTCAACTTCATAACACTAACAAGATCTTTGTCAATTGTTCAAGCCAAATGTCAATCCTACCATCCCCAGATCAAAAAGACAAACTTGAATCCAAATTGCAAGACCACAAAATGCCTGCTTTTCACTGTTTACAGTTTCATCATCACACAAGACCAGACTAGTGATAGATAGTATCTTGAGGATGAGCTGACACAAGATAATTTAATCTTAATTAAAAGTGAGTAACTTATTTGACCTGGTAATTTGGGTGAGATATTTATGAAATTTTATGTGTCAAATTTTACGCCTGGAGTATATACATTCAGAATTTTTTTGGAAGCATTGACATTTTTAACAATGCGAGTACATATCTAAAGGTTTTCAGTAACAACATCAACTGATATAACAGCTA
This sequence comes from Forsythia viridissima, assembly GCA_030279155.1. Lineage (NCBI taxonomy): Eukaryota > Viridiplantae > Streptophyta > Magnoliopsida > Lamiales > Oleaceae > Forsythia > Forsythia viridissima. Next base: position 38,191,272 of record CM059041.1, on the reverse strand, counting down.
ATGTATGCAAGATATTTAACCAAACTATTAACAAATATATATTTTTACCTTATTTATTATTTACCTTGTTGGTAAGATTGTATTTATAGTAAGATATCATGTATGTAATATTTCTATTTTAGGTAGAATTTCTTTCCTATTAGTAAATATACATTGTACTCTTATTCAATCATTATTCAATTGAATCAATACAGAGAATTATTTATCCACACATATTTTCTCTCATATTTTTACATGGTATCAGAGAGACGATTCTGAGTGACGATGCTTTGCACAAACGATGATAGAAAAACCATAGCAACGACGATTACCCAATCGGATCCCATGGCTCTACAGCAATCCGATCATGAAGGGCAATATTCAATCAATTCAATCAATTGGGAGAAGTCGAGCAATTGGAGATCGAACCGAAAAAGTGACGATCGGCTGAACCGGTCGACCGTTTCGAAGAAAATTGGACAGAAACAGTGCACCTACTGCAGGATGACTAACCACATTGTTGATACTTGCTATTTCATCCATGGCTTCCCTCTAGGGCACACGTTTCATGGGAAGGACGTGAAGCCGCGAAACAAACGCTTCATAAACATTGCTACCGTTTCTACACTCGACCCAAAGGAAGGAAAAACGCTCACAGCCAATGAATATGAACAGATCATGACACTCCTAAACAACAAAACAAGTAATGATAAGTCTCATAATAACACCTCAGGTATCAATCCCTCTACTACCTCTTTGAGTAATTTATGGATTATTGATAGCGGGGCCACTGACCATGTGACAAAGGATGGGATTATTGAGAATGAGTCCATGCCAAAACACAAAACTGTGCAATTACCGAATGGGGGTCATGTTCCTATTAAATCTATTGGTGCAGTTAACTTTGAAAATAATATGACAGTTGATAATGTGCTCTATGTTCCCAACTTCAAAGTTAATCTATTATCTATTAGTAAACTTACTAGAGGGTTAGGTTGCTATGTGATATTTTTTTTCTGATTTTTGTATCATGAAGGATTTGACTACGAAGAAGACGATTGGCTTGGGAAGGCAGAGTAACGGCCTATATTACCTTTCAAAAAAACCACAAATACATCATATTACCAGTGGATCAACCAAACTATGGCATAGACGTCTTGGGCACCCTTTAGCTTCACCTCTTCAATTACTACCACAAAATATCTTAGGTATTAGTTTTGATTTCCACGATATTTGTGATGTTTGTCATTTGGCAAAACAATCTAGACTACCCTTTAAAGTTAGTCAAATCTCTAGCAATAAACATTTTGATTTGATTCATTGTGATATTTGGGGACCTCATAAGATTTATTCTTATTCTGGTGCTAGATATTTTCTTACAATTGTTGATGACTTTTCTCGTTATACTTGGATACACCTCATGCTTCACAAATCTGAAACACAAAGCATAATTAAGAATTTCTTTGCTTGGGTTAAAACTCAACACAACCTGACTATAAAAGTCCTGAGATCTGACAATGGTCAAGAGTTCTTATCCTTGCAAACATTCCTAGATGAAAATGTTACCATTTTTCATAGGTCATGTCCTTATACCCCTCAACAAAATGGAGTGGTAGAGAGAAAACACCGCCACCTCCTTAATGTGGCTCGTTCCATTAAATTTCAAGCCAATCTTCCGTTAAAATTTTGGAGAGAACATATCAAAACAACTTGTTATCTTATTAATCGGATACCTTCACGATTGCTTTCACACAAAACACCATATGAAAAATTGCACAAGAAACCACCACCTTATTTTTATTTACGTGTCTATGGTTGCCTGTGTTTTGCCACTAACTTTAGACCCAGCCATAAATTTGACACACGAGCCAAGCGGTGTGTGTTTCCTGGATATTCCTCAGGACAAAAAGGATACACCTTATATGACCTTACCGACAGAAAATTAATAATATCCAGAGACGTCGTGTTCCATGAAACCATATTTCCATACGCCTCCCAACAAAATGATGAAACCAACTTCATCCCATTGCCACAATCTATGCCTTTGGGTGTTGAAATGCCACATTTAACATACCTTGAGGACCAACTTATAGCAGAACCAGATAGCTTGCCTGAAGGTCCCGAACATTGGTCAACTGGTCAACCTACCGATCGACCTGATAGTTCATCCGTTCCAACAGAGAACATAACCGGTCAACTGATTTCCTTATCCATTTTAACAGAGAGCTCAAACGGTCGACCGCCTTCACTTACCAGTCGACCGGTTGAGTAGTTTTCTCCATCTTCACCTGACAGCCAGCCAGACCAACCTCTTATAGTACCAAATGACCAAATTCGACATTCCACAAGATCAGTTCAAACCCTAATTCGCTTGACAGATTACTATGTCAATCATGCTCTGCTTGCTCAAGCTGGGTCTCTTCCGGTTAAATCCAGTACTCGACATCCTATATCAAAGTATGTATCATATAGCAATCTTTTTTCCATTCATCGTCCTTTTACATACAATGTTTCTCGTATCATTGAGCTAGCTACATATGAGACCGCATGTCAGGATCCCAAATGGGTAGCTGCTATGAACGATGAAATTCGTGCCTTGGAAGAAAACAATACTCGGTCACTTGTCTCGCTCCCTCCGGGTCATCATCCTATTGGTAGTAAGTGGGTGTTCAAGGTCAAATTTCATTCTGACGGTACAGTTGAACGATACAAAGCACGGTTGGTGGCAAATGGGTTTACACAGCGAGAAGGGATTGATTATAATGAAACTTTCGCTCTAGTTTGCAACAGTCAGATGCTTACTTGCTATCGCCTCTATTCGCAACTGGACACTTCATCAGATGGATGTACAAAATGCCTTTCTTCATGGTGATCTTGATAAAGAGGTCTATATGACTCCCCCACCTGGATTTCGTCGATAGGGGGAGCCACTAGTATGTCGACTCCATAAATCTTTATATGGATTGAAACAGGCATCTCGTTCTTGGTTTCGAAAATTTGTATCTGCTGTTATTCAGTTTGGGTTCAAACAGTTACATGTAGATTACTCACTCTTTACTAAGGTTAGTGGTGATTCATTTACAACTATTTTATTATATGTGGATGATATGATCATCACAGAAAATGATAAAGAAGAAATTTATTCTACAAAGACGTTCCTTGCAACTCAATTTAAGTTGAAGGACCTTGGCACATTAAAATACTTTCTTGGAGTAGAAATTGCTTGCTCAATATTAAGGATTTCAATAAATCAAAAGAAGTATACTCTTGACATTCTCCAAGAGGCGGGATTACTTGGAGCAAAACTTGCAGCATTTCTCATGGAGCAGTCATTAAAATTTAATTTGACAGATGGAAAGTTGTTGAAAGATCCCACATATTATCGACGGTTGGTAGGGAAGCTTATTTATCTCACCATTACTAGACCAGAAATCTCATATTTGGTCAACACACTCAGTCAGTTCATACAGGCACCTAGGTAACTCCATCTTGATGCAGTTTACCTATTGCTTCGATACTTGAAAGGGGCACCAAGACGAGGATTATATTTTCCATCAAGTGGAAAATTGCAGCTAGCAGGATTTTGTGATGCAGATTAGGCTGGAGATATTACTACACGACGGTCAGTTACGGGATATTGTATATTTTTGGGAAAGGCGCTCATATCATGGATAAGTAAGAAGCTGGAAAAGTAAGAAGCAAACGACTGTGTCCAAATCCTCAGCATAAGCATAGTATAGGGCGATGGCTTCCATTACTTGTGAGCTTACATGGTTGAAACAGTTGCTGACAGACTTATATGTGGATCACCCACAAGCAGCAACCTTATATTGTGACAATCAAGCAGCAATACACATTGCAGCTAATCCAGTATATCATGAGAGGACAAAAGCACATTGAAATAGGTTGTCATATTATTCGTGAATGAATCGTTAAGGGAGAGATCAAGACTGCCTATATTCCAAGCAGCAATCAGATTGCAGATTTGTTTACTAAAGCACTGGGCAAGGAGGCATTTCACAGTTTCACTGGCAAGTTGGGCACTCTTGACATACATGCTCCAACTTGAGGGTAAGTATTAACAAATATATATACTTACCTTATTTATTATTTACCTTGTTGGTAGGATTGTATTTATAGTAAGATATCATGTATGTAATATTTCTATTTTAGGTAGAATTCCTTTCCTATTAGTATATATACATTGTACTCTTATTCAATCATTATTCAATTGAATCAATACAGAGAATTATTTCTCCACACATATTTTCTCTCATATTTTTACACAAACCTTATTAATTTATTCCTATATTTTACAAAAGAAAAAGACACGATAGCTTAGTTGATTGAAATCAATCTATCATCCATTCTTTGCTCTAAATTATTGAAAAAATTAAATAAATATCTCACATTGTTTTTATGTACTGTTTTTTCTTTCTTATAGCAACGATATTAACTCGCATTTGAGAATAGAAGAGCCATTTTTTCATACTCATCTACTGATTAACAATTATGCCTTCGTTCAATTTAAGTTTTTCAATCTCAACAGCACAAAAAACTATAAAAGTTCCTCAAACAGCTATAACTTCAACAAATACCATAAGAAAACACCCCAAAACAACAAAATTAGCATCAGAAATACAATGTCAACCCGAAAGACTAGAATTTAACGCCAACTAATACTAAGGAAATTTAGCACTAGAAATGTTATCACAAAAAGATTTCCAATATGTAGCCATACATTACACATTGTTTATCTTGTGAATAAAATACAAAGCACGTTTCTTTCAATGAGCAATGAATCTTCAGTTCAAGTCACTAACCTCGCTCTTTGGCTTGAACAATTGACAATGCCAACTAAATCGCTCGTCGGGTATATTGACTCGAGTCTCATTGGGCTCAATAGTACAAAAGGGAAAATTTTCAACACGTAAGGATAACTTGGTATGCGTGTTGAAAAGAGTTGATTTTCCCACATTCGGCAACCTAACCTGAAAACCAATACAATTAAAATTATTACCTACAAATAATAGTATTAAGTTTTTTTTTTATTATTATTCAACACACCATCACATCCCCAATGTGATTTTTAGACTTCCACCAGGAAAGGATAGGGGGGTTCGGATACTCCAACCATATATAAATAACTCATAAAAAATATATGGGATGGGGGCATAAAACCTGATCTCCAATCATAAAAGCTAAAACAAACAAATAAATAAACAAATAATAAAGTAATAAATAATGAGGTACTACTTTCTAAACAAATAGTCATAAAAAATTCTATAGACCCCGAACTGCAAGAAGCCCATGTCTATCAATCTGAACTAAGTTGCAGTAACTTCGTGGTAATTCCTGAACGCTGTACTCGAAATAGCAATGACGATCCCAACCCTCTGAAGAAAGTAAGTCAGTCACCTAGTTGCCCTAACGATAAATATGAGAAATAGTATCATAGTTGAAGACAATGAGATGTCTGATGTGGCGAAGAGTGGCCTGAATAGACCAAGGTCATCCACCTCTGGTAATGTAGTGAATGGCCAAAGTAGAGTCGGACTCAATCCATAAATATGAGAGTGCAATCTTCTGAGTAAGAATGATACCGTCAAGAATAGACCTGAGCTCGGCCTCCAGAATAGGGCACTCACCATATGAAGAGAAGAAGACGCGAAAAAACTGACCTGATGAATCCTTAACAATCTCTCCTCTATTTGCAAATCCATCTTTGACGTATTCATCAGTGTTGACCTTGTAAGATTCCACTAGTAGAGTATGCTAATAAACCAAAACAGAGGGAGGAAGTGATAGAGTAGTAAGAGAGATACCAAAAAAAGGAGTAATATTCATATCTCATCGCCAATGAATAACCTAAAATAAACGGCCTATATGTAGTAGGGAGATAATATGGTATACTCTCCAGATGAGCCGTCTCGGCTCCATAGAGATATCCTGGTATTTCACATCATTCTTCGCAGTCCAAATAAACCAGAAAATCAAAAGAGGAATGACCATGCGAATATGACCCTGCCTGATAAACTGACCCAAGAAATGCCAAGACTAAAAACGATACTGAAAACCTTCCATGGACCGAAAGGTTATATGAAAAATGTTAGAAAAAGGACGCCAAACCTGCTCGGCAATACAGTTGTCAATAAATAAATACTGGATAGTCTCAATAGCCGAGCAACACTAACAACGAGAAGCCATATGACTCCCAATCTGCATTTGAATCACAACATCAACTGGGATAAGACCCTGCCATAGTCTCCAGCAGAAGAAAGATACAGTTGTCAGGATAATAGGACTCCAAATCATGTTGTATACAGCCTGAATAGTATACCCTGTGCGAACTAGTTGCCATGTAGACTTGGTAGCAAATCTACCATCCGAAGTATCTTTCCACATAATCTGATTGTGCACCTCAGTAGTGATAAGGATGCACATTATTTGCTCAACAATAATATATGATACTAGCTGAAGAAGTTAGTCAATGGTCCATCCAATATCATCAAATAAGTCTCTAACCTGGATAGAAGAATGTGTCAAGTGTGGGTGCTAATCAGCTAATGTAGACTCACCCATCCTGCAGTCATGCCAAAAAAATATCTGCCCACGCCCTAATTGCCAAGCAATGTGTGTCTCCGCCTGTGGGCCTATGTGTTTTAGCCTCTTCCATACAACTGAAACATAGTAAGGAATAGTATCCAGTAACGGATGGGTACCCTACCAATACTTACTCAGTAAAAACTGAGCCCATAATGACCGCTGAGATCTAAATAACCACTAGAGCTTTATGGAGAATGTATCTGACTAGTCAAAAATCTCCTAGGAAAGATAATCCGGCTCTTATCTCTGTTCACCAACTGCTTAGAAGCCCCCTCATAGTGCTCAATACACTATAAAACTCGTCGGATAGACTGCTTCTGACCATTGACAAAAATAATCATATACAAACACAAAATCAAGAAAAACATTCACCTTCTTTTATTTATAAACTTTCGAGTGAAATAAAAGAAATCATTTCACAGTCCAGAAGTAAAAGAGATGACAATCCCTAAATGCGTAAAAACTTTAAATTTAAAAATTATTAAATAATGATCTAAATTTATCACAAACAAAAACAAACACTTAAAAATATGTTTGACTACACATTTACCAAATATAATTTTCTTAGATAAGCTAGATTCATTTCACACAGTGCCCAAAAAATGAGATGTTCTACAATAAAACCACTCAATAAATATAACATCTATACAACGAGAGCACACATCAAATATGGAAAATAAATAAAACTTTTACAATTCCAATTTTAAGGGGAGAAGAAAACCAACCAAGAATCAGCCTTTCAGCTGGAGCTCTTTGATTTAGCTAGAGTTGGCAAATGGGTCGAGCAGCTCGTGCGCTTGCTAGCTCGGCCCATCTAGGCTGCAGAAAGAGCCCAAGACCCCCCTCCCCCCAAAAAAAATAGGGGCTCGGCAAAAAGACGAGCCAGCTCGTGGGTCGTGGGTCGTGTCCAACGGTCACTTATTTATTATGTGTATTTTGCAAGCTATCCATTTCTTTCGACTTAGACACCAATTATAAAACCTCTAACACTTGCAACTCGAAAATGGCATCTTCTTTGAACAATTATTCTACATCTCTAAAAGTAGAAAATAAAAAGAAATTGAATAGTTGACTATCTAGTAAATTATTTATTGTTGTCTTCATGAATTTATGTGTAGATGGGCGGTAGTTGGGGTTCGCTAAATTTAGTTAATCACCGACGGTAAGGGAGGTTTTCACTCTCACTCACAAAAAAAATGTGATATACGTCTGTATTCACTATTTTAAATTTTTTTCCTCAATCTCATCAAATCTCTCCTCAATTCTATTTCTCTTGGTTTTCAAATCTATCATTCTCAACATTGTTTCTCCTCATTATTTACCACCGGTCATTCTCCAACTTCTATCAATCTTTATTTTACAATAGTCGGATTTGACCGATAAACGGTATACTGAAAGTTCTAAAACCTAGATTAATTAAATTAAAAATAATTTTAATCTTAATTAAACAAGTAGTGGATAGATCGTAGTCAGAACTGACGAGTGACAATGATAACAGTTCTGACTCTCACGCAGTGTTCATTTACCTAATCTTGTTAAGTGCGAAATTTAAATAATTAAATACGAACACAAGATATAACGTGGTAAACCCCGAAGGGAAACATCCACGAGCCCCCATGCCATGGGTAAAAATAATCCACTAATAATCTTGTTCAAAAATACAATAGTATTGGTTTTTGTAATTTCGCAAAATTAACAAAATAACAATCAAAAGAAAACAGATCAACTACCTTTAATACTTCTTCTTCTAACTTGTTGATGAAGTGGAATCAAACCCACCGGTCTTGACTTTATCGCCACTTCCCTATTGTACTTGACCACAACCACCACTTAGATTAGAACCTCCGTTCTTAACTTCACGCCAAGTAGTTTAAACAAGACATTGAATTGTTCGTTGAGCACCAATGAGTTTTTGATTCTTCAATGAGTTTGATGAAAACCTTCTTGCTTTGAAGTTGAATCAATGAAGCATGGAGTCTTGTTTTTCCACCAATGAATTCGGCCGGTTTTTGCTCTGAGAAAACAAGAACAAAAATTATTTTTCAAAGCATTATTCTTCAATGTCTTGAAGAACTCGTTGGCTTTGAAAACTTATCAATGAAGCATCGTGTCTTGTTCACCTTGAATGGATTCGGGCGGTTTGAAGCTTATGGAACAAGAATATAAAAATATTTTCAAAGTCTTAATTCCTTATTGATTTGTACTCTTACTTATAGTTAAAGTAGAAATCAAATTAGGAATTATTTCTTACCTAAAAAATCTAAAACAAAAATGGTAAGACAATTAGTAGGAAAGAATATATAGAAATATATTCTTAGATTTGTAGAAAGAAAGAATTTAGGAAACTAAATATTTCCTTCCTAAACAAATATAAGAGAATAAGAAAAGATTCTTTATCCTACAAAATAAGCTATTAATAATATTCATGTTATCAGAATACATTATGTATGGAAACAGAATAAAATTGTAGCTTTTACTGATCTGGAAAAATCATCTGCTTATCAACGCAGTCAGTCAGAACTGACGTTATCCATACCAGTCATAACGAAAACGTTGACATGCTCTTTTAACATTAAAAATAAGTTATATTAATTAAGAAAGCCAATATATAAAAAGTGAAAAATATGACACATATTTTTCCAACATATACTAGTAATCAAATACTCGATAGTGTCACCATTGTGTCCATATATATAAATATATATGCACTACAATTATTTATTTATGAAAACAACTACACATTATAATAATAACAAAGCTGGAAATTTTTAATCGAGATAATCACTCTTTGCACAGCTATATAAAGACCTGAGTTTCAAGCATATCCTCACTCACCTCAAATCAATTCTATTATTTTCTTTTCTAATATTTGTGGAATGGGGCTTACTGGAAAATTGGTTTCTACAATAGATATTAAATCTGACGGGGATGTTTTCCATGAAATATTTAGAGAGAGACCACATCATATTTCAGGTATGAGCCCTGCTAACATTCAGAAATGTGATTTGCATGATGGTCAGTGGGGAACTGTTGGCTCTGTCATCTACTGGAATTATACCCATGGTAAGTTATTATTCTATGTATTCAATCATTTTGGTTGCACTACGATAATTTGATAAGTCGATGATTTTATTTATTTATTTATTTTTGTGTTTGAGAATATGGTTAATTCACATGCATGTTTACTAATTGGTTAACATAATTTTTTTTTTTTCATTCTTTCTATAATACACCAACATGACTGGTGTGTGCAAAGATCTAGCGTTGAACATGAGAACAACGCCTTAATCATGTTGATTTTGTAGAAGATAATAGATCAAAACTTGGGAGAACTCCCAAGTTTTGCTGCGCTCCAAGAGTTTAATCCTAGACGCTTTATAACTCAAAATACCATCATCCTAAAACTAGAAATAGAATAACAATTAAAAGAGTAATGTTATTTATTATCAATAGTAGTAGTCCATGTGTCAGTAGAGTACTGCAATTGATTGGTTTGAGAATACTGTACAATCATGTAGCACAAATGAATTGCAGTAAACTCCAATAACAAATAACACATAGACTGATGATCAGTAGTGATAAATAATATTATTCTAACTAAAATGAGTAAAAACAACTCTATCACCAATTTTAGTGCATGTCTGTATGTTATGTTTTGACATAATCAATATTTATTTACAGCTTGTTTGAAAGAGTTTTTTATGAAAATTTTGATGAAAAGATGGTAAAATGTGTGATTGAAAAGTTAATAAAAATTATGAATCCTATAAAATGTGTGGTTAAATTTTTTTAACAAATTTTAATCTGAACGAGACAAACACTTAAACTTTTTAACCACCCTATATTATAAAAATGTTGAAACCCAACCTCGAGGGCCCCTACCATTCCTGCCCTGGGGCTTTGGTGGAAGATGTAAATCGTAGGATGTGCCTCAATGGAGCAGGGTTGAGAGCTTACTTTTTAACTGCGCTTGCAAGGAGCCTCTTCCAAACCAAAGGTAGGAATCGAACCACGACCGTGCAGCTGCCAGTGAAGCTGAAACTACCTCACTCTCACCTTTCAACCAACTCAACTATGTCCTGGGGGCAACCACCCCATATTATAAGGAATATGGATACCGGATGATGTAAAATATTTTTCAATACATCCGCAGATAAAATTATTAGTTTGTCGGCTCCAATGGTTAAAACCAGTATTTCTTAATTCTTTTTAAGAAGCCAAAAAAAAATTAATTAAATTTTGCCTATAATAGAAGACTACTCAATTATTTCTTTTATAACTCTTAAAATGTTAAAATTAACACTAATGGTACATAAACATACCACATGTAAGATTTGTTGAAAAATTATTTGTCCAACTTGACTAATCGCATTTCAAAGTCTTAATTAGAAGTTCTATATAATTAGGTTTAACAATTGTAGTTTTGATTGTGAACAATAGATGGAAAAGAAAGAGTTGCGAAAGAGATAATTGAAGCAATAGACGAGGAAAAGAAGTCATTGACCTTCAAGGTCGTCGAAGGAGACATCATGGAGTTATACAACACCTTCAAATTCATTGTTCATGTAGACACCAATGGAGACGACAACTTAGTAACGTGGACTCTAGAATACGAGAAGAAAAATGAGAATGTCCCAGATCCCAACACAATGATGGACTTCTGTCTTGCTGTTACTAAAGATATTGAGACTCACCATCTTGCCAAGCCCAATTAAAAAGTTCTAAAAAGTCATGGCATGATGCCATTGCTTGGGATTGCTATAACAAAAATTATGTGTGGTGAATAAACAAGGGGTTTGAAAAAGTTTGTTTCTGAAAATCTCTAGATTTGTTGTTTTTGTTGTTGTTGTCATTGAACATAATAATATGTAAAAATAATAATAATATTTGGATTTTTATATGTACTTTATAGTGTTATATTGTACAATTAGACTCATCGGAAATGTATGATTTTAGTTATGTAGATGAAAAACATAATTTTTCAAGTAGTTTAACACATTAGTCCCTCAATGATTCAAGGGAGAAAATTTAGAATTTGATTAAAAATTTCAAATAAAGTTTCCAAATTTAATTTTGCAAAACTTTTGACAAAATGAAACATTATTGATAGAGTCTTGTATCAAAACTCTACCTTTTCTTAATACGTGTATATTTGTTAAACTATCTTTCATTAAAGTTCAAAGAAAACTGCTCAACTTTAAAAAAAAAAAAGAAAGAAAGAAAGGTGAGATAGAGTTTAAGGGGACTTTACAAACTTAGTTACACTCCTCATCAACCGCATTTTACTATCCCTTCTTGCCACATTATTGCATCACTGTTTTACTAGAAATAGACTAGCCCAGACAATGTATTTGATGGTAGGACCCAGTATTTAAAAAGCTCGTCTTTCACACATTTGGCCCACATTCTACTAGCCCATAGTGCCAAAAGTTGCTCTGTTACTAAGAGCATGTTCGGTAGAGTTTTTTTTTCCAAAAAATTTATTTTTTTGCCTACAATTTTTGACTTTTCAACCCTTTTTACACTATAAAAAAAGTCAAAAAGTAACCAAAAAAACCCATTTTTTCCCAAAAAACACTCTATCGAACAAGCCCTAAATTGACAAATTGACGTAGAACATATTAAATCTATAAAAATAATGGATTAATGTAATCTCTCATTTTAAAGAAAGACCGCCATATAATCTTACGTTCTCTTTTTTGTTGTTGAGTGATATCCTTTGACTTTGTTAATGAATCGTACTTTTGTGAACTTAGGGCCTGTTTGTTGCAGATTAAAAATTGGTTTCCTAAACAGTTATTAGATTTTTTTCTTAGGATGACCTACCAATGTCAGTTCTGTTACAACCAAATCCAAAAAATTATATGCCTATATTTCGAAACTGCCCAAATAATTTGGTCAAATATTGCGGCTGCAATTTCCAATTCAGGGTCCTTTTCGTCATTTAAGTTTCAGCCTTTTCCCGTCACATACTTTAGTCAATTGGTCAAAACACAAAAAAACCAAAAAACCAAATTTTAATCTTTGACAAAGAGGCTCTTAATCTATTTATCATTTTTTTTCCTCTTAGCTTGTTATTAATTGAGTAATTAAACTTCTAAAATATTTTCATATCCTTCTTTTTTTAAATAAATTTTTAGTTTAAAACGATGTATCTCCTAAATCCTATCGTAGTCATAATAAATGCAAAACGTGACTCAATTGTACAAATAATAAAAATATTACTTTGATCCTTTCTATCAATTAATGAACCCCATAACGAGGTCATCTCTTAAATAGATAAATGAGTATCAAAGATATATGAAATAATTGTGGGCCAATAAATGCATTTGGGTCCCAACCCTACCATATCACAAGAAACAAGTACATTATTTTAATTTTTCCATCTATTTACGATAACTTTATTTAATTAATTCTGTACAATTTTTTCTGTGATGTTAAATATTTTTTTAATTGTGATATTAGGTATCGTGTTTTTTATTTTTTATTTTTTTAATGAATGCAATAATTTCAGTAAATAAATGCATTTTAAAATTTATATATTTAATATAAATACACTCTATAATTAAATAATATTTTGAGAATTAAAAATATAAATAGATGAGAATATACAATATTCATTTGGTGCAAAATTTGAAGTAATGGATTGGAGATGACATATGGATTTGGTGTGAAAGTTGCATCAATTTGAAGATATGAGTCGAAGATGGCCTTTGGTAGAAGCGAACTTCTTGTTTAATTGTTCAATTGAGTTGTAATGCATTAGACAATGAATATCGGAATTTATTGCACTTGTTGTGATTCATTGTCTTTTTATACCTTTTATTGCATTGGTCAATAAATAAGGGCGTGTTGTAAAATTATGAGATAATTATTGATAACTATTTAGACGTATCAGGATATTTAGTCTTATCAGTATATTTAGATAAGACTTATTTGATTGTAATTTACTTTGGAATCTTATAAATATAGGTCCATAGTTATAATAAAATACACAATTCACTTCGTATTTCTTTAATTTTTCTATCTTCTTTCCCTAGTTACATAACACGTTATTAGTACGATTCTTTAACTTTCTTTTCTAGATCGTAGTTCAAATTAAATAAGTTATTATCTAGTGTAGCTTATTCTTTCTTAACTAAATAGTGGTTGTTTTTCCTACTACTCATGTGGCATCGCCACGTAGGTAACATTTTTTTGCAATTATAAAATTGGTCAGAACAAAATTTATTCCCCCACTCCCAAATTAAATGTGCTATAAGTGTGTCAGCCTTTGCATCCCTCCATTTACACATCACCCCAACCACATTTCCTTTACAAAAATAGCCAACAAAAAGTGGCTAGAAATTTTTTGCACCCCCCCCCCCCCCACCTCCCACGGACTTGCAACATGCGTTTTTTTAATTTCTCCCACATCCACTTATTTTAAATTAATTTTTCCAAGTAATGCAATAGTGAATCACAATTTAATTTGACGTTGTTTATATAACTTCAATACAATGGAAGTACGAAAAATACATAAAACAAGAACTAATCACAACATCTACGCAAGACCATTGTTAAAAAACCCATATACTGCTTCAAATTTGCTACTAGCAATACTCGTATACGTTCTATTATCTCTCTCATCACCATGCGAGTGCTCGTATTGTGGGTGATATGAATCGTAGAACGCATTCGACCTGACAACATGGAAAATTTATAGTATGAGTCGTATATTTAAGTTAAACAGTTGTCGATAAATTATGCGATTTTGAATTATCTATCCTGCAACTTTTGACATGTTCTTTTGTCGTGTCCATTGACACCGCATACACGACATTGTCAAGTACTTTTGGTGAGTGCCTTCTCATTTGAGTACTTTAGTCATTTTCCACAGCCTTTTGTTCTGACGACATTTGGATCACATACAACTTGGGTCTCCTCCCGACTTGAGCTCCTATTCTTGCTCATGTCAACAGTGCCACAGTCATCAATATCTTTGAGTCTGATACGCAAATTGTCGAACTCATCCAAGAGAAAGTTGGTGCGAGCATCTGTTAAAGATATGTCATCGACTAACAACGAAACCTTATGAGCCAACATCTCATGTCATGCCATTAGAGACTGACTAGAACCTTCATCGAAGGATAAACAAGATGCTTCATCGTAGACTGCTCCAATCTTGGCATTCTTTATCCACCTACATAGAATATACTTGTTTGGTAGGACCATTACTTATTTTTTCTTCAAATAGCATAGAATGTGTCGATATGTATAACCATCGAATTCAAACATTCGACAACTGCATGTTACAAAATCGTTTGCTGTGTAGTAAGTAAGCTCTCAGTGCCGATCAAATATTTTACTTGGTTCAAATCGTTCAATGTCGTATACTTTGTTGTCGGCATAATATGATTTTTTCAAACAAATTTACAAATTACTTTGTTCAATTTCTTTCTTGAACAACTAGTAACTAACTCATCATGTCGCTGATTAGCCAATGCCCCCAATGCCCTATTGATCTGTGTAAAGAAACCCATCAATGAGCACTTTCTGTTGACATATTTCATGGAAAAAGAGTGATTTGTCTATGATATGTGGCTGTTAGACATTCATGCACTAAATATGTTTTTGACATATGCTGGTACCTATCGACTACGTATATCATACATGCTACTTAACCATTCATTACAATCCAAATCTGTGCTTTCTATTATCTCAGTCCAACACTGTTCGAACTCCTATGGTACAGCTCATTATACAACAAGGTGTTAATCAATCCCGGGTGCATTGTGAACGGCAATACCATTGAGATAGTTTTTGAAATTGCAGCATCTTGATCAGTGTTACCACACGATTACGACATGGCTGCCACGTCAGCACAGGCCCCATCCAAGCCTAGTAAGGGCCCAGTTCATAATCTATCAAGAACCCTATCTGGGCCCTGCAAGGGCCTTGGAAGGGCCCGTCACATGCTTGGGCCTTCGGCAACCAGAAATCCGCGAGTCATGTGGAGGGCCTCGGTGCCCTCATGCGAGCCATAGGGCCTCGTCAGGCCACGCATCATTCGCAACCAGCGAGCAACTCGATATGTCGGGACAACCAGAGAAGTAATTAAAGAAAGATTGCGTTGGATTGGGCGCATGAATCTCCACAAGGAAACACAATCATGATCTCCTAAAATCATGCAACGTGATAAACTCAAGGAAGGAAGGCAATCTCGGGTATCTTTATCACATAAGGAAGGAAGATCCGATTGAAGACCGAATTGATTTGTCTTCCAAATGAATTAGAATTCTTGTGCTACAAATACAACGTCTCCGGTTGTTCCAAGGTACGCACTTTTTATGCTTAAGAATCCCACCCTAAACTCTGCTTAAATCTCTGCCTGCTTGTCTCTTCCACACCCCTTTTTGTTCCCGCCCCCGTGTATCTCCTATATATCGGCAGTTGACTTGATCGTCGGAGTGCCAACGATCGCCAGACCCTTTTTCTCCAGAGATCTTGGTGCCTAACGGTCGTCCTAGTGTGCAGGTAACATACGAGCTGGCAGAGGAGTGACTGGAGATCTGTTGGTACGTAGACTGGTGCAGGTTCAGACGTCAACAGATTAGCGCCGTCTGTGGGAACCGAAAAAACTTACACGACCAAGTGTTTTTGGTAAAACGTGTCTTCTACCCGAAGAAGCATGACATCCGAACAGTCCACAGAAGACGAGGTGGGGTCTCACCACACCAACCTGCGACAGGAGAGCGTTCAAGACCAACAGAATGTCACCCGTCGTAGAAACAGAAGACATCAGAAGAAACAGACGGTGGAACAGGAGAACCAGGACCTCAAGATGGACAACGCCCGGATGAAGGCCACGCTTGAATTGTTGGAAAATCAATCCCTCCAACATGGACCCAAGCGCAGCCGTGCCCGGAGGAGTCCCTCACCCACTGGTTCGCTGGACAGCCATGGTTCCCGAAAGGAACCCCCCGTTTCTGACGGCTGGAACCCTCGAAACCCAGCTCCGAAGCCCCCGCAGGACGGTTACAAAGGAAGACCCTTCCCTGTAGGAGAAAGCCACCTGGTTCCTGCAGCTAGCGTGTTTGACAGGTTGGGAGTGGAGTCTTCGATTGCACCCCTCCAACCCACACACAGCAGGTGCAGTGAACATAGCGAGGCCCGTACAGAAAAGAGGAAGGACCCGAAGAATCAAGAAAAGGCCGAAGACGAAAAGGAAAGGCTGGAATGTTATGAGGACGATGATGACGAGAACCTACCGTTCACCAACTACATGAAGGCGATGGAGGTGCCAGCCAACTTCCGAATGCCTATCATGGACAAGTATAATGGAAGAGGTGATTCCACGGACCACATAAACACCTACAAGACAAAACTCCAGGGTCAATCTCCCGCAGTGAAGTGTCGGAATTTGCATACTACACTCACGGGTGACGCGAAGAGGTGGTACAACAAGCTGAGGCCAAGGAGTATCCGAAGCTGGCCACAACTTAAGAGGGAGTTCGTCAACGCCTTCATTGGCAACCAGACGATGATTGCTGACATCGCCCAACTCAATGATATCCGGCAAAAGGAGGGAGAAACCGTCAAAAGCTACTTTAAACGATTCAGCAACATCATCAACAAGATCGAGACGGTGACCGACGAGAAGGCCCTGGATAGGCTGATAACAGGGCTCCACATGCGAACTCCCTTTTGGAGGAACGTTCAAAATAGTCCGAAAGTCTACAGCCAGCTGGTGGACATGATCCAACGTGAAATCCGATCAGAAGAAACGATCGAGAACAGAGAAAGAGCTGAAAGGGAGAGAGGAGATCGATACAGGAGAGAGGGGCGTCGCTCTCCAGAGCCTCGATTCTTCCGTTTTCAGAGGAGGCGTTCTCCAGTACCAACTAACAACCATTACCGGAGGTTCAATCAAACGGAGGTAGCCCCAGCCCCACGGGCACCAGTAGCGGCCCCCTACCCGCGGTGACCCCGCCCAAATTCTATCGTATACACAGGACCAGGGTGCATAACACGGAAGATGACGAATCTGAAGAGGACGAATCTGGGAGCTAATCAATCGCGGGAACCAATCTCATTCACTGAAGAGGACGAATCTGGGATACACTACCTGCATTGCGACGCCCTAGTGATATGCGCTATTGTCGCCAGAATCGACCTAAGCCGGATGTTGGTTGACGACGGAAGTGCCGTAAACATCCTATTCGGCAATGCGTTCGACCAAATGGACGTAGATCACGAGCCGCTATTTAGTTTCACAGGGGACAGTCTCGTCCCGCGAGGAAAAATTACCCTGGCGGTAGATTTCGGGGAACCACCTTACCACCTCCGGAAATTCATGGAGTTCCTGATAGTGGACACCCGCTTCGCCTACCATGGGGTCCTTGGTAGGCCTGCGCTGAAGGATTTACAGGCGATTACGTCCATACACCACTTGGCGATGAAATTCCCGACTCCCAGAGGAATAGCTAAAATCTGTAGTAATCAGACGGAGGCACGGGCATGCTACATGAACGCGTTACAAAAAGCTGCCAAACGCAAGGATATCTCCCCAGTCGCAGCAACCTGAGACCTCACCCCCGACATTTCTATTTTGTCTTTTCCCTGCATTGTTTTGATCTCTTTAGATATTTTTCTTTTTGCCGGACGCCAGGAAACTAGGCGCCGCTTAATAATATTCGTCTTTTATGAATCCAAAGCGTCCCCAAAGCGGAGAGTACCAATACGGCAGCGGGAGAGTGTGGTTCGCGGCCAACTCTATTAACTCGCTGGGTAAACATTTTACGCGTAAGAAAACAAGTACAAAGAACACGGCAGCGAGGAATTGTGGTTCGCGGCCAACTCTACCAACTCGCTGGATAAATATTTTACGCGTAAGTAAGCAAGTATAATCGACTCGGCAGCGGGGGAGTGTAGTTCGCGGCCAACTCTATTAACTCGCTGGGTAAACATTTTACGCGTAAGAAAGCAAGTACAAAGAACACGGCAGCGAGGGAGTGTGGTTCGCGGCCAACTCTATTAACTCGCTGGGTAAATATTTTACGCGTAAGAAAGCAAGTACAAAGAACACGGCAGCGAGGAAGTGTGGTTCGCGGCCAACTCTATTAACTCGCTGGGTAAACATTTTACGCGTAAGAAAGCAAGTACAAAAAACACGGCAGCGAGGGAGTGTGGTTCGCGCCCAACTCTATTAACTCGCTGGATAAACATTTTATGCGTAAGAAAGCAAGTACAAAGAACACAGCAGCGAGATAGTGTGGTTCGCGGCCAACTCAATTAACTCGCTGGGTAAACATTTTACGCGTAAGAAAGCAAGTACAAAGAATACGGCAGCAAGGGAGTGTGGTTCGCGGCCAACTCTATTAACTCGCTGGGTAAACATTTTACGCGTAAGAAAGCAAGTACAAAGAACACGGCAGCGAGGGAGTGTGGTTGGCGGCCAACTCTACTAACTCGCAGGATAAACATTTTACGCGTAAGAAAGCAAGTACAAAGAACACGACAGCGAGGGAGTGTGGTTCGCGGCCAACTCTACTAACTCGCTGGGTAAACATTTTACGCGTAAGAAAGCAAGTACAAAGAACACGGCAGCGAGAGAGTGTGGTTCGCGGCTAACTCTATTAACTCGCTGGATAAACATTTTACGCGTAAGAAAGCAAGTACAAAGAACACGGCAGCGAGGGAGTGTGGTTTGCGGCCAACTCTATTAACTCGCTGGGTAAACATTTTACGCGTAAGAAAGCAAGTACAAAGAACACGGCAGCGAGGGAGTGTGGTTTGCGGCCAACTCTATTAACTCGCTGGGTAAACATTTTACGCGTAAGAAAGCAAGTACAAAGAACACGGCAGCGAGCGAGTGTGGTTTGCGGCCAACTCTATTAACTCACTGGGTAAACATTTTACGCGTAAGAAAGCAAGTACAAAGAACACGGCAGCGAGGGAGTGTGGTTTGCGGCCAACTCTATTAACTCGCTGGGTAAACATTTTACGCGTAAGAAAGTAAGTACAAAGAACACGGCAGCGAGGGAGTGTGGTTCGCGGCTAACTCTATTAACTCGCTGAATAAACATTTTACGCGTAAGAAAGCAAGTACAAAGAACACGGCAGCGAGAGAGTGTGGTTTGCGGCCAACTCTATTAACTCGCTGGGTAAACATTTTACGCGTAAGAAAGCAAGTACAAAGAATACGGCAGCAAGGGAGTGTGGTTCGCGGCCAACTCTATTAACTCGCTGGGTAAACATTTTACGCGTAAGAAAGCAAGTACAAAGAACACGGCAGCGAGGGAGTGTGGTTGGCGGCCAACTCTATTAACTCGCTGGATAAACATTTTACGCGTAAGAAAGCAAGTACAAAGAACATGACAGCGAGGGAGTGTGGTTCGCGGCCAACTCTACTAACTCGCTGGGTAAACATTTTATGCGTAAGAAAGCAAGTACAAAGAACACGGCAGCGAGGGAGTGTGGTTCGCGGCCAACTCTATTAACTCGCTGGATAAACATTTTACGCGTAAGAAAGCAAGTACAAAGAACACGGCAGCGAGGGAGTGTGGTTTGCGGCCAACTCTATTAACTCGCTGGGTAAACATTTTACGCGTAAGAAAGCAAGTACAAAGAACACAGCAGCGAGAGAGTGTGGTTCGCGGCCAACTCTATTAACTCGCTGGGTAAACATTTTACGTGTAAGAAAGCAAGTACAAAGAACACGGCAGCAAGGGAGTGTGGTTCGCGGCCAACTCTATTAACTCGCTGGGTAAACATTTTACGCGTAAGAAAGCAAGTACAAAGAACACGGCAGCGAGGAAGTGTGGTTCGCGGCCAACTCTATTAACTCGCTGGGTAAACATTTTACGCGTAAGAAAGCAAGTACAAAGAACACGGCAGCGAGAGAGTGTGGTTCGCGGCCAACTCTATTAACTCGCTGGGTAAACATTTTACGTGTAAGAAAGCAAGTACAAAGAACACGGCAGCAAGGGAGTGTGGTTCGCGGCCAACTCTATTAACTCGCTGGGTAAACATTTCACGCGTAAAGCAAGTAAGTACAAAAAGCTCCGCAGCAAGGGAGCGTGATTCGCGGCCAACTCTTTCAAGCCACTAGATAATCCAACGCGCGTGTGCGCAATTGTGGTTCATTGTGTCGCGATGGAGCATGGTCCGCGACCAACTTTACTAAGCTCGCTTGGTAAGGTATCGGGTACGCAAACATTTGGAACAAACGTAAAAACTTTCACTAAAATCTCATTACTCGATTACATAAAATATCCATGCAACAGCATGGCTAAATAAGTATGACCTATACACGTAATCCTACGTTTTGATATAACCGGGGACCCCCAGTTTTGCTAGGAGGCCTTTAGCCTTCGCTAGCTCGTTCGAAACCTCGGTCAGTTCTCTATCTTTGGCCTGTATCATATTCTGGCAAGACTTCAACTGAGACTCGGCCTTCTTCTGGGCAACGATACACGCCTTCTGGATCGTCTGGGCCTTCGTGACGTCGTACGTTGCGCGACTCCGCGCGTCTTCCGAAAACGCGAGTCGTGCCCGAAGGCGTTTGATTTCGGCCCTCATCGCTTCGGCATTTTCATCTTCTCCAAGGCAGACTGTATTTTGGCAACCCTCATCTCCAACATTTTATACAACTCGCAATTCAAAACATGACTGCGAGAGGTGTACATTTCGGCCAACTTCATCAACTCCGTCACCTCTGCGGTATCTACCGCCTTCCCAAAGGGAGATGTCCAATATTTATGGACTGAAGTAGCCGCAAGGGCAACCGCTAAAGGTAGCTTCTCTACGACTGACGGATCTAGCTCGTCTTGGCGGGCCCCAATGTTAATGTACTCACGCCTGCCGGGAGGGGGAGAAACAGGCGTCCGGGACGCCTGTTCCCCACTTTCGACCTTTTGTTTCTTTCCCGCTGATGACCTACCGTTCCTGAAAGAGGACCCACGTCTAGCAGGATTCGTCGGAAATGGAACTTCCGATCTCACCACCGGCACAGGAAAAACAGGCGGGTAACCCATCCCCGTCTCCGGGCCCTGCAACACTGTGGGCCTAGAACCAGACACCACAGATGACGCCAAATGGGGAAGAGAGACATCCTCCACTATTCCCCGCGCCTAATCATGAATTTAGGGACCTTGGAAAAATAGAAACCTGACATGGCCGACAGTAATCAAAGGTCCAGGTATGACGGCAAAATGGCTGGGAAGTAGTGAGTTAAGAATACCCTATCGTATTTATAAGCCCAACGGGGTACCAGCAATCGGGGGGACCGACACGTGGCGTGGAATTAAAAACACATTTGGTAAACCCTAGGAGAATATATCTAAGCGCGTGGGGGCGTGATTACGCAAATGCTAAATCATGATAACAATACCGCCCACGGTAGGTCAAATTTGTTCGACGTTCGCCCCAGCCTCGTCGAAATTTCTACATAGCAAAGGAGTGTTGGTCATGACGAGGCCCGAAACAAGTATGTAAAATATGGGCACACACACGCAAATATGGAAGTAACTCAGCACCTTTTTATTGAATACAAAATACAATACAGAAGCATATATAACTAACTGCAATATACTCTAAAACCCCCGCTGCCTCATTGGGCCAGCACATAAATGGGGTAACTAGATCTACTAACCCTATCCCCTGGTCTACGTCGGCTCCGCCCAGGTTGGGAAACCTGACTTCACCATGATCGGGAGTCTCCCGAGCCAACTCGAGTTAATTTGGTGGCTTATTAGACTATACTGCTAAAAAAATGCCGTTGATGCCTTTTTCTGGCAGTGGAAGACCCCCCTCCCCCACAGTCCCACCAACCGTTCAGGGGAGGGTCGGGCTAAGGCTGCTAAGCCTAAATCCCCACCCCGTACGTTTGATCCCCTGAACGTTGATTGGCCAGACTTTTGGTCCTCTAAATGTTGATTCTCAGATTGACGGACATCTTGGATGCCAGCCCTCCAACCGCACCACCATCACACGTTTTCTATCTCTATCTCGATCGCACAATAATGGCAGGTTAAATGCAACAGTCTCACGATGGAAGAATCTTGTTTGGCTTGCATCCTATTTATAAAAGACTACGTTGGAAAGAGGTGTAATGCAATAAATACGGTCATAACCGGGAGTCTGGAATGGCGCACGGACGTTCTACCTCTCCAAGGCATTGAAGATGCCAACCTTCCGGGTTCCACCGGGTGTCTGCGTCATCAATGCTAGGGGAATGATTCTCATATTTAAAGCGTCTCCCCCCACGTGCACACAGAATCGAAACGTTAGATAAGCAAAAGGTCAATTCCAATTTTGTTTTCAATCAATTCGGGCAAAAAGCATAAGGATTACAAAATATAAATGTCCCGCCGCTTCTTCAAGGGTCGGCACACTGCGGACCCCCCTCAGTTGGAGGGGGTGTCTGATCACCTGCGGTACTGGGCTAGACGTTGTGAACCAGAGCCTCAGAGGAGTCCTGCCGAAGGAAAGAAAGGTCCCACTCCGGATGAAACTCCATGATGCTCTCCACCGCCCGACCCCTTGAAGCCCTCACCCGTCATGAATGTTTGGCTTCGGACTTGGAGGACTATATACTGGGTAGGTTGGATTACTTTCTGCCGAACCACCTTGAGAGTATATTTCTTGCGAGGCACATCAGCTTGTGGATACCTTCAAAAGTCCCACGCCCATTATAAATAATAGGCTTGGACTTGGGGGACTATTGTTACCACACAATTACGACATGGCTGCCACGTCAGCACAGGCCCCATCCAAGCCCAGTAAGGGCCCAGTTCATAATCTGTCAAGAACCCTATCTGGGCCCTGCTAGGGCCTTGGAAGGGCCCGTTACACGCTTGAGCCTTCGGCAACTAGAAATCTGCGAGTCATGTGGAGGGCCTCGGTGCCCTTATGCGAACCATAGGGCCTCGTCAGGCCACGCATCATTCGCAACCAGCGAGCAACTCGATATGCCGGGGCAACCAGAGAAGTAATTAAAGAAAGATTGCGTTGGATTGGGCGCACGAATCTCCACAAGGAAACACAATCATGATCTCCTAAAATTATGCAACGTGATAAACTCAAGGAAGGAAGGCAATCTCGAGTATCTTTATCACATAAGGAAGGAAGATTCGATTGAAGACCGAAGTGATTTGTCTTCCAAATGAATTAGAATTCTAGCGCTACAAATACAACGTCTCCGGTTGTTCCAAGGTACGTACTTTTTATGCTTAAGAATCCCACCCTAAACTCTGCTCAAATCTCTGTCTGCTTGTCTCTTCCACACTCTTTTTTGTTCTCGCCCCCGTGTATCTCCTATATACCGGCAGTTGACTTGATCGTCGGAGTGCCAACGATCGCCGGACCATTTTTCTCCGGAGATCTTAGTGCCTAACAGTCGTCCTAGTGTGCAGGTAACATACGAGCTGGCAGATGAGTGACTGGAGATCTGTTGGCAGGTGGACTGGTGCAGGTTCAGACGTCAACAATCAGTAATAATCAACCCTAGGGCTTGTGGGTTGGCATGGCTTCAAGGAAATTTGAAAACATCCAAACAAATGATTCGGTTGACTCGTCGCTTAATAATCCACATGTAAAAACAATGGTCTGGTGACGGTGGTTTACTCCAACAAATGGGGCATGAATCATTGAATACTTGTTCGTGTTGTAGGGTGTGTCGAATATCACTGAATCACTTTAAGCCCACTTGACTTAAAATCAGCCCAAAAACATCAAACCAACTTATTGTCCAAGTCAATCTCGTAATCAAAGAAAAAGTTAGGGCTTTTTTCTTTCTCAAATGTAAAATGCTCAATTAAAGTTTCTACATCATGACCCTTTTGTTCTTCTTGTATCTTCGCTTCATGGTTCCTAATATCTCTCTCTATACATCCAACCGATGATGGACTGCCTGAATCTATCTCCATAATTCTCAATTGCTAACATGTGGGCTTATTGACTTCTGAAAACTGTTCTTTAAGTGCCTTCTTCTTGGCCAAGACATTCCTATGTGATCTTAACAAATGTACTCTACTAGAAGTAGTAAGACCATGGTTATGTTCCTCCACGAATTTGTTCACCACCCAACCATTTCTGCTTTGTTGCTTCACCAAATATAATCTAGTATTGCATCCAACTCGTGTTTGTCCACGGTTTCTTTCACCAACTCGCGGCACAACATCTTTAAATTTAATTTGATAGGTATCATTTTTTTTCCTTCTTTGGAGCAAAAAAATAGTTTCCAGTACGTTTCATTCGTCTCTTTGTTTTTTTACTGTTCGCTATTCATGTACTAAATCCTACTTCTCGAGCATATTCATTGTAAAAATCATAGGCATCCTCGTGTGATTCGAATTCTTGCCCAATTTTAGGAATTCAATTGACGGAAACTTGAGGAACAAATTGATTATCAAGACCTTTTGATTCCATCCCTATAAAAAATGGTGAATCACAATTTAGTATTCTTGTCAAAATCAATATTATCACATGGACAAATTAACAACTCAAATGGGCCACAACAACATATAGATTTATCACAAAAAATTAGGGGTTAAAAACAATAAAATTTTAAATAAACTTAGAAAAATTAACATACAATTTTTTTACAATATGCCAGTCTTACCGAACGAAAATAACGATATGGAAAAGAGAAGAAGAAGAAAACAAAATTTATTTGTGAACTTGTGAATTTTCTCGTGAGCAGAGGAAAGAAAGAAAAAAAAAATTGATGAGCATGAATTAGTGGTTCAGATAAGATATAGAAGGTACGGTACAGTGGGGTGAGGTGGGATGGGATGGGGTGGTGTGGAAGAACTAAAATCGGTGGGTGGGTGGAATTAAAATCAATGGATGGGTGGGTGGAATTAAGGCTTGGGGTGGTGGATGTGATACAAAGGCTGACATGTTTATAGCACAATTAATTTTGTTGTAGAGGGCGGTGGCGAAGGGTTGTGTAGAGAAGGGGAGGGTGGAGGGATAAATGTTCTGAACACTTTTTTGATTTGCAAAAGTGTTACCCATGTGACAATGTCTCATGGGAAGTGCCCAATGTGAGTGCTATATCACACTTAAGGATGGCGATGGGGCGAGTCCCCGCCCTGCGATTTTTGTTTTGTTTTGTTAAACTGAAAAATAATTAAAAAAATACAATTTTTTTAAAAATATTTGTACCAAACAAAACAAAAAAATTATAAGATTTGGGTTGTGGTGTAGTGGTTAAGGTTGGTAGTTTATAAGTTTCAACCTGGGTTTGATTCTTTTTTAGTCTATTTTTAGTGAAAATTATAATTTCTACTATATTTTATGATTTTTCAAATATATATATATATATATTTAGGGGTGGCGGGGCGGGGTTGTCCCGGACCTCCCCGGGACAGAAAAATCTACCCCAAACCCGTCCCTATTACTCGGTGAGACGGGGCGGGTCCGGGGCGGTGGATTTTTTTGTCATCTCTAATCACACTGCATGAACTATTGATCATGAAGTAGTAGTAATCTACATTTATCAAAAAATGTCAAAAAAAAAAAAAAATATTGTGCTCTTGAAGTAGCACATGTGTCGAAGAATATCATATCACATAATTAAATTATGATATAAATGAGCAATTCCTGAAGAAGAATAATATTACATATATTAATATTTTGATATTACTCTTGAAGAAGCACAAATTTATATTATATTAATATTCTCTTGAATAGTGTAATTTTATTATTAAAATATTGTTTCTGAAGAGCAATTTTTTTATAAAATTTAATATTTTAAAATAATTTGTTGTAGTTTTCGAAGAAGCACAACATTATAATATTCTGACAGAATATTACATGCACAATATTCTAGGAGAATATTGAGCTATTGCTCTTGAAGAGCAGTAGTCCAAATAGTAATTTATTGTGTTCTTGGATAAGCATATGTCTTGAAGAAGAATATTGAGTTACTACTTTCTGAATAAGCATAATTTCTACATAATAATAATTTCAAAAATTATTGGTTTTATTATTATTTTTTAAATAATCACAACTTTATAAATATCAATATTCCAGAAGATTATTGTGTTGGTGTTTATGAAGAAATAAGACTTAAGTTTATGCATATTTTAAATGAACTTTAGAATTTGTATCGTATCTATCCATCTTATATGTAATTCTATTTTATACATTATCGTATGATTTTAGAGATTTATCGTTCTAATTATTGATGAAGCTAATCAATACATCTTTATTGGCTTTCGACTTGTACAATTTCATGTTTTTCATTAAAAAAAAATTAGATAACAAGTGATTGTGTTAAATTAAATGATTGTTCTTACAAGTAATATTGACTTGAATATGTTGTTTAACGAGTAATTCTATATGGGTTAGCATAATTACTCATGTTGTCTTAATATCACAAATTATCATATTGAGAAAGTGCATCAAGTTTGAGACTTTATTTTGCATTGTCAAACTTTTTCATGATTGATTGAAATATTATTTCAATTTTAACTCCATTTTGATTATAAACTCATTTTTTAAAAATATCTCCATGGTCATGTTTATAGATTCAGGATGAATTGCTATGATATCAGTTTAGCTAATGGTATAACTACGCATACTATTCTTCAAGAAAAAAAAGTATCTTTTGGACTTAACATTAGCATAAAATAATGTTAATACGATATCCAGTATATAGAATATTTTTGAATTCTCAAGAAGAGCTAGTATTATCTTACAAAAAAAAATACAACATTGCATATAAACAATTCACTTTATTCTAGCAAATTCAGAAGAAATTTACTTAGTTTTAAAAATATCCGCTACAATGGATACCACATTGAGACGATGCAAGAAAATAATAATGAATATATTTGTATAACTCTTTTTGTATCTGGCTAGAAGCAAATAAAAAAAAATTTGCGGCACTCCCGTTTGGCATGTATTATACATTCATAAAAATAATTGAATTAAACAATGTCACGGAACCCGAAGTTCGTTGAACCAATAAGCTTTATGCTTTGGCATGATCGACTTGGACACCCATGAGCAATAATGATTCGTCGATTAATTAATTTGTCACTTTCAGATTTGGCAAGCAAGCTAGTAAAAATTGTTAAAATCAATATACTTACAACTTAGCAGTACCTATTACAAGACTAGTTTGGACTAAATTAAGTTCAATTTATGAAGTTCATTGTGAATTCTTCACATACGTTTTGATATATCATGATTTTTTTACTTTTCTTTCTACTTTTTACTACATAAGATAAATAGTTTGGATGGAATACTCTTTCAAGTGTGGGTTTATTTGGGTTGCCCAATTAAGATATATAGGCCATTATTAAAACTAATTTAAACTTTATATTATTTTTCAAACTTATCAATTCTTCGGTGCCACTTATTTATGGTACCATTTTGAGATACTACCATACCAGACTTATGTCAATTAATGCATTGGGTATTGAGCTTGCTTATCAAACTATGAACTTTTTGATAAACAAATTGACGGCTCTTCCATCATCTTTGCAGATCGAATTTAAATATTTTGCAATTTTATCATGTTATACACAATAAAATAGTATAAAAAATAACTTAATATTAAAAAAAACACAACTGCATGTTTGTGCATACTTATTAATAATTTACTATGTATTTGTTAATTAATTAAAATATTTATTTATGAATAATAGTATAATAGACTTGTGACAAATGTTGTTAATTACAAAGGCTACTAGACGACGAATATGGATGTCACAATTTGTTTTCCCTCATCCTTACAAGCTATAGCAATGACAAATATAAGTGTCGCAAAATTTTTTCTCCGTTCTAAAATTTTTAGCAACAAATATTCATTGTCGCGAAAGGTAGATCTATTGCATCACAAGGAACTTTGTTACAAGAAATTAAAGTTTGTCGCCATAAGTTTTTAACCAAAAATATTTTGGCGCCATTCTTCTCATCATGTTTTTGGCGACAATCTTTATTACTTGTCGCATATTTTGACATTTCATGACAACTTTTTATGTCGTCTTATATTATTTTAGTACTTATTTTTCCACCACAATTTTTGCGACAAACTATAAAAATGTGTCGCGCTAAATCACTTATTGCAACAAATTTATATACGTCGCAAAATATATTATCGCAAAATAGAGATTTTGTTGTAGTGTGTCTACTCACTTTCAACTAGAAATGCAGCTTTTACTAGACTACTTGCTCAAATCATAAAACTACGAGCTCAATTCTCAATTACTCAATCAAGACAACCCGTCTTGATAATGTTGGTGAATTTAGATCAAGCATTCAATGATTATTGTATGCCAATCAGGATTGTCATTGAACATTTAGTTGTCCATGTCCATACACAAAATGGGTTAGCAGAGTCATTTATCAAACGTCTTCAATTGATTGCTAGGCCTTTACTTATGAAAGAAAAGCTCCCAACTTTTGTTTGGGGACATGCTCTATTACATGTTGCATTATATTGGTTCGTATAAGAACAACTTCTTATCATGAATACTTACCTTTACAACTTGCATTTGGCCACGAACCTAATATTTCTCATCTACGAGTTTTTGGTTGTGCTATCCAAGTCCTAATTTTACCCCCAACAAAATGGGTCACAAACGAAGACTTGGAATTTATGTTGGGTTTGACTCACCATCCATTATTAGGTACCTTGAACTTTTAACAGGAGATTTATTTACTACATATTTTGCAGATTGTCATTTTGATGAAATGACTTTCCCAACTTTGGGAGGAGAAAAACTACATCTTGGAAAACAAGGTAGAATTTCTTAGAATGAAACAACTCTATCTCATTTTGATATCCGTAGTAATCAATGTGAACAAGAAGTTGAGAAAATCACTCACTTGCAAAGAGTTGTAAGCTAATTATCTGATGTATTCGTTGATACAAGGAAAGTGATATAAATTCATATGTTCCAGCAGAAAATACTCTTGCAAAAATCGATGTCTATGTAGGATAATCTGTCATAGCAAATGAATCTTAAATACGCCAGAAGCGTGGTCGACCAGTTGATGCCAAAGACTTTGTACCTTGAAAGAAAAAGGTACAGGAGAAAACCCAACTAAAAACTTTTAATGAAACAATGGTAGAAATGATTAATCAATCAAATACTAATAATGTGATTCCTGAAGAACCACAAGTGTGAAAATAATGATATTTCAATAAATTATTTATTATCTCATAAATTATGGGAACGAAATAATATTGCCGTGGACAATATCTTCGCCTTTAATGTGGTACTTGATATCATGCAAAATGAGGACCCTGATCCACAATCTATTAAAGATTTTCAAAATAGAAATGATTGGTCAAAATAAAAAGAAGTCATACAGGCGGAGTTGAATTCCTTAGAAAAACACAGTCTTTGGACATGTGGTTCGAAACCCCTGAAAATGTAATTCATGTACGATACAAATGGATTTTTGTAAGAAAAATGAATAAAAACAATGAAATTACAATATACAAAGCCCGACTCGTAGCCCAAGGCTTCTCAAAAAGACTTTGGATTGCTTATGAAGCAACATATTCTCTTGTAATGGACACCATCACATTTAGATTTTTAATAAGTTTGACTGTGTAACAAAGGCTCGATATGCGCCATATGAATGTAGTAATTGCATATCTGTATGGTTCATTTGATAGTGACATATACATAAAAATCCTTGAAAGATTTAAAGTGCCAGAAGCAAATTATTCATTCCTCAGAACAATGTTCTCAATTTAATTACAAATATCATTGTATGGATTAAAACAATCTGGACGAATGTGTCAGTTTATGTTGATGATTCAAACGGCGATGTATGCCCTTATGTTTTCATAAAGAAAATATATATTGAATTTGCAATTGTAGCAGTTTATAACCTTATAGACACTCCTGAAGGGCTCTACACAACTATAGATTATTTGAAAAATAAATTGAAGATGAAAGATTTGAGAAAAAAACCAAATTTTATCTTGGATTGCAAATTGAATATTTCCCATAAGGATTATTTGTTCATCAATCTTCTTGTACAGAAAAGTCTTAAAAGCTTTTTTATATGAATAAAGCACATCCATTGACATCGCATATGGTGGTTTGATAACTTGAAGTGAAAAAAAATCTATTTTGCCCACTTGAAGATGGAGAAATAACTCTTGAATCTAAAATACCATATTTAAGTGTAATTGGTGCATTAACATATCTTGAAATTTGTACTCGACTAGACAAGTTTTTTCTGTAAATCTCCTTGCAAGATATAATTTTGCACCCACTCAAAGACATTGAAATAGTGTTAAACACATTCTTCGTTACCTAAATGGTACTATGACATTGGATTATTTTATTCACAAAAATTAGGATCGTCTTTCGTAGGATATGCAGATGCAGGTTATGTCTACGATCTACATACAGCTAAATCACAAACAGGATATGTGTTTATACGTGGAAGAACAACTATTTCATGGAGATTTGTGAAGCAAACATTAACAGGAACATCTTCAAATTATTTTGAAATTATTGCGATCCACGAAGCAAGTCGAGAATGTGCATGGTAGAGGAACATGACACATCATATCCAATCATCATACGGATTAACTTCAACAAAGGATAGTCCAACAATATTGTATGAAGACAATGCAGCTTGTATTGCACAATTCAAAGGAAGCTACATCAAATGAGACAGGACAAACCATATTTCTCCAAAATTCTTCTATACACATGAGCTTCAGAAGAATGGTGACATCGATGTTCAACAAATTCGCTCAAGTGACAATTTGGCTGACCTATTCACAAAAGCATTGCCGACATCCATATTCAAGAAATTGGTGCATGAGATTGGGATACATCGACTCAAAGATCTTCAGTGATTAATATTAGGGGAGTAGCTGTACTCTTTTTCCTTAGTTCAGGTTTTGTCCCATTAGATTTTCCTGGTAAGGTTTGAATGAGGTAGCATTTTCTTAATACTCCAAAACTTTAACAATTAATTGTACTCTTTTTTTCTTTTGTTTGATATTTTGTCCCACTAGATTTTTGTCAAACAAAGTTTTTAACGAGGCAGTTATTGTAGAAATAGTCATCAATGGGAGAGTGTTGTAAAAATATGTGATAATTATTGATTATTATTTAGACTTATCAAGATACTTATTATTATCAGTATATTTAGATAAGCCTAGTTTGATTGAATTCAAATCACTTTGTAACTTACTTTGGAATCTTATAAATATAAGTCCATAGTTATAATAAATTACACAAATCACTTTGCATCTCTTTTATTTTTCTCTCTTCTTTCTCGAGTTTCATAATAGAAAGCTCATTGTCATGTAGATTTATGATAATGAGTATTGATAAAAGATTTTGTTGGAGAAAAGGATAAGAGATTGGTAGAAATTTAATTTTTTATAGTTTTTATGCTCTAAAAAAATGGAATCTATAAATTTTTTGAATATAACTTGAGCGTCTAAGTTAATTAAAAAGAATATGTAGATAAGTTTTTTAAATTTTTATCTCAATCCCTTTTATACATAGACTAAAATGGTGTTTGTATTGGGATTAAACTGCATATATTTTGTATGTTGCATTCAATAACTTTGATATCATTGAAGAAGAACAATTAGTTAAAATTGTATGGTATTATCTAATATTATGTATTAAATATGCGTAGAGGATTTTTTTTTTTTTTTTTTTTTTTTTTTTTTTTTTTTAAGGGAAGCTTCGTTACAATGATACATAATTTAATATGTTAGAGCAAACTGGATTATACCAAAAAATGTGCATTCATATACATTTCTCTTTAATTTAATTTAATAATATCATGTCTAATACATATTATCATATTATTTTAAGTTACTCAATCTTTTAGTGTCGAGAAAGAAAGAGGAAGATTAACAATATCCATTAAAATATTATTCCATTATTGAGCATCTTTAGATTCGTGATTATTTAAATAAAACATATAACATATAAAAACAAAATAGTCTCAATCTTATCAAAATAGTAAGTGAAGACTTCTCAAAACTTTCACCTATCGTTATCTCAAAACTGTCTTAATCCATGTCAACTATTAACCGAGGCCCGCACCAGCCACCATTACCATCCCTAAACTTTCACTTATCGTTATCTCAACCACACCATTTTCTATAAATAAGAATAACTAAGCATTGTGGCCATCACAATTCAAGCTACGTATGACTGACGTAGAACCTACGGGCTTCTTAGTCAAAAGGAAAAAAAAAAAGGATGGTACCTTTAGTCAAATCTTAGACAAAAGAACAAGGAGGATATGAAGCACTGTTAGGTAGATCATGGCTCCAACCACATGGTTCATGACTAGGCTAATAAAAAAGTCTCAAGCAAGGAAACGCGAGATGGAAGGCGTAAAAAGCTTGGCTTTGTTTAACAAAATAAAAAAACACTAAGGAATTCTATAACTATAGTGTTGAAGCTGGCTCATTCATGCTAATAAGCTCTACCAAGGATTGTCAAGCATTCGGTACTGAGTTTCCTCCTTCCTTTTTAGTAATAAAATGAACCAAAAGTAGGACCAAACTGTTTTGGTCCACATTCTACTAGGCTACTAGCCCCTGTGCCAAAAGTCGCACTTGATATAAATAGTCTCAACCTTATCAAAATACTAATTTTGGCCCATGCAACACATGTGATATATGTACTAAAAATGTAAGCATGATTTGGATGTAGCATTTGTACTTGTTGAGGGACAATTGCACGTCTAATGTAGAAAATTGGGAAGTCACTACAAAATTAACCACGTACGGATAAACATAATTATAAGCGAGAAAGATATATTGATGGAATTTAAAGTGTTAATGTAATTGTCAGAGCTCTTTGTTATATTCGACAAGTAAAAATAAATGTTAATGTACATGACAATAAAGTAGGGATTGAATTTTTTTGCAAGGACTATTATATTTACAACTATCAAAATAAGTTCTAAAAATTGAAGTTTCATGAACAACATCAGGCATTTGCTTACAGTTCAGAGGGCTCTACAGTTGGCTTGGAATTGCTTATTTTCTTCAACTGCACATGAAAGTGAAATATGCAGTTCCAAAAAAGAAGAAAAGAAGTAGCAGCCGTAGTAGTAGCACTACAAAAAACCGTGGCTTCATAAACGAATTTTCCGCTGTTGAAGCTACGATATCCGTGTCTAATAGTCGCTACCAATAGACTATTTGCAACGGAATTTCTGTTGCTATTTTGAGGGTCGTTAAAAATTACCAACGGAATTTCCGTTGGTGATCTTCACAAACGGAATTTCCGTTGGTAAAAGCGTGTACCATTACCTACGGATTTTCCGTTGGTAATGACACACATTATTACCAAAGGAATTTCTGTTGGTAATGTCCCAACTCTTTACCTACGGAATTTTCGTTGGTAATGACACACGCTTTTACCAACGAAAATTTCGTTGGTAACTTTTAGCGACCTTCAAAATAGCAACGGAAATGACAAGCACTATTACTCAGGGGCAGATTTAGGGGGGCGGGCCCGGACTATAGCCCGGGCCCACCTCGGGAAAAGTCGTTTTTTACAGTGTAAAAAAAATTCTTAGTACCAACCCGTGCGAATTTTTTTTTTCAGTAGTAGCCGGGTTCAAAAAATTTCTGGATCCGCCCCTGCTATTACCAACGAAAATTTCGTAGATAATATCCCAAACCTTTACCTACGGAAATTCTGTAGGTAATAGTTCGAATTTTTAATAATTAAAAAATTAATTTTATATACTTGGTGGACCCCTAACCCGACTTACCAATTATGGGCTTGAGAAACTCGACCCATCAAAGGTCCGACCCAATCCACTAAGCTTTGTCAAGCATTTTGATTATTTTAAAATAGATGTAACAGATGTAATGTGATTTGAACTTTTGACCTAAAAGTTGTGAAGTTACAACCGAACCATTGGAGACAATTGAATTCTTGTAATTATATTTGTTTTTATAATATATATTAGTTCAACAAGCAACATTTTCTATAATTACTTATAAAGTAAAAAATAAATATTAGTGAAAAATCAAATTATACATTGTGTTAACACTTAAACATAAATATCACATTGCTCGAAAAAAAATTATAGCTGTACAAACTGTATGAAATGATGATAAACATTATTTGCTTTCACATTTAAACACAAAATGCCCAACTAAAGGGATGTCGTATAATAGGTAAACTACTCCAACTATGTCTTTTTCGCACAGGATTATAGTTTGAATCTTTTTTATTTTTGTAATTGCATAACTTCGTTGTAGAAAATTTGAATGTTAAATGAATGAAACTTAATTTACGGCTATTCCTTAAGTAATTAACCTTCAACTCCATTT
The DNA here is from genome assembly GCA_030279155.1 of Forsythia viridissima. NCBI lineage: Eukaryota > Viridiplantae > Streptophyta > Magnoliopsida > Lamiales > Oleaceae > Forsythia > Forsythia viridissima. The sequence goes on along the minus strand of CM059041.1, from coordinate 38,156,387 downwards.
AGTTGAATCTTTTTTTATTTTCAAAATTTGATTTACATTACTGAATAAAAATATGCGGGTAACAAGATTTACTCTTAACCAACATACTTTCCGTAGCTCAATGGTTGAAATATTAATATCACATACGGATTATCTGTAGGTGATAGGTCGAAAGATTTTTTCGACTTATGAATTACTCTTCACATAAATTTCTGGTAGGTGAATAGTTGAATTTTTTTTTTTAATTTTCAAAATTGATTTATATATTCGTAGGTAATAAGAATCACTTTTCATCAACGAATATTCCGTAGGTGAAAGGTCGAATTATTTTTTGGTCTTCAAAATTGATTAATATCACCTACAGAATTTTCGTAGGTAAATATGATTTACTCTCCACCAACAGATATTCCGTAAGTGAAAGGTCGAAATATTTTTTGGCCTTCAAAATTGATTAATATCACCTACAAAATTTCTGTAGGTAATATGAACCACTCTTCACCAACGGATATTCCGTAGGTGAAATGCCGAAATATTTTTTGGTCTTCAAAATTGATTAATATGACCTACGGAATTTCCGTAGGTAATATGATTCACTCTTCACCAACGGATATTACGTTGGAAAGGTTGAAATATTTTTGGTTTTCAAAATTAATTAATATCACCAACGAAATTTTCGTAGGTAATATGATTCACTCTTCACCAACGGATATTCCATTTGTGAAAGGTCGAAATATTTTTGGTTTTCAAAATTAATTAAATCACCAACAGAATTTTCGTAGGTAATATGATTCACACTTCACGAACAGATATTCCGTTGGTAAAAAATCGAAATATTTTTTGGTTTTCAAAATTAATTAATATTACCAACGGAATTGCCGTAGTTAATATGATTCACTTTTCACCAACGGAATATCCGTTGGTGAAAGGACGAAATATTTTTTGGTTTCAAAATTAATTAATATCACCAACGGAATTTCCGTAGGTGATATAATTCACTCTTCACCAACGGATATTCCGTAGGTGAAAGGTCAAAATATTTTTTAGTTTTCAAAATTAATTAATATCACCAACGAAATTTTCGTAGGTAATAAAAATCACTATTCACCAACGGATATTCCGTTGGTGAAAGGTGAAAATTCGCTGGTGAAAAACTATTACCTTTGCCAACGAAAAAATCGTCGCTTATTACCGTAAGTAAAAGGTCATCACTTTTACCAACGGATTATCTGTTGGTAAATTTCTGTTGGTGAAAAGGCGATTGTTAGTAGTGATAGTAACATAGCAGTCATTTGGATTTGTAGACAATACATTAAGAAAAGTTCTAAACACTCAGCACAAACAATAGAAAAGTAGATAAGAGATCGGACCAGAGTTTTGAGCAATCTAGAGCTTTGCCACTCCAGCTAAAGTCCTGGAGGGAATGCTTGTATGTACTTCTATAAGATATGTTCATCAGAATATCTATAACTGTAACAATAATTTCAAAAAGTACACAAACTACAACATGCACAATACAAGATTGGGAAAATCTCTATATCTGTGATTATTGAGATCGCAATATAACTTGAATTGACATCCCAGGTCTTATAAAAGCATTCGGAAAATTACATTATAGATTCAACATGCGAATAAAGAAACTTCTTGTTTGTGGAGAGTATCAAAAGTAAAGAAACAAAATATTGAATGCTGAAAGCAATGTTCTAAAAAGCGTAAAGCGTGGCTAGGTGTGGAGGCCGAGCTTCAAGCTTTTTGGGCCTAGGCAAGAGCGAAGCGTGACTAGGTGTGGAGGCCGCGCTTCACGCTTAGGCGGGCTTTTTAAAATAGTGGTTGAAAGTACACAAAATGAAGTAAGAAGGTAAAACAAATTAAGGTCCTCCTAGAATGAGAAAATGATGCATATAAAAGAGGGCACACAACTATAAGTTTGGGTTCCCGCATGTATCCCTATATAATAAAAGAGGGAATTGAGTTGGGCACTATTTATAGGAATGCGTGCCCAGCTATTATTCGTTTTTTTTTTTACTTTTTCCTATTTCCTATCCTTTCTTTCCTTTTCATTTTTTTTCAATTCTAGATTTTTTCAGCCCCAATTTTTTTTTTCAATGTTTCGCCATTTTTCTCGTCTTCCTTTGGTTGTCTTGTTCGTCTTCCTTCCGATTTTATTCATGCCTTTCAAAAAATTGCCCAAAATTTTTGCAAATATTTTTATTATTTTGGATACTCAATCAAATTTTTTTTTTTTTTCTACAAATAGAAGCTATCTAAATTCCTAATAACTTAAACTATTGAAACAAAATTCAGCTCGACACACATATAAATATATTAGGCTCTAGGTTCGGCCTCTTAGGCCGAGACATAGTAACATATATCAAGCAACTCACTTTGAACTTCAAAATTATTTGCAATCGAAACAAATTTCCTTCAATTAATTACTTATATTAAGTTAGCAACATAGTGATCAAGATTACAAGAAATATATAGTTTTAATTCATTTTTTCTGTCAATTACTGAATCAAATTACAATTAAGTCCAAGAAAATTTACCCGCAAGCACAAAATCTTGCACTATGCAAGAAAAAAGAGAGAGAATACTACTCTCAAGGTAGAAAGTTACACTAGTAAAGAAAGAAAATATATCTATGAGTACAACGCTGTCCAATATACCAAGAAAATAAAGTCACTAATTAACAACTTATGCTAATCTATAATAAGCATTTACTTATTACCGCAAGTTCACAAGAAATCTTGTGCATATCTCACGACACTCGTGTGATTTAAACTTTTTTTAATGTTTGATACATTAGAATGAATAAAATTAAATTGAAAAATTGAAAAAATTTACAAAATTGGATCATAATGAAGAGAAATATGGAATAAGTTTAAAATTTAAAATTTAAAGCAACATAATAATCTTGTGAGATCATAATTGAAGTATTCAGTTCTAGGATTTGTATTAATCAATTATGTTAGTTAACTACACACCATTCATTACATTATCTAAAAATGAAGAACGTTCCTGTTAAAGATCAATTGAAGCTATATCGCACACTTTTAAATAATACGTAATTTTCTCAATATGTTTTACTTAGTCTTTCACAAGTGAAAAAATAATTAAAAAATTCACTAACAATGATCACACTATTAAATACTTAATTAAAATACAACACGTGCCTTGCATGTGAATTTCAATAGTAAATAAATATAGAGTGAATTTTTGATAGTTATCTAGTTGTCAGAAAGTTTTGATTTGGTACTGTTCATAGAACACCTTCACCAGAACAATTGATTAGTTATGGGCCATCGGCTCTAACTTGGTGGCATGACATGAAGTGACCAACTACAAACCATATTATGAACATGAGGATATAAAGGTATCATCTTTTCTAAGGAAGTATGAAAACAATGTCCCCCCTGAAGTGAATGAATCTGGAATTTGAAAGTAGTAAACACATCATATGTTGGAAAAATATGATATTTTTCACTTTTTATATCTTGGCTCACTTAATGAATATAATTGATTTTTAATGATAAAAGAGCAGATCAACGTTTGCATTTTTGACTGGTCTGGTTAATGCCAGTTCTGACTGACTTGATTGATAAGCAGATTATTTTTTCTAGATCAGTAAAGCTGTAATTTTATTCTACTTTTATACTTGATATATTCTGACCTCGTGAATATTATTGAAAACTCCTTTTGGAGGTTAAATAATCTTTTCTTATTCTCTTAGATTTGTTTAAAAAGGAAATATTTAGTTTCCTAAATTCTTTCCTTCTACAAATCTAAGAATATTTTTCTATATTCTTTCCTACTAATTTTTTTACCATTCTTGTTGCATATTTTTAGGTAAGAAATATTTCCTAATTTGATTTCTATTTTAACTATAAGTAAGAGTGAAAATCAATAAGGAATTAAGGCTTTGAAATATAATTTTTGGTCTTGTTTTCTCTAAGCAAAAACCGGCCGAATTCATTAGTGGAAAACAAGACTCGATGCTTCATTGATTCAATTTTCAAAGCAAAATTTTTTTCTTCAAACTCATTGAAGAATCAAGAACTAATTGGTGCTCAACGAATAATTCCATATCTTGTCTAAGCTACTTGGCGTGAAGTTAAGAACGGAGTTTCTTAATTCAAGTGGTGGTTGCGGCCAAGTACAATAGAGAAGTGGCGATAAAGTCAAGACCGGTGAGTTTGATTCCACTTCATCAACAAGTCAGAAGAAGAAGTATCATAGGGAGTTGATCTGTTTTCTTTTGATTGTTATTTTGTTAATTTTACGAAATTACAAAAATCGATACTATTATATTTTTGAACAAGATTATTAGTGAATTATTTTTACACATGGCATGGGAGCCCGTGGATGTTTCCCTTAGGAGTTTATCATGTTACATCTTGTGTTCGTATTTAATCCTTTAATTTCCGCACTTAACAAGATTAGGTAAACGAATACGGTTATACGAGTCAGAATTGTTATCTTTATCACTTGTCAGTTCTGACTACGTTCTATCCACTGCTTGTTTAATTAAGATTAAAATTTATTTTAATTTAATTAATCTAGGTTTTAGAACTTTCAATTGGTATTAGAGCTGGTACACTTTTTAAGTGCGATCCAAAGAAACTTAGAAATGGATGGTGCTTCGTTTAGACCACCTGTTTTAGATGGTACTAATTATGTCTATTAGAAAATTAGAATTCAAGCTTATATCCAATTCCTTGATGAAAAAGCTTGGCACTCTATTGTCCATGGCTATAAAACTCTCACCATTATTGAAAATGGTGTAGAAAGAGAGAAAAAGGCAGACGAGTGGGCTACAACTGATTTTAATTATACTAATTTGAATTCCAAAGCTTTAAATGTCATATTCTCCTTCGTAGACTCTTATCAATTTTGTTTGATCTCTACTTGTCAGGTTGCAAAAGATGCTTGGGACATCTTACGAATTGCTCACGAAGGAACCACTATGGTCAAGTCATCCAAGCTTCAAATTATCACTCTAGAGTTTGAACAACTAACCATGAGAGACGATGAACAATTCAAGGACTTCTATGCAAAACTCAATGACATCACCAATACTGCATATACTTTGGGAAAGAAATACTCGGAGAGCAAAATTGTAAAGAAAATTCTCAGATCCTTGCCTGATCGTTTTCATTCTAAAGTAACTACAATTGAAGAAAGTAAAGAGATTGAGAATATGAAGGTTGAAGAATTGGTGGATCATTGATGACCTATGAATTACATCTACAAAGGAAAAAGATAGAAAAGGGATCTGGTATTGCCTTAAAAAAAAACGATGAAGAAGAGGTTGATTGTGAGGAGAGTGAAACAAATGAAAACATGGCCATGCTCACCAAAAAATTCAAAAAATTTCTAAAAGGAAATCAAAAAGTAAAAAACTTGAATACCCCACTCCAACAAAGAAGAGATTTCCGAACAACACAAAACAAAACTCCATTACATCTATGAATAGATCTGACAATCGAATTCAATGCCATGAGTGTGAGGGTTTTGGTCACATAGCCTCTGAATGTACAAATACTTTAAATAAATCTCATACCAAGAAGACCATGAATATTACTTGGAGTGAAGATGATGAAAAAGATTCAGATGAGGACGAGGACGATGACGACAGAACCACTGTTGATCAGATAAAGTCTTTAACTGTGAACTTAACTTCTCGTACTAATTCCGTGCATAACTTGACTGCAGGTTCTGATTTCTTGACTACAACATCTAAAGAACCAGTCCGTGTCTGTCATAACTGCAGCAGTATAAATAAAAAATTAAAAGATGAACATGAAAAAAACTTGTCTACTCAAGTCATGATGGAATTTTTGAAAGATGACAAGGTTGAAATGGATTCTCAAAATAATGTTCTTACCAACATCTTAAAAGAGATGGATGATCAAATTGCGAACCTTCTTGATGAATTAAAAGTTTCAAAAGAAAAGATCAAGCAATTAACAATTGGAGCCTCTCGCTTAAGTGAAACGCTAAGCTATGGAAGAACTCCAAACGTCAAAGAAGGTTTAGGATATGTTGGAAAAGGTAAAAGAAAAGTTGGGAATCAGATCAACTTCATCAAAGAAATAAAGTCTGCTGTTTTCAAACAAAACTGCTCCCATCGCCGTCAGAACTAAGGCTGACCTGCCTATGCAGGTTCTGACCAATGCCAATACTCAAAAACAGTCACGACCATCAGGTATACAACCAATACAGAGAGGTAAATCAAAGTACTTTGTAAAATGTTGCATCTGTGGTAATCTAGGACACGACTCATTTCATTGTTTGTTTAGCAAAAACTTGGCTAAGAGACAAATGAGACACCATAGCAACACTAAAGTAAGACAAATTTTTTGGCGACAACCTCCGGCGACCTCCGGTGACAACCTCTTCCACCTCCGGCGACCTCCGGCGACAACCGCCTTCACCTTCGGCGACCTCCAGCGACAACCGCTTCCACCTCCGGTGACCTACGGCGACCTCCGGCGAGTGCTTCTAAGGCACAGTGTCACTTTTTAGGCACTTTTTTTGGTAAAGATTTTGGATCACTTTTTAGGCAGTTTTTTTGGTGAAGATTTTGTTAGCTGTGAAACTACCAAAATAAATGACAAGTTACTACAATAAGAGACTTTTTCAGACATGTGTATAGGGAGGTGGTACTGGTCAGCTTTCAGGTGGCCGGAAATAAATTTCTCAAAATTCACGTCATGGTGGAGCAGCTAGAGCTTCCGGTGGCTTGAAATATCTGTAGTGGATAACATTTTATGGACTTTTGTCACAATGTTTGAATCCTTATTTTTAGTTTGTATGCTTTTTTATTTCTTCATCTTCTGTGGTTGTACTCTATTCTTAACCTGGGTTGAGTATTTGGGTTGAGTATTTTAGCATTTATGTAAACAATGAGCATTTTCTAATTATATAAACAATGAGGTAACATCTGTTGTTGATACTGTATTATAGAATAACAACTTGATATTGTATTATACAAAACAGTATCACAACAGAAATGGACATAGAATGTTGTATATATGAGCTTGAATGCTGTAAATATGAGCTTGAATACTCTACTATCTTATATAAATAAGAGCTTGAATGCTCCACCATCTAATTGCTGTAAATAGGAGATTGAATGTTCAATCATCTAATGTTTAGTCATGGTATGTTATTTGATACTATATTATACAAAATAGTATCACATAAAACAGTATCACAATATAAATAAACATAGAATTGTTGTAAATAGGAGCTTGAATGTTCCATCATCTAATGTTTGAATGTCTTAGTTTTAATCCATGATACTATTTTAATGTCTTAGTTTTAATCTATGATACTGTTTAATTATGGCAAGGTTTAATAGATTGAAACTTTGTCATAATATTTCACTATCATTTGAAACATATTTTAATCCATGATACTATTTTAATCCTGTGATACTGTTTGAATATATATATATATATATGTGATCTTTGATACTGTTTAATTATGGCAATTTTTTAACCTGTGATATTGTTTGAATGTCTTAGTTTTAATCTATGATACTGTTTTGTTTAGGTAATTAGTATATTTTGATACTGTTTTAATCTTGTGATACTGTTTGAATATATGTGATCTTTGATACTGTTTAATTATGGCAAGGTTTGAACATGTGATATTGTTTGAATGTCTTAGTTTTAATCTATGATACTGTTTTAAATTATGATACTGTTTTGTTTAGGTAATTAGTATATTTTGATACCGTTTTAATCCATGATATTGTTTTTATCCTATGATACTGTTTGAATCTATATGATCTTTGATACTGTTTAATTATGGCAAGATTTGAATAAGTGATACTGTTTGAATGTCTTAGTTTTAATCTATGATAATGTTTTGTTTAGGTAATGTACATTAATATAAATTGATATTGTTTTAATCCATGTTTTAATCTATGATACTATTTTGTATATGTAGATCTTTTATAATGTTTTGTTTAGGTAATGTGCATTAATATAAATTGATATTGTTTTAATCAATGTTTTAATCTATGATATTATTTTGTATATGTAGATCTTTTATTCCTAACTCTTGGTGTTTTGACAATGGTTGTTCTAGACATATGACTGGTAATCGATCTTATCTAACTAACTACAAAAGTCATGAAGGTGGTCTGGTTACTTTTGGTGATGGAGCTCACGGTAAAATTGAAGGTGTAGGCATTATTCAAATTGATGGATTCTCTCTGTTAAAAGAAGTTCTTTTTGTTGTAGGTTTAAAAGCTAACCTGATTAGTATAGGACAACTCTATGATGATAAACACTTGGTTATGTTCTCAAAAAAATTCTTGTAAAGTCTTGAATTATGATGGTAGTTGTATTCTACATGGTACTAGATCCAATGATAAATGTTATCTTCTTGACACCAAAATTACTTGTCATATTTCAAAGACTGACTCAACCGAGTTGTGGTACAAACGATTGGGACATTTAAACTATAATGATCTGTTGAGACAAACAAAATTGAATACAGTACGAGGTGTTCCTAAGCTTACTGAAAAATCTGAAAGATTGTGTGGTTCGTGCCTAAAAGGTAAACAAACCAAAAGCACTCACAAACAATGTAAGTTTCTTACTACAGCTCATGTATTAGAATTACTTCACATGGATTTGATGGGACCTATTCAAACTGAAAGTACTGGGGGCAAGAAATATATTTTTGTTTGCGTGGATGATTTTTCTAGATATACTTGGGTAGATTTCTTGAGAGAAAAATTTAATGTTTTGAAATATTCAAATTTTTGTACCTAAAATTAACTACAGAAAAATATTTTGAGGAAATAAAAATATTAATGATTAGAAGTGATCATGAGAGGGAGTTTGAAAATGCTACTTTCTCTACTTTCTGTGATCAAAATTGTATTTTTCATGAATTCTCTGCACCCAAAACTCGTGAACAAAATGATGTTGTAAAAAGAAAAAATAGGTCTTTATAAGAGATGGCTAGAGTAATGCTAAATAGTAAGAAGCTTCCTATTAAATTATGGACTGAAGCTATTAATACTGCTTGTTATATTTTGAATCGTGTGTATTGGAGAACATGAACCACTCAAACTCCGTATGAAATCTAGAAAGGAAGAAAACCGAATCTCAAATATTTCCGTACTTTTGGTAGCAAATGTTATGTGTTAAATGATCAGGAATACTTGGATAAATTTGATTCAAAAAGTGATGAGGGAGTGTTTATTGGTTATTTTAAGAACAGCCGTACTTACAGAATTTATAACATGCGTACTCAGACCATCATTGAATCAATCAATGTAAAAATTGATGATACTAATGATTTTTCATCTTATTCACATGAGCCTAATATTCAGACTTTGGAAGAACAGGTTGTTTGACGTCAACCTACTCAAGACAATCATGTACTTGCACCAGACAGTGATAAACAGAAGGAACATCCAGCATCAAGTTCTGATGTCTCTGCCCCTGCTCCTGAAAGTTCTGACGCACCATATACAAATAACGAACAGAACATGAGAATGCAACCTCCTTTTTGGATTCAGAAAGCACACACATTGGACAATGTTCTCTCAGATTCCAGAGACGGTATGATGACTCAGAGGAGGCTTTCTAATGAACTTGGAAATGTTTGCTACACTTCACAAATTAAACCCAAAAATATAAATAAAGCTATTACTGATGAAAATTGAGTTCTAGCCATGCATGAAGAGCTAGCTCAATTTGACAGAAATAAAGTGTGGGAACTTGTACCTCAACCAAAGGACACAAATGTGATCGGGACAAAGTGGATATTCAAAAATAAATCAGATGAACATGGCAACATAGTCAGAAACAAGGCACGTTTGGTTGCACAGGGATACACTCAACTGGAATGAGTAGATTTTGATGAAACATTTGCTCCTGTGGCTTGACTTGAATCCATTAGACTTTTGCTATTCGTGGCATGTCAAATGAGGTTCAACCTGTACCAAATAGATGTTAAAAGTGCCTTTCTGAATAGAATTCTTAATAAAGAAGTCTATGTTGAGCAACCTAAAGGATTCATTGACCTGTATTCTCCCGACCATGTGTTCAGACTCAAAAAGGCACTATACGGACTAAAGCAAGCTCCACGTGCTTGGCATGAACGATTGACCATGTTCTTGTTGGAACAGGGATACAAGAGAGGAGGAGCTGACAAAACTTTGTTCATTAAACATTTCAAAACTGGATTAATAGTTGCTCAAATCTACGTCGATGATATTGTGTTTAGTTCTTCACTAAAAACAAAATCCAAGGAGTTTGTTACACTTATGCAAAATGAATTTAAGATGAGTATGGTTGGTGAACTAAATTTTTTTTTAGGTTTGCAGATCAAACAGGTTGGAACAGGGATTTTTATCTCACAAGCCAAGTATGCTAAAAATCTGGTGAAGAAGTTCGGCCTTGAACAAACCAAGTCAGTCAGAACTCCCATGGCCACATCCTTGAAAATTTCCAAAGATGACCAGGGAAATGAAGTTGACTCCAGCTTGTACAGAAGCATGATCGGTAGTTTGCTGTACCTGACTGCAAGTCGTCCTGACATATCATTCAGTGTTGGAGTTTGTGCACGGTATCAGGCTAAACCAAAAGAATCACATCTTGCAGCAGTGAAGCAAATTATTCGCTATATTAATTGTACCTCTGATTTTGGTTTATGGTATACTAATGACACTAACTCTCATCTTGCAGGATACATTGATGCTAACTGGGCTGGAAACATGGATGATAGGAAAAGCACGAGTGGAGGATGTTTTTACATTGCTTATAATCTCATTGCATGGTTGAGTAAGAAACAAAACTCTATTTCCTTATCTACTGCATAAGCTGACTATATTGCAGCGGGTAGTTGTTGCACTCAACTACTTTGGATGAAACAAATGCTATGTGATTATGGTATTGATCAGGACTCTGTTACTATATTCTGTGATAACACTAGTGCTATCAATATTTCTAAACCAAACATATTGATATTAGACATCATTTTATTAGAAATTTGATCAAAGAAACAATAATTACTTTGGAACATATTCAGACTGAGTATCAGTTGGCTGATTTGTTTACCAAGACCTTAGATTATGCTAGATTTGAGACTCTACGGAAGGTCGTGGGCATTTGCTTGATGCATTAGTTTTTTTTAACAAAAAAAAAATTACTTCGTAGAAGTAGTATTTTTCTTTTTGTTTGATTTTATCATGTGTGTTTGTGTGCATTTGCTTATTTTTTATTTAAAAAAAGGGAAAGAGAATGGGGGTTATTCTTACAAATAACGTATGATATAAATATATGATTGGTCTATGAATTTTAAGATTTACTTGGATTAACCAATCAGTATGGTATGCTCATCATACTCATGGTAAAATATGTTCAGATAAGCACACTTTGAAGACATATTGACTTATTTGATTGTACCTTACTACTAACTAGATTGTTATCTTTAAAATAGTTTCGTACTTTGTTGTGACCTATGGTCAGTATCTATGTCTCTAGGCACTATAGTATGTTGTTGTGTTAAACAGACAATTTCATGGAGGAGAGGGCTACTACCATAGATGTGTGCAGCCGTCCTTAATAATGAATATAAACCATGTAGAAAAGGGCTACCTTTATAGCTGTGAGAAAGTCAACTCCATGATCTTATATATTCAGTGCTTTGACAAAACAAAACAAAATAATAATGAAATATATATACAAATAAAGTCAACACTCTGAGTAATCAAAAGAAAATTGCTATGGTACTCCTGTTTGGCATGCACATATTTTTTTATTTAAAGAGATATGCAGATGATGACTGGTTTGAAATACATCTCAGTACTGATCTTCTTGACAATGTTCAATTTGACTTAGTAGGACAGGTTATGATCGATTAGTCCAGTATGTCCTATCACACACTCACGTTATAAATCTGACCAATTAATTGAATCTAATTATGCGCATATATCTGATTGGAAGATTTCGGTTGATTTTGATATTTTTAGACTGGTTGTATAATTTGTAGACTATGAAATTTGCCCATAAATAAACGATTCAATTTTATCTCATAAAATATTCTCATTATTTTTGTGTGATTATCTTGTGTGGGTCTTTTCGTAGAATTTTCAATCAACTGCCTAATTTTGGTAGTACAATCAGTTTTAACTGAGAAAAATCTGGATGTTTTTTAGTTTATGGAATCAAATTTTTTTACTAAATATTAAATTGTTTTACCTATCTTAAAAATTTCGTTTTCCATAAATTGGTATTTTATGCGATTCAATTCAAATTTGACTTATCTGATTAAAGAAGGTTTCTTTGTCAATAATTGCCATTAATCAGTTTAATTTTGGTAACTGCTTTCCACACATCCTAAATTAAATGTTCCCTTCTTGTACAATTCTGAAAAATTTCTCCTATTAAACCGTGATTTAGGGTTTCTTTCTTCATCTTCTCACACTTAATTTTCGATTTCCTAACTCTGAAGCCTTTATACTTGATTTCAAAGGTGTGTTGAGTTTTCTTTTTCAGATTCAAACAATGGTGAAGACTAAAATGTCAAAATCGAAGAACCATCTAGGAAATTCGTCAAAGGACACTGTTGCTCCGGTGTCTGCTGTTGAAACTGTGATGGGGCCACAAATGTCGCCGGCAAGGACTCTCTGGAAAAGTGCAAGAAGACAGGAACCCTCAAGTTCAGACCTGGACACTTCTCCAGCGGTAGTTGCATCTCAGGCTGACCAATCGACAGATATTGTTGCATATCAACTGCCGGTTAGCCATTCTAAACCATAGGCCCAACAAACATCTAAAGACCCCATTACCTTTCTGAGCAAGAAAGTTACCTTAAGTGCTCAAGACCCAGATGAAGATGGAGATGAGGATGACGAATCTGCGGGTGACAGTGGGTCTGACAATGCTGAAATTGGAGAAGAAATTCATGAGAATGAAGGGACTGGAGATGAAGTGTCTGAACAGCCTCTCCAAATTGTTGAAGGTTCAAGTAAGCCCCCTTCTCAAAAATCAGATTCTGATTTCGATGTTACTCTTGATAAATCTTTGGAATCTACTCCTACACCTCCTCCAACGAAAAGGGCCACAAGGGCTGAGAAAGAGAAAGGTAAAATCCCTGATGTTGCTGAAAAGCCCACACCTGCTGGTCAGAACAGGCCTACCATTGCCTCAGGGTGTGCCTACAGAGTACTGCCTACTCTTAGTTCAGACCCTCAAATGTTCAGACTTGACACATTAACTAGAGGTAGACACTCTGTTAACCCTCCCAACTACTATTTTCTATCGGAGAGTGCTGAGAGTCTGTTTCTGTCATTTACCATCTATCGTAAGTTCATCATTGAGTGCAAGGTAGCAATTGCTGAATTTAGTTCGTTTGGTTTAGTTGAAATTGTTGATTTTCACAACTTACATCTTTTAACTTTCTAACTATCTAGTTATGGATGACTATATTAACTCTTAAATTCTGCTTTATTTCCCTTCAAACACTGCTTTACTTTTATTTTTTCTCTTCCTTTGGCGTTCCTCTTACAGAAGGAGGAGTAGTAGTAATTTTTAAATTTTGTGGTTGTTAGGTTTTTCTTGCTATTGATACTTTGTTGGTTAAACTTTAATAGTAGTTGTTAACATCAGAACCTGTAATGTCTACATGTCAACAGATCTCTAGTCACTCTTCTGCCAACTTGTATGTTATCTGTACACTCGGACAATCGTTAGACACTAAGATCTCTGGAGAAAAAGGGTCTGGCGATCGTTGGTGCTCTGACGATCAAGTCAACTGTCGATATAAGAATAATATACGGAGGGTGAAAGTAATTGGATGTGGGAGGGATAAGTAGGCAGATATTTGAGCAGAGTTTAGGTTGAAATTCAAGTGCAAAAAGAGCGTACCTTGGAACAACCGGAGACGTTATATTTATAGTACAAGAGTCCTAATCGATTTAGAAAACAAATCAATCAGATACCCGATCGGATCCTCCTTCCTTATGGGATAGGGAGCATTCATTGTCAAGGCAATCTCCAAGATTATCTACCTTATTTGAGTTTATCACGGTGCCTAATTTTAGGAGATTACGATTTGGTTTCCTTGTGAGGATCCGTGTGCCAATCCAACGCAATCTGTCTTCAATTATCTCTCTGGTCATTCCAGAAATCGTGCTGTCTGCTAGTTATAGTAAATATGAAGCCCGATGAGGCCCTATGGGTCGGCCGCGAATGTCGAGGCCCTCTATGGGCCTTGCGATATTCTAGTTAAAGAATGCTAAGATGTCTGATGGGTCTCTGAGGCCTTTTTAGAATTTACGAGGCCCTCGCTGGGCCTATATGGGGTTCCTGTTGAGCCTTTACTGACGTGGAGGCTCTATCAAAATTGGGTGGTAACAATACTCTCCCAAGTCCAAGCCTATTATTTATAATAGGCGTAGGACTTTGAGAGTAAGAGAAGAAATTTTGGACAAAAAAATTGAATTCAGCAGATTCCGTGGAGTGTGGTCTTCGTACATTGAATTATGAATTAAACTTATCCAGTATAGTCTCCCAAGTCCAAAGTCAAACATTTATGATAAGTGAGGGCTTCAAGCGATTAGACATTTGGTGGCGTGTATGCAGTTGGTGTGATTCTGTTAATCAACGTTGTCAATCTGTGGCCAGGCAATCATGAGTGAGAGGATGTATGCATTTAATGCCAATGGTGCGTGACGAATAATGGCGGCGCGCATGAGGCACGTGCGTTCTTGTTTCAATAAACGCTTAGGGTTCCGTTTCCCGCTTGTTGCTCTATTTTAAACACACGTCCAAAGGCCAACGGTTCAGATGTAACGTTTGGTAGTTGGACGGTGGATTTTGGAATGCCTCAATCTATAAAGCTTAGCACTCTCCTTCATTACAACTTCTTCTTGCTTCTGTGCTTATTGTGAGTATTGTGAATGCTTTGGCGATAATCAAGAAATTCCAAGTTTGTGCATTGTTCTAATTGCATTTCTGAGGTAAGCACGCCGAGAGTTGCTGTGATTTGTTTCGTAGTTTGCTTTCGTGATTATTTCTTGACTCCATAATTTGGAGATTATATCCTGCCACACGTTCCGAAGACAATAGAAGTATCAACTTCTGGGGTCGAGAAGGGTTGTAATGTCGTCCGAAAATGACGACTCGCAGAATCAATTAGACACTCAGACAAACCCTAGTATTCAGGATGAGTCACCATCATCTGCCTCATCATCTTCATCATCTGAGGTAGTAGGAAAAGCGAATTAAGCACCTTCAGTCACACGCCCGTCGACCCCGTCCACAAGTGAGATGGGGGCTTGCCCAACCGCACTGTCGAAAGAGACCACGGAGAAAGGGGGGCCGAACATCAGGGTACCTGAGATGAGGAGATTTCTCGATAAGAGGGATGCCCTAGCAGCCAAGTCACTTGACGAGGAGCTCAAGCGATTGACCACCGAAGCGTCCATGGCTCGTTCAAGGATCGCTGAGGAAGAGTTGGAGGACATGCAGTTATCCTATGACATTCTCGCGTCTGTAACACTCAGGGCTCCGGGCCCAGAGGAACGCGCTGACGACCCACCTGAAGGATTCCTCGTAATTTACGAACCTGCGATGCAGCAGGGCCTTCGCCTGTCCATGCATCATTTCTTCCGTGAGGTTCTGAAAGACTAAAATCTGGCTCCTTGCCAGATAACACCAAATGGCTGGGGGTAGATGGTGGCCTCGTACCTATTGTAGGGCATTGCCAAAGCGCGAGAAAACCTGACCTCGAGGGAGTTTGAGTCTATATAGCGGCCCTGTCGATCCACGAGTTGGTACAACATCTGTCCTCGGCCAGGCCAGAAATGGGAGACGGCCACTGATAGTCCCAACAAAGTGCATAACTGGAAGGAGAGGTTCATCTTTATAGGCGAGGACTGGGAATTTATGTCAGAGGACCTTCTTCTCTACGTGTCTATTCCTCGTCAATTCGGGGAACTTGGTATATACTGCTGTATTTGTGTGGATTTTGACCATAGTTCCTGACTTAATATCTTGCTTACTTTTGCAGACTATGGGAAGCCATCAATCCCGAAGCTAGACCAAGGAGAGTTGAGGTCGAAGTGGAATAAGTGTGAGCGCTCAACAGCGACTTCAAGAGTCTCAGCAATTTGTTGAAGGACGACAACTTATTGACCTGCTACGGACTGATAGGTGAGTCTCGTAAGTTGCGATATACTGGTTTTTCTGTGAAGAGTTGCCTTAATGAGTTGTATCTTGGTGTGTGTGTCGACAGCTTTTAGGTTCAAGGAGACTTCTGCACTCTACCTCGCCTGTCCCGCCAGTGGAGAGGGTTCTTCGGCCCAGGCTCTTCCACGGGAGGCGTCTTGTCCATTGCAAGAGGTCCAGGATGCTACGCCATTAAGGACTGTCCATCCTTCGACCTTTGATGTTCCAAGCCTCGAGCAGACTCTTCCTCTCCTACCTCTGCCTTCGTCCTTCCATCCGTCACCTGACCCCGCTCTCCCCAAGGATAAGGAAAAGAGAATTGTTGAAGACACGGGTAAGGCGGCCGCTCAGAATAGGAAGGCTCCTACGGCTGCGGGAGGGTTTATGAGGGATGCCCGTAAAGCAAGGCTGGCTAAAGAAAGGCACCGGTCTTCGCCGTGCCCTGACGGAGGGGCTGAGGATGTAGAAAATTCTGGCTCCTCAACTGGGCAGGTGAGTCATGTCTGCGTTTCCGAGCACAAGGAAGAACTAGAAACCTCTGTGATGGAAATGCTCCCTGCTCACCCTGCGATGATGGCGGCAAGCGTGTACAAATACTGGACCTAAAAGTGGAAAAAAGTGGCCAAGGAAGCCACTGTACGCGAGCGGCTGCAGATGGCGAAGATGAACTTGATACGGGGATTCGTTATGACCAAAGAGTAATTCAGCACCATGGAAAGCTTTGATGGCCAGTGTAGCGAAGGAGAGGCCAATTCCAGGAAGCTTTCCAAAGACCTGAAGGTCGTGGGTCTCGAGAAGGCACAACTGAAGTCTGAGAAGAGGGCCTTCCAGTTCAAGATGGACTTGGTTGTGACAAAGGGGGCAAACATGAGGGCCAAGTATGAAATCGAGTTGAAGGCTGCGAAAGAAAGTTTAAAACATGCTTGAGATCAGAAGAGGGCTGCCGAAGCTTCTCAGAAGCGTGTCGAGGAGGATCCGAAGTTGTTCGAAGACCGGATCCTCGCAGCTGAGACTGTGCTAGCCACAGCAAACAGCAGTCTAGAGACCGTCGCAGCAGAGAAGGAGAAGTTGCTGGCCGCGGCGAAGTAGGAGTTGGAGAGGGTCAGGGCCGAGTGCAAGGATGCTGAGGCCAAGGTGGTGAAGGCGTATCAGGATGCGTTCGTGGACACGCCCAAGTATTGGGACCTCGTCAATCACTTGATGGCCATTGGTGGCGAGCAGTTTGTAGAGCGGATTGCGGAAACCCACCCAGAGTGGGATATTTCGTTCCTTCGGCAGGCTCCTACCGAGGGTCCAGCTACAGACATCATTCTAGGCAAGGCTGATGATCAAATCTCCCTACCTGTTGTGGAGAAAGGCCCCCAATGTGCCGACCCTTAGAGAGGCGGCGGGGTATCTGAACTTAGAATTTTGTCTTTTTGTTTCTCTTTTTTGGGCATGTTCCAGAATTACCTATCAAATTTGTTTTCCTAGCGTATCTTTGTTCCAGCATTTAATTTTATGAATGATTGTGCCCACTAGGCATGGGGAGTAGCTCCTGAAATTTAGGAATCATTCCCTTGGGCATTAATAGCGCTAACTTTTTGCAGAATCTGAAGAGTTAGTATCTTTAATGTCCCGATAAGTGGGGAGGCAGCACTGTTGTGTGGCGTTCCAAATACCCCTGGGACAGTTGTATTTATTGCCTTGTGTCAAGTTCCCATACAGCCTCTATATAAAAAAACTGAGGGCCTTTCATCGTGTTCCTCACGCATACGCAATTCTAGTAAATTACGTGAATTAGCTTCCAGTATCATAATTTTTCTTGAGTCGTGTGACCATACCTTTCGTGTCGAACATGATATGGATGTACGAATAAAGAAACGACATCCAGAATGTCCACCAATTAGAGAATCAACATTCGAACCAAATGCCCAGCTAATTAGCATTCAGAGAACTAAACGTACGGGGGGTTGGGCCTAGTAGCCTTAACCCGACCATGTCCCGAACGGCACGTCCTTGATTCGGGTGATGAGGCTGGAGCCATCTGCCAAAAGGTGTCAACGGCATTTTTTGAGCAGTGTGGCCTAATTAGTCACCAAATCAACTCGTATTGATTTTGGAAGACTCTTGATCATGGTGGAACTAGATCTACATCCTCTGATGAGGCTTGGGGTGATGAAGACCAGTGTATAGACTTAGTAGATCAAGTATCCCAACATGTACCGACCCAAAGAGGAGGCGGGGTAGTAGGATAATAATCATGCTTATTTGTTTCTGTCTTGTACTCTGAATTATGGTGAATAAAATATGATTGTACCAAAATTTCCATGGTTGTTTCGTTTGTGTGGGTTACTTGTGGTATTTGGACCGGGCAACTTCGGCGGTTGGCGAAGAACGGCCACTGCCGGTGCACCATTTTAGAGTTATGGCATTCAGCCTCGCCTTCGCTTCCACGCAATTGCGAAGTTTATGGGACAAGACGCTCTCGCAGACATTGTGAGGCTCTCGCACTTCACGTTTTCGTGTGGGATAGGTTCTGGTGGTGTCACCATGTGGTGATGACTGTACGATTCACGAGGCGCGTATCCTTACGTACCCTTTACATCTTCCTAGGGTTTATTTGAAGTGCATTCACCCCTCCCCACGTGTTGGTTTATCTGACCACTCGTATTCTCTCGTGCTTATATATACACTTGTAGGACTTCACTTTATTTTTCCTACCTTTGCTCTCTTACCGCCATATTCAGATCTTGGTTGTTGTTAGCCATGTCGGACTTTTATATTTTCAGCATCCCAAAGCTTAAGATAAGGTGTGGAGGAGTTGTGGATGATATTCTCCCTCCACCTCCAGTACCCTCTGCGGCGTCTGATCTGGGGGTTACTATTTTGCAGACACCGGAGACAATAGTGGGTAGCCCTTCTTTTATTCCTCTAGCACCGGAAGTGACATCAGAAGTACCTTCTGCTTCATTTCCTGTGAGACCCGTGCCTTCGTCGAAAAGCGCTAGACAATCAGGCAAGAGAAAGATAGGCGCCAATAGTAGGGGGGAGGCATTCCGAACCCCTACACCTCCTCCTCCTCCTCTCGAAAAATACGAATATATCAACATTGGGTCCCGTCGGGACAAGCTGGACCCAATAGTCTTAGGAAAACTGCCAGCCCCGACTGCCATAGCAGCGGCCTCAGTTCATAAGTACTGGACTTCTACCTTCGGCAAAGTCGCAGATAATGTAGAACTGATGGAGTTGCTAAAACTGGCCGAAATGTATACCTCTCGGAGTCACGTACTTAACTTCGAGTTGTATAAAGTGCTGGCGATGAAGGTTGATGAGTTGCGCTCCACTGTTGAGGGAGATGAGGATATTGACGCACTGCGTGCAGAAAACAAAGATCTTCGAGAGCAGCTCGTATTCTCCGAAGACACGAGGGCTCGTGCCACGTATGACATTACTAAAGCCAAGACAATCCAGAGGGCATGTGTAGAGGCTTAGAAAAAGGCTGAGTCGCAGCTGAGGTCTTGTCAAAACACGGTTCATGCCAAAGATAAAGAATTGGCGGAGGCACTGAGTGAGTTGTTGAAGGCCCAAGATCTATTGGCTAAACTCAGGGTCCCAGGTTATGCGGATCCCAATGGCCCAACTGGGACGTAAGAGCCTTGCATGTTCTTACCAGTATTGTCTTTTGGTTTTGAGAATGTAAAGCTTCTTGCAATGTACGTTATCATGTAAATTGTCTTATCCAGCCATGTAGGCCAACGAAAATCCATTATCTTTGTTCGTTTTAAATACGCGTTGAGTATTTATCTAGCGAGTTGACATAGTTGGCCGCGAACCACACTCCCTCGTTGTTGAATTGCCTTTACTTGTTTGAATGCGCATTTAATGTTTACCCAGCGAGTTGCTTGATTACGCGTTGAATGTTTATCCAGCGAGTTGATAGAGTTGGCCGCGAACCACATTCTCTCACTCTCTCACTGTCGAATTGCTTTTACTTGCTTGATTACGCATCGCATGTTTACCCAGCAAGTTAACAGAGTTGACCGCGAACTACACTCTCCCGCTGCCGAATTGCTTTTATTTTCTTGATTATGCGTTGCATGTTTACCCAGCGAGTTGACAGAGTTGGCTGCAAACTACACTCCCTCGCTGCTGAATCGCTTTTACTTATTTGATTATGCGTTGAATGTTTATCCAGCAAGTTGATAGAGTTGGCCGTGAACCACACTCCCTCACTGTCGAATTGTTTTTACTTGTTTGATTACGCGTTGAATGTTTATCTAGCGAGTTGACAGAGTTGGCCGCGAACCACACTTCCTCGCTGCCGAATTGTCTTTACTTGGTATAGTATGACGAGAAACACTTTTGTTTCAAAAAACAATGAACTTTATTAAAAGATGCGATGTCTAGAGAGGCCAGAAACAATGCTGGAAAATTGAGGAGTGTAAAACAAAACTACTGATGATATGGTCGCAGATGAGCGACATTCTAGGGATGCCTCGTCTCCCTTCCTTCTGAGTCTTCTAATCTGTAGATTCCAGGCCGGATTTCTTCGATTATTTTGTAAGGACCTTCCCAGGTGGGTCCGAGGGTTCCAACTCCCACCTCTCTATTAACCTGGAATAATTGCTTCAAGACGAAATCATTGACGCGAAAACTCCTATCCCTGGCCTTGGAGTCGTAGTATCTGGCCATTTTTCGTTGGTAGACCGCGAGACGAAGTTGCGAGTCTGCATGTCTTTCGTCCTGCAAGTCCAGATTCGCCCTACGTAGAACGTTGTTTGTTACTTCGTCAAAGTGTAAGTACCTAGGAGAGGGTATCCATACTTCGACGGAAATCTTTGTCTTTGCTCCGTACGCCATGGCAAAAGGGGTTTCGCCCGTCGCCGTCTAAGAAGTGGTTCGGTATGACCATAGAGTCTCGGGTAATTCTTCAGCCCATCCTCTTTTGGTGAATTCTAGTCTCCTTTTAAGGGTATGCTTGATGATCTTGTTCACAGCTTCGACTTGGCCATTAGACTGTGGATAGTAGGAGGTGGAAAAGTCCCTCCGTATACCCAGATCCTCGCAGTTCGAGTTGAACTTCTTCCCTGCGAACTACATACCGTTGTTGAAAACAAGAGAGTGGGAGATTTCAAAGCGGTAGATGATGTTTTTCCACACAAACTTCCACGTATTTTCCTCCGTGATCTTTGCTAGGGATTCAGCTTCTCACCACTTGGTAAAGTAGTCCACCGCTACGATCGCGAATTTGACCCCAACCCTTCCAGTTGGGAGGGGACCTATGAAGTCGATCTTCCACTTGGCAAAAGGTCAAAGACTAGTGACCGGGGTAAGGTTCTGAGCTGAGAATTTTGGTATATTAGCAAATTTCTGGCACCTGTCGCACTTCTTCGCGTAGTTATGAAAGTTTTTTTTCATGGTAGGCCAATAGTATCCCTGCTTCAAGGCTTTCTGTGCCAGGGCCATTCCTCCTGAGTGGTTACTGTAGATCCCATCGTGTATCTCTTTCATCAAGTACACTGTTTCCTCCTGTGTCAAACAACGTAGAATGGGGTGGCTGAAACCTCTCTTATATAGGATCTCGTCCTATAGTACGAACTTCGCAGACCTTCTGCAGAGCTTTTGTACTTCTTGTTTGTCGCTTGGCAGTACTTGGACGGTCAAGTATGCGATGATCTCCTTCATCCACCTAGGAGATTCAGATATTTTCATGGCAATAGGTGCTGGAGACTCGTCGATGGAGGGCCGGTTGAGCTTTTCAACTGGGATGGCCTTCATCAGGTTGGAGTCTCTGCTGCTTGCCAACTTCAAGAGGGCATCCGCGTAACCATTTTCCATCCGCAGAATCTGCAGGTGTTCGTATACCTCAAAGTGGGATAACACATCTTTGGCCTTTGTCAAGTATGCCACCATGGACTGTTCGCAGGCAGCGAAGGTCCCGTTGACTTGATTAATGACCAGCTACAAATCACTGTGAATCTGGAGTTTTTTTGCCTTCATCTCTTGCGCCAGCCTCAAGCCTGCCAGGGATGCCTCGTATTCTGTAGTGTTGTTTGAGGCTTTGAACTCCAGGTGAAGCGCGCAGTTGAGATTGTGGCCATCGGGGCTGACTAGCAAAATCCTGGCTCCAGCTCCAGCTCCAACCTCACCCGAGGATCCGTCAACATATAACTTCCATGTTGGTACCTCCTGGGGCCGGGCTTCAAGTAAACCCTCAGGGATATGGGCGAATTCAGCCACAAAGTCTGCTAAAGCTTGTCCTTTTATAGAGGGTCTTGGCTTGTAGGAGATATCGAACTGGTTGAGTTCAACTGACCATTTCATCAGCCTTCTTGAGGTGTTCGGCTTTTGGAGTATCTATCTCAGAGAGAGGTTCGTCAAGACATCGATGCTATGAGACTAGAAGTACGGCCAGAGTTTTTGGGAGACGATGATCAAAGATAGGGTGAGCTTTTCCATGTCTGGGTATCTCGTCTTCGAATCCTGTAGGACTTTGCTTACATAATAGACAGAAAGCTGCACCGGGCCTTCTTCTCAGATTAAGATCGAACTTACTGCCTTTTCGGACACGGCGAGGTAAACGAGCAACGTTTCTCCATTCTTTGGTTTGGACAGCAGCAGGGCATTTCTGAGGAGGACCTTGAGGTCTTGGAAGGCTTTCTCCTACTCTCTGGTCCATTCAAACCTCTTTCTTCCTTTGATGGTCTGAAAGAAGGGCTGGCAACGATCGATTGCCTTGGATATGAATCAGTTCAAGGCTGCTAACCTTCCCGTCAGGCTCTGAACTTCCTTGGGAGAAGATGGTGACCGCATCTCGATGAGAACCTTAATCTTCTCGGGATTAGCCTCTATCCCACGTTGGTTGACCATGTAACCGAGGAACTTCTTGGACGCGACTCCGAAGGCGCACTTCAGGAGGTTGAGCTTCATGCGGCATTTGCGGAGGACTCCGAACATTCCTCTCAAGTGCCCTATATGGTCCTTGGCATTCATGCTTTTTACGAGCATATCGTCGACGTACACCTCTATAGTGTTCCCAATCTGTCCTGCGAACATGCGATTTACCAACCGCTGATATGTGGTTCCCGCGTTCTTCAAGCCGAAGGGCATTATCCTATAACAGTACAACCCTTAGTCAGTGATGAACAAAGTGTGATCCCCGTCTCACGTAAACATCGGGATCTGGTTGTAGCCCAAGTAGGCATCCATAAAACTAAGTAGTTTATGGTCGACAACCGCGTCGACCAGCTGGTCGATGCGTGGTAGCAGGGAGCTATCTTTAGGACACGCTTAGTTTAAGTCCGAGAAGTCTATGCATACTCTCTATTTTTTTGTGCTCTTTCTTACCAGCGCTGGGTTAGATACCCATTGAGGGTAAACTGCTTCCCTGATGAACCCGTTGGCTAACAGCTTGTCAACTTTTTCCTTTAGGGCACTGTACCTCTCGATGCTCAAAGGTCTTTTTTTTTTGTATCTTGGAGCGCACTTTTGAATCCACCTTTAGGGCATGGCATGCCACAGATGGGTCGATCCCTACCATATTACTGTGCTTCCACGCGAAGATATCAGTGTTCCACGCAGGAACTGCTTCAACTCCTCCTTCATCTTTTCTTCGAGTTTTTCTCCCACCTCCAACACCTAGGTCGGTTTTGAAGAATTCACCAGAAAAGCTTCCAGTTCCTCGGCCGGGGAGGCAAGAGAGTCTGAGCCTATGATTTAGAGGTCTAGGCCCTCGTCCAGTATCATTTCCTCGTCTATCTTTTCGTGGTCAACGTCCATTAGCTCCGAATGTATGGTCATCACTGCCGGGGCAACATCTTCGCACTTCACCACTTTTCGTAATGCATTCATAAAGCATGCCCTTACCTCTGTCTGATTGCTGCAAATCTTGGCGACTGATCCCGGCGTCGAGAACTTTATTGCCAAGTGATGTATGGACGTGACCACCTGCAAATCCTTCAACACAGGCCTTCCGAGGACTCCATGGTAGGCGGAGTGGGTATCCACTATCAAAAATTCCATGAACTTCCTGAGGTGGCACGGGGGTTCTTCGAAGTCCACCACAAGGGTAATCCTTCCTCGCGGGACAAGGCTATCCCCCGTAAAACTGAATAGTGGCTCAAAAATGGTCGTTAGTTCATGATCCATGTCCATTTGATCGAAGACACTGTCGAACAGAATATTTACAACACTTCCATCATCGACCAACATCTGTCCTAGTCTGTTCCTGGCGATGACCACGCGGACTACCAAGGCATCAAAGTGAAGGTAGTTTATACTAGCCTCGTCTTTCTCAGTGAACGAGATTTGCAGTGCTCTTGATCGGTGTCCATGGACCTGCCAACTCTCCATGGGTTCTTCTCTTATTGCCTTTGCGTAGTTTCTCTGCGAGTTTATGGTGTGCCCTCTGACATAGGGCCCTCCTATGATCGTGTTTATTGGGCCCTTCTGCCATCAGCAGGTCCCTGTTTCTGTCATTCCTTCCATCATTGTGGCGAGGTCCATCGTCCTGGCATCGAGCAAGAGGTCTTCATCCTTGGGTAGGCTGCCCTCGACGTCACCACACGGGTCGATTCTCCTCTCCTTGCTTGTGGTTTCCACGATTGATCAGTTCCCTCATGTCTGAGCAATCATCCGTGTTATGTACCCTAGTCCTGTGTATGTGACAGAACTTAGGTGGTGCTATTGCCGGCAAGGTGGCCACCATGGGCATTTTAAGATGGAGGGCAGGGGCTACTTCCGTCTGGTTGAACCTCATGTAATGGTTGTTCGGTGGTCTTAGGGAGCGCCTTCTCTAAAAGCGGTTGAAACGGGGTTTAGAGGAGCGTCGCCCCTCTCTTCTGTAGCAATCTCCTCTTTCTCTTTCAGCCTTCTCCATGTTTTTGATCGTTTCTTCTGATCGAATTTTGCGCTGGACCAAGTCTACCAGCTGACTGTAGGTCTTTGGTTGACTGTTTTGTACGTCTCTCTAGAAGAGAGTACGCATGTGAAGTCCAGTCACGAGCGCGCCCAAGACTTTTTCATCAGTTACAGTCTCGATTTTGTTGATAACGTTACTAAACCTCTTGAAGTAGCTCTTGACGGTTTTTCCTTCCTTCTTCCAGATGTCATTGAGTTGGGCAATGTCAGCTATCATCGTCCGATTGCCAATGAAGGCATTGACAAACTCCTTTTTGAGCTGAGGCCAGCTCCGAATGTTCTTTGGCTTCAGCTTATTGTACCACATCTTTGCGTTGGATGCGAGTGTGGTATAGAAATTCTGACACTTCACTGCAGAGATTGGCCTTTGAGATTCGTCTTGTATATATTAATGTGATCCGTGGGGTCGACTCTCCCATTATATTTGTCCATAAGAGGCATCCGAAAGTTTGCGAGTATCTCTATAGCCTTCATGTAATTAGTGAACGGGAGATTCTCGTCGTCGTCGTCCTCATAGCATTCTAGCCTCTCCTTCTCCTCCTCGGGTCTCGCATAGCTTTATTTCGGGTCCTTCATTCTCTCTGTGCGGGCTTCGGTGTGTTCACTGCACCTACTGTGTGCTGGCAGGGGTGGTGCTATGGAAGATCCTACCTCCAACCTATCAAACACGCTAGCAGCAGGAACGAACCGATTCTCCCACGTTGGAAGAGGTCTCCACCTCTACTCATCCTGCGAGGGCTTCTGAACAAAGTTCTGAGGATTTTGGCTGTTCAAAATGGACGGGTCATCCTAAGACCGATGGCTCTTTATTGAGTCGGACCGTGAGGAGCTTCTCCAGGCACGACTGGGCTTGGGACCGTGATGGAGGGATTGATTCTCCAACAGTTCAAGCGATGCCTTCATCCGGGCGTTGTCCAACCTCAAGTCCTGGTTCTCCTGTTCAACCGTTCGCTTTTGTCGTTGTCTTCTTCTCTTGCGGCATGTTACGTTCTATAGGTCCTGAATGCTCTCCTGCCACACGTCAGTGTGGTGGGATTCGACTTCCTCTTCCATAGAATGTTCAGTTGCCACGCTCTTCCTGGTAGAAAACATGTTTTTACCATAAGTTTTATGTTGTGTAACGTCTTTTGTTTTCCACAGACAGTGCCAATCTATTGACGTCGGAACCTGCAACGTCCATGTGTCAATAGATCTCCAGTCACTCCTCTGCTAACTTGTATGTTACTTGCAAACTCAGACAATCGTTAGGCACCACGATCTCTGGAGAAAAAGGGTATGGCGATCACTGGTGCTTCGACGATCAAGTCAACTGTCGGTATAAAAATAATATACGGGAGGTGAAAGTAATTGGGTATGGAAGGGACAAGCAGACAAAGATTTGAGCAGAGTTTAGGATAAAATTTAAGTACAAAAAGAGTGTACCTTGGAACAACCGAAGACGTTATATTTATAGCGCAAGAGTCCTAATTGATTTAGGAAACAAATCAATCAGATACCCGATCGGATCCTCCTTCCTTATGGGATAGGGATCATTCATTGTCAAGGCAATCACCAAGATTATCTACCTTATTTGAGTTTATCACGTTGTCTAAATTTAAGAGATTACGATTTAGTTTCCTTGTGAGGATCTGTGTGCCAATCCATCACAATCTGTCTTCAATTATCTCTCTGGTCATTCTAGAATATCATGCTGCTTGCTAGTTATTGTAAATACGAAGTCCGACGAGGCCCTATGGGTCGGCCGTGAATGTCGAGGCCCTCCATGGGCCTCGCGATATTCTAGTTCAATAATGCTAAAATGTTTGATGGGCCTCCGAGGCCTTCTTAGAATTTATGAGGCCCTCGCTGGGCCTATATGGGGCTCCCGTTGGGCCTTTACTGACGTGGAGGCCCTATCAAAATCGGGTGGTAACAGTAGTATTTTTAGTTTTATGGTAGTTTGATTATTACACTTAGATGATATCTTGCTAAGGGGAAGCAATATTAAAGTTATGACTAATATGTGTGGTATTTGCATATGGTGTTAACTTCTTTGCAGGAGTTCTTGGTTTACACACTAAGGGGAGCCATAACCCTTATATGTTGATGCTCATGGGTTCTTTACTTATTAACACACATCACACTTACATTAAAAATCTGATAGTTATGTGTTTGTAATTAAGCAACGCCAAAGGAAGAGATTGTTGGAAAAATATGTGTCA
Organism: Forsythia viridissima; assembly: GCA_030279155.1. NCBI lineage: Eukaryota > Viridiplantae > Streptophyta > Magnoliopsida > Lamiales > Oleaceae > Forsythia > Forsythia viridissima. Next base: position 38,129,107 of record CM059041.1, on the reverse strand, counting down.
TATTTTTCACTTTTTATATCTTGGCTCACTTAATGAATATGACTGACTTTTAATAATAAAAGAGCAAGTCAACGTTTGTGTTTTTAACTGGTCTGGTTAACGCCAGTTCTGATTGACTGGGTTGATAAGCGGATTATTTTTTCCAGATCAATAAAGCTGTGATTTTTTTTTCTTTATACTTGATATATTCTGACCTCATGAATATTATTGACAGCTCCTTTTGTAGGTTAAAGAATCTTTTCTTATTCTCTTAGATTTGTTTAGGAATGAAATATTTAGTTTCCTAAATTCTTTCCTTCTACAAATCTAAGAATATCTTTCTATATTCTTTCCTACTAATTTTCTTACCATTCTTGTTGCATATTTTTAGGTAAGAAATAATTCCTAATTTGATTTCTACTTTAACTATAAGTAAGAGTGGAAATCAATAAGGAATTAGGGCTTCGAAATATAATTTTTGGTCTTGTTTTCTCTAAGCAAAAACCGGCTAAATTCATTGGTGAAAAACAAGAGTCGATGCTTCATTAATTCAACTTTCAAAGCAAAAAGATTTTCTTCAAACTCATTGAAGAATCAAGAACTAATTGGTGCTTAACGAACAATTCTATATCTTGTCTAAGCTACTTGGCGTGAAGTTAAGAACGGGGGTTCTTAATCCAAATGGTAGTTGCGGCCAAGTACAATAGAAAAGTGGCGATAAAGTCAAGACCGGTAGGTTTGATTCCACTTCATCAACAAGTTAGAAGAAGAAGTATCACAGGAAGTTGATCTGTTTTCTTTTGATTGTTATTTTGTTAATTTTTCGAAATTACAAAAACCGACACTATTATATTTTTGAACAAGATTATTAGTAGATTGTTTTTACCCATGGCATGGGGGCCCGTGGATGTTTCCCTTAGGGGTTTACCACGTTACATCTTGTGTTCGTATTTGATCCTTTAATTTCTGCACTTAACAAGATTATGTAAACGAACACGGTTGTGCGAGTCAGAACTGTTATCTCTATCACTTGCCAGTTCTGACTATGTTCTGTCCACTGCTTGTTTAATTAAGATTAAAATTCATTTTAAAATAATTAATCTAGGTTTTAGAACTTTTATCATAAATCCTGAACAGTTCAAAGAGATTTACAAATAAGTTATAAGAAATACACTGGGCGCCAAAAATCAAGTCCACAAAGCACAAGTTTCATATCCCTCTTCTTGAGTGCATAATCGATGATAGCTTCATTTTGCAAAATCCGAACCCATGAAAGAAAAAATTGAAGGTACCAGAGGACTTTCACAATGGGTGGGAAATTAACAAATCTCAGCAACTGTTATAGAGAAGGTAGAGTAAACAATATTGTATCCCACTGATGTTGAATTAGCATCTACCATGTCTATTGCTGCAAAAAAAATATCAAAAAACAAATAAGACTCTCAAGAGAAAAATAGAGAATACTGTAAATTTGGTTAGGAGAGAAGCTTCCTGGCAGCTATTATAGATTACAAATAATGGAAGTGGACTTGTTGAAGTCTATATTTTTCAATATCACAGTAAAGCTTGACAAGAAATGATGAGAAACATCTAATTCTAGCAATATTCCTCTTCTTTCCATTGAAATAAATATTCTTCCATATGGTCGATAACAACTAACAAAAATTCTTTGCCTAAGAAGGAAAATGTACTTGAAAGGCCTCTACAAAAACAATGGCATTCAAGGAGGATTTGGCAAATGTTCTAGAGCAAATTACCTTATTTATTAGTCCATTGTCAATTACAAAACTGGTGATGCTCTTAAACAGCTCGAATAATGCTTCAACTTAAGTAACACTAACAAGATCTTTGTCGATTGTTCAAGACAAATGTCAATCCTACCATCCCCAGATCAAAAAGACAAACTTGAATCCAAATTGCAAGACCACAAAATGCCTGCTTTTCACTGTTTACAATTTCATCATCACACAAGACCAGACCAGTGATAGATAGTATCTTGAGGATGAGCTGACACGAGATAATCTAAACTTCATTAAAAGTAAATAACTTATTTGACCTGGTAATGTGAGTGAGATATGTATGAAATTTTAAAAGTGTCAAATTTTAAGCCTAGAGTATACACCTTCAGAATTTTTTGGAAGCATTGACATTTTTAACAATGCAGTAACAAAACAATATCAACTGATATAATGTATGCAAGATCTTTCACCGAATCTTTCAACTGATAACAAAACAATATAATAACTAATGTATGCAAGATCTTTCATCGAAACCTTATTAATATTTTCCTATATTTTACAAAAGAAAAAGACACAATAGCTTAGTCGATTGAAATCAATCTATCATCCATGCTTTGCTCTAAATTATTGCAAATAAATAAATAAATATCTCACGTTGTTCGTATGTGCTGCTTTCTCTTTCTTATAACAACAATATTAACTCGCATTTGAGAATAAAAGAGAGATTTATTCATACTCATATACTCATTAACAATTGTGCTTTCGTTCAATTTAAGTTTTTCAATCTCAACAACATAGAAAACTATAAAAGTTCCTCAAACAACAATAACTTCAACAGAAACCACAAGAAAACACCCAAAAACAACAAAATCAGTAATAGAAATACAATGTCTGTAAGGAATTGAGGTATACATACACAGCAGAAATTAAATGTTCAATTCCTTTAAGCTGGATCAACCTTGTACTTAGAGAGAATTCGTGATATAAGTTTACCTTTGATGAATATCGTGAAATCTGATTTCTGATTAACTGGAGGTGCGATCTTCAATACCACAGCTGTCCAATTGTCCAGCCTCCAATGGTAATCCACAAAGCAAGAACAGATCTGGACTTCCAAGATCAAGAACTGATAAAAGCGGAACCTTTTGGGAGTATTTTTATTTGGCTGTCTTTTTCTTGGACTTCCAACTTCTCATTTAATCTGTTGTGGCCTTTGTATTTATAGGTAGGGCTAACCCTAGCCCTAGTTCTAGTCAAACTAGAACCCATCAACAAATTAGCCCAATTAATTAATCTAATTAATTAATTTGGTCCAATAAATAATTAAGTCCGACCCAACTAATTGGACCTTGGACATTAATTCTTACAATCTCCCACTTGGACAAGGTCCAACTCCAGATGCTCAATTCTCACTTTATGTGTGTGACCCATTATGTTCCCATTCACGATGGCAAATGCAGTGATGTTTTCATCGATTCACCGAGATTGATCAATTCACGTCGCCGTCCAAGATTGACATCTAGCAATGTGTCACGGCAATCCATGTGAAGAAAAATGTCACGTGGTATGACAGAACCAATATATGTACGGTTACCGTAGAAATATAATCCCTTCATCAATATAATCTAATTGGTTAAGAGATATGATCAGCGTCAATCTCATTTCAACCAATTATATTATTCACCTCAACTTTTTGTTGATCTAATTTAGTTATAATTGAAACATTTTCAACTCATAACTCTACCCCGGCCGAGGAAATTTATATCAACTTAAGTAGGCAAAATGTAAGTTATAATATCCTACTTTCTAGGAGTGACGAATCCTCATATTGGACATTCACAACCTTCATATAATTTTCACTATACCCGTACGACGTCTTCTTGGTGACTCAAATCTTCGAGTCCCATCAAACGCTCACCAAAGCATAGTGGTCCTCACATAAGATTTTATGATGTCCTCAAGTCAAATGACCAAATCCACTACTGCACATTAGAGATTTACCACTGACGCTTAGATAGTTATTCATGTAGAATCTCTAGGCGGATAATTCAATGTCATGTTCTCATAATAATGCATTCATGTGTTCATTCAGATGTCCCTCTACATCTTAGCTCGTGAGATCAACTACTTTTTTCAAAAGAAATGCAACACATGCTAGTTTATCCGTAATAATGATATCCATATCTCACTATTACTATGAGTAGGGATATTTCATAAATAAGTTATTTATAAATTGTATCTCACAATCACATCACCTTGTGATTAACAAGTTACTATGAACTTTTCTTCGGACTCTATTATTTTAAATAATAATAATAAAATTTAAATAATAATAGATCTGCTATTAAAATTTAGATAAAATATTTAATTAATAAAATTGTTCATACACTTCGATGTCTAACAAAGAGTATATAAAATGTCCCATACAAACTAGATCCAATGACTCGTGTATCTAATACCAATAGTTTAGCATGACTATCATGCTTGTGCTGGGACAACAGTTTTGTCAAAGGATCTGCTACATTGTCATCAGTTGGGACTCTTTCTATCTTTATGTCATTTTTCAGGATTATCTCTCTATGAGATGATATCGCCTCAATATATGCTTGGATCGTTGATGAGACCTGGGTTCCTTCGCTTGTGTGATGGCTCCATTGTTATCGCAATACAGAGATATTGGATCAACAATGCTAGGAACTACTCCAAGCTCTGAAATAAACTTCTTGATCCATACCGCTTCATTTGCTGCTTCTGAAGCAGCTATATATTCAGCTTCTGTAGTTGAATCAGCAGTCGTTTCTTGTTTGGAACTTTTCCAACTAACCGCACCACCATTTAGAGTAAATACATATCCAAATTGAGATTTGCTATCATCTTTATCAGATTGAAAGCTAGCATCGGCATAACCTTGAACTCTAAGTTCATTTCCTCCATAAATCAAGAACATGTCTTTAGTCCTTCTTAAGTACTTAAGGATGTTCTTGACTACGATCCAATATTTCTCGCCAGGGTTCGCTTGGAACCTTCTTGTGACACTCAAAGTATATGAAACATCCGGTCGAGTACATAGCATGGCATACATGATAGATCCTATTGCTGATGCATAAGGAATTCTATCCATGCGATCTCTTTCAATTTGTGTCTTTGGACACATCTCTTTTGAGAGATAGATCCCATGCCCGATGGGACAGAGTCCTCTCTTGGACTCTTCCATGCTAAATCTTCTTAAGATTTTATCTATGTACGTAGATTGAGATAGGCCAATCATTCTATTAGATCTATCTCTATAGATCTTTATTTCAAGAATGTATGATACCTTTCCCGTATCTTTCATGGAGAAATTTTAGGATAACCACAATTTTACTGATTTTAGCTTTGGGACATCGTTTCCTAATAATAGTATGTCATCCACATACAAAATTAGAAATGCGACTTTACTACCACTAACTTTTTTATACACACATGGTTCATCTTTATTCTTGATAAAATCAAATATTTTGATTGTCTCATCAAAACGAAGATTCCAGCTCTGAGTGGCTTGCTTTAATCCATATAGATTTCTGTAGTTTGCATACCTTGTTTGGCTCTATAGATTCAAAACCTTCGGGTTGTGTCATGTACACATCCTCACTAAGATTTCTGTTAAGGAATACAATTGTGACATCCATCTGCCAGATCTCATAATCATAGTATGCTCTATCGCAAGTAGAATCAAAATTGATTTAGACATGGCTATTGGTGAGAAAGTTTCATCAAAGTCAACTCCTTGTCTTTGCTTGTAATCCTTCGTAACCAATCTTGCTTTGTAAGTATGAACATTACCATCCATGTCGACCTTTTTCTTGTAAATCCATTTACAGCCTACTGGTTTTACCCCTTCAGGCAAGTCAATCAAGGTCCAGGCCTTGTTTTCATAAATGGAGTTCATTTCAGATTCCATGGCTTCCTACCATCTCTTTGAGTCAACATTTGACTTCGATTCTGCATAAGTAGTGGGTTCATCGTCATCGATTAGGAATGCATCATTGGTAATTAGGAGATCATATCTCCTAGGAGGACGAATGACCCTACTCGACTTTTGGAGAGCTGCTGTGTCCTCGGGGACTGACGAATCTCCACTTCCAATATGTGCCTCATCAAATGCAGGCTCAACTATTGGTTCATCTAATTGTTCTATATTTGTGGTTTTTTGAACCTCTTCAAGATCTATTTTGATCCCACTGGCCTCTCTTAGAATGAATTCTTTCTCTAGAAATACGGCATGTTTCGATATGATGACTTTCATCTCAATGGGATTGTATAAATAGTATCCAGCAGTTTCTTTTGGATACCCCACAAATAAACATTTATCAAATTTAGCTCCTAGCTTGTCCGATTCTACGTGTTTCACATAAGCGTCGCAGCCCCAAACTTTTATGTATGAAAGATCGGGTCTTTTTCCTTTTCATAACTCGTATGGAGTTTTATCGACCGATTTAGATGAGACACGATTTAATGTGTGACATGCAGTGTTAAGTGCATATCCCCAAAAAGATTTTGGAAGAACTACGTGACTCATCATTGATCGCACCATATCTAGTAAGGTGCGGTTTCTCCTTTCTGATACACCATTGAGTTGTGGTGTATACGGTGGAGTCCACTGCGAGAGAATCTCATTTTCTTTTAGATAGTCTAAAAACTCACCTTTCAAATATTCTCCACCTCGATCAAATCTAAGTGTAAGAATATTTTTTCCGCTTTGCCTTTCTACTTCTTGCTTGAATTTCTTGAACTTTTCAAAGGCTTCGTACTTGAATTTTATCAAATAGATGAAACCATATCTAGAATGGTCATCTGTAAACGTGATGAAGTAGGAAAATCCATCTCTAGCATATGTAGACATTGGTCTACATACATCAGTATGTACGAGTCCCAAAATGTTTGCAGCCCTGACTCATTTTCCAATAAATGGGGTCTTGGTCATTTTGCCCATCAAGCATGACTCACATCTATGACATAATTCATAATAATTTGAATCCAAGTATCCATCTTTATGTAACTTGGTGATGCGTTTTTCATTTATATGACCCAGTCTGCAATGCCAAAGGTATGAGTTGTTAAACTTATTATCTTTATGCCTTTTGTTGTCTATACTCATTATAGGACATTCAAAGTCTAGAATATAGATGTCATTAAAAAAATTCTCACATCCATAAAACACATCATCAAGATATAAAGAACAACGTTTATCCTTAATCTTAATGAAATATCCATCCATGTCCAAACATGAAATAGAAATGATGTTCTTAGTAATAGCAGGAATGTAATAGCAGTCTCTTAACAACTCTTGCTCCATTCCCAACGCGTAGGTCTACTTCTCCCTTTTGCAGTAATCTACTGTTCTTTAGCCCTTGTATATTTGTGCAAATATAAGATCCACATCTGGTATCTAATACCCAAGAAGCTAAAGGAGTAGATAAATTAATTTCAATGAAAAAGATATCTGAAGTAGAAGCCTCAGTAGACTTCTTTCCCTTCAAGGTGGCGAGTTATGCCTTGCAGTTCCTCTTCCAATGTCCTTTGTTTCTACAGTAAAAACACGGATCATCAGACTTGGATTTTGTCTTGTCTGCTTTGACTATTTTTCCAGCAAATTTGGCCTTTTTGGATCCTTTCTGAAAGGTCCTTTTTGATTTTCTCTTAGTGCCCTTAGATGTATCAATAGCCAAAATTTGCCCATTCCCCTTGTTTATATTGGGCTCAACAGTCTTTAGCATATTCAGCAACTCAGGCAGGGTACATTGAATCTTATTCATGCTGAAGTTCATAATGAACTGTGAAAAGCTATCGGGCAGGGACTGTAGAACCAAGTCAATACTCAGCTCGTGGTCCATGGCATAACCCAATTGGTTTATTTTTTTCAATATAACCAATCATATTCAGTACATTAGCACTGACTGAAGATCCTTCTGCCATCATACATCTATTTAACTTTTTGGATGTCTCATACCGTTCAGTGTGTAACTGTTCATCATACAACTCCTTGAGATGAATTATAATGGTATAAGCATCTATACCCTCGTGCTGCTTTTGTAACTCAGGTGACATAGCTGCAAGCATCACACATGCTGCTGTATTTTCGTCATCGCTGTATTTATTGTAAGCCTGCACTTCCTCCGACGTAGCTTCCTCAGTAGGAGCTTCCGGCATACGTTGCTCAACGACATATCCAATTTTTTCATGCTTGAGAACAATTCTCACATTACGGTGCCAATCCAGAAAATTTGGCCCGATAAGTTGTTGGCGTCCAATATGCCTCTCAAATTCATGTGGTTACTCATAATTCAATACTGAAATAACAAGACAGAAAATTAATTAAATATAGAAAATTAATTTAATTATGGACTTGTATTAAATTAATTGTACTCCCACTACTTAAATTGAATTAATGACCCCCAAACATTAATCAATAGAACCGGTTAGATTCTCAGTGAGCTAGGATCCCTTTTGTTTTATTAGAACCTTGAACGACTCAACAAGCCCTAATAAAACATCCAGGTAGATACTCTATCAATCACATCTCTATGTGACTCCCAGATCATCAAGTAGACAACTTATTGTCGTACACATCTTATGTGTTTTACTTGATTGTGCCCCTAAAATTTTATTTTCTTGAGCGACTTAACAAAAAATAAAATTCTAGTTAAATTCGACCATCGAATGTTTCATATTGATAAACATATCTATGAGCGAGCAGCCTTAAGCGACTCAACAAACTGACATCAATAATAAACTCTAGTTTTTCACTATAACAATAAAAAGCACATTGTATTAACCACATGAATTTATGGATGATTAAAGAGGAGATTGTCTCATCATATTTATGCATATTAACTAACATCTAACATGCAATCAATCATACATAAAAATAATTATGGATGATTATGGACTTTATCTATCTAATCTTCCTAAGCCAAAAAGAAGATTAGTCGGTCAATTCCTAAGGGACGTTACATTCGTTCATCGAATGCTAAATGCAATCATCTCCATTTCCTACTGTAACCTATATCCTATACTAGTTGGCACGCAATCCCAGATTGATGGACACGCAGATCTGTAATATATAAATAGTTTGAAAATTTGATTAAATAAATAATAGGCTCGCATGCCCATTTAATTAAATAATAGGCTCACAGGCCCAACCAACAATCAACAGGAATAATTAACCATACAACCAATCACATGGGTCGAGTCCATAACCATCCACGAAACATCTATTTTAATATCTAATATTAAAAATATATTAATTTCTAAATTTACAGCTTTAACAGTATAAGTCTAAACTTTTTAGATATTTTAGAACGGACTAGACAAAATTAAATAATTAATCTAATTAATTAATTAATTTTTCAACAATAAAATTAATCAGTTAATCCAATTAATCAATTAATTTTATTCATAAAAAGAATTTTCAAAATTTATTTCATCTACCAATTTAAAATCATACTCTAATTGAAGATAAAATTTGTATATGGTCAAAATTATAATTTTATAAAGTAAAGTCAAAATTTAATCTGATCAAAAATTTAAAATATAATTTAAAATAAATTTTAGTCAATACTAAATATTTGACCAGCATTAAAATTTAAATAATTACAAATTTTTCAAAAAATTTAAAATTACATTCAAGACCATATTCTTAGAAAATAAAATTTGAGGACTTATTGTGCAATTTTTGAAATTACACAATGAGCCTTGATTAAAAAGAAATCAGTGGGCTTTCTCTGCAATTTCCAAAATTGCACAAAAGATCCTCCATTTTATTTTAAACAGCGGTTCTTCTCATGCAATTTTGGAAATTGCATGAGAGACCCCTTTTGTTTCTTTTAGAATTTGGGGACCTCTTATGCAATTTTCAAAATTGCACAAGAGCCCCCGTCTCTATCTAAAACGCAGAAAGAGGGAATGAGGGAAAACGGCAGCGACGGCCACCCATCTCCAATACAAACAGCAGCGATTACTACTGTTCATGAGGAGAAGCGGTGGCGGTGCTGCTGATCTCAGCAGCAACACCATCGTCAACTACGAAGATCAAAGGGGCGGTGGTCGTGATGGTCACGACCACCTCCTTTTGACGTCTTTCGCTGCTGTTCGACTTAGGCTGGCGCCGCTGCTACTTCTAGGAGCGGTAGCAGCGGCGCGTGTTGTTCTCTGCTGCTGGCGATTTCTTCCTCTGGCGGTCGCGACTTCAGTCACCACCATATCCCTTAATTTTTATTCCAAAATAAAATCTGAATCATATTTAGATTTATATAAAAATAAAATTCACAATTTTATTTACTATCAAAACTCAAATCAATTAATATGCCAATAACAATTATTGTTCGATTCATCAAAGCTGTATAACGAACTCTAACAAGTAACAATGTAGGCTCTGATACCACTGTAAGGATTGAGATATACATGCACAACAGAAATTAAATGTTTAATTTTTTAAAACCCGATCAACCTTGTACTTAGAGAGAATTCGTGATAGAAGTTTACCTTTGATGAACATCGTGAAATCTGATTTCTGATTAGCTGGAAGTGCGATCTTCAATACCACAACTGTCCAATTGTCTAGCCTCCTACGATAATCCACACAGCAAGAACAGATCTGGACTTCCACGATCAAGAACAGATGAAAGCAGAACCTTTTGGGAGTATTTGTATTTGGCTGTCTTTTTCTTGTGCTAGCAAGTAATGAAAACCAACTTCTCATTTAATCTGTCGTAGCCTTTGTATTTATACGTAGGGCTAACCCTAGCCTTAGTTCTAGTCCAACTAGAACCAATCAACAAATGAGCCCAATTAATTAATCTAATTAATTAATTTGGTCCAATAAATAATTAAGTCCGACTTAACTAATTGGACTTTGGACATTAATTCTTACAATGTCAACCCAAAAGACTAGAATTTAATGCTATTCCAAGGAAATTTAGCACAAGAAAAGCTATCACAAAGGTTTTCCGAAAATACAATGTCAACCCAAAAGACTGGAATTTAATGCTATTCTAAGGAAATTTAGCACAAGAAAAGCTATCACAGAGGTTTTCCAACATGTAGCCATACATTACGCATTGTTTATCTTGTGAATAAAATACAAAGCTCAATTCTTTCAATGAGCAATGAATCTTCAGTTCAAGTTGCACTAACCTCGCTCTTTGGCTTGAACAATTGACATAGCCAATCAAATCGCTCGTCGGGAATACTGACTCGAGCCTCATTGGGCTCAATAGTACAAAAGGAGAAATTTTCAGCAGATATGGATAACTTGGTATGCATGTTGAACAGAGTTGATTTTCCCACAGTCGGCAACCCAACCTGAACGCCAATACAATTAAAACTATTACCTAAAAATAATAGTATTGAGTTTCTCTAAGCAAATATACAAACACAAAATCAAGAAAAACATTCACCTTCTTTTATTTATAATAGTATTGAGTTTCTCTAAGCACATATACAAACACAAAATCAAGAAAAACATTCACCTTCTTTTATTTATAAACTAATTTCCAGTGAAATCAAAGAAATCATTTTACAATCAAGAAGTAAAAGAGATGCATAAAAACTTTAAATTTAAAAATTATTAAATAATGATCCAAATTTATCACAAACTAAAACAAACACTTAAACATATGTTTTACTACACATTTACCAAATATAATTTTCTTGGGTCAGCTAAATTCATTTCACACAGTGCCCAAAATGAGATGTTGTCTAAATGAGATGTTGTCTATGATAAAACTACTCAATAAATATAACATCTATACAACGAGTGCACACATCAAATATGGAAAATAAAAATAAAAATCTTACAATTCCAATTTCCATGAGGCAAAAGAGGCAGCAGGTTGAGTGCCCAAAATTCTATTTTTTTTTTTAAATATTGAAATTTCATGCACAAAATGAGTCCATTTTTTTCTCCAAATTCTAACAAACCCATTATCTTAATCCTATAGACTAACAAACACAATAATTCTACTCTATCATTATTCATTACCGTACATGGTACTTGAGAAACAAGAGAACGAGGCAATGACCCAATTCGGTAATCGACAGTCTAGAGAGGTAAGGTTTAATTTTATTTTCTTGATTTCATTCCCTTTTTTTTTTTTTTTTTTTTTTTTTTGGAATTCTTGTTTCTATTTACCTACAACATTAATACAAATATGTAATTTGTATTTATTAGATTTTTTTTGCAAGTTAGAGTTAGATTTTAGTTCCTTGAATTTATTTATTTATTGAAATTTTTGTTCTATTTTTGCATACAATATTAATGAGACAAAAAAACATGTGTTTGAAAGAGTGATGTGAAGGAAACGGGTGTTGAAAAAAAAAAAAACTTTGCAATTTTTAGAAAGTAGTGTGGGCAATGGGTTTAGAATCTAGAGATAATGGGGCCGGCTTACAACAATCTAGAAGGTGGGTAATGTTAGCAATATTAGATTTTTTTTTTTTTTTGCAATTTTTAATTTTTTTTATTACTTTAGTGTTAGATTTTAAATGTTCAATTTGTAATTTTTTTTTCTGTAAGTTTGTTTTATTTGACTAGAATATGAATATCAATTAATTTTTTCAAGTTTAAAATTTGGCTTTGTTGGCCTAAAACTTGGTGTTTCCATTCTTCCAAATGATCCACTTTGAAATCCGTATTTTTCGGTTTAGATACTTCGTCATTCTCAATTTGATTGTAGAAAAATTAGTAACTTTTGCATATAGAATATAGTTACAGTAGTGAATGTTTTTAATTCACATTTTAGTGTTCTTTTATACAATTTGCACAGGCACACACATTGATGTATGTTGATCAATTGCACAGGCACACATAATTGGGTATTGTTGTTAATGTTGTTTTTTAGATTATACTTGAAAATTTGTTGATTTGGATTGAATTGCACAGGCGCATAGGGATGTAACATTTGTGTTGATTTGTTAATTTTTTTAAAAATTTATTGACAAATTATTGGTGAGTGATCACTTAGGTTAAAAACTTGACTTGTTGGATTATTGAAAAAATGAATTTTTTTTATTGTTGGGTTTGAGTTTATAAATTTTATACAAAAAACTTTTATTAAAAAAAATAAAAATTGAATGCACCCTACAATATAAGTCTAAATTTATAGCTTGTTTGAGGTTCGAAAAACCCAAAGTCCGACACAATTTACGTCGCACAAAAAATCAATGACTGAGATCGAATAGATCGTTTGGGATTGGGCTCAATGACCAGGCACATGAATGATGCCAATAACACAATTTCATATAGTTTTTCCCCAAAAAATACATAAAAATCGTATGAATGAAAACCTATCAACACGATCTTTGCATGAATGACATCCCACCAGAAATCTCATCACCGCCATCGCCAAAAAATATTTCATCTTTTTCTTCAATTTTGTTCTCTAATTTTCTGCAGTGGTGAGAGAATTGAAGCAATTTTGAATGGCCATTTACAAGAGAGAAATAGAAACTTTGCCTTTGCGTGTTGTAATAAAAAGAAGAGAGTTGTGTTAGATTTTTAGTGAAATTCAGACAGCAAAACGACGATGTTCGACCATATTTGATGTCCAAACGACGTTGTTTTGCACTAAAAAGACACAATAAAAATAAAAAATGACATCATTAACATGTCACCAAAACCACATCATTTTAATTGAAAATGTGAATAATAAAACTTGAAGTGGTTCTTATATATTGTAAGGATATGAAATAAAACACTATAGTTTTATAAAGTCTAACAAAGTATGGCCCTCTCCAAATAAGATTGTTGCATCACTATAAATTTTTTAAGTTCGGATTAATTTACAACACCAAAAATATATTTGGTTTGAGAAATAATTTAGTTTAGTTTTAACTTGTCTAATTTTCTATTGAAAACTCTTAACTAGCAAATTTTAAAGTATGTCATGTTCGTAATTTAGAGAGTCCGATCCTAATTGTTATTCAATAATATTTATGTAAATAAATATAATAAGTGTTAATATAAACATTCTTTACCTTCGTGATTAACACACAACGGATATTGTGCTAAGTATAAATTGATCAAATAGAATAGATAATAGGACGAGTGCGGCCGCTAGTGAAAAATATCTATATTCCAAAAATGTTATCGTCAAAAACTGATGCTACAAGTGAAAATCTAAGAAGCAGTTTCAAAACCGTTTTGGCTTCAATTGATGATATATATTTAAATTTCCACATTTCAAAGAACGGACTCAACGGAGGGTTTCTGAAGATGGATCTTATATTTTTCAATGGACTTACCCAATGTGGGAATAGTGAGAAATCGCCTGGTCATTGACCATTTTACCTGAATAGGCGTTGATCTATTATACAAATAAATTATCCAATATATCCTGCACCACCCACCCACCCCCCCCCCCCCCACACACACTCTTATTCCATTTTATATATTTCAAATTCATTTATGCAACTCAAATGTAACTTCGAAAAAAAAACTTTCAAATTTTGCTATTGACATCTCAATAATCCCAAAACAAGTTCAAACAAGTGTATGAAACCCTATTTTAATATTAGAATCTAACACATCTAAATTCTCGTACAATGTGTGTTTATTTCTTCTTAATTTAATTTTATGGTAGAAATTGTAAATTTCATAGTATAAATCATGATAATATGTAAACATTTGAGTATGAATTGTGACATTTGCTTTAAATTTCTATAAATTTGAGTCCATTTTTGAAGTATTTAAGTGGGTTAATTGAAAAATGAGTTTATCAGGTGTAAATTGGCCTTAATATACCTATAGTCTGTTAAAATTTGGTGTGTAATTAACATAATTTACCGATGAGGATATTTAAGTTTTTTATTATAAAAGAGACTTTTGCAATTTATAAATTGAGAAATTGGCGCTAATGGTCCCTAACATTTGCTCTCAATGCGGAAATGGCCCCTAACATTTGAATTTTGGCACAGAAGTTCCTAACCTATGTGTTTTAGTGCTCAATTGGTCCTTATTTGATGAAAAAGATAAATACGCTCTTAGTTATAATTAAAGAAAATTGTAATTGGATTCCTAACATTTGCCAAATGTGCAAATGGGCCCGGTATATTTATTAAATAATATTTAATTTAACAAATTAAATATATCACTATAGTCGTATAGAATACTTTTTTCAAAAAAGAAACATATAATTATGAAACTAGAAAAATAGAGAAGAATAGAGAGTCAAAACTCTAAGTGTTTTTAAATTTATTATAACAATGACCCTTATTTATAGGGTTTCAATGGGAGTTACAATCTGACTAAAATACATTATTCTGGAGTAAATAAATAACTACATAGACATCTAGACAAAATCAAATAGTCATTCATCATTATCTATAATTTACAATACTCTCCCTTGAATAACTTATTACACAATAACTGCTTCGTTGTTTGGCAAAAACTCAATGTGACAAAAGTACCAATAGAATGAAATTTTTTTATCAAAAATTAAAGTAATCAAATACCTCCTCATTAAAACCTTGTAAGGAAAATCCAGTTGGACAAAATCTAAGCGAATGAAAAAGAGTACAACTACTATCCCTAATTTCAATCAATAAAAAAAAAATTGTATCGAACTATCCATATCTTGTGTGTCAATGTCTTCAATACCGCCATATTTTAAAAATTTGTATAGAACAATTATGGTGAAATGTGTTCCATGTTATATTCTCTAAGCAATATCATCTCCATACACTATATCCGGTTGACTGTAGTTAGTATGATAATCTGATGTAATTATATTAAAAATATATCTTGTTGTTGTTCCTTTCAGGGGTCTCATATACAATTTATAACACACTGGGCTATAATCATAAAGTTATGATGAGGGTAAATAATTTGTAGGTTATGGACATCAATAACTATAATATTTATACCACTTCCAATTGGATGTCATTTACAGAAAGAATATGCCTCGTTAAAACCTTACTAGAAAAAACTCCATGGGAAAAAATCTTAGTGAAACAAAAAGTATACATAATTCTTTTAATACGCTATGAAAGTTTTCTCATTAAAAACCTTGTCAAGAAAATTCAATATGACAAAACCTTGGTCAAGGAAAAGAGTATAACGCGTATTTACTCCCCCCATTATAATATGACTTCGGATCTGTACTTTGATCAATTAAGTTCAAGAAAAGTTGAATTATATACTTCAGGCATATTAAATCATCTAGAGATTTATATATTTATTTTTATTAGTCATGCCAGATTAGTTGGTTATAACAATATTCATTATACGCATATATACCATACAATGATAGGCTAACAAAATATCGACTTATGATTGCTTTACATAAGCCTTTGAAAATTTCATAATGTTAAAAGTCGTGCATTACATGTTACGATTTCATTTTCTAATTTCTTTTTCACATAAGTATAAACCTTTAAGTGCTCGGACTATAGGTTTAGAAACTTCAAATTTCTCTAGTGAGTTCAATTTACTTGGATTGCATCCCTTTGTTTGGTAAATTAATTCTTTGATAGATTTCTTTTAATATCCCTGCTGCTTCTTCATTATGTACAAAAGTGTTGTCAATATTTCTTTTTTGAATCCATTTCTTTCTCATAACAACATAACTTAATGATATATCTTCATTTTATTATTTCAGCTAGCTGAACCTCTTCCGGAGTTTATAATTAGTTATGTTTATATACTCTCCAAAAGCATATGCCTCCTCAATAAGACCATCTTTATAATTGGCTCCATTTTTAATTTGAGAATTTTTTGGAATCAAATGTCACCACGCTTCAGACATGTTATTAATTTACTAGATATACTAATGGATTGTCCTTCAAGGACGTCATTATAAATTTGAGCATTTACAGCTGGTATATGAGATTTGATTTAATCTCTTTAGTCAGCAAATACATCTGTCTGTCAATTGTATAATTCACAAATGAGTTATTTGTCGAACTTCTAGTTTATATCGAGGATCTAGAAAACATAATATGCTGCATTTTCATGTATTCTTTCCAGCTACTTAATTTCTTTTCCCTAATGTTGAGAAAAATATCTTAGCAAAATGACATTCGAAAAAACCTTGTTATAAATATCACTTATTAGGACTTAAGATATTTTATAACATTCCAAACTAAATATGTATTCTCAATATTTTTTAATGCCCATCTCAGTGCACTATGGTGGATCGATTTTACATATATTGCACTATCAAAAATCATTAGATGGGTAATATTAGGCTCTAGCCATAAGCCAACTATAGCTGAGGTAACTTTGATGTTAGCATGATGTGTATAAGTGTTTCCTCATATAAAATAACATTTCCTAGATAAAAATAGGAAGCAATTTTTTCTCAATAGTAATGGTTTAGAATTTAATTGGAGGCGTTGACAAACAATATTGATAAACTATTTAACATCATCTTAACTAACATTTATTAAAAGTTTGAGATTTACACTCACTAGCATTGACAAGACACATCAACGTCTTGGTTGTATAATCTGGAAATTATGCTCATAATTTAATTTGAGCAAGTAATCTCGCATACTTCAAGTTGCGAATAATAACACCATATCTACTAGATGTATCTATTAGATACAAATAATATCTACATCGTCAACATGGAGAATGATGGGGCCCCATATATCACCCAAATAATTTTAAAAAATACAGGAAATTCAGTCCTAATTTTAGTTAGTGAAGACCTACTGGTTTATATATCCTGACAACAAGCATCACGTGAGAATTTATTATATTGAAAATCTTCTGATTTTCACTAGATATTATCATTAATAATTCGTATCATACTGATCCGGGATAGTCTAACCAGTAATGCCAATAATAAAATTTCGAGGTAATGAACTTCTAGTTCAATATAATTTAGCAAGTATATTTTTCATTTATTTGGGGAACAAGTTTATGTTCCTTGTCTCACAATAATGGAGAAATGAAGAATAGATAATTGTCTCACAAGTTTATTGTATTTCTTTAAGAGTATCAATATTCTAATATTACACAATATTAATATTCTGAAATTGTAAAGTTGTGCTTCTTCAAGACCAACAACACAATATTTTTTTTCAAGAATATTGATATGTACAAATTTATACTTCTTCAAGAACAATCATATAATATTTGTTTAATTAAATTGTGCTTTTTCAGGAGCAACAACATAATATTCTTTTAAAATATTGATATTCATAATGTTATACATTTTCAGGAGTATTAATACAATATTTTTATAAAATTATAGATCTTATAAAATTACACTCTTCGAGAACAAGTAATATTTGACTGAAATATTAATATAATATTGTGCTACTTCATGAGCAATAACATATTATTATTTAAAATATTAAATTATTTAAAGATTTAATCATCATGAGCAAAATCATACCTGATGTTAGATTTTATACAATTATGCTCTTCGAGAGCAAGTATTATTATATCACAATATTAATATAATGTTATGCTTCTTCAGGAGCAACAACAAATAATTTTAAATATATTAAACTTTATAAAAATTTGCTCTTTAGGAACAATAGCTTAATATTAGATCTTATGAATTACACTCTTATATTCTGCCAAAATATTAAAATAACATTGTGCTTCTTCAGGAGCAACAACAAATTATTTTGAAATATTGAACTATATAGAAATTTACTCTTTAAGAGTAATAGCATAATATTCTTATAAGATATTAGATTTATAAAATTACACTCTTCGTAAATAATAACTTAATAATAAATCTAACAAATTACGCTCTTCAAGAGCAAATATATTCTACTGAAATATTAATATAATATAAAGTTGTACTTCTTGTGGAAGACCAACGAAATATTCTTTTGTAATATTAATTTGTATAAATTGATATTTTTCAGGAATACTAACAAAATACTATTTTAAATATTGATATGTAATAATTAATAATATTCAAGCAACACTTGTCTACTACTTATCAATACAAAAAAATATATAATCAAATATGATAGCAAATAGATTATTGTTCACGAACAGAAAATAAAAATCGATTTGTTAACTCAATTGACTTCATCTCCATATACACAATTTAAACTTTACTTCTGTTCATGTAGTGATTTCTCATGAATTAACCTTTTAATTATAGCCGTTGGATTTCAAGAACAATGGGTTTTGAACTCTTTGTCCAAATTTCATGACGATCGAACCATGGAGAATTGAGATACCAACATTTGATCTCAATTGCGCAGATTGTCCAAATTCTTCCAACGAATTCAAAATTCGATACTGTTCACGCAGCGATTTCTCAAAAATGAACCGTTGGAATTTAAGAACAATTAGATTTGAAGTTACTGTCCAAATTTCACAATAATCGGACCATAGAGTGTTGATATATCAATATTTAATCACAAATGCACAGGCTACCCACATTCTACGAATTTTCTAAACTAATTCTCAGATTTTCTCTCTATTTTGGATGAACTCTATCATGCTGATAACGTATTATGAAACTAGAAAAATAGAAGAGAATACAGAGTCAAAACTCAAATATTTTTAAAATTATTATAACAATTACCCTTATTTATAGAGTTTCAATAAGAGTTACAACCTACTAAAATACACTCTTTTGAAGTAAATAGATAACTACATAAACATCCAGATAAAATTAAATAGTCATTCATCATTATCTATAATTTTACAACAATAACATTATTATGCTATAATATATATATATATTATTGCTATGTGATTGGAAAATTTTGAATAAAAAATAAGTTAAATTAATAAAAAAATGACGTATATGATTTTTTGACATTGAACCGATCTTACTATATTTTTTTAACATAAATATAATAATAGAAATTAATTTACGTATTATGTGTTCTTTATTTTTAAACGATAAATTAAAATATGAAGAATACAGTTGGAGCTCTAATTTTGTAGTTAATATATGAATAATAGTATTTGAACATCAAGTTTGTGACAAAGTTATTTTTCTTTGGGTAAATAGCACTGAGGGTCCCGGACCTTCAATAACTAGCACCCGGAGTTCTTAACCCTTAAAAAACTCTCAATCAGGGTCCTTCCGTTAAAAAAGCATTAATTTGACCATTAAATGGTCAAATTTTTCTTAAAATAACTAAATTACCCTTTTTGGAATTAAAACAAACAAAATAAAAAAAAATAAAAAATGACAACAAACCCCCTCCCTCACTTCTTCTTCCCCAACCAACTAAAAAAAATTACAATCAACCACCCGTCTTAAAAGTTCTTCTAGTCCAAAACCGCCCAACGGAAAAAACCAGCACCAGATCTAGAGAGGACAGATTTATTCACAAAGTTTATTCATAAATGAGGATCATTCAATAAAAAAACTCCGGTGAGTTTTTGGTAAAGCTAGAAAGTTCTTTCCCTGTTCAACCATTTCCTATTGAAGAAAAGCTGAAAGAAGCCATTACTGTAGTAGAAAAAGAGACACCACTAACACCATCACCGCCAGAACAACCATTGACGGCGGAGCATGTCGCTGCCACTGCCACTGCCACGCCCACGCCCACGCCCACGCCCACGCCCACGCCCACGCCCACGCCCACGCCACCAAATGATTCTAGGACTTAAATCTGACAAGATCTGGAGAGGAAAAAGTTTATTCACAAAGTTTAATCATATTAATGTTTTCGTTTTCGAATGGTCAGATTTGGCGAAGGCAATAGTTACTACCGCTATAAGCTTTGGATGGCAACAAGACATCGAGGGGGTCCTTTCATCCATCCTTTCCCACCCTCTTCGATGCCTATGATGCATCTGTAGAAATTTCCTTCTTCAAATTAAGAAAAAAAAACCCATTAATAAAGGAAAATGTATATGGCCCAAATCATTCTATATTATTCAGTGATTTGCATTGATTATGAATTCCAAAATTAAAGTTTGGCCATTTGGAAGTTGCTGAAATTAGTCCCAATTCTTACCATTATGAAATCAATCTTGAGAAATACTCAGTGATGGACCGAGTCTATAAAAGAAAGAATCTTTGGGGTCCCTATGGCCATTCCGTCTACTCTTTCATTTTGCACCATCATTCAGAGGCTGAAACAAGGCATTAGAAGCTCCCAAAGGCAGAAACGCAGCGGCTAAGAAAAGCTATTAAGTCGTCAATGGCCGGAGGTATATCGATCATCCAAATTCCACATTTGATCGTATTTAATGTTATTTAAGCACATAGGATGCTTACAATTGGTATCAGAGATTGTTTTGCCTCTGCCTTGAAATTTTTTTATTTTTATTTTTACGAAGAATACCCTAAGATGTCCTGAATTTATCAATATTACTTCTGGATTTTCTGATAAAATGATGTTAGAAATCATTAAGAATCATTGTTTCAACAAAATGTGATTTAAAACGCTGAATTTTGTGGCCGGAGATGGATAAACCGTCAATGCCAGTGAAGAAGATGATATAGACAACTTGCTATCCTTTATTTTATTGAGGCCCATCTTGGAATTGGCAGGCCACATTTAAGCTCCACCAAGCCCAATAAAATATTTCCGTTTTACTGTTTGTCCAAAATTAATTGAGACCATTGAGATTATTGAGAAGTCCAAAATAATTTTAGTTTTTGTCCAATTCTCATTTATATTAATTAAGCAGTAATTAATATTTGGAGTGCATAATTATGAATTTTGTTTATATTTGTTCATATTGCTTATTATTACATGCAATTTTGTATATGAACAGTTTTGGAGAATTTTAAATGTCTAGTGATCCATATAGTTTTAAATAATTAGAGATTAGCCACAACATCTTTAATTATGCAAAATTATATATTAAGTGGTTTAGAATCACATAAAAGAAAATAGACATTTATTGTAATTAATTGTACATGATATAATAAAAATTATCCCACATGAATTTTCTATTATATTGGTATGATTAATTAGGGTAAAATATCAAATTGTATTTCTTAATTTACCCACACGAATTAAGAAAATGGACATGATTTGATAGTTTTATCATAAATATATTTGAATCTAATTGAATTAGGACTTTGGCCAACAGGCAAGTTTTATGTCATTAGATTCATAATTTTTGGAACGTGATTCACATTGGTAAAACACGGTTTGGATTTATTAGTCTCAAATTAATGTAATATATGCATGTATGTTTGATTTTTATGCAGTCACGCAGCCTGCGAATTTTTCTGATATTGAAATTCCCGAACTGAAAGGGGAGAACTACAAGGTATGGAAGGAGAAAATTCTCCTTCATTTGGGATGCATGAACATTGATTATGCTATCAAAAAAGACAAACCGACCATTACTATGACCAGCACAAAACGCTCTTTATGAACAATGAGAGCGATCTAATCGCCTTAGTGTGATGTTCATAAAAACCAAAATCTCTGCTGGTATTCGGGGTTCTGTCGACAAGCATGACGATGTCAAGGCATTACTAAAGGCTATTGATAAACAGTTTATGACTTTAGATAAATCACTTGCTAGCACCCTAATAATGAAGTTTTCATCCTTAAATCTCACCAGTGTAAGAGGTGTGCGTGAGCGCATCATGCAAATGAAGGACGTTGCAGCTCAGTTGAAAACTCTTGAGGTTGATATGTCTGATTCCTTCCTTGTGCGCTACATACTGAACACTCTTCCACAACAATATGGACCTTTCAAAATCTCTTATAACACACATAAGGACAAATGGTCAATCAATGAGCTTCTGACCATGTGTGTTCAAGAAGAAGGAAGGCTAGTAATAGAAATAGGTGAGAGTGCATTATTGGTAACACATGAAAATGACCAGTACCAGGGAAAAATCAGAACCAAGCCAAACAAAAGGGAAAAGGTAAAATACCACCCCAAGGTGGAATCAAAAAGGAAAATAAGTGTTTTTTCTATAAAAAAAAAGGGACACATGAAGAAGGATTGCACCAAATTTCAAAATTGGTTTGAGAAGAAAGGTAAATCAATCTCTTTTGTTTGTTATGAATAATATGGTTGATGTTAATCATAATACATGGTGGATTGATTCTGGTGCTACAATCCATATTTCAAATACCTTGCAGGGTATGCGAAACCTAAGGAAGCCAGTGGGAAGTGAGCAAAGCATCTTATCAGAAAACAAGATGGGTTCACATGTGGAGGCTATTGGAACATGCAGTTTAGTTTTAAATAATGACCATGTTTTAAAATTGGAAAAGACTTTTTATATTCCAAGTTTTTCTAGAAATTTGGTTTCAATTTCAAGACTTGTACTTTTGGGATATTTCTTTAATTTTTTAGATAGATCTTTTAGTTTGTTTTATAAATCTGAGCTTGTTGGGAATGGTATTTTATGTGATGGTCTTTTCTCTATTAATTTACAACATGGTGTTGCTAATAATGTTATGCATGTTCACACTGGTAATAAACGTTGTATTATGAATGAAGATTCCTCTATATTGTGGCACCGGAGATTGAGACATATCTCCATAGATAGAATTAAAAGATTAGTAAATGACGGAGTACTTAGTACTTTGGATTTTGCTAATTTTGAAACTTGTATAGACTGCATTAAGGGAAATCAGACTAACAAGTCAAAGAAAGGTACCAAGAGGAGTACAGATATCTTAGAAATCATACATTCAGACATTTGTAGTCCAGACATGGACACACATGGTCCAAAATACTTCATCTCTTTTATAGATGATTATTTACGATACATGTATCTCTACTTGTTTCATAACAAGAGTGAAGCACTTGATGCCTTTAAGGCTTTTAAGGCAGAAGTAGAGAAACAATGTGATAAGCAAATAAAGATCGTGAGAACAGATAGAAGTGGATAATATTATGGTAGATACACTGAGGATAGACAAGCACCTGGTCCATTTGCGAAGTTTCTTGAAGAGCATGGGATAGTTGCCCAATACACTATGCCTAGTTCTCCAGACCAGAATGGTGTGTTAAAAAAGAAGAAATCGAACATTATTGGACATGGTACTTAGAAGCTCCAAGCTTCCTAAATCCTTGTGGACTGAAGCTCTTTAAACGGCTGTGTATATATTGAATCGTGTTCCAACCAAGGCTGTCCTAAGGACACCATTTGAACTATGGAAAGGTTGGAAGCCGAGTTTGCGACATATGCACAGTTGGGAATGCCCGTCTGAAGTAAGAGTGTATAATCCACAAGAGAAGAAACTAGACCCAAGGACTATTAGTGGGTATTTCATTGGATATGCCGAAAGGTCTAAGGGTTACAGATTTTATTGTCCATCTCATAGCACTAGGATTGTAGAATCAAGAAATGCAAAGTTTCTTGAGAATGACTTAACCAGTGAGAGTGATCAATTTCAGAACACGGTCTCTGAAAGTGGTCAACCTTCTACGTCAAGTGAAAGATTGATTATTGTTCACAACACTCATCAGGTCCAAACGGGTGTTGTACAACAAATCAATGAACTTCCACAACCTACTAATGATGATTCTGTAGATCAAGTTGTTCAGGAAGTGCCAAAAATGGTTGAACAACCAGTTGGACAACATAACCTTCAGGAAAATGTTGAACCAATGCTAAGAAGATCTACAAGAGAAAGAAGATCAGGAATTTCAGATGACTATGTCGTGTATTTACAGGAATTGGACTATAACATTGGAGCTGAAAATGATCCCGAAACATTTTTCACATGCCATGAGTTGTAAGGAATCCGATTTATGGTATAATGCTATGAAAGATGAGATGAATTCTATGACATCTAATGGAGTCTGGGATCTTGTCGAGTTGCCTAATGGAACAAAGGCCATAGGTTGTAAATGGGTCTTTAAGATGAAGAATGACTCATTAGGCAACATTGAAAGATATTTGTAGCCAAATGATTTACTCAAAAGGAAGGAATCGACTACAATGAGACATTTTCTCCTGTATTGAAGAAAGATTCTCTTCGTATTATTTTAGCAATAGTTGTATATTTTGATTTTGAGTTGCAACAGATGGATGTGAAAACTGCTTTCCTCAATGGAGAACTAGAGGAAGAGGTGTACATGAAACAACTGGAAGGATTCTTCTCTAGTAATGGTGAGCATTTGGTGTGCAAGCTTAAGAAATCCATATATGGATTGAAACAAGCCTCCCGTCAATGGTATTTAAAATTTCATGATGTTATCTCTTCATTTGGTTTCACAGAGAACGTTATGGATCAATGTATATACCAGAAGGTCAGTGGGAGTAAAATTTGTTTTCTTATTCTATATGTGGATGATATTTTACTTGCAACCAATGATAAGGGTATGCTACATGAGGTGAAACAATATCTCCCTAAAAATTTTGACTTGAAGGATATGGGTGATGCATCTTATGTCATTGACATAAAGATATTTAGAGACAGATATAAGGGTATTTTGGGTCTGTCACAAGAAACCTATATCAATAAAATTTTAGAGAGATTTAGGATGAAAGATTGTTCACCAAGTATAGCTCCCATAGTGAAGGGTGATACGTTTCATTTGAATCAATGCCCAAGGAATGACCTTGAAAAGGAACAAATAAGAAACATCCCATATGCTTCAGTTGTTGGAAGCCTAATGTATACTCAGGTCTGCATAAAGCCTGACATTGCATTTGTTGTTGGAATGTTGAGGAAATATCAGAGTAATCCAGGAATGGACCACTGGAGAGCTGCAAAGAAAGTTTTGAGATACCTTTAAGGGACGAATGATTACGTACTTATGTATAGACGAACTGATAATTTGGTGGTAATTGGCTACTCTGATTCAGACTTTGTTGGTTGTGTTGATTCACAAAAATTAATATCTGGATACATTTTCATGTTTGCCGGTGGAGCTGTATCATGGAAGAGTGCAAAGCAGACTTTGATTGCTAGTTCTACTATGGAGGTTGAGTTCGTTTCATGTTTTGAGGCTACATCGCATGGTGTATGGTTGAAGAGTTTCATTTCTGGGCTTAGAATTGTAGATTCAATTTCTAGGCCATTACGATTATATTGTTACAAATCAGCTGCAGTTTTTATGGTTAAAAACAACAAAGTGGTAGTCGAAGCAAGCATATCGACATTAAGTATTTGGCCATAAGAGAACATGTTAAAAATGAAATAGTGGTCATTGAGCTCATAAATACTGAATTGATGATTGCTGATCCCTTGACAAAAGACATGCCATCGTTTAAGTTCAAGGATCTTGTAGACCGTATGGGACTTGGTCTTTTAGTTTGATTTCATCGTATGTGACGATGCTATTTTTAATGAAAGTCTATTTCAGTTATGATAATTTCTCATATTTGTTTTATGCGCATTTATTTATTATTGTTGGAGAAATATCAATTAAGTTTGGACCCATAATAAACATGAGGTTTGTTCATTAATATTTAAGGACTAAAGTTAAGATACGAAATACATTGTGATACGTGGAAGATAATACTCGTTCTAAGAGGACCTATCGCCACGATTCATGTATTTGTTCTTACAATGGCAATTAATGGAATATATTGGGCCATGTGGGAGAATGTAGAAATTCCCTTCTTCAGATTAAGGGAAAAAACCAATTAATAAAGGAAACTGTATATGGCCCAAATCATTCCATAGTATTTAGTGATTTGCATTGATTATGAATTCCAAAATTAAAGTTTGGCCATCTAGAAGTTGCTGAAATTAGTTTCGATTCTTACCATTATGGAATCAATCTTGAGAAATACTCGGTGATGGACCGAGTCTATAAAAGAAAGAATCTTTGGGGTCCCTATGGCCATTCCGTCTACTCCTTCATTTTGCACCATCATTCAAAGGTTGGAACAAGGCATTATAAGCTTCCAAAGGTAGAGATGCAGCGGCTAAGAAAAACTATTAAGTTGTCAATGGCCGGAGGTATTTCGATCATCCAAATTCCGCATTTGATCGTATTTAATGTTATTTAAGCACATAGAATGCTTACAGCATCCTCCCAACCCCATGATGGGTTCATCACCTATGAATGCTCCTAATGCGACTGCTAGGTTTCGGCTTCAGTGTTGAGTGCACCTCACTGGTACCAAGGAGTCAACAACTTGCAAGAATGTCTTCAACTGGGATGGGTTGGGGTGGGTGAGGTGGGGCGGCTGCAATAATTGATTTGTGGTGGGTGTGTGTGTGTGTGTGTGTGTGTGAGAGAGAGAGAGAGAGAGAAAATTAGTTTTTTTTTTGTTTGTTTCTTTTTCTATTTTGTTTGTTTAAATTTCAAAAAGGGTAATTTGGTCATTTTAAGAAAATTTTGACCATTTAACGGTCAAACTAACAGTTTTTTAACAGAAGGACCTTGATCGCGGGTTTTTTAAAGGTTAAAGACTCGGGGTGCTAGTCATTGAAAATTCGGGACCCCATCGTTAAAAAGTTCAAAGGTTCGGAACCTCCAATACTATTTACCTTTTTTCTTTTTATGTTGTAACGATAAAATAAAATTTTAAATTTTAAATAATATAATTACTTAATAATAATAATAAATAATTTTATTTAACATGTTTATTAATAATTATGAGCTTAAAGTTTAGTTATTTTATTAGTTCGTAAAATATACAAAACAATTAGTATATTATCAATTTGGTCAATACATTTTTAATTAAAAAAAAAAAAAAAAAGAACTCACTTGTTTCCTTTAGTTTTTTATAAAAAAAGAAATAAAAATATCGGTCCCATTTGTACTTTTTGCAAATGTTAGGAATCTTATTGCAATTTTTTCTAATTTAAACTAAGGGCATATTTTTCTTTTTCATCAAATAAGAATAAATTATGCACCAAACACATATATTAGAACTTCTGTGCAAAAAAAAAAAAAACGTTAAGGACCATTTCTAAACTGAGAGAAGGTTAGAGACGTGCCAATTTTCCATTGAAATTTTATGACTTAGGCTCTTTTCCGGTGCAGCATGTTTGACTATGCCATTTAGCTAAAGTGGCCCTTACCAAGGGATGATGAATTGATAATTTTTCCACATATTTGATTTTATATTAAAATTTCACAATTACTTTTTAATATTTTGAATTTTAAAAGTAATAAATGTAACAAATGTAACACATTTTTTGTAAGAAATGTAACAAAATGACAACAAGTGTTGTAAAAAGTAAAAACAATATTTGTAGAATAAAAATGTGAAATAGTTTTTCTAAATTCTTTTATTTTTTATGGTATATTGGAAATGGATTGTTTATAAATTGGTTTGACCAAATTTTGACCAAATATCCAGGTAGGTCCCGATAACTCGAATGCATTCTACTCCGTAAGTAGATGTTCGCGGAACATTTGGTGTCACAAAACCATTTCCAAATAAATGAGAAAGTAGTAGCAAAAGTTGACATCTTGAAAGTGGAAATTAGATATTGTAGCAAGTGAGGAATTTTATCCCACATTGGAAGATGACACAATTTTGGACCAATTCATATACCTCTAGTTTGGATTTAGGTTTGGGCTTCAAGGTGCACTGCAAATCTTTAGAGGGGATGAAGCTTGGATGCTATCGACTTCTCTTCAAAGCCCATATGTGTGCGCTGCCGGCCGGGCCAGAGTTGACGTAGGTCGTGTTTGACCCGGTATATTCTTTTTGGATAAAATATATATTTTTATTTTATTTTCATCCTCCAATAGTAAAATATCCAAATTTGACACATGTCACGTGTCTAGAAAGTGTCTGTTGAATTAATACAGACACAATTGTTCAAACAAGTTCTTTCAGGTCTTATGTTTGTTCAATTAAGTCCTTTCATGTGATGTGTCTATTCAGACACAACTTTTGATTTATTATAAATAGGTCCCTTCACTTCTGTGAATGTAATTAATTCAATAATCTTTCAATATTTGTTATTCTGCCCTGCATTATTCAAAAGCTTTCTGCATCCGTCCATATTTCATTTAGAGAGTACATAACAAATTTTGAACACGATGTTCTTGCTGTTTGAAGTGCTTCTACTGCAAAAAGAAGTCCGTCGTATCTTGGGAGACGATTGCTATTTACCGTGAGCACCTAGGTAGGGCAAATTCGTCTTAAAGAAATAGAGTCGAACTTTAGTCTCGATCTATCAAATTAATTCTGCATTTTTTTCAGTTTTAGCTATTTATCTCGTATTTCATGTAAGTCCATTTTCAAGAATATATATTCCAACAATCCTCATGATGAAAGATCGCGCATGGTTTAAATTGAATTTCAATTGGGAAAATTATGCCCACTTCTCTATTTTATCAAGAAATTACACCAACTGTTCCTTCTTTTCAATTTCAAAAATAATTTTTAAACACTAATTCTACCAAAATTATATTTCACCCAATCCACGTAAATTCTCGTGTTCGTGATAATGTTATTATTTTCTATTTTTATTTTTATGTTCTTGATATTTTTTTAGATAAGGATCCTGAGGTGGATCATGAAATTGGTCCAGATTCTCAACATAATGGTATCAGAGCATGGGTTGAAGTTGATGGGTTATCAAGCTTGGAGACTATTATTTTCTATTTTTATTTTTATGTTCTTGATATTTTTTTAGATAAGGATCCTGAGGTGGATCATGAAATTGGTCCAGATTCTCAACATAATGGTATCAGAGCATGGGTTGAAGTTGATGGGTTATCAAGCTTGGAGACTATGAATATCAAGGGTGAAGTTGGTGGTGGAGAAATTTGGTAAGAGTAGAATGAACTTTTAACAAATACAAGTCAAAGAAACCAATCCCATTTTCTAGCATATGTGGACAATATGGATTACTCAAGACAAATTGTACAAAAGGAAAAGCACATTCGACTAATTGTTTGAAGTCAACATCTAACAATGTCTCTTTTTTTCTTTTTTCTTTTTTCTTTTTTCTTTTTTCTTTTTTTTTTCTCTGTTTTTTTTGGGGGGATGGGGTGGGGTGGGGTGGGGTGGGGTGGGGTGGGGATAAAGATATTATATGAAGAATATATTCATCATTATGGCATGTCATTGACCAACAAGTAGCCATGAAAGTGGATGTGTTATTGGTCGTGAGTCTACAAGTTTGCACACAGACATTGATGCAAGGTGTGTGATGGAATTTATGTCGATAAAGAAAGCCAAACATACGGTTGTATCATAATTTTGAGCAAGTTTGTTCGACATGAATAGATTTGAAATTCTTAGAATTTGTGGATTCTAAGTGCATAAACTCTTTATGTTAATAATTCTCTATTTTGAGACTTATGGTTGTAAAAGAAAAGGTTCGCCAAAATTTTCTCAAGTGGCGTGACCAACCCCCCCCCCCCCTCACCCCGACCCAAACCCCAACCCCGACCCCGATCTCCACTATCAGGGACTGGGATGGTAGTGACCGCCCGGCCGTCCCCGTCCCCGTCCCGTCCCACTGCCATCCCTAAGTTCACCCGAGATTTGATCAAGTCCCACCATTACATTTTTTATTTGTCATACTTATTTTGAAAGTATTTTCTAACTTACTATCAAAATAAGTAATATAAGTTTTACTTATAAGTAAAAATATTATATTCAAACATGTTTAAAGATTTACTTAAAAGGTTAAACGTGCAATTAGTCCCGGAAAAAAAAAATGACTTGTGCCTTTTTGTGTAAAAATAGTGAAGTAAAATAACTAATAAGTGTGAACGAAATGGAAAGTGGACCTAGCTAAAACAAGCATGATTACACACAGATTTGCACAAGTATTAACTGCACACAATATTCTTGACACAAACTAGTGTTTGGTTCAATAGAAATTTATGTCTATTTGCTTCTGTGCAATACTCGATAAGTTTGATTTATATAATATAAAATTTTTAACTTCTTTTTTTACCCATTGCCGTTCAGTGTACATTTCCAAACATGGGACGAGGACTTGTCAATCTGGATTCTTGATATGTCAAGATTTTGATACCTTTTGTGAATATTCAGCAGGAGGTGTGTTGTGCGATTTAAATCCCGCAAGTGGACGGATCGTTGACAAGTAATAAAGTGATAAATAAAGTGTCGAACCCACGAGGACCAGATATTAATTTAACCTACTA
Organism: Forsythia viridissima; assembly: GCA_030279155.1. Taxonomy (NCBI): domain Eukaryota; kingdom Viridiplantae; phylum Streptophyta; class Magnoliopsida; order Lamiales; family Oleaceae; genus Forsythia; species Forsythia viridissima. The sequence continues at coordinate 38,098,441 of CM059041.1, read as the reverse complement.
ATTTATAATTCTAATTCTAACAATAAAACGAAACACAGATTTAATTTTGTTTTTGTGATTCTAAACTAATTTAACTATTTTAATTAAATTGAAAATAACAATAAGTAACTTTAAAAAGGTAAGAACGAATTCAAGATCTACTAACTCTAGGATTTGCGAATCCACCAACACTTTCCTTAATCAAATATCCGTTTAACTGTTTTAACTTATAATTATCATAGATTGAAAATCAGCGTTCCTAAATTAATCGAAAGCCTCTCTCGATGGTCAAACAATTCTATATGTTATGCGAACTTCATTATCTCTAATTAAGCTTCGAACATAAACACACACATTAAAATCTCAAGAACACCTAAATAGATTTCATAAAGCATAATAGTAATTTCTATCTATTATTGGACCCTATGTTATTCAATACCACGTGCTTAATCTATATTGAATCTCTCGACTTCAATATATATCACAATATATTCTAATGGTGATCAGACATTAAAATAATAGAAAAACTGCATAAAGAATAATCAACCCAAAAGCAATTAATCACTAAAACAGAAAAACTTCTAATTAATTAAAAATCATGAGGTTTCATCGTTCATCCTAGAAAAAGTAAATTAGCCGGACATGATTTTGTCAATTATGACAATAATTGACTTCATCATGATCCGACAAAAGAAAAAGAAGAAGAAGAAGAAATAATTACAACCCGTGACTCTGGATGAAGAATCTTCAATCCTGTGCCTTGATCTTCGATTCTCCTCTTCTATCTTGTTCCCAAAATTCGTCCCCTCTTCTGGCTATTATCTGTCTTATTTATAATGTTCTCCAACCCTCTAAGACGTGTGTTTAAGTTGTTGTTTTATCTTGGAGTTGTAGAGTTCTAGTCCCATCAGAAAACTGCCAAAACTGGTGCCCGTTATGCCCTTCAAGTCTCTTTTCGTCTTTTTGTCAGATTGATACTTGAATTTGATTATTTCCTAAAATAATAAGAAAACAACATGCAATTAAACTAAAAACAACTAATAGTACTCATAATCGTCCCTTTTTGTGAGCCCAGATAAGTACAAAATTGTACTTATCAAGGTGCATTCCATTAATTTCTTATCTTTTATTATAGACCATGTATAGAAAGGATTCCGACTGAGTGAAGGCATCCCATTCCCGGGAATATGATTTTATAGAAGTTCTATCATGGACTCATCTTTTTTCTATGTTATGACATTTCCTTATGTGGAAAGAAGTCGAAAGAATCTGATTTATTTTCACTTTTAAACAAAACCAAATATTCTATTGGACCGAGACAAAGTTGCAAGACAACTAGTAAAAGAAATAATAACAGCTGCTATATATTATCTGTCAATGGTGGCACGTCCTGGGACGCCTGCCTCAACGATTCGTCCGCCTCATTGGTCTCATAAGTATGTCTCTTACAGATAGACTGCAATAATCCAACTGTCGTTAGGTTAGTCAGACAAGCGACCCATAGAATGACAGTTACCACCGGTTATTGGAAAAACGAAACACCAGCAATTGGGAAAATGAAACATCCATTAACAATTGGGAAGATGAAGCATCCCTCATTAACTCCTAGTAATGAGGAAGATGAAGAGACACCCGCTATTAAGGACCATTAAAGGCCATAACTGTATGTCATCCCTATAAATAGAGGACAATCCCCAAGGTAAAAAAACAACTCTCATACACTCGATATAGTTATTCTACATATCTGATTTTAATCGCATACTGATTATCACAATGGAGTAGACACGGAGGGAAAGAAATTCTGCCACTTTTTGCAGGTCTCCACCACTATCGCCGCTGCGCTCAGAGGATGAGAAAATATTTATTATCATTTGGCGCCGTCTGTGGGAAACCGTACAAGAAGTTATGGCTCAAACTAGAAGAGCTAGGAATGTAACCGCTCCACCAGCCCCCGTCGAAGATGTAGACACCAAGTCTTACACCGCCACTAACCACCCATAACAAGAATTTGCCTTTGCCACTCAACTTGCGGCACTGCAAGCTCAGGTGGTGGCCTTAACAGCTCTACTCCAAGATCGGAGCGCTGCACTTTCTCAGCCACCACAAGGTTCAAACTTTCCGCCGGTAGGATCGTTACCATCAGGGGCTCACCCCAGGGTCCTAGCCCTCCACTGATAGGGCCCTCACCGCCAGGGGCTCTTCTCTAGACTCTTAATTTTCCAGTAATGGAAACAGTACAGCCAACGACAGCTCCACCACTGGCTCTAGTTTCTTTGGCTCCACCTTCCGTACCCCACTTCTATTAATTGACATCTGACCCAAATCCACATTGGATGCCCACGTCTATGCTGGTTGAGACAACATCGTTAAGCCTGGAACAGCGATTAGAGACATGATAGGTCACAAAATAGCTGAGGCTATATCTAACAAAAGTAGTAGGCAACAATCTATGTTGTTGGAAAAAGATCATTTTTTCCTAGAAGTTATGGTAGTCCCCTTGCCACGAGGATTCAAACAGCTAAAGATGAAAAAGTACGACGAATCCCTGATCCTGTTGATCACCCAGGGCTTTTGTTGACTTGATGAGATTGCAAGCCACCCCTGATGCGATTATGTGTAGGGCTTTTTAGCCAACACTTAGGCGGGAGGCCAGGGAATGGATAGCCACCATTCTTCCAAAATCGATCTGTACATTTGACGATTTTTCCAAAAGTTTTGCTGCACACTTTGCCAGGAGCAAACGTGTTAAGAAAACTACTATCAATCTTATGCAGTTGACACTGGACAAGGACGAACTGTTGAAAGATTTCATTAGAGCCACGCTGGGAATCAAAGATTTGCAGATGTCTGCTGTAGTCACTACAATAATGAGTGGAACTCGAAGTTGTTCTTTTAAGATGTCACTCTCCAAAAACCCACCAGATACGATGCATGAGTTACTCAAGAGAGGGGATAAGTATGTGGACGCTGAAAAAGCATATCTCATTACCAAAAGTATGAAAGATCGAAAAGAACCTAACTCTAACAAAGAAGACTCGGGATGAGCCCGAACCTCAAGATAATAAAGGCGAGTAGAAAATGAATCATGTAAAGCGGATAAATGATGAGGGCACCAAGGAAAGATCAGGCCAGCTGGGAAGTCCTAGTATACCTACTGGATCTGACTTGCCACAAAAATATTCTCAACTACTGCAACAGTCAGATGGGGAGCTCGCCCAATCCAAGGCGAACTCACCCAAGGCTTAAAAAAATTGAGCCGAGGCAAGGCGAGCTCGCCCAAGGCTTACAAAAAAAAAGGCGATGAGTCCTACATGAAAAATAAGGTTGGGCGATGAATCTTGTCTGAAAACAAGGCTATATGACGAGTCCTGTCTGAAAATAAGACTAGGCGATGAATCCTATCTGAAAACAAGGCTAGACGATGAGTCTTATCTCAAAAACCAGGCTAGGCGATGAATCATGTCTGAAAACAAGGCTAATCAATGAATTTTATCTGAAAACAAGGCTAGGCGAGGAGTCCTGTCTGAAAACAAAACAAGACGATTAGCCTATGTTTAAAAATCAAGGCGATGAGCCCATGTTTAAAAATCAAGGTGACAAGCCTCAGTCTGAAAAAGTTAGAAATGAGCACACGCAATAGATTATTTCTATTTTTCATTGACAACAGTCTATGAAAAGTAGTCTATGAGAAGTAGAGGGGCTTATGATGATAGAAACAATGACAGTTGCTATGTGTTATCTGTCAATGGTGACACGTCCTGGGACACCCGCCTCAACGATTCGACCGCTTCGTTGGTCTCATAAGCACACATCTTACAAATAGACTGCAATAATCCCACTATCGTTAGGTTAGCCAAACAGACGACCCATAGAATGACAGTTACCACCAATTATTGGGAATACGAAACACCAGCAATTGAGAAAATGAAACATCTTTCATTAACTCCTAATAATGAGATAGATGAATGGACATCCACTATTAAAGACCATTAAAGGCCATAACTGCAGGTCATCCCTATAAATAGAAGACAACCCCTAAGATAAAAAGACAACTTTCATACACTCTATATGGTTATTACATATCTGGTTTTAATCACATACTGATTATCACACCGGGGTGGACATGGAAGAAAGAAGCTCCACCACTTTTTGCAGGTCTCCACCCATGTCACCGCTGCACTCAGAGAAGGAGAAAATATTTATCATCAAGTAAAGTGCATAATATTTAATCTCAAGTCCAGATGACAACTATATAAAGACCCAATCGAGGTTGAAGTATATCTCAAATCAGGTGTACAGTTTCTTTTGTAATATTTGTGGGAAAAAATAAAATGGAGCTTAGAGGTAAGTTGGTTTCTCAGATAGGCATAAAGTCGGATGGGAATTTATTCCATGAAATCTTTAGAGAGAGACCAAATGATATAGCAGGTATTTGCCCTGGTATCGTTCATGGTGTTGATTTGCACGGTGGTAAATGGGGAACTGTTGGCTCTGTCATCTACTGGAAGTTTACCCACGGTAAGTCGATATAGTTAATTTCTATAGTGAATCTTTTTCGTGTCTTATCGGATAATCTGATAAGTTAAATCATTTATTCACCTTAATATCTCTGTCTCTCTTAAACAAATAAATGACCTGAAAATTCCCTTCTATTCCAGTGTTTAGTGATCTTAGCGACCGTAATGATACTAACAACCCTCAAATATTTCTTCATCATTATGGATTTTTCAACTTCATTTTTATTAAATTAAGTAGATTGGATTGTTGGACACTTTTGCCGAGTTTCATTTTGAATTAAAGCCCAAATCAAAGCAAAACGGCAAAATTTAGAATCTCTAATCTGGAATTTGTTACCATCCGTTCTCTATTGCCTCTTGTGGAAATCGGTGGTGGCATTCCTTCGGCCAGATATTTTTGAACCATTTCTCTTTCTGCCTTTTCTTTAATCACTTTTAAGATAACTCAATTGTATTTGACTTTTAATCAATATGTATTGCGTTTTTTTTTTTTTTTTTCCTTTTGGGTTGAATTTCTAATTGACTTGTTGAAAATTAATTGTAGAACTAGACTTAATTTTTCTAGACACATAATGTTGTAATCATTCAGAAGATCTATAGTTGCGTGTAATTTGTGCAAATATCCATGGTAAGTGGTGTACATAATTTTGTCATACAAAATTTAATTGTAATTAAATTTTGATGTTAAAATAAATTGGAATAGAAGTTTAGTTTGATTTAGGTTTTAGTTCAACACTTGAAGAAGTTTTCGTGTCATGTTGATTTTATTTGTCTTTCTTACATCTCATAAATTAAGTGTCGACCTTTATAAAATAGTTGCAACTTTGGTGTTATTGTTTGACGTTTAAATTAGAATCAACCTTGATATATGGTATTGTTATTTCATTATTAAGAATAATTGATGTTTAATTATTTTTAAATATTTAATTATTTTTAAATATTTTTATTATTAATATTTAATAGAATCTTACAATCCTCGACTTAATCCACAAGACTCCTTCATCTATCTGAATCAAAATCACGATCCTAATATTCTTGGGCAAAAATAACTTACATAACTTTTGTTGCCCCATATTGTAGGGTAGATTTTGAAAAATATAAGAGATTATTGAATATGTTCACAAATATTATTATTATTATTATCGTCTGCCATGAATGTATATTAATTGATTTTAAAACAAAAATAGATTATTATTTTTATTTAATAACGTTAAAAATGTGAACTCAAATGGTATGTAAACATGGTTCTTCAATCAACTATTAAAAATTCCTAAAGGTCAATATAACTATGCAGGTCTTGTTTAAAAACTCTTGTCTGACTTGATTAGTTTACATTTGCTGATCAAACTGAATCATTTCAATTTTAACTGTCTCAAAGTCCTAGAATTTCTATATATATTTAGGGTTCATATTAATAGTTTGGATTATGAATCTCAGATGGGAAAGAGAGGGTATCCAAAGAGATAATTGAAGCTATAGACAAAGAAAAAAAGTCAGTGACCTTCAAAGTGATCGAAGGAGATCTTATGGAGTTATACAAGACTTTCAAATTCATTGTAAATGTCGACAGTACTAATGGAGACGACAACTTGGTAACATGGATTTTCGAGTATGAGAAGAAGAACGAGAATGTCCCAGATCCCAACACACTGATGGACTTGTGTCTTGTTCTTACTAAACATATCGAGAATCATCATCTTGCTCAGCCCAATTGCAAAGCTTTGTAAATAATCATGGCACGGTGCCTTGGCTTAGAATAGCTATAAACTTAAGTATGTCTGAATAAATGAGGGATTTGGTAAAGTTTGTGTTTAAGAAAATCGTAACTGTTTGTCGTCGTCGAGTTATCAAATATAATAATATGAAAAATAATAATATATGTATATTTTGTGCTGAAATGTATTTTGAGATGAAAATTTGAGTGTGAAAAGTAGGGAATATAGGAAAAAACAATTTAGAAAGGGGGTTGAACAGTTTATTACCAAAATTTTAAAATTAGGCGCATAAAGTAATTAGATCAGGTCGTTGTTGTTGTTGGATCTCATGGTTTCTGTTTTGTTTCACAATATTCGCAGTGATGAAACATGCCTTGTTGGAGCTTTTGGTTTCTGTTTTGTATCACAAAATTTGCAGAATGTAAAATATGAAATGAATAATTCTAGTAGAAACCTATCATGCAGGTGAATGGTTTTCATTTGCAAACGAGCAAAAACTATAACGTGACAAGAATCCGAAATAATAACGATCGAGGTGAGAACTAGGCTCTCTGTCCTTAAGACGTTTTTACCCCGCACTCGGTGCTGACGGAATGTGGTAAAGCGCCTCCTAAGATACAACGATCGGCACCTTGCAGTAGCAGCACTATCACCGCAAGAACAACGAACCAAAAATATGGAAGAACTCTCTGGAAACAGAAACTGTATGTCGTTGCTGTATCGTTTTTCTCTCTGGTTGAGTGAAAGCCCGATGAACCTATTTATGGATGAGGGAAGAGCAGTTGACCAGTTTCCAAGCACACCACTTACCCACGGCCTCTCCATGTATGGACGCAAGGTTTCCACTTACACATGGATGCACGATTTTGAAACCGTTTCTTTGGAGGGAAATTATCAGACAAAATATTGAATAAATTTTAACAAAAAAATTAATATTTTTCAAGGCTCGACCCAAACCCAAACACGTGCCGAGCCGCCACCGGGGGCACGCGCGGGCTTTGCTCGATTATGTGCATGCCTACGTCCTCTCCCCTCTAAAGACTTGCGGTGCCCCTTGGGGTCCAAACCCATTTCCAAAATTGGAGTTTATTAAGTGGTTCAAATTTGAGTTTGCAACCAATGTGGGACAACCACTTTCCAATTATCTCTCATTTTATTCATTATTTATTGTCCAACTTTCAACCATAATTTCTCATTCATAATGGAATGGTTTTGCACAATTAAATATACTACGTTCATCTACTCGAAACGTAGAATTTAATCGACTATTTACTTTGACCAATCGAAGCTTGGGTCCCACCCAATTATTATGCCAAAGTGGTCCATTTCCAACAGTTGTTTAGGTCAATTCAGATCTCAATTTGAATAGACAGGTGAAGTCTCTGAATTCTAGAATATAGAACGACAAAGATACACTCAACTTGACAAAATAACAGTGCGAGTGGAATGTTCTTAACTGATTTTAACTGAATTCTTATGTAGTTAACGTGATTTGGTTTGGTATTATTGTACTTCTAAGAGAATCAGTTAAGTGTGTTGTTAAATTTTTATTTCAGAATTGATTTATATTTTAAAATCATCATTTTATCATTTGGTAAGTAAAAATAATTTGTTTTTGTTCCTGTATACAATTGCTAAACTAAATATTGATTATAATAATGTCTTTTGTGTTGTAAAATTATAGATAATGATGAATAATTATTTAATTTTATCTAGATATGCATGTAGTTATTTACTTACTCCAGAAAAATGTATTTTACTCAGATTGTAACTCTTATTATAACCCTATAAATAAGAGTCGTCGTTAAAATAAATTGACACACTCACTCAATTCTCTTTTATTTTCATATATTGTTTTTTTAGTTTTATAACACACTATTAGCATGAATTAAATTTTGTTCACGTCGAAGCATAAATAAAATCTTAGCGCTGATTCTTGGTGGTAACTGGTTGGCAAACTTCTTTACTTCATATTGAATTTAATGGTCAGTATATGGTATAACTTTTGAATATTAAAAGACGTGATTGATTTTGATCATGATTAAAATAGCCCACTCCAATGAGTATAAATCTATTAGAATGTATATGCATATCCTTTCTATTGTGGACACCTCTACGTGCATATTTGGACTATATTAATATCTTAGTTTATATAAAGTCCTTTTAGATCTCAGTGTATTTTTTATTGGTCGTACTCTTTAATTATTTTATTGTTAGATTAAATTTTGAATATTTACAAATACGAGTTATTTAATACACCATGTGATTGTTGATTGATAAAGAATGATAAATTTGTTTGCAATATCACAATATTTCAAAAAAAATTATGTTGTAGATTTTTGAAAAAAAATCACAACCTAAGAATATTTTGTTGCTTCGGAAAAAATACAACTTTACATTATATTAATATTCCAGTAAAATATTAATTGCTCCCCAATAGACTAATTTTATATGTTTTAATATTCTATAAGAATATTTAAATATTGCTCGTGAAGTGCAAATCTTTACTTTAGAATAAAGTTTGATATTTTAAAATAATTTGTTTTTTCTCCCGTAGAAGCACAACGTTATATTATATTCTGACAGTATATTACTTGCTCCCGAAGAATGTAATTTATTAGATTTAATATTAATCTATTATTCCTGAAAAATAAATCTTTATAAAGTTTAATATTTTATTATAATTTGTTGTCCCTCCTGAAGAAGAACAACGTTATATTAATATTCTGGCAGAATATCACTTATTCCCGAAGAGTATAATTATATAATATCTAACATCTATTATGATTTTGCTCTTGATGAATAAATCCTTACATGATTTAATATTCTAAATAATAATATATTTTTTTTGAAGTATCACAACATTATATTAATATTCCAGCAGAATATTACTTGCTCACGAAGAGCGTAGTTGTGTAAGATTCAATATTAAGTTATTCAATATTAAGTTATTATTGCTTCGTTGAAGTACAAAATTTATATATGTCAATGTTTTAAAAAAAAATATTGAGTTCGTCATAAAGAAGAACAATTATTGGTATATTAATATATTATAAAAATGTTGTATTAATACTCCTGAACAAGTATAACGTCATTAATATCGATATTCTAAAGGAAAATAATATTATTGTTCATGAAGAAACACAAAGTATATAAATATTCTAGAAGAATATTATGTTGTTGCGATCTTGAATAAGCAAAACTTCATTAAACGAATAATATATGATTGCTTATAAAGAAGCATAAATTTGAACATATCAATATTTTAGAAGAATATTGTTTTGTTTCTTTTGAGTTGCAACTTTACATAAATTAATGTTCTAAATAAAATATTGTGAAGTTTTCTATTAGAAGGCACAAATTTAAATATATCAATATTCTATAATAATATTTGGTTAATGTTCCCGAATAAACATTATTTCTTATATATACCAATACTGTTGGAGATATTGTGTTGTTCTTGAAGTATATATTATTGAACAAATATTGTGTTGATACTACTGAAAAATATCATGTTGCAGTTATTGAGGAATCATAAATTTCATACATATCAATATTTTATAAGAATATTGTATTGCTGTTTTTGATGAGTGTACATTATAAGATTTATTTTTTATTGTTCTTTTTCTCAACAAACACAATTTTACAATTCTATTAATATTCTAGAAGAATATTATGTTGTTGTTTTTTAAAGAAAAAAATACAACATAATCATATAAATATTGTAGAAGAATATTTTGTTGTTGCACGTGAATAAGCACAAATGTATATTATTTTCATATTCTACTTTAGTAGAATATATTTTTGCTCTTGAAAAATAATATTATAAGATCAATTAATTAAATATTGTTACGAACCCGAAGTTCATTAATCCTAGAAATTTTATGTTTTGACATGTTATTTAGATCATTTAGATTTCAGACATAGGGACAATAGTCACGTATCTATTGTACATACATACGTCTCATGAATCCCTAAAGAAAAAAGACAAGAATGATGAAATAAATAATATGTTATTCATTTTCTTTTAATTTGTACTACACAAATATTGGTACAATTAAACAAGTACTACGTTAAACCAAAAGTTCAATGTCCTAAAATTTTTATTGATTGGCATTACCGGTTAGACCATTCCAGATCATTATGATGCAAATTATTAATGAGAATATCTATTGAAAATCAAAAGATTTTTTAATATAATGAATTCTCACGTGATGTTTATTTCATGGTATATAAATCAGTAGACCTTCACTAGCTAAAATAGGGACTAAATTTCCTGCATTTTTGAAAATTATTTAAAGTGATATATGGGGCCCCGTCACCATCCGTATTGACCATCTAGATATTATTAGTATCTAATAGATATATTTACTAAATGATTGTATAGTTTTATTATTCATAACTTGAAGTTTGCGAGATTATCTGCTCAAATTTTAAATTATGATCATAATTTTCATATTATACGACCAAGACGGTGGTGTGTTTTGTCAATGCTAGTGAGTCTAAATCTTGAACTTTCAATAAATGTTAGTTGGTATGATGATAAATAGTTTAGCAATATTGTTTGTCAACGTCTTCAATTAAATTCTAAACCATTTCTATTGAAAACAAGGTGCTTCTCATTTTTGTCTAGTGAATGCTATTTTATACTTATATGCACCATGCTAACATCAAAGTTATCTCGCTATAGTTGGCTTATGGCCAGAGCCTAATATTACCCATTTAATAATTTTTATATTACAATATATGTACAATCGGTCCACCATAGTACACTGAGATGTGCATTAAAGAATGTTGAAAATTCATATTTAGTTTGAAACATTGTAAAATATCTTCAGTCCTAATGGGTGATATTTTATAACACAGTTTTTCGAATGTCATTTTGATAAGAAGGCTTTCTCAACATTATAGAGAGAAATTAAGTAGCTGAAAAGAATATATGAAAATACAACATATTATATTTTCTAGATCCTTGAGCAAGACTATGAACTAGAAGTTCGACAGATAACTCATTTGTAAGTTATACAATTGACAGATGCATTTACTGACCAAAGAGATTAACCAAGTCTCGTATATCAGCTCTAAATGCTCCAATTAATATTGACGTTCTAGATGGATAATCTGTTAACATTATATCTGGTAAATTTAATAGCTCGTCTGAAGCATGGTGATATTTGATTCCAAAATAAAAATCCTCAATAGAAAAATAGAACAAATAGTAAATATGGTCTCATTGAGGAGGCATATACTCTTGGAGGGTATATAGACATAACTAATTATAAAACTCCAGAAGAGGTTCAACTAACTGAAATAATAAAATGAAGAGATTTCGATAAGTTATGTCATTATGAGATAGATGAAATAAATAAAAAATATTGTTGACAATACTTTTATACATAATGTAGCCCTTCATATTATTAAAGATAGTGAATATATTGAAGAAAATATGTTAAAGAATTAATTGGCCAAATAAGATAATGCAATCCAAGTAAATTGAACTTACTAGAAAAATCTGAAGTTTTTGGATCTACAGTCTGAACACATAAAGGCGTATACTTATGCGAAAAGAAATGAAAAAAATGAAGTTGTAAGATGTAATACACGACCTTTGACATTATAAATTTCAGAAAGGCTTATGTAAAGCAATCACAAGCCGATATCTTGTTAGCATATCAATGCATGACATATATGCATTTAATGGATATTATTATAACCAACTGATATGGCATGACTAATAAAGTAACGTTTATAAATCTCTGGAGGATTTAATATGCCTGAAACATATAATTCAACTTTTCAAGAATTTAATCGATCAAAGTACAGATCTAAAGTGATATTATAATGAGGATGAGTAAATACATTTTATACTCTTTTAATTAACCGATGTTTTGTCCTATTGGGTTTTCTTTAATGAGGCAATTTTTATGGCGTATTAAAAAAATTATGTACTTTTTTTCCTTGATTGAGGTTATTTTCTTGAAAGGTTTTTTCTAATAAGATTTTAACGAGTCATATTTTTTGTGTAAATGACATCCAATTGGAAGTGTTATAAATCTTATACCCTACAAAATATTTATCATCATCATAACCCTATAGTTATACTTTCGTGTGTTATAAATTGTATATGAGACTCCTAAAGGGAACAACAACAACATCTGTTTTTAATATAATTGTATCAGACCATCATACTGACTAGAGTTAACCAAAGATAATGTATGAAGATGATATTGCTTGGAGGTTATAACATGGAACACATTTCACCAAAATTATTTTATACAAGTTATAAAAAGATGGCAGCATTGAAGAAATTGACACATCAGATATGAATAACTCGATACAAGCTTTTTTTCATTGATTAAAATTAGGGGTAGTAGGTGTACTATTTTTCTTTCGCTCGGGTTTTGTCCTTCTAGATTTTTCTGACAAGGTTTTAAATAGGCATTACTCCAAAATTTTGCTTTTTTTTTTCCCCTTTAGTTGGCATTTTTGTTTCATTGGATTTTTGCCAAACAAAGTTTTTAACGAAGTAACTATTATGTAAATAAGTCATTTAATGGAGAGAGTTGTAAAATTATAGATAATAATGAATGACTATTTGATTTTATCTAGATGTCTATGTAGTTATTTACTTACTCCAAAAGAATGTATTCTAGTCAGATTGTAACTTCCATTGGAAACCTATAAATAATCGTCATTGATATAATAAATTGAAACATTTGCTCTCTCAATTCTCTTCTATTTTCATCTCTTGTTTTCTTAGTTTTATAACACTTTGATATTATTATTACCGTAAAATTTATTTTTACTTGTATAAAAATTATAATATTTTAGGTTAATTATACTCACAATTCCATTCTTTCAGCATTGTAACAATATCATTCCACATTCAATTTTGTTCGCAGATATCGTCCCAATCCTTTCATTTTATTCGCACAGATGGTTCCCAAATAAGTTTTTTGATAATTTTACCCTTGACTTAAATAAATTAAAGAGAAAATAAAATGAAAAAATTGCATTTAAAGTCCCATCCTTTTAAAAGTGTAAATAAATCATAAACATTTTATTTGGGGATAAAGAAGAACCATTGGTAGTCACCCTTCACATCTCACTCACCATCTCCTGAAATATTTCTGCATCAATCTTGTAATTTTTCCCTATACTCATTCTTGCTATCACATTAAACACAAATCCAAACAAAACCCATTCATATCTGTGGCTTTTTTTCGGATTATCATTCATAAATTGAATGAGTTTGCGAATAATCCTGCCTCGTTGTTCCGAATGTTGGAGCTCGTCTGTATTCAGTGGGAGGATAAGAGGTAAATGACAAAATTATGCGAAGTTTTCGCCAGTGATCACCTTATGGAGACCAAGAAAGGCTAGTGTAATTGTCCCCAAAAACTTTTTCGTTGAGGAGATTGGGGCGATTCATGAAGATAATGTCGTTTTTGGTGAAGCATTCTTCTTCAATTAATGGAATTGAAACAAGGATGGCTCGTCCAACCAGAGGAAAATCACAGGGCCGTAACTTTTGGAGAGCTTGGAAAATGCCCGATGTAAAGGCCCTTTAGCCCTGAATAAGCAGAGGTGACCAATCAATGGAAGGGATAAAAATGGAGTGGATAGAAGATTTTGAAGCCTGTGGAGAAAATATATGCATAAGAGCATCTCCAATGCAATCAATGGATTGGAAGAAAATGTGTGCCACATCACTAAATAGACAATGTCTATTAGAAATACTTCTTCAATGCACAATGTAGAATACTATGTGAAGCTGACGTGGCACTATAAAAAATAGAAGATGTGAAGCACTCATTCTATATCTAGATGCTATGTGAGAATGGTGAGTCATCAATTGTTTAATTTTTTACTTAATTTCTTAAAATTGTGTTAAGTAGATTAGTTTTATTATTTTTAATTTAAAAATATAAATGCCACATAATCAATAATATTAGATTGTAGAATGAACCCATTGGAGAGAATTTTTGGACTTCACTGTCTATTCATTCCACATAATCTAGAAGTCCATCTATTTAATTTCCACGTCAACCACAATCCATTCACTGCATTGGAGATGCTCTAAGCTGTAAAGAAACAAGAAGAGTAGTGGAAGAAAATAGAAATCTCCAGTGATGGTTTTTGCGAAAACCAGGGAGAAATCATCCTTGGTCTTCGCGCAACCTGAGGGGAATTTCTACTTCTCTGTTGCCGTCAACCCAAACCTCGGCTGTTTGGACCAACAAATGGGGGGAGAAATCCCCCGTTGCTTTGGTGTGGTGGGGTGGTGTGGGGTGGGGTGGGGTGGATGGGGATATTTGGGGAAGATGGTCCATTTTTTTAATTACCGACCGTATGGAAGTTTACTCTGCTACAAGCACACAAAAAAAAACACTTTTTTGTTTGTCACTACGTCTTCATCCTCTCAAACAAAAACTCATCTCTCTCTCAATTCCTCAATTTCTCCATATTTTTCTCCATATTCATCAAAATCAATCTCCCCTTAAACAAAATTATGTCTCTTTTCATTCTTCTCAATTCCTCAATCCATTAAAATCTTCGACAGACGGATTCCACCGCAAAAAAAGCGTTATACTAGTTATTTTATATAATTGAATGTAAATAGACTACTTTGTCTTTGTTAAATTGGTCAAATTTAAGTTACGAGTTTGATTTTTTGTCAATTAATGAACCACTAGACGAAATCAGACCAGACTCCAAAGGTCCTTTCGATTAACATAATTAGAAAGTTTTGGACTTGATGACACATTTTTTATTATTTTAAGTGAGAATCTGTAGAAAAATAAAAGTTTAGGATTTATTTGTATTTTTAAAAAGGTTAGGGTTCCAATTGTAATTTTTTTATTGTATTTTTTTTAATTTATTTAAGTCATGGGCAAAATTGTCAAAAAAAAAAAACATTTGAGGACCATCGGTGTGAGTAAAATTAAAGAGTTGAGACAATATCTGCGAATAAAAGTGAATGGAGATGATATTGTTACAAAATTGAAAGAATTGAGACTGTGAGTGTAATTAACCTTAATATTTATCAAATATTTTTTATAAGATGATGTATTCATTATATTTATTTTAAAATAAAAAATAATAATATCTATAAAATCTCAAAATTTATAAAAATAGTACATATAGTAGAAAATAAATTAATTTAATTAATTATGGTTTAAATTGATATTTTAACTATATATAATTAGAGAAGTTAAATGCATAATCTAATAAAATACTATTTTGCTACTTGTCAAAATCTTCTCTTAGATAGTACATATTGTTTTATAATTAATTTTTTTAATATTTATCATGCACTTTTGATTGTTCAACAATTAGAAGTTGGGTCTAAAATTAATTTCAAATAGAGTCTTAATAATGAAAGTTAAAAAAAAATTGCATGTGTGCCCAAGCGTAAAAAGTTTACTTATAGGTAAACTTACTTATAAATAAATAATTAAATTTAAAATAAATATTTTTTATTGATCAAGCTTAAAAATAAGTTACTGTTTTGACAACAACAAAAGAATTACTTTCTGGTGAATATAATTATTCGCCTCATTGTGGTAGGAGCAATTAGTGAATTAAATAAGAAATTTCATATAATTCCTCATCTTTGTAAAGAAATTTTACATAACCATTATGCGCTAATTAAGAGAGTAAAATCACGTAATTTCCGACTAGCTAGCCTATGAAATCCATGCATAATTCCACTTATAAATTGGAATCTACAAGTACTGTTATAAAAAGTCCGCCTAGTCGCATCGTGGCATCCACGCCTCACGCATTGCCCTCGCCTAGATCTCAAAAACTTGAAATTTGACCTCCACGTCTAGTCATGCTTTACACATTTTAGAATATTACTTACAAGTATATAAAGGAGAATAGAGGTATGACAATTCACGACATAAAAAACACACCACACGTACTATTCACACACTTAATTCTGTAGGTGCATTTTACTAAAATTATCCGATTGATATGAGCATCGAAGGGTCGGTGTTGCCTTAAACATGTGTTGTTTTGCAAATTAATCGACGAAGCAACAATGTTTGGAGATTCTTGCTCAATTAACTGTTGACAGATTTTAATATAAACAATTTGAGAATGAGTGATCTTTTACTTAAATGTAAATTGAAGTATTAAGTATGTTAAATAAAATCCGTTTTGTTTACTTATAAGCCTAGCCAAACATGCTTAGGTTTTATGACATAAATGTTGGCTTTGTTATCCGTGCCTTTGTATTTGCTAACATAATATATATCATTTTTAGTGGTAACAATAAAAATATAAACTTGTACATTTTGTGTGAAGAAATGTAAACCAAATCGAAAGGGAATCTAGCTAAAAACAAAGCATAATTGCAGTGTTTGATTGACTTTGTACACACATGTACAAGTACTCGTCTGTACACATAATTTTCTACACAAACTAGCTTTTGGTTTAATAGTACTCCACTTCTATTTGTTTTCATGGCACGATTCGTCTTTAATACTGTCGAATATTGTAGAGTCTACTTCACTTGACATGCCATCTAATTAAGTTCTATCTTAGATTATATACTCCCATTTGTGGCAAACTTGTCGATCTGAGATATGTCAAGAATTTTATCCAACCCACTGGCCTGTAGAAACCTGGCAAAGAAAAAAAAAAACACACTAAATAATCTAGGAGAATTTCATCATTGAGAATTAGGGTGTAAGGTTTCTATGCAAAGTATATATACATACTTATCTCTAAGAGCTATTGTCATGGATTGGCAGCCTCCTGGAATTGAGGACTGCAAATTGACTGCTATATTTGGGTTGTGAATGCTTTGCCGGAGGTGTATCCATCCATGCTGTCCTTTTTCACCCTCTGTAACTTTAGCCCTGAATTTTTATCCAAAACATTTAATCCAAAACAATGAACAAGCAGGGCATGACAGTGTGAGTGTCAACC
This sequence comes from Forsythia viridissima, assembly GCA_030279155.1. Lineage (NCBI taxonomy): Eukaryota > Viridiplantae > Streptophyta > Magnoliopsida > Lamiales > Oleaceae > Forsythia > Forsythia viridissima. The sequence goes on along the minus strand of CM059041.1, from coordinate 38,081,289 downwards.
TCAACAACAAAAAAATAGCTAATTCTCAATAAACTGCATAAATCGTTTTCTGAACTCCGTTTGATTCATTGGTAAATCTAGTGGAAGATCTAAAGCAACTAGATTTTTACTACCACAACAGGTTATGTTAGTTCTAATACATCCCTTCGACTTCTAATATGTGCAGTACTCATCGTTCAAATAAGGCTTCTTAAAAAACTTGCGCAAAAGATTAGAGCCTTTGTCTAAAGAGAAGATTCAATATTTACCTTCACACTCTTTTTGCTTTGGGATTGAAACTTGGACGTTGGGCCAGACCAAAAGAATAAATTTCATCCCATGAAAATCTAAATCCTAAGAAAAGTAAGAATACTAAATAAAAGGACTATTAGCCCTAGGTTGAAGTCCAAATCCTTGTCTGTACTATGGGATTCCTAGAAAGAGAAAGAGAGACCGGGGTGGCATTGGTTGAAAGCTTTGCTTTCCCGCCCTACTATTTCCGACTAAGAAAATAGAGCATGGAAGGTACCTTAACTAGTCCTATTCCCTTAGGGGCATAATTTTATTCTGCAACCATTTTCATGGTCCCAATTTGGAGGGTAGCTTTCAATTGTAAGTATATGATACCTGTACATATGGGCGTCAATGGCAGCTGGAGAGTCATTGGAGTCCACAAGGCAGCCTTCACTTACCCAGCAATCTCCACAGGAATCTAATTCCCACCCTTCTATTCTTCCTTGCTGCAGGTAAAGTTGTCACAATATCTATTAGCAGGGGAATATACATAAACTCAGCAATTAAAAGAGCGACGGTCGATAAATGTGTGGTTGAAGTCAAGAATATCAATCTCGACCAACCATCTATGATATTTGAATTGAATTACATACCTCAATGTAATCTTTGAACGTTTCGATGGCCTCCACACCTTTGGCCTTGGCATATCTGGGCTCGGCAAGGATATTCATTCTTAGTTCTACAGATTCAAATGGTTCTTCGAGATCTTTTATAAGACTGCCAATACCTTCATTATCTGATCCCTCCAGTTTCATCCTCACCATTTCAATTATAATTTTTACTACCATGTAAGCACCTGTAAATTTTATAGACACAAGTCAGGACCAAATCTAGAAAACGGAAGAATAAAAACTAGCAGAAATGAGGATGCTAACATAGATGTGTGTTGGGCTTGTGTGCATACTAAGAACAAAATTCCATGAATTTAGCTAAAATGAGGATGCTAAGATAGATGCGTGGGTATACTAAAACGGATAAGATAAGAAATGAGAATATATGCTCAAAAGTGGAGCTAACAACGATTGAGAGTAAATTGTAGGAAGGACAACTTATCAGGGTGCAACATGTTTCGCATAGATCTAAAGAGGCGCATAAAAGTGACGCAATCTCAGTATAACAAGTTAGAAGATGGAAGAGTAAACAACTAACATAGATTGTTGTAGTTGTTACAGATTTAGCTACATAGAATTTTTCAGTAGATCCTAGCCACAAATTCTTGTAACGAAGTGATGCAGAAAGGGAGAGAAAATTTACCATCATCAAGAAAATGGTTTTCTTTGAGGGCACCATGACCAGAGATTTCCATCATAAGATGTGTTTCAATTCCATCCTTATTAAGCTGGACACCTTTATCAATTACATTCCTATAGCCAACTCGATACAAGCAATGTTGTCCCCCTCTATCATTAATAAACCTAGTAAGTGCCATGCTTGTACGCGCATCAGTTACAATAGTAGTGCCTGGGTGTTCCTTCAAGACAATTGCAGCCATGAGAGCGATAAGTTTATCGCCATTTATGGGATTGCCTTTACTATCAACAACACCACTTCGATCAACATCTGTGTCGAAAACAATGCCAAGATCAGCCTTGTTTTCTAGCACTGCAGCTCTTGTTAAGGCCATAGCAATTTTGTCCTCCGGGTTGGGAATGTGGTTGGGAAACATTCCGTCTGGATTGAGATGGAGAGAGCCAAAGGTGTCTGCTCCAAGCTTGTCTAAGACATCCCAAGTGAAGAACCCTCCTGATCCATTTCCAGCATTTACAATTATCTGCATTTTGAAAGAACTTGTTATAAGCAAATAAATTCTTCCGTCCCCTAACAGCTTGAGTATTTAGTATTTACACAAGGTAAAGATAGTTCAGCGCGGTAACAAAGCAAACAAAGGTCGTTCAAGTCTCAGTGCTACCTATACATAAAAATTGCACGTATTAGGCCTATGTTTAAAAAAATGAATATACTTTCATGTGAGGGGAGATGTATGAATAAAAATAAAAATAAAAAATCTTTATTTATGTAATAACTTCTTGTGATTTTTACAGATTAGTACTAAATAGGTGATTATCTTCAATCAAAATTGATAATTTTTAGAGAACCTGAAATCCCTTAAGAGGAGTGTCATAATCCAATGGATGGTTCACTCTTTGCTTGATGATGTCTCGGAGATGCGCAGCATATGTGCTCATGAAATCGGCTCTTTTGGGTGGGGTCCGTAGCGCCGTCGATACCTTTGCAAGCCTGTTGGCATATTTCCGAGCAGCTTTATCGCATATTTCCTCCACCTCCGGCGACGTCAGACCTCCTTTTTTGGTGAAAAATTTCAGCCCATTTCGTGTGTATGGTAAGTGAGATGCCGTCATCTGTCCAACACATATAAAAACAGCATTTCATTTTCCCTTGGAACATGATTTCCAATGCAATATTAAGCTGTAATTTTTTCAGAAATTTTTAGTTATATATTTATCTCAAACTCAACGCTCACGCCATCTCCAACCCATATTTTCAAATTGGTGCAACTTTTGTACTAAAATGGTACAACTTTAATACCAAATTCATATGTCATCTCCAACCTATTAAGAGCCCGTTTGACAGAGATTATAAACTAGTTTATAAACCAATTTTTGGTTTATTTGACCAATATTGGTTTATTTGAGTTGAAATTGTTGACTTTTCATGTTAAAAATGGGTTGAAAAGTCAAAAATTACGGCTGAAAAAAACCAAAATAGGTTTATAATCTTTGTCAAACAAGCTCTAATTCAAATGTTGCACCAAATGAATAGTATTTATTCTCATGTATTTATATTTTTAATTTTCAACAATAATTTAGTTCAAAAATTATTTAATTATATAGTGTATTTATATTAAATATATAAATTATGAAATACATTTAATTTCCATAATTATTGCATTAATTAAAAAAAAAATAAGAAAAGACACTATACTCAATATCACAATTTAAAAAAAAAAATATTTAACTAAAAAAAAAAAATAGGACAGATACAAATTGGAATAAATTGGACAGAAAAAAAAAATTGGACAGAAGGGTAAAATTGGAATAAATTATCACACCAAACCCATCTCCATATCTACAGTGTTGCGTTGTTCATCTTCTCAAAGTAGCACAGGAATGTGGCGTCATGTTGGAGATGTTTTTTCTCCATTTTAGTGTTTTCACTCCATTTTAGCACTAGGTTGAATATGCTCTCAACCCTTATTTGAACTTGCGCCACTTAAATATATAAGTATTAATATTTATGTTTGAATTACTTTTTTTAGCAAAGTGGTTGATCTTTTAAGATGAAACTACAAGTTTTAATATGGAATGATATCAGAGCTCTTTAAATTTAAACAAAGAATTTGATTTGTATAAAGTTGAACGAGCATTTAGATTTCATGTTTGAGTCATCATCGTGTAAGGCATGTTAATTGATAAATATTACTTATTTAATTATAAATATATTAACCAATATATAAAAATTTAAGTTACTCCTATCAAGATTAACAATTTAAGATAAATTATTTTTAAAATAGCTATTATATATTTTGTCAAATATTAATTTCAAATTTACTTCTTAGTGATAATTTAATGTATAGCAAATAAAAGAGTATTTATTTCATATTAATTTTAAAATTGGGAAATTGTATAATCGGTCCCCAACTTATGGTCTATGTAATAAGTTAGTTCTCAAACTTTAAAATAAAGCATTTTAGTCTTCAACCTTGAACTGTTATTTCTGCTAAAATAACAAATGCGGGGCATGTAGAGTACTATTTTGAAGATAGAATAAATAAACACAATTAATATTAGTATCAAATAGATAGTGGAAGAAAAAGAAGAAGAAAAAAGAGCAAAAAAAAAGATAAAGAACAAAAAGAAAACTAGATATTCTACTTTTCTCCCATTCCATCTTGATACCCGGCCAATCGTACCCTAGCCTCGTACTTTTCCTTGTCCCGTGTCCCACCCCCTTCAACTCCACACCCCCACCCCCACCCCCACCGCCACCGCCACCGCCACCGGTACCGGTACAGGTGGCACACTACAACCTATTCCTTTATTTATTTTATGTTGGTGATGGATTAAAAGAGAATGCTCCATCTAAAATGTAGAGGACCAACGTGCTTTAGAGGCCATAGGTCGGGGACCAACTCTGTAATTTTCCTTGGACATTAGGGATTCAATTTATCGTCAAACCTAAAAATGAGTAGAAAGAGAACTGAGCTAGTTTTTGAAAGGGATACTGCAGTAAAATGGAGTTTATATGAATGCTAAAAAATGTTGTAAAAGACTTTTCGCAATGGAATCCGTTACTCGACGCATATTTGATTTAGACTATGTTAAGTAAATTTTTTTATAGATTATAAGTTATTGTCTTTTGAAATATGTTGTAGGTCCTATGAAATGTGTAAATAAAAACTATGTTTGACCAGTTTATAAGTTCTTATAAACATTAACAAATGTTCTTACTCATTTCACTAGTGATTTCGTGAGGAAGATTCTATTGGAAAAATAATAAAATTACTAAAGAAATATAAATGCTAAACACCAAATAGTGAGTAATAAGTGAGGCTGCTCTATACCATACCATTATAGAAGCATCATACATAAATGGGGGTAGCAAAGTACTCATAAAGCAAGCTGGTGTGGTTGCAAGTCCCATATCAAATGCCACACACCCCGCCCGAGCAAGACCTGCAAAAACAGCTGCACTCAATGATGCACCAGAAATTCTTGGATCCCTTCCTAGTGATATCTTAACATCCTCCACTGGTCTACCCTTTTCTTTCTCCAATCCATTCAAAACCCATTCACCAAAGCTCTCTGCAATGGCCTCCACGGCCGGCGGTGTTAGGTCGACCGTTCGGCCTTTTTCACCTTCCAAAGCCACCCCACGAACGTCGGACCCGTTTTGTAGCCTTCTAATCTTGTCCATTTCTTCATCCACCACCACTTCATTGTACTTTGCAGTGCTTGAAGACTGTATGCGTGTTAAAGATTTGTTTAAAGAAAATGAGAATGTTATATGGAATGGTTTGTTTGTTGGAAATGATGGGAAGTTTGTTTTTGCAGTAATGTGGTGGTGTAGTGATTGTGATGGAGTTGAAGTGGAAGCCATTTTTGCTGCAAATTTGGTGCTTCAAAAGCTTATAATTAGAGCAAAGCAAGAAGAGGGAAGATAAAGTTTGCTCAATGAAGCAGAACCCCACACTTGTATATCAATCTGCAAGAAAAAAAATATCTGTGAACAAGCTTCCAAATGCATTGATAATTACTTTGTTTTATTTGAACCATATATCCCACGTTCGTTTGCAAAAAATTGTGGCGATGGTATATTCTCTTGTGCAGAGTATTGAAGCAAAAAAATCAACTTTGATATACCTATGTCCTATGTGGCTTGCACGTGGTGCAAGTGGGACCCACCGGCTGACTAAGTAGTGATGCACATGTAGATACGACAAGACCGATCACTCTACCGTCGAGCAAATTTTTGCATTATTAATTTAGGTTGTATTTGAAATTTTAATCTAGGTTCATGTTATTTTTGGTAGATTATGTTCGTCTTCAAAGTTAAGACTAGGCTACAAAACATCGTCGTCCCGACATGTTCGACTTAAGTTGAGGTAAAGTCACGGAGTCAGAATTGCATTGAACTTAACACAAATCAAAACTAGGCCCAACGGAGTGCGTTACGGGGGGAGAAGGAAGTTGAAAGTGTACTAAGGGCCATTCAAATGGTATTAGCGACGAATGGTGTGTACAAAAGGTAGGAACGTAGTTAACACGAGCTCATGACTCACACTTACTAGGAATTCTTCGTTAAATACAGCTAGCTAATGACTTCTCATGGCCTGTGAGTCCACCAAGCTTCAAATTGCATTGACCAATCCGCGACTTTTGTTCCTTTTTACTCCTAAAAAATGTTTAAGATGACTGATTCTCACAATTGCGACCATAAAAAGACAGCAAGCGACCCTAGGTTTTATGAGGATGCTGCCTCTGTTTCTTCATCTTCAGTAGAACTTATCCATGTGAATATCCAACCTACAATTGTTGTTCTCCTTACTAGGGAAATGATTAGTGTTGGCGAACTTGGTCGGGTGCAAACCGACCCTACCTCTGGAGTAGGTCCTGTGGGATGCCCAGCATGGGACCGAGGGACAAACCAATTGACAACCCCTTAGGAGATGAGCCTGATGGCCTAGCCTCAACGCAGGCAAAAATGACGATTATGATGGGGACGAGGTTCTAGAAGAGATGGGTTTAGGAGAACTTATCAAATTTCAGAGGATATTTAGCTTGTTCTTCCTACGAGGGTTGCGTCACCATACATGTACATGCAATGCAGTCTGGGTTAAAGCTTCACAAGTTCACATCCATCATTTCTTCAGGGGAAAATTCTGAATAGTTATAATATCACCCTTACCCAAATAAAGCCCAATGAGTGGGACCAAAGGCTAGGATCTTTTATGCTCCAGAAAGTGGGGTTGTATGGGTAGATGCTCGTCTATTTATTGACCTGTCAAGTCGGTGAATACACTGGACCAAGCTGGATGGTACTATTTGATCCCCATGTAGATTCGATTATGTTCTTTGGTCGAGATTTTGAGAATATTAATTAGTTTTAGTCAGCAAATTTTCTGTTATTTTCTGTTACATAAGAGATGGGGTGTCCTATTACTATTGGTACACACTCTCTCCCTCCGTTTTCTATTTTTTGTTTTTTATATATGTAACACACCAACATTTCTATAGTGTGATGAATAATACTCCAGATTTTTTTTTATCATTTTCTGATATTGTTCATGGTATCAGAGCAGGAATTTCAAATGCTCATTGTTTAGTCTAAATTCTAAGCTAAGGAAGATCTATTCCTAGCTAACAGAGACAAGAATGGAAGATAACACAGATGTGTTAACTGAAGGAGAAAGGGAAACTGGAACCACATAAGTAAGGGGAAGAGAATCAGGGCAAAATAATGGAGATCCACTACATCTCCAAGGATCAGACCACCCAGGGATGGTGTTGGTAACATCACTGCTCACAGGTAACAATTACTTAGGCTAGAGGAGATCCATGAAAATTGTATTAGGGGCAAAAGTCAAATTAGAATTTATAGATGGAAGCAATGTAATGCCAAATAGGGATTCACCCAACTTTGAGTAGTGGAAACGAGTGGATTGCATGATGATTCATGGATTTTAAGTTTAATTTCGAAGGAAATTGTTGATGCCTTCATTTATGCTTCATCTGCGAAGGAGTTATGGTTAGAACTTGAAAAGAGATTTGGTGAATGTAATGGACCACTCCTATATCAGTTGCAAATAGAAATTAGCAATATCACGCAAGGAACATTGAGTGTAATGGTATATTACACAAAGTTGAAGAAGCTCTGGGATGAATATGCATGTCTTTTGCCAGTTCCAATATGTACTTGTGGAGCTGCTAAGGAAGTATCAGAGATCAACACATCAAACAGGCTGATATAGTTCTTGATGGGTCTAAATGAGTCATATGATCGTATTAGGAACCAGATATTGGTAATGGATCCACTGCCCAGTGTCAATAAAGCATATTCAATGATCATACGAGTGGAAAAACAAAGAGATGTTCACCATTTCTATCCTGAGGTTAATGAAAACTCAGCAATGATGGCTAAGGTGCAAAATTCTGGAAGAAGTGGTTTTGGAAGAGGCAATTGGAATGGAAGAGATGGATGGGGCAGATGTAGAGGACTGTTCAAAATAATGACTAATGAAGAAAAGGCAAATCAGTACTGTGATTATTGCAACATGAAAGGACATACCAGAAGCACTTATTTCAAAATATATGGGTATCCGGACTAGTACAAAACTTTAAAAGGAGCAGAAGGGCAAAAATATGAATCAAAGTGGCAGAATTATGGCTAATTTAGCTTATACACCCCTGGATTTAGATGAAGAAGGTCAAAGCATAGATGAAAAGAATAATTTCAAACCAGTAGCATGACAGAGCTAATACAGCAGGAAATAATGAAATATATGAAGGGAAAGGCACATATAGGAGCAAATAATCATGTTAACTTTCCTTATCTGGGGGACTTTACAGGTAGTACCTCTTTTCAATACGTTTTTAGCTTGCTTGATAGTTTAGAACCTGGATCATGGATTATAGACACAGGTGCCAACAACCATATGTGCACTAACATATAATTTTTACATAAACCTCAACAAGTCCCTAATTTTACACTAGTGTACTTACCTGATGGATCAATAAAAAAATTTAAACATGTAAGTGATGTTATCTTAAACCACAGACTACATCTTAGAGAGACTTTACATATCCCAAGTTTCAAGTTCAATCTTTTATTTGTCCCTAAACTAGCTCACACAGCCAACATCAGATTTGTTTTTTATCCATCACATTGACTTTTGCAGGACCTGGAGAGTGAAGAAACACTTACGGTGGGAAGACTAATAGGAAAACTTTATATCCTAGATAAGTCTAGTCTACTCAATTCTGATTCCAAACATCATAAACATGCACTTGTTGTTTCAGATTTGTATCCCAGCATTTGTAATACTCAACACTTTTCTAATAAAGCTTGTGATAGAACTATATCTGATTGGCATAACAATCTTGGTCATGCTTCACCTTCTGTTTTACTGCATCTTGACTTTCTTAAGAATATAGCTAATGAGCATGATTTTGATAAATTGAAAGAATGTGACATATGCCATAGATCTAAGCAACATAGACTACCTTTCCTCAAAAGTTCTATACACACAAATGATGTTTTTGAACTGATTCATCTGGATGTATGGGGATCCTACAGAAGACCCTCTCTTACTGGAACACCATACCTATTGACCATTGTTGATGATTATAGTAGATCCACTTGGGTATTTTTTCTTGTTCACAAAAATCAGGTTCCAAATACCTTAAAGAATTTTTTCATCATGGTTAATACCCAATTTGATAGGAAAATTAAAGGTGTTAGAAGTTATAATGGCACTGAGTTCACGAGCTCAGATTGCCAATTGTTATTTCAATCACTAGGTATCCTACACCCCCAACAAAATGGGATAGTTGAAAGGAAACACAAACATCTCCTACAAATTGCTCGTTCTTTGATGTTCAAGTCTAAACTACCAAATAAATTATGGTCATATTCCATTTTGATGGCCACATTCATTATAAATAGGCTTCCCAGCTCTATCATCCACTGGAAGACTCCATTTGAAATTTTTTTCAACATAAGCCAGATTATTATGTCCTCAAACCATTTGGATGCTTAGCCTATGCAACAAACACTAAACCAGGAAAAGATAAGTTTGATGCCAGAGCCCTTAAATGTGTCTTTGTTGGATACACTCCGGGAAAAAAGGGTTATAAGCTATACAACCTTGATACACATCAAATTTTTATTTCTAGAGATGTTCAATTCCATGACCATATTTTTCCTTACATTCTTTGTCTCATAATTCTACCTCTAACCCTCTTCCATTGCCCATCTATAGTGATACATCTTCTCAAATTTCATTTACACAACCTCATTCACCTCCTAGTGATCTGCCTCAGGCCCATCATTCACTACCTCTGGAACAGCACCAACACTCTCATTCTTCCCATGTTATTTCACCTAACTCTACACCTCCTCTAGAGATTACTAGTCCAACCCTTAAAAGAAGTACTAGACACATAACTAAACCAACGTGGCTCCATGATTTCATTACTAATTCAACCATCTCCATGTCTTCTATCACAGCAAATTATTCTAATTCTCTCCAGTCTTCTTCTCATGACCCCTACACACGACCAACTTTTCCCCTACTTTGTCAATCCTAATTTCACACCTACATATAAAGCCTTTTTAGCAAATATGTCTAGTATACATGAACCCACATCTTACTATCAAGCTAGTCAATTACTAGATTGGGAAGAGGCTATGAAAAAAGAATTGACTGCCCTGGAAGAAAATCAGACCTAGGACCTTACCACTTTACCTCCAAATAAAAAGGCTATTGGTTCTAAGTGGGTCTACAAAGTGAAATTGAATCATAATGGTACTATTGAGAGATTGAAGGCCAGACTTGTACCCAAAGGATATCACCAACTACTAGGTGTTGATTATAATGATAGTTTTTCTCCTGTGGCTAAATCTGTAACTGTTAGACTTCTTTTGGCTATTGCTGCAGCAAAACATTGGGAATTACACCAGTTGTATATTAATAATGCTTTCTTACATGGTAATTTGGATGGAGAAGTATTTATGGTGCCTCCACAGGGATATTCTAAGGCTAAACCAGATCAGGTATGTAGGCTTTGAAGAGGTCTTCATGGACTTAAGCAGGCCTCAAGACAATGGAATCATGAACTTTGTACTAAACTTCTTGCATATGGTTTCACTCAATCTGCTCATGACCATTGTCTATTTATTAAACACACCCATCAGTTGTTTTTAGCTTTATTGGTTTATGTGGATGATGTTCTCTTAACTGGGAATGATGTGGTAGAAATCATCCATGTCAAGACATATTTACATGATGTTTTTATTATTAAAGACACGGGCCAAGCCAAATATTTCCTAGGTTTGGAGATTGCTAGAGATTCTACTGGGGTCTATGTTAACCAACGTAAGTATGTTTTGGATATTCTTCATGATACTGGACTTATGGGTGCTAAGCCTTCTCCTACACCACTTCCAAAGGGTCTTAAATTTCAAGATCATTCTGCTGCTTTGCTCTCAGATCCAGAGGCTTACAAAAGACTCATAGGAAGGTTGCTCTATTTGAACTTCACTCGCCCTGACATTACTTATTCTGTCCAGCAGCTTAGTCAATATGTTCATTCACCTACACAAGATCATTGGGATGCTGCTTTACATCTCCTGAAGTACTTAAAAGGGTGTCCTTCAAAAGGCTTGTTCTTCCCAGTTGATACTTCTCTTAATCTGCAAGGTTATAATGATGCTGATTGGACTTCTCGCCTTCAGTCCAGAAAATCTCTTACTGGTTATTGTATTTTCCTTGGTTCAGCTTTGGTTTCTTGGAAAACAAAGAAACAGTCCATTGTATCTTGTTCTTCATTAATTTACAACTATACATCAAATATTTACTAGAAAATATATTGTTGAACATTTTTCTTTCTACGGATTACTGGTAGAATCCACATTCCGAAGAACCTATTTCTCAATTATGAAGAACCCATTTACCGGTTTGGCCAACATTTAACATTTCATCCCATCAACAAACATAAACTAACACGATACATGAATATAGCTTTTAAATAACACTGGTAAATCTACTACACTAGTTCCTACCTTGTTCTTGATATGAAGAGATGAAACAAAGAATACTTTCCCTTGAATCCTAGAAACCGGATCTTCTTTCACAAACAAAATTTAATGCAGCAATTTGGTTTTCTTCTTGAAACATAATAGCTTAGAATTCAAATTTTTGGAGAGAAAAGGGTATGGAAGATTTTCTTTTGCAAAATGGGAGAGAATAATGACTTATTCTCCCATAACCTCACCCCTCAATGACACAAATAAGGAGATTCGGGGTTATTGTAGGATTTTTAACATGATTTAATGTACTTAAGTTGGAAGTTGAAGAATTTTATACCTTTCAAAAGCCAAAATAAAAATATTTTTTTGAAAAACATCTGCATTATTCGAACATGGGTTGTTTTTGTGTTAAACCATGCAGATGACAATTACGCGAACAACTCAGTTACATTTTAAGAAAATGAAATAAAATCCTTTAAAACTTAAATAACTTAAATCTTTTGGCTTAAATGGAACTTCTGCTTTGTGGTTTATGTGGAATAAATGGTGCTAAGTTTACAATTGGTTGTGAACTCGTATTCATACAAAACACGAGTTTGAATAGTAAAAGACAACTTTCACGAAATGATGACAAGTGGTTTGATCCCCATCGTCCATGATGCATTCTGTTAGATGGTTGGATAACCAAGAGATAAAGGCAGGACTTTACCTTCTTCAATTGGTATTGTACCCCTCTGGATTGAACTCTCTCTCACGCTCTTCTTCTTCTTCTGTTCTTTCATCTCCTTCTGGGTTTTCTTTTTGAGGATCTCTGATCTTGGGTGATCATTGATCATACTTTGAAAACGTTATCACTTTCTGAGTGATTGAATAGGTTTGTGGGGTGATTAGGTTGAGATAATCCTCTAGGTTGTAAGTGATATGCCTAATAAAAGCAAGTCCTGAATCCTATGAACACATATGCTCTAAATGGTTTCTGAGTTGAAGCGTTGAAGTCCTATTTCTTGTTTCTATACTTTATTTTAGTATTTCTTTAACTTTTGTACAATCTACGTTCGTTAATCTTTGGTTTCTCAGATTGTGGTTTTGTAATAGTGGTATTAGAGCCAATGAAGAAAGATAAACCAAAGATCTAACCAGATCTGGTCATATACTGTGGTTTTTTGTTCTCATTTGGTAAATAAAGGAAGAGATCTTGCGAGATCTGCTCTCTTCTTGTGGTTTAAATCCTCAAGACTAGTATAAAACTCTAACCCTAGTTCTTTACACTATCATTACATATATATTAATTCTTTTTTGAAAATATTTGAGATTTTCTGTCTGTCATTTGTCTAGGCCCCTTCAGAGGACCTCGAATCTGAGGCGAACATTTAGTTTTTTTTTTAAATGAATCTTGTTTCTTGATATATATAATGTGACTATTAGTTTGTAGAACAAGAAATAGGTTTATTAATCTATGAAAATTGTTCTTATGTGAATATGTTTTGATTATGTGTTTTATACCTATGTAAAGCTGCAAATTAAGTGTTGTTTGTTCTTATATTTTGTTTAAAACGAAAATGGGAACTAAATTTGAACTAGGTGTGTATAATTGTAAAGGAAACTTTAGTATCTGGCGCTAAAACATAAGAGTTGTTTTGTTACAACAAAAATGTGCAAAAGCTATTAATAATAGTTGGCCTACTGATTTTGATGATAATAAAAAGATGGAACTGGATGAAATTGCATAGAGTTCAATTTTCTTGCATTTGTCTGACAATGTGTTAAGGAAAATTGGTGAAACATCATCTGCCATGGAATTGTGGACAAAATTGGCAACAACTTATTTGACTAGTACCATGCCAACTAAGATTTATTTGTTAAAGTAGTTCTTTACTTTTAAACTTGATCCCACCTTAGAATTAGAGGCAAATCTAGTAGATTTAATTAGAGGTGTCAAGACGGGCGGACCGGTCGAACCCGCATCAGCCCACCTACCTCGACTTGGGACTGCGGGCCCAGGCGGTTCAGCCTCCTGCTGGTCCATATTATAATTAAAAAAATTTAAAATTCAAAGGCAGAGAGCCAACTACAAATGTGACAGCCGCTGCTGCCTACTGCTACTATACCTATATAGTATTAGTATATACTATATAATATAAAAATAAAAATAAATGGTAAAAACAGCCTGCTGGCTTTTAACTTTAATTTTAAAAAAAACGAAAACAAAGAAAAAGTGCGGTTAGAAGTGACTAGAACATTATTGAACATATATAAATATTAAAATATAATATATAGAGTACTAGTTGTCAGTAAATAAGTAAAAATAATAATTTTTAATTGATATAGGCCGAACCGAGTCGAACCGCGGCCCATATGGGCCAATGAATGGGCTGGGCTCGTGAAAAAAATTCGTGGGCCGGGCCGACCCAGCCCGCAACCCGCAGTGGTGCGGGTTTTTTCTAATGCGGGCCGTTACCGAGCTTCATCGGAGGCGGGTCGACCCAGCCCGCCTGACCCGGATTGACACCGCTAGATTTAATAGGCTTACTAGGGATTTGGCAAATTGTAAAAAAAAAAAATTCTAATGGTCAACTTGCTGTAGTTCTTCTTAGTTTAATTAGTGACAAGTATAAGGATGTAAAAGTTGTCTTAGAGTATGATAGAGATTTCCTAACCCCTGAAATAATAATTAGTGCCCTTAGAAATAAAGAGTTAGAACTGAAAGCTGATGGGAGAATGTTGTTGGGGAAAACTTGTTAGCTAAATGGGAAAATAGCAGTAAAGGTTGGAATTCTACTAAGAAAGATTATAGTAAAAAAAAAAAAGGCAAACCAAAGAACAAAGCTAAAGGAAAGACTAAAAACAAGAAGTGTTTTTACTGTCAAGAATAAGGGCACTTTATAAAAGATTGCCCAAAAAGGCTTGTGGATCAAAAACTTAGAAATAAGACAGAAGGTGGAGCTGCTATAGCTTATAATGAAAATTACTTAGAGGAAGAAGTCTATGTTGTTACCACTAATCAGCCTAGTTAAGAGTGGATTCTTGACTCAGGCTGCACTTTTCATATGTGTCCTACTAGAAAGTGGTTTAGTGATTTTCAAATTTGTGAAGGGGGAAAAGTCCTTATGGGAAATGACATGTCCTGTCAAATTAGAGGAATATGCACAATAAGCCTTAATTTGAGTAATAGCAAATATTTAGTTCTCAACAGAACTAGATATGTCCCTGAACTTTAGAGAAATCTAATATCCTTGGGAGTATTAGATGATCTAAAGTTTGATATAAGTATCAGTGAGGGATCTACTAAAATTCTCAAAGATACTAAGCTTATTATGACTGCTTCAAGAAAGAATGGCCTTTATACAATTACTGCTGAACCAACTTCAGTTTTAAATAATGATGTTGGTATGGATAAGGGAGATTCATCTTAGATATGGCACAAAAGGTTGGGCCACATAGGTGATAAAGGTCTCCAAATCTTAAGTCAGCAAGGAGTCTTTGGAAAATGAAGTGTGAGTAAACCTAGTTTTTGTGAGTCTTTTGAAAAGGAAGTGTGAGTAAACCTAGTTTTTGTGAGTAGTGTGTTTTAGGAAAACAATCTAGGTTGCCTTTTCTTCCATGATCCAAAAGTCAACAGATATTTTAGAATACATGCATGCTGATCTTTGGGGACCAGCCTCTGTGACAACTCACTCTGGTTTTAGGTATTTTCTCGTAATTGTAGATGATTTTTCAAGAAAGAATTGATTTTTCGTTTTGAAATCCAAATATGAAACTTTTAGAGTCTTCAAAGAATAGAAAACTCTTGTTGAAAATCAGACAAGTAAGAAAATAAAAGTCTTAAGAACATATAATAGCCTAGAATTCTGCAATTATGAGTTTGATAACCTTTGTAAAGACAGTGTTGTCTTATGACACAAAATTGTGGCTCATACTCCTCAGCAAAATGGTCTTGCTGAGAGAATAAATAGAACAGTCCTAAACAAAGTAAGGTGTATGATCCTTAACTCTAGTTTGCCGAAGCTGTTCTAGAGGAAAGCTATTAAAACTGCCAGCTACTTGATTAATAGAAGTCCTACTTCCTCTCTGAAGTTTAAATTTCCTGATGAAGTTTGGAATAAAAGTCCTCCTTCTTACTCTCACCTAAGAGTATTTGGATATGATATATATCAAAATACAGGTAAATTGGAACTAAGGTCTAAAAAGTGTGTATTTATTGGTTATGCTGAGGGTTCTAAAGGGTATAGGTTGTGGGTAAGAAATGTATGAGGTTTTAAAGTAGTTGTCAGTAGGGAGGTTGTGTTCAATGAGCATCAGTTTCCTTGTATAGAAGATGGTTTAAGAGGAGAGAACCAAATTGACTTAGATCGGGGTAATGAAATTGAGGTGGAGCCTTCTGAAAGAAATCAGGTTGATGAATTAGGAAATCATGAAAGTGATACTCTTATTTCTCAACCTGAATCTAGTCAAGACTCCTTTGTACAAGAGGAGACTCTAGAGGAGCTCATAGAAAGTGATAGAACTTCTCTTGATAATTATCAGTTAGGCAAAGATAGAGAAAGGAGACAGATAAGGCCTCCTATTAGATACATGGATAGTCTAAACATGTTACTTTTTCATGAGTCTATAAAAGATGAGCCTAATTCTTTTGAAAAATAAATTAAGGGAGTAAACTCTAAACACTGGCTTTCAGCAATGCAAGAAGAAGTGTCTTCTTTATAAAAGAATCAAACTTGGGTCTTGGTAGAAAAACCTAAAGAAAAAAGAATTGTAGATTGTAAATAGATCTTTAAGATAAAGAAATGTGATTTAAATGATAAAAACATTAGGTATAAGGCTAGACTAGTTGCAAAGGGAAAGATTACAATGTAATCTTTTCTCCTGTTATAAAGTACACCACCATCAGAATTATCTTAGTTCTCTCTACAGAAAATTGATCAATTAGATTTTAAGACTGCTTTCCTAAATGGAGATTTAGATGAAACAATCTATATGAATCAACCAAAGTGTTTTCAAAAGAAAATCAAAACTGATCTTGTTTGTCTCCTAAAAAGGTCATTATATGGCCTTAAAAAGGCCCCAATACAACGGTGGAGAGTTTTGACTCTTATATCATTAATCTTGGTTTTAGATGGAGTAATTTTAATGTTTACCTTTACTGTAAAGGTTCAGGGGGTAGTAGTTCCTTATATCTTGTCTTATATATAGATGACATGTTAATTGCAAGTCAAAATAAAAGTGAAATAGAGAAGATTAAGTGCAAACTTACAGATGAATTTGAAATGAAGGACTTAGGTCCTGTTAGGAGAATCCTTGGTATGGATATAGTAAGAAATAGAAGTGATTGCAAACTGTTTCTAAATCATAAATCCTATATTTCAAATATTCTAAACAAATTTGCAATGTTTGAAGCTAGGTCTGTCTTTATTCCTCTTGCAAATCATTTCAGATTATCTTCAAATCAAAGTCTTAATTCTGAAGAAGAGTCTGATAGAATGTCTTATGTTCCTTATGCTAGTGCTATTGGGTCTGTAATGTATATAATGGTGTGCACTAGACCTGATCTTACCTTTGCCATAAGTGTTTTGAGTAGATTTATGGCGAATCCAGGTAAAGTTCATTGGGAAGCTATGAAGTGGTTTCTTAAATATATTAAAGGGACTTCTTCTTTAGGTCTATTGTTTAGAAAATGTAAGCAAGGTATTATTCTAAAAGGTTTTGTAGACTCTGACTTTGCCGGGGATATTTATAATAGGAAATCCACCTCTGCTTACTACTATACAATTTGTGATACCAATATAAGCTGGAAATCACAACTTCAAAATGTTGTTGCTTTGTCTTCAACTGAGGCTAAATACATGGCAACTACCAGTGCTGTGAAAGAAGGTGTTTGGTTAAATGGTCTTCTAAATAAATTTGGTTTTGGTAACAATGAAGCTGCGTTATAATCTGATAGTCATGTGTTTCATGATCGAACCAAACACATAGATGTAAAATTTCATTTTGTTAGAGATATTTTTTCAAGATGACAAATCAAACTTGAAAAGATCTCTACTCTTGAAAATCATGCAGATATGGGCACAAAAGTTCTTCCAGTAAGTAAATTTAATAATTGTTTGAAATTGTTAAATATTGATGAAGCTTAATTTTCTTCTTATGTAGGAAATGAGCTGAAGAAGAACTAAGCTAGATACTCTGAACTTCTATTCACAACATGAGGATGATGATGACATAAACTTGCTCCAAGGTGGAGATTGTGGGATAAATGATGCTAAGTTTACAATTGGTTGTGAACTCGTATTCATACAAAACACGAGTATGAATAGTGAAAGGAAACTTTCACCAGATGATGACAAGTGGATTGATCCCCATCGTCCATTGTGCATTCTGTTAGACGGTTGGATAACTAAGAGATAAAAGAAGCACTTTACCTTCTTCAATTGGTATTGTACCCCTTTGGATTGAACTCTCTCTCACATTCTTCTTATTTTGTTCTTTCTATCTCCTTCTGGGTTTTCTTTTTGGGGATCTCTGTTCTTGGGTGATCATTGATCATACTTTGAAAACGTAAGCACTCTCTGAGTGATTGATCTGGTTTGTGGGGTGATTAGGTTGAGATAAACCTCTTTGAACAGTAACTGGTTTTTGGGTAAACTAGGGTTCGAGAGATTCTGTTTTGGTCCAGGGGTTTTGGCATGATTCTTTTGTTGAGAGTGTAAGTGATATGCCTGACAAAAGCAAGTCCTGAATCCGATGAACACATATGCTGTGAATGGTTTCTGAGTTGAAGTGTTGAAGTCGTGTTTCTTGTTTCTATACTTTATTTCAGTATTTCTTTAACTTTTGTACAATCTACGTTTGTTAATCTTTGGTTTCTTAGATTGTGGTTCTGTAATAGTTTCATTCCTTACGTGGGCCAAGCCTCCAAGGCTTGTCTATTAACTAGGCTAAACAAACCAACTATAAAATAAAGATCCGGGACCTTACAATTTTTCTTTGTATATGAACTTCGTGTGTTTCCCTTTGCAAGTTACGGAAGGAAGCCTCCCTTTTACAAAGAAGCTATTGTTTCTCTTCACAAGCGTATTTAGCTTATTTATGACCTTTACAAAAATATTTTCAACTAGTAAGTAAATTTCTATGCTTTGACAGTGAGATATCGCTTCACTCTGGTGATCATTAACTTGTTTGTAACTGTTTTCTAAGCGTAGTATTCTCTTTTGCAGGAAAAGTTGATTTCTCAATAGAAGGTGAGGAAACCTTCTTTCAGAATAAGTTCGAACGGGGCCCATTCATCTCAATGAACCATTACTGATCTTCTCGAGGGTGGGAAACAGCTGAGAACCAGGCTCGAGATCAATCTCAACAAAGTATTGGGCCTCAGATAATGGCGGAGCAAACTCGCTACTTTCCATAAGATTGGATCTACCAGTTAATTGTAGTTGGTAGGATTCTCATTGCGCATATCTCTCCAAAATGGGGTCTCCATTTGGAGCCCGTTCCACAAAGCATACATTTCTTTCTCATAAGAAATGGTTTTAATAGCAATCAATTCTTGCTAAGAAAGATTCAGATAACTCTTTAGATAATCTTCCACTTCTTACCTCATATGATGAATGCGGGTCGTATGAGCTTCTTGGATTTGGTTTCCAACAAAAGATTTCACAGACTGTTTATTTAGTTCAAGCCAGCTTTTTATACTTCATGCCTTCATTTTCAAAACCATCTTTTCTCCCCAACGGTGAGGGTGAGATAGAAGATTAAGTATTTCAGTTTGGAGATACCTCCCTTTAGTTTTATCTTAGTCTTGTAATCCTTTATGTGGTCCTATGGATATCCACGGCATGTAAATTGAGTCTTTTTAGGATGAAAAAATCCATCTAGAATATGATAACTCAAGAACAACTAACCAAGAGAGGGGTGAATTGGTTATTACAAACTTTTTTGAAAAACAATCTCCAAAAATATGAAACTAAAGTAATGTAGATTAGTCAAATAATAAATATAACCACAATGTAAATAAATAGAAGGGTAGAGTAAAAGAATGCAAGAGAGATGTTTATAGAGGTTGGATCCAAACCAATGATCTACGTCTCCCGTTACCAAGCTCTCCGTCACGATCTAGGCTTTTCCACTATATTGATTGATTTATGGTGCAATCAAAAACCCTTGCAATACTTCCGGTAATTTACAAACAAAGAGCACCGATCCGTATACAATATTGAGCTTTACGGGACCTCAATATGACCCAAAGAAGATGAAGAAATTGGTTTACAATAATTTTTCTCTCTTAATGAATGATAGAGACAAATTAAGTATCAGAAGAGACTAATACTTCAATAAATAACAATAGATGAAAATATCAAGTTTTAAGAAGAAACTTTGATGAAGATGATGATTTAAAAGTTTGATTTAATCAATCAAAATTTTTCAAAGAATAATTAGAAAAATTAATACCAATGCAAGTTCAACTAAATTTTCACAAGATAATTCTTTCTATTATGCTCGTGTAAGTGTATTTGATGATAATGAATGAAAGATAATATATAGAGAGCAATTTTCAGAACTTTCTGTCAAGTCGGATGATAGGTCGGTCAACCAACATATGTTCGAATGACCAAAAAGCAGCTGTTTTAATAGTTCAATGTCAGAATCAAAACGGTCAAATTTTTGAACATTGGAAGTTCGGTCGACCTATCTTCAAGTCGGTCGACCGATTGACAATGGTCGGTCAATCCTATGAATAGTTCGAATGACCGAAAATTTTGATCTGAAAAGTTTTGAAAAATTAATTTTTAACTTCGATCAAAATATTTTTATGCAAGTGATATCACATAGTTTTTTAGCATAACATTATTTTTGAACTTTTATCATTTAATGCTAAAGATCAAAGACTTAGTACATTTACATTTTATGTACAAATCTAATCTTCGATCTTTCTTGAAATTTAAATCTTGATCTCTTGAACTCTTGTCTTGGATGATTGACTTTGATCTTAAACTTTTTTGAGAGTCTGATTTGTAGTGTAGTCTTTATCTTGATCTTTTGACAATGATTGATTTGAATACTTTGAAGATTATAAACACATTAAACCAATTATTAGTAAAACAATATTAACTTCTTTGTTATGATCAAAACATTAAGGTTAAAGTTAACCATAGGTCAACAGAATAGGCCTGTGTCTGATTTTCTTTGAAAATGATAAATCCTCGACATCATAAGTTCAAATGATCTAATTGTAGCTTGTTCATCATCATAAGTTAGATTCCAATAGTTCCAAGACTCTTACTTAGCTATTAACGAAGCTCTTGAGAGTTCACCTACTTCTACTAGAAATCTATCTATCCCCAATGGTGGTTCACTTGAAATCTCACCACTTGTAAGAATTGATTTCCTCTCCAAGCCAGTTAAAGACACTGGCGGACCTAACAAGTCTCATCTCTCGCTCATGTGGGAGATTATTCCATCCATTGTGGAAGGGTCCTTTGCAAGGTTGTAGTATGGACTTGTGGTGGCAACTACAATAAGAGTGAGAGCATCTCTCATCTGCTCAATGGTTGTTTCTTTCAAACTTTATGGGTCAGACGGGGCTTGTTGGTTCCTCAAATTCTCTAGCATGGCTCTCATGGTGGCATTTTCATCTGATAGGCTCCTTATATTCACGGCCCTATCTAAAACAATGCAAGTCAAATAGGATACCCTCATTTTTTTCATAATGTAGAGAACCCTTCACTTTTGGTGTTCGTTTGCTCATTATGCCACCTTTTTGGATTAACATCACTCTCCTTAGAGTTTTCATTCAGACTCAATTTGTTTTTATTCATTTTTTCTGATTTTTCCTTTCTGTCACTTGTGGTTTATCGTCTCTGATTCTCACAGATGGTGCAAATATATTGACCACGAAATCTAGTAGGACTAAGTTGTCAACATATCATTGCCACCTATCTATCCACCTATGAATTACCAGAACACTTGGGCTTCGTTAGCTTGCAAAAGCAGCCATTCCAAATGAATGGTCCGACAGTCGTTTACACCCCGATGGTCAACTCAGTTGCTGAAAAATAAGAGCATGTAGGAAAAACAACATGGACAGAGAGTTAGCTGGGGATTTGATTTTTCATACCATTTTCTTTATGTTGTATAGAGTATTTATAGGAAACTGAGGTCCAACTTATTCAAACATTTTAACTTATCTAGACACGTGTCACTCTATCATTGGTAAGACATCTACAACTGATTCTTATTTGATTATGTTTTACTTTTTTAACAGTTTTAGCCTATGTGGCGGTGAGCCTTCTCCACATGGAAAAAAGGATATTGTGTTGTTCCCTCATTTGATGCAAGAAATCTGAGGTCACAGGGTGGTTTATGGTTCATCAATCCTCCTCAGGGAGTTAAAAGATCTCTTTAAGGCAAATAATCCGCTGTAGGCATCATCTATGAGGATGGCGAAGAGAAGGTTCACATTCACGTGCCTAACTAGGAGGTACACGAGACACGAACCCATTTTTAGTGAACCCTTCCTCACTGGCAATGGGGATGTTTAATTTCGTACTCTCTGAAGGTCTACGTGAAGTCTATGTGGAACGAGATACATATAATACGAAATATTGCTACATAAAATCAATTTAACGAGAAAATTTTACTTTATAATCATGGACTAAATACTACTACATGCAATGAGGTCATTGATCCATTGGCCAACAAAACATGCCAAATGTCTGTTGAATCCTTACAAGTTACAACTTTGCTTGCAAACTCCGCAAAAGTCATACTGTTCGACCATCAAATGTATGCCCAAAAATACTCTCGTGCTTAAGTTAGATTAGCCTCTAAGTGATGAGAAATCAATTGGACAGAGTTCCCGCTATGTAAAAATATAAAAGCCTACTTTGTAACATGCTTTAGTCTTGTATTTATATTATAGACGAGTGTGAGAGACGTTGAGTTCAAGAATTTTCGCAACACTAAGGATGAGCAAATGGTAAGTCTCATTCCTTTTTTGTTTCAATGGTGTGAACGGTTAGAACCTACCAAAAAGTCACTTTTGCACACTTTTGAAAACTACTACAATTGTTTGTAGCTAGTTGGTCAACTCTGCAACGCTGCGAGCTTCAATGTGTAATTTATATCTAGGGATGGCAAAATATAGTCCCCGGCTCTAATTATCCGAATATGTTTATTTTCTTTTATTTTTATATTTTAAAATTTAAATCGTATTTAGAAAAATAAAAATTAATTAATTAATTGAACGGGACAGTAAATGGAGATTTTTTAATCTGTGTCCTATCTCTCTAAAACCCCCAACAAGGCGAGGACGGTAAGGGTCACCCCACCCCATTGCCATCCCTATTCATATCAAAGTGAAACAAGGTTTTTTCATAAAAAGTCAATAATTAAGAATGGTTTGGTTTAATAAAAAAAATGATGAAATGTGTAATTGAAAAGTTATGGATCTCATAAAAGATATAGTTAAAATTAATTATTAATTTTGGCTTTAGCTTTTTAGTAGGTTTTTAAAGGAAAAATTCAAAGTCAGTCCTTGAATTGTACTTATAGACTCCCAAGCCATACAATCCAAAAAGTATTCATTTTAAGTCACATGACAAACAAAAATACATTTATGTCCCTGTAGTTACAAAATCTAACATTTCATGTTTAAACTCTCATTCTTTATCTTTTTTCATAGTTAAATCCACTGTTTCATATTTATTTAACATTATATTAAAAATCGTACTTAAATTTATGTATATTGTATATAGTTTAATAATGTTGTATACTATGTACTGTTATCTTTATACGATATTGTATACTATATATTGTTATCTTTATACGATACGGTACAATAAACAATATCATAACTCATTAACATGGAGAAAATCATTAACAATTCTGTGTGATATAAATTATATCAGAAAAAAAATTATCAAATTCAAAATAGTGTCACTCAATTCCTTCACATAAACAATATCCTCATGAATTATAGAAATGTAACATTCAGTTCAAATCTTAGGCCAATGGCTCCTTACAAATATCCTTATTGTGATTATCCAACTTTACACACCTTCTACGTCGTATCACTCGCACTTGCTCACCGTTTGATTTGATTCGCCTCTTTTTAGGCATTCCAAGTAGTCTCTTCGTAGGTGGAGGTAAACGCCAATGGATACAAACATGTACACAAAATAATAATATTACCAACAGAATGATATAATAGCATTATAGCAATATTTGAAAGAAAATTATATTAGAAAAACAATCTACTCCATGAAAAAGCTTATTCAACAAGTAATAATGATACTGATATTGTATATTATTGTACATAAAATAGTATCAAATTAGAAAAACACTTATTTTGAGTTATAGTTTATTATTAAACAATCATATTTTGCTTCCAAGAATATGCATGATATAGTTTTATTAACATAATGTATTACTTATGATATACTATATTGTATATTGTTCTAATGTTATAAATAAAACAACGATTGTAAGAATTTGCATCTAACGACTAGCTAGAAAAAGAATTGTTTTAATGATACTCATATTGTATATTGTTATATATAAAACATTATCAAATCAGAAAAATACTTGTTTCGAGTTATTTTTATTGTTAAACAATTATATTTTGAACATGCATTATACTATTTTATTAAGATATTGTGCTAACTATGATACAGTATATTGTTATATTGTTATACATAAAACAACAAGTGTAAGAATTTGCATCGAACTACTAACTAGAAAAAGAATTATTTTAATGATACTGATATTATATACTGTTATATAGGATGAAAAATGTGCCGAACGGCTCGTGGGCTCGCCAGCTTTGCTCAAAATAGGCTCGGGCTCATCGCGGGACGAGCCTGAGCTAGGGCAGAGCCCAAAAATAAAAAGGGCCGAGCTTGTTCGGCTGGGCAAAAAGACAAGCCGGCTCGTAGGCCCCAACGGTCACAAAAAAGTGACATTTATCAAACGGTCACTTTTTTTAAGTGACCATTTGGACGTGAATTTTTTTTTTTTTTCAAATCAGTTATTTTCCTACAAAAAACCCCCTTCTAAACTCATTTTTTTTCACACTCAATCTCTCAATCTATTATATATTTAATTTAATAACAATTCTCAAATCTTATTATCTCTCAATATTATTTTATAATTATTTATCTCAAATATAATTATCTAAAATTAGTCTATATTTTTAATTTTTATTTCTTTTACTACATTTCTACTATATCTTCTACTCTTCGCTTTATTATTTTGTTCAAAATGGCCTACAATCGAAGCGATGGTGATTCCAGCGGTCTTAAATACATTCCAATTCCTTGTGATATTGTTGGTGAATTTGGAGGTAGCACTGATCTGATTGATTGGATAACATTCAAGAAGATGTCGACACAAATACAAATACAACCACCAGTTGTAGCACTAAACGAAAAGCCATAAAACAAAAGGCTAGGTGCTAGTATTATTTTGAGTTGGTGCCCACTGGTAAACTAATAGACGGAGTCCTTAAGCACATAACACGATGTAAACAGAGAAGTTAGCGTGGCAAAAGAAGATAGGCACGATCCATCTAAACAGACACTTCAAAAAGTGTGTGTTCAAACACGAATGGTTGGATTTAAATGTGGCACAACTCCAACTTGAATCTCTCGGAGCCAGCTCTAGTATTACTCTCGATCTAAATAATTTGGTATATTCACAAGACAGCATGCGCTGCAAAGAACTGCTGCATTTGATGCCAAATGCTGAGTTTCCACTGAGTTTGGTGGAAAATCCTCATTTCATCAACCTCATACAAAAATATTTCCAACCAAGGTACGTATCTATTGCTAGAAATACTCGTCGTAAAGACACTATTATTTTATTTAATTAAAAGAAAGAAGCTATTATAAGTGATATTAATAATTATAATGGTATTTTATCTTCCACTTCAAACTTATGGATCGGTAATAACCAAAAAAGATATAAGGCTACAATTGCACACTATATTAATGCATAAAAAAATAGTGTTTAGAACAATTGACTATCCTCATAATGAAATTAATATTTTTATGTTTTACTAGGTGTTTTACGTGAATTTAATTGTGAAACGAAGATTTGTAGTTTTACTTTTGACAATGTAGGCACCAATAATATAGTAATTGAAAAGTTAATTCAACATTTCAATCCAGAATTTGATGGTATTTTATTTCACATTCGTTGTATATGTCATGTTTTTAATTAATTGTGAAAGATGGATTAAAATTCATAGAAGTACAATTACAAAAAAAATTAGATACGTTATTAATTATATTACTGTCTCACTAGCAAAAAAACAAGCTTTTGATGCTCTATATGTCGAAAATAGGCTTTAAGAAAAATATTTTTGTATTGATGTAGGCTATATATGGAATTCAACATATCTCATACTTGAATCTTATGGAAGGTACGAAGATTGTATTACTACATATTATAATGGCCGACACTCACAATGCCCATAATATGATTTGCAAACATATGGCTGGCAAATATGTGATCATGTTAGAAAAAATTTGAATTTTTTTTTACGAAACAAATGCATGTTCGGGTGTATATTGTCTGGCTACTCCACTAGTTATCAATCATTTGTATTATATTGCTAATAATTTTAATAGGTATAAAGATTTTTCTATTTTTTATAATATTATATATGTGATGGAGGCTACATTTAGAAAATATTGGGAAGACTTACATATGTTATTTCCATTAGCATCTATTATGGATACTAGACTTAACTTAGAGGGTACGAAAGTAACCATAATGGTAATTTCACAAAAATTAACGTACGAAAATCCACTAACGTATGGTAACTTAGAACAAATTTTATGTATGAGAGTCTACACTAAAAATGCTGGTAGAAACATTATACGACCCCCTGTTCCAACACTTGCTTCGTCATCACTTCACGATAATTACTTATGGAGTTACCTTAGTTCAGTTAGGGATAGTCAACATGATAGTGGTTCTTCTTCTGCTTCTTCCATTTTATGTTCTAGTGATACACCTTTAAAGTTAGCTAGACATTTTGCACACGACATGCTTAATATTTTAAATGATAAAGAGGAAAAAAAATTTGATATACTACGATGGTGAAGACAAAATGAACGTCAATACCCAATTCTTTCACATATGGCACGCGATCTACTAACACCTTCGGTATCAACTGTAGCATCGAAATCTACTTTTCGTACAGGTGCAGAGTTCTATCTGATTTTAGATCAAGACTTAAAGCTGACATTTTAGAAAACTTACTATGTCTACAAGATTGGGATGATGCCGAACTTCGTATCCAAGATGAAGTAGATAGAATAACGTCTGAAGAATTTGAAGATTTGAATATGGAATACTTGAATTTATAGTAAGTATTATTTGGGTAAATATTTGATATTTCCTTCGTCTTATTTTAACAAAAAATTGTACACGTAACAACTTGTTCGTGTACAATTTTAAATCCGCCTACGTTCAAAGTAGTCGATCCCAAGTCAAGAAAAAGGATGAGGATTTTCAACTTTTAATTTTTAATAGAAAAAATTTCACATTTTATTTCCTTTTTATTTTCAAATTCTCTGAAACAATATTCAAAAAAATAAAAACAAAAAAAACGAGCCGAGATCATGGACACCTCATCTCGGCTCGTTCGGCCCACGAGCTCGTGGGCCGAACCAAGCCCCATTTTGGGGACGAATCAAACTAGTTGGGTAATGTTCCGAGCCGGCCATTCTCACATCTACTGTTGTACATAAAACAGTGTCAAATCAGAAAAACAAGGCACTCAATTGATATAAACATGTACACAAATAATAATATCAATTACAGAATCATATAATGACATCATAACATTACCTGAATCAAAATTATATTACAACACAACGTACTCCATAAAATCATATTTTGTCTAAAAAAATATGCATGATTCTGTTATATTAAGATATTGTACTATATATGATAATGTTCTTATATGATAGTGTTATACTACTATAAAACAATTAGTGTAAGAATTTGTATCTAATTATTAGTTAAAAAAGAATTATTTTAATGATATTGATACTATATATTGTATGTTGTTATACATTAAAAAGTATCAAATTAGAAAAACATGGGGCTCAATAGATACAAACTTGTATACAAATAATAATACCAATGATAGAATCATATAATAAAAGAAGAAAATTTGAAAAAGAAATACAGTAAATATGTTTGAGAATAATTTGTATTTTTCTATTGATTTGAAGTGAATAAAAACAATACAGAGAACTCATATTTATACTTAAAAAAAATTCCTAAAAAATTGGATAATGATATACTCCTTCTATATTTGATTTGGATGATGATATACTCTTCATATCTTTGATTGACTGGTTTCAAATGTACCTAGACTTGAAGCTAATTCTATACATATTACTGGAGTCTCCTTATTTATTGGACTACCATTTTGGTTTGAATTTGTTGCGGTTGAAACTCCTTCATCCCTCCAACTTCTTTCCACTAAGATATGCATTACTATGGTATGCATTATTGTGGAAGCATCCATCCTTAACACTCTGATAATGTTGGGTCACCTTATCACTCCATTAAATAACACAATAGTTTCTCTTGTCGAGTTGTGTTGTACTAATACTCTTTCTCAAACTGTGTCGGGGTTGGAGGTAGAGTTTGGATCAAAAATCTTTGAGAGCAACCTTTGACATTGGTTTAGTGAAGAGATTAGCAACTTGATCATTAGTTGTAACATGTTAAGTGATAAGCAGTCCAAATGCAACTCGTTCTCGCACAAAATGGTAATCCAATTCAATATGTTTACTACAGACATGAAACACAAGATTGATTGTCATATGAAGAGCACTTAGGTTGTCACAGTAGAGTATCGGGGGATATGCCATTGGAATGTAAAGATCTTTCAAAATAAATGCTTAATATTCGACTATAGTGTTGCCATGTGAGTTCGACTGTAGTGTTGCCATGGCTTGATATTCAGCTTTGGTAATGGAGCGTGAGATCGTATGTTGTTTCTTTGCACACCAGGAGATGAGATTTTCTCCAAGGAACATGCAATATCCTGTGGTGGAATGCCTTGTACTGAGACAACCTGCCCAATATGTATTTGAAAAAGCATACAAAGCAAGTGTAGTGTTGGAAGTAAAGTTTAATCCTATGCTAGTAGTGCCTTTAACATATCGTAATATACGTTGAACCATTTTTAAATGTGCAGTATTGGGAGCATGCATGAAACGAGACACGTAGTTAACACTGAATGAAATATCTGGAAGTGTGAATGTGAAGTATTGTAGAGCACCAACAAATCCTCAAAAGTAACTTGGGTCGTCTAGATGAGTGTCATTGACAAAACTTTGGTTTTTGCTTCAAACGGTATACTCTTGGGCTTATAGTCTACCATGTTGGCTCGTTTGAGTATGGTAAGAGCATAGTGTGACTGGGATAAATAAAGACCATTGGTTATTTGAGAGATCTCAATGCCAATGAAGTGATGAACTAGTCACAAATCCTTCATCACAAATTCACAGCTCAGGAGTTGAATGAAGTTTGTAACAAGTGCTATAGTGGATCCTTTGAAAAGTATATCATCTACATAAAGAACAAGAATTAGTGAACCATGATTAGAATGAAAAATGAATAAGGATGGATTTGCTAGGCTACAAAAAAACCATATTTAAGGAGGAAAGCACTAAACCAATCAAACCAAGCACGAAGTGCCTGTTTGAGAACATAGAGAGCTCTTTGAAGCTTGCAAACATGTGCTAGATGTTGTGGATCCACCATCCCTGGTGGTTGTCATATATATATATATATATATATATATATATATATATATATATATATATATATATCTTCTAAAATGATAATGCAAAAATACATTTTTTACGTCGAGTTGACGAATGGGCCATTGATGAACAAGTGCTATGGTGGTGATCATTCGAATGGTTCTTGGTTTGACAACTGGAGAAAAGGTTTCGGTGTAGTCAACTCCATCAATTTGATGATATCCTTTTGCAACAACACAATCCTTTAGATGATCTAAAGAGCCAGCGGGTTTGAGTTTTGTTTTGAATACCCACTTAGAGCCAAAGACATGCAAATCAGGGGTGTGAGGAACAAGTCGCCATGTCTGGTTTTGATATAGAGCTGCAAATTCCTCGTCCTTAGCATCTTTCCATCCAGGATGAGCAAAGGCAGATCGAACATTTTGTGGCTCGCGAAGGTTATTGACAAAAGATGTAGAAGTCAAGGCATACTTTAGATTGGGTTTAACAATTACTCATTGAGACCAAGTAACCATGGAGTGAGAGATTGGTGCTTAAGGAGGTTGAGTTTGTTGAAATAACTCAGGCTCGATTTCTAGAGGCCCAGCTAGTTGAGGCAGTTCTAATTGCTCATTCTCGAGTTGTGGAGCTGATTGAGATGGTTCAGCCTGTGAAAGCTGCTCTAGCTCTGGTTGTGCAAGCTGCTATGTTGTGTTAATGACCTGAAGAACATGTGAGGTTACCGCTGTATATAAAGGATTGGGATCATGGAAAGGCATACTTGTATCTTCGAATAGAGTTGAGGGATCATCACAAGACTGTGGAGCTGGAGTATGTATGGCTGATGTAGGTAAAGGGCTTACAGATGGTGGTGTAGATGGTGGCAAGTAGTCTCTGCAAAGGAATTGGAGTCAGTATAAGGCAACTAAGAATCAACTATATTAATAACATGTGGTGAAGGAAGAATAATGCTGAAATTGCGAGCATTCTTATATGGAAAGATTAACTCATCAAAAACAACATGTCAAGAGATAATAATTTTTTTGCTTGAGGGGTGAAAACATTTATATCCTTTATGTTTATCATTATAGCCTAGAAAAATGCAGAGAATGGTTTTTAGATCAAATTTGTGATATCGTGTGTCCCAAGTGTAAGGAAAACATTTAAAGCCAAAGACACGAAGTGAAGAGTAAATAGGATGAGCACCATGCAGTGTAAAGTATGAGGTTTCAAAATTAAGTGCAGATAAAGGCAACCAATTAATAAGGTATACAACAGTAGTGAATGCTTCTACCCATACAAATAGATGAGCACCACTATAAAACAGCATAGTCATACCTAGTTCTCATATAATCCTATGACGCCTTTCAACCATACCTATCTGCTCAGGAGTATATGGGCACGATACCTAATGAATGGTGCATGTAGAGAGAAAATGAAATGAGAGTTTCGAGTTGATAAACTCTCCTCCTCCATCCAAGTGAAAATTTTTGATTTGTTTGTTGAATTGTCTGCTAACATACTCTTTAAAGGCTAAATATGCATTTATAAAATCAAATTTATGTTGTAAGGGAATTATCCACGTATATTTAGAGAAATCATCTACTAAACATGCAAAATATTTGAATTTCTCAATTGATAAAACAGGAGCAGGTCCCACAAATCACAATGAATTTTTTCAAAAATACCAGAACTAGAATTTTTAGAACAAGAGAAAGGTAATCTACTAAGCTTCCCTAATTGACAATTATCACAAAGGTGTTTAGATTTTATAGTTCCTATGACATCAATCAACCCTATTTTTTAATAATTGTAAAGTCAAAAACTGAGGATGTCCTAAGCATTGATGCCAAACTTCTGTTGAGCCGAATTTGAAACGATGGAAAAAATGAAGCTCTGGTGAAGTGGGAAGAACATAGACATTACCATGCGCCTCCCTGTGGTCACTGGTTGTCGTATTTCTTGTTCCTTAACACAAAAATCAACATTAGAAAATTCACAATTAACAGAAAACTGAGTAATTAGTTGATTTATAGAGAGCAAATTTTTTGTTAAGTCATGAACAAGCAGGACATCATTAAAAGGTAAGGCATTGTTTTTTTATTTAATACAAGAGTTTCCAATATCAAGAATTGGTATAGAAGATTCATCACCTATAAGAACTAAATTTGTACCAAAATATTTGTGAATATTGGTTAACATACATGGCTTACCTGTCATGTGATTGGAAGCTCCTGTGTCCGAGGTCCACTCCATTTTTGCAATAGTGTTGTCCAAGGTGAGTGCTGTAAGAGCTTGTGGAATTTCATCATGTTGACTAGGCTTCTTGGGCACCCACCAGTAGATTTTGGCCATATGACCCACCGTGCCACAATATTGACATTTTTCTTCACGATAAAGGTCTCTCTACTAGAGTCACACGGCGTTCTCCTGGTGGTGGTGGACACCGCTATTGAGTAGAAAAAGTGGGATTATTGGAATAGCTTCGATTTTGATCCCTAGGTTGTTGTACCTGAAATCCTCTCTCATTGGATGTAAATTTTTGTAGGTTTCCACGATATCCTGAGGAAAGTTGATGGGAACGCTATTGTTGCTGCCCATAAAATGGTAGTTGATGAGTGAATTGTGATGTTGCAACATTTGTATGACTAGAGAACCAACTGTGCCGCTAGTCAAGATTTTGAAGTTGTGAGACCAGCTCAAAGAACGATGGCCTTGGAGGCTTCAACATGATAGTTGTGAAGGCTTCATACTGAGGGCCGAGACTAGTGAGGAGACAAAAGATTTTTTCTTTGTCTGGAACTGGTTTCTCAATGGCTGCGAGACTATCACATAAACCTTTGAACGTAAGAATATGTTCTCCAATTGTTTTTTTCATTTTCTTTGCGAGAGTTTGTTAGCAGTTGATAGAGTGTGAAATCATGTTCTTTTGAATCTTGAGCATATGCATTTTTGAGTGCTTCCAAAACAACATAGGCTGTGTCTAGTCCAACAACGAGGCCGAGCGCTTCTTCAGAGAGTGTTCCAATAATCCACCCACGAAGAAGAAGATCAGACTTTCGCCAGGCAATGAAGGCTTCTGTTAATGTAGGAATCAAATTTTATGTATCCATGGTGTTGTTGGTACCTAGTGTGTTGTATTGGGTGGGAACAGGTTCTTCATTAGTAAGGTGACCAACCAATTCTTGGCTTTTTGCAATGGCGAAGGCTTGTTCATGCCATAAGGAGTAATTAGTTGCAATTAGTTTAAGGGTAATGAAGTTGCCAACATTTAGAGAGAGTGAAGCCATGGTTGAAGAACAAAAAGTTTGTTGATGCAGAGTGCTCACACTTGCTCTAATACCAAGAAGAAATTTTGAAAAAGAAATATAGTAAAGATGTTTGAGAATAATCTGTATTTTTCTATTGATTTGGAGTGAATAAAAACAATACAGAGAACTCATATTTATACAAAAATAACAAACAAATTTTCTTAAAATATTGGATGATGATATATTCTTCATATCTTTGATTGACTGGTTTCAAATGCACCTAGACTTGAAGTTGCTTTTAAGTATATTGCTGGAGTCTCCTCATCTATTGGACTACCATTTTGGTTTCAATTTATTGCAGTTGAAACTCCTTTATATCCCCAACTTCTTTCCACTAAGATAAGCATTACTAAGATAGGCATTATTGTGGATGCATCCATCATTATCACTCTGATAATCTTGGGTCATCTTATCACTCCATTGAATAACACAATAGTTGCTATTGTCGAGTTGTGTTGTGCTAATAATAAAAACAAATTAATTAGAGATAAAAGAAAATTATTACAACCCAGCGGTTCCAGTCGGATTGTTAGAATATCAAATTTACAAAGACAACTTATGTCCGACTTTAGATTAAGAAAAAAAATGGATTCTCTTGAAAAAATATGCATGAAAAAAATTCTTTCAAATCAGCATAACAATCGATGTTGTAGTATTAGAAAGGAAGAGACGATGAATTTATTAAGAATTATTTCAAAGCATTTAGATTTTTTTGGATATGTTTAATTCAATTTTTTCACAAATTCGACTTTTTTTCTCGTTTTTACCAAAATCTGAACAGATTTCGAGAAAGAAATGAATTTATAAATATAGCAAGAGAAAGCAAGCCAACGAACAGGAAATATAGAGAGAGTAAGCAAACCAAGGTTAGAGAGAAAAATAGAGATATCTTCATATGTCCTGACTCCAACCAAACCTACGTCACACACCTATGCATTTAAATGATGATGAAGTTATATATAGAGAGAGAGGTAGAGATAAATGGAAAACCCACAATATGCTTCAATTTTTGTTATAAGGGTAGTTTTGATATTTGTCTGAATATTCTTGAATTTTTATTTTAAAAAAATGAAAAATACGACTTAAAATTTGTTTGAACCTAATTTAGAAAAAGTCACATATGAGTAACTTAAACGCAATTTCCCCTTTTTCAAACTCCACCAAACAAGTTCTAATTCTGCTAACCATTATTTCAATCTATATGTCTCTGACTAAGGCAACCACCCTGGTGCTGAACACCAAATGAAAAATATTTTGATTTTTCTTTGATAAATATCTTATACAAATTAATATTCATCTCAATTTTTTATATCATAACGTAATTGTCCCCACATTCATATCTAAAACATCACATCTATTAGAAAAAATTCTCACAACTATGCTCAATCAGCAACAAAACTTTCACCAGTCTTTTTGCCAAAACCTGCAAAAAGAGGCATATGTATATCAGCAAAATTTTAATAAAAACATCCTGCATAATTTATCTAGTTGGGTTATGAATGTTATTGTCCTAAATGGATTTTTTAGCAATCAAGAAGTCCTCTTTTCATGACAAAAGGAAAAAAAAAAATCGGTGAGAGAAGCGATAAGAACTAGAGCATAGATTCTTACACATACATAGAGGACATATATAGAGTCAATCCTCAAACACGTCTCACTATTGAGGGGACTTCCTTTAGTTTTTTCTCATCATTTCTCTCCGAGTGAAAAGAACTCGACTCTGACGTTAAACTCCAAGTAGTGGGCTAACAAGTCTGGATCGAGATCGCAGAACTAATCTTGGTGATCCAAGTATCCTAAGTTGGTGGACGATCTTTCCATCTAACCAAAAATAAACGGTAGCCCCCATCCTTAGAAGCAACATACTGATCATCGAGAACCTCCACATTAACATCTCTAGGAGTTTGTGCCATAGTAGGAGCTCATGGCACTGGAGTAGCTTGCTAACATGTAGAAATAAATGAAGACAATACCAGAGGCTCAAAAGTGTCTCAATATGCATTACTTCCTAATTTTTTGATGATTAGAAAGGTCCCTAGGAGCGAGCGTGAAGTTTCTTGACAGCATGTTTAGAAAAACGTTATGAAACAATACGAATCACTACATAATCACCTACATAAAAGGTATTATGCCTACGATGTGCATCAACAACAAATTTGTAATGATCATTACTTAAAGATATTTTTCTTCTGATTTCATCGTGTAATACTCGAACTGCAAAGACCTGTGCTGACATAGCGAGCCAAAAATCCGTAGGCAAAGGTATAAGGTCAATTGGTTGTCGAGGAAAAAAACCATTGACAATCTCAAAAAGCTCTAATCTATCAACCTATTGACAAAATTGTTATATGTGAATTCGGCGATAGGTAAGACAAGATCTCAAATACCCAATTTCTCGCCAACTAAAAATCTAAGCAAATTACCTAAACTATAGTTAACAATATCAGTTTGACCATCTGTTTGGGGGTGAAAAGCAGATGAATATTTAAGTGTGGTTCCAAACATTTTCTACAAAATTTTCTAGAAATAGCTGACAAATTTGACATCCCTATCAGACACAATAGTGCACAGCAACCCATGCAAGCAAAAAATTTCTTGAAAAAATAGCTTAGCGACATGGAAAGCGTCAATAGATTTGGAACATAGGATAAAGTGTGACATTTCGGAGAACATATCCACTACTACTATAGTCATAGCTTCAACCAGTTTTTGGTAATCCTACAAAAAAGTCCATGCTAAGGTCACGCCATGGGGTATGGAGGACCAGGAGTGGACTGTATAAACCAGTATTCTGTTTTTGTGCCTTCCCTAATTGAAATCTGTGACACTGTAAGACAATAAAAGTAGCATTCCTTTTTAGGGATGGCCAATAAAATCTATCTTCTACTAGATCAACAGTTTTATCTCTAACAATATGTTCAGCTAGACCTCCTCCATGTAACTCCCAAACTAGAAATTCTATAATATAGATGCGGGGAATACATAACTTGATACCTTTAAATAGGTAGCAATCCCGAATGAGAAAGCTAACGTGATCATGATAAGGATTATCTATAAGGTTTTTGTAGATGATGTCAACATCAAGACAAGTAGGATATTTGTCCTTCAGACGCTTAAAGCGAACCATGTGGTTTCTCAGAGGATCTATGACAATGGATATGCAACTTAGAGCGTCAGCCTCCTTATTGTCAACTCTCGCACAGTGGTGAAGGCCAAAAGTATATTCTTGAATGAATTCAATCCACTTAACATGTCGTTCACTCAACTTATGCTGGGAGTTAAGGTATCGAAGAGCCTGGTGATCGGAGTAAATGACGAACTCTTTGGGTAGCAGATATTAGCGCCAATGATGAAGAGAGTGCACTACTACATAAGACTCGTTGTCATATGTTGAATATCGTTGTTTAGCCTCATTTAAATTTTCACTAAAATAGGCTATAGGATGACCGACTTGACTTAGGACACCATATATTCCTAAACCAGAGCATCACAGGCTATTTTAAAGACTTTTGAAAGGTCAGGGTGTCTCAACACTGGCCTCAGTCATTTTTTTTTCTTGATTTCGATGAAGGCCTTATGAGCTGTAGGAGTCCAATAAAACATCCACTTTTTTATAGACTCGATGATGGGGATTGTGATGATACTAAAATCCTGAACAAACTTCTTATAAAAAAAGCTAGACCATGAAAACTACGGGCTTCAGTTAAAGTCCTACGTTCTGGCAGTCACGAATGGCTGTCACCTTAGTACGATCAGCCACAATACCATTGTCAGACACGATGAATCCTAAAAAAATACTTGAGGCTGCAAGACTGAACATTTCTTAAGATTTATGTACAATTTCTCTTCTCAAAGGGTCTCAAATACTTGCCTGAGATGATCTAGATGTGCTTCTTTAAATGGACTATAGATGAGGACATAATCAAAATAGACCACTAGGGAGATTTCCATATACAGTCATTACTCGCATAAAAGTGCTTGGAGCATTAGATATCCAGAAAGGCATGACTAAGATGTCTAACCACTCATACAAGCCATCTTGAGTCTTAAATGCATTTTTCAATTCATCTCCTGGGCGAATTCGAATTTGATGATACCCACTAGGAAAATCTATCTTAGAAAACCACATAGAACCGACGAGCTCATCTAACATGTCCTCAAGTCTCGGAATGGGAAACCTATACTTGACAGTGATTTTGTTTATGGCTCGACTACACACATTTTCCACGATCCATCCTTCTTAGGAGTGAGTAAAACAGGCACAGCACAAGGGCTAAGACTATTACGAATGATACTAAACTGATGTAGAACACAATAAGAAAAGGATAAATGAGAGAAACAAAAGAAGAAAGAGAAGGAAAAATATGTACTCTTTGATTCAATAATAATAATGTGTTCTTAAATGAAAAAACTAAATCTTTTTTTATAGAACATACTCTTTGATTGCAAGGGAACTTCTATTCAATCGCAATGACATATTAAGACACTTATCTAAATAAACTAAAACAAAATCCTATTCAATAAAATGAGAAAATCTAATCTAACTGAAAGTCTATCTTTCCTACTTATTCCGCCTGGAATAGACCTTTTAGTTGTTTCCCATCATTTCCACTTACACAAGAAACACAAGCTAGGGGAGGCTTCTCGTTTGAGGAGTATCCCTTGGCCGCAAAGAACGGAAGGCAAGTAGAAAGATTAAAGACTAGTTACTAAAAACATAAATGAAATACTTGCATTGTTTCAAGGAACTATGACAATACAACTCCAAATAGTAAAGGATGGAAGCTCAATACCCTTCACAGTTCTTTAACGAATGATTGTTTACAAACGGACTTGCTAAAAAATTAAAAAAAATTACTAGTTTTGTGTCCTTGGGTTCGTATGTATGCTTCTCTATGAGTGTAGGAGTAGGTTGTCAAACGAAAATAGTAGAGTGAAGATAAATAAAAGGGGAAAATATATTAAAGAAAAGAAAAAAAGGAAATAGGGTAAAAGGACCATGGTGCAAGTGAGGGGTGGAGTTGGTAACAAAAAATAAATGAGAAATTTAAAAAAAGAAAAATGCATATGGACTCCCATTCTATCCAAGGCACTTCACTGTGTTTCATTTTTCTCTTTTTTGGGGCTCAGTCAAGGCCTCAATGGTAACTTACAACAAAGGAAAGGACCACATTGTAATCCAGGCAGCATCCCTAGCCGCCTGTATATGGTGGTGCTTTTTAGCCTAGTTGTTTTTTCCTTCTTCTAATTGGTCTTAAGGCATCTCGACTGCATGTGGTGATTATTTCATTTAACAACTAAGGCATAGTGAAAATCTACCGAGATGAAGTGAATCGACTAAGGCATAGTAAAAGTCTATCCAGATGAAGTGAGTTGAATAGCCATGAAGTCAGAAAATTGTGAAAAACATAGGTAATGACCAACAAATCTAAAGGAAGTTCAAACAAAATGGGAAAACACTTGAGTATTAGCAAGAAGAAATTTTATGTATAAGTGTGAACCTTTATGAAAAGATTTATCATTTTTTGGATTTTTTTTTTTTTACAAATTGACACTAGAAATTTAATGAAATTAGGATGTTTAACATGAAGAAATTGTTAAGGAAGCTAATCTTGCATATCTTCTATATTGAGATATACAAGATTTGTAATTATATTCCTTGATTGTAGCTTGTATTCTCTGGTTGTAGCTTAATTGTAGGGATAGTTACCTTGTAATTAGAGTTTACATTTTGTATATATACATTTAGCCATGTATCAATGAAGATTCATTCCAGCCAAATCTGTTTTCTTTCTTGGTATCAGAGCTAGGTTGAAAATCCTAAATCCATAGCCGCCACACTTTACCTTCTAGTATAGCATTTTTTTTTCATTTGGCCATCATCTTTCTCTTACGCTTCCAAATCTGATATTTCCAATCCCTTTTTCACCCATCATTCGGATCATCCAGGTTTGGTCTTGATTTCCAAACCTCTGAATGGAGACAACTATTTAGCTTGGCGCAAGGCTATAACCATGGCCTTAAATGCCAAGAACAAGTTAGGCTTTGTCAATGGCACTATCAAAGCACCTCAGCAGAGACCAATCCTGATGATATTGCAATTTGGTCACGATGCAATGACATGGTCCATTCATGGATCATTATCACTCTTAACCCGAAAATTTCAGACAATGTGATCTACTACACTACAGCTCATGAAGTTTGGGAAGACCTTCGTGAGCGATTCTCTCAAAGCAATGCACCTTGTATTTTTGAAATTCAACGAAAAATTGCTTATCACTGACAAGAACAGCTCTTTGTCTCTGCCTATTACACCAAACTGAAGAGTTTGTGGGGTGAATTGGCATCTTATGCTGATGCCTCGTCTTGTTCATGTGGCTCACAATAAGATCGAAAAAAATTGATGCAATTCCTAATAGGGTTAAATGAATCTTACAGTGCTACTCGTGGACAAATACTCTTGATAAATCATCTTCCTTCTGTCTGTCAAGCTTATTCTCCTGTTTGCAAGAAGAAAAACAAAGGCTTATCAATGCTACACACGCAACCATAGATTCCAATACAAGCGCTGCTATGGCCGTAAGAAGTAACAGATCTAATCGATCCGCTGGAACAGGAAAGACCGAGCAATCAGACCATCCTTATAACGATTCGCAAGATGGGCGACATATTGATCAAGATAGGCGCTGTTCAGGCTCCTTCAAAGGGTGGCCTCAATGCACTCACTGTGGAGACATGGGGCATTTTGTTGAAAAGTGCTATCAATTAATTGGATATCCACCGGGTCATCAAAATGATTTTTCTGCAGCTAATCAAGTATATGGGGAATTGACTAAAGATTAAAGAAAATATGTAGTATCAGGAATTTCTGACGCACAACTTCAATAGCTCGTCCCTTTTAAGTGACAAAGATGGAGGTACTATTTCTCAAGCTAATATAGTAGTGACCAAACAGAATGGGGTCGTGGAACGCAAACATCGTCACATTTTGCAAGCAAGAGCTTTGAAATTCCATACTCAACTCCCTACCCAATTTTGGGGAGAGTGTGTCCTCTCTGCAGTCCATATCATCAATCGTCTCCCAGCTCCTCTTCTTTCTTTCCAAACACTTTTTGAACGTCTTTATCATAAACTTCCTTCTTTTTCTCACCTTCGGACCATCGGTTGCTTAGCATATGCTACAAATCCTCGTGTTATTCATAAATTCTCCCTTCGTGCTATCAAATGTGTTTTCCTTGGTTATCTTGTTGGTCAAAAGGCTTACAAATTGTTTGACCTATCCACCAGAACGATTTTCACCAACAAAGATGTGTTGTATTTCACGAAACCATCTTCCCTCATGCTTCTATCGAGTCTAGTCATGTTGTATCTCATTCATCCCATACTTTAGGCCCAATTGCTTTCCCGATACACGATCCAATTCCTTCTTCCACCTATCTCGAATCATAAGAAAATCCTGACTCTACAGACGCCTCACCCGAATCACAAGCACCCGTCGCACCTCCTTCCTCTGCCACACCATCCTTACAACCTGAACCACCAGCGCCCTCACCTGAGCCTCTTCATCGCTCCAGTAGAGCTCCGCTAGTGATGTTCCGAGATTATGTAACCTATCAGGTCACGCTATCTTCCTCCAATCAGTCATCTTCCTTGTTTCTCGATCCAAATAAAGGCACTCGCTATCCCCTGTTCAATTATGTCTCCTATCACCGATACAAACCTGCACACCGATCATTCATTGCTCAAGTCAGTCAAACCACAGAACCACACTTTTATTCGGAAGCCATCGCTCATCCTGAATGGTAGGAGGAAATGCAATCATAATTGCAGGCCCTCCAAGACAATGGCACCTGGACTCTCACATCTCTTCCAGTCGGCAAGACAGCAATTGGCTGCTGTTGGGTTTATAAGATTAAACGCCGGTCTGATGGCTCCATCGAGAGGTATAAAGTTTGATTAGTAGCCAAGGGGTTCACGCAATTGAAAGGTGTTGATTATCAGGATACATATATCCTCTCCCACTGCAAAGATTATCTTTGTTCGTTGTTTACTTACCTTGGCCGCTGCTCGTAGATGGTTACTTCACCAATTGGATGTTAATAACGCCTTCCTTCACGAAGATCTCCATAAAGAAATATATGTCTTTACCACCAGGGCTTCAGAGACAGGAGAAGAAAAACTTGGTTTGCCAACTTCATAAGTCATTGTATGGTTAGAAACAGGCATCTCGTCAGTGGTTCGCAAAATTCTTAGAGGCTATTTGATCTGTTGGTTCTATACAATCCAGAGCTGATTATTCTATGTTCACCATGAAACAAGGCAAGTCCTTTACTACTCTCTTGATATATGTTGATGATATTTTAATTACCGGAAATGTTCCTGTAAGTATTGCTGCAATCAAGAAATTTCTTCGTAGTCATTTTCGTCTTAAAGATATTGGGGACTTGAAATATTTCCTTGGTATTGAGATTTCTGCTTCTTGAAATGGGATTTTTATTTCCCAACGTAAATATGCATTAGAAATCATTAAGGATGCAGGGTTGATAGGCGCAGCTCCTATTGACACACCTATAGAGCGAGGATTAAAATTGTCTGACCAAAGATCCGGGTCGTTACACAAGGATGGTCAGGAAATTGATATACCTTACTATTTCAAGACCAAACATTACGTATTATGTACATGTATTAAGCAGGTTCATGCATCAGCCTCGAAAACTTCATATCGAAGCAGCTTTCCATGTTGTACGTTATCTAAAAAATGCACCAGGCCAAGGTTTGTTTCTCTCTTCAAAGAGTGATTTCAGATTGCGAGCCTACTGCGATTCAGATTGGGCAGGCTATCCAATTACTAGAAGATCTACCACAGGTTATTGTATTTTCCTTAGCA
The DNA here is from genome assembly GCA_030279155.1 of Forsythia viridissima. NCBI lineage: Eukaryota > Viridiplantae > Streptophyta > Magnoliopsida > Lamiales > Oleaceae > Forsythia > Forsythia viridissima. Next base: position 38,039,788 of record CM059041.1, on the reverse strand, counting down.
CTTCGTTGGTTTCATAGAGATCGAAACGACAAAAGACAATCTCGCTTTCTACAATGACAAGTGCTTGTTGTGAGTTAACATGGCTTCGATACCTTCTCAAAGATTTAGGAGTGTTATATTAGAACCTGCTTTGCTGTGATAATAAAGCAACACTGCACATTGCAGCAAATCCTGTTTTTCATGAGCGAACTCGACATATTGAAATGGACTGCCACTATATCAGAGATAAAATCCAAGATGGATCCATTGCTACAATGTTTGTAAGTTCTACACATCAATTGGCAGATGTCCTAACTGAAGCTTTGGGAAAGGAGATTTTCACTCCTATGATTCGTAAGTTGGGAGTTCAAGATATTCACACTCCAACTTGAGAGGGAGTGTTAAAGAAGCTAAACTTGCATATCTTTTATATTGAGATATACAGGATTTATAATTATATTACTTGATTGTAGCTTGTATTCCTTGGCTGTAGCTTAATTGTAGGCATAGTTACCTTGTAATTAGAGGTTACCTCTTGAATATATACATTGAGCCATGTATCAATGAAGATTCATTCCAGTCAAATCTGTTTTCTTTCAGAAATTAGTGAAGTAATAAAAATTGAATAAAACCTTATAATTTTGATAAAGTAAAATGTTTAGTCTTCAATATAATTTTTATCAAGATTAACAAGCAAAAACGATTTTAACCTTGTGCAGATATTAAAACAAAGAAAGACGCATGTCCAACTTTCATGTTAGACTTACGATTAACCTACTAATTCTTAGCCCTATCATGTTGAATTGTGTTGGGAGCTATATCAACAGCTACTTTATTGTCACACAGCTTCATAGGCACGGACCTAGGGAATTATGTCTTTTAATAGCTTTTTCAGCCACAACTATTCACAATTTCCTCAGCAACAACTCTAAATTCCACTTCTACACTATTCCTAACAACTGGATTTGCCTCTTACTTTTCCAAGTTACCAGGTCGTCACCAACAAAAGTGTAGTACCCCCAAAGTGGATCTCCTATCGATTGTGCTACCACCCTAATCAGCATTTGTATAAAAAGCCATGATTCTCAAATAGTAAACCTCTCATGGGTGGTCCTTTCAGGTATTTAATAAGAATATGTTAGATTGCCGGAAGGTGTTGTATTTTCGGTGCATAAATTGGCTAATTACGCTTAGAGCAAAGGCTATGTCGAGCCAAGTATGTGAGAGGTAGATGAGCTATCCAACTACTCTCTCTCTCTCTTTTTTTTTAGTAGTATATCCAACTAATCTTTGGTCGCATTCTCGATTGGCCATTTTCTACACTTGTTGCCATAGCTTCAAATTTGGTTCCATCGGAGTCTATATTGTCTTGCATCCAAGTAATCTAGTCTCCGTAAGCAGGTCTAAACCATATTTCCCCTTCTTGTTCCAAGAAACTTTTTTAATACCCCCCACGGTCTTTCATTTCAAACTCTCTTGAAAGAAAGGCCTTCAGTTTCTCCAATTCCTTCACATCATCTCCATTTAAGACAACACCATCTACCTACTAAGTTAGAATTGCTATCCTTCCATCACTAAGTGTTTATAGAACATTGTGTGATCGGCCTGAATTTGGAGATACCATTTGCCCTTAACATCCTCACTAACTATAAACCGATCGAACCATGCTCCATGTGATTGCTTTAAATCATACTTCTCAGCTCCAGAAACTCTTTCAAATTAGGGTGGCAAGTCCACAAATACTTTGCCTTCCAGCTCACCATTCGAGAATGTGTTGTTGAGATCTAATTATTGCAATGGCCAATTCATGTTCGCAGCAATGACTTGAGAAGTTGTATGTTATTGATGTTTGCCACCAGGGCAAAGGTCCCTTGGTAATCTATGCCACACAAATCATTTGTGTGAAGCCATTAGTAACAAGACTTGCCTATTACCTTTCAATATTCCCATCCACCTTGAACTTAACCTTAAACGCCCATGTATTCTTCTCCTTTAGCAATTCCACAATCTCCTATGTTCTATTTCTCTCAAGAGCCTGCGTCTCTTCTCAAATCGCTACCTTGCTCAAAATATGACGCAGTCGTGACTAGATCCGTGGACACGTGGGACCATCCAAAGAGGAGCCAAGGTTGATCGTGAAGCGTTGGTGTGAGGGCCGGGGCGAACAACGTTCTTAGGCGGATTTTCCTTTTATTTCGATTTATATTAGTTATACCTTTTCTAAATTGAAGCTTTATATGTTATTAGTTATTTGTAGAGACTTTAGGGACCAAATATGCAATTATGATTAATTAATCTTTAGGTTTGGAAATATCATCCGTCACAGACAGCCGGACAGTAGGATGCGGAAGCTTTTGTATTTTGATATTTAATAAAAACATTGAGAAGTTTCTCTTTGTTTTGTCCAAAAATCTCGGTATTCTTTGTGAATCAACAAGATTTTGGAGTGTTAATCATCTTGAACTTGATTCGACTGTATCAAAATGGTTCAAGCGTTCTTGCATATTTCTAGAAATAGCAACACTAGATAGGTAGGGATGGTAACGGGACGGGGCGGTCATTACCATCCCCGCCCTGTCGGGTATATTTGGGAGGCGTGGCGGAGGTCGGGGCGGGTATGAAAAAATACCTATTTATCCTCCCGTTTAATTAATTAATTAATTTTTAATATATTTTTTTTATTTTTTTACATACAATTTAAATTTTAGAATAAAAAAATAAAAATATTCGAGGAGGGTTCGAAGAATCAGGGCAGGGACAATGATTCCCGTCCCCGCCCCGTTTTGTAATCGGGGCGGGGCGGGGCGGGGCGGGGCGGATTTTTTTGTCATCTCTATAGATAGGTTAGCACTAAAAGCTCTAAAAGTAGGAAAAGGCCTATGGTACGACAAATACACTATGCATAAAACAAGAACAAGTACCCTTTCTAGGTGCAACAGGAACATCAAGATCAAGAGAAGCCTTTTCACTATTATAGTCGAGAATCAAAAGAGGATTAGGAACCAAATTACCCGCTTCATTCATGTTACCTTTATTCAAAGTGGCTCCTAGTAAATGTTGGGAATTGAAATCAATTCTTTTATTGTTCACAAGATTCTTGTTCAGAAAAAATTAACGAAACAAAAAAATATAAAAGATAAAGAAATTTTTATAGACTGTCAAAACTTTCACTATATGAAAAATTGTTTCAATCATATAGATTTCACTCACCCAAATTCTCAAATATCTCAAGAAAAATAATATTATAAGATTTAACACACCCACCAATTTCTACTCTTTATAGATCCCACAAAAAAAAACAAAAAAAAAACAATTAGAAAGCTAGGCTTACAATTTTTCTCTCAAAAAATCCTCAAATCACAACTATAAAAGAGAATAAACTACGTCAATTTATAGTTAACGAATGACCTAATTTTCTTTCAAATTTAAACTGTCAAGGAGTCCAAGATTTGAAAACTTGTTCAATTTTAGTTGACCTAGATGTCTTCCAAGTTTCGACTACCAAAGTGTCTAAGATTAGAAAACTTGTAATTCTAATCGACTTAGATGTTTTCCCTTTCAACAATTGGTGCATCTTTTGATTTTAGCAAATTTTGAAAAAATATCCCAACAGTAAAGTGTAGTGGGTCCATGCTCTCTATTATGATGATTTTCCTTTCAAGAGTAGACACAAAGTCCAATTTGAGGTTGATTCAGTAATGGATCTCCCGTGTCAAGTGTCAACGATACATCACAATCTCAGTCTACAATGCTAAGTTTAATGGAACTTGGTGAGACAATAGGAAGAATGGATATGGAACTCATTGAGAGAATAGCCTAAGGGAAAGAAGCCAACACTTCACAAAAATGGTCTTCCCTCTCGTTATTCTCTCCCTCAAGAGTTATTAGGTCAAGTTGGCTTGATTTTCAAATGATGTAACTTCTATACTAAAAAGAAACTTTTTTGTGATTGGATTATAATAGTCATACCCTTTTCGACTTGGTGAATTTTCTAGAAACACACACTTCTCAACGCTCGGGTCAAGCTTAGAACAATTTCACTTATGCATGTGGAGAAAAGCTATGCAACAAAGAACTCTCAAGTGGAAAAGAGGTAAAAAAAATAAAAAATAAAAAATAAAAATTAGCACTTGAAAAAAGAACAACAAACCATTTAGTAGAGTTAAAAACTTCAAGATTCGTGTTGGCATTCTTATTATCAAATATGAAGTTGTACAAACATCTTCACCACAAAGAAAATTAGGAAGCCCCGTAGTAAACAGTAAGCATTATTGGCCAAGCAACATGTAGTAAGTGTCGGTTTTTTCTTTCAATAGTGTCATTTTGTTGTGGGGTGTCAAATCACGTGGATTTGTTAAAAGCACACTTATTTATGAAAAGATCTCCCAGTATCAAGTTAAAGAAAAAATTTCCCACTGAAAGTCGGAGGACTTGAATTTAGGTTGAAGTTAGTTTTCAATCATGGTGTTGAACTCTTTGAAAAACTCTGAACTGACAATTTTTCTTTAATTAAGGGCTTGTTCGGTAGAGTTTTTTTTGGAAAAAAATGGGTTTTTTTGGTTACTTTTTGACTTTTCAAATTTTTTGGTAGTGTAAAAAGAGTTGAAAAGTCAAAAATTATAGGCAAAAAAATAGGTTTTTTTTGGAGAAAATGGATACCGAACAAGCCCTAAGTACACCCAACACACATTAGTAACCTTCTACTTCCAGTTAAATTGGTTAAACATGAAAGACCACGTACATCACTATGTATCTAAGAAAATGGCTTAGATTCTTGATAAGGTTGTGGAAGAAAATGCACGCGACAATGTTTTGACAATTGAAACTTCATATTTAAATAACAAAGGGTTCAAGTTCTTACACAAGAAGGAAAAGTTGCTTTAAAAAGAGGAAACTAGGATAGCCTAATTGATAGTGCCATAACAGTACTTGACTTTCAACAGGAATAGAAATAACACTAATGCTCGAGTTTGAGCTGTCTATAATTTAAGAGATCGCCATCCATGTAATCAAGTCCATCAAAATCTATAGCACTGCTAATCATCCTCTTCTAATGTAGTTTGGGAAATTCAGTCAGAACCAAAGAATTTAGCACTGCAATTAGGGTCCTATGTGATTTTGCTAACACATAAAAGGTTACATGATATATTAGGCATGTGAAGAACTGATTATACAGTTAGATTGTCTAAGATGAAAAGTGTTACCAGATTGTTAATCCATACATCAATTGAAAACATTTAAACAACATATTATAGAAAAACAGTAACCAAATAACTAGTTCATTTCAGAATATAAAATTGAAGAAGAAACCAAACCGAAGCCTGTACAAGTAAAGTTTCCTTAAAACAGATTCATCCCCTACCGTAGGTTATGAACGTCTGTCTCCCCAGGATACAACGGTAGAACTGGTTGTACCAGCGAACCGACCTACTGCCCGAACTTTATCACCTCTAAAAGAAAACTTGGATGAACTTGAAAGAAAGAGAGGAAAAGCTGAATTTTGATGTGTTGAAATGAAGAAATATGGACTTGTTTATATAGGCACTAGAATAACCTTCCAATTCCAAATCCACCATTAACATAAGAGTTACAAGAGTTACAAGATATGAATGGTTGAGAAGATGGAAGATCTCAACCAAATGAAGAACTTTAATTTTCAGCTTTAATTTTTCATTCACTTAATTTCCACCAATCCCCCACATAAATGAAAAATTGAAAAAGACACGGAAGACTCTGTGATAAAGTTCAACGTCCGAATCCTGCATAGGATAGGTAGGTGTTACCCTTTGAACCTTTCCTTATGAAAATATATTTACTTTACTAACTGATCAGTAGACACGATGTCCTTGAACTGTTTTGCCTTTTGTGTAAACGATGATATACTTCACACAGAATTCTTCCTGACATAGTTCAGTTCTCATTGTTATGTTCATTTATGACCATGAACATATGCCTGGTTCTACGAGAGGATTTAAGAATTGCGCCTCACACAATTCTCTTAGAAGCGGCTCCACTTATCTCTCACATAGGTGATTTCTTAATTAAGAGTAGCCCGTTCTACTCCGAGTGTAAAAATCATTAAAAGCCTATTGCTTATCCTTTCTTCTACAAGTATCACTTTTTCATCATAGGAATGGGTAGGAGAGAACCCCCACAGTGATCTAATTAAGTATATACAATTAGGTTGTCCCTTTGAACCTAGATCTTAGGATCTCCAGTCAACTATGTTGGGTTTCCATTGTATTAACTTATTCTTCCAAAGGCTTAAGTCTCATTTCTTTCGACGACTTTCCAACTAACTCTCTATTCAAACCTTTGGTTAGCAGATCCGCAAAATTATCGTTTGACTTCACATAGTCAATAGAGATAACTCCATTTGAGAGTAGTTGTCTTATGGTATTATGTCTACGACGTATGTGTCTAGACTTACCATTATACACGTTACTCTATGCCCTACCAATTACAAATTGACTATCACAATGTATGCAAATTGCTGGCACAGGCTTTGACCATCTAGGAATATCCTCTAGGAAGTGACGTAACCACTCAGCCTCCTCACCACACTTGTCCAAGGCTATAAACTCAGATTCCATAGTGGATCTGGCTATAACCGTCTGTTTAGAAGATTTTCATGATATAGCTGCACTTCCCAGTGTGAACACAAATCCACTTGTAGATTTTGAGTCTTTTATATCAGATATCCCGTTAACATCACTGAATCCTTCAATAACTGTCGGATATCTAGTATAGTGCAGCCCATAATCACGAGTATATCTCAAATACCTTAGTATTCTTATTATTCCTTTCCAGTGGTCAGCTCCTGGATTACTCGTGTATCTACTCAGTTTGCTAACTATGTACGCTATGTCTGGTCTTGTACAACTCATTAAGTACATCAGACTTCTAATAATTCTAGAGTATTCTAATTGAGAGATACTCTCGCCTCTATTCTTTGATAGATGCTGACTGGTATCTATCGGTGTTCTAGTCATGCCAGAATCATCCTTGTTAAATTTTTCAAAAATTTTGTCCACATAGTGTGATTGACATAGGACAATTCCCTCTAATGTTTTTGAAATTTTAATTTCAAGTATCACATCTGCTAAGCCCATATCCTTCATGTCAAATCTTGAATTTAACATGTCTTTAGTAGATTTAATCATATTATCGTTGCTTCCAACAATAAACATGTCATCAACGTAAAGATATAAAATGACATAGCCATTTTCAGTGTCTTTGATATAAATGCATTTATCACACTCGTTGCTTTTAAATCCACATTCCATCATGACATGATCAAACTTTTCATGACATTGTTTTGGAGCTTGTTTCAAGCCATACAATGACTTCACCAATTTACAGACTTTGTTTTCTTGCCCTGGAGCAGAAAAACCCTCAGGTTGTTCCATGTAGATTTCTTCATCTAAATCTCTATTTAGAAAGGCAGTTTTCACATCCATTTGATATACTTCGAGATTACGCAAAGCTGCAATTGCAAGTATCATCCTAATGGATGTTATTCTCGTTACTGGAGAATATGTATCAAAGTAATCAAGGCCTTCTCGTTGTCTGTATCCTTTTATAACAAGCATTGCCTTATACTTTTCGATTGTTCCATCTGCTTTCATTTTCTTCTTGAAAATTCATTTGTAGCCTAATGGTTTGCATCCCGGAGGAAGATCCACTAGCTCCCATGTATGGTTTTGCAGAATAGAATATATCTCACTTTTAATTGCCTCTTTCCATTGAGGTCCTTCCGAAGAGTTTACAACTTCTTTGAAGCTTTGAGGTTTAGTTTCTAGCATATAAGTCAGAAAATCAGGACCATAAGATTTTTCTGCCCTTTCTTATTTGCTACGTCTTGGTTCAATCTCAACTTCCTCTTCTACTTCTTAGTCCTGACTATTCTCAATCATAGTCTCATATGTCCGTTTAGAAGAGCTCGCTTCTTCTTTGGACTTGTATGGAAATATATGTTCAAAGAATGATGCATTTCTCGATTCCATTATCGTGTTTTTGTGTATATCAGAAATTTTTGAATCAAACACAAGAAATCGATAAGCACTATTGTTATGTGCATATCCGATAAATATGCAATCAACAATTTTTTGTCCTATTTTCACCTTCTTTGGTATAAGTACCGCCACTTTGACGTAGGTACCGCCACTTTGGTAAGACACCCCCACACTCGTAAGTATTTGTATGAAGGTTTTCTTCCTTTCAATAACTCGTAGGGGCTCTTATCTTCTTTCTTCCGAGGCACCTTATTTAAAAGGTAATTAGCTAATAACACAGCTTCTCCCCACATGTTCTGAGGTAATCCAGAACTTAACAACATTGCATTCATCATTTCTTTCAATGTTCTATTTTTCCGTTCAGCAACACCATTTTGTTTAGGTGAATAAGGTGCTGTTGTTTCATGTTTAATTCCGTGTTGTGCACAAAATTCAGCAAATGGTGATTCATGTTCACCACATCTATCACTTCTCAACACTTTGATCTTCCTATTGAGTTGATTTTCAATTTCATTCTTATAGAGAACAAATTTTTCTATAGCTTCGTCTTTACTTTTAAGCAAATACACAGAACAATATTTTGTGCTATCGTAAATAAAAGTAATAAAATATTTGTTATCTCCCCTTGTTTGTACATATTTTAAATCACATACATCGGTGTGAATTAAATCAAGTGGTTCAGTTTTTCTTTCAATAGATTGAAATGATTACCTTGTTAATTTTGCCTCAACACAAGTTTCACACTTATGTTTATTATCAATTTGGAATGTAGGTATGCAATTCAAGTTAATTAGTCTATGAAAAGTGTCGTAATTAACATGTACTAGTCTACCATGCCACAAATTGGAAGACTCAAGCAAGTAAACGGAAAAGTTTTTCATGTTATTCATTTTTGGCTTAATAGCCATAACATTGAGCTTAAAGAGCCCATCACTTACATAACCATTTCCTACAAACATTTCAGACTTAGACAAAATGACTTTATTTGACTCAAACAACATACGAAATCCATGTTTGTTTAACAGTGAGCCGGATACCAAATTCTTGCGAATCTTTGGCACATAGAGCACGTTGTTTAAGGCCAGCTCTTTCCCATACGTCATCTTTAGAACCACTTTTCCATGGCCCTTGATTTCAGAGGTTGTTGAATTTCCCATATACAGCTTTTCTCCATCTGTTTCTTCAAAACCACTAAACATCTCCTTGTCGGAGCAAACATGTCGGTGGCACCAGTGTCTATCCACCATTCTCTCGGATTTGATCCCACCAGATTGACTTCAGAAATGACAGCAGCGAGGTTCATTTCAGATACATCATGTGTGATGTCATCAACCATATTGGCTTCTTTCTTGTTGTTCCTCTTCGACAACTTGCACTCCAACGATCTGTGACCTACTATGTCACAGTTGTAGCATTTTCCAAGAAATTTCTTCTTGGAAACTCCTCCTTTTGGACCCATTTTCATCCATTTCCCAGACATCCCAAACTTGCTCTTGTTTATCTTAGAGCTTTGACTATGCTCCACAATATTTGCTTTGATTATTTGAGGATTAAACCCCTTCTTTTCAGAACTTTTGTTGTCTTCTTCAATTTGAAGTCTGACAATCAGTTCTTCAATGTTCATTTCCTTTCACTTGTGCTTCAGGTAATTCTTGAAATCTTTCCAAGCTGGAGGCAGCTTTTTAATCATTGCTGCCACTTGAAAAGTTTTACGTAAAACCATCACCTCGGCATGAATCTCGTGCAAGATTACTTAAAGTTCTTGTACTTGACTAATTACAGTTTTTGAGTCCACCATTTTATAATCCAGGAAGCGGCCGACAATAAATTTCTTAGCCCCTGCATCCTCGGTTTTATATTTTCGGTCTAGAGACTCTCATAATTTCTTCGCCGTTTTCATTGTACTATACACGTTGTATAGTGAATCTGTCAATCCATTCATGACATAATTCTGACATAGGAAATCAGAATGTTTCCAAGCTTCAACAGCGCTGACAGCTTGTATGTCTCTGTCACCCTATTTGAGTTTAGGAGCATTTTCAGTCAAGAATCTCGCAAGATTCAAGGTGGTCAGATAAAATAGTATTTTCTGCTGCCACCTTTTGAAATTCAATCCATTGAACTTCTCTGGTTTTTCTCCATGATTAACTGGAACAGTTACATGACCAGTTGGAGCCATAGTTTGGGTCACAACAAAACTTGGCACTTGTGCCACAGTCTGATTTTTAGTAGCCACAACTTCAGTAATCGGATCAGTTGCCATTTTCTGAGACAAGAGGAAAATTTAGTTCCACTTTTAAAATAAACAGAATAAACAAATCTGTTTTTCTGTTTAATTACCCTTGTAATTATCAAATTAACTCATTTCTTTTCGTCTTGTTGATTTGAATAACACGCAACTAGAAGGCTTCCAGGTGAGGAGGGGGGTCACAAGTGGACCACTTAAATCTCAAGCTCTCCTTAGACAGTTTAGGTCCTTTTAACAAAGCCTTCCAGCTTTGCGAATACACAAATCAAGAAAACTCCAACCAAACTAGTTTCACTGTTTTTCATTTTTTATGTAATATAAGTTTAACACGGATCTGTTTTAAGATTGTTACCAGATTGTTAATCCATACATCAATTGAAAACATTTAAACAACATATTATAGAAAAATGGTAACCAAATAACTAGTTCATTTCAGAATATAAAATTAAAGAAGAAACCAAACCGAGGCTTGTACAAGTACAGTTTCCTTAAAACAGATTCGACCCCTACCATAGGTTATGAACGTCTGTCTCCCAGGATACAATGATAGAACTGGTTGTACCAGCGAACTGACCTACTGCCCGAACTTTATCACCTCTAAAAAAAAACTTGGATGAACTTGAAAGAAAAAGAGGAAAAGCTGAATTTTGATGTGTTGAAATGAAGAAATATGGACTTGTTTATATAGGCACTAGAATAACCTTCCAATTCCAAATCCACCATTAACATAAGAGCTACAAGAGTTACAAGATATGAATGGTTGAGAAGATAGAAGGTATCAATCAAATGAAGAACATTAATTTTCAGCTTTAATTTTTCATTCACTTAATTTCCAACAAAAAGAACCTGAATCAATGGTCCTAGGTATTGAATTCAACGAGTAAGTGAGAGAGCTTAAAAATATTATCTTTTTATGCCTGGGAAGTGGACGGGATTGGGTTTTGGTATTATCATAAGCACACGCCCTTTGAGAATCTAATAATACTTCCCTAGCATTTCTGATATCCTTGGTTGGTCTCACGGATCTTTATCTTGATTTCGTAAGCTTATGTAGAATTGCCTAAATCCCAGTATGTCTCACTTACCGCCTCCAAATGACTCTTTTGCAGCAGAGAGAAACATACATGTCTGCCAATATCCGGTTCCATAGAGTTCACAAGCCAAGACATAATCATTGAGTTTTCTACATCACAGGTTGCCTTCGTTTCATCCTCTTTTGGAGCCTTCATTGTGCTAGTCAAATAGACAATTTTCCCCCTTCCTCTATGAACAGTTATACGGATTGAGACCACCTTAAAAAATTCCGTTCATTCAATACCCGAGTTGTGATGTGCAAAGAAACATTGTAAGTTCAACCTTGAAAATTCTAGGTAGACATTTGCTTCAAACAGTCAATGACGGTGCATATTCATAAACTCCATACATTGCAATTGAAGTTAACAAATTCACAAAAAACTCCATATGAAATTCTTATAAAAATTGATCTTTTACCACATACTCGTACGATTTCTGCATTCAATGTTCAAGATTTATCAAACTACGGTGAGAAGAACTCATTGGTGAGTTCTTTCTCACCAGCATAGGAGGATACAGGGTTAACTTCATCATTATGAGCAAGTCCAATAGAATTAAGCACAATGTCAAATATAGAGATGGCAACGGAAAGGGGCGGAGCCGGGCCGGGGGCGGCCGTTACCATTCCCGCCCCGTTGGGGATTTTTGGGAAGCAGAGCGGGGATCGGGGCGGGGCGAGTATAGAAAATACCTATTTATCGCCCTGTTTAATTAATTAATTAATTTTTAATATATTTTTTATTTTTTTACATACAATTTAAATTTTAAAACATAAAAATAAAATAAAATAAAAATATTCAGGGCGGGGACCATGATCCCCGTCCCCGCTCCGTTTAATAATCGTGGCGGGGATTCCTCGCCCCATTAGGGGCGGGACAAGGCAGGGCGAATCGGGAGTGGATTTTTTTGTCATCTCTAGTCAAATTTAGTTACAAGTTGGTCAAAAGCTAGTCCCTGTGGCATGCGAGTTGTTATAGAGGCATGCCTCAAATAGCACCCAGGAGTGAGGCGTTCATTAGGGGCCTCAAATATTATGCTTTGAGTACCCAGTGTTCAGACTTACACCTTTACTTATGGGGGCTCATGCCTTACAGCACAATCCTCAGATAGGTCAAGGCATGCATTTGTCAGTCATGCCATTTTCATTGTCTTTTCACCAGAACCAGCTTTTTGGGTTTTTATTCTTAACACATAATATTACAAGGGAGTTTTGGGTTGTTTTAAACATAAGACAACCATCAAAACTATGAAGAAAAACAATTGGAGACTAGAGAATACGTGAAAAATTCGTGCATTCCTTAGCCCTCTATTAATGGCAGGTAAATTCACCTTATTTTCTTTCTTTTATATTCCTTTTGTTGTTATGTAAGTCTTTTTGTTTTATTTCCTCCAGATTTTTCTTTCCTTTTAAAGCAAAGGAAACAGATGGCTGTTGTTTTGTCATGGCCAAGTTCTTTGTTTGAGTTCTAATGTTGAATATAATATTTAAATAATATACACACGACGTTATCTAACAGTTTAAACTTTTAAATTAAGAGGTTTAACAATTAGATGATTTCTTGTGTTTTTTTTTTATCCTTTAGGATCGCATTTTTATATATATTTTCAAATTATTTACTTAATTTACATTTAGTCTTATGCCTCATCTCATGAAAATGCCTTCATACCCAATTTAGTTTTTCTAAACACTATTTTCTATAGAAAATTACATGTTAGAACTCTCTATTTGAAGTTGATGATAAATTAATAAACTGAATATAATTGAGACAGGGTAATAAAATGAATATGGAATTGTATAATTCTTCTGTCTTACTTATTACAAAGTAGAAGACCTTATTTATAGAGTTACAATAGTCTTAAAAGAAAAGATTGTGTAATAATCACACAATCAACTATAAAGGAAAGTAATCTCGTACAATCGAAAAAATATCAAATAGAATAATATCACGATCTTTTCATAACTTCAACATCCCCCCTCAAACTCAATATGGTGTTGTAGAAACCAAATTGAGTTTAAAAATTAAATTGATCCAAGCAACTCGTCTTGTCCATGGATCAAAGGATACTTCAGAAATATGTTTACTAAAGTGTCATGCTGAAGATGGTGATGAATAAGATGACAGTCATTCTCAATATGCTTCATACGCCCATAGGTCGACAACTTCATTACAAAAGCCATAATATCAATCCGAACATATTAAGGTAATCAAATCAAAAGAATACAAACTTCGAATACCAAAATTTCAGATTAACTGGACCAAAAACCAAAAACCAAATTCCAGATTACTGGACCAAATACCAAAAACCAAAAACCAAATTCTAGATTACTAGACCAAATTGCAAATCCAAATTATTGGATGCAAATACCAAGTTGCAAATCTAGATTAGTTGGATACAAATTCCAAATCTAAATCACTAGATGCAAATACCAAATGTCAAAAACCGCATCCCAGATCAACAAAACAAAAATAATTCATTTTATCACCTGGATGCAAAACCAACCACACTCCAAAACAGAACTGGACAAATTCCAAATTCCAAACTGACTTAGACATAAATACCCCAAACAAACTTAAGGGTCCAAGTGATCTTATCAGTCAAGATCAAAACAACAAGAAGACTTTAAAAAAATAAAACTTAGTCAGATGACAATATCTAAAAGGAGAAAAAAAAAACTTGGTCGGACGAGTGGCACAAGGCCACCCGCCGGAGAACGGAAGTGATTTCAAATTTAAACCAAATATGATCAAACATGCTCTCATACCATGATAAATTAATAAACTGAATATAATTGAGACAGAATAATGAAATGAATATAAGAATTGTATAATTCTTCTGTCTTACTTATTACAAAGTAGAAGACCTTATTTATAGAGTTACAATAGTCCTAAAAGAAAAGATTGTGTAATAACCACACAATCAACTGTAAAGGAAAGTAATCTCGTACAATCGGAAAAATATCAAATAGAATAATATCACGATCTTTTCATATCTTCAACAGGAATTAATGTGTAGTACCAATTGAGTGGGAGAAAACATGGGAATGACTATAAAGAGGTTATCAAAGATTTTATTCCATGAGGAAACAGACATTTAGACAAGGATGTGTAAACCTACGGCAAATAGATTTAGAGCATACCTCAACTATGGAGACCTTTACAGCCGGGAAGATCAATCCATTCAATTTGGAGCTCTACTTCACCACATTCAATTTTTCGCAACCTAATAGTCATGTCTTGCGTCATTTTCTCTTCTTTCCAGATAATACAGCTCTCACCAGCCAAGCAATTGTTCTCACTTGGTTGAATTCTTTCAACTGTAATGCCATCTGAGACTCCTTGAAATCCCATCCTCAAGCAGTCTATATAAGGTTTGATGTCTATTTCTGCATTTCCCAAGTTGTCATCCAGAGAAAATGTGTCTTTGTCATGCACAGTCTGAAAAGTACAAGACCGAAATGGTGATTGAAATTTCACATATCCTTTGTCATCTTGGAGTTTAGAATTAAATTATAGTGGAAAAAATTTCTGTTGAAACCCGCAATGATGGCCACCACTCGTGTATTTGAGAATCGCATCACGACTTTGAATTGACCAAAATGAAAACGTCTTCATTGGCAATGCTGAATGAGTTACAGTCAGAAAAAAAAAAACGAAGCTATTGAACTCGTGTTAATCTTTCCACAAGTATCAAATATTTTTCAGCAGAGGAAATTTTCAATTTCACATTGTAAGTAAAACAAGCATCACCAAACGTATGGCTTCCAATAATTTTGAAGTTGATTGCTCATTAAGAAACAAAACAAAAAAGATCATTAATATTGGATAATGATACGTACTAGAACAATAGGAACATTTAAATCCTTAATGGAAATGGTCAGGTCCTCATTCCACTCGGGGTTGAGGTTGCTCTTCACAACACTAGTCTTGACTTTCTGCAGTAATATGTACATCAGAAGTCATTCTAATTGCAATGCACTCATATATTAAAATACCAATACTATCTTAACAAACCTTGCAATGAATGACATTTTGAAGTTACTTTTGTTGGTTCTCTTATTTTACGTCTCTCTTCTTTTTCCACTTATTTTTGTTTGTATTGAGATATGTTTCAACAATACGAGTATAGAATTTTATTTTATCTTAACTCAGCTGTCATTCTTCACATTGGATTCTAGCTATCCATGGGAAAGGGGGAAATCTAGTTCACAAAATGAGTAATGCTATATATCATTAGTAGTAGAGATCATCACCAATCTAGGTGGCTCACTACCGGCATTATTCGGTTCAATATATCATTAGTAGAGATCATCACCAATCTAGGTGGCTCACTACCAGCATTATTCAGTTTAAAATACAGCCGAAATCTTGCAAGCTCTCATGGAAGTGAGAGCAGTAGTCGAAGTATTTTAAATTTTGATCATGGAAAGATGAAAATCCCAGAGGCAAAACATTATAAGAAATTTATATCTGTATCATATTAAGAAAATCATAATGCGTCTTACGAAATTTATATCCTCATATATTATCAGTATATAAATTGAATTTCAAGCATGAAATTTCTATCAGATTACTCTGCTTGTCAGACTTTGCAATAAAAATTGAGGTGACCATGAGCAGTTATCAACTATGTTCAGGCAGATTTGAGATAGAAATTTCAAGCATGAAATCTTTTAATCAAAGACTGCTTCTAATATTTCAACACAATAAATTCTCTGAATTCCAGAAGTCCATTTAACCCACAACGACATAGTATTTATTGAAGAGAAAAAACACCGAACCTCATTTTTTTCTCAATCTAAATGATCAGGCATTGTTGAACCAGTGATCTAAAAGCACAAGTTTTTCGAGAGAATTACATTTATATTATTTAAATATTCTCTTCCACGCCCTCTTTAGAGGAAGTCCTTTTTTTTAAAAAAAAAAAAAAAAACGGGAAAATTAAAAAGAGAATGGAAATTCAAGAAAAAATGACATACGTGGGCGCCGCAGGTGACAATAACATAAGGATCACTGCTACCTCTAGCTGCATCACGCACAGCAAGATTAATGCCTCTTCGAACCCTAATTTTTAGAAGACCCAATGCATCCATTGCTGTATTATTATTGTTTTTTTCAAAAGAAAAAATTTATGTTTATAAACCGTTGTTATGCGGAAGAATGACCTCCTCAACACTCAGAAAATTAAGGACAGTCCGCCCAGTCAGTGACGCCCAGAAACCGGACACGTGTAGTGTAAACAAAGTATTATAAAAAAATGTTCTTAAAAAACGTAAAACCAAACTTCTCAAACTTAAAGAGAACTTATTAGACGAGAACGAGACAAGAGCAATGCGATAGCAAAGCGTGGCGTGACTAGGTGAAGTTTATGCAGGCTTTTTAACAGTGATTCGACTCTATAAGCATTTTAATATTGATTTGGACAGTGATATTGAAATTATTTTTTAAATATTTATAAATTTTAGAATATATAGAATGTGTAAATAATAAATATATAATAAGTTGTACACAGTGTTCTAAACAGCGTAAAACATGACTAGGCGTGGGGGCAGAGTTTCAAACTTTTCGAACCTATTTGAAGCCTAACCTAGCAAGACAAAAGCGATGGGAGAGTGGGGAGTGGGGCATGGCAAGGCGAAGCCTATATACTATCTATGCGAATTTTTTAGAACAGTAGTTATAAGTAGGGGTGGCAAAAAAGCTTGTCGACTCGTAAAAGCTCGGCCCAGCTTGAGCTCGGGCTCGTCGAGAGGCAAGTACGAGCTATGGCCGAGCTAAAAAAAAAATAGGATCGAGCTCGCTCAACTCGACCAAAAAACGAGAGCTCAGCTCGGCCAAAAAACGAGCCTACGCTCGTGGGCTCGTGCCCACGAGCCAAATTGACGAGCCACGAGTCGGCTCCACTCGTGGCTTGCCAACGATCACAACACTTTTTTTTTTTGGTTTTTTACTTTCATAATTTTTCTATAAATACCAATATTCTTAACTTATTTTTTCACACTTCAATCTTTACCTCCCATTCAATTATATACTCAAAGTCTCAATTCATTAACAATTCTTTGTTCACATTCTCTCAATGTTAGTATTCTAATTAGTATCTAATATCTCATTATCTAGATATTACTCTATAATTTTAAGTTGTAATTTTCTACATTTACTAATTTTCTACTATATCTTCATTTCCTCCTATTCTCTTTATTATATTATTCCAAATGGCATACAATCGAAGTGATAATGATTTAAGTGGTCTTAATGATATTCAAATTCCTGAAGACATTCTTAATCAGTTTGGTAGTAGCACTGATCCAATTGATTTGGAAGACTTTCAAGAAGATGCCGATACACAAACTACAATCGGCTCTAGCAAAACGAAAAGCCACCAAAAAAAAAGGTTAAGTGCTGGCAGCATTTTGAGTTGGTTCCGACTGGTAAACTAGTGAACGGAGTCTCTGAGTTCAAAGCACAATGTAAACACTGTCAGGAGAAATTTGCTTGGCATAAGAGGATATGCACGACCCATCTAAACAGACACTTCAAAAAGTGTCAATACAAACATAGAGGTCTGAATACAAATCAGGCACAACTCCAGTTTGGATCTCCGGGAGCCGGGTGCAGTAGTCCCGCTCTCAACAACTGGATATACTCATAAGAACTCATGCGCTACGAAGGACTGCCGGAATTGATAGTAAATGTTGAGTTTCCACTATGCTTGGTGGACAATCCTCATTGGACGTCATTCGTCCAAAAATATCTACAACCAAGATACGTTAGTATTTATAGGAATACACTTCGTAAAGATACTATTGTTAGATATAATACAAAGAAAGAATCTATAGTTAATGATATTAATAATTATAACGGTGTTGTGTCTTTTACATCAGACTTATGGACAGGTTGTAACCAAAAAGGATACATGGTTGCAACTGCACACTATATTGATAATAATTAGATAATGTATAAAAAAGTAATAGCATTTAAACAAATAGACTATCCTCATAATAGAAATAATATTTATCAAATTTTATTAGGCGTGTTAAATGAATTTAAATGTGATTCTAAGGCTCGTAGGTTTACATTTGATAATGCAGGCCCAAATAATATAGTAATTAAAAAATTAATGCAACATTGTAGTCCAGAATTTGATGGTATTTTATTTCATATTCGTTGTGTATGTCATGTGTTTAATTTAATTTTACAAGATGGATTAAAATTTATACAACCTCAATTAGAAAAAGTTAGACATGCTATTAATTATATTTCGGTATCACCATCAAGAAAACAAGTTTTTACTGCTCTGTGTACAGAAAATAGGATGGAATCAAAAAGTTTTGCAACTGATGTTGTTAATAGATGGAATTCAATATATATTATGCTTGAAACGTGTGAAAGTTATGAAGATTATATTACTATCTATTATAATGGCCGACACTCACACGGCTCAGAATATGATTTAGAGAAAATTTTTAAAAGTTTTTTACGATGCAACAACTGTATGTTCTAGTGTGTATTACCCAACTACTCCACTTGTTTTAAATCATTTCTAGTATATTGCTAACAATTTTAATATGTATAAGAATTTTGCTCTTTTTACTAGTATTATACATGTTATGGAAGCTAAATTTAGGAAATATTGAGAACAATTGCCTATGTTATGTCCATTAGCATGTATCATGGATTCTCGACTTAACTTAGAAGGTACGAAAGTAACAATAATGACAATTTTAGATAAATTAACTTACGAAAATCCAATCACGTGTGCTAATTTAGAACAAACTTTATGTTCTATGTATGAGGTCTATGCTGAAAAGTCCGGTGCGAACATTGTACGACCCCCTAATCCAACATATACTTCGTCATCAACTGATGACATTGATTTTTGGAGTTACGTCGGTACACATAGGAGTGGTCCAGGACCTCTAAGTCAACAATTAGATGGTTCTTCTTCTAGTTCTCCCCTTCTCCGTTCTAATGATAGATCTGTAGAGTTAGTTAGATAGATGTGCTTAGTATGTTAGATGACGAAGAGAGAAAAAACTTTGATATACTACGTGGTAGAGACAACATCAACGTAGTTACCCAATTCTTTCAAAAATAACATGTGATCTACTAACACCTCCGGTCTCAACTATAGCATCGGAGGCTACATTTAATACAATTGACAGGATTTTATCTGATATCGGGTCAAGACTCAAAACCGACATTTTAGAAAGCTTATTGTGTCTAAAGGATTGAGATGATGTCGAACTTCGAATCCAAAACAAAGTGGACAGAATAATGTCAAAAGAACTTGAAGATTTAAATATTGATTAATTATATTTGTAGTAAGTATTATTTTTCATTAATATTTATGTATTTGATATTTTTTTCTTATTTTAATAAAAAATTGTACACGTAACATCTTGTTCGTGTACAATTTTAACTCCGCCTACTTTTAAAGTAACCGATCCCAAGTCCGGAAAAATGAAGAGGGTTTTAAATATTTAATTTTTAACATAAAAGATTCTCAATATGGTAGGTATTTTTTATTTTTAAATTTTAAAAAAAAACAAAAAGAAAAAGAGAGGAGGGTATTAAATTTTTAATTTTTAACATAAAAGATTCTCGATAGTCGATATTGTATTTCTTTTTTATTTTTCAAATTTTTTTTTAAAAAAAAAAAAGGGCCGAACCAAGCTCGACATCCCCATGGACGAGCCGAGCTCGTCTTTTATGGGCTGAGCCGGCTCGACTCAGCTCGGCCTATTGCCATGCCTAGTTGTAAGTGATAAAATATGTGAATAAAAATAATATTTGACTAGTTTAAATTATAATTTAAAATAAGACAACCTAGTATCTTAGAATTGGCTCATGGGGTGTAACAAAACTTTGTCAAACCGTCCAACTAAGTGAAATCACGTTTTTAAAAATGTTAATTTAGAGTCACGTGAAATCTATTTAAAATTATTAAAATAGAGTATATAATTTTATGCTTCTTGATTTTTTTATTTGTTAACTTTTATATCATGTAAGTAATAAATATATACATTTGATGTGTCATGCATTTTTCTTTCTAGGTTAGTACATTCATTATGTTTTTTGTTGTCTAATAGAAACTCATGATGAAATTTTACACTAATTAATGTTGCAAAACAGGCATCAAACAATCTATAATCACTGATCCTTGTAAAAAAAAGTAAATAATTGGACGAACAAATCTCAACTAGTTATCTTTGTTATTATTGTTATTTGATATTTGCATCAAGGTTATCAACTGGTTACGTTAAAGCGAATTTATTTTTAAATATTGATCTTTTAAGATAGATCCTAAGTTTTGAAATAGTATCAGAGCTCAATAAATTAAAATAAGCAATTCAAGACGTTTATAGCCTCAAACAAACATTCTGATTCTAAAATTGGAATTTTCAAACGAGTCACTATTTTTGCGGGAACATATATTAATAATACATCGATTTCCCTAATCTTGTATCTAATTATAATTCAAGTTTCTAACTTTACTTTCTTTAGCTTATCGGTAGTTTAGACTCACAACAAGTCAAAATCACTCGAGGTTAGAGTGGTTGATCCTTTCTCTTACAGAAGCCTCTACTTCTTTCTTGAAAAAGTTGAGTTTGACTAAAGAAATTGTCTTCAATTTCTAAAAGAATGGACAAAAATGGTGGAAAAAAGATGGGTTTGTTCTAGAGAAATTTGTTTTTGTTTTTCTTTTCTTTTTAAATTTTTTAATATATTATCATGCGATTTAATAGTACAACTTTGATAACTTTAGCTCAATATCAATTTAATTGAAGGCAATTGGATCTATTGACCTAATACAAAATTACTAATATTTAATGGGTAAATTCAGGGCCGGTCACTGTTTGGGCACTTATGGGCTCTAAAGTCATATGCTCAAAACTTAATTCAATTAAAATCATATTTTAGAGCTAAAAGACCAACATACCCTTAATTGTAAAAAAACGCTAATTGTGAGTGGTGATACTGTTTTGCGGTGATACTGTTTTGTTGTGATACTGTTTTTTGTGATACTCTTTTGTTGTGATACTGTTTTTTGTGATACTGTTTTGTTGTGATACTGTTTTTTTGTGATACTGTTAAACCTATGATTTTGTACTACTAATGAAACATTTTAAAAACAATAATATTCTCTTGTTTATTCTCTACTGATTAATTCTTCTACCTACCATTAAACACTTTATAAATTTATACTTATCTATCCAATGAGAATTTATGTCCTAATTGAATCTCAAACATATTCAAAGTCAATGAAAGAATTAGAAACATTGTTTATAGTTTTAGATGAGAACCTTTTGCATGACTTCCCATTAATTTGAGAATGATTGACAATTCTTCTTTCTTCATTTTAGCATTGCTCTGAAGTATTTGTTTGCTTTTAAGGGACTCAGATACCTTGGAAGAGCTTTAATTTGCAGTAAAAGGATGTATATTTATCCGTGATACTGTTTTAAAGAATTTGTGATACTATTTTGAAAAAAAAAAATTAAAGATTGTCATTTTAAGCTAAAGAGACTACTTCAAACAGGTAAAATCCATCATAGGCAGTAGCAAAGCACTGGTCTTAACCGTCTCGTCGAGACCATTCCGAAAACATATTATAATAAAAATTCTGAACACGTGTGCAAATTCTATGATCATTTCTATTGTGATATTGTTTTTTGTGATACTGTTTTGCATAATACAGTATCAAACAACATGCATGACTATGATATCATGCTTTTATCTTTGATACTGTTTAATTAGTCATATGTTTATTTGATAATGTATTATACAAAACAGTATCATAGATTAAAACATGGATTAAAACAATATCAATTTATATTAATGCACATAGATTCAAACAGTATCACATGTTCAAATCTTGTTATAATTAAACAATATCAAAGATCACATAGATTCAAACAGTATCACAGAATAAAAACAGTATCATAGATTAAAACGGTATCAAAATATACTAATTACCTAAACAAAACAATATCATGGATTAAAACAGTATCATATATTAAAACTAAGACATTCAAACAATATCACATGTTCAAACATTGCCATAATTAAACAGTATCAAATATCACATATATATATTCAAACAGTATCACAGAATTAAAACAGTATCATGGATTAAAACATGTTTCAAATGATAGTGAAATATTATGCCAAAGTTTCAATCTATTAAACTTTGCAATAATTAAACAATATCATAGATTAAAATTAAGACATTAAAACAGTATCATGGATTAAAACTAAGACATTCAAACATTAGATGATGGAACATTCAAGCTCCTATTTACAATAATTCTATGTCCATTTATATTGTGATACTGTTTTCTGTGATACTGTTTTGTATAATATAGTATCAAATAACATACAATGACTAAACATTAGATGATGAAACATTCGAGCTCCTATTTACAGCAATTAGATGGTGGAGCATTCAAGCTCCTATTTACATAAGATAGTGGAGTATTCAAGCTCATATTTACAACATTCAAGATCATATTTACAACATTCTATGCCCATTTCTGTTGTGATATTATTTTGTATAATACAGTATCAAGTTGCTATTCTATAATACAGTATCAACAACAAATGTTACCTCATTATTTATATAACTAGAAAATGCTCATTGTTTACATAACTGCTAAATACTCAATCCAAATACTCAACCCAGGATAATCATATTGGTCAGCCTCTCTTGCAGCACGGATAGATCAATGGTTAAGACATTAAGAATAGAGTACAACCACAGAAGATGAAGAAATAAAAAAGCATACAAACCAAAGATAAGGATTCAAACACTGTGACCAAAGTCCATAAAACGTTATCCATTACGGATATTTCAAGCCACCGGAAGCTCTGACTGCTCCACCGTAACGTGAAGTACGAGAAATTGATTTCCAGCCATCTGAAAGCTGACCAGTACCACCTCCCTATACACATGTCTGAAAAAGTCTCTTATTGTAGTAAATTGTCACTTATTTTTATAGTTTCACAGCTAACAAAATCTTCACCAAAAAACTGCCTAAAAAGTTATCCAAAATCTTCACAAAAAAACTACCTAAAAAGTGACACTGTGCCTTAGAAGCACTCGCCGGAGGTCGCCGGAGGTGGAGGCAGTTGTTACCGGAGGTTGAGGACGTTGTCGCCGGAGGTGGAGGAGGTTTGTGGAGTTGGAAGATTGTATCAATGAAAAATATAGTTAAAATGGGTGATTTTGGAATTAATATAAAATTTTAATGTGAAATATGACTTAATCACAATTTAAAAAAAGTTTTGACCTAATTTGAAACAAGTCATGTGGAGATGACTTATTGGCAATTTTCCTATATTTAATTATTTCCTCAAAATTTTGAATCTGACATTTCTCTTCCCAGTTTCCTACATTGAACAAAACAATAGTTAAATTTCGACATTCTAATACCTACAAATCACTCAACAAATCACTATATTAAAATAAATCACTATATTTACATTTCTTTGATCGATTTATATATTTATATTTCTGATTAAAAAAAAAACAAATCACTATATTAAAAGACAACCGATTTGGTACTAAGTAGTATAATGAGTATTCGAATTGGTTGGAATATAGTACAAAAAAATATATTGTATTTTTTTTGTATTACTATCTTTTTAGATTAAGTCTAAATTTTTTTGTTGTCGACGGGTTGTCAAATTGAAAAAAGAAACCTAGTTGCCAAAAAAAAAAAAATGGCATGTTAATTCAAGCATCCCCAACTTAAAATGGATATCTCTGCCACTAGTCAGAGCAGCCTATGTATTGAAGCCTATATGTCTATAACTTTAATAGATTGAATTTAAATTTAAAAGGTCATCAATTTTTTTCTGTTTATTTAAATGACTTTTCGGCCCCAAGGTTATATCCGTTCTTCTAAAAGTTGCATCATTTCTTATTTTTCATCTAATACTTCCAATAATTTCGTTTAAATATTATAGATTTTATAAGAGAATTTGGCATGAATGATTCCTAACATTTGCTTTCTGTGTGAAAATAATTTTTAATATTTGTTTTTTAACACGAATGATTATAACATATGTGTTTTAGTGCGTAATTGGTCTTTATTTGACAAAAAATATCAATATGTCTTTAATTTTAATAAGAAAAAATTACAGTTCAGTTATAACTTTTGCAAATGGTGCAAATTGAAGGTGTCAATTGCCTTTATTTTTTATAAAAAAATTAAAAAAACTAATGATTTTTTTTCTTGAATTAAGATTTTATTGACCAAATTGATAATATACGTAAGTTGTTTGTATATTTTTACGAATATGGAATAACTAAAATTTAAGCTCATAAATATTAATAAATGTGTTAAATAAAATTATTAGTTTTGTTAATAAATAATTATATTATTTAAAATTTAAAATTATGGTTATAACAAAAAAGAAAAGAAAAGTAATTTTGTCACAAACTTGATCATCAAATACTTTTGTTTAATTAAGTTATTCGTTTATTAACTACAAGAGCTCTGTGTTATTTTATTATCATTTGACAATAAAGAAACACATAATTTGTAAATTAATTTTTATTAGTATTTTTATTAATTAAAAAATAATAAAATTAGTTCAATGTCATTAAATTATATACGTCATTTTCTTATTTATTTATCGTAATTTTTATTCAAATTTTCACATCACATAGCAATAACATATACTTAAAGTACAATAATTTAATTTTTTTTTTCTTATGAAAATTTTAATTGACACGACTATAATAATATATTTAGTGTGTTAAATTAAATATTATTAAATAAAAGTACCAAACTATTTGTAACTTTTGCAAAGATTAAGAATCTAATTATAATTTTTCTAATTAAAATTAAAGACATGCTAATCTTTTTGTCGAAAAAGGACATATTACCAATGCTCTAAAAAACGTAAAGCGTGACTAGTCGTAGAGGTCGGACTTTAAGTTTTTCAAGCTTAGGCGAGGCCTGGACAAGAAAAAGATAAGGGCGAAGCGTGAGGCTTGAGACGTGGAGGCCGAACTTCAAGTCTAGATAGAACCTATGCAAATTTTATGCGAACTTTTTACAACTGTACATATTACGCACCAAAACACAAAGGCTAAAAACGTTAATACCAAAAAATAAATAATAATGAACAATTTTGCACTAAATACAAAAGTTATGCACCATTGGTGTCAAATTTCCATTTTATAATGATTACATCTAAAAGCTATATATATATATATATATATATATATATATATATATATATATATATATATATACGCACACTAGTTTTTGCTACATGCAATGCACGTCTGTGTAAGAATAAATTTTATGTTTAAGCTACACGTAGGTATTATTTGAATATATACGTATAAAAAAATATTAAATATATAATACGTAAATAATAAATATAAAAAACATATTTTTTAACATACCATTTAATATAATTAATTAAGTAAAATATTGAAATTATAATAAGAAAAGCAGAACTAAATAAGTACATAATTCGTATAAAAAAATTAAACAACTCTTAAAAACAATTAAATAACTAAGATTCCTAAACAGCCTTGGTAAAGTGATGTGGTAAAGTGATCATTTTTATATTTTTATTGAATTGTACCACTTCGAGAATTTGAATTGGACCAAACCCTCATGGCTACAACTTTTTCAATTTTTTACTAATGACTCAAAAGCCAAATATTAAAGAATTGTGTACAACTTGTTTATATCATCAAACCAAAAAAAAAAATTGATGAAAAATTGAATGAAAATCTAGAATAGTAAAAGAAAAAAATAATAGCATTTAACGGAGAAAACTGACAGAAAGTGTGAAAAGAGACATACGATACTTATTTCTTCATACATTGGGGATGTATGGTGCTATTTTTTTAAATTAGGGGTATACTCCCAACGATTTTGAAACGATAGGGACCTTTCATGCAATTATTTCTAAAATAAAATAAAAAATGAAAAGGGCTAATGCCCAACATGTGTAAAAAAAAAAAAAAATATTCAAAGTACAATGTTACTCGACAACATTGTAAAAAAAAAAAAAATCAAATCCAATGTTGTTGAGTTACTCAACAACACTTAAAAAAAACAATTCAAATTCAATGTTATCGAGTTACTCGACAACATTATAAAAAATAAAAAAAATTCAATTTGCTTATAAGATAAAATAAAAAAATTAATGAAAAAATTGAATGAGAATGTGTAAAATAATAACAAATAAGGAAAAACAAACTAAAGAAAAAAAAAATTGTGAAAAAAATTAGAAAAACACAAAGGAAATGGCTTTAAAAAAATAAAAATAATAATAATAATAATCTCGTGAACAGTAACTTACTGTTCATTGCCGAGTTACTCGACAATGAACTTCATTGCCGAGTAACGAGTTACTCGGCAATGAATAGTGCCACAAGATTTTTTTTTTTTTTTTATACATAGGTGGACTTTTCCATTTCTCCTGTATTTTTCTAATTTTTTTCATTTAATAAGATTTTTTTCTTGTCGAAACTTTAGAAAAAATGTTAGTTCCAAGCATTTTTGATTGACCAAGTAGTTCTTATCCGATTTGATTGAATTTTTTCACGAGAATCACAGACCTATTAACCATGAAATTAGATGGTAGCTGGAGTATGTTAGATGTCAGTTAGTGATCTTCCCTCCAGTTCAATTTGCAACATCTATCGAACTCCATCCAACATCCTTCTTTAATCATCTCCTTTTCATCAATTCTCTCAATTGCCCAATCTCATCCCACATACCATTCCTAGCATACATATTTGATTGTAGAACATATATTTCAACATTCTGAGGCTCCAAGTCAAGTGCCCGTTTAACAGCCAACTTACCCAAATCAACATTTCTATACTCATTGCACGCACTAAGTAACGTTCCCCACATGGAAACTGTGCAGCTTCCATGCTCACTATGTGGCATTTTAGCAACTAACTTCCATGCCCCTCTCCAGCTCTCCAGCACGGCAAAGCATGTCAACCAAACAGCTATAGTGCTCCGAGTTTGGAACCAATCCATATAGCGACATGGACTCGAAGTACTCCATTCCGACATTCACTTGGCCAGTGTGACTACAAGCTGAGATGACAGTAAAAAATGCCACTCCATCAGGTCTGATCCCTTCCTTCAACATTGTGCCAAACAACCTAATCACTTTCACATAATTCCCATTTCTACCGTAAACTCCAAGCATCGAAGTCCACAAAACAATATCTTTTTTTCTCTCACCATTTCCTTGAAATCCTAACATATCAAAAACTTGCCTAGCGCTAAATGGGTATTTTTGCTGTGATCTTCTTTTGAATTCTTTAATGTGCTATGTTATATTTGTATGGAGTTGCTTGATATTTGGACAAGGTTATAGAGTCATCGCAACCAAGCTAGCAACTCAACCGTGATAGTTGCCGAGTAACTCGGCAACCACGCTGGTTGCCGACCAACTCAACGACCAACTCGACAACCAACTTGGCTGTCGAGCCAGCTCGTATAACTATAGATATTTTCCATTGTAAATAAAGAAACTTGCAACTGAAGCATCTTCCAAGTTTTTATTCTTTGATATTCGAGTCACAAGTCAAAATTCACCTTTCGCCATTCTTCTTCTGACCCAAATATATATATATATATATATATATATATATATATATATATATATATTCTTCTACCCTTTTTCCACATTCTCCAATTCCTACATACATATGCAAAATTCATATATGCAAGTATTTTTGGCCTGTGAAGTAGTTCTTATCCGATTTGATTGAATTGTTTCACGAGAATCACAGACCCAATTCAGCTGCATTGTTAAAAAGGTGAAATTATTTTCCTGTTTGCACATTATTTTGTTTAATTGTACATTATATTTTAAGGTTCTTCTGAATTTTTATTTATGAAATAAGAAATGGGTATTTTTGCTGTGATCTTCTTTTGCTTTGATTTAATTTAAGATTTTGTCTTGATATAGACATTCAATACCCTTTATTTTCACAAATTTAATCTTAAATTTGCATCAAAATTCTTAGCTACATGAATTTTATATAAGCTCCAATGGAAAATATAGAAAAAGTATGGAAAGATGATGACGACGGCTAAAGTCTAAGCTCCAAATGGAAACAGTAGCTTTAGAAAAGGTAGAGTAAAAAGGTAGAAAGCGGTGACTGAAGTAGGTAATAAAACAAATGGTAGATGTAAAACGACGGCGTGTTGGAGGAAAAAATGAACAGTAACAAATTTAAGGCTCTTGTATTATTGTAATGATATATATATATATATATATATATATATATATAAAACATTTTTTTAAATAAAAATTCCTCGTGTATTAAAAATCGGGAAATTGGCGTAAATGGTTCCAAACTTTTGCTCTCAGCATATAAATAGTCCCTAATATTTATTTTTTGACAAAAAAATATATCTAGCATATGTGTTTTGGTACGCAGTTGATCCTAATTTGATAAAAAGACAAATATACTCTTAATTTTAATTAAAAAAATTGTAATTAGATTCTTAACATTTACAAAAGGTGCAAATTAGTTCTGTACATTTAATAAATAATATTTAATTTAGCAAATTAAATAAACCATTATAGTCGTGTTAATTAAATTTTTTTTAATAGAAAAATATAAAATAATTGTGCTTTGAGTATATGTACTTCATATGTGATGTAAAAATTTGAATAAAAATTAAGTTAAATAAATAATAAAACAGCGTATATAATTTTATAACATTGAACCAATCTTATTATATTTTTTCTTTAACATAAAAATACTAATAAAAATTAATTTATACATTATGTGTTCTTTATTTTCTAACGATAATAAAACGATAAATTAAAATATGAAGAATACATGTGGAGCTCTAATATTTGTAGTTAATGAACAAATAGCTCAATTAAATAAAAATTATTGAGCATCAAGTTTGTAACAAGATTATTTTTCTTTTTGTGGTGTAAAGATAAAATAGGATTTTAAATTTTAAATAATATAATTATTTAATAAAAAAAATTATTTAACATATTTGTTAATAATTATGAGCTTAAATTTTAGTTGTTTTATAATAGTTTGAAAAATATACAAAATAATTTAGTATATTATCAATTTGGTCAATAAAGTATTAATTTAATTAAAAAAAGGGATAATTGCATTAAAAGGTCCCCAACGTTTCATAAACGTTAGGGATATGCCCCTAACCTAAAAAAATAGCACTAGACATCCCCAACGTTTGAAAAAATAGGCACCGTAGGTCCCTCTTAACAGTTTCCATCTATTTTCTCCGTTAAATCTCAGAATTAGAGTGCACTCTCTCTCTCACACCAAAAAAAGCGTATGGAATTAGAATTTCTTAGAATTTCTCACCAAAAAATTCTCACCGCAAATAATCCAGATTATTTAGATGCAAACATTGAATTCCATATTCAAGTGCAACTGGATGCAAATACCAAATTTCGAATTCCAGATCAACTCAATGTAAATATTGAATACCAAAATCTAGACTATTTGGAAGCAAAACTAAACAAATTCCAAATAACCTGGATAGAAATCCAACCAAATTCCTGAACACCACATCAAGACAAACTAATGGGCTGCACCTGAAAACAGAAACATTTGACCATTTACAGCGGGCAAAGCAAACATCACTTCAAGAGGGAGGCGTCAGATTTAGCAAAATTTGCTTGCCCATAATCTAAATACAGTTTCAGAAAAATCAATGGTCAATAGCCTAGCAAGTTATTAAATTAATCTCAAGCCCAAGTGCAATATCTCATGGCAGCACTTTAAAGTCCAAAAATTTCATGGACCCAATTAGCCCATCCAAACAGGAGACACCACCGCCCACAGACCTGGGAAAAGTTTCTGCAATCACTCACGGTGCAAGAAGAATCTAATACTCCAACTTATCACAAACCAAAAACTTCAGTTGCTAATGATCATAGTTGTCCATCTAAACCACCTAATGCAATTTCATATCATGCTGGACATGTATTCAATGTGGAGCACCAACCATTGATTCTAAACCAAAATCAAGAAATCAAAAAGTGATTCCAACCTTTACTCCCATGAAAGTAAAAAAGATCTGAACAATTTCAACCTTATATTACTGCCCAAAAATATGTCCAAATAAATTCTGCTACCGTGAAACTTCTTGGAGCATTAATCCACGAATATATTACTGCCCACAAATCTGTCCAAAAAACACCAGAACATTATGCTGACGATCTTACAAGATCTCACCAAAGATCTGTGCAATCTCAACCGCAACAGCACCGATCTAGGGCAGACCATTCTGAAGTTGGCTCCCAGTGCAACAAATTTGTGGATATGAGTAGTAAACATAGACATATTGAAGGCAGAGCAAACCTGGGAACTAACTTTTTTTGGTGTGAAAGACAGACAGAGAGAGAGAGTGTGGGAAAAAGGAGAGAGAAATTCTCACATGCTTTTTTTGGTGAGAGAGAGAGAGTACACTCTAATTCTGAGATTTAACGGAGAAAATGGATTGAAACTGTTAAGAGTGACCTACGATGCCTATTTCTTCAAACGTTGGAAATGTCTGGTGCTATTTTTTTAGGTTATGTGCATATCTCTAACGTTTTTGAAACGTTGGGGACCTTTGATGCAATTATCCCAAAAAAAAGAACTAATTAGTTTCTTTTAATTTTTTATACAAAATATAAGTATTGGACTCGTTTACACTTTTGCAAAGATTGTAAATTTAATTACAATTTTCTTTAATTAAAACTATGGGCATATTTGTCTTTTTTATCGAATAAAGACCAATCACGTACTAAAATACATAAGTTAAGGACTTTTATGCCAAAAAATAAACATTAGAAAATATTTCAACACTCAAGAAAAAGATTAAGGACCATTTGCGTCAATTTCCCTTAAAAATCAAATTCATCTTTTGCACATATTTTGTTTCTATTATGCCCAAAAAAAAAAAAAATTGTGTTAGCGTATGGTGATAAAAGGTCAAAGTAATAAGTACGAATTAGCCACCAAAATAATGCTCCTCAACTTTTCGAATGGAGCGAGGGAGTCGCTTTCCGTACCAAAAACTACAATAGCAAACCGACAAAAAACAAGGGAAAGGAACGAAGAGAACTTTCTCGCAACCCCAACCATCGAACGAAGTGAGATGAGAAAGGGTCGATGCAGCTATTTATCTCAATCAAATGGAGTTGTTACATGAAAAATTGAACTTCAAAGGGATTAATAAACGATATGTTAAGTTCACATCTATCATAACAAATTTTGAAATAGCATTGTTGCCATCACATTATGTAATAGGATAAATTAAATTTACAGTCCTCACTCTTTTAGGTTTATAAAAATTTCATCCCTATTTAATTTTATTTTCATCTCCAACTTTTCTTTAATTTGCATATATGGTCCATTTTGACAATTTCCCTCATAACTTAAATAAACTAAAATAGCAACAACAACAACAAAATAGAAAGAAAAAATTACAATTGAGGTCCCTAATATTTTCAAAAGTAAAAATAAATCATTAACATTTTATTTTTTTACATTTTTTTCACTTAAAATAATAAAAATTGTGCAGACAGGTCCCCATTCTTCTCTCTTTCTAGTGTAAGAAAAAGTTCATGATTGAAGGATTGTTGAGTTGTGACAAGCTATATGGCTGTGACATAGAGCCACTCAAATTTGGTAAGTGAATCCAGCCCGAAATCGTCTACACCCCGGTAATCTATTTTGACTTTTGGCTTTCTTTTTGCAAATCAAACCTTCTAATCCTAGCACTTACGTCCTTCAGTATATGTGCGCGTCGAAAAGATATCTAGAGTCTGAACAGATTTTGTCCCAAGGTCTGTGAGTTGACCAAAAGTCAAGTCCGTGACCTAAATTTAACCAATTTAACAAGGGTAAAATGGTCTCTTTACATTCAATTATTTCAAATAATTAAAAAAATAAAAATAAAGAAAGCATTATTCTTCCTTAACCCCATCCCGCACTGTCCTACCTATAACAAACTGGGGGGATTTCACTCCCCAATTTCATACCCATGTTTTTGGCAAAACTAGGGGTTTGAGTCTGAAACTGGAAGGAGAAATCTCCACAGTTTGCTACAGGTGAAGGGGTACATGTAGGACAGGACAGGGTAGGGCAGAGTAGGGTGGGGCTGGGTAGGCGAGGAAGACTTTTCACTTTCTTTTTTTTCTTTTAATTTTTTTTTCTTTTTTTTTCTTTTTTTTTCCTTTTTTTTGAATTGTTTGAAATAATTGGATGTGAATAAACTATTTTGTCCTTATTAAAATGGTCAAATTTAAGTCACGGGCTTAAGTTTTACTCAACTAACGGATCTTTGGACGAAATTTGTCCAAACTCTATAGGCCTTTTCAACGCACATGCTAGGTTTAGAATATTTGGAATTTGATTGCACGTTTTTTAATATTTTAAGTGAAGAACTGTAAAAAAAAAAAGTTAAAGATTTTATTTGCACTTTTGAAAAAGTTAAGGACTCAATTGCAATTTTTTCATTCTTTTTTTTAGGTAATTTGCACTTTTGGTCTCCAACCTTTATAGTTTGTTACTAATAAACCATCGACCAATTTTTATAGCACCAGACATCTCCAACTTTCATTTAATTGCGAATCACATCTCCATTGATAGATTTTGACGGATTTGCCCTCCTCTTTAAATAAACAAAAATAGAAAAAAGCTAAAAAAAGTTTTTTTAAAAATTACAAATGAAGTCTCATAACTTTTTAAAAATTATAAATTAACTTCTTGCTTAACCCACCCCGTCCCACCCCCAACTCATCCCACCATAATTACAACATATACACTACATCCATAGACCCCATCTTCACCAGAGATTAGGGATGGCAATGGGACAGGTCGCCCCGCCCCCGTCCCGCCCCGCGAATTTTTTTACCAGCCCCACCCCGCCCCGTGACCCGCAAATTCGCGGGGGGGCGGGTCAATCTTTTGACCCGCCAACCGCCCCACGAAATTTTTTCTTTCTTTCTTTCTTTATTTTTTTTTTTATAAAACTGAAAAAAAATAATTAAAAAATAAATAATTTTTTTAAAAAAATATTTGTAGCAAACAAAACAAAAAAATTCAAGAATGGGATTGTGGTGTAATGGTTGAGATTTATAGTTTATAATTTTAACCCGACTTCGATTCTTTTTTAGTTTATTTTTAGTAAAGTTTTAATTTATATTCTATTTTATGATTTTACCAAAAAATAAATAAATTCTTCATGGGGCGGGTCGCGGGGCGGGGCGGGGCGGGTTCGGGCGGTGGGTTTTTTTTGCTATCCCTACCGGAGATCATCGCCATCGTTGGAAGTCGCACAATTTGATCATCACAGCGACAGCAACCCTGATCGTCGCTACTAGGCCAAAAGGGCGCTAGTGCAGCAAGTAGGTGTTGTAGCAGCAATGGCGTCAACCTTCTCCACTACAATATTGATATCATCAAGCCGCCTCCGTAGACGGTGACGAGAACATCAATGACGTCACTACACCTCTCCCGTCGCTCTCCATCGCAACAGCCAATGATGACGCCGCATCTGCCTCCACAACACCAGACGCCAAATCTAAGCCCGTGAATGGCATCAAAAAAGAGCTAGAAACTCTCGCCTCTGATGAAATTTCCAACCACGGAACTCTACTTGCTCTGGAATCCGATCAAAATGGATCCCAACATTATCCGATTTCGCACCCAGATATGGAGGAAGAAGAAGAAGAGCCCCCACTAGAGAAGCAAAAACAGCTGTCAAACTTGCCCAAACCTGAATCCCTAGAAAATGAAATTGCCGAAATACCTTTGGTCATGGAAACAACTACACCTTAGGGACAAAATAGAAAAGCTGCAGCTGTGAAAACAATCACAAATTTACCCTTTTGTATACAGCGGCAAGGCCACCAATTGTCGCATTTCTCATGGGCGGTGGTTGATCGTCGATGCTATTCTACCATCCAGTAATCTGAATCTGCTGTCCCTTTTTGGGCTCACAGAATTGATTTATTGTGGACAAATCTGAAATCAGCTATATCCCTTTTCGGGTTCACAAAATTGATTTATTGTGGAGGTGGTGTAGAGATTGGGGTGGGGTGGGGTGGGGTGGGGTGGGGTGGGGGTGGGGGTGGAGGAAGATGTTATTTTGTACTTTTTAAAAGTTGAGTGTTCATTTGCAATTTTATTTTATTTTTTGTGTTTTTAGCTTTTTTTTATTTTTGTTTCTTTAAAGAGGAGAGCAAATATGTCAAAATCTGTCAATGGGGACGTGATTTACTTTTTTTCTTTCTATTTTAGTTTATTTAAATTATGAGAAAAATTGTCAAAATAGATCATATGTACGAATTACTGAAAAGTTAGAATGATAGGTACAAATAAAATTGAATGGGGATGAAATTGTTACAAACTTAAAAAGAGAAAACTATGAGTGCAATTTACCTTATATAATATTATATTCTTAATAGAGGAACTCGTAAATAAAATTCTCTTTAAAGAATAGAAAAGTAGAAAGCTTCGATAGTCATCTTTGATAAGTAGTCCTTACTCCTTAGGTTTTGTAAAGAGGTATGTATTCCTTGCTTCGATTCGTCCCTTTCTATCCAAAATTCTTTTTTAAAAAATTCGAAATCCTTTAAACTTTAAAAAAAAAAAAATTAAGACTTTATGAAATACCCACTGATTGGCAATGCCTTGTTACTTGTCCCAATCATATTCTTTCACTAGTATAGTACCCCCTCGATCAGTTGGAAAGAGTCCTATATAGACTGGAAGAATTCTACATTTTCAACAAAAATAAAGAATATAGAAAAAGAAAAAAATGGAATTGGAACATTTTGTAGTGGAATATATTTAGTGGAAATTGCCAAATTGGCCAACAAATCAAAAGCATCTCCCAACTGAAAGTCACTTTCAACAGCCCCCAAACATGGAACCCCACGAATGATGTTGACATCCAACCTTACAAATGCATAATTTTCTATTTCAGTTAATGTTTTCAATTACGGTTTTTGACCCACTCACCAAATTCCTGCGCTTACTTTTCAAGTACCCGCGACACGTATGTGTGTGCTATAAATGGTCTGAGTCGAATTTATTTTTTTTATTGATTTTCGATTAAATTAGTTTATGTATTACATTTGGGTCGTGTTCTTGATTCATCTGTCGCAGAGACCGGAACCTTTTCCAATGCAAGGCACTAAGCACAGCGAAGTGTGCGACTGAGAACTTTCTTTAACATGGAGACGTGTAACTAGGTTTGATCCAATACGATATTTTCGATAGAAAGTATCTAGAAGAAATTGAAATGGAAAATATTCTCTATATAGACAGGTACATGCACAGTTCCAATATATGAACTGATTTAGTTTGACTTGGCTTCTGCATGAGCTAGTTTTTCCTAAAGCAAATAAAAGCTTCTATTATTATGTCGATAGAGGAAGGCAGGAGGAAATTAGGAGCTAAGATAAAGGCATGAACTAGAGATATCTATATATGTATTTATATGATGTGATTGGTCGATATTTTCTAAAAAAAGATGGGTCCAATCCAATCTGCATATTTATATACTTAAAGTGTCAAGTTGATATCAGTCTACACCATGAGATGTCATTAAGTCAAAAATAAGCAACGGCACAGCCCGGTACTGACGCTAAGCACGGCCAGTAACGAGTAATTTATAAAATAGTGTGAGACATGCGCCTATATATACAATATTTTATAAATTGAAGAAAAACTAAAATATACAAATTAATTAATATAAAATGACTAAGCTAAAAGTGACCAGGAAATCAAATGAAGTGGGTGCACTTATAATTGCCCTTAATACTTTTACATGTCATATTTTGATAGATGAGTTAATCATTTAAGAATTGAAGCTAAAAAGCAACTTTCCACCGGAGCTTTAATTTGCTAGCTGGCTCAGTTGGTAAGTTGCTAATGGAGCTTTAAGTTAAATGTTCAAAAGATATGCTAAAAAGGAGAACTCTTTTTACTTTATTTTACGTGTATATTCAATAAAGTTTTCGTAGATTATAAGTAGTGAATTAAACGATTAGTGCTAAAGAAAAGAAGTCTAATTGAAATTTTCTGTTTTTGAATAGATTAAGAGTGTATTTGGAAGAGTTTTTTTAAAGCCAAAAGTACTTCTTAAAAAGCAAAAGTACTTTTTGTTAAAATTATGTTTATTTGAGCTTTTACGGAAAATTGTAATTAACATCGAAACATTAAAATTATCAAAATTATCATTAATATACTCCATCCGTCCCATTTATATAAGCTAATTTCATTTTTCATATATATTAAGAAATTTTAATTAATACTATTGAAAAAATAAATTTTGCAATTAATTTTTCTAATTTACTCTTATTTAAGTACTATCAATAACTAATAATTATTTAAAAATGATGGTTATTAAATTATTGTTTGAAGTAGCAATGAAATTGTATAATTTAAATATTACATCATTCTAGACATAAAAGAAACTGCTAGTGGAAAGAGAGATTGGAATATTTATTGCCACATTATGGTTAATTTGACTTAGTTTAATCCCCTACACTATCTAAATTAAATGCATTAATTAATTTATGTCAATTAAAAAAAAAAAAAAAACGAGTGGCCGGAGTTCACCATGGATGACCATTTAGATAGTACTATCTGCTCACCTTCCTGGCTTGACCATTCCACTGACATATGAAGAATTGACAATGGTTTCTTTGGATTTGGGAGAATCGATAATGATGTCCTCCCCACTATGGATATGAGATATAAAACCCACATGACATGATATTGGACAAGTCTACATGACATGTGTTATATGGGTTTTATAAATCCTCCCCACCATGGGGGAGGAGATCATTACCCTTAGAAGAATATGAAGATAACTCCACTCAAGAAACCCTTTACACAAGTAAAAACAGACAAGAGAAAAGGTTATGTGGTGTTATTTTTGTGTTTTATTTTTGTATTTATTTTGAGTTTTGTGTTTTGAGGTTATGTTTTAAAAATATTGAAAATAAGTTCTTTTTGTCATTCTTAAAATCTGTTTATTAAAACATATTATTGAAAAACGCGATTACTTTGAAATTTTTGAGAAATGATTTTGTATAATATTTTATTCAAAAAATTTGATTATTCAAAAATTTTTAATAGTTCAATGCTAATATAGTATGAAAATTCTAACAATATAGACTATATAATACTAATACATTTGAATACTTTCTCAAAATAGTTTAATGTTATACAATTGTTATATATTTTTCATAATTTTATTTATTGTTGTTTTGCAAATGGTTTGCCGCTTCGAAACGGAAATCGACCTACCCGATCAGATCACGGGGATCGACCTGTTAAATTCCCTATATATATTTTCTAACATGAAAATTATATATACTTATAGATTATCAACTCTAATACTGCGTGACCAAAATTTCAACAAAAAAAAAAGTGAATTATTGTACTGGGCGTTCGCCCAGTACAAATTGTTGGCATATGTTGCCAACAGTTGAAGCTGGGCGTTCGCCCAGTAGAAAATGTGAAAAAAAAAAAAAAAAAAACTACAACGGGGATTCGAACCGCAGACGTAAACGGCCAAAACGCGCGTTTTGGCCGTTTTGGAAATCACCGCCTTTTGTACACAAAACGCAGAAAACGGTAAAATCATCATTTTTTGTTTTCTTTGTAAATTTTTTGTTTGTGTTTTGAAAAATGCATTTTCGAAAATAGCAAAGAAAATATGTTTTTACTATTTTCAAAAATACAAAACGAAAAATAGGTTGAAAATGACAAAAAGAACATGCCGTTAATACTTAAGAATGCATGAAACTTCATTTTGCAATATATTACAAGATTTAAAAGATTAATCACCTTCAGCGTATTAACAGCCAAGTTGAATATTGTAAGCAAAGCTCTGCTGCCAACATAAGCTTCTGCATCTACATTTAAATGCTCCATTTGGTCACACTTCACAGGGTGAGGGTGGGGGTGGGGGTGGGGGTGGGGGTGCGAGTGGGATGGTGTGGGAAGAAGAATAATTTTTTTAAATTGTTTTAAACAATAAAATATAAAAAATATTATTTTGTCTTTATTAAATTGATCAAATTTAGATTACAGGTCTAATTTTTTGTTAACTAACGAACATTTGAACAAAATCTTTCTAGACTCTAGAGGTCTTTTCGGCGTACATACACTGAGGGACGTAAGTGTCAGATTAAAAAGTTTGAAAATTGATGACACATTTTTAATTATTTTGAAAATCTTTAAAAATAAATAAAATAAAAGGTTTATGATTTATTTACACTTTTAAAAAAGTTAGGGACCCCAATTGCAATTTTTCATTAAATTTTTTATTTTTTTTCTATTTAAATTTATTTAAACAAAAGACAAAATCGTTAAAAAAAAAAAACTATTTGAGGATCATCTATTCGAATTAATGAAAAGATGATAACAATATTTGCGAATAAAATTGTTACAAAGTTGAAAGAATTGGAACTGTGAGTATAATTTAGCTATACTAATATCAAATTGTCATTTTATATATTTATAAAAAGTGAAAAATATATGTCAGCGTGTTAAATAATATTGTTACCACCTGATTTTGATAAGGCCTCCACATCAACAAAAAGCCCAGCGAAAGTCTCATATAGGCCCAACAAGGGCCTCGTAAATTCTAAGACAAACATCTTAGCATTCTTGAATTAGAGTATTGCGAGGCCCATGGAGGGCCTCGACATTTATGGCCGACCCATAGGGCTTCGCCGGGCTTCGTATTTATTATAACTCGCAGACAGCACGATATTTTGGAATGACCAGATAGATAATTGAAGGCAGATTGTGTTGGATTGGTACACAGATCCTCATAAGGAAACCAAATCGTAATCTCCTAAAGATTAGGCAACGAGATAAACTCAAATATGGTAGATAATCTTGGAGATTGCCCTGACACTCAATCATCCATATCCCATAAGAAAGGAGGATCTGATCGGGTATCTAATTGATTTGTTTTGTTTTCTAAAGGGAAATTGGCGCAAATGGTCCCTAACGTATCATGTTAGTGCGCAAATGGTCCCTAACCTTTCATTTTTGGCGCAATGGTCCCTAACCTATCCATTTAGGTGCGAAAATAGTCCTTGTGGACGGATTCCGTTAAAAATCCGTTAAGCAACCTTTCATTTTGGTGCGCAAATGGTCCCTAGCAATGTTTTTGTCTTTATTTGTGGGGGTAAAATTATCAAGTTATATCTTTCTTTCAATTGGCGCAAATGGTCCCTAACCTTTACCTTTTTCTGGCGTAAATGGTCCCTAACCTATAATTATATTTTGGTGCACAATTAATTCTTATTTGATGAAAAAGACAAAAATATATTTACTTTTAATTAAAAAAAATTGCAATTGGATTCCTAACCTTTAAAAAAAGTAAAAATGAGTCCGATACTTTAATTTTTTTATTAAAAAAAATTAAAAGAAAAACTAACAAATTGACAATATACTAAATTATTTTGTATATTTTATGAATTATTATAAAATAACTAAATTGAAATCATAATTATTAACGAGTGTGCTAATTAAAATTATTTTATTGTTATTAAGTAATCATATTATTTAAAATTTAAAATTTAATTTTATCATCACAAAATAAAAAGAAAAATAAATTTGTCACAAATAAAATTTTTAATTATGCTCAACCCAACTCAATTTTATACGATCTCATACTTACTGTCAATCCAATCAACTTTTGAGCCACAAAAAAACTGGACCATTCTTATTTTAAAATTTAATTTATTTTTGAATTTAAAAATAATAAAAAAAAGGTTTCACCCCACCCCACCCCCACCACCACCAGATCGGAAGGGATGGGATTTCTCCCCGACGGCGACCGGGGAAGGGAGAAATCCCCTCCCTTCCGGTCGCGAAACCAGGGGGGAGAAATCCCCCCTGGTTTTGCAGCGAATAGGGGGGATTTCTCCCCCCTGGTTTCTCGACCGGAATGGAGGGGCTTTCTCCCCTCGACGGCGACCGGGGAGGGGAGAAAGCCCCTCCCTTCCGGTCTGGTTTTGTGGGGTGGGGTGGGGTGGGGTGGGGTGGGCGGGCGTGGTGGTGGGGTGGGGTGAAACCTTTTTTTTTATTTTTAAATTCAAAAATAAATTAAATTTTAAAATAAGAATGGTCCAGTTTCTTTGTGGCTCAAAAGTGGATTGGATTGACCCAGTAAATATGAAATCGTATAAAATCGAGTTGAGTTGAGCATAATTAAAATTTTTATTTGTGACAAATTTATTTTTCCTTTTATTTTGTGATGATAAAATTAAATTTTAAATTTTAAATAATATGATTACTTAATAACAATAAAATAATTTTAATTAGCACACTCGTTAATAATTATGATTTCAATTTTAGTTATTTTATAATAGTTCATAAAATATACAAAATAATTTAGTATATTGTCAATTTGTTAGTTTTTTTTTAATTTTTTTTAATAAAAAAATTAAAGTATCGGACTCATTTTTACTTTTTTTAAAGGTTAGGAATCCAATTGCAATTTTTTTTAATTAAAAGTAAATATATTTTTGTCTTTTTCATCAAATAAGAATTAATTGTGCACCAAAATATAATTATAGGTTATGGACCATTTGCGCCAGAAAAAGGTAAAGGTTAGGGACCATTTGCGCCAATTGAAAGAAAGATGTAACTTGACAATTTTACCCCCACAAATAAAGACAAAAACATTGCTAAGGACCATTTGCGCACCAAAATGAAAGGTTGCTTAACGAATTTTTAACGGAATCCGTCCACAAGGACCATTTCCGCACCTAAATGGATAGGTTAGGGACCATTGCGCCAAAAATGAAAGGTTAGGGACCATTTGCGCACTAATATGATACGTTAGGGACCATTTGCACCAATTTCCCTTTTCTAAATCAATTAGGGCTCTTGTGCTATAAATACAACGTCTCTGGTTGTTCTAAGGTACGCTCCTTTTGCACTTAAATTTTACACTAAACTCTGCTCAAATCTCTGACTGCTTGTCCCTCCCACATCTAATTACTTTCGCCCTCCGTGTATTATTCTTATACCGGCAGTTGACTTGATCGTCAGAGTACCAACGATCGCTGGACCCTTTTTCTCCGAAGATCTTGGTATATAACTATTGTCCGAGTGTGCAGGTAACATACAAGTTGGCAAAGGAGTTACTGGACATCTGTTGACACGTAGACGGTGCAGGTTCCAACGTCAACAAATATAATACAAATTATATGTAATATGTTTGATTTAAATAAGTTAATTTTAAATAATATGATATATACTAAAATAATTATGTGGTCATAATTTAATTAAGATATTACTTTTAATAATTATTATAAGATATGAAAGTATTATTTATAATAGATTATTCTTCTCTTTTTGGACGTGTGTAATTTTGCTCAAGCACGTAAATTTGTATTTTTCTCTCTTCTACTTTTTTTTATATCCCCTTCTAAATTAGGAAAAACATTAGGAGTGTGTATACGTCAAAATCCTTTATATTTGAAGAAATATTTGTATGAGGAGATGAAAAAGGAAACTAGTGTATGGATGATTTGAATAAGTTTAATAACTACATAGTTAATTTAAGTATTAATATAAAAATTGAGCATGAAGATAAAGTTATAATTCTTATGGATTCCTTATCTGAGTCATACAATATATTGGTGATTATGCTATTAATTTGGGAGAAATCTATTTTGATAGTAAGTGGGGTCTCTATTGCTATTTTAGACACAACCAACATGAAGAAGGCAAGTGGTACTTTTTATAGTGATTAGGTTCTCTTGGCAATATCTTAGACAAGATATAACAGAGGTACATTTGCAAGGAATCAATCAGGATAAGAGAGATAATCGTTCTCAGTCATGTTCTGAAAGGAATGTAGAGTGCTACTTGTTACTATTTCGTCCCACGTGTCGACAGCGTAAAAAAGAAAAACTGCATAAGACATCTGCCACGTCATAAAAGGCCATGTTAGCACTCTGCGCGAACCACATGAACCTCACTAGTGCCAAACAGCCTCGGCAAATTGCTTCGTTAAGACAAAACCACTTCACGAACTGTTCGAGATTTGTAGCGCGCACCTAAGAGAAAGGGACTCATAAAGGTGACTCGTCATTTGGCGAAAATCCAAGATGGGTAGAAGCTCCGACACCATTAAGTAACAAGGTAGATGGCAAACTTGTTTTCCTTGAGT
The DNA here is from genome assembly GCA_030279155.1 of Forsythia viridissima. Classification (NCBI taxonomy): domain Eukaryota; kingdom Viridiplantae; phylum Streptophyta; class Magnoliopsida; order Lamiales; family Oleaceae; genus Forsythia; species Forsythia viridissima. Next base: position 37,997,265 of record CM059041.1, on the reverse strand, counting down.
GATCATGAAGCATACTGAATATTCCCATTATCGCGTGGCGAGTGGGACCACTGCTACGTGTGCAGAGACCGTTAGAAATGACAACAAATTCAATAGAATCAAGTTGGTGATAAAGACCATCCAATGGGTAGTCCAATGGGTAGTCGTCACATTTTCAAAAAGGTAAGAAATATATAAAATGCCCTTGCTTTATTTCTCCCACAAATGTTCGATACAGGTTGAGGAAAAAGATATGCAATGTTCAAACCTTAGTTAGAGTGCAAACGGTCGCCAAACTCCTTATTGGAATGATAGCATTTGAATGCTAATGGTGTAAAAGTGTGCAATTAACATATACGTGGACAGAGCATTGTAGAGGGGTCTGTTGGTGTCTGTTGGTAGTTTAGTCTATCTCGATTTTGAAGTCAACATTTTGGCACCGTCTGTGAGAATCATACACACTTAACTGCGAGTGAAAGTGAGGAAAGCACCCAAAACTTGGGAAATGCAAATACTAGTGAAAATGTGGTGAGTAAGAACAAAAATAAAGTAATTAGTGTTGCTAATCCAGGAAGGCGCGGATCGTGGCTTCTCTAACGCAAACTATGACGGATATGGCAAAACATATGTGTCGAATAGCCAAGGAAAACGATGTTGCATAGAGCTTTCTAGATAATATGCAAAACTAGCAAGCCCAACCTGGGAGCCCACACAAAAGAAACTAGGATAGTCATTAATGCATAAGGTCGGAGGAAAGCAATCACAACTTAGTGGCGAGCCAATCATTTTCTCACTGCTCGCGAGTTCATCACCGTAATCGCTCAAATGACCCGCAGTATGATGAGAGAATTAACTTCTGGCGCAAACCAGAGCGGAGGCCTACTAGGTCCTTTAGTGTCTTTGACATGATAAAGCCAACTTATAGCAAAGGCAAACTCAAGGTGAACTACTATTGGAGACAAACGAAGTGAAATGACTCCAAAAGTTTTCGTAATAGTCAAGTAGGAATGAGCTACAAGGATTATACTTATGAATGGGATCCCACTTCGACTCTATTGAACGAACTAGATGACCTCGACGAAGATCTCTCTTTCTCGGTGGAGATTAAGAGCAAGCATATCCCTGATAGATTCACCAAACCTAGGATGTATTAGTTTAATAGTCAAGGAGACCCAATGGACCACCTAAGTGATTATAAGACCAAGATGCGACTTAAAGAGTCCTGCCCTGCACTAATATATCGAATGTTCTACCTCGCCCTTGCTTTTTGGGAAAAAATGTGGTACCACAAGGTTAAGCCTGCCGGCATACAAAGTCGATCAGATCCAAATAAGCAATTTATCAAGTCATTTGCTAGAAATTGTGCGTTGCTATCCTAACGACCCACATTCATAATATGAGGCAAAAGAATGGAAAATCCTTGAAAAGTTACCTGAGCATATTCGAGCAGGAACTATTTGTGGTTGATAACACATATGATGAGAAAGCTATTGTCCGGACTCAAAATAGAGACCCGGATTTGGAGGATTGTTCGCAACAAAAATCCCGCCAGCAATAACTAGCTCGCAGAATTGATCCAAGGAGAAATACATACAGAAAAGAAAATTGAGAACTATCAGAAGAGTTCACTTGGCAAGAGCAACTGAGCTACGAATAAAGGTAACGCTTCGACTTCCAAAGGCGCACAACTCAATGTATAAGGACTATAATTAGGTTGAGTGCAAGATATTCAACGTCTTCTCATCTTTTATTCAAGATCCAGTTATGTATTCCGAACTTTCTCTATCTCTTTCTCAATGATTCAACAACCGTATTTTGACCTAGGTTAGGTCTTTATATAGTTCTAATCCTTTTCGAATTGTTTTTAATTCAAAATAGACTAAAACACCCATGTAGTGGCATCACCTTATTAGTCACTTTTTAAATAGTTCAAAAAAGTTGTCAACAATTTTTTAAAAAGTGACTAATGTAGTGGTGACACGTGGACAGTGGATACCATAAATAGTGTCCACTGTGAGTGATATATCACCAGTTTCTATAATTTACCCAAATTGGATGAAATTGATGAGCAGCGTAGTATGCAAGTGATAATTCATAATAACGCAATCAAAAAATAAAAAATAAAAATTGAGACAGAGAAGAATTGAATGAGAAGAAAAAGTTTGTGGGTTTTCTAGTTTAAATAACACAAAGCTTGACAGTGGCCTCTCCAATCATCCTAGTTTTTCAGTAGCATTCAAGACTACGAGTCTATTGGTTTGGTTCGTCGTTTTATGCTAGTGAGGTCTAAACATGTTTAAGTTCAAAGTTATTGTTAATAGCCACCTTGTCGATGAAGAATTTTGTTGGTAGGGTCGTCTAATAGTATTGGAAAAGAATGTTGTATCTCATTATTGTGATAGTAGAAAAATAAATTGGAGTTTAGGCTCGTGCACGTACGTAAATTGCGAAAACACATTAAATTTGGTGTTTCTAGTTATTTGATTGTGATTTTTCTGTCTAATGTATGTCATATAGTTCTTGATTTTTGTGTTGTGCCTATTTAATTACACAAAGACCAAAAAAAAAAAAAAAGATTATTTATTCTGCTACGATAATTTCTTGTTTTAGATTATTAGCCTTTTTCTCTAACACTTTCCACGTACCAAGAGTTCCTCGACAATTCTTAGTACATCAATGTTAAAGAAGTAACATCAAGAGTTAGGAGGTACAAAAACTTCTAAGACACTAGCGTCTTCGTTTCATACGCATTTCCGAAACTAAAACTCTTGCAAAAACTATTCGAAACTCTAAAAATGTTTCCTACATTTCTTAAGTTTAAAAAAATTTGGAAACCATGAGAAAATTTTACGAAAACTTTGAACCAAAATATTTGAAAATTTGGATTAAGAATTGAACATTATTTTGGATTTTTTGTGGGCATGAATTTAGAAGTCGGTAAACTATTTACAAAATTTCAGATTTCAATTCTTATTCTAAAATAAAAGTTATTATTAAATAGTTAATTTATAAGAATAAATTATAGGCATATCATACTTGTATTCACATATGGCTTAACTCGTAAGTTGTGGGTGGTTCAATGGGGTGTCACGCATATGAATATATGATTGATATTGGAAATTTATGAAGCATTCGGCCCCATATTTGTCTAATCGGCTATAACTATTAGCAAATTCAATGAATTCGCCCACTTGATAATTGATATTATTAATGTCAACATCACCAAATGGACGGCGAAATTATTGTTTAGATTTAATAATAATCATTAAAGAAAAAATTAAACAGCATAGATCATATTAGAGTGACTTAATTAATCATTTAATATTTTTTTATATATAAAACGTAACAATCATATAGTGACTAGTTTATAAAATAACATGCTAAGGTGGCATCAACTTTAAACAAATTTTACTCTATACCTTGTTTATTCTCATTTGATGTTGATATCTTTTTTTAATTATATTTATCCGTTGAATTAATCCTTTCTTGAAAAATATTATACAAGAAATGTATGAAAAGTAAAATAGGGCTATTTTGAAATTTTCTTGAATTATATTTTCTTTCGTTAGTCAATTAGACTGTATTTGATTGTACTATTTTCTATAGAAAATATCATATCCATAGAAAATAATATCATATCCATAGAAAATGTTTTCCAAACTTTGATTGTTTGATACAAAGTGGAAAAAGAAAAAAAATTCTAAGGTACAATCAGCATGAATTTGACCACTTTGTTAGAAGATATTTTCTCACCATTTTGGTGGTTTTTATTTTCTTTGTAACATGGAAATTTTTTTCCTTTTCCACCCTTCCCAATCAAACACACCCTGAGTCACAATTGAGAATTTAACTTTGGTAGAAAAATTATTTTCTTTTATTTCTAGTCTTTTAGTTCTAGATACAATAAATGAAATGTTATTTTATGAGTTGATGTACATTTTATAAACTCGTAGAGGAGGGGACGAGAAAAAAAAAATTAAATAAATACGTCGACGGACGAGTTAATTTAGCAGAAGTCTCGAGAGTTAATTGCACATCTACTTCTTATAATTGGAACACAAATTAATAGTTGAATTCAAAATCTTTGGATCCAAAGTTGGGACCTTTTTAAATCACATGCACAATCAAGAATCCAAAAGAGTGCTTTCTTTTTATTAAGGCAAAAGCTATATATAAATAAATACACATTGACTATTTCAGATTCACTCACCCCTCAGAATTACAAGATTCCACCCAATAAAACAAGAAAATTAAATTTGAAAGCCCTAAAAAAGATTGGTAAATTAAAAAAAAAAAAAAAAAAAGTTAAAAATGAAAAGATTGATTTGGAAATAGAAAGAAAAAAGTAGAAGGGAGACACACTTGGGGAGTGATGGGTCTCACCCTCACTGAGGTTCCAAAACAGAGTTAACCACCGGGTTGACTCAGTGAGTTAGCTGAGTTTCCAAGCCGAGGTAGCAATCAATGGCCTTGTGTGCCATCCTAATGTCAAACACCCATCTTTTTCCTCAACTCTATACCCATCCCCACCTGCAAATAAGGCCAGTAACATACTAGCCTGCTTATAAGCATTTGAACCCAAATGAACCGGTACAAACCCGGCCGAATTGAACCGGGTTCTCCACTGGACTAAGGTCTCGTGCCTCTCCACCCGGTCCGGTCCCTCACACGCCACCACATTACAGATCTGCCTCCCCAAGTAAACCTCACTCATGACCTTGTCCTGATCACTCACCGCCCCGCCACAGACATCGCCGCCGCTACTCTCCAACGAATCGAAAAGGGTAGAGTAATAGTGCAAAGACTCCGTGAACCGATCCAAGAAAACCGGCCCGTTGTGATTAGCCTCCTGCTCAACCACAGTCAAGATTTCAGGCTTCATTTCGCTCACGACTTCAAGCACTTTTTCAATGGCGCCGGGCCGGGCCAGCAACTGATGCAACTCGAAAATGGAATTCACGGCCACAGTTTCGCCCTCCCTTATATCAAACATGGATGCGTTAAGATCGGCCAACGAATTAGCCACAAAGCCTCTGTAATCAAACTCCACGTTAATTGTCTCCGCCAATTGAGCCAATCTACAGCCCACTTCCTGCAAATGGTCGATGTTATCGTGTGACGGCGGGCCTATTCCTGTCAATCTGAAGCTAGGCGGGCCGCCGGGCCTCAAGGCCAAGGCTTGTAACAAGGCAGGCCACTGCATCCCCTGTTTCATGCTGAAATCAATAATATGGACGCGACTTTTACCAGCAAAGGCTTCGAGAATAGCTTGATTCGCGGTAAAATGCGCGAATTTCAGGTAGGGGCAGGTCTCGTAGAAGTGCATTTGAAGGAGGTCAGTGAAGGCTGTGTCTTGCGGATTTATTGGATATAATTTGTAAATTCTCCTGGCTAATGCTTCAGCAAAATATGTAGCTACTTTTCGCATAGCCCCTGCTTGTGATATTGCCAGAAACCCAATTTGCTTGACCAAAGCTTCAGCCAACTTCAAGTTCTCTTGTTGCACAGCCTCTGCACATGCCATCAAGGCGTGGACTAGTCTAATACCATTTTCTTGTGAGTCAACCAGGAGCACGGGACGGGCAGGCTCGATGGGTTGTGCAGAAACGGACTCGTTAGGCAAGCCCCAAGAAACTCCCATACCAGAATATGATGATGGCTTCATCTTTTTGGCTTGTGGCTGATGCTGTGCCGATTGGGGCGGTGGGTGCTGTTGACTTGTGGGATACACGGCTTTCCCCGGAATAGAAATAAGATCTGAACCAAAATCCGAATCAACAACCATTTGTTGCTGGGTTGAAACAGAGATTTGAGCACGGCCATGACTATTCAAGCTATTATGGCTATGGGAATCAATACTAGTAACAGTAGAGGATTCAAGAAATCGATCTTGGACAATAGAGTTGAAGGAGTCAAAATTAGGAGGGTTGAGCTCAGAAATCATGGATTCAAGCCATGACGAGATATCTGCAGGATTGTAATGCACAGTTTCCGATGCTATTTGAGAAAGCCCATCTTGTTGGACACTGCCCATCACTTCTTCAAGCTGTTCAAGCTTCTGCGCAACCTCAGCCATGTCGGATGACTTCAGCTTGTAACCCAAAACTGCAAAGAGTTCATCGACTCCTGCATCCTGTTCTCCAGCTTCACACCACATCTTGCCCTTGTTAGAACAACTAGAGCTCCCACTCGTCGAGAAATTTTCTTGATTCGGATTGTCCCTTTTCATTTTCTTTGGATTCTTTTCAAGATATCTTCTGGGTTTTTTTTTTTAATCTAGGTTCCTCCTCTGCACACAAACTAAAGGAAAAAGAAAGATGATGAGTGGTTGAAGAAGAAGAATCTGAGCATTGGGGGTTTTCACATATGGGCTATGGCTGCCCTCTGTAAATTTCGTATTATTCAGAAAGGTTGAGAGAGAAAGAGAGAAGGGGGAGTTGTGGTTTTTTGGAGAGAGAAAAGAGATGGTGCCATTGGGGACTACAATAATAGCAGTACGAATAGGAGAGAGAGAGAGAGAGAGAGAGAGAGAGAGAGAGAGAGAGCGCTCGTGAAGTGGGGCGCGAATATCAAAGTGCCATCACTGAAAAATACAGCCACAACAGAAACAGATGAAGCAGATAAGATGAAATTTGCATTTTTACCGTACTAATTTAGTAAATAATACTTAGGCGTAATACTATAATAAGTTTTACAGTACAATTTTCATTTTGACCAGGAAAAAAAAAAAAAGGTAATTATTGAAGCGTACTGTCAAAACTTTTTTTACTGCTCTATTTTTCTGAAAGCTGCTACAAAATATTTTACAGAGGAATTTAATTCTGCATAGTGTTTAATTTGTTAACTTTAATTATGAGATATTAAGTGAAAATTTACTGTAATATACTTTTTTTACAATTTATTTTTATTTTCAAACTTATTATTAGATAAAAGGGACTGTGAATTTAGAAAAAAAATATGAAATTTTATTTTAAAAGAAGCAAAATAATTATTTTTCAAATTTGAGAAAATTGCACTATTAATCTTCAAACTTGTTGATCGTTTAGCAATTTAATACCTAACTTCTAAAAAGAAAACATTAGTACAATTTTTTTTATTATAACATTACGCTGATCATTTAACAAGTCAACAATGAAAACAATTTAAATACTTGTTACATTATTACGTATCATTCACGTTATGAAGTTAAGTTTTACTTTTCGACTTCAAATTATGTCTAAAATAAAATATTTGCGTGAAAATTATAACAATTCAATATCTTATATCATTTAACTGATTTCATTTAACGATTTAGGTTTCCCTACTCCTAAGTAAGTCATTTAGTGCTCAATTAGATCAATATTGTGGTGGCACACACATACCTATAAGGTTGTGTTTGATTGGGTTGATTTTCCATGGAAAATTTTCATTTTCCACCCATTTTCCAACTTTGGTCTGTTTGATTGGCAAAATTTTCCCCGGAAAATGTATTTTCCCACTTATTTTCCATCTTTTGTTTGATTGAAATTTTTGATTTGCCATGGAAAATATTTTCCATGTTTTCCACTTTTGGCCATATTTTCCTTGTTTTCAAGGAAAATATTTTCTTGGTGGGATAGGAGAATTTATTTTCCATGGAAAATTTGTTAACCTTTTCCAACCCATTTATTTTCCATGGAAAATTTGTTAACATTTTCCAATCCAAATTTTCTTGGTAATTCATTTCCATGGAAAATATTTTCTTGCCACCCAAATTTTCCACTTGCAATCAAACACAACCTAATTGATGAAAGATATTAACTTGTTAGTGGCTTCATTTAATTTGGATATTTAATGATACTTCAATCAATTGATTAGTTTCACATTTCAATTATAACATAACATTACTAATTCTTAATTAAAATTATATACAACTAAGCAATAAATAAACTAAGATTATTTATGTAAAATAGTGCAAAGATTCTTCTTGTGCAATAAGTTATATAGAAATCTGTTCCATTTTTTAATACATTTTGGAACACGTATAACTTGTACTAACATAGAAAAATTCAAGAATTCAAAATTATTCTTGGTTAAACACGTGAGATAGAATCATAACTGTCTTTATTAGAATTATATTTAAATTTATTGAATATTTAATGGGGTTGATTTTATTTTTTTTGATAAATTTGAACTGAATTTAACAATATTGATACTAATAGCATATCTGATAACAATTAAATGTGACTTTTTTTTAGCTATATAGTGTTGACAAGCAAAAAACAAATAAAAAATCACTTTTTAAGTACCATTAAACATTTTCTAAAAGTGTCTCAAAAGCCTAAAGAATTCAAAAAAAATATGACAATTTTTTATGGTACGAAAACAAATTTTTGGTAATTTTGGTACCTGGGAAAACTATAAAAAACAATTTCAGTTTGTTGGACAAATAATATATATATATATATATATATATATATACATCATAGGGAGGATAAGAATAAAATTGGCGCGTGCAAAAGCGCGTGACGAATTGATTCATTAAGAATGAATGATAATCACATTCAGTGTCAGATATGGCCCACGTGAGGGAGTCTAAATTGACCAATTGCACCCTCGCCGTTAACACCACCATCATAACGTTGCTCCGTTTGAACGGCAGATGGCAAACGAGGAAAGAGGTATACGGTAACGGAGAATCTCAGGAATTAACGGCGTTACTGACAGCCTTATCTTCTCAATTCCCTATGTCCCTTTGAACTTTCTCTCTCATCTGTGCGTTGTACGGGAATTTTGCCCCACCTATGTCCCAAACGAACAACTCATCACAATTTGATATTTTATTTTATTTTTCACCTTTAGTCACTTGAGTGTATGTTTGACTAAGCTTAAATATTTACTTATAAGAAAAAAATTTTCTAATTTTTCACCTTTAGTCACTGAGTGTGTGTTTGACTAAGCTTAAATATTTACGTGGGTAACAATCTCCTCCTTTTATACGGTGGAATTATAAAAGTCACATGGCATGAGTAATAATTGAGAAGAGGTCATTACTCATATTCACGTAATTTGTTTTTCTTATTTATACATGTTGGATTTCGATGGTAATTTTTTACGGTGTGGCTCGAGAACAAATGATATCCATCTCTTCAATGTGAACCTAATGCAGTAAAGTGTGAATATGTTTTAATAGAATTTATATGTTACTGGATTTCGGCATTGTCCGACCAAATAGTAGTGAGCCCCCACCTACAAATGTAGGATTTATCTTTGTGTTTCGTCGAACATTGTTTGAATCGGACAAAGTATAAATTCTGTATATTTTAATTATAAAATGGATAATTTATAATTTTGGTCTCTAATATTTTAAATTTATAATTAATCTTCCCCAACTAATTTTTTTAGCATTAGTCATCTCCAACCTTCGCAATTTATTGCAAATCACGTCTCTATTGACATATTTTAACGGATTTGTTATCTTCTTTAAATAAACAAAAATACAAAAAAGCTAAAAACAACAAAAAAAAATTAAAAAAATTACAAATGAAGTCTTATAACTTTTAAAAAATACAAAATAAGTTCATCTTTCCAAAAAATCCACCCCACCCCACCCCACCTCACCCATGTGAACATAGTTTATCGTCTTTTCCCACTATCTCTTTCCTAATAATATAAAGTATAAACACATAAATCCATCACTCTCCACCCAAAAGCAATCTCTCCATTTCTGTTGGCTCGTAGGATTTCTTGCATAATTGCTGCTATTATCTGAATAACGAGAATAGGACGAACAATTGGATGCCTTGTCATCAAATTGTCCGTTGCTGCTGCTAAAAGGATTTTGAAAATGTATGTAATGAAGAAGAATTTGGGGAAAATCTGATGAATCCTTCTTTTTCATTAATATGATAATTCTTTTCAGCATTTGAAAATGTACCAACAAAATTACAGATAGATTGTTCGGAAAAACAGAAGGACATTCCAAGTCCAAAAAATGATGAACCTTGTTTTTCATAGGTTCTTAAAAGTTTTACCCTGTCTTCATTACCGATTCTGGCTGGACATTCATTTGCTTTCTCAATATCATATCTTGTTAATTATGCTATCCATAACCAACATAATATGACAATTGCCAAAGAAACTAAAGGAATAAAAATTGACCTTTTATTTTTCAGATTACCTTGAACATACAAATGAAGAAGAATTTGGTGAAATGTTTGAACAACATGAATCCAAAGGAAACTATTCTAAAGAGATCCTAATCTCTGACAAGAAGCTTGATCGTCCAGAGGCTTAGAATGTGATAATTTGATGTAAAGATCGATTCTTTATCATAATCTTCCTCATTAGTGTAATGATTGACATTGCAATTGTCTTGTTCTTAGCGAATTCTAGATGAATTCTTGTTATTTTGGATTTTCTTGAAGTATTCAGAGTCAGGAGAAAAGGGCGAAGGATAGAAATTATCTCAGTTTCATACTGATGAGCCATGGGAAGGGGTGCTGGAGTAAGTTGAATTGACGGGTTTTTGCGACGCAGCGGCGGCGGCGGCGGCGGTGGCGGTCGCAGTCGCTGGTAATGGAGGAGGGGAGAGGAAGGTGAGCAGATGTGAGAAGAATGAAGGATAAATGGTAGTTTAGTGGTGGCGGTTAACAAGGAGGAGGGGTTGCAAATGAGCACATCGGAGGTCTGGACGGAAACGTGAAGGAGCTCACCAGAACCGAATGTCACGAGAGCAGAGCCTGTGATGTGGATGGAGTAATAGTAGTCAAAGTGGGCGGTGGCGAGCAAAGACCGCTTCTTTCATCAGGCGGGGCCGCTCCTTGCACCACCGCACCATGTCCTCGTTGTCCAGCTTCGATGCGTTGTACCCCATTTCACACCTTTATTTTCTGAGGACGTACAAAGAGATCAAAACCTTAAGCTTACACCCAGAATCCCAGAGGTGAGCGGTGGAACAAGAAAGAGGGCCAGTAGCGTAGGAGTATCCAAAGACGGACCGGATGCCATGGCATCAAAAAATTTTCTGGGGTGGGGTGAATTTTTGAAGAAGATGAACTTATTTTGTACTTTTTAAAAGTTATAGGACTTCATTTGTAATTTTCTTTTATTTTTTTGTTGTTTTTAGTTTTTTTATATTTTTGTTTATTTAAAGAAGATGACAAATCCGTCAACAGAACGTGATTTGCAAGACGAATTTGCAACAAATTGCAAAAGGTTGGATATGGCTAATGCTAAAAAAATTGATTGGGATAGATTAGTTACAAATTGAAAAATTGGGGACCAAAAATTGTAAATTACCCGTATAAAAATTAGGGTAATTCGCACAAAACATCCCTACATATTGCACTAATTGTGCAAAACGTCCCTACTTTCTATTTTTTGGTATTTTCACCCTTACCTACAGCATTTCGTGCACAGAAGAAGAAAGTGAAATCATTTTAAACAAATATGGGGAGAAAGATTACGCACCTCTTGTAGTGATGTAGGTACTCAGAAGTGTAGAACCAATTGTGGGATTGATGTACTGCTGTGTATCGTTCATTTTGATGTATAATTGACATTGCAGAAAACGTTCATACCTTTTGGATTAACTTGTATAAATCGGCCCTATTTTTCATTTCTTAATGTGCATAATGGCCCTACCTATTTTAAAATTTGTGATGAACATCTTCACCTAATTGTCCTTGCTCACTACAACAGACCAGGAAATCAAAAAATAGCACTATTAATTTCTCTTTCATTTTTGTCAAAACTATTGAAGAAATCTCCTCCGCCGCAAAGATATTGAAGTTCCTGATCATCCCAGAACAGATCTTGTTCCATTAACAGTACCGAAAAAGTAGAAAAAGATTTGACATTAAAATGATTATTTTTGTTCAAAATGATTTCACTTTCTTCTTCTTCACAGTAAAGAGCATCAAACAAAGAAGAATTTGAATTCAGATTTTGCTCTATATCCATCTTCTTCTGAAAAGAAGATGTGTATAATTTTCTATTTTCATTCTACAAAAGAGAGAAAAAAAAAACACAAATCTCAGTTTTAACCTCTCCCTCTGTGTGTGTGTGTGTGAGAGAGAGTGAAAAAATGTAGGTATATATATAAGTGAAAAAATGTGGCTGGACTATTTTACCTTTAAAATATATTACATTTCGTGCTAGTATGGTTAGTTAACGGCGAATTTTTGGACGAAAGGACCTTTTGCACACGAAATGTAGTAGGTAATGGTAAAAATGCCAAAAAATAGAAGGTATATACGTTTTGCACAATTACTACAATAGCTAGGGACGTTTTGCGGTAATTATCCTAAAATTTAGGGTAATTAGCACAAAAACGTCCCTATCTATTGAAATAATTATGCAAAAGTCCATACTTTTTAAATTTTAGCAATTTCACCATCACCTACTGGATTTCTTGCGTAAAAGCTCACTTCGTAAAAAAAGCAGCCGTCAACTCACCAAAATAGCACGAATTGTAATGCATTGTAAGGGTAAATTAGTCCAACAACTTTTTTTCACTTATATATATATTTGGGTGGGGAGGAGGAGAGAGAGAGATCATTACGCACAAATGTGGGGAGAAAGTTGAAAAAGAAGAAGAAAAAGAAAGTGAATTGGGAGAAAATTACGCACCTTTTATAGAATGGAAGGAGAAAATTACGCACTTCTTGTAGTGATGTGGGTACTCAGAAGTGTAGAACCAGTTGTGGGATTAATGTACTGATGTGCATCGTTCATTTTGATATGTAATTGACGTTGCGGAAAACATCCCTACCTTTATATATAAATGTGCATAATGTCCATACCTTTTGGATTAACTTAATCGTACCTATTTTTCATTTCTTGATGTGCATAACGATCCTATCTATGTTGAAATTTGTGGTGAACATTATCACCTAATTGTATTATCAATTGTCAACGTCCTTACTCACTACAACATACCAAGAAATAAAAAAATAGCACAATTCCTCTTTCGTATCCCACATTGTTTGGCTTATCATAAAATTTGCCTCTATGATGGACTTCAATTGTGAAATAGTATGTATTGTCGCCTGTAGACACACGAATTTGGCCAATGAAAAATCCAATCAGTTTTTGTCAACTTCAATTTCCTTCATTTTTGTCAAAACCATTGAAGAAATCTCCTCCACCGCAAAGAGATTGAAGTTCTTCATCATCCCAGAACAAATATTCTTCCATTAACAGCATCGGAAAAATAGAAAAAGATTTGGCATTAAAATGATTATTTTTGTTCAAAATGATTTCACTTTCTTCTTCTTCAACTTCTCCCCATTTTTCTTCTTATTCTTCACAGTAAAGAGCATCAAACAAAGAAGAATCTGAATCCAAATTTTACTCTATATCCATCTTCTTCTGAGAAGAATAGGTGCGTAATTTTCTCTTTTCATTCTACAAAAGAGAAAACAAAAAGAAACACAAACCCCATTTTCAAATCCTCTCTCTCTCTCTCTCTCTCTCTCTCTCTCTCTCTATATATATATATATATATATATATATATATATAAAAGTGAAAAAAATTGTTGGACTAATTTACCCTTACAATGTATTACGACATGTGCTGTTTTGGTGAGTTAATGACTGTTTTTTGGACGGAAAGACTTTTTGCGCAAGAAATTCAGTAGGTGATGGTACTCAGAAGTGTAGAACCAGCTGTGGGATTGATGTACTGCTGTGCATCGTTCATTTTAATGTGTAATTAACGTTGCGAAAAACATCCCTACCTTTGTATATAAATGTGCATAATGTCCTTACTTTTTGGATTAACTTGTATAAATCGTCCATATTTTTCATTTATTAATGTGCATAACGGCCCTACCTATTTTAAAATTTGTGGTGAACATCCTCACCTAATTGTATTATCGATTGTCAACGTCCTTGCTCACTACAACATACAAGGAAATCAAAAAATGGCACTATTCCTCATTTGTATGCCACATTGTTTGGCTTATCATATAATTTTCCTCCATGATGGACTTCAATTGTTAAATAGTTTGTATTGTCGCCTGTAGACACATAGATTTGGCCAATGAAAAACCCAATCATTTTTTGTCAACTTCAATTTCTTTCATTTTTGTCAAAACCATTGAAGAAATTTCCTCCACCGCAAAGAGATTGAAGTTCTTCATCATCCCAAAACAGATCTTGTTCCATTAACAGCTCCGGAAAAATAGAAAAAGATTTGGCATTAAAATGATTATTTTTGTTCAAAATGATTTCACTTTCTTCTTCTTCTTTAACTTTTTCCCTTATTCTTCTTATTCTTCACAGTAAAGAGCTATTCTTCACAGTAAAATGTATCAAACAAAGAAGAATCTGAATACAAATTTTGCTCTATATCTATCTTCTTTTGAAAAGAAGAGGTACGTAATTTTCTCTTTTCATTCTACAAAAGAGAAAACAAAAAGAAACACAAACTAGAGGTGTCAAGACGGGCGGGCAGGCCAAGCCCGCATCGGGCCACCCGTCTCGACCCAGAACCACGGGCCGGTTTGTGAATTGGGAGGGTCGTTCACGGGCTGAGTAGGCCGAACTGCAGGCCGTTCATGGGCCGAAGAGGTCGAACTGCTGGTTGACCTGTGAATCGGGTGGGCCGTTCATGGCCCAGGCGATTCGGCCTTTAACCGCTGGCCTATTTTGATTTTTTTTAATAAATAGTAGAGAACCGTTTAAAGTGAAAAATGTGACAGATGCGTGCTATTTTAGTCTTTAAATATATAAAAAAAAAGAAATTGAATTAAAAAATTAACAAATGTGAATTTATCATTGTTATTTATTTTTTATTTAGTAATTTAACACATTTTTTGTTATATATGTAAACATCTTTTTTTTTTAATTACAATAGGTAACTAAATTTTTTTAGAAATTTCAAAAAAAATTAATTTTTTATTAATACGAACTGAATTGGATTGAACCGCGGCCCACATGGGCTCGACCCGAATGGGCCGACGGGTAGACCGAGCTCGTATTCAATTTTTGTGGGCTGGGTTGACCCGACCCGCAACCTGTCGCGGCGCGGACTTTTTCTAATGCGGACCGTCACCAGACTTCATTGGACTAACCCGAATTGACACCTCTAACACAAACCCCATTTTCAACTCCTCTCTCTCTCTCTCTCTATATATATATATATATAGTGGTTGGACTAATTTACTCTTACAATGCATTACGACTCGTGCTGTTTTGGTGAGTTAACGGCTGCTTTTTGGACGGAAAGACCTTTTGCGCAAGAAATGAAGTAAGTGAATGTGAAATTGCCAAAATTTAAAAGGTATTGACGTTTTGTACAATTACTTCAACATGTAGGAATATTTTGTGTTAATTACCCTAAAATTTAATAATAAACTTCTAGTCCGTTCATAAATATCATATAATGATTATAAAAAATGATCATTTATACAAGATTTTAAATTTATTAATCATATAATATCAATAACTTAAATAGATAATTTTGAAAATTCAATTTCTCATTCAATAAACCCTTTAACCTACTACAATAAAAATCATAACGTAAGAGCAAGATTTAAACATAATCATAAGAATACTAGACATACCAAAATGACAAGGAGTACTAATCCTTTGTTTTCGTTTGTGGGTTTGCCTCGTTCTCTCCAATATAGATAAAAATAGCCTTCAAAATTTTAAACCTCTTTAAATTTGCTCATGAATTTTCAACGTTTGATGAAAATTCAAGAAACGACTCATTGTTCTTAGGATCCCTACTCACTGGTCGTATATTAGATTCTTGTTTTGTGAAATAACATATCAAGTTCTACTGTCACCGACATCAAAGTTAATTCAATATGCATCGTGCAATCACGTTCGATTGCATCCTCCTATGGCTCTGCAACTCCGGCATCTTGTTAGAGCGAATGCAACTCTCTTACACCAGTGATTATAATAAATGAAACGTGTATAAAAATGTGAATAGACAAAATTCAAATACGACATTCTAATTCATATTGATTTACCCTTGAATATTAAGAAATCATCTTAAAACACCCATTGATTCACAAAGAATTCCAATATTTTAATTTGTTAAATCACATAAAATACCGAGAACTTGAGTAGATAATTAAAATACTCAATTTCTTATTCATTAAACCCATTTTTGCAGCGTTCCTTTATGGTCAGTGCAAGGGAAAAAAATTTCGAGAGTTAATTTTAGAGGTGTCAAGACGGGCGGGTCAGTCGAACCCGCATCAGCCCACCCATCTCGACCCGGATTGCGAGCTGGCCCGTGATCTGGGTGGGTCGTTAACGGGCCAAGGAGGCTGAACCGCGAGTCGACACGTGAACCGGGCGGGCTGTTCACGACTCGGGCGGTTCGGCCTTTAACCGCTTGCCTATTTTGATTTTTAATAAATGACATAGAACAGTTTAAAGTGAAAGATGTGACAAATGCGTGCTGTTTTAATCTTTAAATATATATAAGAAAAATAGAAATTGAATTAAAAAATTAACAAATGTAAATTTATCATTGTTATTTATTATTTATTTAGTAATTTAACACATTTTTTGCTATATATGTAAACATTTTTTTAATTAAAATAGGTAACTAATTTTTTTTTAATAATTTCAAAAAAAATTAATTTTTTATTCACACGGACCGAACCGGGTTGAACAGCGGCTTACATAGGCTTGACTAGAATGGGCCGACGGGTGGGTCGGACTCGTATTCAATTTTTGTGGACTGGGTTGACCCGGCCAGCAATCCGCTGTGGCGCGAGCTTTTTTTAATGCGGGCCGTCACCAGTTTTATCGGAGGCGGGTCGACCCGATCCGATCCGACCTAGATTGACACCTCTAGTTAATTTCATTGATGGTCATTGAAGTTTTGTAAGAAATTTTACAATGGTCATTAAAGTTAATTTCCTAATTTATTATTTATTAAAGTTTATAATGATTTTACAAATGGTCATTAAAGAAATTTTAAAATAGTCACTAGAGTAAAATTCTACTTTTTGTGGTTAAGTGCCAAATTGGACCAACAGATTTTATTCTGTACCACGCGTTATACAATATTGTGTTTCCATATAAATAAATAAAAATATACATGTCAAAAACAATTTATTTTTTTTATGTGTGAAAATATGGTCAAGTCTGATGTTACCTTGAAATTTAGATTGCTTTGACACGTACAGTTTTATTTTTTATTTTTTATTTTTTATGGAATCATGATAATGTTTTGTGTGCTGTACGAAATAAGATATGTTACTCCCATATGGCACTTAACGTCGACATATAAGATTCTACGTAAGTTGTTTTATTCAATGACTATTTGTGAAACTGTTATAAATTTAAGTGATTATTATTGTTAGAAGAACTAATATTTTAAAAATAATCCAAATATTCCTGTATATTAGGAAGGTCCAAAAACTAATTATATAATAAAAATCCTAATATAAGAGAAAAAATCTAAATATTATTGTAACAAATATTAAGATAATAAAAATTATTAAAACAATTCCTAAATCTCATTTGCATGCTGCTTCAGAAAGATGTATGATACAATAATTCACGATGGAGAAGGCTTTCATAAATGTAATGTCTTTGTTGAAATTGAAAAATAATAATAATCATTACGATCTCGTTTGAATGTTAAAAAATATAAAAAAAACTCTTATTTATTGCTCTTTTGTTCTTGGTTAAACTTGTGGCCTCAGATTCTTATCACAAAAAACACTGCAATGCAACTAAGGGAATGACAATCGGATTTGTTGACCAACCAATCTACCGAAGATGACCAAGACTTTTAATCACTCAGTCCAATCTCACCTTTTTGAGAAAAAGAATAAAAAACGGCTCCTCACTTTTCTTCACTCTCTATTCTAACCTAAATGAAAGACATTTATAATATATATATATATATATATATATAAAATCCTATAATGATTTCATCTATCCATTACATCTAACGATCCACACAAAACAAACCATATTATTCAATAGACTAGTGCCAAGTGATTTTAGTGACCCACATTATCACAGTCTTATTTCTTAAGCAGTTGGATTTTGACAATCAAAAGTAAAATTTGATAGGTAAAAGATAAATGAAAGAAATAATGATCATAATGTTATTAAAAAGACTTTTTGGTATTCTAGTGAGGTACACTATAATTAGAATTAATTTAGAAAAAATACTTTTGAAAATTTTAAATATAGTATTTAGCCGAATAGTGTCCAATGACACTAGTCTAAAGGGCTTAGTATTTGTTTGGTTATGTTTTTAAGTGATTATAAACAGCGATGCATATAAAATATGTAGATAATAAGTGAGTAGTAAGTAATATGTTTTATGAAATATGTGGATAAAAAGCGGATAGTAGATTGTGAGTTCTAGAGACTAGTAGCTAACCAACTAGTACACTAGTTTTTTGTTTTTTGGGATTGTAACTCTTAAACTTGTTGAATAACGAGCTTATAAGAGCACATTTAAATACAAACGAGATGAACGATATAAGAGGCGGATCCACACAAGAGTTAAAAAAATTATTGCGAACTAATATATGAAAGTAATAAATTTTCTATTTGACTAAAAAAACAAGAAAATTTTGGGTCAAATGGGACTTCAGCAAAGAAGAGACCTGTTGTATCCGTCCGTGTTTGATACTAGAATTTGCATTGAGAAAAGCTTTCACAAATGTATTATTCGGATATTAACTATCATGTTAAATTTGATTTTCAATAATAAACAAAAGAATGATAATTAAAATGTATTTAAAAAGTGTTTTGCTATTTAATGAAGTGTAGTACGAGAATTGGGTAATTTTGTCATTTCAACACAATTCTACTTCAAAAAAGTATGGGTAATTTATCATTTTATCTTCAAAATTAATGGAAAAAAAAAATCAAATATATCATACTAAAAAATTATTTTTTTCCAAAAAACTCTATCGAAAAAATTCAAAGTTGGTCGAGGCATGTCTCATGATGCAAGTCTAATGAGCACAGTAGGTTATTGTTTAAGAGTGGTGATATATCACTAATTATGGTGTTCACTGTGCACGTGGTATCGCCATATTGGTTACTTTTTAAAAAATTCAAAAAATTGTTAACAGTTTTTAAAAAAGTAATCAATGTGGCGATGCCACGTGGCAGTGGGCACCATAATTAATGCCTACTGTAGGTGTTATATCACTACTATATTGTTTAATTGTTTAATAGGATGATCTCCTACTTTCAGTTGGCAAGTGTTATCTTGCCCATTTCAAATGTGGTACTTGTCCATTGGATGAATTGTCCACATAAGTAAACAATTCATTCAATGGGCAAGTGCCACATTGGAAGTGGACAAGATAATACTTGCCCACTGAAAGTAGGAGATCACTCATATATTATTTAAATCCAATGAGTGATTTGTTGTTAATCATGGACCAACGTTCAACTCTCGTTCGATAAAATATACTTAGGTTTAGTTTAGTATTATTGTATTTTTAAGAAAATTAATTTTTACTGTGCTACACAAATAATCAGCTGAATGAAGAATTAAATAAGTGTTTGATAAACTCTTATTTCAAAATTATTGTATATTTCAAGTTTTGAGAGTAAGGTAAACAAAAATGATTTTATTACTGTGACGGTACAAAATAATTAAAATGGACATTAATTATGATAATCTTCCTTTTTATTATTATTATCATTAGTAGAGTAATGTGAAATTCATTTTTACTTTTATAACAATATTAGTGTGAATACTAGCGATGCACAAGATATCTCCTTAATTAATAACATAATAGTATTTATTATATCTTTATTTTACGAATTGACTTAATATTAGTAATCTAAGTGGAAAAAAATTAAATATAAAAAAATCA
Source organism: Forsythia viridissima (assembly GCA_030279155.1). Taxonomy (NCBI): domain Eukaryota; kingdom Viridiplantae; phylum Streptophyta; class Magnoliopsida; order Lamiales; family Oleaceae; genus Forsythia; species Forsythia viridissima. The sequence continues at coordinate 37,977,493 of CM059041.1, read as the reverse complement.
GGCAATTGAAACCTAAATATAAACATGCTTATAACTTAAAACCTAGTTTATTAAAATTCTTTACAATAGATGACTCAAACATATGATAAAATTTAATTTAATTTAATTTATTTCATAAAAGCTACTATTCTTAAGTACCATTTTCTCCGAATTTGCATTCCTCCTCGAAGACTAAGTTCACTCTTTTATAATATTCTAATCACATAAAAGTCGAATGCTTTTGCATTTAGAAATTTCACATTTGCTCCAGAATAAGACTCTGGGCATAAGTATCTACAACAACATCTGTACATTAATTTCAATTTTTTTTTAAATAACTTAAATAAAAGATAAAGAGATGGTTGAATTGAGTTTACACCATCAAAGATTTTGGTTTTCAAAAACGGCAAATTAGACTTCTTCGGTAAGTGTATCAATTCAATCATCATTGTGTTTAGTGGCAGAATAAAAACTTCATAAAAATCTTCTTTATTGTTTTATATGAAGCTCTGAGGATAATCAATAAGTTAATCGATCAAATCGTTTCATGTTCGAATTTAAACTCTTAAAACAACATAATTTTTAAAAGTAAATAAATTACGTTGCAGTTGTTAATTAAGCATGCTAGTGGAAGTTGTATATATTTTATACAAGTTAGAGATTGTAGGCCACAAATGTATATATAAAAAAAAGTAAACAAGTCAATAAACATATTAATTACAATTAAAATTGTTCCATAACTACTCGTATGTAAAAAGTAGCATCTTAAATACAAATTTCTAAATCACTAAATAGAGTTTGCATTGCTAACGTGCAAACAAGTTATTTTCAAAAATAATATTATAAAGTTGCATTAATATTCAAAAGAAAAATAATAATACAATTATATACACCATTTTGTTATTTATTTAGGAACCATTTGAGCCAATTTTTCCAAAAATTAAGTTAAAATGCGAAGAATACAATTGGAGCTCTAATATTTGTAGTTAATAAACAAATAGCTCAATTAATAAAAGTATTTGAATATCAAGTTTGTGACAATTATTATTTTTATGTTGTAACAATAAAATAAAAATTTAAAATTTAAAAAATAAAATTACTTAATAATAATAAAATAATTTTATTTCACATATTTATTAATAATTAAGAGTTTAAATTTTAGTTATTTTATAATAGTTCGTAAAATATACAGAACAATTTAGTACAATATCAATTTGGTCAATAAAGTGTCAATTAAAAAAAAGGAACTCGTTAGTTTTTTTTTAATTTTTTATAAAAAATAAAATTATCGAACCCATTTGCACCTTTTGCAAAGAATAGAAATCCAATTACTGTTTTTTTTTAATTAAAACTAAGAACATATTTGTATTTTTCATAAATAATAACCAATTGCGCACCAAAACTCATGATATTAGAGGTCTTCTGTGTAAAAAACAAACGTTAAGAATGATTTCTATACTGGGGACAAAAGTGAAGGACCACTTGCGCCAATTTTCCTTTTGGTTGACCATTTTGAATAGTAAACCAAACATTCACACTTTTAATATAGGTAGGATATATTATTATCAAATATATTTCAAGACAAGATTGTTCACCATAATTATCCTAGCTAGAATAAAAATAATAAACATCTATTAAATCTGAAAATTTATAAAAATTACAAAATAAAAACATAATTATTTAGTAAACAAGTAGTTAAATTTAAATTATTTTTTATGCATAAGAATTGCATCAAATCGGTTTCTTAATTTCTTCATTTTTATATAATGGAAAACATCAAATAAATTTAAATTTAAAAATTGTTTATAAAAAAACTTCAAAGAATTCATTGATAAAAAAAATCGGTTGATAAATAGACTTTAAACCAAAACATTCTTAAGTAAAATAAGTTAAATCGAAATTAATTAATCTCCATCAATGCAGAGCGCGCGCGCGCGCGTGTGTTGTCATATAGATATGTATGTAGTGAGAAAACAGGAGGTCGGCACTTGTTTTGCCCCACAAAAACAGATGAACGTGACGTATGCAGCATGGTCGAGACCAAAGGTGGCCCAACAGACTGAACCGCAAGGAGGAGGCGCACCCCACCACCGCCATACTCAACCGCCCACTGGCCATTCCGCCACCACCTACTTTTCAATCCTTTGGTAATGATCATGATGTGGAATTGATTGTACTAAAGTGGTGGGCCACAAATCCGAAGGGCCCCACATCCAACAGCCACGTGATCCTGACACGTGTAGAGATTCCAACAGTATTTGGGTGGTGGGCATTGGGGTGTGGTATATACTATTTTTAGCACTTAGAGATAGATCCAGCCATGCTTTGCAGTCTTTGCCTGACACCTGTCACTACTTTGCACCCTTTTTAAGATATTGAATTATTACAACTATTTTTATCCCTAGAATTGCAGTTTCTTGTGCCAAAGGACCCTTTCAAATTTTGACTTCTAAAATTGAACTTTGGTTCGATTCGATTCTCTTTTGTTCATAAAAACAATAGTTTACAATTTAAAAATTTTTCAGTTCAGTCGAGATCTCAAGAAATTTGTGCACAACTACTCAGTGGTCGCGAAAATTGTATTGACTTGAGATACATTTTGAATTATATTAGTGAAAGGTGGAGAATAGAATATTTGTGAGAAAAATAGTAAAAGAAAGGAGTAGTCAAATCATTTAGTTAGTCAAGATGGAAGTGATGAATTTAAGTGGGTAAACCGCTGTTCGTAAAAAGCAAAATGGGTGCTACTGTTAGGCAAAAAGAATGGATATGCCTTATTTAGAGGGGCACCACCACCTGTATTTATAGTTGAATATACTCGCTTTAAGTTAGAATTACATGTGCCCAGTTGGATATTATGATCCCTTTGTTCCAACAAAAACAGGCAAATCTTACGTCGACACATGCAGATTTTTATACACCTTATCACATAATTTGGTTGCTCCTATTTTTTTTTCTTTTTTTTTTACGCGAATTCGATCGTGAGATAATTTTACAGAATTAAACAGTCGATAAGGCATCCGTATCTAACTGCAAGTGTCTTAATTGATTAGTACGAGTACAAAGCACGATTCAAACACTTCATCAATATCTATTGTTAATAACACCATGAATTGATTTTGTAAGTGTATGTATTTTTTAAGTGATTATAAATTGTGGGTCATATAAAATGTGCGGATAAAAAATGGGTTATAAGTTGTGGATCTTACGAAATGTGTAGATAAAAAATATGTTTGAACATTTGAAATTATAAAGAGTAATTAGTACACTTCATCCTTATCATTTTAGTACATTGTGTAAAACGTCTATATCGTTTGAATTTTGACATTTAGACCCTTAAATCAACGTTTCTTTGCAGAAAAGCTCCATACTGTCCATATCTGTTTACTTTTGCCGTTAAATTAACGTGTCTAATGTATTCTCTTAATTTTTGAAAGGCATTTTCATCAAGTCACAAATTTACCTCACAATCCCTCAAACCTGCTAACGTGAATCTAGGTCAGAAATTGAGAGGGGGATTTTCTTCATGTCAATTTTCGGGTTCAAATCGGAGCCAAGAATTTGGTTTTCTTGTTGTTGGTGGATCTGGGAGAGGCAGGACTCAATATAGACTTTAGATTGAGAGAATTTGGGACATTAAGGGCTGTGGAGTTCAAGACAGATATTTCTGACCAGTCGTGAGTTGTGGCGATTGGAGAGACTTTCCAGCATTGCAGTATGGTTCCGTTGGAGGGACGTATCGACGGCGGTGTCGTCTGCAGTGGTGGTAGTTTCAGGATCTGAATCATTTGAGCCAAACCCATTTGCCTTCATTTGACCCACGAATAATGAACAATATTCGGTAACATTGACTTACATCGTACATTATTGACGGAATTTGGAGAGCATAAGGATGGATCGTCAGTTCTTCACCGGCATCCAGAAATAAGGAATTTAGGAATTTGATTTTCTGATTATTGGACTTCGACTAAAGCTGTTCTTTCATCAACAAACACGCTCTCCACAATATAATTTGTGATTTGACGAATTTTTTTTTTCAAAAATTGAAAGAGTGCACTAGACGCGTTAATTTAACGGTAAAAGTTAACATATGTGGACGGTATGGACCTTTTTCTGCAAAGAACCATTGATTTAAGGGTCCAAATGTCAAAATTCAAACGATGTGAACGTTTGCGCGATGGACTAAAAGAATATGAAAGAAATGTACAAATTACCAAATTATAAATTAAACGTTAACAAAAAAAAATGTGATTAAATGTTATATACTTAATTAAGTTATTTGCATTCATTATTTTGCGAATAAATATTTTTTTCCTCACAGTCTTTCTAGTCACTAGTAAACTTGTTTAATCGTGGGAACAATTTTTTTTTTTTTTTTTGTCAAATATAACAAATGACAAATTGAAAATTTCAACATTGTGTGGATCAATATAAGACGTAATACCATATATTGAATATATGAAAAATATATAATTATTATTTGGTCTTTATTGCATATATTTAAAACAAATAGCAGATTGTGTATGAAATCAATCTAGCAAAAATGTAGCGAGTAAAAGATAATGACTCCTAAAATAGCCCCACAATTAGATGGAATCTTGAATAGACGTGTGAGGGGATAACAACAGCTAGCATTTCCCCAAACTTATAGTCGCTTTGTAATAATTTCTCATAATTGGAGGATGGTTTTTGAAATTAGCCAACTAGATAGAGAAGTCACATATGTTTGAACCCCTTAGGATAAGGTTACACATACTACACAAAAAGTATAATAATTTTGCATCAAAGGCTCGTTAAAGATTAATGTCAACAAGTTGAAGCCAAAAGCAATAATAGCACGAAGTCATAGCGCTTGAGTATGTTGAGCTTGACAATTAGAGGTGACAAAATCGGTTCAGCTCATATAACTCGGATTTTGGGCTGAGCTGACCCTGGCCCAAACAATACCGGGCCAATATGACCATATTTTTTTCCCCTTCCTTGACACTAATAACTCATTTTGTAAATAATCATAATACATAATCCAAATAATATCAAACTAAAATGATCTAAGCCCAAGTCTCTAATTTAAATTGTCTTTTTTTTTAAACATTAGTCCAAAAACCCCAAACTCTAATACATGAGAGTCCAATTTTATAAATTAATCTCTTAAAAAATATCAAAATATATATTATCTAAGTTTATCTAAGATTGTATTTGATGCAATGTGTTGACCTCAAAAAACGGCTGCCAACAGGAACCCCACGCCTCCTCTACTTACGTGTCTTTCCCCTCTTACCTGGACTGTCACGTGGTTTATCCAACCACGTAGATATATCTAGAACCGGGTGAATGTGTAACGATAGATAAAAAGAGAAAGACACTTTAATAGAGGTAATAGCTTGAGGGCTTTCCTTTAATGATTTTCCAAGTGATTTTAACACTTGAATGAAATTAGAATTGAAGACTTGATATTTCTGGTGAGAGTAATATTTTCAACATCCTTTTCTTATGGAAATAAGCTTAGTATTTATAGTTAAATTCTACAACAATGAACCCATCCGATGTGTGACACTTGGCTCCATCTGAAGGGTTCTTGAGTCACATCTTTGGTGTCACGTCATTAGCATTAATAAGAAAGTCACTTTCTGTGACAAGCCGTGTTGACAGACAGTCTCATCAGTCTTTTCAAGATTAAACTATAGGTTTGGTGGGGGAAGGTTTCCAGGGCACGCAACCAGGGTCAGTTACTCAAGCTATTTGGCCCCACAAGCCTCGGGAATCTACCACATCGGCCCAGACCGCCTCGGAGAAGGGTTAGGCTCGGCCCAGACCGCCTTGGATAAGGGTTAGGTCAAGGCGTACTTGTCCTGGCTATGCCTACATGGCACATGAGTGAGACTATTTTGCCCCTGTGGACTGCTAGGTAGGATCGGTGCATAACAATAGTCCCCCAAGTTCAGAATCTATCATTTATGTGGGATGCTGGACTTGGATGCTCGTTTTTAAAGTTTGAGCTAGGGATTGAAGTCCCACAAGGCTCGGAATGCTCATTGATGTGGATGGCGAGCCTTGGAATCCTTGGCGATTTTTGTTGTGGTACGGATATAGGATAAAAGTTGTAGATGCGGGTCCCAAGTTAGGAGAAGCTAGAAGATAACCGAGCCCCAGGATTGGAGAGGCTATAAGGATAGCCGAGCCCCAGGCTGGGAGAGGCTGAAAGATAGCCGAGCCCCAGGATGAGAGAGGCTATAAGGATAGCCGAGCCCCAGGCTGGGAGAGGCAGAAAGATAGCCGAGTCCCAGGATGGGAGAGGTTGAAAGGATAGCCGAGTCCCAGGTTGGGAGAGGCGAAAAGATATCCGAGTCCCAAGATGGGAGAGGCTATAAGGATAGTCGAGCCCCAGGATGGGAGAGGCTGAAAGATAGCCGAGCCCCAAGCTGGGAGAGGCTATAAAGATAGCCGAGTCCCAGGCTGGGAGAGGTTAAAAGATAGCTGAGTCCCACGCTGGGAGAGGCAGAAAGATAGTCGAGTCCCAGGCAGGGAGAGGCTGAAAGATAGCCGAGTCCCAGGCTGTGAGAGGCTGAAAGATACCCGAGTCCCAGGCTGGGAGAGGCTGAAAGATAGCCGAGTCCCAGGCTGGGAGAGGCTGAAAGATAGTCGAGGCTGAGGCTGGGAGATGCTAAAATATAGCCGAGCTGAGCCGAGCCGAGCCCCAGGCTGGGAGAGGCTGAAAGATAGCCGATTCCCAAGAAGGGAGGGGCTAGAGGATAGCCGGTTGAATAGCATTAATAGCGTGTCCACGGGGAGTGGGACGATTGGGATTCCTGCCGCACGTCGCTTCGGGCGTGCTAAAAGGACAGCTGCAGGTAATGATGATTTTCGTAATTAATTCTTATGGATTTGGGTTTGTCAAGGAGGCGACAAGTCACGCGCTCGTGGGTAGCACGCATGCATCGTGGCCCGTTGTTTGAATGACCGTTGGTATTGTTTGGATTTGTACGGTTTGGATGTTTGCAGAGCCTTGTACGATGTGGATGGGTTTTCGCGAGATCTGACGGTGGACATTCATCGCCTGTTCTCTATATAAATAACAGCCATTTACAAATCCCACTTCTACCGTACCATTTTGAGAGAGATTCCTTGCGAAGATTTCTGAGAATCCCCATTATTCAGGCGATTTTTACCCGGCGTTTAATTCTCCGGCAGCGTTTCCCTCGAAGGACTAGTGTTAGGTAAACATTTTTCCTGAACCCTCTTTGTTTTCTCCTTATCTTGTTTCTAGTTATCTCTATGAGTGTTGTTGGGGGAGACAATCTTGGACGACGTGAGGCCGAGGTATCACCCTCCGTATCTCCATCTATGGCCGACGTGGTGCCTATCCGAGGTGTGGATTCCTCCACAGGCGAGCTTCTTACTATCACGTCTACTACGATGCCGATCTCTGGTGTGAACCTTCCTGACGTTACCCCCATCAGATGGGCAGCGATGGATGTTCCGTCGATAATGTTGGAGTCGGATTTGGTCTCTTTAAGGGGGGCATACGGTGTCCCTGGTGACGTCGAGTTACTTCTCCCAGGCCCGAATGAAAGAGCCTGTTTTTCGATAAGGGAATGTACCGCCTTGCATCTTCATGCATTCGTTGTTAGTCTGAGGCTCCCTCTACATCCTTTTTTCCAGAGAATTCTGAGGGTATATGGATTAGCCCCTACCCAGGTATCTCCAAATGGGTGGAGCCAGATGGTGGGGGGCTTATACTTGTGGTTTCGGCATTCGTTCGGTTTGGAGATGCCTCTCCACGTCTTCCAGACCGTGTATCAGCCCAAGAAGATGCCGAAGAAGAAAGGCAAGGGGGAAGAGCCGGGGTGGTATTATTTCTGCCCATGGAGAACCCATAAACCACTCGTCACAGAATGTCCCTCCTCCATCAAGCAGTGGAAGGAGTCTTGGTTCTGGGTAAAGGGGAATTGGCAGAGGGTGGCCGATGAATCGGAGCCTGACCTGGATGTTCCCAGTGTTTACGGAATAGCCAGTGAGTAGGATGGGGAGAGAGATGGTGTGATATGGGTTTTTCCTTAATGAGATCTTGCCTTACTTATGTTCTTCTCTTTTTGCAGACGATCTTTCCCGGTGCGAGTTGACTTCTGATCATCTGGACGTGCTTCGCTTTATATACCAAACCATCCCAGCCAATAGGAGGCACGATTTTCTTCTGAACAGACACCGCTTTCTGATCGAGCTCGGACTAATGGCTTCCCGGGGTAAGTATATTTACCTGGGTTCGGCATTTTTCTGTCAAACTCTTTGTAACGTTTTTTTTTTCTTTTCCACTCTCTCCTTGGTAGTTGATATCAAGCAAGGCAAGTGTCCGAGGCCCTCTTTGGCGAAATTGGCCGGCAGTAGGCTGAGACCCTTAGCGCCCGGCTCTGCGGAGGACGCCTGTCAGAAAAAGGCTATAGAAGAGGCTAGTCGGGATGCGATATGGGAAGAGGCTGAGAAGACTAACGAGGCCGAGGCAACTGAGACAGAGGTGCCTCTTACTAAAAAGAGAAAGGCTTCCGCTCGTGATCGTCCACGGGCCAATGTAACAAGTAATGGGCTTCCCGCTGACTCAAGGAGAAAGGTGATTGAGATCGAGGACGACGTCCTCCGCAATCTCCCCTAACTTAGAGGACGCTTACAGTTACTCCGTCCGGGGATGTGGTGTTGGATCAGCCTCCTTCAAAGCCTCAGGCGTCCACAAAAGCTCGGTCGGGGGAGGCGCGTTATGATTCGCAGAAAAAGCTTCGCGACCTCATCGGGGCCTCTGGTGGACATCTTTCAGAAGAGGCTGTCAGTGGTCTTAACCTTTATCCTACCTTGGGGGCCCATGCCTTCAAGAAATATTTCACCCCTCAGTGGGAAGAATTCGCCTCCAATGGAGAGGTAGAGGACCTAATGGAAGCCAGTCTTGCGATGACTGTGAGGGCGGATGGGGCATAGATGCAGGCTCTAGGTTAGTACCGACAGTGGGTGGAAGAGTATAAGAAGTGGAAGACTGACGCCTCTATGGCAGAGGAACATAAAGAGGCGATGGACGGTCTTCAGGCGGCGTTGGAGAGCATGCGCTCAGCCTACGAGAAGCTTCAAAACGATCTGCAGGAGTCTGACTCCAATGTCCAGTTGCTGACACATAAGTTGGACAACGCCAATGCCGCACAGTCCGTGGCTGCCGAAGCCCTCGGGAAGTCCAATGAAGAGAGGCGGAGATTGAATGAGGAAAACATTTCCTTAGTGGCGGAGGTGTCTGGTTTACGTGATGAAAACGAGGCACTAAAATCCGAGGTGAAGGGTTTGAAGGATGAAACTGAGGCTTTAGAAGCAGGACGGAAGGAGTTGTCGGCGAAGCTGGAGGGACTGGGGACGCAGTTGGAGAATTTCGTGGCGAACTTTGTTGCCAACTTCCACAATACTGACGCCTATACCAATTTTTCTGATTACTTCGCCAGAGTAGGGCATCAGAAAGTTCTCGTCGCGCTCCGAACTGAGTACCCAGATTTAGATGTTGGATCTTTAGTGGCCAAGTTTCCCTCGCCCGATGTTGGTAGCGAGGAGGATAATTAAGACTTGTAATAGAGAGGACTCTCTATAATGAAATGAAATTTGTTTCCGAAGCTTATTATCTTGTTACGCATTATTTATGGAAAATATATCTAAGTACTTTTGTAACCCATATAAACGACGAGCCTCGCTTGCCCTCTTGTGAACGGGTCGTTCCGATGCTAAAACTTAAAAACAAACAACTTGATGACATAACAAGTACAAAAGGGTCGGTTAAAATACAAAACATTCAAAATCAAAACATGACGAACCCTATTTCTGACCTATTGATAATATTGACGCAAATGTTCAGCGTTCTATGGGTGGGGCTGTATTTTGGCATCCATGTCCTCAATAACATACGTGCCGGGGCGTATTTCCTCGTTGATTCGATAAGGCCCTTCCCAATTTGGTCCTAGGGTTCCGACCCCCGGCTCTTTGGAGGATTGGAACACTCTCCTTAGGACTAAATCACCCAGGCGGAATGACCTCTTCTTCACTTTCTTATTAAAATATCGGGCCATCTTTCTCTGGTATGAGGCCAGCTTCACTTGAGAGTTGTCCCTTCGTTCTTCTAGGAGGTCCAAGCCGACCCTCATGAGGTCCTCGTTGTTGGCTTCGCTGAAGAGTATTCTGCTAGGTGACGACACGCCTACTTCTACCGGGCTCACAACTTCGGATCCATACACCATGGCAAAGGGGGTTTCCCCAGTTGGAGTTTTGGCGGTGGTTCTTATCGTCCAGAGAACATGTGGGAGCTCGTCGACCCATGCCCCTTTTGATGCTTCGAGCTTTCACTTGAGCGTGTACTTGATGGTTTTATTGACAGCTTCTACTTGACCGTTGGCCTGAGGATGATGAGGGCTAAAAAAGTGTTTGGCGATTCCTAGCTCATCGCATAGGTTCCTGACCTTTTTGTTGTCGAATTGCTTTCCATTATCTGATACCAGAGAGTATGGAATTCTGAACCTACATATGATATTTTTCCATATGAATTTGGAAGTGTTGGCCTCGGTAATCTTTGCCATTGGCTCTACTTCTACCCATTTCGTGAAGTAGTCGATAGCGACTAAGGCGTGGCAGGCATTACCCCTACCTCTTGGCATAGGGCCTATGAAATCTATCCCCCACTTGGCAAAGGGCCAGGGACTGGTTACCACGGTAAGCTCTTGGTGGGGTTGACGTGGTATCGTAGCGAAGCACTGACACTTGTCACATTTCCTTGCGTGATACAAGGAGTCTTTCTTTAACGAGGGCCAGAAGTATCCCTGTTTGAGAATTTTTTGTGCCAAGGCTAAGCCCCCGGTGTGATTACTGCAGATTCCTTCATGGACTTCTCTGAGGATGTAATCTACCTCGTTCATTCCAACACATCTGAGGAGAGGTATGGAGTAACCTCGTTTGTAGAGGATGCCGTCGGATAGCACGAAGTGTGCCCCCCTTCTCCTCAAGCTTCCTAGCTTCTTCTTTATTTGCGGGGAGTGTTTGGTCTTTTATAAATGCAAGGATGGGATCCATCCAAGTCGTCGTTTCCTCGATCCACATAACTTCCGTGGTAGCTTCTATGGAAGGCCTGACGAGGTGTTCAACATGAATCAGCTTAAGAAGCTCTGAGTCTTTGCTGCTAGCTAACTTGGAAAGTGCATCTGCGTTGGCGTTATCTGCCTTAGGCACCTGGGCCAGTTCGAACTTATCGAAGCTGGGGATAAGATTTCTCACCAGTTTTAGGTAATAAGCCATATTTCTTTCCCTAGATGCAAAGTTCCCATTTACTTGGCTTACCACTAGCTGGGAGTCGCTTGCCACGGAGAGCCTCTGTACATTCATTTCTTTGGCTAGGCGCATGCCATACAGCAAGGCCTCGTATTCTACCACATTGTTTGAAGCCTTAAAGTTGAACCGGATAGCGCAGTTCAGTCTATGGCCTTCGGGACTGGTGAGGACCACCCCGGCGCCTGATCTCATGTCTCCTGAGGAGCCATCTACAAAGAGGTACCAAGTCGGCAGTTCAACGGGAGCTATCAGAGTGTCTATTATGGGCGTGCTAGCAAATTCTGCCAAGAAGTCTGCTAGAGCTTGTCCTTTGATGGATGCCCTGGGCTTGAATGTAATGTCGAATTGACTCAACTCGACGGCCTATTTCAACAACTTTCCCGAGGTGTCGGGTTTTTGCATTACCTGCCTCAAGGGGAACTTGGTCAGGATGTGAATACTATGGGCCAAGAAGTATGGTCTAAGTTTTCTTGAAGCGGTGATAAGTGATAACGCCAACTTCTCCATGTCTGGGTAGCGCGTCTCAGCCCCTAAAAGAGCCTTGCTCACATAATAAACTGGTAGTTGATGCCCCTCTTCCCTGATCAGGACCGAGCTTACCGATTCGGCTGACACAGCCAGATACAGTAGCAGTTTTTTCCCTAACTTAGGTTTAGATAGCAGGGGGGCGTGGCCAAGGTGTTCCTTTAGAGCCTGGAATGTTGCCTCGCATTCCTCCGTCCATTCGAACCGATTACCCCCTTTGAGGATTTTAAAGAAAGGAAGGCACTTATCTGTAGCCTTCGAGATGAATCGGCTAAGGGTCGCCATTCTACTAGTGAGGCACTGCACATCCTTAGGCCTCTTCGGAGACTTCATTTCTATTAATGCTCTGATCTTTTCTGGGTTGGCTTCGATACCCCGCTGGTTCACCATGTAGCCTAGGAACTTCCCAGAGGCAACTCCGAAGGCGCATTTTAGGGGGTTAAGTCTCATCTTGTAAGCTCTGAGAGTTCTGAAAGCCTACTCCAAGTGTTGTTCGTGATCCTTGGCTTTCAGGCTTTTAACCAGCATGTCGTCCACGTAGACTTCCATGGTCGTACCGAGCTGGTCAGCGAACATCTTGTTGATGAGCCTTTGGTAGGTTGCCCCGGCGTTCTTCAAGTCGAATGGCATGACTTTATAGCAGTAAAGACCTTTGTCTGTTAGAAATGATGTGTGCTCCTCGTCCGGCGGGTACATGGAAATTTGGTTATAGCCTGAGTAGGCATCCATGAAGCTTAGGAGCTTATGCCCAGATGTGGAGTCCACCATTTGATCAATCCGCGGTAAGGGAAAGCTGTCTTTAGGACAAGCCTGGTTGAGGTTGGAGAAATCTATGCAAATCCTCATTTTTCCATGGGGCTTTTTGACCAAGACCGGGTTGGAGACCCATTTTGGGTAGTGGGCTTCTCGGATAAAACAGCTACGGAGTAGTTTTCCTACCTCTTCTTTTGAGGCCTCGTATTTTTCTGGGTTTAATGGCCTCCGTTTTTGTCGGTGGGATGGAAACTTCGGATCGAGATTGAGGTGGTGACAGCTTTTCCTGGGATCAGTCCCAGCCATATCCTCGTGTTTCCAGGCGAAAACGTCCAGGTTGCAGCTGAGGAACCTTTTCAGGCTTTCCTTGGATTCTTCCGCAAGATCCTTTCCTACCTAGAGTCTCTTTGTCATGTCCTTGGGGTCTGTTGTGAAGCTTTCCAGTTCTTCGACCGACGAAGTCTGTGAGTCGACCCCCGTTATCCTAGGATCTATATCTTCTGTGGAAATTGCTTCTTCCATCCAGATATCCTTTGGCGTATTAACTGGGGCGTCCGCCATTTCTGTGTCCAGAAGCGTCATATTTACCTCTTTCTTCTTAGCCTTTCTTAAGGCGTTCCTGTAGCATTTCTGGGCTTCGGGCTGGTTGCCTCGCACTGTTGCTGTACCACCTTTCGTTGGGAATTTCATACATAGGTGATGAATTGATGTTATGGCCCAAAGTTCTTTCAGGGCTGGCCTACCAAGGATCCCATGGTATGCTGACCTTCTGTCCACCACCAAAAATTCTATGAAAGTGTTGGTGGCTAGAGGCTCATCTCCCATAGTGACGGTGAGGCGTACTATCCCTTTCGGGGTTACACAATCGCCAGTAAATCCATAGAGAGGCTCGGTTGATGGTTTCAATGGGACATCTACGTTCATCTGCTCATAAGTGCTTAAGAAGATGATATTGACAGAGCTGCCGTTGTCTACGAGCATTCTTCCTAGTCCATTCCGAGCCACCACCGCCCTTACTACAAGGGCATCACAATGAGGGTAATGCACGCCCTTCATGTCTTCCTCTGTGAAGGCGATAGGGTCTACTTTATTGGACCCCGCATGCCGGCTATTGATGAGCCAGTTGGTCATCTGGATCCCCTCGGCTTCTTTGGCATAACTTTTTTGCGTGTTACGCGTTTGTCCTCCGATGTATAGACCTCCATGAATGGTGTCTATCTCGCGGATGGGAGCCTTCTCAGGACCCTTTATCAACCGAGGCCCTTGGCCTCCCGATGGCTGAGGTTATCTTGCGGGGCTTCTGGAGTTCCGTCTCTGCTGTCCTGAGTCCGATGGCTTTCCGTCCCATTGCTGGGCGCGCCTGTCATTGTATAGTGGTCGTCGTCCCCTCATTGGGGATTGACCTCCCCGCCTGGGATTTTCTCCACGCTTCGGTCCCTGATTGGCTTCTCTTCTATTGGCCAGATTTTCTACTTCACGACATTCCTCTGTGCTATGTCCATAGCTTCGGTGGACGCAGTAATACTTTGAATGAGCCATTGGAGGGAGAGGAATCACTGGGGGTGCGTTGGTCCCAGCTTCATAATAGGTGGACGGGGACATGCCGTAGTTGTAGAATCCGACCGCCGGGACCGAAGCCATTGGAGTAGTATAAGGAGGGAGCAGGCCCTCTTGTGCAGAGACCACATAACTCATCCCAACATTTGAGTCTGATGGGTAGTTTCTCCGTCGCGGATTGTGTTGGAGGGTAGGCCTACTGGGGTTTTGGGCGTACCCGGCTCTGGATGCTGGGTTAGCTCCCAATCCGCGCCGATTCCTATGGAAGATCATGTTCTCGTTGGTTATTTCCTCAGTGATCATCTCTACCAGCTGGTCAAAGGTTGCTGGGTTCTTGTTGCGAACATCCCTCCAGAATGGAAGATTCATGTCTAGCCCTGCTTCTAAAGCGGACAAGGCCTCGGCATCTGTTATTCTTTCACAGAACAACATCTCTTCATTGAAGCGGCCCAAGTAACTCTGTAGTGGCTCGCTTGGAGCTTGCCTTACTTCATGCAGGCGCTGGATTGGGGCTGATGCGGGGTTCTGTAATGAGAAGTAATTTATGAACGTCTTTTTCAGTTCTGGCCAGCTGGAGATGCTTCCAGCGACCAATTTGTTGTACCATCGCTTCGTCCCTCCCGCCAAAGTGAGGTGGAAGGCTCTGCACTTCAGGGCCGGGGTGGCCTTCCGAGGCTCATTTCTGTCTTATACGTGTTTACGTGGTCCAAAGGATCACCCTTGCCAGTGTAGGAGGCAATCTTGGGCACGCGAAACTCATGGGGGACGGACGCGTTTTAGATCCTGGCCGAAAATGGGAGGTTCTCGTCGTCGTCATCTATTTCGTACGATCTTGCTGGCCCCAAGTCTCCCCTCCAACGTTTGCTTCTGGAGGGTATTGTGGGAGGCGCGGTGCCTGTTGCTCTTTTTCGTAGTGTTGGGGTTGCGGATGTGTCGCCTGTTGGAAACTCGACTCTCCCCTGGCTTCTACCTCTCTTACCCTCCTTTCCCGCCTACTTCTAGGGGGGCTCTGGGGTTGTTCTCTTCTTGGTTCATTTTTCCGAGGCCATTCCCTATTTCTGGGTTCGCCCAGCCTTTCGAATACGCTGGAGGACATCGTTGGTTGGGGCCTCCTGCTGTTGACTGGGGGGTTAGTTGCTTCCCTGTGTGCCCTGCGCGCGAAGCTTCTCCCCGGATTTGGGGGCCACGGGGGTGACCGCTATCGACTTCTTGCTCCTCATCTGGGTCGGGCGAACCCGATTCTTGGTGGTGGTTTCCACCTTGCCCTTGCATCATTTGGATATACCCTTGCATTTGGGCCTGGTGTTGGGCCAGCTGTCTTACGCTGGCGGCCATCGTCCTCATCTCTCGTTCTAGGGTAGTGGGGGGTCTTCTCCCACGTCTCCTCCTAGGAGCCTCTTCAGCCCTTGCTCCAGCCACGGTTTCTCCGTCCGTTGCGGGCCTGGTTCTCCTTGGATTTTCATCTTCGTTGCTTCCACTCATTTTGTGGGTCGGCTGATCCTTTGTTCAGGGAAATTCCTCTGTTCGAGGAAGTTGAAGCTTTTTGTTTCGCTTCCCACAGTCGGCGCCAATCTGTTGACCTAAAAAAATGGCTGTCAACATGAACCCCACGCCTCCTCTCCTTACGTGTCTTTCCCCTCTTACCTGGACTGCTACGTGGTTTATCCAACCACGTAGATAGATCTAGAACCGGGCGAATGTGTAACGATAGATAAAAAGAGAGAGACACTTTAATAGAGATAATAGCTTGAGGGCCTCCCTCTAACGATTTTCCAAGTGATTTTAACACTTGAATGAAATTAGAATGGAGGACTTGATATTTCTGGTGAGAGTAATATTTTCAACATCCTTTTCTTGTGGAAATAAGCTTAGTATTTATAGTTAAATTCTACAACAATGAACCCATCCGATGTGTGACACTTGGCTCCATCTGAAGGGTTCTTGAGTCACATCTTTGGTGTCACGTCATTAGCATTAATGAGAAAGTCACTTTCAGCCGCAAACTAAGGGGCTACGACTGTGACAAGCCGTGTTGGCAGGCAGTCCCATCAATCTTTTCAAGATTAAACTATATGTTTGGTGGGGGGAAGGTTTCTGGGCACGCAACCAGGGTCGGTTACTCAAGCTATTTGGCCCCAAAAGCCTCAGGAATCTACCCCATCGGCCCAGACCGCCTCGGAGAAGGGTTAGGCTCGGCCCAGACTGCCTCGGATAAGGGTTAGGTCAAGGCGTACTTGTCCCGGCAATGCCTACATGGCGCATGA
Organism: Forsythia viridissima; assembly: GCA_030279155.1. Lineage (NCBI taxonomy): Eukaryota > Viridiplantae > Streptophyta > Magnoliopsida > Lamiales > Oleaceae > Forsythia > Forsythia viridissima. The sequence continues at coordinate 37,961,084 of CM059041.1, read as the reverse complement.
GTGGGACTATTTTGCCCCTGTGGACTGCCAGATAGGATCAATGCATAACACAGTGTATTAAAATGTATTAAAAAAATTTAAAAAGAAAAAAATAAAATTAAGACCATGTTGGCTCGATGGGATAGGCTAGACTGGGCTGGGCTGGGTCAGCATATTTATGGCCCGCACAAAATTGGGTTGGACTGGCCCAATCTAGTTTCAAGTGTGGTCTTGTTCTGGCGTGTCGAACCAGTTCGATCTAGTTCATTTGCCAGCTCTACTGACATCTATGCAACTTGTCGTGATTTAAGAAATGTGACATGTATATTAGGTGTAATTATATAAAAATTGTCCTTTTACCTAAGACTACTCCCTCCAACTTCCACAAGTATCGAGTCACACTCCTTATATAAAGGGTACTTAAAATTTTAAATCTTACAAAATTTCTATCAGTTTTAAACTCTTAGTTATACTATATTTTGACATAAGTATCCAAGTACCTTCAATTACGTACCTACCCTTTATTTTTAAGTTCTTGAGGTTAATTATTAACATCTAACATAAGTAGAGATAAACATGTGCAATCAATAGCGCATTGTGAAGTTTTAAAAGTGAATTATATTAGCTTTTGTGTGTGTTTTCATAGAGATGGCAAACAGACTCAACGGCCCATAAATTCATTTAGAGACGAGTCCGGATCCAAGCTGAGCTTAACTCGTTTTATCTAACATTAAATAACGTCACTGCGACAAAAATTTTCTATCATATTATAGACAAAATTATTTTTAATCAAATGCAACTCGTGAAATAATTGTTATTTTAGAAAATTGTGTATTGCTTTGTTTGGCTAAAAAAAATCTGTAATTAATTTGTAGTTTTATTTAATTTAATTCATAGCTGTACCACTGCACGCACCATTAACAATTTTATTATTAAAAGTAACCAACTCTAACAATGTACATGTTGCATGTATATTTGGTTTATATATAATTCCATGCAAAAGATATTTCAAAATTGTACGTAAAATATAAACCGTTTCAGAAAAAGCAACACACAACTCGCCTGAGTATGTGTTGACCAAAACAACCTTGTCCCTTTTAGATTCATTTCATTTCCCAGCTAATTATTACATACATGCATATATATATAGAAGTACAACTTTGTTCTAATTAATCACTTTCTTGTTGTACTCTTAGTCTTTTTCTTTATGGCATTAATTAAATCTTAGCTGTACACGTGTGGTTCAAAGGGTATTTGATTCTTGAGAGAATTAATTTACTAATAATTTTGATTTATTACTAATATAAAATTATTAAATATTTGTTAAGAACTATATATATAGCAATGGCCTGCAGGGATCTTGGACGTGGTCATATGTTTTATGTAACAACTAACTAGATTGGATCCATAAATGGAATATGCTTTTGTTGTTGGACCACCACCCCCTACCTTCAATATGACATCAAGTGAAAAAACAACATCTCTCTTCTATTCTTGTGGAAAAGAAGTGTCTAAAAAGAATACGTAACAAGACGTGGATTGAACAGTATTGAATAATATTAAATAAAAAGAATAAGATAAGATAGTGACTATTGTACAATTTCAATCGTGTTGAGTATTTATTTAATAAATATGAATGATTGTCATGAATTGTGGTTGATGAAAATACGTGTATTATAAAAAAATATTTTGGATATAAGTATTTTTGTCGATTGTATATACTATATATAGTTAACAAGAATATGCTTAGCTTTGAAGGCCTAAAGATCGGTGCTCATTTTTCCTTTTTTTTTTTTTTTTTTTTTTTGAGAGGAATAGAGTGAGATAGGCAAAGATAAACATAAAATGAGTCGTTATGTACAAAATTTATGACAGCTTGATAGAAGAATTTGACGGTTTTCATCAAGTGGACTAACTTGCACTGAAAGTAAAATTATGAGGATCTAAAGGAGAAAAGAATTGACTGAGGATCCATATGCTTTATTTGTGAAAGTTCAGGGACTCCAACAACAATTTTTTCCCCTTTAAAACATTGAATTTTTTTTTTTTTTTTTTGCTAACTTTCTTGATTATTGATTAATCTAGTAGCAAAACTATAATTGATCATATTATGAGAGTGAAATTTCAATATAAATTTATATGATTTTAAGATTCTATTTAGAAACAACATATTACTTGCATACTCGCGAAAAGTTATTTATAATTATATTAATTAAATTTAAGTGCTAGAATCATCCAATATATAGCGAACCTGCAATTTCATAATTTCACAATACATTTCCAACATGCTAAAAAATAAAATAAAATAAAATAATTAGTCCAATAACAAAACGAACTTCATTCCAACTCTTAAGCTTAAATCTTTATAACTCCATCTCCCATATCTCGATTCACGATAAATGATTGAACTTTGAATTCATACCACTCAATCGATTTTCTATCACATCTTGTCGACTCAAGTGGATTGCAAAAAATGAAAATTGAAAAGAAGAAAGAAAAAATTGATTTGGCTGATTGAACTTGTAAAGGATTACCTATTCCACCAACAAAAATATCAAGCATTAATGTCCCTTTCTCAAGACATTGTGAAAGATTCTAGAAAACTTTGAATTATCCTTCCAATAATTTAGAGATATAACATTTATTATTATTATTATTATTATTATTATTATTATTATTATTAATTAATTAATTAATAGTTAGGCTGACATCAAAAGACATCCCACACTATGTGCCTCTCTTCATATACCAATAATAAAAAGGTATTTAATTAATATATATTATATACACAATCATTTGCAATTAATTTAGAGAAAATGTATATATAATTGTTAATATTTGTGCCGGCTAAATGATGTAGACTTAGCATATGCTACATATATTTCAATTAAATTAATCCAACTTATAATTGATAAGTACATTCAGACACTAAGATTATGTCAAAAATGAATTATTTAATATACCAAAAATGAATAATATATCTTAGGCACAATAAATAAAATATATTTTTTATTTTCCAAAAATGACCCCGACTACATAATTTCTTTTCGAATATTTTTTTTTTTAATTCCCTTCAAAATACGATTGCCAATTTAAGTTTTTGTCACGCAATGCTTGTGTATTTATAAAGTAAGTATAAATTTGATTGATACGCATACTCCATCCCACACATATGAACATTTAAAGCTACGAATAAATTTCATACCACTTAAGATTTGCCAATTTGTGTCACTCTTAATTAGTGGCGGATCCAAAATTTTTTTTTAACCCGGACTGCTATTAAAAAAAAAAGATTTGCACGGATCGTTACTAAAAATTAATTAAATTTTTTAAAATTTTTTTTTACACTATAAAAAATGACTTTTTCCAGAACGGGTCTGGAGGATAGTCCGGTCCCCCCAAACCCCCCACCCCTGCTCTTAATATGAGGATACTAGATATAGGTCCATAGTAATGTGAATGTACATATTATATAGCTAATTAGGTAGAAATTGTGTAATTAATAAATATTTTGAGGGATACTTTGGTCAGGGACTGTTTCTTATATCATTTTTAATGCATTAAATAAATTTTTAGTTTAAGCATTGATGTCTAATCAATACAATCAAGCCTAAATTTAGTATATAGTGGATTCAATTTACAATCCAATAATATTATCTAAAATGTCTTTTATTTTATTAAAATAAAAAATAAAATCACACACACACACACACACACACATATAGAAGATAGAAAATTTTTTGAGTTAGTGTGTCCAATAGAACTTCTGAATCTAGATGAAGTTTTATGTCTTTTTTTTTTTCACCTCAATTTAATAAAGTCCCTATCATCTAAACATTTTTTATTTGCTTATGTAGCAAATTTTCTTAGCAATCCACGATTGCATTTGAGATTCTCTTAGACGCACATTGGATGTTGCCAACTTAGCAAATATGTTAATTTTGGGGTCATTAAATTAATTTGGAATATGAACAAATTGATGGAAATTTCCAAGTTATATGATAGAGAGATTTCATGGCTTGACCACTTTGTGTCTATTTATTTATGATTAATCACATTTAAGTATCAATTATCATCTTTCTAATTCTCTTTTGGCCAAAAAAAAATATAAATATAAGTAAAGAAAAATAAAAGCCATGTATTTCTTTTGAAGTTGATAGATGATGAAACCTAAAATCACCTCCACCACTCAAAAAACTCATAAATAAAATAGAAGTAGTAGTTGGAGATATTTACTCCCTCGATCAATATTTCATTTACATGTTTGTTCGTGACTTTTTTCAATAGATGAATTTAATTTTAATTTATTTCGCCGATCCGACTAATTTTCTAAAATATTTTCATTTTTGTTTGGAATATGCATAACTTAGCTACTTTATATGAAGGATATTTTGACTTTAAGCATTAAATTAAAGGGCTAAAGGGTAGGGATACTTTATAGGAGGTACCTCCAATCATTTTAAATTTGAACTCCATTTTTGTTAATGAGTAAATAATACATATTTATTAAATATGAAGTCTTTTATAACCATTCACCTTTTACTTTTACAATATGTGTACTATGCCATTAACATCCAAGTCCATGTTTATGTTTAAAATTAAATTATAATTTAAGTTGGTTAAATTAGTGAAATATACTTTGTATCCATATATTTTGTATGATCCACAACTTACTATCTACATATCATTCCCTACTTTCATAAGACCCACAACTTATAAATAGTTAAAAAATAATTTCAATACTGCTAAACATGCTCTTATCAAATGTATTTTAAGTATAGAGGATGGAAATATTCAATTCAAATAGCCTTGATAATGGAGAATATAAATGGAAGCACCAACATGAAGTTTAGTATATTGATCGGATATGAAGTGATGCAATTGAACAAAATTAAAGAAAAGTAAAATGCGCAAGATATTTATTTATTGTCGTATTCAATCTAATCTTCGGTAGTGTATCAAATATATCTTAATGACATGTTTAGTAACATAGACTATTGTATACCAAGACGTTTATATAAAGTAAAGTTGGTTAGCATTAAACTTTTTGGTGGACTTTGTGCAGTCCAATAATTTATGTTGGATATGGATGGATGATATGTGGCCATTGCTAATAATGTTCAATATGATCCACCAACACCTTTGTCCATTCAGACAGCAATTTAAGCAAATGTGATATGACAAGAAATATTTAGCATGCCATGATATTTGATTGGACAACACTAAAGAAAAGGGCACTTGAGAGATAATTATAATTTGTTATAGTTTTAAAAGAAATAAAAAAGAGGGTGGTCCTAAATCAAAATTTCCTTCACCAATGCCAGCTACTTCAATTCCTACCTTTTTACATCAATGGAAGAAAAGGAAAGGAAAACTTTACAGAGGAAAAGGAGAAAAATCATCAATCATAATAAGATATAGGGGAAGGTGCTTTGCCATTTTCATGTAAGAGCTCACATCAATACAAATATAGGTGGTTGTCTATTGAAAAGTCAAAAAATAAAGAACGATATAAAAATATTTTGGTAGATTAGTGTCGACGACATGGATTACTTACGAGTTAAAACTTAAAACTCCAATATTGTGCCTCCTTGTTACACTCTAATTATCGTTATCGTGTCAATTTTGTATTCGAGTGTGAAAGTTATTAGAGTAATGACAATTATTACTATTTCAAAAAGCACAAAACAAAAAATGGATGACATGACATCAATATATTTTCGTAGATTTTATTGTTGATGACATGAATTGCCTCTTCTCCTTAGTCACACTATGACGATCAAGTTAATTTCGTATTTGAGTATGAAAACAATGACTAACATTATTGTTTCTTTTCTTTTAATTTCTCTCCGTCCCCAAAAATAGACTATAGTAAAATGATAATTTTATACACATGTATTCAAGTTTCTAAGTAGGGTAACTCATGAAGATAACTAATTATTAATACTCCTTCTATTGAAATATTTATTAAACAAATCAAGTTACAACAAATTTCTCTTTCTTGCAATGATTAGTCTCAAACCCCTTTATTTAGGGTGGTGATTTCTCATGAATGGAGATGCATAACAATGGCTATTACAATTTACAATCTCAAGGAAGCCTATTAAGAGTAAATCCTGTTCACTAACAAAGATAACCTCAAGAGGATAAAGAGATGGATTCCGAAACAGGCGACTAATGATAATCTAACAAGTAATCGTAGAATGACCAATTGGAAGGCTATTCACATAACCAAAAGAATTGACATGTGGTCGAGAAAGAAAAGGACCACACATGCACCATATCTTAACTACAATGAAGGTCTTCAACCTTTGTTCATTAATATACTTACGTCTTCAACAGTCTTTTGTCATATTCTTATCCTTAACTTTTAATTAATTAACAAGTCTTATTTCTAATAACGATTTATGTCCCAATATTCTATTAACATGCTTTGAAATGAAGGACAAATATTTTGTCAAATTTTTTTATTTATTGTTTTTTTTTCTTATTAAAAAATATGAGGGATAAATAAATATCTTCAAATCCTTCTAACAGATTTTTTGGACAAAAATTGTCGATGTCCTAATTAATGAAAAGTTGAGAATAAAAATGCGATAAAAAAACAAAATTAGAATGACAATGAGTACGGGTTACTAACTTTCATTACAATTAAAATATAGTTTAGCATACAAAAACTATTGTGTGAGCCATAACTTTTTCCATGATAAATCAATGTCCCAAGTAGGACCAAATGGTCCTTAAAGACAGCAAAACCTAGCTGCTTCCATGTGCTTCATGTCTACCTCCTAAACATATATTGATTGCCCATTCAGAATCATCAGACACTCTTGTAAGGCGGTCTTAAAAATGATAAAAGAAGTTTTCTTGTTTTAGTTATGGGCCCAATGATAGAGGCATGCAATGGAGTGATGTGCCCTTATGAGAAGGGCAGAGGAGAGTGTCTTCTTATTTGTTGGCAACACCCACTTGCCCCTTTATGTGATTATATGCAGTAGGCCATGAACCAATAAAATGTCATTTGAATCCAAGAAATATACCAAGATGCATTAACATCATATCTAGTTTTATGAGATAGAATTTACAAGTGACCACGTAGTGCTCAATCATGATTTCTAATATAAAAAAGGGTGAAAGTAAGTAATGAGGGAGCGAAAATTATTGACGGTAACTTCTATCAACACCAGAAATGTCTAAAATCTTTTGACTTATGGTATGTAACGACGGCAGATGACAAAGAAAAACCTACAAAATAGCAAACCTTGCACTTGGGTTACCCAGCGGAAGCTCTCCAACATTCAAGTCATGAAGCAACTACTTGCACGCATGTATGGCATGGAATAAAAAATTGCCTAACCTGCTCCCTTTTAAGGGCTTGTATACTTGTACAAGGTAACTTTCCAAATCATTTTTACATAACTAAGCCACTTCAGTGTAATAGAGGATTCAACTTCTAGTATCTATATGCATATGGACTACGTTTTATTTCAAAAACAGTTATAATGAGCCACAGCAGAATAAATAAAACCAGGAAATGCCTTGAAAGTATAACTGCAATAATCATATAGAACAAACTAACCTTGTAGATTTGCCGATTTCAATCTTTTCAGTCCTTGGTTGTTACATAAAATAGAAAGTGATGGACAAACCAAACATGCAAGACCTTTCAAGAAATAGCTCATATAAACTGGGTTGAATAAACGATCGCAACCACTTAAAAAAAAAAATATTATGTTCACTGCTCAAGGACGTAGCACCCTAAAACACATGGCAGGCCAACCAACTCCACCTGAGCAAACTCTCTCCGTAGAACTAAATGGAATGCAATTCAATGTGTCGAGTGACCAACCTGATCTGACTGATCTAAGATGTACAACTTAATCAGCAAAAAATGACTGAGGTAAGCTCTGCCATAACAGACTACCATTTGAGAAATTGCTAAGGTTGTCCTTGAAAAGGCCTAGCTCTCAACTATGAACCAGGGATTTCACCTTGGTCATGAGCTCAGCTTCTAGTGTTTTTCTCCCTGAAGAGGAAAGCAATGTCAATCCTAAATATTATATAAAAGCAGAAGTATGACCTAGTACATGCAAAGCCTACTTGCCCACCAATCAAGGTACGAAAGGGCCTGGTTGGAGTGGTTCTAAGTCTTCTAACGAACAAGTACCAAGGAACTCTAACAACTGCCATTTCCAACCAATGAGAAGTAAAAGCCTGATATAAAGGCACACAGCTCAACAAATGTTCCATCAAGCTGAGCAGTGACCAACTTATTCAGTTCATATAAATAAGTGATCAATACTCTAGATAAGCAATCCTCTACAATGTAACACAAAACTCTTTATCAAATTCTTTTCAGAATCTTATTTGACTTTGACATCGAAATGCCCTTTGACCAACGCCACACTATATACGACGGCCAAGCAGGCAGATCGAGCTCATTGTTTTACAGCTATTTGGTTGAGGCCTATGGAAAATTGACTAAAATTTTGATGCCAGTTCCATCATCAACAAATCCTATTACAATAAGAATCCAATTTTCAAGCCATTCACCACTGAATATATTGTCCTAATTTCCTCAACGAATTTGAATAGAGAATATGCACAGATTCATAAGTTACTTTTCTAAAATTATAACTAAAACTAATTCTGATAACCAAATGCCTTGTTAAATTCCGAAGCATTTCATCTAGATTAATAGGTCTAGCTGAACTACAGTTTCATCCTTAATATGATAAAAATACACATTTTCAATGTAGTCCAAAATGGTTTATACTAGTGAGGAATGAGATACATAGAAATTTAAAAGATCTGTGCTTGAAATTAAAGACCAGTGTGAACAGAAACAAAGGAATTTCTTCCGAAAGAGGCTGATCATTATATAGCAGACACCAAAATTAATGGTATTAAACCTATAGACAGTGAGATAAGCAAAGTTCAAGTTATCCAGAAAACTTAAAAGATATTCAAAACAAGAATAACAAATAAGGAATTAACTTGAGTGAAATAGGACAATATCTTTTTTCAATCTGGAGTTGTTCCACAAATCAGTATTAAGGAGCATCCTCTAAAGACCATAGTCGTAAAATATTCCAACAAACTAAGTCTTATTTCTAATAAAGTCGACGTTGGATAAAAGAATCTTTTTTTACCACCCTGCTCGGTTCATGACTACATCTACTGCAAGAAGCAACTAGATACTTATTGACCACGTCAAACTATGTTAGTGGCAGCCTACCTTTCTCTCTTTTGTTATGTTCTACTGAGATCCCCTAGCGGTAAAGCTCTTCAAAAAAATGTAATAAATTCCTCGAACAGATGTAAAGTGATGGATCAAGTGAATATAATCAAACAAAATTTGTGAATAATTAATTATATATTCCAAAATTTCTAGCTCAAAGCCAGTGTACAAAATCAATCAGGAGCAATAATTTTTTTCTCAAATTAAATCAAATTCACATTGGAGTAAGCAGTGAATAACAAGATATCGATTGTACTGAATGAGATATGGAGATCAGGGAGGTGTTGGATGCAGTTATCCTCGTGGACCTGTAGTATAGGACAAAAATTGATAGTGACCAGAATCCGGTGGCTCCATTTCTGCCCACTTGGACAATGAACTCGATATAACACAAAAGCTAGTACTCTAGAACCTGCAAAGATTAGTGAGGAGACGAAATTTTTTAGCCAAAAGGTACATTGAACATGGTGAGACAACTGGCGTGTGTCCTTGCATGCCTTGTGAAACCTCCTCTGATATCATTCTTCGTCTATCAACAAGTGCAACTGTTTTCTGAATGTAGAAACTTTGCTTGCTTCAACGGCCATCATTAAACCCATCAACTGGTAATTTTTAAGCTGCAAAGATAAGATGGTGTCAAAGGAAGCAAGAAATGGATCATTATGCGAGAACTTCATATTTGTGCTTTTAGTATTGTCAGACTAAGGCCGGGGAAAAGAAGATGCGCATGAAAGAGTAAGCGAATAGATGTAACAAATGGCATATGAAAATTTCATTGTTCAAAAGGAAATTGGAAGCAAAACGTTAGGAAAAAGATGTAAAAATGTAGATAGTGGAAAATTATAATAACAATTATATGCTGATTATAAAACTGGAACAGCAATGATAAGAAAAGGCTTTCTGGTAAACATAAAAGACCAGGTATTGTTGTATGAGTGAGACAACTAGGTATTCAGTGGTTGCAAGAACCGTTTTGATTCAATCCTTTGCACACATCCTGCTTTCAACCTACCACCCACACCCCTAGCACTGAAGGGGGGAGGGGAAGAAGAGAAAGGAGAGAGAATAAGCAGTAATAGAAGTTTGATGTGCAAAGAAACGTGCAAAAGGAGAAAGAGGGAGGTTTCTTGATTCAAACTAAAAATAGAGGTCTACAAATATCTTTTCTCATTTTAATCACCTGTTTTACATGATTCAGTATAACATTTAAGTTAATTATCATAAGCTGCAATGCCAGAACTTGCCTCATTTGTTGTAACCTGATGTGCAGGCAGGGGAAAACCGAAGGACCACGAGCTAAGCTGAAGAAAAATTTAGAGGAAGAGTCAGGAACCCAAGGTCAAAATACAACAACGAATAAAATCAAAACTCTGGTACCTCGTGAAAAATTTCATCTTCTGGTTTGATGTATATAATAGCTTCATCTTCACTTCGACTTGGCCCTTTAATCTGGTCTACACTCTTGTGCTACAGGTATGCATCAAGAAGGGGAAGAAATTATTAGTCGTTGCTGACTTTGATTCATATTCTACCAATCATAAATGACATATTGAACTTTCACAACAGCGTACCTTGTATATTTTACTAATAATTAGATAAAATTTGAAGCGAAAAGAACTCCGAAGCTCCTCGGTAGGCTGTGATAAGTAAAATAACAATACATAAGTACTTAACTAGAAGCATCAAATCAACAAGTAGTTCAACATGAAAAGGAAGTCATCTTGAGCATGCCAATAAAGAGAATTATGTCATCTAACCTCGTCTTCTGTTGCCCATGAGACTTCATCAAAGAGAGCATCATAAAGCGGTGGCAATAGCTGGGGTGGAAGATTTACAACACGCTGAGAAACCAGAAGACCAACATCCCGGACATTTTCTCCCATAAACAACCTCAATTTAGCCAACACATCCTTCCCCTGGCACCCCTGGCACACTTTAAGGAAGTATTCCTTGAGCTCAATCATACATCTATTATCCTGTTATCAACAAAACCAACTTATTATAGCCATGAATGACCAGAGCTGTTGAAATTAAGATTTCTCAAATTGTTTCAAACAGCGGGGAAACTAAAAACATTCAAACAACTTTCAAAAAACAACAACAAAGCAGTAAAAAGGACAAGAGATAGTTGGATACAGAGGTGTAGGTAGCCTGCCTGGTATCTTCCCAGATTAAGAGCAGTAATAACAGAGTATACTCCATCGTCTTCATCATTCTCTATCTTTACAACAGTCCCTACTGTTGGTTGTCCCAGTATCAAGTCTACAAAACCACTGAGATCCCATTGCTTATTACCAAGGTAGGTCTGTAGCAGGACCTTCACTCCGTGGAAGTCACCAGGTTTTGGATCAAAGAAGGCAAAATCTGCTTGAACAGCTCCCTTTTCACATAAATAATTAATTAACAAAAGAAGCTCAAAAGAACACCAAGATTCATGTAGATAATATCCATAGCAGGAAACAACTGGCAATAAGAAGTACTAACCTCAAACTCTTCGCCATCAGAAGAGTCCGATTCTTCATTCTTATCTACAACGTGACGATACCCATTACCTAGATGTACACATTGGTGTTCAAAATTGTTAGTAAATACTCGGAAATTAAAAAAAAGCAGCACAAGCAAGTACAGTTTACTGGAAAAGCATACCAGAAGAGCTAGGAGAGTTTTTTGTTTGTAACTTGGAGCCTGGCATCTTATGCCTGGCCTTGCTAATAGATGCAACTGTAGCCATGGAACGACCAAAAGGAGAAAACGTGAATGGTCGACGTCTTATTAACTGCCGACGTGTCGGTTTCCTTGGCATTCTGTTGATTTAAGAGACATGGATCAACGTGCATAGAGGTAAAGAGAAGAAGGTAAGAAATGTAAAAGGGTGAGAATATGAAGAGGGAAACATATAAATGTCAATAGTAGTTCATGCAAAAAAGTGCAACAACTTTTAATAGTGCAGTCCTTATATTGCCAAATGCCAAGCACAATAAATGTAAAATCCCATCAAAATACAGATACGCAGTAGTCAATCCTAATTCCTACTTGACACAAACTCACAGAATTACTCCAAATCTATACAATCATATTTTCCAAAGCAATAAGCTACTAGACCAAGAATTACTTCCTCACATAAAATAGGCCAGATTAAAACAGAAGAAATCTCCACTCATGAATACATTCAAAAATCGTCAAACCAATTTGGTGGAGATTGAGTAAAACATAAGATACAATTTTCCGTATTGTTATCAATCAAAGACTTTTGCATACATCATCAAGCATTTCAAAGCCCCAATTTTCCGTATTGATATCAATCAAAGACTTTTGCATACATCATCCAGCATTTCGAAGCCCCATAGGTGATATTGGTCATTACAGATATAAATTCACTTTTATGTTCTTGAGTGATAAGAGCTCAAGAGTATATCATCAGGGCTTGAGCCAGAGTTAGTTGTTTTTTCAAGCCTTGTGAAAATGAAAGCAAGAATGGGAAAATGTGAGGAAATTCCACCACCTCTGCTCTATGAAAGATATCATTTCTCGCATAATCTCTTTTAACATTGCAAAGTGCTTTCATGATTTTGTCATGAAGCCGCTGTTTGTTATCCAGAAGACAAGGGACTATGAAATCTAGTTCGCGATCAACAATGGAAAGCATCGGTATCTAAACTAGTCAAATACACTACTTTCGTAAATGCATGGAAATTTTCATTAGTACAACAATTATCAAGCTTTTTCTGACCTCTGCAACTTGTTCAGTTCATTTTTAGCTGGGATTACAGGTTTCGGAAATCAGTAGGCACAAAAATGAGAAGTCACGGAAAATCCAGGTACAAGAAGAGGAAGGTAAATTCACTGTAATCTAATGTCACAAAATTTCACCATTTATTCTTCACTGGCTACTCGCCTAGATCTCATTCATAGCCCAATCCTTCTGCTTTCACTCCCACCCCCAAAGTAGGTCCATTATGTCTAAGATGCAAGGCACAATACTCATTTGAAAACATACATATAATGATTGCAGTCGTTGAAGTTATGAACTCCATGAGAATGGGAGAAACTACAGTTACCACTTCCTCTATATTACAGGAAATGTGTGTCACGCACATATATTATATATATATATATATATATATATATATATATATATATATATATATATATATATATATATATATATATATATATGTATGAATGCACCCACACAGAGAAAGATGTGTTTGTGTTATAATTGTATAACATTCGTCATACTTGTATGGAATCAATGATTGAATCGTGTTGACGGCTTTCAGGGGACAAACCAGGAACTTACAACCCCGTGCGCGCGCGCGCGCGCGGGGGGGGGGGGGGGCTTAAAATATTTTTTAAGCAAACTTCGACGGTAAAAGAAAATCCAGACCGACCAACAAGACTAAACCAACCACTTATATAAACCAAAAGCCCAGCATTTTCCAAGTCGACTTGAACTAATATGACTAACATATGGTGCAAGAAATAAGTAAAATCAGCTGCAACAAAAATTTGACGAATAAGCTATAATTACTCACAGAGAAGAAGCAGAAAAACAATTGGAAGATAAAGATTCCTACTTTGTCTGGGGTTTGATTTTGAGCGGAAGAGATGAAGGACAGAGAGCTGGGATTTTGGAAAGCGCCGAAGTGGGGTTTCAGCCCTCAATCGTTGAATTCAGGTTGAGATTTGGGGTTGGGCTTTCCTTCAATTTTTTTGGGCTTCTAAATACCTTCATTTTTATTTAGGTCTTGGTTTTCCTTCATTTTTTTTGTTATGGGGTGGGGGGTTTGTGCTGTTTCCGCCTCTGACACCTTTGTCAATTAGGAAAAACCACGGAGAAAACCTTAGAGAGAGATGGTTATCAAAATACCGTATTTTAAGAAAAGCAAAAATGCCAAAAGGCACTATTAAGATTAAGCAAAGTCTTCAAGGAGTGCTCACTATGTTTTAGAACTTAATATTTAAAAATTACTGACCCCAAAACTTATAAAATAAGAGAGAAAAAATACAACCTAGATTATATTGAAAACTAAGACCTAACTCGACCAAATTACCATAACATGTACAGTAATGCATGGACAATGATTTCCATGTGGCGAAATTACCATAACTAAGACCTAACTGCTCCATGTGGCGAAAAAAATGTCTGTGTTTTGATTTCCAACGTTGACCTAACTAACTTCTTCATACCTTCTCTCATCCCTGATAATTTTAGATTTTGCATTTGTGCAGTCTTAGTTTATAAGGTTTAAGGAATCTTAGACGGTAATGAGTAATGACCAGCCCATGGAAACTACTTACAATGTTACACAAACAGAAGAACAATGATACGCCTCAGAAATCTTTTAAAAGTGTTATCATCCTTTAAATATCAAAGTGTTTTTTTCTTTAATCTTAAGAAAACTTGCACAATATAGTCTTACACAAGTCCTTTATTAGTTTTCTCCGTGGGAACTCATCAGATATTAGTATTCTGTTCCAGCATGCATATGTTGAAAATCAGTTTTTAGCAAACCACTGTCAGGACTTGGATCAAAGATCTGGACAGCAATATTATTTTCACCAACTGCATTCCACAGAATTTTGGTTCAGAATTTGAACGTGATCTTACTCTCACCAATTTTATCAGACTTGGAACTTTTCCTAAAACTTGAAATTCACAACTACTCTTAACAACGTAAAACTAATTTAAGTCAAAAACAGATCTTCATAAACATATTTGTCAAGACTTCTGTAGAGTCCCACTGTACCAAATCAATTTCACAAAAGTCGCATCAGATTATTTTTCTGGTAAATAGATTGTTTTCATAACTACCACCTCCTATGCATCATGAATTACATATATGACTCTTCTTGTTGTTGCTTCATGAACTCATCAAGTAATCTAGATATTCAATTAAACTATGCTTGAGGTGCTACTAATTATCATAGTTACACATTAAATAAGACTTTCCTATCAATATTTGTAACTAGGATGAGCAAAACCGGTTCAGTCTGTTTTTCCAGGTAATCGGACCAAACTGATTTAAACTTCGGGTTCCATCTTTTAACCAAATAGCAGTCTTTAAACAAAATGCAACTCCCTTATAGTAAACCCAACTGTGGAATATTAAGAACACAAACCCAGAGGTCACAGGCGCTGCAACTTGACCAAATAATTTAAGAAGGTCAAACGTAGTTTTTATCCATTCCGTAACCCACAACTTACTACCACTTATTATCCAAATATTCCGTCCACTTATTATCCAGATATTCCGGACCACAACTTAGTACAACTTATTATCTAGACATTTCATATAACCCACAACTTAAAAACAATTAAAATATAATTTCAGCACTTCCAAACATGCACTAAAACTGTAAAGAAGCCATAAAAGAAATCATATTTAACAAATCCAGGTAAATAACGGAAACAAATATGGTGAAAGCAAAACCAAAATATAATTAAAGAAAAAAAAATTCGAGGGTTTAATGGAAAGCAACAAGTAGAACAAGAATGCTAAAACTCAATTTCCAGTAACACAGCAATACACTCAATTCATTTGTTACAAATAAAAAATTAACTTAATACCAATGCAGAATCAGAATTCATACCTGAATATTGTTCGAAAGAGTCGGCAATTGCGATAAATCAAGATTTTTGGTTCCAAGCGCGAAAGTTTCAGTCTTTCAAAAATCGCAGAACTCAGGGTCGAATCTCAATAGGGTTGGGACTTGGGAAAGTAACAGAGTAGAGAGGAAGTCGTATGAACGTGGCTCGTGGCTCGTGGCTCGTGGCTCGTGCGTGACGGCGTTGAACTGGCTTGAGTATTCCTTCCTTGCGGCGTTTGAGGTTACTAGCTAGAAACACGCGTGCAATGTTGTTTTGCAATAATTTTGTTAATTTTTAATATTTTTAAAATTTATATCCTCTAATAATTTTGTTAATTTTTAATATTTTTAAAATATTAAAATAGCAATTGTAATAAAAATAAAACAGCACATTTCTCGATATTATTATTAAATTGTTTGATGTTATAATGAGTAATGTTGATATTATATTTACATTCATAGAAATACAATTACAATCGAGACGAATTTTATATTGTAGTAATACGAACAGTAACTTGAGCCCAATTAATATTTTTTTGTGATTTGAGTTTTGATGATTGACGAATCTTGATATTAAATTTTATGGAATTGTGATGTCTTCATGACTGTATTTTATGAAGAATAAAATTAATAATTACAAATTTTAGTATGAGAGAATGGTAGACATACTTTCTTTTTAATTTTACCATTCTTTAGGTAAATTTTTTTTTACTAAATAAAAAATAATAATTTGCAACATATATATTTTAAAGACTGAGGAAGAATTATATTTTTGGATTTGCCTATCTCCCCCCCTTTTTGGAACCTGTAGTCTACTTTACTATTCTTGAAAAAAATTCAAATGTGAGACGTTGATCTAAAGTTTCTCTAATTAGTTTTGATATTAAGTCATCAACCCATCAACAAAAAAGGCACATTAGTATTCGAGCGTAAATGAGTTAATTCTTTGAATATATTAAGAAAAATCATTTAACATGGGAGGGCCCTATAGACCATTTATTAAAAAGAAAAATGAAGAAATTAAATAGAAGATTAAGTTAAACTTAAATTAAATGGGTGGGCATGTTATTTTGGGCCTACTATGATTCAACTTAAATTGGAAATAAAATTGTTTGGATTAATAACGTTATAAAATTTTTGCTACTTCTAAGTTTGGATTGCCATTGGTTTTTAAGTCGAGCTTTAATAAAGATCGTTTCGTGGCCCGAGCTTGGAATAAGACTTAAATGAATAAGTATACTTGGTTTAAATACATAAACTATTCTGATTTATTCATTAATATTATGAAACGTTAGTCATTTATAATTAGAAGAAATAGTTTTGTACAGCGAGTCCTTGTTTGTTGCAGTTTTAGGTGATATTGCTTTAAACATAAATAGTGAAGACAACATATGACATTTATGTAGTCACTGATGTGCATAAGACAATTCAGGTAATAAGGTAATTGTTCTATCTTGTTATAAGATATACTTCTCTAGTTATGTACATGAACTATTTAAATATATAATAGATTATCTCATAATCTCCAATATACATGAAAAATTTCTATACATGGCAAAGAGAGAATAGTCTATGCATCCCACTGTTTTTCAAAAAATAAGTACTTGAAAATTCGATACACTATTTGCTAAAGTATGATTTTTATTATTGATATGAATCCCAATGGATAAAAATTGAGATAAAAGAGTATACTTATATTGGATTTCTCCTTTGAGTATCATATTAAAGTAAAGTCAAGAGATGCAATGGTGAATAGTTCATACAAGCTGATACAATTCTTATTAATATGACCAAGTATACCAAATTGTTGAGCACTTGTAGATTGTCCACCGGATAAATATGCCACAGACAAACTTAAAAATGAGTCCATAAATCATCTCTCATTGACATTTTAGTAGATATGCATGATATCATCTTTTAATATTCATTATCAAGATAATTATGAATTCACGTTGGTCAACCCGTAAAACTTTTGCTTTTTCAAATGCTTTTAATAGTTAAATGTGATTTATTGTTGGAATCTAATATGAAAAGTTTATTTTATTTTACTTTTTTGAAAATTGACACTGTATAACATGAATTAATTAAATATCAAATATTGAGAATTTTTTGTATGATAATTACATTATTTTTTGATGGTCTTATCGCTATGTAATATTTGGATTATTGGAGTATGAGAAAGTATTGTATGTTATAAAACTAGAAAAATAGAGAGAAAATAGAAGAGAATAGAGAAAATCAAAACTCAAGTACGTAAATTTATTATAACAATGACTCTTATTTATAGGGTTCCAAAGTGAGTTACAACCTGATTAAAATACAATCTTCTAGAGTAAGTAGATAACTACATAGACATCTAGATACAACCAAATAGTCATTCATCATTATCTATAATTTTACAACACTCCCCTTTGAATGACTTATTACACAATAATTGGTTCGGTAAAAATCTAATGGGACAAAAATACCAATCAAATAAAAAAAGATTATCAAAAATTTGGAGTAATCAAATACTGCCTCATTAAAACATTGTAAGGAAAATCTAGTAGGACAAAACCTGAGCGAATGAAAAAGAGTACAGCTACTCCCATTGATTTCAATCAATGAAAAAAAGCTTGTATCGAACTATCTACATCTTGTACATCAATGTCTTCAATGTCGCCATCTTCTTAAAATTTGTATAAAACAATTCTGATGAAATGTGCTCCATTTTATAACCTTCATGCAATATCATCTTCATATATTATCTCTAGTTGACTTTAGTCAACATGATGGTTTGATGCAATTATATTAAAAACAGATATTGTTGTTGTTCTCTTAAGGGGTCTCATATACAATTTATAATACACGGAAGTATAACCATAGAGTTATGATGAGGGTAAAATATTTTGTAGGTTATGGACATCCATAACAATAATATTTATACCATTTTCAATTGTATGTCATTTACAGAAAAAATATTCCTCGTTAAAATCTTACCAGAAAAAAACTCGGTGGGCAAAAAATCTTAGTGAAGAAAAAAAAGTACATAATTCTTTTAATACGCCATTAAAGTTGTCTCATTAAAAACCTTGCCAGAAAAACCCATTGGGACAAAACTTTGGTCAAGGAAACGAGTACAACGCGTATTTACATCTCCTCAATATAATATCATTTCAGATCTGTACTTTGATCGATTAAGTTCTTGAAAAGTTGAACTATATGCTTTAGGCATATTAATTTCTCCAAGGATTTATATACATAGTTTTATTAGTCATGCGAGATGAATTGGTTATAACAATATTCATTGTATACATATATGTTATGTATTGACAAGCTAACAAGATATCAACTTGTGATTACTTTACATAAGCCTTTGTGGAATTTATAATATTAAAAGTCGTGCATTACATGTTACGACTTCATTTTCTTATTTCTTTTTCGCATAAATATACACCTTTAGGTGCTCGGATTACATGTCTAGAAACTTCAGGTTTCTCTAGTTAGTTCAATTTACTTGGATTACATCATTTTATTTGGCCAATTAATTCTTTGGTATATTTCTTTCAATATCCTCGGTACCTTTCATAATATGAAGCGCTTCTTTATATACAAAAGTGTTGTCAACAACATTTATTTTTGAATCCATTTCTTTATTATAACGACATAACTTAACGAGATCTTTTCGTTTTATTATTTCAGCTAGCTGAACTTCTTCTGGGGTTTTATAATTAGTTATGTCTATATACTCTCAAGGAGTATACACCTCCTCAATAGGACCATATTTATAATTGGCTCCATTTTTAATTTAAGAATTTTTTGGAATCAAATGCCACTATGCTTCAGGCGTGTTATTAATTTACTATATATAATGTTAATGGATTGTCCTTCATGGACGTTAATATAAATTGGAGCATTTAGAGCTGGTATATGAGATTTGATTTAATCTCTTTGGTTAGTAAATGCATATGTCAATTGTATAACTTACAAATGAGCTATTTGTCGAACTTATGGTTCATATTGTCTTGTACAAGGATCTAGAAAATATAATATGTTGCATTTTCATGTATTCTTTCCAGTTACTTAATTTCTCTCCCCTAATATTGAGAAAACTAATCAAAATGACATTCGAAAAATTGTATTATAAAATATCACCCGCTAGGACTTAAGATATTTTATAATGTTCCAAACTAAACATGTATTTTCAACATTTTTTAAATGCCCATCTCAGTGCATTATGGTAGACTGATTGTACATATATTGCACTATAAAAAATCATTAGATGGATAATATTAGGCTTTGACCACAAGCCAACTATAACGGGAATAACTTTGATATAGGCATGATGCGTATAAGTATTTCTGCATATAAAATAATATTCCCTAGATAAAAATGAGAAGCACTTTATGTTCAATAGTAAGTGTTTAGAATTTAATTGGAAGCGTTAACAAACAATATTGCTAAACCATTTAACATCATATCTCAACTAACATTTATTAAAAATTTGAGACTCACTAGCAAATTGCTAAAAAATTTAGACTCACTAGCATTGACATGACACACCACCATCTTATTTGAATAATCTGAAAATTATGCTCATAATTTAAAATTTGAGCAAGTAATCTTGCAAACTTCAAGTTGCGAATAATAACAATATACAATCATCTAGTATATGTATATATTAGATACAAATAATATTTTATGAAGAACAGTTGGCTAAAAGTCCAGAATGTGAAAATTGGAAACCTGCCACACCATTGACACTTTGAATTAACTCATTATTAGCATGATTTTTCACTTGATTTTTGGTGATGTGTAGGGTTGAATTTCTTTTCCTGGTTGAATCTGACAAGCTATTTGAGTTAGGTTTGGCAGAGCAAGTTGATGCAGTGGTGAAAGCATGCTCAAATCCTTCAATCATGCGCTCATTGTTCAATGCTACTTTACCTTATACTGTCGAATGGCTTGCACGTACAATTATGCATGATGCGGTCCGAGTTATTATTGGTTGAAAGTACGAATTACTTTTTAAACTGTAGCATATAGAAATTTCATATTATTGATCCTGTTATGGGATTTATTTATTCATATATGCAAAAAGAATACCTATATATTTTATTATTCTCATTTGTTCAAAGACTAAATATACACACAATCTTCTTGTTTTTAATTATTTCCTTTCTTTGTTGTTTCTTGTACCCTTGATTAAATGGTCACTCTAATTTTTGAACAGAAACTCTACTTCTGAATAGATAAAGTAAAAACTGATATTCGTAAGAAGTGAGGAGGGTAAACTTCAAAGTTATGCAGAGGTATATTTCTTATTGGAAATCTGAACGAATTCCTTTTATCCCACATTGTGTAATATATTGAAATATGTTAGACCTATTATCTTCTAGTTTTTGGACTTCTTTTTGTACTATACAGAATTCCTATGACAAAATTGCCAATAACTTGTTTTATGTTGGCATCGCTCGTACTAAACTGAAAACAATTAAGGCAGGAATCCATTAGAAGAAATTGTTAAAATAAGCAACTAGGTGTACATCATGATGATTTCCATCTTTTTCTCATTTTAGTTGATCTGATTCCCATGACGAATTTTTGTCCAACATGCCATTTTCCGCTATGTAATAATATGCTTGTTTACTTTTGATAATTGGTTTATTTCTGCATATACAGAACTTGTAGTGTTTCATCTTCTTCACGATGTAGAAAATTTCAAATTAAGTCTTTCAATTAACATTATTTATTGAGAGAAACAATTCTTCGATAAATTTCTTGATCATGGAGGTTCTTCTTATAAATCTATTATATTGTTCGAATTGCTCGTTCATACTTGATTGATACCTTGTTTTGTTTTAATTCTTCATATTTTCTTTTGTTTACAGAGTTTGAATCCACCAGTGCTATTTTTTGTCCAAAACGAGGAGAGAGCTAATGAACTCTACAATGAATTAAAATATGACGACATTAGAGCTGATGTGATACATGCTGATTTGTCCCAAATAGAGGTAATCTTGCCTATTGTTTACACTTCGATAGGCAAATACCCGACTCTACATGTAACGACCACGGACTTTCCCATACAGGCCTTTCGCCCAGGGGCTATTCCGTGCGCCGTTAGTTTACGTACTGTCCACTTGCCCAATTGGTACCAGCATTCCACTTAAGTTCCCCATAATAGGAGGTTAAGGGTTCGAATCGCTGGGAACGCGAAAGAAATCCAGTTTGGAGCCCAACCTCCAGTGGACAGTACGTAAGCTAACGGCGCAAGGAATAGCTCCTGGACGAAAGGCCTGTAGGAGAAAGTCCGTGGTCGTTACAAAAAAACGCGCCAATTGGTACCAGCATTCCACTTAAGTTCTCCATAATGGGAGGTCAAGGTTCGAATCGTTGGGGACGCGAAAGAAATCCAGTTTGGGATGAAACCCCCAGTGGACAGTACGTAAGCTAACGGCGCACGGAATAGCCCCTGGGCGAAAGGCCTGTAGGGGAAAGTCCGTGGTCGTTACAAAAAAACGCTCGTTTTTTTGTAACGACCACGGACTTTCCCCTACAGGCCTTTCGCCCAGGGGCTATTCCGTGCGCCGTTAGCTTACGTACTGTCCACTGGGGGTTTCATCCCAAACTGGATTTCTTTCGCGTCCCCAGCGATTCGAACTCTTGACCTCCCATTAAGGGGAACTTAAGTGGAATGCTGGTACCATTTCTTTCGCGTCCCCAGCGATTCGAACCCTTGACCTCCCATTAAGGATTTGGTACCAGCATTCCACTTAAGTTCCCCTTAATGGGAGGTCAAGGGTTCGAATCGCTGGGGACGCGAAAGAAATCCAGTTTGGGATGAAACCCCCAGTGGACAATACGTAAGCTAACGGCGCACGGAATAGCCCCTGGGCGAAAGACCTGTAGGGGAAACTACATAAATTTGGAACTTGTCTCAAGATATCAGTAATAGGTGGCATGCTTTTATTCTCAAGTAGCACTAGGTTTGGAGAAAAATATATCAGTAATAGCTAGCATGCTTTTTAGTGGATTATTGATGCTAATTGTTGACTGTATGATACTTTCTGGCTCCCCTACCTTCTTTTGTTTGATTTGCACCAATAATTATTATTGACTGCTACTTGTTGATTATTGATGCTAATTAATGATTGATACATTTCACATCTTTTAGCAGATTTTATTCATGCCTTTTGGTTTTAATGAATTACAAGCTTCTTTAATGATACAATGAAAGAAACTTTTACAACAACATGTGTATTTTGCTAAGTATTGGTTCAATATTTGTATCATGTCTAAATTTGATACTCGGTCACATTTTGTATGACAAATTACAAATTATACTACTTTATAATATATTTAATTTGTTTATCCTTGACTATATTTCATTGATATTGTATAAATTTCATTTAAGGACTCATGTGGTTGTATGTAATGAGTTTTATACATATATAATAGAATGCAATTTGCATTTAAACGATTTAGAAAATAAAATGTGAAAGAATAATAATATATAATTTTTTTAAAAAAAATAGATAAAAACCATTTCATTTTTTAATTAAAAAATAAAAGACAACAAAAATAGTTTGCGTTGTGAAAAGATGACACCATAAAAGACAATGTACAGTTGAACGTTGCTAAAGACCACACTCTATAAAAGACTACGTGTATTAACTGTTGTTAAAAAGAAAAGACAACGTACGGTTGAACGTTGTTAAAAAGAAAAGACAACGTACCGTTGAATGTTGTGAAAAGACTATACGTTCGTTCGTATAGAGAACGTGCATTAACTATTGTTAAAAAAAACGACAATGGACGGTTGAACGTTGTTAAAAAGAAAAGACAACGTACAATTGTGTGTAGTTAAGACTCATATGTACATTGCGAAATATAAATGACAACGTGTTTTTTATTTTTAGCAACAGACATTATATGTTGTCATAGAGATCTACTTTCGGCAATATCAAAGGACACAACATACGGATGCACGTTGCTAAAGACCTATAGCAACGTTTTCTGCCCATTGCAAAAAGCAATTTTTCTTGTAGTGATATATATCATAATTTCCAAATGCACAACATGACGAACTTCCCCAAAGCATTTGTCTTCTTCTCACGTGTATAGTTTTATCCAACAATATTCAACTTTAACAAATGTTTTTCATGAATCAAGATTCATAACTCTTTTTGGATACAAATTAATCTAGGAATTAATCATATCCTTACAAATATATAAATGCTGGTTTGGGAAATCACTATTCACGCCTTCAACCAAAAGGGCGTCATTTTGGTCCCTTTTTTTTTTGCCCTTTTTGCTAGACTATAAAAGCCACAAAGTTTTTCATTTGCCAAAAAACCCTAGCTCTCTCTTCGTTCCACCGATCCTTCTCCATTCTCGCCATCTTTGTCATAATAGGCTCAAAATTGAAATTAACCCTACATTCAAATCTTCCGCCTTTCTTTACAAAACCTCTAACCCATTCAAATTCTGAATTGTCCAAAATTTCCTCTCTCAATAATTCTCCAAATGCCTTCGTATGACAAACAATTTTGGAATAGCGATTCCGATGATGGGTGCAATGAAGCCGTGGAAGCTTTGAAGCGGGCTTTTCATTTAACTGGCACAAACCCTAACGATCACAAAGGATGGATCTCTACGAAAGCTATCCCGGCGGTGCATTATTGAATTTTTTTGAAAGTTTTTTATAGTGTCCCATTTTTTATGTGTGAAATGTTTGAATATGTTGTTTCTTCAAGTTTATGAGTTTGTTTTTTAATATTTCTTTTGTTGAAATTAGTTTATGGTTCAGAATTTACCTGGTTATGATAAAATTAGTTTAATTTTTTTGTATTTCGTTCTATGTTTTATCCCCTTTTGATGGAATTTATAGTTTTATTTGTTAACCTAAATTACCAAAGAAACTTTGGGTCGGTAATTTTTCATATTTTCCACAAAAGTGCAGAGTGCAAACTTCAAGTTTCTGCTTTTCATTGCTCATCCAATTTGGCTCGGTTCAGGTACTTCTCTGTTCCCAACTTGTTTGTCGAGTACTGGATTTGTAATTGTTTCAGTTGTACTGAATTTGTAGTTGTTTATTAATTTTCTGTTGTATTGAATTCTTGCTGTGCTGATATTTGAATGTATATGATTATATTTATGCTTGAATAATTGTAGTAGAAGATTGAAAGAAACAATAAAAGTTGGAAGAGAGTTCTGTAGAAGATTTGATAACAGATAACATTGAATACTAAAGTAGGAAAGAAAATTCACACAGCCAATTTTCATGTAAAATATTGTCAAGTTTTCAGGTTTCGCATCTAATTAGGTAAGTGATTCAGCATTTATTTTATGTTGTATTGCATGGTTACATGTTAAGATTCAGTAATCCACCTTCTAGCCTCTTCATCCCTTACTTTGTCATCAAACTCTTTGCTGGGAGGATATTTTGGAAAGCTTGAAGGATCACAAGGATGTGGCCTTGTTGTAAACAACTGCAAAATACAGCACATGCCATATATGACTTTCCATTTGCTTAGTTTCTCGCATAAAATACAGAGAAATGAGAACTCCATATACAAATATGAAAAAATTATTATCCATGACGTGAGAAGATAGGTTTTTATGGGGCATATAATCTTTGAGCAAAAAACAAGAGCAAAACGAATATTGGACTTTTTCTTCCTCAACGCTCCCTAGCTCATTCCATACTTCAGCTTCATTTATGTTTGTTTGTCCCAGTTGAGTACATCATTCTCCTTTAAAGTATCACAAAGAATATTATTGTACTTTGTGCATAATTGTAAAGACTGTTATCGTTAATTGTTACAATTGTAAAATTCAGGACACCATCGACTACATTTCCTTGCTCTAAGAATAAGCTTAAGCCCATAACCTTGTCGAAGGATATTTATATTAGTAAATTCTTTCAGAAGCACCCAGATTCAAAGCACAAAGATCCTATCAAGTAATGTATGTCTTTATGCATTCTGTGTACCCTTTTTAGTGTTATCTCAAAATGATGTCAAGTTTTAATTTTGCAATGTTTTGCTTAATATTTTTATTCCACTCTTGTTATATTAATGAACTAGAAAAGAAAAACAAAAAGTGTTTTTTGGGAGGTGAAGCTATTGACATAAGTGCTTTTGACATTATCTTTACTAAAGCTAAAGCTAATATGCTTTTTTGTTGTGATTCTCATGCTATTTGAGATGACACATTATGGTTTAGGTTGTTTAAGAAACGAAACTTCGCTTGTTCTTGGACTAAATTTCATTGCCCTTATTACACTTAATTTTATTCATTGAGCCGAGGTTTAGGTGAAATATGTCTCTTTCAAATTCATAGCATTTTAACGTTTGCTGCTGAAATTTGTTATCTCATGTGCCCGTGCATTCGATTTCACGACATCCCAGCTTCTTCCATATATCACATTTAACTGTGCTTTGTCTGATATATTTTGGGTAAGTAGTGAATCTATTAAATAATTTGCCTCACAAGAAATTTGCTGATGAGCTTTCAAGCTAGACAACAATTCCATCCATTACCATTTAGAACCATAAACAAAATAGTGAAACATCCTTGGTTATAAATGAAATAACTGGTGGCTGCATATTGATTTTGAGACTTTTATGTATATGTTTATAAAGTAGACGGATTAACATTTTTTAGATTCGGATGCTCTCACTGGATTGGGAATAAATTTTCGTTGGTTCATCAGGGTGGTGCTGGAACTAGCAAGACTAAAAACTGGGGTATTCCTTCTACATTTTTGGAAACATAGTATTTATGATGCTCTGATGCATATTTAATTATCTAGGAATGGTTGCTTAATGATAATTGGTGAATTGAATGACTGAATTACTTCATATGATATTAAATCTCGGTCCATTTTATTCAATGCTGTGTCCAACAACTATAATTCCATTATACAATTATTTGGAGATCATGTTTTCTGGGGTGAGAGAATTCATTAGAGAATTCAATGCAGTGTCCAACAACTATAATGTCAATGCATACCAAGTTTATGAAAGTAATGTTTGAAGTCATTAGAAATACAAGTCAAAAGCTTAAATCCGGGATATTCACATAAATTTACTTGTTAGGCATTTTCAGTATCAAAATCTGTTGGCTGTTGTAGTAGAAATTCTTCCCTTCTAATGCCCTACTTTGACTTTATGATTGTTTCCTCCTTCTCTTTTTATTTATTCTTTAATTCCCTTGTCATTTGCAATAACTCTTCTATGTGTTGAAGCCTTAAATTGCTTCCTTTAGATTCTTGGTGGCATAACTAATTTGTTAGGGTACATGTAATTTGTGTATGTATCTTTGGCATGTCAAGGTATTTGTCTATTTGACATGTTCTTCTTTCATTTTATAAAATTGCTTTGGCAATTTTTCAAATTGACTTATAATTGTTGCTTTTGGCTTTGTGAAGTTGCAGTTGGTGTTACTATTCTTTACAGCTTAAGTCAACCAAATTTCCTTTCGTTAGATCATAATTTTGAAACTGTTCATTCCCCCTCGAAGAATTATTCATTGATTTGAAAGGAATTAATTCATGTAAAGTGTGTTGTTTTCCCTTGCTTTCATCACTAACAAATGTGTTATTAATAAAGTGATGAAACTTCATAAAAAACAACATCACGTGATGTAATTACACTTTATGTCTCTGGATCCAAACAGTTCCAAGCTTTTCTTTCTCGATCATAGCCAATAAAAACACATTTTTTAGCATTTGAATCCAACTTGGTTCTCTGCTGATCTAAAATATGAACATAAAAAACTGATCCAAACATTTTAAAATAAGAAAAATAAGATTTTTTCTTCAAAATTAGTTCAATTGGTGTCTTCATACTAATGGTTCTGGATGGCAGACAATTTATTACGTGACGTGCACATTGGTTGCTTCAACCCACAAAGGCTTTAGGAAGGCCTTTTGCATAAATCCAATCCATTTTTTTAGCAATGTTGTTTTGCTGCAATGGATGAAGTCTTGGGCCGATGAGGAGACTGGAGTATAGTTAGAATTGCTTTGTTGATTATATGAGTTGCTTGGTTTGCTAAATTTATGAAATTAATGTTCCTTTTCAGGAATGTTATTTTATTAGATTGAATCTGATAGGTTGAAAAATGAAAATTGTGATTTTTTTGGGAAGAAATTAGAAATACTTATTATAAGTAATCTGATTAATCAAAGAAACAAGTGAAAAATGATTGTAGTAATTTAGTCACTTAACTTGCCCATGGTAACAGATGTATTTGTAGAAATTATTCTTGTGGATTCAAGTTAAGCATAGTCCAATAT
Source organism: Forsythia viridissima (assembly GCA_030279155.1). Classification (NCBI taxonomy): domain Eukaryota; kingdom Viridiplantae; phylum Streptophyta; class Magnoliopsida; order Lamiales; family Oleaceae; genus Forsythia; species Forsythia viridissima. The sequence goes on along the minus strand of CM059041.1, from coordinate 37,932,987 downwards.
GTTTTTTTATGGAGAATAATCCCCGATTTCGATTCTTAATGAAAGGAATTAATAGTAAAATTGGAAGAATCCCCACTCAGAATAGATATTGTTCTTATGGAAGCGAAGAAAATACCTGAGAACAAGAGCTTGTACATTGAGAATATGAATTACTACCACAAGCCCATGCGCAGTGATAAATGAGCAGTAACATATGACGTACGGTTAGAACTTTTTTACTTTTCCATCTTTATAGTTTATTTCCTTTGTTTTGTTTGTTGGTATATGGATACAGCTTAAACGCCCATGGTCAATGCCATTGCAATTTAGGGTACTAATTTGTCACTCAAGCATTATAACTCATTCCATTTGTTGACTTAGTGGTGGTATTGAGTCCAGTTGCAATACATCCTTACAAAAAGGTCCAGTTGCCTTCAAAGTTATTTTTTGTTCTCATGTTGTTAACGTCCAGTTGATACATTGAGTAGACTTGTTTGCATCTTATAGTTTACCAAACCGTGAAGGGAAATGTAGCGTGCATGACAGGTAAAGAACTTTTTATTATCATTTTCTCCCTATTTCATGTGCTTGCTTATAATAATTTCGAGGGAAATATTTGCACTGTGTTATAATAAATACTATAGATTCATATCAGTTTTTCGTGGCATTAGTTGCCTTGTATATGCGTCATTTTTAAGAGATTTTTCATTTATACAGACTTAGGTGTGATTCTTTCGTTTTATCTTGTGAGTGTTTGACGTAGCTTTTTATTAGGATGTTGAAAGAACCAGATTTTATGGAATAAGAAGTCAATATTGTACCATACCTCGAGAAGAAGCTCCACGAAAAAAAGTTATTTTGTTCGGCCAATTTTGTGAACTTATTAATTCAAATCTTGTGCACTTTTGAAATTTGTAATATCTATCACCATTGTTTGTCAATTCTCTTTCAATATAATTTTGTATAATTTTGTTATGTCATTATTGTATTGATAATAATTTGCTGGATTGTTATTGATTACCATTTTTAATACCAATGACATCCTTGGACATGTGAAAATGTTTTAGTAATGCTTTGTAATGTGATTCTTTAGCAACTAAATATGATGAAATATTTTTTTATTATGTCTTCATATATATCTATAAAAAATCTGTACTAAATTACTAATTATAGAATTTCTCATAACGATAATATCAAAACAGTATAAAATACAGTATTACAAATACGTTACGTGCAACGTACGAGCCAAAGACTAGTAATTAAGAAAACCAACAAAAAAAAAATATTTAAACAAATATATAAGCATGCGCATAGTCCCACATGCGTGGGTATGCCTGTTTTCACAAATGTAAGCTCTATGGTCCATTAAGCAACTCTTCAAAAAATTGTCAAACCTTAGCCTTTAGTCTCACATTAGACCTTGACTTTGACTATACAAGTCGATAATGAGCAATCCCCTTTCACCAATTACCATATTTCACTCTTTCGTTTATACACTAAAGCCATCACACTCCAAATTATAAAAACAAATGCTCCAAAAAAACATTACCAACTTCAACATACTTCCACGACAAAGTGATTTGACAATTGTACTGAGAATTGTACTGAGATCAATCGTCGTCTTTAAGTGCGATGAAGATCACTAACTGTATTCTTCATAGATAAATTCATCTTATTGACCAATTAATTTTTAATGTCAATATATAATATCAATATACTCGTATGATTAACATTTTAGATTTGATTAAGTGTGTATCTATTCAATGTCCATTTATGTAGTTAAAGATAAAATTGTAATAGAGAGGATCATGTCCATATTCAATAAGGAAGAATGATCTCCTGCCCTACTCATTCAATAAGTATGTTATCTACATATACATCAATTAGTTGAATATAGAAATTTAGATAATTCAATTTAAATTTATTTAGATCTACTTGACTAGAAAAATTTCGGTAGAACGTTTATATAGTTCTACATGATACACCTTATCACTTAAATAATTACATGTATTTTTTGTGTGTTATTTAATGTTTAATCTATTTCTATATTTACATTCATCCACTCAAATGAAAATACATACATGTGTCCTTTGTTTAAATTTATTTTTCTCTCTTTCTTTCTTTTTTTTTTCAAATTTAATTTTTAATTATTATCTTAATGGTAAAGATCTAGTTGAACACTTAAATTACATTTGGAGAAGCTCTAAATTTAATATTCTATAAAATTATTTATTTTAAATATTAGTAAAATAATATAAAACAGTAAATACTTATTATTAATCCATTAATGATTTTTTTTGTATTTACATCTAGTAAATCAATTAATGGTAGAGTAATGCTATTGATAGTCGCTGACTATCGTAGTCAGTCTACATGACATTACTCAATTAGAGTAATTGTTTACTCTAGTTAAATAATGTTATTTATAGTCAACAAATATAAATAATTACTTCAATTAAGTAATGTAGAGTTAGCGACTATCAATTGAACTACTCTTAATGGTAAGATTGATCCATTTTGTATTAAAATACTTATTAATACATTAATAATTTTTTTGTATTTATCGTTAATCTATTTTGTATTTAAACCACGAGTAATGAGTAATAAGAAATAGTAAATCTATTAGTGCCAATCTAAATTAATAGTAATAATAAGTATTTATTGTTTTGTAGTAACACTAATAGATTTTCTTAACTTAAAAAAAATTAAAAAAGTAATAAGTATTGACTTATTAAATTTGATATTGAAGAATTTTATTAATATTTTAAATAATTACTTTATATAATATTAAATTTAGAGCTTTCAAAAAATTTTAGTGGGAACTTGATGTTCAAATAATTTTTAGATAAAAAATAAGACTAAAATAATGATTAAAAATTAAAATTGAAAAAAAAAAGTAAGAGAAAAATAAATTAAAATAATTTTTCACAAAAAACACATGCATGTGTTTTCATTGAGTAGGTGAAAGTCAATATAAAAATATAGCATTTATTAAATAAGACGTAAAAGCCACGTATCATTATTTAAGTAGTAATGCGTACCAAATAAGACTATTTAAAGCGTCCTACAAGTTTTTCTTATGATGTCATATTCAATTGTTAGAAATAAAATTTGAAAGGGTTAATTTCACGGTAGTCATTGAAATTTTAGCAAAATTATAAAACGGTAACTAAAGTTACAAAGTTTCAGTGTCGATCATTGAATTACTTTATTAAATTTCTGGCGTGAATTAATGATGTATTACCTTTAAGTGTCCACGTAGCACACAATCGGTCGACGTTTGACAAAAAATAACGCTACATGAACTTAATGTACTAATAATAATAAATTCGAACTAGATGCACCTAAAACATGAAGTCATAGCTGCAATTTTTAGACAATATCTAAATCAGGTTTCCAAACCACTTGCACAACCCAATTTAACCAATTAAGGAAATTAGAGGTTGAGATCGTTTTTGGAAAAAATCGGGTTACGCAAATAGTTTGGGATTTGATTTAGATATTGTTTAAAATTGTAGATAAGTCCTTATGTTTTAGATGTATCTTTTGTAGTTTGAATTTATTATATTTAGTACATTAAGTCTATGTAGTGTTAATTTTTGCCAAATGTTGACCAATTGTATGTTATATGGATATTTGACGGTGACACATCATCAATTCATACAGAGAATTTAATAGAGTAATCGTTAGTGAATGCGTTAGTATATGTGACCAACGCTGAAAACTTTGTTTAGTTAAAATTATCCCCAGTAATTTTACTGAAAATTATCGCCAAGTAAAATTAATCTAATTTCAGACAACCTAACTTTAGTCGCATGCACTCCACTGCAGTGCACGTTTCATTTTTAAAGCATGGCATTATCGTAATTCCAACCACGATGGATATCAATTGCTTACCCCACCGAGAGCCGCCTATATTTACCCCCCTCCGAAGACGCACCTTTTTCTTCTCCGATCACTTTTTCTCTCATTTTCCATCTAAAGAGGATAACAAAAACACTTTCCCTCGATTTTCGTTTTCCCTCCTACAATGGAAGAAGACAAATCATTTTCCTTTCCCTCCTCCGAGGAAAACACCCACGGATGGCAAAAAGTGACTTATGCCAAAAAACAGCGGAAATCTCAACCCGGCAAAGGCAATTCGGATCCTTCTAGGGTTGTACCCAATGGATCCGCGGAGAAGAACGGCGTTTTCAAAAATCTGGAGAAGCATGCGGAGGAGCGCCGCCAGAAATTGGAGTCGCAGCGCGCCGCCGCGATTTATGACGACGAGGACAATGTGCCGGTCAGATCGAAGAAGAAGTGGGGAGATGAAGATTATGACGATGACGCAAGTGATGCTGATGGTAACGCCAAGGAGAATAAAGCTGCAGAGGCGAATAAGAAAGAAAAGCCCAAGAAGGAGAAGAAGCCTAAGGTTACGGTGGCGGAGGCAGCCGCGAAGATCGATGCTTCTGATCTTTCGGCCTTTCTCTCCCACGTGTCGGTAAGTTTTTTTTATCTTAATTAATAGTTTGTTATGGTTTGTGTATGATTTTGTTGAATGTTGATTTGATTAGCAATTTGTTGGGGTTCTATTGATAGGGATCGTATGAAGGGCAGCAGGACATACAATTGATGAGGTTTGCGGATTATTTCGGGCGTGCATTTTCTGCAGTTAGTGCATCGCAGTTTCCATGGCTGAAGTTGTTCCGGGAGTCTGCATTGTCAAAAATTGCGGACGTGAGTTACTTTAGTGTTTTTTTTTTTTGGTAGTATTTATTTGTGAGATCTATTATTCTAGAAATTTCAGAAACCCAAGCTTTAAGTGATTTCATATGTATAATAGCAAACATATGAATGTGTGCAAATATTGAGAGGAGCAACTTCCATGGCTGAAGTTGTTCCTGGAGTCTGCATTGTCAAAAATTGCGGACGTGAGTTACTTTAGTTTTTTTTTTTTTTTTTTTTGGTAGTATTTATTTTGTGAGATCTATTATTCTAGAAATTGCAGAAACTCAAGCTTTAATTGATTTCATATGTATAATGGCAAACATATGAATGTGTGCAAATATATGTCTGCATTTATTAGCACATTTCTAGTATTCAGAAACACAACCTTGCTTGAATACTAATTTTTGTTTCAGAGGTAGGGAGTAGTTGATGATTGAAAGATGTTGATGTGTTGTTAAATTTTCATATTTTTGTTTGCTAATGTGCTAATAATTTCAAATAAATGGAGTGCTTGCCAATGGTACTGCTTTGCGAAACTTTGATTGGAATGTTATATGCAAATAGCTGATCTGCTAGATAGCGACCCAGATTATAGCTTGTATAGCGTATGCACTCAAAAAGTTGCATTCTTTTTTGACGAATTTATTCTAGCTTCGTGTTCATAATATATATAAATTGCATTTCTGTGCACGACATTGAATCCCATGAGATCATGATGTCATTTCTTCTTGTAATTCTTGCAATACGTGAATGTCATGTTCTGTAGTTTTAAATTTTATGTTCTTTTTGTTAATTCTCTGCTCCTGGCTTTTTCTTTCATAACATTGGATTTTACTTTCCTATGAAAACGTGTTTGTCTTAACGATATTTCGGTGGGTGAATTTAATAGTTTGACGCTGTCTGATTATCACCATCATGGTTTAAAAAGGCGGACTGAGGTGTGCCTTGAGGTGCGTCTTAGACTGAGGCGCAGTCATACTGTCTTGATGCGCTAATTGTGGTGCTTTTTTTAGGTTCAAGTGCTTCATTCTGTGAGGCGTACGCTTTACGATTCATGCCTCACATGTTACTGAAAAATTATTATTTTTTAATTGGGCTTTTAATTGGGTCCTTTTTTTTGAACTTAAACAAAAGTTAAAAGTTTGGACTCAAAAATATAAAATATAAAAACAAATAATTAGGCTCTCTTTAAAATTAAAAACACAAAAATATCCACCATCACGTACGTACGTCAACTAGGCACTCTTTTTGCAATTAGTGGATGAGGAAGAGTATTGGATAGAAATTGCAAATGAAGATGAAGAAGATAGATTGGGGAATTAGATATGACGATGATTATATGGAAGATGCTATTTCACAGTCATGATGATAATCAGCGCACAACCTTCTAAACTTTGTTAGTTTAAGTTCTTTGTCTTTGCAAAAAGAGTAAAAATAGTCGGTAAACATATCATAATTTTGATAATCTACTTAAGTAAGAAATTTCAATTGAGGTTGTGCTCTTTATTAGTGAAATAGATTATTTTTACTTTAATTTACAGGTTTTTGACTAACTTTTTAGTTTGTGGTGTGACTCACGCTTCAAAGCATCCCGAGGCTTACGCCTCGCTTCACAAATAAAAACCTCATCAGTATTTCTGTCTTTTTAAACATTGATCACCATGGCTCGATATCACCACAATACTTGGTAGTTGCTACTGCTTTTAATTTTATCTTTTTTCTATAGTTAGTTCTTTGTGGTTGTAATCTCTTTATTTCTTCCTTTTCTTTTAGCGCGTTCAATATTTGCATAAGCATTGTTTACGTCAATCTTGGGTGAACAGAATGCTGACTTCAATTTTTGCCAACTATTTTGAATTATTACACTATGAATGCTGAAAGCGCATGCAATAAAGAAAGGCTTTGCTAGAACTTTACCACAATCCTGTTTATCCACAAGATTCTTATGTTCGTTTGTATGACAGCAAGATTTCTGTGTTTTCTTGTGGGACAATAAGTGCAGGGAAGTGTTATTTTCCAGCCGATCAAATGCATATAGAGGTTAAATAGCTAAATTTCTAGCATTTCATTTCCTTTACCCCGTTATCCTGGCACCACCCGTAATGCCTTATTCTACTAATATGCACTTCTAAGTCCTTTTGACGTATCATCCATGGGGTTCTGGAAAATACATTTTGGGATCTGGGATTTTTGCACTTGGAGCTAACATGAAAGTTTGGGTTTGACATTGCTTTCTTCTAATAATATAAAGTTCTTAGGGTCTAATTTGTTGATTTCCAACAAACAGATACCCGTCTCTTATATTTCTGAAGCTGCTTACAAGATTTCTGTTGACTGGATCAACCAACATTCCTATGAGGCTCTTGGGTCCTTTGTGTTGTGGTCATTGGATAGCATTCTTGCCGACTTGTCACACCAGCAGACAGGGTCTAAGGGCTCAAAGAAAGGAGGGCAGCCAACATCTTCAAAGTCTCAGGTATATGACTATAATATATATTTTGTTCCTTTCCCCAACTAAATATTGCATGGTGTCTTTTACTTTCAGCATTCGATTACATCTTTAACAGGACAATGAAGTTCAATGTTGATGGTGGATGCGTGTATGGGCTTATGTTTTAATGCATTGTTGTGGATTCTTTGAAACATGTTTGAGGCAATGACAATGAAAATGTGAAAGTATAGGAATTCTGATTTTCTTTCTCTGAACATTTTTCTGCACCCTCTTCATGGCCCCTTTTCTGCACTGTCGATAACATTTTTTCATGCACTTTTCAGTTTATTGGAGAGCATAACCACAGGGATATTTTTTACTTTCGAATTTTGGGGAACATATGGGGAAGGTGTGGCAAAAGGAGATCAACTCTATTTTTGATCGCATAATGCTGGCCTAGGTGCCAAAAGGCGCGCCACTTTCTATTTTTTATTTTTATTTCTTTGTCCATTTTTTTAAAAATCTTTTTTTAAGGATAAATAAACTAATTAAATAAAAGGAATAATTATTAATGGTCTTAGAATGATTAAAATTATATTAGAAAAACGGAAATGACTTGCCTTGCGCTTTTTAGAACCTTGGGTATTTCACATCAAATTGCTTGAACAAGTTAACCCTCTCTGTTGCCTGATTTCCTATTTCTTTTCTTTCAAATTTTGTAAATGCTAGGACTAATTTATGAGCTTTTTGTCTTCCCTGCATTATCTTGTTGCATACATTTTTGTTTGTACACCAATCAAATCCCCCATTTCTCTCTTATCTAGTGAGTTTTGAGCAATTTCTCCTCAATCTTGTAGTAAGCTATCTCCCCCCCTGCCCTGCCATTGCTGTGATTTTTTGTTGAAAACTGGTTTGATGCTAGGTAATTTTTTCACCGTCTGTGACAGTTTTCCATTTTCTAGGATTGCAATTGTCGCTCTAATTAGTAGTAACTTAATTGAATTAACGAGCAGCACTTTATGAGGACCCCTGTACCCAGAAAAAAGTATAATTGGCAATATTGTGAGTTTAGATGACTTGGTATGAGGATGGCTTTGGATTATTGATTTTGAAAATGTTCTTGGTGGTTTGGTATTCCTTAAGCTAAAAAGATTTTGATTAATAGCATGTCTGTCAACGATAAAATTTTGAGACCCAGAGTTCAAATGAATTTACAAGGTATTCATCTTGGTGCTTTTATTTAGAATTGTAATCTGCAGCTGAATGGATTTGCTCGAGTATCATAAATAAGTCTACTACTAGATTGACCACTTTTTGATTACCACCTTTACGCAACGCTACAGAGAACAAAAGTAAACTTCCATAACTTACACTCACTGGGGTTTCATCTTCTCGGGAAAATTCAAATTGGTGCATTGTTAAGTCAAATACTGACGTAATACCTTTTTTCACTCTCTGACCATAGATCAATGTATTCCATTAATTGATTTATTATTATCTCCACCCATCCCATTTTCAACCCAGTATTATTATGCTATATTGTTCGATCAATTTAAATGTTTGTACCTTGCAGGTTGCAATGTTTTTAGTCTTAGCAATAGTGCTACGGCGGAAACCTGATGTTCTAATCAATCTATTGCCAAGATTGAGGGAAAACTCGAAGTATCAAGGACAAGATAAGCTTCCGGTGATATTCTGGATGATAGTTCAGGTGATTGCATAAATAGGCATCCACTTCAACATCTGTGGCATTTTTGGGTTTCTTTGGTCCTCGTGAATTTTTTAGTCAAAGTTGAAGTTGATCCTTTATGTGCAGGCCTGTCAAGGAGATCTTGCTGTAGGATTGTACTTGTGGGCACATCATATTTTGCCTATACTTGGAGGCAAATCAGGGTCTAATCCTCAGTCCAGGGATTTGGTTTTGCAGCTAGTGGAAAGGTTTGAAATATTTGCTTTCTTTCTAACACTCACAACACTCGTGTCTTTGTGTTTTACACTTGTTCCACTAATTGACAAACTTACTTGTCCTTGTATCAGAATTTTGTCTGCACCAAAAGCTCGTACTATATTAATAAATGGTGCTGTTAGAAAGGGAGAGCGCTTGATGCCACCTGCAGCGCTTGACTTGCTGTTACACGTAACCTTCCCTGCATCTTCTGCACGAGTCAAGGTAGGAGTTACCACTTACTAGGGGCTTCTACAATATTGTTGAACAGTGGCAGCTAGTATTCTCTCTGGTTCCATTTTCCTTTTGCACGTACGTCTGCTCAAGTGTCTTCACTTATCTCTTGTGGTATATTTTTCAGGCCACTGAAAGATTTGAGGCTATTTATCCAACTCTTAAAGAGGTTGCTCTTGCTGGTTCTCCTGGCAGCAAGGCAATGAAGCAAGTCTCCCAGCAGATACAGACTTTAGCTGTTAAAGCAGCTGGAGAAGGTTAGTTCATAATCAAAGCGACATTTTATCATCAACTATCATATGAAAATATTTAGTTAATAAGTCTAAAGTTCATAGTGATTAGTGAGTTTGACAGATGGTGCTTTGCAGGGATCCCAGAGCTATCCCGTGAAGCAACTGGCATATTTCTTTGGTGTTTGACTCAGAATCCTGATTGCTACAACCAGTGGGTAAGCTTAGTTGGTACTCTACTCCCCATTAATAATATTTAGATTATAGAATGTCCTACTACATTAATATGGTTGCACCAACCATAAGGCTGTGCATTGAAATCTGAATGCAGCGACATTGTGAGCATTTTGAAGGCTCAGTTTTAGGTCAACTGTGCTCCCATCCTGTCCAATGTCAGTTTCTCTTTGCTTAAGAAGATCCTTAAAAGGGTTTTGATCTTCATGCCTTGCTTCTTAGGTCAATATGTATGCAATTTACGTTCCTAAATTCAATCTCACCTTGCTCTTCTGGTGAGACTGTATTTAAAATCTAGTCTATGATGCTATAAAATTTGATTTGAACAGGACGAGATTTATATGGATAACATAGAGGCTAGTGTTGCTGCCTTGAGGAAGCTTGCTGAGGAATGGAAGGAGCTTTCTGCAAAACAGTCTTCTCTTGAAGCACTTACGGCAAGTCTAAAGAGTTTCAGGGGAAAGGTGAGTGGCTTGTATATTTTTCTAATACTTTGTCATGACTAGGTAGCAGTTAGCTTTTAAAGATGTAGTATGGAATAATGTCTTTGAACTTCCTTTACAACTCTTGCATTTTGAATGCACTTGTGGAGTATAAGCTTGGAATTCATTGAACTTGCTCATTTTTAACGGTTTCTGTCAACAGAATGAGAAAGCATTAAATGGTGGAGTGGATGTTGCTCTCCAAGCTTTCTTCAAGGATGCAGATAAATACTGCAAGACAATATTAGGAAGGCTATCACGTGGTCATGGTTGTGTGAAAACTGTGGCCTTTGCTATTGTATTGGCTGTGGGAGCTGCCGTGATGTCTCCAAGCATAAATGCATGGGATTGGAGCAAGTTTTCAGTTTTGTTCAATGCCCAGCAGATGTCCTGAGCAAATTTGAGGCAAAATCCGAGGTATCTGAGACATTGGTTTTTTGATCCTTCACATGGGAAAAATTAATTATATTAGCCCAAAATAAATTGGCAGAAGAGCTAGACGTTTGTGTAATATTGAGTCACAATGGGATTACTCCAAGTAGAATATAGTTGGAAAGTTATCACTGTTTTAAAGAAGCAAGTTCAGTTCATCGTCCGGGACTGATTTAACGCTTTTGTTTTTTGGCTTAGGGGTAGATAATCCTTCGAAGTTATTTAACACTTTACTCTTCAGTTCGGCAAAATGAGCACATGGATACGTGTATTTTTTTTTTCCTTTTTCTTGGTGTAATGACTATTTGGAAAGGATATTGGTAACACATAATTACCTGTTATACTTTTAGTTTTGGTTTCAATTCCTATCTTACGATAAAATATATCAGATAATCATCGGAGGCCATTTTAGTGAATAGATACAATTAGCATATAATTGGATGTGATTTTAGGTTTCCTTATTTTGAGGGCGTAAACTGATCAGGTGGAATTCGAACACCGCTGGTAGATTGGGTAAATTTGTTCTTTCCTAGCTCATTGATGCTACGGCATAAATTTCATATTTTTGATGAGTTTATGTTCACTGTCTTGCTCCCTTCTGCCGTTTGGACACATTTGGTTATTGCACATCTCTAGAATGACTGCTTGTCGTTCTTTTTCATATTATTAAGGATGACTTGGTATATATCATTAGTGTCACTCTTGCCGCTGAATTTAATTTGTTTCAGAACTTCACAAAGTATTTCAATCAGACAACTGCATTAGTTTGGGGGTCCATTTTTTAACGTGTTTAAGTGCCAAGTTGTTAAACCTGTCCGTATGTTGCCTGTGTGAAATTGTTTAATTCGATGGTAATCTGCAAAATGAACACGTTAAGTGAATGTGAACATTGCAAGCCAAATGGAAGATTGGATTAAAATCAATATTGACCAATCGAAAGCCAGCGACATGACATTATTGACAAAATTAGATAATACAATGGATAGATAATATCAAACTGCGAATTTAAGCACTATCGGTAATTTTACATTTGCATCTTTACAAAACTGGCAGTGGTAAATTTATTCATAGTCTTCAGGTTGAGCCCAAGGATACTTCAAGAATCCGCCCTTAATTTGGGAAGGATTTTGTGGTGTAGACCAAGGGTATTTCATTGATGGATCTCTGGGGAACTTCCTGAAGTTGAGAAATGGTGCCCATAGCAATACACTGGACAACAACAAATACACACTATTGTTATTATCAAACTAATTTTCATGTAACGCATCATTAAAGACATAGTGCGTCAAATTGAACAAGATCATAAACAAATATAACACACATACAATTCCCCTTGCCCCATCCCCCACTTGTGGCAAAGCTGCAGCCAACCTAGAAAGCCATTTTCAGCATTCTAATCACCTGTACAATACTTTCTCCTGCAGAATTTAGAATTTCTTTCTCCGTTTTTACAAAATTAAAATAATAAATAGGAGGATGATATCATTTTATTTATGGGCAAACTACGGAATTGGACCCTCGCACAATGGATTTACAATCCATAGTCTTAATTCACTTGGTTGGTTACATTCACCCTTTCAAAATTACACGGGACGGGCTGATAGGTACTCAATAGATCACGCCAGTGAGGAAATAGGAACAATGGCTTAAGCTATTTGGTGTAGGCGCTTTCTAGAGTGACTCTTATAATTCTTCTCCATTGTATCACCTAATCTTGACCAATACTACATTTCGTTGAAAGATAAGGCAAAGAAATGCAACTTTCTTTGAACTTGAAACCACTAATGCAGCAACATTAATAGCAACAAACTAAGTCTTTTCCATAGTTCATAAGCATAACATTTATGTAAATTGATGTATGAAAGCTAATAACCAAGTAAAAAGCCACTTACCCTGGATAGAACATAAAAACAAACATGAATTGTACATACATCTCCAACAAGTTCCTCTTGTACCATCTGATCCTAAGCCAGTTCAAAATTATGGGCTGCAACATTTGAAAACTTTTGCGTTCAGTTGATGCAATTATAATCAAGAACTGAAACAAGTTAATCATATAGACTGATATTCGGTATTGGACACGACTCAAAATACTATAAACAATATTATAAACAAACATTCACTCACAGGAGCGACAATGAAGTACAAGAAAGCTGAAATTCCCAACTGAATCAAAACCCACAAAAGATCTTCTTCATCATTCACTCCTGTTACAGCAAGAGCAGGCTCTACAACCTGTATCCAAATAATTTCAAGAAAATTCAGCCGAAGAAAAAATAACATGGAAAAATAAACAAACATCAGCTTTTCTCACAGTTGCTAAAATTGTTCCAACTTGAATAGCCAAACCCGACTGCTTAATGCAGAATTTTTTTATGCTCTTTGAGCAGATTCTTGAGCTTGCCTGTCATTAACATAAGAAGAAAGCTTAAAATTCACGATAGTTTTGGGAATTTAAAAACAAATGTCTAAAAAAGGATTATACAAAACCTGCTTGGAATTGAAATTCTGGAATTGTTTTGAGTTACAAGTAATGGAGAAAGAAGGATTTGTAGAATGGTGGGAAGGTGAGAGAGAAGGCAAAGCCTTGGGGATGTGGAAGCAGATTGAGCAACTCATATCTGATTCTTATCTCTTTGATTTTCAGTTATTCATGGTATTAAACTCATGGCTCAGGCTCACGTAGAATTCTCTCTCTATCCGGAAGTATTAGAAGAGGATTAAACTAGTCGGTTCAGTTCGGTTTTTGGTCTTATAAACCAAACGGTTCTGGCGAGTTCTCGGTTCTAACTACATAATCGAATTTTGATTCACTTCAAATATTTTTTTTTTATAATTGACCGTAGGGAGGTTTACTCCACTACAAGCACAAAAAAAAGTATTTCTTTGTCCGTCATTATGTATTCATCATCTCAAACCAAAACTCATATCTCTCTTTCAATTCTTCAATTTCTCCATATTTTTCTTCATATTCATCAAAATCAAACTCCCCTCAAACAAAATTCTCTCTCTCTCACATTCTTCTCAACTCCTCAATCTATTAAAATCCTAGACGGTTGAATTCCACCGCAAAAAAGCGGTATACTAGTAATATGTGGTTCCCATCCAATGCTTATCCCAAAAAAATCTACAGTTTGAGATATTTAAGTAGGATGCTATAGAAGGAGCAGTCACAAGATATCATGGTTAGCCTCAACTGCCTCTCCATTACCAGACCTTACATTATAGCTTCCTCTATACCAAACGACCCATCCCCTTCGCTTCCTCCTCATCCCAATTCTCTTCCAAGAACTAATAATAAAACCCCACCACAATTTCATCAACAAGAAAAGCTAAAGCGAAAACAAAGGCAGCCTTCTGTTGCAGAAATTGAAAGGGCCATCGGTGCCGGCATTTTTCGAGACAATGACACTAACAGGCAAAAAGAAGGACCATGTTTTTTATTCATTATATTGTTTTGTTGGTTTTTTGATTGGAAGTGTGGCTTGTTTTGAATGTTCAGGGAGTTGAACCGGAATAAGAATCTGTTTGATAGTATATTGACGAATTCTGTTGGGAAGGATGAAGGGTCTGTGGAGAAGAAGCTTCGGGAGACTGGAGAATGGATCATTGATCAAACAGAAAGAACTTCGCGCTCTTCTGGTAATTGTATATTCTGCTTCCTGCAATTTTTCTACTTTTATATGAAGGCAAGGAAATGTGGAAGTTGCACTTTATATGAAATTTCTCTCCTAATTTATTAGTATGATTAATTTCAAATATGTTATATTCCATTGCCATGCGGTGGAGTTTTTGAGGGGAGTGAATGCTTGGATAATGAATACTCCTTTTTCTATTCCATGGATTTTTGTACTAAAAACTTCATAGACCACAACTACTAGTTTCATAAGATTGAGGGTCGCATCTCGTAAATGTGTTGAATCCAATGAAAAAATTGAACCTAGTACAGAATCCAGGATGTGTAACTGCTTCTTTTCAGATGCCATGCTGTTCTTGGTTGAACTTCAGCATAATAAACTGCTAAGTTTCTTTTTCTATGTTAAAATTAGTTTTATTGAAGTCGACATGTTCATTTTGTCTTTGCTGTGTTTTATCTTTTAAATTTATTCCAATACGTTGGGTGACCTTCTGTTGTAGATAAATTTGTGTGCAGCAAAGTTTATCTTCTATTCTTAGAGATACGAATTATGAGGACACCTTATTAGTTTGGTGATAGAGTACATTGTATATTTGTGGTCACTGAATTATTGATCTTAGCGAACTAGTTGTTTAATCTCTTTGCAGATATTAAATGAAAATATGTAATGTTTTGAATCTGGGTTCACTTGGAGAATTAAAACTAATGATAGCTGTTGGCCTAGTCTCTAACCAGTTAAGAATTCAGTTGTGCGCCGTATATAGAATGACTTGTTTGAAGTAAAATCAGAATTTTGATACATAAGCTTAGCTTGGGAAGACATTCATTTGAATTGTAGAAAAAAATAGAGTGATCCCTTCCCCTCAGAGGGTAGTGGATCAAAGTTGTAGGAATCAAACATCAAATTGGTTCGTCAGGCTAGTTGTACTAGTAAAATGTGCTGGGGTTCCAAAAGTCCCAAACCCCAGTACTTGCAAAAGGAATAGCTAATTTGTTGACAACTGAGTACGAGTATGATAGTTTTAATTTGGAAATGTTCCACTTGGATTCAGATTAGTTTTTACAAATCACATTTCGAAACATGCTGATAGTGTTAATTCTTTGTAGAGGCCTGCTGCACTTAGTTATGAAATTTAAGCTCAATGGGGTGTGAAATGTGTATGATCAATTGTTAGCTTGCTTCTACATTCTGATGTTCGTATTTATGCTCAATGTGGTACACACATTTGTGTAAACTATTGGTAAATTTTAAATTTTAGTAAAGTGAAAAACGCTAGAAAATCTTCTTTCTCCTCATGCAAGAGGATAAGAATAATGAGAGCCTTGTTAGTCCAATAACACAGCATGTAGTACGTTGCCACTGAATTATTGACCTCGGTCAGATAATTGTTTAATCTGTTTTGCAACTTATACCTGATTTCTACGAAGTTCATATTTTATTTACTTGTTAATAAATGGTTATGAATTACACTTTCTTGCATCTGTTGCCTTAGCGTCAAACAAAGTAAAATTTCAGTGATGCTCCAGAAATTCTCTGAATCAATATTTGAATTTTTTAGAGAAGCAGTGTTAAAGCTTTCCTTAAGAGCACTCACCACCTTGCAATGTTTTGAGTAATCTAATTTCAAGAGATCAGAATGTTGTTGATTTTTCTAGTTATTTCCGATTGATATTAAGTGCAAGGGAATGCACAAGTAAAACAAGGAATGTAGACAACACAAGCAAAAAACTGGACAGGGGAAAATTTGGTTTAATCCTTTGCCACAGAAAATTTCCTTTTTCTGGTAAGAGTTGCTTGACAATTTTTTTGCTCAAACAGATGCTTATATTAGCAACTCATTTGAGCATATCCTTTTAGAATGGAAAATGGCCAACGAGTTGTTCAATGCACAAGCAAGACTGCTCTAGCTATTAGTCCTCCAACTATCAAAAGGGTGATTAATGAGCTCTTGAATAAGCATTGAAGAAACAAAAGCTCCAACTGACTTCCCAGCTACAAACGAGGCAGTTATTTTGTCTCTTGAATCTAGAATGTTTTGAAAAGAAAGGCCATTTAAAAATTCTCTGCACGGCATTACTTTGAGCCTATCATTAAGTGTGCATTACAAAGATACTAATGAGTTTTAAATTGATGAGCATTGTCTAGTAAATTGACGTTGCACATAAATGTCATTTGCTTTGGCATGCACACAGCACATTTCATCAATGTAATTTATGTTTAATTTCTGCCAGAGTCCTGATCAAAGAGAGCATAAAGTATCATGCAGGAATGAGGCAACACTGAGGTTAGGAATGAATATATGAATTTAGAACCATATAATTCTATATCAACTCTAGAGTTTGGCAGCAGGGGCATCCTGTAATAGCCTAAATATTGATGCTTTGCTATCACCAATCTTTCTCCAGTCGGTCCCTCCATTGAATTATTTGGTTTCAAATTGAACTGACCATGGCTCATTTTCCAGCAGCCAAAAGGATCTCCTAAAATATTTCTTGTTGAAGGCTAAAGCCAGATGAACCAATTAAACATCTTTTAAACTTGTTCACTGGGAATGGTAAGGTAGTTCGAGAAATACACTCCGTCCCTTAAATATCAAAAGGAAAACAAGGAAACAATTTTTCACTTTGTGAAGTTGTGTTAAGGTTGATTATCTACAATATGTCAGTTAATTTCGTCAAAATATGCTACAATGTAGTTTGTACGAGATAGTTCAATTAATTGTGCTAGTTTTCTCTTTTGTAGTTATTTCTACTTAATTTCCATCTTATTGACCCTGTGCTTGTGTACTAATCTGATTCCATCACACACTTGATCCACATGTATACATAAAGAACGCTACCATTCTTGCATATATGAAGAGTGTAAAACATTTCATTAGTATTCCTTATTAAAGCGATATAGTTAACATACTAAAGTTAATCTTGTCTTTTGATTGATTATGTCATGATGTTTTAAATGGTTTCTCACTATTTGCAGCTCTTCTGTTCTATGGCCTGTAATAGTTTACTAATTCAGCAGTTTTTTGTGCAATTTACACGTATCATTAACAGCTTAAAGAGTTTCAAACCATACTAATCTTTTGATGTTTATTGCTACTTGGCAGGAAAGCAAATTCTCATGACGGTGTTTCTATGGGTTCTACCAATGTGGATTTTTGCATTTCTTGTAGCTTCTGGGATCCTACAGCTGCCATTCAGCAGTCCTTTTCTTGACGATATAATTTCATGAAGAATAGTAGCGGATGCAGTTTGAATCAAACTTTGATGCAACTCTCCTCTGTCAATGGTTGCATGCTGTTTCACATGCTCCATCACACAGCGAATACTACTGTCTCGAAATCCAAGGGAAAGATCTATGCATATGGCTGGGGCTAGATTGCACACTGGATTTAATATGTATAGCACCAGATACTATGCATACGGTTATGCTGGCCAAACATTATTTTTATCTATACATTTTATAAGACCCACAATTTTTATCAATTTTTTATCCACACATTCTATAAGACATGCATTCTGTATGACCCAATAATTTTATCAACTTTTTATTTACACATTTTGTGGGACCCATAGTTTATAATCTACAAATTTCGTTACCAAACAAACTAACATTCTTTTTCACATATATGTTGACATATGTCATTAGTTGTATAGATTGATTCTTTCTTATTTTAGGAGGATTTAATTTAACTATAAAAGATTGCAAGGCTGTAATTAAGGGATCACAATCTTATATTGATTCTAGGGTTTATGTCATAAATATCCTATATATACTTTGTAATTATAGAGATGTATTATCAATGAAAAACACGATTAATTAATCTTAATATGGTATCAGAGACAAGTTTGGTTTATTCGTTCCAAAATTTTCAAAACGTAAATTCATCAAATTAAACCATACCCATCTCCATATCCATAGTCAAAACCCAAAAATTAAATCAAATTCAAGCCATAGCCAAACCATAATTCTCAAAATCCTCTTCTTCGAATCTAGAAAAAAAATGAGTGAAAAAAATACGTTTGTACTTCAGCCCGAAGTAGTTTTTAATGCAAGAATCACCCTCATCGAATCAAATTACAACATGTGGTCTCAACTGATGGGAATGCAAATTGCTAAACGGGACAAAATCTTATACATTCGTGGCAAGACCAAGCCATCTTCAGAATCTGATGAAGGCTATGAAAAATAGTATATTGAAAATCACAAGGTCAAACAGTGGCTATTAATGTCTATGTCTCCATAAATTATGAGGCATTATCTACGCTTACCTACTGCCTACGACACTTGGAATGCCTTGTCAAAATCATTCTATGATAGAAGTGATGAATTGCAAGCCTTTACTCTAAATTAGAAGGCTTTTTCTGCAAGACAAAAGAGAAGAATCATCTATGTGTATTATAGAGAGCTGATTGAAATTTTTCAAGAGTTGGACCAGTGTGATACGGTGGTTATGTAAGATCCTGAAGATGTTAAAGCCCACCACATGTCTATTAAACGACTAAGAGTTCACATATTTCTCACTGGATTGGATGAGGAGTTTGATTCAATCCGACAAGAGATTTTGTCCAGAGACTCAGTACCAAACCTGGATGAGTGTTATTCTTTGGTTTGTCGGGAAGCCGTTCGTAGTACCACACTGAAAGGTAATTCTGAAGCATCTGAATCCAATGTCATAGTGGCTCGAAACCGTCCTTATCAAGGTCAACAAGATCAAGCTCAACCCAACAATGGTATTGACAAGTTTTCCTACAAATGCACTCATTGCAATAAGACTAGTCATGCCAAAAGTCGTAAGTTAACTTCTCAGGCATTGCGATGTGTTTTTGTTGGGTATGCCACACATCAAAAAGGATATCAGTGTTACCATCCTCCAACACATTGATTATTTGTTACGATGGATATTGTTTTCCATGAAGATATAATGTATTTCTCCAATTTTGAATTTCAGGGGGAGTACCAGAAGGAATTCAAACTCTAGTTTATGATGAAGATGATGACCAGGATGTGGGCAATATGGATTTAAGTGATATGACATTAGATCAAAGTGGTGATGAGCACCTAATAACCGAAGTAGTAAGTGATGGGCACCAAATAATCGAAGAAGTGGGTCTATCTCAAACTCAGCTTGAAATCGAGTTTCTTGAAAATATGGCTTTATCTCAAGTCGACATATCACACTAATTGCTTATTGAAGATGTTCATGAGCCACACAGAAGACAGTTACCACAGCGTCAAACTAGAAGTATTCCTAAAGCCACATATGAACTAGAACTTTCTAGGAAAGTAAAATATTCCATGAACCATTATGTGTCTAACCAATATTTGTCAGAATCAAACATGTCATTTGTGAATCAATTATCTATTTGTGATGCTCGGACATGGCATTCCAGCTGGAGTACCCATGTCAACACGGGTGCTGGTATGAAATACGGGTTGGATACTGCTATTTTGAAGCGGACACGACAAATCGAATGAAGAAGATAAGATAACTTACCAATAACAAGAGAAAGATAAGAAAGCTTACCAGTGAAAAGAGAAAAATGCCAAAAATAGCTGGATATTTGTGAAGAAGAAGAGAGATACTCGGATATTTGTGAAGAAGAATGGAGAAATGATGGATATTTGCCAGAAATTGCGTGGGTGTGGTTGTCGAAAACTGATACTTCGCAGGAATTTGGTGTGGGTTTTGTTGCGTGCCTTGTTGCCTTACAATCTGTAAAGGGCTTCGTGTTCAGAAAAAAATCATTGTGGATGCTAAAATGAAGAAGACAACAATGGTGGAAACGGAAAGAAATAAAGCTTGAAAGAGGAAACCGGAGTTTGCTTCCATCAATGAGTAATGACTTTTGAATTATTTTTTATAATATTTTTGTACAGAATAAATGATGACTATGGGTTGTATACTGCAGTGGTCCTCGAATTATCGGATATAGAGATACAAGACAAAGATTTTTTTTTTTTATTTGTTGGAAATCAACTTTTCATTTATTGTTGATGTGATTGTATTTTATAAATTATAAGTTAAATTGTGAGTTATTTAGGACCCATTATAAACACTTTAAAAAATTTGTTAACAAATTAATTGTCAATTTGACTATTAATTATTTGATTCAAGTGGAAAATAATTTTTTGAAATAATTGCATGTATTTAGTTGAGTTCAAATTATAATTTAAATTGGAGTAGTGGTGTGGATTTTATAATAAAATTGTGAGTCCTATATAATGTTGTGGTTAAAAAGTAAGTAAAATGAGTTTAAATTATAATTTAAATTCAAACCAAACACATGCGTGGTTAAAGAACGGTTAAAAATTACAATTACTTCAATTTCGTTTATTTTTAAAATAAAATTTTTAATTAAAATTAGTATTTATACAGTATGTCAATCACCAAACATATGTGCAAAAATTATACAAAATAGCTAACTTGAAAGTAATTAAATAAATGATAGATGATGAATAAATAAACGATAGATGATGAATAAATAAACAATGATCCCATTAGTTGAAGAGTTAAAGTGTTACTTATACATTTTCATTTAAAAGGTGTAGAACTTTAACGAGTGATTGATACATCATTTAACGAGTGATCAATACATCATTCATCTGCAAGTTAATCTTAATTAACTTGTTGTCTATGTAACAATTGATCTTATACTATTCGAAATGCGATCACTCGTTATCACGATTGAACTCAACTAGTCATTATCACGAAAATACTCGTCAGTAATCGATTAATCTTCTATCTACAACTCAATTTACTTGTTGTCTGTCTAACCGTTGATCTTATACTATTTGAAATACAATCACTCGTTATCACGATTGAATTCATCTAGTCTCTAAAAAAAATATTGGTCAGTGATCAATTTATAGTATTTTATAAATACTAATTGTAGTTAAAATTTTAATTATTTTCATTTCTATCATTACTTTCAACTGAGCGACTGTGTATAACTTTTGCAGATATCTATGATGATCAACGTTTATAAGTTTGGCATACTGTATATATATTAATTGTAGTTAAAATTTTAATTTTAAAAATATATGAAATTGAAGTATATTTAGAATTTTAATCGTTTTTAAACATGAATATGTTTGATTCGAATTTAAATTATACTTACAAAATAATTATACTTACTTTTTAACCACAACATAATATAGGATTCACAATTTTATTACACAATCCACACCAGAACTCAAGTTTAAATTATATATAATTTGAACTCAATCGAACACATGCAATTATCTCAAAAAAATATTTTTCTCTCGAATAAAATTGATAGTGAGATTGATAATTGATGTGTGAATAATTTTTTGGTAGTGTTTATAATGAGTTCCAAATAAGTAACTATTGAACTTATAATTTATAAAATGCAATCACATCAATAATATATGAAAACCTGATTTCCAACAAAAAAAGAAAATTCTTCACTTGTACCTATGTCCCATAGTCCGAGGACTACATTGCAGTATACAACCCACCATCATGATTTTTGTATCTAAAGTCATTCTTGGAAGCTGAAAAATGCCATTGTTGGTAATTCAAAACGCCATTGCTAGAAGCTGAAAAATCAGACTCCATTGGAAGCTGAAAAATAAAACTCCAGTGCCCAAGTTTAAGCTTTGATCCATCGTTCTTCAAGTCATTCTTAGCATCCACATGGAACTGTCCAGCTCTTCCCAAAAGAATCTAGAAACAAAAAAAAAAACTTGTAAGACCATCATCTATTCATGGACAAAAATTTGATGATAAGCCACTATGGAATCATGTCAAGGTTTTGGGTATGATAGCAAGTGGAGGAGAAAATCGTAATTGGAGTTGCAACTACTGCAGCAAAAGAGTAATGGGATACTATTCTAAAGTGAATGCTCATTTGCTAAAACTTTCCAACCATGGGTTCAATGCTGTAAGATTGTGACTAATGACATCTTTTGAGAGATGAAGTAGGAGCACGAGCAAGCTGAATGGAAAAAATCACAACATGAGTACAATGAAAGGCAAAAGGCTGAATATATCTCACTACCCGAAGGTTCGAATTTGGTATAGAAGAAATGAAAGAAGGAAGGCGAGCTTGGACCTTTAGAAAAGTCATTTGACATGGTACAGAGAGATCACTGATAAAGAGGCTACCCGTATGTTCTATGCAAGTGCTTTACCATTTAACTTTGCAACATCTCCATACTTCAGGCAGTATTCAAGAACATTGGCCAATAGCAACATCGCAGGTTACACTCCTCCTTTATACAATAGACTATGTATTACATTGCTTGTCCAAGAAAAGGAGCATATTAGGAGAAAATTGCAACTCATAAGAGACTCATGGAGGAAAAGATGAGTATCCATTGTTTCTGATGGATGGTCAGATAGGTATAAGAGACCTTTTATAAATATTATGGTTGCTTTGGCTGGAGGAGCAATGTTTCTTCAGTTAATTGATGCTACTGGAGATACAAAATATGGAGATTATATTGCAACATTGTTTGTAAATGCAATCAAGGAAATTGGAAAAGCAAATGTTGTTCAAATAATCATAGTCAATGTAGGAAACTGCAAAGCTGCAGGGTTAAGCATCCAAACCAGATTTCCTCATATCTTTTGGACTCCTTGTGTGGTACATAGTCTAAATTTGGCTTTAAAAAGTATATATGATCCTTCTCATAAATCACCTCAATATGCAAATTGTAAGTGGATTACAGATTTGGTGCGTGATGTCCAAATTGTTCATAATTTTATTGTCAATCATGGTATGACACTTGCAATATACAATAAATACTCTAAATTGAGTTTGTTGAGAGTGGCTAATATAAGATTTGCATCAAGTATTGTAATGACTAAACGCTTAAGAGAAGTTAAGCCGACACTTGAGAAAATGGTGATGGATTCAGACTCGAAAGTTTATAGGGATGCAAACATTGATAGTAAAGCACAAGAGGTGAAAAAATATATTGTGAATGATACTTGATGGGATGATATGGATTATTTTGTCTTTTACTGAGCCAATTCTTAATATGTTACAAGTTGCTGACACAGATTCTCCAATTTTGCATTCAATATATGATATGTGGGACATGATGATTGAAAATGTGAAAAAAATAATATTTGAGCATGAAGGGATATATATGGTTGGTGGTAATTCAACTTTTTTTGATGCTATTCACCAAATTTTGGAGAGTAGATAGAACAAGATCAACACTCCCTTATATTGTATGGCACCTTTGGTGCTAAAATATTATTGTGAAACTTGGTTACAAGATGAAAGTAATGGAGTTCCAAGAATTGCACCACACGAGGATCACGACGGTTCCATGAATAGAGGCAAATGCTTCAAGAGGTTGTTTCCAAATTCAAATGATTTGAAGAAAACATATATAGAATAGGGTGCCTTTTATAGTGGATCAAATTATTTCAATCAGCCGCATGTAGTTGATGCAAGAATGTTTGAAGAACCAATTTCTTGGTGGGCTAATCATGGTACCTCTATTGCAATCTCTGGCCTTTAAATTGCTTTCGCAGCCTGCATCTTCATCTTGTTGTGAGAGAAATTGGAGTACATATTCATTATTCAAAGCATCAAGAGAAACAAATTGACAACAAGTAGGTTGAAAACTTTGTCTTTGTCCATTGCAATCTTCGTCTCATGTCACGAAAAGAAGAAGAGTTCAAAGAAAGGCCGACAAAATATTGGGATCTGTGTAAGTTTACCATAAGCTTAATGACTTTATTCTTCTTCAAAGAAATGTTTTGGATTAGTTGTTTGCATTAAGTTATTAACTATTCATGCTTTTATTATTTTGTAGGTAGAGATAACATTGATTTGGATGGACAAACTACCATTGAATTGGCAGAACTTTCTCTTGATGAGCCACAACTACAGACATTTATTCTTGATGATTAATAGGGCTGGAGGGAAATTGATAGATTAATTGAATTTTGGGGACCACTTTGTTGCTTTTGTAATTAATTACGTCATTTCTAATTTTTTTTTTCATTTTCTACTTTTGTCATGTAAACTTATGCTGTTTTTGGTATTTTAATATGAACTTCTAATTAGTTTTAATATTTAAATGACATGTTCTACCTTGACAAAATTTGTATTTTAATTTTAATTTCACTTTTTACATGTTAATTTCAAAAAAAAAAATGAAGTTTGGAATTCGTACCCACGTACTCATGTCCAAAATTTTTCCAAAATTTGGACCCTTTTTAGCCGCGTCCCTGTATCTTGAATTTCAGAAAAGGAAGGATCTGATACTTAGATACGTACCCGTACCCAAGTTCGAACATCATAGATTATCTGTTGTATCTATTCCTAAAAGTGTGCAGGAAACCTTAACTGATCCTATGTGGAATGAAATCTTTGGAAAAAAAATGAAACATGGGAACTAGTTGATCCTTCACCAAGAAAGAAACCAGTTGGATATCGATGATTTACACCATGAAGTACAAGGTTGACATCACAGTTGAATGCTTTAAAGCAAGACTAGTAGCAAAGGGATATACTCAAACATATGTGATTGATTACATAGAAACATTTGCACTTGTAGCTAAAATCAACACAGTTCATGTCATGCTGTCTTTAGTTGCAAGCTTGGATTGGCTATTACAACAGTTCAATGTGAATGATGCTTTTCTATATGGTGAATTATATGAAGAAGTCTACAAGGACCTTCCACTAGGGTGCATGATACCCAAAAGACACAATCAAAAAATATGTAGGCTAAACAAAATCGTTGTATGGACTGAAACAATATCCGGAAGCGTGGTTTAGAAGGTTTACAAAATCTATGATAGCCTTCAACTACCATCAAAGTAACTCAGATCATACTATTTTCCAAAAAAGAATGACAAGATAATATCATTGCACTGATTGTATATGTGGATGATGTTGTGGTTACATGGAATGATCCTAAAGAAATGATGCCTTACATAATTACTTGTCCAAAGAGTTTGAAATGAAAGATCTAAGCCCTTTGAAATATTTTTTTGGGATTGAAGTATCCTCATCTAATAAAAAAATAGTTATGTCTCAAAGAAAATATATCTTAGATCTATTACAAGAGACTGATATGTCAGCATGTCAACCAATTGATAAATTAGTAGAAGAAGGTCTAAAGATATGTGTTGAATTCAACCAAGTACCAGTTCACAAAGAAAGATACCAAAGACTTGTAGGGAGATTGATGTACTTCTCTCATACTAGACCAGATCTTGCTTACGCTTTGAGTATTTTCAGCCAATTTATGCATAATCCTGGAGAACAACATATGTAGACAGTTATTCGTATGTTGAGGTATTTGAAGTTTGCTCCATGAAATGGAGTATTGTTCAATAAAAACGCAAACTATCAAAGCATAAAAGTATATACTGATGCTGATTGGGCTGGTGATGTGGGTAACATGCGATCTACTTCTGGTTACTTTACCTTTGTAGGAGGTAATCTTGTGACATGGAGAAGCATTTTGTTTCTCGCTCAAGTACAAAATTTAGAGGTTTGACAAATGTACTTTGTAAGGTATTATGGCTAAGATTTCTCTTACAGGATTTGGGTTATCTATCTAAACAACATATCCAACTGTTTTGTGACAACAAAGTAGCATGTGACATCACGCATAATCCAGTTCAACATGATCGTACAAAGCATGTCGAGGTAAACATATTTTTCATTAAGGAAAATTGGATGGAAAGATTGTGGAACTGCCTAAGATTCGATCAGATGACCAGTTGGCTGACATCTTTACCAAAGCAGTCTCAAATCGAGTGTTCTTAAAGTTCTTAGACAAGTTGGACATGTGTGACATCTATGCACCAACTTGAAGGAGAATGTTGAAATATGTCATTAGTTGTATATATTGATTCTTTCCTATTTTAGGGGGATTTTACTTGACTATAGAAGATTGCGAGACTGTAATTAAGGTATCACAATCTTAGATTTATTCTAGGGTTTATGTCATGAATATCCTATATATACCTTGTAATTATAGAGATATATTATCAATGAAAAATACAATTCAATAATCTTAATAATATATACTCATGTTTCGAGAATCTTGAACTTGGTCATATAGTTGCTATCTACTAAAATTATGGTTTGTTGTGTCTCGCTAATAACTCTTGCAATTGATTTTGTTAATTGTTTTTCCAGGGTTTACTCATCCTCTGTTTGTAGGGTTATGTCATACGTTGATTAGTTAAGCCAATGGCCTAGTTTGGGGACTCAGATTATAGCTCAAGAATTACTGTACTATGTCTTCAAGAGAATGACACAAAGTTTTCCCAAGTTACAAAGCAAAATCACTCAAACCTCTCTTCTCCTATGAAACCAAAAGCTAATCTAAGAACCAGAAGTTATTGATGATGTTTTCCCAAATTAGACTATGTTCATAACATCATAGCTTTATATTTTAGCTAGTGATTAACAAAAAGAACTCAAAAGGGGGAAAAATTCAGAGATGGTGTGTAGCTTTCAGAGTGAGCTTGTGACGATGAGAGAGAAAATAATCGACTAACTGAATAAGGAACCCAAGCAATTAGTGACCATTTAACTCCCACGACTCATTCCCAAGCATTGATCAAGATCAACGCTTGAGATTGATCTTGAAGTAGCACAATCTGAGCCAACACCAAAAGTTGAATAATACCTTACCAAGTAACGTTAATCATTTGACATCTAGGTTAGCTCCTATCTGAAATTACCATTTTGCCCCTTATTAAAACATGTTAGTGAAACACAATTTTTACATTCTTTACCTTGGTTCACTAATTCGTACTGAGTTCTCTAGTTGATAAAGTGCATATATTAGTATTGGCTATCTTTCATCATTGTTCTCTACGTGCAAAAGAAAACTAACAATTCTCAATATGTAGAATTGATAAACATGAATTAAATTTATGTAAAGAAAGCACCTTAGTACCCATATCAGCCGAGTTCTCATCACTAGGAATTTTTAACAAGTATACTTCACATACACATATTCTCTCTTATAAATAGGTGTTTAACTTCAATATATTTTGATCTTTTATGATAAACTGGATTTTTACACAACATCAAAGTACTTAGACTATCATTAAATGCAACACTATTATCATATAAGATAAAGTACACTTAATAAACCTTTAAGCCACAAACTCACTTTAAAAAGCCCCAGTAATTGCAACAAATTGAGCTTCAGTACTAGATAAAATGACTAAAGATTGTAATTGAGATTTTGAAGTTATGCAATTATCTCCTAATATAAAGAAATATGAAGTAGTAGATTTTCTTTGATCTTTATCACCAGCAAAGTCATAATATACATACTCTACTAAGGTTGATTTATCATTTCTTTTCTCATAAACTAACCACCGCTTAATGTATTAACTAAATATCTCATTAGCTATTTCAAACCAGCCCAATGAGGCTAGCATATTTTAGAAATAAACCTACTTAATATGCTAATTGCATAAGCCAAGTCAGGTCTAGTGGTTACTTATTGCATTTGCATAATGTGATCCATTTCTTTTCTTTCTTCATCTATTTTAGGTGATTGATCTGAAGACAAGATCATATGTCCCGCTAAAGGCACATTTACAAACTTAACATGTTTCTTACCAAATTTGGTTATCATATTTTCTAAATAAGACTATTGTGTGAAAGTTAATCTATTTTCAGTCACATTTCTCTTAATAATCATACAAAGTATCTTTTAAGCATTATTTAAGTCTTTCATATCAATTCAGATTTAAAGGTTCTGAATCTTGATTATTTCATTTTTTTAACATGTCATCTACACATAACAATAAATAGACGTCACATTCCATTTTCAAATTGTTATAATACAAATATACATCATACCCATTTCTTTTAAATCCAATTTTAAGTATATAATCATCAAATCTTTTGTATCATTGTTTAAGGGACTATTTACGTCCATACAACGACTTTTTAAAGAAGCATACCTTTTCAAACTTATCTTTTACTTCAAATCCCTATAGTTAGTCAATTAAATGACTTTTTCTAATTCTCTATGGAGAATGAGAATTTTAATATCTAATTGTTTTAACTCCCAACTGAATTGGACAACTAAAGTTATCATTAACCTAATTGTTTTATATTTGATTACTGATGAAAATACTTCATTATAGTCAATTCCTTCATTTCTGGTAAAACACCTTGCAACTAACTTTGCTTTATACATAGGTGGATCACTTTGATTATTTCCTTCTTTAATTTTGTACAATCATTTACAATACCAATCTTTGTTTTTCTGGCTTACTATATAATTTTCAGGATTTATTCTTTATTAATGAATCTATTCTCTCATTTCTTACTATCATTTATCAGACTTAGGACATTCAATTACTTCTTCATATGTTAATGGTACACTATTTTGTATTGCTTCACTTGAAACGAAGACATATTCCATCAAATCTGAAAAACTATACCTCAAATTTGGTTTACTTGTATTCTCTACCTATCCCTCACTAATTGGTGGTTTTGAATATCTTTACGTTCTTCATTTGGATTAGGGATTTCAGTATCATGTGCTTCTTGTTGCAATTGGGGTTGTTCAACTTGAGGTTTA
Organism: Forsythia viridissima; assembly: GCA_030279155.1. NCBI lineage: Eukaryota > Viridiplantae > Streptophyta > Magnoliopsida > Lamiales > Oleaceae > Forsythia > Forsythia viridissima. The sequence goes on along the minus strand of CM059041.1, from coordinate 37,904,110 downwards.
TTAACTTCTATTTCCATTTGGGCGGCTCCTAAGTTTTGGTCAACTTCTTGTTGTTTAAACTTCAGTTGCTTCACTTTAGTTAAGACTTTCTCAAATTGAGACTGTTGTAAATCAAAATTATCGTGCATCTTATCATTGGTTTTAAGGTAAGACATATATAGTTCATTGAAAACTACATCTATGCTATTAATAATTTTTATGCCCTTTTCACCTAAAACCAATAAGTCTATATATCCTTTTACCCAGTTGGGTATTCCAATAATATAAGCCTAGCTACTTTGACATCTAATTTGCCCTATGTTTGGTGTGCATAATCTACACACCCAAACACACTAAGATGTGACAGATTAAGAGCTTTACCGATTCATAATTCTTCTAGAGTTTTGAAGTTAATTGAACTTGAATGTGATCTGTTAATTATGTATGCATCCATACATGCTGTTTCTCCCCAAAATCTTTTTGTTAGCCCTAAAATTATTAACATACACCTTACTTTATTCATAATTATTCTATTAAGTCTTTCAACAACCCTATTTTACTTTGGGGTATACCTTAAATTTCTGTCTCTCTTTATCCTTGGTTTTTTGTTGCAAAATGAATCAAACTCCATATTGCAAAACTCTAGGTCATTGTCTGTCCTAAGAGTTTTGTCTTTCTTGTTCATTTGATTTTCAATAAGTTAAAGCCAATTTTTAAAATTTCTAAAAGTCTCATCTTTAGATTTTAAAAGATATACCCAAACTTTTCTACTATAATCATCAACTAAGGAAAAAAAATACTTATTTCTACCATGAGTGGAATGTTTTTCATCCCCAGAGGTCTGCATGTATTAAATCAGGTGGTTTTTCTGAATTCAATGTCCTTTTACCAAAGTTAAGTGCTTGTTTGCCTCAACTTAAATTATAATTTAAGCTGGTTAGATTGGTCAAATATATATATATATTATCCACACATTTTGTAGGACCCACAACTTACTATTTATTTATTATTCACAAATTCTATAAGATATATAATTTATAAGTACTTAAAAAATAATTTCACCAGCATCAAACATGTGCTAAGTCTATGAGACTGACCTAGTGCACAAGTTTCACAAAATGTTAAGGGAGTTATTTGATCTTTACCTAAAAGATGCTCATCACTTAAGAATCTTAATCTCTTATTATTCACGTGCCTTATTCTTCTATGCTAAAGTTTAATTTTGCTTTCATTAAGTGAAAAGATACTTGATTTTCCAACAACAACAACCTCTCTTGTATAAAAATACAAGCCACTTCTTTGAGGCCCTTTCATTACCACATGTTAACCCTTAAATACTTTAAAAGTTAAATTGTCTGATTTACACATGTGACCTTCATCTTCTAGAACATGTACTCTATACTAATTCTAAAAGGACCTTAAAGAGAGAAACAAATTTGGACAATTTTACCCGTATAGTTTACAAGGACTATTTTACCCACCTACATTAAATTAAAAAATCTCAAACCCTTTCATCTCCCGGACTATTTTACCCTCATACATTAAATTAAAAAATTCAAAACTCTTTCATCTTCTGGACTATTTTACCCACCTACATTAAATTAAAAAAATCTAAAACTCTTTCATCTCCCACCATTATTGAACAAAATAAGTTGTTTGGGACTTTTGGATAATTTATGTTCAGTTTTTTTTTCCCACTGCGGAATACAAAGGATAGGCTCTAAAAAAGAGAAACAATTTTGGACTATTTTATCCTCTTACTTCTAAAAGTCTAGAAAATGGAAAAATATTTTTGGACGAATACGTCCTCATTAATATTTTATATTTCCTAATCTGTCCTTCAATTAATATCATAATTAAATTCTCAAAATAATATGTGTAACCACATTTAGTCATTGGAAGTTGAAAATGCTAAATTATCATTTATTACATTTAATTACTGGATTTTGAAATATTTCTTTCGAATTTTGACAATGGATTTGGTCAGTTACAAGATGGATATTTATTTACATTCCACTAACAATGTATTCAACTTATTTTAAGCTTAATTTGAAGTTTAAGGTTGCTTCATTTGAAGGTAATTATGTAGTTTGTAAGTCCATAAAAAATTCATTTGAAAATTTGTATGTTGTGATTATGGTTTTTGTTACTTCACGTGAATAATCATTTGTGAGTAGCCTATTTTTTATTTTCTTTTTCTTTTTAACTTCAATAATTAATATGGATCTCATTTCTATTATTCATTTTTATGTTTTGAATTGAATTGTTATCAATTGCTTAAACTATTTTTTCTTCATTATTTATGCTCCTGCATAAGTTGCTTAAATCTTTAGAATGTTTAGTTTTGGTAATATTACTTTACTTCTCCATTACCATTTGGATAAGTTCACGCAAAGAAATATGAGCACTGAATTGTGCAAATGAGATTGTTTAATTTTGTCAATTTTCTGATGTAAATGTTAGTTTGTTTTATTTTATACACTAATTCATAAATCTACCTATAATTGCTAACTTGAGGTGCTACGAGCTCAAATTACATGTGATATTTTGGGTTAAAGTCTCTTCATAGTTGAAGAGAGTTATACTAAATTACAAAGATTTGTTATAAGTTATTTGCCATTTTATAAAGCAAGAAGATTCAATGGGTTTGAGTGCTCGATATATTTAAGAACGTACACTATTTTTGAATCTTCCTGTTTGCATTCTTTAATTGACATTATTTGAATATATTACAATTCTTAAACAATAGAGCTTCATGCTCTCACTGGTTACATAATTGTAAAAAGTACTTTGTTTGTTTTGTTATGTATCTAAATTGATGAAATGAATGTATTGATTAGTAGTTAAAATAAATATTAATTATTATTACATACGGACGTGGCTAATTTGACATTTGAATACTCTAACAAACGGTATATTGTACCGTATTTTTAATGTTAGATTTTTGTATGTTAATGCATTATTAAATTGAATATAATTATTTGAATATTTGGATAAAAATTTAACTTACAATACCGTTACTAAATTACGTGCAACACACGTATTAAGTTTCTTTAAAGGTTGGTATTTATATATACATTTAGAAGGGTTCTAATGATTCCATCATACGTTTTAATTGCAATATCTCCAATTTCCACCACTGTTTGTGAGTTATTGTCCCCCATATACACTCTCTTAAGTTCAATGTTGTTGTAATTATAAAATCAAGTTCTAATGGGAAACATACGGAAGTTGCAACCCAAATTTAATATCCGCTCCATATTTGTTTCACCATATGAGATCATCGCAACAAGCAAACTATCTATTTCAGAGCCTAAGACAACATTATTTTTTATTTTCAGTATTTTCTTTTATTTGTTTTTTCTTAAGATCATGGCAATCTCTTTAAAGAATTGTCCAACTTGCGACCATTGTAATATTTTTTATTGTTTTTATCCCTGGATTTTGACTTCCTGTTGGATTTTCCTTTGTTCTTTTTATTCTAATTTTTGTTATTGTCCATTAATTTCTGTCCTACTCTAATAAACATACTTTCCTCTTAGTTACCATTTCTAGATCCCTTCTCAATCTGGAAGTCTTTATACCTTAGGACTTTCGATGACAATAGCTTACGTTAAAGTATCTTTAGTATATTTTATAGCAGTTCCCACATCTTTATAAGATTCAGAAAGTGAATTTAAAAGGAGGATATATTGACACAATTCAGTCAATTACATAGTGTGGGTTTGTATTATAGCCCAAGAATCATTTCACTAAGTCTTAAAGAGAACGACACAAAATTTTCTAAATCACAAAAACTTCTCATTTGAAACCAAAAAGCTAATCTAAGTACCAAAAGTTATTGTTAATCAAGGTTTTCGTAAATTGTAGACCATATAGAGTTCATAACATCGCTGCTTAATATTTTAGCTACTCATTTACAGAAACAACTCAAAAAAAAAAAAAGAAAAATTTTCAAAGATGGAGGGAAAGTCTTAGAGAGAGCTTGAGATGATGAGAGAGACGAGAGGGATGATGATCGACTAATTGAACAAGGAACCCAATCAACCGGTGACCATTTAACTCCCAAGACTCAATCATGGCCATTGATCAAGATCAATGGTTGAGATTGATCTTGAAGTGACACAATCTGAGCCAACACCAATAACCCAATAATATCTTGCCAGATAGCCTCAACTGAATCCAAGTCAACTCCTTTCTCAAATTACTGTTTTGTCCCTTATCAAAATACTTTAGAGTATGTTTGTCAGTGCTTATTAGTATTTATAAGTTGATTAAACATCATTTTTATCTACACATTTTGTAAGACCCATAACTTTTACTCACTTTTTATCCACACATTTCATATGACCCGTTATTTGTAATATATAAAAATCTTTATCAAACATACTCTTAGTGAAACACAACTTGTTGAAAATTGGTTTAAATATGTCGAGAAATTAACTAAGTGTTAAAAACAACGAAAGTGACTTCGTGTCAACTTGGCCAAATATACAAGACCCGACCCAATCTGTTTAGGCATATTAGTTTGCCATTTCAACACTTCGGAGAAACGAAGATTGACCTGCCTGGTCAGGTCGTGGGGGTCGAGGGGGCAGCGCCCCTCGTGGGGGCTCGGGGGCAACGCCCCCGAAAAAAAAAAATCAGATTTATCTGCATGTTTAAAGGGTATATTTGACATTTCGAAACCAATATCGAATGAATGAGAAATTACGAAAAATGACAAAATCGGTAGTTAATTTACACTGCGATCGCAACTTGCTTAAATTTTAAGCAAAATATTTTTTGGTTCTTCCATGCGATCGCAGGAGGCAAAGCTTTGCGATCGCATGGTTAATCTGGATAAAGTTCTGATTTCAAAATTGCACAATGCGATCGCATGACATGGTAAAACCATGCGATCGCATAGGTTTACGCGCGAACAAACATGTCCTTTTGAAGTGTTGCACGATTTGGCTCCTCACCATTTCGTTTTCAACTCTTCATCCTCTTTAAAAAGGACCTTATGGACGTCCTTTTCAGTACAGAATAGATAAGCAAACACAAAGAACTCATATATTCATTTCTTAAACCAAGTTTCTTGCATTTATTGCAGAAATTCTGGTTCTTCATTTCATTCTTCATCCATTGGAGTACAAAACCAATTTGGTTCGCTGTACTTGAGTTTTTGAAGTGCTACAAAACTCAAGCGAAGTTGTTGCATCTTGGAAGTCAATTGCCAAAAACCGAAGGCACCTTTACGGGGCAATATTGACTTAAGAACAAAGAGTTCAACTCTTGCCTCGACTAATTCTTGATTTCCATTCGGTTCTTGTTTCTGCATATTTTGGAGTCATTTACACAAATCCACCATCACAACTTTCACAGTTTTTCTTTTTCATTATCAAGAAAATGAAAGGCATGCATATTATGTTTTGTAAACTACAACAACCTAAGATAAATCGAGAACTACAAGAGCAATTATGCAATGTTCAAGATCAATCACGAACTTGTAGTTTATGTTGGAAAACAAAGAATGGAGAAGATGGAGACTGAAAACATCAAAACCAAAATGAAGAAAACCAAACAATGGAGGCTTGAAACACATGATAAAAACGCTTTCATTAAAGCAATATTTGCCCCATCTCGATTGAAGGCTGCTTACGGGCTTCTAGGAAAATAGCTTCTAGAATATGACAGGTCTACTTTGAGTTTGCACAAAGAAAATTGAAAACACACTTAAAAGGAACAATAACACATTTGAAAATTCTGAAAAATTATGGTTTCAAAGATGGAGGATGAATTTGTATATGTTTTGTGTATAATATGAATGTATCCTTTTTACTTCTAGTCTTCCAAAACATGAGTCTTTGACAACTCCACGGTTTGTTCCTCCATGAAAAGAAGAAACTTTTCATGGCAAAACGTTGAAATTTGTTGAATTCTACGCCATTTGATTCGTTGAGAGAAATGCCTCTTCGCTCCAGCACACTCGAAAACATGCTCATGCCACATCTTAAATTTTCAAACAAATCACTCACACTATTGTCATTTATAATTTGAACAAAATTACAAGAAATTTTATTGATGATTTGAATTTGAGGTTAAACAAAAATCTCAGTACTTATGAGTCATGAGAAGAAATGGGAGGTTTGGTACTTCATTAATTTAGATGCTTAAACAAGCTTTTATGCCAAAATAATTTAGGATTATGGCACGAGAAAGCTATTAATATGTATTGCATAGTGGCAATTTGTGAAACTTTCACATATTGATGGTCTTTTGGTTTCATTAAAATATCTATTTTAATTTATGAGTGATTATATTGCCATCACAGTTTTTTATATAAATGTACTATGCTTTAATTGTAATCAAAGTTCTTAACATTTATTTATTATCAAATTTATGTCTTAAACGTTTTTTTCAATGTATTCTTATCATTAACCTTCCATTAATTATTATATCTTGTCTTAATGACGATTTTCGTCCAATAATTTTAGTAACATGCTCTAAAACGAGGGACATATATTTTGTTGCGCAGTTTTGTATTTATTTATTTTTTACTTATTTAAGAATACGAGAACAAATAAATTATTTTATTCCCTTTTAACAAAATTTTTTGTACGAAAATCGTTAGAAACAAGATGTGCTAATTTATAGAAGGTTGATGATAAGAATGTGATAAAAAAAATTGAGGACATAAATGTAATAATAATTAAAGTTTATAGATCTTTTGGTGCAGTACTTATTATTATTTTTTTAAAAAAATGTGTCAATTGGCTAATTTATTCTCAATTATTTATGGATGGAAAATGTTCTCTGTTAATTTAAAAATTATACAATGGGGTCCTTAACCTCTGCATAATGTAGTAATTGGTTTTGTAACTTATTTTTCTTGACATGTGGGTCCATACCCATTCAGTTTTGTAGAATTTGGCTCCTCATGGAACAAGAATTATCTATTTAGCATGTGTTTGATGGAGTTTAAAAGTAGTTTTTAGGATATTTTAAAAAGAGTTTGTGAGATGTATGATTGAAAAGTTGATAAAAGTTGTGAGTTTCGTGAAATATGTGGTAGAAAATGAGTTTGAGAAAAAAAGATTTTCAAAAAAACTCTTCCAAACATGCTCTAAGCTATTAAAAGATCACGTTGCAGTGCACAAAAATATTATTGAAGGGGTAAAATAGGTATATATAAATAACTTTAATGAAATAAAAAAGGAAAATAGAGATAGAAAAGGAAAGCTTGACCAAGTCTTGGGCAGTTCACTATCGACACGGATCGTTTGGTGTTATATGGACCTTAATTGAGGGTCATATTAAATTTCACATTCGATTCGAATTCTCTTGAATTGGGTCAAAAGTCTATTCAAGAGACTTTACCACATATAAAGCTCCTAATTATTTCTAGCCCATGTAAATATCTTAATGGGCGGTGCCAACCTTACACGAAGAAATAACTTATAAGTCCACGCTCTAACAAAGTACTTGATATTAAATTTAAAGAAAAATAGTATACTTGGTCTCTAACTTTTTAAAAACGTAATGAATATACTTATATCTATTAAAAATAGCACCGAACATTCTCAACGTTTGAATAAATAAGCATAGTATTGCACTCCCCTTTAAATAAAAAGAAAAAAGAATAAAAAAACCATGATTGAAAAATAACCAAATGTATCTCAAAAAATTAAAAAGTAACAATTATGTCATATTCTTTATAAAACTCTAAAATCCACCACATGTAGTTGTATGTCAGATTTGAGACCGAATTTTATCTTAAATTTTTCATTCGACAACGTTCTTGAGTTTTTGACAAATTTGTTGATACCCTAGGTAGCAACAAGTTGTACGGTGGAGCTTTACAATTGTTCTAATGATATGATTTTCAGATTGAGATTTTGAAGCGGTTGCAGCATGAAGCATTTTCAGACATCATGAAACTTAGAGACAGACAAGATAAAGTGGAGCGAAAGCTGTCCTTCTATAAATCTGCAAAGAGAAGTCCGTTCCGAGAAGCCAGCACTCGTGTAAGGAGAGATGTGAATGTGTTAGCGACATTGTTGATTATGGATAGTGTTGGTGAGCAGAAATTTGAAGCAATTGGTGGTGGATTTTGAGATTTTTGGAGTTTGGAAGTGGTGGTGGATTTTGAATTTTGCGATTTGATAAAAAAGATGACTTCTTTATTACTTTTTTTTTTTTGTACATTTGGTTATTTTTCAATCATTTTTTTTCTTTTTTTATTGTTTTTTCTTTTTTTGTTTATTTAAAGGAGAGTGAAATTTCGTTATAAATGACCTACTATGCTTATTTCTTTAAACGTTGGGGATGTCTAGAGCTATTTTTAAAGATTATGGGTATATTCCTTATGTTTTGGAAAGGTTGAGACTAAATATGCTATTTTCCCTAAATTTAACTATTGAAGCATAATGTTAACTTAGAGTATGTTTTTGTGTGCTTATAAGTACTTAAAAGTCGATCAAACATTATTTCATCCACACATTTCATAGGACCCAGATTTTTTATCAACTTTTTATTCACACATTTCGTAGAATTCACTACTTATAATGTACAAAAATATCTATCAAACATACTCTTAATCGCAAGAGTCGTATATATTAACCTCATATCAGTGTCAAGTACTTGTAAGCTGTAAATGATGTGTATTCCAATATGTACTACAAATCGTTTAATACCAAGATGTTTGAAATTGCTTGAAGCAAATTGAATGTGAGTTATCTCAAATCTTGGAGTAAATTATTTTCTTAATGAAAAAGGAAGAAATGCAGCGGATTAAAGGAAAAACTTATGGTCTATTTAATAAAGTTTTTGATAAAAATTTTGACGGATTTTGATAAAAATTAATAAAATAAATAATTGAAAAATTGATAAAAAAATTTGAAAATCATATGTTTTGTGGTTAAAATTAATTATTGACTTTCACTTCAATTTTTAGTAACTTTTTAAATTAAATCAAACGGAATCCAATAACGTACGTTAATCTATAAGAATATTATGTGAAATGTACAAATTTTATATAGAACGTTAAAAGACCTCTTGTACCAATCTCTTATTCGTCATCAACAAATGATAACGATTATTGGAATTTCTTTAATTCTATTAAGAAAACTCAACAACCTAGTTCTTCTTATTCTCTTTCCCGTGCTACGAATGTAGAAAAAAATATTAGAAATTTTTGTCACGGCATGCTTAATATGTTAGATAAAGAAGAGAAAATAATTTTGAAATATACTTAGATGGTCACAAAACGAGCTTCAATACCCAATTGTTTCTATTATAGCACGCTATCTATAAACACCTTCGATATCAACTTAGCATTGAAGTTTGCTTTTAATACACGTGACGGGTTTTGAATGATTTGCAGTCAAGACTTAAACCAGACATATTAGAGAGTTTAATATATCTTAAATATTGGGAGGATGCAAAACTTCGAATCCAAAATAAAGTAGACGTTATATTAGCCAAAGAACTTCAAGAGCTGGATACATAATATGTAAGTATAGTTTGTGTAAATATATTTATTTTTTCTTACTTTTAAATTTTACCAAAGTTGTACACGTGACAACTTATTCGTGTATAATTTTAACTTCGCCTACGCTAAAAGTAGCCGATCCCAAGTTTTTTTTAAAAAAAAAAGAGGAGTGTTTTAAATGTCAAATTTATTATACCTTATTTAATTTTAATTTTTTGAAGTAAAAAAAAAACTGCAATTAAAAAAAAGAATTTAACGAGTTGAGCTCATGGGTCGACCTGTGAGGCCCACGAATCACGGGTCTGTTCTGGCTCATTTTTTGGAGATGAGCCAGTCCAGGCCCATCTCGTCCTTATAAGGGCCGAGCTAGGCCCTTTTTGGTGACTCGGCCCATTGTCATCCCTAAGGTACGAAAATTCAATAACGTATAGTAATATAGAAAAAACATTATGTGAAATGATTGGTAGAAACGTTAGATGACCTCATGTACCAATGCTTTCTTCGTCATCAGCAGACGATAACGATTATTGGATTTTATTAGTTCCATTAAGAGAACTCAATAACATAATTCTTCTTCTCTCTTTCACGTACTATGAATGTAGAAATAAGTAGTAGAGACGTACCTTTAGAGTTAGCTAAATATTTTAGTCATAACATGCTTAATATGTTAGATGAAAAAGAAAAAAATCATTTTGATATATTGTGTAGACAAAACGAGCGTCATTACTCAACTGTTTCTATTATAGCACACGATCTACTGACACCTTCGATTTCAATTGTAGCATTGGAGTTTGCTTTTAGTACAAGTGGCAGTGTTCTAAATGATTTGAGGTTAAGACTTAAACCAGACATATTAGAGAGTTTAATGTGTCTAAAATATTGAGAAGATACAAAATTTCGGATCCAAAATAAATTAGACGTCATATAAGCCGAAGAAAGAATTTCAAGAGTTGGCTACATAATATGTAAGCATAATTTGTGTAAATTTATTTATTTTTTCTTAAAATTTTAATTTTTACCAAAAATTGTACAGTAATAACTTGTTTGTGTACAATTTTAACTCCGTTTAGGTTATAGTAGTCGGTCTCAAACTCGAAAAAAAATGAGGAGGATTTTATATGTTAAATTTATGGGATTGGCTGCTAATTATATAGAGGGTTGAGGTGATGAATGTCAATATTTAATACTGAGAATACAAGTGCAAATGAAGTCAAGGGTTGGGAACACTAACTGCAGTTTACCCTTAAATTTATCATACATATTTCATTTTAATTTTTTGAAGTCCAAAAAAAGAAACTGCAATAAAAAAAAAAAATTACAAGTCAAGGTCATAGGTCAAGCTGGCTCGGCCCATGTAACCCATGAGCCACGGGCAGGTCTGAGCTCGTTTTTTAGGGACGAGCTGAACCCAGACTCGACTAGTCCTTATAAGGGCCCAACTCGACCTAGGAACGTGCCAAGCTGTGTCCTTTTTGACATGGGCCGAGTCTGTTCAATTCGACCCATTTAAAACAAGTGACAGAAAAATAAGAAAAAGTGAAAGGTCCAACATATTGCACATGGCCACTACTCATCAATCATCATGCCATGTACATATTTTACACCGCGGAGTTAGTATACAAACCGCGTTGTAAAGCCATCCACTATTGACCTTTGAATGAATGTGTGTATATATAAATATTTTTCAAATTCTTCTAGAAATTGCGTACAGGATAGTAAATTAATGTGCATATATGTATACGGTGCTGCTTCCACAAATAAATAATCATAGAATCATATCGAATACAGTGTTATTCAAATAACAATGCTGTTCATGCATGCCACACGTGCACGTTTCACAAAAACATATACTAATATATATACAAAAATATATACACATCTGTGTATATATATATGTATACACACACATCTTTTCTGTCCCTTTTTTTTTTTCAAGATAAATTGATCAAAATATTCTAGAAAAATAGACTCCATGTGTAAGATATGTGTCAATTTGGCTACAATGTAGTTCTCAAAATCTTGGTACGAAGTTTCTCTAATTCTCTTTAAATATAAAATATAAAGGTCTATTTCATAAGGAATTTTCGAAACAAGTTTCAAACTAATAGTATTTAGAGTGAATTATCGAAGTTGATCTTAGGTGATAAAGAATTTGATTTTAAGTTTTCCTACTAACTATAGCTTTTGAGAATTTCACAATCTCTGTAGGGTTGAGGACTAAAAATCTTCCAAGAAAATAAATATGGACTTAGTTGCTATGTTTGAAAATTATCAAGGGTCAAGGTTGTAATTAGTAATTAGAACATTTCCACCAGAATCTTTGTTTATAAATAGCATATTTTATATTTTACGAAGCATATATAAATTTACAGAGTAAACTTCAACAATTTCTTTATTTTTTACACTTCATTTTACTTATCTCAAAAAGTATTTTTATTATTTTTTTATCAAGATCATATGAAATTTTCTCTGCTATTTGAAAAAATAAAAAGAACATATAAATCCGTGTGTCTCTACATCTTTACTCTCCATCTCAACCGAAATCCTCCCTCAAACAATCTTCTCAATACTATACTCACTGTATCAATTCTAAAACCACAATCACCGTAATTCAAATCGTCATCATTGCCCATATATAGAGAGTAAACTTCAACAATTTCAATAAATATTTTTATTATTTTTTTTATTACGATCGTAGACAATTTTATCTGCTATTGGAGGAAAAAATATATAAATCTGCATGCCTTTACATCTTCACTCTCTATCTCAAACGAAACATCTATCAAACAATCTTCTCATTACTCTACTCACTACATCAATCCTAAAATCACAATCACCACAAGTCAAATCGTCATTCTCGTCAATCAAAACTTCATCTATCAGAAATAACTGAGTTCAAATCTTAGTGATCCATCCTTATAAATCCTACGATTGGATTCCACCGTGGACAAGCGGTATACTAGTATTTTATTTTGACATATTTTCTTCAATATAATTTTCATTTTTTTTTTAGTTTTATTTTGTATATACTATTTAATATGGTCTACATACGAATATTGAAAATTATAATTATTTAAATATATTTAATTACAGAAAATGTATTTACTCACTTTCTATTTTAAAATATTAATTTGAAGAGGAAACATAATTTTAAAGATTAATTTATTTTGTGCTTAATTTTTTTTTGAAATGGTCTTACTATTATATTATGAAGGAGTCAAAAATTAAATTGATAACACGTCAGCACATCATCACAGATCGAAAGGGGCCGCGAAAAGCCACGCGACGCGACCAAAGGCATCAAACGCCTTTTTCTCTCTCTATCAAAGGCAGCAGAATTGCAATAGAAAGAGATAATTGAGAAAATTTAGGGATTTCAATTTTTAAGATAAATAGTGAGTAGAAGAAAAAGAAGCGATCTGAAAGGTGGAAGAGGGCAAATGGGGACGCTACATACATGGAGAAAGGCATACGGTGCTATCAAAGATAGCACCAAGGTTGGACTTGCCCATGTCAATTCCGATTTCAAGGTCTCCCGTCTCTCTCTATATGTATATGATGCGTTTGATTATGCATACGAAAATAAGTAGGAAAATCAAGAAGTAAGTTGCGAATTTGATGATTATATTATTATTATTTTTTTGGGTGGCTAAAAATAGGATGTTGATGTGGCGATCGTCAAGGCTACAAATCATGTAGAGTGTCCACCCAAAGAGAGACACCTCAGAAGTGAGTTTTTCTTTCTCTCTGTCTGTTTTATTCTTTTTTGAGTTTTAGGGGTAGATTCGATAAATTGTATAATGGAGTTTTTTTGGGTGGTTTCCTGTACTTTTTTATGATTTTTATCGACTTATAGTTTCTAATTTTTTTTTGGAAAATCCGTGAATCTTTCTGGACTTCGGTTTTCATTTTCTAAAAGAGAATAGTGGTTAGGTTTTTCCCTTTAGTTTAAGAAATGTGAAAATTTCTACTCGTAATTCTTGTTTTCTTGGAATCTATGTGAATTTTCCACTTAGATTCTTTAATTTTGTTGAAAACATGTTAATGCTTGGACTTGGAATTTTATAAATTCTTGTTTTCTGGGAATCTACATGAGTTTGCCTTTTGAGTTTCTTTTTCAGGGGAAATTAAACGGTTTCTTGAAGGGGAGTTTGTAGTCATTTGGTGAAAATGAGTGAACTTGTGACGCTGTTATTACTGTTTGAGTGTTTCTTGCAGAAATTTTTGTTGCCACATCAACAATTCGGCCACGGGCTGATGTTGCATACTGCATTCACGCACTTGCAAGACGGTTGGCAAAGACACATAACTGGACGGTATGGATTCTGCTCTAACAAGTCTTCAATTCTGCTATTGCATTTTTGTTCTTGTTGCTTCTTTTTTGATGAATCTCCACTTTTTTTAAGAACTTGATTTGAGCATGATCTGTTGTCATGATCATTGCGACACTGTTGTAACATTGAGTTGCACGTGAAGTGTTTGCTCCCATTCCCCTCCTTTGTCATGTTACGAGCATTTGCTGTATTATTTGGAAACTCTATCTTGCAAATCTCGTAGTGTTGGAACTATTGCTCAAAATGTGCATCTTACTATCAGGATGGACGTATTGAAACTTCATCAGTGGGAACCTTCACCTAAACAGCTAAACTTTCCTTTTGCTTCTTCAATTCTTTTTCTCTGTATTCTTGTGCTTTCTATATGCGCTGCATCAGCCTTGGTACCCGATTGAGAATTTTTAAACATGTTTGTGCATTATGATTTTTTTCTGCTTACTTTCTTATCAAGAACTTAGAGTTGAATTCTATGTTTAACCAATTTAGTGTATACTTCATAAATGTTTTCAACTATTCATAGTTATCTTCTTCAATTTTTCAACAGGTTGCTTTGAAGACGCTAATAGTTATCCATAGAACATTGCGAGAAGGTGATCCGACATTTAGGGAGGAACTTTTGCATTTCCAGCAGAGAGTGCACATTCTCGAGATGTCCAATTTCAAGGATGATTCAAGCCCAATTGGTAAGTGCGAATGCCACTGTCATTTTTACTGCCTTTTATAAATTCCACAAAACTCAAAAACAAATAAATAAACCCCCAAATATGCACAAAAAAGGAAAAATGCGAAAGCAACTAACAACCTATTCATATTAGGATGAGGATAATGTAAATATACTTTCTTTTTCCAGCTTGGGATTATTCTGCCTGGGTACGGACATATGCACTCTACTTGGAAGAACGACTTGAATGCTTTAGGATACTAAAGTATGACATTGAATCTGAGCGTCTTCCAAGACCTGCACAAGGCGAAGATAAGGTGCATCTTATTTTTACCCAATCATGATTTGTTTTCTTGTTCAGCAAACTTTATTAGGGGTTTATTTTTTACACTATGATTGGATTGATGTGTAACTTGTACATTATCTATTTACTTATTAAAATTCTTCTCTTTTACTTGTAGAAATTATCCATGAATGAATTTAATACCTGAATTAATAGTTTAAATTGAATCTTTTCTAAAATAGGTTTGTTTCTATTGAGTTCAGTAAATGTAAAGCTGATTATTTCAGAGAATGGGAAACTTGAAAGCGTCTCTAAAATTTTGGAGTAGCTGTTATTTATGAGCCTCCAATGGACATCGAGTTGTCTATCAGATATGTCAAGATGTCTTTGGCCAGCGGACTATTCCCTGAATTTATGTTTCATCCTATTAGAACCTTGTGCTCGAGACTTGTGCTCGAGAAGCACAAAAGAGATGTTTGTATTGATTGTGCTGTTTCAAGTTTAATTAATGTGAAAAGGGAATGGTGTTGTTACATATGTATGCTTAAAATCACATTTCATGATTTTTTCACTTCTAGGCTTTAGAGAAATTTCTTGGGTTCCTTTGTTAGCAGGGTTACAGCAGAACCAGGGAGTTGAACAGTGAAGAACTATTGGAGCTACTGTCTGCTTTGCAGCAGCAGTTGCACCGTCTTATTGGATGTCAGGTACTTTCTCAATCTTGATAATTATCCTCTTTCAGCAGAACCATTTTCCCATTTCTGTTCATTTCCATGTATCTCCTTTGATAATATCTGAATCTCTAAATTGACAATAATTTGGGAAAACTGATTTTAACCATTATGAATTTACAGCCTGAAGGAGCAGCTGTGGGCAATTATGTGATTCAGTATGCCCTTTCCCTGGTATGTGTTCTCCTTACTACCCATAACTAAGTTGCATAATTGTATGGATTATGGGTGTGGTTCTAGTGAAATTTAATAATCGTCACGGGAAAGGGTAAATGTAAAATTGAAAAGAAGCCTGAATGTCCTGGTGTATATGTTAAGATGTTACGGCGCATTAGATGTAAAGAAAAAATGTATAGCTGGGGAAAGGAAAACAAGAAATGGGTTGTCTATAGGGGATAGGAGATGAAGATAAAGAAGGTACCGGTAAAATAATGAAAATTTCCACTTGCTGGGGCATAATGAGTGTCCCATACTCCCATGCCTTTCCTCCTCTTTAGGGGAAGAAAAGGGATGACATTTTTTTCCTCTTTTTTTTTTTTTGAGAAATTTGATTTTACATTTTCCATGGCATAGTTGATTTAAGATATGGTTCAAAATGACTTACATTTCGTGGCCATTATGTGTGATTTTCAGGTACTAAAGGAGAGCTTCAAAATTTATTGTGCTATTAATGATGGGATTATTAATCTTGTCGACAAGGTGAATTGACCATTATATCTGCTAAGACACTATTCTCTCAATAATCCTGTGGTATCTGCTTTTAGCTTAATCATTAAAACACTGTTCTTTTTCTTCCCTCTACTGATTTTCCGTTTCAGTTTTTTGAGATGCCAAGACATGAAGCGATCAATGCCCTTGATATCTACAAAAGAGCTGGGCAGCTGGTAGTTTTTTGCTTTGCAGAACTCATTATGAACTTTTCTTCAATTACAGTGATTCATATTTTCTGAAGTCTTTCAAAGTTTACCGTGATGGACTCTGACTTGCTTTAGAGTGTCATTAAAATGTTTATGCTTTTACTGCAGGCTGGTAGTCTTTCTGGTTTCTATGAAGTGTGCAAAGGCCTTGAACTTGCTAGAAATTTCCAATTCCCTGTGTTGAGAGAGGTAAGAAGATTTGGAGCTTTAGGCTTCTATTAATATTTTTGTTGATATCCAGTTGACACCTTATTAATCATTCCTCCTTTTTCTTTCCAGCCCCCACAGTCCTTTCTAGTTACCATGGAAGAGTATATACGAGAAGCCCCACGAATGGTTTCTGTTCCGATTATGTCCTTGGTTAGTTGTTTAATTGAATGGCAACATTATTTGTCAGGCATCAATAGCTTGCCAGCTTCTGCATGCATCTTTTATATATTTCTCCACTAGTGGCATCTGATTTCTCCATTTGGACACTGTAATTGGAAGACACACATGCGACGCTCATTTATGCTTGTCCTATATCAGGAATATCCTGAAATGCTTCAGTTGACTTATAAACAAGAGGATGTTCCTTCACCTTCTGAAGAGACAAAAGTGCCGCATGAGGAACCCAGCCCACCACCTTCAGAAGATGTCGCGGTCTCAACTGCTGAGGCTGTTGGTCCTCCACTCCCTCCAACTAACTTGGACTCTGATGATCTACTGGTGAGTTTCTTTGTTCTTGCTGTATTCTTGTACCATTTCATGTACTTTTTGGAACTGGAATCTGCATTTTTCTGTTCCATCAACTGCACTCGTTTTCTTTGTTCAAATAATCCAGGGGTTGAATGTCACTGCACCTAATGCATCTGCCATCGAGGAAAGCAATGCAATGGCTTTAGCAATAGTTCCATCTGGTAAGGATTTCCAGTGTGCTCTCTCCTCTTTTGAATTATTTGCTTATTAACAATTTTATTCATCATACTTTGAAGGGGAATAAATACTATCTTGTATGCTACCAGGTACTGCATTTGGTTCTGATGCTTCGCAAGCCAAAGACTTTGATCCTACTGGATGGGAACTTGCCCTGGTCACCACTCCCAGCAGCAACTTGTCTTCATTTCAGGAGAGGCAATTGGTAGGTGCTTTTTCTATTTGATTGTTCTGGAAAATAGTTACTCCATTCTCTGCTTCGTATGTCTCCCATCTTTTTATTATGTTAATCCGTTCACTAAAAGGAATATACTATTTTCTAAAAGCGAAGTTATATCCATGGTAGGCATTTAATCATCCATTAAGCAATTGATCTTCGGCTGTACATTTGAAAATCTTTAATAGAGTAACATGTGCTAATTTGAATGGAAGTTGATGTTAGAAGCAGATAGACTACATAAAAGATGCATTGCACGCCCAAAAGCGGGGCTCAGGTGCACTGTTGGGGTGGGTGGGTGTGTGTGAGAGAGAGATCCTGTAAATTTTTTTTGACATCATGCGGATCATGATTGGAAATCTTTGACTATTTTAGAATCTCCTAGCAAACATACTTGTGATCATTGCCATTGCCATTGCCATGATGGTTTCTTTTATTTAATTGTCTCCATAAACAGCTACAATGAACAATATTAAGAGTAGGGAAATTGGCTCAAATGGTTCCTAACTTTTGCCCTTAGTGTGGAAATGGTCCCTAACCTTTATTTTTTAGCGTAGCAGTCCCTAACCTATGTGCTTTGGTGCGCAATTGGTCCTTATTTGATGAAAAAGACAAATATGGTCTTATTTTTAATTAATGAAATTTTCAATTGGATTCTTAATCTTTGCAAATAGGTCCGATACTTTTATTTTTTTATAAAAAAAAAAAAAAAACCAACAAATTGATAATATATTAAATTATTTTGTATATTTTACAAACTATTATAAAATAACTAAAATTTAAGCTCATAATTATTAACAAACGTGTTAATTAAAATTAATTTATTATTATTATTAAGTAATCATATTATTTAAAATTAAAATTTCAATTTTATTGGTTGCAACATAAAAAGAAAAATAACTTTGTCATAAACTTTATGTTCAAATATTTTTATTTAATTGAACTATTCGTTTATTAACTACAAATATTAGAGCTCAAATTGTGTTTTTCATATTTTAAATCATCGTTCAAAAATAAAGTACACATAATGTGTAAACTAATTGTTGTTAGTATTTTTATATTAAAAAATATAATAAGATTGGTTCAATGTCATAAAATTATATACGCTATTTTGTTATTTATTTAACCTGATTTTTATTCAAGTTTTTTACATTACATAGTAATTACATATACCTAAGACGCAATAATTTTACATTTTTCTTTTATGAAAAATTTAATTGACATGACTATAGTGATATATTTAATATGCTAAATTATATATTTAATACGCTAAATTAAATATATCAGACCTATTTGCACATTTTACAAAAGTTACAAATCCAATTGCAATTTTCTTTAAATATAACTAAGGGTATTTTTGTCTTTTTCATTAAATAACGATCAATTGCACACCAAAATACATAAGTTATGGACTCCTACGCCAAAAAATAAAGGTTAGGGACAATTTCCACACCAAGGGCAAGGGTTAGGAACCATTTGCGCCAATTTCTTTTAAGAGTATGTTTGGTAAAGTTTTTTTTATAGATTATAAGAATGAATGGAAGAGGGGTGTGAGAAAGAGAGATCCTGTAAATTTTTTATGACATCATGCGGATCATGGTTGAAAATCTTTGACTATTTTAGAATCTCGTAGCAAACATACTTGTGACCATTGCCATTGCCATGATGGTCTCTTTTATTTAATTGTTTCCATAAACAGTTTCAATGAACAATACTAAGAGTATATTTGGTACCATAGGAAATATATCGTCAATATCTATAAATAATTTTATACATGTTTCTTTCTCTTGTTTGATTATAAGCAATATATGGATAAAAACTAGGTAAAAGTTGTGGTCCTATGAAATGTGTGGATAAAAATGATGTTTGACTAGCTTATAAGCACTAACAAACATACTCTAAATAAGAATCGGGAATTAAAATCTTATGCATTGTACTGTCCAATACAATCTGTTGGTGCGTTCCGATGATGCACTTGAAGTATACACAGCTTACATTTTGCGTTTACTGAACATTTTGCTTGGCAGGCTGGTGGACTGGATTCACTTACACTGCATAGTTTGTATGATGATGCTGCATATAGAGCATCCCAGCAACCAGCATACGGAGCACCCGCGCCGAATCCATTTGAAGTTGCAGATCCTTTTGCTATGTCTAACACCGTTGCTCCTCCTCCAGCAGTTCAAATGGCTCAAAATCAAACGAATCCTTTTGCTCCATTCCAACCTATTTATCCCCAGCCCCAACAGCAACAGCATTTATTGATGGACCCACAAAATCCTTTCGGCAATACAGGGTTTGGAGCATTTCCTGTCAATCCTGCTGCTCACCCTCAAACAACCAATCCATTTGGGAGCACGGGTCTACTGTAATAAAGTTGCACATATACAGAATGTAAGTTACTCGGCTTAGTTAATCTTGGTACGTTTGAAATGAGTGAAGCACTCTGGTTAGTGCATAATAGTTGATTTTTGAGCTTGAAATGTATACTTGTCTCTAGCTGTAAAGATAGTCAATTGAACAATGAAATGTAAGTGCTGTCGAAATGAAACGAGATTAAACTTGTGTTATATGTTTTGTATTTTGACACGATAGGATACAGACGACCGATACCTGCTCGAAATCCCACTTTTTGAGCTCACAATTTGTCTTGGGGGGGTGCTGGTTTGGCTTGGCACTCGCTGGATTCTTGATTTTTGGGACGCTTAAGTTTTGTCTAGATGTGTTATAACCCGTGACAACAAACTGAGAATGAGAGGAAAGAGACATTTTACTAGAAAAGCACCTCATATGACGTTATGACCCACCACTCTGTGAGTTCACAACTACATGATTTTACATTTGTGGAGCCCGAGGTTTTATGGCATTTTCTTATTACAAACTCCTGGCATGCTCAGCCGGGTTTTTTTTCCTAATTTATTTTTAACAACATATTTTATGGACCTCCATCAAACATACAATAAGATAAGAAAAAATGTTAATTTTTTTTTTTTTGTTTTGTCAAGAGCTATCGATATTCTATGTTCGAGTATGGACCAGCCAGAGTTTCCTTTAATTTACGTAAATAGATCCATTACGCATGGGTGGGTCCCTGGATTGGGGTCAAACAGTCGCAGTTTAGTAATTATTTATACATTTATATTTGGAGAATTTAGAAATTTCTGGTTTTCTTCAACTTAGATTTGAATATATTTTAAAAATTCATGTAAATTTTAATTCAGATTTTAATAGATTCAAATGAAATGTAAGTGTTCTTAACTTAGATTTAAATAGATTCTTTACAAATTTAAGTGTTCTCAATTACTAGTGGATTATTGAAGATTTCATGAATTAAAAGATTTAAACAGATTTACATGGATTTCGAGCTTATAAATATGAATACCAATTTTTTTAGTAATTCTATCCTCATCCTTCAAAATTTTAATTCAACTCGTCTTACGCATTTCTCTCGTTTCTCTCCTCAATTTGTGCTACAATTTTTTGTAATAAACTCTTGTTCTTGATTTTCAATTTATATTAGAATGAAAATTTATTGAATTCTTTATTTTAATATTTTTTTTGTACAATTGTCAAACGTCGTCTTTGAAATTTCATTCTTGATGCTCGATGATTATTAGATAATTAGTCCATATAGGGCAATTAGATATTGGACTGCATTTAAAATTCTTTTATGAACTTAAAAAGATTTACTCGTCAACTGTGACGTATGCAAATTATCTTTTTAAGCCATAAAATAACTTTTTATACAAGATGATTAAACAACTGATTGTGAAAGAGAATGAATTTTAAATATCCATCATCTAGTCTCAGATATGAAAGATAAAATTTTATAAAAAATAGACAAGTAGAAAGAAAGTGAAAATTAAAATTTTATTTCAAATTGTTTTTTTCAAGAAGCTTATTCTTTAATCATTTATTTTAATTCAAAACTGAGGAAATTTATAATAGTAATGTGAATCCCCCCAAACATTGAATCTAATTGCGCTTCGAGCTTAGAGACAATTGATGAATTCCTTAGGAGCTTAGATGACATAGTTGTCGGATTGGAATACCTCCTAATCCATCGAATCATTCACATCTTTGACTGAAAAGAGTTTTTACTTACTTATATTTCAAGAATTTTTTTCTTCCTAAAATTCTACTCATAATATTTGTTTAAGTAGGACAGTCACTTGAACTATTTAGAATAAAAACAGTGCAAAATTACTATTTTTAATAAAAAGACCACAAATCCATGAAAATTCGTAGAAATCGATTAGAATATATTGAAATTTCTAATATAGAATTCCATTAAAATCTTATAAATTATGTGGAATTCTATTCAAATTCATAAAATTCATTCAAATTCATAGATATTAACAAATCCTTTAAAATTTGAGATGAGGACACCCTCCTTAGATAAATGCAAATGGTCATTTTTAAAAATAGTAACTTTTAATAACATTTATAAAAATTGTAACTTTTTGGTACAAAAGTCGTGTATACTTTTTTGCAGAAAAACAATTAATCTTTTATTTGTCTTTTTTTTTTGTCATTCAACTGTCCATTATAAAAAAAATAAATAAATAATTACTATTGACAAATCTTATTTTTCAGTATAGTTGTTCAACTCATTTCGTTTGCTTTTTTCATTTTTGTATTCTTCTTCTTTAATTAGATATTAATCCATGAACTGAATCCAACTATTTTTGAACAATTATATTCAACATATTTTCATATCTAAATACAACCAAATTAATCTAGCACAAAATCTATCGAATTTTTGTTCTTTTTATAATATAAATTAATATATCAAAAAAGTAACTTAATTGAGGTGAGTTAGTTGGTGATGAATGGTGACGTGAAGGCGGTGGCACGAGGTGGTGGAGCAAAATTTGATTTTAGTGAAATAATTGATCTAATTTTGAATTAGATTTGACTATAATATAGTGTGAGTTTAAATAATTGTTTGAGAGTATATACAATAACCATTTTTTACTTATTTTTAAAAACTAACTATTTTTCAAAAGTATCATTTGCAAATAAACATTAGCTATAATTTTCTCTTTGTATTTTTATACAATGTATCAAATATGTCTTTATTAGTTTTTCAATTATATATGGAACATTTTCATAATGTATTAGTGCCTAAAGTACAAATTGAGGAAAAAAATTATGGGAAAAAAATGAAGCAAATCTTTTTAATCTAATAATATAGTTAGGGTTTTTCACTAACCTTTAGCCGTTCTTCTAATTAAGATTCCCCTTGTAATATCTATTTAGTTTTTACCATCTTATGGATGGATTGCTTGAGAATAAGTGTGGGTGCAGTCTGGTTTTATTTGGTTTCAAAGAGAATCGAATTAAATTGAGATTTGTTGAGTATCTTATACATAGTACCATCGGTTCCCAGTTGAATTATGGAACTAAAATGTTCGGTTCGATTCCATGACTAAAGTTTTTAAAATTGTCGTATTTTTAATAAATATTTTTATTCTCTTTGTTTAAAACAACACAATAATCTAAAAAATTATAATTTTCACACTTTAATATATTCATTAAACAACAATATATCGTGTTTTGAGCACATGATTCCATCTCAATACAAAATAACAAATATATAAATAAAAGATTTTATTTTTATGGCCTAAATTTTTGAAAAAAATAATGTAAAAAGCAATAAGGTCGTTTCGGTTTGGTTTGATTCTTCGCTTTTGAGTCTAGACTCAAATCATAAACGTTCAGTTCTAGGTTCTAATACTCATTATCCAATTTAAACTTAAGAAGAACTGAACCGAACTTCGATTCGATTTGGTTCGATTTTTAGTCTATAACCGATACTCGAATCATAAACGTTTGATTTTAAGTTCTAGTAATCATTACCTAATTTAAACTTAAGAAGAATTAAACTGAACCGCTCAGTTCCATTTGGTTGGATACTTTTATCCATCCGTATTAGAGAGTCTTTCTGGTAAATAAATAATTGTATTTATTAGTTAAAATTAAAAATAAGTATGTTACTGAGTTGTTTACAAAAATAAATTCTTTTTTTATTTATTTAAAAGTACAAAATATAAAATATTCAAATATATTATAAACTAAAAATAACTTTCTACTTTTTTGTAAAC
This sequence comes from Forsythia viridissima, assembly GCA_030279155.1. NCBI lineage: Eukaryota > Viridiplantae > Streptophyta > Magnoliopsida > Lamiales > Oleaceae > Forsythia > Forsythia viridissima. The sequence goes on along the minus strand of CM059041.1, from coordinate 37,880,491 downwards.
CTTAGCCTAACATGCTCTTGAAGAGAGTAAGGTGGAAACTGGAAAGGTTCACGCAACAAAAATGATGAAAAAGTATAAGTGAAAGAATAATATAATGTAGAATTAAAAGTAAGCCAACATTTGATTATTGACTAAACAAAAAAGAAAAAGTAGACATATATGATGACACTTGTTTAGAGAGCCCCACCTTACTTTGGGTGTGGTCCCACCAATTCATGTTCTTGGTTCATAGGCCCCACCATTTTATGCCTATTAACAGTAAAACAGTGTGGAGCGGGCAGGATTTGGTCCATCACAACACCCTTTTGGATCCAAAGTCGACACTTTACCCTATTACCCCCCTGGACCTCTCATTGCCTTTAAGCAAAATTAATGCACTTTTAATGAAAATTAGTTGGGTATTAAATTAAACAAAATAATAATTTTGATTTTTTTTTTATTTCTTTCTTTATTTGGAAATAGAAAATTTTGAATTAATGTCTTTTAAGGAGCAATATGCAACCTCAACTTGAATATCATGTCTCTCGAGAAGCAAAAAAGAAAACTAATAAACGAATTTTCAAAAACAAAATTTTCTGTTTACGAAACAAATGAAGCTTTAGTTAGAAAGAATTAGAAGAACCCGACGAGCCCAAACCTAAACTTGTGGTCAAAAGAAATTTGTCTAAGGATAGTATAGATTTTCGAGAACAGAGAAGTCGTAGTGAATCTTCAAACTGCTTGAATCTGTAAATCAGAAAATAAATCTATATTGAATCTCACTTGAATCGTCTCCATCTATCCTACAAAGCAGATGTTTGGTTTCAAATTTCAGTTTGAACATAAGTATGTCGTGTTAATGTGCCTTTAATAATCCACGTCTCAAAATTATGTGTTGATCAACTTGTTGAACTATTTATATAGTTGGAAGTCTTTGCAGTCTAAACACAACAACACAATTATCAAAAGAGCACTCTACATTGGTCCATCGTGTAAGCCGGATGTAGAAAAGGAATGAAAATGTTTTAAATTGAAAATAAGTAAAATGTAAATTTATGTGATTTAATTTTAAACCTGTATTTGCTACTATTAAATAATAAATGACTTTAGATATTTCGAAAATCACGAGGTTTAAAATGTTTGGAAACCTCATAATTTTTTCCTACAATTACTCGATTCTTTCTTTTTTAAAGTTCTCAAGTCATCTCTGGCTGTCTGTTCAAATGGACCTTTCTCTGTCTAAATAAAACCTATTCTCCATCTCCTTCTTCTCTCTCTCTCTCTCTCTCTCTCTCTACAATTTAGTGCTGTTTTTAGCATTTCTGAATTTGTTAATTCTCCCCTGTTTTCGTTTTGTGATTTCTACAAATTATTTTCATCAGTACATGCCATAACATAGAGTATCAAGAAATGGCTGCAAACAAATTTGCAACCATGTTGCATAAAAACACCAACCAGATTACTTTTATTCTCATTTATGCAGTTCTTGAATGGATTTTGATGGTTCTCCTCCTCCTCAATTCTCTGTTTTCTTATCTGATCATAAAATTTGCAGAGTATTTTGGGCTGAAGCCTCCCTGCCTCTGGTGTACTAGACTTGATCATATTTTTGAGCCTCAAAAAGTGAATAAGAACATGCACAGAGATCTTCTCTGTGAAGCCCACGCCAAGGAGATTTCAAAATTGGGTTACTGTTCAAATCATCAAAAGTTGGCTGAATCTGCAGATATGTGTGAGGATTGCTTGTCCTCGAGATCAGAATTTCAGGGAGTATCAAAGAATACTAATTTGTTTGAATGGATGAAAGAATTTGGAATGATTCACAGTCACAAAGAAAAGGTAGGTGAAAATGGTGAGGTAAGTTTGAACTGTTCTTGTTGTGGGGTAATCTTAGATAATAAAGATATATATTCTTCTTATATATTGCTCAAGCCTTCTTGGAATGTTTTGGAATCTGCCCACAAAGAAAATTTTATTCAGGAGGCTGAGGATTATGATAATCATATGGAAGAAAGGTACAATTCTGATAAAAAATTATCAAAATTTTCTTTTGATTCGTGTTATGATGAACAAGGTTTGGAAGACGACAATGAAACTCAGATTCTTTCTGAAGTTGATAGAGGTTTGAGTGTAACAACTAAGGAATCAGAGGAAAATGATTCTGTTTCTGTATCTATGAATGAGTTGAAAGAATTAGGAGGTGGGGAAATTCAAAGGGTAGATGTAGTTTTGGCAATGGATGGAAATAAGGGAAGGATAATCATGGAAGATAAGTCTGTTCAAGTGTCTGTTGATGAAGATACTTCTGTGGAAGTTTCCGGTCAGCATCTGGAATTCTTTCTGGATTACAGTGGCCATAAACTTGTTCCAGTTGAATTGATTGATTCGGTAACAGGAGAGGATCAGAAAAATGACAATGCTAAGGATTACGATACAAGCACGAATGAAGAATCCACTTTGGATTCTGAAGTTCAGGTGGAAACAGAAGTTAAATTGGTTGCTGGAAACAGAAGTGTACAAGTAGAGGATGATGCAACACTTGATTTTGATTTAAATCAGGAACCTGCATTTAGTTTGCTCGACTCCATGGACATAGAAGAGGATGAAAATTCTTGGGGTTTTCACGCAAAAGAATGTCATTTTGAGATGGATGTGCTGAAGGATGATACAAGTTTTCATGTATCCCAAACTCCATTTAAAGATGTAGATGAGGATGAACCGAAGACAACAATAGAAGGTGGAAATCAGCATTCAGATATTCTTCAAGGTACATTTATTTCTGGTATTAGTTTTCTCCTATTTTTGTAGCGTATGTTGAATGTATATTAATGTTTATCTGCTTGAATTATATAGTTTCTGAAGAAGTTGCTCAAATCCCGATTAATGAAACTGAATCAGAAGTCTCAATTGGAACAGAAATTCCTGATTTAGATATTATAGATGAAATTCAAAATCAAGAAGCTATTCCTTCATATGAATGCATGCACGAAGATGCTTCAATTAGTTCCGCCAATTTTCCTGAAGCAGATGATCATGGTAAGTTCTGGATTCTTATCTTTCCAATTCAGAAAGTAAAATTCTAGTACCCAGTATCGTGTACCAAACATGCTATCACTGTATTTTAGTTGAATATTGTGATTTGTTGTCTATTAGGTGGTATGCTTGAGGAACAGACAGTAGAATGGCCTGCCTTATCAGTCCAAGATAGTGATCATGTGATGAACAATCAACCATCGTTTAGTTTGGAACTGAATGAGATTGAAGAAGACAAGGTCCCTGATACGCCTACTTCTGTGGAAAGTCTACATCATTTGCACAAAAAACTGTTGTTGATCGAGAAAAGGGATTCTGGGACAGAAGAATCTTTAGACGGAAGTGTCACTAGTGAGTTGGAAGGTAGCGAGGGTGTTGTTACCATTGAAAGCTTGAAATCGGCACTGAGAGCTGAACGAAAGGCTTTGCAGGCATCATATGCTGAGCTAGAAGAAGAACGGTGTGCTTCTGCAGTGGCTACAAATCAAACCATGGCAATGATAAATCGACTCCAAGAAGAGAAGGCAGCAATGCAAATGGAAGCTTTGCAGTATCAGAGAATGATGGAGGAGCAGTCTGAATACGATCAAGAAGCATTGCAACTGTTGAATGAACTTATGGTAAAGAGGGAGAAGGAAAAACAAGAGCTCGAGAAAGAGTTTGAGTTGTATAGGAAAAAGGTGTTGGACTACGAAACAAAAGAAAAGATGAGGATATTGAAGAGAAGTAAGGATGGAAGCACTCGGAGTGGATTTTCCTCTGCTTCTTGTAGCAATCTTGAGGATAGTGATGGATTGTCTATTGATCTAAATCAAGAAGTGAAAGACGAAGAGAGGTTCGATAGCCATCAAGAATACGGAAACCACAATACTCCTGTTGATGCAGTTCTAAATTTGGAAGAATCATTAGCAGACTTTGAGGAAGAGAGGTTGTCTATTCTAGAGCAGCTCAAGGTTTTAGAAGAAAAGCTTATGACATTGGACGACGAAGAGGAACAGAAGTTTGAGGATGTCAGAGCAATGGAAGATGTCCATGTAGAGAATGGGAATCATTTGGATGAAAATGGTCATTTTAGTGAAGCTAATGGGCATGCAAATGGTTTTTCTAATGAAATGATGGGGAAACATCATTCGCGGAGAAAAATCCTAGGTTCAACCGGAAAATCACTTCTTCCGCTTTTTGATGCAACAAATGATGAAAATGGAGATGTTATCCCAAATGGGAACAGCAATGGATTTGATTGTAATGGCGAGGAGAATTCTTATGAAAAAAAGTTTGAATTAGAGAACAAGAAGCTTGCCATCGAAGAAGAGGTGGATCATCTATATGAAAGATTACAAGCTCTTGAGGCAGATAGAGAGTTCCTAAAGCATTGCATTAGCTCCCTAAAGAAAGGTGACAAGGGAATGGATCTCCTTCAAGAGATTTTACAACATCTTCGTGATCTACGTAATGTGGAGCTCCGAGTCAGAAATTTGAGTGACAGTGCTATACTATGACAATATGCTTGAATATCTTGTGCCTAAAGAAGATTGTTGGTAAATCTACAAACCTTAAAATTTCAGAATTCCATTAGTTGTTCACTTGTATTGCATGAATTTGATTACATTGTTAAGTTTTTGGTCATGGTTTATTGCAGACTCTATTTTGAAAGAACATTCCAAGCTATGGACTAGTCGAGCACACCGGCACTATGCTTAATGGAAAAGGGGAGGGGGAGGCACCTGAAATGGTCTTATTTTGTGTTGATCTTGACAGACAACAATTTAGTCTATTGTTTCATGTTCATCTTGTCCTAGTAAGAACCCAAATTTTAGTGGGTTTGTGTCCATCTCCCTCTTTTGAGGGAAAGGGGGATGATGATTTTAAGTGTATGTGTGTAGTCTAGTGAGGAGAAGAAGCCACCCTGTCATTTGTATGTTCTGTGAGTAAAAAAGCCTGGCCTGCAAATATAGAAAGATCCAACAAAGATTCCAATGCCAGGTTCATAGAATTATTTTGTTAGGAATGTAGGAATGGTACAGCTTTTTTTTATTTTTTTTTCTGAACTTTTTGTGGGCAAGGAAGAGAAGGGTTCCTTTTCCAGCCCAATCTTTTGTACTATTTTAATTGTAATCATAAGGTTTGTCTATTATATGAAAAGAGACGTTTATTTAGTTGTTCACATTGGCATTTTCAATACAGCAGTGGACATGATTGCCATCTCGTGCATTAGTCGTGTTTTCGTACGTTCACGAGTACGTGAAAATGAGTGTGTTTGAGATAGTTTTTATTCTTTCTTTGTTGTCAAGTTATGACTAACGCGTATATATATAAAAGTAAAATTAATTAGAAAAAGAAGCAAAAGATTGCTTTCACAATGTAATTTGCTTTAAGCATAAACAAACATTTTTGGTGGGTATGGACCTTAAAAATAAAAGCAGTAAATTTAAATCTACAAATGTGTTACACTTTAGATAATCAATTAATTTACAGCTAAGAGCGCCGCTTAAAGGCATAATTGCACACTTAAGCATTGTACATGCAACCTAATCATTCCTACTCACCATATTAATGACAGTGGGGACAACTGTCCCTGTCCTATGTTTAATATTTCTGAGTTCTGCCATTAATATATTATTTCTCTTCTTTTTCTTTATCTTTTTTTTTTCGTCTTTTATACAGCAAAGAGCAATATATATTTTCAATTTTACATCTTTATACAAATTTGAAATTCTGATTACTTTATGCTTAAACTATATTTTCATCTCCTTTAATTTCTTATTTATTAAGATATATAATTTAATTTTTTTTCATTTAGATTAGATCATTATTTATAGTTAAAATTATACCATTATAAATATGTTTATGATATTTAAAACTTTATCAAATATGATTTATTTATTACAAAGTTCTATGTTTTCAAATACATATGACAATAATTTGCAAATGGACATAAACACATATTTTAGAATAATTAATTCAAGAGTATGTTTGAAATGGAGTCTGCTCAAAGGAGGTGGGCTTTGGGTGAATTTCCGGACTTAAATTGAGGTGATATATGGTGGATTGTATTAGTGTCATGAACTATAGTTTTTGGGCGAAGTGGTAGCAATGTCTTACATCAATTGGTATCAAAGTTGGCGGTCCCGTGTTGGAGTTGATGCTGGAGCGTTCTCACCAAGTGGATGGACAATAATATATGTGTATGCTTGAAATTGGGGTGGACGCTAAGAGAATGGGCTTGGGGCGAATTTTCGAGCTTGATTATGAGTGATATATAGTGGATTGTATTAGTGTCATGAACTATAATTTTGGACAAAGTGATGGTAGTACCATGCTTCAATAATTAATTAAAGTAATTAAATATTTTAAGTCGCTTGATTTAGGTCAAATAATTTGTTCTATATTTTTAAAATTTAGAAATCAATTTAAAAAATATATAATTTAGATGAAATCATTTTGTATAAAAAATAAAAATTAACTTTCTTTAAACTAAAACAAAAGTAAGATTAAAAAAGACAAATAAGAATACAAATATAATTTTATTTAATATAAATTATACCAAACGAATCCTTAGCATAATAACGAGATACATAAATATCTATATCTATATTTTCTATATAAAAGTTGGATAGTCTGCATAGATTTTTGTCAAGTGGCAATCAACTGTGAAGTCAACTATTTTTTTTTATTTTTACTTAATTCATTAATTCATTTAATGTTTGGATTTTGTAAAAAAATAGATCATATTCAATATCCAAAGTTAAAATACATTAATACATTTAATATCAATCACCACACACACACACACACACACACATTGACGCTGCATTAAATATTTTTTTCTTCTTTACTTCATTTCAAGATTCGATTTTGTAAAATTACATTAAATAAGCTTATTAATTAACTCCCTCAAAAAATAAAAAGAAAATAAAAAGCTCTGTATTTTTTTTGTTTTGCAATTCAAAATTAAATTATAAATAAGCTTAGTAATTAACTTTATGTGCTTGGCACATTTTTTATTTTACAATTCAATCTTATCAATGTGATTTTTCATTTTGCAATTAAAAAAACATTCATTCAACCTAATTACGATTCAACTGTACATATTAATTTTTGTTATTTTTAATTAATTCATTTAATACTTTGATTTTGTAAAAAAAAATAGATCATTTTCAATATCCAAAGTTAAAATACATTAATACATTTTATACCAATCACATTATACGTATATTTATATTATCTATGCTACATTAATTTTTTTTTCTTCATTTCATGCTTCAAATTTGTAAAATTACATTAAATAAGCTTATTAATTAAATTCTTCAAAAAAAAAAAGCAAAATAAAGTGCTCTACATTTTTTTCGTTTTGCAATTCAAAATTAAATTAAATAAACTTATCAATTAACTTTCTGGGCTCTGCACATTTTTTATTTTGCAATTCAATCTTATCAATGTGACTTTTTATTTTTGCAATTAAGAAAACATTCATTCAATCTAATTATGATTCCATTGTACAGCTTTTTTTTTAATTAATTCATTTAATGTTTCAATTTTGTAAAAAAAATAGACCATTTTCAATATCCAAAGTCAAAATATATTAATACATTTAATACCAGTCAAAATACATTAATACATTTAATATCAATCACATTATATATAATTTTATATTATCCACGCTACATTAATTTTTTTTTTTTTTTTTTTTTTTGGATTAGTTATGTTGTTTTTAAAATTATTAGCAACAATATCTAATAAAATGTTATTTATATAATGTTTTTGTATTTGATTTCATTATAACCAATAACTAATAAACTTTCTTAATTTTTTTTTCGAAATTACTATCACGGAACACAACTCCTGTGCATCGCACGGGTTAAACACTAGTCTATACTAATTCTAAAAGTCCCTTAAAGGGATAAACATTTTTGGACGATATTACCCCTCAAATAATTTATAATTCCTAAAATCATCTTTCAATTAATATAATTTATTTTGGCTTTAATTTAAACTATTTAATACTATATAAATATTGTATTTTGATCATTAAAAATAATTTGTCTCTTTAAATTCCATTATATATTGTAATTAATGAAAATAAATAAAAATATACTAATAAAATTTTTAATATATTGAAATTATTATCTTTAATTGTAAACAATCAAATAGTCAATCTTATTATGCACGAGAATTTAAGCAAATTCCTTCATCAACATAACAAAACAAGATGAATTTGGCTTTATATTTCGACTTTCTTATTATTGATTTTTTCTTCCTTTGTTATTCGTCTTTGTTTTTTATTATGCCTAGAATATTTTTTTCCTCGCAATGCCGATTTTGATAATTAGTTTGATAATAATGTGGTAATAATGGATGTGTTAATTTTCCATAAATGATTCACTAATTTTAAGAATATATATGATGGTAATATTGATTTTAAATTTTAATTTCTATATCTTTTTTTCTTGATTTAGAATATTTTTTCGATGTAAAAATGTTAATTATTGTGGTAGTCTTGATAACGGATTTAAACTCGAATGATATTTTATGTCATTTTGTAAGCAATTAAACGTATATTTATTGTGGAAGAACGAGTTAGAATAAGGAGAATTGATGTTACTCTAATTCTTTCAAGCACGCGACTGAAGAAGACATAACTTGGATAAAGTGAGTCATATTATGTATAAAGTGAAGGTAAATCTCGCATAATAAGTGATTTTATGTGATGAGTTAAAATCATTGTCCAAAATATCTGGTTGTTTTGAATTTTCTTGAAATTTAATAATATTTCAGATGGAAATACGAGAAAGAATGCATGAAGAGAAAAAAAAAACCCCTTAATTTATGGGTGCATTAAAACTGAATGGATATTGCAATAGAAAATTCTTCTTTATCTTATGTCCAAGAATTTTGAGATTCTTTTTTTTTTTGAGAAATAATTACCTAAAAATGCTAAATTTTTTATTTTCGTGTACTTTTTATAATTATATAAATACAGAAAATCAATAAAAAATTGTGTTATACTTATATCTACTATTTTCATGTATTTTAGAATTTGATACTAATTTTTATAAAAGAAAATTGCATTTTCTGATATGCCATTAGATATATGCTTTAAAATATAATTAAAAGAGTATCAATAATTTTTCAAACTTAATATTCACGTAGGCCATGTATTTTTTAATGAACCACATGTTTTACCAAGAAGTTTGAATATAATTCTTTAATTGGTCATAATCATTGATGAATTTATGATTGAAAGTGAGTTTTATTTAAGTGTTATATTCATCGATAATTTTAAAATAAAAAAATCATAATATTATTACAAAATCACGTGTAACGCACGTATTCTTAACTAGTATATATAAAAGTAGGATAATCTGAATAGATTTTTACCAAGTGGCAAACAACAGTGAAGTCAACTATTAATTTTTCAATTTTTTTATTTTTAATTAATTCATTTAATGCTTCGATTTTGTAAAAAAATTGATCATTTCTAATATCCAAAGTCAAAATACATTCACACACACACACACACACACACACTATCTATGCTACATTTTTTTTTACTTCATTTCATGCTTCGATTTTATAAAATTACATTAAATAAACTTATTAATTAACTTCCTCAAAAAACGAAAGGAAAATTAATTAATAAGCTTATTTAATTTAATTTTGAATTGTAAAACGAAAAAAATATTTTGATTTTGTAAAAAACCCAATTACGATTCCATTGTACAAATTAATTTTGTTTTTGTTTTTAATTCATTCATTTATTGCTTCGATTTTACAAAAAAATAGATCATTTCTAATATCTAAAGTCAGAAACCATTAATACGTTTAATACCAATCACATTATATATATATATATATATATATATATATATATATATATATATATATATATATAAGCTACATTATTTTTTATTAATTTTTACTTCATTTCATGCTTCGATTTTGTAAAATTACATTAAATAATCTTATTAATTAACTTCCTTAAAATACATTAATACATTTAATACCAATCACAATACACACACACACACACACACACACACACACACACACACACACACACATACATTATCTATACTACATTTTTTTAAACTTCATTTCATGCTTCAATTTTGTAAAATTACATTAAATAAGCTTATTAATTAATTTTCTCAAAAAACAAAAGCAAAATAAATGGCTCTGCATTTTTTTCGTTTTATAATTCAAAATTAAATTAAATAAACTTATTAATTAACTTTCTGGGCTCTGTACATTTTTCATTTTGCAATTCAATATTATCAATGTGACTTTTCATTTTACAATTAAAAAAATATTCATTCAAAATATTAAGCTCTGCACTTTTTTCTACAAATAAAATTAATTGATATTCGCATTTAATATGGACCAAGAAGTAATGCAAGTATAAAATGACAATTCATTAAATTCGTAATTTTTTTTTTTTTTGATATATGAACGTGACTTTTCGTTTTGCAATTAGCATTAAAATACGAAAAACATGCATTCAACCTAATGAGCTCTGCACTTTTTTTACAAACAAGTTTGGGAACCGTGCTTTGGTATATATATAAGTAACTTTTACATTAAAAAACTAAGACACCATACATTATTTGTGTGTAGGTATGTTTTTGTGCATGCGAGTCTCCGTTTGTATTTTGAACTTGGGTATAGATAGAAGTTAAAATTTTTGCCTCTAATTTTTTCTTTCATTTACGTTGGCAGTAACCTAATCTAAAGGAATGACACCGATTCTTAATTTGGTCGAAGAAATCAATCCAACGAAAACTCAATTGGCAGTGATAGTTCGAATTGTGCGCATTTGGAAGATACCCAGTTATAGAAACATCGAAGAGACATACGTTATAGAAACATCGAAGAGACATACAATCTTGAGATTGAATTCGTTGATAAAGAGGTATTTTGTCGTAAATATATTGTCGGTTTTATTTTTTATTTTTTTGGTGCTTTTATCTTGTCTACATATAAAGAATAGAACTAGAAAAATGATAAAAAAAACCATACAGTAACCCAGTCGATACCTTAAAATCAGTAAGAAATTAAAATATGTTCTCGAATAATTCATTTTTTTTTGTGTTTTTATCATGTCTATGTAAAAATATTGTATAGAATCAGAAAAATGATAAAAATCCATACAGTAAGAATGTCGATGATTATGTGTCAATTTCATCGCCAAAATCGGCCAAAATAGAAATATCTATCAAGAACTTGAATAATTCTTTTGTAGAATGATTGTGATTGCTCCTTTTAAAATCAGTAAGAAGTTAAAATCTATTATTGATTAACTTTTTTTTTTTTTGAGCATGTATGTGTTTTCGAAAATATATTATCATAGAACACAAATCCCATGTATCGCACGGGTTAAACACTAGTTTTATGAATATATGGTAAAGAAATAAAATTTATTATTTTCGAGTCAAGCTTCGAGTAATCTACCAACAAACCATTTTGAAAGGGAAATTGGGGCAAATGGTCCCTAACGTATGACACTAGTGCACAAATGGTCCATAATCTTTTATTTTTGGCAGAATGGTCCCTAACCTATCCATTTAGGTGCGCAATTGGTCTTTTTGACGGATTCAGTTAAAAATTCGTTAAAAACCTATTATTTAGGTGTGCAAATGGTCCATCTCATTTTTTTGTCTTTATTAGTGGGAGTAAAATTGTCAAGTTACATTTTCTTTCTTTCATTCAATTGGCGCAAATGGTCTCTAACTTTAGTTTTAATTAAAAAAAAATTGCAATTGAATTCCTAATCTTTGCAAAAAGTGAAAATAGGTCAGATACTTTAATTTTTTATTAAAAATTAAAAGAAACTAACAAATTGATAATATACTAAATTATTTTGTATATTTTATGAACTATTATAAAATAACTAAAATTTAAACTCATAATTATTAACAAATGTGCTAATTAAAATTATTTTATTATTATTAAGTAATCATATTATTTAAAATTCAAACTTTAATTTTATCATTACAACATAAAAAGAAAAATAAATTTGTTACAAATACAAATTTTAATTATGCTCAACTCAGCCTGATTTTATACGGTCTCATATTTACTGGACCAACCCAATCCGCTTTTGAGCAACAAGACTACTGGGTCAGCCCAATTTTAATTTTAATTTTAATTTTAATTTTCTATTTAAAAAATAGAAAAAAAAAGTCTTCACCGCACCCCACCGTAAGTTAATCAGATGATCTGGTCGAAACTAGGGAGAAGAATCTCCCTGGTTTCGGTTACAGAAACAGGGGAGAAGCAGTGTCGGAAACAAGGGGAGAAATTTTCCTCATTTTCGGTGGGGGTGGGGTAGATAAATGGGTTGGGTGATTTGGGTCCAAAAAAATTTTAGTTTCTTATAATTTTTTTTTTATAAAAAAATTAAAGTATTGGACCCATTTTCACTTTTTGCAAATGTTAGGAATTCAATTGCAAATTTCTTTAATTAAAACTAAGGTTAAGGACCATTTGCGCCAATTGAAAGAGAGATAAAAAATGTAACATGACAATTTTACCCCACTAATAAAGACAAAAAAAAAAAAAAAATGAGAGGGACCATTTGTGCACCTAAATGATAGATTTTTAACAGAATCCATAAAAAAGGATTAATTGCGCACCTAAATGGATAGGTTATGGACCATTCTATAAAAAATGAAAGGTTAAGGACCATTTGTACACTAATATCATACGTTCGGATCCATTTAATAGGGTAAATTGTAGCTAGTGTCTTCAAGCTTTGACTTCATTTGCACTTGTATCCTCAATGTTTAATTCTTAACATCCATCACCACAACCTTTTATATAATTAGCAGCTAATACCCTTTGTGACCAAAATACCCCTCTACCTTTTATATAATTTACAACTTCTTATACTATTTGATGCCATATTAAAATATTTCACAACATTTGCATTCGTTTATTGATATAATATTTGATTGTGAAATATTGTAAATTTGTAGGCCACAATAACTATATTATTGTTAGCCAGTCTAAATAAATATATTATTCAGTCGAAATAAATTTTATTCTATGTATTATTGTTATCAATAAATTTTGTATTTTCAACATTAAATATTGGAAACACTTATTAAATTTTAAATATAATGTGTCTAAGGTAACATTTCATGTTTACAAAAAATAAATTTTTGTTACCTACATTACATTATTAATTATACAATCTATCACAACGATAACTTGAAAAGGATTAAAATACAATATTATAAATACACTACGTGCAACGCACGAACCAAAAACTAATATTTTGAAAAGACTCAAGCGGGATTGGAAGTATATAATTTTAAAAGATTCAAATATTTATAAATTGTGTTCTGTTAATATAAACACCATAATTCATTACCATAATATATTTATGGACTAAAATTAACTTTTTTATTAAAACTTAACCGGATTGGAATCACATTATAGTAATGAATTATGGTGTTTAAATATTTATAATATGTCATCAAATATTACAATATTTACAATATTTCACAATCAAATATTATATATCAATAAACAAATCAAATGTTGTGAAATATTTTAATATGGTATCAAATAGCATAAAAAATTGTAAATTATATAAAAGGTTGATGAGTATTTTGGTTGCAAAGGGCATTAGCTATAAAAGGTTGATGTGATAGATGTCAAGAATTAAATATTGAGGATACAAGTGCAAAAGAAGTCAAAAATTGGAGACATTAGCTGCAATTTATCCTTTTAATATAAAGAAAAATAAAAATAAAATTTGCATCTTCGACCCCGCCTTGCCTAACCATGGTTTCGCTCCCCTGCCCCCACCGTCTCTCCTTTGGTTCTTGGCCACCTCTATACCATGTACCAGAGAAGCGAGTGGGTTATCTTTTTCTTTTTATTCTAATAAAAAGAATAATATATCATAAAGTTCTAAAATACGTATTACGTGATAAAGCGGCATCAAGTATTACAAATTTAGGCACCAAAATGCATTTTCGAATGTTAATAAAGTTTTAATTATTCTAAAATAAAAAAATAACTAAATAATACATAACATAAATAAATTTATAGACGCGCATGTTTGAGAGTGTTGAAATTATTTTTAAATACTTATAAGTAGTGTGTCCTATAGAATATGTAGATAATAAATAAGTAGTAAGTTGTGGATCTAATAAAATGTGTAGATAAAAATTATGTTTAACCAATTTGACCAACTAAATTTATAATTTAAACTTCACCAAACATGTCTAAAATTACAATTACCACAAAATTCTTAAAATTAGATTACATACCAACATAGTATAACACCCTATAACTTATGTCTCTTTATCAGATTCTAAGATCCTCTTCTTTGTCCAACTCATATTCCATGTCATTCGATATAAAATTATTTTCATCGAACTCTCGAACATTTCTAGTATATCTGGTAGGTTATAAGATATCATTCTCCACTTCATTGTCATTATCATCACAATCCTCATTTATTCAAGAACAGCATTACTAGAAATTATGCCATTATAACAAACAAATCATAAAACTCAAGGCCATCCTAAATAGTAAATTCATTGAACTGCACGAAATATAATTATACAAGAAATTAATAGAGCAAGACTTTCAAGAACAAATTGAAAGAGCTGTATAATTTCCAATAACCCAAGACTTTCAAGTAAACAAATTGAAATCAAAACAAATGTAAGGCAATAAAAGTAGAAAAGCAAGAAGGAAGCAGTCGGACAGTTAGATAGTCGAACAAGAAGCCAGAAAGAAGCAATTTCCAGTCTGAGGCTCAGAGCGCATCAGATTTCAGTTGCAACTCGCCGGTTGGAGTTTGAATTCGAACGATACACTTCTCATATAACATATTTGAATTTCAAAAATTCAAGAAGGGTTGGAGTTATGGTTTTTTTGGTTTTTAATTTTTGGGCTGAATTGGGTTTTTAGTTTTTGGGAAGAATTTTGGTTTTGGATTTCTTGGACATTTTTTATAAGTCGGCTCAAACATAATGCGTGCACATTTTAAAGTCTAATTGAAAATGAGGCGGCCAACAGTTTGTTGACCATATTTTAAACACATTGAAACAAGCATGGTATTTTTACCACGTATCGCGCCGTATGATTTAAAATACTGATTTATATTTTGCCGTTTGAACAAAAAATTAACTTTTAAATAGTAATAGAGACAAAAAAATGTTAGGACCAACTTGGTACCTAGACCATAAGTTAGGAAACCTCCACTGCACTATTATTACTATTATTTTATTTAAGCCAGCCTTGTAAAAAAATCATTTTGGTCCCACAAATTCTTATTATTTTATATTATCATTTTTAAGGACAAAAAATAATAATAGCGCCAGATAAGTTCAAATTAACAGCAGGGGTGCACATGGACACCAGGCCAATCAATATATGCAGTTGCAGTTCCATCTCAATACCAAGTTAAAACATCATTAAACATGCTTATCTCATCATTATCAAATATTCTCAAAATCTTCAGCTATATTAATTATTCTTAAACACCACAATAAACTACTAAACTTGTTCTAAAGCAATTAAGATTCTGGCGGCGCCATATTATCAATTGGTAGATAACAGTATCTATTCATAATGGTTTTAACACTTTATATTAAATAGGGAAATTGGCACGAATGGTCCTTAACCTTTCTTTTTTAGCGAAGTAGTCATTAATATATGTGTTTTGGTGTGCAATTCGTCCTTATTTGATGAAAAAGACAAATATGCCCTTATTTTTAATTAAAAAAATTTCAATTGGATTCTTAACGTTTACAAAAAGTGCAAATAAGTCCAATACTTTTATTTTTTTAATAAAAAATTAAAAGAAACTAACAAATTGATAATATACTAAATTATTTTGTATATTTTATGAACTATTAATAAATAACTAAAATTTAAGCTCATAATTATTAACAATCGTGTTAATTAAATTTATTTTATTATTATTAAGTAATTATATTATTTAAAATTCAAACTTTAATTTTATTGTTACAACATAAAAAAGACAAATAACTTTGTCACAAACTTGATGCTTAAATATTTTTATTTAATTGAGCTATTCGTTTATTAACTACAAATATTGGAGCTCAAATTGTGTTCTTCATATTTAATGTATCGTTCAAAAATAAAGAACACATAATGTGTAAACTAATTTTTGTTAGTATTTTTATGTTAAAAAATATAACAAGATTGGTTTAATGTCATAACATTTTATACGTATTTTGTTATTTATTTAACTTAATTTTTATTCAAATTTTTCACATCAGTAATTACATATACTTAAAACACAATAATTATACATTTTTCTTTTATGAAAAATTTAATTGACACGACTGTAGTAATATATTTAATATGCTAAATTAAATATTATTTAATAAATGTATCGGACCTATTTGCACATTTTACAAAGTTTACAAATGCAATTGCAATTTTCTTTAATTATAACTAAGGATATTTTTGTCTTTTTCGTCCAAGGACCAATTGTGCATCAAAACACATAGGTTAGGAACTGTTGCGCAAAAAAACAAAGGTTAGTGACCATTTCCACACTAAGAACAAATGTTAGAGACCATTTGCACCAATTTCTCTATCAAATATATCTTTAAATTAAAAATTAAAAATTATTTATTTCTCAACCTTTCACCACCTCCCCTTCCACCCCAACTATATGTCACCAACCTCCCACTTGCTGGCTGCGGGTAAGAGACAGTAAAGCGAAAAGTGCCCATTGCTCAACATGAGTAGTCTTATCGATTTTCCACCACTAATGAGTGTATTATAAATTTTAAATTTTTAGAAGAGGGAGCTTTTCTGTGCTCATCGGAAATTTTATTTTTCCACACAATCTTCAGATGCAAATGAAAATTGATTTTCTCAAATATTATTGAAATAAATTTATAAAATAAAATATAAACATATCGATATAGATGTGTTAAAATAGGTAATTAGCACATTTCATCTCTATCGTTTGTTCTCATTGTGCAAAACGTTACTTTGACATCTAGGCCCCTAAATAAACGTTATTTGCAAAAAAAAGTCTCTGCCATTCATATCCGTTAACAAAATAGTTAATTAGTGCAAATAAATCTAAACAAAAAAAATGATTTGCGCAAAAAAAAAAAAAAACGATATGGACGTTTTGTGCGCACAAACGTTTAAAGTCATATTTTAGATTTCTCCTTCCAGCAACTATAAAATTCTACACAAATCGATAAAATCACATACATTGTAATATTACACTTAAACATAGTGAATGAAACTCATACACATTACAAATACTTAACACATCCAAACAAACGTATACTAACAAATATATTTTAAACACTTCAAGATGTGGCTTTTATAACTCATATTACAACCAACCCCCACACAAAACCTAAACACCATATTCTAAAATTGAACAACTTCTTCTCTTTTTGCAAATTCAACAATTATTCTTCACACGCATTCCTGCATCTAAACAAACCAGGTATTATTTCCATAAATCTAAGACACATCGGTGGGTAAAATCATACACAGAACTTCTTCTTGTACAATATATTTTGCAAATGATAGGGACGAAATGTGTTCCACATCTGTGGAGATAATACATTTTCTTTTGTGTAATGTTTTTTTTTTCTAAATTTTTCATTTTATATTTGAATAATAGAATGACAATTTTACATTTTTTAATTTTTTGTCACGTTAGTCAATTGAGTTCACTAACGAAAAAATAAATTGAATTCATTTATTTGGATAAATAGTACTTACTTTTCAAAAGTTGGAGACACAGTTGTCCACAAAAAAGGTTAGGGACGCTTGTAGTAATTTATGCTAAAATTAAAGGATTTTATGAAGATAGAACGGGTTAAGATGGCTGGCGGGGAGTATAGATGCGTGACTGAGTATTTTTAAAATTCTATTCAAGGAGTATAGTTGTTGAATCAATTGATTTAAAATTTAAAATTATTAAATAAAATTACAAGTATGTCATTTAAATATTATTTTCAACATATTCTTTACTTTTAGATGAGATTTATTTATTTTTTTTTATCAAAACCTAACACGCAGGCTCGATTTTGGGTCGAGACGAGTGAGGCCACTGCCTCGGACCCAAAACTAAATGGGGCCTACATTTTCAATAAAAAAAATAAATAAAAATTAAAGCACAGCCTTACAAGTATTGTCCCAAAATAAAAGAAAGTTTGTATACAAAAAAATTAAAAATGAAGTCCACAGCGCCAGCCCAAGAACTATTGAATTTGAAGTGGCCTATTTGTTGATTAGTATTCACTCATCTGTCATCTTGATATCCATCTCTGTTCATTTTGCATTCAACAGACAGACATTTCAATTCATTGTTGTCTGTCCACACACACAATATTGAAAAAAGAAGCAACCAACTGAATCGTCTCTTTCTCTCTATCCCCGTCTCGAATCTTGGCTTACCAAAATCCAGAATATCTGATTTTACACCTTTGCAAGGATTTTGTATAAGTGAAAACTGAAAAGGACCAGTTCGAGTTCAAGAAAAAGTGGAATAAACGAATCTTCTGTTACACTGCAACCGATACTACTACTTAAAGAACATAAAAGAATGGAGAAAATGAGTGATAAATACTCTATTTTTCGTGGTGGCTAGTCTTTTCACCATTTCTAAAGTCAATTCACTTCTTTGTTTAATTTCAATTCGACTGGGTGAGTGAGTGATTTTAATGTTGTTAAATTAGATGAGCATATATGTAGATAATTAGGCTCATATTATTTGGTTAGTGATGATTTCATGATCGAATTTTGAGATTTTAATTTGTTTTATTTCACATATATTTGTTGCGTGTTTCTATCTTCTACGTTGCAGAGTTATAGTAGTGTGTATAGATAATTAGGCTCATAATGTATTTTACATAATTTGATTAGTGATGATCTGATTTTGTGATTTTAGTGACAGTCCATTTCAATTTACAGTTTTGATTTTAGTTGATTTCATCTCAAATTTTGGCTCAATTTTAGGTTTAAAACCTCTCAGACGAATAAGAGAAGAAGAGGAAGAAGTTGGTTTTTCACATTCTGTTATTTCATAATTGCCATTCAAGTCTCACTTATTCCTCGCTTATTTATTGACTTCTTAGAAATAGTTGAAGCCTTACCAGTTTATATGTGATTGTGGCTTTATCGGTTTTAATTTTGAGATTATTGAAATGTTGTTTTTTTTAAAGTTGAAGTTGATCAAGACTTATCTCCGATCAACCATATCACAAGAAAGATTGAATGGATTGGTTATGCTATCAATTGAGAAAGAAATCGTTGAACAATTAAATTACTCACATTTGATTAATATTTTTGCTTTTAAAACCGCTAGAAGAGTTGTATTTAAGTGATAATTTGGTCATTGTTATTTGATTATAATATAAATTTTTTGTATAATATATTTTGTTTGTCCTTTTTTTTTTTTTGAGTTTTAAGTTTGCAATTAATTACGTAACAACCTTGTGGATTTTGAATACATACTGCAACTTGGAGATCTTTTTGGACTTCGCCTCAGACTCCGAAAATTTTAGAACTGGCAACACTAACACATGCATAATTTCAATTAAATAGGTGGTGACGAAACTTGAATTCAGGACATTTATATACTTTGATAGTATTACAAGAATAAAATATCAAAGTAAATCATTTCTTAAATATTTTAATATTTTGTTGTTGTAAACGGGTGACTTATGTTATTGTTGGGACCTTGTTGAGTTATGGTTGGGATGAATGTGGAGATGATAATTATTTTTTATTAAAACTATTTGTTTTGTTTTCTTTTTTCAATTTTCAATTTTCAATTTTCAATTAATAGTAAATGTATAATTGTCATTTTAACAAAAAAAAAAACAACTATACATCGATCGTGGAAATGACCATGCAACTTTATCGTCCATTTGTATGAAAACTGTCACAAGAACTAATTTTGCATTGTTAATAAAAAGATCGAGGGTTGGATTGTCAAGATTTAAATGTTAATCATATATTTACACAAAATACATAGGTTGAGGACTTTCATGTCATTTTCCCTTGTATCTAATACAAATTGAGAAGAATGCACAAATAAACACGTGCATGAACTAATGAAAATAAGCCATCATAATGAATAATACTATCTTTAAGAAACTTTTCACTCTGTGCTAAAACCCAAAATTCAGTTGGAACTTGGAAACTATATTTTCTCTCTTTTTAAGATAGTCAACTCTTCTCCGACTCACTGTCATTGAAATCGAAGAAAATAGCATCATCACATTGAAAATAATTTTGTTCTCTCTCTTGAAAACCAAAATCCATTTGAAACTTTCAATTCATCTCTCCTCTTAAAATCGTCGAGTTGTCTCCAACCCCACTATTGCCATCAGAATCGTGCCAAAGTTACAGAGAAATACCATTATAATGTTTAAAGTAAGTTCCTTACGCTTTTTCGTTTTGATTTTGTTCTATGTTGGTATTATTTTTTATTGATTTTATTATTTTTTGTGAATAATTCTTCAATACATATGATTTTTCAAGTGCTTGTGCAAGTATATTGAAAGAAGTTTTCTTGTTGTGACATATTTGGTTATTGTTATTGTAGAATTATTTTGTTTAATGGATTGATTTTTATATAGAATTTTGATTGTTCGTCAAACTCTAATTGTCAATTTTGACAGTTGAACTCTTGAACTATCGAAATCGACAGTTCACTAGAATTGTCGATTTCAACACAACTGCTGCTTATTTTTTTTTTTTCTAATGTTGACTGTCTATAGTCTAAAATTATGATCGAAAAAATATTTGTACTGAATATATTCATGTTATTCTTGATAATACTTGTTTGTTATGTCATATGCTAATATTTAGATGTTTATTTTGTAGATTAATCTCCCGTACATAATACTGGAGGTTTGAAGGACAAATCATCCAGATCAAATCCGTGCACAATATCAATGTCGTATTGCAAAATTTTGACAATGAACATAAAGCTGCATTCAATCAAAATCTGCTTCGCACATTTATCAAGGTGGCAGAATAGACGATTACAATTTATCGACAAATTAGTACACAAACTTATCGTCTGGAAGGTCTAGTATAATAAGAATTACATAGCATGTTTTAAGTTAAATGACGTTAAATGGACAGTTGACTCAATTTGGCCAAACATTGGTTGAGACATAAGCGATTACACAACTAGGAGCTTGTTTTTTTTATCCGATTTAGAGATTGTGTTTGTCGACTGCACCCATCATGATGATAAATACAAATTGGGATTGATATTGTTGATTGATGAGATATTTAAAGCCCAAGATAAGAGCTTGAGTATGAAGCTAGAGACGCTGTGTTTAGTCGATAATCTAGAAATGTTCTATCATACTCATGGAGTAGAGATTGCTATTTTACCTATATAAAGTCGGTGAATTATTCTTAAACTAAAAGGTCGATGAAAGTTCATAAAAAACAAAATTGTACATTAAAATACATTTTGTACGAGTTCCCTCTTGCATTACAGGTTCGAACCTACTATTGTATATGTAACATAAAATCCATTTGCCCTTTTTTCCCACTTTGGTGAAATTGAGGGAGTGGACATCACGGTGGAAAGAGACATTCTATCTTTTCACATGCAAGGAAATGTCATGCTTGTGCTGTGATTGGACTTGCTAGCCGAAAAATTACGTTCACTTTGATCATAGCCTCGTCCAAAATCCCATACTGTGATGAGGCTTTGGGAGCCTTGCACAAGAATTCGTTATGAATTTTTTTAAAAGTCTTGTCGCCTCGCCTACTTTTTTGGCGAGGATCAGGGAGAGCTTCGTTCGAAGTTATTGAGTAGAGGTTACAAAAATGGCCCGGCCCAGATAACTCAGACTCTGGGCCAACCCAGCCCAATAAAAAATTGGTTCAGTAAAAATCGAGCCTATTTGACCATAGTACAACTAGCCCACCGAGCCAATTTAGCTGAAGCTAGGCTAGTACAAGTATTTGGGTTGGCCCGGTAGAATTTCTTAGCCCAAGTCCTCCATCTCCATTCGTCCACCCAACTTCCTCTTCTCGGTGCTGTAATCTGCAGCAAATATGGAGGGAAATTAGGGAGAAAATCTCCATGGTTTTCGAGAAAGCTAGGGAGAAAATCCCTGGTTTCGCGTCCGAACTAGGGATAATTTCTTCCCCTAGTCATCGGGCTTCCATCCGATTGGGTGAGCCTAGTCATCGGGCTTCCATCCGATTGGGGGGGGGGGAGGGGAGGGGTGGGCTGGGGGTGGGGTGCTTTTGTGGTTAGGGGTGGGGATGAGAGTTTGCTGAAGGAAGATGGTAAAGTTCCACTCTTTTTCTTTTTTTATTATTGTTTTGGAAAAATAAATTAAAAATTTAAGATAGGCTGCTCCAGTGGCCTTGTGGCTCAAAATCGAGTTGGGTTGACCCAGAAAATACGGGCCATTGTAAAATCGGGCCAGAGCCAGTCCAATTCAATTTTTGTGTGTGGCCCGTCTAGTTTTGGACTGGACCGGCCCGTTTAGCCCATTTTCCAACTTTACTATTGAGACTTGGATAGAGACAATGTGATCTTTTCCTCTTGCCACACATACTGGATTGCCACCTAATCCTATGGGGCCTCGTCATGTGGACCTTTACCTGCACGTAGCATGCGCTGATATTTAGGCATAATAAGTACAACACATAAGTTAACTAGTAACTACTTGGAATTAATTAAAAAAAATAAAATGGTGAAGTTTGAAACAGAAAAAGGATGCCAATTTGGATTAACTCAACATGAAATGTGAACTTGTAAGAAAGTTCAGAAACACAAGAAAAGCATAAAATTAGTTCACCAACCATCTCTGTCCATCCTTAGTCATACAAAACAATAGAAAGAAAAAAGGACAAGAAAAAAATAGGTCAGCAATCAAAGAAGAGAACATGCGTACTCGTCACAACATTCAGCTAGTGCATTTTCCTTATCCTCAACCTGATCCAAGGCCTAAAAACTCCAGCAAACACACGATAATTATTTTCTGGTTCCAAAGAGACAAAAAGTAAAGTATTATCAGTGAAAAATCACAACCCAAAAACATGAACAATATAATTATAAATACAATAATTTATTTCACACATTACAGAAGCATTATACAAATAAATATGCCAATAAATAACACCAAAAGGCACCAGGAAAAAAGGAACAAAGCCTAATTACTCTTATGTTTGTGCTTACATCACACTTTTGAATTTTGAGGTACAAACAATCACAACAATTCAATTCAAATTGAAGGACCCAACTCTCAGAGAAAGACCCTCATTTTTTTAATTAAAAGTGAAGACATGATCAACAAATAAACCCTGGGGATTTTTTTTTCTCTTTGAAAGCTATCCAAAAAAAAAAAAAAAAAAAACTCGAAAAAAAGCAATGCACATGGACCGAGTGAAAAATAAAAGATCATGTTTTTTTTACTCAGTCACACACATTGAAATGTCAATTAATTGAATTCTTGAAGAAATAATTTTCAATGTTTTTTATGTTCTTGACTTGAAGAGTAATTTCTTAAGTGTTGGCCAATTGCAAGAAAATGTTATATAATAACTATAAAGAACGGTGCTTGTGAGATATATGATCCTTCAAGAGGAGCTATTGTGGTTGTTCAAATTAGTTCAAACAGGTTGTTTCCATTGGAGATCTAATAAGCCCAACCTTGCTTAATGACTTAAGTGAAAGATCCTTCACAGCTCTGTCATTTTCGAAATGGCCACTTGAATTCTAGCAGATTAAAAACTCTCAAGTAGAAAAACATCTTCCTCAAATTGTTATTCCTTCTCAATTTTTTTGAAGAATTTGTTGTTGGCAAACAACATCATTCTCAATTTCTTCAAGGAAAGTCGTAGAGAGCAAAAAATACCTTAGAGCTAGTTCATTCCGACATTTGCAGGCCGATAAATCCATCTTCTAAAGGGGTAAAAGATATTTTTTTTACCTTCATTGATAATCATACTCGAAAAACTCGGGTCTACTTTTTCGATGGAGAAATCATAAGCTTTTGGTGCATTTAAAAGCTTCAAGGTACATGTTGAAAATGAAACATGAAATTCCATTAAAACTCTTCGTATCGATCGTGGTAGAGAATACTACTGAAGAGAATTTGAAAGTTTTTGTGATGGTCTAGGTATTCGAAGGGAACTCACAACTGCTTATACAATGTAGCAAAATGGTGTATCAGAAAGAATAGAACCATCCTCAACATGGTGAGAAGTTTGTTAACAAGAGTGAAAATTCCAGTTTTTTTGCCAGAGGCAGTGAATTGGAGCATACACATGTTGAACAGAAGTCTTACATTTTCTGTTCAAAACATGACACCTGAGGAGGCTTGGAGTCAGTGGAACCAGTTATAGATCACTTCAGAATTTTCGATTGCAATATTTATGCGCATGTCCCAGATGAGAAAAGAAAGAAGCTTGATGATAAAGGTGAAAAATGTGTCTTTCTTAGTATAAGTGAAGTCACCAAAGTATATAAATTATTCAATCCACTTACGAAGAAGATTGTGACCATTAGAGATGTCATTTTTTATAAGGAGAATACTTGGAATTGGAATAAAAATAGTTCAGGGCAGCAGCCTATTCCATTCACCTTTGATGAAGTTGAAGACAAATCTGAATAGCAAGTACAATCCCCATTTGCAGATCAGCAATATCAAAATTCTGGTGAAAAATCAACAATAGCTAATTCAACTGACGATGTTCAGCCACGCTCAATGAAGAAACCAGCTTGGATGATGGACTATGTAACTGGAGATGATTTATCTGATAACGATTCGATTGCTCAATTTGATTTATTTGCAAATTGTAATCCTGTTACATTCCAAGAAGCTATCAAAGACACAAAATGGAAAAAAAAGCCATGAATGAGGAGATCATGTCCATAGAGAAAAACAACACTTGAGAATTGGTAGAACTTCCAAAAGGGCAGAAATTTATTGGTGTGAAATGGGTTTCTAAAACAAAGCTGAACAAAGATGGTGAAGTAGACAAGTACAAGGCCCGACTTGTTGTAAATGGGTATAGGCAAGAATATGGTGTTGACTACAAAGAGGTGTTTGCTCCAGTTGTGAGGCTTGACACTATTCGATTGGTGTTGTCCATAACTCCTCATAATTTATGGTTTATTTATCAGTTTGATGTGAAGTCAGTGTTCTTATATAGTGAGCTGCAAGAAGATGTGTATGTTGATCAACCTCTTGGATATGTGAAACAAGGTAGTGAGAATAAAGTATACATACTGAAAAAAGCATTATACGGACTATAACAAGCTCATAGAGCTTGGTATAGTCGTATATATGCTTATTTTTCTAGAGAAGGTTTTTATAAATGTCCGAGCATATGTTCTTTACAAAGCTTGGAAATAACGGAAAAATGCTTGTTGTCTGTCTATATGTAGATGATCTGATATATACTAGTGATGATGGTGCCATGATTGGAAATTTTAAGAAGAACACGATGATTGAAATTGATATGTGAGATTTGGTTTTCATGCAATTTTTCTTTGGAATTGAAGTTATGCAATCATATGGAGTTTTTATTTCACAAAAGAAATATGTTATTGAGATTTTTAACAGGTTGAAGATGAAGGGTTGCAATCCAGTCTGTACTCCAACTGGATGTGATTTAAAGTTAATGAAAGATGATTGAGGGGAGAAGATAAATGCTACTCTTTACAAAGAGATAGTTGGAAGTCTGATGTATCTAACTTCAACTAGGCCTGACATCATGTATGTTGTAAGCCTCATTAGTAGATACATGAAGTGTCCAAGGGAGATGCACTTTCTAGCTGCCAAGAGAATTTTTCGATACTTAAAAAAAAACTACTGATTTTGGATTGTTCTATAAGAAATGTGAAAAGTCATATTTGTTTGGTTTTTTCGATATTGACTATGCAGGAGATCCTAATGATAGAAAGAGTACTTCTGGGTTTGTTTTTATAATACGTAGTGGAGCAGTGTCATATTCATAAAAAAAGCAACAAGTTGTAACTTTGTCAAGTAAATAGGCTGAATTTGTAGCAGCAACATCATGTTCTTGCTAAGCTATCTGATTGAGAAGGTTGCGTTTCAGCAATTAAGATTTCAAAAAATCCAGTTCTACATGGAAATAGCAAGCATATGGATGTTAGATATCATTTTTTATGTGATCTCTGCAATGATGGTATAATTTATTTATAGTGTGTTTGGAATGCTTTTTTTGAAGTAAAAAACACTTCTTAAAGAGTAAAAGTGCTTTTATTTAAATTTATGGTTGTTTGGCTAAAATCAATAACACTTTTTGACTAAAAAAAATATTTAAAAAAGTTGTTTTAGAGAAGTCCAAATTTCGAGCTTCTCTAAAAAGTTCTAATTGAGCTTTTACGAGAAGTTGTAATTACATTTAATAAACTTAAAAATTAACAAAATTATAATTAATATATAAAAAAAATATTAATTTATTTACCATATTAATTTATTAATTATTTATCACATTAATTACTTATAACAAACTGCCACTTCATATATTTATATAAAGTAAAAAATATATATCGATGTGTTAAATAATATAATACAAATTACACATAATATATTGAATTTAAATAATTAAATAATTGTAAGTAATATAATATATACTAAAATAATTATGTTATTATAAGTAATATATTAATTTTAATAGTTAATATAGGATATAAAAAAATATTATTTATTTTAAAAATAATAATATGATATATATAATAATTTATAACTGTTTAGTCAAATATACTAAAATAATTGTGTAATTATAATTAAATTAACATATTAATTCTAATAGTTATTATAAGATATAAAAAATCATTATTTATTTTAAAAATAATAATATGAGATATTAAAAAATTAATTACTGTTTAACAAATATGCTAAAATAATTATGTAATTATAATTAAATTAATATGAGATATATAACATTTGAAGGGAAGGGTATTTAGGACTTTTAACTTGTAATAAAATAGACTATAGAGATTTTGACCAAGAACGATGTCTTTTAATAAATATTATTGTTGACTAGACCTTTTAATCAAATCTCCCATTTAGAATCTAATTTTTTTTTTTTTTACTAAACAAACACTAATAAAGGAGAAATTCAGAAATTTTGTGTTTATAATAAATAAAACTTTACTATAAAGGAGAATTTCAATTTTTTTATATATTATAAGCTGTTACTTCTTCATAGTTCACACGGTAAAAAGTGCATTAAATTATGGATCCCATATTTGTCCTGTATCATATTTGACCAGAGAACTTCCAATCATGCTGAAGTAATAAAGTATGTCGAATGTGAGTCAACACGGCCATTCCTAGTATTTCAGCTGTTTGGGCAGCCTTAGAATTCATTTATCACTACAATTCAAAGAGAGAGAAGCGAATTACCAACATCAGATTCAAGATTTTCTTGATAAAGTAATTTCTTGATGGAATTTTACCATGACTAAATCCAAAAGCTTCATCCACAACCTCATCAAATCCTTTACATCTTATAGAAACAAAGGTAAAATTTTTGTGCACACAATTCTCACTTATGTATATGTATTACCCCTAGTTCTGTTTCTTGATCATATATTTATTTACTTGTGTGTGTGTGTGTGTGTGTTTTTTCTCTAAATCTTTGGCTTTGTGGGATGTTACTGTGTGATCAATTAAAAAGGGGAAAACGTAGAAGATTTGGAGAAAATTGCAGCCCAAGAACAAAAGCAATTTCCTTTCGAGATCCTTGTTGCAGCGACTAAAAATTTTCATAATACTCAAAAGCTTGGCGAAGGAGGATTTGGCCCTGTTTACAAGGTAAAATTTAACTTGTGGGCTTCTGAATTTTTCCCAATAAAAAAAAAAGGATATAAGTTTTGACTTCTTATGAATTGGGTTTGAGTAAGAACTCATGAATTGATGAAATTATTTGAAAATTCTGAATAAAAACTTGATTTTGTGTAATGGGTATCTGGAATTTTATAGGGAAAATTAGGTGATGGTAGAGAAATAGCTGTAAAGAAGTTATCACAGAGCTCAGCTCAGGGAAAGAAAGAGTTTCAGAATGAGGCAAAATTATTGGCTCGTGTGCAACATAAAAATGTAGTGAATTTGCTCGGATACTGCGTGCACGGTGCAGAGAAGCTGCTTGTTTATGAGTATGTGGTCAATGAGAGCATTGACAAGCTTCTTTTCAGTAAGTTCTGCAATACTTATGAGATTTGCATTTTTTTAGTTCGTGTATTATCCTTATCATGGTCATAGCGATTGAACTGTATTACTAATGATTAGTTCTTTTCATCTAAATTGAAATAGTCTATCACTTGATATTTGTGAATAGATAATTTGGTTTTAGCATCAATTACTTGTTTAAGGGCTCAGATTAAGAGATGTTAATATTTATTGACAATGGGGGTCAATGTAAGTAAAATGTGATTAGGAATTGGAATATTGGATTAGTGATTGTGAGCTTGACTTAAATATGATTAGTGAGATGCCTGGAATTCATTGATTTTGTTCATGTCTAACTACATTCCAGACTTCAGTTTTTCTGGCACAAGTACAAGTTCAGAGCTTGACTTAAATATGATCACCATTTCTTTGACTTGGCCAGTGCTGATGAAGTATGCTTTTTCTTAATTTTGCTAAAAGCCACCAGTTTCTGAGGTCTGAAGTTTTAAATTGAAAATTGCTCTATTCTTAGATAAGGGCAGTGAGTAGAATTGTGAAGCACAGACACGTCTCTCAGGGTGGAGTGGTCTGACACGTATGATAAACCGACAAATCTTGGACATGACTAGAAACTTGTTGACACTCCAAATGGTGTGTCCTATTTTTTATAAATTTTAAAAATTCCGATATGCATTGGATGCGTGCCCGACACTCTATGTGGCGTGTCCTATATTTTGTGTATTTTTTTAGTTTCTGTCATGAGGACACGCCAAGGACATGATAAGCCCCATATTTTAAATTTTGGAATATAAAATTTTGGAAGATTTTAATTATTACGTGTGGAAAAATGTCAAAATAATGTGAAAAAATTGTACAAACTTCATGTCAAATTTGTTTATATCCGTTATGTGCATTTTTTTGATACATAAATATTTTTATTTTGCCGCACAAGTAATTCAAAGTACAACCCAAAGTTGTCTTGGTGTAACAAATAACGACTCCTCAAATTATACACATTCAACCTACAAAATGTAAAAATAAAAGATGAAATATATTAGTAGTTTATGAAAAAAATATTATAAATATACAATATAATAAATAATATCTAAAGGTATAATTTTAAAATAGTATAATCCACTGCGCCAAATTGTTTGCGTCCTACTTTTTTGGAAAATTACTTGTTGGCATGTCATATCCGTGTCTCGTGTCCGTATGTGTACTTCATAGGTAGACTAGGTAGTATTTATTCCACTCTTGAAAGTTGAAACATATGCTACATGAAACGTGTACGTTTAATAGCAGTTTGTTTCTTAATATTCTAAAAATCACATAGATCATCTTTTAGTAAGAAGAACTAATAACAGTAGTACAATAATGTTTTCGGGTTGTAGTTTCAGAATTGATTTCTTTAGAGCGTTATCGAGTTGCTAGAGAATTCCAAAAATTCTTGGCAAGGCAAGGCTGAGGAGTAAACTGTAATTTTACTTTGCACAAACTAAATATCTTATGGAATTTCTGAATCGACGACCTATGTCTTATGTATAAGTAAGAATAGTTTTTTGGGCTAAGTGTACTAGCTTGGCAAAACCGGAGTTATGTGTCCTCCTCGGGGAGGGAGAGGCCGGTAACCGATTTCTAAGAAGTGCCTTTCTCCGAACAAAAGATTGAAGTTCAGCAGCAACCTTTTTTGCACCAAGATACGAAATCTCATTTGGTAAAGTTTTATTAAAATATTTCTGTAGTTTTGAGGTCACTATTTCTCAAACAATGAGTTGGTAAAACAAAGTGAAAGCAAGCGCAGCAGAAATGATGATATCTTTACAATTACTTTAATTTAATTGTCTACTTTTCCATACAACTGGTACTTGTCACTTAGCTAAAGCAGTTTTACTGCTTGGTGTAGGGAGCTATGGTGTTTATTTTAGGTTTCAATCGTATAACTGTAGTTGATCTGGCAACATGACACCCAAAATCACCATGGATAAGCATGTTCACAATGTAACTGGTGCTCATCACCATGAAGTACTCCATCTTATGCAAATCTTGTCAAATTAGTTTTAGAAGTGCGTCACTTACTCTTGCTAAGATGTTATTTGCGTCCAACAATAGATAATTTTAGTATTTGACAAGACTTGTAATTAACTGCTGAATTTGGAAAGCTGGATATCATTTATGGGGTCTAAAAGTATTAAATACACTTTAACAGCAGCATGTAATGTGGAAATGAGATTAAAAGGGATCCTGATACTAGTTGTGGTGTTGTTTTAGAATCTGGTAAACGAGAAGCACTTGATTGGAAGCGAAGGTATGATATAATAACTGGTGTTGCAAAAGGCTTGCTTTACCTTCATGAAGATGCTCACTGTTGCATCATACACCGTGACATCAAAGCCAGCAACATCCTACTTGATGATAAATGGGTTCCCAAGATTGCTGATTTTGGCATGGCTCGTCTCTTTCCCGAAAATCAAACACATGTTAACACGCGTGTAGCTGGTACCAAGTATGTTTTCATGTTCTTCAAATTTATAGGTTTAGTAGCCACCCAAGTAATAACAATATCCGACTGCATGCTGCCAAATTGCTTAAATAACGATAATGCGTTGATTTGGGAACAGTGGCTACATGGCACCGGAGTATCTTATGCATGGCCATCTTTCTGTGAAGGCGGACGTATTCAGCTTTGGGGTCGTGGTTTTGGAGCTGATTAGTGGACAGAAGAATTCAAGATTTAGCCAAGATTCTGAGTCGCAGAACCTGCTTACATGGGTAATAACTTTATTTTTCTCTGCCTGCAAGCTTCTCTGACCGTAAATCAGAAATTAATTATTACTAAATTTTTGCCCAAGGTTGTGCATTTTCAAATGGGAAGTGCCTGGTATAACTGTTTCACCGCTTTCCTTGACTAGGGAAGAAGTTTTAATGACAATTTAAAAGCCTGTTTGTCTGCATTTCTATTTCTTGTTTTCTGTTTTTCAAGGTACGGGGCATGCCCAGAAAATAGAAAACATGATTGTTATTTGTATGAAACATTTTTAACCTTCTTTTGAAAATAAAAATGCAAACTGTCATTGAGACTAAAAAAAGAAATCTGGTGTTTTCTACTTTTGCCTCCAAAAGAACTATAACAGTATTGAAAACATTTTAAACATCAAATGTCTTTCTATTTTCTAACATTTTACCCACGTATTCCAAAATAATAATACTTTCCCAGTAGATTCTCCAATACATAGTTCTAATTCTAAATCCGTTATTCTTCTTCTTCTTCTAATTATCTATATTGTTATTGTTATTATTTAATTTTTTTGTTCTAAAAATGCTCACAGACAGACCCAAAATCTCTTCAATTCAAGAATCAATATAAGTGTTGAATAGTGAATCAGAAATATTACACATGCAAAATCAAAACTTTTTCAGAAGGATGAAGTGTTTGAAATTGGAATCCCACATCGGTTATAGAGCCAGTTAGTTTTTTCTCAAACAACGAGCTCTAAGAGCATCTTGTACAAGTGAAACTGTTGTCGGTGATTGTGTCCAGGCCACGTCTGAGTCATTTTTTCTCTGTAACTGAACAATTTGGAAGAGATTTGAACTTGTGGTTTGAAATTTTATTTCAAGACAGGAACTGCTTCAAATGCTGAAGTCGCTTGTGCTAAATGAAATTATTGGGTGCATACTATATTTTTGGCCTCACGGGTATACGGGTTCTTGTTCTAACAATCTAATAAAGTTGATTTCCAGAGGCCATGCTAATGTGTTGGTATAATGACCAAACATATGAGTAGCTATAATGTTCTTCTGATTTAGAATAATGAGAAGAATCTAACATCTATGTTCTATTACTATATAGATTAACGACATTTGGTGTATATGGTAGCGATATTTGTAAATCATACATTAAAACTATTCCTGAGAATATTTGCTGTTTTTGCAGGCATACAAACTTTACAAGAATGGTCAGAGCTTGGATATTATGGATCCTGTATTAGTGTCATCAGCAGTTCCTGCTCAAATAACAATGTGCATACAACTTGGGTTGTTGTGCACCCAGTCTGACCCACAATTGCGGCCCGACATGCGTCGTGTGGTGGTGATACTATCAAGGAAGCCAACCACCCTTGATCAAGAACCGACAAGACCTGGATACCCCGGTTCCAGATACAGGAATCGTAGACCAACTGGATCATCGTCCACAGCTGGAACTTCTGGTGAATCGAATTCTCGTTCCTTTGGCTCTACGACTAATACAAAGAGTGCCACAGCCACTGCTAGCACATCGGGTCTCAAGAGCCCCATATATGATCCTCATGGGAAACGTCCTGTAAAAGATTAGGCTTCTGCTTATAGAGGAATATTCTTTCATGTATGCATAGTTTTGCATTAGTTTGTTCTTTAGTACAGATTTTGTTGTCAGAGAATGAGGGTTAAAAGGATTGATGGTTCTAAATATTCGTTGACACATCAAGTGTACTTGTGTACAGAGACATAAATGAAAAGTTGAAAAACTACACTTGGCTTGATATTCTATTATGCTTATGTTCCAATGGTTTCTGAACTAATGTTCGTAATGGACTAAATAAGAAGTGCCCACTGGACACTTGTCCAGTGGGCATTGGAGAGTCTGGACACTTGTCCAGTGGGCATTGGAGAGTCTCCAATGCCCACTGGACAAGTGTCCAGTAGGCACTTTTTATTTGGCCCACTAGGGACATTAGATCACTACTCATAGTTTTGAACACTTTTACGTTGAAGTTGTGACACGTCCTAATGGTGGCACGTCCCATAGAATGACAGTTATCACCGATTATTGGGAAGATGAAACACCAACAATTGAAAAGATGAAACATCCCTCAACAATTGGGAAGATGAAATATCACTCATTAACTCCTAGTAATGAGGGAGATGAAGGGACACCCGCTATTAAGGACCATTAAAGGCCATAACTGCAGGCCATCTCTATAAATAGAGGCCAACTCTCATACACTCTATATTGCTATTCTGCACATCTGTTTTAATCATATACTGATTATCACACCGGAGTGAACACGAGGGGAAAGAAGCCCAACCACTGTTTTGCAAGTCTCCACAACTATCGTCGTCGTGTTCGGAAGAGTAGAAAAATATTTATCATCATTTGACGTCGTCTGTGGGAATCCGCACAAGAAGTCATAGCTCGAACTAGAAGAGCTAGGAATGTTTCTGCTCTACCAGTCCCCGTTGGGGATGTAGACACCGAGTCTAACGCCACAACTAATTACTCACAACAAGAATTTGCCTCTGCCGCTCAACTTGCGGCACTGTGAGCTCAGGTGGTAGCCTTAACAGCTCTACTCCAAGATGAGAACGTTGCGATTTCTCAGCCACCACATAGTCCTAGCCCTTCGCCGGTAGGATCATTACCACCAGGGGCTCCGCCACAGGGTCCTAGCCTTTCGCCGGTAGGGCCCTCACCGCTAGGGGCTCCTTCCCAGACTCCTAACTTTCCAGCAATGGAAACACCGCCAACGGAAGCTCCACCACAGGCTCCACCTTCCGTACCCTACTTCTATTCATTGACATCTGACACAAATCCACAATGGAGGCAACCGTAATGGGTGCCCACGCCTACGCTGGTTGAGATACTAGTGTTAAGCTTGGAGCAGCGACTAGAAGACATGACGAGTCGCAAAATAGTTGAGGCTATGTCTAATAAAAGTAGTAGGCAACAATCTAAGGTGATGGAAGAAAATTCTTTTTTCCTAGAAGTGATGGCGGTCCCCTTGCCACGAGACTTCGAAGAGCCAAATATGGAAAAGTACGACAGATCTTCTGATCCTGTCGATCACCTCAGGACTTTCGTCGATTTGATGAGGTTGCGAGCTACCCCTGATGCGATTATGTGCAGGGCCTTTCTGCTAACACTTAGGCGGAAGGCCAAGGACTGGGTAGCCACCCTTTTCCCAAAATCGATTCGTACATTTGACGATTTTTCCAAGAGTTTTGTTGCATACTTTGCCAGCAAAACTTACTATGGGCTTGTTCGGTGTAGTTTTTTTTTTTTAAAAATGGGTTTTTTGGCTACTTTATTGACTTTTTAAATTTTTTTGTAGTGTAAAAAGTTTGAAAAGTCAAAAATAGTAGGCAAAAAAATAGGTTTTTTTGAGAAAAAATGATTACCGAACAAGCCCTAAGAAAACTGTCATCTGCTTGATGCAATTGACCCAAGACAAAGACGAGCTGCTAAAAGATTTCATTGCCCAGTTCAATAGAGCCACGTTGGGAATCAAAGATCTGTAGATGTCTGCTGTAGTCACTGTCATGATGAGTGGAACTCGATGTCGTCCTTTCAAGATGTTACTCTCTAAAAACCTGTTGGATACGATGCATGAGTTACTAAGAGGGGGGATACGTACATGGACGCTGAGGAATCATATTTCATTACCAAAAACATAAAAGATCAAAAAGAACTTGAGTCTAACAAAAGGAGGACTCGGGACAAGCCCGAACATCGAGATGATAAAGGTAAACAGAAAATAAACCATATAAGGCAGATAAATAATAAGGGTACTAAAGAATGATTAGACTAGCTGTGAAGTCCTAGTGCACCTACTGGACCCGACTTGCGACAAAAATATCCTCAACTACTGCAACGGCCAAACGAGGTAACAAGCCTTGGCTAAAATAAAAAAAAAGCCTAAGCAAGCTCACCTAAGACGAGGCGAGGTGAGGCGAGTCGAGGCTTTAAAAAAAATCAAGGTGATGAGTCCTGTCTAAAAAATAAGGCTAGGCAATGAGTCATAACTGAAAACAAGACTAGGCGATGAGTCATGTCTGAAAAACAAGGCTATGCGATTTATTCTATCTGAAAACAAGGCTAGGTGATGATTCCTGTCTGGAAACAGGCTATAAATCATGTCTGAAAACAAAACAAGGCAATGAGCCTATGTTTAAAAATCAAGGCGATGAGCCTTTGTCAGAAAAATAAGGTGATAAGCCTATGTTTAAAAATCAAGGCTATGAGCCTCTGATGAAAAATCAAAGCCGAAGGGCCTCTGTCCGAAAAACAAGGCGATAAGCCTATGTTTAAAAATCAAAGCGATGAGGCTTTGTTAGAAAAACAAAGCGATGAGTCTCTGTCACAAAAACAAAGGCGATGAGCCTATGTTTAAAAATCAAGGCGATGAGCTTCTGTCTGAAAAAGTTAGAGATGAGTAGGTGAGGTAGATTATTTCTACTTTCGATTGACAACAATCTATGAAAAGTAGTCTATGGGAAGTAGAGTGGCTTATGATGATAGAAATAATGACAGCTGCTATATGTTATTTGCCAATGGTGGCACGTCCTGGCACGCCCGCCTCAACGATTCGCTCCTCACGGGCTTGCCTGCCTCGTTGGTTTCATAAGCACGCCTCTGACAAATAAACTGCAATAACCCAACTGTTGTTAAGTTAGTTAGACAAGCGACCCATAGAATGACAGTTACCACTGATTATTAGAAAAACGAAACATCAGCAATTTGGAAGATGAAACATCTCTCAACAATTGAGAAGATAACATCCCTCATTAATTCCTAGTAATGAGGAAGATGAAGGGACACCCGCTATTAAAGACCATTAAAGGTCATAACTGCAGGCCATCCCTATAAATAGAGGCCAACTCTCAAGGTAAAAAGACAACTCTCTTACACTCCATATTACTATTCTGCACATCTGTTTTAATCATATACTGATTATCACACTGGAGTGGATACGGGAGAAAGAAGCCCCGCCATTGTTTTGCAGGTCTCCACCACTGTTGCCGCCGTATTCGAAGGAAGAGAAAAATATTTATCATCATTTACCATATATTAAAAATTCTAATGAAAAATGAAAAGTGATCAACGATTGAGACTCATGTTTTGTAGTTGCAAATTTTGTTTTTCTTTTTTGTGAAGTGGAAAGGGTTTTTTTTTTTTTTTTTTTTTTTGAGCGAAATTGAGTGTTGACATATATCATACTCTTGTCATCAAGGATTTGAACTACCATATTTGCCTCCCCCTTTAATGCTTCATCCAGACCTAATTGAAGTGCCAATTATGATGTAAGAGCAATCAAGAACAGCCAAGGAAATTCATGATTTATCTTGGTTCAATCCACCCCCAATTTATACCCTTGTATTCCAGTGCAAAAAAGTTGTTGCAGCAGCCCATCTATTACAGCCTTCTGTGTATACAGTTGTTAAGCATGGTAACTTCTGAGTACCAACTGAACTTGGTCCAAATTAACACAAATTTTCTAACTAAAAATATGAATGTCTAAAATTTACACTTCAATAATTGGAAAATCCATGCGAAGGCCCTTCTTTTTTGCGGTTATATTTCCTTAGTTTCATGTATGTAAATGAAGCACGAGACATAAAAGTATCTCGCTAAAGGCGGTCCAAGCATTTCGGAGGCTTTAGGCGAAAGCTTCAAGAGCCTTTTCAATATATTAATGTTTTTTTAAGAAATTAAATAATATATATCTTTTAAATACTTCATCGTTTCATTGATAAAAAAAAAGTAATAGAAATATTTTATCATCTTAAACATTTTCATAAAAAAACAATAAAAAATAAAAAATTCTACGAATCACGCATATTTCAGGTTCTATTTCTTATTCATTTGCAATATTCTTCCCGTAAAATTTTAAAAAATGGAAAGAGACCCTTTAATTGATCAAGAACAACATCAACATACATTATTTTCACTTTGAAAGTCTTGAACTTAATTAACAACAAGAAGCTATATATTATTTCACTAAAAAGACTTTTGGACGTATCATCAACTTTTTAAAATCCTAAAAACTATTATTCTATTTTTAATTTTTATTGGACTTGAAATATTTATACGCCTTAATATGACAGACATTTTGATGCAGCTATAAAAGAGGATGAATACCAAGGAACTGATGGGGCTGAAATCTAATGCTAAGGTGTATTACTTCTTTAATTTTGATTTAAAGCAAGATGTTGAAATTATTTTTAAATGCTTATAAGTTATAAGTTTTATAAAATATGTGGATAATAAATGTGTAGTAACTTGTAGATCATATTACTAATTGATGATAAATATGATTATACTTTGGTAGATGACTGCTGTTCTCATTGGGACGCCTTCCTCAAGTGTTTGCTCGCCTTGTCGGTCCGCCTGCCTCGTCGGTCTCACAGGCTCGCCTATGGCAGATAGACAACCATAACCCAGTTGCCATCAAGTTAATCAGACAGGTGACTCATATAATGACAGTTACCATCAACCATTGGAAATATGAAAAGCCAGCAGTTGGGAAAACGAAACGTCCCTCATTAATTCTTAATAATAAGGAAGATGAAGAGGCACCCGCCATCAATGACTATTGAAGGCTACAACTGCAGGTAATCCCTATAAATAGAGATCAACCCTCCAGGTAAAGATACATCACACATACTCAATATTGTTACTCTGCATTCTTGAGTTAATCCCATATTGATTATCACGCCGGAGTGGAATCGGGAGAAAAAAGCCCTACCACCTTTTGCAGGTCTCCACCACTGCTGCCGCTGCACTCGGAGGAGGAGAAGACATTTAATTATCAATTGGCGCTGTCTGTGGAAAACTGAACAATAAATTATGGCTTGAACTAGAAGAACTAAGAATGCAATGGCCCTGCCAGCCCCCGTCAAGGATGCAGACATTGAGTCTAACGCTGCCACTAATCATTTACAACAAGAATTTGCTTCTACCGCTCAACTTACGGCACTGCAAGCTCAGGTAGTGGCCTTTACGGCTTTACTTCAAGATCGAAACGTTACGGTTTCTCAGCCACCACAAAGTCCTAGCCCTCCGCCGGTAGGACCTTCACTGCTGAATATTCCACCTCAGGGTCCTAACCTTCCATCTGTATGGCCCTCACCGCTAGGGGCTCCTCCCCAGGCTCCTAACTTTCCAGCGATAGAAACACCGTTGACGGCAGTTCCACCATGGGCTCCAGTTTCGTTGGCTCCACTTTTTGCACCCCATATCAATTCATTGGCATCTGGCCCAAATCTACATTGGGGGCAACCGCCATGGGTGCCCACACCTACGCTGGTTGAGACACCAGTGTTAAGCTTGGAGTAGCGATTAGAAGACATGATGGGTTGCAAAATAGTTGAGGTTATGTCTAAAAAAACAGTAGGCAGCAATCTATGGTGTTGGAAGAAGATTCTTTTTACTTAGAAGTGGTGGCAGTTCCTTGCCACGGGATTTCGAATAGCCAAAGATGGAGAAGTACGACAGATCTTCTCATCCTGTCGATCATCTCAGAGCTTATGTCGATTTGATGAGATTGCGAGCCATCCCCGACGCAATTATGTGCAGGGATTTTTTGCCTACACTTAGGCGTGAGGCCAGGGATTGGGTAGCCACCATTCCTCCATAATCAATTTGTACGTTTGATGATTTTTCTAAGAAGTTTACTGTATACTTTGCTAGCAGCAAACGTGTTAAGAAAAATGTCATCGGCCTAATACAATTGACCCAGGACAAGGATGAATTATTAAAAGATTTCATCGCCCGGTTCAATAGAGCCACATTGGGAATTAAAGATCTACAGATGTTTGCTGTAGTCACCACTATGATGAATGGGACCCGCAGTCATCCTTTCAAAATGTCACTCTATAAAAATCCACCTGATACGATGCATGAGTTACTAAGGAGATGGGATAAATATGTGGGTGCAGAAGAAGCCTTTTTCATTACTAAAGGTATGAAAGATCGAAAAGAACCCGATAATAATAAAAGGAAGACATGGGATAAACCAAGGCCCCGAGGAGACAAAGGCAAGCAAAAAATGATCCATCCCGGTCCTAATCGGCCTAGTACTGGAAAAGATGCGTATATTACACTGCTGCACACTTCAAGAACTAACGTCTTGTTGGAAATCCGAAACATGAAAGAACTTGTATAGCCCAAAAAGATGTGGGTGCTACCACATAGGAGAGATGATACCAAGTATTGTAAATTCTATCGAGATCATCGGCATGATACTGAGGACTGCCAACAGCTGAAGGAGGAAATAAAAAGACTTATAAAAAGAGCACACCTATCCAAATTTGTGAAAACAGATAAAGAAAAGAGAAAAGAGGCTGAATATCGACAACAACCACCTCATCGTGCTGGAGTTATAAATGTCATAGTGGGTGGCATTGCTGCGGGATGTGACTCTAATTTAGCACAGAAGAATTATGCCCGGGCCAGTGGATCTACTTCTGTAGATAAAAATAAAAGGTTTAGCCAGAATATCACCTTCAGTGATGAAGTCCACATGACAATGCTCTAGTAATAGTGGTTGACATTGCAGATTTTGATGTGAAGAGAGTATTAGTGGACAATGGTAGTACGACTGATGTTATGTCCTGGAGAGTTTTCCTAGGATTGAAGATATCACCTAGCAAGATCAAACCTGTCACCACTTCACTCCATGGGTTTGGAGGAGCCACTGTTATACCAGAATGAACAATTGAGTTACCGGTGACTTTGGATATTTACCCAGCTAGTATGGTGATAATGATTAGCTTCTTGTTGGTAAAAGTTCCTATTGCCTATAATGCAATTTATGGTCGCCCACTTTTGAATACGGCTAGGGCCGTGGTTTCCACGTACCACCAGGTGATGAAGTTCTCCACTAGTCGGGGAGTAGGATGTGTAAGAGGTGATCAGCAAGCATCAAGGAGGTGTTATGTAGATAGCATACTTCTAAAAAATACGGTAATGATGCTTGATATTGAACAACCTAAGGGACGAATCGAACTGTTGGAACTCACTGAGGAAGTGGTGATAGATAAAGGTCAAGTTTTAAAAATCGGAGGCGGAATAGATTCTGAGGAAAAGCATAAACTAGTGGCATGTTTATCTAACAATATGGACGTATTTGCTTGGGGATGATTGCTCAGCATAGATTCGCGATCCCTCTTGGAATAAAACCAATCAAACAAAGGAAAAGACAATTTGCTCCAGAACGACAACATGCCATTTCTACGGAGATAACAAAACTGCTGGAAGCTGGTTTTATTCAAGAAGTACACTACCTTGAATGGTTAGCAAATGTGGTATTAGTGAAAAAATCGAATGGAGAATGGCGGATGTGTGCAGATTACACAAACTTGAATAAAGCTTGTCCCAATGATTCTTATCCACTTCCAAGGATAGACCATCTGGTGGATGCAACTTCAGAACATGAAAGGCTAAGCTTCCTGGATGCTTTTTCCGGTTACCATCAGATCTCCATGGCTAAAGGTGATCATGAGAAGACTTCTTTCATCATTGACAGCAGAACTTTTTGCTACACCGCTATGCCTTTTGGGCTAAAAAATGCGGGGGCTACATATCAAAGGATGGTAAATCGTGGATTTCATGTACTCATTGGTCGTAATGTTGAAGCCTATGTAGATGACATGGTGGTCGAAAGTCGATTAGTGAATGATCACATAACGGATCTCAATGAGGTTTTCGGTGTTGCCCGAAAGCTTAAACTGAAATTAAATCCTAAAAATGTGTGTTTAGCACATCTGGCGGAAAGTTCTTAGGGTTTATGATCACACACCGAGGCATTGAAGCAAATCTTGACAAAATACGAGCTATCCTAGTTATGAAAAGCCCAACTACCAAGAAAGAAGTTCAACAGTTGACTGGGAGGGTAGTAGCTCTCAACAGTTTCATGTCGTGGGTTGTAGATAAATGTCATCATTTCTTCAAAGCTATAGGAGGATCCAACAATTTTGAATGGATAAAAGAATGTGAGGAGTCTTTTGAACAGCTAAAGAAATCATTGCAGCAACCGCTAGTGTTGGCTCGCCCTAACCCCGGTGATAAGCTAAGGCTCTACTTGGTATTTCGACCGCCGAGTCAAGCCCAGAAGTTTCCAATCCCATGATCTAGTGTTAAGGAGCAGTGCAGCCGCTGGACACCCACCATCTAAACTAGATGGTCCTTTTGAAGTCATTAAAAAGATAAGAAATGGCGCATATAGTCTCAAAGATATGAATGGTAAACCATTGGAAAGACCATGGAACGTAGAGCACTTGAAGAAATATTATCAGTAATTTATCAGTTTTCTTTTTTTCTTTAGAAGCAAGTATATGTAGTTGTATTAAATAAGTACTCCTACATTTGGTTTTCAATTCAATAAAATGCCAAGGCGGATGAATGATGAGGGTGCTACAGAAGGATCAGCCTAGTTGGGAAGTCCTGGTGTACCTACTGAACTTGACCTACGGCAACCATTTGTTACTTGATTAAAGTTTTGTCAAGCAATACAAATATCTCACCAACCGCAACTACAATCAAGTCAAGGCGATGAGCATATGTCTCAAAAATTAAGGTGATGAGCCCTAATCAAAACATCAAGGCGATGAGCCTATGTCTCAAAAATTAAGATGATGAGCCATAATCGAAACATTAAGGCAATGAGCCTTAGTCAAAACATCAAGCCGATGAGCATATGAATCCAAAAATTGAGGCAATAAGCCTACATTTAAAAATCAGAGGTGATGAATCCTGGTTCAAAAATCTAGGCGACAAGCCTTCATTCAATAAAGAGCGATAAGCCTTGAACATTAAGGAAATATTCTTATATATAAAACTCAGAGACGATGAGCTATAGTTTAATAATCTAGACGACAAGCCTTTATTTAATAAAATATGATACTCAATTAAAAAATATATATATATATATATATATATATATATATATATATATATATATATATATATATATATATATATATATATATATATATATATATATATATATATACATGGGACGCCCATCCCGCCCCCTTTCAGGAGCGGGTGTGCACGCCTCCAAGTTGGGGTAGGGCCGCACGCCTGCACCCAATCAAGG
The DNA here is from genome assembly GCA_030279155.1 of Forsythia viridissima. Classification (NCBI taxonomy): domain Eukaryota; kingdom Viridiplantae; phylum Streptophyta; class Magnoliopsida; order Lamiales; family Oleaceae; genus Forsythia; species Forsythia viridissima. The sequence continues at coordinate 37,838,460 of CM059041.1, read as the reverse complement.
GCAGGTGCACCCCCCGCCCCCAAGCAGGGGCTGGGGTGAACACCTACCCCCAATCTGCCCCAAATGGCCTTTGTTTTTCACACCCAATTTTTATTTTATTTTTGTCACTTTGCTATGTTGGTTGGGGGATATACCGTCATATAAATTATACACAACAAATGCCAAAAAGTGAAATACTACCAACAGTTACAAAGTGAAAAAGTGAAGAACAATTTATTTTAATTAAAATAAAAATGTATGTTTCACGCCAAACATACAAAACTGAAATTTGCAGTATTCAACAATATTCGAAATGAAACATACTGACTATCATAGTTTTCATGATTAAATGGGACAACCATCATGAAACTAGAATAAATAAGAAAAAGCAACAAAATGTAAACAACTGTTTAACTTCAAGAGAGTCATCAGGGCGAGATCCAACTCTCCCGTGGTCGGTCACTTTGACCTTCTGAGTAGCTAAATCAACAGCCCGGTGTTTCCTCAAAAACTTATCAAATTAATCCGGGTTTATCTCTGAATGATCGTCAACCAGTCACTCATTTGTCATTTTGATAGCAACCTTCAAAGATTTTGCACCATACATGTGCAAGTTGCTCTTATATTCGGTAGACATCTTATATCCTGTTGCAGCTTCATTATCTGCGGTCTCTAACTTTTTGCGAAGCTGGTCAACCTCCTTATGAAGGTCTTTGATCTCACTATCTTTTTTTTTGGGCGCAGCTATTGCCTTGTCAAATAAAGACTGCACCTCTGCTACGGCTTTTTTCTTGTCATGGTCTCTATCAACTGCACATTTCTCAAATTTCTCCAAATCACGTAGTACCTTCACCTCCATGACAAGCATCTGTACAAGAGAAGAAGTTGAAAATAAATATATGATAATTATTAAATGATTAAAGTGTCATCAAAATATAACAACTTACCCTACGGTGGTTGGTATACATAATACGCCGCATGGTAGCCGCTTCTTTACTTTTTAAATTCTCAATAAGTTTTTTATTCACGCAGCCCAACATGATCTCAGCTTCAATTGTCGAATCAACAGGAGGAAATCCAAACTCCTTGAAAGCATGGGCATCATTACCTCTGGTAGTACGCGGTGCAGAATGAGGGACAACTGTTGTCTCAGCAGTGACTTTTCCTTTATGAGCCCGTCTTTTCTTTTTGTTTAATGGAGATAAAGGCGGGTCTTCAGCATCTGCAGCGAATCCAACCACATCCATCACGCTTCCAAAATCAAAATTATCCATATCTGAAAGAGAAAAATAGAAGTTGATACAACAAATACATGCAAAATAAAAAGTAAAAAAGTAGAATAAAGACATAAAAGTAGCCTACCATCAGGTGATCCAATGTGAATCCGCCGCAAGTTCTCATTAGATAGCACCTCACTCATAAGCAACCCTGGATGCATCAAGCGTAAAAACTTATCTAAACGTGCCTTCAACTCATGATCAAGATCCAGGGGCTCGTTAAAATGCTTGCAAAAAGTAGTTCTCCAACAAGTTTTAAAAGGGAACTGTCCTATCTCAGGTCGAACAAAAAAGAAACGTTTCCTCCAACCGCTATTTGAATTGGAAAAGTGGGGTAATAACAATCCTACTTTAAGTTGAATATACGCATAATGGTTGCTCCCGAGCACGAGAAACATATCAAACACACTTCTAAATAGTCTTAGACACGGCTCAATGTCATTGGTAATGCACAAGTATAAGAAATAAGTTGATATATGCTAAGAATTCGGAGTCAATTGACCAGGAGTAACATGAAATTCGTTGAAGAAAGAAATGAACAAGGGATGAAGAGAAAACCTTAAACTAGCTGTCATGCTGTTACGGTAAACTACCACATCCCTAGGGTCTGATCCTGGAATTCGCTTACTAGGATGGGGAACTCGATACAAATGCCCAGGAGGTAATTCATATTTTTTCAATATTTTTACAAAGCTTTTATGATTGTAAACACAAACATCCTTTGGTAGATCTAGCTCTATCAAATTACCACTTGGAGAACATTCCGTTTGAATGTTGAGTGGACGAGATACCGTAGAAGAATTGACATCATAATCTACAAAACCCAATGGAGGCAGAAGGTTCAAGTAACGGACCCACGTCAATTAAAGATGAGCTCACACGCAATGAAAGAGCTTGCCTACCTATTGCACAGGGCGAACGAGGTCGTCCGTCCAAGGTAATGGGTGGGCTAGACTACCCATCTATAGCCTGTCCCCATTGGCTGGCGGGCTGGTCCACCCGCCTCCAGCAGCAGGTGGGATGAGGCCTCTTCAGCGACAGCCGTCCTGTTTTCACCTCTAGTTGAATGATTTTGGGCAATGGATGATTCTCCATCGTCTAATCCTATCTCAGTCTCATCAATCATCTTATTCAAAAATCGTGGTCCACCATGTCCTAAAGAACTAACAAATGTCCATTCTTCAACTGGAGGGAGATTATCATCTCTTTATATAGATAAGGTGCGATAAGACGGGTCTCTAAGACTGCTATCAGATTTATTGTTTGAAGAACTACTACTAGAGGTGATTACCGTCTTATACATTTAAGAGAAGAGATGAAGACCGATGAATTGAAAGAAGAACAAGGGTAAAAAGATTACCTTAGATGATGAAAGAAGAAAAAACTTCTATAACTCAAACAGGAGAAGGAAGACCAGTCTGAAAAGAATTTCAACTAAGCAAGGAGATATGGAAATACTACGAATAATATCTCTCCCTATCTCTCTTATATAATAAAAAAAAAACACCATAAATAGGGCTAGGATTTAAGCCCATATCAAGTTTAAATCAGGCCCAAAAAATCTATTCTATATTTGACCGGCCACGTGACAAACAATTATTTGACCTCGCCTCGCCAAGTGACACACTGCCATATAATTTTCATTACAAATAATAAAATAATAAAAAAAATTATTTATTACATATGTTTTTTTTTTTTTTGATTTTTTGGTCAAGAATAGCTAATTGAAAGACAATATTTCTACTTCTCATTGACAATGGTCCATAAAAAGTAGAGAGGCTTATGATGATAAATATGATTACACTTTGGTAGATGACTGCTGCTCTCCTTGGGAGATGTGTTCGCTTGCCTCGTCGGTCTCACAGGCTCACATCTGGCAGATAGACAACCATAACCCAACTGCCATCAAGTTAACCGGATAGGCGACCCATAGATTGACAATTACCATCAGCCATTGGGAATATGAAACGCCAGCAGTTGAAAAAACGAAACGTCCCTCATTAATTTCTAATAATGAGGAAGATGAAGAAGCACCCGCCATCAATGACCATTGAAGGTTACAACTGCAGGTCATCCCTATAAATAGAGATCAACCCTCCTCCAGGTAAAGATACAACACACATACTCAATATTGTTACTCTGTATTCTTGAGTTAATCTCATACTGATTATCACGCCGGAGTAGAATCGGGGAGAAAAAACTCCGCCACCTTTTGCAGGTCTCCACCACTGCTGCCGCCGCGCTCGGAGGAGGAGAAGGCATTTAATTATCACTAATTGTTATTAAGTTGGTTGAATTTATTAGGAAATTGGCAGAAATGATCCTTAACGTTTGTTTTTTTTTTTTGTTTGTATGGATATCCCTAATCTATGTATTTTGGTGTGCAATGAGTCCTTATTTGACGAAAGAGACTAATATACCCTTAATTTTAGTAAGAAAAATTGTAGTTGGATTCATAACCTAGATTTAAAACTTACAAGAGTCCAGGTAAGGGTGGTAATTGGGGGCCGAGATGCCCGTGGACCTGTCGGCTCGACCCAATATAGCTCGACTTATTATAGGTCCGGGTTCGTCTAAGGGCCGCCTTGGCCAAAAAAAAGGGCCGAGTTGGCTCCTATAAATTTATTTTATTTATTTTTTTACGGTCCCCATAAAAAAATACTACATTAAAAAATATATGAAAATATTCGATTTTTTCAAAAAGTTGTTGAATGATATTACTATCCAAAATAAAATAACAGAATTTTACTGAATAAACAAAAAATATATTGAAAAAGAAAAACAGTTGCTTTACAAGAAGTGCTAAGTTATATTATGAATGGGTATCGAAATTGAAGAATACTCCATTAAGAGAATTTACAATTGTGAACGACAAAAAGAAAGAACGATATCAAATGAAGAATTCATTTTCTTCAGAATTTGAAAGTATATATAATGAAAAAATATAGAGAAAAGCAATGAATATGGATATACGCAATTAGAAACACAGCAATTCTACTACCAGATCACTTAGTCATGGAGTAAACTAGTTGATGGCACTACAAATCCTTCTTATGATCCCATTTTGACCAGTGAGTGGTTCAATGTCTCCCATTTTGATCATGGCATTTCCAAAATCAGACAAGAATGTTTGTTGATTTCTACTGTACTCTGAAACAATACTGTCGGTTGAATCTCCACTGAATAGAATTTGGTCTGACTGAAGAAGACCCTTTCTCTGCATCAGATTCTTGTAATAATTGTTATCAAACGAATTGGGTGTCACCAAATCAAGTGGTGCCAAATTACTGTCTCCACTGTTAGTAGGGCATTGGCGTCTACGAGTGCTAGCGAAACCAGCATCAATGTTGGTTCCATTGCTGTATATCCTATCTCGGAAAAGAAAACATTGCGATTGGCCTAATGTGTGAGCTCCTGCACGTTAACAGTGATTTTACGTTGTATGGTCAGCTCAACATCAAACAAATGTATAAGAAATTTATTTTGCATGTCACTAGTTTCTAACTTTTAATTACCTGATAAGGCAACCATGTCTCTTGCAGTAAGTCCCTTGTTGGCGAAGGAAGAAATGAGCGTCCTAAGATCGGAAGCCGGACTGGGAAGATCAGTATTAGCGAGAGAACGACTTGCAGTTGTAGAATCCCTTCTTCCAAGCTTCACATTCCATGATGGACCACCAACCTGTGGTTCATAGAGAATACAAGTTCAGATATTCATATACAACAGACCCATCATGTTCGTACAAAATTTTCATAAATGATTGACAGAACTCTAAAAAAGTATGACATGTGTCTACTTACAGCAGCTGAGGCATCCCGGGCAGCTACAGTGATTATGTCTGCACAGGAAACAACACCTGGACATATTTTCTCAACCTCTCTCTTGGCAGCTTCAATGACTTCATAGCCTCTAACAGAATTATTGTTTGGAAATGCAGTCTTTTCACTTTGTATTGAAGGGGTTTCATCAAGTAAGATTGATGCATCACAGCCCTGAACAAAGCAATCATGAAAATGGAGGCGAATGAGAGAGCCCGCCATCCTACGCTCTCGGGACACTGCTTGACGGATGGAAGTGCGGATTGTAGTGAGTGCACTGGGACATGTATTGCTATAAAATGTAGTAGAAAGTTGAGCTTCACATGGTGTGTGGGAAAGCAAGAGCAAGAGGAAGACTGAAATAGCAGCAATAATATTGGGAAAGAAAGATGCAGAATCCATTACAAATATAGATGCTTAATTAATAGTTGAAGTGAATATGTGAATGTGATTGAAAAGGAAGAGTTTTGAGATAGGATTTATAGGGCAGAAAAGGTTCATATGTGTTGGTCACTATTGGCTGCTACAACGCGTTGCTCGTTTGCTGTCAGTGTCCTATTCGAAGAAGCTTCTCTCTTTATCCATGGACCCGTCTTGACTGAAGATTGAAAGTTTCGCTTGGTCAAATATGTTTTGGCATTTTGTAAAAGTGGGTGATTAGATTACTACTAATTAGTTGAAAAATACTACTACTCAAACTCAACTGTCAGAGCCATTTTTAGCAGTAGTAGTGTAGTTCTAGTAATATTTTAATCTTTAATTGTCGCCATGCGCCCATGCCATCAAAATCAATTTTATTTTTTTATTGTATTAAAGAAATACAAAATAAATGTCAAAAATACAAGAAAAAAAGGAAAACAAAAGTATTCGTATTATTATGTTAAAAAGAAACATAATAAGGTTGGTTCAATGTTATAAGAGCTTGTTCGATATTTATTTTTTGGCAAAAAATAAATTTTTTTCAACCATTTTTTTTTACTTTTCAAATTAAATGTGGCTGAAATGACCAAATTGTCCTTCATTTGAAAAATGTAACAATTTTGATAAAAGACAATTTGGTCATTTCAATCACTTTGGTTTGAAAAGTCAAAAAATGGCTGAACAAAAATCCATTTTTTGCCAAACAATAGATACCGAACAAGTTCTAAATTATATACGCCATTTTGTTATTTATTTAACTTCATTTTTATTTAATTTTTTCATATTAAATAGCAATTACATATATTTAAAGTACAATATTTTTATATTTTTTCATATGAAAAATTTAATTGACGTGACTATAATGATATATTTAATATGCTAAGTTAATTATTATTTAATAAATGTACACGACTCATTTACATCTTTTGTAAAAGTTAAGAATCCAATTACAATTTTTTCTAATTAAAACTAAAGGTATATTTTTTTTTATCAAACAAAGACTAATTGCGCACTAAAATATATATATGTTAAGAATTTATATGCTAGAGCTATATATGAACATTTGACCTCGGACACTAGGACCTTTCGGCATAAAAATGCCTATGGTACTCGTTCATGTTTGATTACATGACTTCAATGAAAATTTTTGTCACTAGTTAAGAAAGGATTTCATTTTCACAACTATTCTTGTTAATTTGAAAAAACTTAACAATTGGAGCATAATAGAATTGCAACGCTGAAAAATGTTTCATTTTGCGATGTATTAGTTTTTCAAAAATAAAATAACTTTTTAATTGGAAATCAAAATAATAAAATGTAATTTCATAAACTAAATAAATAACTAAATATTGAAATTGAACTAAATGAAAATAAATTACTATATAATTTAAAATATATCTCAATCTCATTGACATTTAATTTTACATGACATGTATTATTCTAATTATCATTTCCTCGTCCAAAGAGTACGATAATTGTGGATGTCCAATCTGTAGTAATTGCTCGCTCCACTATTTATTATACCATGCTTGTTTAAATATTAGTCTCACTTGGTGGGGACATTGTCATTAGTAGGGGTGGGCGTGGGTCGGGTTGGGTCGGTTTTCGACAAACCGACCCAACCCGACCCAAACCGAGTAAAATTCGGTTTGGCAAAAAGCCAAATCGAAACCAAACCAAATTTTTTTTTTTGGCCCGAAATCGACCCCAACCGACTCGGGTCGGTTCGGGTTTTCGGTTTTGGGCCAAGTTTAGGTAAAATTTTTTTTTTTTTTTTTTAAAAAACCGAGTCAGTTTCGGGTTGGGAAAACGACCCGAAAACTGCCCAAACCGACCCGAGTCGGGTCGGGTCGGGTCGGGTCGGGTCGGTTTGGTTTGGCGGTTATTTTGCCCAGCCCTAGTTATTAGCTCTTCCCCAAGCTAACACAAGTGGGTGATCACTTGCTCAATGAGGTTGAATTTTGTTGCCTCAATACACCAAGCCTCTCATGAAATTATTTTTTAAGTACTGAAATTATAAGTTGTTGGTAAATGTGAGGATAAAAAGTGGATTGTAAGTTATGGATCATATAAAATGTGTGAATATAAAGTATGTTTGACCAATTTGACCAGCTGAAATTATAATTTAAGCAGCTCCAAATATGTGCTCAATCTTTAAAAAAAAAAAACCCTAGCCTCCCATATAGGTCGATCACATGTTGATATCAATAATATTGGAGTCAATAATTTTATGTATTTTAGTGGCAAAAATTAAATAACAATTTTTTGAAGTAATATAACATTGATTAAAATATTTCGATACATTACTACAATTGTTTCTACTCATTTTCATGTATTGAAAACGTTGTATAATTACATCATTATCAATTTCCTAAAATATATTATTATCAATAAATACAAATATCAAACTGTCATTCAACTATTGATTTCCAATTCGATTGCGCAGCCGAGTTTTCACAAGATTTATTGTAGAAAATACCCTATCTATCGTAGCAGCAACAACTGGAAGAATTAATGTCAATGTCACAAGCCTTTAAATTAATGGACAAACTTCATTTTTTCAGTCACAACCAACTTCTGTGCAAGATCACTAAAGCCCCGTAATCCTCCAAAATTTGGGTAGTGTGCATATATGTTTTAAGTCGTTCATCAAGTGCCAATAAATTTGTTAGTAAACATCTCCAAGATTATTTGAATCATAAGATTCATCATGTCCACGAAATGCAAACCCCTGTTGTGGAAGAAATCGAACACAATGAATTGATGCACCCAAACGAATTCGATAGTCATTTCTTGTTTTGTTGTGATTGCTTCAAAAAAATTGTCTCAATATTTTTCTCTTGATTAATGAAGGCTTTGCAATTAATACGAACTTTATTGTGTTTACTATTGTGATATCCAACGTGCTCTTGAAGATTTTCTTTCATTTTCCGATTTGAGAACCACCTCCCAATAAAAAATGTTATGATCTCCTCGTTTCCCACTTGATTTGAAAAGATAACAACAAAATCATAATGCGGCATCTTTCTTTATGCTATATTCCAACTAAGATGAAAATTTATTAAACCAAGAAGGTTGGAAACGTCTCAAATTCAATGATTTTCCAAATTGTTTATGTGGAAATCTATGCTTGTGATGCTGACAAGGACCCAATTGCATGTATGCACTTCGAATTTTATCTTGAACATAAACATTATATTTCATAATTGGAATTTGTAGTCCACGATCTATAGGAAGTTGTACAACATCATCTATTTCATTCCAAATATCACTTTCATCCCGACAAAAACACTTTCATCATAAATATCAGTTTTATCCCGAACAACACCACTTTCAATTTGAATATTAATTTCGTCCCGGACAAAACCAATTTCAACCAAAATACCTCTTTTCTTTTGAACAATCTTGCTAACAATGCTAGATTTTTTTTCCATTAATATATTTCTCTTAATAACAAATGGAGCTTTCCTTTTATAAAATCTTTCTATAAGTGTTAACATTAAATTCAATAATATTGAAATAAACAATAAAATACTTTGGCAATGCACAACATTCTAATAATAAACTGACAAAATAACAAAATAGACTGATAAAGCATAAGAATCCAATAATATTATAATAAGTAGACAAGACAACAAAATAAGTCGACAAGGCAACAAAAATCATCTAACAATTTTATTTACATACAAACTATTATTAATAACAATTAGAAAATATACAAATTATTAAAACAATCAATAACTAGACAGGAAAAAAAATCAGAAAATCAGAATTTAAATATACAAGAGCAATATAAACATAAAAATTTACAGAAATGCTAAACCATCAAATTGTGAACCAGGCAAGACACGACGCACTATCGACGTGGGGATAATACTGAACCATCAAATATTAATTTTGCTAAACAATAAAAATTGTTAAAATTTAAAATGATGAACAGTTGGTGCTGTTGGTTATCACGTGATTCACGTCAATATTTATTTATCTAGATATTCATATTTTATATGCCACCAAAAATTATTCCAGATTTACAATAAAATATTGTCATCTCTGTGACTCCATCTATTTTCTCCTCGTGCTCTATTCGACTATTCCTTTGCTAGTTAGCTTAAATCTCAAAGGCGAGAAAAAACAAATTACCTCGTCTGGGTCGGTCTCTCTTTTGAATTGGACATTGTTCTCTTTGAAAGATTGAACATAAAGAGAGCAACCTAAACTCTCGTTTCCTAGTCCTTCTTTAAGCTGGCCATCTTGGTTAACGAATTTAGGGTTGATTTTTGCTGATTGTGGCTTTAATTTGAAGAAATGGAGGAAAAATTTCAATTGAATTAGGGCGCAATAATTTTCATAGAAGAGAATGAATAGATGATATCAATTGAGCTTGGTGACTTATAAGGTCTTCAGATATGAATTAAATGTTGGGACTTGGACCAATTTGAGTTGAAACTTGAATTAAAAGATGGGTAAATTTAGGGCCGGTCACTGTTGTTGTACTTATGGGCTCTAAAGTCATATGGTCAAAACTTAATTCAATTAAAGTCACATTTTAGAACTAAAAGACCAACATTCTCCTGCAATTGTAAAAAAAAAACGCTAATTCAATGATACTGTTTTGTATGATACTGTTTTATTATGATACTATTTTTTATGATATTGTTTTATTTAGATAATGTGCATTGATATATTTATTTCTTACTTTTATCTTTGATACTGTTTTATTATGATAGTGCTTCAATCTATGATATTGTTATTGAATTCAAACAGTCTCAATCATCTGATACTACTAATGAAGAAGTTTAAGAACAATATCATTACTTCAACTATTAAAACATCTTGCACTTAATTTTACATATGATACTATTTTATTTAGATAATATACATTGGTATATTATAACATGCTTTTATTTTTAATACTATTTTATTATGATAATGTTTCAACCTATGATTTATTGAATGCAAACACAATCAATGATCTTGTACCATTAATGAAGCATTTTAAGAACAGTATCATTACTTCAACTATTAAAACATCTTGTATTTAGTTTTATATATGTTACTGTTTTATTTAATTATACTTATACTATATTTTTATCTTTGATACTGTTTTATTATGATAAATTTTCAACTTATGATACTGTTATTGAATGCAAACAGTATCAATGATCTTATACTACTAATGGAGCATTTTAAAAACAATATCACTAATTCAACCAGTAAAACATCTCTACTTAGTTTTATCTATGATACTGTTTTCAACATTTATTACTTCAATATCATGATACTGTTTTCAATATCGTTACCTTTAGTTTTATCCATGATATTATTTTCAATATCATTACTTCAATCTTTATCTATGATACTGTTTTCATTCAAAATATCGTCGTAAATATTGTTTCATGTGATACTATTTTATTAAGATACTTTCATATATGATACTGATATATTAAGATACATTTATCCATGATAGTGTTTTATTAAGATACTGTTTTAGTATGATACTGTTAAGACATGGCAATCTACAAATTTATGTCTTAAGCTAAAAAGACAATTTCAAACAGCCAAAATCCATCGTTAGCATGACTGTTCTTAATTGGACGATTTCAAAAACATATTATAATAGAAATTCTGAACATGTATGCGAATTCTATGCCCGTTTATGTTATTATACTATTTTCTATAATATAGTATCAAACAACACATGACTAAACAACACAAAGAATAATCTAATGGCCAACTTTCGTCAGAGCATGCCCACATCAAACTTTTTCATCCCTACAGAAATTCAAGCTACTATTTACAGCAAGAAATCATGGCCACAACCAATATACTTCTCAAACATTCGCTTCTATGCTCATCCCTTCACAAACAATACACTTATACACCACAACCACTAACCACCAACTATGCCATCTCCTCTGCCGCTCTCTTTAGCCAAATCCACTCTCCATTGTCCTTTTTGCCTGGGAGTTTTAAATCAGATTAATTAATAACAATGGATGTTCGTAGGAGACAAGCCAAGATACCGATGAACCCATGAAACCCCATAAGCAACACCAGAATCTCTACCACAACCTCGTCGTAGAAGAAGCACTCTCAATATACTGCTCAGCCGCGACGAATGAGGTTTTTAGAGGTGGAAGAAGGCTTTGATGGAGGTTTGTGGAGGTGGAATAAGGTGCTGATGGAAGTTTGTGGATGTGGAAGAAGGCACTGAGGTTTGTGGAGGGTAATTTTGGGATTAATTTAAAATTTTGCTGAACAGTATGACTTAATCACAATTTTGAAAAATATTTTGATCTAATGTGAAATTAGTCACTTACAAGTGACTTATAGGCAATTTCTCCTTAAAAGAATTTGAGTTAGGACTTGGGCCGTTTTGGTTAATTTATATTTTTGGATTTGGGCTTGGGCCATTTTTAAAATCTTTGGAGTGTCAATTGACCTAACTTTATTGATGCGATCCAGAGCCACGGACCGGCTAGCAATGACTCGATACATATTTCGGAGGGAACATTAATGAGATCAAGAGCCAAGAAGATCAAGAAAGACATACAAGATCTAATTCAAGCTACGTGGACCGAAATCGATATAAAAAATACGACACCAAACTTCAAAACGAGTATGACAAATGAAATGCTAACTTTGGTACATTTGATTCAAGCTAATGACCATCTTGAAGGCATATCGGAGACTAATGGGAGAATGGAGGACCAAAACAAGTAAGAATCAAAGTTTTGGAGGCCAAAGCGAAAAAAGGACGATTTTTGCCCAGGCAAATGAGGTGGGCGATCGCCCTACCTGATGTTGGTTAAACAGAAGCTGAAAGACATCGACTGGGTGATCGCCCAGGCTTATTCCACGATGAATTTTGATATTTTATGATTTTTTTGTTTCCTTTTCAACTAGGACTCCTAATTAATTAGTTTTAAGTATTTTCGAATTAGATTAGGATTTCTTTAATATTTACTATTTAAGCATTTTTTTTTTCATTGTAAAAAAACACAATTTTTATTTTGAGAGATTAATTAAAAAGTAAGGATTCACTTTTCTTTCGAGTTCTTAATCGAACTAACCTAAACTTATCAAAGATTTTACAACTCTTTGTGGCGTTCATAACTCTAGTTCGTTGATTCAAGAAATCATCAAGTCAAGTTTTTGTGACCAGATTTTGGTTTTCTTGGAGTTCAGATCAAACTTTTTGTGAGTTCCGAGATTCAATTCTCTGCGGGTTCGTATTGATTGGTATCAGAGCTTTAGTTCTAAAATCAGATTCTATCTTTTAATTTTTGTTTTATCAGATTCGTCTTGAATTATATAAAAAAAAATTTCTCATTCGTTGTTCATCTTCTTCGAGAATTGTTTAGGCAAATTCCATTAAGGCACTAAAATCAATAATTTTTTCTTCTCATTCTTGTCCCGTGTTAATTTTTTTTATCCTTTGTGTTGGCTAAATAAAGTGAAAATTCAAGAAAAAATAAAATAAAAAAAATAAAATCAAGAAAACGTATTCTTTTGAATTTCTTGTGTTATATTAGACAAGAAAAATCAAGTGAAAACTTCTTTTGAAATTCTCGTGTCATAATTGTCATCTGGTGCTTCTTTTTTTATTCTTGTTTTGCTTTTCATCTTTATTCTTTCTCGTGTCTTCCTTAATTTTTGTTCTTGAACGTCGCGGGATTCGAATTCTTGATTGAGTTTAGATAGTTCCTTGGAGAACTTAGTAAGAAAAACAAGAGAGGAAAAATACAAGAGTGGTGAGATTATTATCGAGAAAAAGCCATATAGAGTAAAACATGAGTGCAAACACGTGAGGCATATAATTTTTTTTCTTTTCTTTTTTCTATTTATTATTATTATTATTATTCAGTTTAAAAAAATGTCTAATCACGAAGAAACCACACATGGGGGTGAAAACAACCAGTTCTTTTGGTTAAGGACCATGCAACAATAATTTGATCGAATGAACATGGTGTTTGACGAGATGAGAGAGAACAATAATGCATTGAGGATTACAGTAGAAAGACACGATACAATGTTTACAACCTTACTAGGAGAACAACAACCCGGGATTATTCATGATAGGAGACAGGGTAGGCATAATCATAACCCTATGGCTGATTTTGAGAATGAGACTGTAGTAGGGAGTGAGGATAATGAAGCCTATAACTATGGGGCTGAGATGGGTAGAATGAGACGTCGATGAGATATGCGTGAAAGGCTACCTATGGCGGTAGATTATAGAGGCCAAAGTGGGATAGATAGAAACATTGGAAATATTAAAATGAAAATACCTTCATTCCAAGGTAGGAATAACCCTGACGCCTATTTAGAGTGGAAAATACAAATGGAATTAATCTTTGATTGTCATAACTATTCAGAAGAAAAGAAGGTCAAATTAGCAATAATTGAGTTCACTGAATATGCTCGCATGTGGTGGGATCAATCAGTGACAAATAGAAAGAGAAATCATGAGAGGTCTGTAGAAACTTGGATGATTTAAAAGCTCTCATGAGGAGGAGATTTGTACCTAGTCATTACTATAGAGACCTCTATCAAAAATTGCAGAACCTTACTCAATGATCAAATAGTGTAGAGGATTATCATAGGAGATGGAGATGGCTATGATTAGGGCTAATGTCGAGGAGGATAGGGAGGCCACTTTGGCTAGATTTTTGGGTGGATTAAATAGGGATATAGCCAATATAATTGAGTTATAACAGAGTTATAACATTATGTGGAGTTGGAGGACATGGTGCACATGGCTATGAAGGTAGAAAGACAGTTGAAATGAAAAGGGGTAGCACGGTATTCTTCGGGATCTAACCCTATCTGGAAATCACGGTGGGATAGTAATGATAAGAATGAGAAGACTGTTTCGAAGGAGAAGACTGAACCACCTAAGAGAAACATTGTAGTACCTACCAACAACAAACCCAGATCAGAATTCCAACCTTCTAGGATTAGGGATATAAAATATTTTAAATGTTTGGGTGTTAGGAACATTGCATCATAATGCCCAAATAGAAGGGTAATGATTTTGCGTGACAATAGAAAGGTGGTATCTGAAGTTGAGAGTGATAGTGATGAAATACCTGAATTGGAGGATATTGGTGCAGAATACCCTGTAGAAGGTGAAGCTCTAGTTGCGAGGCATGCTCTTAATGCACAAATTAAGGTAGATGATATGGAGTAGTAGAGAGATAACATATTTCATACTAGATGCTATGTTAATCACAAAGTGTGTAGTCTGATAATAGATGGGGGTAGTTGCACCATTGTGAGTAGTACCCTCTTGTTGAGAAATTGGGTTTGTCTATGTTAAAATACCCTAGGCCTTATAAGTTGCAGTGGTTGAATGAATGTGAGGAGGTCAAGGTTAACAAGCAAGTTTTAGTGAGCTTTATTATTGGGAAGTATAGTGATAATGTGATGTGTCATGTGGTTCCTATGCATGCTGGCCATCTTTTGTTGGAGAGGCCTTGGCAGTATGATAGAAAAGTGATACATGATGGGTTTAAGAATATGTGCATCTTTGTCAAAAATGGAAAACTGATTACTCTTGTTCCATTAACACCAAAACATGTCTATGAGGACCAATTGAAATTAAAAGACGAGGCAGATCAAAAGAAAAAAATTAAGTTAGAGGCACAACAACAGAAGAGGAGGGAAGAAAAAAATGAGAATGTTGTTGAAAATAATTTGAAATCATGAGAGAAAACAAAAGTGAGTTTCTTTGTAAAAGAAAGTGAGATTAAGAGGGCTCTCATGGAAAATCAACCATTGATTTTGCTGGTATACAAGGAATCCAACCTTGTAATTAGCGACATTAACCAATTCCTTACCAGTTTAGTTATTTCTTTATTGTAGGAGATTGAAGACGTGTTTCCTGAAGAGATGCCTAGTATCTTGCCACCCATTAGAGGCATCGAACATCAAATTGACTTTATACTCGGCGCTGTTATTCCAAATTGACCAACGTACATAAGTAATCCAGATGAGATAAAAGAGCTTCAAAGGCAAGTTGAGGAGTTGATGAGAAAAGGGTACGTGAGAGAAAGCATTAGTCTATATGCAGTGCCAGTGCTACTTGTGCCCAAAAAGGATGGGAACTGGAGAATGTGTATTGATTGCAGGACAGTTAATAACATAATGGTAAAGTATCGTCATCCCATACCTAGATTAGATGATATGCTTGATGAGTTGCATGGATCTTGTATTTTTAGTAAAATTGATATTAAGAGTGGATATCACCAAATAAGAATGAAAAAAGGAGATGAATGGAAAACTGCTTTTAAGACTAAATATGGTTTGTATGAGTGGTTAGTAATGCCTTTTGGGTTAACTAATGCCCCGAGTACTTTTATGAGATTAATTAACCATGTTTTACGTGCTTTCATAGGCAAATTGTGGTAGTCTACTTCGATGATATTTTAGTGTACAGTAAAAACGTAGATGAGCATATTGAACAATTGCATTGAGTGCTTGAAGCTTTAAGGAATGAAAAATTGTATGCTAATCTTAAAAAGTGTACCTTTTGCATGGAACAAGTTATTTTTCTTGGCAATGTTGTTAGTGTAAATGGTATTGATGTGGATGAGGAAAAGATTAAGTCCATTAAGGGATGTCCAACTCCAAAAAGTGTCACTGAAGTGAGAAGCTTTCATGGTTTAGCTAGTTTTTATAAGCCTTTTTTTAAAGATTTTAGTACACTTGCTACACCACTTACTGAAATTGTAAAGAAAAGTGTTGGGTTTAATTGGGGCCTTGATCAAGAAAATGCTTTTAATGTTATTAAAGCCAGATTGTGTTATGCACCTGTTTTAGCACTACCTAACTTTAACAAAACTTTTGAGATTGAATGTGATGCCTCAGGAATATGTATTGGAGCTGTGTTAATACAGGAGAAAAGGCCAATAGCTTATTTTTAGTGAAAAACTAGGTGGGGGCAGTCCTGAATTACCCAATATATGACAAAGAACTTTACGCATTAGTGAGATCCTTGGAAACTTGGCAACATTACCTATGGCCGAAGGAATTTGTTATCCATACCGATCATGAGTCCCTAAAGCATCTAAAAAGGCAAGGTAAGTTGAATAGGCGGCATGCCAAGTGAGTGGAATTCATTGACACTTTTCCATATGTCATCCACTACAAACAAGGTAAGGAAAATATTCTAACTGATGCGTTGTCTAGAAGGTATGCCATCGTTGTAACTTAATGCTAGATTATTAGGATTTGAGTATGTTAAAGACTTATATGCTAATGATAATGACTTCGCTTGTGTGTATGAGGCATGTGATAAAACAACTTTCGAAAAATTTTATAGACTAGATGGCTACTTGTTTAAAACAAATAAATTATTTGTGCCTTTTAGTTCTTTACGTGAGTTGCTTGTGTGTGAGGCACATGGGAGAGGCTTAATGGGATATTTTGGTGTAAGGAAAACCTTGGATGTATTACATGAACATTTCTTTTGGCCTAAAATGAAACGTGATGTGGAGAGATTGTGTGCAAGATGTGTCACATGTAAATAGGCCAAATCTAGAGTCTTACCTCATGGTTTGTATACTCTTTTACCCATACCTAATTAGCATTGGGTAGATATTTATATGGACTTTGTATTAAGCTTGCCTAGGTAAAAGCAAAGTAATGATTCAATCTTTGTAGTTGTTGATAGGTTTTCAAAAATGGCACATTTTATATCTTGTAATAAAATCGATGATGCAACTAACATAGCTGAATTGTTCTTTCGAAAAATTGTCCGACTACATGGTGTTCCAAAGAGTATTGTGTCTGATCGTGATGTTAAATTTCTTAGCTACTTCTAAAAAGTCTTGTGGGGTAAGTTGGGGACTAAGTTGTTGTTTTCAACTACTTGTCACCCCCAAACGGATGGTCAAACCGAGGTACTAAATAGAACTTTATCTGCTTTATTATGTACTTAATCCAAAAGAATATAAAGAATTGGAAGAATTGTTTGCCATTTATTGAATTTTCGTATAATAGAAGTATCCATTCTACGACGAATATCTTTCTCCATTTGAAATTGTGTATGTGTTTAATCCACTAACCCCTTTAGATTTGATTCCTTTACCTGTTGATGAAAGGAATAGCTTGGATGGACACAAGAAGACAGAGATAGTAAAGCAGCTCCACAGAGTGTACGGCAACAAATTGAAAAGAAAAATAAACAGTATGCAGCCAAAGCCAACAAAGGCCGTAGACAAGTTATCTTGGAACCTGGTGATTGGGTTTGGGTGTATATGAGGAATGAAAGATTTCCTACCCATCGACGATCTAAACTACAATGTTTCTGCTACTTTCAATATTTCTGATATTTCTTCTTTTGATGCAGGTGATGATTCGAGGTCGAATCCTTTTGAGGAATGAGTGGATGATGCGAGCCAGAGCCACGGACCGGCTAGCAAGGACTTGATATATATTTCAGTGGGAACATTAATGAGATCAAGAGCCAAGAAGATCAAGGAAGACATACAAGGTATTGTTCAAGCTACGTGGGCCGAAACCGATATGAAAAATACGACACCAAACTTCAAAACAAGTATGACAAATGAAGTGCCAACTTTGGTACATTTGATTCAAGCTAACGACCATCTTCAAAGCATATCATAGACTAATGGGAGGATGAATGACCAAAACAAGCAAGAATCAAAGTTCGGAGGCCAAAACGAGAAGCTGAAATACGTCAACTAGGCGATTGCCCAGGCTTATTCCGAGATGAATTTTGATATTTTATTATTTTTTGTTTCCTTTTTCAACTAGGACTCCTAATTAATTAGTTTTAAGTATTTATGAATTAGATTATGATTTCTTTAATGTTTACTATTTAAGCTCTTTTTTTTCATTGTAAAAAACACAACTTTTATTTTGAGAGATTAATTAAAAAGTGATGATTCACTTTTCTTTCGAGTTCTTAATCGAACTAACCTAAACTTATCAAAGATTTCGCAACTCTTTGTGGCGTTCATAACTCTGTTTTGTTGATTCAAGAAATCATCGGGTCAAGTTCTTACAACCATATTTTGACTTTCTTGGAGTTCAGATCAAACCTTTTGTGGGTTTCGAGATTCAATTCTCTTCGGGTTCGCATCATTTATCCATTGGTAGCTCTGCCACTAGTTGAGATAACATGTCGCCCATACTTAACATCGATAGCAAACTTATATTTTTCTCTCAAAAATATAGTTTTCATTGTCAACTTGACTATATAATGTAAAGTTCCATAAAAAAACAATGTAAAATCCACCCGCTGAATTGGTGGCTCCGCCTT
Source organism: Forsythia viridissima (assembly GCA_030279155.1). Taxonomy (NCBI): domain Eukaryota; kingdom Viridiplantae; phylum Streptophyta; class Magnoliopsida; order Lamiales; family Oleaceae; genus Forsythia; species Forsythia viridissima. Next base: position 37,819,675 of record CM059041.1, on the reverse strand, counting down.
AACGTTCCAAACCTAGATATGTCCTCATTTTTTCCAAACGATGCTTGGACTAACCAGGAAGGGATGTAGAGATTCAGGCAGATTCGTTCCTTCTTTCTTCTTCGTTAATTCGTCCACAAAAGCTATTTTCCTTGTGCTAATTAAGAATGTCACCAAGGCTCTGATACCAATTGTTGAATAAAAATACTACGTCTGTGCTTTGATATGGTAAGATGAAATAAGGCTCAAATTTGTAGTCCTAAAGTCCACAATATACCAATTCTAAATTTGGATCACAAGGAGTTATATAAATCATCCACATCCGAATTATCGATTAATAATGAATCAAAAGTAGAAGAGAACAAGGAAAAAGAGCCGCCGACTACAGGAAGAAAAAGGGGGCAATATTTCATCTCTCTTTTTTTTATTCTATGTATCTCATAAATTGAAGGAAAGGAGGGGAGGGATTATACATTAATGAACCAAGGTCAGATCATAACCAACTTCTTGATGCAACAATTATTAACGAAAGTAGATAAATGTAGAAGATGAGGATAATCATTGTGGATGTAAATATTCACAGTGAATATAGATAATCAGCTAGTGAATATAGATAATAGCTTAATGTGGTTAATTTAAACTGGGTTACAACCAAAAGTTCTTAAATCCTCGAAGTAACCCATTCAATTATTTGGACTAGCACATTCTAGATTATACTTTTGGTTTCTTCAATCATTGCATTGGTCACCATCGGCTGCTAGAACGCGTAACTCCCTAGAAATAGATGCGGTCTTTTCCCAGTAGTGGATTTGGTGTAGCTTCAGTTTTTGGATTATTTAAATAAGCGTGCATGGGTTCCATAAAATCTTTCGTTAGTCAAACATCAAACATGCATTTAGGCATTTTATAATACATGTTTTTCTTAAAGACAGCTAATGTCGGAAAAGCATAAAGTCAAAAGGCTGCTTTACAAGTACTAATTACATTGATAATTCCATAGTAATACTATCTTTTCCTCGTTGTTAATTAATGAAGCACCATGGAAATGCAACATGGTGATAATAAAATACAAAACAATATTGATACTTGATCACATCTTAATTGAGATGAACTGTAAAGAACAAAAAAGAAAAAGAATTTCAATTGATTTTTATGTTATCGTTTAGTCTATATGATACTATATTATAAACATTGCAAAAATAATATTCATTCAATAGCTAGGTAGCGCCCAAATCAGCATAGCACGAATCATTCAGGCCAAACAATAGACAATTAGCAAGAATTGTGGGCAATGAGGTGTACACGGTCTAATAATTTTTCAATTTCACTATCTAATGTTCATAATTACTTGAGCACTAATTTTTCCTGCTGCTACGAATGAAATATTGAATATTAATTAGATAAATGGATTTAATGATTCAATCTTTAAATAGTTGGAAAGGAAAATTTCACCGTTGGCAACCAACCTATTGTCTTAGTAACAAATAACATTTAACTATTTTAGAAATTGAACAATATCTTCGTCATTTTATTATAATTTCACGCCGTTGCCAAAACCATCTAAATCTTTGTTAAACTTTAACATGGCACTCACTGAAATGTTTTCCAATTCAAATTTTCAACACTACTCCAAGTTGGAAAGTAAAATCTAACTTTATGATTCTAGACATTGAAGGTCATGTAATGATTTAACAAAATTTCGGACAATTTTCATCATTGATTATGCAACTATAATAAAATGAAATCAATTTGTTCATTTTTAAAAGTTGAGAACCAACTTACTATGTATTAGAGTAGTAGAGTAAGGATTAATAGTGCAATCTTTGGAAAAAAAAAAGGGTTTTCTATTGAGGTAAAGTGTTGTAGTCACATGTCATCTTAACCTATGTTTGACATAGGTGCATAGATTAAAGTAGGGGAGGAAAAAAGAACCGTAACCAACTAGAAACAAACTAAAATTGACTGGTTCGATTTGGTTCTACGTAAGTATCAAATGGTTCTGGTTCCTAGAACCGATAACCAACCGGTTCTGATTTTGGTTTTGGTTTGGTTCTAGACCCAGAACGAGAACCAAAATCGGTTCTAATTTGTGAATTTTTTTTTTAAATTTTAATAATTAATACTGTTGATATTGTATATATGTTGCTGACCACTTGACCGAACCAAATAATTTATCAATTTTCTTAATTTTTTTGAACAAAAATAAATCAATTACTTCATCGAACATTATTTTCTCTTTCAAATCAAAATCAATTAATTTTTAGCGACATAAATTCGTATTTCAATTTGCATAATTATTTTAAAATTTTTGGTTATGGAACCGAATCAAACCAAACCATAACCATTTGGTTTGGTTCCGTAATTTCTGATAGAACTAATGATTCTATTAAAAAATAACCATTGATATTCGATTGCGGTAAAAAACTGAACCAAATGAAACCATGCCCACTTCTAGATTAAAGTGACTCGGGGTTTCAAGTAAGACACGTGTATGGTTTTGGTCCTCACAATTGTTGCACATGTCCTTAGAACACCTTTCACTTAACAATTGTTTGGGAGGCTAGGGTGTATTGGTAATAAAGTTGGAGCAAGAGATTACACACTTGTGCTGGCTTGGGCATAGCCTATAGACATGGCAATGAAGCGGGTCTGAGATGAGGCGGGGCGGGGAACTCCAATGGCCGGCCAAATGTATCGGTTATTTTTATTTTTTATTTTTTGGAAATAATAAACAAACAATCAAAGAAGTTCAGGTGGAAGAATTAGAATATAAAGGATTATGAATATAGAATATTAAGGTTAAGGAAATTGGAATTTGTTGTAATATTTGTAGTAAATAAAAAAAAAAAAAATACAAATTGAAATTGTGGTGTAGTGTTTAAACTTTATAATTTAACAATTCCAACTCGAGCTCAAATCCCACTCTCAGCATAAATTGTGACTTGAAGTTTACGTTGTGAACTTTGTAAAAAGAGAATATAAAAAAAATTGAGGGGTTCGGGGTGGGGCATGGCCGCTTCGAATCCTTCCCTATTACCCGAATAATCGGGACTGGTTCGAGACGGTGGGTCAAATTGTCATCCCCATTTGGACAAATAAGCTAATGACAATGCTCCACAAAGCGAGATAATATTCAAGCAATCGAGCATGGAACAATAAATGCAATATCGAGCAGTAACTATTGACTTGAACATCTACAACTCCCATTATTCTTGGGACGTTGAAATGATAATTAGAATAAAAGTAATGCTACTTGTACATCACCCTTTACAGAATGACTTATGTTGAGGTGGCGATATTTCTTTAATGACCATTATATCCTTAGCTTATTTTCCAAACTTTTTGCACACATATATGCTGGTATTTACCGCGTGCAGAAATTTCATTTCCTTTTCAAATATCCACCGGCAACTCATTTCCTTTTCCAAATCTTCACCGGTGACTTATTCTCATCTATTGCGAACTCCAATTCTCCATCGGTGAGTATGTCATCATATTAAGTTTTTTTGGATTCTTGAATTTTTTTCTAAAGAAAAATGCGAGCTCCTTTTCCTAATTATAGCGCTTGAGGAATATTAGTGTCTTTCTGTTTATGAATTTATCCACCAGGAAGTCTAAAATGATTAATCTTTATTCTATCTGAAAAAAATATAATTTCGTAATCCAAAGCAGACTGTGTTTAAAATTTTGAAACTTGAGCTTGCATGTGGAAGTAGATGGCTATGATTAACTAGCTTGTATCTTTTAAACTATTTTAAAAAGAAACAATGGTTGTTTCATTGATAGAAGAAGAGCAAGCTTATCTACTTGTTCTAGAGAATTGGGGCAACGACAAGCTTATCTACAACAAATTAGTAACTGAAAGTTTAGCACCCTCAATATAGATTACATACAAGAGATTAGCAGTCGTAGATTACCAATTAAACCAGCAAACAGAGATTATCAACAACAAATTCAATCCATAAACACAAGATTCCAACATATTCCCATATCAACAGAAGATTCAAGCCATAAACAACAATTAAACCATCAAACAAAGATTATTAATTTCAGCGCTGATGATGGATGTTGAGCATAAAAAATCATTTTTGAGCAATAATCAGGAACCGATTGATTTTAACACCATTCAATTTTAACAAAGAGCGAGACCCGTGCTTTAACTGTGTTAGTCGTTGTTGTCGAATTCGTCGGCGATGATGGAAGCAGTGGAGAAGAAAAATGCCGTCGGTGGTGGTTTCATTTTTTTGATTTTTTTTATTGTTTGGTACTTTCTATGTTTTGGCAAAAATGAGGGAGAAATTAGTTTTTATCAATTTTATTTTTGATTCAAAATATAGTGATATTTTAGTATTATTTTATCGCGATATTTTGATTTTTTTTAAAATATCACCCACCTGTAACGATTCGGTAAAAGGAAATGTACAAATAGCATTATTCTTCAAATAATACAAATAGTGTAAAATTAAATATCAATGACACATATTTTTAATCATTAACTAATTTATTTTCTTTTAGTTCAATTAGAATTTTTAGTTATTTGTTTAGTTATTGAAATTACATTTATTATTTTTGATTTCCAATAAAAAAAATTATTTTACTGCCCGGAGTCCTTAGAATTCTTGCCTTTTTGTTTCTTTGGCCAGCAGCTTATTTTGTGCGTGACTATTCTCTCTCCACGAAGCACTCGTTTGTGTTCTCAGAAGTACGGCCGGTGAAAAGAGTGTATATGCATGCAATATAAATAAACTAGAGTATGATTAAAGTTTGGTGTCTATCAAATAGTTAGTCAGTATTTAGAATCTAAAAAGGTTTGCACTCATCTCCAAACTAGGATTAGGATCCTAGTTGGCATCAACACCTAAAATATCTCTAAATTATGATTTGCATAACCTATAAAAACGTGAAACCAAAATCAGATCCAAACACTATTTTTATTCTAATACAAACTAACCACTTAATTAATAAATAATCTAATTGTTAGTATTTAAAGAGGTTTAGTGGGATTGAGATATCACAAAATAATGAAACTCTTATTTTTCGTTTCTCCAAGAAAGACAAATCTCAAACAAATAAATAAATAATCATAGATTATTTTGATCTATTATATCTTATGTTTGGCTTATCTAAAATTACTTTTGCTAGTCTAAACAAATTTGTTAGCGTGATTCTACAAATTATTTAATTTTACAAACCTATATTAGTTTATTTCTGCATTATCATGAGACGAGTATATATTTAATCATGTTTATGGCATTAGTAGCAAATTATTTATATGAATACAAACTATACAAAATCAGTTGTTTCGTATGTTCACGTTAGTTAGTGGTATTTGTGTATTCCAATTAAAAGCTAAGCATCAAGAACTCTCTGACTAGCTAAGGTAAAATTTTGAGGATGAAATTTTTTTTAAGGAAGATAGTTTGTAGAATCCTGAATTATTATTATTATTTATTATTAAAGGATTTAAGTGAAAACTAAAATTTAGAATTTATTTATTTAACTGGGCTAAATAATTTGTTTGTGAATAAACAAGTTTTAGTATATTGATATTGGGCTCGTTGTAGCTCGTATTTATTTACGATTAACGGCCCGAGAAAAAGTATTTTGGATAAGCTAAACTCAAGATATGGAAATGACCCATTTTCGGCTAGAAATGTTTGAATTCCAAGTTCTCTCTCTCTCTCTCTCTCTCTCTCTCTCTCGGACTCCAACAACCTAGTTATTGTATACTACTAGAGTTTGTATTTTAAATCAATTGATAAAGCATAACCTATAAAAATGTGATTAGCCCTCACGTCTAATGAAGAAAACAGCCGGCAGTTTGCGTAGAAAATATTTATTTTCATCAGTTTCTTGTGGCACCTTTTGGCAAGCTTTACGTTCATTTTTCAGTACAATCATTCACAAAAAAATAAGGTGAGATGCTATGTGCTATTTGTTGATTTCTACGACTCTCTAATTATTGTAGTTATATATGTAAATTGATTACTTTATTTCAGTGCTCCTTCGAGAGAAATCATGAATCAGTTCAGTTAAACCTTCGGGTTTCAGTTAAACTTTCAGGTTCAGTTAAACATTTGAGTTTCAATTTATTTGCAGCGCTTGCATGAATTATCATTGTCATGGTGTGATAATTCTCAATTCAGTTTAGTAAGATAATTTTATGCATAATTATAATTTTTGGACTGTTTGTGGAAATAGCAAGTATCTCATTGAGTATAATTGTTTATATTCATCCCTCATTTTAACCAATTTCAGGTAATAATTAACACAGTGGATGCATGGCGGGTCTGTGAAGCTGTCAAGCCAATGGTCGCCAAACAAAAATCAGTTTATTTATAATGCTTTAGTTAATAAGACGATTAATGTCACAATTTCAAGTTTATTTACATTTGACAATCTATTTTCCTTTAATGTTTACGAATTAATCAATTGTTTAGCAATTGAGAATTTTCTTTTATTATTAAAGTTATTTTTCCGTAATAATTTAATGTTTATGAATTTTATTAACACTCCGTAACCTAAGAAATTTCAGGGCGTTACAATTGTTAAGTTTCATCTACTTCTGAAATATTTATAGCATAATGCAACTCAAATGAAGGACGAAATACTAATCTTACTTTGGGAGTTACATGAACACTAGATATAGAATTAATAAAAAATATTAAACATAGTGTAATTCCAAAAATCACCAGACACTTCAAAAATATACAATATTTAACAGATCTAAGAAATAATGATACAAAAATCATAAAAAGAACACAAGAATTTGTTTCAGCCGAAGCCACAAAGGTTCGGTGATCAAATCCAGGCTGGTGAGACAACCGCCTCGGACCCAAAACCAAATGGGGCCTATTTTTCTATTTTAAAAAAAAAAAAATTGAAGCACAGTGTAATGGCCCAAAATAAAAGAAGGTTTGTAAACCAAAAAAATAGAGGATAAATTCAAGGCCGGTCACTGTTGTTGTACTTATAGGCTCTAAAGTCATATGATCAAAACTTTATTCAATTAAAGTTACATTTTAGTGCTAAAAGACCAACAAATCTCTGCAATTGTTAAAAAAAAATGCTAATTGTGATACTGTTTTAGTATGATACTGTTTTATTGTGATACTTTTTCAGTATGATACTGTTTTATTTATGCTTTTATCTTTAATACTGTTTTATTATGATAATGTTTCAATCTATGATATTGTTTCAATCTATGATATTATTATTGAATGCATACAATATCAATGGTCTTGTACTACTAATGGAATATTTTAAAAACAATATCATTACTTCAAGTAGTAAAACATCTTTACTTAGTTATATCTATCATACTGTTTTATCTAAATCAAGTGTTATATATGATACTGTATCATTACTTCAACTATTAAAAATATCTTGTACTTAGTTTTATATATGATACTGTTCTATTTATACTTTTATCTTTGATACTATTTTATTATTATAATATTTTAATCTATGATAATGTTTCAATATATGATATTGATATTAAATGCATATAGTATCAATGGTCTTGTACTACTAATGGATCATTTTAAAAACAATATCGTAAAACATCTCTATGTAGTTATATCTATGATAATGTTTTCAACCTTTATTACTTTAATATCATTACCTTTAGTTTTATCTATGATACTATTTTCATGATACCTTTAGTTTTATCTATGATACTATTTTCAATATCATTACTTCAACATTTATGTATGATAAAGTGATATGTCATACTTATATCATACTTTTATCTTTGATACTATTTTATTATGATAATGTTTCAACCTATGATACTATTATTTAATCTATGATAATATTATTTTATTGGGTTGTAGTTTGTGATACTGTTTTATTAAGATACATTTATGTATGATACTAATATGTTAAGATATATTTATCTATGATACTGTTTTAGTATGTATGATACTGTTTACACAAGAAAAATTAAAGATTGCCATTTTAAGTTAAAGAGATGACTTCAAACAGCTAAACTCCATTGTACGCAATGTAAAACAACTTGTCTTGACTGGCTCGTCGAGACGATTTCGAAAATATATCATAATAAAAATTCTGAGCACGTATGCGAATCCTATGCCATTTCTGTTATGATACTATTTTCTGTGATACTATTTTCTATAATACAGTATCAAATAACACACATGACTAATTAACAACACAGAGAATAATCTAGTGACCAACTTTCATCATAGCAATGCCCACATCAAACTTTTTCATTCACACAGAAATTCAAGCTACTATTTACAGCAACAAATCATGGCAACTCTACAGAAATTCATCAAACAAATATTCTTTAATTTTTTTAAAATACAATATTATGATACAAATGTGTTTATGATAATGTTTCTCATACCACAAAGGTCAAACCCTTTCAATTCTCTTACCTACCTCAATTCTGCAATAATTTACACAAAATTCCACAATAGATAATACCACAATATATAATTGCATTGCAAATATAGAATCTATTTGCTACATGATATATTAAGAGCATGGTTGAAACAGTATCATAGGTTGAAACATAAGTATATAGGTTGAAATAATATAGTGGCCAATTTAATACAGTATTAAGCTGTTTTCTATAATACAGTATCAAGCTGTTTTATATAATACAATATCAAACTGTTATTTACAGTATCAAATTATTTTCCATAATACAATATCAAACTGCTATTTAAAGCAACAAATCATGGCCACAACCAATATACTTCCTAAACATTCGCTTCTAACTCCAATGTCGCCTCTGCCGCCATCCGGAGCCAAATCCACTCTCACTCGTCCTTCTTTCCCGGGAGTTTGATACCCAGTCTTGAACCCATGAAACCCCATAAGCAATACTAGGTACGTTATTGGTACATTTTGCATGTATGCACCACGAACTAGTAACTAATCTTTCAGCTATATGATCAAACAATTTTACCCATCATATTAGGTACATTATTAGAGTTAAAAGAAGAAAAATTCGTGCTCACGTCTAAGCTCTCACTAATTCAGTAGAAAACCCATATTCAGAAAATTCCAACCAAGTTGAGGCAAGTAACTAAAGAACAATAAATAAATAAATATATATCGAAGTTAAGCTTTTCAATCAAAAGTGACCATTCTTCACTGCCGTTGTCGCTGTTGCTTCTTCTTCTTGTTTTTTCACGTTATGCCATTTTACCCTTTCTAAATTTTGCATTTACAGCGGCGAAGGAGGTTGTAAAGGTGGAAGAAGGCTGCCATCGCGCCATAGAAAAAGCACTCGTTGGAGGTGGAGGAGATTTGTGGAGGTGGAAGAAGGCTGCTACCGTGTGGCTGGAGATGAAGCACTCGCTGGAGGTGGATGAAGGCTGCCACCGTGCGGCTGGAGAAAAAGCATTCGCCGGAGGTGGAGGAGATTTGTGGAGGTTGAAGAAGCCGATGAAAATCTAGTTTAAAAGGATTCAGGGGTAATTACGGTATTTTCTGAATTAATATGACTTATTGACAAATTTAAAAAGTGTTTGAACTTAATTTAGAATAAGTCACTTATGGATGACTTATTGGCAATTTTTCCAAAAAAACAAAAGTCTACAACGGAAACCCAATAACAATTGAATTATAATAAGCCCATTTATGGATTAGTAATCAGTCTTCTTTGTCTTCTGCCATCTTGCTCTCCAAGTCTCCATTACCCGTTCATTTTGTAGCGCTCTATTTCATTGTTCATACACTGACACACACAAGAACAATATTGAAAAAAAAAATACAACTGCTGAATCGTCCCTTTCTCAGTCTCGAATCTTGGCTCTCCAAAACCCAGAATATCTGATAAATTTTACACATTTGCAAGGGTTTTGTATCAGTGAAAACTGAAAAGGGCTCAACCTCTCAGATTCAAGAAAAAGTGGAATAAACAAATCTTCTGCACTGCAAATGATACTATATTTAAAGAACATGGAAGAAGAGATAAAATGAGAGACAAATACTTTGTTCTTCGTTCAATAGGGCCTAATCTTTTCACCATTTCTAAGGTCAATTCACCTCTTCGTTTAATACTTTGTTGCGTGCTTCTAAGATCTAACATCTATCTTACAGAATTGTAGTAGTGTGTATTATAGATAATTAGGCTCTAAATGTATCTTACAAAATTTGATTAGTGATAATCTGATTTTGTGATTTTAGTGATAGTCTATTTCAATTTACAGTTTTGATTTTAGTTGATTTCGTCTCAAATTTACATGATCAATTTTAGGTTTAAAAGAAGAAGAAGAAGAAGTTGGTGTCATTTCATAATTGCCGCTTAAGTTTCACCCTCTCAAGTAAGCAATGGCTATCCCTTGCTTATTTATTGACTTATTAGAAATAGTTGAAGCCTTGCCGGCTTATTTATGATTATAGCTTTGTCGGCTTATGTGATTGTGGCCTTGTTAGCTTATATGTGATTCTAAAACCACTAGACGAGTTGTATTTAAGTGATAATTTAGAACATTTTCGACCTTGTTATTTGATTATAATATAATTTTTTGTATAATATATTTAGTTTGTCATTTTTTTCAAGTTTTAAGTTTGCAATTAGTTCGTAACAGCCTTATGGATTTTGAATGCATATTGTAATTTGGAGGTTTATTGGGGCCTAATTTTTGGACTTCGCCCCAAGCCCGAAAATGTTAGAACCGGCCCTGATCAAATCAAACACCTAATCTCCTGTTGAGCATCTACAAAGTAGATTAAGCTCTATAGCACTTATAATCAGCCAAATCGACAACGAAAGTATACAACAATGTCATATTTACAAGCATCTAAGCCACTAAACCTTAATCTCAAGAAAACTCAAACAAACCCCAAAGTTACTATTGAACGAGAACCAAACAAAACATTCACTTTTCTATCATGGCAACCAAAAATTATAGAACACCAATTTCTTAATCTTTATTACCAGAAACAAAATCAAAACGGAAAAAAATAAGTGAGTACTCAGATGAAGAAGAAATGATTTTCTGTTTTTCTCCACTCACACAAATAGAAAAAAAACTAATTGTTGAGTCAGTCTCAGATTGTGTCTAAAGGAAGCCTCCAGAAGTTGATCCAAGGGTTACCAAACAACCACGTGTCAACATTCCAAGCCATTGCCCTCATTAACAAAAACGTGATAAGAAAATATCAACTTTTAACCAATTTTGGTGGCAAACACGTTGTTACCCAACACATAGGAAGACGACTCCAATTTCATTACATATCAATGAAGTGAAATTTGAGTAGGAAATTAATTAAGAACCATTGATAATGAAAATAAAGTGAAATAAAAATATTAATTAGACAATGTCAACGTAATTTTAAATTCCTCAACTATCTTTAGATTTCTACTCGGGAAATAGTCAATCCAGCAAGCATCAACCAAAGCGGAGAGAAGTTGGTTTGAATTTTGAATGTTTTTATTTTTTATTTTAATTAAACCACTCTAAACAACATGTCTTATTAATAATAAAAATAAAATACAGATTTAGGAAGAGAATCAACTTGACCTATAGTTTGTAAACAATTAAAATTTTGCTAAAAAGCTAAAGTTAAAGTCAACATTTAATTTTAATCACACATTTCATCGGTCCACAACTTTTCAACCACACATTTCACCAACTTTTAAAAAAAATCTGATTTTAATTAAAATCAAACACACGCTTAGAACAAAACTTATCGGATCTGGGAATACCAATTCAAAGTTGATAAAATTCAATTTTTGATGCCAGTTAAGAAATTGCATGGCGACATTAAGTTTCTAATATAATTTTATATGTTTATGGAGCCATTTGACATTTTGCTTTCAATTATTAACTGTGTTTGAGAAGGACTTGGTATATAAAATGCCTAAACTGTTTGACCAACTAACATTTTCAACGAATTCAGTTGAATAATCAAAAGAGATAAGCGACATCAGATACATTATGAGGAAAATGTCCATGTCAAGAAGAAAGGGCAGCTAATGCCAAAAGGCGATTATGTATTTTTAAACATTTTACTAATGATTGCTATGAAATCTAGTGTCTTTAGTGTGTCACTAAATCATTTAAAAATTATATTTATATTACTTTTCAACAGGTTTTGTTTTTTTTTTTTTATCTGATTTCAACAGTTTTTCTTTTGGGGGTGGGGGGGAGGGGAGGAGAGAGAGACTTCTTCAAATATGTCAGCAACGTGTTGTAGCAGCCAATAGTGACCAATAACATTTGACGCTTTTGTGCCCTATAAATTGTATCCCAGAACTCCTCCTTTTCAATCACATTCACTTCAACTAATTAAGCATCTACTTGTCTATTTTTTTTAATGGATTCTGCATCTTTCTTTCCCAATATTATTGCTGCTGTTTCAGTCTTGCTCTTGATTTCCCACACACCATGTGAAGCTCAACTTTCTACTACATTTTATAGCAATACATGTCCCAATGCACTCACTACAATCCGCACTTCCATCCGGCAAGCAGTGTCCCGAGAGCGTAGGATGGCAGGCTCTCTCATTCGCCTCCATTTTCATGATTGCTTTGTTCAGGGCTGTGATGCATCAATCTTACTTGACGAAACCCCTTCAATACAAAGTGAAAAGACTGCATTTCCAAACAATAATTCTGCTAGACGCTATGAAGTCATTGAAGCTGCCAAGAGAGAGGTTGAGAAAATATGTCCAGGTGTTGTTTCCTGTGCAGACATAATCACACTAGCAGCCCGGGATGCCTCAGCTGCTGTAAGTAGACACATATAATACTTTTTCGAGTTCCGTCACTCATTTATGAAAATTTTGTTCGAACATGATGGGTCTGTTGTATATGAATATCTAAACTTGTATTCTGTATGAACCACAGGTTGGTGGTCCATCATGGAATGTGAAGCTTGGAAGAAGGGATTCTACAACTGCAAGTCGTTCTCTAGCTAATACTGATCTTCCCGGTCCGGCTTCCGATCTTAGGACGCTCATTTCTTCCTTCACCAACAAGGGACTTACTGCGAGAGACATGGTTGCCTTATCAGGTAATTAAAAGTTTGAAACTTGTGACATGCAAAATAAATTTCTTTTAAATTTGTTTGAAGATGAACTGACCATACAACGTAAACTCACTGTTAACGTGCAGGAGCTCACACATTAGGCCAATCGCAATGTTTTCTATTCCGAGATAGGATATACAGCAATGGAACCAACATTGATGCTGGTTTCGCTAGCACTCGTAGACGCCAATGCCCTACTAACAGTGGAGACAGTAATTTGGCACCACTTGATTTGGTGACACCCAATTCGTTTGATAACAATTATTACAAGAATCTGATGCAGAGAAAGGGTCTTCTTCAGTCAGACCAAATTCTATTCAGTGGAGATTCAACCGACAGTATTGTTTCAGAGTACAGTAGAAATCAACAAACATTCTTGTCTGATTTTGGAAATGCCATGATCAAAATGGGAGACATTGAACCACTCACTGGTCAAAATGGGATCATAAGAAGGATTTGTAGTGCCATCAACTAGTTTACTCCATGCCTATGTGATCTGGTAGTAGAATTGCCGTGTTTCTAAATGTGTATATCCATATTCATTGCTTTTCTCTATATTTTTTCATTTTATACTTTCAAATTCTGAAGAAAATGAATTCTTCACAATTGTAAATCCTCTTAATGGGAGTATTCTTCAATTTCGATACCCATTCATAAGAAAAGTTTTCACTTTATTTATAGACTGTTTTTCTATTTTAATATAATTTTTGTTCGTTCACTAAAATTCTATTCTTTTATTTTGAATAGTAATACACCTTTCATAATAAGAACTTGTTTGATGGAGCTAAAAAATCTACTAAAAGGTTAAAGTCAAAATAAACAATTAATTTTAATCACACATTTCATACTTGGGCGGATCAAGGAATTTAGTCCACGGGAACTGAAATATACTAGTATATCCTGCTTACCCGCGGTGGGAACCGACCGTAGAACTACGATTCAAATTGAATGGCAACTCAATATCACCAATCAATCAGGGCTGCCAAATAAAAAATAAAAACGATTAACAATTAGACATTTATATTACCAAATGAAATGAAATCAACACCATCATGTACCATAAATCTAAAAGTAAAATGTTCAAAGAGTCATTAATACTGCAATCATCAACTTCACACCATCAAAACTATTGAAAACAAATATTAAACTTTCAATATGGAGTCTTCAACGTAATATCAAAAAAATAGATATCAATTTTGAATTTTTTCTTACCAGCTAACTTGAAAATAATCACATAGTACATTCGATAGTACGCAAGCGTTCCTCTTATTGTCGTCGCCCTTTGAGACCTTCACATTTATCAATTTTTTGTAGTCTTTCGCAACTAAACATTGGATTAAATGTTAGAACTTGCAACCTTCTCGTCCGTGATAGGACAACAAAAGTTAGACTAAGACTTTCCTTCTCACCAATATCTACCACCACTTTATCAAGTGTTAATCTTTGGCTTTTGTGTATTGTAATTGCCCAACACAAAACAATTGGAATTTGTGTTCTCTGACAAGAGGCACCATTTGACGCTTTCCAATTTGATGTTATTGACGGAATAGGTATTAAGTTGGTGCCCTCACAAAAACTAGCAGCACGGTAATTATCGAAGTCCACAATAATAGCAAGAGATAAATCACACGGCGACTTACAATTAACTGCGTAAACAATATCCACAACAATACCTATTGCTTCATTAACAAGTCCAAAATGTGTGGCAAGATTAGCACGAAACATGACACGTGATCCAACAGATATATATAGTACTTTCTCCAACCCTTTTGCTTGATCCGGTTCAGATTTCGTGGCAGTTTCACAATTGTTTTTAGAAACTATTCGTGCAATTAGTCTTCCAAGTTCAATCAACCTTTCTTGATTATATTGATTAGCCGACTGTTTTGTAGGAAACAGACGTAGAGAGAACCTAAAATCATTCATCTCTTCAGCAGTTAGAGTTGAGTAGTCTCGAGTCTTGAACATATACCAATCCTCAATGGTAGATGTTCCATCACTAAGTCTATGTAAAGCTTGTCTTATCTCCTGCTTGTCGAAATATGTGTGATAGTCGAATACATTTATTAAAGACAGAATATGCAAGTGTACTACATTGTTGAATATAACTTCCATTACCTGAATACAATGGACTATCAAATACGGGAGGCAACTGACGCATATCACCAACAAGTACAACGGAAACACCCCCAAATAATTCATTCTTTGCAAATATATCCCGACAACGAAGGTCAACATTGGCAATCATTGCTCTTCCCAACATGTTGTATTCATTAATGATAATCAATTTAGTATCCTTGAAATCTTCTTGCATCCGCCTGCATTGATCACCACTTATATGTGTTTATAGTTGTGAAGGTTTTCTCTCTGCATTTATAGCAAGTTCATGGTGGATGGTGGCACCACCAATATTAAATGCAGCAATTCCAGTTTGAGCCATGATCCGAACTGCTTTGTTGAAATGAAATAAATTAAATGTGAGTGCACAATTGCATTAATGAGAGTGGATTTCTCGGTGCCTGCTCCACTATAAATAATCATATGGATAGGTATTTGTTCATGAAGAGAGGTTAATATTAAATCATGGGCCATTAGTTGTTGAGCTGATAAATCAGTAAGTGGAACAACCATATTATATTGTTTACCAACTCACTATTAGAATCTTCTGCAACACCCAAATGACTGTAGATAAATTTTTTTTCTATATCAATGTTCGGATATCGATATAAACCTTCTGCCCAATTGTGTGTAGTGTCAAAATTTCTAAATCTCAATTCAACATCTACCCCATAATCACATAATGGCCCAATTGATGCTGCGAGCATCTATTCTTCACGAGATATCCCTTCAACTTCTAGATATGTATCTTTGTCTTCCTCGAATTCATCATTAACCAAATTAGTAGTATGAACAGTATCAATCATGGCCATTCCTATTTTGACATATCGCATAGCCCACGTCTCAAACTCACCTTTTGCTTCGACTAAACTGTGGTAATGGTAATGAAGTAAAACTTGTTGGCGACAATATAATTCCCAGTTTTCTCTGTTTTGAACAAGTTCACTGCCTTCAATTTCTGGAATGATACGTACAATAGATTCAACTTTGGATTTGTGCCAAAGATTTTTGCTATAGTAGTGTTTCTTTGCCATATGAAGGAGGGACAAATCTTCGTAATCAGAAGGACGGGACATTTATCGAATCAAAAAACTTGGATCTGTTCCCACAACATCTTCACCATTTGCTCCACGACTTTGCCGTACAGTTGATGAGAACATACTTTTCTCACTGACATTTAAAAGTACAAACTTTCGTGATGACTTTGTAAAAAGATAACCCATAAGCAAGTGACTTCTTGAGCAGATATATCTCTTTCAGAAACACTTTTAATTAACAAGCGTTTGATTGTAGATCTTGCTGTTGGACATGGTCGACGAATATCATCTACAATTTGTCGCAAAATCTTTGTAAATGTTTTCGATGCAAGTTCAGCTTTAGAAGCATACTTGACAATGTAATGTATCACTGACTGAACTGAAAGAACTAGTGACCAATCAATGTTTGCTCGCCAAGTCTGAAGGACTTTTCTATTATGAGAACACACCAATTGATCATTTCGATGCCCTAAGAACATAAACATGTGACTGTTAGGAAGATCTTCAACAATTGAAGAATGTTCGACAACATCAAAAGGGTACCTAAACCTACACAACATCTGCTTTGTTGTTTTATGTAAACGCATACAATAAGTTCCGCATTTAGAATGTCGCATGACCCAGTTCACTAAATATGCATAATCGTTGTCATCTGAATCAAAATCATCGTCTATTGACAAAATGCGCGCGCAAGGGTGTTTTTGCAGAGGGATAGAGATCGTAACATCTGGGTTATCAGTACAAACAAGTCGATCAAAATATTTGATAACTCTTTTCACATCATCATCATTTGTTGTTATACAATTAACATCCGGAGCATATTTAATCCATAAAAATCTATGAACATGGCCACTTCCTCGATGTTACCATTCAAACCGATACTAAAAATCAATCACGTCAAACTCATTTATTAAAAAATGTTTAAAGAAAAGATCAATTCTTGCCTGAAAGAACCATGCAACAACACAAGGGTTATCATTAAGCAACTTCGCTCGTCTTTTCCTTAAATCAATTTTTGACAAACTGTTAAGGGTATTTGAAGGATCCCACAGATCATACAATTCTGGCCATTGCAAGTCAGCGGCACTTAGTGTAAAAAAAGATTGTAGGAGCTCCTAATTGTTTTACTATTCCAGTTAACTCTTTCAATCTTGTGTACCAGTAAGCACGTGTACCTCGAATTGACTTGGCATAATAAGAAATACGAGTAGCAAGTTGTTTGTCACCATAAGTAACCATATACTGAATATCTTGTATAGATATCTCAGCATCAGTAGGATTTTTCTTCACATACACATCACCTAAAGAAAGAGCACGCCATCTTAAGATAGAATTCCACGCAAAATATCGGTATCGTGAATCTCTAACAAAACGTCCATCAACATATTTCATCAAATACTGAAAGTATTCTGAAGGATTCAACTTTCTTGGATGAGCTTGTCTATAATCTGCATTTCCATATGGGACTAATGCTAGAAAAACCATTGAAATATATCCCGGTGTTGAAAACTCATCAATAACTTTATTTGTCAAATACATGTGAGCAATAGTATGATCAGCACCGGCTACATGTAATGCCCTATGTATACATGCATGTTGATTAGGTTGAGGCCCTACAGAAATAGTTCCAACATCGTGAAAATCATCAATGTAAACATTTTGGTTAACAATCTCAAGAGGCCCATCTATGTCATCTTCCACAATATCTGTTGGTTGATTTGTATTCGAATTATGTACACTATCTTCACTAGCATGTGGAATATCTTCAGGTATGCCATCATGTGGTAATGTATCCAAAGAGCACTCGTCAATGGTTATGTCTCGATAATAGAGATGATTTTGTTTTAGCCAAACCAATGCTTGTCGAACATACTCACGACGTACGCGAAATTCTTTAATTGCACGTGCCCCAATTCTATTCACAATCAATATTGCAGTTAAATCACCTGGTTTAAACGGTAAAATAGTAGCTATTGAGATCACATCTTGAGCAAAGTTTATCACATTACCATTGTTATTGTATTGTTGGCCTTTGACAGGATATACAGACATCATCGGGTGTACGCGAGCAATAAGAATTTGCTCTAAATTGGTCATTCGTGATAACTCAATAGGAACAATGCCAGGATCCATTAAATTTTCTGCACTGAACTTAAGGGGTTCAATACACGTCGGATCTCTCCTGAATAATGGGTACATAATTTTAATCCCTGAAAATGATGTACGACATAATGAGCAACTAACCCACATAAGTTTTCCACAAGAGTTTCGAAAACATTGTGTAGTAGAGAGTATCAATGGATGATTCAAGCTATTGTCATCGATGGGAATAGTATGTAAACCTTGTTCCCTTGGTTGAGGCTCACTTGTCTATCCTTCATGTAAACGTTTTCAATGTGCATTATCTATAGCAAGAGCATTTGCTCATTGCTGTCTAGTTTGCGCAGCACGTGCTTGTCTTCGTCGAGCACAATCTAAAGCTCTTACATCTACCCGTTGCATATTTGTTTGTTGTGCATGAGCATTTCTGCGTCTTGCAGTATCAATAGCCTGTCTAGCACGTCTTTTATTAAGATTCTATGGTAAATATACACGTGCTTGTCTTGTAATAGGCATGATAAAAGAAGAGAAAAAAGTACGACGTAAACGAACTGCACGCATTCCTCTATTTACATGTGCATGATGTAGTGATCTGGATGGATTTGGCCTGCTGCTACTGCAAATATTACTAAACGGAATGACAAGAGAATTAAATGGTGTGCGTCTTTGATGGATTGTACGTCTTGAATGAGTTTTACATCTTTCAGTATCATTCACATCAATTGATGGTGGCACTACTACTTCGGTTTGTCTACTGCAAATATTACTAAACGGAATGACAAGAGAATTAAATGGTGTGCGTCTTTGATGGATTGTACGTCTTGAATGAGTTTTACATCTTTCAGTATCATTCACATCAATTGATGGTGGCACTACTACTTCGGTTTGTCTAACATAATTTCTTTCTTTACGACGTGTGTAGAACTTACCGAAGTGGTTGCAAGAAAGACCTACATGAAAAAATCATACATAATAATAATCTAAAAAACTGTACTGTATAGATATCTGATAATATAAGTTTAGAAATAGTATATAAATATGATACCCAAGTGTTGGTAACGAGTATTTGCATGGTCTATAGTCCCATCATCTTTACTTGTATACACATCCTTTGATAAAGGCTTTGTTAAACCCACAATCAACTTTGTACGACAGGATAAACTTTAGTGAAGCGAGATACTATATTTGAAGGATTAAGCCTACAATACACCAACTATAATTGAAATATATTGAAGAACAAATTAAAGAGAAAAGATATTAAAGTATCACAAATGCTTAATAACCAACTATGATATACATTTTATCGAAAATGTATTGTATCCATTGAATGCACGACTAGGCTGTGAAAATACATATAGAGATGATATCGTCATCCAATTCTATGGTGGTTTTGTGTGACAAATAATAATAGGAGTGTGCAATATTTGAATAAATTGTTTTTTCAGATTGATCAATTCTATTCATCAAAAGTGAACACAAGAAAGTGAAAATTAATACAAAAAATATCCAAATATTAATCATGAAAATGAGTCACACATTTAAATAACAATAAATTTATCACATTTGGTATCTGATTCAATTATTTATGTAGACAAATCAAATGCACAAACACCAATGTAAGAGAACTTTATTCAACCTAGGAAAAAAAATGAAATATGAAGTAAATTGGATAAAATAATTTAAGAGAATTGAAACAAATCATCACAAAAAATATCCAAATCTTAATCATGAAAATGAGTCACACATTTAAATAATAATGAATTTATCACCTTTGGTATTTGATTCAATTGTTTCTGTTAAAGGATTAAGCCTATAAAACACCAATGGAAGAGTTATAGGGCCTCAACATAGCACAATAAAATTGAAATATGAAGTAAACTGGATAAAATAATTTAAGAGAATCCAAACAAATTATCATAAAAAAAAAAAATTAGTCGAAGCCTACATTTGTTAGCATAAAATTAGGCATTTCGGAATGAGTATATGTAAATGTTGATTTAAAAAAAAATGAACAGTTCTCGACCGAGCGGACAGAATTTAGGCTCTGTCCACTCGAGCGAGCACTGTTCACAATTAAATAAAAAATTTAACTGTGAATAGTGCTCGCCCGAACGGACAAAATTTAGGTTCTGTCCGCTCGAGCTAGCACTGTTCACAATTATAAAAAAAATCTTTTTTTTTTTCCTTTTCTCATAATCTTCATTTGAAGATGTGCAACTCTAATGTAATAAAATCAGATGAGATCAGGTATCTTGGAATAACAACACAAGGTCCATACAAAATAACTCAAAATTAAAAAGAATAGAAAATAACTTCAATGGTAATATACTTAAAAAAACTACAAAAGTGAAGAGGCGAACAATCATTCCATCATATTTGACGTATGATGATAAATCCATATCGGCAAGCTCTCTAAGTTACAAGTTGCACACCCCTATCGGTCCTATCATCAATACATTAAGTTTTCTTGACAATGAAGGGAAAGAAAATAGAATCGCTAAATGAATTAGAGGAGATATATTAGTACAATGGGGCTTTGTAAATAATGTTCACCAATTAAGTTCACTTAGTTGCTGAACTAAATTATGCTAGATCATTAACAGAAGGTTATGAAATCAATTGACATTTGAATGTAATCCTACTCTTAAACATGTAAGAATTTTCGTACAAATCACTCCAAGAACAAGTTTCTAAGTGCATTTTGCAGAAGAATCATTCGGATAGCTCTATTTTTTCCTTAACTTTTTCCATGCAATGAAAGAGGATTCAATTAGGAGACTCTCATGTAAAACAATCATAATGAGGCAGCCAAAATTACAAGAAGATAATCTTGGACATGTTTCTAAGTGCATTTTACAGAAGATTCATTTATTGTCCAGCAGCTAAATAAGAAATGAGAAGGAAAGGACAAATCACTAGCTGACAATGTAATGAGTCTTAATGCATACAGAAAAGATAGTCATGCCTAAAGATTTGGCATATCTGGGATTACTAGAATAGCAAGAGCATACCTGTAGAAAATGATTTAGAGCTCTTTTAACCACTAAAGGTTCATGATGTGGTAATTGCATATTGAAATCAGTGAAATTAAAAAATATACACTTTCATCTTTATACACAAGTCATTTGCTTTTGAATTTCTCATGTATGTTAACTTGTAAAGTAGAGAATAATTTAATGACTAAACTAAAAATACATAAGCTTGAAAAACTCTATATTTAGCATATGTTTCTATTCAGGCAGTGGGGCAGGGGCACATAGCACACATTTGATAAACTATACATCCTAAACATTAAACCCACAATCGACTTTGTACGACGAGAATAAACTTTAGGCAAGCGAGATACCATATTTGAAGAAATAAACCTACATTTTACCAAGTATAATTAAAATAAATTGAAGAACAAAAGAAAGCATTTTCGTGTCATTGTCCTAGGAAAGGCTACAACTGGAGAAATAGGGATTTATGTGGAAAGCCTCAGCCAATTGGTGTCCGAAAAACTAAAATTTTGTCAAATACTACGGCTGAAGAGGAAAGCATTACTGGACATACTTGAAGCTTATCCAGCAGATGAACACACTATCATGAACAATATTTTCTTGGTAAACTCAGTGAGCTGTATATCATTTCTTGTTTGCAAATAATCAAATTGAACACAAAATCCATCTCATATGTCATTAGTTCATGGAAAGCAATAACATAATCGTTGAAGGCAATGGCATAATTATTCAAAATGGGAACAGAAAATCCATCTCATTAATCACTGAAAAGAAAATTGAGTAAAAGGAATAAAACAAAGGATTTATATAGATGAAGTTTGTCGTAACATGCAATAATACCAAAAAAATGAAAGGATGGAAAATATTTTATTGACCCAGTGCAGTGTTTGATCATTAAGAACAAAATGTCATACAAATAGTAAAACAATTCAAAAAATAACCAGATTGAGTGAAAAAAAAACAAATATGGAGAATATAGAGAATAATTGCAGAGCCCATGAAAAGTAATAGTGCTACAAAAATAAAAATAAAGATTTCACAATTGCCTAATAATGCTGCCCCTATTTTGATCAAATTCCCAAAACAAATTCGACATGCAGTGATTTATTGATGATAAAAAAAAAAAATAAACAAAATTGTCTCCTGGGAGGTTAATCATAAATTAACTAAACTCCAAAATTCACACAATATAATGTAAAATCCCACAAAACTAAACTAATGGTTCACAAAGGAATTCACTAATGAACACCATAAATAACAAACATATTTCACTCAAAGCCACCGAATTAAAAAAATGAGGAATAATCAAGGAATTACCTGTGGAAGTGGGTTCAATCATCGTCTAGAGAAACACATGAATGGTACTGATTGTGGGCCTTGTATTTCGAATTCAACTGATATTCTTCTTATTCTCCTTTGATTCGAGGTGCCGATCGGTACTGATTGTGGGCCTTGTATTTCGAATTCAACTGCTCTTCTTCTTGTTCTCTTTTGATCTGAGTTGGTAGCTGATCTCGCAATCAATCTCTTTGAAGACAACGACTTTTACAAAACAGAAATATAAAAATCAAATCCAACAAATTAACCGATATGAGAGAAAAATGGCCGATGCATTGGAGATTTAAGGAGAGAGTAGAGATAATCCTTTGTGGAGAGCAGATTTTGCGGAGATTCGTGGAGATTTGAGGGGGAGATGAGAGATTTGAGAGGGTAGATGGGTTGAGCAAAATTTCCTTTGAAGATAGACGTAGCTTCTTAATTTGGGCCAGTGGGGGTGAAAAAATCTCCCTAACCATCGGTTTGATAAAAGTTAATATAATAAAATTTATATATAACATAAAAAGTCACTAAAATGATAATATTTATTGAAGTTGTTCCCGATAAGGTTTTGAAACATAAAATTCATCTATGATAGAATCTACATCAATTTTCTCACCAAATTCTCGTTCGATGAATAGTGTCATACAATCAACTTGAAAGTCATCCTCTATTTTGTTTTGAAGATCAATCTTCATATGTTTCATTGCAGAAAATGCTCGCTCAGTTGTAGCAGTAGAAATAGGTAATGTCAACACAAGACAAATCAATCTAGTCACCATAATCTAACTATCTGACCTTCTACTCAGTTATGTGTTGACATAACTCAACAAGTATAGATGTTGTGCGTTTAAATCTCGCAAGTGGACGGATCGTTGACAAGTAATATAGTAATAAATAGAGTGTCGAACCCACGAGGACCAGATATTAATTTGACCAATTAATTTATAACCTAAATTTTAACAATAAAAAGAAACACAGATTCAATTTGGTTTTTAAGATTCTAAACTAAATTTAACTATTTTAATTAAATTGAAAATAACAATAAATAACTTTAAAAAGGCAAGAACGAATTCAAGATCTACTAACTCTAGGATTTGCGAATCTACCAACACTTTTCTTAATCAAATATCCGTTTAACTGTTTTAGCTTATAATTACCATAGATTGAAAATCAGCGTTCCTAAATTAATCGAAAGCCTCTCTCGATGGTCAATCAATTCTATATGTTATGTGAACTTCATTATCTCTAATTAAGCTTCGAAGATAAACACATGCATTACAATCTCAAGAACACCAATATAGATTTCATAAAGCATAATAGTAATCTCTATCTATTATTGGACCCTATGTTATTCAATACCACGTGCTTAATCTATATTGAATCTCTCGACTTCAATATAGATCACAATATATTCTAATGGTGATCAGGCATTAAAATAATAGAAAAACTGCATAAAGAATAATCAATCCAAAAGCAATTAATTACTAAAACAGAAAAAACTTCTAATTAATTAAAAATCATGAGGTTTCATCGTTCATCCTAGAAAAAGTAAATTAGCCGGACATGATTTTGTCAATTATAACAATAATTGACTTCATCATGATTCGGCGAAAGAAAAAGAAAAAGAAGAAGAAATAATTACAACCCGTGACTCCGGCTGAAGAATCCTCAATCCCGAGCATTGATCCTCGATTCTCCTCTTGTATCTTGTTTCCAAAATTCGTCTCTTTTTTGTTATGGCTATCATCTGGCTTTTATAATGCTCTCCAAAGACTCCAAAACGTGTGTTTGGTTGTTGAAGTTATTTGGACTGGTAGAATTCTAATCGAATCAGGTGTCTACACAAATTCTGTCGCGATTGGCCTATGCGATCGCATGGTTGTAGGACCTGCGATCGCATGGTTGATCAATTTTACATTATGCTGGTTTTTACATCCTCTTGCGATCGCACCAGGATACTACCATGCGATCGCATGGTTTATCCTGGTTCTGAATTTGAATTTTGCGCTTTGGTATTTGCACATCAAACCCCTGAAGTTTCATTTCTTTAGCAATTGGTCCCATTGTCTTCATTTTGCTCTCTTTTCATCCAATTGATACTTGACTTTGATTATTTCCTAAATTGACAAGAAAACAACATGCAATTAAACTGAAAACAACTAAGAGTACTCATAATTGTCCCTTTTTGTGAGCCCAGATAAGTACAAAATTGTACTTATCAAATACCCCCAAACTTGAACTTTTATTCGTCCTCGAATAAACTAGCTAAAAACAATCATGCACTTAAAGAAATAAGTAATAACACAATTCACAATATAAATAGCTTGCCGTTCTTGCTTCAGCTTTTGCAAAAAGAAAAACTTATAATTCATGACGAGTGTTCAGGTATTACTATTGCAAATGTGATTATACTCAAACCATACTTGATACGTGTGTGAGACCCGTTAATCTGATTAACTTAAATTCTATGGTGGTGATAGCCCAACCACTGGTTTAACTTTTCCTTTCCCTCTCGTAAGGTACACTTCCCCCAAAATGATGTTTTCTCTCAAATCCCGAGATTTTGGTTCAAAGGTAACACTTCGCTCATTATTTTCTTGTTCGAGGCTGGTTGAGAAAACTAATAATTGTGACAACCTAAGTATATGAAGATTCTCCAATTTATGAGCACTCTCGACCAGAAAGTTTCTACTAAATAAGTCAAACCCATTAGTTATCTAATCTCCATATTTACTTTGCAAAGAATTTTTATTTTTTATTTTTTTATTTTTTTTTATTTTTGACAGAAATAAAAAATTAAAAATAATTTTTTTTTTTTTTTATAGATCTTATGTGCAAAACTCAATCCATTAAGCTTTCTAAATGACTCATGTAACGAGCTTGAGGTTGATGACTCCCAGGTCTTTCGAACCTTAGGGCATCAGGTTTTGAGAAACTCCTACGGACCTTTTCACTCGAGTCAAATAGGCTACGAAAGGAGTTATAAGATATTAATAAAGTGCAAAACTCATTAAGCTTTCTAAATGACTCATGTAACGAGCTTGAGGTCGATGACTCCCAGGTCTTTCGAACCTTAGGGCATCAGGTTTTGAGAAACCCCTACGGACCTTTTCACTCAAGTCAATTAGGCTACGAAAAGAGTTGAGCAAAAATAATAATAATTTTTGTTGCTTGCGTGCAATAAGTTCATGCGTGAGGATTAGATTCCTAACATTCGGTCATTACTTAGTTTCCTCTAACTGGTCTAAAGTGCTCCACACAAATTTTCAACATACATGGAATCAATCATAACCTAGATAGCCACTATCACAGTTTAATTACCACACTTTCTCACTATATTGGTTATTTGTTCGAGATACGGATGATTTTTAGGTTTAAACAGGTATCCTATTATTTTCAACTAAAGTGCACCAACATAGCTAAAAATCATTTTAACTGGCCGACACAACACAATATCAAACATGGTCAAATAGTCTCACGTTTAACCAATAGTAATAATTTGTTCACAAGTCATGGATTAAAGCTAAATAATTAAATAAAAAGTTGCATCATTAGCCGGCAAGACTATTCATATCATATAAATATGCAAACAAATAAATATAAATAAATATTTTTTTTTTTTAACAATCAATATCAAGTATTATCATTAGACCAAATATTTTTTCACTACCCCCAAACTTGAAAGATACATTGTCCCCAATGTAAAAATAATTCAAAGGAGTATATAAAGATCAGATACTACCTAGATGTGGATCGAATGGTGCTGAAGAAGAAGTATGGTATGAACAATTGGTGGAGAGATCTGTACAAGTTGATCGACAAATCTTTGCTTGAATGTCATCCAGTCAGTCCTTAGGTTGTAACCCTAAAAAGAAAAGAAAAAGAATTGATTAATAAAAATAATTTTTTTTTATTTATAAATTTAAATTAATAGAAAAACGTACTTATGCAAGATGACGATGATTGTAGCCTCAAAGCCTAAGAATTAAAAACCTACTTTAAATCCTAAAAACCTAAAACGTGTAAATTATCAATTGAAATCCTAAAATTGAAATAATACGAAATTTAAATAAATAAAAGGGTAGAAAAATGGGTTGCCTCCCATTGAGCGCTTCTTTAAAGTCATTAGCTTGACTTTGTCGTGGTAATCGTTCAAGACACTTTGAATAAATCTTTGGAGGACCTGTTCTTCTTGCTTTGATCAACTTCTGAACAATTTTTGTTTTCCTTCCAGAGCTTGATTTTTCCTTTATCATACTGATATGATTTTGTTTTGCCGCCCTGCTCGAATTCAACTAAGAAAATTTCACCTTCTTCATCAGTTTTGGTCACAGAAGACGGATGAAACTCCTCTTTCTGCACATATTCTTCTTCTCGAAGTGGTGCCTCGTGGTGTTGGGTAACAACTTTCTCATCTAAGCTCCCTCCCTTCTGGTCAATGACATCAATCTCGAAGCAGGAATCTGAAGAGCTTGGAAATTTAATTGCTTTGAACACATTGAATGTAATGTGTTCATCATTCACTTTCAGCATAAGTTCTCCTTTTGGAACATCAATTACTGCCCGACCAGTAGCCAAGAAAGGACGACCCAAAATGAGTGGTACATCCCTGTCTTCGCACATATCCAGAATAATAAAATCAGCAGGGAATATGAACTTGCCCACTTTCACCAATATATCTTCAACTATTCCCCTTGGGCGTTTGATTGTTCTATCTGCAAGCTGAAGTGTTACTGTTGTTGGCTTTGCTTCTCCTAAACTGAGCTGCTTAAAAATAGAGTAAGGCATTAAATTCACACTAGCACCCAAATCACATAATGCCTTATCAAAAAATAAACTACCAATAGTGAAAGGAATATTAAAACTCCCTGGGTCTTTTAATTTTGGTGGTAGCTTGTTTTGCAATATGGCACTGCATTCTTCAGTTAGCGCTACTGTTTCGTGTTCCTCCAACTTTCGCTTATTTGCAAGAATGTTCTTCATGAATTTGGCATAGCTAGGCATTTGAGCTAAGGCATCGGCGAATGGTATATTGATGTGCAGCTTTTTGAAAACATCTAGGAACTTCTTGAATTGCTGGTCTAGCTTATGTTTTCGCAACCTTTGAGGAAATGGAATTGGATGGACGTAAGCCGGTGGTGGAATATAAGCTGGTGGAGAGTCCTGTTCTGGTGCAACTTCTGCATCTAATTTATTTTCTCTCGCTTTGTCGGACACAGTTTCCTTTTCTACACCTGGCCTAGTCACATGAATCTCTGGTAACTGAACACCGCTCCTCGTGGTAATTGCATTTACTTGCTCCTTTAGATTGACTTCGGTATTGCTTGGTCATGTGCCTGGTTGTCTCTCAGTCAACAATTTAGCCAACTGCCCAATCTGATTTTCCATATTCTTGATAGCAACATCCTGTCTTTTCTGCATCTCCTCCTGTCTTTTCTGCATCTCCTTCAATTCAGTAACAGTTTCTTCCAGTCCTCCTTTTTTCTCTTGCGGCATTCCCTGATTTGGTGGATTTTGAATATTTTGAGTGTTGCCATATGAGAAGTTTGGATGATTTCTCCATCCAGGATTGTAAGTCTGTGAATAAGGATTATTTTGCTGACGCTGAAAATTTTGAGCATATGCAACTTGCTCAGGAGAAGGCATATCAACCTTTGTCAATGGGCACTCCGAAGACTGATGGTTTGCTCCACATGTTACACAAATTGGTAAAGGCATCTGAACCAAATTAGCTGAATGAGAATATTTTATTGATTCCATTTGCTTTGCCAATGCATCAATTTTTGCCAATAAAAGTGAATTAGTGCCCACTTCGTGTATCCCTGTTGCTTTCTTCTGCAATCCTCTTTCTGGCCACATAATAAATTGTTCACTCATGGTTTCGAATAGATCATAAAGGTCACCGGCGGATTTACTTTGGATAGAGCCACCTGCTGCAGAATCTACTGAAGAACGACTGGTTGGAGCTAGTCCAGAATAGAAATAATGATTCTGAGCTGCTAAAGGGAAACCATGACTTGGACACTTCCGGAGCAATTGTTTGAATCTTTCCCATGCCTCGTGAAAATTTTCCAACTCAGATTGTTGAAAATTGGAAATTTCATACTTCAATCTGTTTACTCTGGCTGGAGGAAAATATTTCAATGTGAATTTTTGGATCAGATCTGTCCAAGTAGTAATGCTCCCAGGCGGTAGAGAATCTAGCCATTCTCTAGCTTTATCCTTCAATGTGTGCGGAAAGAGCCTCATCTTCAGTGCTTCTTCATTAACACCGTGGTATTTGAAATTTCCACAGTATTCATCGAAGCGAGAAATATGGTAATGAGGATTTTCATCTGTCATCCCATAAAACGGCAGGTTGTTCGAGAACAAATTCATCACGTCTGGCCTCAACTGGAAGTTATCATGTCCATAAGGTGGATAGACTATGCTGGACCGATTTTCAACAATCGGTGGCATCATATACTCACCCATAAGGATATCTCGTTCATTAACTTCAACTGGTCGAGCAATTGGTGTTTGTATCAAATCTGCAGATAGTTGATCATGTACTTGATGGTCTACCATTGTGTCTTTTTTCTGTATTTTCTTTTCTTGTTTTTCACGTTGTCGTCGGTGAAAGCTTCGTTCAATTTCTGGATCTAAATCAAATAGATCAAGATCTTTTGTACGTGGCATGCACACTTAACACCTGAAAAATTAGAAAATATATACAACTCAGCAGTATCACGAAGAACTAAAATAATAAAAGAAAATAATCTAAAAATCAAAATCAAAATAAAAATAAAAATAAACAACAATAAAAAAATTGTTAAAAACTAAACTATCAATTAATGTAGCAATTAATAAACTAGTCCCCGGCAACGGCGCCAAAAACTTGTTGTGCGATTTAAATCCCGCAAGTGGACGGATCGTTGACAAGTAATATAGTAATAAATAGAGTGTCGAACCCACGAGGACCAGATATTAATTTGACCAATTAATTTATAACCTAAATTTTAACAATAAAAAGAAACACAGATTCAATTTGGTTTTTAAGATTCTAAACTAAATTTAACTATTTTAATTAAATTGAAAATAACAATAAATAACTTTAAAAAGGCAAGAACGAATTCAAGATCTACTAACTCTAGGATTTGCGAATCTACCAACACTTTTCTTAATCAAATATCCGTTTAACTGTTTTAGCTTATAATTACCATAGATTGAAAATCAGCGTTCCTAAATTAATCGAAAGCCTCTCTCGATGGTCAATCAATTCTATATGTTATGTGAACTTCATTATCTCTAATTAAGCTTCGAAGATAAACACATGCATTACAATCTCAAGAACACTTATATAGATTTCATAAAGCATAATAGTAATCTCTATCTATTATTGGACCCTATGTTATTCAATACCACGTGCTTAATCTATATTGAATCTCTCGACTTCAATATAGATCACAATATATTCTAATGGTGATCAGACATTAAAATAATAGAAAAACTGCATAAAGAATAATCAATCCAAAAGCAATTAATTACTAAAACAGAAAAAACTTCTAATTAATTAAAAATCATGAGGTTTCATCGTTCATCCTAGAAAAAGTAAATTAGCCGGACATGATTTTGTCAATTATAACAATAATTGACTTCATCATGATCCGGCGAAAGAAAAAGAAAAAGAAGAAGAAATAATTACAACCCGTGACTCTGGCTGAAGAATCCTCAATCCCGAGCCTTGATCCTCGATTCTCCTCTTGTATCTTGTTTCCAAAATTCGTCTCCTTTTTGTTATGGCTATCATCTGGCTTTTATAATGCTCTCCAAAGACTCCAAAACGTGTGTTTGGTTGTTGAAGTTATTTAAAACTGGTAGAATTCTAATCGAATCAGGTGTCTGCACAAATTCTGTCGCGATTGGCCTATGCGATCGCATGGTTGTAGGACCTGCGATCGCATGGTTGATCAATTTTACATTCTGCTGGTTTTTACATCCTCTTACGATCGCACCAGGATACTACCATGCGATCGCATGGTTTATCCTGGTTCTGAATTTGAATTTTGCGCTTTGGTATTTGCACATCAAACCCCTGAAGTTTCATTTCTTTAGCAATTGGTCCCATTGTCTTCATTTTGCTCTCTTTTCATCCAATTGATACTTGACTTTGATTATTTCCTAAATTGACAAGAAAACAACATGCAATTAAACTGAAAACAACTAAGAGTACTCATAATTGTCCCTTTTTGTGAGCCCAGATAAGTACAAAATTGTACTTATCAAATACCCCCAAACTTGAACTTTTATTCGTCCTCGAACAAACTAGCTAAAAACAATCATGCACTTAAAGAAATAAGTAATAACACAATTCACAATATAAATAGCTTGTCGTTCTTGCTTCAGCTTTTGCAAAAAGAAAAACTTATAATTCATGACGAGTGTTCAGGTATTACTATTGCAAATGTGATTATACTCAAACCATACTTGATACGTGTGTGAGACCCGTTAATCTGATTAACTTAAATTCTATGGTGGTGATAGCCCAACCACTGGTTTAACTTTTCCTTTCCCTCTCGTAAGGTACACTTCCCCCAAAATGATGTTTTCTCTCAAATCCCGAGATTTTGGTTCAAAGGTAACACTTCGCTCATTATTTTCTTGTTCGAGGCTGGTTGAGAAAACTAATAATTGTGACAACCTAAGTATATGAAGATTCTCCAATTTATGAGCACTCTCGACCAGAAAGTTTCTACTAAATAAGTCAAACCCATTAGTTATCTAATCTCCATATTTACTTTGCAAAGAATTTTTATTTTTTATTTTTTTATTTTTTTTTATTTTTGACAGAAATAAAAAATTAAAAATAATTTTTTTTTTTTTTTTTATAGATCTTATGTGCAAAACTCAATCCATTAAGCTTTCTAAATGACTCATGTAACGAGCTTGAGGTTGATGACTCCCAGGTCTTTCGAACCTTAGGGCATCAGGTTTTGAGAAACCCCTACGGACCTTTTCACTCGAGTCAAATAGGCTACGAAAGGAGTTATAAGATATTAATAAAGTGCAAAACTCAATTCATTAAGCTTTCTAAATGACTCATGTAACGAGCTTGAGGTCGATGACTCCCAGGTCTTTCGAACCTTAGGGCATCAGGTTTTGAGAAACCCCTACGGACCTTTTCACTCAAGTCAATTAGGCTACGAAAAGAGTTGAGCAAAAATAATAATAATTTTTGTTCCTTGCGTGCAATAAGTTCATGCGTGAGGATTAGATTCCTAACATTCGGTCATTACTTAGTTTCCTCTAACTGGTCTAAAGTGCTCCACACAAATTTTCAACATACATGGAATCAATCATAACCTAGATAGCCACTATCACAGTTTAATTACCACACTTTCTCACTATATTGGTTATTTGTTCGAGATACGGATGATTTTTAGGTTTAAACAGGTATCCTATTATTTTCAACTTAAGTGCACCAACATAGCTAAAAATCATTTTAACTGGCCGACACAACACAATATCAAACATGGTCAAATAGTCTCACGTTTAACCAATAGTAATAATTTGTTCACAAGTCATGGATTAAAGCTAAATAATTAAATAAAAAGTTGCATCATTAGCCGACAAGACTATTCATATCATATAAATATGCAAACAAATAAATATAAATAAATATTTTTTTTTTTTAACAATCAATATCAAGTATTATCATTAGACCAAATATTTTTTCACTACCCCCAAACTTGAAAGATACATTGTCCCCAATGTAAAAATAATTCAAAGGAGTATATAAAGATCAGATACTACCTAGATGTGGATCAAATGGTGCTGAAGAAGACGTATGGTATGAACAATTGGTGGAGAGATCTGTACAAGTTGATCGACAAATCTTTGCTTGAATGTCATCCAGTCAGTCCTTAGGTTGTAACCCTAAAAAGAAAAGAAAAAGAATTGATTAATAAAAATAAATTTTTTTTTATTTATAAATTTAAATTAATAGAAAAACGTACTTATGCAAGATGACGATGATTGTAGCCTCAAAGCCTAAGAATTAAAAACCTACTTTAAATCCTAAAAACCTAAAACGTGTAAATTATCAATTGAAATCCTAAAATTGAAATAATACGAAATTTAAATAAATAAAAGGGTAGAAAAATGGGTTGCCTCCCATTGAGCGCTTCTTTAAAGTCATTAGCTTGACTTTGTCGTGGTAATCGTTCAAGACACTTTGAATAAATCTTTGGAGGACCTGTTCTTCTTGCTTTGATCAACTTCTGAACAATTTTTGTTTTCCTTCCAGAGCTTGATTTTTCCTTTATCATACTGATATGATTTTGTTTTGCCGCCCTGCTCGAATTCAACTAAGAAAATTTCACCTTCTTCATCAGTTTTGGTCACAGAAGACGGATGAAACTCCTCTTTCTGCACATATTCTTCTTCTCGAAGTGGTGCCTCGTGGTGTTGGGTAACAACTTTCTCATCTAAGCTCCCTCCCTTCTGGTCAATGACATCAATCTCGAAGCAGGAATCTGAAGAGCTTGGAAATTTAATTGCTTTGAACACATTGAATGTAATGTGTTCATCATTCACTTTCAGCATAAGTTCTCCTTTTGGAACATCAATTACTGCCCGACCAGTAGCCAAGAAAGGACGACCCAAAATGAGTGGTACATCCCTGTCTTCGCACATATCCAGAATAATAAAATCAGCAGGGAATATGAACTTGCCCACTTTCACCAATATATCTTCAACTATTCCCCTTGGGCGTTTGATTGTTCTATATGCAAGCTGAAGTGTTACTGTTGTTGGCTTTGCTTCTCCTAAACTGAGCTGCTTAAAAATAGAGTAAGGCATTAAATTCACACTAGCACCCAAATCACATAATGCTTTATCAAAAAATAAACTACCAATAGTGCAAGGAATATTAAAACTCCCTGGGTCTTTTAATTTTGGTGGTAGCTTGTTTTGCAATATGGCACTGCATTCTTCAGTTAGCGCTACTGTTTCGTGTTCCTCCAACTTTCGCTTATTTGCAAGAATGTCCTTCATGAATTTGGCATAGCTAGGCATTTGAGCTAAGGCATCGGCGAATGGTATATTGATGTGCAGCTTTTTGAAAACATCTAGGAACTTCTTGAATTGCTGGTCTAGCTTATGTTTTCGCAACCTTTGAGGAAATGGAATTGGATGGACGTAAGCCGGTGGTGGAATATAAGCTGGTGGAGAGTCCTGTTCTGGTGCAACTTCTGCATCTAATTTATTTTCTCTCGCTTTGTCGGACACAGTTTCCTTTTCTACACCTGGCCTAGTCACATGAATCTCTGGTAACTGAACACCGCTCCTCGTGGTAATTGCATTTACTTGCTCCTTTAGATTGACTTCGGTATTGCTTGGTCATGTGCCTGGTTGTCTCTCAGTCAACAATTTAGCCAACTGCCCAATCTGATTTTCCATATTCTTGATAGCAACATCCTGTCTTTTCTGCATCTCCTCCTGTCTTTTCTGCATCTCCTTCAATTCAGTAACAGTTTCTTCCAGTCCTCCTTTTTTCTCTTGCGGCATTCCCTGATTTGGTGGATTTTGAATATTTTGAGTGTTGCCATATGAGAAGTTTGGATGATTTCTCCATCCAGGATTGTAAGTCTGTGAATAAGGATTATTTTGCTGACGCTGAAAATTTTGAGCATATGCAACTTGCTCAGGAGAAGGCATATCAACCTTTGTCAATGGGCACTCCGAAGACTGATGGTTTGCTCCACATGTTACACAAATTGGTAAAGGCATCTGAACCAAATTAGCTGAATGAGAATATTTTATTGATATATTTTATTGATTCCATTTGCTTTGCCAATGCATCAATTTTTGCCAATAAAAGTGAATTAGTGCCCACTTCGTGTATCCCTGTTGCTTTCTTCTGCAATCCTCTTTCTGGCCACATAATAAATTGTTCACTCATGGTTTCGAATAGATCATAAAGGTCACCGGCGGATCTACTTTGGATAGAGCCACCTGCTGCAGAATCTACTGAAGAACGACTGGTTGGAGCTAGTCCAGAATAGAAATAATGATTCTGAGCTGCTAAAGGGAAACCATGACTTGGACACTTCCGGAGCAATTGTTTGAATCTTTCCCATGCCTCGTGAAAATTTTCCAACTCAGATTGTTAAAAATTGGAAATTTCATACTTCAATCTGTTTACTCTGGCTGGAGGAAAATATTTCAATGTGAATTTTTGGATCAGATCTGTCCAAGTAGTAATGCTCCCAGGCGGTAGAGAATCTAGCCATTCTCTAGCTTTATCCTTCAATGTGTGCGGAAAGAGCCTCATCTTCAGTGCTTCTTCATTAACACCGTGGTATTTGAAATTTCCACAGTATTCATCGAAGCGAGAAATATGGTAATGAGGATTTTCATCTGTCATCCCATAAAACGGCAGGTTGTTCGAGAACAAATTCATCACGTCTGGCCTCAACTGGAAGTTATCATGTCCATAAGGTGGATAGACTATGCTGGACCGATTTTCAACAATCGGTGGCATCATATACTCACCCATAAGGATATCTCGTTCATTAACTTCAACTGGTCGAGCAATTGGTGCTTGTATCAAATCTGCAGGTAGTTGATCATGTACTTGATGGTCTACCATTGTGTCTTTTTTCTGTATTTTCTTTTCTTGTTTTTCACGTTGTCGTCGGTGAAAGCTTCGTTCAATTTCTGGATCTAAATCAAATAGATCAAGATCTTTTGTACGTGGCATGCACACTTAACACCTGAAAAATTAGAAAATATATACAACTCAGCAGTATCACGAAGAACTAAAATAATAAAAGAAAATAATCTAAAAATCAAAATCAAAATAAAAATAAAAATAAACAACAATAAAAAAATTGTTAAAAACTAAACTATCAATTAATGTAGCAATTAATAAACTAGTCCCCGGCAACGGCGCCAAAAACTTGTTGTGCGATTTAAATCTTGCAAGTGGACGGATCGTTGACAAGTAATATAGTAATAAATAGAGTGTCGAACCCACGAGGACCAGATATTAATTTGACCAATTAATTTATAACCTAAATTTTAACAATAAAAAGAAACACAGATTCAATTTGGTTTTTAAGATTCTAAACTAAATTTAACTATTTTAATTAAATTGAAAATAACAATAAATAACTTTAAAAAGGCAAGAACGAATTCAAGATCTACTAACTCTAGGATTTGCGAATCTACCAACACTTTTCTTAATCAAATATCCGTTTAACTGTTTTAGCTTATAATTACCATAGATTGAAAATCAGCGTTCCTAAATTAATCGAAAGCCTCTCTCGATGGTCAATCAATTCTATATGTTATGTGAACTTCATTATCTCTAATTAAGCTTCGAAGATAAACACATGCATTACAATCTCAAGAACACTTATATAGATTTCATAAAGCATAATAGTAATCTCTATCTATTATTGGACCCTATGTTATTCAATACCACGTGCTTAATCTATATTGAATCTCTCGACTTCAATATAGATCACAATATATTCTAATGGTGATCAGGCATTAAAATAATAGAAAAACTGCATAAAGAATAATCAATCCAAAAGCAATTAATTACTAAAACAGAAAAAACTTCTAATTAATTAAAAATCATGAGGTTTCATCGTTCATCCTAGAAAAAGTAAATTAGCCAGACATGATTTTGTCAATTATAACAATAATTGACTTCATCATGATCCGGCGAAAGAAAAAGAAAAAGAAGAAGAAATAATTACAACCCGTGACTCTGGCTGAAGAATCCTCAATCCCGAGCCTTGATCCTCGATTCTCCTCTTGTATCTTGTTTCCAAAATTCGTCTCCTTTTTGTTATGGCTATCATCTGGCTTTTATAATGCTCTCCAAAGACTCCAAAACGTGTGTTTGGTTGTTGAAGTTATTTGGACTGGTAGAATTCTAATCGAATCAGGTGTCTGCACAAATTCTGTCGCGATTGGCCTATGCGATCGCATGGTTGTAGGACCTGCGATCGCATGGTTGATCAATTTTACATTCTGCTGGTTTTTACATCCTCTTACGATCGCACCAGGATACTACCATGCGATCGCATGGTTTATCCTGGTTCTGAATTTGAATTTTGCGCTTTGGTATTTGCACATCAAACCCCTGAAGTTTCATTTCTTTAGCAATTGGTCCCATTGTCTTCATTTTGCTCTCTTTTCATCCAATTGATACTTGACTTTGATTATTTCCTAAATTGACAAGAAAACAACATGCAATTAAACTGAAAACAACTAAGAGTACTCATAATTGTCCCTTTTTGTGAGCCCAGATAAGTACAAAATTGTACTTATCAAATACCCCCAAACTTGAACTTTTATTCGTCCTCGAACAAACTAGCTAAAAACAATCATGCACTTAAAGAAATAAGTAATAACACAATTCACAATATAAATAGCTTGTCGTTCTTGCTTCAGCTTTTGCAAAAAGAAAAACTTATAATTCATGACGAGTGTTCAGGTATTACTATTGCAAATGTGATTATACTCAAACCATACTTGATACGTGTGTGAGACCCGTTAATCTGATTAACTTAAATTCTATGGTGGTGATAGCCCAACCACTGGTTTAACTTTTCCTTTCCCTCTCGTAAGGTACACTTCCCCCAAAATGATGTTTTCTCTCAAATCCCGAGATTTTGGTTCAAAGGTAACACTTCGCTCATTATTTTCTTGTTCGAGGCTGGTTGAGAAAACTAATAATTGTGACAACCTAAGTATATGAAGATTCTCCAATTTATGAGCACTCTCGACCAGAAAGTTTCTACTAAATAAGTCAAACCCATTAGTTATCTAATCTCCATATTTACTTTGCAAAGAATTTTTATTTTTTATTTTTTATTTTTTTATTTTTTTTATTTTTGACAGAAATAAAAAATTAAAAATAATTTTTTTTTTTTTTATAGATCTTATGTGCAAAACTCAATCCATTAAGCTTTCTAAATGACTCATGTAACGAGCTTGAGGTTGATGACTCCCAGGTCTTTCGAACCTTAGGGCATCAGGTTTTGAGAAACTCCTACGGACCTTTTCACTCGAGTCAAATAGGCTACGAAAGGAGTTATAAGATATTAATAAAGTGCAAAACTCAATTCATTAAGCTTTCTAAATGACTCATGTAACGAGCTTGAGGTCGATGACTCCCAGGTCTTTCGAACCTTAGGGCATCAGGTTTTGAGAAACCCCTACGGACCTTTTCACTCAAGTCAATTAGGCTACGAAAAGAGTTGAGCAAAAATAATAATAATTTTTGTTCCTTGCGTGCAATAAGTTCATGCGTGAGGATTAGATTCCTAATATTCGGTCATTACTTAGTTTCCTCTAACTGGTCTAAAGTGCTCCACACAAATTTTCAACATACATGGAATCAATCATAACCTAGATAGCCACTATCACAGTTTAATTACCACACTTTCTCACTATATTGGTTATTTGTTCGAGATACGGATGATTTTTAGGTTTAAACAGGTATCCTATTATTTTCAACTTAAGTGCACCAACATAGCTAAAAATCATTTTAACTGGCCGACACAACACAATATCAAACATGGTCAAATAGTCTCACGTTTAACCAATAGTAATAATTTGTTCACAAGTCATGGATTAAAGCTAAATAATTAAATAAAAAGTTGCATCATTAGCCGACAAGACTATTCATATCATATAAATATGCAAACAAATAAATATAAATAAATATATTTTTTTTTTAACAATCAATATCAAGTATTATCATTAGACCAAATATTTTTTCACTACCCCCAAACTTGAAAGATACATTGTCCCCAATGTAAAAATAATTCAAAGGAGTATATAAAGATCAGATACTACCTAGATGTGGATCAAATGGTGCTGAAGAAGACGTATGGTATGAACAATTGGTGGAGAGATCTGTACAAGTTGATCGACAAATCTTTGCTTGAATGTCATCCAGTCAGTCCTTAGGTTGTAACCCTAAAAAGAAAAGAAAAAGAATTGATTAATAAAAATAATTTTTTTTTTATTTATAAATTTAAATTAATAGAAAAACGTACTTATGCAAGATGACGATGATTGTAGCCTCAAAGCCTAAGAATTAAAAACCTACTTTAAATCCTAAAAACCTAAAACGTGTAAATTATCAATTGAAATCCTAAAATTGAAATAATACGAAATTTAAATAAATAAAAGAGTAGAAAAATGGGTTGCCTCCCATTGAGCGCTTCTTTAAAGTCATTAGCTTGACTTTGTCGTGGTAATCGTTCAAGACACTTTGAATAAATCTTTGGAGGACCTGTTCTTCTTGCTTTGATCAACTTCTGAACAATTTTTGTTTTCCTTCCAGAGCTTGATTTTTCCTTTATCATACTGATATGGTTTTGTTTTGCCGCCCTGCTCGAATTCAACTAAGAAAATTTCACCTTCTTCATCAGTTTTGGTCACAGAAGACGGATGAAACTCCTCTTTCTGCACATATTCTTCTTCTCGAAGTGGTGCCTCGTGGTGTTGGGTAACAACTTTCTCATCTAAGCTCCCTCCCTTCTGGTCAATGACATCAATCTCGAAGCAGGAATCTGAAGAGCTTGGAAATTTAATTGCTTTGAACACATTGAATGTAATGTGTTCATCATTCACTTTCAGCATAAGTTCTCCTTTTGGAACATCAATTACTGCCCGACCAGTAGCCAAGAAAGGACGACCCAAAATGAGTGGTACATCCCTGTCTTCGCACATATCCAGAATAATAAAATCAGCAGGGAATATGAACTTGCCCACTTTCACCAATATATCTTCAACTATTCCCCTTGGGCGTTTGATTGTTCTATATGCAAGCTGAAGTGTTACTGTTGTTGGCTTTGCTTCTCCTAAACTGAGCTGCTTAAAAATAGAGTAAGGCATTAAATTCACACTAGCACCCAAATCACATAATGCTTTATCAAAAAATAAACTACCAATAGTGCAAGGAATATTAAAACTCCCTGGGTCTTTTAATTTTGGTGGTAGCTTGTTTTGCAATATGGCACTGCATTCTTCAGTTAGCGCTACTGTTTCGTGTTCCTCCAACTTTCGCTTATTTGCAAGAATGTCCTTCATGAATTTGGCATAGCTAGGCATTTGAGCTAAGGCATCGGCGAATGGTATATTGATGTGCAGCTTTTTGAAAACATCTAGGAACTTCTTGAATTGCTGGTCTAGCTTATGTTTTCGCAACCTTTGAGGAAATGGAATTGGATGGACGTAAGCCGGTGGTGGAATATAAGCTGGTGGAGAGTCCTGTTCTGGTGCAACTTCTGCATCTAATTTATTTTCTCTCGCTTTGTCGGACACAGTTTCCTTTTCTACACCTGGCCTAGTCACATGAATCTCTGGTAACTGAACACCGCTCCTCGTGGTAATTGCATTTACTTGCTCCTTTAGATTGACTTCGGTATTGCTTGGTCATGTGCCTGGTTGTCTCTCAGTCAACAATTTAGCCAACTGCCCAATCTGATTTTCCATATTCTTGATAGCAACATCCTGTCTTTTCTGCATCTCCTCCTGTCTTTTCTGCATCTCCTTCAATTCAGTAACAGTTTCTTCCAGTCCTCCTTTTTTCTCTTGCGGCATTCCCTGATTTGGTGGATTTTGAATATTTTGAGTGTTGCCATATGAGAAGTTTGGATGATTTCTCCATCCAGGATTGTAAGTCTGTGAATAAGGATTATTTTGCTGACGCTGAAAATTTTGAGCATATGCAACTTGCTCAGGAGAAGGCATATCAACCTTTGTCAATGGGCACTCCGAAGACTGATGGTTTGCTCCACATGTTACACAAATTGGTAAAGGCATCTGAACCAAATTAGCTTAATGAGAATATTTTATTGATTCCATTTGCTTTGCCAATGCATCAATTTTTGCCAATAAAAGTGAATTAGTGCCCACTTCGCGTATCCCTGTTGCTTTCTTCTGCAATCCTCTTTCTGGCCACATAATAAATTGTTCACTCATGGTTTCGAATAGATCATAAAGGTCACCGGCGGATCTACTTTGGATAGAGCCACCTGCTGTAGAATCTACTGAAGAACGACTGGTTGGAGCTAGTCCAGAATAGAAATAATGATTCTGAGTTGCTAAAGGGAAACCATGACTTGGACACTTCCGGAGCAATTGTTTGAATCTTTCCCATGCCTCGTGAAAATTTTCCAACTCAGATTGTTAAAAATTGGAAATTTCATACTTCAATCTGTTTACTCTGGCTGGAGGAAAATATTTCAATGTGAATTTTTGGATCAGATCTGTCCAAGTAGTAATGCTCCCAAGCGGTAGAGAATCTAGCCATTCTCTAGCTTTATCCTTCAATGTGTGCGGAAAGAGCCTCATCTTCAGTGCTTCTTCATTAACACCGTGGTATTTGAAATTTCCACAGTATTCATCGAAGCGAGAAATATGGTAATGAGGATTTTCATCTGTCATCCCATAAAACGGCAGGTTGTTCGAGAACAAATTCATCACGTCTGGCCTCAACTGGAAGTTATCATGTCCATAAGGTGGATAGACTATGCTGGACCGATTTTCAACAATCGGTGGCATCATATACTCACCCATAAGGATATCTCGTTCATTAACTTCAACTGGTCGAGCAATTGGTGCTTGTATCAAATCTGCAGGTAGTTGATCATGTACTTGATG
Organism: Forsythia viridissima; assembly: GCA_030279155.1. Lineage (NCBI taxonomy): Eukaryota > Viridiplantae > Streptophyta > Magnoliopsida > Lamiales > Oleaceae > Forsythia > Forsythia viridissima. The sequence goes on along the minus strand of CM059041.1, from coordinate 37,778,434 downwards.
GTCTACCATTGTGTCTTTTTTCTGTATTTTCTTTTCTTGTTTTTCACGTTGTCGTCGGTGAAAGCTTCGTTCAATTTCTGGATCTAAATCAAATAGATCAAGATCTTTTGTACGTGGCATGCACACTTAACACCTGAAAAATTAGAAAATATATACAACTCAGCAGTATCACGAAGAACTAAAATAATAAAAGAAAATAATCTAAAAATCAAAATCAAAATAAAAATAAAAATAAACAACAATAAAAAAATTGTTAAAAACTAAACTATCAATTAATGTAGCAATTAATAAACTAGTCCCCGGCAACGGCGCCAAAAACTTGTTGTGCGATTTAAATCCCGCAAGTGGACGGATCGTTGACAAGTAATATAGTAATAAATAGAGTGTCGAACCCACGAGGACCAGATATTAATTTGACCAATTAATTTATAACCTAAATTTTAACAATAAAAAGAAACACAGATTCAATTTGGTTTTTAAGATTCTAAACTAAATTTAACTATTTTAATTAAATTGAAAATAACAATAAATAACTTTAAAAAGGCAAGAACGAATTCAAGATCTACTAACTCTAGGATTTGCGAATCTACCAACACTTTTCTTAATCAAATATCCGTTTAACTGTTTTAGCTTATAATTACCATAGATTGAAAATCAGCGTTCCTAAATTAATCGAAAGCCTCTCTCGATGGTCAATCAATTCTATATGTTATGTGAACTTCATTATCTCTAATTAAGCTTCGAAGATAAACACATGCATTACAATCTCAAGAACACCTATATAGATTTCATAAAGCATAATAGTAATCTCTATCTATTATTGGACCTTATGTTATTCAATACCACGTGCTTAATCTATATTGAATCTCTCGACTTCAATATAGATCACAATATATTCTAATGGTGATCAGGCATTAAAATAATAGAAAAACTGCATAAAGAATAATCAATCCAAAAGCAATTAATTACTAAAACAGAAAAAACTTCTAATTAATTAAAAATCATGAGGTTTCATCGTTCATCCTAGAAAAAGTAAATTAGCCGGACATGATTTTGTCAATTATAACAATAATTGACTTCATCATGATCCGGCGAAAGAAAAAGAAAAAGAAGAAGAAATAATTACAACCCGTGACTCCGGCTGAAGAATCCTCAATCCCGAGCCTTGATCCTCGATTCTCCTCTTGTATCTTGTTTCCAAAATTCGTCTCCTTTTTGTTATGGCTATCATCTGGCTTTTATAATGCTCTCCAAAGACTCCAAAACGTGTGTTTGGTTGTTGAAGTTATTTGGACTGGTAGAATTCTAATCGAATCAGGTGTCTGCACAAATTCTGTCGCGATTGGCCTATGCGATCGCATGGTTGTAGGACCTGCGATCGCATGGTTGATCAATTTTACATTCTGCTGGTTTTTACATCCTCTTACGATCGCACCAGGATACTACCATGCGATCGCATGGTTTATCCTGGTTCTGAATTTGAATTTTGCGCTTTGGTATTTGCACATCAAACCCCTGAAGTTTCATTTCTTTAGCAATTGGTCCCATTGTCTTCATTTTGCTCTCTTTTCATCCAATTGATACTTGACTTTGATTATTTCCTAAATTGACAAGAAAACAACATGCAATTAAACTGAAAACAACTAAGAGTACTCATAATTGTCCCTTTTTGTGAGCCCAGATAAGTACAAAATTGTAGTTATCAATAGATACTTGAAATTGAGGATCACACTTCATATCTAGCTTATAATGTCGCAACTCATATTCCAAACTACGAATAACTTGCACCGAAAAATCTTGAGAATAAAACTTCTCTGCAAGTGAGCAAATATCAAAACTATTAAATGATTTATATGAATATTTAGGATCCAAAGCGACACTGAGAGAAAGGAGTTCAACTGATGTCTTGTTAAATCTTGTATCTAACTCTATCAATACGAAACTTATCACTTCATTGAAAACATCGAAGTGATAATGATGCTCGACTGTAGTTTGATCTCGAGAACGACCAATTCTATACAAACCATCTAGATCAGGTATGACAATATCGTTTCTTGAGCAAAAACTATTCACTCATTGGAAAAATTCTTCCCAATCAGTATCCCTCAATTTTTGAAGAAATTCTTTTGTAGTTGATACAAATCTTATAGCAGATAAGATGTCTAGAGATTTTTTTGAAGGGTTTGACAAAGAACATCAGAGATATTCATAATGTCATGCATTAAATGCAAGATGAATACAAATTCATAACTTGTGAAGTTTTTGTAAGTACCACAAGCTTCAGCTCGAGATCTTGTGTTTGGAAAATGGTGAGTAAGATATTCAAGTACATTGCAAGTTGTAGCGTACATATCTATCAAACTCTTTATGGAGTCATAATGAGAACTCCAACGAGTATCTCCCGATAGTTGCAAATTACCCATTTGATTAATCCCACTTCCAGACTTACGCTTTGCCAGTAGCCAACATACGCTCAATTTCTATTGTTTGAGCAGTTTGCATCTTATTAATGCGCTTAAGAGAAGAAGTAATAATATTGACAACATTATCCAAATGAGAAAAGAATTCTCAAATAGCACTAACATCTTTAGCTGCAGAAACCAATGTCAACTGTAATCGGTGGGCAAAAATGAATGTAGTATGCATATGGACAATCTCGAAGAAATAATGCCTGAAGTCCATTTCAAGCACCGTGCATGTTACTTGTACCATCATACCCTTGGCATCTCATTTTTTCTACTTGAAGATCGTGTTGAGCAAGAATATCGGATATTTCATTTTTTAGATTCAAAGACGTGGTGTCACTTACGCTTTTGATCGCAGTGAACCGTTTTCTCAACATGCCACGATCGTTCACAAACCTTAGGATAATGGCCATTTGCTCTCGTTTAGATGCATCTTGTGCTTCATCGGCAAGAATATAGAAGCATTCATTCCTAATTTTCTCACGAATCATCCGTCGCACTCTATTGGCCATAATGTGCAAAATTTCTTTTTGAATACTTGGAGCAATGTATTGAGCATTTTTTGGAGCATTATCCTATACAACTTTATCAATTTCAATATTCATTTCTACCAACAACTTTACCATTTGAAGAAAATTTCTCTGATTCAGTGAAGATGAAGATTCGTTATGACCTCTGAAGGCACAACCTTGAAGTGCTAAACATTGAGCACTTATGATTGAAGTTTTTAGATGCAAACGACGTCTCTGCACTTTTTCTCTCGATACTGCATACATTACCTCATTAATATGTTGAGACGGTTTTACTAAATCTTTAACTCTTGTCTTACACATATTATGATGTGGTGCACCAAAATGAGTAAGGAATGCATATTTCATTTTGTCATTAACTCTCTTCCACTTATTATATCCATGACTGACCAATGCTAAACAATTGGATGAATTACTATCATTCTGAAAAGAAAGCAGTAAAAACAATATGCCCTATTCGTTGTAGCGAATACCCCAACCAAGAAAACTGACTAAACTATTTCTTTTGAAATCGACGAGACTGGATATTCTGAAAGTGCATGTTGATAAGGCCCAACTTTTAGATATGCCAGTCTAATCTCATCTCTTAGATCAACAGGATGTTCAAATATTTGCTTTCTTTTTTTCGGATCTCGTTCAATACTAGTAGTCGGTTGTAATTCAGGATTTGAAGTTGAAGGATGTACAGTTTCTGGAGATGAAATTGGAAGAAGTTGCACGGTAGGAATTGAGGGTTGATCTTCAGTTAATCCATCAGAAGGTGTACTTTCACTAGATTGGCCAGTCTTTTTAAAAAATGAAAACAATGTCTTTTTTCTCTTGGCAGAAGCTTGACATTCCATTTGTAAATTTAAAAAAAAAAAAAAAAACAAAATGACAATCTATCAACAATCTACAAATAGGTCGGCAAGGGACAACAATTTCATCATAATCTAACAAAGCACAATAATTCAATAATATGCCCACAACACAACAAAATAGGCTGGCAAAGCACAATAATTTTACCGTAATCCAACAAGGCACAACAAAATAATTCAAAAATACGCCTACAAGTCAACAAAATAGGTCGGAAAGGCAGAACAATTCAATAATAAAAAGACTAAGCATTAAACATAAGCTGACAAGGCAACAAAAAATGAATAACACAATTGCAAGTGAATTAGCAAAATACCTGTAAGGCTCAGCGTATTTTTTTTTACTTTTTTTTCTCACGTCCGTTGTCCATTGATTTGTTCCTGTAAATAAAAATAAAAATAAGTCAATTCATCATATTACAGTTTTTATAAAAATAAAAATAAGCAGTAAACATAAGATGCTGATTTATTACTTTTCCTCACGTCTAACATTTTTTTTCCAATATTTGAAAATATACTAAATAATATACAATCATAATTCACAATATCACCTATTTGGCTTTGCAATATTTTCTGTTGTGAAAATATGTTTCATGAAGAAGTTTTCAAGATATATGGATTCTGTTTCTTAATTTTAAAAAACAGCAGCCTAACCCATTGCTTAACACACACGTGAGCCAATAAATCGAATAAGAAAAAAAGAATTTTCTAAAATGAAACCAAGCAGGCTACTAACATTTATGGACCAGACGCCATTCCTATTTAATCTTCTCATTTTTGTGTATTAGAAATTTTTTTCACAATTAGTTCATAAATTGGAAAAGAAAATTGAAAAAATTGTAATGTACAGATTCAAACTCATTCATTTGACTCATTTCATAATCTGGTATAAAATCAAAAATTAAATATGCAAAATAATATAAACTTTACAAAAATGTAAAAAAATTGAAAAATACCTGTTCTTGAGAACGATTTCGACGAAAAAAAATAGATTTCCGAATGATTTAAGGCCGTTGAAAACTATCTACCAAGTTGGGTTAATAGATTTGCAGCTTATTTTCGGTGATTGAAGTTTCAATTTGACAAAAATGAAAAAAAAACTGTAGAAAAGGAGCTTCACTGCTTTAGTATCACGTAGAAATGGAAAAGGGTTTTGTGGAAATGGTCCAATGGAAATATGGAATGGAATGGCAGGGGCTGATACATTAATTTGGGACCTGACTTGGGCTGCGGCTGAATTGGGCATTACTTAGTTGGGCTAATTTTTTTTTTTTTAGTTGGGACTTAGGTTGAAGGCAGTTGGGCTGAAAATTGAATTTGGACCTGGGCTAATTTATTTTTTTGACATGGGCTATTTTAAAAAAAAAAAAAAAAAAACTTTATGCATTAATTCTGGATCTGGGCTGGGTCTAGCTCGGGCTATAGCCCAGCCCAGACCCACATGCATCTGCCACTGATTTCATAGAACCCACAACTTTTATGACTTTCACCTACATATTTTATCAATCTTTTTAATCTAAAAAGCTACACCAAACAAGCTCTTAATTCAACAACTTGTTGAAAAAAATCGAATATTTTCATATATATATTTTTTTATAGATGACGTTTTTGGAACAAAGCTAGTAAAGTCGCATGGCAAGAAGGTGATAATTGTTGTAAATTAAGGTTTAATTAGGTGATCTGGACTTTTGTAAGTTTTAGATCTAACATAACTTAGAAGGGAGAATTGAAAACGTCTCAATAAATATTCAAAATTACCAATGGATGTTTTTAACGAATTGTTATTACTCTATTTTGCAAAATAAATGATGCATCGACATAATGTAAAGATTAAACAATGAACACCAACTTAAGTTATAAGGTAGTAAAATCCCATCTTGGAGAAATATCCACCCAACCTGGAAAAATCAACTAAGAAACAAAAGTTACAATCATACGGTCTTGGGTTTACAAAATTTTATCCTCTAACTAAATTTTAAACCAAAACATAAATGGAATTAGAAGATACAAAAATTCTTTGTTTTTATCTTCACTGCAGGAATGGAACCGAATCATACGGTCCCCTTGCCACGAGACTTCGAACCGCCAAAGATGGAGAAGTACGACAGATCTTTTGATCCTATGGATCACCTCAGGACTTTCGTCGATTTGATGAGGTTACGAGCTACCCCTGATGCGATTATGTGCAGGGCTTTTCCGCTAACACTTAGTTGGAAGGCCAAGGACTGGGTAGCTACCCTTTTCCCAAAATCGATTCGTACATTTGACGATTTTTTCAAGAGTTTTGCTGCATACTTTGACAGTAAAACTTACTAAGAAAACTGTTATCTGCCTGATGCAATTGACCCAAGACAAAGACGAGCTGCTAAAAGATTTCATTGCCCGGTTCAATAGAGCCACGCTAGGAATCAAAGATCTGTAGATGTCTGCTATAGTCACTGCCATGATGAGTGGAACTCGATGTCGTCCTTTCAAGATGTTACTCTCTAAAAATCCGTCGAATACGATGCATGAGTTACTAAGATGGGGGATAAGTACGTGGACGCTGAGGAAGCATATTTCATTACCAAAAGCATAAAAGATCGAAAGGAACCTGAGTCTAACAAAAGGAGGACTTGGGACGAGCTCGAACATCGAGATGATAAAGGTAAGTAGAAAATAAACCATATAAGGCAGATAAATAATAAGGGTACTAAAGAATGATTAGACTAGCTGGAAAGTCCTAGTGCACCTACTGGACCCGACCTGTGACAAAAATATCCTCAACTACTGTAACGGTCAAACGAGGTGACAAGCCTTGGCTAAAAAAAAAAGGTCGAGGCAAGCTCACCTAAGATGAGGTGAGTCGAGCCAAGGCTTTAAAAAAAAATCAAGGCGATGAGTCCTGTCTGAAAAATAAGGCTAGGCAATGAGTCACATCTAAAAACAAGACTAGGTGATGAGTCATGTCTAAAAACTAAGGCTAGGCGATTTATCTTGTCTAAAAACAAGGCTAGGCGATGAATCCTGTTTGGAAACAAGGCTAGGCTATAAATCATGTCTGAAAACAAAACAAGGCAATGAGCCTATGTTTTAAAATCAAGGCGATGAGCCTTTGTCCGAAAAATAAGGTGATGAGCCTATGTTTAAAAATCAAGACTATGAGCCTCTGATGAAAAATCAAAGCCGAAGGGCCTCTGTCCGAAAAACAAGGCGATAAGTCTATGTTTAAAAATCAAGGCGATGAGGCTCTGTTAGAAAAACAAGGCGATGGGCATCTATGACAAAAACAAAGACGATGAGCCTCTGTCTGAAAAAGTTAGAGAGGAGTATGTACGGTAGATTATTTTTACTTTACATTGACAACAATCTATGAAAAGTAGTGTATGGAAAGTAGAGTGGCTTATGATGATAGAAATAATGACAGCTACTATATGTTATCTGTCAATGGTGGCACGTCTTGGCACGCCCGGCTCAATGATTCGCTCCTCACCGGCTCGCCCGCCTAGTTGGTCTCATAAGCACGCCTCTGACAGATAGACTGTAATAACCCATCTGTTGTTAGGTTAGCTAGACAAACGACTCATAGAATGACAGTTACCACCGATTATTAGAAAAATAAAATACCAGCAATTTGGAAGATGAAACATCCCTCAACAATTGGAAAGATAAAACATCCCCCATTAACTCCTAGTAATAAGGGAGATGAAGGGACACCCGCTATTAAGAACCATTAAAAGCTATAACTGCAGGTCATCCCTATAAATAGAAGCCAACTCCCAAGGTAAAAAGACAATTCTCATACACTCCATATTGCTATTCTGCACATCTTTTTAATCATTTACTGATTATCACACTAGAGTGGATACGGGAGAAAGAAGTCCCGCCACTGTTTTACAGGTCTCCACTACTATCGCCGCCGTATTCGAAGGAAGAGAAAAATATTTATCATCATTCACCATATATTAAAAATTCTAATGAAAAGTGGTTAACGATTGAGACTCTCATGTTTTGTAGTTGCAAATTTTATTTTATTTATTTTTGTGAAAAGGAAAGTTTTTTTTTGTTAATGAGCGAAATTGAGTCTTGACATATATCATACTTCTTGTCATCAAGGATTTGAACTACCATATTTGCCTCCCCCTTTAATGCTTCATCCAGACCTAATTGAAGTGCCAATTATGATGTAAGAGCAATCAAGAACAGCCAAGGAAACTCATGATTTATCTTGGTTCAATCCACCCCCAATTTATACCTTTGTATTCCAGTGCAAAAAAGTTGTTGCAGCAGTCCATCTATTACAGCCTTCTGTGCGTACAGTTGTTAAGCATGGTAACTTCTAAGTACAAACTGAACTTGGTCCAAATTAACAAAAATTTTCTAACTAAAAATATGAATGTCTAAAATTTACACTTCAATAATTGAAAAATCCATGCGAAGGCCCTTCTTTTTTGCGGTTATATTTCCTTAGTTTCATGTATGTAAACGAAGCACGAGACATACATTATCTCGCTAAAGGCGGGTCAAGCATTTTCGAGGCTTTAGGCAAAAGCTTCGAGAGCCTTTTCAATATATTAATATTTTTTTAAGAAATTAAATAATATTTATCTTTTAAATACTTCATCGTTTCATTGATAAAAAAAATAATTGAATTATTTTATCATAAATAATTTCATAAAAAAAAAAATTCTACGAATCACGCATATTTCAGGTTCTACTTATTCATTTGCAATATTCTTCCCGTAAAATTTTTAAAAATGGAAAGAAGACCCTTTAATTGATCAAGAACAACATTCACCAGCAACTTATAATATAAGTACTTAAAAAATAATTTCGGCACTACCAAACATGCGCTAACTTAATTAACAACAAGAAGCTATATATTATTTCACTAAAAAGACTTTTAGACGTATCATCAACTTTTTAAAATCCTAAAAACTATTATTCTATTTTTATTGGACTTACGAAATATTAATACGCCTTAATATGACAGACATTTTGATGCAGCTATAAAAGAAGATGAATACAAAGGAACTGATGGGGCTGAAATCTGATGCTAAGGTGTATTACTTCTTTAATTTTGATTTAAAGCAAGATGTTGAAATTATTTTTAAATGCTTATAAGTTATAAGTTTTATAAAATATGTGGATAATAAATGTGTAGTAACTTGTAGATTATATTACTAATTGTTATTAAGTTGGTTGAATTTATTAGGAAATAGGCGGAAATGGTCCTTAACGTTTGTTTTATTATTTTTTTGTACAGATATTCCTAATTCATGTGTTTTGGTGCGTAATGAGTTCTTATTTAACTAAAGAGACTAATATACTCATAATTTTAGTAAGAAAAATTGCAGTTGGGTTTATAACCTTTTCAAAAGGTGCAAATGGGCATAGTACCTTTATCGTTTTAAGTTAATAGGTTTAGATAGTCGTAAAAATGTTCAATATTTTCAAAATTGATAGATAGAACATATTCAACTCTCCCTTTTAAATTGTTTTACGCTAGATTTAAAACTTAGAAGAGTCCAGGTAAGGGTGGCAATTGGGAGACGAGATGCCCGTGGGCCTGTCAGCTCGGCCCAATATAGCTCGACTTATTATAGGTCCGGGTTCGACTAAGGGTCGCCCTGGCAAAAAAAAAAGGGCCGAGTTGGCTCCTGTAAATTTATTTTATTTATTATTTTACGGTCCACATAAAAAAATACTACATTAAAAAATATATAAAAATATTCGATTTTTTCAAAAAGTTGTTGAAAGGTGTATTCCTATTCAAAATAAAAGAACATAATATTACTGAATAAACAAAAAATACATTGAAAAAGAAAAACAATTGCTTTATAAGAAAGTTTAATTTGCAAAGAAGATTTGAACTGATAAAGGCTTTCTTTATTCCTTCATTTCAGCATCTGCTGATATATATAATACAGGAGCCGAGAATGGAATACATACAAAAACTATATACATTCTATCAGCCAATCACCTATTTACAAGGGTCTAACTAACAATTACACTTCCTGAAATTAAGGTGCCACCAATGCTTTGAATCATTAACGGCATCAAAATCTGGTAAAACAATTGATCAATTGCACTTTACTCTCATACTTTTAATCAGCTGCACTTCCATCCTCAATGCAAGGTTTATGTAATATATGATCCTGATCTTCATCTTTAACACCCTCCTTCAAACTGGAGTGTACTGCAGTGACTCCAAGTTTGTCCTTCAGAAACAAAAACTGAGAGTGTGATAAAGGTTTTGTAAGCAAGTCAGCTATCTGTTTAGAAGAAGGAATATAACATATTTGCAACAAAATGGATGTCAAACTCTATATGCTTTGTACGAGCATGATAAACTGGATTTGAGGCAAGTGCTTTAGCACTAAGATTGTCACACCAAAGAGTAGGAACTGCTTCTTGTGGAAAATTTAATTCCTTTAACAATGATTGCACCCAAATTATTTCTGATGTTGCATGAGCCAATGCCATATATTCTGCCTCTATACTTGATATGGCTACTACATGCTGTTTCTTCGAGGACCATGACATTAAGCTATCTCCCAAATACACACAATATCCAGCTGTTGATCTTCTATCATCTGGACAGGAAGCCCAATCAGCATCAGCATATGCAGTTATATCCAGATTGTAGCATTTTTTGATCATCAAACCTTGATCAATTGTTCCCTTAAAGTATCAAAATATTCTCTTCAATGCCTTCCAGTGAATATCAGTAGGCATCTGTAAGAATTGGCTTGCCTTATTCACTGTAAATATAATATCATGTCTTGTGTGGACTAGATACTGTAAACCTCCAAATGCGCTTCTGTACAACCAGGGATTTTTCCATCAGCCCACCCTCATGTTTTGACAACATTTTTCCAACTGCTATGGGAGTATTACATGGCTTCAAGTGTTGATAATCAAACTTTGTCAACAAGCTTGCTATATATCCATTTTGAGTAAGATGTAAACATGAGGTATACCTGTACACTTCAATTCTCAAAAATTGACTAAGAGATCCCATGTCTTTCAAGGCAAAAGTAACATTGAGCTGATTTATGAAGGTTTGGAGCAAGCTATTATTGTTTCCTGTCACAACTATGTCATCAACATATATGAGTGCAAACACAACATGTTTCTCATTTGCAAAGTAAAAAAGAGAATTATCAGCCTTTGATTGTTTGAACTTCCACTTAATTAGAGTAGAGCTCAGTTTCTCATACTAGGCTCTTGGAGCTTGTCTCAATTCATACAATGCCTTCTCCAATTTGCAAATAAAAGTTGGATTTGCCTTATCAATAAATCCCTCTGGCTGTTCCATATATAAGGTTTCTTCAAGATTTCCATTGAGAAAGGCATTGTTGATATCAATCTGTCTTATTTCCCAATCTTTTGCCACAGCAAGAGTCAAGATGATTCTTAGTGTTGCAGCATTGATCACTGGACTGAAAGTCTCATTGAAGTCTACACCAGCGGTTTGAAGGAACCCTTTTTGCAACCAATCTAGCTTTAAATCTTTGTACCTTTCCTTTACTGCTATATTTGATTCTGTACACCCACTTGTTTCATATCACCTTCATGTTTGGTGAATGTGAAACAAGCTTCCATGTTTTGTTTCCCACTAAAGCATCAAATTCATCTTTCATTGCGTTTCTCCACTTGCTATTTGACATGCTTCCTGTACACTTAATGGTTCTAATTCTCCTGACTTTTCAATGTATTCAGCAGCTTGTCCAGCATACACCTTTGGCTTAAACACACATGCCTTATCTCTGGTAATCATAGGATGCTGAATAGGTGCTTCATTCCTTTGTTCACTTATCTGTTCATATGTTTCAACATTTTGATCTTGCTGAGTTTCATCACTTCCATTTATATTTTCTGGTTCTCCAATTTCCTCTGATAACTCATAAGGACAGTGGTCTGCATTATAAGGAATTAGGTGTTCATGACCATTTGACAAAGGTTCTTCAGGTAGAGTTGCATTAGGAGGAATTGTATCAACTGGAGGATGCTCTATTGTTTCATGACTAGACATGGTATTGAAAGGTAGATAGGAAATGATTACTTCCTCATTTTTTTGAATGATCTTTTTGTTTAAGAATCCAGCTTTGAAAGGAAAGTCTAGTTCATTAAATACTACATGTCTAGATGTGTAGATTCTACCCACTGGACTGAGACACTTATATCCCTTGTGTGACTCACTAAAGCCCAAAAACACACACTTCAATGAATGATAACTAAACTTGTGTTTTTGATAAGGTCTTAAACATGGAAAACAGGCACACCCAAAAGTTTTCAATGACTTGTAGTCTACACTCTTTTTGTATAGGACTTCAAAAGGAGGTTTCATTTTAAGTAAGGGTGTAGGCATTCTATTAATTAGATAGGTTGCTGTTTGGAAGGACTCTCACCAATAATGCAAGGGCATTTGTGCTTGTGCTAAGAGGGTTAGACCTGTCTCTGTCACGTGTCTGTGTTTTCTCTCAGCTCTTCCATTTTGTGCAGATGTATAAGGACATGAATACCTCAGTTTAATACCTGAAGCAGAGGCTATATGTGTAAAAGATCTAAACTCACCTCTCCAGTTAGATTGTATGACTTTAATTTTCCTCTCAAGTTGGTTTTCTATCAATTTTTAAAACTGTATGAATATGTTTAGTGCTTCAGATTTGTGCTTCATTGGATATATCCAAGTGTACCTACTATAATCATCCACAAATAGAATGTAGTATTTAAATCCAGAGGAAGAACTAATGGGTGTTGGTCCCCATACATCAGAGTGGATCAAGTCAAGTTGAGCAATGGCATGTGATGTTGATGAATTAAAGGGAAGAGAGTGTGATTTTCTATATTGACAAGAATCACAGAAGGATGATAATTCATTAACATTAGATTTTTCATTACATAGTTTGAACACTTGAGACATTACAAGTTTTGAAGGATGTCCAAGTCTCTTATGCCAAACATCTAAATTTAATTCAGAAGACTTAATAGGAACTGAAGCTTTTTCTCTACTAGAACTGATAGTGAAGACAGTGTTTTAGAATTTGGGATTGTTTTGATGACTCGACTCATTTGATGATGAACTGGTGACTTGATTTGGGAATTCCAGCTGATACAATCATTCTTTAAGCTTTCCTTGTAGCATAACCTTCTTTGTCAACTAATCCTTAACATCACAAGAGTTAGGGTGAAATTCCATAAAGGCATTGTTATCAGCAGTTAATTTGGACACACTTACTAGATTCTTCTTAATAGCAGGTACATGAAGTAGATTATTTAGAAGTATGGGCTTATCATTCAAAGCAGTCAAACATTTAATACTAGTATGTGCTATGTGTAGTGAGTTTCCATTACCAACTACCGGTCTTTCCTTACCATTATACTCCTTGGTCATGGTGAGATTTTTCTTTTCTACTGTTACATGATGACTTGCTCCAGTGTCTGCAAACCAGGCAGGATCTTCAACTGTGCTTGGATATGCAACAAAAGCTGATGGTGTTGAGTTGTTGTTGCTCCCATTCTGGTTGTTTGGCCTGCTGCCCATGTATCTCTCATCGTATCTATTAAAACACCATGAGGCTGAATGATTATTCATTCCACAGATGTGACATGGATTTTGATGCTCAGTAGTTCTTCCTTCTCTACCTCTATTCCTTCTTCTTCATCTGAAGTTGGAAGATTTGCCATAGTTTTCTGATTTGTTTCCTCTAGTATTATTGAAACCACTTTTTTGAACAAAGTTAGTAAATGCTTGATTAATGTTTATGTTACTCATTCCACTTTTTACTGCATTCAGATGTTCAATTCTCCTTTCAAAGGTCATAAGTATTGATGTGAGTTCATACCAGAAAATTTCTTCTCCGCTATTGATATGCACCACTATTGGTGTAAACTCTTCATCCAATCCAGCAAGAACTTGTGTTACTAGATCTTCATGAGTGATGGTTTTTCCAACAATTTCAAGGTTGTCAGCCAACTGTTTCAATGTGGTGAGATATTGATCTACTGACATTGATCCTTTTTTGGTTCTTTGAAGTTCACTAGTGAGGAAGGTTACTCTATTATGCCATAACTTTCATTCACTGCAGTCCATAGCTTGTTTGAGCTCGAGCAACCCATTACTCTCATGGCAATTTCTGGTGTCATCGATGAGTACAACTACTCCATAAGTAGCTGATCAGTAGAGATCCACTTGCTATGCTCTGGATTTGGCAGCATCTCCACTCTTTCTCCATCATTAGTAATGGTTTGAGAACCAATGAATTCTGGTGGACACTTCTTTGTCCCTAGTATGAAGGCTTCAAGATTATGCCCTTTAATGATTGGCATAATCATGTTCTTCCACGGCAGAAAATTGTTTCTGTCCAGTTTCACTAATGGTGTTTGTGTCAAATTCATTCCAAAGGGTGAAAGCTGATTTGCAGCTACTGGTGTATACATTGTTGTACTGGATTGAGATGGAGAAGAGTTGTGGCTAGCTCCAGTGTTAGCCATTGTCAAGCTCTGGTACCAAGTTTAATTTGCAAAGAAGATTTGAACTGATAAAAGCTTTCTTTATTTCTTCATTTCAGCATCTGCTCATATAAATAATACAGGAGCCAAGAATGGAATACATACAAAAACTATATACATTCTATCAACCAATCACCTATTTACAAGTGTCTAACTAACAATAACACTTCCCGAAATTAAGGTGCCACCAATGCTGTGAATCATTAACGGCATCAGAATCTGGTAAAACAATTGATCAATTGCACTTCACTCTCATACTTTTAATCAACTGCACTTCCATCCCCAATGCAAGGTTTATGTAATAAATGATCATGATCATCATCTTTAACAAAGAAGTGCAAACTTATTTTATGAATAGGTATCGAAATTGAAGAATACTCCATTAAGAGAATTTACAATTGTGAACGACAAAAAGAAAGAACGATATCAAATGAAGAATTGATTTTCTTCAGAATTTGAAAGTATATAATGAAAAAATATAGAGAAAAGCAATGAATAGGGATATACACAATTAGAAACACAGCAATTCTACTACCAGATCACTTAGGCATGGAGTAAACTAGTTGATGGCACTACAAATCCTTCTTATGATCCCATTTTGACCAGTGAGTGGTTCAATTTCTCCCATTTTGATCATGGCATTTCCAAAATCAGACAAGAATGTTTGTTGATTTCTACTGTACTCTGAAACAATACTGTCGGTTGAATCTCCACTGAATAGAATTTGGTCTGACTGAAGTAGACCCTTTCTCTGCATCAGATTCTTGTAGTAATTGTTATCAAACGAATTGGGTGTCACCAAATCAAGTGGTGCCAAATTACTGTCTCCACTGTTAGTAGGGCATTGGCGTCTACGAGTGCTAGCGAAACCAGCATCAATGTTGGTTCCATTGCTGTATATCCTATCTCGGAAAAGAAAACATTGCGATTGGCCTAATGTGTGAGCCCCTGCACGTTAACAGTGATTTTACGTTGTATGGTCAGCTCAACATCAAACAAATGTATAAGAAATTTATTTTGCATGTCACAAGTTTCAAACTTTTAATTACCTGATAAGGCAACCATGTCTCTTGCAGTAAGTCCCTTGTTGGCGAAGGAAGAAATGAGCGTCCTAAGATCGGAAGCCGGACTGGGAAGATCAGTATTAGCTAGAGAACGACTTGCAGTTGTAGAATCCCTTCTTCCAAGCTTCACATTCCATGATGGACCACCAACCTGTGGGTTCATAGAGAATACAAGTTCAGATATTCATATACAACAGACCCATCGTGTTCGTACAAAATTTTCATAAATTATTGACAGAACTGAAAAAAAGTATGACATGTGTCTACTTACAGCAGCTGAGGCATCCCGGGCAGCTACAGTGATTATGTCTGCACAGGAAACAACACCTGGACATATTTTCTCAACCTCTCTCTTGGCAGCTTCAATGACTTCATAGCCTCTAACAGAATTATTGTTTGGAAATGCAGTCTTTTCACTTTGTATTGAAGGGGTTTCATCAAGTAAGATTGATGCATCACAGCCCTGAACAAAGCAATCATGAAAATGGAGGCGAATGAGAGAGCCCGCCATCCTACGCTCTTGGGACACTGCTTGACGGATGGAAGTGCGGATTGTAGTGAGTGCATTGGGACATGTATTGCTATAAAATGTAGTAGAAAGTTGAGCTTCACATGGTGTGTGGGAAAGCAAGAGCAAGAGGAAGACTGAAATAGCAGCAATAATATTGGGAAAGAAAGATGCAGAATCCATTACAAATATAGATGCTTAATTAATTAGTTGAAGTGAATCTGTGAATCAGTGAATGTGATGGAAAAGGAAGAGTTTTGAGATAGGATTTATAGGGCACAAAAGGTTCATATGTGTTGGTCACTATTGGCTGCTACAACGCGTTGCTCGTTTGCTGTCAGTGTCCTATTCGAAGAAGCTTCTCTCTTTATCCATGGACCCGTCTTGACTGAAGATTGAAAGTTTTGCTTGGTCAAATATGCTTAGGCATTTTGTAAAAGTGGGTGATGATTACTACTAATTAGTTGAAAAATACTACTACTCAAACTCAACTTTCAGAGCCATTTTTATGAGTAGTAGTGTAGTACTGGTAATATTTTAATCTTTAGTTGTCGCCATGCGCCCATGCCATCAAAATCAATTTTATTTTTTTATTGTATTAAAGAAATACAAAATAAATGTCAAAAATACAAGAAAAAAAGAAAAACAATAGTATTATTATTATTATGTTAAAAAGAAACATAATAAGATTGGTTCAATGTTATTAAGAGCTTGTTCGATATTTATTTTTGGGCAAAAAATAAATTTTTTCAGCCATTGTTTTGACTTTTAGTATTAAATGTGGCTGAAACGACCAAATTGTCTTTCATTTGAAAAATTTAACAATTTTGATAAAAGACAATTTGGTCATTTCAGTCACTTTGGTTTGAAAAGTCAAATAAATAGCTGAACAAAAATCCATTTTTTTGCCAAACAATAGATACCGAACAAGTTCTAAATTATATACGCCATTTTGTTATTTATTTAACTTCATTTTTATTCAATTTTTTCACATTAAATAGCAATTACATATATTTAAAGTATAATATTTTTATATTTTATTCTTATGAAAAATTTAATTGACGTGACTATAATAATATATTTAATATGCTAAGTTAAATATTATTTAATAAATGTACACGACTCATTTACATCTTTTGTAAAAGTTAAGAATCCAATTACAATTTTTTCTAATTAAAAGGTATATATTTTTTTTTATCACACAAAAACTAATTGCACACTAAAATATATATGTTAAGAATTTCTATGTCAAAAATTAAATGTTAAGAACCATTTTCAATTACAAAGATTAGAGACTATTTATGCCAATTTCTCTAAAATTAACTTTATGTCGCCGTGCAATTCTTTTACCAATTAACACTTTGAATTGGAAGTGTATGGGCACACCAAGATCTGAAAATGACCATCAACCGAAGAAATGGTACATTAGCTGTAAGATTAAGAGGAAATATTAGTATAATAATAGCATTCAAATCAACATCAGAGTACAACTAGGTACGTTAGCTATGTTGTGTGTGTGAGATGTATTTAATATTTTATAAATATTAGTATTTAAAATTAGGTTGACACAATAATCTTTTTATCGATCACTTTATTTTCACTTTCAAAGGTTCATAATTTTCATTTTTCTTTATTCATGCGCACCCTTAACGGATGAAGGTTTTGCGACTGCTAGAGCTATATATGAACATTTGACCTCGGACACTAGGACCTTTCGACATAAAAATGCCTATGGTACTCGTTCTTGTTTGATTACATGACTTCAATGAAAATTTTTGTCACTATAGTTAAGAAAGGATTTCATTTTCATAACTATTCTTGTTAATTTGAAAAAACTTAACAATTGGAGCATAATAGAATTGCAACGCTGAAAAATGTTTCATTTTGCAATGTATTAGTTTTTCAAAAATAAAATAACTTTTTAATTGGAAATCAAAATAATAATATGTAATTTCACAAACTAAATAAATAACTAAAAATTGAAATTGAAATTGAACTAAATGAAAATGAATTACTTAATAATTTAAAATATATCTCAATCTCATTGACATTTAATTTTACGTTACATGTATTATTCTAATTATCATTTCCTCGTCCAAAGAGAACGATAATTGTGGATGTCCAATCTGTAGTAACTGCTCGCTCCTCTATTTATTATTCCATGCTTGTTTAGAGTTCAGATCTGCTATCTCAAATACATGTCCCTTAGTTATCTCCCAAATAAAAATCTTACACATCATCAATGACAGCAAATGTGAATGCATTAAATGTAGTCCATATTAATCCACTCATATATTTATTTAATAATGTATAAGATTTTTATTGGAGAGACAGTTAAGAAGACATGTATTTGAGACAGTAGTTTTGGATTCGCTTGTTTAAATATTAGTCTCACTTGGTGGAGACATTGTCATTAGCTAACACAAGTGGGTGATCTCTTGCTCAATGAGGTTGAATTTTGTTGCCTGAATACACCAAGCCTCAATTTTTTATAAAAAAAACCCTAGTCTCCCATATAGGTCGATCACATGTTGATATCAATAATATTGGAGTCAATAATTTTTTTTTTATGTGGGAAATTAAATAACAATTTTTTTATAACACTGATTAAAATATTTCGATACATTACTACAATTGTTTCTATGCATTTTCATATATTGAAAATGTTGTATAATTACATCATTATCAATTTCGTAAAATATATTATTCTCAATAAATACAAATATCAAACTGTCATTCAACTATTGATCTCCAATTCGATTGCGTAGCCGAATTTTCACAAGATTTATTACAGAAAATACTCTATCTATTGTAGCACTCAAAGAATTAATGTCAATATCACAAACTTTCAAATTAATGGACAAACTTCATTTTTTCGGTCACAACCAACTTCTGTGCAAGATCACTAAGATCTCGTAATCCTCCAAATTTGGGTAGTGTGCATATATGTTTTAAGTTGTTCATAGTAAAAAAACTCCAAGATTAGTTGAATCATAAGATTTATTCATGTCCACGAAATGTAAGCCCCTGTTGTGAAAGAAATCGAACATAATGGATTGATGCACCCAAACGAATTCGATAGTCATTTCTTGTTTTGTTGTGATTGCTTCAAGAAAATTGTTTCAATATTTTTCTCTTGATTCATAAAGGCTTTGCAATTAATCCGAGCTTTATTGTGTTTACTATTTTCATATCCAACGTGCTCTCGAATATTTTCTTTCATTTTTCCATTTGAGAACCACCTCTCAATAAAAAATGTTATGATATCCTCGTTTCCCACTTGATTTGAAAAGATAACAACAAAAGCAGTAGTTGGATGGTGTCGTCTGAAATTCTTTGATATTTGAAAGGTTGGCACATTTCTAAGAATCGTGAAATATGTGTATGTGGATTCTCATCGATCTTGTCAACAAAGAATTGATGTCCATTCTGAAATAGATGAATAACGTTAGTCTTTAACTAAAATTTCGGCTGCTCAAAAGGTGGGTAGACAATGCTAGATTGGTTCTGGATGATCTGTGGAGTAAAAAAGTCTCCAACTAGCATATTGTTTTCATAAATCTCGTCTTGTCCGAGCGATGTCGTTGTTATTCATTTTGTCTTGTTGTTTTTGGTCTTTTTGGTATGTTTTTCTTGCCTCTCTCTACCTACAACAAAAAGTGCGTTCGATCTCTGGATCAATTGGAATTGGAGACTCGTGTCTCACACTTTGCATGCAACGGTCTGAAGAGAAACAATTCAAATACTAAAATAACTAAATAAGTTAATAAATAATTAAACAAATAAATAAAGTTCGAATTAGTGCTAATATAACTAAAAAGAACTAAAACTAAATCCCAGACAACGACGCCAAATACTTGTCAGAGATTTTATGTGTTTAATAATTCTGCAAGTGTACGGATCGCTCAAGTAATAAAATAGATTATGAGTCCAAGTATCGTTACCACAATGTTAGTATAATTGCAATTGAATTATCTAAATCTTTGTGGGAACGATACTTGGACTCATAATCTATTTTATTACTTGAGAGATCCGTACACTTGCAGAATAGTGCATTTTAAGAACAATATTACTAATTCAACCAATAAAACATCTCTACTTAGTTTTATATATGATACTGTTTTCAACCTTTATTATATACTTCAATATCATAATACTGTTTTCAATATTATTACCTTTAGTTTTATCTATGATACTGTTTCTAATATCATTACTTCAATATTTATTTATGACGCTGTTTTCATTCAAAATGCTGTCGTAAATACTGTTTCATGTGATATTGTTTTATTAAGATACTTTAATGTATGATACTGATATATTAAGATACATTTATCTATGATACTATTTTATTAAGATATTGTTTTAGTATGATACTGTTAAGACAAGACAAACTAAAGATTTTCGTTTTAAGTTAAAGAGACGATTTTAAACAGCTAAATTCCATCGTTAGCATGACTGTTCTTGACCAGCTTGTCGAGACGATTTTGAAAATATATTATAATAGAAATTCTGAAGATGTATGCAAATTCTATGCCCGTATATGTTATTATACCATTTTTTATAATATAGTATCAAACAACATATGACTAAACAACACAAAGAATAATTTAATGGGCAACTTTTGTAAGAGCATGCCCACATCAAACTTTTTTATGCCTACAGAAATTCAAGTTCCTATTTACAGCAAGAAATTATAGTCACAACCAATATATTTCCTAAACATTCGCTTCTATACTCATCCTATCACAAACAACACACTTATACACCACAACCACCAACTCTGCCATCGCCTCTGCCGCCCTCTGGAGCCAAATCCACTCTCTCTTGCCCTTCTTACCTGAGAGTTTTAAATCAGATTAATTAATAATAATGGATGTTCGTAGGAGACAAGCCAAGATAACCCAATCTGTGAAAATTTCTACCGGTGAACCCATGAAACCCCATAAGCAACACCAGAATGTCTACCAAAACCGCGCCGTAGAAGAAGCACTCTCCGTATGCTACTCAGCTGCAACGAAAGAGGTTTGTAGAGGTGGAATAAGGTGCCGATGGAGGTTTGTAGAGGTAGAATAAGTGTCGATGGAGGTTTGTGGATGTGGATGTGGAAGAAGGCGCTGAGGTTTGTGGAGGGTAATTTTGGGATTAATTTAAAATATTGCTGAACAGTATGACTTAATCACAATTTTAAAAAATATTGACCTAATGTGAAACAAGTCACTTACAAGTGACTTATAGGCAATTTTCCCTTAAAAGAATTTGAGTTGGGACTTGGGCCATTTTGGTTATTTTATATTTTTAGATTTGGGCTTGGGCCATTTTGAAATCGAGCTTAGGCTATTTTTAAAATCTTTGGGATGTCAATTGACCTACCTTTATCCATTGGTAGCTCTGCCACTAGTTGAGATGACATGTCGCCCACACTTAACATCGATAGCAAACTTATATTTCTCTCAAAAATAAAGTTTTCATTGTCAACTTGACTATATAATGTAAAGTTCCATAAAAAAAATGTAAAGTCCACGCACCGAATTGGTGGCTCCGCCTTGACGTTCTAAACCTAGATATGTCCTCTTTTTATCCAAACAATGCTTAGACTCGCCAGGAAAGGGACGTACAGGCAGATTTGTTCCTTCTTTATTCTTCATTAATCCGTCCACAAAAACTAATTTTCTTGTGCTAGGAATGTCACCAAGGCTCTGATACCAAGTGTTGAATAAAAATACTACCTCTCTGCTTTGATATGGCAAGATGAAATAAGGCTCAAATTCGTAGTCCTAAAGTCCACAATATGCCAATTCTGAATTTGGACCACAAGGAGTTATCTAAATCATCCACATCCGAACTATTACTCACAAAGAATAATTATCAATTAATAAAGAATAAAAAGTAGAAGAGAACAAGGAAAAACAGCCGCCGACTAGGGGAAGAAAAGGGGGCAATATTTCATCTCATTTTTTTTTACTCTATGTATCTCATAAATTGGAGGAGGGGAGGGGAGGGGAGGGGTTATACTGTAATGAACCACGGTGAGATCATAACCAACTTCTTGATGCAACGGTCATTAACGAATGTAGATAAACGTAGAAGATGAGGATAATCATAGTGGATATATATAATCAGCTGGTGAATATAGATAATAGCTGAATGTGGTTAATTTAAACTGGGTCACAACCAAAAGCTGTTAAATACTCTAAGTAACCCATTCAATTATTTGGACTAGCACATTGTAGATTATATTTTTTTTTTTTCTTCAATCTCAAGCTCAAAAAGCCTATGAAGATATACAGTATTCCGAATCATCATAGTCCGAGGTTTATTTGAAATCAAAACCCAACAACAATTATGATCGGCAAAAAGAAAGAAAGATACAAAATAACACTACAAGAAACTTCACTTTTAACAATGGATTTTGTTGTCTTAAAAAGTCATTTTTGGATTGTTTTGTCGAAAAATAGTTGTCGAGAGACTTTAGAAGACTAAAATTTTCGTTGTTAAAAGTGAAATTTCTTGTAGTGTAAAGAATACATTTTCTTCAGAATTTTGAAGTATATAATGAACAATTATAGAGAAAATTAATGAATATGGATATACAATTAGAAAAATTGCAAATCTGCAAAGGGATCACACAGGCGCGGAGTAAACTAGTTGATGGCACTACAGATCCTTCTTATGATCCCATTTTGGCCGGTGAGTGGTTCAATGTCTCCCATTTTGATCATGGAATTTCCAAAATCAGACAGGAATGTTCTTGGATTTCTACTGTACTCAGAAACGATACTGTCAGTTGATCCTCCACTGAACAGAACTTGGTCTGTTTGAAGGAGACCCTTTCTCTGCATCAGATTCTTAAAGTAATTGTTATCAAATGAATTTGGTGTCACCAAATCAAGCGCTGCCAAATTACTGTCTCCACTGTTAGAAGGGCATTGCCGCCTACGAGTGCTAGCGAATCCAGCATCAATGTCTGTTCCGTTGCTATATATCCTGTTACGAAAGAGGAAACATTGCGATTGGCCTATTGTGTGGGATCCTGCATGTCAATAGTGATTTTGTTTCGCACGGTCAGCTATTGTTGTTATGCGAAGACATCGAACAAAAGTAAAAGAAATCAGTTTGCATATCAGGCGTTTTAATTACCTGATAAGGCAACCATGTCTCTAGCACTAAGTCCCTTGTTGGTAAATGCTGAAATAAGTGTGCTGAGATCGGAAAAAGGACTTGGAAGATCGGTGTTAGCTACAGAACGACTTGCCGTAGTAGAATCCCTTCTTCCAAGCTTTACATTCCATGACGGCCCACCAACCTGTGTTTCACAAAAATGTCGGATTTATTTTCTCATATAAGGCTTTACACCGTCCAAAAATTTTCAATAATGAGAAAAATAAGATATTTTTGTACTTACAGCTGCTGAGGCATCCCGGGCTGCAACCGCGAGTATGTCTGCACATGAAACAACTCCTGGACATATTTTCTCAACCTCCCTCTTGGCAGCCTCGATGACTTCATAACCTCTTACAGAATTAACATTTGGAAATGCAGTTTTCTCACTTTGTATAGAAGGGGTTTCGTCTAATAAGATTGATGCATCACAGCCCTGAACAAAGCAATCATGAAAATGGAGGCGAATGAGAGAGGCTGCCATCCGGCGCTCTCGGGATACTGCTTGCCGAATGGAAGTGAGGATTGTAGTTAGCGCATTTGGACATGTATTGCTATAAAATGATGGAGAAAGTTGAGCTTCACTTGGTGTGTTCCAAAGCAAGATCAACACTGAGAAAGAAACAACAATATTGCCAAAGAATTGTGTAGAATCCATATTATAAACTGTGAAGTACATATGCTTTGGATTATATATCTACACAGACAATTTTATTGAAGAGAAGGTGTTTTGGGTTGAATTTATAGGGCACAAAAGCTTAAATTGCATTGGTCACCATCGGCTGCTAGAACGCGTAACTCCCTAGAAATAGATGCTGTCTTTTCCCAGTAGTGGATTTGGTGTAGCTTCAGTTTTTGGATTATTTAAATCAGCGTGCATGGGTTCCATAAAATCTTTTGTTAGTCAAACATCAAACCTGCATTTAGGCATTTTATAATACATGTTTTTCTTAAAGACAGCGAATGTCGGAAAGCATAAAGTCAAAAGGCTGCTTTACAAGTACTAATTACATTGATAATTCCATAGTAATACTATGGTGGTAATAAAATACAAAATCTTCAGTACACTTGCATTGTATAGAGAAAGCAAAACAATATCGATACTTGATCACATCTTAATTGAGATGAATTGTAAAGTACGAAAACAAAAAAGAATTTCAATTGATTTTTATGTTATGATTTAGTCTATATGATAATGTATTATAAATATCGTAAGAATGATATTCATTCAATAGCTAGCTAGCGCCCAATTCAGTATAACACGAATCATTCAGGCCAAACAATAGACAACTAGCAAGAATTGCGGGCAATGAGGTATACATGGTCTAATAATTTTTCAATTTCACTATCTAATGTTCATAATTGCTTGTGCACTAATTTTACTGCTGCTACAATGAAATATTGAATATTAATTAGATAAATATATGGATTTAATGATTCAATCTTTAAATAGTTGGAAAGGAAAATTTCACCGTTGGCAACCAACCTATTGTCTTAGTAACAAATAACATTAAACTATTTTAGAAATTGAACAACATCTTCGTCATTTTATTATAATTTCACACAGTTGGCAAAACCATCTAAATCTTTGTTAAACTTTAACATGGCACTCACTGAAATGTTTTAACAAATTTTTGGACAATTTTCATCATTGATTATGCGACTATAATAAAATGAAATCAATTTGTTCATTTTTAAAAGTTGAGAACCAACTTACTATGTATTAGAGTAGAAGAGTAAGGATTAATAGTGCAATTTTTGGAAAAAAAAATGGGTTTTCCATTGAGGTAAAAGTGTTGTAGTCACATGTCATCTTAACCTATGTTTGACCTAGGTGCATAGATTAAAGTAGGGGAGGAAAAAATAACCGGAACCAACCATAAACAAAATAAAATCGACTGGGTCGGTTTGATTCTACGTAAGTATCAAATGGTTCTAGTTCCTAGAACCGATAACCAATCGGTTCTGATTTTGGTTTTGGTTCTAGACCCAGATCGAGAACCAAAATCGGTTCTAATTTGTGATTTTTTTAAAAAAAATTTAATAATTAATAGTGTTGATATTGTATATATGTTGTTGACCGCTTGACCAAACTAAATAATTTATCAATTTTCTTAATTTTTTTAAACAAAAATAAATCAATTTTAAATCAATTACTTCCTCAAACCATTATTTTCTCTTTCAAATCAAAATCAATTAATTTTTAGCAACATAAATTCGTATTTCAATTTGCATAATTATTTTAAAATTTTTGGTTATGGAACCGAATCAAACCAAACCACAACTATTTGGTTTGGTTCCATAATTTTTGATAGAACAATGATTTTATTAAAAAATAACCATTGGTTTTCGATTGCGGTAAAAAAATCGAACCAAATGAAACCATGCCTACTCCTAGATTAAAGTGACTCGGGGTTTCAAGTAAAGACACGTGTATGGTTTTGGTCCTCACAATTGTTGCACATGTCCTTAGAACACCTTTCACTTAACAATTGTTTGGGAGGATAGGGTATATTGGTAATATAGTTGGAGCAAGAGATCACACACTTGTGTTGGCTTGGGCATAGCCCATAGACATGGCAATGAAGCGGGTCCGAGGTGAGGCGGGGCGAGGAACCCCAATGGCCGGCCAACTGTCTCGGTTATTTATTTTTTGGAAATAATAAACAAACAATTAAAGAAGTTCTGGTGGAAGAATTAGAATATAAATGATTATGAATATAGAATATTAAGATTGAAGAAATTGGAATTTGTTGTAATATTTGTAGCAAATAATAAAGAAAAAAAATACAAATTGAAATTGTGATGTAGTGTTTAAACTTTATAATTTAACAATTCCAACCCGAGCTCAAATCCCACTCTCAGCATAAATTGTGACTTGAAGTTTATGTTATGAATTTTGTAAAAAGAGAATATAAAAAAATTGGGGGGTTCGGGGCGGGGCATGGCCGCTTCGAATCCTTCCCTATTACCCGAATAATTGGGGCTGGTTCAAGACGGTGGGTCAAATTATCATCCCCATTTGGACAAATGAGCTAATGACAATGCTCCCACAAAGCGAGATTAATATTCAAGCAATTGAGCATGGAACAATAAATACAATATCGAGCAGTAACTATTAACTTGAACATCTACAACTCCCATTATTCTTGGGGACGTTGAAATGATAATTAGAATAAAAGTAATGCTACTTGTACATCACCCTTTACGTAATGACTTATGTTGAGGTGGCGATATTTCTTTAATGACCATTATATCCTTGGCTTATTTTCCAAACTTTTTGCACACATATATGATGGTATCTACTGCGTCGATACGTGGAGAAATTTCATTTCCTTTTCAAATATCCATCAGCAACTCATTTCCTTTTCCAAATTTTCACCAGCGACTTATTCTCATCTATTGCAAACTCCAATTCTCCACCGGTGAGTATGTCATCATATTAAGTTATTTTGAATTCTTGATTTTTTTCTCAAGAAAAATGCGAGCTCCTTTTCCTAATTATAGCGCTTGAGGAATATTAGTGTCTTTCTGTTTATGAATTTATCCACCAGGAAGTCTAAAAGGATTAATCTTTATTCAATTTGGAAAAAATATAATTTCGTAATCCAAAGCAGATTGCGTTTAAAATTTTGAAACTTGAGCTTGCATGTGGAAGTAGATGGCTATGATTAACTAGTTTGTATCTTTTAAACTATTTTAAAAAGAAGCCGTGGTTGTTTCATTGATAGAATAAGAGCAAGCTTACCTACTTGTTCTAGAGAATTGGGGCAACAACAAGCTTATCTACAACAAATTAGTAACTGAAAGCTTAGCACCCTCAATATAGATTATAGACAAGAGATTAGCAGCTCTAGATTACCAATTAAACTAGCAAACAGAGATTATCAACAACAGATTCAAGCCATAAACAGAAGATTCCAACAGATTCCCATATCAACAGAAGATTCAAGCCATAAACAGCAATTAAACCATCAAACAAAGATTATTAATTTCAGCACTGATGATGGATGTTGAGCATAAAAAATCGTTTTTGAGCAACAATTAGGAACCAATCAATTTTAACACCGTTCTATTTTAACAAAGAGCGAGACCCGAGCTTTAACTGTGTCAGTCGTTGTTGTCGAATTCGCCGGCGATGATGGAAGCGGTGGAGAAGAAAAATGCTGTCGGTGGTGGTTTCAATTTTTTGATTTTTTGATTGTTTGGTACTTTCTATGTTTTGGCGGAAATGTGGAAGAAATGAGTTTCTATCAATTTTATTTTTAATTCAAAATATCGTAATATTTTGGTATTATTTTATTGCGATATTTTGATTTAAAAAAAATATCACCCACCTGTAACTAATTCGGTAAAAGGAGATGTACAAATAGGCAATAGCATTATTCTTAGAATAATACATGTAGTGTAAAATTAGATATCAATGACACATATTTTTAATCATTAACTAATTTATTTTCTTTTAGTTCAATTTGAATTTTTAGTTATTTGTTCAGTTAGTGAAATTACATTTATTATTTTTGATTTCCAATAAAAAATTATTTTATCTATAAAAACTAATCTATCACTAAAAGAAACATTCTTAATAAAAAAAAAAAATTGCAATAAAATTATATAGTGCCCAAATTGTTAAGTTTCATCTACCTCGAAATATTAATAGCATAATACAACTCAAATGAAGGACGAAATACTAATCTTCCTTTGAGAGTTACATGAACACTAGATATAGAATTAATAAAAAATATTAAACATAGTGTAAATCCAAAAATCATCACACTTCAAAAATATACAATATTTAACAGATCTAAGAAATAATGATACAAAAATCATAAAAAGAACACAAGAATTTGTTTCGGCCGAAGCCACAAAGGTTCGGTGATCAAATACAGACTGGTGAGGCAACCACCTCGGGCCCAAAATCAAATGGGGCCTATTTTTCTATTTTTAAAAAAAATTGAATCACAGTGTATTGGCCCAAAATAAAAAAAAAAGTTTGTAAACCAAAAAAAGATAGGGTAAAATCAAGGACGGTCACTTTTGTTGTACTTATGGGCTCTAAAGTCATATGGTCAAAACTTAATTCAATTAAAGTCACATTTTAGCGCTAAAAAACAAACATATCCCTACAATTGTAAAAAAAAAAAACGCTAATTGTGATACTGTTTCAGTATGATACCGTTTTGTATGATACTGTTTATTTATGCTTTTATTTTTTATACTGTTTTATTATGATAATGTTTCAACCTATAGTACTGTTTCAGTCTATAATATTGTTGTTGAATACATACAATATCAATAGTTTTGTACTACTAATGGAGTATTTTAAGAACAATATCATTACTTCAAATAGTAAAACATTTCTACTTAGTTATAGTTATAATATTGTTTTATCTAAATCAAGTGTTATATATTACACTGTATCATTATTTCAATCATTAAAAATATCTTGTACTTAGTTTTATATATGATACTGTTTTATTTATGCTTTTATTTTTGATACTGTTTTATTATTATAATGTTTTAATCTATGATAATGTTTCAATATATGATATTGTTATTGAATGCATACAGTATCAATTGTTTTGTACTAATAATGAATCATTTTAAAAACAATATAATTACTTCAAGCAGTTAAACATCTCTACTTAGTTATATCTATGATAATATTTTCAACCTTCATTACTTTTAGTTTTAGGGGATTGTTCTACTCCCCATGGTGGGGACTCTTATAACCCTCCCCCCCCATTGGACACGTGTCCAGTGGAGGGGGGTTGGCCAATGAAAAAGTGCTTGACAATGGGGAGTAGAACAATCCCCTTTAGTTTTATCTATGATACTGTTTTCATGATACCTTTAGTTTTATCTATGATACTGTTTTCAATATTATTACTTCAACATTTATTTATGAAAAAGTGATATGGCATACTTATATCATACTTTTATCTTTGATACTGTTTTATTACGATAATGTTTCAACCTATGATACTATAATTTAATATATGATAATGTTATTTTATTAGGTTGTAGTTTGTGATACTGTTTTATTAAGATACTTTCATATATGATACTAATATGTTAAGATACATTTATCTATGATACTGTTTTATTATGTATGATACTGTTTATACAAGAAAAATTAAAGATTTTCATTTTAAGCTAAAGAGATGACTTTAAACATCGTACACATTAGCAAAGTAATTAGTCTTGACCGGCTCGTCGAGACGATTCCGAAAATATATTATAATAAAAATTCTGAGCACGTATGCGAATTATATGCCATTTCTGTTATGATACTATTTTCTGTGATACTGTTTTCTATAATACAATATCAAACAATACACATGACTAATTAACAACACAGAGAATAATCTAACGGCCAACTTTTGTCATAGCAATGCCCACATCAAACTTTTTCATTCCTACACAAATTCAAGTTGTTATTTACATTAACAGATCATGACAATTCTACAGAAATTCATCATACAAATCTTCCCTAATATTTTTTATAATACAGTATCATGATACAAATGTGTTTATGATACTGTTTCTCATACCACAAAGGTCAAACCCTTTCAATTCTCATATCTACCTCAATTCTGTAATAATTTATATATAATTCCACAATATATAATACCACAATATATATATCTGCATTGTAAATACATAATCCATTTGTTACATGATATATTAAGAGCATGGTTGAAACAGTATAATAGGTTGAAACATAAGTATATAAGTTGAAATAATATAATGGCTAACTTAATACAATATCAAGCAATTTTCTATAATATAGTATCAAGCTGCTTTCTAAAATACAGTATCAAACTGTTTTTTATAATACAGTATCAAGTTGTTATTTAAAGCAACAAATCATGACCACAACCAATATACTTCCTAAACATTCGCTTTTAACTCCGATGCCGCCTCTACCGTCCTCTGGAGCCAAATCCACTCTCACTCGCCTTTCTTGCCTGGGAGTTTGATACCCAGTTTTGAACCCATGAAATCCCATAAGCAACACCAAGTACATTATTGGTACATTTTGCATGTATGCACCACGAACTGATAACTAATCTTTCAGCTATATGATCAAACAATTTCACTCATCATATCAGGTACATTATTTGAGTTAAAAGAAAAAAAATTCATCCCCACGTCTAAACTCTCCCTAATTCAGTAGAAAACCCATATTCAGAAAATTCCAACCAAATTGAGGCAAGTAACCAAAAAACAATAAATAAATAAATATACATCGAAGTTAAGCTTTTCAATCAAAAGTGACCATTTTTCACTGCCGCTGTCATTGTTGCTTCTTCTTCTTGTTTTTTCACATTATACCATTTTACCCTTCCTAAATTTTTCATTTATATTGGCGGAGGAGGTTGTGAAGGTGGAAGAAGGCTGTCATCGCGCTGTAGAAGAAGCACTCGTCGGAGGTGGAGAAGATTTGTGGAGGTGGGAGAAGGGTGCTACCATGTGGCCGGAGAAGAAGCACTCGCTAGAGGTGGATGGGATTTGTGGAGGTGGAAGAAGGCTGCTAGCGCACGACCGGAGAAGAAGCACTCGCCGGAGGTGGAGGAGATTTGTGGAGGTTAAAGAGGTCGATGAAAATATGGTTTAAAAGGATTCAGGGGTAATTACGGTAATTGCTGAATTAATATGACGTATTGACAATTTTAGAAAGTGTTTGGACTTAATTTAGAATAAGTCACCTATGGATGATTTATTGACAATTTCCCCAAAAAACAAAAGTCTACAACGGAAACCCAATAACAATTGAATTATAATAGGCCCATTTCTAGATTAGTACTGTCATCTTGCTTTCCAAGTCTCCATTACCCGTTCATTTTGCAGCGCTCTATTTCACTGTTTATACGTTGACACACACACAAAAACAATATTGAAAAAAAATACCGTCTCGAATCTTGGCTCTCCAAAACCCAGAATATCTAATAAATTTTACACATTTGCAAGGGTTTTGTATCAGTGAAAACTGAAAAGGGCTCGACCACTCAGATTCAAGAAAAAGTGGAATAAACAAATCTTCTGCACTGCAAATGATACTATACTTAAAGAACGTGGAAGAAGAGATAAAATGAGAGACAAACACTCTGTTCTTCGTTCAATAGGGCCTAATCTTTTCACCATTTCTAAGGTCAATTCACCTCTTTGTTTAATATTTTGTTGCGTGTTTCTAAGTTCTAACATCTATCTTACATAATTATAGTAGTGTGTATTATAGATAATTAGGCTCAGAATGTATCTTACAAAATTTGATTAGTGATGATCTGATTTTGTGATTTTAGTGACAGTCCATTTCAATTTACAGTTTTGATTTTAGTTGATTTCGTCTCAAATTTACGTGCTCAATTTTAAGTTTAAAACTTCCAAAATGAAGAAGAAGAATAAGAAGAAGTTGGTGTCATTTCATAATTGCCGCTCAAGTTTCACTATCTAATAAGCAATGGCTATCCCTTAGCTTATTTATTGACTTATTAGAAATAGTTGAAGCCTTGCTGGCTTATATATGATTGTGGCTTTGTCGGCTTATGTGATTGTGGCCTTGTCGACTTATATGTGATTCTAAAACCGCTAGACGAGTTGTATATAAGTGATAATTTAAAATATTTTCGACCTTGTTATTTGATTATAATATAATTTTTTTGTTTAATATATTTAGAGCATGTTCGGTAGAGTTTTTTCTCCAAAAAATTTAATTTTTTTGTCTATAATTTGACTTTTCAACCCTTTTTACACTACAAAAAAATTTGAAAAGTCAAAAAGTAACCAAAAAAACTCTACCGAACAAGCCCTTAGTTTGTCGTTTTTTTTTTTCGAGTTTTAAGTTTGCAATTAGCTCGTAACAGCCTTGTGGATTTTGAATGCATAGTGCAATTTGGGAGTTTATTGGGAGCCTAATTTTTGGATTTCGCCCCAGACTCGAAAATGTCAAGACCGGCCTTGATCAAATCAAACAAACCCCTAATCTCTTGTTGAGTATCTACAAAGTGGATTAAGCTCTATAGCACTTATAATCAACCAAATCGACAACGAAAGTATACAACAATGTCATATTTACAAGCATCTAAGCCACTAAAGCTTAATCTCAAGAAAACTCAAACAAACCCCAAAGTTACTATTGACCGAGAACCAAACAAAACATTCAATTTTCTATCATGGCAACCAAAAATTATAGAACACCAATTTCTTAATCTTTATTACCAGAAACAAAACCAAAGAGGAAAAAATAAGTGAGTACTCAGATGAAGAAGAAACGATTTTCTGTTTTTCTCCACACGCAAAAGGATAAAAAAACCAATTGTAGAGTCAATCTCAGATTGCGTCTAAAGGAAGCCTTCGGAAGTTGATCCAAGGGTCACCAGACAACCACGTGTCAACATTCCAAGCCATTGCCCTCATTAAAAAAAATGTGATAAGAGAATATCAACTTTTAACCAATTTTGGTGGCAAACACGTTGTCACCCAACACATAGGAAGACTACTCCAATTTCATTACATATCAATGAAGTGAAATTTGAGTAGGAAATTAATTAAGAACCATTGATAATGAAAATAAAGTTAAATAAAAATATTAATTAGACAATGTCAACGTAATTTTAAATTCCTCAACTATCTTTAGATTTCTACTCGGGAAATAGTCAATCCAGCAAGCATCAACCAAAGCGGAGATAAGTTGGTTTGAAATTTGAATGTTTTTATTTTTTATTTTTAATTAAACCACTCTAAATAACATGTCTTATTAATAATAAAAATAAAATACAGATTTAGGAAGAGAATCAACTTGACCTATAGTTTGTAAACGATTAAAATTTCGCTAAAAGCTAAAGTCAAAGTCAACATTTAATTTTAATCACACATTTCATTGGTTCACAACTTTTCAACCACACATTTTACCAACTTTTAAAAAAAATCTGATTTTAATCAAAATCAAACACACGCTTAGAATAAAACTTATCGGATCTGGGAATACCAATTCAAAGTTGATAAAATTCAATTTTTGATGCCAGTTAAGAAATTGCATGGCGACATTAAGTTTCTAATATAATTTTATATGTTTGTGGGGCCATTTGACATTTTGCTTTCAATTATTAACTGTGTTTGAGAAGGACTTGGTATATAAAATGCCTAAACTGTTTGACCAACTAACATTTTCAACGAATTCGGTTGAATAATCAAAAGAGATAAGCGACATCAGATACATTATGAGGAAAATGTCCATGTCAAGAAGAGAGGGCAACTAATGAAAAGAAGAACATGTATTTTTAAACATTTTACTAATGATTGCCATGAAATCTAGTGTCTATAGTGTGTCACTAAATCATTTAAAAATTTATATTTATATTACTTTTCAACAGGTTTTGTTTTTTTTTTTTTATCTGATTTCAACAGTTTTTCTTTTGGGGGTGGGGGGGAGGGGAGGAGAGAGAGACTTCTTCAAATATGTCAGCAACGCGTTGTAGCAGCCAATAGTGACCAATAACATTTGAAGCTTTTGTGCCCTATAAATTGTATCCCAGAACTCCTCCTTTTCAATCACATTCACTTCAACTAATTAAGCATCTACTTGTCTATTTTTTTTTAATGGATTCTGCATCTTTCTTTCCCAATATTATTGCTGCTGTTTCAGTCTTGCTCTTGATTTCCCACACACCATGTGAAGCTCAACTTTCTACTACATTTTATAGCAATACATGTCCCAATGCACTCACTACAATCCGCACTTCCATCCGGCAAGCAGTGTCCCGAGAGCGTAGGATGGCAGGCTCTCTCATTCGCCTCCATTTTCATGATTGCTTTGTTCAGGGCTGTGATGCATCAATCTTACTTGACGAAACCCCTTCAATACAAAGTGAAAAGACTGCATTTCCAAACAATAATTCTGCTAGAGGCTATGAAGTCATTGAAGCTGCCAAGAGAGAGGTTGAGAAAATATGTCCAGGTGTTGTTTCCTGTGCAGACATAATCACACTAGCAGCCCGGGATGCCTCAGCTGCTGTAAGTAGACACATATAATACTTTTTCCAGTTCCGTCACTCATTTATGAAAATTTTGTTCGGACATGATGGGTCTGTTGTATATGAATATCTAAACTTGTATTCTGTATGAACCACAGGTTGGTGGTCCATCATGGAATGTGAAGCTTGGAAGAAGGGATTCTACAACTGCAAGTCGTTCTCTAGCTAATACTGATCTTCCCGGTCCGGCTTCCGATCTTAGGACGCTCATTTCTTCCTTCACCAACAAGGGACTTACTGCGAGAGACATGGTTGCCTTATCAGGTAATTAAATTTGTGACATGCAAAATAAATTTAAATTTCTTTTAAATTTGTTTGAAGATGAACTGACCATACAACGTAAACTCACTGTTAACGTGCAGGAGCTCACACATTAGGCCAATCGCAATGTTTTCTATTCCGAGATAGGATATACAGCAATGGAACCAACATTGATGCTGGTTTCGCTAGCACTCGTAGACGCCAATGCCCTACTAACAGTGGAGACAGTAATTTGGCACCACTTGATTTGGTGACACCCAATTCGTTTGATAACAATTATTACAAGAATCTGATGCAGAGAAAGGGTCTTCTTCAGTCAGACCAAATTCTATTCAGTGGAGATTCAACCGACAGTATTGTTTCAGAGTACAGTAGAAATCAACAAACATTCTTGTCTGATTTTGGAAATGCCATGATCAAAATGGGAGACATTGAACCACTCACTGGTCAAAATGGGATCATAAGAAGGATTTGTAGTGCCATCAACTAGTTTACTCCATGCCTATGTGATCTGGTAGTAGAATTGCCGTGTTTCTAATTGTGTATATCCATATTCATTGCTTTTCTCTATATTTTTTCATTTTATACTTTCAAATTCTGAAGAAAATGAATTCTTCACAATTGTAAATCCTCTTAATGGGAGTATTCTTCAATTTCGATACCCATTCATAAGAAAAGTTTTCACTTCATTTATAGACTGTTTTTCTATTTCAATATAATTTTTGTTCGTTCACTAAAATTCTATTCTTTTATTTTGAATAGTAATACACCTTTCATAATAAGAGCTTGTTTGGTGGAGCTAAAAAATCTACTAAAAAGTTAAAGTCAAAATAAACAATTAATTTTAATCACACATTTCATACTTGGGCGGATCAAGGAATTTAGTCCGCGGGAAGTGAAATATACTAGTATATCCCGCTTACCCGCGGTGGGAACCGACCGTAGAACTACGATTCAAATTGAATGGCAACTCAATATCACCAATCAATCAGGGCTGCCAAATAAAAAATAAAAACGATTAATAATTAGACATTTATATTACCAAATATGAAATGAAATCAACACCATCATGTACCATAAATGTAAAAGTAAAATGTTAAAAGAGTCATTAATACTGCAATCATCAACTTCACACCATCAAACCTATTGAAAACAAATATTAAACTTTCAATATGGAGTCTTCAACGTAATATCAAAAAAATAGATATCAATTTTGAATTTTTTCTTACCAGCTAACTTGAAAATAATCACATAGTACATTCGATAGTACGCAAGCGTTCCTCTTATTGTCGTCGCCCTTTGAGACCTTCACATTTATCAATTTTTTGTAGTCTTTCGCAACTAAACATTGGATTAAATGTTAGATCTTGCAACCTTCTCGTCCGTGATAGGACAACAAAAGTTAGACTAAGACTTTCCTTCTCACCAATATATACCACCACTTTATCAAGTGTTAATCCTTGGCTTTTGTGTATTGTAATTGCCCAACACAAAACAATTGGAATTTGTGTTCTCTGACAAGAGGCACCATTTGACGCTTTCCAGTTTGATGTTATTGACGGAATAGGTATTAAGTTGGTGCCCTCACGAAAACTAGCACCACGGTAATTATCGAAGTCCACAATAATAGCAAGAGGTAAATCACACGGCGACTTACAATTAACTGCGTAAATAATATCCACAACAATACCTATTGCTTCATTAACAAGTCCAAAATGTGTGGCAAGATTAGCACGAAACATGACACGTGATCCAACAGATATATATAGTACTTTCTCCAACCCTTTTGCTTGATCCGGTTCAGATTTCGTGGCAGTTTCACAATTGTTTTTAGAAACTATTCATGCAATTAGTCTTCCAAGTTCAATCAACCTTTCTTGATTATATTGATTAGCCGACTGTTTTGTAGGAAACAGACGTAGAGAGAACCTAAAATCATTCATCTCTTCAGCAATTAGAGTTGAGTAGTCTCGAGTCTTGAACATATACCAATCCTCAATGGTAGATGTTCCATCACTAAGTCTATGTAAAGCTTGTCTTAGTGATGCCTGATCTTCTCCTGCTTGTCGAAATATGTGTGATAGTCGAATACATTTATTAAAGACAGAATATGCAAGTGTACTACATTGTTGAATATAACTTCCATTACCTGAATACAATGGACTATCAAATACGGGAGGCAACTGACGCATATCACTAACAAGTACAACGGAAACACCCCCAAATAATTCATTCTTTGCAAATATATCCCGACAACGAAAGTCAACATTGGCAATCATTGCTCTTTCCAACATGTTGTATTCATTAATGATAATCAATTTAGTATCCTTGAAATCTTCTTGCATCCGCCTGCATTGATCACCACTTATATGTGTATATGGTTGTGAAGGTTTTCTCTCTGCATTTATGGCAAGTTCATGGTGGATGGTGGCACCACCAATATTATATGCAGCAATTCCAGTTGGAGCCATGATCCGAACTGCTTTGTTGAAATGAAATAAATTAAATGTGAGTGCACAATTGCATTAATGAGAGTGGACTTCCCGGTGCCTGCTCCACTAGAAATAATCATATGGATAGGTATTTGTTTATGAAGAGAGGTTAATATTAAATCATGGGCCATTAGTTGTTGAGCTGATAAATCAGTAAGTGGAACAACCACATTATATTGTTTACCAACTCACTATTAGAATCTTCTGCAACACCCAAATGACTGTAGATAAATTTTTTTTCTATATCAATGTTCGGATATCGATATAAACCTTCTGCCCAATTGTGTGTATTGTCAAAATTTCTAAATCCCAATTCAACATCTACCCCATAATCACATAATGGCCCCATTGATGCTCCGAGCATCTATTCTTCACGAGATATCCCTTCAACTTCTAGATATGTATCTTTGTCTTCCTCGAATTCATCATTAACCAAATTAGTAGTATGAACAGTATCAATCATGGCCATTCCTAAGTTGACATATCGCATAGCCCACGTCTCAAACTCACCTTTTGCTTCGACTAAACTGCGGTAATGGTAATGAAGTAAAACTTGTTGGCGACAATATAATTCCCAGTTTTCTCCGTTTTGAACAAGTTCACTGCCTTCAATTTCTGGAATGATACGTACAATAGATTCAACTTTAGATTTGTGCCAAAGATTTTTGCTATAGTAGTGTTTCTTTGCCATATGAAGGAGGGACAAATCTTCGTAATTAGAAGGACGGGACATTTATCGAATAAAAAAACTTGGATCTGTTCCCACAACATCTTCACCATTTGCTCCACGACTTTGCCGTACAGTTGATGAGAACATACTTTTCTCACTGACATTTAAAAGTACAAACTTTCGTAATGACTTTGTAAAAAGATAACCCATAAGCAAGTGACTTCTTGAGCAGATATATCTCTTTCAGAAACACTTTTAATTAACAAGCGTTTGATTGTAGATCTTGTTGTTGGACATGGTCGACAAATATCATCTACAATTTGTCGTAAAATCTTTGTAAATGTTTTCGATGCAAGTTCAGCTTTAGAAGCATACTTGGCAATGTAATGTATCACTGACTGAACTGAAAGAACTAGTGACCAATCAATGTTTGCTCGCCAAGTTTGAAGGACTTTTCTATTATGAGAACACACCAATTAATCATTTCGATGCCCTAAGAACAGAAACATGTGACTGTTAGGAGGATCTTCAACAATTGAAGAATGTTCGACAACATCAAAAGGGTACCTAAACCTACACAACATCTGCTTTGTTGTTTTATGTAAACGCTAAGTTCCGCATTTAGAATGTCGCATGACCCAATTCACTAAATATGCATAATCGTTGTCATCTGAATCAAAATCATCGTCTATTGACAAAATGCGCGCGCAAGGGTGTTTTTGCAGAGGGATAGAGATCGTAACATCTGAGTTATCAGTACAAACAAGTCGATCAAAATATTTGATAACTCTTTTCACATTATCACCATTTGTTGTTATACAATTAACATCCGGAGCATATTTAATCCATAAAAATCCATGAACATGGCCACTTCCTCGATGTTACCATTCAAACCGATACCAAAAATCAATCACGTCAAACTCATTTATTAAAAAATGTTTAAAGAAAAGATCAATTCTTGCCTGAAAGAACCATGCAACAACACAAGGGTTATCATTAAGCAACTTCGCTCGTCTTTTCCTTAAATCAATTTCTGATAAACTGTTAAGGGTATTTGAAGGATCCCACAGATCATACAATTCTGGCCATTGCAAGTCAGCCACACTTAGTGTAAAAAAAGATTGTAGGAGCCCCTAATTGTTTTACCATTCCAGTTAACTCTTTCAATCTTGTGTACCAGTAAGCACGTGTACCTCGAATTGACTTGGCATAATAAGAAATACGAGTAGCAAGTTGTTTGTCACCATAAGTAACCATATACTGAATATCTTGTATAGATAACTCAGCATCAGGATTTTTCTTCACATACATATCACCTAAAGAAAGAGCACGCCATCTTAAGATAGAATTCCACGCAAAATATCGGTATTGTGAATCTCTAGCAAAACGTCCATCAACATATTTCATCAAATACTGAAAGTATTCTGAAGGATTCAACTTTCTTGGATGAGCTTGTCTATAATCTGCATTTCCATATGGGAATAATGCTAGAAAAACCATTGAAATATACCCCGGTGTTGAAAACTCATCAATAACTTTATTTGTCAAATGCATGTGAGCAATAGTATGATCAGCATCGGCTACATGTAATGCCCTATGTATACATGCATGTTGATTAGGTTGAGGCCCTACAGAAATAGTTCCAACATCGTGAAAATCATCAATGTAAACATTTTGGTTAACAATCTCAAGAGGCCCATCTATGTCATCTTCCACAATATCTGTCGATTGATTTGTATTCGAATTATGTACACTATCTTCACTAGCATGTGGAATATCTTCAGGTATGCTATCATGTGGTAATGTATCCAAAGAGCACTCGTCAATGGTTATGTCTCGATAATAGAGATGATTTTTTTTAGCCAAACCAATGCTTGTCGAACATACTCACGACGTACGCGAAATTCTTTAATTGCACGTGCCCCAATTCTATTCACAATCAATATTGCAGTTAAATCACCTGGTTTAAACAGTAAAACAGTAGCTATTGAGATCACATCTTGAGCAAAGTTTATCACATTACCATCGTATTTGTATTGTTGGCTTTTGACAGGATATACAGACATCATCGGGTGTACGCGAGCAATAAGAATTTGCTCTAAATTGGTCATTCGTGATAACTCAATAGGAACGATGCCAGGATCCATTAAATTTTCTGCACTGAACTTAAGGGGTTCAATACACGTCGGATCTCTCCTGAATAATGGGTACATAATTCTAAACTTTAATCCCTGAAAATGATGTACGACATAATGAGCAACGAACCGACATAAGTTCTCCACAAGAGTTTCGAAAACATTGTGTAGTAGAGAGTATCAATGGATGATTCAAGCTATTGTCATCGATGGGAATAGTATGTAAACCTTGTTCCCTTGGTTGAGGCTCACTTGTCTATCCTTCATGTAAACGTTTTCAACGTGCATTATCTATAGCAAGAGCATTTGCTCGTTGCTATCTAGTTTGCGCAGCACGTGCTTGTCTTCATCGAGCACAATCTAAAGCTCTTACATCTGCCCGTTGCATATTTGTTTGTTGTGCATGAGCATTTTTGCATCTTGCAGTATCAATAGCCTGTCTAGCACATCTTTCATTAAGATTCTATGGTAAATATACACGTGCTTGTCTTGTAATAGGCATGATAAAAGAAGAGAAAAAAGTACGACGTAAACGAACTGCACGCATTCCTCTATTTACATGTGCATGATGTAGTGATCTGGATGGATTTGGCCTGCTGCTACTGCAAATATTACTAAACGGAATGACAAGAGAATTAAATGGTGTGCGTCTTTGATGGATTGTACGTCTTGAATGAGTTTTACATCTTTCAGTATCATTCACATCAATTGATGGTGGCACTACTACTTCGGTTTGTCTAACATAATTTCTTTCTTTACGACGTGTGTAGAACTTACCGAAGTGGTTGCAAGAAAGACCTACATGAAAAATTCATACATAATAATAATCTAAAAAACTGTGCTGTATAGATATCTGATAATATAAGTTTAGAAATAGTATATAAATATGATACCCAAGTGTTGGCAACGAGTATTTGCATGGTCTATAGTCCCATCATCTTTACTTGTATACACATCATTTGATAAAGGCTTTGTTAAACCCACAATCAACTTTGTACGACAGGAATAAACTTTAGTGAAGCGAGATACTATATCTGAAGGATTAAGCCTACAATACACCAACTATAATTGAAATATATTGAAGAACAAATTAAAGAGAAAAGATATTAAAGTATCACAAATGCTTAATAACCAACTATGATATACATTTTATCGAAAATGTATTGTATCCATTGAATGCACGACTAGGCTGTGAAAATACATATAGAGATGATATCGTCATCCAATTCTATGGTGGTTTTGTGTGACAAATACTAATAGGAGTGTGCAATATTTGAATAAATTGTTTTTTCAGATTGATCAATTCTATTCATCAAAAGTGAACACAAGAAAGTGAAAATTAATACAAAAAATATCCAAATATTAATCATGAAAATGAGTCACACATTTAAATAACAATAAATTTATCACATTTGGTATCTGATTCAATTATTTATGTAGACAAATCAAATGCATAAACACCAATGTAAGAGAACTTTATTCAACCTAGGAAAAAAAATGAAATATGAAGTAAATTGGATAAAATAATTTAAGAGAATTGAAACAAATCATCACAAAAAATATCCAAATCTTAATCATGAAAATGAGTTACACATTTAAATAATAATGAATTTATCACCTTTGGTATTTGATTCAATTGTTTCTGTTGAAGGATTAAGCCTATAAAACACCAATGGAAAAGTTATAGGGCCTCAACCTAGCACAATAAAATTGAAATATGAAGTAAACTGGATAAAATAATTTAAGAGAATCCAAACAAATTATCATATAAAAAAAATTAGTCGAAGCCTACATTTGTTAGCATAAAATTAGGCATTTCAGAATGAGTATATGTAAATGTTGATTTAAAAAAAATGAACAGTTCTCGACCGAGCAGACAGAATTTAGGCTCTGTCCACTCGAGCGAGCACTGTTCACAATTAAATAAAAAATTTAACTGTGAATAGTGCTCGCCCGAACGGACAAAATTTAGGCTCTGTCCGCTCGAGCTAGCACTGTTCACAATTATAAAAAAAAATCTTTTTTTTTTCCTTTTCTCATAATCTTCATTTGAAGATGTGCAACTCTAATGTAATAAAATCAGATGAGATCAGGTATCTTGGAATAACAACACAAGGTCCATACAAAATAGCTCAAAATTAAAAAGAATAGAAAATAATTTCAATGGTAATATACTAAAAAAAGCTACAAAAGTGAAGAGGCGAACAATCATTCCATCATATTTGACGTATGATGATAAATCCATATCGGCAAGCTCTCTAAGTTACAAGTTGCACACCCCTATCGGTCCTATCATCAATACATTAAGTTTTCTTGACAATGAAGGGAAAGAAAATAGAATCGCTAAATGAATTAGAGGAGATATATTAGTACAATGGGGCTTTGTAAATAATGTTCACCAATTAAGTTCACTTAGTTGCTGAACTAAATTATGATAGATCATTAACAGAAGGTTATGAAATCAATTGGCATTTGAATGTAATCCTACTCTTAAACATGTAAGAATTTTCGTACAAATCACTCCAAGAAGAAGTTTCTAAGTGCATTTTGCAGAAGAATCATTCAGATAGCTCTATTTTTTCCTTAACTTTTTCCATGCAATGAAAGACGATTCAATTAGGAGACTCTCATGTAAAACAATCATAATGAGGCAGCCAAAATTACAAGAAGATAATCTTGGACATGTTTCTAAGTGCATTTTACAGAAGATTCATTTATTGTCCAGCAGCTAAATAAGAAATGAGAAAGAAAGGACAAATCACTAGCTGACAATGTAATGAGTCTTAATGCATACAGAAAAGATAGTCATGCCTAAAGATTTGGCATATCTGGGATTACTAGAATAGCAAGAGCATACCTGTAGAAAATGATTTAGAGCTCTTTTAACCACTAAAGGTTCATGATGTGGTAATTGCATATTGA
Organism: Forsythia viridissima; assembly: GCA_030279155.1. NCBI lineage: Eukaryota > Viridiplantae > Streptophyta > Magnoliopsida > Lamiales > Oleaceae > Forsythia > Forsythia viridissima. Next base: position 37,735,842 of record CM059041.1, on the reverse strand, counting down.
AATCAGTGAAATTAAAAAATATACACTTTCATCTTTATACACAAGTCATTTGCTTTTGAATTTCTCATGTATGTTAACTTGTAAAGTAGAGAATAATTTAATGACTAAACTAAAAATACATAAGCTTGAAAAACTCTATATTTAGCATATGTTTCTATTCAGGCAGCGGGGCAGGGGCACATAGCACACATTTGATAAACTATGCATCCTAAACATTAAACCCACAATCGACTTTGTACGACGAGAATAAACTTTAGGCAAGCGAGATACCATATTTGAAGAAATAAACCTACATTTTACCAAGTATAATTAAAATAAATTGAAGAACAAAAGAAAGCATTTTCGTGTCATTGTCCTAGGAAAGGCTACAACAGGAGAAATGTTTGGAGAAATAGGGATTTATGTGGAAAGCCTCAGCCAATTGGTGTCCGAAAAACTAAAATTTTGTCAAATACTACGGCTGAAGAGGAAAGCATTACTGGACATACTTGAAGCTTATCCAGCAGATGAACACACTATCATGAACAATATTTTCTTGGTAAACTCAGTGAGCTGTATATCGTTTCTTGTTTGCAAATAATCAAATTGAACACAAAATCCATCTCATATGTCATTAGTTCATGGAAAGCAGTAACATAATCGTTGAAGGCAATGGTATAATTATTCAAAATGGGAACAGAAAATCCATCTCATTAATCACTGAAAAGAAAATTGAGTAAAAGGAATAAAACAAAGGATTTATATAGATGAAGTTTGTCGTAACATGCAATAATACCAAAAAAATGAAAGGATGGAAAATATTTTATTGACCCAGTGCAGTGTTTGATCATTAAGAACAAAATGTCATACAAATAGTAAAACAATTCAAAAAATAACCAGATTGAGTGAAAAAAAACAAATATGGAGAATATAGAGAATAATTGCAGAGCCCATGAAAAGTAATAGTGCTACAAAAATAAAAATAAAGATTTCACAATTGGCTAATAATGCTGCCCTTATTTTGATCAAATTCCCAAAACAAATTCGACATGCAGTGATTTATTGATGATAAAAAAAAAAATAAACAGAATTGTCTCCTGGGAGGTTAATCATAAATTAACTAAACTCCAAAATTCACACAATATAATGTAAAATCCCACAAAACTAAACTAATGGTTCACAAAGGAATTCACTAATGAACACCATAAATAACAAACATATTTCACTCAAAACCACTGAATTAAAAAAATGAGGAATTATCAAGGAATTACCTGTGGAAGTGGGTTCAATCATCGTCTAGAGCAACACATGAATGGTACTGATTGTGGGTCTTGTATTTCGAATTCAACTGATATTCTTCTTATTGTCCTTTGATTCGAGGTGCCGATCGGTACTGATTGTGGGCTTTGTATTTCGAATTCAACTGCTCTTCTTCTTGTTCTCCTTTGATCTGAGTTGGTAGCTGATCTCGCAATCAATCTCTTTGAAGACAACGACTTTTACAAAACAGAAATATAAAAATCAAATCCAACAAATTAACCGATATGAGAGAAAAATGGTCGATGCATTGGAGATTTAAGGAGAGAATAGAGATAATCCTTTGTGGAGAGCAGATTTTGCGGAGATTTGTAGAGATTTGAGGGGGAGATGAGAGATTTGAGAGGGTAGATGGGTTGAGCAAAATTTCCTTTGAAGATAGACGTAGCTTCTTAATTTGGGCCAGTGGGGGTGAAAAAATCTCCCTAACGGTCGATTTTATAAAAGTTAATATAATAAAATTTATATAGAACATAAAAAGTCACTAAAATGATATTATTTATTGAAGTTGTTCCCAACGAGGTTTTGAAACATAAAATTCATCTATGCTAGAATCTACATCAATTTTCTCACTAAATTCTCGTTCGATGAATAGTGTCATACAATCAACTTGAAAGTCATCCTCTATTTTGTTCCGAAGATCAATCTTCATATGTTTCATTGCAGAAAATGCTCACTCAGTTGTAGCAGTAGAAATAGGTAATGTCAACACAAGACAAATCAATCTAGTCACCATAATGTAACTATCTGACCTTCCACTCAGTTATGTGTTGACATAACTCAACAAGTATAGATACATGAAATTGAGGATCGCGCTTCATATCTAGCTTATAATGTAGCAACTCATATTTCAAACTACGAATATCTTGCACCGAAAAATCTTGAAAATAAAACTTCTCTGCAAGTGAGCAAATATCAAAACTATTAAATGATTTATATGAATCTTTAGGATCCAAAGCAACACTGAGAGAAAGGAGTTCAACTGATGTCTTGTTAAATCTTGTATCTAACTCTATTAGTACGAAACTTATCACTTCATTGAAAACATCGAAGTGATAATGATGCTCGACTGTAGTTTGATCTCGAGAACGACCAATTCTATACAAACCATCTAGATCAGGTATGACAATATCGTTTCTTGAGCAAAAACTATTCACTCATTGGAAAAATTCTTCCCAATCAGTATCTCTCAATTTTTGAAGAAATTCTTTTGTAGTTGATACAAATCTTATAGCAGATAAGATGTCTAGAGATTTTTTTGAAGGGTTTGACAAAGAACATCAGAGATATTCATAATGTCATGCATTAAATGCAAGATGAATACAAATTCATAACTTGTGAAGTTTTTGTAAGTACCACAAGCTTCAGCTCGAGATCTTGTGTTTGGAAAATGGTAAGTAAGATATTCAAGTACATTGCAAGTTGTAGCGTACATATCTATCAAACTCTTTATGGAGTCATAATGAGAACTCCAATGAGTATCTCCCAATCGTTGCAAATTACCCATTTGATTAATCCCACTTCCAGACTTACGCTCTCCAGTAGCCAACATACGCTCAATTTCTATTGTTTGAGCAGTTTGCATCTTATTAATGCGCTTAAGAGAAGAAGTAATAATATTGATAACATTATCCAAATGAGAAAAGAATTCTCAAATAGTACTAACATCTTTAGCTGCAGAAACCAATGTCAACTGTAATCGGTGGGCAAAAATGAATGTAGTATGCATATGGACAATCTCGAAGAAATAATGCCTGAAGTCCATTTCAAGCACCGTGCATGTTACTTGTACCATCATACCCTTGGCATCTCATTTTTTCTACTTGAAGATCGTGTTGAGCAAGAATATCGGATATTTCATTTTTTAGATTCAAGGACGTGGTGTCACTTACGCTTTTGATCGTAGTGAACCGTTTTCTCAACATGCCACGATCGTTCACAAACCTTAGGATAATGGCCATTTGCTCTCGTTTAGATGCATCTTGTGCTTCATCGGCAAGAATATAGAAGCATTCATTCCTAATTTTCTCACGAATCATCCGTCGCACTCTATTGGCCATAATGTGCAAAATTTCTTTTTGAATACTTGGAGCAATGTATTAAGCATTTTTTGGAGCATTATCCAATACAACTTTATCAATTTCAATATTCATTTCTACCAACAACTTTACCATTTGAAGAAAATTTCTCCGATTCAGTGAAGATGAAGATTCGTTATGACCTCTGAAGGCACAACCTTGAAGTGCTAAACATTGAGCACTTATGATTGAAGTTTTTAGATGCAAACGACGTCTCTGCACTTTTTCTCTCGATAGTGCATACATTACCTTATTAATATGTTGAGACGGTTTCACTAAATCTTTAACTCTTGTCTTACACATATTATGATGTGGTGCACCAAAATGAGTAAGGAATGCACATTTGATTTTGTCATTAACTCTCTTCCACTTATTATATCCATGACTGACCAATGCTAAACAATTGGATGAATTACTATCATTCTGAAAAGAAAGCAGTAAAAACAATATGCCCTATTCGTTGTAGGCGAATACCCCAACCAAGAAAACTGACTAAACTATTTCTTTTGAAATCGACGAGACTGGATATTCTGAAAGTGCTTGTTGATAAGGCCCAACTTTTAGATATGTCAGTCTAATCTCATCTCTTGGATCAACGGGATGTTCAAATATTTGCTTTCTTTTTTTCGGATCTCGTTCAATACTAGTAGTCGGTTGTAATTTAGGATTTGAAGTTGAAGGATGTACAGTTTCTGGAGATGAAATTGGAAGAAGTTGCACGGTAGGAATTGAGGGTTGATCTTCAGTTAATCCATCAGAAGGTGTACTTTCACTAGATTGGCCAGTCTTTGTAAAAAATGAAAACAATGTCTTTTTTCTCTTGGCAGAAGCTTGACATTCCAATTGTAAATTCAAAAAAAAAAAAAAAACAAATTGACAATCTATCAACAATCTACAAATAGGCTGGCAAGGGACAACAATTTCATCATAATCTAACAAAGCACAATAATTCAATAATATGCCCACAACACAACAAAATAGGCTGGCAAAGCACAATAATTTTACCGTAATCCAACAAGGCACAACAAAATAATTTAAAAATACGCCTACAAGTCAACAAAATAGGTCGGAAAGGCAGAACAATTCAATAATAAAAAGACTAAGCATTAAACATAAGCTGACAAGGCAACAAAAAATGAATAACACAATTGCAAGTGAATTAGCAAAATACCTGTAAGGCTCAGCGTATTTTTCTTTACTTTTTTCCTCACGTCCGTTGTCCATTGATTTGTTCCTGTAAATAAAAATAAAAATAAGTCAATTCATCATATTACAGTTTTCATAAAAATAAAAATAAGCAGTAAACATAAGATGCTGATTTATTACTTTTCCTCACGTCTAACATTTTTTTTCCAATATTTGAAAATATACTAAATAATATACAATCATAATTCACAATATCACCTATTTGGCTTTGCAATATTTTGAAAATATGTTTCCTGAAGAAGTTTTCAAGATATATGGATTCTGTTTCTTAATTTTAAAAAACAGCAGCCTAACCCATTGCTTAACACACACGTGAGCCAATAAATCGAATAAGAAAAAAAGAATTTTCTAAAATGAAACCAAGCAGGCTACTAACATTTATGGACCAGACGCCATTCCTATTTAATCTTCTCATTTTTGTGTATTAGAAATTTTTTTCACAATTAGTTCATAAATTGGAAAAGAAAATTGAAAAAATTGTAATGTACAGATTCAAACTCATTCATTTGACTCATTTCATAATCTGGTATAAAATCAAAAATTAAATATGCAAAATAATATAAACTTTACAAAAATGTAAAAAAATTGAAAAATACCTATTCTTGAGAATGATTTCGACGAAAAAAATAGATTTCCGAATGATTTAAGGCCGTTGAAAACTATCTACCAAGTTGGGTTAATAGATTTGCAGCTTATTTTCGGTGATTGAAGTTTCAATTTGACAAAAATGAAAAAAAAAACTGTAGAAAAGGAGCTTCACTGCTTTAGTATCACGCAGAAATGGAAAAGGGTTTTGTGGAAATGGTCCAATGGAAATATGGAATGGAATGGCAGTGGCTGATACATTAATTTGGGACCTGACTTGGGCTGCGACTGAATTGGGCATTACATAGTTGGGCTAATTTTTTTTTTTTTTAGTTGGGACTTAGGTTGAAGGCAGTTGGGCTGAAAATTGAATTTGGACCTAGGCTAATTTATTTTTTTGACATGGGCTATTTTTTTTTAAAAAAAAAAACTTTATGCATTAATTCTGGATCTGGGCTGGGTCTAGCTCGGGCTATAGCCCGGCCCAGACCCACTTGCATCTGCCACTGATTTCATAGAACCCACAATTTTTATGACTTTCACCTACATATTTTATCAATCTTTTTAATCTAAAAAGCTACACCAAACAAGCTCTTAATTCAACAACTTGTTGAAAAAAATCGAATATTTTCAAATATATATTTTTTTATAGATGACGTTTTTGGAACAAAGCTAGTAAAGTCGCATGGCAAGAAGGTGATAATTGTTGTAAATTAAGGTTTAATTAGGTGATCTGGACTTTTGTAAGTTTTAGATCTAACATAACTTAGAAGGGAGAATTGAAAACGTCTCAATAAATATTCAAAATTACCAATGGATGTTTTTAACGAATTGTTATTACTCTATTTTGCAAAATAAATGATGCATCGACATAATGTAAAGATTAAACAATGAACACCAACTTAAGTTATAAGGTAGTAAAATCCCATCTTGGAGAAATATCCACCCAACCTGGAAAAATTAACTAAGAAACAAAAGTTACAATCATATGGTCTTGGGTTTACAAAATTTTATCCTCTAACTAAATTTTAAACCAAAACATAAACGGAATTAGAAGATACAAAAATTCTTTGTTTTTATCTTCACTGCAGGAATGGAACCGAATCATACGGTCCCCTTGCCACGAGACTTCAAAACGCCAAAGATAGAGAAGTACAACAGATCTTTTGATCCTGTTGATCACGTCAGGACTTTCGTCGATTTGATGAGGTTACGAGCTACCCCTGATGCGATTATGTGCAGGGCTTTTCCGCTAACACTTAGGCGGAAGGCCAAGGACTGGGTAGCTACCCTTTTCCCAAAATCGATTCGTACATTTGACGATTTTTTCAAGAGTTTTGCTGCATACTTTGACAGCAAAACTTACTAAGAAAACTGTTATCTGCCTGATGCAATTGACCCAAGACAAAGACGAGCTGCTAAAAGATTTCATTGCCCGGTTCAATAGAGCCACGCTAGGAATCAAAGATCTGTAGATGTCTGCTGTAGTCACTGCCATGATGAGTGGAACTCGATGTCGTCCTTTCAAGATGTTACTCTCTAAAAACCCGTCGGATACAATGCATGAGTTACTAAGATGGGGGATAAGTACGTGGATGCTGAGGAAGCATATTTCATTACCAAAAGCATAAAAGATCGAAAGGAACCTGAGTCTAACAAAAGGAGGACTTGGGACGAGCTCGAACATCGAGATGATAAAGGTAAGTAGAAAATAAACCATATAAGGCAGATAAATAATAAGGGTACTAAAGAATGATTAGACTAGCTGGAAAGTCCTAGTGCACCTACTGGACCCGACCTGTGACAAAAATATCCTCAACTACTGTAACGGTCAAACGAGGTGACAAGCCTTGGCTAAAAAAAAAGGTCGAGGCAAGCTCACCTAAGACGAGGTGAGTCGAGCCAAGGCTTTAAAAAAAAATCAAGGCGATGAGTCCTGTCTGACAAATAAGGCTAGGCAATGAGTCACATCTGAAAACAAGACTAGGCGATGAGTCATGTCTAAAAACTAAGGCTAGGCGATTTATCTTGTCTAAAAACAAGGCTAGGCGAGGAATCTTGTCTGAAAACAAGGCTAGGCGATGAATCCTGTTTGGAAACAAGGCTAGGCTATAAATCCTGTCTGAAAACAAAACAAGGCAATGAGCCTATGTTTAAAAATCAAGGCGATGAGCCTTTGTCCGAAAAATAAGGTGATGAGCCTATGTTTAAAAATCAAGGCTATGAGCCTCTGATGAAAAATCAAAGCCGAAGGGCCTCTGTCCGAAAAATAAGGCGATAAGTCTATGTTTAAAAATCAAGGCGATGAGGCTCTGTTAGAAAAACAAGACGACGAGCATCTGTGACAAAAACAAAGACGATGAGCCTCTGTCTGAAAAAGTTAGAGAGGAGTATGTACGGTAGATTATTTTTACTTTACATTGACAACAATCTATGAAAAGTAGTGTATGGAAAGTAGAGTGGCTTATGATGATAGAAATAATGACAGCTACTATATGTTATCTGTCAATGGTGGCACGTCTTGGCACGCCCGGCTCAACGATTCGCTCCTCACCGGCTCGCCCGCCTAGTTGGTCTCATAAGCACGCCTCTGACAGATAGACTGTAATAACCCATCTGTTGTTAGGTTAGCTAGACAAACGACTCATAGAATGACAGTTACCACCGATTATTAGAAAAATAAAATACCAGCAATTTGGAAGATGAAACATCCCTCAACAATTGGAAAGATAAAACATCCCCCATTAACTCCTAGTAATGATGGAGATGAAGGGACACCCGCTATTAAGAACCATTAAAAGCTATAACTGCAGGTCATCCCTATAAATAGAGGCCAACTCCCAAGGTAAAAAGACAATTCTCATACACTCCATATTGCTATTCTGCACATCTTTTTAATCATATACTGATTATCACACTGGAGTGGATACGGGAGAAAGAAGTCCCGCCACTGTTTTACAGGTCTCCACCACTATCGCCGCCGTATTCGGAGGAAGAGAAAAATATTTATCATCATTCACTATATATTAAAAATTCTAATGAAAAGTGGTTAACGATTGAGACTCTCATGTTTTGTAGTTGCAAATTTTATTTTATTTATTTTTGTGAAAAGGAAAGTTTTTTTTTTTTGTTAATGAGCGAAATTGAGTCTTGACATATATCATACTTCTTGTCATCAAGGATTTGAACTACCATATTTGCCTCCCCCTTTAATGCTTCTTCCAGACCTAATTAAAGTGCCAATTATGATGTAAGAGCAATCAAGAACAGCCAAGGAAACTCATGATTTATCTTGGTTCAATCCACCCCCAATTTATACCCTTGTATTCCATTGCAAAAAAGTTGTTGCAGCAGTCCATCTATTACAGCCTTCTGTGCATACAGTTGTTAAGCATGGTAACTTCTGAGTACAAACTGAACTTGGTCCAAATTAACAAAAATTTTCTAACTAAAAATATGAATGTCTAAAATTTACACTTCAATAATTGAAAAATCCATGCGAAGGCCCTTCTTTTTTGTGGTTATATTTGTAAACGAAGCACGAGACATACATTATCTCGCTAAAGGCGGGTCAAGCATTTTCGAGGCTTTAGGCAAAAGCTTCGAGAGCCTTTTCAATAAATTAATATTTTTTAAGAAATTAAATAATATTTATCTTTTAAATACTTCATCGTTTCATTGATAAAAAAAATAATTGAATTATTTTATCATAAATAATTTCATAAAAAAAAAAATTCTACGAATCACGCATATTTCAGGTTCTACTTATTCATTTGCAATATTCTTCCCGTAAAATTTTCAAAAATGGAAAGACGACCCTTTAATTGATCAAGAACAACATTCACCAGCAACTTATAATATAAGTACTTAAAAAATAATTTCGACACTACCAAACATGCGCTAACTTAATTAACAACAAGAAGCTATATATTATTTCACTAAAAAGACTTTTAGACGTATCATCAACTTTTTAAAATCCTAAAAACTATTATTCTATTTTTATTGGACTTACGAAATATTAATACGCCTTAATATGACAGACATTTTGATGCAGCTATAAAAGAAGATGAATACCAAGGAACTGATGGGGCTGAAATCTGATGCTAAGGTGTATTACTTCTTTAATTTTGATTTAAAGCAAGATGTTGAAATTATTTTTAAATGCTTATAATTTATAAGTTTTATAAAATATGTGGATAATAAATGTGTAGTAACTTGTAGATCATATTACTAATTGTTATTAAGTTGGTTGAATTTATTAGGAAATAGGCGGAAATGGTCCTTAACGTTTGTTTTATTATTTTTTTGTACGGATATTCCTAATTCATGTGTTTTGGTGCGTAATGAGTTCTTATTTAACTAAAGAGACTAATATACTCATAATTTTAGTAAGAAAAATTGCAGTTGGGTTTATAACCTTTTCAAAAGGTGCAAATGGGCATAGTACCTTTATCGTTTTAAGTAAATAGGTTTAGACAGTCGTAAAAATGTTCAATATTTTCAAAATTGATAGATAGAACATATTCAACTCTCCCTTCTAAATTGTTTTACGCTAGATTTAAAACTTAGAAGAGTACAGGTAAGGGTGGCAATTGGGAGACGAGATGCCCGTGGGCATGTCGGCTCGGCCCAATATAGCTCGACTTATTATAGGTCCGGGTTCGACTAAGGGTCGCCCTGGCAAAAAAAAAGGGCCGAGTTGGCTCCTGTAAATTTATTTTATTTATTTTTTTACGGTCCACATAAAAAAATACTACATTAAAAAATAGGGTAAATAGCACCAGGGGTCCCTAACCTTTGAACGTTATAACGATGGGGTCCTCAACCTTTGTTTACTAGCAACCGGAGTCCCTAACCTTTCAAACGTTAGCGACTGAGGTCCTTTTTTGACAGAAACCGTCAGTTTGACTGTTAAGTGGTCAAAATTTTGTTAAATGGACTATTTTACCCTTAAATTAAATGATTAAAAAAAGGAAATAAAATAAAAATTGCAAACCAACCCCAACCAACCAAAAATAATAATTGCATCCAAACCCCAACTAAACCCCAATCCAAGCAGGCAAAAGAATCATCACCAGAGAAAGAGGAGCCTCGTCGGTGGAAAAGGAGTCCTCGTCGGCGGCAATAGTGGAGCTACTTCCATTGCCGCAGATGATTTACTGCTCAACCCATAAGTTGCATCCTTCTCCACCAACAATAAAACACACTGCATATCTCCAACAATCATATCGCCATTAACACTAAAATCAGTTGCCGGCGAGGATGGAGTGAGGGAAGGGGAGTATGAGAGATACAATGGAGGATTGGACGGAGGATAGTGAGAGGTCAGTGACTTTGCGGCAAGTGGTGGAGAGGTTGAAGTCGGAAAGCATTAAGGGTTTTGTAGCGGTGGAAGATGCGGCGGCAATAGCGAAGTCTTTTAGGGTTTTCAAGGTTTGGAGGATGGCCGAATTGGGGTTTTGTAGCGGAGGAAGAGGCGACAGCAGTGGCGGCGTCTTTTAGGGTTTTCAGTCGTTAAGGGCAGTCATCGATCGATCGGTGGCGCTTCTCTTATCAGCTGTTGTTATGAATGGGAATCGAGCTAGGTGGGAGCTCTCTCTTGCATATGCAACTGGGTTTTTTTGCAGCCATGGCGGCATATGCAGCTGGTTTTTTGCATATGCAACTGGGTTTTATGCAGTCATCGATCGGTCGCTGGTGGCTGTTGCGCGGTGGTGGTGGTGGCTATTGGGCTGTTGCGCGGTGGTGGTGGATGTGTGGAAGTTGGGTTGTTGCGTGGTGGCGGTGGCTGCGGTGGCTGTTGCACGGTGATTCTTTTGCCTGCGTCGTTTGGGTTGGGGTTTAGTTGGGGTTTGGATGCAATTATTATTTTTGGTTGGTTGGGGTTGGTTTGCAATTTTTATTTTATTTCTTTCTTTTAATCATTTAACTTAAGGGTAAAATGGTCCCTTTAACAAAATTTTGACCACTTAACAGTCAAACTGACAGTTTCTATCAAAAAAGGACCTCAGTCGCTAACGTTTGAAAGTTTAAGGACTCTGGTTGCTAGTAAACAAAGGTTGATGACCCCATCGTTATAACGTTCAAAGGTTAGGGACCCCTGGTGCTATTTACCCTAAAAAATATATAAAAATATTCGATTTTTTCAAAAAGTTGTTGAAAGGTGTATTCCTATTCAAAATAAAAGAACATAATTTTACTGAATAAACAAAAAATACATTGAAAAAGAAAAACAATTGCTTTACAAGAAAGTTTAATTTGCAAAGAAGATTTGAACTGATAAAGGCTTTCTTTATTCCTTCATTTCAGCATCTGCTGATATATATAATACAGGAGCCGAGAATAGAATACATACAAAAACTATATACATTCTATCAACCAATCACCTATTTACAAGGGTCTAACTAACAATTACACTTCCTGAAATTAAGGTGCCACCAATGCTTTGAATCATTAACGGCATCAAAATCTGGTAAAACAATTGATCAATTGCATTTTACTCTCATATTTTTAATCAGCTGCACTTCCATCCTCAATGCAAGGTTTATGTAATATATGATCCTGATCTTCATCTTTAACACCCTCCCTCAAACTGGAGTGTACTGCAGTGACTCCAAGTTTGTCCTTCAGAAACAAAAACTGAGAGTGTGATAAAGGTTTTGTAAGCAAGTCAGCTATCTGTTTAGAAGAAGGAATATAACATATTTGCAACAAAATGGATGTCAAACTCTATATGCTTTGTACGAGCATGATAAACTGGATTTGAGGCAAGTGCTTTAGCACTAAGATTGTCACACCAAAGAGTAGGAACTGCTTGTTGTGGAAAATTTAATTCGTTTAACAATGATTTCACCCAAATTATTTCTGATGTTGCATGAGCCAATGCCATATATTCTGCCTCTGTACTTGATCTGGCTACCACATGCTGTTTCTTCGAGGACCATGATATTAAGCTATCTCCCAAATACACACAATATCCAGCTGTTGATCTTCTATCATCTGGACAGGAAGCCCAATCAGCATCAGCGTATGCAGTTATATCCAGATTGTAACATTTTTTGATCATCAAACCTTGATCAATTGTCCCCTTAAAGTATCAAAATATTCTCTTCAATGCCTTCCAGTGAATATCAGTAGGCATCTGTAAGAATTGGCTTGCCTTATTCACTGTAAATGTAATATCATGTCTTGTGTGGACTAGATACTGTAAACCTCCAACTGCGCTTCTGTACAACCAGGGATTTTTCCATCAGCCCACCCTCATGTTTGGACAACATTTTTCCAACTGCTATGGGAGTATTACGTGGCTTCAATTGTTGATAATCAAACTTTCTCAACAAGCTTGCTATATATCCTTTTTGAGTAAGATGTAAACATGAGTTATACCTGTACACTTCAATTCTCAAAAATTGACTAAGAGATCCCATGTCTTTCAAGGCCAAAGTAACATTGAGCTGATTTATGAAGGTTTGGAGCAAGCTATTATTGTTTCATGTCACAACTATGTCATCAACATATATGAGTGCAAACACAAAATGTTTTTCATTTGCAAAGTAAAAAAGAGAATTATCAGCCTTTGAATGTTTGAACTTCCACTTAATTAGAGTAGAGCTCAGTTTCTCATACTAGGCTCTTGGAGCTTGTCTCAATCTATACAATGCCTTCTCCAATTTGCAAATAAAAGTTGGATTTGCCTTATCAATAAATCCCTCTAGCTGTTCCATATATACGGTTTCTTCAAGATTTCCATTGAGAAAGGCATTGTTGATATCAATCTGTCTTATTTCACAATCTTTTGTCACAGCAAGAGTCAAGATGATTCTTAGTGTTGCAGCATTGATCACTGGACTGAAAGTCTCATTGAAGTCTACACCAGCTGTTTGAAGGAACCCTTTTTGCAACCAATCTAGCTTTAAATCTTTGTACCTTTCCTTTACTGCTATATTTGATTCTGTACACCCACTTGTTTCATATCACCTTCATGTTTGGTGAATGTGAAACAAGCTTCCATGTTTTGTTTCCCACTAAAGCATCAAATTCATCTTTCATTGCGTTTCTCCACTTGCTATTTGACATGCTTCCTGTACACTTAATGGTTCTAATTCTCCTGACTTTTCAATGTATTCAGCAGCTTGTCCAGCATACACCTTTGGCTTAAACACACATGCCTTATCTCTGGTAATCATAGGATGCTGAATAGGTGCTTCATTCCTTTGTTCACTTATCTGTTCATCTGTTTCAACATTTTGATCTTGCTGAGTTTCATCACTTCCATTGATATTTTCTAGTTCTCCAATTTCCTCTGATAACTCATAAGGACAGTGGTCTGCATTATAAGGAATTAGGTGTTCATGACCACTTGACAAAGGTTCTTCAGGTAGAGTTGCATTAGGAGGAATTGTATCAACTGGAGGATGCTCTATTGTTTCATGACTAGACATGGTATTGAAAGGTAGATAGGAAATGATTACTTCTTCATTTTTTTGAATAATCTTTTTGTTTAAGAATCCAGCTTTGAAAGGAAAGTCTAGTTCATTAAATACTACATGTCTAGATGTGTAGATTCTATCCACTGGACTGAGATACTTAGATCCCTTGTGTGACTCACTAAAGCCCAAAAACACACACTTCAATGAATGATAACTAAACTTTTGTTTTTGATAAGGTCTTAAACATGGAAACAGGCACACCCAAAAGTTTTCAATGACTTGTAGTCTACACTCTTTCTGTATAGGACTTCAAAAGGAGGTTTCATTTTAAGTAAGGGTGTAGGCATTCTATTAATTAGATAGGTTGCTGTTTGGAAGGACTCTCACCAATAATGCAAGGGCATTTGTGCTTGTGCTAAGAAGGTTAGACCTGTCTCTGTCACGTGTCTGTGTTTTCTCTCAGCTCTTCCATTTTGTGCAGATGTATAAGGACATGAATACCTCAGTTTAATACCTGAAGCAGAGGCTATATGTGTAAAAGATCTAAACTCACCTCTCCAGTTAGATTGTATGACTTTAATTTTCCTCTCAAGTTGGTTTTCTATCAATTTTTAAAACTATATGAATATGTTTAGTGCTTCAGATTTGTGCTTCATTGGATATATCCAAGTGTACCTACTATAATCATCCACAAATAGAATGTAGTATTTAAATCCAGAGGAAGAACTAATGGGTGTTGGTCCCCATACATTAGAGTGGATCAAGTTAAGTTGAGCAATGGCATGTGATGTTGATGAATTAAATGGAAGAGAGTGTGATTTTCTATATTGACAAGAATCACAGAAGGATGATAATTCATTAACATTAGATTTTTCATTACATAGTTTGAACACTTGAGACATTACAAGTTTTGAAGGATGTCCAAGTCTCTTATGCCAAACATCTAAATTTAATTCAGAAGACTTAATAGGAACTGAAGCTTTTTCTCTACTAGAACTGATAGTGAAGACAGTGTTTTAGAATTTGGGATTGTTTTGACGACTCGACTCATTTGATGATGAACTGGTGACTTGATTTGGGAATTCCAGCTGATACAATCATTCTTTAAGCTTTCCTTGTAGCATAACCTTCTTTGTCAACTAATCCTTAATATCACAAGAGTTAGGGTGAAATTCCATAAAGGCATTGTTATCAGCAGTTAATTTGGACACACTTACTAGATTCTTCTTAACAGCAGGTACATGAAGCAGATTATTTAGAAGTATAGGCTTATCATTCAAAGCAGTCAAACATTTAATACTAGTATGTGCTATGTGTAGTGAGTTTCCATTACCAACTACCGGTCTTTCCTTACCATTATACTCCTTGGTCATGGTGAGATTTTTCTTTTCTGCTGTTACATGATGACTTGCTCCAGTGTCTGCAAACCAGGCAGGATCTTCAACTGTGCTTGGATATGCAACAAAAGCTGATGGTGTTGAGTTGTTGTTGCTCTCATTCTGGTTGTTTGGCCTGCTGCCCATGTATCTCTCATCGTATCTATTAATACACCATGAGGCTGAATGATTATTCATTCCACAGATGTGACATGGATTTTGATGCTCAGTAATTCTTCCTTCTCTACCTCTATTCCTTCTTCTTCATCTGAAGTTGGAAGATCTGCCATAGTTTTCTGATTTGTTTCCTCTAGTATTATTGAAACCACTTTTTTGAACAAAGTTAGTAAATGCTTGATTAATGTTTATGTTATTCATTCCACGTTTTACTGCATTCAGATGTTCAATTCTCCTTTCAAAGGTCATAAGTATTGATGTGAGTTCATACCAGAAAATTTCTTCTCCGCTATTGATATGCACCACTATTGGTGTAAACTCTTCATCTAATCCAGCAAGAACTTGTGTTACTAGATCTTCATGAGTGATGGTTTTTCCAGCAATTTCAAGGTTGTCAGCCAACTGTTTCACTGTGGTGAGATATTGATCTACTGACATTGATCCTTTTCTGGTTCTTTGAAGTTCACGAGTGAGGAAGGTTACTCTGGATCTGTTCATTATGCCATAACTTTCATTCACTGCAGTCCATAGCTTGTTTGAGCTCGAGCAACCCATTACTCTCATGGCAATTTCTGGTGTCATCGATGAGTACAACTACCCCATAAGTAGCTGATCAGTAGAGATCCACTTGCTATGCTCTGGATTTGGCAGCATCTCCACTCTTTCTCCATCATTGGTAATGGTTTGAGAACCAATGAATTCTGGTGGACACTTCTTTGTCCCTAGTATGAAGGCTTCAAGATTATGCCCTTTAATGATTGGCATAATCATGTTCTTCCATGGCAGAAAATTGTTTCTGTCCAGTTTCACTAATGGTGTTTGTGTCAAATTCATTCCAAAGGGTGAAAGATGATTTGCAGCTACTGGTGTATGCATTGTTGTACTGGATTGAGATGGAGAAGAGTTGTGGCCAGCTCCAGTGTTAGCCATTGTCAAGCTCTGATACCAAGTTTAATTTGCAAAGAAGATTTGAATTGATAAAAGCTTTCTTTATTCCTTCATTTCAGCATCTGCTGATATAAATAATACAGGAGCCAAGAATGGAATACATACAAAAACTATATACATTCTATCAACCAATCACCTATTTACAAGTGTCTAACTAACAATAACACTTCCCGAAATTAATGTGCCACCAATGCTGTGAATCATTAACAGCATCAGAATCTGGTAAAACAATTGATCAATTGCACTTCACTCTCATACTTTTAATCAAGTGCACTTCCATCCCCAATGCAAGGTTTATGTAATAAATGATCATGATCATCATCTTTAACAAAGAAGTGCAAACTTATTTTATGAATAGGTATCGAAATTGAAGAATACTCCATTAAGAGAATTTACAATTGTGAACGACAAAAAGAAAGAACGATATCAAATGAAGAATTGATTTTCTTCAGAATTTGAAAGTATATAATGAAAAAATATAGAGAAAAGCAATGAATAGGGATATACACAATTAGAAACACAGCAATTCTACTACCAGATCACTTAGGCATGGAGTAAACTAGTTGATGGCACTACAAATCCTTCTTATGATCCCATTTTGACCAGTGAGTGGTTCAATTTCTCCCATTTTGATCATGGCATTTCCAAAATCAGACAAGAATGTTTGTTGATTTCTACTGTACTCTGAAACAATACTGTCGGTTGAATCTCCACTGAATAGAATTTGGTCTGACTGAAGTAGACCCTTTCTCTGCATCAGATTCTTGTAGTAATTGTTATCAAACGAATTGGGTGTCACCAAATCAAGTGGTGCCAAATTACTGTCTCCACTGTTAGTAGGGCATTGGCGTCTACGAGTGCTAGCGAAACCAGCATCAATGTTGGTTCCATTGCTGTATATCCTATCTCGGAAAAGAAAACATTGCGATTGGCCTAATGTGTGAGCTCCTGCACGTTAACAGTGATTTTACGTTGTATGGTCAGCTCAACATCAAACAAATGTATAAGAAATTTATTTTGCATGTCACAAGTTTCAAACTTTTAATTACCTGATAAGGCAACCATGTCTCTTGCAGTAAGTCCCTTGTTGGCGAAGGAAGAAATGAGCGTCCTAAGATCGGAAGCCGGACTGGGAAGATCAGTATTAGCTAGAGAGAACGACTTGCAGTTGTAGAATCCCTTCTTCCAAGCTTCACATTCCATGATGGACCACCAACCTGTGGGTTCATAGAGATTACAAGTTCAGATATTCATATACAACAGACCCATCGTGTTCGTACAAAATTTTCATAAATTATTGACAGAACTGAAAAAAAGTATGACATGTGTCTACTTACAGCAGCTGAGGCATCCCGGGCAGCTACAGTGATTATGTCTGCACAGGAAACAACACCTGGACATATTTTCTCAACCTCTCTCTTGGCAGCTTCAATGACTTCATAGCCTCTAACAGAATTATTGTTTGGAAATGCAGTCTTTTCACTTTGTATTGAAGGGGTTTCATCAAGTAAGATTGATGCATCACAGCCCTGAACAAAGCAATCATGAAAATGGAGGCGAATGAGAGAGCCCGCCATCCTACGCTCTTGGGACACTGCTTGACGGATGGAAGTGCGGATTGTAGTGAGTGCATTGGGACATGTATTGCTATAAAATGTAGTAGAAAGTTGAGCTTCACATGGTGTGTGGGAAAGCAAGAGCAAGAGGAAGACTGAAATAGCAGCAATAATATTGGGAAAGAAAGATGCAGAATCCATTACAAATATAGATGCTTAATTAATTAGTTGAAGTGAATCTGTGAATCAGTGAATGTGATGGAAAAGGAAGAGTTTTGAGATAGGATTTATAGGGCACAAAAGGTTCATATGTGTTGGTCACTATTGGCTGCTACAACGCGTTGCTCGTTTGCTGTCAGTGTCCTATTCGAAGAAGCTTCTCTCTTTATCCATGGACCCGTCTTGACTGAAGATTGAAAGTTTTGCTTGGTCAAATATGTTTAGGCATTTTGTAAAAGTTGATGATTACTACTAATTAGTTGAAAAATACTACTACTCAAACTCAACTTTCAGAGCCATTTTTATGAGTAGTAGTGTAGTACTGGTAATATTTTAATCTTTAGTTGTCGCCATGCGCCCATGCCATCAAAATCAATTTTATTTTTTTATTGTATTAAAGAAATACAAAATAAATGTCAAAAATACAAGAAAAAAAGAAAAACAATAGTATTATTATTATTATGTTAAAAAGAAACATAATAAGATTGGTTCAATGTTATTAAGAGCTTGTTCGATATTTATTTTTGGGCAAAAAATAAATTTTTTCAGCCATTGTTTTGACTTTTAGTATTAAATGTGGCTAAAACGACCAAATTGTCTTTCATTTGAAAAATTTAACAATTTTGATAAAAGACAATTTGGTCATTTCAGTCACTTTGGTTTGAAAAGTCAAATAAATAGCTGAACAAAAATCCCTTTTTTGCCAAACAATAGATACCGAACAAGTTCTAAATTATATACGCCATTTTGTTATTTATTTAACTTCATTTTTATTCAATTTTTTCACATTAAATAGCAATTACATATATTTAAAGTATAATATTTTTATATTTTATTCTTATGAAAAATTTAATTGACGTGACTATAATAATATATTTAATATGCTAAGTTAAATATTATTTAATAAATGTACACGACTCATTTACATCTTTTGTAAAAGTTAAGAATCCAATTACAATTTTTTCTAATTAAAACTAAAGGTATATTTTTTTTTTATCACACAAAAACTAATTGCACACTAAAATATATATGTTAAGAATTTCTATGTCAAAAATTAAATGTTAAGAACCATTTTCAATTACAAAGATTAGAGACTATTTACGCCAATTTCTCTAAAATTAACTTTATATCGCCATGCAATTCTTTTACCAATTAACACTTTGAATTGGAAGTGTATGGGCACACCAAGATCTGAAAATGACCATCAACCGAAGAAATGGTACATTAGCTGTAAGATTAAGAGGAAACATTAGTATAATAATAGCATTCAAATCAACATCAGAGTACAACTAGGTACGTTAGCTATGTTGTGTGTGTGAGATGTATTTAATATTTTATAAATGTTAGTATTTAAAATTAGGTTGACACAATAATCTTTTTATCGATCACTTTATTTTCACTTTCAAAGGTTCATAATTTTCATTTTTCTTTATTCATGCGCACCCTTAACGGATGAAGGTTTTGCGACTGCTAGAGCTATATATGAACATTTGACCTCGGACACTAGGACCTTTCGACATAAAAATGCCTATGGTACTCGTTCTTGTTTGATTACATGACTTCAATGAAAATTTTTGTCACTATAGTTAAGAAAGGATTTCATTTTCATAACTATTCTTGTTAATTTGAAAAAACTTAACAATTGGAGCATAATAGAATTGCAACGCTGAAAAATGTTTCATTTTGCAATGTATTAGTTTTTCAAAAATAAAATAACTTTTTAATTGGAAATCAAAATAATAATATGTAATTTCACAAACTAAATAAATAACTAAAAATTGAAATTGAAATTGAACTAAATGAAAATAAATTACTTAATAATTTAAAATATATCTCAATCTCATTGACATTTAATTTTACGTTACATGTATTATTCTAATTATCATTTCCTCGTCCAAAGAGTGCGATAATTGTGGATGTCCAATCTGTAGTAACTGTTCGCTCCTCTATTTATTATTCCATGCTTGTTTAGAGTTCACATCTGCTATCTCAAATACATGTCCCTTAGTTATCTCCCAAATAAAAATCTTACACATCATCAATGACAGCAAATGTGAATGCATTAAATGTAGTCCATATTAATCCACTCATATATTTATTTAATAATGTATAAGATTTTTATTGGAGATACAGCTAAGAAGACATGTATTTGAGACAGTAGTTTTGGATTCGCTTGTTTAAATATTAGTCTCACTTGGTGGAGACATTGTCATTAGCTAACACAAGTGGGTGATCTCTTGCTCAATGAGGTTGAATTTTGTTGCCTGAATACACCAAGCCTCAATCTTTTATAAAAAAAAACCCTAGTCTCCCATATAGGTCGATCACATGTTGATATCAATAATATTGGAGTCAATAAATTTTTTTTTATGTGGGAAATTAAATAACAATTTTTTTATAACACTGATTAAAATATTTCGATACATTACTACAATTGTTTCTATGCATTTTCATATATTAAAAATGTTGTATAATTACATCATTATCAATTTCGTAAAATATATTATTCTCAATAAATACAAATATCAAACTGTCATTCAACTATTGATCTCCAATTCGATTGCGTAGCCGAATTTTCACAAGATTTATTACAGAAAATACTTTCTCTATTGTAGCACTCAAAGAATTAATGTCAATATCACAAACTTTCAAATTAATGGACAAACTTCATTTTTTCGGTCACAACCAACTTCTGTGCAAGATCACTAAGACCTCGTAATCCTCCAAATTTGGGTAGTGTGCATATATGTTTTAAGTTGTTCATAGTAAAAAAACTCCAAGATTAGTTGAATCATAAGATTTATTCATGTCCACGAAATGTAAGCCCCTGTTGTGAAAGAAATCGAACATAATGGATTGATGCACCCAAACGAATTCGATAGTCATTTCTTGTTTTGTTGTGATTGCTTCAAGAAAATTGTTTCAATATTTTTCTCTTGATTCATAAAGGCTTTGCAATTAATCCGAGCTTTATTGTGTTTACTATTTTCATATCCAACGTGCTCTCGAATATTTTCTTTCATTTTTCCATTTGAGAACCACCTCTCAATAAAAAATGTTATGATATCCTCGTTTCCCACTTGATTTGAAAAGATAACAACAAAAGCAGTAGTTGGATGGTGTCGTCTGAAATTCTTTGATATTTGAAAGGTTGGCACATTTCTAAGAATCGTGAAATATGTGTATGTGGATTCTCATCGATCTTGTCAACAAAGAATTGATGTCCATTCTGAAATAGATGAATAACGTTAGTCTTTAACTAAAATTTCGGCTGCTCAAAAGGTGGGTAGACAATGCTAGATTGGTTCTGGATGATCTGTGGAGTAAAAAAGTCTCCAACTAGCATATTGTTTTCATAAATCTCGTCTTGTCCGAGCGATGTCGTTGTTATTCATTTTGTCTTGCTGTTTTTGGTCTTTTTGGTCTGTTTTTCTTGCCTCTCTCTACCTACAACAAAAAGTGCGTTCGATCTCTGGATCAATTGGAATTGGAGACTCGTGTCTCACACTTTGCATGCAACGGTCTGAAGAGAAACAATTCAAATACTAAAATAACTAAATAAGTTAATAAATAATTAAACAAATAAATAAAGTTCGAATTAGTGCTAATATAACTAAAAAGAACTAAAACTAAATCCCAGACAACGACGCCAAATACTTGTCAGAGATTTTATGTGTTTAATAATTCTGCAAGTGTACGGATCGCTCAAGTAATAAAATAGATTATGAGTCCAAGTATCGTTCCCACAATGTTAGTATAATTGCAATTGAATTATCTAAATCTTTGTGGGAACGATACTTGGACTCATAATCTATTTTATTACTTGAGAGATCCGTACACTTGTAGAATAGTGCATTTTAAGAACAATATTACTAATTCAACCAATAAAACATCTCTACCTAGTTTTATATATGATACTGTTTTCAACCTTTATTATATACTTCAATATCATAATACTGTTTTCAATATTATTACCTTTAGTTTTATCTATGATACTGTTTCTAATATCATTACTTCAATATTTATTTATGACGCTGTTTTCATTCAAAATGCTGTCGTAAATACTGTTTCATGTGATATTATTTTATTAAGATACTTTAATGTATGATACTGATATATTAAGATACATTTATCTATGATACTATTTTATTAAGATATTGTTTTAGTATGATACTGTTAAGACAAGACAAACTAAAGATTTTCGTTTTAAGTTAAAGAGACGATTTTAAACGGCTAAATTCCATCGTTAGCATGACTGTTCTTGACCAGCTTGTCGAGACGATTTTGAAAACATATTATAATAGAAATTCTGAAGATGTATGCAAATTCTATGCCCGTATATGTTATTATACCATTTTTTATAATACAGTATCAAACAACATATGACTAAACAACACAAAGAATAATTTAATGGGCAACTTTTGTAAGAGCATGCCCACATCAAACTTTTTTATCCCTACAGAAATTCAAGTTCCTATTTACAGCAAGAAATTATAGTCACAACCAATATATTTCCTAAACATTCGCTTCTATACTCATCCTATCACAAACAACACACTTATACACCACAACCACCAACTCTGTCATCGCCTCTGCCGCCAAATCCACTCTCTCTTGCCCTTCTTACCTGAGAGTTTTAAATCAGATTAATTAATAA
Organism: Forsythia viridissima; assembly: GCA_030279155.1. Lineage (NCBI taxonomy): Eukaryota > Viridiplantae > Streptophyta > Magnoliopsida > Lamiales > Oleaceae > Forsythia > Forsythia viridissima. The sequence goes on along the minus strand of CM059041.1, from coordinate 37,713,315 downwards.
TAATGGATGTTCGTAGGAGACAAGCCAAGATACCCCAATCTGTGAAAATTTCTACCGGTGAACCCATGAAACCCCATAAGCAACACCAGAATGTCTACCACAACCGCGCCGTAGAAGAAGCACTCTCCGTATGCTACTCAGCTGCGACGAAAGAGGTTTGTGGAGGTGGAAGAAGGTGCCGATGGAGGTTTGTAGAGGTAGAATAAGTGTCGATGGAGGTTTGTGGATGTGGAAGAAGGCGCTGAGGTTTGTGGAGGGTAATTTTGGGATTAATTTAAAATATTGCTGAACAGTATGACTTAATCACAATTTTGAAAAATATTGACCTAATGTGAAACAAGTCACTTACAAGTGACTTATAGGCAATTTTCCCTTAAAAGAATTTGAGTTGGGACTTGGGCCATTTTGGTTATTTTATATTTTTAGATTTGGGCTTGGGCCATTTTGAAATCGAGCTTAGGCTATTTTTAAAATCTTTGGGATGTCAATTGACCTACCTTTATCCATTGGTAGTTCTGCCACTAGTTGAGATGACATGTCGCCCACACTTAACATCGATAGCAAACTTATATTTCTCTCAAAAATAAAGTTTTCATTGTCAACTTGACTATATAATGTAAAGTTCCATAAAAAAAATGTAAAGTCCACGCACCGAATTGGTGGCTCCGCCTTGACGTTCTAAACCTAGATATGTCCTCTTTTTATCCAAACAATGCTTAGACTGGCCAGGAAAGGGACGTACAGGCAGATTTGTTCCTTCTTTATTCTTCATTAATCCGTCCACAAAAACTAATTTTCTTGTGCTAGGATTGTCACCAAGGCTCTGATACCAAGCGTTGAATAAAAATACTACCTCTCTGCTTTGATATGGCAAGATGAAATAAGGCTCAAATTCGTAGTCCTAAAGTCCACAATATGCCAATTCTGAATTTGGACCACAAGGAGTTATCTAAATCATCCACATCCGAACTATTACTCACAAAGAATAATTATCAATTAATAAAGAATCAAAAGTAGAAGAGAACAAGGAAAAACAGCCGCCGACTAGGGGAAGAAAAGGGGGCAATATTTCATCTCATTTTTTTTTACTCTATGTATCTCATAAATTGGAGGAGGGGAGGGGTTATACTGTAATGAACCACGGTGAGATCATAACCAACTTCTTGATGCAACGGTCATTAACGAATGTAGATAAACGTAGAAGATGAGGATAATCATAGTGGATGTAAATATTCATAGTGAATATATATAATCAGCTGGTGAATATAGATAATAGCTGAATGTGGTTAATTTAAACTGGGTCACAACCAAAAGCTGTTAAATACTCTAAGTAACCCATTCAATTATTTGGACTAGCACATTGTAGATTATATTTTTTTTTCTTCAATCTCAAGCTCAAAGCCTATGAAGATATACAGTATTCCGAATCATCATAGTCCGAGGTTTATTTGAAATCAAAACCCAACAACAATTATGATCGGCAAAAAGAAAGAAAGATACAAAATAACACTACAAGAAACTTCACTTTTAACAATGGATTTTGTTGTCTTAAAAAGTCATTTTTGGATTGTTTTGTCGAAAAATAGTTGTCGAGAGACTTTAGAAGACTAAAATTTTCGTTGTTAAAAGTGAAATTTCTTGTAGTGTAAAGAATACATTTTCTTCAGAATTTTGAAGTATATAATGAACAATTATAGAGAAAATTAATGAATATGGATATACAATTAGAAAAATTGCAAATCTGCAAAGGGATCACACAGGCGCGGAGTAAACTAGTTGATGGCACTACAGATCCTTCTTATGATCCCATTTTGGCCGGTGAGTGGTTCAATGTCTCCCATTTTGATCATGGAATTTCCAAAATCAGACAGGAATGTTCTTGGATTTCTACTGTACTCAGAAACGATACTGTCAGTTGATCCTCCACTGAACAGAACTTGGTCTGTTTGAAGGAGACCCTTTCTCTGCATCAGATTCTTAAAGTAATTGTTATCAAATGAATTTGGTGTCACCAAATCAAGCGCTGCCAAATTACTGTCTCCACTGTTAGAAGGGCATTGCCGCCTACGAGTGCTAGCGAATCCAGCATCAATGTCTGTTCCGTTGCTATATATCCTGTTACGAAAGAGGAAACATTGCGATTGGCCTATTGTGTGGGATCCTGCATGTCAATAGTGATTTTGTTTCGCACGGTCAGCTATTGTTGTTATGCGAAGACATCGAACAAAAGTAAAAGAAATCAGTTTGCATATCAGGCGTTTTAATTACCTGATAAGGCAACCATGTCTCTAGCACTAAGTCCCTTGTTGGTAAATGCTGAAATAAGTGTGCTGAGATCGGAAAAAGGACTTGGAAGATCGGTGTTAGCTACAGAACGACTTGCCGTAGTAGAATCCCTTCTTCCAAGCTTTACATTCCATGACGGCCCACCAACCTGTGTTTCACAAAAATGTCGGATTTATTTTCTCATATAAGGCTTTACACCGTCCAAAAATTTTCAATAATGAGAAAAATAAGATATTTTTGTACTTACAGCTGCTGAGGCATCCCGGGCTGCAACCGCGAGTATGTCTGCACATGAAACAACTCCTGGACATATTTTCTCAACCTCCCTCTTGGCAGCCTCGATGACTTCATAACCTCTTACAGAATTAACATTTGGAAATGCAGTTTTCTCACTTTGTATAGAAGGGGTTTCGTCTAATAAGATTGATGCATCACAGCCCTGAACAAAGCAATCATGAAAATGGAGGCGAATGAGAGAGGCTGCCATCCGGCGCTCTCGGGATACTGCTTGCCGAATGGAAGTGAGGATTGTAGTTAGCGCATTTGGACATGTATTGCTATAAAATGATGGAGAAAGTTGAGCTTCACTTGGTGTGTTCCAAAGCAAGATCAACACTGAGAAAGAAACAACAATACTGCCAAAGAATTGTGTAGAATCCATATTATAAACTGTGAAGTACATATGCTTTGGATGATATATCTACACAGACAATTTTATTGAAGAGAAGGTGTTTTGGGTTGAATTTATAGGGCACAAAAGCTTAAATTGCATTGGTCACCATCGGCTGCTAGAACGCGTAACTCCCTAGAAATAGATGCTGTCTTTTCCCAGTAGTGGATTTGGTGTAGCTTCAGTTTTTGGATTATTTAAATCAGCGTGCATGGGTTCCATAAAATCTTTTGTTAGTCAAACATCAAACCTGCATTTAGGCATTTTATAATACATGTTTTTCTTAAAGACAGCGAATGTCGGAAAGCATAAAGTCAAAAGGCTGCTTTACAAGTACTAATTACAATGATAATTCCATAGTAATACTATGGTGGTAATAAAATACAAAATCTTCAGTACACTTGCATTGTATAGAGAAAGCAAAACAATATCGATACTTGATCACATCTTAATTGAGATGAATTGTAAAGTACGAAAACAAAAAAGAATTTCAATTGATTTTTATGTTATGATTTAGTCTATATGATAATGTATTATAAATATCGTAAAAATGATATTCATTCAATAGCTAGCTAGCGCCCAATTCAGTATAACACGAATCATTCAGGCCAAACAATAGACAACTAGCAAGAATTGCGGGCAATGAGGTATACATGGTCTAATAATTTTTCAATTTCACTATCTAATGTTCATAATTGCTTGTGCACTAATTTTACTGCTGCTATAATGAAATATTGAATATTAATTAGATAAATATATGGATTTAATGATTCAATCTTTAAATAGTTGGAAAGGAAAATTTCACCGTTGGCAACCAACCTATTGTCTTAGTAACAAATAACATTAAACTATTTTAGAAATTGAACAACATCTTCGTCATTTTATTATAATTTCACACAGTTGGCAAAACCATCTAAATCTTTGTTAAACTTTAACATGGCACTCACTGAAATGTTTTAACAAATTTTTGGACAATTTTCATCATTGATTATGCGACTATAATAAAATGAAATCAATTTGTTCATTTTTAAAAGTTGAGAACCAACTTACTATGTATTAGAGTAGAAGAGTAAGGATTAATAGTGCAATTTTTGGAAAAAAAAATGGGTTTTCCATTGAGGTAAAAGTGTTGTAGTCACATGTCATCTTAACCTACGTTTGACCTAGGTGCATAGATTAAAGTAGGGGAGGAAAAAATAACCGGAACCAACCATAAACAAAATAAAATCGACTGGGTCGGTTTGATTCTACGTAAGTATCAAATGGTTCTAGTTCCTAGAACCGATAACCAATCGGTTCTGATTTTGGTTTTGGTTCTAGACCCAGATCGAGAACCAAAATCGGTTCTAATTTGTGATTTTTTTAAAAAAAATTTAATAATTAATAGTGTTGATATTGTATATATGTTGTTGACCGCTTGACCAAACTAAATAATTTATCAATTTTCTTAATTTTTTTAAACAAAAATAAATCAATTTTAAATCAATTACTTCCTCAAACCATTATTTTCTCTTTCAAATCAAAATCAATTAATTTTTAGCAACATAAATTCGTATTTCAATTTGCATAATTATTTTAAAATTTTTGGTTATGGAACCGAATCAAACCAAACCACAACTATTTGGTTTGGTTCCATAATTTTTGATAGAACAATGATTTTATTAAAAAATAACCATTGGTTTTCGATTGCGGTAAAAAAATCGAACCAAATGAAACCATGCCTACTGCTAGATTAAAGTGACTCGGGGTTTCAAGTAAAGACACGTGTATGGTTTTGGTCCTCACAATTGTTGCACATGTCCTTAGAACACCTTTCACTTAACAATTGTTTGGGAGGATAGGGTATATTGGTAATATAGTTGGAGCAAGAGATCACACACTTGTGTTGGCTTGGGCATAGCCCATAGACATGGCAATGAAGCGGGTCCGAGGTGAGGCGGGGCGAGGAACCCCAATGGCCGGCCAACTGTCTCGGTTATTTATTTTTTGGAAATAATAAACAAACAATTAAAGAAGTTCTGGTGGAAGAATTAGAATATAAATGATTATGAATATAGAATATTAAGATTGAGGAAATTGGAATTTGTTGTAATATTTGTAGCAAATAATAAAGAAAAAAAATACAAATTGAAATTGTGATGTAGTGTTTAAACTTTATAATTTAACAATTCCAACCCGAGCTCAAATCCCACTCTCAGCATAAATTGTGACTTGAAGTTTATGTTATGAATTTTGTAAAAAGAGAATATAAAAAAATTGGGGGGTTCGGAGCGGGGCATGGCCGCTTCGAATCCTTCCCTATTACCCGAATAATTGGGGCTGGTTCGAGACGATGGGTCAAATTATCATCCCCATTTGGACAAATGAGCTAATGACAATGCTCCCACAAAGCGAGATTAATATTCAAGCAATTGAGCATGGAACAATAAATACAATATCGAGCAGTAACTATTAACTTGAACATCTACAACTCCCATTATTCTTGGGGACGTTGAAATGATAATTAGAATAAAAGTAATGCTACTTGTACATCACCCTTTACGTAATGACTTATGTTGAGGTGGCGATATTTCTTTAATGACCATTATATCCTTGGCTTATTTTCCAAACTTTTTGCACACATATATGATGGTATCTACTGCGTCGATACGTGGAGAAATTTCATTTCCTTTTCAAATATCCATCAGCAACTCATTTCCTTTTCCAAATCTTCACCAGAGACTTATTCTCATCTATTGCAAACTCCAATTCTCCACCGGTGAGTATGTCATCATATTAAGTTATTTTGGATTCTTGATTTTTTTTCTCAAGAAAAATGCGAGCTCCTTTTCCTAATTATAGCGCTTGAGGAATATTAGTGTCTTTCTGTTTATGAATTTATCCACCAGGAAGTCTAAAAGGATTAATCTTTATTCAATTTGGAAAAAATATAATTTCGTAATCCAAAGCAGATTGCGTTTAAAATTTTGAAACTTGAGCTTGCATGTGGAAGTAGATGGCTATGATTAACTAGTTTGTATCTTTTAAACTATTTTAAAAAGAAGCCGTGGTTGTTTCATTGATAGAATAAGAGCAAGCTTACCTACTTGTTCTAGAGAATTGGGGCAACAACAAGCTTATCTACAACAAATTAGTAACTGAAAGCTTAGCACCCTCAATATAGATTATAGACAAGAGATTTGCAGCTGTAGATTACCAATTAAACTAGCAAACAGAGATTATCAACAACAGATTCAAGCCATAAACAGAAGATTCCAACAGATTCCCATATCAACAGAAGATTCAAGCCATAAACAGCAATTAAACCATCAAACAAAGATTATTAATTTCAGCACTGATGATGGATGTTGAGCATAAAAAATCGTTTTTGAGCAACAATTAGGAACCAATCGATTTTAACACCGTTCTATTTTAACAAAGAGCGAGACCCGAGCTTTAACTGTGTCAGTCGTTGTTGTCGAATTCGCCGGCGATGATGGAAGCGGTGGAGAAGAAAAATGCTATCGGTGGTGGTTTCAATTTTTTGATTTTTTGATTGTTTGGTACTTTCTATGTTTTGGTGGAAATGTGGAAGAAATGAGTTTCTATCAATTTTATTTTTAATTCAAAATATCGTAATATTTTGGTATTATTTTATTGCGATATTTTGATTTAAAAAAAATATCACCCACCTGTAACTAATTCGGTAAAAGGAGATGTACAAATAGGCAATAGCATTATTCTTAGAATAATACATGTAGTGTAAAATTAGATATCAATGACACATATTTTTAATCATTAACTAATTTATTTTCTTTTAGTTCAATTTGAATTTTTAGTTATTTGTTCAGTTAGTGAAATTACATTTATTATTTTTGATTTCCAATAAAAAATTATTTTATCTATAAAAACTAATCTATTACTAAAAGAAACATTCTTAATAAAAAAAAAAATTTGCAATAAAATTATATAGTGCCCAAATTGTTAAGTTTCATCTACCTCGAAATATTAATAGCATAATGCAACTCAAATGAAGGACGAAATACTAATCTTCCCTTGAGAGTTACATGAACACTAGATATAGAATTAATAAAAAATATTAAACATAGTGTAAATCCAAAAATTATCACACTTCAAAAATATACAATATTTAACAGATTTAAGAAATAATGATACAAAAATCATAAAAAGAACACAAGAATTTGTTTCGGCCGAAGCCACAAAGGTTCGGTGATCAAATACAGACTGGTGAGGCAACCACCTCGGGCCCAAAATCAAATGGGGCCTATTTTTCTATTTTTAAAAAAAAAAATTGAATCACAGTGTATTGGCCCAAAATAAAAAAAAAAAGTTTGTAAACCAAAAAAAGATAGGGTAAAATCAAGGACGGTCACTTTTGTTGTACTTATGGGCTCTAAAGTCATATGGTCAAAATTTAATTCAATTAAAGTCATATTTTAGCGCTAAAAAACCAACATATCCCTACAATTGTAAAAAAAAAAAAAAAAAAATGCTAATTGTGATACTGTTTCAGTATGATGCCGTTTTGTATGATACTGTTTATTTATGCTTTTATATTTTATACTGTTTTATTATGATAATGTTTCAACCTATAGTACTGTTTCAGTCTATAATATTGTTGTTGAATACATACAATATCAATAGTTTTGTACTACTAATGGAGTATTTTAAGAACAATATCATTACTTCAAACAGTAAAATATTTCTACTTAGTTATAGTTATGATACTGTTTTATCTAAATCAAGTGTTATATATTACACTGTATCATTATTTCAATCATCAAAAATATCTTGTACTTAGTTTTATATATGATACTGTTTTATTTATGCTTTTATCTTTGATACTGTTTTATTATTATAATGTTTTAATCTATGATAATGTTTCAATATATGATATTGTTATTGAATGCATACAGTATCAATTGTCTTGTACTAATAATGAATCATTTTAAAAACAATATAATTACTTCAAGCAGTTAAACATCTCTACTTAGTTATATCTATGATAATGTTTTCAACCTTCATTACTTTTAGTTTTAGGGGATTGTTCTACTCCCCATGGTGGGGACTCTTATAACCCTCCCCCCCCCCCAATTGGACACGTGTCCAGTGGAGGGGGGTTGGCCAATGAAAAAGTGCTTGACAATGGGGAGTAGAACAATCCCCTTTAGTTTTATCTATGATACTGTTTTCATGATACCTTTAGTTTTATCTATGATACTGTTTTCAATATTGTTGACGTTGAAAAATGGTTTGTATAATTTCCAAGCCAACTTAAAGATAAGTGTTGAGGTCGGTTATGACCATAATGAGTGGTAGATAGGTAAATATATGTAGGAAGATCTGATTGTATAATCTTTGTAAGAGTGCTTTTATTAAGCATTTGAATGTCCGCCCTGGAGGACATTTATTTCTCCTATAAATAGGAGAATATGTAATGATTCTTTCTATTTAATGCTGAGACAGGTATTAAATGGCCTATCTAGGCTAGGCATTAAATGCCAAGGTAGGCGTTTAATGCTTACAAGACATTCCCTTTTTTAGGGCATTTAATGTGAAGGGACGTCTGACATAGGGACATCATAAGCCATTATGATGACGTGAATATGACGTCGGACATGAGGGTCCGAACTGGATTTCTCGGACGAGGTCCGACCTGGTTTCTTCTTCAGGATGGCCTTCAACCGATTTCGGGAAAAGTGTCCGAACTGAGAGCCATGCAGCTGCACCACGGGTCGGCTATCTCGCACTCAAAACTTTGAATAATTAATATTTATCGTGACAGAGCCAGCTCGGAGATCAACAATTGCCCCCCAAGACCTGTTTTGACTTCGGGCAAAAGAGGTTTTCAAATCTTGTTGTGGTCTGGGTACGTGCTGATCTGGGTTCTGCCGTGGTGGAGTACTATCTCTGACAGTTCATCTCGTTGGTTGACACGTGGAACAAGCTTAGTGGTCATGTCAGGTTTTCGCGTGGCTCGAGGGCACGCTTTGCTGGTGTCATCATTGCGGCATTGATGGTGCTGACTCTTTACCTTCCTTGTCTATAAATAGGAGGGGGAGGTTCATTTGGAGCTCTTACCTTGAACGCTTTTCCCTTCTCCGAGTTTTATTTCTTCTGAGCTAAACGTCAGAGCGTTAGAGACCTTCCGACCTAGAAGTCACTGCGGTTTATTGGATCAGACATGAGGGTTAGAACGGTCAGTACCCACTCCCTTTTCTCTCTTTCAATTCCTTTCCTTCTTTCGTTTCGTTTCGTCCAGTAGTATGTCTAGCGAGTTCGGCAGCGAAAGTGGGGGAGAAGCCATTTCCTGGGGTAGGGGCCAGGAGGAAGAAGTAGAGGAGGTTAGCTCGGGAAGGATGGTAGAGAGGATAAATGAGGATGAGGTCCTCAGTCCGGATCCATTAACAGCTGTCCCTCCCTCGAATAGGTCGTCTCCACAAGCCGAGACGAGTGGTGGGGGAGAAGTTAGGTCAACAGCATTAGGTCGGAGGGAGGCGGATGTCGAGGCGGGGATTAGAACGGCCCCGGTTTGGAAGTGCAGGTTCTTTCCCTCTGAAGTAAATGAGAAACAACTCCGGGATTGGCATAGGACTTATAGGGTCCCGGATGAGATAGAGTTCCTTGTCCCCGGTCCAGAGGACCGGGCTGACGATCCACCGTTGGGCTGTGTGGCTCTGAACCAGGCCGTACTGGCCGCCGGACTTAGACTTCCATTCCCTAGGATCATTAGGAAGTTCCTGCGTGAGTGGAGAATAGCTCCAACCCAGCTCTGTCCTAATGGTTGGAGGATCATGGTAGGCTTTCTCATCCTCTGGGATAAGCTCGGCTTTCTCCGCCCTTCAGTTAGAGAATTTAACAGCCTTTATTCTTTTAAGTCGGATGGGAAGAGGTCGGGATGGTGGTATGAATCGGTGAAGGCGAGGACGGGAGGTAGCATCATTACCCAGACCCCGGACTCAATAAAAAATTGGAAAAAGTTCTGGTTCTTCGCCCGAGGTCCATGGCAATTCTCTGCGAACGATAGTAGGCCAGATGTGAACATCCCAGTTCGTTATCACGAACTAAGTAAGGGTATTTCTTTACTTGTTAAGCTCGGTTAACCGCATTCCGTTCTGACCTGTTTTGTTTGTCTTGCTTCCCAGGGTATATTCCTCAAGATCCGACGCCTGAGTCCTCAGATAGAGCTCAAAGGAACAGAGACATCAGCGAGGATCTCCGATCTAGCTGTGCGTTGATAACTGAGGAGAACTTAGTATCAGCTCGTCTCTCTAACAGTAAGTTTTTCTGTGCTGGCTACTTGTCATCTTTTCATGTTAATAAGTTTAGTTCTGACTCCATGTTGTTCAGGTCAAACCGGCGAAGGAATGAAGGACATCTCGGCTCTTCTCAAGAAAAGGACTCAGGCCGGGAAGGGCAAGAGGAAGGCCCCGGCGGACGATCAGGTGCCTAATGTCTGACCTAGGCCGGAACCGGTTCCGGTTCCAGTCCCTGAGCGCGTCTCCAGTCCGGCACGGAGCGTCGAGGAGATAACTTCTTTCCCAGTTCGTGCTGCGCCGTCCTCAAGTTACTGCCCCCGCCCTCCGTCACCGTCGCAGCTCCCGCCTGTGTATCTGGGGTCGACGCCGGATAAGGACGAGGAGTATCTGAAGCTCCGTGGCTCGATTCCCAAACCAGTCCGTGACTTCTTCAGGTCCAACTCCCCCACCAGGGGTGATATCGTCGGCCTGCTCTTTTCTGCAAAGAGGGTGATAACAGTGGTAGGGAAGAGCTGGACTCCGACCCAGCAGAAGTATCTGGACGGCATGGAGACGGTGGAGTCTATCATCGCGGCCTCGGTCAATACTTCCAGGGCGGCAGTTCAGTTTACCTCGGCCGCCGAGTAAATGGAAAGGTTGCTGGCCGACGTCCAGACGATGAGGGAGGAGGGGAAGAAAGTTCTGGCCAAGCTTAATGAGGAGAAGAAGCTCAGGGCCATCTCCGAGGACGTCCTTATGAGCAAGGACGAGGAGCTGAGGCGGAAAGAGGCTGAGCTGAATGCCTTGGCGGCGGAGCTGGAGGAGGAGAAGAAAAATAAGGCCGAGCTTGTGCGAGAGCTGGAGGCTGAGAAGAGGAGCCGGGCTGAACTTGTGGCTTCTTTGGATAAGGTTGTAGACCGGGACGAGGCCGTGGCCGATTTTAAATCCTCCAATGCCTATCTGGCCGAGCAAGAGATGGTCTACTTCCTCACGATGGAGGAGCTGATTGAGACGGCAGCTGAGAAACGTCCGGACTGGGATGTTCAGTTCCTGAAGGATGAGCTCGCCGAACTGAAGAAGAATTCTACGCTCAATCATCCATCTTCCGAAGAGGCAGATCAGCCCGGTGCTGAGGATTGAACCTCTGTACTTTTTGCTTGTACTGTTTTGAATTTTCTATTGTATTAGAGCAACCTTACTAATGAACTGGAGTTTATTGATAAAGTACTGCCCTGTTATTTCGACTTCGGATGCTTGATTTCTTCTGTAGTTTTGACTAGCTATTAATCCCGTTCTGTTGCCTTGTTGAAATCAACAACTTAACCAACTTCACAGATTTGACCTCGGACGACGTCTTCGACAAATTTAATCAATTAACTTCTAACTTCGCAGATCTGACTTTGGACTTCTGACCTCAGAGGACTTCTTTGACAAATTTAATCAATTAACTTCTAACTTCACAGATCTGACTTAGGTATTTAGGCGAGCTGAAACTTGAGAGACTTCATCGTTGGGGATGTGGTCCGAACTGAGATGTATTTTTGTTCAAGGGGATGCCCCCAAGTATTCAGATCGGTCTTATACCAAGTGTTCAGGTCGGTCATCTAGACGAACTCTCATTTTTTTTGGGAATGTAGTTCGGTATCTTGGCCGAACTGTATTCCTTGAAAAAACTGTGTCCTTGGGTTGAAAGGACTTTAGTTATGGTTGTTGGTGACGTAGCACTTACGTCATTCAACGCATGTTCTAGATTGGCAGGACTTTGTGCCCCAGGTAGGTGTAGACTATGTCTAGACCCGTGGTTTTTAACGCAAGTATTTTCGCAACTGTCCTTTGATTCATACGTGAAAAGTTTACAAGGTGGAAGCCGGGGCTTCTTTTAACAAAAAGTAGCACATGCCTATGGGCCTTTGTAGACAAGTGTTTATTGGTAGTACTTCTTGAGATGTTCAGCATTCCACGGGTGTGGGAGTGACAGACCTTCTGTATTTCAGAGCTTGTAAGCTCCATTCTTGAGGGCTGCGGCAATTTTGTAAGGCCTTTCCCAATTTGGAGCAAGCGTTCCAGCTTGGCTTTCTTTTGTTGCCAGGAAAACCTTTCTCAAGACTAAATCCCCATCTTTGAATTTTCGTTCCTTGACCTTGCTATTGTAATACCTTGCGCTTCTTTGTTTGTAAATTGTATTCTTCAATTCTGCCCCCAGCCTCTTTTCCTCTAGTAAGTCTAGTTCGGCGCTGATGGCATCACCGTTGCAATTCTCATCAAAAGTCCGAACTCTAAAGGATGGGAGTTCGAGCTCTACTGGGATGACAGCTTCGGTTCCAAAGGCTAACGAGAAAGGCGTTTCTCCTGTGCTTGACCGGCACGTTGTTCGGTAAGACCATAGTACGCTTGGGAGCTTTTCTGCCCAAGCTCCTTTTAGTTTATCCAAGCGTGCCTTCAAGGTGTGCTTGTATAGGACATCGTCGATTATTGTATATCTTGCTGCTCTGATCCTTAATTTTCTTGCTTCTGTGCTATCTGGGAGTACCCTACCATCCTTTAGGAATTGGATGATCTCGTCTGTCCAGCTAGAGCTCAGTTCAGACGTGGTAAGGTTGTGCTCGGGCTGACTAATTGCTGGATCACTGATCCTTCCAATCGGGATATTTTCCAGCTCTTCTATGCCCTCGTTGGTAGCGAGTCTTGCTAGAGCATCGGCAAGGCTGTTTTGAGTTCTTGGGATTTGTCAGACCGACGGTGTTAAATGACTTGAGTTCATTTTCTACTATCTGTGAATAAGACGCCATCCTTTCATCTTTCGCTTGGTAGGACTTGTTGATTTGATTGACCACCAGCTGGGAGTCACTGTAAATGAGTAGTTTAAGCACACCCATGCCTCTTGCAAATCTTAAACCGGCGATTAAGGCCTCGTACTCCGCCATGTTGTTTGAGGCATGGAAATCAAATCGTAAGGACTGACACAGTGGCTCCATATCTGGGCTCATTAGCACAACTCCAGCTCCTGCACGTGTTTCAGTCGAAGACCATCGACGAAGAGAGTCCAACATTCTTCTTGTTTGGTGCTTGGTTTGTGCTCCGGGCTGAACTCGGCAACGAAATCGGCTAGAGCTTGACCTTTGATCGAAGTTCGAGGTCTGAAGCGGAGCTCGAACTGGCCGAGTTCTACTGTCCATTTTACAAGTCTTCCAGAGGTGTCGGGTTTTTGTAGGACCTGCCTCAGGGGGTAGTTTGATAGAACCTCTATTGGATGTTGCAAGAAGTATGGTCTGAGTTTTCTTGCAGACATGACGAGGGCATATGTCAATTTCTCCATCGGGCTGTACCTGAGTGCGGCATCATGCAGTGCCTGGCTGACGTAGTACACCGGGTGCTGGATACCTCCGTCCATCCTGATTAGCACAGAGCTGACGGAGTGCTTTGAGACAGCTAGGTATAAGGTAAGGACATCCTCAATCAGTGGTTTTGACAACAGCGGGGGATGTGCTAGTTGCTTTTTTAGTTCTTCGAAGGCTAGCTGGCATGTCTCACTCCACTTGAACTCTTTGCCGCCTCGCAGAGCGTCGAAAAAGGGTTTGCACCTCTCGGTTGACCTTGAAACAAAGCGACTGAGTGCGGCTATCCGTCCAGTTAGGCTTTGTACCTCTTTAATTTTGGTAGGAGGCCTCATTTCTTGGAGAGCCCTGATTTTCTCGGGATTGGCCTCAATGCCCCTTTGGTGAACCATGTAGCCCAAGAACTTCCCTGAGCCCACACCGAACGAACACTTGGTAGGATTGAGCTTTATTTTATACCTTCTCAGTATAGAGAACATCTCAGTAAGGTGCTGGATGTGACTTGCTGCCTTGGTGCTTTTGACAAGCATGTCGTCAACGTATACCTCCATGGTTTTTCCGATAAGCTTGGAAAACATTGAGTTGACTAGTCGTTGGTAAGTTGCTCCAGCATTTTTAAGTCCGAAAGGCATAACTCGATAGCAGTACAGACCTCGGTCAGTGATGAAAGAGGTATGCTCTTGGTCACTTTCGTGCATGGCTATTTGATTGTATCCAGAGTATGCATCCATAAAGCTCAGAAGTTCATGCCCGGCAGTGGCATCCACCATTTGATCTATTCGGGGGAGTGGAAAGCTGTCCTTAGGGCAAGCTTTGTTCAGATCGGTAAAGTCAATGCATACCCTCCAAGTTCCGTTGCTCTTTTTTACCAGGACAGGATTGGCCACCCATCGGGGATAACGTGATTCTCTGATGAAGCCGCACTTGAGCAGCTTGTCGACTTCTTTGGCTAGGGCTTCATACCTTTCTGGGTTAAGAGCACGCCGTCGCTACTGCCTTGGTTTGATGTCCGGGCTCGTATTCAACCTATGGCACGAGATTTTGGGATCTATTCCCTCCATGTCTGTGTGTTCCCATGCAAAGACATCAGCGTTGTTTTTTAGGAAGGTCGTGAGCTGAGATTTCATTGGCTCGCTGAGTTCTTTTCCGACACGTAGGACTTTCTCAGGATGATTGAGGTCGACCTTAATCAGATCCAGTTCTTCTACTGGTTCGGCCTTCCGCTCGAATGATTCCGACCTCGGGTCGAGATGTCCCAGATCTTCCACGACGCTTTGCGTCAGGTCATCCATGTCCGACCTTATTGTTGGGAGCTCGGACTCTTCCCGAAGCATGCCTACTCCTACTCGGGAGAAGGTAACGTTGCAGCTTCTGGCCACTAGTTGACTCCCTCGTACTATGCCTACCCCATGGGAAGTAGGAAATTTGATAGCATAGTGATAGATGGAGGCAGCTGCTTTGAGCTCGTGTAGTATTGGTCGTCCCAGAATAGCATTGTAATTAGACGGGAGGTCTACAATTACGAAATCTGCGATGATCTTTCTGTGACAGGGAGGTAGTCCGAGCTCGACTACGAGTGCGATTTGCTCCTTCGGAGTCACGTAGTCCCCAGTGAATCCTTGTAGGGGCTTCGGGAAAGGCCGGACATGTCGGGCGTCAATTTCCATTTGTTTGAACGTTCTCAAATATAGAACATTCACAGAGCTCCCGTCGTCTACTAGTGTTCGATGAATATCAATTCCGGACACCGGCATGGTGATGACGAGCGCATCCGAGTGTGGTTGCAGTACATGGGACGCGTCTTCTTCGGAGAAGGAGAACTTCTCTGCGTCTGGGTTAGTTATGCCGCCTGACAGTACTTGGTAGCTGGTATGAGCTTCCCTAGTAAGCTTGCGGCGCTGTCTCCTGGATCATTCCAAGTATTGACTTCCTCCTACTATCATGTGAATCTCACCTCGTCCTTGCTGAGGTGGAGGTGAAAGTTCTGCGCGGTCTTGCGGACGGGGTGGTTCACCTCCTCCAGATGGCCGTGCTAGGAACTCTTTTAGGTGGCCTCGCCTGATGAGGCTCTCTATTTCTCCTTTTAAGTCTCGGCAATCATTGGTGTCGTGCCCGACGGATCGGTGATATCTGCAGTATTTCCTTTGGTTTAGCCCGGACGAGCTCGCCCTCGAGGGAGTTGGTGGTTTGAGGATGTCCTTGCCTTTGGTTTTCATCAGGACGTTCTCAAGCGAGGTGTTCAGGATGTGGTATCCTTGGAACTTTGGTGGAGCAGGTCTAGTCCGACCTGGGTGGTGGAATTCTGCTGCTTTCCTAGGGCTTTCCTTCTTTTCCGTTTTGGGGTCTTTCTCCTTACTTTTCACGCTGTCTTTTCGGTCGGATCTGTCATTCTCCTGGTCGGAGGTGGCTTCCTCAGCACTGATGTGTTTCTCAGCTCTAGCTAGGAATTCTTGATATGTCGCCGGTCCGTCCTCGTGGACTGACCACCAGAATCGAGTTTTGGTCCTCAATCCTGATAGGACTGCCATTAGAGCTGCGTCATCGGAAATTTTGTCCACTTCCACTATCCTCTTGCCGAATCGATCCATGTAGAACCTCAAAGTTTCAGTTCGTCCTTGTTTGATGCTAACAAGGCGCTCTTTTGGAGTAGATCGAGTTCTTGCCCCCATAAAGGTGGAGACGAACTGACCTGAAAGGTCATTCCAACTCCGAATGGAACGTTGTGGTAATTTTTTGAACCACCTCATTGCTCTGTTCCCGAAGGTTAGGGGAAATGCTCGGCACATGATTGCGTCACTGGCTCCTTGGAGTTCCATCCAGGAGGTGTACCTGTCGAGATGACCAACGGGATCGTGGCCGTCCTCATAGCTAGTCAGCTGTGGCATCTTTAGCTTTTCTGGCAGGGGCTTTGCTAAGATATCTTCCATGAACGGAGAGTGTCTGTCTGTGGCGTATTCTTCCAGGGTGTTCTTTTGCTCTGCTTCCAGCTCAGCCAGGCGTTGTTTCATCAGTTCAAGTTCATCCGGGGTGTTTTGTACACTCGATGCTGTCATAGACAGAGCTTCCTTTCTTTGTGCTTTCTGATCGTGCGGGATTTGGGAGGGTTGTCCTAGACGGTCGAATACGCTGGCTGACCGCTGCGTGGCAGCCTTCCTGGGGGGACTAGGGCGTATGCTTTTTCCTCCTTTGCTCTCTGATGAGCTTTTATCACCAAACTCCAATCTTCTTTTCACACGACGGTCTTTGGATTTGTCACGTGCTGGGGACTCTGCTTCTGAGTCGGAAACTTGTCTAGTGGTGGCTTGGTTCTTCTCAAGTCGTTCAATAGCATGAGTTAGATACTCGAGTTTTTGTAGAACTGTATCCCTTTCGGGGGCGCGGGTTTGAGCTGAAGTTTCTCCTTGTTGTCTGCGACGGAAGACCTGGGGAAGGTCAACATGTCGGCTTCCGGTTCTTCCTTGACTACGAGCCCTTGAGTGGTGACTGTGGCTCATGTTTGGAGGCTTTTATAGATGTGGTGTTTAGGTATGATGATCAAGAATTGGTCTTTTTGGTGAATTTCTGGAATACGGAGGTTCAACGCCCTCCTTCTAGCGCCAAACTGTTGACGTTGAAAAATGGTTTGTATAATTTCCAAGCCAACTTAAAGATAAGTGTTGAGGTCGGTTATGACCATAATGAGTGGTAGATAGGTAAATATATGTAGGAAGATCTGATTGTATAATCTTTGTAAGAGTGCTTTTATTAAGCATTTGAATGTCCGCCCTGGAGGACATTTATTTCTCCTATAAATAGGAGAATATGTAATGATTCTTTCTATTTAATGCTAAGACAGGTATTAAATGGCCCATCTAGGCTAGGCATTAAATGCCAAGGTAGGCATTTAATGCTTACAAGACATTCCCTTTTTGTGGGTATTTAATGTGAAGGGACGTCTGACATAGGGACATCATAAGCCATTATGATGACGTGAATATGACGTCGGACATGAGGGTCCGAACTGGATTTCTCGGACGAGGTCCGACCTGGTTTCTTCTTCAGGATGGCCTTCAACCGATTTCAGGAAAAGTGTCCGAACTTAGAGCCATGCAGCTGCACCACGGGTCGGCTATCTCGCACTCAAAACTTTGGATAATTAATATTTATCGTGACAGAGCCAGCTCGGAGATCAACAAATATTATTACTTCAACATTTATTTATGAAAAAGTGATATGGCATACTTATATCATACTTTTATCTTTGATACTGTTTTATTACGATAATGTTTTAACCTATGATACTATAATTTAATATATGATAATGTTATTTTATTAGGTTGTAGTTTGTGATACTGTTTTATTAAGATACTTTCATATATGATACTAATATGTTAAGATACATTTATTTACGATACTGTTTTATTATGTATGATACTGTTTATACAAGAAAAATTAAAGATTTTCATTTTAAGCTAAAGAGATGACTTCAAACATCGTACACATTAGCAAAGTAATTAGTCTTGACCGGCTCGTCGAGACGATTCCGAAAATATATTATAATAAAAATTCTGAGCACGTATGCGAATTATATGTCATTTCTGTTATGATACTATTTTCTGTGATACTGTTTTCTATAATACAATATCAAACAATACACATGACTAATTAACAACACAGAGAATAATCTAACGGCCAACTTTTGTCATAGCAATGCCCACATCAAACTTTTTCATTCCTACACAAATTCAAGCTGCTATTTACATTAACAGATCATGACAATTCTCCAGAAATTCATCATACAAATCTTCCCTAATATTTTTTATAATACAGTATCATGATACAAATGTGTTTATGATACTGTTTCTCATACCACAAAGGTCAAACCCTTTCAATTCTCATACCTACCTCAATTCTGTAATAATTTATATATAATTCCACAATATATAATACCACAATATATATCTGCATTGTAAATACAGAATCCATTTGTTACATGATATATTAAGAGCATGGTTGAAACAGTATAATAGGTTGAAACATAAGTATATAAGTTGAAATAATATAATGGCCAACTTAATACAATATCAAGCAATTTTCTATAATATAGTATCAAGCTGCTTTCTAAAATACAGTATCAAACTGTTTTTTATAATACAGTATCAAGTTGTTATTTAAAGAAACAAATCATGACCACAACCAATATACTTCCTAAACATTCGCTTTTAACTCCGATGCCGCCTCTACCGTCCTCTGGAGCCAAATCCACTCTCACTCGCCTTTCTTGCCTGGGAGTTTGATACCCAGTCTTGAACCCATGAAATCCCATAAGCAACACCAAGTACATTATTGGTACATTTTGCATGTATGCACCACGAACTGATAACTAATCTTTCAGCTATATGATCAAACAATTTCACTCATCATATCAGGTACATTATTTGAGTTAAAAGAAAAAAAATTCATCCCCATGTCTAAACTCTCCCTAATTCAGTAGAAAATCCATATTCAGAAAATTCCAACCAAATTGAGGCAAGTAACCAAAAAACAATAAATAAATAAATATACATCGAAGTTAAGCTTTTCAATCAAAAGTGACCATTTTTCACTGCCGCTGTCATTGTTGCTTCTTCTTCTTGTTTTTTCACATTATACCATTTTACCCTTCCTAAATTTTTCATTTATATTGGCGGAGGAGGTTGTGAAAGTGGAAGAAGGCTGTCATCGCGCTGTAGAAGAAGCACTCGCCGGAGGTGGAGAAGATTTGTGGAGGTTAAAGAGGCCGATGAAAATATGGTTTAAAAGGATTCAAGGGTAATTACGGTAATTGATGAATTAATATGACGTATTGACAATTTTAGAAAGTGTTTGGACTTAATTTAGAATAAGTCACCTATGGATGATTTATTGACAATTTCCCCAAAAAACAAAAGTCTACAACGGAAACCCAATGACAATTGAATTATAATAGGCCCATTTCTAGATTAGTACTGTCATCTTGCTTTCCAAGTCTCCATTACCCGTTCATTTTGCAGCGCTCTATTTCACTGTTTATACGTTGACACACACACAAAAACAATATTGAAAAAAAATACCGTCTCGAATCTTGGCTCTCCAAAACCCAGAATATCTAATAAATTTTACACATTTGCAAGGGTTTTGTATCAGTGAAAACTGAAAAGGGCTCGACCACTCAGATTCAAGAAAAAGTGGAATAAACAAATCTTCTGCACTGCAAATGATACTATACTTAAAGAACGTGGAAGAAGAGATAAAATGAGAGACAAACACTCTGTTCTTCGTTCAATAGGGCCTAATCTTTTCACCATTTCTAAGGTCAATTCACCTCTTTGTTTAATATTTTGTTGCGTGTTTCTAAGTTCTAACATCTATCTTACATAATTATAGTAGTGTGTATTATAGATAATTAGGCTCAGAATGTATCTTACAAAATTTGATTAGTGATGATCTGATTTTGTGATTTTAGTGACAGTCCATTTCAATTTACAGTTTTGATTTTAGTTGATTTCGTCTCAAATTTACGTGCTCAATTTTAGGTTTAAAACTTCCAAAATGAAGAAGAAGAATAAGAAGAAGTTGGTGTCATTTCATAATTGCCGCTCAAGTTTCACTATCTAATAAGCAATGGCTATCCCTTAGCTTATTTATTGACTTATTAGAAATAGTTGAAGCCTTGCTGGCTTATATATGATTGTGGCTTTGTCGGCTTATGTGATTGTGGCCTTGTCGACTTATATGTGATTCTAAAACCGCTAGACGAGTTGTATATAAGTGATAATTTAAAATATTTTCGACCTTGTTATTTGATTATAATATAATTTTTTTGTTTAATTTATTTAGAGCATGTTCGGTAGAGTTTTTTCTCCAAAAAATTTAATTTTTTTGTCTATAATTTGACTTTTCAACCCTTTTTACACTACAAAAAAATTTGAAAAGTCAAAAAGTAACCAAAAAAACTCTACCGAACAAGCCCTTAGTTTGTCGTTTTTTTTTTTTTCGAGTTTTAAGTTTGCAATTAGTTCGTAACAGCCTTGTGGATTTTGAATGCATAGTGCAATTTGGGAGTTTATTGGGAGCCTAATTTTTGGATTTCTCCCCAGACTCGAAAATGTCAAGACCGGCCTTGATCAAATCAAACAAACCCCTAATCTCTTGTTGAGTATCTACAAAGTGGATTAAGCTCTATAGCACTTATAATCAACCAAATCGACAACGAAAGTATACAACAATGTCATATTTACAAGCATCTAAGCCACTAAAGCTTAATCTCAAGAAAACTCAAACAAACCCCAAAGTTACTATTGACCGAGAACCAAACAAAACATTCAATTTTCTATCATGGCAACCAAAAATTATAGAACACCAATTTCTTAATCTTTATTACCAGAAACAAAACCAAAGAGGAAAAAATAAGTGAGTACTCAGATGAAGAAGAAACGATTTTCTGTTTTTCTCCACACGCAAAAGGATAAAAAAACCAATTGTAGAGTCAATCTCAGATTGCGTCTAAAGGAAGCCTTCGGAAGTTGATCCAAGGGTCACCAGACAACCACGTGTCAACATTCCAAGCCATTGCCCTCATTAAAAAAAATGTGATAAGAGAATATCAACTTTTAACCAATTTTGGTGGCAAACACGTTTTCACCCAACACATAGGAAGACTACTCCAATTTCATTACATATCAATGAAGTGAAATTTGAGTAGGAAATTAATTAAGAACCATTGATAATGAAAATAAAGTTAAATAAAAATATTAATTAGACAATGTCAACGTAATTTTAAATTCCTCAACTATCTTTAGATTTCTACTCGGGAAATAGTCAATCCAGCAAGCATCAACCAAAGCGGAGATAAGTTGGTTTGAAATTTGAATGTTTTTATTTTTTATTTTTAATTAAACCACTCTAAATAACATGTCTTATTAATAATAAAAATAAAATACAGATTTAGGAAGAGAATCAACTTGACCTATAGTTTGTAAACGATTAAAATTTCGCTAAAAGCTAAAGTCAAAGTCAACATTTAATTTTAATCACACATTTCATCGGTTCACAATTTTTCAACCACACATTTTACCAACTTTTAAAAAAAATCTGATTTTAATCAAAATCAAACACACGCTTAGAATAAAACTTATCGGATCTGGGAATACCAATTCAAAGTTGATAAAATTCAATTTTTGATGCCAGTTAAGAAATTGCATGGCGACATTAAGTTTCTAATATAATTTTATATGTTTGTGGGGCCATTTGACATTTTGCTTTCAATTATTAACTGTGTTTGAGAAGGACTTGGTATATAAAATGCCTAAACTGTTTGACCAACTAACATTTTCAACGAATTCGGTTGAATAATCAAAAGAGATAAGCGACATCAGATACATTATGAGGAAAATGTCCATGTCAAGAAGAGAGGGCAACTAATGAAAAGAAGAACATGTATTTTTAAACATTTTACTAATGATTGCCATGAAATCTAGTGTCTATAGTGTGTCACTAAATCATTTAAAAATTTATATTTATATTACTTTTCAACAGGTTTTGTTTTTTTTTTTTTATCTGATTTCAACAGTTTTTCTTTTGGGGGTGGGGGGGAGGGGAGGAGAGAGAGACTTCTTCAAATATGTCAGCAACGCGTTGTAGCAGCCAATAGTGACCAATAACATTTGAAGCTTTTGTGCCCTATAAATTGTATCCCAGAACTCCTCCTTTTCAATCACATTCACTTCAACTAATTAAGCATCTACTTGTCTATTTTTTTTAATGGATTCTGCATCTTTCTTTCCCAATATTATTGCTGCTGTTTCAGTCTTGCTCTTGATTTCCCACACACCATGTGAAGCTCAACTTTCTACTACATTTTATAGCAATACATGTCCCAATGCACTCACTACAATCCGCACTTCCATCCGGCGAGCAGTGTCCCGAGAGCGTAGGATGGCAGGCTCTCTCATTCGCCTCCATTTTCATGATTGCTTTGTTCAGGGCTGTGATGCATCAATCTTACTTGACGAAACCCCTTCAATACAAAGTGAAAAGACTGCATTTCCAAACAATAATTCTGCTAGAGGCTATGAAG
Source organism: Forsythia viridissima (assembly GCA_030279155.1). Taxonomy (NCBI): domain Eukaryota; kingdom Viridiplantae; phylum Streptophyta; class Magnoliopsida; order Lamiales; family Oleaceae; genus Forsythia; species Forsythia viridissima. Next base: position 37,690,710 of record CM059041.1, on the reverse strand, counting down.
TCATTGAAGCTGCCAAGAGAGAGGTTGAGAAAATATGTCCAGGTGTTGTTTCCTGTGCAGACATAATCACACTAGCAGCCCGGGATGCCTCAGCTGCTGTAAGTAGACACATATAATACTTTTTCCAGTTCCGTCACTCATTTATGAAAATTTTGTTCGGACATGATGGGTCTGTTGTATATGAATATCTAAACTTGTATTCTGTATGAACCACAGGTTGGTGGTCCATCATGGAATGTGAAGCTTGGAAGAAGGGATTCTACAACTGCAAGTCGTTCTCTAGCTAATACTGATCTTCCCGGTCCGGCTTCCGATCTTAGGACGCTCATTTCTTCCTTCACCAACAAGGGACTTACTGCGAGAGACATGGTTGCCTTATCAGGTAATTAAATTTGTGACATGCAAAATAAAATTTAAATTTCTTTTAAATTTGTTTGAAGATGAACTGACCATACAACGTAAACTCACTGTTAACGTGCAGGAGCTCACACATTAGGCCAATCGCAATGTTTTCTATTCCGAGATAGGATATACAGCAATGGAACCAACATTGATGCTGGTTTCGCTAACACTCGTAGACGCCAATGCCCTACTAACAGTGGAGACAGTAATTTGGCACCACTTGATTTGGTGACACCCAATTCTTTTGATAACAATTATTACAAGAATCTGATGCAGAGAAAGGGTCTTCTTCAGTCAGACCAAATTCTATTCAGTGGAGATTCAACCGACAGTATTGTTTCAGAGTACAGTAGAAATCAACAAACATTCTTGTCTGATTTTGGAAATGCCATGATCAAAATGGGAGACATTGAACCACTCACTGGTCAAAATGGGATCATAAGAAGGATTTGTAGTGCCATCAACTAGTTTACTCCATGCCTATGTGATCTGGTAGTAGAATTGCCGTGTTTCTAATTGTGTATATCCATATTCATTGCTTTTCTCTATATTTTTTCATTTTATACTTTCAAATTCTGAAGAAAATGAATTCTTCACAATTGTAAATCCTCTTAATGGGAGTATTCTTCAATTTCGATACCCATTCATAAGAAAAGTTTTCACTTCATTTATAGACTGTTTTTCTATTTCAATATAATTTTTGTTCGTTCACTAAAATTCTATTCTTTTATTTTGAATAGTAATACACCTTTCATAATAAGAGCTTGTTTGGTGGAGCTAAAAAAGCTACTAAAAAGTTAAAGTCAAAATAAACAATTAATTTTAATCACACATTTCATACTTGGGCAGATCAAGGAATTTAGTCCGCGGGAACTGAAATATACTAGTATATCCCGCTTACCCGCGGTGGGAACCGACCGTAGAACTACAATTCAAATTGAATGGCAACTCAATATCACCAATCAATCAGGGCTGCCAAATAAAACATAAAAACGATTAATAATTAGACATTTATATTACCAAATATGAAATGAAATCAACACCATCATGTACCATAAATCTAAAAGTAAAATGTTAAAAGAGTCATTAATACTGCAATCATCAACTTCACACCATCAAACCTATTGAAAACAAATATTAAACTTTCAATATGGAGTCTTCAACGTAATATCAAAAAAATAGATATCAATTTTGAATTTTTTCTTACCAGCTAACTTGAAAATAATCACATAGTACATTTGATAGTACGCAAGCGTTCCTCTTATTGTCGTCGCCCTTCGAGACCTTCACATTTATCAATTTTTTGTAGTCTTTCGCAACTAAACATTGGATTAAATGTTAGATCTTGCAACCTTCTCGTCCGTGATAGGACAACAAAAGTTAGACTAAGACTTTCATTCTCACCAATATCTACCACCACTTTATCAAGTGTTAATCCTTGGCTTTTGTGTATTGTAATTGCCCAACACAAAACAATTAGAATTTGTGTTCTCTGACAAGAGGCACCATTTGACGCTTTCCAGTTTGATGTTATTGACGGAATAGGTATTAAGTTGGTGCCCTCACGAAAACTAGCACCACGGTAATTATCGAAGTCCACAATAATAGCAAGAGGTAAATCACACGGCGACTTACAATTAACTGCGTAAACAATATCCACAACAATACCTATTGCTTCATTAACAAGTCCAAAATGTGTGGTAAGATTAGCACGAAACATAACACGTGATCCAACAGATATATATAGTACTTTCTCCAACCCTTTTGCTTGATCCGGTTCAGATTTCGTGGCAGTTTCACAATTGTTTTTAGAAACTATTCGTGCAATTAGTCTTCCAAGTTCAATCAACCTTTCTTGATTATATTGATTAGCCGACTGTTTTGTAGGAAACAGACGTAGAGAGAACCTAAAATCATTTATCTCTTCAGCAGTTAGAGTTGAGTAGTCTCGAGTCTTGAACATATACCAATCCTCAATGGTAGATGTTCCATCACTAAGTCTATGTAAAGCTTGTCTTAGTGATGCCTGATCTTCTCCTGCTTGTCGAAATATGTGTGATAGTCGAATACATTTATTAAAGACAGAATATGCAAGTGTACTACATTGTTGAATATAACTTCCATTACCTGAATACAATGGACTATCAAATACGGGAGGCAACTGACGCATATCACTAACAAGTACAACGGAAACACCCCCAAATAATTCATTCTTTGCAAATATATCCCGACAACGAAGGTCAACATTGGCAATCATTGCTCTTCCCAACATGTTGTATTCATTAATGATAATCAATTTAGTATCCTTGAAATCTTCTTGCATCCGCCTGCATTGATCACCACTTATATGTGTATATGGTTGTGAAGGTTTTCTCTCTGCATTTATGGCAAGTTCATGGTGGATGGTGGCACCACCAATATTAAATGCAGCAATTCCAGTTGGAGCCATAATCCGAACTGCTTTGTTGAAATGAAATAAATTAAATGTGAGTGCACAATTGCATTAATGAGAGTGGACTTCCCGGTGCCTGCTCCACTAGAAATAATCATATGGATAGGTATTTGTTTATGAAGAGAGGTTAATATTAAATCATGGGCCATTAGTTGTTGAGCTGGTAAATCAGTAAGTGGAACAACCACATTATATTGTTTACCAACTCACTATTAGAATCTTCTGCAACACCCAAATGACTGTAGATAAATTTTTTTTCTATATCAATGTTCGAATATCGATATAAACCTTCTGCCCAATTGTGTGTAGTGTCAAAATTTCTAAATCCCAATTCAACATCTACCCCATAATCACATAATGGCCCCATTGATGCTGCGAGCATCTATTCTTCACGAGATATCTCTTCAACTTCTAGATATGTATCTTTGTCTTCCTCGAATTCATCATTAACCAAATTAGTAGTATGAACAGTATCAATCATGGCCATTCCTAAGTTGACATATCGCATAGCCCACGTCTCAAACTCACCTTTTGCTTCGACTAAACTGCGGTAATGGTAATGAAGTAAAACTTGTTGGCGACAATATAATTCCCAGTTTTCTCCGTTTTGAACAAGTTCACTGCCTTCAATTTCTGGAATGATACCTACAATAGATTCAACTTTGGATTTGTGTCAAAGATTTTTGCTATAGTAGTGTCTCTTTGCCATATGAAGGAGGGACAAATCTTCGTAATCAGAAGGACGGGACATTTATCGAATAAAAAAACTTGGATCTGTTCCCACAACATCTTCACCATTTGCTCCACGACTTTGCCGTACAGTTGATGAGAACATACTTTTCTCACTGACATTTAAAAGTACAAACTTTCGTAATGACTTTGTAAAAAGATAACCCATAAGCAAGTGACTTCTTGAGCAGATATATCTCTTTCAGAAACACTTTTAATTAACAAGCGTTTGATTGTAGATCTTGCTGTTGGACATGGTCGACAAATATCATCTACAATTTGTCGTAAAATCTTTGTAAATGTTTTCGATGCAAGTTCAGCTTTAGAAGCATACTTGGCAATGTAATGTATCACTGACTGAACTGAAAGAACTAGTGAACAATCAATGTTTGCTCGCCAAGTCTGAAGGACTTTTCTATTATGAGAACACACCAATTGATCATTTCGATTCCCTAAGAACAGAAACATGTGACTGTTAGGAGGATCTTCAACAATTGAAGAATGTTCGACAACATCAAAAGGGTACCTAAACCTACACAACATCTGCTTTGTTGTTTTATGTAAACGCATACAATAAGTTCCGCATTTAGAATGTCGCATGACCCAGTTCACTAAATATGCATAATCGTTGTCATCTGAATCAAAATCATCGTCTATTGACAAAATGCGCGCGCAAGGGTGTTTTTGCAGAGGGATAGAGATCGTAACATCTGAGTTATCAGTACAAACAAGTCGATCAAAATATTTGATAACTCTTTTCACATTATCATCATTTGTTGTTATACAATTAACATCCGGAGCATATTTAATCCATAAAAATCCATGAACATGGCCACTTCCTCGATGTTACCATTCAAACCGATACCAAAAATCAATCACGTCAAACTCATTTTTTAAAAAATGTTTAAAGAAAAGATCAATTCTTGCCTGAAAGAACCATGCAACAACACAAGGGTTATCATTAAGCAACTTCGCTCGTCTTTTCCTTAAATCAATTTCTGACAAACTGTTAAGGGTATTTGAAGGATCCCACAGATCATACAATTCTGGCCATTGCAAGTCAGCCACATTTAGTGTAAAAAAAGATTGTAGGAGCCCCTAATTATTTTACCATTCCAGTTAACTCTTTCAATCTTGTGTACCAGTAAGCACGTGTACCTCGAATTGACTTGGCATAATAAGAAATACGAGTAGCAAGTTGTTTGTCACCATAAGTAACCATATACTGAATATCTTGTATAGATAACTCAGCATCAGGATTTTTCGTCACATACACATCACCTAAAGAAAGAGCACGCCATCTTAAGATAGAATTCCACGCAAAATATCGGTATTGTGAATCTCTAGCAAAACGTCCATCAACATATTTCATCAAATACTGATAGTATTCTGAAGGATTCAACTTTCTTGGATGAGCTTGTCTATAATCTGCATTTCCATATGGGAATAATGCTAGAAAAACCATTGAAATATACCCCGGTGTTGAAAACTCATCAATAACTTTATTTGTCAAATGCATGTGAGCAATAGTATGATCAGCATCGGCTACATGTAATGCCCTATGTATACATGCATGTTGATTAGGTTGAGGCCCTACAGAAATAGTTCCAACATCGTGAAAATCATCAATGTAAACATTTTGGTTAACAATCTCAAGAGGCCCATCTATGTCATCTTCCACAATATTTGTCGGTTGATTTGTATTCGAATTATGTACACTATCTTCACTAGCATGTGGAATATCTTCAGGTATGCTATCATGTGGTAATGTATCCAAAGAGCACTCGTCAATGGTTATGTCTCGATAATAGAGATGATTTTTTTTAGCCAAACCAATGCTTGTCGAACATACTCACGACGTACGCGAAATTCTTTAATTGCACGTGCCCCAATTCTATTCACAATCAATATTGCAGTTAAATCACCCGGTTTAAACAGTAAAACAGTAGCTATTGAGATCACATCTTGAGCAAAGTTTATCACATTACCATTGTATTTGTATTGTTGGCCTTTGACAGGATATACAGACATCATCGGGTGTACGCGAGCAATAAGAATTTGCTCTAAATTGGTCATTCGTGATAACTCAATAGGAACGATGCCAGGATCCATTAAATTTTCTGCACTGAACTTAAGGGGTTCAATATACGTCGGATCTCTCCTGAATAATGGGTACATAATTCTAAACTTTAATCCCTGAAAATGATGTACGACATAATGAGCAACGAACCGACATAAGTTCTCCACAAGAGTTTCGAAAACATTGTGTAGTAGAGAGTATCAATGGATGATTCAAGCTATTGTCATCGATGGGAATAGTATGTAAACCTTGTTCCCTTGGTTGAGGCTCACTTGTCTATCCTTCATGTAAACGTTTTCAACGTGCATTATCTATAGCAAGAGCATTTGCTCGTTGCTGTCTAGTTTGCGCAGCACGTGCTTGTCTTCATCGAGCACAATCTAAAGCTCTTACATCTGCCCGTTGCATATTTGTTTGTTGTGCATGAGCATTTCTGCGTCGTGCAGTATCAATAGCCTGTCTAGCACGTCTTTCATTAAGATTCTATGGTAAATATACACGTGCTTGTCTTGTAATAGGCATGATAAAAGAAGAGAAAAAAGTACGACGTAAACGAACTGCACGCATTCCTCTATTTACATGTGCATGATGTAGTGATCTGGATGGATTTGGCCTGCTGCTACTGCAAATATTACTAAACGGAATGACAAGAGAATTAAATGGTGTGCGTCTTTGATGGATTGTACGTCTTGAATGAGTTTTACATCTTTCAGTATCATTCACATCAATTGATGGTGGCACTACTACTTCGGTTTGTCTAACATAATTTCTTTCTTTACGACGTGTGTAGAACTTACCGAAGTGGTTGCAAGAAAGACCTACATGAAAAAATCATACATAATAATAATCTAAAAAACTGTGCTGTATAGATATCTGATAATATAAGTTTAGAAATAGTATATAAATATGATACCCAAGTGTTGGCAACGAGTATTTGCATGGTCTATAGTCCCATCATCTTTACTTGTATAGACATCATTTGATAAAGGCTTTGTTAAACCCACAATCAATTTTGTACGACAGGAATAAACTTTAGTAAAGCGAGATACTATATCTGAAGGATTAAGCCTACAATACACCAACTATAATTGAAATATATTGAAGAACAAATTAAAGAGAAAATATATTAAAGTATCACAAATGCTTAATAACCAACTATGATATACATTTTATCGAAAATGTATTGTATCCATTGAATGCACGACTAGGCTGTGAAAATACATATAGAGATGATATCGTCATCCAATTCTATGGTGGTTTTGTGTGACAAATAATAATAGGAGTGTGCAATATTTGAATAAATTATTTTTTCAGATTGATCAATTCTATTCATCAAAAGTGAACACAAGAAAGTGAAAATTAATACAAAAAATATCCAAATATTAATCATGAAAATGAGTCACACATTTAAATAACAATAAATTTATCACATTTGGTATCTGATTCAATTATTTATGTAGACAAATCAAATGCACAAACACCAATGTAAGAGAACTTTATTCAACCTAGGAAAAAAAATGAAATATGAAGTAAATTGGATAAAATAATTTAAGAGAATTGAAACAAATCATCACAAAAAATATCCAAATCTTAATCATGAAAATGAGTCACACATTTAAATAATAATGAATTTATCACCTTTGGTATTTGATTCAATTGTTTCTGTTGAAGGATTAAGCCTATAAAACACCAATGGAAGAGTTATAGGGCCTCAACCTAGCACAATAAAATTGAAATATGAAGTAAACTGGATAAAATAATTTAAGAGAATCCAAACAAATTATCATAAAAAAAAAAATTAGTCGAAGCCTACATTTGTTAGCATAAAATTAGGCATTTCGGAATGAGTATATGTAAATGTTGATTTAAAAAAAAATGAACAGTTCTCGACCGAGCGGACAGAATTTAGGCTCTGTCCACTCGAGCGAGCACTGTTCACAATTAAATAAAAAATTTAACTATAAATAGTGCTCGCCCGAACGGACAAAATTTAGGCTCTGTCCGCTCGAGCTAGCACTGTTCACAATTATAAAAAAAAAAAAAAAAATTTTCCTTTTCTCATAATCTTCATTTGAAGATGTGCAACTCTAATGTAATAAAATCAGATGAGATCAGGTATCTTGGAATAACAACACAAGGTCCATACAAAATAGCTCAAAATTAAAAAGAATAGAAAATAATTTCAATGGTAATATACTAAAAAAAGCTACAAAAGTGAAGAGGCGAACAATCATTCCATCATATTTGATGTATGATGATAAATCCATATCGGCAAGCTCTCTAAGTTACAAGTTTCACACCCCTATCGGTCCTATCATCAATACATTAAGTTTTCTTGACAATGAAGGGAAAGAAAATAGAATCGCTAAATGAATTAGAGGAGATATATTAGTACAATGGGGCTTTGTAAATAATGTTCACCAATTAAGTCACTTAGTTGCTGAACTAAATTATGCTAGATCATTAACAGAAGGTTATGAAATCAATTGGCATTTGAATGTAATCCTACTCTTAAACATGTAAGAATTTTCGTACAAATCACTCCAAGAAGAAGTTTCTAAGTGCATTTTGCAGAAGAATCATTCAGATAGCTCTATTTTTTCCTTAACTTTTTCCATGCAATGAAAGACGATTCAATTAGGAGACTCTCATGTAAAACAATCATAATGAGGCAGCCAAAATTACAAGAAGATAATCTTGGACATGTTTCTAAGTGCATTTTACAGAAGATTCATTTATTGTCCAGCAGCTAAATAAGAAATGAGAAGGAAAGGACAAATCACTAGCTGACAATGTAATGAGTCTTAATGCATACAGAAAAGATAGTCATGCCTAAAGATTTGGCATATCTGGGATTACTAGAATAGCAAGAGCATACCTGTAGAAAATGATTTAGAGCTCTTTTAACCACTAAAGGTTCATGATGTGGTAATTGCATATTGAAATCAGTGAAATTAAAAAATATACACTTTCATCTTTATACACAAGTCATTTGCTTTTGAATTTCTCATGTATGTTAACTTGTAAAGTAGAGAATAATTTAATGACTAAACTAAAAATACATAAGCTTAAAAAACTCTATATTTAGCATATGTTTCTATTCAGGCAGCGGGGCAGGGGCACATAGCACACATTTGATAAACTATGCATCCTAAACATTAAACCCACAATCGACTTTGTACGACGAGAATAAACTTTAGGCAAGCGAGATACCATATTTGAAGAAATAAACCTACATTTTACCAAGTATAATTAAAATAAATTGAAGAACAAAAGAAAGCATTTTCGTGTCATTGTCCTAGGAAAGGCTACAACAGGAGAAATGTTTGGAGAAATAGGGATTTATGTGGAAAGCCTCAGCCAATTGGTGTCCGAAAAACTAAAATTTTGTCAAATACTACAGTTGAAGAGGAAAGCATTACTGGACATACTTGAAGCTTATCCAGCAGATGAACACACTATCATGAACAATATTTTCTTGGTAAACTCAGTGAGCTGTATATCGTTTCTTGTTTGCAAATAATCAAATTGAACACAAAATTCATCTCATATGTCATTAGTTCATGGAAAGCAGTAACATAATCGTTGAAGGCAATGGCATAATTATTCAAAATGGGAACAGAAAATCCATCTCATTAATCACTGAAAAGAAAATTGAGTAAAAGGAATAAAACAAAGGATTTATATAGATGAAGTTTGTCATAACATGCAATAATACCAAAAAAATGAAAGGATGGAAAATATTTTATTGACCCAGTGCAGTGTTTGATCATTAAGAACAAAATGTCATACAAATAGTAAAACAATTCAAAAAATAACCAGATTGAGTGAAAAAAAAACAAATATGGAGAATATAGAGAATAATTGTAGAGCCCATGAAAAGTAATAGTGCTACAAAAATAAAAATAAAGATTTCACAATTGCCTAATAATGCTGCCCTTATTTTGATCAAATTCCCAAAACAAATTCGACATGCAGTGATTTATTGATGATAAAAAAAAAATAAACAAAATTGTCTCCTGGGAGGTTAATCATAAATTAACTAAACTCCAAAATTCACACAATATAATGTAAAATCCCACAAAACTAAACTAATGGTTTACAAAGGAATTCACTAATGAACACCATAAATAACAAACATATTTCACTCAAAGCCACCGAATTAAAAAAAAAAAGAGGAATTATCAAGGAATTACCTGTGGAAGTGGGTTCAATCATCGTCTAGAGCAACACATGAATGGTAATGATTGTGGGCCTTGTATTTCGAATTCAACTGATATTCTTCTTATTCTCCTTTGATTCGAGGTGCCGATCGGTACTGATTGTGGGCCTTGTATTTCGAATTCAACTGCTCTTCTTCTTGTTCTCCTTTGATCTGAGTTGGTAGCTGATCTCGCAATCAATCTCTTTGAAGACAACGACTTTTACAAAACAGAAATATAAAAATCAAATCCAACAAATTAACCGATATGAGAGAAAAATGGCCGATGCATTGGAGATTTAAGGAGAGAGTAGAGATAATCCTTTGTGGAGAGCAGATTTTGCGGAGATTTGTGGAGATTTGAGGGGGAGATGAGAGATTTGAGAGGGTAGATGGGTTGAGCAAAATTTCCTTTGAAGATAGACGTAGCTTCTTAATTTGGGCAGTGGGGGTGAAAAAATCTCCCCAACGGTCGGTTTGATAAAAGTTAATATAATAAAATTTATATATAACATAAAAAGTCACTAAAATGATATTATTTATTGAAATTGTTCCCGACGAGGTTTTGAAACATAAAATTCATTTATGATAGAATCTACATCAATTTTCTCACCAAATTCTCGTTCGATGAATAGTGTCATACAATCAACTTGAAAGTCATCCTCTATTTTGTTTCGAAGATCAATCTTCACATGTTTCATTGCAGAAAATGCTCGCTCAGTTGTCGTAGTAGAAATAGGTAATGTCAACACAAGACGAATCAATCTAGTCACCATAATGTAACTATCTGACCTTCCACTCAGTTATGTGTTGACATAACTCAACAAGTATAGATACTTGAAATTGAGGATCGCGCTTCATATCTAGCTTATAATGTCGCAACTCATATTCCAAACTACGAATATCTTGCACCGAAAAATCTTGAGAATAAAACTTCTTTGCAAGTGAGCAAATATCAAAACTATTAAATGATTTATATGAATCTTTAGGATCCAAAGCGACACTGAGAGAAAGGAGTTCAACTGATGTCTTGTTAAATCTTGTATCTAACTTTATCAGTACGAAACTTATCACTTCATTGAAAACATCGAAGTGATAATAATGCTCGACTGTAGTTTGATCTCAAGAACGACCAATTCTATACAAACCATCTAGATCAGGTATGACAATATCGTTTCTTGAGCAAAAACTATTCACTCATTGGAAAAAATCTTCCCAGTCAGTATCTCTCAATTTTTGAAGAAGTTCTTTTGTAGTTGATACAAATCTTATAGCAGATAAGATGTCTAGAGATTTTTTTGAAGGGTTTGACAAAGAACATCAGAGATATTCATAATGTCATGCATTAAATGCAAGATGAATACAAATTCATAACTTGTGAAGTTTTTGTAAGTACCACAAGCTTCAGCTCGAGATCTTGTGTTTGGAAAATGGTGAGTAAGATATTCAAGGACATTGCAAGTTGTAGCGTACATATCTATCAAACTCTTTATGGAGTCATAATGAGAACTCCAACGAGTATCTCCCGATCGTTGCAAATTACCCATTTGATTAATCCCACTTCCAGACTTACGCTCTCCAGTAGCCAACATACGCTCAATTTCTATTGTTTGAGCAGTTTACATCTTATTAATGCGCTTAAGAGAAGAAGTAATAATACTGACAACATTATCCAAATGAGAAAAGAATTCTCAAATAGCACTAACATCTTTAGCTGCAGAAACCAATGTCAACTGTAATCGGTGGGAAAAAATGAATGTAGTATGCATATGGACAATCTCGAAGAAATAATGCCTGAAGTCCATTTCAAGCACCGTGCATGTTACTTGTACCATCATACCCTTGGCATCTCATTTTTTCTACTTGAAGATCGTGTTGAGCAAGAACATCGGATATTTCATTTTTTAGATTCAAAGACGAGGTGTCACTTACGCTTTTGATCGGAGTGAACCGTTTTCTCAACATGCCACGATCGTTCACAAACCTTAGGATAATGGCCATTTGCTCTCGTTTAGATGCATCTTGTGCTTTATCGGCAAGAATATAGAAGCATTCATTCCTAATTTTCTCACAAATCATCCGTCGCACTCTATTGGCCATAATGTGCAAAATTTCTTTTTGAATACTTGGAGCAATGTATTGAGCATTTTTTGGAGCATTATCCAATACAACTTTATCAATTTCAATATTCATTTCTACCAACAACTTTACCATTTGAAGAAAATTTCTCCGATTCAGTGAAGATGAAGATTCGTTATGACCTCTGAAGGCACAACCTTGAAGTGCTAAACATTGAGCACTTATGATTGAAGTTTTTAGATGCAAACGACGTCTCTGCACTTTTTCTCTCGATACTGCATACATTACCTTATTAATATGTTGAGACGGTTTCACTAAATCTTTAACTCTTGTCTTACACATATTATGATGTGGTGCACCAAAATGAGTAAGGAATGCACATTTCATTTTGTCATTAACTCTCTTCCACTTATTATATCCATGACTGACTAATGCTAAACAATTGGATGAATTACTATCATTCTGAAAAGAAAGCAGTAAAAACAATATGCCCTATTCGTTGTAGGCGAATACCCCAACCAAGAAAACTGACTAAACTATTTCTTTTGAAATCGACGAGACTGGATATTCTGAAAGTGCTTGTTGATAAGGCCCAACTTTTAGATATGCCAGTCTAATCTCATCTCTTAGATCAACGGGATGTTCAAATATTTGCTTTCTTTTTTTCGGATCTCGTTCAATACTAGTAGTCGGTTGTAATTCAAGATTTGAAGTTGAAGGATGTATAGTTTCTGGAGATGAAATTGGAAGAAGTTGCACGGTAGGAATTGAGGGTTGATCTTCAGTTAATCCATCAGAAGGTGTACTTTCACTAGATTGGCCAGTCTTTTTAAAAAATGAAAACAATGTCTTTTTTCTTTTGGCAGAAGCTTGACATTCCATTTGTAAATTTAAAAAAAAAATGACAATCTATCAACAATCTACAAATAGGCCGGCAAGGGACAACAATTTCATCATAATCTAACAAAGCACAACAATAATATACCCACAACACAACAAAATAGGCTGGCAAAGCACAATAATTTTACTGTAATCCAACAAGGCACAACAAAATAATTCAAAAATACGCCTACAAGTCAACAAAATAGGTCGGAAAGGCAGAACAATTCAATAATAAAAAGACTAAGCATTAAACATAAGCTGACAAGGTAACAAAAAATGAATAACACAATTGCAAGTGAATTAGCAAAATAACTGTAAGGCTCAGCGTATTTTTCTTTACTTTTTTCCTCACGTCCGTTGTCCATTGATTTGTTCCTATAAATAAAAATAAAAATAAGTCAATTCATCATATTACAGTTTTCATAAAAATAAAAATAAGCAGTAAACATAAGATGCTGATTTATTACTTTTCCTTACGTCTAACATTTTTTTTCCAATATTTGAAAATATACTAAATAATATACAATCATAATTTACAATATCACCTATTTGGCTTTGCAATATTTTCTGTTGTGAAAATATGTTTCCTGAAGAAGTTTTCAAGATATATGGATTCTGTTTCTTAATTTTAAAAAACAGCAGCCTAACCCATTGCTTAACACACACGTGAGCCAATAAATCGAATAAGAAAAAAAGAATTTTCTAAAATGAAACCAAGCAGGCTACTAACATTTATGGACCAGACGCCATTCCTATTTAATCTTCTCATTTTTGTGTATTAGAAATTTTTTTCACAATTAGTTCATAAATTGGAAAAGAAAATTGAAAAAATTGTAATGTACAGATTCAAACTCATTCATTTGACTCATTTCATAATCTGGTATAAAATCAAAAATTAAATATGCAAAATAATATAAACTTTACAAAAATGTAAAAAAATTGAAAAATACCTGTTCTTGAGAACGATTTCGGCGAAAAAAATAGATTTTCGAATGATTTAAGGCCGTTGAAAACTATCTACCAAGTTGGGTTAATAGATTTACAGCTTATTTTCGGTGATTGAAGTTTCAATTTGACAAAAATGAAAAAAAACTGTAGAAAAGGAGCTTCACTGCTTTAGTATCACGCAGAAATGGAAAAGGGTTTTGTGGAAATGGTCCAATGGAAATATGGAATGGAATGGCAGTGGCTGATACATTAATTTGGGACCTGACTTGGGCTGCGGCTGAATTGGGCATTACTTAGTTGGGCTAATTTTTTTTTTTTTTTTAGTTGGGACTTAGGTTGAAGGCAGTTGGGCTGAAAATTGAATTTGGACCTGGGCTAATTTATTTTTTTGACATGGGCTATTTTTAAAAAAAAAAAAAACTTTATGCATTAATTCTGGATCTGGGCTGGGCCTAGCTCGGGCTATAGCCCGGCCCAGATCCACTTGCATCTGCCACTGATTTCATAGAACCCACAACTTTTATGACTTTCACCTACATATTTTATCAATCTTTTTAATCTAAAAAGCTACACCAAACAAGCTCTTAATTCAACAACTTGTTGAAAAAAATCGAATATTTTCATATATATATTTTTTTATAGATGACGTTTTTGAAACAAAGCTAGTAAAGTCGCATGGCAAGAAGGTGATAATTGTTGTAAATTAAGGTTTAATTAGGTGATCTGGACTTTTGTAAGTTTTAGATCTAACATAACTTAGAAGGGAGAATTGAAAACGTCTCAATAAATATTCAAAATTACCAATGGATGTTTTTAACGAATTGTTATTACTCTATTTTGCAAAATAAATGATGCAATTGACCCAAGACAAATACGAGCTGCTAAAAGATTTCATTGCCCGGTTCAATAGAGCCACGCTAGGAATCAAAGATCTGCAGATGTCTGCTGTAGTCACTGCCATGATGAGTGGAACTCGATGTCGTCCTTTCAAGATGTTACTCTCTAAAAATCCGTCGGATACGATGCATGAGTTACTAAGATGGGGGATAAGTACGTGGACGCTGAGGAAGCATATTTCATTACCAAAAGCATAAAAGATCGAAAGGAACCTGAGTCTAACAAAAGGAGGACTTGGGACGAGCTCGAACATCGAGATGATAAAGGTAAGTAGAAAATAAACCATATAAGGCAGATAAATAATAAGGGTACTAAAGAATGATTAGACTAGCTGGAAAGTCCTAGCGTACCTATTGGACCCGACCTGTGACAAAAATATCCTCAACTACTGTAACGGTCAAACGAGGTGACAAGCCTTGGCTAAAAAAAAAAGGTCGAGGCAAGCTCACCTAAGATGAGGTGAGTCGAGCCAAGGCTTTAAAAAAAATCAAGGCGATGAGTCCTGTCTGAAAAATAAGGCTAGGCAATGAGTCACATCTGAAAACAAGAATAGGCGATGAGTCATGTCTAAAAACTAAGGCTAGGCGATTTATCTTGTCTAAAAACAAGGCTAGGCGAGGAATCCTGTCTGAAAACAAGGTTAGGCGAGGAATCCTGTCTGGAAACAAGGCTAGGCTATAAATCCTGTCTGAAAACAAAACAAGGCAATGCGCCTATGTTTAAAAATCAAGGCGATGAGCCTTTGTCCGAAAAATAAGGTGATGAGCCTATGTTTAAAAATCAAGGCTATGAGCCTCTGATGAAAAATCAAAGCCGAAGGGCCTCTGTCCGAAAAACAATGCGATAAGTCTATGTTTAAAAATCAAGGCGATGAGGCTCTGTTAGAAAAACAAGGCGATGAGCATCTGTGACAAAAACAAAGACGATGAGCCTCTGTCTGAAAAGGTTAGAGAGGAGTATGTACGGTAGATTATTTTTACTTTACATTGACAACAATCTATGAAAAGTAGTGTATGGAAAGTAGAGTGGCTTATGATGATAGAAATAATGACAGCTACTATATGTTATCTGTCAATGGTGGCACGTCTTGGCACGCCCGCCTCAACGATTCGCTCCTCACCGGCTCGCCCGCCTAGTTGGTCTCATAAGCACGCATCTGACAAATAGACTGTAATAACCCATCTGTTGTTAGGTTAGCTAGACAAACGACTCATAGAATGACAGTTACCACCGATTATTAGAAAAGAAAAATACCAGCAATTTGGAAGATGAAACATCCCTCAACAATTGGGAAGATAAAACATCCCCCATTAACTCCTAGTAATGAGGGAGATGAAGGGACACCCGCTATTAAGGACCATTAAAAGCTATAACTGCAGGTCATCCCTATAAATAGAGGCCAACTCCCAAGGTAAAAAGACAATTCTCATACACTCCATATTGCTATTCTGCACATCTTTTTAATCATATACTGATTATCACACTGGAGTGGATACGGGAGAAAGAAGTCCCGCCACTGTTTTACAAGTCTCCACTACTATCGCCGCCGTATTCGGAGGAAGAGAAAAATATTTATCATCATTCACCATATATTAAAAATTCTAATGAAAAGTGGTTAACGATTGAGACTCTCATGTTTTGTAGTTGCAAATTTTATTTTATTTATTTTTTTGAAAAGGAAAGTTTTTTTTTTTTTTGTTAATGAGCGAAATTGAGTCTTGACATATATCATACTTCTTGTCATCAAGGATTTGAACTACCATATTTGCCTCCCCCTTTAATGCTTCATCCAGACCTAATTGAAGTGCCAATTATGATGTAAGAGCAATCAAGAACAGCCAATGAAACTCATGATTTATCTTGGTTCAATCCACCCCCAATTTATACCCTTGTATTCCAGTGCAAAAAAGTTGTTGCAGCAGTCCATCTATTACAACCTTCTGTGCGTACAGTTGTTAAGCACGGTAACTTCTGAGTACAAACTGAACTTGGTCCAAATTAACAAAAATTTTCTAACTAAAAATATGAATGTCTAAAATTTACACTTCAATAATTGAAAAATCCATGCGAAGGCCCTTCTTTTTTGCGGTTATATTTCCTTAGTTTCATGTATGTAAACGAAGCACGAGACATACATTATCTCGCTAAAGGCGGGTCAAGCATTTTCGAGGCTTTAGGCAAAAGCTTCGAGAGCCTTTTCAATATATTAATATTTTTTTTAAGAAATTAAATAATATTTATCTTTTAAATACTTCATCGTTTCATTGATAAAAAAAATAATTGAATTATTTTATCATAAATAATTTCATAAAAAAAAAATTCTACGAATCACGCATATTTCAGGTTCTACTTATTCATTTGCAATATTCTTCCCGTAAAATTTTCAAAAATGGAAAGAAGACCCTTTAATTGATCAAGAACAACATTCACCAGCAACTTATAATATAAGTACTTAAAAAATAATTTCGGCACTACCAAGCATGCGCTAACTTAATTAACAACAAGAAGCTATATATTATTTCACTAAAAAGACTTTTAGACGTATCATCAACTTTTTAAAATCCTAAAAACTATTATTCTATTTTTATTGGACTTACGAAATATTAATACGCCTTAATATGACAGACATTTTGATGCAGCTATAAAAGAAGATGAATACCAAGGAACTGATGGGGCTGAAATCTGATGCTAAGGTGTATTACTTCTTTAATTTTGATTTAAAGCAAGATGTTGAAATTATTTTTAAATGCATATAAGTTATAAGTTTTATAAAATATGTGGATAATAAATGTGTAGTAACTTGTAGATCATATTACTAATTGTTATTAAGTTGGTTGAATTTATTAGGAAATAGGCGGAAATGGTCCTTAACGTTTGTTTTATTATTTTTTTGTACGAATATTCCTAATTCATGTGTTTTGGTGCGTAATGAGTTCTTATTTAACTAAAGAGACTAATATACTCATAATTTTAGTAAGAAAAATTGCAGTTGGGTTCATAACCTTTTCAAAAGGTGCAAATGGGCATAGTACCTTTATCGTTTTAAGTAAATAGGTTTAGACAGTCGTAAAAATGTTCAATATTTTCAAAATTGATAGATAGAACATATTCAACTCTCCCTTTTAAATTGTTTTACGCTAGATTTAAAACTTAGAAGAGTCCAGGTAAGGGTGGCAATTGGGAGACGAGATGCCCGTGGGCCTGTCGGCTCGGCCCAATATAGCTCGACTTATTATAGGTCCGGGTTCGACTAAGGGTCGCCCTGGCAAAAAAAAAGGGCCGAGTTGGCTCCTGTAAATTTATTTTATTTATTTTTTTACGGTCCACATAAAAAATACTACATTAAAAAATATATAAAAATATTCGATTTTTTCAAAAAGTTGTTGAAAGGTGTATTCCTATTCAAAATAAAAGAACATAATTTTACTGAATAAACAAAAAATACATTGAAAAAGAAAAACAATTGCTTTACAAGAAAGTTTAATTTGCGAAGAAGATTTGAACTGATAAAGGCTTTCTTTATTCCTTCATTTCAGCATCTGCTGATATATATAATACAGGAGCCGAGAATGGAATACATACAAAAACTATATACATTCTATCAACCAATCACCTATTTACAAGGGTCTAACTAACAATTACACTTCCTGAAATTAAGGTGCCACCAATGCTTTGAATCATTAACGACATCAAAATCTGGTAAAACAATTGATCAATTGCACTTTACTCTCATACTTTTAATCAGCTGCACTTCCATCCTCAATGCAAGGTTTATGTAATATATGATCCTGATCTTCATCTTTAACACCGTCCCTCAAACTGGAGTGTACTGCAGTGACTCCAAGTTTGTCCTTCAGTAACAAAAACTGAGAGTGTGATAAAGGTTTTGTAAGCAAGTCAGCAATCTGTTTAGAAGAAGGAATATAACATATTTGCAACAAAATGGATGTCAAACTCTATATGCTTTGTACGAGCATGATAAACTGGATTTGAGGCAAGTGCTTTAGCACTAAGATTGTCACACCAAAGAGTAGGAACTGCTTTTTGTGGAAAATTTAATTCCTTTAACAATGATTGCACCCAAATTATTTCTGATGTTGCATGAGCCAATGCCCTATATTCTGCCTCTGTACTTGATCTGGCTACTACATGCTGTTTCTTCGAGGACCATGATATTAAGCTATCTCCCAAATACACACAATATCCAGCTGTTGATCTTCTATCATCTGGACAGGAAGCCCAATCAGCATCAGCATATGCAGTTATATCCAGATTATAGCATTTTTTGATCATCAAACCTTGATCAATTGTCCCATTCAGTATCAAAATATTCTCTTCAATGCCTTCCAGTGAATATCAGTAGGCATCTGTAAGAATTGGCTTGCCTTATTCACTGCAAATGTAATATCATGTCTTGTGTGGACTAGATACTGTAAACCTCCAACTGCGCTTCTGTACAACCAGGGATTTTTCATCAGACCACCCTCATGTTTTGACAACATTTTTCCAACTGCTATGGGTGTATTACGTGGCTTCAAGTGTTGATAATCAAACTTTCTCAACAAGCTTGCTATATATCCTTTTTGAGTAAGATGTAAACATGAGTTATACCTGTACACTTCAATTCTCAAAAATTGACTAAGAGATCCCATGTCTTTCAAGGCAAAAGTAACATTGAGCTGATTTATGAAGGTTTGGAGCAAGCTATTATTGTTTCCTGTCACAACTATGTCATCAACATATATGAGTGCAAACACAACATGTTTCTCATTTGCAAAGTAAAAAAGAGAATTATCAGCCTTTGATTGTTTGAACTTCCACTTAATTAGAGTAGAGCTCAGTTTCTCATACTAGGCTCTTAGAGCTTGTCTAAATCCATACAATGCCTTCTCCAATTTGCAAATAAAAGTTGGATTTGCCTTATCAATAAATCCCTCTGGCTGTTCCATATATACGGTTTCTTCAAGATTTCCATTGAGAAAGGCATTGTTGATATCAATCTGTCTTATTTCCCAATCTTTTGTCACAGCAAGAGTCAAGATGATTCTTAGTGTTGCAGCATTGATCACTGGACTGAAAGTCTCATTGAAGTCTACACCAGCTGTTTGAAGGAACCCTTTTTGCAACCAATCTAGCTTTAAATCTTTGTACCTTTCCTTTACTGCTATATTTGATTCTGTACACCCACTTGTTTCATATCACCTTCATGTTTGGTGAATGTGAAACAAGCTTCCATGTTTTGTTTCCCACTAAAGCATCAAATTCATCTTTCATTGCGTTTCTCCACTTGCTATTTGACATGCTTCCTGTACACTTAATGGTTCTAATTCTCCTGACTTTTCAATGTATTCAGCAGCTTGTCCAGCATACACCTTTGGCTTAAACACACATGCCTTATCTCTGGTAATCATAGGATGCTGAATAGGTGCTTCATTCCTTTGTTCACTTATCTGTTCATCTGTTTCAACATTTTGATCTTGCTGAGTTTCATCACTTCCATTGATATTTTCTGGTTCTCCAATTTCCTCTGATAACTCATAAGGACAGTGGTCTGCATTATAAGGAATTAGGTGTTCATGACCACTTGACAAAGGTTCTTCAGGTAGAGTTGCATTAGGAGGAATTGTATCAACTGGAGGATGCTCTATTGTTTCATGACTAGACATGGTATTGAAAGGTAGATAGGAAATGATTACTTCTTCATTTTTTTGAATGATCTTTTTGTTTAAGAATCCAGCTTTGAAAGGAAAGTCTAGTTCATTAAATACTACATGTCTAGATGTGTAGATTCTACCCACTGGACTGAGACACTTATATCCCTTGTGTGACTCACTAAAGATCAAAAACACACACTTCAATGAATGATAACTAAACTTGTGTTTTTGATAAGGTCTTAAACATGGGAAACGGGCACACCCAAAAGTTTTCAATGACTTGTAGTCTACACTCTTTCTGTATAGGACTCCAAAAGGAGGTTTCATTTTAAGTAAGGGTGTAGGCATTCTATTAATTAGATAGGTTACTGTTTGGAAGGACTCTCACCAATAATGCAAGGGCATTTGTGCTTGTGTTAAGAGGGTTAGACCTGTCTCTGTCACGTGTCTGTGTTTTCTCTCAGCTCTTCCATTTTGTGCAGATGTATAAGGACATGAATACCTCAGTTTAATACCTGAAGCAGAGGCTATATGTGTAAAAGATCTAAACTCACATCTCCAGTTAGATTGTATGACTTTAATTTTCCTCTCAAGTTGGTTTTCTATCAATTTTTAAAACTGTATGAATATGTTTAGTGCTTCAGATTTGTGCTTCATTGGATATATCCAAGTGTACCTACTATAATCATCCACAAATAGAATGTAGTATTTAAATCCAGAGGAAGAACTAATGGGTGTTGGTCTCCATACATCAGAGTGGATCAAGTCAAGTGGAGCAATGGCATGTGATGTTGATGAATTAAAGGGAAGATAATGTGATTTTCTATATTGACAAGAATCACAGAAGGATGATAATTCATTAACATTAGATTTTTCATTACATAGTTTGAACACTTGAGACATTACAAGTTTTGAAGGATGTCCAAGTCTCTTATGCCAAACATCTAAATTTAATTCAGAAGACTTAATAGGAACTGAAGCTTTTTCTCTACTAGAACTGATAGTGAAGACAGTGTTTTAGAATTTGGGATTGTTTTGATGACTCGACTCATTTGATGATGAACTGGTGACTTGATTTGGGAATTCCAGCTGATACAATCATTCTTTAAGCTTTCCTTGTAGCATAACCTTCTTTGTCAACTAATCCTTAACATCACAAGAGTTAGGGTGAAATTCCATAAAGGCATTGTTATCAGCAGTTAATTTGGACACACTTACTAGATTCTTCTTAACAGCAGGTACATGAAGCAGATTATTTAGAAGTATAGGCTTATCATTCAAAGCAGTCAAACATTTAATACTAGTATGTGCTATGTGTAGTGAGTTTCCATTACCAACTACCGGTCTTTCCTTACCATTATACTCCTTGGTCATGGTGAGATTTTTCTTTTCTGCTGTTACATGATGACTTGCTCCAGTGTCTGCAAACTAGGCAGGATCTTCAAGTGTGCTTGGATATGCAACAAAAGCTGATGGTGTTGAGTTGTTGTTGCTCCCATTCTGGTTGTTTGGCCTGCTGCCCATGTATCTCTCATTGTATCTATTAATACACCATGAGGCTGAATGATTATTCATTCCACATATGTGACATGGATTTTGATGCTCAGTAATTCTTCCTTCTCTACCTCTATTCCTTCTTCTTCATCTGAAGTTGGAAGATCTGCCATAGTTTTCTGATTTGTTTCCTCTAGTATTATTGAAACCACTTTTTTGAACAAAGTTTGTAAATGCTTGATTAATGTTTATGTTACTCATTCCACTTTTTACTGCATTCAGATGTTCAATTCTCCTTTCAAAGGTCATAAGTATTTAGTTATTGTTCATACCAGAAAATTTCTTCTCCGCTATTGATATGCACCACTATTGGTGTAAACTCTTCATCCAATCCAGCAAGAACTTGTGTTACTAGATCTTCATGAGTGATGGTTTTTCCAGCAATTTCAAGGTTGTCAGCCAACTGTTTCACTGTGGTGAGATATTGATCTACTGACATTGATCCTTTTCTGGTTCTTTGAAGTTCACCAGTGAGAAAGGTTACTCTGGATCTGTTCATTATGCCATAACTTTCTTTCACTGCAGTCCATAGCTTGTTTGAGCTCGAGCAACCCATTACTCTCATGGAAATTTCTGGTGTCATCGATGAGTACAACTACCCCATAAGTAGCTGATCAGTAGAGATCCACTTGCTATGCTCTGGATTTGGCAGCATCTCCACTCTTTCTCTACCATTGGTAATGGTTTGAGAACCAATGAATTCTGGTGGACACTTCTTTGTCCCTAGTATGAAGGCTTCAAGATTATGCCCTTTAATGATTGGCATAATCATGTTCTTCCACGGCAGAAAATTGTTTCTGTCCAGTTTCACTAATGGTGTTTGTGTCAAATTCATTCCAAATGGTGAAAGTTGATTTGCAGCTACTGGTGTATGCATTGTTGTACTGGATTGAGATGGAGAAGAGTTGTGTGGCCAGCTCAAGTGTTAGCCATTGTCAAGCTCTGATACCAAGTTTAATTTGCAAAGAAGATTTGAACTGATAAAAGCTTTCTTTATTCCTTCATTTCAGCATCTGCTGATATAAATAATACAGGAGCCAAGAATGGAATACATACAAAAACTATATACATTCTATCAACCATCACCTATTTACAAGTGTCTAACTAACAATAACACTTCCCGAAATTAAGGTGCCACCAATGCTGTGAATCATTAACGGCATCAGAATCTGGTAAAACAATTGATCAATTGCACTTCACTCTCATACTTTTAATCAACTGCACTTCCATTCCCAATGCAAGGTTTATGTAATAAATGATCATGATCATCATCTTTAACAAAGAAGTGCAAACTTATTTTATGAATAGGTATCGAAATTGAAGAATACTCCATTAAGAGAATTTACAATTGTGAACGACAAAAAGAAAGAACGATATCAAATGAAGAATTGATTTTCTTCAGAATTTGAAAGTATATAATGAAAAAATATAGAGAAAAGCAATGAATAGGGATATACACAATTAGAAACACAGCAATTCTACTACCAGATCACTTAGGCATGGAGTAAACTAGTTGATGGCACTACAAATCCTTCTTATGATCCCATTTTGACCAGTGAGTGGTTCAATTTCTCCCATTTTGATCATGGCATTTCCAAAATCAGACAAGAATGTTTGTTGATTTCTACTGTACTCTGAAACAATACTGTCGGTTGAATCTCCACTGAATAGAATTTGGTCTGACTGAAGTAGACCCTTTCTCTGCATCAGATTCTTGTAGTAATTGTTATCAAACGAATTGGGTGTCACCAAATCAAGTGGTGCCAAATTACTGTCTCCACTGTTAGTAGGGCATTGGCGTCTACGAGTGCTAGCGAAACCAGCATCAATGTTGGTTCCATTGCTGTATATCCTATCTCGGAAAAGAAAACATTGCGATTGGCCTAATGTGTGAGCTCCTGCACGTTAACAGTGATTTTACGTTGTATGGTCAGCTCAACATCAAACAAATGTATAAGAAATTTATTTTGCATGTCACAAGTTTCAAACTTTTAATAACCTGATAAGGCAACCATGTCTCTTGCAGTAAGTCCCTTGTTGGCGAAGGAAGAAATGAGCGTCCTAAGATCGGAAGCCGGACTGGGAAGATCAGTATTAGCTAGAGAACGACTTGCAGTTGTAGAATCCCTTCTTCCAAGCTTCACATTCCATGATGGACCACCAACCTGTGGGTTCATAGAGAATACAAGTTCAGATATTCATATACAACAGACCCATCGTGTTCGTACAAAATTTTCATAAATTATTGACATAACTGAAAAAAAGTATGACATGTGTCTACTTACAGCAGCTGAGGCATCCCGGGCAGCTACAGTGATTATGTCTGCGCAGGAAACAACACCTGGACATATTTTCTCAACCTCTCTCTTGGCAGCTTCAATGACTTCATAGCCTCTAACAGAATTATTGTTTGGAAATGCAGTCTTTTCACTTTGTATTGAAGGGGTTTCATCAAGTAAGATTGGTGCATCACAGCCCTGAACAAAGCAATCATGAAAATGGAGGCGAATGAGAGAGCCCGCCATCCTACGCTCTTGGGACACTGCTTGACGGATGGAAGTGCGGATTGTAGTGAGTGCATTGGGACATGTATTGCTATAAAATGTAGTAGAAAGTTGAGCTTCACATGGTGTGTGGGAAAGCAAGAGCAAGAGGAAGTGTTTAAACGAAGGGAAATTTTTATATCTATTCCACTTGAAATGATTGATGCTCAGTGAAGCATATATATACAAAGCAAACCTAACAGCATGCATAATAGTCAGCATGCATTGAACAAACCTAACAGCATGCATAACGGTAAGCATGCATTGAACAAACTTGAAACTGAAAAGAAACAGAATAAAAACTGAAATAGAAATGGAATTTATTTCATCATCCCCCCCTCAAGCTGGCCATTGGTGAAGATCAGCCAATCCCAGCTTGGAAAGTAAGGAGTTAAATTGAGGAGCTGCTAAAGCTTTGGTGAAGATGTCCGCAATTTGTTGGGAAGAACTAATGTGTAGAGGCAAAATAAAACCTTCTTTGAATTTGTTTCGGACAATGTGGCAATCAATCTCCAAATGTTTAGTTCTTTCATGGAATACTGGATTTGCGCTAATATGCAAGGCTGACTTGTTATCACACCATAAAGGAACAGGCAAACGAGTGGGAATGGCAAAGTCCTTTAAAATGTAGCTGATCCATATGATTTCACAAACTGTTGCAGCCAAGCTTCTGTATTCTGCCTCAGCTGTGGATCGTGAGACTGTGGTTTGTTTCTTGGTTTTCCATGAAACTAGTGTGTCTCCAAGAAAGATGCAGAAACCAGTGAGTGACCTTCTAGTGTCACTGCATGAGGCCCAATCTGCATCAGAGTATGCAGTCAAATTGAATTTCTGTTGAGCTGGAAAATAAAGGCCAAGGGATGGACATCCTTTCAGATATCGTAGTAGATGTATGGCTATGTCCCAATGAACTTGACAAGGACTGTGGACAAATTGACTTAGCTGTTGTATGCCATAGGTAATGTCTGGTCTGGTCAGTTTGAGGTATAAAAGCCTTCCAATGAGCCTTCTATATGTGTCTGGGTCTGAAAGTGGAGGGCTTGATCCCTGTGACAACTTTGTACCTTTTGGAATTGGAACTGAGACTGAACGAGCACCCATGAGTCCAACATCTTTGATAATGTCCAGAATATATTTCCTTTGATTAACATATGTCCCTTCTTTACCTCTAGCAATTTCAAGTCCTAGGAAATACTTTACAGCCCCAATATCTTTGATGGTAAATTGTGAATGCAAATAATTCTTAACCAACTCAATATCTGATTCATGGGTTCCAGTGATTAAGACATCATCCACATAAATGAGTAGAAATAGGCTGCGATCAGAGGTGTGCTTGAGGAATAGGCAGTGGTCATGATTGGATTGGACAAAACCATAATCTGTAAGTTTAAGGCTGAGTTCTGTGTTCCACTGTCTTGATGCTTGTTTCAAGCCATACAAGCTTCTTTTTAGCCTGCATACTTGGTTAGTAGTTGCCTTCCCATATCCTGGAGGTGGTTGCATATAAATTTCTTCATCAAGGTATCCATGTAAAAAAGCATTATTTATATCCAGTTGGTGGAGATGCCAAGATTTAGCTGATGCTAAGGCAATGAATATCCTTACAGTGACCAACTTGGCAACTGGTGAGAAGCAATCAAAGAAATCAATTCCTTCCAACTGATTGTAGCCTTTTGCCACCAATCTTGCTTTAAGTCTATCCACACTTCCATCTGGTTTGAGTTTGACTTTGTACAACCACTTACATCCTATAGCCCTTTTTCCTGTAGGTAGGTCAGTGAGATCCCAAGTATTGTTTGATTCCAATGCTGCCAATTCATCATTCATGGCTTGTATCCAACCTTCATCTTTACATGCTTGGTGATAAAAATTTGGTGCTTGAATCTTTGACATATTTGCCAGATATACCACATATGATTGATGCAGGTTTGGTGAGGTTATGTAAGGGTATGTAGGTGGTATAAATTGTGGTCCCATTTTCATTCGGCTGCAAGGATGGTGTTGGTCAGTAGTGGAATTATCTGAGCTTTCAGTGACATTAGTTATGTAATCTTCCATCCAGACAGGTTTGGTTTTCAGTCTAATGCTATGTCTGGGTGCTAGATTATGAGGTGATATGTTCTCTGGAGAATCAAGGAAGGGCACTTGAATAAGAGGTATGGAATTGTGATCAGTGGAGGAAGAATCAACAGTGGTTTCACCTGGTGATAGGTCCATATTGTTGTTTTGTAAAAGCTCATTGTGTTGATTGGTGTAAGGTGATGCAAAGGGTGTGTTAACTGAATCATCATCACAGTATTCAGGATGTGGAATGACAGAAGTAGATTCATCAGCAATGTGGCTGATATCAGATTTAAAAGGAAAACAATTTTCATAAAAAATGACATCTCTGGCCACTTGAACTTGTTTGTTGGATAGATTGTACACCTTAAAGCCCTTTTGTCCAGGATTGTATCCTATAAAAACACATTTATATCCCCTTGTCTCAAACTTGTCTTTGTGAGGTTTAGTATTGGCTGTGTAACAGAGGCAACCAAAGGTCCTGAGGCAGGTGTAGTCAGGCTCCTTGTTATGCAATATTTCAAAAGGACTTTTCCAATCTAAGACAGAGCTTGGGATTCTGTTTATGATGTGTGTGGCCATCAGAATGGAGTGTGACCAGAAATAATTGGGTAAGTGTGCTTGGAACATGAGTGATCTGGCCATTTGGAGTAGGTGTCTATGTTTCCTTTCTACAACTCCATTTTGTTGTGGAGTGTAGACACAAGATTTTTGGTGAATGATTCCTAAGGACTGCAGCAGAGTTTGACATTCCCTACCAGTGAACTCACTTCCATTGTCAGTTCTAATAGCTTTGACATCCTTTCCAAACTGATTTTTGATCATTTTGAAGAATACATCTAAGGTTTTGACAGTTTGGGATTTTTGGAAGAGCATGAAGGTCCATGTGACTCTGCTATGATCATCTACAATGGTAAGCATGAAAGGGGTTCCTGTTAGAGTGTACTGCCTGTATGGCCCCCACAAGTCAATATGCAGTAATTCAAAATTGGTTTTGGAGTGAATTTGTGAGTTTAGGAATGGGGTTCTGTTCTGTTTTGCTTTATGGCAGATATCACAAGGTTGCAGTATTTCATTAGGATCACTCATTTGTTTGATGAAGTTCAGGTGTTGCAGACATTGATATGAAGCATGGCCAAGTTTAATATGCCAATCAACAAGAGAGAAAGAACAGGTCTTATTATTGACAAAATTTTCATTTCTGGACATGAGGTTACAGACATTCATTTCCTTATTACAACCTTTTACTTGACCTTTCAAGACACTATGATCATCAAGGACATACAATCTTCCTCTCAACTTCCCAATGGCCAAGGTCCTATTATCCTTCAGGTCCTGCAGTAAGCAATATGTAGGATAGAATGTGAACTTAATCTGTGCAGTTTGGCAGAGCTTAGGAACAGACAGCAAATTTAATTTGAAAGTGGGAATATGAAGAACATCAGTCAGTTTGATTCTGTGATTGATTTCAATGTTTCCAGTGTTTTTGACAGATTTACTGGAACCATCAGGCAACAAGACAGAGGTAGGAATCATGACAAGTTTTAAATTGGACATTTGTGCTGAGTTTGTACATATGTGATTACTGGCACCTGTGTCAATGATCCAAGAGCCACATTTCAAATCATCAAGTGAAGTAAAAACAAAGTGTTGAGCACACATACCAGAATAGTCCTTGAGATGAGCAAAATTTGTATGATTCTCATTATCAGTCAGTTTCTTTCCTTTCAGCATTCTCATTAATTCTTGTTGAACTATGGCAGCAATGCTGGAATGTGTTGATGTTGTATCCATTGTATTTGCAACATGTGGATCATCCTCAAATTCAAGAGGTGAGCATTCCTTCATTACATTGTTTGCTGTATTCTTCCAACCAGTTTCTTTTCCCTTTTGATCTTTCTTGTACCAGTCTGGGAAGCCAATCAACTTGAAGCATCCCTCCTTTGTATGTCCATTCATACCACAGTGATCACAATGCAGCAATTCTTTATCAATATTCCCATATCTCCTACTGGTTCCTTTGCCTCCAGCATAATTTCCTCTGCCAAAGTTAGATTTCCCTGTCCAATTTCCTCGGCCAGATCCATTTCTTATGTGTCCATCATTCTTGACGTTAAGGCCCCTAACCATCATAGCAGCATGATCATTGGTTTCAGGGTACATCATGTGTACTTCCCTTTGTTTTTCCACCCTTAGAACCATTGAGTATGCCCTGTTTACTGATGGTAAAGGATCCATTACAAGTACCTGGTTTCTGACATTATCATATGAATCATTCAGGCCCATCAGAAACTGCATCAGTTTGTTGAAAGAGCTCAGATCTGAGACTTCCTTTGCTGCTCCACAAGTACAAATTGGAGATGGCATAAGGCAAGCAATCTCATCCCATAATTTCTTTAGATTGGTGAAATATTTTTCTGCAGTGAGTGGTCCTTGTGTCATGCTGCTGATTTCTCTC
The DNA here is from genome assembly GCA_030279155.1 of Forsythia viridissima. Lineage (NCBI taxonomy): Eukaryota > Viridiplantae > Streptophyta > Magnoliopsida > Lamiales > Oleaceae > Forsythia > Forsythia viridissima. The sequence goes on along the minus strand of CM059041.1, from coordinate 37,661,770 downwards.
TGCAGCTGATACAACAAAGGTCCATTGTATTCACCATATCTTTCATTCAGCTCATCCCATAGATCTTTGGCTGATGATGTATATATAAATGCTTCTACTATCTCCTTCGAAATTGAATTTAAAATCCAAGATCTTACCATGCAATCAACCCTATTCCATTGATCAAATTTCGAGATTCATTGTCTGTTTTTTCACATTTTCCATTTATGAATCCTAACTTCAATTTTGCCCCTAGTGCCAATTTGACTGATCTGCTCCAGCTGAGGTAGTTCTTACCTGTCAATTGTGAAGATACTAGAGCCATTCCCGGATGATCCGATCCTTGCAAGTCTAATGGATCACCATTAGAATACTCCTTTGTTGTAGCTCCTGTTTCCATTACTGGGGGTATTTGCAGATCATCCTAATCCCCATTGTAAGCCATCCTGTTTATTTGAGTGCCTATAGATATGTGGAGAAACTTGGCTCTGATACCATGTTTAAACGAAGGGAAATTTTTATATCTATTCCACTTGAAATGATTGATGCTCAGTGAAGCATATATATACAAAGCAAACCTAACAGCATGCATAATAGTCAGCATGCATTGAACAAACCTAACAGCATGCATAACGGTAAGCATGCATTGAACAAACTTGCAACTGAAAAGAAACAGAATAAAAACTGAAATAGAAATGGAATTTATTTCATCAGGAAGACTGAAATAGCAGCAATAATATTGGGAAAGAAAGATGCAGAATCCATTACAAATATAGATGCTTAATTAATTAGTTGAAGTGAATCTGTGAATCAGTGAATGTGATGGAAAAGGAAGAGTTTTGAGATAGGATTTATAGGGCACAAAAGGTTCATATGTGTTGGTCACTATTGGCTGCTACAACGCGTTGCTCGTTTGCTGTCAGTGTCCTATTCGAAGAAGCTTCTCTCTTTATCCATGGACCCGTCTTGACTGAAGATGAAAGTTTTGCTTGGTCAAATATGTTTAGGCATTTTGTAAAAGTGGGTGATGATTACTACTAATTAGTTGAAAAATACTACTACTCAACTTTCAGAGCCATTTTTATGAGTACGTAGTAGTGTAGTACTGGTAATATTTTAATCTTTAGTTGTCGCCATGCGCCCATGCCGTCAAAATCAATTTTATTTTTTTATTGTATTAAAGAAATACGAAATAAATGTCAAAAATACAAGAAAAAAAGAAAAACAATAGTAATATTATTATTATGTTAAAAAGAAACATAATAAGATTGGTTCAATGTTATTAAGAGCTTGTTCGATATTTATTTTTGGGCAAAAAATAAATTTTTTCAGCCATTGTTTTGACTTTTAGTATTAAATGTGGCTGAAACGACCAAATTGTCTTTCATTTGAAAAATTTAACAATTTTGATAAAAGACAATTTGATCATTTTAGTCACTTTGGTTTGAAAAGTCAAATAAATAGCTGAACAAAAATCCATTTTTTGCCAAACAATAGATACCGAACAAGTTCTAAATTATATACGCCATTTTGTTATTTATTTAACTTCATTTTTATTCAATTTTTTCACATTAAATAGCAATTACATATATTTAAAGTACAATATTTTTATATTTTATTCTTATGAAAAATTTAATTGACGTGACTATAATGATATATTTAATATGCTAAGTTAAATATTATTTAATAAATGTACATGACTCATTTACATCTTTTGTAAAAGTTAAGAATCCAATTACAATTTTTTCTAATTAAAACTAAAGGTATATTTTTTTTTTATCACACAAAAACTAATTGCACACTAAAATATATATGTTAAGAATTTCTATGTCAAAAATTAAATGTTAAGAACCATTTTCAATTACAAAGATTAGAGACTATTTATGCCAATTTCTCTAAAATTAACTTTATATCGCCATGCAATTCTTTTACCAATTAACACTTTGAATTGGAAGTGTATGGGCACACCAAGATCTGAAAATGACCATCAACCGAAGAAATAGTACATTAAGCTGTAAGATTAAGAGGAAATATCAGTATAATAATAGCATTCAAATCAACATCAGAGTACAACTAGGTACGTTAGCTATGTTGTGTGTGTGAGATGTATTTAATATTTTATAAATATTAGTATTTAAAATTAGGTTGACACAATAATCTTTTTATCGATCACTTTATTTTCACTTTCAAAGGTTCATAATTTTCATTTTTCTTTATTCATGCGCACCCTTAACGGATGAAGGTTTTGCGACTGCTAGAGCTATATATGAACATTTGACCTCGGACACTAGGACCTTTCGACATAAAAATGCCTATGGTACTCGTTCTTGTTTGATTACATGACTTCAACGAAAATTTTTGTCACTATAGTTAAGAAAGGATTTCATTTTCATAACTATTCTTGTTAATTTGAAAAAACTTAACAATTGGAGCATAATAGAATTGCAACGCTGAAAAATGTTTCATTTTGCAATGTATTAGTTTTTCAAAAATAAAATAACTTTTTAATTGGAAATCAAAATAATAATATGTAATTTCACAAACTAAATAAATAACTAAAAATTGAAATTGAAATTGAACTAAATGAAAATAAATTACTTAATAATTTAAAATATATCTCAATCTCATTGACATTTAATTTTACGTTACATGTATTATTCTAATTATCATTTCCTCGTCCAAAGAGTACGATAATTGTGGATGTCCAATCTGTAGTAACTGCTCGCTCCTCTATTTATTATTCCATGCTTGTTTAGAGTTCACATCTGCTATCTCAAATACATGTCCCTTAGTTATCTCCCAAATAAAAATCTTACACATCATCAATGACAGCAAGTGTGAATGCATTAAATGTAGTCCATATTAATCCACTCATATATTTATTTAATAATGTATAAGATTTTTATTGGAGAGACAGCTAAGAAGACATGTATTTGAGACAGTAGTTTTGGATTCGCTTGTTTAAATATTAGTCTCACTTGGTGCAGACATTGTCATTAACTAACACAAGTGGGTGATCTTTTGCTCAATGAGGTTGAATTTTGTTGCCTGAATACACCAAGCCTCAATCTTTTATAAAAAAAACCCTAGTCTCCCATATAGGTCGATCACATGTTGATATCAATAATATTGGAGTCAATAAATTTTTTTTTATGTGGGAAATTAAATAACAATTTTTTTATAACACTGATTAAAATATTTCGATACATTACTACAATTGTTTCTATGCATTTTCATATATTGAAAATGTTGTATAATTACATCATTATCAATTTCGTAAAATATATTATTCTCAATAAATACAAATATCAAACTGTCATTCAACTATTGATCTCCAATTCGATTGCGTAGTCGAATTTTCACAAGATTTATTACAGAAAATACTCTCTCTATCGTAGCACTCAAAGAATTAATGTCAATATCACAAACTTTCAAATTAATGGACAAACTTCATTTTTTCGGTCACAACCAACTTCTGTGCAAGATCACTAAGGCCTCCTAATCCTCCAAATTTGGGTAGTGTGCATATATGTTTTAAGTTGTTCATAGTAAAAAAACTCCAAGATTAGTTGAATCATAAGATTTATTCATGTCCACGAAATGTAAGCCCCTGTTGTGAAAGAAATCGAACATAATGGATTGATGCACCCAAACGAATTCGATAGTCATTTCTTGTTTTGTTGTGATTGCTTCAAGAAAATTGTCTCAATATTTTTCTCTTGATTCATAAAGGCTTTGCAATTAATCCGAGCTTTATTGTGTTTACTATTTTCATATCCAACGTGCTCTCGAATATTTTCTTTCATTTTTCCATTTGAGAACCACCTCTCAATAAAAAATGTTATGATATCCTCGTTTCCCACTTGATTTGAAAAGATAACAACAAAAGCAGTAGTTGGATGGTGTCGTCTGAAATTCTTTGATATTTGAAAGGTTGGCACATTTCTAAGAATCGTGAAATATGTGTATGTGGATTCTCATCGATCCAGTCAACAAAGAATTGATGTCCATTCTGAAATAGATGAATAACGTTAGTCTTTAACTAAAATTTCGGCTGCTCAAAAAGTGGGTAGACAATGCTAGATTGGTTCTGGATGATCTGTGGAGTAAAAAAGTCTCCAGCTAGCATATTGTCTTCATAAATCTCGTCTTGTCCGAGCGATGTCGTTGTTATTCATTTTGTCTTGCTGTTTTTGATCTTTTTGGTATGTTTTTCTTGCCTCTCTCTGCCTACAACAAAAAGTGCGTTCGATCTCTGGATCAATTGAAATTAGAGACTCGTGTCTCACACTTTGCATGCAACGGTCTGAAGAAAAACAATTCAAATACTAAAATAACTAAATAAGTTAATAAATAATCAAACAAATAAATAAAGTTCGAATTAGTGCTAATATAACTAAAAAGAACTAAAACTAAATCCCAGACAACGACGCCAAAAACTTGTCAGAGATTTTATGTGTTTAATAATTTTGCAAGTGTACGGATCGCTCAAGTAATAAAATGGATTATGAGTCCAAGTATCGTTCCCACAATATTAGTATAATTGCAATTGAATTATCTAAATCTTTGTGGGAACGATACTTAGACTCATAATCTATTTTATTACTTGAGAGATCCGTACACTTGCAGAATAGTGCATTTTAAGAACAATATTACTAATTCAACCAATAAAACATCTCTACCTAGTTTTATATATGATACTGTTTTCAACCTTTATTATATACTTCAATATCATAATACTATTTTCAATATTATTACCTTTAGTTTTATCTATGATACTGTTTCTAATATCATTACTTCAATATTTATTTATGACGCTGTTTTCATTCAAAATGCTGTCGTAAATACTGTATCATGTGATATTGTTTTATTAAGATACTTTAATGTATGATACTGATATATTAAAATACATTTATCTATGATACTATTTTATTAAGATAATGTTTTAGTATGATACTGTTAAGACATGACAAACTAAAGATTTTCGTTTTAAGTTAAAGAGACGATTTTAAACGGCTAAATTCCATCGTTAGCATGACTGTTCTTGACCAGCTTGTCGAGACGATTTTGAAAACATATTATAATAGAAATTCTGAACATGTATGCAAATTCTATGCCCGTATATGTTATTATACCATTTTTTATAATACAGTATCAAACAACATATGACTAAACAACACAAAGAATAATTTAATGGGCAACTTTTGTCAGAGCATGCCCACATCAAACTTTTTTATCCCTACAGAAATTCAAGTTCCTATTTACAGCAAGAAATTATAGTCACAACCAATATATATCCTAAACATTCGCTTCTATACTCATCCTATCACAAACAACACACTTATACACCACAACCACCAACTCTGCCATTGCCTCTGCCGCCCTCTGGAGCCAAATCCAATCTCTCTTGCCCTTCTTACCTGAGAGTCTTAAATCAGATTAATTAATAACAATGGATGTTCGTAGGAGACAAGCCAAGATACCCCAATCTGTGAAAATTTCTACCGGTGAACCCATGAAACCTCATAAGCAACACCAGAATGTCCACCACAACCGCGCCGTAGAAAAAGCACTCTCCGTATGCTACTCAGCTGCGACGGAAGAGGTTTGTGGAGGTGGAAGAAGGTGCCGATGGAGGTTTGTAGAGGTAGAATAAGTGTCGATGGAGGTTTGTGGATGTGGAAGAAGGCGCTGAGGTTTGTGGAGGGTAATTTTGGGATTAATTTAAAATATTGCTGAATAGTATGACTTAATCAGAATTTTAAAAAATATTGACCTAATGTGAAACAAGTCACTTACAAGTGACTTATAGGCAATTTTCCCTTAAAAGAATTTGAGTTGGGACTTGGGCCATTTTGGTTATTTTATATTTTTAGATTTGGGCTTGGGCCATTTTGAAATCGAGCTTAGGCTATTTTTAAAATCTTTGGGATGTCAATTGACCTACCTTTATCCATTGGTAACTCTGCCACTAGTTGAGATGACATGTCGCCCACACTTAACATCGATAGCAAACTTATATTTCTCTCAAAAATAAAGTTTTCATTGTCAACTTGACTATATAATGTAAAGTTCCATAAAAAAAATGTAAAGTCCATGCACCGAATTGGTGGCTCCGCCTTGACGTTCTAAACCTAGATATGTCTTCTTTTTATCCAAACAATGCTTAGACTGGCCAGGAAAGGGACGTACAGGCATATTTGTTCCTTCTTTATTCTTCATTAATCCGTCCACAAAAACTAATTTTCTTGTGCTAGGAATGTCACCAAGGCTCTGATACCAAGTGTTGAATAAAAATACTACCTCTCTGCTTTGATATGGCAAGATGAAATAAGGCTCAAATTCGTAGTCCTAAAGTCCACAATATGCCAATTCTGAATTTGGACCACAAGGAGTTATCTAAATCATCCACATCCGAACTATTACTCACAAAGAATAATTATCGATTAATAAAGAATCAAAAGTAGAAGAGAACAAGGAAAAACAGCCGCCGACTAGGGGAAGAAAAGGGGGCAATATTTCATCTCATTTTTTTTTACTCTATGTATCTCATAAATTGGAGGAGGGGAGGGGTTATACTGTAATGAACCACGGTGAGATCATAACCAACTTCTTGATGCAACGGTCATTAACGAATGTAGATAAACGTAGAAGATGAGGATAATCATAGTGGATGTAAATATTCATAGTGAATATATATAATCAGCTGGTGAATATAGATAATAGCTGAATGTGGTTAATTTAAACTGGGTCACAACCAAAAGCTGTTAAATACTCTAAGTAACCCATTCAATTATTTGGACTAGCACATTGTAGATTATATTTTTTTTTCTTCAATCTCAAGCTCAAAGCCTATGAAGATATACAGTATTCTGAATCATCATAGTCCGAGGTTTATTTGAAATCAAAACCCAACAACAATTATGATCGGCAAAAAGAAAGAAAGATACAAAATAACACTACAAGAAACTTCACTTTTAACAATGGATTTTGTTGTCTTAAAAAGTCATTTTTGGATTGTTTTGTCGAAAAATAGTTGTCGAGAGACTTTAGAAGACTAAAATTTTCGTTGTTAAAAGTGAAATTTCTTGTAGTATAAAGAATACATTTTCTTCAGAATTTTGAAGTATATAATGAACAATTATAGAGAAAATTAATGAATATGGATATACAATTAGAAAAATTGCAAATCTGCAAAGGGATCACACAGGCGCGGAGTAAACTAGTTGATGGCACTACAGATCCTTCTTATGATCCCATTTTGGCCGGTGAGTGGTTCAATGTCTCCCATTTTGATCATGGAATTTCCAAAATCAGACAGGAATGTTCTTGGATTTCTACTGTACTCAGAAACGATACTGTCAGTTGATCCTCCACTGAACAGAACTTGGTCTGTTTGAAGGAGACCCTTTCTCTGCATCAGATTCTTAAAGTAATTGTTATCAAATGAATTTGGTGTCACCAAATCAAGCGCTGCCAAATTACTGTCTCCACTGTTAGAAGGGCATTGCCGCCTACGAGTGCTAGCGAATCCAGCATCAATGTCTGTTCCGTTGCTATATATCCTGTTACGAAAGAGGAAACATTGCGATTGGCCTATTGTGTGGGATCCTGCATGTCAATAGTGATTTTGTTTCGCACGGTCAGCTATTGTTGTTATGCGAAGACATCGAACAAAAGTAAAAGAAATCAGTTTGCATATCAGGCGTTTTAATTACCTGATAAGGCAACCATGTCTCTAGCACTAAGTCCCTTGTTGGTAAATGCTGAAATAAGTGTGCTGAGATCGGAAAAAGGACTTGGAAGATCGGTGTTAGCTACAGAACGACTTGCCGTAGTAGAATCCCTTCTTCCAAGCTTTACATTCCATGACGGCCCACCAACCTGTGTTTCACAAAAATGTCGGATTTATTTTCTCATATAAGGCTTTACACCGTCCAAAAATTTTCAATAATGAGAAAAATAAGATATTTTTGTACTTACAGCTGCTGAGGCATCCCGGGCTGCAACCGCGAGTATGTCTGCACATGAAACAACTCCTGGACATATTTTCTCAACCTCCCTTTTGGCAGCCTCGATGACTTCATAACCTCTTACAGAATTAACATTTGGAAATGCAGTTTTCTCACTTTGTATAGAAGGGGTTTCGTCTAATAAGATTGATGCATCACAGCCCTGAACAAAGCAATCATGAAAATGGAGGCGAATGAGAGAGGCTGCCATCCGGCGCTCTCGGGATACTGCTTGCCGAATGGAAGTGAGGATTGTAGTTAGCGCATTTGGACATGTATTGCTATAAAATGATGGAGAAAGTTGAGCTTCACTTGGTGTGTTCCAAAGCAAGATCAACACTGAGAAAGAAACAACAATATTGCCAAAGAATTGTGTAGAATCCATATTATAAACTGTGAAGTACATATGCTTTGGATTATATATCTACACAGACAATTTTATTGAAGAGAAGGTGTTTTGGGTTGAATTTATAGGGCACAAAAGCTTAAATTGCATTGGTCACCATCGGCTGCTAGAACGCGTAACTCCCTAGAAATAGATGCTGTCTTTTCCCAGTAGTGGATTTGGTGTAGCTTCAGTTTTTGGATTATTTAAATCAGCGTGCATGGGTTCCATAAAATCTTTTGTTAGTCAAACATCAAACCTGCGTTTAGGCATTTTATAATACATGTTTTTCTTAAAGACAGCGAATGTCGGAAAGCATAAAGTCAAAAGGCTGCTTTACAAGTACTAGTTACATTGATAATTCCATAGTAATACTATCTTTTCCTCGTTGTTAATTAAGGAAGCACCATGGAAATGCAACATGGTGGTAATAAAATACAAAATCTTCAGTACACTTGCATTGTATAGAGAAAGCAAAACAATATCGATACTTGATCACATCTTAATTGAGATGAATTGTAAAGTACGAAAACGAAAAAGAATTTCAATTGATTTTTATGTTATGATTTAGTCTATATGATACTGTATTATAAATATCGTAAAAATGATATTCATTCAATAGCTAGCTAGTGCCCAATTCAGTATAACACGAATCATTCAGGCCAAACAATAGACAACTAGCAAGAATTGCGGGCAATGAGGTATACATGGTCTAATAATTTTTCAATTTCACTATCTAATGTTCATAATTGCTTGTGCACTAATTTTACTGCTGCTATAATGAAATATTGAATATTAATTAGATAAATATATGGATTTAATGATTCAATCTTTAAATAGTTGGAAAGGAAAATTTCACCGTTGGCAACCAACCTACTGTCTTAGTAACAAATAACATTAAACTATTTTAGAAATTGAACAACATCTTCGTCATTTTATTATAATTTCACACAGTTGGCAAAACCATCTAAATCTTTGTTAAACTTTAACATGGCACTCACTGAAATGTTTTAACAAATTTTTGGACAATTTTCATCATTAATTATGCGACTATAATAAAATGAAATCAATTTGTTCATTTTTAAAAGTTGAGAACCAACTTACTATGTATTAGAGTAGAAGAGTAAGGATTAATAGTGCAATTTTTGAAAAAAAAATGGGTTTTCTATTGAGGTAAAAGTGTTGTAGTCACATGTCATCTTAACCTATGTTTGACCTAGGTGCATAGATTAAAGTAGGGGAGGAAAAAATAACCGGAACCAACCATAAACAAACTAAAATCGACAGGGTCGGTTTGATTCTACGTATGTATCAAATGGTTCTAGTTCCTAGAACCGATAACCAATCAGTTCTGATTTTGGTTTTGGTTCTAGACCCAGATCGAGAACCAAAATCGGTTTTGGTTCTAGACCCAGATCGAGAACCAAAATCGGTTCTAATTTGTGATTTTTTTTAAAAAAATTTAATAATTAATAGTGTTGATATTGTATAGATTTTGCTGACCGCTTGACCAAACTAAATAATTTATCAATTTTCTTAATTTTTTTAAACAAAAATAAATCAATTTTAAATCAATTACTTCCTCAAACCATTATTTTCTCTTTTAAATCAAAATCAATTAATTTTTAGCAACATAAATTCGTATTTCAATTTGCATAATTATTTTAAAATTTTTGGTTATGGAACCGAATCAAACCAAACCACAACTATTTGGTTTGGTTCCATAATTTTTGATAGAACCAATGATTTTATTAAAAAATAACCATTGGTTTTCGATTGCGGTAAAAAATCGAACCAAATGAAACCATGCCTACTCCTAGATTAAAGTGACTCGGGGTTTCAAGTAAAGACACGTGTATGGATTTGGTCCTCACAATTGTTGCACATGTCCTTAGAACACCTTTCACTTAACAATTGTTTGGGAGGATAGGGTATATTGGTAATATAGTTGGAGCAAGAGATCACACACTTGTGTTGGCTTGGGCATAGCCCATAGACATGGCAATGAAGCGGGTCCGAGGTGAGGCGGGGCGGAGAACCCCAATGGCCGGCCAACGGTCTCAGTTATTTATTTTTTATTTTTTGGAAATAATAAACAAACAATTAAAGAAGTTCTGGTGGAAGAATTAGAATATAAATGATTATGAATATAGAATATTAAAATTGAGAAAATTGGAATTTGTTGTAATATTTGTAGCAAATAATAAAAAAAAAAATACAAATTGAAATTGTGATGTAGTGTTTAAACTTTATAATTTAACAATTCCAACCCGAGCTCAAATCCCACTCTCAGTATAAATTGTGACTTGAAGTTTATGTTATGAATTTTGTAAAAAGAGAATATAAAAAAATTGAGGGGTTCGAGGCGGGGCATGGCCGCTTCGAATCCTTCTCTATTACCCGAATAATTGGGGCTGGTTCGAGACGGTGGGTCAAATTATCATCCCCATTTGGACAAATGAGCTAATGACAATGCTCCCACAAAGCGAGATTAATATTCAAGCAATTGAGCATGGAACAATAAATACAATATCGAGCAGTAACTATTGACTTGAACATCTACAACTCCCATTATTCTTGGGGACGTTGAAATGATAATTAGAATAAAAGTAATGCTACTTGTACATCACCCTTTACGTAATGACTTATGTTGAGGTGGCGATATTTCTTTAATGATCATTATATCCTTGGCTTATTTTCCAAACTTTTTGCACACATATATGATGGTATCTACTGCGTGGAGAAATTTCATTTCCTTTTCAAATATCCATCAGCAACTCATTTCCTTTTCCAAATCTTCACCAGCGACTTATTCTCATCTATTGCAAACTCCAATTCTCCACCGGTGAGTATGTCATCATATTAAGTTATTTTGGATTCTTGATTTTTTTTCTCAAGAAAAATGCGAGCTCCTTTTCCTAATTATAGCGCTTGAGGAATATTAGTGTCTTTCTGTTTATGAATTTATCCACCAGGAAGTCTAAAAGGATTAATCTTTATTCAATTTGGAAAAAATATAATTTCGTAATCCAAAGCAGATTGCGTTTAAAATTTTGAAACTTGAGCTTGCATGTGGAAGTAGATGGCTATGATTAACTAGTTTGTATCTTTTAAACTATTTTAAAAAGAAGCCGTGGTTGTTTCATTGATAGAATAAGAGCAAGCTTACCTACTTGTTCTAGAGAATTGGGGCAACAACAAGCTTATCTACAACAAATTAGTAACTGAAAGCTTAGCACCCTCAATATAGATTATAGACAAGAGATTAGCAGCTGTAGATTACCAATTAAACTAGCAAACAGAGATTATCAACAACAGATTCAAGCCATAAACAGAAGATTCCAACAGATTCCCATATCAACAGAAGATTCAAGCCATAAACAGCAATTAAACCATCAAACAAAGATTATTAATTTCAGCACTGATGATGGATGTTGAGCATAAAAAATCGTTTTTGAGCAACAATTAGGAACCAATCGATTTTAACACCGTTCTATTTTAACAAAGAGCGAGACCCGAGCTTTAACTGTGTCAATCGTTGTTGTCGAATTCGCCGGCGATGGTGGAAGCGGTGGAGAAGAAAAATGCCGTCGGTGGTGGTTTCAATTTTTTGATTTTTTGATTGTTTGGTACTTTCTATGTTTTGGCGGAAATGTGGAAGAAATGAGTTTCTATCAATTTTATTTTTAATTCAAAATATCGTAATATTTTGGTATTATTTTATTGCGATATTTTGATTTAAAAAAAATATCACCCACCTGCAACTAATTCGATAAAAGGAGATGTACAAATAGGCAATAGCATTATTCTTAGAATAATACATGTAGTGTAAAATTAGATATCAATGACACATATTTTTAATCATTAACTAATTTATTTTCTTTTAGTTCAATTTGAATTTTTAGTTATTTGTTCAGTTAGTGAAATTACATTTATTATTTTTGATTTCCAATAAAAAATTATTTTATCTATAAAAACTAATCTATCACTAAAAGAAACATTCTTAATAAAAAAAAATTTGCAATAAAATTATATAGTGCCCAAATTGTTAAGTTTCATCTACCTCGAAATATTAATAGCATAATGCAACTCAAATGAAGGACGAAATACTAATCTTCCTTTGAGAGTTACATGAACACTAGATATAGAATTAATAAAAAATATTAAACATAGGGTAAATCCAAAAATCATCACTTCAAAAATATACAATATTTAACAGATCTAAGAAATAATGATACAAAAATCATAAAAAGAACACAAGAATTTGTTTCGGCTGAAGCCACAAAGGTTCGGTGATCAAATACAGACTGGTGAGGCAACCACCTCGGGCCCAAAATCAAATGGGGCCTATTTTTCTATTTTTTTTTTAAAAAAAAATTGAAGCACAGTGTATTGGCCCAAAATAAAAAAAAAAGTTTGTAAACCAAAAAAAGATAGGGTAAATTCAAGAACGATCACTTTTGTTGTACTTATGGGCTCTAAAGTCATATGGTCAAAACTTAATTCAATTAAAGTCACATTTTAGCGCTAAAAAACCAATATATCCCTACAATTGCAAAAAAAAAAAAAAAAAACGCTAATTGTGATACTGTTTCAGTATGATACCGTTTTGTATGATACTGTTTATTTATGCTTTTATTTTTTATACTGTTTTATTATGATAATGTTTCAACCTATAGTACTGTTTCAGTCTATAATATTGTTGTTGAATACATACAATATCAATAATTTTGTACTACTAATGGAGTATTTTAAGAACAATATCATTACTTCAAACAGTAAAACATTTCTACTTAGTTATAGTTATGATACTGTTTTATCTAAATCAAGTGTTATATATTAAACTGTATCATTATTTCAATCATTAAAAATATCTTGTACTTAGTTTTATATATGATACTGTTTTATTTATGCTTTTATCTTTGATACTGTTTTATTATTATAATGTTTTAATCTATGATAATGTTTCAATATATGATATTGCTATTGAATGCATACAGTATCAATTGTCTTGTACTAATAATGAATCATTTTAAAAACAATATAATTACTTCAAGCAGTTAAACATCTCTACTTAGTTATATCTATGATAATGTTTTCAACCTTCATTACTTTTAGTTTTAGGGGATTGTTCTACTCCCCATGGTTGGGACTCTTATAACCCTCCCCCCCCCCCATTGGACACGTGTCCAGTGGAGGGGGGTTGGCCAATGAAAAAGTACTTGACAATGGGGAGTAGAACAATCCCCTTTAGTTTTATCTATGATACTGTTTTCAATATTATTACTTCAACATTTATTTATGAAAAAGTGATATGGCATACTTATATCATACTTTTATCTTTGATACTGTTTTATTACGATAATGTTTCAACCTATGATACTATAATTTAATATATGATAATGTTATTTTATTAGGTTGTAGTTTGTGATACTGTTTTATTAAGATATTTTCATATATGATACTAATATGTTAAGATACATTTATCTATGATACTGTTTTATTATGTATGATACTGTTTATACAAGAAAAATTAAAGATTTTCATTTTAAGCTAAAGAGATGACTTTAAACATCGTACACATTAGCAAAGTAATTGGTCTTGACCGGCTCGTCGAGACGATTCCGAAAAGATATTATAATAAAAATTCTGAGCACGTATGCGAATTATATGCCATTTCTGTTATGATACTATTTTCTGTGATACTGTTTTCTATAATACAGTATCAAAAAATACACATGACTAATTAACAACACAAAGAATAATCTAACGGCCAACTTTTGTCATAGCAATGCCCACATCAAACTTTTTCATTCCTACACAAATTCAAGCTGCTATTTACATTAACAGATCATGACAATTCTACAGAAATTCATCATACAAATCTTCCCTAATATTTTTTATAATACAGTATCACGATACAAATGTGTTTATGATACTGTTTCTCATACCACAAAGGTCAAACCCTTTCAATTCTCATACCTACCTCAATTCTGTAATAATTTATATATAATTCCACAATATATAATACCACAATATATATCTGCATTGCAAATACAGAATCCATTTGTTACATGATATATAAAGAGCATGGTTGAAACAGTATAATAGGTTGAAACATAAGTATATAAGTTGAAATAATATAATGGCCAACTTAATACAATATCAAGCTATTTTCTATAATATAGTATCAAGCTGCTTTCTAAAATACAGTATCAAACTGTTTTTTATAATACAGTATCAAGTTGTTATTTAAAGCAACAAATCATGACCACAACCAATATACTTCCTAAACATTTGCTTTTAACTCCGATGCCGCCTCTACCGTCCTCTGGAGCCAAATCCACTCTCACTCGCCCTTCTTGCCTGGGAGTTTGATACCCAGTCTTGAACCCATGAAATCCCATAAGCAACACCAAGTACATTATTGGTACATTTTGCATGTATGCACCACGAACTGATAACTAATCTTTCAGCTATATGATCAAACAATTTTACTCATCATATCAGGTACATTATTTGAGTTAAAAGAAAAAAAATTCATCCCCATGTCTAAACTCTCCCTAATTCAGTAGAAAACCCATATTCAGAAAATTCCAACCAAATTGAGGCAAGTAACCAAAAAACAATAAATAAATAAATATACATCGAAGTTAAGCTTTTCAATCAAAAGTGACCATTTTTCACTGCCGCTGTCATTGTTGCTTCTTCTTCTTGTTTTTTCACATTATACCATTTTACCCTTCCTAAATTTTTCATTTATATTGGCGGAGGAGGTTGTGAAGGTGGAAGAAGGCTGTCATCGCGCTGTAGAAGAAGCACTCGTCGGAGGTGGAAAAGATTTGTGGAGGTGGGAGAAGGGTGCTACCGTGTGGCCGGAGAAGAAGCACTCGCTAGAGGTGGATGGGATTTGTGGAGGTGGAAGAAGGCTGCCAGCGCACGACCGGAGAAGAAGCACTCGCCGGAGGTGGAGGAGATTTGTGGAGGTTAAAGAGGCCGATGAAAATATGGTTTAAAAGGATTCATGGGTAATTACGGTAATTGATGAATTAATATGACGTATTGACAATTTTAGAAAGTGTTTGGACTTAATTTAGAATAAGTCACCTATGGATGATTTATTGACAATTTCCCCAAAAAACAAAAGTCTACAACGGAAACCCAATAACAATTGAATTATAATAGGCCCATTTCTGGATTAGTACTGTCATCTTGCTTTCCAAGTCTCCATTACCCGTTCATTTTGCAGCGCTCTATTTCACTGTTTATACATTGACACACACACAAAAACAATATTGAAAAAAAATACCGTCTCGAATCTTGGCTCTCCAAAACCCATAATATCTAATAAATTTTACACATTTGCAAGGGTTTTGTATCAGTGAAAACTGAAAAGGGCTCGACCACTCAGATTCAAGAAAAAGTGGAATAAACAAATCTTCTGCACTGCAAATGATACTATACTTAAAGAACGTGGAAGAAGAGATAAAATGAGAGACAAACACTCTGTTCTTCGTTCAATAGGGCCTAATCTTTTCACCATTTCTAAGGTCAATTCACCTCTTTGTTTAATATTTTGTTGCGTGTTTCTAAGTTCTAACATCTATCTTACATAATTATAGTAGTGTGTATTATAGATAATTAGGCTCAGAATGTATCTTACAAAATTTGATTAGAGATGATCTGATTTTGTGATTTTAGTGACAGTCCATTTCAATTTACAGTTTTGATTTTAGTTGATTTCGTCTCAAATTTACGTGCTCAATTTTAGGTTTAAAACTTCCAAAATGAAGAAGAAGAATAAGAAGAAGTTGGTGTCATTTCATAATTGCCGCTTAAGTTTCACTATCTCAAGTAAGCAATGGCTATCTCTTAGCTTATTTATTGACTTATTAGAAATAGTTGAAGCCTTGCTGGCTTATATATGATTGTGGCTTTGTCGGCTTATGTGATTGTGGCCTTGTCGACTTATATGTGATTCTAAAACCGCTAGACGTGTTGTATATAAGTGATAATTTAAAATATTTTCGACCTTGTTATTTGATTATAATATAATTTTTTTGTTTAATATATTTAGAGCATGTTCGGTAGAGTTTTTTCTCCAAAAAATTTATTTTTTTGTCTATAATTTTTGACTTTTCAACGCTTTTTACACTACAAAAATATTTGAAAAGTAAAAAAGTAACAAAAAAAACTCTACCGAACAAGCCCTTAGTTTGTCGGTTTTATTTTTTTTTTCGAGTTTTAAGTTTGCAATTAGTTCGTAACAGCCTTGTAGATTTTGAATGCATAGTGCAATTTGAGAGTTTATTGGGAGCCTAATTTTTGGATTTCGCCCCAGACTCGAAAATGTCAAGACCGGCCTTGATCAAATCAAACAAACCCCTAATCTCTTGTTGAGTATCTACAAAGTGGATTAAGCTCTATAGCACTTATAATCAACCAAATCGACAACGAAAGTATGCAACAATGTCATATTTACAAGCATCTAAGCCACTAAAGCTTAATCTCAAGAAAACTCAAACAAACCCCAAAGTTACTATTGACCGAGAACCAAACAAAACATTCAATTTTCTATCATAGCAACCAAAAATTATAGAACACCAATTTCTTAATCTTTATTACCAGAAACAAAACCAAAGAGGAAAAAATAAGTGAGTACTCAGATGAAGAAGAAACGATTTTCTGTTTTTCTCCACACGCAAAAGGATAAAAAAACCAATTGTAGAGTCAATCTCAGATTGCGTCTAAAGGAAGCCTCCGGAAGTTGATCCAAGGGTCACCAGACAACCACGTGTCAACATTCCAAGCCATTGCCCTCATTAAAAAAAATGTGATAAGAGAATATCAACTTTTAACCAATTTTGGTGGCAAACACGTTGTCACCCAACACATAGGAAGACTACTCCAATTTCATTACATATCAATGAAGTGAAATTTGAGTAGGAAATTAATTAAGAACCATTGATAATGAAAATAAAGTTAAATAAAAATATTAATTAGACAATGTCAACGTAATTTTAAATTCCTCAACTATCTTTAGATTTCTACTCGGGAAATAGTCAATCCAGCAAGCATCAACCAAAGCGGAGATAAGTTGGTTTGAAATTTGAATGTTTTTATTTTTTATTTTTAATTAAACCACTCTAAATAACATGTCTTATTAATAATAAAAATAAAATACAGATTTAGGAAGAGAATCAACTTGACCTATAGTTTGTAAACGATTAAAATTTTGCTAAAAAGCTAAAGTCAAAGTCAACATTTAATTTTAATCACACATTTCATCGGTTCACAACTTTTCAACCACACATTTCACCAACTTTTAAAAAAAATCTGATTTTAATCAAAATCAAACACACGCTTAGAATAAAACTTATCAGATCTGGGAATACCAATTCAAAGTTGATAAAATTCAATTTTTGATGCCAGTTAAGAAATTGCATGGCGACATTAAGTTTCTAATATAATTTTATATGTTTATGGAGCCATTTGACATTTTGCTTTCAATTATTAACTGTGTTTGAGAAGGACTTGGTATATGAAATGCCTAAACTGTTTGACCAACTAACATTTGCAACGAATTCAGTTGAATAATCAAAAGAGATAAGCGACATCAGATACATTATGAGGAAAATGTCCATGTCAAGAAGAGAGGGCAGCTAATGCCAAAAGGCGATTATGTATTTTTAAACATTTTACTAATGATTGCTATGAAATCTAGTGTCTTTAGTGTGTCACTAAATCATTTAAAAATTATATTTATATTACTTTTCAACAGTTTTTTTTTTTGGGGGAGTGGGGAGAGAGAGAGAGAGAGAGAGACTTCTTCAAATATGTCAGCAACGCGTTGTAGCAGCCAATAGTGACCAATAACATTTGAAGCTTTTGTGCCCTATAAATTGTATCCCAGAACTCCTCCTTTTCAATCACATTCACTTCAACTAATTAAGCATCTACTTGTCTATTTTTTTTAATGGATTCTGCATCTTTCTTTCCCAATATTATTGCTGCTGTTTCAGTCTTGCTCTTGATTTCCCACACACCATGTGAAGCTCAACTTTCTACTACATTTTATAGCAATACATGTCCCAATGCACTCACTACAATCCGCACTTCCATCCGGCAAGCAGTGTCCCGAGAGCGTAGAATGGCGGGCTCTCTCATTCGCCTCCATTTTCATGATTGCTTTGTTCAGGGATGTGATGCATCAATTTTACTTGACGAAACTGCTTCAATACAAAGTGAAAAGACTGCATTTCCAAACAATAATTCTGTTAGAGGCTATGAAGTCATTGAAGCAGCCAAGAGAGAGGTTGAGAAAATATGTCCAGGTGTTGTTTCCTGTGCAGGCATAATCACACTAGCAGCCCGGGATGCCTCAGCTGCTGTAAGTAGACACATATAATACTTTTTCCAGTTCCGTCACTCATTTATGAAAATTTTGTACCAACATGATGGGTCTGTTGTATATGAATATCTAAACTTGTATTCTGTATGAACCACAGGTTGGTGGTCCATCATGGAATGTGAAGCTTGGAAGAAGGGATTCTACAACCGCAAGTCGTTCTTTAGCAAACACTGATCTTCCCGGTCCAGCTTCTGATCTTAGGACGCTCATTTCTTCCTTCGCCAACAAGGGACTTGCTGCAAGAGACATGGTTGCCTTATCAGGTAATTAAAACTTTGAAACTTGTGACATGCAAAATAAATTTCTTTTAAATTTGTTTGACGTTGAGCTGACCATACAACGTAAACTCACTGTTAACGTGCAGGAGCTCACACATTAGGCCAATCGCAATGTTTTCTATTCCGAGATAGGATATACAGCAATGGAACCAACATTGATGCTGGTTTCGCTAGCACTCGTAGACGCCAATGCCCTACTAACAGTGGAGACAGTAATTTGGCACCACTTGATTTGGTGACACCCAATTCGTTTGATAACAATTATTACAAGAATCTGATGCAGAGAAAGGGTCTTCTTCAGTCAGACCAAATTCTATTCAGTGGAGATTCAACCGACAGTATTGTTTCAGAGTACAGTAGAAATCAACAAACATTCTTGTCTGATTTTGGAAATGCCATGATCAAAATGGGAGACATTGAACCACTCACTGGTCAAAATGGGATCATAAGAAGGATTTGTAGTGCCATCAACTAGTTTACTCCATGCCTATGTGATCTGGTAGTAGAATTGCCGTGTTTCTAATTGTGTATATCCATATTCATTGCTTTTCTCTATATTTTTTCATTATATACTTTCAAATTCTGAAGAAAATGAATTCTTCACAATTGTAAATCCTCTTAATGGGAGTATTCTTCAATTTCGATACCCATTCATAAGAAAAGTTTTCATTTCATGTATAGACTGTTTTTCTATTTCAATATAATTTTTGTTGGTTCACTAAAATTCTTTTCTTTTATTTTGAATAGTAATACACCTTTCATATTAAGAGCTTGTTTGGTGGAGCTAAAAAATCTACTAAAAAGTGAAGTCAAAGTAAACAATTAATTTTAATCACACATTTCATACAGGGGTGGATCCAGGAATTTAGTCCGCGGGGGCTGAAATATATAAAAGTCAATATAATAAAATTTATATATAACATAAAAAGTCACTAAAATGATATTATTTATTGAAGTCGTTCCCGACGAGGTTTTGAAACATAATATTCATTTATGATAGAATCTACATCAATTTTCTCAACAAATTCTTGTTCGATGAATAGTGTCATACAATCCGCTAGAAAGTCATCCTCTATTTTGTTTTGAAGATCAATCTTTATATGTTTCATTGCAGAAAATGCTCGCTCAGTTGTCGCAGTAGAAACATGTAATGTCAACACAAGACGAATCAATCTAATCACCATAATGTAACTATCTGACCTTCTACTCAGTTAACTGTTGACATAACTCAACAAGTGTAGATACTTGAAATTGAGGATCGCACTTCATATCTAGCTCATAATGTCGCAACTCATATTCCAAACTATGAATATCTTGCACCGAAAAATCTTGAGGATAAAACTTCTCTGCAAGTGAGCAAATATCAAAACTGTTAAATGATTTATATGAATCTTTAGGATCCAAAGCGACACTGAGAGAAAGGAGTTCAACTGCTGTCTCGTTAAATCTTGTATCTAACTCCATCAGTACGAAACTTATCACTTCATTGAAAACATCGAAGTGATAATGACGCTCGACTGTAGTTTGATTTCGAGAACGACCAATTCTATACAAACCATCTAGATCAGGTATGACAATATCGTTTCTTGAGCAAAAACTATTCACTCCTTGGAGAAATTCTTCCCAATCAGTAACTCTCAATTTTTGAAGAAGTTTTTTTGTAGTTGATACAAATTTTATAGCAGATAAGATGTCTAGAGATTTTCTTTGAAGGGTTTGACAAAGAACATTATAGATACTCATAATGTCATGCATTAAATGCAAGATGAATACAAATTCATAATTTGTTAAGTTTTTGTAAGTGCCACAAGCTTCAGCTCGAGATCTTGCGTTTGAAAAATGGTGAGTAAGATATTCAAGTTTGCAAGTTGTAGCGTGCATATCTATCAAACTCTTTATGGAGTCATAATGAGAATTCCAACGAGTAGCTCCCGATCGTTGTAAATTACCTATTTGATTAATCCCACTTTCAGACTTACGCTCTCCAGTAGCCAACATACGCTCAATTTCTATTGTTTTAGCAGTTTGCAACTCATTAATGCGCTTAAGAGAAGAAGTAATAATATTGACAACATTATCCAAATGAGAAAGGAATTCCCAAATAGCACCAACATCTTTAACTGCAGAAACTAATGTCAACTGTAATCGATGGGCAAAAAATGAACGTAGTATGCATATGGACAATCTCAAAGAAATAATGCCTGAAGTCCATTCCAAGCACCGCGCATGTTACTTGTACCATCATACCCTTGGCATCTCATTTTTTCTACCTGAAGATTGTGTTGAGCAAGAACATCGAATATTTCATTTTTAGATTCAATGATGTGGTGTCACTTACGCTTTTGATTACAAAGAACCGTTCTCTCAACATGCCACGATCGTTCACAAACCTTAGGATAATGGCCATTTGCTCTCGTTTAGATGCATCTTGTGCTTCATTGACAAGAATACAGAAGCATTCATTCCTAATTTTCTCACGAATCATCCGTCGCACTCTATTGGCCATAATGTGCAAAATTTCTTATTGAATACTTGGAGCAATGTATTGAGCATTTTTTAGAGCATTATCCAGTATAACTTTATCAATTTCAATATTCATTTCTGCCAACAACTTTACCATTTGAAAAAAAATTTTCCGATTCAGTGAAGATGAAGATTCGTTATGACCTCTGAAGGCACAACCTTGAAGTGCTAACCATCAAACACTTATGATTGAATTTTTTAGACGCAAACGACGTCTCTGCACTTCTTCTCTTGACACTGCATGCATTAACTTATCAATATGTTGAGACGGTTTTACTAAATCTTTAGCTCTTGTTTTACACATAGTATGATGTGGTGCACCAAAATGAGTAAGAAATGCATATTTCATTCTGTCATTAACTCTCTTCCACTTATCATATCCATGACTGACTAATGTTGAACAATTGAATGAGTTACTATCATTCTGAAAAAGAAAGCAGTAAAAATAGTATATCCTATTTGTTGTAGGCGAATACTCCAACCAAGGAAACTAACTAAACTATTTCTTTTGAAATCGACGAGACTGAGTTTTTCTTGTTGTCTTTGGATATTCTGAAAGTGCTGGTTGATAAGGCCAAACTTTTAGATATGCCACTCTAATCTCATCTCCCAGATTAACAGGATGTTCAAATATTTGCTTTCTTTTTTTCGGATCTTGTTCAATACTAGTAGTCGGTTGTAATTCAGGATTTGAAGTTGAAGGATGTACGATTTCTGGAGATGAAATTGGAGGAAGTTGCACAGTAGGAATTGAAGGTTGATCTTCTAGATTGTACTTTCACTAGATTGGCCAGTCTTTTTAAAAGATAAAAACAATGCCTTTTTTCTCTTGGCATGAGCTTGACCTTCTATTTGTAAATTCTAAAAAAAAAATAAACAAAATGACAATCTATCAACAACCCACAAATAGGCTGGAAGGCACAACAATTTTATCATATTCCAACAAAGCACAATAATTCAATAATATGCCTACAACACAACAAAATAGGCCGGCAAAGTACAATAATTTTACCGTAATCCAACAAAGCACAACACAGTAATTCAAAAGTACGCATACATGGTAACAAAATAGGGTGGCAAAGTAGAACAATTCAATAATAAAAAGACTAAGCATTAAACATAAACTGGCAAGACAACAAAAAATGAATAACACAATTGCAAGTGAATTAGCAAAATACCTGTAAGGCTCAGCGTATTTTTCTTTACTTTTTTTCCTCACGTCCGTTGTTCGCTGATTTGTTCCTGTAAATAAAAATAAATATAAGTCAATTGATAATATTACAGTTTTCATAAAAATAAAAATAAGCAGTAAACATAAGATGCTGATTTATTACTTTTTCTCACATCTAACATTTTTTTACCAATAGTTGAAAATATACTAAATAATATACAACCATACACTTTTGGCTGCTTTACCACAATTCACAATATCACCTATTTGTCTTTGCAGCCTTTTCTGTGGTGAAAATATGTTTCCTGAAGAAGTTTTCAAGATATATGGATTCTGTTTTCTTAATTTTAAAAAACAACAGCCTAACCCATCGTCTAACACACATGTGAGCCAATAAATTGAATAAGAAAAAAAGAAGTTTCTAAAATGAAACCAAGCAGGCCACTAACATTTATGGACCGGACGCCATTCCTATTTAATCTTCTCATTTTTTGTGTATTAGACAAAATTTTCACAATTAGCTCATAAATTGGAAAGGAAAATTGAAAAAATTGTAATGTACAGATTCAAACTCAGCCATTTGACTCATTTCATAATTTGGTATAAAATCAAAAATTAAATATGCAAAATAATATAAACTTTACAAAAATGTAAAAAAAAAAAATGAAAAATACCTGTTATTGAGAACGATTTCGGCGGAAAAATAGATTTCCGAATGATTTAAGGCCATTGAAAACTATCTACCAAGTTGGTTAACAAATTTGCAGCTTATTTTTGGTGATTGAAGTTTCAATTTGACAAAAATGAAAAAAAAAATTGAAGAAAATGAGATTCATTGCTTTAGTATCGCGTGGAAATGGTCCAATGGAAATATGGAATGGAATGGCAGTGGTTGATACATTAATTTGGGACCTGACTTGGGCTGCGACTGAATTGGGCATTACTTAGTTGGGCTAATTTTTTTTTTTTAGTTGGGACTTGGGTTGAAGGCAGTTGGGCTGAAAATTGAATTTGGACCTGGCCTAATTTATTTTTTGACATGGGCTATTTAAAAAAAAAAATTATGCATTAATTCTGGATCTAGGCTGGGCTGGGCCTTGCCTGGCCCGGGCTATAGCCCGGCCCGGACCCCTTTGCATATGTCACTGATTTCATAGAATCCACAACTTTTATGACTTTCACCTGCATATTTCATCATTTTTTTTTATCTAAAAAGCTACACCAAACAAGCCCTTAATTCAACAACTTGTTGAAAAAAATCGAATATTTTCATATATATATATATATATATATATATTATAGATGACGTTTTTGGAACAAAGCTAGTAAAGTCGCATGGCAAGAAGGTGGTAATTGTTGTAAATTAAGGTTTAATTAGGTGATCTGGGCTTTTGTAAGTTCTAGATCTAACATAACTTAGAAGGGAGAAATGAAAACGTTTCAATAAATATTCAAAATTACCAATGGATGTTTTTAACAAATTGTTATTACTTTATTTTGCAAAATAAATGATGCATTGACATAATGTAAAGATTGAACAATGAACACCAACTTAAGTTATAAGTAGAGGTGTCAATCCGGGTCAGGCAGGCCGGGTCAGCCCGGTAACGGCCCGCGTTTGAAAAAGCCCGCGCCATTGTGGGTTGCGAACCGGGTCGGCCCAGCCCACGAATTTTTTTCAAAAGCTCGGCCCACCCATTGGCCCATACGGGTCGAGCCCATATGGGCTGCAATTCGACCCGGTTCAGTCCGTATGAATAAAAAATTAATTTTTTTTAAATTACAAAAAAAAAATTAGCAACTTAATTAACTTATTTTTTTTAAAATTAGAGTTTAATAAAAGTAGCTAGCTGCTGCAAATGTGACAGACGGCTGTCACATTTGTCACATTTGCAGCAGCCAGCAGACTGTTTTTAGCATTTTACCATTTTTTTTATATTATATAGTATATATAATAATACTATATTAATATATACTATATAGAAGCAGTAGGTTGTTGCTTTTGGTCAAAGAAAAGCAGCAGCCTGCACTGCTGCAGGTTGCTGCAAATGTGCGGCTGTCACATTTGCATTTAAGATAGAGAGTCGTTGGCTCTCTACCTTTGAACTTTTTTTTTTTAAAAATAATACGGGCTGAACTGCCTGGGCCCGTGGTTCAGCCTCCTTGGCCCACGGCTCGCCCGCTCGGTTCACGGGCCGGCCCGCGGTCCCGGGCCGAGGCGGGTGGGCCGATGCGGGTTCGGCCTGCCCACCCATCTTGACACCTCTAGTTATAAGGTAGTAAAACCCATCTTGGAGAAATATCCACCCAACCTGCAAAAATCAACTAAGAAACAAAAGTTACAATCATACGGTCTTGGGTTTACAAAATTTTATCCTCTAACTAAAATTTAAACCAAAACATAAACGAAATTAGAAGATACAATTTTTTTTTTTTATCTCCACTGCAGGAATGGAACCAAAACATCCGGTTTGATTTTTACACCACTTCGATTATAACTCCAACCCAAGATCATGAACCAGATAAAGACCCTCATCTCTGCTTATTGCCAATTCGCCTTTCATATGGATTCGTCCACGTCAATACTTGTGATCCTCAGGCCCCATGCCTTTGTCACAAGCAACTCTCAATTTAAGCACAAAAAACGGTCTAACACAAAAAATCAAGAAAACTTGAAATTATGCACGTACATGGAGTTGTTCTAGACCAAGAACAACTCCAGTATGGAGCATTGACGTTTCATAACAACTCAGATGAATAAAGGCATCAAAAACGCCCCTCAAGAAATATTATTTTGTGGTGAGAATATGAAAGAACACGGAAATAATTTCTGGTGTCTAAATATGCTACGCATGAATGTGTGTTTCTATTAAGGGTTGGATAGCTTTTTAGAATGTCGAGTTCTGAATATACATACCAGTAGGTCTGAAACCCTAGATCACCAAAACTCGAATGTTCCAAAGTAAAATTTGTATACATGTCAGGAAAAATTGTCTACTGAAAATTTTTAAACACAATAAGGTAAAGATCAATTGTTAAAAATTGCCTTATTGTACTTATAGTTTTTTAGCATCTGTCTATAGAACAAATATCACAATATATAAGATAATGAAACACAATCTCTATCAAAGCATCTAGAAAAATCGCAAAGCATTTAGTTCCATAAAGATCGAATATAAAAATAGGTTTCCAAAATGCAAATGAAAGTTTCCTTAAATATTTTTAATAATCAAAGAATAAAAATCTATATTCAACAATTCCTTTAAGGAAGTAATATTTTTAGAAATTTTTAATACATGAAAACCAAAAAGAAAGATAATATGCAATAACTGATCATCTTATTGGCACTTGCACTTAAAACACATAAACCATGTCATGTATAATAAGAAAGTAAATTTTCGATCAAATTATCAAAGAAATAATATCAAAAGATAATTTTCAACATAAGATTCTAAATGTGTTGACATCTAGAGAAAGAAACGGATAGATTTTCATGTTAGAAGATATTATTTTTTCGGTCATGACCTATGATAAGTGTATTTTATAAACATATTTATACTTGTAAACTTATTATATATTCACTATATGAGCATATTTCTATATAAATGAGTTCAATTATTGTATACGTAGATACAGAACCCAATTTGAATGAGTTTGGAACAAAAAAAAAGAGTCGAAGCTTAATTGACGCTTAATCGGATGGCACTGACATAAGTTGAAACTATTATAAAGAAACTGTGGTGAATTCAAAAGTTTCGAGAGCATAAATTAGATTTCTAAAAGTTCAGGGACTAATTTGCACAATTTTGAATAGTTGGAAGGCCACTTTGGAAAATTTTAGAAGGGTGAGGACCAATTAGAATGCATTTGGAAACTTTTGGATTGAATCAAAAAGCTATAAAGAAGAAATTACCAAAACCGTACATAAGAAGCCAAATCAGGGACCAAATTCTAAGTTTTCAAAAAAAGGTCACACCTAGGTAGCAGAATGCTAGGTGCGACCTAGGTGCGGTAGTGAAAACTTACTGGAGCTATGTGCTACCTACGCTGAGGGAGAGTTATAAGTGCGATTTTTTAAAGTTAAGTGGGATTAGGACTCTTTTAAAACACAACTTTGAAGACTTCCCAAGGACTATAAAGAGACATCTTCTAGGTCTTGTGAAAGGGTTACGCAATTGAAGAGAGATAGAGATCAAGAGCAAGGAAATGAGGAATTCTTGGACAACATTCATCACGGTGGAATCGGAGCTTTTGGATTAATTCAAGATTAAGAGTTGTATCTATTCATTTTCTTTTTCTTCCTGATCATGAATTCTTAGTAAAAAATGTCAAGCCAAGGTTAAAAAGAAAAAAGAAAAAATGGATAAGGGATGAAAAGTCAGGCGGTGGCACTGAAAGCAAAAACCAAATAAAAAGTTTTGGTTTCTTTCTCTCCTTCATTTGGTCCATTTCCTTTTATTTTCTCTCCTTTACTCACGTACCAGAAACGGGAGAATTGCAACCCAAAATAATTTCACTTTCTTCAGCCTTTGTGTCTTTTACAAACCAAAAATTTAGTTGATTCATTAGACTTTTAAACTTAGAGTTCTTTAGAGTTCTTGGAAGAACTGATCCCCTGTTTTGGGCTACAACATGGTAAGAAGAAAATTTTTAAATTTTAAGAATTGGTTTAATTATGTACTTACAGTAGGTTAAGAATTAGCAATTCAATTCTTAACTTCAATTATTAGATTTTACAAAAATGAGACTTATAAGTTATATTAATTTACTACAATTGAAAGAGCAATAATTTAGGCTTCTATTTTAATTATTCAATTATTCTATAAAGTCAGCCAAGTAGAACTACCTAAGTGAGTTTTGATTTGATTAATTCTATTGTTATCTCAGAAAGCGACTCAAATATCGAGACAGTCTATCAGCCGATTTAGTCTCCAATCGATAAATCTGTGAGTGAAAAAAATTAAATATTTCTAGAGAATGACAATTAGTTATACTATTATGTTACATGTGATTTTAAGAACTTATTTGTCATTTTATGTGATTATAATTAAATGTTTATTTCGTATAGTATTTGTGAAATTATAAAGATTGTAAGTTGATTACTTGTGAAATGGAATGTGAGAAATATGTGATATTGAAATCCACCAGAAAAGTGTCCATGATTTTATTTGTTCTAGTGCTGGTCTTGGATGTGTTCTATATTAGACTGAGGGGTCTTGACCGTGTACTATGATGTATTATTAGAGGATTTTGGGACCTAGTTTTGTACACTGAGGGTGCCTTAAGCCCTTGTATGGGTGTGCCTAGTTTTGGGAGCTGTTTACACATACATGACTATATTAATGATTTTAATTAGAAGGTACACTTTAGTGAGATTTTTCATTATACTTTGATATGATAAAAGTGGTGGTATATATTTAACTGATAAATATTATACAAATATGAGCTGATATTACTTGTTTGAAATTAATGTAATGTAAATATTGGTTTAGATTTTGGACTCATTTATGTTATGAAAATGTCTCTCAATCTTTATTTTTCATAAAAATTGTAAATATATAGATCAAAAGCGTTGTATAGCTACACTGGGCATACCCAGGCAAATTAGAGAGCTAAGCTAAAGTTAGACTGACAAAGCTAAAACAGTTAGTGCATGAACAACAAGTACAATGGGCATACCTAGGAGAAAAGAAAAGAAAACAACAAAAGTCGTCTAAAGAAGATGAATAAAAACATTAGGATACAAAGAATAAAAGACTTTGAATATATGTGTTTTAATCTCCTTAATGATGGTATCCGGAGTGGCTTTGAGATCTTCAAAAATCCATCTGTTTCTCGCTGACCAAAGCTGATAAACTGTTGCAACAAAAACAATCCTTTTGACTTTGCTTTGCCAACAAGTCCCACGAGCCTCCTTTTTGATCCATTTCAAAGAACTGGCAATTTTAGTCATGAACTTAGAAATTCCAATCCAATGTCTAATGGAATTTCAAACACTCGAGCAGAAACAACATTGAAAGAAGAGGTGAAGGACCGATTCCTCTCTTGAATTGCAAAAAGGACAGTTTCTATCAATATTCAAGTGTAGAAGCTTGTCATTGGTAAGCAATCTATCCTTAGTGCATAGCCAAAGAATGAATGAATGCTTTGGAGTAATACAAGGCTTCCAAACATCTGCTGTCCACACCTTAGAGGGCCCTATCGGTCTGTAGTAATCGTAAGCATTGGAAATGTACTGATTTGCCCCTGTATTCCACCCAAAATTATGAGATGTTATAATATGAATTGTTATCGTTATTATTATTATTATGAGATGCTATCATGTGAATTATTATTCTTATTATTATTATGAGATGTTTTCATGTGAATTGTTATCCTTATTATTATTATGAGATGTTATAATGTGAATTGTTAAGTGATGTGAGCTCGTTTTCGATAATATCTATAAAAGAAAAGAGTATAATTATTTTCAAAGTTGTCCACTCACTGAGCCTATAAATTCATGTGTTTTCCAACAATGATTTTTCTTATTAGGCAGCGATTGAGTTTTTGGTAGCCTTTGGAGATAAAGCTTTTGAGTTTGGAGTCAGAGCCACATGACCGAGTTAGTTAGTATGACTCATTTCATAGAGCATGTAGTCATTATATTTTGGGGACACATGTTCATTTTTGAATATCATTTTTGCATCACTTGTAAATAGTTAGATGGGCTCACTATGTATTTTGTATCCATATGTATAGGTTATGTTATTAAATAGTAAAAGTTTTACATTTCGGCTAGTCTTTATCGCATTGTTTTGTTATGGGTATTGGAGGGACAAATGATCCTATTTAGTTGTGAATATCATTTGTTGGGACTTGTGGTATTTTATTTTAGGTTGGCTAGTCCAAATTACAAGAGAGATTATGCTGGAATTTTCATTTAAAAAGTCATAATGAGTGTAACTGTAGTAGCCTTAATGGTGGGTCCAACCTTTAGGTGATATCCACCAACGGCGCACGTCACATCTCAGGTATATAAATATTGCCTGGGACAGGTCGTGTCAGATTGGTATCAGAGCATGGTTCAAAGTTTATAGGTTTGCATGACACACACATTCAGATATTTAGCATATCATGCATACCATGTAGGTGAGTCATGTGTCGTGGTGGCAAAACTCGCGGGCTCTAAGATATTTTACCCCAGACTCATATTGCTCATGATAGAGATAATCTTAGAAATGATGAAATAATAGATGAATCAGTTCATCAGCCACCTGAACATCCGAGACACGAAAATATGGTTGAAAATGACCCAATTGATGTTGAAAGGATTGCTGCTGCAGTTGTTTCGGCTATGCGTAGTACAGAGAGAGATTTCAGTATTGAGAGAGCAACAAAGTTATGGGCCTAAAGTTTTTATGGGCACAGCTGATCTTGCAGTTGCCGAGGCCTGGATGATTAAAATATAGAGAGTTTTTTATGTGATGGGTTGCCAAGATGACAGAAAATTATGTCTAGCCACTTTTTTGTTAGAAAATGGTGCATGCGATTGATGGCAGTTAGTGCAGAACAAATATCTAGACCCTTCTATTATAACTTGGGCAGATTTTAAACGTAATTTTTATGATGCTTATTACCCTTATTCTTATAAAGATACTTAACAGGATGAGTTCTTGAAACTAGTACAAGGATCTTCAACTGTTGTTGAATATCAGAAGAAATTTATTGAGCTTTCAAAATATGCACAAGTCCTGGTTGGTAATGAAATTGACAAATGCAGACACTTTGAAGATAGATTAAGAGAAGAGAATAGATCATCAGTGACCGCAGCGGGTTGGAATGAATTTGACAAATTAGTAGAATAAGCTTTGAGAGTGGAGAAAAGTATGTCAGACAAACTGATAAAGAACAGATAAAATCTAGAGCTAGTGGTAGTCAGACATGGACATGAATTTCTAACTACAGACTACCCCAGGTGGATAACAGAGGATTTCGACCTGGTGTTTCTACTTCAGGCTAGTTCAAGCGCAGATAACAAAGAAGTCAGGACTCTAGATTCAACCAGAGTATAGTACAAAAGTAAATGAGTAACCGTCCTCCTACTCCAAGTTCTTCCCAGAGACCATTCACTTCGAGATATGGAGAGAGTTCCAGCAGCACTAAATTTCCTCATTGCAAGTTCTGTGGAAAATTTCATTTAGGTGAGTGTTTGAAGTTCAAGGGATTTGGTGTCTGTTATCATTGTGGCCAAGCGGGACACATACGAAGAAATTGCACAATTCTAGTACATGAAAGTGGACATCACCAAGTATATTTTCCAGCAAAGTGTTGGTAATACAAGATAGGATCAAATCCAAGAAAATACTTTGACTAATAAAGCAGGCACAAATAGTAGAGTTCAGTCCAATATGACAAGTAGTAGCAGGGTAAAACTGAAAGGCTAGGCAGGACGTCCAAAGAATCAGGCGAAAGTTTTTGCTATGATACAACAGGCAGCAAAATAGTCACCAGATGTAATTATGGGTATGTTATCTATTTTTGATAGAGATGCTCGTATTTTAATTGATCCTGGATCGACATACTCTTTTATTTCAATTGCACTTGCAATATATGCGAACCAAAAGCTAGAACCTTTAGATAGTTGTTTGGTAGTGGGAACACCAGTAGGAGAATCTCTTTTAGCTAAGGATGTAAATCGAGATTGTGGGATTAAGGTGAATGATCAGGAGTTCAAGGAAAATTTAATATCTCTTGCTATCTATGATTTTGACGTTATCTTGGGCATTGACTTTTTAGCTGCAAATCGTGCTTCAGTGGATTATTTTCGTAAAGAGGTTGTGTTTAGACGAATCAGACAACCTGAGGTTTAATTAATTGACAGCGTAAAATCTTGACATCTTGTGTGATATCTGCTATTGATGCTAGAAGATTACTCAAGAAAGGTTGTTGTGTGTATTTAGCTCATGTAATTGATACATATGTTAGTAAGATAAAACTCGAAGACATCCCAGTCGTCCGAGACTTTCTTGATGTATTTCCAGAAGAATTGCCAGGTCTACTCCCAGATAGGGAAGTTGAGTTTACTATTGACCTAATTCTGGGAACTGCACCTATTTCACAAGCACCATATAGAATGGCTCCATCAGAATTAAAAGAGTAAAAAGTTCAGTTACAGAAATTGGTAGACAAATGTTTTATCAAACCTAGTGTATCTCTGTGGGGAGCACTAGTTTTGTTTGTGCAAATGAAAGACAGCACCATGCGATTGTTCATAGACTATAGACAGTTGAATAAAGTGACAATTCGTAATAAATATTCTTTGCCACATATTGATGATCTATTTGATCAGTTTCGGGGTGCTACATTATTTTCAAAGATTAATTTGCGTTCAGGATATCATCAACTAAAAATTAGGGATGGGGATGTACCAAAAACTACTTTCAGAACGTGATATGGCCATTATGAGTTTCTTGTGATGTCATTTGGGTTGACCAATGCCCCATGAGCATTTATGGATCTAATGAACAGAGTGTTTCACCTGTATCTCGATAGATTTGTGATTGTATTTATTGATGATATAGTATTTATTGATGATATACTGGTATATTCTTGAAATCAGGATGAGCATACCGAGCATCTTAGAATCATTTTACAGGTCTTGCGGGATAGACAATTATATGCTAAATTCAGTAAATGTGAATTTTGGCTCGACAGAGTGATATTTTTAGGGCATGTTATATTAGTAGAGAGAATTTATGTAGACCCACACAAAATTGAAGGAGTGATAAAATGGAAAAGGCCTACTAATGTGACAGAAGTATGTGGTTTTCTTGGCTTAGCAGAGTACTACCATCGTTTTGTTGAAGGTTTCTTCAAAATTGCTCTTTCTTTGACCATTCTGACTAGAAAGAATGTTAAATTGTGTGGACTGAAGAATGTGAAAAGAGTTTTCAAGAATTGAAACATCGATTAGGTACTGCCCCAGTGCTTACTCTTCCATCTCCGGGCGAGGAATTCGTAATTTACAGTGATGAATCATGTCAAGGGTTGGGTTGTGTTTTGATGCAGAATGGAAAGGTTACCTCTAGACAGTTAAATAAATATGAGCTGAATTAACCTACCATGATCTAGAACTAGCCAGAGTTGTTTTAGCATTAAAAATATGGAGACATTATCTGTATGGTGAGAGATGTCAGATTTTTACAGACCATAAAAGCTTAAAGTGTATCTTTTATCAGGAAAAAATTGAATTTGAGGCAGAGGAGAAGGTTAGAGCTAATAAAAGATTATGAATGCAGAATCGATTATCATTAAGAGAAGGCCAATGCTGATACTCCCAGTAGAACGACATCTAGTTTTACGACTCAAACTAATGTAATTTGCTATTCCTTGTTTGGTGAGTTCAAAGTTTGGAATGCTCAACTATCAGTGACCAGTTTGGGAGCATTATTTGCTAATTTTCAAGTAAGAGCTACTTTGATTGACATAGTTAGAGAAGCCCAGACCTAATATCCGATATTGAGTAAATTGAAAGAAGAAGTTAGTAACGGTAAACACGCAGATTATACTATTCGAGATGACGAAGCCTTGGTTATATGAAGTAGACTGTGTTTCGGACAACTCAAAGTTAAAGATAGAAATTCTAGAAGAGGTACATAGTTCAGCTTATGCAATGCATCTGAGTAGTACTAAAATTTATCACATACTTAAAGAACATTATTGGTGGCACAGAAATAGCTGAGTTTGTATCTAGATGTCTTATTTACCAACAAGTGAAACCAAATCGTCAGAGAACAGCTGGACTGTTACAAACATTGCCTATCCCCGAGTGGAAATGAGAGCACATCACTATGAATTTCTTGTTTGGGCTTCCTCGTACTCAGAGTGGTCATGATGGTATATGGATCGTGGTAGATAGATTGACGAAAACTGTCAAATTTTTGCCGATTAAAGTTACTTATTCACTAGATAAATTGACAAAAATATATGTGGATGAGATAATCAATTTATATGGGGCACCAATATCTATTGTTTCAGATAGAGATTCTCGTTTCACTTCTAAATTCTGGCCTAGTTTGCATAAAGCCATGGATACTAAATTGCATTTTAGTACAGTTTTTCATCTACAGACAGACAACCAATCAAAAAGGACTACACAGACTTTAGAATATATGTTACGGGCTTGTATTTTTTAGTTTAAGGAGAATTGGGATACTCATATATCCTTAATCGAGGACGAAATTCTTTGAAGGGGGTGAGTTTGTAACATTCCAGTCAAAGAATTTCTTGGTCAAAAATGTCAAGCCAAGTTTGAAAAAAGAAAAAAGAAAAAATGGATAAGAGATGAAAAGTCAGGCGGTGGCACTAAAAGCAAAAACCAAATAGAAAGTTTTGGTTTCTTCCTCTCCTTCATTTGGTTCATTTCCTTTCAACTTCTCTTTCCTTTACTCACGTACCAGAAATGGGAGAAATCGCTGCCCAAAATAATTCCACTTTCTTCAGCCCTAGTGTCTTTTACACACCAAAAATTTAGTTGATTCATTAGACTTTTGAAATTAGAGTTCTTTGAAGAACCGATTCTCTGTTTTGGGCTACAACAAGGTAAGAAGAATTTTTTTTTTAAATTTTAAGAATTGGTTAAATTATGTACTTAAAGTAGGTTAAGAATTAGCAATTCAATTCCTAACTTCAATTATTGGATTCTACAAAAAGGAGAATTATAAGTGACATTAATTGACTACAATTGAAAGAGCAATAAGTTAGGCTTCTATTTTAATTATTGAATTATTCTATGAAGCCAGCCAAGTAGAATTATCTAAGTGAGTTTTAATTTGGATAATTCTATTGTTATCTCAGGGAGCGACTCAAATATCGAGACAGTCTATCAGCTGATTTAGTCTCCAATAGATAACTCTGTAAGTGAAAAAAATTAAATATTTCTAGAGAATGACAATTAATTATACTATTATGTTACGTGTGATTTTAAGAACTTATTTGTCATTTTATGTGATTATAATTAAATGTTTCTTTCGTATAGTATTTATGAAATTATAAAGATTGTAAATTGATTACTTGTGAAATGGAATGTGAGAAATATGTAATATTGAAATCCACCAGAAAAGTGCCCATGATTGTATCTATTCTAGTGCACTAAGAGGTCGTGACCGTGTTCTATATTATACTGAGGGGTATAACTGGTCCTGTACATATAGTTCATTGAAGGGTCTGGACCGTGTACTATGATGTATTATTGGAGGATTTTAGGACCCAGTTCCATACACTGAAGGGGCTTTAAGCCCGTGTATGGGGGTGCCTAACTTTGGGAGCAGTTTACACATGCATGACTATATTACAGATTTTAATTAGAAAGTTAGATGATGAATATTCTACGAATATGAGCTGATATCACTTGTTTGAAATTAATGTGATGTAAATGTTGGTTTAGATTTTGGACTCATTTATGTTATGAAAATGTCTCTCAATCTTTATTATTATTATGAGCTGTTATAATGTGAATTGTTATCCTTATTATTATTATGAGATGTAATAATGTGAATTGTTAAGTGACGTGAGCTCATTTTCGATAATATCTATAAATAAAAAGAGTATAATTATTTTCAAAGTTGTCCACTCACTGAGCCTATCTACTCATGTATTTTTCAACAATGATTTTTCTTATCAGGCAGTGATTGAGTTTTTGGGCAGCCTTTGGAGATAAACCTTTTGAGTTCGGAGTCAGAGCCACATGACAGAGTTAGTTAGTATGACTCATTTCAGAGAGCATCTAGTCATTATATTTTGGGGACACATGTTCATTTTTCAATATCATTTTGCATCACTTGTAAATAGTTAGGTGGGCTCACTATATATTTTGTATCCATATATATAGGTTATGTTATTAAATAGTAAAAGTTTTACATTTTGGCTAGTCTTTATGGGATTGTTTTGTTATGGGTATTGGAGGGACAAATGGTCCCATTTAGTTGTGAATATCATTTGTTGGGACTAGTGGTATTTTATTTCAGATTGACTAGTCCAAATTACAGGAGAGATTATGACAAAATTTTCATAAAAATAAGTCATAATGAGTGTAATTGTGGTAGTCTTGATGGTGAGTCCAATCTTTAGTTGATATCCACCATCGACGCATGTTACGTCTCAGGTATATAAATATTTCTTGGGACGGGTCGTGTCACAGTCTCTCCATTTGGCTTCTGTTAATTACAATACCCCTAGCCCCATGTTATAACACGACAACATCACACACAAATGAATAATCAATAAAATTCATAAAGTCACGAAGTTAAGGACAAGTTAGCACACACAATAAGTTCAACGAGATGTAAACAATAAGAATCCCCCTAAATGTGTGCTACCTTGTTGGCACGTGGAGAGAGTTTCACAAGAGCAACCTGTCACACATTCACAACATAAGCATAGAACATTTTAGCATAAAAAGCAACCATCCACAAACAAACACTCCATTTTCTATTTTATATTTTTTCTATTGCTCTCCATTTTTTGTAAGTAAGAATGGGCAAAATACCAACAAACAGTACTCATCACATAATCTAAAAATATGCTCTTTATGTATATGAGGACGACCAAATGAAGCATCACAAGACCATTCAAGAAGGCAAGATATGCAAATTTTAGTGCACCATAAGGCACATGCATCGACATAAGTCACATAGAGGGAAAGAGAAGTGATCAAATTGATGTCGGAACGTCCGTTATTTAACCGTGAGTACATTCTGTTTGTGTGTTCTTTGCAATGTCATAGTCCAATCTACTTTGTTTGCATCTGTTAATATAATTAAGGTGATCCAGGTTAAAGTTGTTGTCTTCTTTAAAGAATTCGATGAAGTCTCACTTCATGTTTCAAGCTTTTGTTAATTAAGTTAATCTAGGACGTTAACTTCAGGGCTTAAATCTGGACTATTGGTTTGGATATTTAAAGGCACAAGCCTTGGTCACTGTTCAGAACCTTAATTTGATATATCTCTCATTTCACTCTCTAATATGTTCTATGAATCAAGAAGATGTGTGTTTTCTTTTTTTTTTCTCTTATGTGAGAACTTGAGGGTTTACTTCTAAGAGGTCAATTGTTGATTGACTCTTGTGGTGTAACTATGGTTGTTGTATCTTTGTGATATTGAAGTTCTGTAAATTCTTGGAAACAATTGGATCTTGGAGATCTTTAATGCACTGAAGCCGTATCCATGAAAGTGGAGCTTCAATGAAAAATAGCCAACTAGTTGGGTCAATCTGGGCCCTCTGGGCATAAAACTTTGGTGTTCTTGTGTTATTTTCGGTATTTCATTTGATCTGTTCTTGTTATGTTCAAATAACTGAAATTGGAAAACCAACTAGTGGTTTCAGAGCTTGTTTTTGTAGTCATAAATCAAAATTTTGATAAACCTGTCTCAAAATTTTATTTCAAATGAAGAATGGGTGCTGGATTTTGGGTGTTCTTTCCATATGACTTCAAATAAATATTGGTTTGCAAATCTACTTTAAAAACAGTTAGGTTTAGTGACAATGGGTAATGATATTACAAGTAAAATTTCTGGTATTGGGTATGTGTCTTTGAAATTTGAAAATGGTTATGTTTGTACCTTTGAAAAAGTGAGATATATCCTTGATATGAAAAGAAACTTGATCTCTTTGAGTGTGCTTGATGATGAAAATTTGTGTGTAAAAATTGAATGTGGCATGTTAAAAGTTTCAAATGGGTCTTTTGTACCTTCAAGGGTGTAAAACAAAATAGTATTTTTATAGTTAAAGCAATTGCTATACCTCAACTAAACATTGCTTTGATTATTGCCTTTGATCAAGATCATACTTTAAAATGGTATAATAGACTAGCTCGTGTAAGCAATAAAGGCCTTAAACTTTTAAACTAAAGAGGTGTTTTTGGAAAAGATAAAGTTTATGATTTATCTTTATGTGATATTTAGGGAAAGCATCATAAACTGCAATTTAAAGTTGGAACTCATAAGTCTGGCAGTGTACTTGATTATATACACTCAGACTTGTGGGGTCCTTCTCTCATACCCACTATGAGTGGAAATGTTTATTTTCTTTCAATTATTAATATTTTTCAATTAAAGTATGGATTTTCTTATTAAAACAAAATTATGAGACTTTTGAAAAGTTTAAACAATGGAAAACCCTTACTAAAAACCAAACTGGATAGAAAATAAAAGCTTTGAGAACTGATGATTATTTGGAATTATGTAACTTTGAATTTGATGATTTCTTTAAATTGTATGGTATTTTGCGGCATAAGACTGTTCCATACACATCCCCAACAAAATGGAGTTGTTGAAAGAATGAATAGAACTTTATTAGATGAAGTAAGATGTATGATGATAAGTTCAAGTTTGCCAAAAGGGTTTTGATGTAAAGCTGTTATGACTGCATGTTACATTGTTAATTTGACTTATTCTTCTACTTTAAATGATATGACACCAACTGAAAAGTGGAGTACCACTCTACCTAATTATGCTCACTTGAAAACCTTTGGCTGTTATGCTTATTCTCACCTAACTAATGGAAAATTAGACCATAGGGCTAAAAAATATGTGTTTCTGGGGTATCTTCAAGGGGTGAAATGTCATAGGTTGTTGGCAAGAGGGAAATGTGGAATCAAAATTATAATCAGTAATAATGTAACTTTTAATGAGTCAAAAATGCCTTGTAAAAGTTCAAAATCAGAAAAAGAAAACAATGAAGATGAATCTGAAGAATTCTTCTTGAATCCTGCTACTCCTCTCACTCAGGTTAAGGTAGAGCCTCAGATGCAAAGATGAAGATACAAATTTTAGAGAATCTATTGAAAATCAGTTAGAATTCGACACAAATTATAGAAATTTTTTTTCCAAGTAATGATAATCTTATGAATTATCATTTAGCTAGGGATAGAGAGAGAAGAACAATTAGGAAACCTCAAAGATTGGGGTTTGAAGAAAAAATTTCTTTTGCCTGTTTGAGTTATGAAGATTGATAAGTGTGATTTTACACTTATTTAGACCGTTAAAGTGGACCATTGTGAGTGAATTTGAGTGTAATTTTATTTAATTATGTGTTTATTTTGTTAGTGTAGGTCAAAACTCGAGTTTGGTGGTGTTTGGAGCATAGTTGGCAAAAATGACTAAATTGAAAGAAAAGTATAAGTATGGGGACCAACATGCAAATGTTTAAAATTTTAAGGATCTGGAATGAAAATATATGAGGGCATAATTGGAATAAAAATTTATTTTAGAGGGCTCAATTGACAATGATGTAAAGTTTAGGGGTTTACCGTGCAAATAAATGAGGACTAACATGCAAAATGTGGATGAATTTGGCCCATGCGATCTGCGATCGTGGGCCATTGAAATTATAAGCAGATGCCCAATTTCTCCTTCCAAGTTAAAGTTGTTGCTCCCTTTGAAGATTTTGGCAAAGTCGCACTTCATGTTTCACGCTTCTGTTAATTGAGTTAATTTGGGACGTTAACTTTAGGGCTTAAATATGGACCATTGGTTTAGACTATTTAAAGTCACAAACATTGGTCACTGTTCAGAACCCTAATCTGATATCTCTCTAATTTTACTATCGACTGCTCATTTGGGATCTCTCCATCTCTCTCTTCTTCTTTTATGATATGTTCTATGAATCAAGAAGATGAGTGTTTTTTTTTTCTCTCTTATGTGAGAACTTGAGGGTTTACTTCTAAGAGGTCAATTTTTGATTGACTCTTGTGGTGTAACTATTGTTGTTGTTTCTTTGTGATACCGGTGTTTTGTAAATCCTTGTAAATAGTTGGATCTTGGAGATCTTTAATGCACTAAAGCCGCATCCACGAAAGTGGAGTTTCAACGGAAAGTAACCAAGTAGTTGGGTGAACCCATGCCCTCTGGGCATAAAACTTTGGTGTTGTTGTGTTATTTTCAGTATTTCGTTTGATCTATTCTTGTTATGTTCAAATCACTAGTTGTGTGACATTTTCATAGTTATAATAAATTTTTGCACGACATTGTCGGTTTTAGTTCTCCATTTCAGTTGAATCCTCACAAATTTAGCATTCTTCAACGGTTGAGATGCATCTTGTCAATATCAAGAAAACTTGAAACACGAGTTAAGTAGAGAGAGAGAGCGAGATGAACATAGCGAACAACTACTTTGAAAAGTAGAGATATACATTGAAACATTGATTTTCAAATTCCAAAAATGCACCACAAATCAATTATCAAGTGAACAAGATCATGCTACGTCATTGAACCACAGTCGCTATGCATACTAATTTTCAGTTGATGAAGATGGAGACACATGCTTTTGGACTTATAATGTGTCTTGGATTATCCTAACTGTGTAGCCCAGCAATAACAAATTCATGTGCAATGTAAGACTCACAATGAACTTGACTCTTAACATTCTAGAAGTGAAAATTGAGAGGATGACTATCAATATTATCAAACATATGAGAGTCATCATCAAACATATGAGAGTTTCTTTGGCGAGTGGGAATGTTAGACTATCTGGCTATATGTCGCCCTGGACTAGAAGATGTTGTGATCGAATGTTTCTTCCTCTTTATACATTTGACTTTGTTTCCACTTATTTTTTTCCCCTTCATTTCTTGTCATTCACTACCTTCTTGTCTGTAACTTGTTATTTTCTTCTATGTATCACTTAGAACTTCTCCAATGCAACACACTAAAAAGTGTGACACATCACCCCAAATTGTGTACATGACAAAGAAAAAGGTGGATGATGTTTAACACTCTATTTATTTTTTTTATAATTAATGTCCATTGAAATGTGTGTTAAACCTATTTTATTTACTTTTTTTTATAAATCATCTCTATTGAAATGTTTGTTAATTATCTTTTATTTTTATTTTTTTATGATTTATCTACCACTCTCTCTTGTACATGTAGACCATAATTTTTTCAATTCATAACCCCATCGAAGATGCTCTTCTCTCAATCTCTATTTTATTTGTCACATATACAACAATCCACATTATTGCATTGAAGATGCTTTTAGTATTTCTGAAATCACAAGGCTTCACACTGATTTTTAGATAGAGAAAGTAGGGGGTCAATTAAGGCAATTAAGATTTAGAAAATCATCCCAAGAATAACAATTCGCCTTATAAAAGTTTTTATTCTATTTAATTTAAGCAGAAATCATACCATATTTTTATTCCGAAAATATAATATAGTAACTATATCAATCTCATAAAAATAAGAAAAGAATCACCAACGATATGCTCCAAATTAGGTTCTCAAATTGTGACATTTTGAATAATGAAACATAATCAATCAGTTGCACATACATTCACTTAATTAAAATCATGCATGCAATGTTCATGCATAGACCTTATCCCTATGATATATATATATATATATATATATATATATATATATATATATATATGGAAATGTTCAAATATGATAAGGATCTTGTTATAACACAAGTAAAGGGGAGAATCACACTATTTTTGAAAGAGCAAACCTTACAAATATTTAATCATAATATGACCTTTTCAGATTATCAACTTTTTTTTTGCACGAATTCACCTTGACAAAACTACCATCCTAACATAGTTTGGGTGTGTGTGTGAGAACACTCATCACAATGTCAAATACTTTTTTTGTTATCCAAAGTTTGGCAGTTTCACATCCAAAGCTATATTCTAAGTCACGTTTCAAACCAGTCATCATCTTCCTTGATTTTTTATAAATGAAAGACCATATATGTCAAGCTAGAGTGACTTCAAACATTTTCTCTTTTTACTTTTTGAGCAATCAAATTACAGACTTTTTAATTTTTCAGTAATATTGTGTATATCAGATTTGCAATTGTCTTTTGAATCCAAAAGGAGAAGCTTCCACACATCTCTAGAGGCAACCCTCTCCTCATGACTTATTTTAATTTACTATGGCAGTTTGACACATCTGTAGTGGTAGACCTCTCTCAAGATGAACCTGCTTGTTTGTATAGTCTGGTCTTATTGAGCAGAGAGGCATATATACTGACAATTGTTTTGCGGCAAAGTTTTGTTCTGTCATATCACTTCATTCGTTAAAACGCCAGAGTAGTGAAGACAATATTTAGAAGTTCGAATTTTTACTTATAATTTATTTATCTAAGATGACAGTTTTCGACAAAGCATAATCAATGTTAGGTTCATATCAATCTTCAAGTTGTTAAGCTGTGGAGTCTAATTTTTATTTGCTTATGTAAGAGTGTTTTCGAGATTTTGTCTTTGTAATTAGGTTGTCCTAGTATTTCATTGTAACTAAGAAATCTTAATTGGGTTGCCTTAGAGTTTTATTATAATTAGAGAACCTTTATTGAATTGTCTTAAAATCTCGTTATAATTAGAAAACTTCCATTGGATTTTTATATATATGACTAATCTCTTGTAAATAATTGTCATCATTCATTATAGTGAAAATATTGCAGTAGCTGAAGACGAGACGTAGTCTAGCGAACTTGTATAAATCTTCGTGTTCTTTGTTTTTGTCTTTATTTATTGCTCTAATCTTAACAACTGGTATCAGAGCGATGTT
The DNA here is from genome assembly GCA_030279155.1 of Forsythia viridissima. Classification (NCBI taxonomy): domain Eukaryota; kingdom Viridiplantae; phylum Streptophyta; class Magnoliopsida; order Lamiales; family Oleaceae; genus Forsythia; species Forsythia viridissima. The sequence continues at coordinate 37,619,461 of CM059041.1, read as the reverse complement.
CTGATTGAAAGCGATGGCTGGCCATGATCGAGGATCAACACTAAGAATCACCAAGTTTGATAGTGTTGACTTTTCATTTTGGAATATGCAGATAAAGAATTATCTTTACCTAAAAAGATGCACCAGTCGTTGGATGAGAAACCAGAAACTATGAATGATGATGACTGGAACCTTCTAGACAGACAGGTGTTGGGAGTAATTCAGCTAACACTATTAAACAACGTGGCTCATAAAGTTGTGAAGGAGAAAACCACTGCACAATTGATAACAGTATTATCTAACATATTTGAGAGGCCCTCAACATGCAATAAAGTTCATCTGATGAAGAATTTATTCAATCTAAAAATGTTAGAAGGTGCCTCGGTAGTAGAGCATCTTAATAAATTTAATACAATCGTCAATCAGTTGGTCTCTTTGGAGATTATGTTTGAGGATGAGGTTCGTGCCTTATTTCTCTTGGCCTTACTACTAAATAGTTGGGAGTCTCTGAGAGTAGCTGCCAGTAATTCCATGGAGAATGCGAAATTGAAACTTAATGATGTTCGAGATACAATTCTTCCTGAAGAAGTTTGTAAGATGATGGAGAAGTCTCGACATCCAATTCTGCCCTAAATGTCGAAAATAGGAGCAGAGGTTATGAGAAGAATTTCAACAAGGATAATAGTAAAGAAAAGTCAAAGAATGGCATAAGCTAGTCAAGAAATAGACGGAGTGCTGAATGTTGGAATTGTGGTAAGTTTGGTCACCTGAAGAGGAATTGCAGAACACCTAAGAAGAATGAGGAAAAGAACAATAATGGTGCGAATACGGTGACTGAAGAGGTAGAAGATGCTTTACTCTCTTGTTAGTCGATAATTCTATCAATTCTTTGGTAATGGATTCTAGGGCTTCCTTTCATACAACTCCACACAGTGAAAACATAGAGAACTATGTTGCTAGAAATTACGGAAAGGTATATCTGGCTGATGGAAAACCTTTGGACATCATTATTATTGGTGATATCAGATTAAAGATGCCAAATGGGTCTTTGTGAAAAATTAACAAAGTGAGGCACATACCGAAATTGATGAGAATCTAATCTCAGTTGGACAACTTGATGATGAAAGACACGATGTGAATTTTGGTGGTGGCCGTTGGAAAGTAACGAAAGGAGCCATGGTTGTTGCATGAGAAACTAAAAGGAGAACTCTTTACATGACTACCAATCCCAGAGATACAGCTGTTGTTGCTGAATCTGCTGCTAATTTTGATCTGTGGCACTATAGGCTTGGACATATGAGTGTGAAAGGAATGAAAGTACTTTAGTTAAAGAGAAATTGTTGAGGTTTAAATCTGTTGAACTCAGTCTGTGAAGGCTGTATTTTTGACAAGTAGAAAAGAGTTTGGTTCTCTAAAATCGGAAAGGAACCAAAAACTGTAAAATTAGAGTTGATTCATACAAATGTATGGAGACCTTCAACTGTTACTTCCCTTGGAGGTTCCAATTATTATGTGACGTTTATTGATGACTTAAGTAGGAAATTATGGGTTTATTTTTTGAAAAAGAAATCTGATGTCTTCAATGCTTTTAAGAGGTAGAGAGTGATAGTTGAGAATGAAACAGATTTAAAGGTGAAGTGTTTGCGTTCAGATAATGGAAATGAATAAATAGATACAAATATTTAGAGGTATTGTGCTGAAAATAGGATCAAGATGAGGATGACTATTCCAAGTAAACCTCAACAAAATGGTGTAGTCGAGAGAATGAACAGGACTCTAAATGAGCGTGCAAGATATATGAGATTACATGCAGGACTGCCAAAGATGCTTTGGGCAGAGGCTGTCAGCACTGCGGCATATTTGATCAACAAAGCTCCTTCAACACTATTGGACTCCAAAAATACGAGAAGACATTTGGAGTGGAAAAGAGGTTGACATTTCCTTCTTAAAAGTGTTTAGTTTTGTTTCTTATATTCATATTGATTCTTCTTCAAGAAGTAAACTTGATGCCAAATCTGAAAAATATTTTTTTATTGGCTATAGTGATTTGGAGTTTGGTTGTCATTTCTGGGATGAACAAAGTCGCAAGATTATGAGGAGTAAAGATGTAATCTTCAATGAAGCAGCCATGTATAAGGACATAATGACAGCAGACCCTAAAAGTACCAATGCTGAAGTTAAGAAGTCTGGAGGTGATTCCGTTGCAAGACCTTCAGTGATTGAGGTGGAGAAAACTGATGGCGTAGATTGAAATAATATAGCTCTAGAAGAAAATCAGAGCACCCATGTGACTGAGCTCAGGAAATGTAACAAAATAATTAGACTATATTCTACTAACTGACAATGGTGAACTAGAAAGCTATAGTGAAGCCGTGCAAGCTGATGAATCAATCAAGTGTGAGTCAACTATAAAGGATGAGATTGAATCATTATTGACCAATCAAACATGGCAACTGATATAGTTACTAAAAGGAAAGAATGCTTTGCAAAACGAATGAGTTTATCGAATAAAAGAAGAAGTTGATGGCAGCAAGCATTATAAAGCAAGGCTAGTTGTAAAGGGATTTCAACAAAAAGAATGCAATGACTACACTGAAATTTTCTCTCATGTGATAAAATTAACTACAATCAGAATAGTATTTGGACTAGTAGCAGAAGAAGACTCGTACTTAGAGCAGGTGGATGTAAAGACAACCTTTCTTCATGGTGATTTGGAGGAAAAAAATTTACATGAAGCAGCCAGAAGGTTATGAAGTACACAGAAATGAAGAAATAGTGTGTAGACTTCAAAAGAGCTTGTATGGCCTTAAACAAGATCTGAGACATTGGTATAAGAAGTTTGATAGCTTTATGGGTAGTAATAACTTCTGGAGGTGCCAAGGCGGATCATTGTTGCTATATGAAGAACCTTAGTGGCTCGTATATTATCTTACTCTTATATGTTGACAACATGTTAATTGTAGGAGCTTGCAAACAAGAAATTGACAAGTTAAAAAATGAGTTGTCCAATGAGTTTGCAATGAAGGATTTAGATGCTACAAAACAAATCATTGGGATGAGAATTTCTAGGGACAAGGATTTCTTGAAACTGTCACATGAAGAGTATGTGAAATAGGTGTTGAGCAAATTCAAGATAGATGAATCTAAACCAGTGAGTACTCATTTGGCTAGTCACTTTAAGCTATCCAATGAACAATCACCTTCTACAGAGCAGGAGCGAGCCAACATGGTCAAGGTGCCTTATGCATCCGCTACTGGAAGTCTTATGTATGCCATGGTGTGTACGAGATAAAACATAGCAAATGCAGTGGGAGTTGTTAGTAGATATATGAGTAATCCTGAAAAACAACATTAGGAGGTAGTAAAGTGGATTCTCAGGTACTTGAGAAGTACTACAGATTCAGCATTGTGTTTTAAAAAATCAGGCTTCAGATTACAGGGCTTCGTAGATGCTGACATGGTCAGGGACATTGATGGGTGTAAGAGTACTACTGGATATGTATACACATTGGGTGGTACAACAGTTAGTTGGGTGTCTAAGTTGTAGGAGATAGTTGCTCTTTCCACTATTGATGTAGAGTATATTGTTGTGACCAAAGCTAGCAAAAAGATGATATGGTTGTAGTCTTTATTGGAAGAATTGGGTCACAAACATGGAAAGAGTTTGTTGCATTTTGACAATCAAAGTGTTATTCACTTAGCAAAGAATCATGTCTATTATGCGAGAACAAAGCATATACAGATTCGTTATCACGTACTTTATCAGATCGGTTTTGGAAGATGGAATCTTAGTACTTGAAAAGATTCAGGGCAATCAAAATCCTGCTGATATGTTGACAAAGACTGTTACAATTGAGAAACTGAAATTTTGTGCAACTTTTGTTGGTCTTCTTTATTGAATATAGGAGGAGGTGTACCGGCCGTTGCAGAGGAAGGAGTTGATGATGGATTAGTCTCCAAGTGGGAGATTGTTAAGTTGTGGAGCCTAATTTCTATTTGCTTATGCAAGGGTGTTTTCGAGATTTTGTCTTTATAACTAGGTTATACTAGTATTTCTTTATAACTAGGAAACTTTATTTAGGTTACCTTAGAGTTCCATTATAATTAGAGAAAATTTATTGAGTTGTCTTAGAGTTTTATTATAATTAAGGAACTTTCATTGGATTGTTATATATACGACTAATCTCTTGTAAATAATTATCATCATTCATTATGCTGAAATACTGCAGCGGCTGAATAGAGGACGTAGTCTCACATTAAGGCAAACCTGTATAAATCTTCATGTTCTTTATTTTTTTCCATTTATTTATTACTCTAATCTTAACACATGTCTCGTAAGATCAAATTCTAACAAGATTTGCTAAAAGAATTTTTTTTTTATAAGAAAAATAATGATCCCTAAACTACCAATGCAGTATGCAAAAGCATAAACGAAAACAACATGCAAACACACAAATGAAAAGGTAACCCAAAAAAAAAAAAGTGGGTGATTATTTCCTGTTCTAATGTATAATGTAGATTCCTAAGACCTTCCTAAGATATTCAAATCTAGCATAGTCAAGTGTCTTAGTAAACCATCAGCCAAATTATTTTCAGTCTTCACATGTTCAATGTTAATTTATCACTTTATTTTAAACCAAGTCTCTAATGAAGTGATATATGATGTCCATGTGATTTGTTCTAGAGTATTGTACATGATTTTTTGAGATGTTGATTTCACTAGTATTATCAATGAAATATAAACTTATTATTTATGCATTTTTGAGATTTTGTGATGAATTGTCCGCTTTGAGTATGTTAATTTTTTTGTTACAAAACATTTGAGAATGTTATTTTTTTCTTACTTCTAAGTAAAATATTAATTATTTTGATTGTAAGGTGAATATTACTTCCACAATAATAACATCAAAGTTTTCATCTTTGACAAAACATTATTTATGTTAAAACATAGTTAATTACTTATTTAGTAATAATAAGTATGAACACCTATTTGATCCTCAACAAAATTTGCACAAAATCCTTTACAAACTAATGGATGTAAACAAATAGCACGCCCCTCCACTAAAATGGGTTGGAATTCCTGTATTGCATGTACGCCCGGACTTTCCATGAGGTAAAAGAGAAAGCAGGATGGGGGCTCAAAAAATTTGAGGGCCCAAAATTCTAAATTTTTTTAATATTGAAATTCCATATACAAATTGAGTCCATTCTTTTTTTCTTTTCTTTTTTTTTTTCAAATTCCAACATGCCCATTATCAAATCTTATAGACTAACAAACCCAGGAGTCATACTCTATCATTATTTATTACCATACCTAATAATTGAGAAACAAGAAAACGAGGCAATAGGACCCAATTCAACAATCTGCAAACTAGAAGAGTAAGATTTAATTTAATTTTCTTAATTTCATTTTATGTTTTGAATTCTTGTCTCTATTCTCCTACAATGCTAATGCAAATACGTAATTTGTATTTATTAGATTTTTTTGCAAGTTAGGGTTAGATTTTATGTACTTGAATTTATTTATTGAAATTTTGGTCTATTTTTACATACAATATTAATGAAATAAAAAGCACGTGTTTGAGGGAGTGATGTGGAGGACATTGGTGTTGAAAAAAAAACTTGGCAATGTTTAGAGAGAGATAATGGGGCTTACAACAATCTGGACGGTGGGTAATGTTAGCAATATTAGAATTTTTTTTGCAATTTTTACTTTTTTTTTATTACTTTAGTGTTAGATTTTAAATGTTCAATTTGTAATTTTTATTTTATTTTTTTATGTAATTTTATTTTTCTTTGACTAGAATATGAATATCAGTTAATTTTTTTAGGTTTATAGTTTGGCTTTGTTGGCCTACAACTTGGTGTTCGATTCTTCCAATTTAATCTACTTTAAAATTCGTATTTTCTGGATCAGGTACTTCGCCATTTTCAACTTGATTGTATAAAAATTAGTAACTTTTGCATATATGTATAATTACATTACTGAATGTTCTTAATTCACATTTTAGTATTTTTTTTTTATTACAATTTGTATAGGCAATCACATTGATGTATGTTGATCAATTCTACAGGCGTACACAATGATGTATGTTGACCAATTGCATAGGCATACATAATTGTTGATGTTGATATTGATGCTGATGTTGGTATTGATGTTGTTTTTTAGATTATAATTGAAATTTTGTTGATTTGGATTGAATTGATGGTGTTGGGTATGAACATTTGTGTTGATTTGTTGATTTTTTATTTATTTATTGACGAATTGTTGGATATGATCTTGAGAATTTTGAGTTCTTCCTTGGTATAGTAATTTGGTACGAGTTGTTGCATGCATTCAACAATGTGAGTAAATTACTTCAAGCAGGAAACATAGATATTGATGTTTCTATGAAGCTTTTAAAGGGTTTTATAATTTTTCTTGAATACTATAGAGAATCTAAGTTTGATAAGGCAGTGGTTGAAACTAAACAAATGGCAAATGAAATGGAAATTCAACATGTATTGCAAGAATAACGCATAATTCGAAGAAAAAGGTAGTTTGATGAAAGTAGTAATGATAAGGTAACACAATCAACTCGTGAATTTTTTATAGTCAATAATTTCCTTTTTATAATTGATCAAGCTCTTTCTTCTGTCAAACTTGATTTGAACAATTTCAAAAATGTGAGAAAACCTTTGGATTTTTGTTTAGTTTGAAAAAGTTACATGATGCTGATGATCATAGTTTGTTGAAGTCTCTGACACATAATGGTTGTTCTGATATTGATAGAAGTGATTTATTTTTGGAGTTGACAATCTTAAAGTGTCATTTATCAAGAGAAGAGAAAATAGGAAGGGCAATTGATGTGCTCAACATTTTAAAGAAAATGGATAGTTGCTTTCCAAATGTTCATGTAGTATATATAATTTTGCTCACTATATTAGTTACAATTGCATCTGCAGAAAGATGTTTCTCCAAGTTAAAGTCGATCAAGACTTATATCAGATCAACTATACCACAAGAAAGATTGAATAGATTAGCTATGTTGTCAATTAAAAAAAATTATTGAACATTTTGATTATGCAAACTTAATTGATACTTTTGCCTAAAAAGCTGTAAGACGAGATGTGTTTAAGTGATTATTTAGAACATTTTTAGTTTTATAATTTGATTAAAATATAAATATTTTAGATATTACATTTTATTTACTGATTTATTGATGGATTTGAGTTCGTAAATTTTGTACGGAATTTTTAAAAAAAAAATTTAGGAAAAAAACTTGAAATTGAATGCACTCTATAATATAAGAGCCTAAATTTATAGTTTGTCTGAGGTCTGAAAATTGAAAGTCCAGCACTGATTGTATGCTTAATCTATGAGATAACATTTAAGCTAATAAGCCATGAGTAATGCTATTCATAGTTGCTCACTATCGATAATCATTATACGTGGCATTATTCAATTCGATGAATTATTCATAATTAATGGTTATAAATACATTACTCAATTAGAATTAATAATTCATCCAATTGAATAATACCACGTAAGATGACTATGATAGTGAACGACTATGAAAAGCATTATTCAATAAATCATTCATGCACTAGCTAATTGTTTGGCAATAATGGAAGAGTGCTACTATTTCCCTTCATGTCCTCGCTGGCATAGGCCCCAACTCTCCCCACACGTGGATCTCTCACTTACATATCTTGCATAGATATGTAAAACTATTATTTATGTTAAAGCATTGTTATTTAGTAATTAATAGAATTTTTAGGTCCCGCTTGACATTGATTTTGGAGCTCAACTTCTGATTCTTAAATAATCAGAAGTTGATTTAGGCGTTTGACAAAATTTTTAAAAGTGATTATAAAATAATCTGACTCACATGGCAGCAGATTTTGAGAAGCAGCAAAATGGCAGCTTTTCAAATTCTACTTTTAACTTTTTCATTTATATATTATTAAAATACCCACTTTACCCTTACTTAATTAAACTAATTCTTTTAATACCCATTTGAGAAATCGAATTCATGCAAGTTGGATCATATAAAATAATATTAATTTAATTAATTTTTGCACTACATGACTATACTTTTATTTTATAATTTTTATAAAATTTGAAATTTCTTAGGTTTTTATTATTTTTATTTTAAAATAATAATAATAAATGCATTGTCTTGTTAAAAAATATTTGACTAGGGAAAAAAATGAATTTTATCACTCGTGATAATAATAATAAAAATACGAAATAACATTATTATAATCAATATCTTTTTTAGTAATTTAATACCGTTACAGCAATAAACTACTTTTGTTTACCAAATGCTCAAATGCTGTTTTTGAAACATACATCAATTTTGAAACAAGAGTTTACCAAACACTTATCTGATTTTTTCCACAACTAATTCTTTCTGTAGTACAGCAAAAGCTGATTCTATTAAAAGCACAGCAATACCAAATCAAATCTTAAGCTAATAAGCCAAACATGCACTAGCTAGGAAAATCACTGTTTAGACCTTTTCATCGTAATGGATATGATATAGCATCTCTTTTTGGATTATTCAACTGAATGCGTTGATAATGGTAGTTGGTCAAACAGTTCAGGCATTTTATATACATGTCCTTCTCAAACACAGCTAATAATAGAAATCAAATTGTCAAAGGGCTCTATAAACATATATATAACTTATAAAATTCTATTACAAACTTTATACCGCCATGCAATTTCTTAACTGGCATCAATAATTGAATTTTATCAACTTTGAATTCGGTAGTGTATGGGCAAACAAGATTTGAAAGTAATCACGAGTCAGAGAAATACTATATTTGACGGATGACTATGATAAGTATGGTTAAATTATATAAATTGTAGGTCTTCTACTTTTACATTGATACCGCCATCTCTAGATAGAGTAAGTTTTCTTTTAAATATATATATCTTTAACTAGATGTAAGGTTGAATTCCTTCTTAAATTTTATTATTATTATTATTATTATTATTATTATTATTATTATTATTATTATTAATACATATTACGTAGAATGATTTAAATAAAAAAAACAAAAGATCCAAAAGTCAAATCAACTTATCTCCATCTTGGTTGATGCTTGGATTGACTATTTCCCGTGTAGACATCTAAGGTTAGTTGAGGAATTTAAAATTACGTTGACATCTTCTAATTAATCTTTTTATTTCAATTTATTTTCAATAACAAGGATTCTTAATTAATTTGCTAGTCAAAGACATAATTGAATGGTTATTGGAAATAAATTCTATTCCACTTGAAAAATGTAATATATATAATATGTTTCAATAAACATTAGAGTACAACTAGACAATGGCATCCTGGCTTAGTTCGCGGATTTGAATGTTTTCTTTATGGAGTGTTTAATATGTTTTTAGTAATTCTATTTCTAGTGTTCGTGTAACTCTCAAAGTAAGATTAGTATTTTGTTCTTCATTTGAATTGAGCTAAATGAAAAATAAATTAATTGAAAATTGAAAATCTGTCTCATTGATATTCTAATTACCATTTCCTCGTCCCAAAGAGTAATGGGAGTTGTTCAAATCAATAACTCGTTCCTCTATTTATTGTTCCATGCTTGTTTAAATATTAGTCTCGCTTTGTGGGAACAATATTGTCATTAGCTCCTTTGCCCAAGCCAACATATGTGGGTGATCTCTTACTCTATTTGTTCCAACTTTGATGCCAATATACCCTATTCTCCCATACAAATTGTGAAGTGGAAGGTGTTCTAATTAAGGACATGTGCAACAATTGTCGGGATGAAATCCATACACATTCTTCATTTTGAAACTTGAGTCACTTTAACTTATGTATTTAGGTCAAACTTAGGTTTAGATGACATGTCACTTCTACACTTTATCCTAATAGCGGACTCGTATTTTTCTCTCCAACTTGACTATATAATGTTAAGTTCAATTGAAATAATGACATATTGGAGGTAGCAAAATTTCATAGAATTGATGAAATTTGACGGAGCCAACTCAATATGTTAAATTTTGTACAATAAATGGACAATGATGGACCAGTAATCAATGTTTATGTACATAATATCACTACATTGAAACTACAAGGGGTTGTGTTTAAAATTCATTTAAACACATTGGATTGAACAATATTTTCAATTTAAGAATCATTCGTCAGTTCTTAGTATCAAATAACCATTTATTATTGAACTATGTCAACTTGTATTGCAATATTTAATTCACAGGAGCAGGAAAAATTAGTGCTCAAGTAATTAAGAACATTATAGATATTGAAATTGAAGAAAATGTTAGAACGTGTTTACCTCATTGCCCGAAATTCTTGCTAGCTGTCTATTGTAGCAATAATAGACAATCAACCCATATATACCCAAAAATAAGTTGGAATTTTAGATCTTGTTTGGCCTAAATCGTTCATGAATGCTATGCTGAACTGTTGAATGAATATCATTTTTGCGATGTTTATGATGTAGTATCACATAAACTTAAACAATAATAACTTTAAAATCATTTGAAATTCGTTTTTTTTTTTTTTTTTTTTTTTTTTGTACCATACCATTCATCTCAATTAAGATATCATCAAGTATCGAAATTGGTTTGGTTTCTCTATACAATGCTAGTGTACTGAAGATTTTGTATTTTATTATCACCATGTTGCATTTCAATGGTGCTTCCTTAATTAACAATGAGGAAAAGATGGTATACTATGGAATTATCAATGTAATTAGTACATGTAAAAGCAGCCTTTTGACTTTATGCTTTCCAACATTAGCTGTCTTTAAGAAAATCATGTATTATAAAATGCCTAAATGCATGTTTGACTAACAAAGATTTCATAAAACCCATGCACACTGATTTAAATAATCTTAAAACTGAAGCTACACCAAATCAACTACTGGGAAAAGAGAGCATCTATTTCTAAAGAGTTGCGCGTTCTAGCAGCCGATGGTGACCAATGCAATTTAAGCTTTTGTGCCCTATAAATTCAACCCAAAACACCTTCTCTTCAATCACATTGTCTGTGTGGATATATAATCCAAAGCATATCTACTTCACAGTTTATAATATGGATTCTATACATTTCTTTGGCAATATTGTTGTCTCCTTTTCAGTGTTGATCTTGCTTTGGAACACACCAAGTGAAGCTCAACTCTCTCCAACATTTTATAGCAATACATGTCCAAATGCACTCACCACAATCCGCACTTCCATTCGGCAAGCAGTATCCCGAGAGCGCCGGATGGCAGCCTCTCTCATTCGCCTCCATTTTCATGATTGCTTTGTTCAGGGATGTGATGCATCAATCCTATTAGACGAAACCCCTTCTATACAAAGTGAGAAAACTGCATTTCCAAATGTTAATTCTGTAAGAGGTTTTGAAGTCATTGAGGCTGCCAAGAGGGAAGTTGAGAAAATATGTCCAGGAGTTGTTTCATGTGCAGACATACTCGCGGTTGCAGCTCGGGATGCCTCAGCAGCTGTAAGTACAAAAAAATCTTATTTTTCTCATTGTTCAAAATTGTGGATGGTGTAAAGCCTTATATGAGGAAATAAATCGGACATTTTTGTGTACCACAGGTTGGTGGGCCATCATGGAATGTAAATCTTGGAAGAAGGGATTCTACAACGGCAAGTCGTTCTGTAGCTAACACCGATCTTCCAAGTCCTTTTTCCGATCTCAGCACACTTATTTCAACATTTGCCAACAAGGGACTTAGTGCTCGAGACATGGTTGCCTTGTCAGGTAATTAAAACGCTTGACAACTAATTTCTTTTAAATTTACTCAATGTCTTCGGATAACAATAATAGCTGACCATGCAACATAAAATCACTATTGAGATGCAGGATCCCACACAATAGGCCAATCGCAATGTTTCCTCTTTCGTAACAGGATATATAGCAACGGAACAGACATTGATGCCGGATTCGCTAGCACTCGTAGGCGGCAATGCCCTTCTAACAGTGGAGACAGTAATTTGGCAGCGCTTGATTTGGTGACACCAAATTCATTTGATAGCAATTACTTTAAGAATCTGATGCAGAGAAAGGGTCTCCTTCAGTCAGATCAAGTCCTGTTCAGTGGAGGATCAACTGACAGTATTGTTACCGAGTACAGTAGAAATCCAAGAACATTCCTGTCTGATTTTGGAAATTCCATGATCAAAATGGGAGACATTGAACCACTCACCGGCCAAAATGGGATCATAAGAAGGATCTGTAGTGCCATCAACTAATTTACTCAGTACCTATGTGATCCCGTTACAGATTTGCCTTCTTTCTAATTGTATATCCATTTTCATGATCATGTTCTTTCATTTCCATTTTTTTTCATTGTATTTTTTCAAATCGTAAAGAAGTTTGCTCTTTATAATTTGAAGTTTTCTTTTTTCCTTTCAATTTGATATTTATAAACAAAGAGAAATTATTGCCATAATATTGAAAGCCATACAAGATAAAATTTGGTACGGAGAAAACTAAGTCCGTCCTTAAATATAGACTACAAATAACAAAAATATCATTTTGAAAACGTTTCTCAGACGATAGAAATATTTCAATTTGGTAACAAGTTTCAACGATGAACATTATGACTTTTTCGTTGAATATCCTTTATAACGAGGAATTCATGGGTAAAAATATTGTCATGAACCATCAGTTTTCTTGTAGTTCCTTGTGTTAGGATTAGTGCGCTAAAAGCAATGTTTTATGCAACTCTAAACCTTTTTCTCTGGTTTATAAATGAATAAGATTTATTAATTGTCTTGGTTAATATGTATATTTTGTATAAATTATAATAGAGCAAATATAAAATAAGGTGAATAAAAGGAATAATTTTTAGTTTTGCACATAATTAGTTTATGCACAGGATACAATTCGCAATCTGCTATACAAGCATTTTGTCTGTAATTAGTGAATAAAGCTAGAAAGACGATTTTTTTCTATCAACTAATTTCATTCTAATCAAATTCGTTTAAAATAAATTAGTTAAGTGCACATGCAAGACACTTGTTGTATTTTAATTAAGTATTTAATAGCGTGTTCATTATTAGTGAGTTTCTTAATTATTTCCTTGCTTATGAAAGTCTAAGTAAAACATGTATTAAAACTTGTTGAGAAAAATACGTATTATTTAAAGTTGAGTAATATAGTTTCGATTGATCTTTAATACGAACATTCTTCATTTTTCATTTTCAGATAACGTGATGAATGGCCTATAGTTCACTGATTATCACAAATCCTTGAATTGAATGCTTCAATTATGATCTCAAATGATTATTCCGATGCTTTAACGTTTAAAATCATTCAATATTTCTCCACATTATTATCCGACTTTGTAAATCATTTCAATCTTTCAAGTAAGAAGCATTTCTACAAATTTATTATCTTCATCATCTTCATCTTTATCAAGTTTAGGTTTCGTCTCAATCTTATTCACATAATCCCATATTTGTTTACCCTTCAATTTTTTTTTTTTTTTTTTTATCATAATACTCCAATATGAATATTTCCACCATCTAATCTCACATTAATGGACTGAAACAAATCATAATTTACACCCACTATCATAAAGATTTGTTGGAAATTGGTTTAAATATCGAGAAATTAACTAAGTGTTAAAAACAACGAAAAGTGACTTCGTGTCAACTTGGCCAAATATACAAGATCCGACCCAATCCGTTTAGGCAAATTAGTTTGCCACTTCGACGCTTCGGAGAAATAGGGATCGACCTACCCGGTCAGGTTGCGGGGTTTAAAGGGTATATTTGGCATCTCGAAACCAATATCGAATGAATGAGAAATTACGAAAAAGGACAAAATTGGGTCAAAGTTTGACCATGCGATCGCATGGTTGATTTACACTGCGATCGTAACTTGCTTAAATTTTAAGTAGAATGTATTTTGGCTCTTCCATGCGATCGCAGGAGGCAAAGCCTTGCGATCGCATGGTTAAATCTGGATGAAGTTCTGTTCTATTTTTTGTACCTTGCGATCGCAGCTTGGTTAAACCATACGATCGCATAGGTTTGCGTGAACAAACATGTCCTTTTGAAGTGTTGCACAATTTGGTTCATTCCTTTTCGTTTTCAACTGATCTTCAGCGTTAAAAAGGACCTGTGGACGTCCATTTGACAGAGAATTGATACAGAAAGATAAGTAAACACAAAGAACTCATTTCATCATTTCATAAACCAAGTTTCTTGCATTTGTTGCAGAAATTCTGGTTCTTCATTTCATTCTTCATCTGTTGGAGTACAAAACCAATTTTAGTTCGCTGTACTTGAGTTTTTGAAGTGCTACAAAACTCAAACGAAGTCGTTGTATCTTGGGAGTCAATTGCCAAAGACCGAATGCACTTTTGCAGGGCAATATTGACTTAAGGACAAAGAGTTCAACTCTTGCCTCGACTATTAATTCTTCCATTTTCGGTTTCTGGATTTTTATTGCTTTGGGTCATTTACACAGAAATTCCGCCAACAAGATTCAACCAACAACCAACACAATAATATCTCATATAAGTACTAAAAGTACAAACAAAAATCAAATCAAAAAATGAAGCAAATATTTCCCAAGCATATATGAAAGCCCAAACAAAATGTCAAAATCGTGATTAAGACAAGTAGCGAGAACAATACTAAGCATCAATACGTAATACTCTATATGTTTTTATGGTGTGAATTAATGATATAAAAACTTGCTCATTCGCACCATAAAAATAAAGTAATACCAATGTATTCATATTGATTGAAACTCTAATACCATGTGAATCTCGTAAATCAAAGCAAAGAAGAAAGCAAGAGAGAAAGAGGGACTATGGGGTTTCAAAAGGGAAAATACAAAGTTTAAATAGTCAAATGAGCAAAATGTCTAAAGTACCATAAACAAACAAGTAAAAAGGCAATTGTACCCTTCTAACAATATTAACTTTAACATAAGTACAAAAACTATAACTAAATACATTTACAAGTGAAACCCCTCATTGTTTTCCCTACAACCATCCCCATATATTGAATCATTGAATCCATTGATTTTGTTCCCACGCAGATTTGGCAAGGTCTCGTAGGCCCAGTAAAAGCCTCACAGGCCCAACGAAGGCCTCGCAGGCTCAGTAGATTCTATGTAAGCCTCACATGCCATTGCCAATATCAACAGAACTCATAAAGGCCTTCGCCATTTTTGACGGGTCCCAAATCCTCCATCAATATTCCTGCACCCCACAAAGTCCATGGGTAATCACAGATAGAGAACATATCACAAAAATATTATGTTTGATTGTGATACAGACTCAGAAGGTAGCTAAATATCAATGTTCTGATAATTGGTAACAAGATATTGGGAATCAAGAGAGATAATCTAAAAGGATCGCTTTCACATCCAATTACCTTTATCTTATAAGAAAGGAAGATCAGATCAGATCTCTAATTGATTGCTTGCTCAGATCAATTAGACATCTGGACTTATAAATACAAGATCCCTTGTCATTCTAAGGTACGCATTATTTTCACCCTTAAACTCTGCTCAATTTTCTGCCTGCTTGTTTCTCCCACTCTCAAACACTCTCCCCCGAATATTTATATATATCCGAGAGTTGACTTGATCGTCGGAGTACCAACGATCGCCGATCCCCTTTTCTCCGATGATGTTGGTGTCTAACGATTGTCCTAGTGTGCATATAACATACAAGCTGACAGAGGATTGACTGGAGATCTGTTGACACGTGGATAGTACAAATTCATAGATCAACAGATTTAAAATTTGAAGCCGCTTAAGTTTTGGTGGTGTTTTAATTTTAAAAAATAAAAAATCGAACTTTAATTAACAGGAGCGTGATAGAGCTTTATCTGGCCAACAAAATTGGGATTTGAAGTAGGCATGTGCAGATTGCAGCTTATAGAAACTGCAGGGACAGATTCACAACTAACAGAAAATTCAGGGACTGATTTGATGAATACAGAAAATCCAGGGATTAATTTGCAGCAACCAAAAACTGTAGGGACAGAATGGCAGAATCCAGAAAATTCAGGGTCCAATTGGGTCCATTCAACCAGGATTTTTTGGACCAAGGCTATAAAAATGAGGGCAACTTCGAAAAAATTACTAAAGTTTGGGACCTTTTGCAAATTGAGATGAAGACCATGTGAAAAAATGGATAATCATTTCAAAAACCTCAAAATCAAGCATAGCTCACAACTGATATGCCTTGGAGGACTTAGTTGCAAGTGTTGGTGGATCGCTTGAAAAGTCACAAGGTCAACAAGTAGATAAATTAGAGGCCAACTCAGTCATAGTGGAGTCCCCATCTTTCACTCCGTGCATGATGACGAAGAGTATGACTAGGGCACACATAAAGTGTAGTTATTTAACTATTCATTGTACTCTCCGCCTCCGAATACAGTAAGTTTTAACTTTTATTTTAATATATTGTCTTTAATAAAACATGACACTGCTTTTCTTTTCATTTTTTAAACAAAAGCATGAAAATAGTGCTAAAATAAGACATTCGATATTGTAAATTAAAAAAGAAAAAAATGTGATCGTGTTTACATGATTCGCTTGAGTTCTTCTAATTCGTTTTCTACTGCAGCAAAAGTCAATCGATTGAAAACCAATTAATGTTAAATTTAGACTACTTGATCATAGAGAATACGGTGAAATTAGGGTGTAAAAGTATATTGGATTGCTCGAATTCAAGATAATTCAATTGTTATTTAATCTTGTTAGGCTCAATATCGTGCAAAAATTTTCTAAAATTTTAAAAGTACCATTTGATACCGAATTTATCAAGTCTCATTCCATTCGATGGCCAACGTTTGCCAAATTCAAATGCAAATCAAATTAAGGAGATTTATTGTTATTTAAAATGATTTCCTAGCAAGAGTTTTATTTTGTTTGTCGTCAACCTTTTTATGTGCCCAACCAATAAAAAACACTGAGAAATAGATTAATATTTCACTATCAACTTGTTTGCCCTGATTACCCGTTCAATGTTTAAGAAATTGAAAGAGTCCATGCATTATGCATATCATGAAACGGTAAATGCGATGAATTGTATTTCAATGTTTAAGAAATTGAAAGAGTCCATGCATTATGTATAAACGGTAAATGCGAAGAATTGTATTGCATGCACAAGAAGCCAAGTCAAGCTCACTTTGAGCACCAGCTGTTGGATGAATATTGAACACCAATCAGCCCATAGTACCCAATACTAAATTGAATACTTAGAATATAATATAATATTTTATCCTTCTTTTTTATTTCATCTTGACAAACGAGACATCGAAGTGTCAATAGGCATATTGTCGACCAAAAAACAAATAGTAAAAATAAGTTATTTTTCTTTTCCTCTCTATCCAATGCATCGGGCGCTGAAGAATTTTTATTTAATAATGGAGATTCAAAGGTAAGCCAAATGTGAAATGCATTTAGGTGTGGAGACAAAATGGTAATGGAATTTCTGCATTTCCATGCTCTTTCGTTAACAAGGAAAACATGGACATTGTCAATATTATTTTCTATTACTGCTAAAATGGGTTCTTGTTTAATCAGCATTTTGACTTTATGCTTTCCAACATTAGCTGTCTTTGAGAACTACTTGTATATAAAATACCTAAATTCATGTTTGACAAACAAAGATTTTATGGAATCCAAGCATACTGAAACTCAACTCTGCAACGCGTACTCGCAGCGGATAGTGACCCCAATACATTTCGTAAAGTACTAAGTTTTTGTGCTCTCTATAAATTCTGTTAAAAAACTCTTCATTTTCAATCAACATCAATTGCAACTGCTTCATAGTTTATAATGGATTCTATACATTTCTTTGGCAATATTGTTGTTTCTTTTTCATTGTTGATCTTGCTTTGGAACACACCATGTGAAGCTCAACTCTCTCCATCATTTTATAGAAATACATGTCCAAATGCACTCACTACAATTCGCACTTCTATCAGACGAGCAGTATCACGAGAGCGCCGGATGGCTGCCTCGCTCATTCGCCTCCATTTTCATGATTGCTTCGTTCAGGGATGTGATGCATCAATCTTACTAGACGAAACCCCTTCTATACAAACTGAGAAAACTGCATTTCCGAATGCTAATTCTGCAAGAGGTTATGAAGTTATTGAGTCTGCCAAGAGGGAGGTTGAGAGAATATGTCCAGGAGTTGTTTCTTGTGCAGACATACTCGCTGTAGCAGCCCGGGATGCCTCAGCTGCTGTAAGTACATACTACTTTTTTTTTTTTTGTTTTTCAGTTTGCCACCCAGTTATAAAAATTGCATACATGTGTCAGTCTTTTCATGAAAAAACAAATTTGGCTGCACTTGAGGGGGGTGTATCGTATATCTAACCTCATATTTTTTGTGAAACACAGGTTGGTGGGCCGTCATGGAATGTAAAGCTTGGAAGAAGGGATTCTACAACGGCAAGTCGTTCTGTAGCTAACACCGATCTTCCAAGTCCTTTTTCCGATCTCAGCACACTTATTTCAGCCTTTGCCAACAAGGGACTTAGTGCTAGAGACATGGTTGCCTTATCAGGTAATTAAAACGCCTGACATGCAAACTAAGGGCATGTTCGGTAACCATTTTTTCTCAAAAAAATCCATTTTTTTTCTATAATTTTTTACTTTTCAAACTTTTTTTGTAGTAAAGTACCAAAAATACCCATTTTTTCCCCAAAAACACTACACCGAACATGCCCTAATTTCTTTTAAATTTACTCGACGTCTTTGGACAACAATAATAGCTGATCATGCAACATAAAATCACTATTGACATGCAGGATCCCACACAATTGGCCAATCGCAATGTTTCCTCTTTCGTAACAGGATATATAGCAACGGCACAGACATTAATGCTGGATTCGCTAGCACTCGTAGGCGGCGATGCCCTTCTAACAGTGGAGACAGTAATTTGGCAGCGCTTGATTTGGTGACACCAAATTCATTTGATAACAATTACTTTAAGAATCTGATGCAGAGAAAGGGTCTCCTTCAGTCAGATCAAGTTCTATTCAGTGGAGGATCAACTGACAGTATTGTTTCCGAGTACAGTAGAAATCCAAGAACATTCCTGTCTGATTTTGGAAATGCCATGATCAAAATGGGAGACATTGAACCACTCACTGGCCAAAATGGGATCATAAGAAGGATATGTAGTGTCATCAACTAATTTACTCCATGCTTGTGTCATCCCGTTGCAGATTTGCCATTTTTCTAATTGTATATCCCTATCAATTTCCATTCATGTTCTTTTTATTTTTCTCATTGTAGTCTTTAAAATCCTAAAGAAGTTTGCTCTTTATCATTTCAAGTTTTTTTCTTTCTATTTGATACTAAAAAGAGATTATCGCTAGTAATAGCTTTATAAAACCAATTTCAAGAATATTGAAATCCCCACAAGAAAAGACAAGACAACACGCGTGAGCTTGTTTGGCTAATAAAGGGCTTTTTACACGTGACCACTATAAATAAAATATTTTTTAAAATACTTGTTATACTTTTTTTATTATAAAAATACCGTTTTTTAATTTTGTAACAGTTGTTACATTTGTTATTTTAATTATAATAAATGTGTTACATTTGTTATTAACAAACATAACAAATGTAATAAGTGTTATAGAAATAAAAGATAGTATTTTTAAAATAAAAAAAAGTTGGATAGTATTTTTTAAATTATTTTATATATTGTAGTATATGATGAAATTATCACGCTAATAAACTCATGGCTTATAAGTCATGGGCTCCACAAAATTATATGATTAAAAATGGAGGCTTTTTCAGAAATAACCGCAATAAATAAAATTTCTTAAAATACTGTCATATTTTTTTATTCTAAAAATACTGTTTTTTTTTTATTTTTGTAACACTTGTAGTTGCATTTATTACATTTTTTATAATAAATATGTTATTAACAAACAAACAAATGTAACAACAAGTTACAAAAATAAAAAAACATTGTTTTTAGAATAAAAAAAGTTAAATAGTATTTTTTAAATTATTTTATATTTTGTAGTATATGGTGAAATTATTACTTAAAAATTGGTAGAAATGGATTCCACACAAGTAAGCCAAATAAGTAAGGTTTGACTATGGGTTACTCGCAGCTCATTTTAGGGGTGGTCATTTTAATCGGAATCGAACTTCTCAAATCAGAACTAGAGGTTCCGGTCCGGTTTCAAAAAAAATAATTAGGAACTGTAACCGAGATCAGTTCTTGGTTCTGCAGAACTGTGAGTACTCGAACCTGGAATCAAATTTGTTTTTTCATATATATAATTTTTTTATTTTTTACAATTTATTCTCTCAAGTGTATGACCCTATTAACTTGCCCAACACCAACCAAATAAGAGAATCAAACTATCCAATACCCAAAATAAATGCCCAAAATCCCATCACCTAGGCCCAAACTTAATTGGCTCACTTTGAAATACCCAACTCCCAAAATAAAGTCACAAAATTTCACATCAAAATTGGCCCAATTTGAAATATCAAAATCTCAAATCGCTTTCTACCTCTTCAGTCTATCCTCCCGCACCCTAATCTCGTCTCTCACACTCAACTACTCAAGGCTCAAACAAACTCTCTCTCGTTCACCCTCTTTGGCTCCTTTTTCTCTCTCTCCCCATCATCTCTCATTCAACAATCAACACAGTGCTCCTCGTGAAGTCTAATATTTTTTGCGACCGTGAAAAGTCTTCGATTGTAAGCATTCGCGGAGCTGAGGGGGGACTTGGGGACCTTGGGGCAATTTTTCAGATTTTTTTTTTTTTTTTTTTTACTTTTTTGTATTAAAAAAATTATTTAGAGACTCGTTTATGTTTTATATAGAAGTTAAAGAGATATTATAAATACCTCAAAATTTCATTATATTTTTATATTTAATTGTACTAGCTAGACAGGTCAAATTGACGTCGAGTAAAATTTTAATTAAATTGACATATAAAAACAGAAACGAAATGGAATATTTAATTGAAATCTAGGAGTTATCTTTGACTTATTATATTGAACTCATCATTTGATAATTTTTCAATCTGAAAAATGTGTTGTGAAGTTTGCCATGAATATTTTGGAACGGTACCAAGAACCCTGCACCGATGAGAGAAGAAACATAACCCAAAAATAAGTCGAAAAAGGTGATGTTAATTAAAAGAAATTAAAAAAGGGATTATTATATCCATTCTAGCAGTTATTTTTAGCTTGTTATTATGTATTCCATGTTTAACGGTTTTCAGTCCAAAAGATAGCGAAGTTTGCCGTGAATAATTCAAAAGGGTATCAAGAACTTACTCTGACGAGTGAAGAACATAGCCCTAAATTAAAATAAAAGATGTTACGTCAAAATGAGAATTAGGAGATGAGATTATTAAATTCATTATGAATAGTCATCTTTGACCATTTTTTTGAACTTGCTGTTTGACTTTTTTTCAATATGAAAGATGCGTTGCTCCAGCGAAAATTTTGGCTCCACTAAGAAAAAATTCCTGACTCCTCCACTGATTGTATGAGCCCTTTTTCTAATCCCAGGCCTTATTTGTTTTTAATTAAAATTTTACTAAAAAACTGAAGTCAAAGTTGACAATTAATTTTAACCATACATTTCATGGATCCACAACTTTTTAACAACACATTTCACCAACTTTTATCAATATTTCTAAAAAATCTGATTTTAATCAAAATCAAACACACCCCTAATTTTTATTTTTATTTTAACAATCTCATTTAATATCCTTTCCATATGTGTATCTTAAATGCACAATTTGGTTGTCAATTTGTCGTACTGCTATGAAAAAACACAATTTGAATTCAAAGTTTCAACTTTCAAACCCTTGATTTTTATTATTGTGAAGCTGCTTTCTTGTGCCGACAGAACATATTTATCATTTTGGTAATGAGATTAGTGTTATGTCCACTATTTTCAATGTGTAGTTTGGATTCCTTGGGTGTTATACTACCATGAAATAATAGCTAAACTGAAAAAGCAATATAGTTTGGTTAAGCTTCAAATTAATTTCTAAACTAAAAAAGCAGAACAGACAAATTAAGAAATGAAGGTGGTAATGGTGAGAGTGACATGTTTAATCTTACGGTATCGGTGTTTAACAAAGAAGAATGTAGAAGATATCTGGTTAGTATGATTAGAATTGATGAATTGCCTTTTTCTTTTGTGGAGGGTGAGGGTCTTAGAGAGTTTGTACAAAAACATAATCCTAAGTTTGATGTTCCTAAAATAGTTGAGTCTTAATTTGCACGCAAAATTGGTTATGGGAAGAATATAAACTTTTGAGAGTAACCCAAAATGAATTTTACAGGAAAGAGACAGAGTTTGACGAGAAAATTGAGACAAGTGATTTCTATATTTTCATTTTGCATTTTACTAATCTAATAAATTTCAATTTTGTTACACTTGTTTTAATTATGATATTTCAATTATACATTGCAGAGTTTGTCAATGCTACAACTCAAGCAACGGGTTTTTAAATAGTTGGTTGGTAAATGGTAAGTAGTTGTATAAAAATTAAAAAATATTTTATTTATATTGTTTTTAACTTTACAATTCACATTTTTTGAAAGATTGGTGCATGGTGAAGCAAATGAAACGACGAAATGGAAAGAAAATACGACAATGTTTATTGTTATGTTGTTTTGAGAGGAATAAAGTTATGTTATTTTTAGCATTTGCAAAAATCTAGTACTTCTTTTTGTTGGTTTCTTGTTTTTGGTTTGTTCATCGGGTATATAATTTGGTGTTTATACTCTGCTAGATAATGGATGCTTTTTGGTGGCTTATTTTGGATGTTATATTATGTTATTTATTGGATGCTATATTCATATTTTGTGCCATTAGATTAAGAAAGTGATCAAATATGTATTTGGTGACATATTTTATTTCTTCTATTCTGCTATACATTGGGAAGATAATTTGTATGACAAGCTCACAATTTTTATAAAAAAGAAATGTTATGAGTAGAAACGAATCCGAACCGACGGTTCGAGTTTGATTCCAATAATTACGTGGGTTCAAATTGTTCTATTTACGAAGTACTCGAAGTGTAATGGATGGTTCCGAGTATTGAAATACCCGGACCTACCCACCCGACATACAGACCTAGTTCATTTAGACTAACCCAACCCATAACCTATTAAAATGGGTTGGAGAGAGTAATATGATTTTGAATTGGCTGATTACACAATTACACTAAAAGGGGCTTTGAAAAATCAATATAAAAAGGGATTTATAATGTAAACATTCTTAAAATATAATTACAATTGTATTATGTTCGGTTTTTGAGCATACAAAATTACAACTCCCAAAATACATACAAATAGCAGCGAAGCTCTTCTTCAAATCTCCATCAAAATTCAAAATTGATTCATTTTCCCATGTATATTACCAAGGGATGGCAAAATAGCACACCTCGACCTGCCCCGTCTTGCCCCGCCCTTATTTGGGACGGGGGATCATGATCCTCATCCCGAAATTCCCAAACCATCCCCAAATCTGTTTATATTAATTTATGTGTTTAAAATATATATCGTATTTTAAAAGAATAAAAAGAATATTAAAAATTAATTAATTTCCGTAAATATGGATTTTTTAAACCCCGCCCCGCTCTCGCCCAGATCCCTTCCCTGCCTCTTAAAAATGTGGGGATGTTAATGGCTTCCCCGCGCCATTGCCATCCCTAATAATACCAACACAATTTATTTTGCATAAAGTTGCTACAATTTTATTATGAATTTGATATTTTTGAGATTTTTGTGATTTTTGTTTGGGTTAATAATCAATGGTAGTGAGTTAGGTCTTATGAGAATGTGTGTGAATATTAATTAGAGATATGTTTACAATGTAATTGTGAAAACATAAATATGAATATGAATTAAGACTTTGCATTAAAAAACTGGCATGTTGTGCCACTTTTTACTACAAAAGATCGCAAACTTCTCTATAGAGCAAAATTATAGTTAGTGAACTCAGTTGTTCTCTTTTCTTTGTACACTTTAATTTGAATCTGCAATAGGAATTTAACAAAAATATTTTGAATTTCAGTGACATTTTTAATTATTAGCTTTTTTATTCTAAATTGATATTTGTTGTGCATTATTGAGTGACATGCATTATTGAAAATGATTAAACATTAATAAATCACTTTCTTTGTCTTGAATATGAATTATGTTACTGGATTAGAAAGTGACATGTTCTGACACTTTTTAATTAAAAGGTCAAACGCAATAAATTTGACTTTCTGTAATAGAACATTTTTGTTTAAGGATATTATGAGTTTAGAAAAATGTTTTTAACTGATAATTAGATCTTACTCCCTACTTTTTTGAGTTGGATATGAATTTTGGTTGTGTATTTAAAAGTGGCATATTGTGTTACTTTTCAGTTAAAAAGATCACAAACTTCTCTATGGAGTTCTTTTTACAAAAGTATGGTTGATTTAACTGCTGCATTTCATATTTCTCTATGCTGTATTTCAAATTTTTGTTTGAACAATGAGGATGTTGCAAGTTTCATGTTTCTAGATCAACTCAGTTATTCTCTTTCCTCTGCACACTTTAATTTGAACCCAAAATATACGATCTTATCAAAAATATTTTGAATTTAGTAAGATTTTTAATTATTAGCTTTTTTTGTTCTAAATTAATATTTGTTGTGCATTATTGAGTGGCATGCATTGTTGAGAATAATCAATCATAATGTATTACTTGCTTTGTCTTGAATATAAATTAAAGTACTAGACAAAAAAGTGACATGCTCTAATACTTTTTAATTAAAAGGTCAAGAACAATGTAATTTGAGTTTTTTTAGTATAACATTTTATCTTAAGGGTATAATGAGTTTATAAAAACCTTATAATTGATATTAGATCTTACTCCCTACTTTTTTGTGTTGGATAAGACTTAAGATTGTCCATTTGAAAGTGACATGTTGTGTAATTTATTAATTAAAATGTCACACAATGTATAATAAGGTTATTTGAATTGATAATAAAGTATATATGTCTTCTTCTTTTTTGGCAGACACGGATAATATAAAGAGCGCACATGACAAATAACAAGTTTTCTACAATGTAAAAGCAACAAAATGTTGTCCAATAGAATTTTTATTAGAATCCTTAAGATACTTGTTCTAAAAATGGTTTGTGAAGCATTAGAACGATGCATGGACAACCTTCACATAACTTGCAAACAAAAAAGATAAAATATTAAGAGAGAAATCCATGGAGTCAAAAGAAAATGAAGGTAAAAAGCTAAGAATTACATAAACTAAATATCATTCAATTGGCATAGAGTTTAAATATAATATTTAGTTGTTTCTTTTTTGTCATTTAAAATAATATTTGATTTAAGGTTATGCTTTTTTAGTCTTCTTATATTCAGGGGTTTTTATCTTATTAAAACATATTTATAGAAAAAGTCTCACTTTCTTAGTAAAAAGTCACATATTGCATCACTTTCTCAATAAAAGTCACATGTCTTGGATTTTAAATAACATTAAATTTGATGCGGTTCATATATTTTTGGGTGTAATTGTAATTGGATGTTATTAGGGGTTAAATGACATAAAAGCATGATATGTGACATTTCGAGCAAAAAATATGAGTGCAAATTAAATGAATATTTTCAATCCTTCTTTTGCATTAAAAAGTGTCAGATTTTGTCACATTTTACATAAAAGTCAATATTTATTAATACATTACTTTCTTATATTACTCGCATGGGTCACGTGCAATATTATAACAAGTTAATGATGTTTGTACCTTATATCTGGTAAAAATTGAAGAAAAGGTATGCACGTATAACCAATTCCAGATGGACAAAATCCCATGTCACACGCACTAGCGGTTATTGTAAAGATAAAAAAAGACTCATATATATTCTTATTGTTCAAAATATTACACATAGAGATACATCAAATATACAGTGGAACAATTTTCCCACTTGTACAAAATGTGAAAGATTTTAGAAGTATGACCACAATCGAAGATCATGCCAAACTCCAACACCTTTGAATAATAAGCCACAAAGAAAAGAATGTTACAAGATTTATGAAACTCGAGTGTTTGAGTTTTTTTAGATTGTTTTTCACTTTTTTTTTTCAGTGTAGAAGAATTAAATGAAACAAATTAGAGACTTCTATGCGTCATTTTTACTTTTGAAATAAAAATAATAGCCGTATGTCAATTTTAAAACAAAAGTGACAACATGTCACTTCTTTATAAATCCAACATTAATACATATTGGTTCTCTTCAAAATAGTCTTAATTTTCCTTCTTCATATATATTCTTCTTCTCTCTTTAATTCTGATAAGTGTCTTTTACATGTTTATCCTGACTTATAAACTTGATATATATTTGCTACTTGAATGAATTAATCCATGTCAAATTTTGTTGTCATTACAAAATCTTGTTCTTTGCTTGGTGCTTACGGTAGAATGTCATGGAACTCTAATCATTTAAAGCTAAAATGTATAATGATACTTCTACCTTGTTTGTAGTTGGATGGATACTTATATTAAATTATTACAAAAAATATTGACTTGAGCACTTCTTATACAATTAGTAAATGCACGTGCGTTGCACATAGTAGCGTACTAAATTTGACAATATTAATATAAATTGATTATCTATATTGAAATAAAGTATAGTGTACAAGATATGAAATAAAATTAATGTATTTATGGAAAACGAAGTATATGTGTAAGTGAAAGGAAATTGTAAATAAACATTGTATACGCTAATGCGTTAGAAAAATTGAATATATGTGTAAGTGAAATATCAGAGTGTTTGGTAAAAATTAGAAGGAAAGTAATGATACCTGCAAAAACTCAGATGCAAATAAGTCTATGATTTTTAGTTATAGTGAATGTTTACGTATGTGGCATTTATATAGCCAAGATGTTTGGAACTTAGTATTTGGTTTAGAATCAATATGAAAGGACGGAATAATTTGTAGTAATGTGAATTGAATTTAGGTATTGATTTTACGTTACAAATGAATGTGAATGGGTTTTGTCATTTAACTTTTAGTTTTTGTCATGTAGTTCTTGTTTTATATGGTAAAAGAATATTAGTTGTTTTTTTTGGTATGCGTAGTCGTTGTAGGTACAATGGATGGGTTTATGAATTGAAACTGTATTTTTTGGCACATAGTTTGTTGTTTGATGTAGGGAAAGAATTTTAACTATTTTAATTGAACACGTTATGCATTTAGAAGAAAAGTGCTTTTATTCAATTGTATTTTAAAAAAATGATTGCTTTTTAATATTTTTTTTATCTTAAAGAATGTACCCATGGATTGAAGAGCACGAAATGTGATATTCAGATTTTAGATGGGTGAACATGCACTAAAATTGAGGAAGAGCTAATCATTTGTAATTTTGTGTTATAAATTTTGTTAGGCCGATGAGTCCAATTGCCTAATATTAAATTAATATTTGATCAATAAGTTCATTTGTCATTCATTAAATTAATATTAGATCAAACTTAAATTGCATATAAAAAAAATAAAAAAGAAAAAAGAGAGGGGAGTCAAAAATTTGGGGGGTCCTGGGCTCCCATGTGCATCTATGCCTATGCTAGTGTTTGCAATCCGTAGATAAACAAAGCATCTATGTGCATTATTGAAACCTCATTTCCATACCCACAATTTTAAAATGATTAAATTCATAAAAAGCAAACTTCAATTATTCAATAAAATAATGTTGTTAGCATTTTTAGAACACTATGCCATTAACATCTATTGCTCTATGCAATTAGTATTTAATAATTAGGTAGTATCGAAGATTCAATATTATCTTGCTAGTACTCTATTTTCTAACTGTTTCCATGAAGAATAGTTTCTTTATGATGCAGAGAAATAAAAATGCCATATGTAACGATCCGAAAATTCGGCTTTCTATTTTAAATATGAAAAAAGAAAATGAAACGAGAATTTAGTTGAGTTATCCCAAAAAGTACTTTAATAGTGATAACAATTAGAATTTAAATTAGATCCGAATAGTAAATAAGGGAGAAAATCGGATTTAATGAGTTGTGAAGGGGACTAAGATGAATTCATGTAAGAGTGAATAACTTTATTAAGAGTTTGATTGATTGAAAGAGAGAGGATGGGTGAAAACTCAAGAGTTAAGAAAGTGAATTTTAAGCTTTTGGGATTGCGTGAAGCAGCCAACTTTGGAGTCATCGTATGATTTATGTATTGGTTGGAATTCTACGAAACTTATGGTGTTGTGAAGTACGCAACGAGACCTTCGAAATGGTACCAAATACACCTATGTTTGACCGAGGAATCAGCCCCGAATATTTATGTCAAAAACGTTCTAGGAAGTTGTAACTATGGAATTCCCAGGAATTTATTGTCGAGTAGCTATTTTTGGAACGAGGCTGTGATCGTTGGGATGATTTGTTTTCTACGATTCAAAGTTCGTTTTGAAGATCCCCGTGAGATCTTCGAGATGGTAAAAGAAACGTCGAAAATGAGAATGTTTCGACCTTCAAAATTTGACCCAAAAACGGGTCTAGAAATCTGCTTTAATTGGACTTTTAGTATTAATTACGGGTAAAAAACCTGATTGGTACCTAAACTTTACATCATGTGCGAAAAACGTCCACATACTTCAAATCGGACTCCGTTAGTCCCTTAACTTTAAGTCGTGAACTCCGTTAGTCCCAAAAATAAATTCTGTCCAAAATTACTAACGGACGTCCTACGTGGACAACGGAAAGATGACATAGCATCCACTATGTCATTTTTTTTTGGGTAAAAAACCTAATTGGTCCCTGAACTTTACAACGCGTGCGAAAAACGTCCACACATACTTCAAATCAGACTTCGTTAGTCCCTCAACTTTAAGTCGTGAACTCTGTTAGTCCCAAAAAGAAATTATGTCCAAAATTATTAACGGACGTCCAACGTGGACAACAGAAAGATGACGTGGCACCCTCTCTATCGTTTTTTTTTACACCTAATATGCCAACAAAGATAAAATTGTAGTATTTAAAAAAGTGGCTTAAAATTTTAAGAAAAATTGTAGTAATGATTAAACTTACAGTGTAAAAGCACTTAAAAAATATTGTTTGATTTCATCTCTATTTTTTTTTAATTCATACGGATCCAAATCTGATTTAGGATAAGAATCTTAAGTATTGGATGTTTGATATATGATTTTAAGGCTTTGGGAAAATTTTCAGTTAAAGTAGGCTTAGGAGTCGAGTAGTTCGGTTCGGGTATTTCAATATCCAAAATCACCCGTTATACTTCAAGTATTTCGTAAATAGAAGCATTCAGTTCTACGTAATTATTGGTACCAGACCGGAACCGGAACCGGTGGTTTTGATTTGGGTTCGGTTCTACCCATAACTTATTCTTTTAAAATCGTGAGTTGACAAAATATTTTTAAGAAAATTAAAAATTACAAATCCGTTAACATTAAAGTACGTTAGATATTAAAATAATTTATAAAAGATATAAACATTATCTGGAAGAATAGATACAAAAATTGCTAACTCATAAATTATGGTTTATAAATAGAAAATTACCTCTCAAAATTGAAGATTCAATTCGATTACAAAGGAGTTTCGTCTTCGTCGTTCTCACTGTATGTTGAGCGAGAGAGAGATGAGCAAAAGTGTGAGACAAACTACAATGTTTGTATTGAGTATCTAGCAAATAGCAATTGAAAATTTGATATTTGTATAATTAGAATTGGAGATTTTTTCATAAATTTTAAGCCAATTTTTTAAATACTACAATTTTATCTTTGTTGGCATATTAGGTGTAAAAAAAACGATAGAGAGGGTGCCATGTCATCTTTCTGTTGTCCACGTTGGACGTCCGTTAATAATTTTGGACAGAATTTTTTTTTGGGACTAACGGAGTTCACGACTTAAAGTTGAGGGACTAACGAAGTCTGATTTGAAGTATGTGTGGACGTTTTTCGCACGCGGTGTAAAGTTCAGGGACCAATTAGGTTTTTTACCCAAAAAGAAATGACAGAGTGGATGCCATGTCATCTTTCCGTTGTCCATGTAGGACGTCCATTAGTAATTTTGGACGGAATTTATTTTTAGGACTAACGGAGTTCACGACTTAAAGTTAAGGAACTAACGGAGTCCGATTTGAAGTATGTGGACGTTTTTCGCACATGATGTAAAGTTTAGGTACCAATCAGGTTTTTTACCCTATTAATTACCCTAGAAACAAGAAACGTAAATTTATACTTTATAATTTTGTAATAAGTTTGTTTTTCAAAACAATTGAACAGTGAGAAAATTACTCTATGCCAAAGAAGAAAGTGCCAAAACTTCCAAATTGATTGAAATTAAAGCATAAATCTATTTTAAACATTTTTAATGCATATCTGACTGCATGTGCTTATGTTAGTGAAAGACATAATGGAATTGCTTTGGTTGATCATGTGTTTTTAGCCCTTCACGTGTACATTTTCACTTGAAGTTACAACGGTTTTGGAACCTGTATATTTTATTTAATATCCAAAAAGAACAACAAAATTGCTTGAAGGTAACCCAATTTTTTTAACTTGAACTAATATATATATATATATATATATCTTGTCCATAAAAAAATTATTTACAAAAGACCGAAGTACAAAACAGGCTAGTGCTTTTCAAGCGAGAGAGCTACTTTTACACACCAATTCAGATAACAAGGTGATATACATGGATGCAAGATACAATAAACTTATGAATGCAAGATACAATAAACTTATGACCAAGGGACACTATTTTTGGTTTCACTCTACTGAGCTCTGCGATTAGTAATCTGCAGTTACAAAAGACCTGAAGCACAAAACAGGCTAGTGCTTTTCAAGCGAGAGAGCTACTTTTACACACTAATTCAGATAATAAGATGATACACATAGATGCAAGAGACAAAAAACTTAGAACCAAGGGACACTATTTTTTGTTTGACTCCACTGAACTCTTCAATTAATAATCTACAGAAAGCACATCACTTTGATTGGCGATGTTTGCAACGAGGCGGAGATCTGTAATATTCCGAGAGGCAATGACTGTGTTGGTTTGAAAGCATGTATGTATTGCATTATTTCTGCCAGATACGGGATCTGTTGGTGATAACACAGGCAGAGCATATGCTTTAATGGGTTGTTTGTTGATGCATGTACGATGTGCACTTTTCTCTTCCACCATGAAACCACGAATTGGATTCTCTCCAATATTTAGAGCTGTGTTGATGTCAAGTATTGGCTCAAGCATAAATACAACATCGTACTTCAGGGCCACTGTTTTCTTGTTGTTGTTGATAACCTTTAGATATAACATGTGCTCTTCTGTGGTTGAAGTACGAATGTCGTTTAATATGTCCTGATTCTCCTGCAATATAAAATATATACCATAGTTATTAATACTTTCAATTATTGGAATAAGTTTTAATCTTGGATATAAATTTTTTTCTATACTAATGCTACGAGCTGCATAAGCTTCTGTCCTGAGCACTGTAGAAAAGTTTCCGATGTTTCTCCAATCATATTTGCACTCACGCAGCCTGTGTGATCTTCTACTTGTACATGAACCTTTCCCCTGTGTTGTTTGTATTTTAAATGTCATGCAATCAATGAAAGAAGAATGTTAGAGAAGTAATCTTGTATCTTGTATGTAGTCATAAGGCTCTAGTTTATTCACCAAATAGCATGAGAATAACTTCTAGCAGTAGTACCTTGGTGTTCCTTTCGCACAATCATACTTGCAATAAACGCATTGGTATATTTTATCAAAGCCATCACTCGACCTCTTGTTACAGTTACTGCAACACATACACCAAAATGGCTGATTGTTGTTGCTCACACGAACTCTTCCCTTAAGCCAAAAGAACTCCTGGTCTTTCTACAAGCACCAATTCAACAAACTTATTAAAGGCATTGTAAGAATAAGATCACTTATTTATTGAACGAAATCTTGAAATTAACGATATACCTTAGTGAACAGATATGGAATATCTTTTAAGTGGACAATCTTATTAGAAGGTGGAGGAGATATTGGCATTGTCCTTGTGCTGAGATAATTTTTCCTTGATATCACGGTTTCTAAAATTTCTAGATTGTCGTCCACCCTAGTTGATGACATGTCAAGAGGCTAGATATAAGATATTAGTAGAGTTTGACTCTTTGTAAAGATAAAACTGGAGAAATGTAGACGAAATATAACGCAATGAAATGGATATAAGAAGTGCAATATTTGATCTGTAGGTTGACAAAAACTTACCAGGACTGTAAATGTTGAACTTGTCTGAAAGAAGGATTAACATGTATTGAACTGTTTCCTTTAGTACATACTCCAAGCCCTAGGAAATTGTGAGACAATGAAAAGAATTATGAAAATTTTGAGCATACTCTGGATAGAGAAGAATACCAAACAGTTGACAAAGAGGAATTTTACCATTGAAAGATGACACCCTAAGATTTCTTGCAAGAATAATAGGAGCTGCACCGACCATAGTTGTGACAGTCTTGCATTCGTTGACCACAAATTCATCCCACGCCGTCAAGAACGTTGTCTCAAATCTGTTGGACATGAAAAATTAATTCTTAGAGGTATAACTATATCATGATTTCAAAGCCTTTGATCAATATAATAGACATTGTACTGACTTTTCATTGATGAGCACAATTTCTTGTATGCAGGATTCCCTCTGAAACTTTGTCTAGACTAATTTTTTTGGCATAACATCTATCACGACGCCTAGGATATCTGAACCATGAGTATACAATTAGATGTAAACAAATTCTGAGTCAAGTTGTTTAGTATAGTTATGAGCAAACTAATTAATGTTGACGGTGTTATATACAAATATAATATGAGTAAAAGAGTACCAATTTCACTCTTGGTATCCGTGTGGTATAGATTGTTGAAAGACACAAGGCGATAAGCTGAAAATAGTAAATCGCAATGATCCTCATCAATAGGCTGCACCTTTGTCTTTCCGTGTATGGTCCATTGGATGGGTCCCATAGAATTTCTGTATTTTTGTTCCATGAATTTGACGGTTGCATTTGATATAAGATACGTCTTTGACCATATCAACGTATTTTGGAATGCAGCAATGTCACTATTATAGATTGTGCATTGTACACGAGTCCCCTGATTTTACAGAGATAGCTTGGATATGAAACAAACATGTTGATGAATATACTTGAATGATATAACTGTATACATTTTTTAAGTCATGCCTCACTAAAACAGAAGGTACAATATAATAAACCATATATAAAACATGAATGAAAAAGCAAGGTGCAGATTAAAAGTGACATCAACCTGTAGATCAACGAGGATTAAATTCTGGTATCTTAGTCTTTTGTCATGCGATGTTTTTGGAACACATTTTCCTGCAACCACCACTTTTGATGTCCACTGCCTTTGTCGAATACCAATATTTGATATAAACTTATATCCATCAGCCATCACAACAGCTGCATGACATTATTTGAAAGAGGTGGTTTAGTAATGGTATGAGGTCACTATGTTGATCAAAGTCAGGCATTCTTCAACATTAACATTTAAAATATTTTTGTTCAGCACCTTGATTATTATTATCTATGTTTATAAGAAGAGATCAACATATGTAAACATGGATAAAGCATTTACAGAGGTGTTTCTAAGACATGAAATTATCATTTAATATGAAGTTTCTAATTAAAAGTAAGCTACTTGAAAAAAACAGCATATTAATTTACATTCTCTGAATCAGGTTGTGCACCTAAGTAAAGCTAATCTTTTTCTTCATAGAAAACCAGCTTTGTATCCATAGCTGGATCAATACTGTAATTATGTTGCAGTTTAGAGATATAAGATTCAAATGAATGCGAGCTATGTTCTTTCGCATTAGATTACAATAGATTGGCATACAAGTATTAAAAATTGGAAAGAAAAAGGCATCAAGTGTACAGAAAAATTTTGTTCTCTAAAAAACCATACAACAAAGCTAAGGCTCACAGACAATGAATTCGTTTAAACTCAGATAGCATTCAATGACTTGTCCACAAACTCGCACGTTAACATAAACATATGAGTACACATGCCCACAAAAGCTGATGATATGCTGGTTGAAATCGCTTTGATTCATTTCATCACTATTTAAATTGTGGGTCTTAAAATTAAATTAAGAGAAAAAAAATAAGAGGCGGATTAACCAGTACGAGACTGGAACTCCATTAGCAGGAACCTCGAGGTTCATTACAATGTTCTTTCATGTATTTCTTCATTCACCGATGTGTTTACCCCTAATCAATACATACGTAACAAAAATTCTAATGCAGGAAATATTGAATACAAGTTTCACAGATGCAATGTACAAAGTTCACATAATCACAATCCTGGAAATTTCAATAATAATGAAGACAAAGTAGTTGCTTTGCCATGGTATTGTACCATAGAATACATGGTTTGAATGCTGATAAACTGAAACATGAACAAGAGTATTCTGTTTTTAACAAAAAGAAAAGCTAACAAATAAGAGAAGTTGTTTACACTGGAAATCATTTATACATGTAACACAAATTAAGCAAACAACTAACTAAAAAAAATTGAAGAAGCGCGTACTTATACTTAGGAATGAAAATAGATGAGAACAATCTATTTTTGTGGGATTGAGCAGCACCAAGTTAACCCACTGAATTGATACCGTGCACCCAAAATCTACCTATATTTATATAGATATATATACACAATTCATTTGTACTAAAAAAAAGACCAACCTTTTGCCGTATGATATTGGTGAAGCGTAGGCTTCGTAATGACTTGACGTAAAAAAAATTAGGGTAATGTATGTACATGTGCATACAACCAAAGTGGAAATACGAATTAGTCGTACAAATGATAGGAGGAAAGTATGGGTGTCTGATAAAGTATGGCTGCTTGCTGATTTGAAAGTTAATTGAGTACTGAAGAGGTGGATTAGAGGAAGAAAATATGCCTCTTCTGTGGAGTATGTACATCTTCTGATTAGCTGCATATTTGGTGTCCGTGTTCCTGAATAAATGGCCCTCGAATTTGGTGATTTGGTGCGGCTGATATGATTTTGGAGATTACAAACAATAATGGTGTCTGTATTGATGTACAGTATTTGCATTTAAAGCTTCTGGTAAACAGAAATCAAGAAATCAAGAAGATGAGTCAGTGTCTGAAGGCATATCCTAAGCCCAATATGAAGGAGAAGGGTTTAGTGTAGATATAAATAGTAAGCAGTGTATATAATTTTGAGTGATGTAGATAAATTACAAAGTTAGAAACTATACTCCAAAAGATAATTTTTTGAGAATTTTTGTGTGTAAGTGGTATTTTGTATTTATTGTTGAGGTTATTTGATGGTGGTAGCAGGGTCGGACTTTAAGTTTGTTAGACCTAAGTCGAATATTAAAAATTGGGTTCTCAAATCTGTAGTATATATTAAAAAAAAAATTCTTTATAAGAGTTTTCTAAAATTAAATAATACACTCAAAACATAATTAAAATACGACAACAAAGATTTAATACACAAAATATTTTGCTACCCGCTTTACAGTTGTGAAGGCAAAAGTATCAAATAAGTTTGCATAATGAAGTTGTTCAACTAATTTTTTTTTTTCATTTTATAACATAGTCAATCTATTCAATTTTTCTTGTGACATGGTTGATTGGAGATAATTCTTGATCAACTTCAACTTCAAGAAATCAAAAGTTAAAAATGCAAAGAACAACTGCTTATATTAATTAAGTCTAAAAATTTTGAAAATAAAGAAAGCAATAAAGGATTATAACAGAGTGAATGAATCAATACAAAGGGCTAAGCAATGCATTACCAATTTATCGTGGTTCCGTGGATTGCCCATGCTTTAAGATGAAATTTTTTATCGTATATTTTGTTATTATTTTATGGGTTTCCTTCTTGCTGTCTGAAGTCTCCTCAATGTTTGCTGGTTGCAAGAGGTTTTGGGGTTGGATTTTAATAGAGTTTGTTAATTCGGTGATTGAATGAATTTTTTAATTGGGTAGTTTTTAAAATTGGATGTATGCTTGGACTGTATAATGTTTTTAAAAAAAAACATAAAAAAAACTATAGCATAATTTTTTATTTATAGGCCCCTAAAATTTTTGGGCTTGAGGCAATCGCCTCTTGAGCTTTATATAAAGTTCGGACCTGGGTGGTAGTTCCCGTTGGCTCTCTCATATTTAAAAACATACTTATAATGTTCTATCTTTTATAAGCATAGACGAATAAATCAGAATGAATATATATATTGAATACAAGTACAAGTACAAGTACAAGTACAAGGGTAAGGGTTGTTAGTTTAACAAATACAAGTTCCTTGAGCTTAGTTTCTACAAGGGAAAAATTAACTTCATTTGCAATAAATATTTAACTAGGAGCTCGATGTTTTTATCTTATCTAAACATTCAATTTGATTTCCTCTTATTCAGGAAATATTGATTTTGATCCTTTGATTCCAATTGTCCCCTAAAATTGTCGTAAACAGCTCTGACTAACAGCATGTGTTGTGCGTTGCAGCAAAAATGTAAAGCGCATGAGCTGCTGCTTTCTCAGTCAACAAGGATCAAGAACCAAAAGAACAATCAAGAAAGTCCCGAAGTCGCGAGCTAGTCCATTTTTCCAAGAAATGTTCTTTTATTCGCGTGGTTGATCGGTTTGTGGATGAGCATGTGCCAATACTTCGAAGTGCACAAATCTGATTTTCTGATTCAAGCACTTGTACTCTCCCCAGCCTTTTTACCGAGTTCAGTAGCTTCATTGAACCAACCACTCTCCATGATGGGAGAACAACCATCAAAGATCAGGATGGTGACTAAATGTTGTAATTGATGGTATGTTATATCTAGGTACTCATTTAATGGAGTGTCTGCGATGGAAACGACACGTGAAAAATCCACTATGCATTTTTTGAATAAAGTTTTGATTTGGCAGCGGCCTTGTCTATCTGTACATATGTGTTAATCAGTTCCAATTATCTGCATGCCATGTCTTCACACTCTGATGGGCAGGAACACATTTTATTGAAAGATTGAATTTCCAGTCAAGGGCATGCCTTAGACATTTCCAGTCAAGGGCATACCTATAAATTAGATGGGAGCTAAGGGCATTCATAATAACCTAGTAACAAGAAACCATGATAGAACGCATTTAGAAATTCTTAAACTCAATCATG
The DNA here is from genome assembly GCA_030279155.1 of Forsythia viridissima. Taxonomy (NCBI): domain Eukaryota; kingdom Viridiplantae; phylum Streptophyta; class Magnoliopsida; order Lamiales; family Oleaceae; genus Forsythia; species Forsythia viridissima. The sequence continues at coordinate 37,582,308 of CM059041.1, read as the reverse complement.
ATCTAATTTCATATTTGAACAGCACTTAGTAGATCTCAGGGTTTGAAAGGCAAGTAACAATGTGGCCTTGTCCGGTTACTGTAAATCTCCCATGTGATTAGTAAAGTATGTCACAATAAGATATACTAAGTGCTGTTCAAATTTGAAATTAGATAAGTAAAAAAATTGACAACTTCTATTAAAGATTGACAAACCTAAGAAACTGTTAATAATTGATAGAAATACAAAAAAAAAAATTCACATTGTTTAAGTTAAAATATTCATTCATACCATAATCATTCGACAAAACAACTTGTTTGAAGATACAAACTTCACGTCACCTGTTGTTCTAGAAGCCAAAAACGATAATGCAATTTTTGTCGAGAAAATAAACGCCTACTAATATATTTGTCACGACATAACTTAGTTCTCATAAATATGGTTGTGCTACCAGATTTATGAAAACCATAAAAGGAACAGCTTCGGTGCGCGGGTAGTAATAAAAATAAAAGAGCATCAAATATTAGTACTAAGGATATGCCCTCTCACAGATAGTTACTTATTTGAAGGAGGCACGTTGTCTTCTTTGCTAGAAGACGTAACAATAGTATAAACTCTATCTCTACTTGAGTGATTGAAGATGGCTGTGGCTGAAGGCATCCCATCTTCCTCACCCTGGCTATTGTCAGAATCCTTCAGGGAGAATAAGGTTCGCTAAACTGTTTAACGATCTGCTTCCCTTTATTGATACGGGATATGTGTTCAGGCTGGGATTTGACGATGTTGTTTGCTGCACTACTTGGAACCAAGGGTTCATCAAGCTCTGTGACTGGGTCAAACATGTAGACAACATCATACTTCACTATGGTTCCTTCTGCATCCCTTTCGGTCGCTCTAACATATAAAATTTATTCTTCGTCAACTGAAGTGCGGATGGCTTGTATAAAAGAATGCTTGTCCTATGGTAAAAGATTGTAAATGTAGTTAGCAAGACGTTAATACAATGGAAGACACAGATCATACAACAAAGGCTATTTTGTTTACCGGGTCGTAAGATTCATGAGTGTCATTGCTGTAGATCTCAAGAAAGCTTCTGCCATTTCTCCCATTATAGTTTCATCAATACATCCTGTGCAATCTTTAATCTGTATGTAGGCCTTTGCACTGCAGTATTTTTGATAAAAACATGTGGTTATATAATTTCATTATAGTCTCACAGATAATAATAATGATGAAATGCACAGAATCTCAAAGTTAGTTGCTATTAGAAGTAATGAAGCATTAATGACTGGTAAGCTGTACCGCGGTATTCCTCTCGCACCATCGTATTTGCAATACAAGCATTGATACACTTCGTCATAGTCAACATGGGACGATTTGTTACAAATGCTACAGCACATGTACCAAAATGATTGTTGTAGGATTTCAATTTTCAAACTACCCATGAGCCAAAAAAAATGTTGATCCTTCTGCAATGATTGTGCAGTCACTATAGTTAGTATATAAATATAGACATTGAGGAGGAGATTTGGAAAGTCTGTTTTCTAATATAATACCTTAGATAACAACACTGGAATGTCTTTGATCTTGCAGATCTTGTGTTTCGGGAGGACACACCTTTACGAACATTGATGATTCAAGATAACTTTTTTGAGACACGATCTCATCTAATTGTTCTATATTAGTAGCAGCCCTGGTACAATGTAATCCAACAAAAAAAATATCAAGAATCAGGAAATAAAAAATGAGTTAACTATTATTGAAGATTACATTACAGGTTTAATGAATGGATTGATAAGAACATAAACACACATTGATGAAAAGTAAAATGAGTAATGCCAACCATTTTCTCAAGTGATGAACTCCTTCGAACGAAGGATTGATGAGGACGGAGCTATTACTCTTTGTTGATACTGCCATCCCTGTAACAAGTGCCATAAAAAATGCTCTTGATGTGTTATTACAATGCATTGATAGTGCACGGTCTGTGGTATTCAATTAGGACCAAAGAGGTTACCATTGAAGGATGAAACTCTTAAATTTTTTCCAAGGATGACTGGCATTTCATTGATTAGTTCGGATATTTGCTTACACTTTCCCTCCACAAATTTGTCCCACATTTTCAGCATCAAAGTTTCAAATCTACCAACAAGTAAATACATGTAAGATGAACAAGTTCTGGAATATAGAAAGAGCTTAATAATGACCAGAGGAAGAAATAACATGAGCAAACCTTTCGTTGATCAGCACGACTTCTTGGATGTGAGATTCTGTCCCATTTTTTGTCTGCACAACCTTTCTGGGCAGAACTCCCAGTGCAAGTCCCAGAAGATCTAAAAGATGAAATTAAAAAAATTGCAGTAGGGTGAAAAAAGATTAACAAGCAACATATAATAGATGACAGAAACAATAGACTAAAACCAATGTAGAATTTCTCTATCTTTATCTTTAAATTTACAAGTAGACTAAAACCAATGTAGAATTTCTTTATCTTTAAATTTACAAGAGAATACCAATATCATTCTTGCTGTCCATATGCTCCTAAAGACCATCGAAGGTCACCAAGTTATAAGTTGAAAAGACCAGAGCGTCATGGTTCTCATCTATTTCTTCTATTCTAGTTCTATCATTTATTGTCCACTGAACTGGTCCTGCAGTTGCTCTATATTTTAGGTCTGTGTGCCTCACCGTTGCATTAGATATGAGATAAGCCTTGGACAAAATGAGCGTGTTTTGGAACGCCGTAATGTCACTGTTGTATAATGTAGCATGGACTGTGTTTTCCTATATAGAGTAACAACATAGTATATTAGAGCTATAAATTCAACAAAGAATGTAGTAACTAACATTTACATCATTTGTTTGTGGCATTCAGATATCATCTCTGCTACTTATCTTGCAATGTATTTATACTCCATTTTTATGTTTAATTTGTCAGTTTCATGTTTCACAATTAGTTGGTGTGAAGAAATACATAAGGTTACAAATTTTGTTTACAAATAGTTCATTAGAACTTATCTTATTGTTACAGGTAACAAGGAATAAACCATGTAAACTATTTGTTTGCCATTGTTAACTTTAAAAAATGTATCATACGTATGGATCAACAAGAACCATTGTTTGATATTTAACTGGACTCCGTTGTGCTGTTCTTGCAATATTTTTCTCAGCCACTGCTACTTTTGCTGTCCAAGAGCTCTGGCCAGGACTAATGTCAGGAATAAGCTTGGGTTGAGCACACATTGTCTTCCTGCATGTCATTGTTACGAAAATACATGAACTAATATATATATTGAGATTGAGAAAGTTAAGAGGACAAAGAGTTTGAATGCAAACTAACATGGATGAAATACATAGATAGTCATTTTTTTTTTCTAATATTAACTAAATAATAATAAGTACAGAAGAGGAGATAGGAACATACTCTGAAAATATTGTGAGGTGGATCTCTTGGAGCTGAAATCGAACTGAAAGCAGTGGGAAGCTGTAACACTAATGTGAGGATGATGAATGCAATAAGTGTTATCTTTTCCAAGAGCCAACACTTAAATGAAATATATATAGAGGCCATAGAAGTTCCTGTGCACTATAAAAAAATTGTATTGTCAGCATCAGCAAGTGGTATACAGTTCATTTTTTTTTTTACTATATATGCAAACAAAGGCAGGAGGTATATATATATATATATATATATATATATAGAGAGAGAGAGAGAGAGAGAGATGAGTGATGGGTACTCTATTTAATAACTATACATAGACTGAGGTGAAAGCTTTTGATAGACTCTATCCATGAACAGCACTGAGGAAAAGCAGTAACCAACAGTGAGTTTAGGTGATAGTACATGGTAGTATGTCCTTAGGCCATAAAATAAGGAAAACTAAATCTGTACCCAGTACTTTCTTACAAATAAAATCAGCACAATATGTGGAAGGTAGTACTGTACAAGTGGGCAGCCCAATTTCTGTAATTCCTAAAACAAAGAAATGAAGAAACGTGACATTCCAATTTCTGCAATTCTTACTATGGGCACAGAGCATTTTTATATATGTAAGTACACAAGTAATTTTATACAAAGTTGTCATGAAATTCACATTCAATACATAAAATAACACCATTTGAAGCAGGGAAAGTTCAACTGGAGTGTCAAGAATAGACAGTCTATAATCAATTGAAAAGCATTTTTTTCCAACAATCTGTAAAGAGTTCAACTACAGTCATATTGTTAAAATACAACCAGAAGAGTGCAAGAATAAAATGTGGCAATCTGTAAATTCAAAATGAGTCAATAAATGCAAGGAGTTCACGATAAACAACATTTTTTATGCACCTCTCATGAGATTTACCTGATACAGTAGGTTTAATCAAAACTTTGATAGATTTGCTTGTTTGTGCTCTTGACAAGGCAACATATAACTGACCATGAGAAAACACTGGCTCTGGAAGATATAATCCAACGAAGTTTAGTATATAATCCAATGAAGTTTAGTATCTGTCCTTGAGACTTATTTATTGTCATAGCAAAACATGGACGAATAGAAAATTGAGTCCTTTTGAAAGGCTATGGATTTTGATCACCAGAAAGTGGAATGAAAGGAATTCTAGGTAGAAAAACTATCTTTCCAGAATACTCTCCAACAGCAATTTCAGCATTAATTACATTTCTTTCAAATGATCGACATATTAATCTAGTTCCATTACACAAACCTTCATAAGGGTTAATGTTTCGAAGCATAGTAATGGGACAATCTTTTTGCAATTTAAGTTCATGTGGTGGAATTCCATTTGGAGTCAAAGTATTCAAGAAATCTTCTTGCAGAGTATGCTGAGTGTCATCAATCACCTCATCAAAACTATAATAAGTAAAAGCATTGCCTGGGAATTTTTCCAACAAGATGTTATTTACATAATCAACACATTCATTTTTAGGAGTTAATATAACACGATTAATCATAAATTCTAAATTGTTCACATAATGATCTAAGTCAGGAAATACAATATTGATCAATTTTGTTAAAGACAATATTTCATTTCCAAAAGATATTGTTAGCTCTGGCAATAGCTTGATCATATCACAAGTACATTTTTTCTCAATCCCATTACCTATCCGTAGCAACATTTCTGAAAACAAAGGATCTAACCTTGCTCTCATATTTTGAGTTAATTGTATTTTGGTGAAATGAGGCCAAAGATGAGAATAAGGCAAACTTGCATTCATTATATCTTCTTGTTTTCCCTTTTGAACAACAGGTAAGACTTGACGAAAATCTCCTCCTAAAACGACAACCTTACCACCAAATGGCAAACAACAATCATTAATATCTTGTAACATTTTATCTAATGATTCAACTGCACAACGATTAACCATCGGAGCTTCATCCCATATAATTAATTTTGAAATTCTAAACAAATCAGCAAGAGCAGATTGTTTACTTACTGAGCACGCAACATCACAACCTACATTTAGAGGTATTTTAAACATCGAATGAGCGGTTCTACCACCTGGTAATAAGGCAGCAGCAACTCCAGAAGATGCTGTCGCCAAACCAATAAGATTTTTTGATCTTAAAGCCACCAACAATGCTCGATATAGATACGTTTTTCCTGTCCCACCTAGACCATCAATAAAAAACAAGCCATTCAAACCACTAAAAATTTTCTCCATTATTGCATTATAAGCAAATTGCTGTTCTTGATTAAGTGTAGATGTAGAGGCCAAATCAGTTTAAGAAATTAAAATGTGTAACTGTTCACCTATGATATGAGCCAACATCTCATCTTCTCTTAAATTTACATCATATGGCACTAACTTAAAGTCATTGATATCTTTCTCAATTGGTTCTAACAATAAACTAATACACCGCAGTGCCTTCATCTTTGCTTCTTGACAAGATGTACTATACTGTATATAATCTTCATAAAGGAAACACTTAAATTTATTCCATAAATAAGCTGGATCACTCGGAGTACAATATACCAAAATAGTAGCAAACAAACGTCTCAACGAACAAGGCATTTGATATGACGAAGCTTCTTGCAAACAAAGTTCACAACTATTATTTTCGCTTAACAGACCGTGTAAAACTGCAGCCTCACGAAATGAAGTAACCGAAACTCCATTGACAACCTTTAGACTTTCAAAAGAAGTTGATCCTCTTATATGATTTAACAAGACCCTCAAGTAATACCTCTCACCCTCTGATGGATTGGCAGCTACAACCCTTCCAATAACATCTCCTTTTTTTCTAGAAGCCCAACATTTTTCCTTACTATTCCCAACAAAATATTTAGGAAATTCTCTATACAAAAGTGTTTTCGCAGTTTCATTCATAATATTCATCCTAAAGTATTCAGTTAACATCGTTTTTTGTGCACAATCTCCAACAACAATTTTTTGAAGGTCATCAAATTTTCGATACGTGACTAATTGACTATTTGGTAAATGCAATTGTAGTGAAATAACCGATGGACGCATTTCAAACAAAGTAAATCCAAAAATTCTCCAAATAGCTTCTGGTGGAGAAATCCATCTAGCTGATTGAAATTTCTTAATTTCATCAATAACTTCAACATCTTTATCGACATCTACAGAAAAAGCTATCCGGTCGTGTCCTTTATAAACATATTTATATAAATATTTGACAGCCTTGACAGTTGAACAAATTTCTATATTAATGTGACAATCAATTTTGCAACTAAATACAAGCTATATGGTACAACCCATCTATTATCCAACAGTTGGCCCCTAATCTTTACTCTTGTGTTATTATTTCGACGCCTATATCTCGGATATGTATCATCACCACAAGAGTCTCAGATGTATATTCTTTTGGGTACTTACTTCTACAAACACCACTTGGTTGCATGCAAACATTATTAGCATTTAGGATACCACATGGACCATGCATCATATGTTTTAAAACAAGTGAATGTAAATGAGGATATCTGTCTTTATCAGGAATCTCAGCACATACAATTTTATCAATTAAATCAATAGAAACTAATTTTTTATCACGACGCAATATTAATAAAAAGTGAGCATGTGGAAGTCCTCTCTTTTGGAATTCTATCATATATATGTATGCAACAATAGGCCCAAAGATTTGTTTTTTCAACAGATCATTTTTGAGTTCTTCCAACTTTGCTCTAAATATACGTGCAAGCAAATCAGGTCGATTTTGAATTTCATCATTGTATCTCAACTCTTCCTTAACTTCAAGCCAATTTGGATTGCAAGTAATTGTTAAAAATATATCCGGCTTACCAAATTTTTGGACCAATGCCATTGCATCTATATATCTTTTATGTATATCCCTTGGGCCACCAGTAAAAGATGAAGGCAAAACAATTAGTCTACCAATTTGATCACCTCTACTTACACCAACATGTATACTATCAATAATTCCTTGATAAAGCTCTACACGTATTTCAGTCTGATTATTTCTAAAATAATCTAGTCTAGAAGTTTCGACTTTAACATACATGTCAACTATATATTGTAAAAGATGACCTGCATGTAACAAAATAGATTTACCAGAATTTCTAACCTGTAATTTATAATAATAATACTCCCGACAAGAAACCTGTAATCTTGTCTTCTTCTTCTTCATAACTAAAAATAACATAGTAATAAAGAAATTAGTAATAAATAAAAAATAGAATATACACAAATTAAAGACATTACTCACCCATTGTTTTGTTTTCAATCAGTTCCTCAACAGAACGGATATGGTTAATACTAAATGAACAATCACCACCAATGTTGTCATCACTCTGTTGACCATTTGACCGTTCAATACCTTCGTGCCAACCTGTTTCACCACGAGAAAATAACAACGGGTATTGAAGAGAATCATAACATCCAAAATAATAATGTACTTTATGCGTGTCACCTGAATGACAATGGACTAATATATCCCGCATTCTTATATTTGAAGATGGATTTTCTTCAACCCAAAGCGCAGCTACCAGTGAAGTCGATGGAGCATTGTACACTCGTTGATCATGCCCAGGGATCGATCTTATTTTCAACGTATGTATTTCTAAGTCAGGAACATTATTGAAGCTCCTAAAAAATCTAGAGTAAGGATTGACGTCTAAAATATTCATCAATTTTTGCAATATTTCCTTAGATAGTTTATTTGAAATATGAAGACGATTGTTCAACTCATTTTCTGTATCATAAAAATACAATTGCAAATAAGAAGGATGACAATCCAATGGTAAGATTTCATTGCTATAATGAGATATCTTCCCTTGCACTCTGAATGTATAAATACCTTTATTTCTTTTGCATAAATTATGATCATACTTAACGCCAAAAGATGTGAATGCAAAATTACAATTGTACGTTCTAACATACGTTTTGAATTCCTTAGATTCAGCTGACGCTGACGTAAACAATGTATGTAACTCGTCAGGAACATCGACATTATGAAGTCTAATTTTTCCATACAAACAACAAAATCCTTTACTTTCATTCTGGAAATGTTTAGCCCCACAGTAAATTCAAATTGTTGGCAATCTTAATACAAACGATGTAGTAGGAACATTGTCAAGGATCGAAAGATTACTCAATAAGTCATTTTCTTTTGAGTTCTTAAAAGCACTACGTCTACGTATAAAGTTGTTAAAACTACATGTACATTCTGGAGACTTGGACACAACTCCACATGTAGGTAATTGTCCATCTTCTACAGTGACATCATGATCGGAAGCAGAGGGGGCACCTGTTGCATATATTGCAAAAAAGAGAAATATAAAAAATCATTTCCATACGTTACGAACAATGAACATAATATAATATAATAGTAAGAATAAATTTGTAGTACAAAATAATGTACAATATAGGAAAAAAAAAGAATAATGAACATTTTTATCGAAAGCAATAAACCACTAATTATTGAATATATATAATTGGGTCAAAACACATACTTGAAAACCCCACGAAGCGCATAGACTTCCTCTGTCGTATTTGTATATTATATCCTTGAATTTCCTGTGCAAGTTGTTTTGTCTTTGTTGCACTTACTTTTCTACGTCGCCTATTTCGAGGCATCATGTTCTCATCAACCAAAAAAGTACTATTACAATCACTCTGTGGTTGTTGTATATTTTTTTCTTGTTGAGATTTAGCATATAACTAACGGCGCCTTTTATTTTTTAGTTCTTTCTTTCTTAACGCATCCTCATAACGATCGTCATCATTCATTGACATGAATTCTTTTCCTATAAATACATAACACATACTGTAAGAAACAATAACTCTAACAAACATCTAATGTTTCACGACTGGCAATTGAACCTTGGTCAATATTTATCACATAAATTGTGAACGAAAATTAGATTAGCGAGTACGTGCATTACACTTCTATGAAATTCTTACAGAGTTAGTATTTATTTTTTGTTGTACAGCTTCCTTTCAGAGACTTATAACCACAATTCTTGCAAACATAAAAAAAAAAACAACATCTACAAAATGAGACCATCAACATTCATTTCAGATATAATCTTAGATTATAAAAATAACAGCGCTAAATAATTCAGAACGCTAACATTCATTTGTAACCATCAGTAAGACAAATCCCACAATTCAAAATCATTGTGAAGTAATTTAGATTGGTTGAATTTTCAAAGAAATTTGAGATAATCCCACAAGATGTTAGATGGAGAGGTATACAAATATTCTGTAAACATGAATACGAATGATTGATTAAGAAGAAGATGAAGAATAAGAAAACAAAGAACTTCAATTCTTTGAGAGACTTATAACCACAATACTTGCAAACATTTAAAAAACAACATCTACAAAATGAGACCATCAACATTCATTTCAGATATAATCCTATATTATAAAAATAACAGCCATCTAAATAATCCAGAACGCCAATATTCATTTATAACCATCATTAAGACAATTCCCGCAATTCAAAATCATTGTGAAGTAATTTAGATTGGTTGAATTTTCGAAGAATTTTGAGATAATCCCACAAGATGTTAGATGGAGTAGAAGAGTAGCATAGGGCGTGTGAAAGAAGGGACCAAACACAGCGTTGTATCATCCTCTGAGGAGATGGCTTAGACGGCTCAAGGACGATGACTTAGAATACTTATGAACAATACCTTTATTAACTCTTATAATATAGTTTAGATTTAGAATAGTTTTAGATTTAGAATAGATTTAGATTTAGCTTTCAAAATCTGTTAATGAGCTTGAACTTTTGGATCCACTTACAAAGAATATAATTACAAGATTATTATAAAATTCAATATTCCCCAACAAAACCCTCAAGTTCTCCACAAGAGGAAGAGGGGGAGGGGGAGGGGGAGGGGGAGGGGGAGGAAAATATTATCACTCAACCACATCTAACCTCTTTTATACCCCCACTTTTGGTAGCACATTAAAACCAAAAGTTAAATCTAAATCGCAACAATTGCTCAATGTTCATATGTTTACCTATAATATATCATGGACATTAGCCAAAGCGCAACAACTGCTCAATGTTCCATCTTAAGAATGTGGTTTTGCATAAAAAAATTTACGTGCTTTAATTAGTAGCACTTTTTAAATATAATATTTTGGTACACTGTACTTATAAACAGAAATAAAATGCGATAAAATCAATACCAAATGGAGAATAGCAAATGACTAAAAAGGACATAAGTTTAGTTCTTATTAAACATAAAATGAAGAAGAGAAGCAAATGAAATAGAAGTAACAAGAAATGTCACCTAGAGTCTTAGACATCAAATTTAAGATAAATATGCGTCAAACTTTTGACAAACAAGCAACCGCACCACTTCATTTCATTGGCTCAAACATGCTACAAATTTCATATTTAAAGAGAGACAAATTTAGGGTCCAAGAGCTTTGCTACTCAAGGGCTTTTGTAACATCCATGTTTTGAGAAGTAATCCAATCTAAAAATATCTTAATTAATCTTGAAAAAAAAATATCAATAACAAAGCCTCTCCTGGTTATTGACCAAATTACTTTTACTTAGGGTATCTGCAAACATCAAAATTAAAATTAATGGCCTTGACCAAATGACTTTTACTTAGTTATCTGCAAAAAGCAAAATCAAAATTAATGTTCTTGTTTCTTTACTAATTACACAACCAGGTCGACCATGATAATATAACATTTCAATTTGTGAGTCAATACGATTGGTTAATTGCTTCATTTTTAGCAAAATGTGGAAGTAAAAAAATTAATTATTACTAACCAAGACATTACTCTATCCATCCCTGAAACTAAATTATAAAAATGATGTTAATTTTTCAAAATAAGAGGTAACATCCCCGGGATATCCGCCTACACCAACAATTATTTTTTAGCATTATAACTGGTCTTCAAATTAATAGAGTTCTCAGATATCACATGCATCCACTGCTGCCAAACCAATTACAATATTAGACTCCAGGTATGTTAACATACAATTAACTTGTGGCTAGCCACATTAATAACTAAAAAAAATTACCAACAAGTCTCAAAGGCCATACAAAAGGGAAAGTCGTATGTAGTAGAACAATGCTTATTGCACACACAAAAAATATTATTATACAATTCAATATTCCCCAACAAAACCCTCAAGTTCTCCACAAAAAAGGGGAGGAGGGAGAAGGGAGGAGAGGAGGAGAGGGGGAAAAGATTACCACTCAACCACATCTAACCTCTTTTATACCCCAACTTTTAGTAGCACATTAAAAACCCCAATATTGACATACACATCCAAATCATTATGGTTGATACAAAATCAATTTAAAAGTTTTCCTACATCTTAGATTTACAAGTCACTACTTTCACCTGTCAATAATCTGGTAATTGCATAAACAATTATGGCACATGAATAAAACGATATACCAGAAAATTACGATAAAACTTCAATAGAAAACAATATAGCAGAAAACTAAAATAAAAGTTGAATACAAAACCATATACCAGAAAATTACAATGAAACTTAAATATAAGCATAATCAAATGAACAGATTTGACATTCTAAACAAATTAACATCAACAAACCAAACTCACATTGAATCATCACAATGACATTGTCAGAAGAGAAAATCAGATTCCCCAAAATAATCAATTTCAATTATATTAAATATATGAAATGCATAAACATACCGTGCATGCTGTAAATGCAAATAACAAGCGGACGGAGAAAAAGAACTTTGCCTCCAAACAAAATCACCAGAATCTGCAGATATTGAAGACACCATCGGCGACCATTATCAGATTTCCAGAGGGAAAACACGTGCGGCTGAGACTACAAGCACGCTGATCAGAAGAAAGAGTGAAATGGAGAAAACCCTACGGCTGAAAGTAAAAACCCGCTGGCCGGCAGAAAGAGGAAAATGGGACAAAGAGGAAACTCGAGCTACAGGTAGATGATGAAGTTGTAAGTTGTAATCTTTTCCTAGCCAATCGCTACTCTCGACTGAAACTGTTTTGCCAGAGAAAGAAGATTAAGACTGTTATAATCTTTGATGCTGTAATCTTTTCCTGTTGTCGAATGAAACTATTGTCGGGACAAAGAGGAAATTATTTTCGCTGCAGTGCAATACACCCCACCCCTAACCTTATCCCCACCCCTACCTCCAAAAGAGTGCACCTGGACAGTTGGTCGAGATCGATTGGATGGGAAAATATAACACACCGATTGGAGAAAAGAAGAAGAGGAAAACGGTGGTTGAAACTACAAAAACGGCAATCGGAAGGAAGAGCGGATTGGGGAAAACCGTGTAGTTGAAATCAGAAGCCCACTGGCTGGGAGAAGAGGAAAACAGGACAAAGAGAAAACTCGAGCTACAGGTAGACAAAGAGGAAACTCTTTTCGCTGCAGTGTAATACACCCCACCCCTAACCTTACCCCCACCCCCACCTCCAAAAGAGTACACCTGGACAGCCGGTCGAGATCGATTGGATGGGAAAATATAACAAACCGATTGGAGAAAAGAAGAAGAGGAAAACGGTGGTTAAAACTACAAAAACGGCGATCGGAAGGAAGAGCGGATTGGGAGAAACTGTGCGGCTGAAATCAGAAGCCCACTGGTCGGAGGACAGAGGAAAACAGGACAGAGGAAACTCGAGCTACAGGTAGTTTTCCCTGGCCACTCAATACTCTCGAATGAAACTTTTATCAGAAAAAGAAGACCACGCGAGTTTTGCTACAGTGCAATACACCCCACCCCCAACCCTACCCCGACCTCCACCTCAACATCCACCTCCACCTCCACCTCCATCTCCACCTCCAAAAGAGTGCACCTGGACCGCCGGCCGAGATCGGTTGAGCGTGAAAATACGAAGAACACGCCGGTTGGAGAAAAGAAGAGGAGGAAAACGGAGATTCAAGGTGAAGATGAAGAAAGAAGAACAAGAATAAAAGGGAAAGGAAAGACTGTGGAGAGGAGGAGAGAGAAATAAGAAGAGAAAGAAATACGGCTTAGACGGCTTGAGGACGGCTTGTACGGCTTGAGGACGATGGCTTAGACGGCTTATGAATAGTAACCCTCATTCACTCTTATAATATAGTTTAGAAGAAAAGTAAACAACGAGTTTGAAGAGATCTGATAAGTTTGCGCCTAACCTAAGAAGGCCATTTTAGGTTCAGCTCACAAAGGAAAATAAATTAAATCAATTTCAAACATTTCATCAATTAATTTATGTCACTTTTGAAATAAAAAGTGACAAAGTTTGTCACTTCAATACAAAAAAAAAAAATCTAAATCAAGATTTCTTGTAAAAAAAACTTGCAAAACCTACACTGTTAATACTGTCTTTTGGACCAGCTAACCGTAGAGGAGAGCCCGTTAAGGAATGGGCATCTGAACGGAGCCAAGCTTTTAGAATGAATGAGTACTTAGGGACTCTATGACTAACAATCTAAACTGGAAAAATCGTTTACCGGGCCACTGGTGATTCCCGAGGTAAATTCAGAATATAAGTACACTGATATAGATAAAAATTCAGAGAGAGAAAATACTCTAGTAGAGAGAGAGTTTCTTATAGAGAGAGAAACAACAACTCACAGCTACATTACAATACCAGTAACATTTAGGTTGGAGGTGATGTGATGAGAGAGAAAAAGATACATGAATCCACCCCCTAGCATGATATATATAGGTGTATGTATACATCAAATTAATCACACTTTCTACACGGCTTATTTGCACAAATGGTCCCTGACTTTTGCACTTACTGCGGGTTGAGGACCTATCTTTTTATTTTTTGCAGTTTAGCCCCTATTTCAAATATTTTTGGCAGCAATGGTCCTTTTCAACAATTTCCATCCAAATGGCCGTCAAATTTCACGGTGAAAGTTTTTTTATTTAAAAAATGCTTATTTGCACAAATGGTCCCTGACTTTTGTAAAGAAAAATTTGCAGCAAAAGTCCCTAATATTTTAGAAAGTGTTGAAAGTCCCATAACCTTCTAATCCTAACACATATGACCCTAAACTTTTTTGACAATTTTATCCCTAACTTAAATAAATTAAAAATAACTCACAAACCTTTTCAAAAATACAAATAAGTCCTAAATCTTTTTATTTTTTTACAGATTTACACTTAAAATAATAAAAAGTGTGTCATCAAGTCCCAAAACTTTTAATTTTATTCACCAAAATAATATTTAAAATGTGTTTGATTAAAATCAAATTTTTTAGTAAAAGTAATTGAAAAATTGTGGGACCATAAAATGTGTGCTTAAAATTAATTGTTGACTTTGACTTTAACTTTTTAACAAAATCAAAATTGAAAACAAACGGGCTCTTAGAGTCTCTACAGATTTTGTCCAGTGGTCTATTAATTAACAAAAAAATTATATCCATGATCAAAATTTGACCAATTTAAAATTTTAATTTATTTTTCATATCAATTACTAGATGTGGCAAAATGGGCCAGCCCAGTGGGCCAGTCCAGATAGCTCGGTCTTTGGGCTGGGCTGATCCAATAAAAAATTGATTAAATAGAAATTTGGTCAATTTAGTCCGATACAACTAGTCAACCAGGCTGGTCCGATAATTTTTTTTTTGCCCAAGTCCCTACTCCACACTTCAAACACCCCACCCATCCTCTCTCCTTGAAATGTGGCTGCTAGGGGTGGGGTGTTTGAAGTGTGGGGTAAGGACTTGGGAAAAAAAAAATTATCGGGCCAGCCTGGTTGGCTAATTGTACCGGACTAAGTTGACCTAATTTTTATTGGATCAACTTTTTATTGGACTAGCCCAGCCTAGAGAACGGGCTATCTGAGCTGACCCATTTTACCACCTCTAGTAATTGATATGAAAAATAAATTAAAATTTTAAATTGGTCAAATTTTGATCATGGGTATAATTTTTTTGTTAATTAATAGACCACTGGACAAAATCTGTAGAGACTCTAAGAGCCCGTTTGTTTTCAATTTTGATTTTGTTAAAAAGCTAAAGTCAAAGTCAACAATTAATTTTAACCACACATTTTATGGTCCCACAATTTTTCAATCACTTTTACTAAAAAATTTGATTTTAATCAAACACATTTTAAATATTATTTTGGTGAATAAAATTAAAAGTTTTGGGACTTGATGACACATTTTTTATTATTTTAAGTGTAAATCTGTAAAAAAAATAAAAAGATTTAGGACTTATTTGTATTTTTGAAAAGGTTTGTGAGTTATTTTTAATTTATTTAAGTTAGGGATAAAATTGTCAAAAAAGTTTAGGGTCATATGTGTTAAGATTAGAAGGTTATGGGACTTTTCAATACTTTCTAAAATATTAGGGACTTTTGCTGCAAATTTTTCTTTACAAAAGTCAGGGACCATTTGTGCAAATAAGCATTTTTTAAATAAAAAAATTTCCACCGTGAAATTTGAAAGCCATTTGGATGGAAATTGTTGAAAAGGACTATTGCTGCCAAAAACATTTGAAATAGGGGTTAAACTGCCAAAAATGAAAAGATAGGTCCTCAACCAGCAGTAAGTGCAAAAGTCAGGGACCATTTGTGCAAATAAGCCCTTTCTACACATGTAATTAGAATATAATATATATAAGTATTGAATAATACATATATTTAACAAGATCATAGTTGTTAACAACATTATTTAATTTGTTGGTGATTAGCGTTTTTAATAATGTGCGGCCTTTTTGTATAACTGGGTGGGCAAACATATAGTGTCGTATTAAATCACAAGTTCAAAAATAAATTTGTGCACAAAACTTTATAGTCAACATCACATCTCATGAAATTACTAAATAATATGTAGTTAGGGTATGAATAGATTGGATTTGAACTCAAATTAGAATAGCATAGAACTCTAATCATTCAATGCTAAAATGTACATACATGATACTTCAACCTTGAAATGTTCGTAGTTTGATGAATATTGATATTAAATTATGTATTACAAAATTTTGACTTGAGTACATATTATACAAAGGAAAATAAACAAAGCACTTTGAAGAAATCTGCTAAGTTTGTGCCTAACTTAAGAAGGCCTTTTTAGGTTCAACACACAAAGAAAATCAAATTAAATCAATTTCAATCATTCCATTAATCACGTTATGAAACTATCTGGATCAAGATTCATTGCAATAAACTTACATAACCTACACTGTTAATCCCGTCTTTGGGGCTACCCAACCATAGAGATGACGGCTAGTTAAAGAATAGGCATCTGAACCTGGTCAAGCTCTTAGAATGAATGAGTACTTCTAAAATAGAAAAATCATTTACCGAGCCACTGATGATTCACGAGACAAATTCAGAATATACGTACACTGATACAAATAAAAATCCAGAGAGATAATACTATAGCAAAGAGAGAGTTGCTTATAGAGAGAAACAAAAACCACTCATAACTACACAGTACGAGTAACATTTGGGTTGGATGTGATGTGATGTGATGTGATGAGAGAGAAAGTGATACACGAATCCACCCTAGCCTGATATGTGTGTGTGCGTACGCGCGCGTTAATCACATTTTTCTACACATGTAATTAGAATATAATAGATGTAAGTATAGAATAATAGGTATATTCAACAAGATCATTGTTGTTAACAACATTAATTTTGTTTGTGATCGCGTTTTTAATGATGTGTGGCATGTTTGTTTTGTTGGGTGGGCCGACATATAGTGTCGTGTTAAATCACAACTTCAAAAATAAATTTGTAAACAGAACTTTATAGTCAATGTTACATCTCACAAAATCAGTAAATAATATATAGTTAGGGTAGGAATCGATCGAATTTGATTGACGTTAGAATGGCATGGAACTCTAGTCATTTAATGCTAAAATATATACATGATACTTCAACCTTGATTGTTTGTAGTTTGATGGATATTGATATTAAATTATGTATCACAAAAAAATATTGACTTGAGTAAATCTTAGACAAAGGAAAATAAACAGAGTGTTTGAAGAAATCTACTAAGGTCTTGTTCGATAGCCATTTTATCCAAAAAAAACCCAATTTTTTGCCTACAATTTTTGACTTTTCAACCCTTTTTACACTACCAAAACCTTTGAAAAGTCAAAAAGTAACAAAAAAAAAACCCATTTTTTCCCCAAAAAATCTCTACTGAACAAGCTCTAAGTTTGCACCTAAGTACTGACTTAAGAAAGCCTTTTGAAGTTCAGCAGACAAAGAAAAACAAACTAAGTTAGTGTTAAATATTCCAAGATTCCAAGATTTCTTGTCACTTCTATACAACATGATCTGGATCAAGATTCCTTGCAACAAATTTACAAAACATACACTGTTAATCCAGTCTTTGGGGCTATCTAACCGTAGATGGGAGAGCCCGTTAAGGAATGGCCATCTGAACAGAGTCAAGCTCTTAGAATGAATGAGTACTTAGGAACTCTATGCCTGGTATAAAAAGAACAAAAGATTTGGCTGTCAATGAGTGGCCACCCACCAGCCTTCTCTGCGAGAGTGCTCCCATTCGTATTTTTCCTCTTCTTGGTATTTGCTTTAGATGTCTTTTTTTCTCAAGACGTGATTTTTGCGAGCAGGTGTGAGATATCAACTAAACAATGATTTTGATTTATGGGTTTCTTTGTTTCATCCACTCCTTAGTTTCATATTGTTAAAATTTATTTCAACACAAAATCAATGAATCTTCGATACCCTTGCTAAATTTATGAATTATAATTTTGCAGTTGATTTTTTTTTTTTTTTTAAAAAAATCTAGTTTCGATTGTAAAACAAACTATTACTAGTAAACTACTTTCCGCGGTGGTATCCAACAGTAGACTGTATTATGAAAATTTTCCCCACAAAAATAATGTTAATAAAAAATTCAGGAAAAAGATGAATGAATAAAAACTTAATCGGCGGGATATTGACTATTACCTTCTTGTCAATGTCATATTTCAATGTCCTATTGAAGAAGCTAAGAAATGTCGCTCTCCACCACTACTGTCTAAGAAAGCTTCCCCAATGCTGTTCAAAATGTTCAATTCAACTAAAGTTTCAAATATAAAACTTTTGAAATACAATCGCCACATTTTTTTTAATGCTGCCACTGTTCTTCATGATCTTTTTTTCTTGTTGTTTTTGTTTACCCTTTTGAGCATTCCCCTTTTAAAAACTTGATAAATTCAAATCACTGTGAACATGGAACTTATCGAGCTCTATGGCAAGAAAAACTTGCGTTTGAAATTTTTGAGCGAGCTGAAGTTATTATGGAATTAATACCTTTATTATTATTTTTTGTTTATATACAAAATACTACTTTTGGATGATTATAATTGTTTGTACCACAATTTCAAATCTATCTTAATCTTTCAATTTCAAATCTATCTTAATTTTAATAAAAAAAAATTGTTCTATAATAATTTATTTAAGATAATAATTTTAATAGTTATTATAAGATATGAAAAAATATTGTTTATGTGAAAATAATATGTGATATTAGTGTCCATCAATTCGTATTGTCGAAAAAAAATTGTTTTTTGTTTACAATGATGATCAATACGTGAAATATGTATATTAAGTTATTAACTAAATTAGTCAATTAGTTATTTTAATTTTTTTAGCATGTAATTATAAATAAGTTTTTGTTTCTTTACTGATTGTGTAGTGTGTTCGTTATATGTGCCTATATATATATACATGGTATCTCACTTCACTAAATTTGAGTATCTTTGTAAATGTAGGCCATCTCTTTCAAATATGGTATCTCAGTTCACTAAAATTTATTCTTGTCGTAAAAAGCCAAATGTTGTTTTAGCATTATCTTCATCAAATGATGTGTGTATAGTACAAATAAAGAAGATAGAATTATATCATATGCATTTTTTATTTCTAAATTTTATATTACCGAATATCAATATATTATGTTTTTTAAGTTAATTTATATGTGATTTTTTTTTATCTTGTAGGTCCTTTATGCACCCACTTTGGTAAGATCTAAACATGTAGTAAAAATGGAATTTTTGGTTCAAATGTCAATGTAGTAATGCCGCCATCAATTGATGTGTTTGCAACCGAAGGACTTGTAACTCCTCACCGCGTGCAAATCATCAAAGACGTACTTCGTTCGATTCTCTTGCCATACTTCTTAATAATATTTGAATGACAAACCCATTTGGACCAATACACCAGACATATGTGAATACAAAGAGACTTGCAACCCGTTCACGACGTACTTTGTTCTCTTCTTTTATCATTCCTATTGAAAGAAAAATGCGCATTCAATCATTACATTCTCCAAGCAATCATAATGAAAGAAGACATGCCAAACAGGTGATAGATACTGCACGATGTAGAAAAGCACATACTGCACGAACTATTGAGCAACGAGAATATGATCTTGCTATAGAATGTACGTCGAAAATGATTGTGTGAATGGCAGACGAGTGAACAACGATCAAGGGTTCGAGCTTGAAATACTACTCGTAAACAATGTTCATGTGAACAAAAAACAGATGAGCAATGAGGAAATGAACGAGCTATAGATATTGCACGTCGAAAACGATTGTGTGAAGGGCAGACGAGTAAACGTCGATCAAGGGTTCGAGCTTCAAATAATACTCATAAACAACGATCACGTGAACGGCATACAGATGAGCAACGAGCAAATGAACGAGCTTTAAATACTATTCGTTAAGAACAAGTATGTAATCGGCAAACAAATGAGCAACGAGCAATTAAAAGAGCCTTAAACTATAGTCGTCGAAAACATGCACGTGTATGACAAACAATTTCACAAAGGGCATGTGAACGAGTTATAGATAATGCTTGTCGAACAATAGCTAACGACAGACTAACGGTTGATCAACATTCGGCTGCAATATCTTTAAATATTGCATGTAGAAGAAATATTACCAGGGAGAAAAATACGTTGAATCAACATTTAACACTCTCTACTACTCAATGTTTTCGAAAATCTATTCAGAAACTTATGTGGGTTAGTTGCTCTGCATGTCATATTTTGTTTCCTGGCATTAAAAGTTTAGAAATATGTGCACATTCTTTAAGGGAGAGTCAGCGTCCACTTAAGTTCAGTGTAGGAAATATAATGGATCCTAGTGTCGTTCTGATTGAGTTTTCACAACAGACCACTTTAGAGAAAATTCTTATTTCTCGAGAACACCCAACGATGTATGTGTATTGTGTGAAAGGCCTACAATACAAATATAGTAGTAATGTGATTAACTTTCCTCAATATGTGATTTCAATCGCTGATGTTTTTACTGTTTAAACTTGTTGATTTATCTACGATATTGATTGTGAATAGAACCCTGGCACATGCTATTAAACAATTTTCCGTACGTCGTGAGTATGTTCAACGAGCATTGGTTTGGTTAAAACAAAATCATCTTTATTATCGAGACATAACCATTGACGAGATGTCTTTGGAAACATTACCCAAAGATGGCATACCTGAAGATATTATTCATGCTCATGAAGATAATGCATATATTCCAAATGAAAATCAATCGATAGATATTTTTGAAGATGACATAGATGGGCCTCTTGAGATTGTTAATCAAAATGATCATATTGATGAGTTTCATGATGTTGGGTGATAAGTCAATAGTGGTTGTGTGCTTCATTAATCCGGTCTAACATAGATAAGTATTCAGATAAAAGCATGTGTTCAAGTGTTCAATACTCACAAAGTAATCCATTCTCCAATACATTTAATCCAGGATGGCGTAATCATCCAAATTTTTCCTGGAGGGATAATCAGAATAACAACAGACCACAATATTCTCAGTTTCAACAGCCAGAAAAGAGAGTTTCATTAGAAGATTCACTCGGTAAATTCATCGAGAGAACTGATGAATTCATAGAAAAAACTGATCAGTTCATGAGACAGACATAAATCAACTTTCAGAATCAAGGCAACGGCGCTAAAAACTTGTCAGCGATTTTATGTGTTTAATAATTCCGCAAGTGCACGGATCGCTCAAGTAATAAAGTGGATTGTGAGTCCAAGTATCATTCCCACGAGGATTTAGATAATTCAGTTGCAATTATATTAACCTTAACCGAATCTAATAAACTTTGGAAGATTTTGTGATTAAGAACTAATTAAAATAATAAACTAAAAACAGTTAAATAACTATGGCTCAAATAATTGAAAGATTAAAATTGGTAAAAATTTAATTTAACTTTAAAAATGAAAAGTACTAGGATTCCGAATCCACTTATAATTATTAATTCCCCTATCTTGATTCTTGGTTTTGACAAATTACATCAGTTATGAAGATCAATATCCCTAGATTGTTCAAAAGTTTCTCTCGAATAAAGTTAAACCTATTTATATGCATGACTCAATTATATCTCTATGACGAATGCGAATACAAATGAAAACATTAAATTTCTGTGGATAATTAAAGATCACCTAAAGTATAGCGGTATATTTATATCCTCTATCGGACTTTAAGATAATTAAAATATTGTCTAGCCTACTTTCGATCTTACGATAGTAAAACAAACCACAACACTCATACAATTATTGCGCATATAATTGTAGATTCAAATAAATCAAAATTAATTATTCAAAACTATAATGAAATAAATTGTCAAAAATCCAGTCTTTGGATAGAAGAATTTAGATTACAAGCTTCATCGTAATCCTAGCACAAAATAAATTAGTCTAACATACTAATAATAAGAGAAGAAATAGGAGAAGAAAACATGGAGTTCATCACCCGGATATGAAAAAACTTGAAAGAAAAGAAATCTTGATCTTGATCTTCGTTCAATTCTTCAAAGATTAGTTCTTGATCTTCGTTTTTTGTGTCTGTCTTGTATTTTTCTCCCCAAAAACTCCTATCTTGATTATGAGAATATAACTCATATTTATACTCCTCTAATAGTGCCCCAAAAGATACCAAAAAGACCTAAAATTCGTGGGCCAAAAGTTACCTAATCGGAGTCGAACTGGAAAAAAGAAAAAAAAATCTCCGTGGCCGCCCAGGCAAATCCCAGGCGATCGCCCAAGAGACTGATTTTATTCACTGCTTTTGTTGGACAATGCTGGGCACTCGCCCAGCTATAAGTTAGGCGATCGCCCAGCTTATAACTTTCAATTGTGATGTTTTAGTCTTCCAACTTTTCATTCCGCCTGATTTAGTTCTTCATATTTTCATAACATCTAATTTGGTCCTTCAACTTTCAATAATCTCTAATTTGGTCCTTCAACTTTTAATTGAGTGCAATTGGATCCTCATACTTTTGAAATATTTTTCAATTTATTGCTCTTTTCATCCATTCTTCTCCAATTGCTATTAAACAGGTCTAAAACTGAAATATGAAGAATAAAACACAAAATTAAGTATAAATTTAATAAAATGACAGAATAAAAGCTTAGTTTAAATGTCCGAATAAGTACACAAAATGCACTTATCATTGAGACTATTTTCATAGGGCCTCAACCTAATCAACAATCATGTATATAAAGGGCATTACATGTAGCAGATGCTGATGATACTATTGCTCATATGCATTTGAAAAATAAAGTTATTGATGAGTTCTCCACACCAGAATATATTTCAATAGTTATTCCAGCCTTATTTTCGTATGGGAATGCAGATTTTAGACAAGCTCATCTAAGAAAAGTGAATCCTTCATAATACTTTCAATATTTGATGAAATATATAGATGGATGTTTTGCTAAAGATTCACGATTTCGATATTTTGCTTGGAATTCTATCTCAAGGTGGCGTGCTCTTTCTTTAGATGATGTGTATGTGAAGAAAAATCCTGCAGATGCTGAGTTATCTATACAAGAGATTCAAAAAATGGTTGTTTTTGGTGACACGCGACTTGTTGGTCGTATTTCATATTATGCGAAGTCTATCAGTGGAACTCATGCTTACTGGTATACAAGATTGAAATAATTAGCTGCAATGGTAAAATAATTAGAAGCACCGACAATCTTCTTTACACTAAGTGCGGCTGACTTGCAATGGCCAAAATTGTATGACCTGTTGCATCCTTCAATTAATCTCATCACTCTGTCAGATATTGATTTAATGAAAAGACGAGCAAAGTTGCTTAATGAGAACCCATGTGTCGTTTCATGGTTTTTTCAAACAAGAATTGATCTTTTCTTGAAACATATTTTCATGAAGGAGTATGACGTGATTGATTTTTGGTATCGTTTCGAATGGCAACATCGCAGAAGTGGGCATGTTCATGGGGTTTTTATAGTTTAATGATGTTCCTGATGTTAATCTTCTAACAAGAACTGATGATGACAGAAAAAGAATAATCGAATATTTTGACCATCTTGTTTGTACTGAAGATCCAAATGTTAGCATGTCTGTTCATATGCACGAACACCCTTGTGCACGCATCTTGCCACAAGAATTAATCTTGATTTGGACGAAAATGTTATGCATCTTTAGTAAATTGGGTTATGCGACATTCTAAATGTGAAACATATTGTTTGCGCCTACATAAAACAACAAAACAGATGGTGTATCGGTTTAGGTACCATTTCGATGTTCTTAGGCATTCTTCAATTGTTGAAGAGCCTCCTAACAGTAACATGTTTCAGTTCTTAGGGTATCGAAATGATCCATTGGTTTGTTCTCATAATAGAAAAGTTCTTCAGACTTGGCGAGCAAACATAGAATGGTCACCAGTCCTTTCAGTTCAGTGAGTAATACATTACATAGCCAAATATGATGCGAAAGTCGAACCTGCATCGAAAACATTCATAGAGACTTTGCGGTAAATTGTAGATGATCTTTGTCGTCCATGTCCAACAGCGAAATCTGCAATCAAACGCTTATTAAGAAAAAGTGTTTCAGAAATGGATATATCAGCTCAAGAAGTTTGTGACTTGCTTATAGGTTACCCTCTTGCAAAGTCATCAAGAAAGTGTGTGCTTTTAAATATTAGTGAGAAGAGTATGTTATCATTAACCCTACGGCGAAGCCATGGTGTAAATGATGAAGATGTTGTAGGAACATATCCAAGTTTCGTGATTCGTTATATGACCCATCCTTTTGAAGATGAAAGTTTTACCTTCCTTCAGATGGCAAAGAAATACTATTTCAGTAAAAATCGTTGGCACAAATCTAAAGTTAAATCTAATTTATGTATCATTCCAGAACTTGAAGGCAGTGAATTTCTTGAAAATGGTGAAATTTGGAAATTATATTGTTGTCAACAAGTTTTACTTCATCACTATTACCACAATTTTGCCGAAGCAATGGATGAGTGTGAGACGTGGGCTATACGCTATGTTAACTTTGGTTTGGCGATTAATGATAGTGTTAATATAACTAATTTAGTTGACGAGGAATTTGAGGAAACTGAAGATATAGATCTAGAACTTTGAAGAATGGATGTTCGCAGCATCAATGGGGCCAATGTTTAACTTTAGTGAAGATGCTGAATTGGGGTTGAGATATCACATAATTGGAGAGAGTGTTTAGAGCGATATCCAAACATTGATATAGACAAAAAAAATTATCCATAATCATTTGGGGATTACAGATGATTGTAATAGTGAGTTGGCAGACAATATCGCTGTTGTTCCACTTACTCATTTATCATCTCAACAACAAAAGACTTATGATTTAGTATTAGCTTTTCTTCATGAAGAAAGACATGTCCATATGATTATTTCTGGAGGAGCAGGCACTGAAAAGTCTACAATCATAAATGCAATTGTGCATTCTACATTTATTTTGTTTTATTCCGATAAAGCCGTTCGGATCATAGTTCGAACTGGAGTTTCTGCATTCAATATTGGTGGTTTCACCATCCATCATGAACTTGCTATAAGTGTAAAGAGAAAAGCTTTACAGCCAAATATCCATATCAGTGGTGATCAATGTAGACAGATGCAAGAAAACTTTAAGAACACTAAATTGATTATCATTGATGAATATAGCATGTTAGGGAGAGCAATGCTTGCCAACGTTGACCTCCGTTGTTGGGACATATTTGCAACCAATGAATCATTTGGGAGAGTTTTCATTATACTTGTTGGTGATATGCGTCAGTTGCCTCCCGCATTTGATAATCCATTATATTCAAATAAAGGAAGTTATATGCAACAATGTGGTACGCTTGTGTATTCTATTTTTGATAAATGTATTCGACTTTCATACATATTTCGACAAGCAGGAGAAGAGCAGGCTTCTTTAAGAGAAGCTTTACACAGACTTAGTATGAAACTTCAACTATTGAGGATTAGAATATGTTCAAGACTCGAGATTATTCAACTCTAAATATTGAAGAGATGAACAATTTTAGATACACTCTCCATTTGTTTCCTACAAAACGGTCTGCTCATTAGTATAATCGGCAAGGTTGATTCAACTTGGAAGACCAATTGCATGAATATTTTCAAAAAACAATTGTAAAACTGCAACAAAAGTTGAGTCGGATCAAGCAAAATATTTGGAGAAATTTCTTTGTATATCTGTTGGAGCACGTGTTATGCTTCATGCTAATCTTGCCACACATAATGGATTTGTTAATGGAGCAATAGGCACTGTTGTAGACATTGTTTATGGAGTTAATTGTAAGTTACCATTTGATTCACCTTTTGCTATTATGGTAGACTTTGATAATTACCATAGCACCAGTTTTTGTGAGGGCATCAACATAATTCTTATTCTGCCAATAACATCAAATTGGAATGCATCAAATGGAACCTCTTGTAAGCGAACACAAATATCAATTATTTTGTATTGGGTAATTACAATACACAAAAGTCAATGACTAACTCTTGACAAAGCAGTAGTAGATATTGGTGAGAAGGAAAACATTTGTCTAACTTTTGTTGCTCTCTCATAAACGAGAAGGTTACACGATTTAGTATTTAACCCAATGTTTACTTATGAAGACTACAAAAAATTGGTAAATGTGATGGTCTGAAAGGGAAACGACGAGAGAATAAATGCTTGCGCACATACAAATATGTAATGACTGATTTTAACTCAGTATGCCTGCACAAATGTAGAATTGATGTCTATTTTTTGATATTACGTCAAATACTCAATGTTAATATTTAATATTTGTTTTCCACTCATCCATGTTTTGAGCCGAAAACCTAAAATTATATGATGTGCTGCAAAATCAAATATGTGGTGGGAATCCCATGGTCAAATTTCTCCTTTTGTTGAAGAAATTTTCCTGAATTTTTGCTCTTTTTTTTTTTACATTATCGCTTAAAATTGGGTTATGGTTTTTAACTTTTATTGCTTTGGTTACGAGTATTTTAAATATAATGTTCGGCCGAATTCAATGGTGATTGATTTGGATCCAAAAACTAATGAAGATAGAACAAAGTTGATTGACATTCTTTAAGTATTCAATTTTTGAACGCCGATTAAGTTTTTATTCATTCCTCTTTTTCCTGGATTTTATTAAAATTATTTTTGTTGTGAAATTTTTCATAATACACTAGCCTACGGTCGGATCCCACCGCGGAAAAGCGATATACTAGTATAGTTAGGGTAGATCGGATTTGAACTCAAGTTAGAATGATACATAAAATATTGACTTGGGTACTTCTTATACAAAGAAAAATAAACTAGCTAAGTTTGTGCCTAACTTAAGAATGTCTTTTAAGATTCAGCCCACAAAGAAAAATAAATTAAATCAATTTCAAATATTCTATTAATCATGCTATGTAACTTTTTGACAAAGTTTGTCATATCTATACAAAATTCTTTGGATCAAAATTCTTTGCAAAATTCTTACAAAACCTACATTGTTAACCGGGATGTTTTCATAAATAAGCCATGTTTTGAAAATAATTCCAAAAGACTTATTATGTTGCAGAAATTTCAAAAATACTGTTTTTTAAATATATTTATTCTATTTTCATATATTAATTACCAGCTGTAACAGTTAGCCTAAAAAAGGGGGATTTTCAGTTATTTCCATTAAATTGAATATCCTAATTGATTCTTTGTCTGAAAAGAAAACAAAAAATTTCAAAAAATCAAGCAAACATCATTCCATCATTCGGTGAAGAAGATCAATCCACGAAGAACATCATTCGGCGAAGAAGATCAATCCACGAAGAACATCACGCGTGAAGAAAGTGCGGTGAAGAAAATCAGAACGTGAATGATCAAAATAATTACATAATGTTAATTATTGTAACCTGTTTATCAATCCAAATATTTGTAATCTGATTTTGAATAAATGTGATTATATGTAGCAGTTCAAAAAATTCTTTATTTGAATACATATGTTACAAAAAAATTCCGAAATTCATGATATTTTATGGTTTCTGGTTTGTGGAGACGTCTATTATATTTAGAACATTTGTATATGTTACAATTGCGCATGTTACATATCCGTATGTTACATTTGTGGTGTTACATTTAGATGTTGGTAACATATTATTTTTTGTTATCATCACTCTAAAACAAATGTTACAAAAAAATCTTAAGATTCATGATATTTTGTGTTTATGTTACAGTGAGAACATTTGCAGATGTTACATTATTTTCTTGTTATGATCTTGTAACATTTGGAAGTTTTGGTTTGCGAAGCTGTTTGTTACATTTAGCACATCTGCGTATGTTACATTTCGGTATGATACATATTAAAACTCATGATTTTATCAGTTGTAACATATGTAACGTCAATGGTAAAGAATACCAATACATGTAACATGTGCTGGGTAAAATAACATGATATCATTTGTAACATATTCAGTGATACATAATATCGTTTGTAACATATGTATCAAATAGTGATATATTATAGCATTTGTAACATCTGTATTCAAAAGAATCTGTTACAAATGTTACAACTGCAAAACCCACTATAAACTTCAACAAATTTAGTATTAAAAGTCATTATATATATTAAAAGTCATGATAATATCAGTTGTAACATATGTAACGTCAGTAGTAGAGAATATCAATACATGTAATATGTGCTGGGTAAAATAACATCATATCATCTGTAATATATTCAGTGATACAAAATGTCGTTTGTAACATATGTATCAGCTGTATCAGACAGTGATACACTATAGCATTTATAACATCTGTATCAGACCATAATATTAAAAAGAACCTGTTACAAATGTTACAACTGCAAAACCAACAATACACTTCAACAATTTCGTATTTACATACATACTGGACTCTAAAATAAATTGACACATTGTAACATCAGAATGTAACAGTGAGAACAAATTTAACTCATGATTTAATAACATAATGATTTAATAACATAACTCAATCTGTAACATAACTTAATCTGTAACATATTTAGTAATATATTAATTGCTACAAAATATCAATTGTAACATCTGTATCAGAACTTGATTCATAACATCATACCTAACACTGTATCAAACATTCATACACAATATCATTTGTAACAGCAGCATCAGACATTGATATTAAAGAGAATATGTTACAACTGTTACAACAGCCAAAACCAAATCTAAACTTCAACAAATTCCTATTAATAAATACAATGTACTGTAATAGACCTATATATACATATTATATATATAAAAAAAATTGTTTCATACACAACAATCAAATCCTAAAAACACCTACAGATCCACATGGGCATTTGAAGAATTTCTTTGGCTGGGAACTTTTCCTTTTCTCTTAATCTAATGCTACGACATTGAAAACTGAAACTGCATCCTAGCATCCCTTAGTTGCTTGCTTCATCTCATCCCATTGTGCCATTGTTTCATTTGTCTCCAGGAGTAAATCTCACCTCTCACCTAATTGATTTTAGATTGTCCTTCATCTTCATTGTATCTTTCATTGGACTCCGATTTATTTTCTACACCAAGCGATGCTCTCTTCGACATTGTCAATCTGCGGCTTGGAGTCTTTATTCTTCAAAGGAGATGAAAAATATTGAAAATCGTACTAGAATTTGGGCTTTCAAACGAAAATTTGCAAAGATTTTGAACAAAACTTGTACCGATTTGATAATGGAGATTTCTTCACGGTTGGGGCTTTTCATTGTAAATGGTGCGTACATCTAGGAGAGTTAAAGTAGTAAGTTTTAATTTACAGTTTTAAAACTGTTTTTAATCAATATTAAAATAATTAAATTATTTTTAAGAATGTAGTATTTTTGAAATTAATAAGCTAAATTGTTAGATTTAGGATTATTTTAATTTTTATAAGTAGTGAGTGTAATATCCACTTGTTAACCCGTCTTTAGGGCTAGCTAATTAACCATAGAGAGGAGGGTCCGTTAAAGAATGGATCGGGCCAAGCTCTCTTAGAATGAATGAATACTTCGGGACTCTATGACTAACAACTTGAACTGGAAAAATCGTTTATCGATCCGCTCGTGATTCCTGAGGCAAATTCAAAATATATGTATACCAATACATATAAAAATCCAGGGAGAGAAAATACTCTAGCAGACAGAGAGAGACAGACAGACAGAGAAACAACCACCACTCATAGGTACACTACAGTACAAGTAACATTTGGGTTGGAGGTGATGTGATGAGAGAGAAAGGGATACACGAATCAACCCTAGCCTTCCAACCAGATTTGTTAAAAGAGATCTTTTGATTTTAGAAAATATTAAGAAATAAAAAGAAATGCGTGATTCTATCTTCCCTTTTTATCATAAATTTACTTTTTATGGGTTTTTGTCTTTGAAATATTATGAAAAAATAATACGACCACCATGAAATGTTTTATATATTCTATAAGATAAATTATAATGCTATGAAAAGGCAATTCGATTACGGGAACCCTAGTTACGCCAATCATCAACTTGTCCACAATTAAACACGAAAAAAAATCATAAACTTCTATATTTCGGAAAAAAATAGAAAACAAATATTTCATTATAATCCATTCATTTATATATGTATATATATATATATATATATATAAACGGACTAGTCTGTTACTTGTGGTGTACAATCTGTATATGTAATCCAACACAAACTATGTGACAATTGTATCCTATATATATTTGGAAGTCACTTTCGTAACTAATTAAAGAAAGACGTACATGAATATCCACCAACTTTATACATAATTATGAAAACTACAGCAACTTCATGTCACAGGCCAGACGTGAAGGGCACACCAGTTGCCGGAAGCCATGAATCTCCGGCCAAAAAGTTTCCTACAGAGAATTTTCCGGCCTCGGGAGCACGGGTTATAACATGGTATCCAGGCCACTTCACCCTCCCAGTGGTACTTGCACCAATCCCTGTGTTCATGTATTCTCCATAGTATAATGTGCTTAAAGCAAAATTTCCACTCCATGGCAGCCACCCTGCCGGGTCAATCAAGCCATCTAGGGTACATTTCATGAACACTGTCCTCGAATATTGCTTCCATGGCCTCCCAAGATAGGTCTTGAATGAACTTTGGACTGTCCTAAAATCTGAGGCTGCAATCACACGTGAATTATGGAATATAATCCCAGTATTTTCATTAGGGTCACTTCTTGCTTGGGCTGTGACTGTGTTTTTCTGATTGTTCATTGGTTTTCTTACATAAATGTTACAGTTTTGAAAAATCGCCACTGCATCCCCGAAAATGAAATCCACTGTTCCATATACGTTGCAATCGCGATAAAATTGACGTTGAGAATAAACGTATAGGGTGTCCTGGTAGCCCTTGAAGCTGCAGCCATAGAAAACAGAGAAATCGGAACCTGAACGAAGTGCCACCGCCTGGTGTTTTTGAGGCCCCGCCGTGTTTTCAAATGTTATGCCCCGTGAAATGAAGCCGTCACCAGAAACAGCTAAGGAATATGAGAAGAATAGGAGAAAAAATTAGTGCATGTTTTAATAAAGAAGTGTTAAGCATATAGAGATGAATATTAGTGCAAGTTAATGATTAGATTATTTGAAGTCTGCAATTAATGATCTAATTAAGAAAACTGTTTTTGTTGTTGATATATGATATATAAATGTTATAGTTTAATGATCAAGTTGGTGCATTATATTAACTGAATATTGACTTGACAGTGCAATTCGTGTTAAGGGATGTCTCGTGTATATATAATATTATTAACCTATAACAGTAAATTACAAGTGATTGTGTGCGTTCATTGTGTTTATTTAGAAGAATGTTGTGTTAGTTGGAGAAGGAGATTGTTTATAGAATTTATTCTTCAAAAGGGCTCCCTCACTCCTTTCGGGACATGTGATAAAAATTGGAACGATGCAGAGAAGATTAGCATAGATCCTACACAAAGAGAACATGCACAAATCGAGAAATGATCTTGGAGGTAAGGTTACCACGTTCTCCTCCTGCTTGTACCTAATTTTCAATCAATAAAACGAGGTCGAGAAATCCAAATCCCTTTGGGGCACGCGTTCAGGTGGAGGCCTAAAAATCCTGCCTAAGCTCTTGTTGTTTATCGCTTAAAAGAAGAAGAAAAAAAAAAAAGATAGGTGGGGACTCCCTCACGTGCCCACATGCACAATTTTCATAAATTGACAGAGACGATAAATGATCCAAACTCATTTAGCTGCTTTAAGAGAAGGTTTAAGTGTTTAACAGATTATCTAAACATTTAATGTGTTAGAGAGGGAAAACAATTTCAACAAAAATGATAATAAAAAAGAATAAGAAAATTAGATTAAGCATGGCTTGATGGAAAAAGCTATTCAAAAATTAATGGAATTATATTCACATTAACTAATTAGTTAAATGACATATTCATTTTAATTTAGTTTTGAAGTCGAAGGCTTTAAATGGCAATTCAATTGAAATTAAACTCACCAAATGTTGCAGAACGAAAAGTTGTGGAACCATCTTGGACATTCTTGTTACCAGTAATAATGGTGGCATCAATTCCATCTCCAATGAACATCAAATTCTTCATCTTCTTCTTAATCTCCACATTTTCTTTATAAACTCCCTTCTTAACATATATAACAAACCTCTTGGTATCCCTCCTTTTCGCAGCTGCAGCCAAAGCTTCAGAAATAGTCTTATAATTACCAGAACCATCTTGAGCCACAACAATATCAGCTTTTGCTGTGGCTGCAGCATAGGATTGCAGCAATTTTCTGTCTCTGGTCGAAAGCCATTCGGGGAAGCCATCGGATAATAAACGACGGTTATGAAGTATATTAGTACTATAAATTGCGGATGAGGATGAAGTCGTGGCCTTATTGATGGCTAGTGAATTGCTCAAGAATTTTGAAAAGTCACTTAGCATAAATGGGAAATACTGCAAATGGGAAGACAAGTTAAAATCCTTAAATCCATTTTGGCATGCTTGTTCATTGGCAATGGTTGCACTCAACCATGTCTGAGCATCAAGCATGCTAGGTGGATTTCTCGAGGTGATCGACCGATGAAGTTGATAAATTGTATCTTCATAAAGCTCTAAACAATCAGTCCAAGCTGATTTACCTAGCTCATTGAATGAACTTATGTCCATAGTTGAAATGAGCTTGTGGGCATTTTCAGCTTGAGCTAGAGTAACCCTAATGGCATTGTCACGGAAATCGAACAAATTTTCGTCTAAAGTTGTTTGAGGTTTGGTGACAATGAGAGAATTACACAACTCTGGGTAAGGCGTTTGGGTACAAAGCGGTATAGTAGTGCTATTCGACCCATGAAAATATGTCGAAAAAACACAAGAGCTTAAGAATATTGCTAAAAGAGGAATATGGTTATCCATATAGAGAAAAAGGATTTTCTTATACCAAATTAAATTTCTAATGATTTGATGATACAAACATTGGCAAAATGAAGTATTTATATACGGTCTTGCTTGACTTTAGGGCAAATAATTAATGTCTATCTTTAGCCAGCAGTAATTTGTGAAAAAGAAAACGTTATGGGCCATGCATGATGCATACGTTGAGACAGAATCTTTGAGATTTTATATTATTGACGTTGTTTTTGAATCCTTTCTTAGGGTCTAAATGTTGCGGCTTCAATACGCCACTAGATTATGAAACCAGAAGTTACACATTAGTCAATATTCTAAGATTAAGCTTTGACCAAAAATATTAAGGTTCCATATATACTTACAATAATTAATTGAAGCAAGAAATTAATGCAAGACATCAATGAGGAACTTTGACATTAGAATATTATCTATGTGTATATTGTCTAGTGCACTAAATAATTGTCTTTATGCACTCCCTAAGGAATATAACGCGATAATAGAGTAAATCTATCGGAGAGTACTTCACCACGAACTAACAAAGTACGTTCAATCTCTAGCCAAAAATTGACGAGTACAATCATGTATCACATATTTAATAGTGTGTACTATATATACACATTAAATATTATCTATATATTATGTGGTCTAAGTCGCATCTAATATTGTGTATTAAGTCGACATAAAAATTCCCATATAGTGTTAAGAAATTGACCTATATGGTCCATCCTAAAGATTGGACAAAATTCTTTACTCATAATTAATTGCCTCAAAAAAAGAAAAAAGAAAAACAAAATAGTCCATCCCTAAAGCTCATATATGCATGCGCAGGTCATCAAAATTTTAGTCCAGCTTAAAATATTATGGTCGTGTTATGATCATAATTCCAAACTGGGTTATAAATAATATTAGTAATTAATAATAAAAGTACTCCATATATAGTTCTTGATACTAATATTTATTAATCAATTGGAAGTTGGAACAAGTTTTAAAGCATGTAATTAGAACCCAGTTTACCAACTATGCACGAAATGACTCGTGAAAGATTAATACGAAAAGGATATGTGATTTCTATATCATCCTTTATTAGATTATTAGGTGAACAGAAAAGATAATGAAAGTTTGTCATGTGGCTGTTGCTTAATTAACTTTCCAATCAAACTTCCTGTTCAGCCACTTGGTAAAGATAATAATACTTTCCACTGTTAACACGTGTGATAACTTACTTTATCCACGTGTCAAACCAAGGTGCTGCCTCATTTTTCTGAATTTTACCTACCAACTACTGCCGTCTGATTTGATTGGGTTGTGATATTTCACTTGTTTGGGGTTTTGGAGGTTGGGGGTTGAGGGTTGACACCACCTTCCTAATTTCTATCGTCGATTCAACCTTCCCATCAGAAGGAAAATTTTGAAACCCCTAAACGATTACGACTTAGTTCACGATGTAACGGTTTAAAAATTCGATGTATTTGTTTATATAATTATTTAAACGAGATGAATCTCAATTAACGTTAAATAAAATTTTATTAAAATTGATGTCGGATGAGCGCCGGCAAAATAGAATTATTAAATTTATTTTAAATAGTCATTTTTTGCTAACTATTTTAAGTTTTTTTCAACATTTTTAGTTCCAAAAATGAGTTATGTAGTTTGTTGCTCGTCCTTCAAAAAGTTGTTAAGAACCTCGTGTTGACAACTAAGAAATGTGCCTCGAAATTAAATCGAAATATGTGATGCATATCTGAAAATATATATGTGTGAGTAGACATCTTTAATTAACTTGCTATTGAATTTATTGTTTAGTTAATGGTTATTCGATTCAGAAGATGTATTTTGCCTCTTGCAACAAAGCAACTTGAAAGAAAAAAGAAAGAGAAATTAAAGCTTCCTATTGTTGTTTGTTGTAATGAGAATGGCTTAGAAAATTTTCTCTACGGATAATATTTCGATAAGTATGCAAAACTACGTTGCTTCAAGAGTGTAAATATTAACAACTTGAATTGTCAATAAGAGATGGTAAATGATTGGGGTGCTTTTTGGGGAATATGTTTAGTGGGTTGAGAAAAATAATGCAGAGAAAAATTCTCTTTATAATAGATAATTGCCCAACTTATCCAAAAAATATAGAAGGATTACAAAATGTTGAGCTATTTTTTTTTTTTTGCACGGCCACCATAACATAAAAAATTCAACCGTGTGATGTGGTAATAATAAGAGTGTTCAAGATGTATTATCGTAAACGGTTCTACCGTAGAATTTTGGAGGGCTATGAACTACGGCAAACCAATCCAAAAATAAATAAATGTTTTGGATGCAATCAATCTTGCACGCTCAGCTTGGACAATAATTGTATAAGCAAGGACAATAGCAAATTGTTTTCGACATTTCAAAATTTGTAGTCGAAGAAATGGCATCAAAGAACTTAAATAAATCCATAGATGAAGAAGGTATTTGTGATTGGAGACAATAATCCAAGATTTGGATTATTGTGATAGAATGTAAATTACCTCTTGTATTACCCTAGCGAAAATGACGCAAAGTTTAGTAGAAATTGTTGCTAACACGACTGAAAATCTTGTTGATGGCGAAGCTGAGGATAATACAATATAATTTTGAAGCATGTTACGCACAAAGAATCATTCAAAGCATCAACAATACGTCATAATTTTTATTGCAATTCGATTAGAAATTAAATCTAAATTTCAAGAAAAAAACAAGTTACAATATATGATGTGACCTCATGTTTTAACTGAAGAAATATGAAAGAGATGAAGAAATATAAAAGAGAATATGTGTGGAGAAATAATTCTCTATATTTATTCAATTGTATGAATGATTGAATGATGAATATTACAAGAATACAATGTATATATACTAGTAGGAAAAGAAATCTGCCTAAATATATAAATATTACATATATGATATCTTGCTATAAATACAATTCTACCAACAAGGTGAATATAAAATATGGTAAGTAAATATATGTTAATACTCCCCCTCAAGTTGGAGCATGTATGTCAAAAGTGCCCAACTTGCGAGTGAAACTGTGGAATGCCTCATTGCCCAGTGCTTTAGTAAATAAATCTGCAATCTGATTGCTGCTTGAAACATAGGCAGTCTTGATTTCTCCCTTAATGATTCGTTCACGAACAATATGACAATCTATTTCAATGTGTTTTGTCCTCTCATGATATACTGGATTAGCCGCAATATGTATTGCTACTTGATTGTCACAATATAAGGTTGCTGCTTGTGGGTGATCCACACATAAGTCTGTCAGCAACTGTCTCAATCACGTAAGCTCACAAGTAATGGAAGACATTGCCCTATATTCTGCTTCTGCTGAAGATTTGGACATAGTCGTTTGCTTCTTGCTTCTCCATGATATAAGTGCCTTTCCCAAGAATACACAATATCCCGTAACTGACCGTCGTGTAGTAATATCTCCAGCCCAATCTGCATCACAAAATCCTGCTAGCTGCAATTTTCCACTTGATGGGAAATATAATCCTCGTCTTGGTGCTATTTTCAAGTATCGGAGCAATCGGTGAACTGCATCAAGATGGGGTTGTCTAGGTGCCTGCATGAACTGACTGAGTGTATTGACCGAATATGAGATTTTCGGTCTAGTAATGGTGAGATAAATGAGCTTTCCTACCAACCATCGATAATATGTGGGATCTTTCAACAATTTTCCATCTGTCGAATTAAATTTTGATGACTGCTCCATGGGAAATGCTGCAGGTTTTGCTCCAAGTAATCCGGCCTCTTGAAGAATGTCAAGAGTATACTTCCTTTGATTTATCGAGACCCCTGATTTCGAGCGAACAATTTCTATTCCAAGAAAGTATTTTAGTGTGCCAAGGTCCTTCAACTTGAATTGAGATGCAAGAAACGTCTTCGTGGAAGAAATCGCTTCTTTATCATTTCCTATGACAATCATATCATCCATATATAATAGAACAGTTGTAAATGAATCACCACTGACCTTGGTAAAAAGTGAATAATCTGCATGTGACTGTTTGAACCCAAACTGAATAATAGCACAGATACAAATTTTTGAAATCAAGAACGAGATGCATGTTTCAATCCATATAGAGATTTATGAAGTCGACATACAACTGGTGTCTCCCCCTGTCGACGAAATCCAGGTGGAGGAGTTATATAGACTTCTTCATCAAGGGCACCATGAAGAAAGGCATTGTGTACATCCATCTGATGAAGCGTCCAGTTGCGAATAGAGGCAACAGCGAGTAAGCATCTGACTGTTGTTAACTTTGCAACTGGAGCGAAAGTTTCATTATAATTAATCTCTTCTTGTTGTGTAAACCCCTTTGCCACCAGCCGTGCTTTGTAACGTTCAACAGTACCATCAGAATTAAATTTGACCTTAAACACCCACTTACAACCAATAGGATGAGAATCCGGAGGAAATGGGACAAGGGACCAAGTGTTGTTTTCTTCCAAGGCACGGATTTCATCATTCATAGCAGCTACCCACTTGGGATCCTGACATGCTGCCTCAAATGTTGCTGGCTCAACAATATGAGAAATATTGTATGTGAGGGCACGATGAACAGAAGAAAGATTGCTATATAACACATACCTTGATATAGGATGTCGAGTGCTGGATTTGACCAGAAGAGACCCGGTTTGAGTAGGCAGAGCATGATTGATATAGTAATCTTTCAGGTGAATTGGGGTTTGAATTGATCTTGTGGATCGTCGAATTTGGTCATTGGGTATGACAGGAGGTTGGGCTGGCTGTCTGCCAGGTGAAGGGGGGAAAAATTACTCAACCGGTCGACCGGAATGTGGAGACGGTCGACCGTTTGAGCTCTCTGTAGAAACAGATGAGGGAATCGGCTGACCAGACGGTCGACCGGGTGAACTCTCTGTTAAAACGGATGATGGAACCGGCTGACTAGACGGTCGACCGGATGAACTCTCTGTTGAAACGGAAGATGGAACCGATCGACCGGTAGGTCGACCGTTTGAATAGTGTGCGGGACCTGCAGGCAAGGAATCTATTTCCGCTATATGTTGGTCATCAGGGTAAGGTAAATGTGGCATTTCAACATCCAG
The DNA here is from genome assembly GCA_030279155.1 of Forsythia viridissima. Lineage (NCBI taxonomy): Eukaryota > Viridiplantae > Streptophyta > Magnoliopsida > Lamiales > Oleaceae > Forsythia > Forsythia viridissima. Next base: position 37,544,169 of record CM059041.1, on the reverse strand, counting down.
ATGCATAGATTGTGGTAATGGAATGGAGTTAGTGTCTTCATTTGGCTGGGAGGCGTATGGAAATATGGTTTCATGGAACACGATGTCCCGGGACACCACTAGTTTTCTATCGGTGAGGTCATATAAAAGGTATCCTTTTTGTCCTAAGGAGTATCCAAGAAACACACATCGTCTGGCCCGTGTGTCAAATTTATGGCTGGGTTTAAGGTTGGTGGCAAAACATAGGCAACCATAGACACGCAAATGGGAATAAGGTGGTAATTTCTTGTGCAATCTTTCGTATGGTGTTTTGTATAAAAGCAATGGAGAAGGTATCCGGTTGATAAGATAACAAGTCGTTTTGATATGTTCCCCCCAAAATTTTAATAGAAAGTTAGCTTGAAATCTAATGGCACAGGCTACATTAAGGAGATGACGGTGTTTTCTCTCTACTACTCTATTTTGTTGAGGGGTATAGGGACATGACCTATGAAAATTGGTGTCATTTTGATCTAAAAATGCTTGCAAGGATAAAAACTCTTGACCATTATCAGATCTTAGGGCTTTTATAGTCAGGTTGTGTTGTATTTTAACCCAAGCAAAGAAATTCTTAATTATGCTTTGAGTTTCAGACTTGTGACGCATGAGGTGTACCCAAGTATAACGAGAAAAGTCATCAACAATGGTAAGGAAATATCTAGCACCAGAATAAGAATAAATTCTATGAGGTCCCCAAATATCACAATGAATCAGATCAAATGGTTTATTGCTAGAAATTTGACCAACTTTAAAGGGTAGTCTAGATTGTTTAGCCAAATGACAAACATCACAAATATCGTGTGAATCAAAACTAATATCTGAAATACTTTGTGCTAGGAATTGAAGAGGTGAGGCGGAAGGGTGCCCAAGACGTTTATGCCATAGGTTCGTGGATCTACTGGTAGTATGATGTATTTGTAGTTTTTGTGAAAGGTAATATAGACCATTGCTCTGCCTTCCCAAGCCAATTGTCTTCTTCGTAGTCAAATCCTTCATGACACAAAAATCAGGATAAAATATCACATAGCAACATAATCATCTGGTAAGTTTACCTAATCCTCCCAATTGGGCAAAACTTCCCCCTGGTTTCGCGACCAGAAGGGAGGAATTTCTCCCCTTCCACCCCACCCCATCCCATCCCATCCCACCCCACCCCAATCCAAATTATTTAATTCTACTTTAACCTCCACCTCCACTTTCTTTACTCCCTCACTTATTTATTTACTACCAAATTTAAATCCACATAATTAAATTTATTAAATTAAAAATAAATTTTTTTATTATTATATTCATTGTATTTTTTTTAAAAAAAATAATATATAATAATATTTATTGTGTTAAATATTATTTATATCATATAATAAATAATATAGTTAACATTAATTTTTTTATTAAGATTAGAGTGAGACTAATTGATTAGTTTATATTTTGAGTAACAAGTTAAATTTTACTTAAAAAATAAAAATAAATAAAGCGTGCATAATAAATTTGCTCCAATTAATAATTTACACATACAAAGAAGAAAGTAATATTACATTAGAAATAATAAATTAGTGACGAGGATTAAAGCGTGCATCATACTCCCGTGGGTCTACAGAATATGATGTATTGTTATTGCCTGTGATCGAGTATTGTGGATCCGGAGCATGATATGCGTACTGTGGGTCCAGCGCATGATATGGGTATTGTGAGTCTGGCGCATGATACGCGTACTGTGAGTCCGGCGCATAATACGCGTACTGTGGGTCCAAAACATGATACTGTTGGTCTGATGGATCCTGCGAGTATTGTGGTTGATTTGTGTTGTCCAAGCTGACAATCAAATTATTACCCATTATGAAACAAATGAACTAAACACTAATAAAACAATAAGGAAAAAAGTAATGAAATATATAACATTTACTTACCTATTTTGCAACGTAGGACAAGTTCTTCTATCGTGACCACTGGTGTCACATGCGCGACACTGCCTATTAGATTGAGAAAGTACTTTCTCCTTTTCCGACTTTAGACGCTTCTCGCACCCTTTTGCTCTAACAGGGTTAGGATCACAAACAACTTTAGTCTCTTCTATACTCTTGTTTCTGTTTCTGTTTCTGCTCATGCCGACATCGCCGCCAGTGTCAATATCTTTTACCCGTACGCGCAAACTTTGAAACTCACTGAATAGAAAAGTGCTTCGAGCATCTGTTAAAGACCCCTCGTCAACTAGATCATTAAATTCATGAGACAACATACTATGTCTGAACATTAATGAATGACCAGGATCAGTATGAACATATGAACCAGTCGTTGGATCAAACACTCTGGCTTGCTTAGCATTCTTTGTCCACCTACGGAGAATATATTTCTCCGGCAAGAGCATCACTTGTTTTTTTTCATGTAGCACAGCATGAGTCGGCATGGATAACCCTCAAAATCAAACATTCGACAACTACATGAGATATAGTCAGTGGATGAGAAATAATTAATCTGCCGAGTTCGATCAGATGTTCTGCCTGGCTCAAAACGCTGGACCGCGTACACTTTAGCTTCGTCGAAGCTTGACCTCTTGGAGCAGATGTAGGAATTACTCTATACTAATCTTTTTTGTGTATATCTGCACCATCTGATTCTCCATCATAAGGGTTGTAGTGACCTTTGGCGTTTGAGTTAAATCGATATGGTTAGCAGCTAACTCTTCATGCCTCTGATGAACTAACGCCCTCTTAAACCGAGCAACGAAATCTGTCAAAGAGTTTTTCCTATCCACATATTTCTTCAAGAATGAGTGGCCACTCTCTAATCTCTGGCTACTGGACATGCCTGTAGCAAACATGTGTTTGACGTATGCTGGTACCCAGCGACTACTTATTTCAAACAAACTGCTCAACCATTCATTGTTACCTAACTCTGTGGTTTCCATCACCTTGATCCATTGTTGTTCGAATTCCGCTGGTGACTCACATTGCTTGATAATGTGAACAAGCCTGTGATACTGGTCATTATCAATGTTTAGAAAACTGGACCAGCTATCGACCCGGAAAAGGCAACGGGTCAAGGGTCAAAAGGTCGAACCGGGTTGAACCAAGGTCGAACCGGTTTCAATTAAAATATTTTTTAAGATTTATGTGCTAGGATTAGAAAGTTTAAGATTCTACTTCATATTTTTGAAAGATTTGGAACCTCGCTACAAATTTCCTTTTTATTTTTATTTTTTGTTATTTTAGTTTATTTAAGTTAAAGGAAAAAATTGTCATAACAGACTATCTGTGTAAATTACTGAAATATTTTAGATGATATGTACGAATAAAATTGAATATGAACAAAATTGAGACTTTTAAAAGATAAGGAAAAGATAAGGACCCTAAATGTAATTTACCCAAAAATTTAAAATTTCCCAAGCATTTGTGAATTTTCACTTTACTCCTTGCTTGATTGGGTTAATATTTAGCTTTATCAATTAAGCTCTAAATCTCAAATTCTGAATTCTGAACGAATAATAACACTCTACTTATTATTGTTCATTTCATCCTAAGCTAAAAAAAATTCCGTCTAAGCTATTATTTTCTAATATTTGCACCTTAGTATCTAGGAAAAGTTAAAAATCTTCAATTTAGTCACTAACTTTCCATCCCTCTCAAATAATATGAAAACTGAAGATAGCATTGATAAGATTTGAAAGTTAGGAATCTGTTTTCACATGTCGTAAAGCTTGGGAACCTTAAGCAATTGTTTTTCCTTATAAAATGCAAATGTGGAAATCTGGGCTACTAAGCATAAATAATGTACAACAATATTTCCGCCATTTATGGATTTTTTGACATAAAGCGATAGAATAGAGCCCAGCAAAATCAAGATCCATTAACTTGCAGTGCTTCTTCGATTACTTTACTATTGAAAAGAACTGGAAAGATGAGATTGCTTATTTAAACAAATCCACATTTCTTTCTATCGTAAATCATCTATCTGAATCGAATGTTAGAACATTGTACTTAATCATTTCTTACAACTATGTTTATTGCATGTCCTCTGCAAGCTTACACATTTTCATTCTAGAATTGTAGCTCTCGCTTTTTTACCACTGATAATAACAAAAAGTAACTATGAAATTCTTCAAAGTAACTTAGATGGTTAATTAGTTTTAAGTATTATTTGTGTCATTTTTCTGTAGTAAAAGGTGTTGTTTACTCGTTTAGATGTAGAGGCTGCAAAATGAGTCGGTCCAGTCCAATAAAAATCTAGTTCAAAAAAAAAAAAAATTAAGATCTACTTGACCCATCACATTTAGCCCTTCCGAACTGACATTGTAATGACTCTGTAAAATTTGGCCCAAGTCTCCACCCCGCCAAAATCTGCGACCAACCGGGAAGAGTTGGCGACCAAGGGGGGCAAATCCCTTGGTTGGTGACAGTGGGGTGGGGGGGTTTGGGGGGAGAAGATGAACTCATTTTGTTTTTTGTTATTTTTTTATTTTTTTGAGAATATATATATATATATATATATATATAAAAATAAAAAATTAAGGTTGGTCTAGTTCGGGGGCTAAAAATCAAGCTGACTGGCTTAGCAAATTATTGGTCCGTGTAATTGGACCAGGCCCAACTCAACCCAGTTTTATCTTTGACCTGTCCCATGTCTGTCCGACCCATTTGCGACCTAATTAGAGGATTCAACCCTATCATGTTTGCACATTCACGTGAGCCTAGCTCAATTCATTCTACATTTTTCCATTTTAAATTGAATAGCCCGCTTAAGAATTGAAGTTTGAGCTTAGTTTTAGGGCTTGATTAAAATCAAATTAAGGAATTACTGGGCCAATATACAATGTTAGGCTTCTTGATTTAAGGAGCTTTTCTTCAAACCAAAAAATGCAGGGAAAATTATAAATATACTTCAAATTTATTTTAGTATTTTGACTTTTACTGGTTCATTAAAAAAATACAAAAATACCCAAATCAATTTTGAAAAATTAAAATTGTATTGGGTCTTTAATACATCCAATAATAAATGCTCATTAATGATCTCAAAGAAGCGTGTCTTCCATTTCAAATGATATTCTATTATTTCAAAAAATTCTCAAATCTTGAAATTCAAAAATTACAGCCACAGGTGAAAGTTGCAGAGTTCGGTTTTGGAGTATTCTTTCTAATTTTTAGGATATTCCAACCTTGATTACTCAAGAATTCCGGGCTCCGTAGTTTTTAATTCGGGTTTCAATGTGAAATTCAAGAATCAATCATCAACAACAGCTGATATTTGAAGAGTTGTAGAGACTAGATATTTTTGGTATTGTTGTAGAGTTTTTAAAAATTCGGCTGACAAGTTCAAGAACAATTCATAATCTGACTTTTATTGAGTAACGTTGAATGATAACGTACTTAAAAATATTCAGGGATAGAAAAGTAGATTGAGATATGTTAATGAAAACAAATAGCAATATAAATAACCAACACAAGTTAATAATATTTGATAACGCAATAAAAACACAAAAATGGAAAAATAAGTTGTTCAAGAATTACAATAACAATTATAGGTGGCCATCATAAAAACGAATGTCACTTGCATATGTTTGATTAAATTTGTATTCTTAAAACCATAATAATATTCATTATGCATTAATTCAGTGTTAACGCACTTCATTAAAATTTTAATGATACCAAATGGGACAAAAAATAAATTAACACTACAAAGAAGTAATTTTTAATTGGTTTTCAAATGGATTAACAATCAAGAGTTTCAAAGTTAATATCTCAAAAATGAAACATGTGAAAACAGACAATAGTTAATTTTAAGGTACGAAGTTTTGCTAAATTTTAACAAAATAGAGACAAAATAAACACAACAAAAAAAAAAAAGATGGCCAAACGAACAAAAGTAATAAGTTGAAAAATATAATGTACATTTATTTCTTCTCACACTAAAATTGTAGTTTCTTCTTCGACGGCCTAGTGTAAACCTTACTACCACGTCAATTCTTTTTCCTTGTAAATAGTGCCGCTTGAATTTGCTTTTGGATCTAGAATAGTTGCTAACCACTATATTATGAAAAAAAAATACGTGGTTAACATTAGAACAAATTAACCAAAAAAAATGTGATTTTACATAGAATGAATCATCCAAAAATCTCATGTTTTCTATTTTAATTAGAAAATAATGAGTTGATGATTAGTAGCGTACTGACCTTACTATGTAGGGTTTGAAATTTAACCCCAAAAAAATGATGAATTTTTTTAATATATTCAACAAAAGAAGATGGAATTGAGTGCGAAAATGAGGTTTTATTTTCTTCTATTATTGAGAGAGAGCATAGGAATTGAGATACTACATTCAAAGACAAAAGTTAACTCTTTAAAATCACCATAATTTACTCCACATATTATGGAATGATAAGTTTTGATCCCTTAAAATTAGGATATTTTGTAGCATGTTTAATTATGTAAATAAGTTAGGAATAAAATATTTTACTCTAGTTAATGTGAAAGATAATTAGTAGTCCTACAATAAAAAATTAGGTTCAGAATATTTCAATACCGTGAAGAAGAAAAAAAGTTAATCCGTTCCTAATTATATCCCAATAGTACTCAATTTAATCCAAAGTTTCTCAATGTCTCTTTTTCAATAGATTTTGGATTTTTTTCAGAATAGCTTAAAGATATTTTTTGGGGGGGATTCAAAACATTTCTTTGTAGAATCAACAAATTATAACTAGCAAAATATACAGAATTATTTACATTAATTATTAAACGTCTATTCAAAGTTGGGCGGGGGCGGGGGCGGGGGTGGGGTCCAAACAAATATATTGTTGGGTATGCCGGTACAAAATAACAATTCGATTAGTCTTTGTCCGACACCAAGAAGGGAGTATAACAACTAAATAAGTTTCGATACTTGGAGAGTTTTAAAGTTATATCGAAACAAAGATTACTCAATTATCACAAAGTATCGAGCTTTGCTCTTGATAGATCAAGACAAAGAATAAATATAACAATGTTTATTGGCAAAGACCCATAAATAATTGAAGGAAAAATGAAACCCGTGAACCCCCCATGGAGCCCTCCCTGTATTAGGCAGTGGCAGAGAAATCTTGTTATACCTCTCTTTCCTTCCAAACTGTCCTCATTGCCTTCACGTGCCCAAAAAACTTGTCATTTCTCTTTCTGAGTCCACACAATTCTAAAACTTAAGCCACAAAGAAAGACCTCTCTGTATCCTCCATCAGTCATTGTGGTCACCCCATTTGTTGTGTACCTATCTATTAGGTGTACATCTCTTCTTGTTTAAAAAAGGAACTGGCTGATTTTCGTAGTGAACTAACTGGATCTATGGTTATTTAACCAGTTTTATATTTGATATTTTTTACATATAATTGGATTGGTTTTCTTGATTTTTTTCGATCAATAATGGCCAAATCACTATTTTTGAGGATAGGAAATTAAATGACTGCAATGTTACTATCTATACTGACTCATGTTGGAAGTAAGGTTGTTTTGTTGGTCAAGCTGAAGAACGAACCATTCATTCATGCTTGGTCGGTTTAAAAATAGTCATAGAATATTTTTTCCGTCAGACTTAAACCTTACAAAAATAACAAGGGTTCAGAAAAATTTTCCCCGTTCGCAGAAGTGATCTACTTTTCCATATCCACTACTCCTTATCCAATAGATAGAAGGGCTTCGACGCTAATAGAAGTCGAAGATTATAACTTTAAAAATAACTTTCTATAATTTGTTGACAATTCTCATAATTTTCGACCATGGCTTTATTTATAATTGCCATGCAAATTATCTAAAAGAAATATCATCATTTTTTTTTTTTTTTTATTGAAAATGAGACACGACGGCCTGTTTTCATTGATTTATTATTATTTTTTCTTTATCAAAGATCCATGTAGTGACGGATGCTTTGTAGGTTAAAACCTTGTCTTGACGTCAAGACAACTCATTTTTTGTCTTTAACAACATTAGTCTCGTCAATAATATCAATGCATTTAAAAATATATATATATTGATTATTAAAAAGAATAAGACAAAAAGCAATTAGGTATGCTAAATCTCTCATGATCGATACTAACAGCTCACTCACTCCGCTGTACCAAAGTTCATATTAATATGAATCCTATCATCTTTCTTACTCGTTTTCATATTTTTATGAATTTCATGCCAAAAATCAGTTTATCTGTCAATTATCAGATTATTATTCTGATATATCAAAATTATTATTAATTAGTTGCTCGTACTTGTGATTTAATAAATAATAACATAAAATAGACTGAGGAACGCTCAAATAATTTATTCTATTACGTATGATCGTCTTCAATAATTCAATGAGTGCTACAAGTTATATAATTAAGCTTGATTTTTTTTAGTCCGAGGGCTTTTTATATTAAACAGATAGCAAAGAGGGAAAAATATATATCACCTCAGGTTCAAGCACTTAAAAAAAAAAAAAAAAGGAGGAAAAAATTAAGTTTGGTATGGGTTCTTAATCTTTAAAGTGAGGTTTTGAGTCCTTCAAATATTTAATTCTCAAAATATGGGTCTCTATGTGATGGAAAACATCCATGTAATTGTTAAAATTGTATACAATATTTAGTTAAATTGAAGAGAAATGTCCTATTTAGCCAGGACTAAAAAGAAGAGAAATGATCTCATGTCCATAGTAGATATTATTGAACAAGTGTCTAGTGAACATTATATCTAATGTTTATTGTGGGAGTGGACATTAGATTTTTCTCTTAAAAGAATAGACAAATCATCATTTCATTAGACAGTATTTCCCAGCTGACCCTTTTCTAATCATCAGGAAAAAAACATCATCTTTCATAAAGAAAGGGCCGCAATTCATGGGAATTTCGTTAGTACAAAATTGGCTTTTCCTTATCAATTCTTGTGACTAACCTAACAAGGCATCATTCTAGCATCATTCAACAATAAATAAAGTTTAATTTCTAATACATTATGTAGATTCGATTTCTTCGATCAACTGGGCTTATCACTATTTCTTTTAAAAGGGTCATCTCTTACTTTCAATACATAAATGTTATATTGTCCACATCTAATATAATACTTGTCTATTGGATAAGTTGTCCACATACATTGTCCACACTTAATGGACAAGTGCCACATTGAATATAGGCAAGATAACACTTATCCACTGGAAGTAGGAGATCTCCTCTCTTCTTTTAAAACAATAAAGCGTTAATTTGATATATGTAGCTTTCTACTATCATTGTTGACCAGTAATGAACTTTTGGCACTCTTGTATTAGAAGTAATTTTTTATTTGTAATCATGTTTAAGTACGTGACTATTTTTATTTTAAAACTAATTCTTATATTAGTGTTAAAATCAGTGTTTTAAAAAATATAAAACGTGACTAGGCGTGGAGGCTGAGCTTCAAACTTTTTAAATATAGACGATGGTGAGATAAGAGTGATGCGAGAGCGAGGCATGATGCCGAACTTCAAGTTTAGACGTTACCTATGTGAATTTTTTACGACAGTGGGTAAAATTGACCAAAAATGCTCTAATTAGTACATATAGATTCCTCTAATTGATTTGATACCTGTACATAGGTAAAATTCGAACTCAACTAACGACCCCACAATTCACACTGCTGTCATAACCTGGCTGGAATTGATTCTGCGTTACTTGTCCTTATTATTCCAACCCCAAAGCAATAATTTGGTAGTCCATCCGCCTGAATATTGTTGTCCAAAAGTAACAAAACAAAAGACAGTTATCCCATAAAGCCATGAGAAACTTAATTAGGCACCAATCTGAAGTGTTTGCTAAGGTAATTACCATACAACATCTCGTGTCTGTGTGTAATTTTCATGTCAAGTCGGTATTATTACATTACTATCACATCTCATTAAAAAGTTAAAATCTTATTCGTCCGAGTAACAAAAATGACAAGCGATTAGTCTCTTTTTCAATTAATCCACTCATCGTACCACGTTTTATCAATAGCAAAATAAATAAAGCCCAACTTATGTTTGACCTCTAACTAATGAAAAATAAGAAAAACAAATCTATCCATTCCAGACTCCAGAGGTAGGGATTACACGTGAAAATGAAAGAAGATACTATATTTCATTGGATCTGGTCATACTTCTTGTTATTATACGATATGCGTAAAATTTATGTGGTTCGTGTGGCTTCCTAGATGGAAAGCAATTAGATCAACTTCCACAAGTGCAGCTTCTTAAACTCTTTTCTTTCAATGTGAAAACTTGAAACGAAGCAGCAATGGCACGATAAACACAATATAATGAAAAACCCACAAATTCCAAAAACAGAACATTTACAATCCACTTAAACTAGTATAACCATTCACTTTTACTATATAATTTTTAGCAAAACTCACATTAACCTAATCTAATTACATCCAATCAATACATAATTATATTCTATCTGTTAGAGTCTTAGAGATTTTTCAACTCATAATCAAACCTTATGGCCCCATTACCTTGGCAACATAACTATTAACCAAAGCCAGAGCATTGCTAGTCACCTCCTTCGCCTTCACAACACGACTACAGACGTCTACTTTCATCGGCCCTTCAGGCACATCTTCGAATCCATCCGTGCACGTGTCCTCATTCGTCAAGGCAGCACTCATCCACGTCTGGACGTTGCTCATCTGAAACCTCAAGGCCTCACCAGAGCCGCTTAGCTTGCGCATCTGCTTGAGCGAGTCGCGTATTTGGTCGATTGCATCGCCAAAAAGGGAAAAACAGTCGTGTATAGCGGCAGCAGCTCGGTGGTCAGCCCCGTAGTCGGCTTCCCGGGAGAGGTTGGAGACGTAAGCTGCCATGCGCTTGGCTCTGGACAGGCTCACGCCAACTGCCACGCGGGCCAATCGGGCGGGGTCTTGTTGTACGGCATTAGAATAGCCAGCTAGAGATTTGTAACATAATTCTGGGTATAATGTGGTTCCACAACTTGTCCGGATGTAAGAAATGTCATCAGCAGCCGTGTCGGGATTCGGCCCGGCTGTGGGGACCGCAGAGGTGGTGGTGGAGTACCCGAAGGCTGGAACTTGGTGGAGTAGAAAGAAGAGAATTGTGTGACAGGAAAATAGACGTAGGTTTTTCATGGTATTTCTTGTTCGTGAAGATTTCAATTTGTTTCGTTTAGGGTTTGGAGGTGTGTTCATGGGCGATGTCGATCGAGCTTAAGTAAGGGTATTGAATTAGAGAAATGACAATTATACCCTTGTAGGTCTAATGTTATTACGACAAATCAAGAAAGGTTTAATGTTTCCCTAATTTTCTCTGTCGCACATGGGTACTTGATTAGTGGGACATCAAGGTCCATTATTCAAATATTTTAAATTTATGAGCATCCACCGTGTGATACTTTCAAATAGAATACCAATTTTTCTTATCAAATATTGAAAATAAATCCGTTAATAGAGTAGATCCACAAGGGTTTGATTGGACTAAAATTTACAATCAATCTAAGCATATGTTTGGCACCACTTAAATTATAATTTCAGCTGGTCAAACTAGTCAAACATAATTCTCATCCACACATTTCATAGGACCCACAACTTACAACCACTTTTTATACACACATTCACCAACTGCTTATAATATAAGCACTTAAATTATAATTTCAGCACCTCCAAACATATGCTAAATAATAGTAGAGCTCCTGATGGTTAAAAATTAGAGAGAATATTAGAAGAAAATAAAGAGAATTAAAATTCAAGTGTATATTTTATTATAATGATAGATCAATATATATATAAGATTTCAATTATAATTATAATTTGATAAAGATGCAGACTTCTAGAGTAACTATAATTATTTGATAGTTATCTTGATAAAACTAATATTAAAGCTTGTTTGATTCTCATTTTAATGGATTTTTTGTTTTTCATTATTTGACTTTTGAGAAAAAATGATCAAAATGTTCCCTTTTTCTAGTCAAATATTACGGCTACTTTGAAAAACAAAAGGACATTTGTATCATTTTTCTTCCAAAAGTCAAAAAATGAGGGAAAAAACTCTATTAAAATGGGAATCAAACAAGCTCTTAACAAATCTTAATTTTATAAGGTAACAACTACTTAGTGGAAGGGCATAGTTGACCACTAACTTATACTTATTTATGATTGTATTTGTGGGTGGGTAGTTAAAAATAGTATGAAATCGCGCATGCTACAAAAAGACAGTTTGAGTAGAATATTCGCAATGGCCTCCAATTTCGCCTTTTGCCTTTTTCTTTTTTTTTTTTTTTTTTTTTATACCAAGGTATCCCACCTTCGCGCAAACTAGATTCTGGACTCTCAAGACCATTGCCCCTAGAACCTTAGAGAAGGTAAATCGCGGATTATACTTCAACTAGCTCCCAGGTTCTCCTTGTCTGACTGTACACTTCTGCGCACAAGGAGCCGCCTCCAAAGTGATTGTTCCATACCAAATAAAATCCAGCCGCAGGTTCCCACTAGGATTCGAATTCTCACCCTGCCGCTAGAAATAAGCCTTATGCTGATTGTTCCACCAGTTGAGCTATGCCTCGGGGGGCACCTTTTTTTTTTTTTTTTTTTTTTTGCCTTTTTCTAATTGCGGCCTACCATAACCGTGCACAATAAATATAAGGGTATTGATCTCCTACCGACTTATAATGTCCATACTGGGGTGGCATCACATGATTGATAGTTCATAGTCACACACTCATTATTTTTATCAATCATATGTTCGCACCTCAGCTGTAAGTATTATAACTCCTACCCACCATGGGTAAGAGATCATCCTCCATAACTATAAATCCTATTATTATGAATATACACAAATATTTAAGGTCTTATCTTCTACCCACTTATCCTACCTATTTATAATGTCCACGTTAAGGTGGTATTACATGGTTGGTAGTTCATGACCCCACACTCATGATTTCTATCAATCATGTTTAGCCACCTCATCAGTAGGCATTATATCTCCTATCCACCATAAATAGGAGATCATGCTCCCAAATAGTTAATTGCAAATTTAACCAAAAATGTATCCCCATTACACCAACTCAATGTATACACCACTCAAATATTTAATAATATTTTTGTCACAAAATTTAGCATAATTTATTACATAAGAAACCAACTTTATTTCACACAAAAAAAAAAAAAAAACACTTAAATGACTAAAAGAAACTCGGATTATAATTGAAAAGTATCCCGTTTGAATTTTTCATTTTAACTTTCAAACAGAATTTAGCATTCAATTTTCTATAAGAGTGATTAGAATGTTTGCTTAGCTAAAATGCAATAAAAAACAATAAAAGACTTATTTTTGTCGATGGTAAAAATGTTTCAAGAGAAGATAAATCTTTAAGTAAAATAGTCGCTTTTTATAAAAAAGATTTGCAAATTAAAAATAATAATTAAAAAAAAAAAAGTATTGATGGTGCGTGGAGGGCGGTAAAGCATTTGTAGCCTACCAATTTATGGAGGCAGTTGCATACTCAGAGCTTGTTTGACAAAGATTATAAACCCATTTTTGTTTTTTTCAGCCGTAATTTTTGACTTTTCAACCCATTTTTAACATGAAAAATCAACAATTTCAACTCAAATAAACCAATATTGGTCAAATAAACCAAAAATTGGTTTATAAACTAGTTTATAATCTTTGTCAAACGGGCTCTCAATGGAAAAACTTAGTCCCCAATTTTTGAAAAAACCAAAGTTGCACTATCTAAGTCAATATTGGACCCATTCTCATTAGTTTATGATTTTTTATTAAAAAAAAATATCATAACAGGGCGAATCCACTCCACCTCCAGACCCAGTCCTATTACTCGATTGTCTGGGATAAGGCAGTTGAAAACGGCGCGGAGTGCGGATCAAATTGTCAAATTTTGGGACCCTATTAAACCTCACTTTTCTCATTCAAATCTTGAAATCATGATAATGTCTTCAATTTTTGACCTTTCACGACACTACTTTCCTAACATAAAATAGTATTTCTCACAAACCTAAAGTTCACAAATTATCTTTTAAAAAATGGAGCATACCATAGCAATGATTTTGTTGGCATTGGAATCTACAGTGCAAGAAAGTGATATTTGTAATTTGTGCAATGTAGACTACTAAAAATATATTTGGCCGTCAATAAATATTGCATTCACTTTGATACTTATAAAAGTTGGCTTACTATTGGCTAATTGAATTTGGCTCTTATTTCTTCATATAGATCATCCCCATGACATAGTTCAATTGGTTAAAAAGTGAGAGTGATATAATTTCAGTTTCGCTGGCAGCTACAGAGTGGGAGTTCGATTCCTACCTTTATATAAAAGAGACTACTTGCAAGTGCAGTTAAAAAACAAGTTCTCAACTATACTCCACTGAGGCACATTGTGCAATTTACATCTTCCATCAAAATCACAAGATAAAAGTTGCGAGAACTCTCGAAGATGTTGTTCAACCTTTATATATACTTTATATATATATATGAACAAGTCAACCATCTTTTTCCTGTAAGGGTGTGTTTGATTGGCACATTTTCCATGAAAAATGTCACTTCCATGGAAAATGTTGTCAAATCCAACACTTATATTTTTCACCTTTGTTATTTGATTGGCACATGGAAAAGAAAATACATTTTCTATGTACAAGCATTTAAAGCACATATTTGCCTTCTTTCTTAAAAATATTTTCTTACCTAAATAGTAGAATTTATTTTCGCACTTCCATAAAAAATATTTTCATTTTCCATCATTTTTCCATGCTACCAATCAAACACACCCTAATTGTCAGTCTACTTCTTGCTCATTTATTAGTTATATTTTAGGATGTCATGGTTTTTCAATATCTGATGCAATAAAATAAGAACTCATCTAAAGAAAATACATTTACTTATTTATTTTATTCCAATTTCACCTACAATTGCTTCTAATATTTAAATTACATTATTTGATTATCCAATTTTTTTAGTTTTATAAAAAAATTTCTTATTATTATTTTTCTTGTCCAATTTTTGTATGTCTAGCCGGCTGTCTACATATCACATAAGACTATAGTTTTAAAAAACGTAAAGCATGACTAGGTATAAATGTCAAACTTTAAGTTTTTCAGGTCTATGCGAGGCTTAGACGAAGACAAAGCATCAAAAAATATTTTCTTATTTTTAATATTATTTTAAATATTAGAAAAAGATAAAAAAATTATTTTTAACTAAAAAGCGCGAGGCTAGGCGCGCGCTTTTTAGTTAAAAATATAGTTGTCCAAAAAAATTTGCGTCTATAGCCTAAACGAGGCGTGGTGGTCACACCTCGCGTCTAGATGCTGCTTTTTAGAATATCGCATAAGACAAACAACATTTGTACTCATCATTGGTCCCTGCGAAGTACAAAGGTTCTAAAGTAAATTTGAAAACTTAGGGTTAAATGGTAAAATTACTCTATCTTTAATTTGTTACAATCAAATCATCCATTTTTTATTTGCATTGAAATCTGACCACGGCCGCCAATCAAGTTAACGCTATCAACTGAGTTGGATATACAATTAAGTACATGTTTGAAAGTATTGAAATTATTTTTTAAGTACTTATAAATTATAAGTTTTATAGAATGTTTATATAATAAATGAATAGTAAGTTGTAGGTCTCACAAAATGTGTAAATAAAAATTACATTTGACTAATTTAACTAACTTAATTTATAATTTAAACTTAATCAAATAAATAGTAAATTAAATATGTGTCTAGACTCTAGAGTGTGACAGGACAACAGTCCATTGATTTTTAACGTCTATGTAGCTGGTAAAACTTTTAACTAACTATCTAACAATCAGGAAATATTGGCACCGCAAATCATGCCACCTCGGTTCAAAAGACGATAGATTCTTCTTTTGTTAACTTTGAATTTCGAGAGATTATCAAAATAAGTAATAACGGTTTATGCTTTAAAAAGTGTACGGCATTAAACATTTTCAACCTTACAAATCAAATGTACAGGTGATGACTTTTTGTCTTTTTCACATTATGACCACAACGTGAGAACAGGAGTTTTCCAAAGAATTGACAATTCCAAAACAAAACGACAAAAATATATTGTTGGAGTCCTACTTTAAATGGGTCGAATAACCGTTCCTTCTTTAACAATATTATTTTTAGGAAAAATAATGTGATCCATCCTTAATGTACTCAGAGTATGTTAGTATGTTTGTGAATATTTATAAACATTTATAAATTAATCAAACATCATTTTCATCTATACATTTCGTAAGATTCACAATTTTTATCTACACATTTCGTAAAACTCATTGTTTATAATATACAAAAATCTTTACCAAACATATTCTAAAGTCTATTACAATTGTTCTTATCCTTTTAATTTTGCTGGCAACTATTAAAGTTTAAACTAAATATAGTCTTTGGTCTTACAAGCAATAGTCCTAATTTGATGAAACTAATCAATCCATCATATTGCTCGTTCATACAACAAACCTTCATCTTCGCGTTGCAAACGTCGACGTCTAGAAAACACCGTAAACCCTCCAGTTCATACTCTCTCATGGTGAATATCATGAATATCTTGTTTGGAGAGGGTTAAATTGTATTGTGACTTATATTAGCTTTATTTCGTACGGATTTAGCGGAAAAAAATAAACGGAATACTTTTTTCGTGGTTTTTATTGTAACTTTATTGTAGTTTTTTTTTGTACTCTCCCACCTTCAAAATTGGCCAACAAAAATGCGATGTTTCACCGACTTACAACTTATTAAAATCGAAGAAATAAGGAAAATTAATATTTGACAATTATGTCGTTAGTTGGAATTAAAATGAATTTGTTTGACGTAGCGTACTAATTAATGTCATTTGTGTCTACGTTAACAGTGACATGCATGCTTAAGGGTTAATTTTCCAGTCGAGTAACCATTAGTGTAATTGTTAAAAACTTTGAATGACTATTAGTGTAAGAAAATTATTGTAATGATCATTTTAAAATATTTAACAAATTCTAAAGATCATTGCTGAAATCAGCCCAAATATAAAATGACGACTATAAGAATAACAGTTGAGAAAACTTTAGTACACTTACCTAATCGACTTCCTGTGACAAAATGTTTGTGACTTGATTATCTGTATGTCATGGAAAATACGTATCGAATAGGTTAAAAGGGAGGTCAAAGAACAAATTTTCTTCGTTTAAAATACTTTGACATGGGTTGACCAGAAAACTACCTTGTCTGGACCAGTCCTGGTTAGTCAGCAGCGTAGGGAAGTTTGATAACAAAAGTAATTTTTTGAAAGCTCAAAATCTTCTTTCAATCAGAACATGATGACCGCGGTTCTGCCTTCAAAAATTGTAAAGCACGCATGCCCTCAAAAATAAAAAAATATGCATGCATTTCGACCTTCTACCTTCCTTCAAATTTCAAAATTCAATCACCATCTTGGATTTATTCTTCAATCTTCAATAAGAATTCATAATAGAAAATATTAATAAAAGTGGGAAAATCAATTGTCTTTATTTTCCAAAGTGGTTGTATTCTTCAATCCAATAAAATAGAAAATCATCTCGTGTCTGAGTCACCTCGTCGGAGTCGGCCGAGGGGAGCCCAGAAGTGAAGTAGCCAACCAACTTTTCTTTTTACTGAATAAATAATAATTCTATTTTTAAAATTTAAAGGATTGTTAATTAATTTTTTGCCCTTCAAAGATAAAAAAAACCTGTCAAAAATTAATTAGGTTCTATTGTTCCTCAATTACTTTTAAATATGACCTTGAGATGTGGAACTTCTTTGTCCTTGTTCACATGGGTGGGAATCACTTCCTTCTTGATAATTTTCAGTTGCGATGCATCTAAACGCGCTTCATCACAAAATTATTGGTTGTATGTTGTATTTTCGATTCACACAGACGGTGTTAATATGTTGATCTCGAAATCTGAACTACCCACGTGTCAACAGAACTCCAATTAATCCTCTTTCAGCCTATGTGTTACATATACATTTGGACAACCGCTATGCACTAAGATCACCAGAGAAAAATGGGTTGGTGACCTTTGGCACTCTGACGGTCAATTCAACTGCCGGTATCAAAATGTATGGAGTAATATAGGTGTGGAAAAAATAAGCAGAGATTTGACTTAAGTTTAGGGTTATGAATAATGCATACTTTGGGATGTGTGAAGGTCTTGTATTTATAGGAGAATAGATCTCATTAATTTAAGGAAGCAATCAATTAATTATTTAATTAGATTCTTCTTATTTATGAGGATAAGGTTGGATCCAATATTGTCACAATCCCCCAGAATTCATCATAATTCTTATCAATCTCTAAGATTGCACTGTCAATTTTTAGGGAATTGACATATAATTTCTTTGTAGGAATCTATGTGCCTGTCAGAGGTAATCTATTCTTCTATTATCACTTCAGTACCCCAAAATATCAGATTGTCTGGAGGACTCCGTGGGACACGAGGAGTTGGCGAAGAGCAGAGATTCACTGGAATCGCGAATTGAGTTGTCTTTTAGCAATATATTAGAATGGGAAGGCCTGTTATTGCAATATGGGGCTTCGCTGGACCCTCCCATTGTCATGGAACCTTCACCAAAATCATATGGTAACAATCTCAAATGGTAACAATCGACAATTATATTATGAATATCAGAGTTAGTGAGTTTAGACCAGTCTCCAATCAAAGTTTATGAAGATAAGGCAAGTAATTTTGTGAGTACATCAGTGATTGGGTTGGAAGACAAAACATGCATATTCACACTGTACACACTACATATATTTGTTGAATGTTGAATGTTGTTGGGGAGGTTTATACTAAAAGGTCCCTACTATGCTTTCTTATGGGTAAAAACATGTGTGTGGTTACAAGTCACGTCGAAGTAAACTTCGATATTCTATGCTATCAAGAAACACAAACACTATAGAACCATTTTAAATATTCTGAAATTATGAAGTTTTATACAATCACAAGTATTGTGATAGATATGAGCCTTTATATAACAATTTTCTCTATAGTTATAATATTTTTTTATGACATTTTGATACATAACAGTTTGATAGTCGTTTTCGATTACTTTTCGTTATTAGTTTTCCCCATCGCAAAAGGCTATGCGTCATGCTATGCTGATTAATATAAGGTTTAAGCTATGAGTAGCATAGTCATCTAAAGATTCATAATTTATTGTAATTAAAATAGTGATCAAATATTTTATGAAATGGAGAGAGAGAGAGAGAGATGCAAGCAGTGTTCTAAAAAGCGCACTCAGGCTGCACGAAGCGTAACCTTCACGCCTCACTTAGATCTTAGGCGTGCACTGTTTTGATCAACTATTTTTTTAACTAAAAAGTTTACGCCTAGGCGCGCCCTAACCTCTTCTATGCACGCCTAATCATGCCTAGACGCCCTTAGTCTCGCTTAAGCGCGCGCTTTTTAGTTAAAAAATTTATATTTATCTTTTTTTTAAAAAAATATTAAAAATAAGAAAACGTTTTTTCACGCTTCGCTCTCCCTTCATTCTCATCTAAGCTCAAAATGTTTGAAACTTGACTTCTAAACTTAGTCACGCTTTATATTTTTTAGAACTTTAGATGCAAATAACCCAAAAAGATAGAAAATGTTTTCTTCAACTGAGGCAAAAAAAAAGGGGTGGAGTATTTAACCCACCCCCACCCCCACGCCAATCATTTTGCCAGTGGGAGATCAAAACTTTTCCCATCAATGTAATGGAGAAAGCAAAATTTGGTGTTGACATTTTTCAAGCCTATGGGGTATGGACATACTCGATTACAACACATTGGGACAATGATTCGCCGTGATTGACTCTAATCAGAAATGTTAATTTGGGTGCAGGTGTTGACCAAATGGATTTGTAATATGAAATCATGCATGTCCTTTTGGATGCTTGTAATAATTAGGGTTTCTAAGGATAGGGAATTCAGGCTCCCTTGCGCAGGGGCAGTTTGAAAACTAAAACTGAAAACTGAAAATTGAAGAAGGTTTTGTTTAAGCATGTTCTCTTATCCATTTTTAACTTATTTTTTATTTTGTGTATTTGAAAATAGTGAAAACGTATTATTTTTACTATTTTTGAAAATATATTTTTCAAAATACAAAAAAAAAAATTCAAAAAAAATAGAAAACAATCATTTCATCGTTTTGGACTTTTTTTTTTACGAACGTGGTGACTGCCAAGACATGTGTTTTGGCTGTAGAGGTCTGCATTTCGAATCTTGGTTGCGACATTTTTTTGTTTGTTTTCATTTTACTCTGGGCAAAATAATGATGATTTAACCATTGTCTAAGTTTTTTTTACAAAACGTAGTTTTTTTCCAAAGTGGTCATAAGCGTGATTTTACAATTAGTGGTCAGTGTTTCAATTCTCCTCTCTTTTCCAGTGTTTTAATTGTTTTTAAATGTTTTTAATTACATAATTAAATATTTTTAATGGTTTTTATATATTTTTAATTCCATAATTAAATATTTTTAATTCTTTTTAAATATTTTAATTGTTTTCAATTCCATAATTAAATGTTTTTAATTGTTTTTAAATATTTTTCATTGTTTTTCATTGTGTTTAAATTTTTTTAATTTCATAATTAAATATTTTTAATTCCATTATTAAATATTTTTAATTGTTTTTAATTCCAAGTAAGTCCAAATTTCTAAAAAAATTCAAGTAAACGCGTTTTTGAGTTTTCTGTTTTCAAAAACAATTTTCGAAAGTTTCAAAAAGAACGCATTTTCAAAAATCTCAAAACAAACACTCAAAACACAAAATACAAAATGAATTCAAAACTCAAAACACAAAATTCAAACACAAAAAAGAACACCGCCTTAATTTTTTCAATTTGAATTTGAAATTTTGTGTCATTGTAAGATAGGTTAATTCAATAATCTTAAATTTTCAAGAGATTTCAAGAATTAATTTTAGTTTTATTATAGTAATGAGTGGTTGACAATATTTGAAACCTTACTTTGTTACAGACTTAGGGTTCGTTTATGATTGATTTTAGAACTCAACTTTTGATTGTTAAACCATCAGAAGTTGTTTTAAGCGTTTGATAAATTTTTAAAATGTGATTCTAAAAGAATATGTACCATCTAGGAGTAGATTTTGAAAAAAGCATAAGGGTATTTTATCATATTATGTTTTTAGCTTTTTTATTTATCTATTATTAAAATATTAATTTTAACTTTAATTAATTAGAGTAATTCTTTTTATATCCTAGATTTATTAGCATTCTAATTACACAAATAATCTAAATTTATATTTAATTTATTTTTTTATTATATTATTATACTTTTATTTTGGTATGATTATACTTTTATTTTGTAAATTTTATAAATTTTGAGATTTAAGATGTTTATTATTTTTATTTTAAAAAAATTATGGTGAATGCATTTGTCTTGGAAACGTATTTAATAATATTATACATTGTATTAAATGTAAAAATAAATTTTACAATACTACACATAATAAAAATACAAAATAACATTATTAATTATAATCAACCTCAATTTTAATAATTGTATACAGTCACATCAATAAATCACTTTTGTTAACCAAACGTTCAAATGCTGATTTTTAAACATAAAATAATTTTAAAACAATAGTTTATCAAACACTTATCTGATTATTCACGCAGCTGATTTTTTCTGCATCACAACAAAGTTCAATTTTGTTAAAAGCACATCAATACTAAATTAAGCTTTACACTCTTATAGAGTCTTTATGACTTCTTGTGGATCTTTAAAATATATTGTTGGGCATAGTTAAACTATATAATAAAAAAAAAATTAACATATTTCTTTTTTATATTTCTTTTTTATATTGTTGAGTACATCTAATCATATGTATGACTGTTCACTATAAGTTGATGAATTCATTCTATTTGTCTAATCATGACGTATGCGTCAAAAAGATGCTTATGCGTGGAAAGTCGGCAAGATTAAGCTTTAAATCTTATGAGCCTAAGGGTGTGTTTGATTGGTAGCATGGAAAAAGAGTGGAAAATGAAAATATTTTTCATGGAAGTGAGAAAATAAATTTCACTATCTAGGCAAGAAAATATTTTCCAAGAAAAAAGGCAAATCCATGCTTTAAATGCTTGTACCTAGAAAATGTATTTGCTTTTCCATGTGCCAATTAAACAACAAAGTGGGAAAATAAAAGTGTTGGATTTGACAAGATTTTCCATGAAAAATGTTTGAATCAAACACACCCTAAATGTAATATAGTATTTTTAATATTATTTTAATTATTCTAAAATTATTAATAATTATTTATTTTATTTTATTAGTTTACAAAATAAAATAAAAATATGCACGCCTTTTGACAACTTAGGCCCGCGTTAAATAGTCAAAAATTGAGTTGACCATCTTTTATCACTCCTTCTCCATATGTCAAGCTTTTCTGTTATGCCTCACGCCTAAATCTGCCTAAACTCCGCATTTTACAAAATACATATCCTATAGGAGATAGTTGCAGGGGCCTGCACCAAATTTGGGTAACATAGAGGCCCAATTAAATGTACACTAGCTGGTTGGGTCAGGCCCTAATTGAAATGCAAAATGATGAAGTTATTTTCAGCGTGACTGATTACGAGGAAATTACACCGAATATTTAATTTTTTAGAAATAATTATAATATTTTGAATATTGTTATTTAATTTTAAAAATATTTCATATTATTTTATATTTTATAATATATTAAATTAAAATAGTTTTCTAAATATGAAAATCAATTTTTTCAACGTTCCTACAATCTAATTCTCAAAATCCAAAATGAATCTTTAAATTGCAACTAATTTTTTTTTAAATAGAGCTCCAAAACCACAAGTGGCTTCAATATAATTGAAGTTTCTCAATTGTCATCTTCATCAGGATGTTGAAGCTCAGAAATAGAAGAACAAATAATCAGAATGTTTTCCATTGTCGTCTACGCCAGCAAATTAATCCAAAAGAATCTCAAAAAATCAAAGGTCTGGTACAACGAAATCAGACAATTGTGGATTTATATATTACAATTTATAGTGTATCATGATGTGTCATAATTATGAATTTATGTGTTTCAATTCATAGCACCATATGTATCACAAATTGTAGCAAATATGCTCATGTTTACTTTCTGATTGTGTAGGACTATTGACATATTGCCACAAATGTTATGTATCATAACGTGCTACAATCGATATTATCTTGAGTTTTTTTATTTGTAATACGAGCCGTTACAAATGTGATATTGTTGAGATCTTTGGATATTGCGATGTTATACTAAGTGATTGTATTGTTACGGTCTGTGACAAATGCTATGTAAGATGAAGTTATACAAATGTTATGTATTATAAAGAGCTACAAATGTTATTATCATGAGTTTTACTATATGTTGTACGATCTGTTACAAATGTGATCTTATTGAGATTTTTGGTTCTTGCTATGTTCCATTAACTGATTGCGTTGATGCTTATAAGTAATTAATGACTGAGATTTTTTTTTTATTGAAGAAATAGATTTTTTTTTTTTTAAACATATATATCATAGATACTTTTGGATGATTGAAACAGTTATCCCAAAATTAAAGATTCTGCAATCTTGGATTATAATGAGTCTCTATTAATTAATTGTTAGTTATGGTATATAATTTAATTAAAAAAATAATATTACTAATTAAAAAAAAAAGACAGATTCTCTATATATTTGAAATTTATGATACATATATATTTTTATGTAATTGTTTTCAAATAGTAATCTCTTTATATAAGGCTATGTTTGATTCCTTTCATTTTCCATGGAAAATGAAAATTTTCTACCAATTTTTCAGCTTTGGTCTGTTTGATTGGCAAAATTTTTCATGGAAAATGCATTTTCTCACCTATTTTCCATCTTTTATTTGATTGCAACTTTTATTTTTCCATGGAAATTTTTTTCAAAATTTTCCACTTTTGGCCACATTTTCCTTGTTTTCAAGGAAAATATTTTCTTTGTGTGATAGGAGAATTTATTTTCCATGGAACATTTTCCAATCCAAATTTTCTTGGTAATTCATTTCCATGGAAAATATTTTCTTTCCACCCAAATTTTTCACTTGCAATCAAACACAGCCTAAAATCCCACTTATTCGTGTGGTTTGAAATTTGAATCATTTGATCATTTTCAAGTTTTTCGTGATTGGGCCTAATTGAATTTAATATTTGCCGGTTCTTATTAAATACTCCCTCCGTCCCACAAAGATAGACCCATTTTTCTTATTTATCTGTCCCAAATTATAGGCTACTTACTTTATACAGGAAATATTAAATTTTTATTTTTCCTAATATACCCCTATTTAATTTACATTGTTATCAATCAAAATATATCTCTCTCTAAACTTTCATTTACTTTTTTCTTTTTTCCAATGTATTTCTCTCTCTATCTATATCACTTTCTCTCTCTAAACTTTCATTAATGTTTTTTTTTCTGTGTAACTCTCTCTCTCTCTCTAATCTTTTTAATTTCTATTTAACTCAAATAGGGGTATAATGGGAGAATTGTGTGAAATTTTTATAATTTCAATTACATTAAATGAGTTTTCTTAATCTGTGTGAAAAAAAAGTAGGTCTATCTTTGTGGGACGGATGGAGTAAGTGAAAGTTTGGACTTTCATTTTTTTAATTTCAATATTTTAAAATATATTGATCCTATTTATTTTATTCATTAAAACCTATTTTTATTCACATTTACTACGTTTTTATAATTTATTATTTCATTTATTATATAATTTTAAAAACATATAATTTGATAAGTGCTAAATTTCAGGGACCAAAACGTATAAATTTTATCCTTAAAATTAAGCACTCACCAACAAAAACCCATAAAATTAAGCTCCAGATATAAGAAAAATATATTATGGAAAGAAAAATAAATTAGAAGCAAAATCAAATATGTATCATGAAAAAGCTAGAGATTTATTGTAGTCAATCATCTCTCATCCTCCGACAAACATGGAGAAATACATGGCTGCCAACTCGCGAAGCCACCAGACCGACCTCACAATGCTTCGAGTATGTCTATTTCCTCAGTTTCTATTGAATCCTCAACTCAATTCATTCATCTTCACGGGGTTACATTATACAAATGAGAACCATGTTTAAATTTTTTAGATAATGGAATCCAGAAACTTTTATACCCTGTCAAATATACTTTGGTTGGTAATTTTTTTTCCTTTTAAGTGTTTAATCACAGTGGTGAGAACGATATTCGATTTATCAGGTTTTTTTCATCATTTTTGTATCGTTATTGATATATATTACTGAACAATTCCTTAGCGTAGATTGTTAATCTATTTATTTGTTGACCTCGAAATCTGCACTATCCACGTGTCAACAGATCTCCAATCAATCATCTACCAGCTTGTATGTTACATGCACACTTAAACAATCGTTAGGCACCAAGATCACTGGAGAAAAAGGTGCCAGCGATCGTTGGTACTCCGACGATCAAGTCAACCATCGATACAAAGTACTCCCTCCGTCCCACAAAGATAGACTCATTTCTTTTTTCACACAGATTAAGAAATCTCATTTAATGTAATTGAAATTATAAATTTTTCACACATTTTTTCAATTATACCCCCATTTAATATTAATCATTCATGAATCTAATAAATTTAAATACTTGTTTTGGGTTGATAACAATGTAAATTAAATAAGGGTATATTAGGAAAATGAAAAATTTAATACACTCTCTATAAAGTAAGTGGCTTATAATTTGGGACAGATAAATAAGGAAAACAGTCTATCTTTGTGGGACGGAGGGAGTATATGGAGAATATATGGGTGTGGGAGAGACAAGCAGGCATAGATTTAAGCAGAGTTTAAAAGTAGGAAATAATGCGTACCTTGGAATGACGAGAGATCTTGTATTTATAGGAAGAAATGTCTAATTAATTTAGGAGAGCGGTCAATCAGACATCTGACGAGATTCTTTCCCCTTAGATTTATAATATTGCGTTACTAATTATTAGGAGATTGAGATGGAGTTTTCCTGTGGGAGTTTGTATGACAATCGAACACAATCATTCTTGAAATATCTCTTTGGTTGTTATAAACTATCAGATTGTTTAGGGGATTACTTGGGTGCCAAGGCAATTGACAAAGGGTCCAGGCTTATCATAAGTAGCGAAGCCCTTCACACACTCCGTCTGACTAGGTACTGGAAGGCGAGGGCATGGGCCGCCACGTGTGATAGAGACGAGGGCCAAAGAGGTCTTCGTGCAGGCCCTCATGCTGACATGGAATCTTCGCCAAATCCACGTGGTAACAATTACGAAACAGAATGTACATGTTATTGATTATTGATGTTACTGTTATATGTTATTGGTTTAATTTGCTAATATAGATTTTGTTAAGGCCTCGTTTGTTTTTAATTAAAATTTTGCTAAAAAGTTAAAGTCAAAGTCAACAATTAATTTTAATCACAGATTTCATGGACCCACAACTTTTTAACCACACATTTCATCAACTTTCATCAACTTTTCTAAAAAAATTTGATTTTAATCAAAATTAAACACATCCTAAATAATTTGTGAACTAAAATTATAGATAAATTGCAGCTAATGTCTCCAACTTTTAACTTCATTTGCACTTGTATCTTCAGTATTAAATCTTGACATCCATCACCTCAACTTTTTATATAATTAGCAGTCAATGCCTTTATGTAAGAGCATTGGCTGTTAATTATATAAGGGTACAAGGGCATTGACTGTTAATTATATTAAAGGTTGAGGTGATGGATGTCAAGAATTAAATATTGAAGATACAAGTGCAAATGAAGTCAAAAGTTGAAGACACTAGCTCCAATTTACCCTAAAATTATAAACTATTAAATTTTTATGAAATGTTTGCGTGAAGGGTATGCCTTTCACTAATTGTTTTTTTGCATTTTTAAATAAAAAGTTACATTTGATGTTTTTTGGATACTCGAAATATTTCAAGTTTTTTGTGTTACATGAGAATGTAGCATTCGCAACTTGTTTTCTAAAATATTGTATTAAGATATTTATATGTAGTTTGTAAATTTTATGTGAATTCATGCAAAATAAATTTTTGGGTTGTTAGAAAACTGATATAGTTTAGTAGGATGAAAGTCTTTTTGACGTTTTGAAATTTGAATTTGAACTGATTTTGTGGAATATTATTTGAATCAAATAACAGTTAAATTGATTTCTAATTGAACATTTCCATAAAAATCAACTTCATTTGGCTTTTAATGATGTTAGTATTTCTCAATGCATCTATATATATATATAAACAAAAGTGCCGTCAAAATCCATTTTTCCGCCGAAACGTACTTCCTGATTTAGAAATTCTGTTTTTATTTCTCAGCTTTCGAAAAATAATTTTTTAACAGCCATGAAATGTTAAATTTGAAATGAATTTTTTAAATAGCCATTAATGTTAAATGGTGTAATACATTTGTATTCCTGGAATAATTTATTGAGGCATCAAAAACGAGGGAAAGTGCCAAACATAAACAGGTTTTCTCAGCATTTAACCCCTGATTAGCATCTGTATTCATTAAGTTCCTGATTAGCATCTATATTTAAATGTCAAATGTGAAATGATTTTTTTAATACCAATTAAATGTTAAATGTATTGGCCAATGTTTACAACGAATAACAAGGCGTCCATTATAACAAGTTTTCTTCAACATTAAGTTACTGATTAGTATTTGCCGTCCAGATACAGACTTTCTCTGTTTTTTTTTCCAGCTTAATTTTTTTTCCTAGTGGAGTCCCTTCATTTACCTTCTATTCTATTTATAAATTCTTCTAATATTTCTCTATTCACACTATTTGTTGAACATATTTTATCTCTCCATTTTGAAGGTATGTTAATGTTTCGTTTATTTCTTTATTTTTTTCTGCCATGTCAAAGAGATAAAAATTTGTTGGAACATATGTAGGTTTTTTATTGCACTAACATTTTGTCGTTTATTTTTCATTATTTCTGATGCGTCAAAGGCTTCGTTTGCAATAACATAAGTGTAGATGGCACCGATATTTGATCTTGTGCGAGATATCGACACCACGAAAACTAGCTGGGCAATTAAGGTACGCGTTGTCCAAGTATACGAGCAAATGAGGTACACAAATCCGAAGGAAATGTTCAGCTTGGACTTTGTTTCACATGACAAAGAGGTGAGTTTATTATCACTTTTCCAGTTTTGTTTTACGTTAGTGTTACATGTACTTTTTTTTTTTTTTTAGTCGGACAGAATTAGTGAAATCAATTAAGGATATTTGATATTTAGCTGAATTGAAAGTATAATGTGTTTGTAAGTGTAACATATTGGTTATGCATAGCAACTCCATTATCTCTTCCGGCATTTCATGTGTGTAAGGCTCTGACTGAGGACTGAAAGTTCCGATCATTTCTCTTGTGCTGTAAACTAAAGACAAGGTTTGTGAAAATAATAATGCAAACTTGAAATATCTGATTCTAAATTAACAGATTAACATACACAAGTAATAGAGGGTAAAGACCCTTTGATGCCTGTTTTCCAAACCGTGTTCCTGTACTTGAGACCTGATACAATGTTGTTGTTAACCTGGAAAGTGAATTTAAGGTTGTACCAGCTTCTCTCTTTAAATGTAAACCATGGACCTTTGGATTTTCAAGCCTTGGGGATTAGAAGAAAAAAATCAGGCATTTCAGCCTTTGGTAATGCATAGCAACTCTGTTATCTTCTGTTGCCCAGTTGATGTCAAATTGAGAACCAAAATTAATAGTTTTACTTGGCATCAAGATGTTGATGACAAGGACATGCATCATGTACAGTTAGTTGTATGCAAGATGTTCTAAAGTAGCAAATGAGGAGGAAATCTTTATTGGTCTACCTGATAGAGGCAATATGAAACCTTTGAATTTATTAATGCTGGAAATTAGTTTAAATTCCTTAAACATCAATTCTTTAATTTACTTCCATCTCAATTTTAATTTCGAGTTAACATTAAAGGAAGTTCATAATGATAGACTAAGCATAACATTGTTTGTAGGTTTTTATAGTTTCTTTGTGATTTTTTCCCCCATTTATACTATAATTGAAAAACATCATTGTAAGCTTTAATGTAGGGTGACCGAGTACATGGGACTATTAAGAGTTCTCTGATAAAAGACGTATAAGTCGTTGATCAAAGAAGGACATTTATACGTAATTTGGCATTTCGCTGTTGGCACCAACGACATGCCATTCAAGACTACGTCTCACAAGTACAAAATTAACTTCCTGACTAAGACTCATGTTTTCAAGATTTTCGATGACAATTTTCCAAAGCATATCTATGTCTTCAAGGATATTCTAGATGCAACCAATGTTAACAAAGCTGAGTTGTTCGGTAATATTTTTTTTTCGAATTTAATTTTTCATGCATGTTTTTAGTTTGCTTATGTATAAAAAAATGAATTTCTTAAATCCATTTTCTTATTTGTTTTTTCATTTTTTGTTTAATTTGATGCATTCAGACATTATAGGAAAGGTAGTTGGTAGAGATGTGCCAAAGACTAAGGAAGTATCCGAGCGAATGTCAAAGCTCATTGACATTGAGATCATGTACCTTGAGTACGGATGTTTTATTTTTTGAAAATTCGTAGCAAAGCCAATACACTACGTAACGTATATATTTTTTAATGAGTATCTTATACTTTTTAGGACGAATCAGCTTCCATGTACCTTATGGGGTGATTTGGTTGATGAGATTGATGCTAAATTAGATGTACAAACTGGAGAGCCTGTCATTCTATTGCTACAGATGTGTCGTGCAAAGGATTTGAATGGTATCGCTATTCCTACATTCACTAAATCTATACAATCTTTAAGGGAATTGTTCGTTTTAATTGACTAACTTTTTCAATTTTTTTAATACAGGGGTTTATAGAGTCTGCAACACATTTTATGTAACTAAGATGATAATCAACGGTGATTCTGATGATGTTAGAGATTTTTGTTGCAAGCAGTTTCCAATGCCTATACTTTTCATGTGATATAGTCTTCTACTTTGTGAAAAGATTTTTTTTAAGTTTTCTTAAAAGTTGTCACTTGGAATGGAGACAACTTCTCAGAGAATCAATATATTGTCTTCATCTACTATTTACACTGTGTCATGTGATCTTGAAAATGGGAATACTAAGTTTAGAACCATAGATGAACTAATTTCTGGTGGGGAGGTAAACAATGTTATCATCATACAGTTTTGCACATGCTTATGTTTGTAATTGTACAACAGACTTTGTTATATTGTTTCGATTTGCTATTTTGAAGGTCGGCACCACCGTTATGCTTTTATGGAACATAGACCATTCCGTAGGCTTATGCAACAACACAAGATTGGTTATTACAAGGCTTGGAATTCATGTTTTGGAAGCAAAGATTCTCGGTGGAAGTAATGTAGGTCATAAGGTTCTTATACCTAGAATGGCGTTGACTCCATCTGACCCAAGGCTACCGTTCAAGTTTCAACGAAGACAATTTCCTCTAATTGTGTCATACGCAATGACAATCAACAAAAGCCAGGGTCAGTCGCTATCTGACGTTGGTCTGTATTTGAAAAAACCAATTTTTGGCCATGGTCAATTATATGTTGCTGTGTCTAGAGTTACAAATCGCAAAGGGTTGAAAATTTTGATTTGCGATAGGGATGGCAGACAAGACAATTCAACGACCAATGTTGTTTTCAAGGAAGTTTTCCTAAATTTGTAATAGTGGCACATCAATTTAATTTTTTTTTACAATTATAACGCATATATGATACTTATTTCGTATGCTTTTATAAAAATCTCATTAATCCTTTTTAATTCTAATGAAATTTCTAATCTCAACATTTATAAATTTACTTCTTTCATTACAATATCCGTGCATCGCACAGGTGACGCACTAGTTGTAGTAACAATCTAGTGTTATTCTAATTTGTAATTTAATCAAGTACATTTCATAATGCTATTTAGTAGTAGTGTATATATGTAAAATTCACATCAAATATACCTATTCAATTGCCTAATTTGAAGTGAATTTTCAGAATATCATAATTAATCACTTGTCTATGGAACATTTGATTATGTCAATAATTTAATTTTGTTTTAATTCGATGACTGTATTTTAAAGTTTGTTACATTTCATCACTCTGTTTACATCTTATAGTTGACTAACGAAATACTAATTAATATGACATGACGTTGAAATTAGGAAAATTAAAGAAACAGCAAGGAAAAATTTCAAAAATTTCAAAAAATGAAATAAAAAGGAAAGATATAATGAGTATTAATTTTTTGTATACTATAAGCATGTTTGGCTACTTTTTAAGTAATTATTTTCAAATATGATTGGATGTACTTATTTAAGTAGACATTACTTACTGATGAGCCTCTGTCCGAAAAACAATGCGATGAACCTCTGTCAGAAAAACAAGGCGATGAGCCTATGTATAAAAATCAAGGCGATGAGCCTCTGTCAGAAAAACAAGACGATGAGCTTCTGTCTGAAAAAGTTAGAGAAGAGCAGGTGTAGTATATTATTTCTACTTTCCATTGACAATAGTCTATGAAAAGTAGTCTATGGGAAGTAGAGAGGCTTATAATGATATAAATAATAACAGTTGCTATATGTTATTTAGCTATGGTGGCACGTCTGGGCACGCCCGCCTCACCGGCTTGCCCACCTCGTTAGTCTCATGAGCACGCTTCTAACAAATAGACTGCAATAATCCAACTGTCATCAAATTAGCCAGGCAGGCGACCCATTGAATGACAGCTACCACCAGTTATCGGAAAGACGAAACATCCCTCATTAACTCTTAATAATGAGAGAGATAAAGGGACACCCGTTATCAAATGAGGGAGATGAAGGGACACCCATCATCAATAACTGCAGGCCATCCCTATAAATAGAGGCCAACCCCCCAGGTAAAAACAGAAGACACAATTCTCATACACTTCATATTGTTATTCTATACATATGTTTTAATCATATACTGATTATCACACCGGAGTGGCCAAGGGGAAAAAAAGGCCCGCCACCTTTTGCAGGTCTCCACCACTGTCGCAGTCGTGCTCGGAGGAGGAGAAAATTATTTATCATCATTTGGCGCCGTCTGTGGGAACCGCACAAGAAGTTATGGCTCGAACCAGAAGAGCTAAGAATGTAACCGCTCCACCAGCCCCTGTCGGGGATGTAGGCACCGAGTCCAACGCCGCCACTAATCACCCACAACAAGAATTTGCCTCTGCCACTCAACTTGCGGCACTGCAAGCTCAGGTGGTGGCCTTAAGGCTCTACTCCAAGATCGGAACGTTGCGGTTTCTTAGTTACCACAGGGTCCTAACCCTCTTTCGGTAGGATCTTCACTACCAGGGACTCTGCCTCAGGGTCCTAGCCCTCCACCGATAGGGCCATCGCCATCAGGGGCTCCTCCCCAGACTCATAACTTTCCAGCAATAGAAACACCGCCAACGGCAACTCCACTACAGGCTCCAGTTTCTTTAGCTCCACCTTCCGCACCCCACTTCTATTTATTGACATCTGACCCAATTCCATACAGGGGCAACCATCATGGATGCCCACGCCTACGCTAGTTGAGATACCAGTATTAAGCCTGGAGCAGAGATTAGAAGAAATGATGGGTTTCAAAATAGCTGAGGCTATGTCTAATAAAAGTAGTAGGCAACAATCCATGGTGTTGGAAGAAGACTCTTTTTTCCTAGAAGTGATGGCAGTCCCCTTGCCACGAGACTTCAAACAGCCAAAGATAGAGAAGTACGACGGATCCTCTGATCCTGTCGATCACCTCAGGTCTTTTGTTGACTTGATGAGGTTACAAGCTACTCAAGATGCAATTATGTGCAGGGCTTGCCCGCCAACGCTTAGGCGGGAGGCCAGGGACTGGGTAGCCACCCTTCTCCCAAAATCAATCCATACATTTGACGAGTTTTCCAAAAGTTTTGCTACACACTTTGCCAGCAGAAAACGTGTTAAGAAAACTGCTATCAGTCTGATGTAATTGACACAGGACAATGACGAATTGCTGAAAGATTTTATTGTCCGGTTCAATAGAGCAACGCTGGAAATCAAAGATCTGCAGATGTCTGTTGTGGTCACTGCCATGATGAGTGGAACTAGAAGTCGTCCTTTCAAGATGTCACTCTCCAAAAATCCGTCGGATATGATGTATGAGTTACTAAAGAGGGGAGATAAGTATGTGGACACTGAAGAAGCATATCTCATTACCAAAAGTATGAAAGATCGAAATGAATCTGAGTCTAACAAAAGAAAGATTCGGGATGAGCCTAAACCTCGAAACGATAAAGACAAGCAGAAAATAAACCATTGAATGATCTGACTAGCTGGGAAGTTCTAGTGCACCTACTGGATCCAACATGTGACAAAAATATCCTCAACCACTTCAAAGGTCAAGCGAGGAGACAGAGTCTTGGCTAAAAAAAAAATTTTCCAAGGCGAGCTCACACCAGGCGGGCAACCTCGCCCAGGCGAGGCGGGGCGAGCAGGCGAGCTCGCCCAAGCACGAAAAAAATAAAATAGAAAATTACCAAAGCGAGCTCACTCCAGAAAGGCAAGCTCACTCCAGTCGAAGCAACCTCGCCCAAGCACGAAAAAAAAAAATTTGCCAAGTCGAGCTCAATCCAGGCGGGCAACTTCATTCCAGGGGAGGCGACCTCGCCCAAGCATAAAAAAAACAAAACAAAACAAATTTTGTCAAGGCGAACTCACTATAGGTGGGCGACCTCGCCCAGGCGAGGCGAGCTCACTCATGGCTAGGCGAGCAGGCGAGCTCGCCCAAGCACTAAATTTTTTTTTAGAAATGAGCATGTGCGTTAGATTACTTCTACTTCTCATTAACGATAGTCTATGAAAAGTAGAGGGGCTTATAAGGCCAGAAATAAAGCCAGCTATTACTGTCTGAAAAACAATGACAGCTGCTACTGTCTGAAAAACAAGGTCAGCTGCTACTGTCTGAAAAATAAGGCCAATGAGCCTTTATTCAAAAATCAAGGCGATGAGCCTATATTTAAAAATCAATGCAATAGCCATTATTTAAAAATCAAGGTGATAGCCACTATTGAAAAATAAGGCGATGAGTCTATGTTTAAAAATCAAGGCAATAACCACTATTTAAAAATCAAGGTGATAGCCACCATTGAAAAATAAGGCGATGAGCCTATATTTAAAAATCAAGGCAATAGCTACTATTTAAAAATCAAGGTGATAGCCACCATTGAAAAATAAGGCGATCAGCCTATGTTTAAAAATCAAGGCAATAGCCACTATTTAAAAATCAATGTGATAGCCACCATTGAAAAACAAGGCGATGAGCCTTTTTTTCAAAATCAAGGCGATGAGCCTCTGTCTGAAAATCAAGACGATGAGCCTCTGTCAGAAAAATAAGGCGATGAGCTTATGTTAAAAATCAAGGCGATGAATCTCTGTCAGAAAAAAAAAGGCGATGAACCTCTATCCGAAATACAATGCGATGAGCCTCAGTCAGAAAAACAAGGCGATGAGCCTCTGTCAGAAAAATAAGGTGATGAGCTTCTGTTTGAAAAAGTTAGAGAATAGCAGGTGTAGTAGATTATTTCTACTTCCCATTGACAACAGTCTATGAAAAGTAGTCTATGGAAAGTAGAGGAGATTATGATGATATAAATAATGACAGTTGTTATATGTTATTTAGCTATGGTGGCACGTCTTGGCACACCCACCTCAACAATTCGCCTACCTCACCGGTTTGCCCACCTCGTTAGTCTTATGAGCATGCTTCTGACAGATAGACTGCAATAACCCAACTGTCATCAGACTAACTAGACAGGCGACCCATTGAATGATAGCTACCACCAGTTATCGGGAAGACGAAACATCACTCATTAACTCCTAATAATGAGAGAGATAAAGAGACACCCGTTATCAAATAAGAGAGATGAAGGGACACCCATCATCAATAACTACAGGCCATCCTTATAAATAGAGGCCAACCCCCAAGTAAAAACAGAAGACACAATTCTCATGCACTCCATATTGTTATTCTGCACACATGTTTTAATCATATACTGATTATCACACTGGAGTGGCCACGAGGGAAAAAAGCCCCGCCACCTTTTGCAGGTCTCCACCACTGTCGCAGTCGTACTCGGAGGAGGAGAAAATTATTTATCATCACTTACTTTGAAAAGTAATTCATACTTTACTCTCACATAATTAATTTAATCATTTTCAATTTTGTAGAAACATATTATGTATTTTAAACCTTATATACTTGTTTAATATTATAATAAGTACGTTTACTTAGATTTGATAATTTTAAACTTAGCCAAATATTGTCTAATATTTTAACATCTAGCTGTTAAAGCAACTTCATCAGAATAAGAAATATTTCACAATGGTCAACTTTGTATTGAGTTCACAAATGAGCCAAATAATAGATTGAGATCATCACGAAGTTCGATTTGAACGATTTTTAGATCTAATTTCATGCAAATTATTTGAAATAGTTTGAAAATTTTCAAATTAAACAAAATCGTTTCACTTTTCAAATCAAACCAAACAAAACCATTTTTACTGACCATTGATTTATAGCAACATAAAAGTAATGTCTTTCAAACAAGTTTAAAACACAAATATATTGATTTAAAATCTCAACACAACCTTAAATTAGAACTTCCTAAACATCAAAGTAAAATGTATTAATATTGGTCACAATATGTAAAGTAATAAAAATAATACAAAGTCCAATCATAAAAAATGTAGTACAATTAAGAGTATGTTTGGTAAAAAATTTTATAGATTATAAATAGCGGGTCTTACGGAACGTATGATAAAAAAGTGAATAAAATGTGTGGATAAAAATAATGTTTGACAAATTTATAAATACTTATAAATACTGACAAACGTACTCTAAATTCAACCATAAAAATAAATTAATGGTTCTTTTTTGTTTCAAACGATTTTTAACTATTAAAATCTAAACCAAATATTTGTAAACCGTTATTGTAGGAGATAGTAGAAATTTATCAGTAGCGCAGTAGACTAGCATACAAAGCCCATTTCATAGTAAGCTCCCCATTTAAAGTGCTCTTGCATCTCAACTGATTCATTGCCAATACGCAAGAGATCCACACCAACCCAACAATCATGCCAAAATGAAATTTTCCCTTTCTCCTACCTTCCAAGCAAGGCGTGGCACAAGGATTGAGCTAGCTGCCCTCAATCTTTGGTTTAAGTTCACACATTTTTGAAGTTTTTGTAAAGAAAATGAGAGTAATTTGCATTTTTTTTTAAATCGTTTATTTTTTTCAAGCGAATAAATTTATAAAGTACAAGAAACGTTACTTTTCTTAGTTCTCTCACACTTCGCCTTTAATAGGGAGAAGTGACTTGAGATAATTGGTTAGATAGTTATGTGTTATGAAGAATATGTAAAGACATTTGAAACTTGAAATGCAAACAATGTTCATATGTCTTCTATAATACTTTATTTTGGAAGGTTGACATTCGAGCATTTAATTTGTTGATTATTTTTTACTTGACATTGTTTGATTAGAATAAGATCATATAGCAGGACTCGACTGTCTTTGCTTAATGACATTGTGTGTATTTGTGTAGAAACGATTAACTAATTATATTGAACTCATCATTTATATACATGTAACAAACTTGTTGTAAATATAAATATTGTAGAGGCATTTTGGTTTTTACGACAATTAACAAGTGTGACCTTTTTCTTAAAGCAAATTGACAGGTTTCCACAAATATCGACTTTGTCTAGTTAGTTACCAACAATTACTTTTGGAAAAAATATAATTACAATTTAGAGGAGAGGAGAGGAGAGGAGAGGATTAAGGCTTTATTGACAAATTAAGGAGACAAAATATGCTTTTGGTGGGAAGCAATAAAAAGCTGATTAAAGCACGAAAAAAGAGAACAAATATTCACTCCTAAGTCGTAGCTTTGTAGGTGTAGCTACTGTCAGTTGCAGCTATGACTACCTTTTTTCACTATGTCACCTCTTTATCACCCATATGAATACAAAATCAATACTCAAATCCAATTATGCTGAATATTTTTGTCATTTCATAAATCAATTATTTAAAAGTAATTTTTAAGAGATTTTGATAAAAAGTAATAAAATATATAATTAAAAAATTGTTCAAAATAAGTGTAAGAAAAAAAAAAAAAAACCAGTCGAGTTATTTTATAAAGAAATCGTCTAAATGAGCGATAGTTTAGCAAGTAGGAACACAAAATTGACCGTTGGAAAGGTCCCCAAACTTCTTAAGCTCCAATATACTTGTTGTCACTCTCATCTCTTATAATTCAATTCTAACGGTGGTATTGAATCAGTCAAACCCATTTACGACCACCCAATCAAACTCCCTCAATTCTATCTTACACATTCTTCCCTCCAGAATCTAAGTGGATTTATTTATGTGGACCCCACCTCTTCACTTTTCTGATTATCCACGTGGAACCCATCAACTGACGGTGATCAAACAACTTTATTAATATAACACTCCAAATGTAAAAAAACTGACCGCACCTCTATTGGCTGGCCACACCGCTTGTCATAAACACACAATCCTTGAACCCGGTTTGGTTGGACCGGTCAAACTAATACCGAACCCGTCAACACTATCCCTCATCGGTATCCTAACTCTAACCAATCACATACCTCCACGTGTTGCACTCCCATTCTTGATCGTCCCTCAAGAATCCAATGACACACTTTTCTTTTTCTATAAAACGGTGACTCCTCAATTCTTTACTTGTGTCTTCAGTTACTAAAAATGGCGCGAATATCCGGCCACATCCCGGCATTTGCCGCCATCACCTTGCTCTTCCTCCTCCTTGTAACTCATCCCCGACATTGTTCCGGCGGCGGCCATAACTACAACGACGCCCTCCGTAAAAGCATTCTCTTCTTCGAAGGCCAACGCTCCGGCAAGCTCCCCCCTGACCAACGTATCAAGTGGCGAAAAGACTCCGCATTGCACGACGGAGCCACCTCCGGAGTAAATTTTTTCCCACCCTTTTGTGAACTCTTATAAATCTTGAACTCTCGGGCTCCATTAGACTCTGACCCTCTCTTTTTCTTTACTTTTTACGTATTGTAACAGGTAGATTTAACAGGAGGATACTATGATGCTGGGGACAACATAAAATTTGGGTTCCCAATGGCATTCACAATCACAATGTTGTCATGGAGCATTATAGACTTTGGTCGGAACATGGGTGGGGAGTTGGGCAATGGTGTAAGGGCAGTAAAATGGGGTACAAATTATTTGTTAAAGGCCACAGCTAAAGATGGCATTGTGTATGTACAAGTAGGTGATCCATTGTCAGATCATAACTGTTGGGAAAGGCCCGAGGATATGGATACGTTGAGGACGGCGTACAAGATCGACGTCAACCACCCCGGTTCCGACGTGGCTGGGGAAACGGCCGCTGCCTTGGCCGCGGCCTCGATTGTGTTCCGGTCACGTGACCCCGCCTACTCTAGGCTCCTACTTAATCGTGCCGTTAAAGTAAGTTAGTTATGATCCTGTCTTTTTTCTCCATCCAATTTGCTTTAGTACACACAATGTATGCATTTTTTTGAGGGTCATGAGTATTGAACAAGAAGCATGTCGAAAGTTATTCATGTTAATAGTATTTTTATTATTTTCTTTTATATATTTTTAAGTATTTAAAAAAATTAATGCTGGTGGGTTGTGTGTAAGAATCAGACTGCGTTTTTTTGTTTCAACATTTTAGCTGATTTTAAGGTGGGATAATGTCTCTACATTAATTATGCCAACCCCATAAGAGCTGCAATTTAATACTGCTTGTCCAAACAGGAATAAACAACTTTATTACATACTAGAGATTTTAGGGGTACTAATAGGACGACATTAGACAGCACATGTTAAAAAAGAAAATAAAGTAAAGTTTTAACTCCTATAATATGCTTCGTGTTTAATAGTGCTTTTGCTCAAATTATAATTTTATCTGTTCAAATTAGTAAAACATACTTTTTATTCACATCTTTTTTAATATCCATGACTTACTATCTACACATTCTATATGACCCACAACTTGTAAGTACTTAAAAAATAATTTCAGCACTATCAAATACGCGTTGTGTTCAATTAGTCACGAGTTCATTTAGCTTTCCCAATAACTTTTAGGGAACCAATTTGTGAACTAAATATGCTAATTGTATATAAATGAATGAAAAACATTGTCAAATTTTAACGTGTCGTGGGCCCAGTGATTAGGCCTTTATTTTATAGGGTATGTATTTCAAGATTTTGACCGTTGAGTGTGAAACGGTTGAATTTGTAGGTGTTCGAGTTTGCTGACAAGCACCGGGGTGCGTACAGTTCCAGCCTGCGCTCTGCTGTCTGCCCTTTTTACTGTGATGTCAATGGTTACCAGGTAATTATCATTAATCCAAATTAAATGAAGTAATTATGCTATGATCATTTTGCAAGTAATGGTAATTCTTATAGGTCATGAGTGATCAAAACCAACTACAAGTGTTTTAATATAATTTAAGATACGAGTAGTTCGATATACAATATTAGACAATATATTAAACCAAATATGTTCGACTACGTCTATTTGTCTTTAGTTAAGGAGTTGCAATGTAATATGACAGGATGAATTGCTTTGGGGTGCGGCATGGTTACACAAGGCATCAAGAAGGCGGGAATACAGAGAATACATAGTGAGAAACGAGGTGGTATTAAGAGCTGGCGACACTATTAATGAATTTGGTTGGGATAACAAACACGCCGGGATTAATGTGCTCATTTCCAAGGTTTACTCTCTATTCCTCCCCCACTTTAATTAATTAATTTATTATCCCAGATAAGGGAACATTTGTTCGTCTCTTCTTGTAACCCTTTTATTCTTCTTGCCTTCATATTCACTTATTATATTCTATATCTTTTTCATTTGCATTCATTATAAGATCATAGTGCAAAAGGGTTGCACATGGCCATGGTGTAGTGGAATTCATGTGAGAGGGTTAGTGGGGTCCAGGATAAATAAGTCTCTCTTACAGCATGCATGTTTAAAAGAGATGGGGGAAGGACAGTTACTTTCCATATGCTCATACTCACCTATTACATCAATGGCTCTCTACTCTACTCAATTACTTTTGCTGATAAAGTGATTGTGACTTACCCTCATT
Organism: Forsythia viridissima; assembly: GCA_030279155.1. Classification (NCBI taxonomy): domain Eukaryota; kingdom Viridiplantae; phylum Streptophyta; class Magnoliopsida; order Lamiales; family Oleaceae; genus Forsythia; species Forsythia viridissima. Next base: position 37,503,988 of record CM059041.1, on the reverse strand, counting down.
GGAGCCATTATATTCAAGAGGAGGGTTATAATGACATATGGCCCTCTGGAAGAATATTTAGAGCGCGTTCTTAATAATCGAGCGATCGTGTTCATGGAATTCTTTCTAATTTGTGGGTATACACATAGTATTACGAAGAATCTTTCGATTTATTAATTTTTTTATTAATGAATATTTTGTAACAGGAGGTGCTCATGGGAAAAGCTGAGGATTTAAAATCATTCCAAATCAATGCAGATGATTTTGTTTGTTCTGTTTTACCTGGATTTTCTCATTCTCAAGTTCAATATTCTCCGGGTATTTTTGTCGTTTCAATAAAATTTTGTTACCCAAATTATCCTTCACTATATTTCGTTAATTTATACAACTCAGACGTGGCATCTTCTCTTTGGTTAAAAAGGTGGTCTCATCTTCAAGGCTGGAGGAAGTAACATGCAGCATGTAACATCCCTGTCTTTTCTGCTCCTGGCTTATTCTAATTATCTAAGCCATGCCAATCACGCCGTGCCATGTGGCGAGACTGCTGCATCCCCTGCTCTTCTCAAACGATTAGCTAGACGCCAGGTAAATTTTGCACAATCTAAAACAATTTGGGCATAAAAACCTGATCATAGGCAAGAAATTTTGTTTCTAACCATTAACCTAAAGACAATTTGTAATAATGTTGGGAATGTTGGACAAAATCCAAGCCGCTGCAAGATGCAAGTTATTTCGTACCAATTAGAATTTTTTTTTTATTGTACTTTTAAATGTCATGTCTATCTTTTTACAATACTCTTAACTATTTGTAAGACTGGTACAAGTTTGGTAAGTTAAATTAGATATGAGTGAATACGATCAAAGAGACGTATGATAGTGCTCAATATAGACACAGAGAATTGATACAAGAGTTGGGTTTTATGATCAACTAATTTGTTGGACGTTCTTTTATCAATATATTTGTCATCTCGTTTGGTCTCATATCTTCTAACACGGGATCATTCATTAAAACCAAATAACATTTTTGAAGGTAACAAAAAATTGTCTATTACATATTATTACTCGTATTAATGATCTTAGCTAAATCAACGAGTGGTCCTTTGTTTTATATATTTCTATTTTTTTTTCCTTTATTAATTCTTTTGCTCATGATTTGACACTATCCTCTTTTTGTTGGGCCTACCAGGTGGACTACATTCTTGGGGATAATCCGTTGAGAATGTCTTACATGGTGGGGTATGGGTCACGCTATCCACAGAGGATCCACCACCGTGCTAGCTCATTACCATCAGTGGCTGCTCATCCGGCCAAAATTGGGTGCAAAGCAGGATCTCGTTATTACCTAAGCCCAAATCCAAACCCAAATATCTTGGTAGGAGCTGTTGTGGGTGGACCCAATAGCTCTGATTCATTTCCTGACTCAAGGCCATTCTTTCAGGAATCCGAACCCACAACTTACATCAATGCTCCATTAGTGGGCCTGCTGGCCTACTTTTCGGCCCATCCTTGATTTCATAATTGATCTGTAGAATGTAGAGTGGTGGGCAAAGGTCACCCTCTCCCATTATTATAGCAACAACTATAATTATTATTATTCCATATTCCAATTGTTCAGTTTCAATCAATGAAAGAAAAAAAAACTAATGAACGGATAGAAGACTGCAATCGACTTAAAGACATCTGATTATCCATCCAACTAGATTTGATACATATGTTTGTGGTGTAGTTTTCGTAATGAAAATTAAGAAAATTTCCTATTAATAGTCTATTTTGTTACTATTAAAATATGTTTCTTTCTTTTAGTTTCCTTCTCTTCTACTTCATTTTTATTTATTTCTTCCATTAAAACTATCTACATTTATCCGCTACCTCTCAAACAAAGTTTCACATATACTGCACATGACCTTCTAATTGTACTAGAATTCTAATTTTATTATAAATTCAATGGTCAAGAACCTAGGTATAAACAAATTTCAGTTAGGGACTAAGTGTTACTTTACAACAAAATTAGGGACCCAAGCAATTTTCTCCAAAATCAATTATAAAAGTGAAAAAAAAAAAAAAAAACATAAAAGAAAATGGGCCTCTCAGACTCAGCCTTGGTACATGGAAGGAATGATGCAACATAACATCAATATACTCGATTCTATTAATTTGTGCCAAAGGGAATGTACAATATATATAATTGGTCTCACTTTTTCTCCTATTAATTTGGGTCATTCTTGTACATGTGTAATATTCAGTAGCCCATGCCATGCCCATTCTGACTCTAATCCCCTTCTGCAATATATAATGGTTGTTGCGGGTATGGGTGTACATGAAATGGATTTTGGTAAATACTCAGTGCAGTTGAAAAGTGTGAGAAACAACTAACAAAATTGAATCTTATTACTTCACTTAGAATATCGAAATAGATTGAACAATTTAATAAAAACTCTACAATCTTTTCTTAATTAATCAAAAAAATAATATAAAATAAAATAAAATGAAGCGCATAAAAGGTTTATAATCTTTACTTAGTATTATACTTATGTTTCCAACTTTTTTGATCGCTTTCTTAATCTCAACATTTTATTAATTAGCATGTCTTGTCTTTGATAACGGTTTCCGTCTAAAAATCTCATTGAGAGAGAGTAAAAAAACTCATTTGCCCATTATATTTTTAAATAAGTAAAAAAAAAAAACAATAAAATAACGACTAAATATTTGTCCATCATTTTAAAACACTTTAATAGAACTTTTACGTAAATCATTATTAAGGACAATATGTCCTAATTAATGAAAGGTTAAAGATAAGAATGCGATAAAAGAAAAGTTAGGACATAATTGTGACAATTAATAAAGGTGAAGACATTTAATGAAATTCAAATGTGTTGAATTTATGAAAAAACATAAAGCTAATATAAGGATATATACATATCAACACCACATTTTTTTTTTTAATAAGTACACCACATGTCAATTGCATGAAAAGTCTATACACTCTACTCATTATTACATTTATGTTCGTAACTTTTTTTTTATTGCATTCTTATCGTCAACCTTCTATTAATTAGCACATCTTGTTTCTGATAAAGATTTTTGCCCAAAATTTTTGTTAAGAGGTATTAAAAATGACTTATTTGTCCTTTGTATTTTTAAATAAGTAAAAATTAAATAAATACAAAATTGCAATAAAAAATATTTGTCCCTCTTTTTAGAGCACACTGATGAATTATTAGATAAAAACAGTCATTAAGGACAAGATGTAGGCCTTGTTCGGTAGAGTTTTTTTGGGGAAAAAATGAGTTATTTTGGTTACTTTTTGACTTTTCAAATTTTTTTGTAGTGTAAAAAAAGTTGAAAAGTCAAAAATTGTAGGCAAAAAAAATAGATTTTTTTGGGAAAAACCTCCACCGAACATGACCGTAGTAATTAATGGAAAATTAAGAATAAGAATATGATGGGAAAAAAAAGTTAAAAGACATAAATATGACAATGAATAAAAGTTAGAGACTTTAATATAATTAAAATATATTGTATTTATAAAAAAAAATTATAAATTAACAAAAAAAACTTAATTGTCCCTAACTATTAAAGAACAGCTAAAATAATAAAAATAAATATAAAACTTAATTAAAATTCATTTTCGATTGCTTCAGATAGTCCATAAATTAATTGGGACTATAAGAGCATCTTCAATACATTCTATGGATTGCTATCTAGGTAGCACAAATATTAGAAGACTTTTGATATACGTGACATTGATGTCTAATGAATAGATATTTAAGGTCTCAATGCGTTCTATGGATTACTATCTATGTAGATTTTATTTTTTTAAAATAAATACTAGATTACATTTAAATATGTATAGAAAATTTAAACCTACAAGAAAATTTAAATTTTGCTGGGTCAACATGTCTAACAGAGCGTTTGGAATTAGACGGAGCGTTATACATTGCCTATTTTTTTTTCCTGCTACGTTAGCTTAACAGAGCACCTAAGAACTTGCATTGGAGAAGAAATTTTGTAAACATTGTCTATTTTACTTACGTAATAGAATTATTTTTGCAATTCACAATTGCATTAGTGAGGTCTAATGAAACAAAAGATTAAAAAGAAAAAATCTACTAATTTTAACCATGAGCAATTATCGTTTAATTGGAAACCTAACTAAATTATTTAATAATTATTATTGAAGTATGTTAATTTTTTCTCTCGAGTTTATATGGCATTCACAATGTTTTACATGGTTATTATAAAGTTGGATATTTTTCTGGGGCGAATTCAAGAATTATCAATATGGGAGCTTATTTAAGAGAACTTCGAAATTAATAAGAGGACTTCAATATGCATATTTAATACAATACAACAACTTAAAAGATGATAACTAAAAGACAAAAATATATCAAAACGTGCAATATAAATACTTTCAAAAACATTACTTTAGTCGCACTCTGCAATTGTCTAAACGATAAAACTTATCAACAATGACCTCTGTATAAATACCAAGAGCAGTCTAAATCTCAATATAGATGACCATGGAGTTTGCTAGAAAATTATTTTTCATTTTATTGTTAAGCGATGTCTTAATGAGTTTCATGTGTAAAGAAGTACATTCTGTTGTTGTTGCTGTACAAATTGAAAGAGTCAGTACTAAGTGAATCAACCTATCAATCAAGAAATAATGACGTGATTTTTTCATATCAACCAACATTCTATAGATCTGAGGAAGAGAATCGATATTTTGAAATTGCATGTTACGAACTATATCACACTTGTAATGATCCAATTTTCTTCTCAAATTATTTCTTTCTTCTTTAGTAAAATTCAGATAATAAAATTTCTCAATTAAAGAACAAATAGTATCTAATAGAAAATGATTTGAACCCATCAATAAGATACTAAATTCATTGCATTTAAAATGACTTGATCTTTCATTTCCAATGCTCAACATAATAAATCAAAATTTCAAAACTTCATGCATTAACATTAAAATAAATACAAAATCAAATGTTTTCATAGCTTTGTACGGACTTTATTCTTCCCATGTATATTATTGTTTGATCTCCTGTTAATAAGATTTTCAAGAAGCTTATAAGTTGATCCAAACATCTCAATCTATCTTTTAACAGTGGAAAATTGTTAACTCTAATTAGTAGCTCCAACTCATTACAAAGTACAAACTTGATTAGTCCTAGTACATTATGGACTTCTCTTGATAATATCAAATCAACCAATTTTTACTTCAATTGAGAATGACACTTAGCCAGAAACACTAGCAAAGTTGGCAATGGACCTAATGAATGAAAAATAGCCACACACACCATGTAGATTTTTAGCTACTGCAAATTGGATTTATTCAAGAGGAATATTTCTATTGCCTTTTTTCTATTTTTTGCTAAGTTCTAGGTATTTAAAATTGAATTTAAGAAAACTTCCAAGGAGGTCACCTATCATGAAATTTTCCAAACCCGAGCATGCTTAACTTTAATGTTTTGCAAGTATCTCATGTGTTTATACTTATATGGTCTCACTCCAAGCTCGTATTTCGTACCCCATGTAATTCTCGTGTCTTGTGTATTATTTCTACTATTTTCTTACCTGTAAGTAATTTAAATTGGCTATAAAAAGCTTATAATTTTATTACCACTAGCAGCATGCTTGCTTATATTCAACAGCTAGTTATTTTTCTTAAGTTACATCTCATTTTTCGCCAGGTTCTAGCTGACTCAACGGACTTTAGAAGATTTGTGATTTACAAATTGACACGGGACATTATTTATAAGGATGATGCTAGGGGCATAAATGTCATTTTGAAATATCTTAAAATTATATGTGGCCTTTTATCGTGCTACTTAGTACAATTCTATTGGCCCTATTTATTTAGAATTATACATATTGTTGTACATTTGATAGCCATCTTTATTCATACAAGTTAGACACGCGTGCGTTGCACGAATTTTTGTAATAATATTGCTAATTTTTAATATTTTAATATTTTTAATTTTTAATTTTTAATAATTAAAATAAAATATTAAAGTAGGAATTGCAATGAAGATAAAACAACACGATTTTTGATAACATGATCTATTGTATTGTTTGATGTTATAATGAAGAATGTTGGTATTTTATTTACATTCATAGAAGTACAATTGCAATCAGAGATGAGTTATTATTGTTGGTAATACTAACACTAACTTGAACCAAGTGAAGACATTTTGATGATTTGAGCTTTGATGATTAGTGGTCATATCAATTCTTATGGAATTGATGATGTATTAATAGGGATTTTCAGAGCTGTATTTACGAAGAATAAATTAAAATTAATAATTAATAATTTTATTATGAGAGAATATAATGATTAACTGTATAATATTGTACATTCGTTGGAGTAATAGCTTATTTGTAAACAATATTCTTTGTGTATATTCTTTTTTGTTAGGTATGTCTGATTTGACGATGTAAATAGGGGTGGGCGTCTGATGGTTCGGTTCGAATAGTAGAATAATTGGAACCACACGTTTATGTTCAGGTATATTGTGAAAAGAACCGGAACTATCCACTTTCAATCGGAATCGAACCAGATCCGGAACCACTTGTTCCGGTTCTACCCAATTTTTTTTTTTTTTTTTTAACTATTGTCATTTCAAGCTAAATGTATAAATAAACAAAATTTCTAAATCATACTTTAACCTATTGGCACAAAAGTTCTCAAACAGTAATCATACTCATTGATAATAATTAATAAGATTTACAGTATCGGAACTGCATCTAATGAGACATGGGTATATTAATGAGTTTTTCCTTTGGGCTTTGGGAGTAATGTGTAATGAGATTAACTTGGTAAAGAAAAATATGAAAAGAAAAAAAAAATGAAAATGAAATTTTTTTTTTTTTTGAATTTTCAGTTATGAACCGGGTATCCGGAACTGGATCCTAAGAACCAGAACTGGTCCAAAACCGCTGGTTCTCAGTTCTTTAGAACCAGATCCAGATATTTAGAGATAGAAACTGAAACAGATTTGTCGATTCCGGTTCGAAAACTTCAGTTCTAGATAAAATGCCTAAGCCTAGATGTAAATAAAAACAACATAAACGTAAGAAGAAAAAAAATAAAACTAGTATACATGTTTGCGTATGTTGTGAGAATATTGTTATCTATATATTAATTAAATTAAATTAATAATTAAAAAAGTTTTAAACGTTAATTTTGAAATATAATTAGTGTAATATAATATATTAAAAATAATCTTTTAATCTCTATTTCAGTTTTGACAACCATGATTTGAATTTTAATGCAATAATAATCAATACAACTTTTCTCATTCATTTATTTTTTTGAAACTCATTTCTCATTCTTTTCATTCATGTAATGGGGAAAAAATTTTGAGATTATTTTTTCACATTCATAATTCATTTATCTAATTGATTAAATGTTTAAAATTTGTAATTGTACACTTAATAAATTGCTAAAAATTTAATGTATGATAATAATGAACAATAAAAGAATATTAAATAATAAATAAAATATTAAAACATAATTATACATTAATGAATACTAAGGGTGATTGGTGAATATGAAATTTTAAAAAATTCGTAAGGAAAGAATAGTTAATAAAATTTCCCCTATTTAATTTAACAAATTAAAAGTTTAAAAATTTTAGCTATACATTTAATAAATTGTTAAAAATTTAATGAACAATAATGATGAACAATAAAAATGTAATAATAAAATATTAAAACATAATTGTACATTAATGAACACTAAGGGTGAATATGAAATTTTAAAAATTTTTTAAGGATAGAATAAGGGTAATTATATTCACAGTTTTTTATTATCTACAAACACACAAACGTAATACTGAAATGTAACATACGAGATTTGTAACATACGCGAATGTTCTAAATATAATAAACATCTACGCAAACAATAAACTTCCAAATGTTACAAGATCATAATAGAAATATAACGTTATTCTTCTAATGTTCTTCACGTTCTGATATCGTTCAGCGCACCTTCTTCACGGACGGAAGTTTTTCACGGTCTGATGTTCTTCGCGGACTGATCTTCTTCGCCGAATGATGTTATTCACAGAATGATGTTCTTCGCTTTTGTACTGATCTTCTTCGCGGCATTTTCTGAAATTTTTTATTTTTTGTATTTTGGCAAAGAATCAATTAGATTTCTAATTGAATAGAATAACGGAAATTTCCCTTTTTTCCGAGTTTCAGTTACAGCTGTTAATTACAGCATCTAATTAATATATTAATATTTGTAATTATAATAAATATATTACCAAAACAGTATTTTTGAAATTTAAGTAATAGAAATGACTTTTTAGAATTATTTCCAAAAAGTGGCGCGTTCTTGAAAAAATCCCTAATTATTGAGTGGTGCAAGGTCAAAGCTCATGGGCTTTGTAGCATTAAAAAAGCGCCAAGAAACTAAGAACATTTTTGACATTATTTTTTAAAATTTATTTTCACCTATATATTTAATAGAATCTATAATTTTTATCAATTTTTTAACTATATATTTTACTAACTTTTTTCATAATTTTTAAAAAAATTATTTTTAAACTACACTAAACAGAGACTAAAGAAGGGGAATTTTTAATTATATTTTAATTCCACTATTTAATTTTGATTTAAATATATATGGAGTCGTTGTTTTCTATTTTTCTAATTCCAAAAATGAATGGTTGTATCTCTTCTATATATTTTAGTGATTTTTTTTATGATTGTGTAAAAATTTAATTGGGAGGATGGCTAAGAAATCTGAGAGGATAAATGTTTAGTTAGTTGAATTTTGAAAGATAATATAATTTGTTATTTTTATCCCTTTTTTTTTTTTTTCAAATTATGGGTATGAAACGGAGATTTTTTCATAAATAAACCACTTTTTGAAAATAATTTCAATTTTATCAACTTAACAAATTTATTCTAAAAATATTACATTCTTAAATTTATATTAATTAATAAAATAATAAATTAAAATCAAATATATATCTCAAAAGATATTTTCACGTGAATTTACTCAAATTTACTTCTCGAGTCCTTGATTATTTGCATGATAAGTTCTTCATCTTTATAATATTTTTTCTTTAGTCCTTATACTTCCTTTTTCATTTCAATTTCGTTCTCTTTTATTTGCAACCTAAGTCCTTCAACTTTTAAATTTTTACAACTTAATCCCTATATTTATACTTTTATATCAATTTAGTTCTTTATAGTATCACTATTTGATATATATGTTACAAATGATATTGTGTATTAATGTTTGAAACAAATGTTACAAATGATATTTTGTAACAATCTATGTTACAAATTGCAATGTATAATATCAATTCATATAACATGTGTTGTGTAAAATAATATAATACAATCTGTAACATATTCAGTGATACAAAATATCATTTGTAACATTTGTATCAAACAGTGATACACAATATCATTTGTAACATATGTATCAAATCGCAATACTAAACATAAACAGTTACAACTGCAAAACCAACTCTAAACTTCAATAAGTTTGTATTAATATACACATTGAACTTTAAAAACCTATTGATACTATGTAACAACAGTATGATATAGATATATAACACAATACTAAATTTAACAAATAAAACTATTGATTTCATCATTTATAACATACGTAACATCAATGGTACAGAATACCAATTCATGTAGTAAGTGATGTGTAAAGTAACATAATATAATATATAACATATTCAGTAACATATTTAGTAATACAAAATATCATTTGTAACATTTGTATCAAATAGTGATACTAGAAATGACTAAATTGATATCAAAGTATAAATATGAGGACCAACTTGTAAAAATATAAAAGTTGAAGAACTTGGGTTGCAAATAAAAGAGGACGAAATTGAAATGAAAGAAGAAATACAGGGACTAAATTAGAGATATTATAAAGATGGAGAATTTATTGTGCAAATACTTAATTCTTTATTTTATTAATTAATATAATAATAATTATGTAGTATTTTAAAAATAAATTTGTTAAGTTGTTAGATTTAGAATTATTTTAAGATTGATAAGTAGTGGATGTAATATTTCCTATAAAGAATGCACTTATCGATTGCACTAACTGTTAAATTAATAAAACACGACATTTAAAGTAAGACTTTGTTTGATTGGGATTAAAAACCCATTTTGATTTTTTTTCAGCTGTAATTTTTGACTTTTCAATCTACTTTTAACATGAAAAGTCAACAATTTCAACTCAAAAAAATCAATATTGGTCAAATAAACCAATATTGGTCAAATAAACCAGTTTATAATCTCTGTCAAACGAGCACTAAATAGCAGATAGAGTGTATTTTGTAAATTTCGTGTGAAGTCACGACGCGGGATCCATGATATGAAATTGAAGTTTCATAGGTAATTATTTCATGTTTTGACTTGTTATCCCTTTGAAATAATTTCTTTGAAGGTTTCCAAGAAATTTCCCCTCATGCGAACCCAGATAGAGTGTATTTTGTAAATTTCGTGTGAAGACTGAAGTCACGAGAGGAACCAATACAAAGGACGTGGGATCCATGATATGAAATTGAAGTTTTCATAGGTAATTTCATGTTTGACTATTTTGTCCCTTTGAAATCATGTGTCTGAAGGTTTCCAAATTTTTTTCACTCACTAGAACGACAATAAAAGAATAATATTATTTGTAGTTAGTAGAGATCATCGTCAATTTAAGTAGAAGTGCATCTGATTTATTGTTCAATACAATGAAATACATTGTAACTTTATTAGACGATGAATCCAATATCTCACTACTACCTATAGATTGATAATGATCTATACTAATTATACATATCATTACTCGAAGTAAAATCTTGTGGGTTATCATTGCACTTTATACACCAAGGATGTGTTTCACAATTTTTTTGATAAAAGTTTTAATAAATTTTGGTAAAAGTTGATGAAATATTAATTAAAAAGTTGATAAAAATTGTGAGTTTTATATGTTGTATAATCAAAATTAATTATTAAATTTAATCTCAGCTTTTTAGTAATTTTTAAAACTAAACCAAACGGATGCTAAGGCTGTGTTTGAAATCTATTTTTGGCCTATTAAATTATTTCATCAAATAGTGAAAGTATTATTATATTGAAACTTTTTTAGCAATTTCAAAAAAAGGCCACGATTTTTCGGACTGCAATTGTTTCAATTGTTGACTAAAGGCACTAAATACATTTATTATTTATATAAACTTCATGAATTCTATACATTTCATTTCATCCATACAGTAGAATCACTTGCTTAACCTTTGGTAGGATAACGGATTCCTCATAAGCGGATGCTGTTATCTCGCACTCTACTCCGTCTGCCATTCAGCCCCTGCACCGCCAACACCGACCAGGTTATTGAATACATTGAATACATTTCATTTCATTCATAAAGTAGCATCTCTTGTTTTCACTGTCTAGTTCTTCCTATCGTTAGCATATATGCTAAATCCGTCGCTGAATGCTGGATTCCTCAGTACCTACTCCATATTCTGTGCCGCCACCCCGCCACCGACCACTGCCAGTGGGCACACAAGGGGGATCTCCTAATGATACCTATGTTGAAATTTTCCAAGCACCAGCACCAGCACCACCTCATACTCAAGTGGGCACACAAGGGGGATCTCCTAATGGTAACTATGTTGATAATTCCCAACCACTGACCTTTGGTAGGATAATGGATTCCTCAGAAGCGGATGTTGTTGTCTCGTACTCTACTCCGTCTGCCATTCAGCCCCCGCACCACCAACCACCGCCAACAGGTTATTGAATACATTTCATTTCATCAAAAAAGTAGCTCTTGTTTTCACTCATGGACGGAGCCATGTGAGGCCCAGTGCAGGCATCTAGGCAGATGCCTGCACTGGGATTTTGAAAAGTCCATTGAAACTTAGGCAATGCCTACACTTGAAAATGGCCCATTGAAAATTAGGCAATCCCAGCTTTCCTTCTCCTCTTCAGTTGGGGCAAATGTGTCAAGTTTCTCAAATAGGTACTCAACAATTGCTGCAAAATAAATGAGATGTGGCAACTTTATCTGGAATTTATTCATTAGTTGGAATATTTTATTCAAATGGAAAAGTGGTTCAAACTATTTTAAGTGATAAAAATTTTAGAGCATTCATTCAATATGTCACATATATAAGAAATGTATTTTCGAGAACTTCTACATAACGAAATGGGTTAAATACACCGGTTGTTAATGTGAACTTTTTGCTAAAAAAACAGAAAAAATCTACATTAAAGAGCAAAAACAGTACAGTAGTAACGGTAAAACTAAGAACATAACAGGGGGAAGGTTGGAGCATAGTATAGAAAAATTTCGCGTACACTGAATAAAATTCCTGGCTCCGTCCCTGTTTTCACTGTCTAGTTCTTCCTATCGTTAGCATATATGCTAAATCCGTCGCTGAATGCTGGATTTCTCAGAAACATACCAAAAAATCCAACCTACGGAATTATCTGGGTGGACACCTCGCCACCGACCACTGCCACCACCTCAACCTCATGTTGGTACTCCTGGTAGATGGTCCAGTGATCTGTGCGACTGCTTCTCCGATGTACCAAATTGTGAGTTGATATTTTAGAATAAAATCACTTCAGCTATAGCACGAGGTCATATCATACAGTTATCATCTGCATGTTTTACATGTTTTTCTAATAGTATTTCAAATTTACAGGTTGCATAACATGCTGGTGTCCATGCATAACATTTGGACATATAGCTGAGATTACAGATAGAGGATTCACAAGTAAGTGAATAAACAGAAAAATAGATTTGATTTCACTTCACAAGGAAAATTGCACAAGTTTCTATAGTATTGTTTTTTAGTTCTTGCACTTTTTTTGTTTTATGTTTTTTTTTTAAAAAAGAATGGTATTTGCTTTTGGAAATAATTGCAAAATGGAAAATACAAACAGTTAGCAAAAGATTCAATTATTTATGAATTTGTGGTGCATTGCAGCTTGTGGAGTAAGTGGAGCATTGTACGGTCTTATGGCGTTGACAGGATGTGCATGCATATACTCTAGTTTCTATCGTTCAAGAATGAGAGAGAAATACATGCTGCCAGAGAGTCCTTGTGCAGATTGTCCGGTTCATTTCTTTTGCGAAACTTGTGCCTTGTGCCAAGAGTACCGTCAGCTTAAGAGCCTTGGAGTTGACATGTCTATTGGTAATAAAATTTTGATCCTAATAAATGGAAAATTGTAGTAGAGGTCTCCAACCTATGCGTTTTTATATAAATAACACACACATCCTCAACGTATCACTTTGTAGTAGATCCATTCCCTGTATCATAGTCTAGAGAAAAAACAAAAAAGTATGTAAGGTTCTTGGGTCAATTTTAAGAAGAAAAAATTGCATATCAGCAAAAAGTCTGCCATTTTGTAGAGAGCTAGAGCTTGTTTGGTATAGTTTATAAAATGTTTTATTTGATCAAAATGGTAAAAAATGTCATGTTACAAAGGCAAATATTTGGTCAAATAAACTAGACCAAACATGTTCTTATTATATATATATATATATTTTTGTTTTTCAAAATAAAGATCTGCAACATACCAGTGCATGTCAGCTGCGAGTTTATAGGAGTGTTGCCACATTGCACGACAAATTCTGGGCCTTGCAGGGCTCTTTTGGGCTCAGACAGCCTGATCATTTTTACAACTTTAGTACAACACAATCTTAAGACTACCTAAAGTAGTGAAAACATGAACTCTAATGTAGATTAAAATGTCTAAGCATGAACTTATCATGTCTTTATTTGATATGATTGCGATATTTATTTTACATATGATTATTGTTTTAGGGCGACGTGAGCATGTTGAGAAACAGAATCATGAAGTGGCAATGGCCCCAGTTGTTGAAGAAGGAATGAGAAAGTAAGCTGGACGTGAAGCTTGGAATTCATTTGCGTGGTAAATGCTTTTTATGGTCATGTAGCAATGCAAGTTTGTCAATACTTATATTTAAAATAAATAAATTAAACCACTCCTTGTGGCATGTTTTATTAATAGTAAGCTTGACAAACTGCCCTGCAAAATTTTGAAATTTCAAATTGTCATTTCAATTGCAAAGGTTGATTTTTGTTTATTAAGAGCTTGTTTGACATAGTTTTTTTTTTTTTTAGCAATTTTGATAAAAAATAGATAAAATGTATGATTGAAAAGTTATGTAGTTAAAATTAATTGTCGATTTTTTATCATAACTTTTTATTATATTAAAATCTAAATCAAATACACACCAAGAAAATAAATTGTTGATGTTTATTAACAAATGAGTTGTTGAAATGATGCTTCTAGAGACGTGTCTATTCACTTTCGTTGTATCCATAGAAACTGGAAGAGATTAAAAGATTAAACGTCAATTTGTCTCGGTAGTCAAAATTTTCTAACCAACTCAAAAACCTATCAATTTTCTAACCAATAGACTAAAAGAACATATAGCATATCAATGACAAATTCCCAATTATTGCAAGACAATATAAATGACCACAGTTAAAAATTTTAGAATAGAATATTTTCAAATAAATAAAAAGGGTACTAATTGCTACTAGAACAGGGTGGGGCTACAACAAAATGACTAAAAATGTTAGTGACAACAAACACTCACATCTAGAGCAACCTGCATAAACCTTTCAAAAATAGCACAATTGAAATCCTACAAACCAAAACTTGAAATCACACGGGTCAGCCACATAAATACCAACGCTGAACACTAAAATAAGGCCCAAAAATCAGAAGATTCAGAAACCCAAATGGAAAACCTTATATAAAATTTAAAAATCATGTTCTCATACACACTCAAGAAAATTTTAAAAAAGAAAACAAATAAGACATACGAATTACCTGATTGGTGCTAGGAGCAGAGATCATTGAAGACTGCAAATCTTGAAATAATGGTCACAATTTTCATATAAATAACTTTCAATTTCTAAAATCCCAGAAGAAAGAGAAGAAGAAATGGCGGTGCCTTTTTTTTTTTTTTTTTTGCTTGAACATAAAAAGTAAGTCCTTTTTTTCTCAATTGTTTCTCTTTCTCCACTATGGAGAGTCCCGGGAAATGTTATTCTCCTCACAGTGGAGAAGATTTATCTTTTCTACTGCCTACATAACTTGTTTCTATTCGTCAGTTTCTATTGTACTAACATTAAATGATTTTCACTTGACCAATAGAAACAAGCCATGTAAGCAGAAACAAGCTATTAAATGATTTTCACTTGACTACGTCTGCTTTAGACCATTATTTTTATGTTTTTAATTGTTGTACAATTTTATTTCATTAATGTAAACTATTTATGGTGTTAATTTTGTCCGATTAATATAAATAAGATAACATAATTAGATCAATGAATGTGTGTATTATGCAAGATTCACCTAGCTCCATTTGATATGAGCAATCAATCCCCATTCCTATAAATCTTAGTAAAACTTACATGTTTATCTGAAATTTGGTCAATGTTCCTTATTGTAATTGCATAATATCTTAGTTATACACGATTCACCAACTAACTCCAATTGGTGGGAGCATCCGATACCACTTAATCTGATAGAGCATTTATTCAAGTTCTTAAATTGAACCTTAAACCGTTGACTAAGATAAGTCCTCAGATTAACAGATTCATTAATGTCGTGCTTGCCAGGGTTGAGTTTAACATTGCCACGTTGTCCTTTTACTTTGACGTTGGTAACAGAATGACCAAATGTATAAGTGCTTCAAATTCCAGTGATAAAATGATTCCAATACGTTTATCTATTTCATAAGTACATATGACAATAATAGAATCAAATAAATTAGCAAGTTGATTGAATTAAACTATTCCTTCATTCAATTCCAATTTTTTATTATTTTGTCCATTTCACAATTTTATTATTTCTTTTTACTTTTTTAAATATTTTTTAAAGATTTAATAATATTTCAAATAAATTTGTTTATTCTCATAAATTTATATGATTTACATAAATTAATATTCACTCGATAATAATAGCTTGAATAGAAAGTGTGAAAGTAAACAACGCAATAGTTTATTGTTTAGAATTTATTGTATTAAAATACTTTTTTGTTAAAATTACCTACCGATTTTTCCTTAGAAAAATGCTTACTAGATATTTAAATATTTTCAAAAATTTCTGACGAAATTTCTTTCGTTGCTAACTATTTAATAATTTTTTAATATTACTTAAAAAGTTTACCAACAAATTTTCCCGTCAATAATTATTTTATATTGTTTCCAACAGAATCATTCGTTGGAACAGTCGTCAGTAAATTATTTAATTTTTACCAACGGATTAGCAACAAAACTGTACAAACGGAAGTCTTTCGTTGGTAATACTGTTGGTAATTTAATATTTATTTTTTTTAAAATGATAAAATAATAATTTGTTGTTAATCCGTTGGTAATAGCAACCGAAGTTGTCCGTTGCTAAATTCCGTCTATGTTGCCTCCCTTTCTAGTAGTGACTCCGAAGATCGGAAGTGTGAATCCAATGTTTCAATAACCTGAAAAAAGAAGGCAGAGAACTCTCCCCCGATGGTCTCCGGATGAGATCAGTTTTTTCTCTAGAGAGAAATATAGTAAATATGAAGATAATAAAATGGAAAGTAATTCCCTAACCTCAATGTCTTGGGATCATCACCCATATATAGAAAGTGGTTTGGAGGATGTGGCGCAAGGATCTCAAGACACGTGTTGTGTTCTCGAATGTTGGATTTCATTAGTGCCATGGCGTTATGATCTCGTGACATGTGTCTAATTCTCGAACGATGGATTTAGGGTTAGCCTGCATCAATATAAAGTTGGGTTAATTTAATAAATAAACACTGAACTTTGACTGAGTAACTAGTTACTCACTGAACTTTGAAATGTAATTTGTTACTCACTAAACTTTGTAACTTGTCTGCCACGTAGGAGGTTCATGAGTTGCAGCTTGGGTTCTTCTCCATCCACGCAGTCCTCATCGCTGCAGTTGTGCTACACATACACATTACGTCATCAATAATTTGGGTAGTGGCCTCTGAATTTTTCATTGCAATTAAATCGAATTAGGGTTCGATTTATGATTACGGTTCTTGATTTGGATTTGTACTTGCGATTTGGAAGATTAGGGTTTAGGGTTTGATTTTGGGATTTCTACAGAAATGATAAAGACATGTTTGGAGACTGTTAATTGTTACAAAGGCGTGTTCGAGAATACTCGCAAGGCTGATGTGGATGGCTTGGAATTTCCTGTCAACTTTTTACAAATGGGGAGATGATGTGTGGTAGATGGTAGATAAGTTACAAAGTTTAGTGGATAACGAGTTACATTTCAAAGTTCAGTGAGTAAATAGTTACTTGGTCAAAGTCCAGTGAGTAAATAGTTACTTGGTTAAAGTTTAGTGTGTATTTATTAAATTAACCCGCTGATGGGATGGCTTTAATGGCCATTTTGGTGCCACGTTTGATTTCGTTAGCCACATGGAATTTTCCGTCAACTTTTTCAAATGGAGAAATGATGTGTGGTGGATGACAGACAAGTTACAAAGTTTAGTGAGTAACAAATTACATTTCAAAGTTTAGTGAGTAACGAATTACATTTCAAAATTCAGTAAGTAAGTATTTATTTAGTCAAAATTCAGTGTTTATTTATTAAATTAACCCATATAAAGTTTGTAAAGATACACAAGATTCGAAAAGCAAAGAAAATATTTCCAAGCGTTGTAGTCAGTTGAAAATTTGGCCACCAGGCCTTTCGTAGCCGGGTGGCGTACGACCTGACCTTGGGGTCTTGGGTGGGTAGGATCTATACCCAGCTACAACATCCTTGGAGGTCGTGCTACCCAGCCTCGATCTCTACATTCCTTAAGGCCTTTGGAGGTCGGGTAGCTTGCCTTTCGTAGCCAGGTGGCATACTACCCAACATTGGGGTCGTGGATGGGTAGGATCCTTACGTAGCCACAATACCCTTGGAGGCCATGCTACCTGTGTTGAACATGACCGGGTAGGATCTCTACACAACCTTAAGACCTTTGGAGGTCAGGTAGCTTGCCTTGGGGCTGGGTAGCTTGCAACCTGGCCATATAGGCCTTGGGGTCAGGTAGCTTTCTACCCGACTATATATCCATTGAGACCGGGTACCTTTGTTACCTGTCTTCGAAGCTTTTTGTTTCTGGGTAGCATTATACCAAGCCAAGAGTATTTTGCGACGGTTGGGCATTACCTGATTGTCGACAATGTTGGCGGTCATTCTTTTAGTTTAAATTTTGTAATTTTTTTTTCGTTTCGATAGAATCATAAGCTCCCATGCTCTTCAATGAATTCATCGTTGAGGAGTATTAAAAATTTAAATTTATTCGTGAATGAAAAATGTCGATATGCAATAGATCATCCCGACCTTGACCCTTTGGGCTTCAACAACTTCTGAAGTTCGTTGATTAGTGTTCTATTTTCCCGTCTTTGAATGAGACTCTACAACTTTCAAGTTAAAGCCAATAAATCATGTTAAAAATCCTCTAATAACCACTCTCTCACCTCTTTAATTGAGTTAATGAAAGGCGAGGTTATGGAATAATAAGTTCATTTTTTTTTTCTCAAAAGCAAACCGTCTCTCTCTCCCTCTCTTCCATTTTTTTCTCTCAAAATTTCTTAATTGTCATTTATTTTTTTTGTTTGGTTGAAGTAAATCCAGTTTTGACTTTAGGAAAAGGGATTTTCATTCTTTTCGAATCAAGATCAAGGTAGGAACACATGTGCTGCGAGTTATTTTATATGGTTTGAGTTAAATATTATGTTATATGTTTTAGTTATTAATGTTGTATAATGAAGTTCCCTTGACGAAATATTTATATGTTGGCCAAACAGCTAATAAATAGATTCTTTGGGATCAATGATATGTTCATCAGAATGTGGACTTTGCCAGTAGTCCTTGAATGTTTCAAAGTAATGAAATGAATTTTAGTTAGGTATAGAGCATATTGTTTAGTGATTTTGGGTACACCACGTGTAGTTCCTATGGAGTATGTTCATACTCACTCTTCCCAATGATTTTCTCCTCTCCCTCATCAGTAAGTCCCTTCTAATTCACCATGCGATTGCCCAATACTTTTGTTGGCCTTCAAAAATGACTGCCAACAGGAACCTCATGCCTTCTCTTCCTACGTGTAATTTTCTTATACACTTGGACCACCACGTGGTTTAATCAACCACGTAGATATGCCTGGAACACTTGGAACCGGGTGGGTGTGATGTTTGTGTGTGAGAGGGACACACTGTGGCAGAGGTGGTGGCTTGAGGTCCCTAACTAATAATTTTCCAAGTGGTTATGAACACTTAAGTTTTAATTAGCATAGAGGACTTGTGTTTTCTCTTGTGCGAGAGTTTATATTTCAACATCATTTTTCTTGTAGAAATGGTTTTGGTATTTATAGGTAAATTCTACTTAGTTGACTACCCTTCAATGTACGACACGTGGTTCAATCTTAAGGATCTTAATGTCACATCCTGGGCATCATGTCGGTAGTTTAATGAAAAGGTCCCTTTCAGCCGCAAGCTAGGAGGCTATAACTGTAACAAGCCACATTGGCAGGCTGTCCCATCAGTCTTTTCAAGTCTGACTCGCAGAGTGTCAGGAGAGGTTTTCTCAACACGCAATCGGAGTCGGTCTTTGACCGCTTCATCTTCTCAACATCCTCTTCTCAAACCTCATCAGTATAAAAGAATAGGCTCTTCCTCTTAACCTCCTCTTCCAACCTCCCCAGAATAGAAGGTGACAACCTACCAGGCAAGTTTGACTTTGACCTTGCCACGTGGGACACTACATAGGGCTGGGGCGTAACAATAGTCTCGCAAGTCCAGGACCTCTATTATTTATGAGATGTGATGGACTTGGTAACGAGGCATAAGTCGTTTGCTTGTTTGGGGGTGGGGCCTCTATGTGCCGACACGCGTCTACATAATGATAAGTCTCAATTTTTGAAGAGGCTCAATAGTAGAGGCGACTCGACAAGATTTGTGGGACAGATGTACAAAAGGAATGTGACATTGGTTCGTTTGTGCGTGTATTCTACCCTCCATGTGTTAGCGTAAGTCGTTTGCTTGTTTGGGGGGTGCTGGATTTAGTAACGAGGCATAAGTCATTTTCTTGTTTGGGGGACGAGGACTCCATGTGTTGACACGCGTCTACATAATGATGTCCCAATATTTGTAGAGGCTCAATGGAAGAGATAACTCGACAAGATACGTGGGGTGGAGGTACGAGAGGAATGTGATATTGGTTTGTTTGTGCTTGTATTCTATCCCTCTCCATCTGTGAGCGTATAACAATAGTCCCACAAGTTCGGTACCTCTGTCATTTATGTGAGGTGCTGAGCTTGACCTAGGGGTGAAGTCCCTTGCGAAAGAGGCATGCTACAGAGGATCGTCCCAAGTAGAAGGCTTGTCAGCAGAGGCGAAGTCCCTTGCAGGAGAGGCATGCTGCAAAGGCTCGTCCCAATTGGGATGTTTGGCAGCAGAGGCGAAGTCCCTTGTGGAAGAGGCATGCTGCTGAGGCTCGTCCCAAGTGGGATGCTTGGCAGTAGAGGCGAAGTCTCCTTGTAGAAGAGGCATGCTGCTTAGGCTAGTCCCAAGTGGGATGCTTGGCAGCATAGGCTTGCTGTGCGAGAATTGATGGTTGAGGCCATTAGCGTGTAGTGTCGAACGCCTCTTTGGACGTGCTGAAAAGACGGCTACTAGTAATGATGGCATTAAATTTTGAACGCCTGCATCATGGCCCTTCAGTGAGATGTTGTGCGTCCTTTGGTATTCAAGGATTGGGGTGGCCTTTAGGTTTCAATGGCGCAGATGAGCCTTGATTAGATCCAATGGTCACAATTCACTATTACTCGCCTATATATAAGAGATAGGTCATTTTTCTCACTTCCCTTGCGTGATATTAAGAGAGCAATTTCAAGAAACACACAACGTTCATTATATTCCGACAAGAACCTTTCGACGTTCATTTCTCCGTCTGTGCTTCCGTCGAAGATCTAGATCTAGGTAAACACTTCTCCCAAATGCCTTTGTTTATTCATTTTCTTAAGTATTTTTAATAATGTCCGTAAACCTCGTCAAGGGAGAGGCTTCTGAACTTGCAGAGAACGAGGCATATCTTCTTGTGTTGTCGTCCATGGCTAATGTGTTGCCTATCCAAGGCATAGACACTTCTACGGGTGAGGAGTTGGCCATAACTACCACACAGAGAATGATTTGGAATGGTGATCCATCCAACGTCGTCCCCATCTGATGGGTTGCCATGGATGTTCAGTCGATAATGGTAGAGGTGGACATGGACTTGTTGAGAGAATCATACAGGTCTCCGATGACATTGAACTCCTAATTCTGGGCCCTTATGAACGGGCCTACTTCTCGGGAAGGGGGTGTACTGCTTTACACCTATATTCATTCGTGGATGGGATGAGGTTGCCACTGCATCCTTTTTTTTAAATAATTCTTCGGGCATACGGCTTGGCTCCGACGTAGGTGGCTCCGAATGGGTGGAGCCAAATGGCAGGGAACCTGTACCTATGGTTTAGGAATTTATTCGATTTGGAGATGCACTCTCAACCTATTTAAGACCGTATATTTGTCAAAGAAAATGCCAAAGAAGAAGTACAAGGAGGAGGAGCCAGGTTGGTACTACATCGGTCCATGGAGAGCCCATAAACCTCTGGTGACTGATTGCCTCTCCTCCATCAAGCAATGGAAAGAATCATGGTTTTGGGTGAATGAGAACTGGCAGAGGGTGGACGACGACCTTGAACCAGACTTAGATGTCCCAAGTGTTTATGGAATAGCCAGTGAGGGGGAAGGGGGAGAACTGGTTACCTATGTGTTAGTGTTTACGAGTTTGCTAACTGTAATTTGTTATTGCAGATGCTCTTCTTCGTTCTGGGTTGTCTAACAACCAGCTTGTCGTGCTTCAATTGATTTATCAGGTAGCCCCGGTGAATATGCGGTACGAGTCCCTTTTGAACAATCACTGTTGCTTAATAGAACTGGGTCTGATGGCCTCAAAAGGTAATAATCCCTAAATAGATGATCCAAGTTATTATCGAAGCGTTTGTTTTTCTTGTGAACATTGATGTGTTTTTTCTTCTGCAGTTGATGTCAAGCAAGGTAAACGTCCCTAGTTGTCTGACGCTATGCCGAAATACTACCACCTGGCTCCTCAAAGGATGCGAGGCAAAAGAAGACAATCAAAGAGATCAGTCGCGAGGCGACATAGGATTAGGCCGAGAGAGCTAGTGAGGGGGAGGCCACCGATGGCAAGGTTCTTCTAATAAGGAAGAAGAAATTTGGGCCAACTACTGGGACCACCCCGTCTACTCCCACAGGTCCTTCCGTCCAACTGAAGAGAAAAGTGATCGAAATTGTGGAGAACGAAGTCTCTTGTGTCCCACCTCTACTGCAGATGACACTCTTTGTCACGCCTACTGGAGTGGTGGTTTTAGATGATCTTTCCATTAGGCCTCAGGCAGCCAGGGTGTCAGACGCCTGGGATTTGAAAAAAAAACTAAGAAAACTGATTGGGGTCCTGATGGCACGGTTGTCTGACAATGCTATCCACGACCTCCTATTGTACCCTGCCTTGGGAGCACAAGCCTTCCGGTAGTACTTTAGCCCCAAATGGGAGGATTTTTCCACATACAGAGAGTTGGATTATCTGATAGAGGCCAACTTGGCCATAACTATTAGGGCGGATGGGATACAGATGAAGGCCCTGAGCGTGTTTAGAGAGCAGAGGAAGTAGCAGCAAAAGCTCGTGGCTGAAGCCTCAAAGTCAGATGAGCATATGCAGGCTCTAGAAGGCCTGGAGGCTGCTATGGAAAGTATGCGCACAACATTTGAGCAGTTTCAAACAGACTTGAAAGAGTCCAAGGCCAACGTCCTGCAATTGACCAAGAGGCAGCGAATGAAGAAAAGAGGTAGCTAAAGAAGGACTTAGCCTCTCATCTACTTGAGGCCCAGCTGCGAGAGAAAAGTGAGGCTAGTAAGGCCGAGGCTGGCAAGCTAAGAGAAAGCTTAGAAGAGTCAGAAAGGAGAAGGGATGAAGCTAAGGCTGAGGCTGCCAAACTCTTTGGCGAGAAGAAAGAGTTAAAATGGAAGTTGGAGAATGCAGAGGCTGATTTTACTGCAAACATTCATCATATAGAGGCCTATACCAACTTCTCCAACTACTTTGCCAGTATGGGCCAACAAGAGGTCATGGTAGCGCTTCGGTCTGAGCACCTCGACCTCGACTTTACTTCTCTCGAAGCTAAGTTTCCTCATATGTATATTGAGGACAAATGGGAGGATTGACATGGTCATTTTTGTAACTTTTCATTTTTGCAAATATAGCTATGCTTCTTCGCCAGAGGCCCCTATGTAATTTCTTCAAACTTAATGAAATTTTTGGTTTTGACTATTTGTTAGTTTTATTTTCGAAGTATTGTCCGTTCATAAAATAAGACAAGATGATCAAGAGGCTCTTTTAAACAGAACGTAAACTGATAAATGGAAGAGGCTATTCACCTAAACAAAACGAAAGAGGTCCTTCTTAATACTAACAATTGAATTGAAGATGCTCTTTGCTTAAACAAAAAGAAAAAACTTGACAGATAATGAAAGAAGCTTTTCAACATCGATTATTGATAGTACCGATGTAGGTGCTCGACATTCCAAGGATGAGGCTGCTGCTTAGCGTCTAGGTCCTCAATCTGGTACGTGCTAGGATGCACTTCTTTGGTGACTTGATAAGGCCCCTTCCAATTGGGCCCTAGTGTTCCGACCCCTACTTCTTTAGTAGATAAGAACACTCTTCATAGGACCAGGTCACCTAAGCGAATGGATCTTTTCTTTACTTTCTTTTTGAAGTATCAACCCATCTTCCTTTGGTATGAGGCTAGCTTAGATTGGAAGTTATCTCTTCGTTATCCTAGGAGGTCCAAACCATCGCGTATGAGGTCGTCGTTGTTGTTCTCATTAAAGAACAAGTAACGAGGTGGTGGTCTGGATTGCCCAGAGTACGTGGGAGAGTTTCTTGACACTGGCCCTTTCGACGCATCAAGTTTTTGTTTGAGAGTATACTTGATTATTTTGTTGACGGCCTCCACTTAACCGTTAACCTGTGGGTGATGGGGGCGAGAAAAGTGCTTGGAAATCCCCAACTGCTCGCATAGGGTCCTGATTTTCTTGTTGTCAAATTGTCTTCCATTATCTGACACCAAAGAGTGGGGAATCCCAAACTTGCAAATGATTTTTTCCCTATGAATTTGGAGGTGTTAGCCTTGGTAATCTTTATTACTGGTTCAGCTTCAATCTACTTTGTGAAGTAGTCAATGGCGACCGGCATGGCATGCATTGCCTCTTCTCCTAGGCATCGGCCATATAAAGTCTATCCCTCATTTGGCGAAGGGCTAGGGGCTAGATACTGTAGTTAGCTCTTGGTGAGGCTCTCATGGGATTGTGGCGAAGCGCTGGCATTTGGCGCACTTCCATGCGTGGAGCACAGAATCCTTCTTTAAATAAAGCCAGAAATAGACCTGCTTTAGGATCTTTTGGGCTAGGGCCAAACCTCCTGTGTGGTTGCCACATATCGCTTCGTGGACCTTCCTAAGGATGTAATCCACCTCCTCGCTGTCCATGCACATAAGGAGATGCATGGAGTATCCTCTTTTGTAGAAGACGTTGTCCGACAGTAAGAAGTGTGCTGCCCTCCTCCTCAGATTCCTAGCCTCTTCCCTATCATTAGGGAGGGTTTGATCTTTCAAGAGTGCAAGGATTGGTTCCATCCAAGTGGAGGTCTCCTCTATCTACACCACCTCTATGACAACATCTATGCATGGCTTGGCGAGGTGTTCGATTGGAACTAGCTTGAGGTGCTCTGGGTCTCTACTGCTAGCAAATGTGGATAATGCATCAGCGTTGGCGTTGTTCATCCTTGGTACCTGGACCAGCTCGAACTTGTCGAAGCATGGGATAAGCTCTCTCACCAATTTGAGATATGAAGCCATTCTTTTTTTTTTCTAGTGGCGAAGCTTCCGTTAACCTGGCTTACGACCAGTTGAGAATCGCTTTCGACTGAGAGCCTCTGTACTCGTATTTCTTTGGCGAGGCAGATTCCGACAAGTAGGGCCTCATAATCTGCAACATTGTTCGAGGATTTGAAGCTGAACCTGATTGCACAATTAAGCTTGTGGCCCTCGGGGCTAGTGAGTACAATCCTAGGTCCTAAGCCCGTATCTCCAAAGGACCTGTCAACGAAGAGGTACTATGTAGGTGATTCAAGAGGGGTCATGAGGACGTCCACTTCGGAGGTTGGCAAACTTGGCCACAAAATCTACGAGTGCTTGCCCCTTGATGGTTGTCCTTGGTTTGAAAACAAACTGGCTAAGTTTGACAACCCATTTCAATTGCCTTCCAGAGGCGTCTGGCTTTTGCATGACCTGCCTCAGGAGAAAGTTGGTGAGCACATGGATGCTGTGGGCCAAGAAGTATGGCCTCAACTTTCTAGAGGCGGTGATGAGCGATAAGGCTATCTTTTCCATACCAGGGTAGCGTGCCTTCACTCCTAAGAGGGCCTTGCTTATGTAGTAAACAGGCAATTGGTGTTGTTTTTCTCGGACCAGAACCAGGCTCACAGATTCAGATAAAACTACAAGGTAGAGTAGTAAAACCTATCCTAACCTAGGCTTTGATAGTAGGAAAGCCTGGCCGAGGCGTTCTTTAAGAGCCTGGAATAGGGCCTCGCATTTTGTAGTCCATTCGAACTTATTGTCTCCCTTCAAGCTATTGAAGAAAGGCAGGCACCTATCCGTGGCTTTTGAGACAAACATACCGAGGGCTACCATTCTTTTGGTGAGGCATTACAAACCTTTTGGCCTCCTAGGCGACTTTATTTCAATCAGTGTCTTGATCTTTCTAGGTTGGCCTCGATACCTCTTTGGTTGACCATGTAGCTTAGGAATTTTTCAGAGGCAACTCCAAAGACGCACTTCAGGAGATTAAGCCTCATCTAATAAGATCTAAGGATCTGGAAAGTCTCTCACCGGTGCTGCACATGATCCTTGGCTTTCAAGCTTTTAACTAGCATGTCGTCTACGTAGACTTCCGTGGTAGAGCCAAGCTGGTCGGCAAATATTTTGTTGACAAGCCTTTGGTAAGTTGCCTGGTGTTTTTCAAGCCGAAGGGCATGACCTTGTAGCAGTAAAGGCCCTTATCTGTTACAAATAATGTGTGCTCCTTGTCTGAGAGTACATCAGGATCTGGTTGTAGCCTAAGTAGGCATCCATGAAGCTTAGGAGCTCGTACCCCGAAGTGGCATCCACCAGCTGGTCAATCTGAGGTAGTGGAAAGCTGTCCTTAAGGCATACTTGGTTAAGATTGGAGAAATCTATACAAATTCTCAACTTCCTCCAACATTTTTCACCAGAATTGGATTGGAGACCTACTTCAGATAGCAGGCCTCTCGAATGAAGCTGCTTTGTAAAAGCTTCCCTACATCTTCTTTCAAGGCCTCATACTTTTTCGAGTTCAGGGACCTCCTCTTTTGTCGATGCGATGGAAACTTAGGATCGACGTTGAGTCTGTGAAAACTCACAGTTGGGTCAATCCTCACAATAGCCTCATGTTTCTATACCAAAACATCAAGGTTGTGACAGAGGAACTTCTTCAAAACCTCACTGGGCTCCTCAGAGTGGTCATTTCCTACCTATAGCATCCTGGTTGGATCAGAAGGGTCTACTAGAAAGCTTTCTAGCTCTTCCACTGGTGATGTCTTCCCGTCACCCTGGGATTGATGTCCTCAGAGGAAGCAACTTCTTCCATTGTGATATTCTCCAGGGCATCCTCCGAGGCTTTCGTCATCTCGACATCAAAGAACGTCATGTTGACTTCTTTCTTTTTTGCCTCTCGAAAGGCATTTCTGTAGCACTTCCTCGCCTATGGCTAGTTGTCCTTTACCATGGCGATGCCTCCCTCAGTAGAGAATTTCAAACATATGTGGTGAATGGACGTTACGGCCCAAAGCTCCTTCAAGGCCGGGCGGCCTAGGACACTATGGTAAGCTGACCTTCTATCCACTACTAAGAATTCTATTAAGGTGTGGACGGCCAGGGTCTCTTCTTCCATTATAATGGCCAGGTGCACTCCCCTTTCAGGATGATGCAATCACCCGTAGAGCCATAAAGAGGCTCCGGAGAAGGGGCTAATGGGGTCTCAATGTTCATTTGCTCACAGGTGCTCTAAAAGATGACATTCACAGAGCTACCGTTGTCCACGAGCATCCTCCTCAATCCATTCTGCGCCACTACTACCCTTACTACTAGGGCGTCGTAGTGGAGATATTGGACATCTCTTATATCTTCATCTGTTAATGTAATATGATCTACCTTTTTCGACCCCGATGGCGGCCGTTGATGAGTCAGTTGGTCATCAACTTTTCTTCGACCTCTATCGCGTAGCTCCTCTGAGCATTTTGTATCTAGCCTCCTAAGTAGGGTCCTCTGTAGATGGTATCAATTTCTCGAATGGGAGCCTTTTCGGGGCCCTTGATCAGGAATTGTTTCGAGCCTCTTTCTAACCGAGGCTGCCGTGCAGGGCTCTTGGAACTACACCGTCTTTACTATTCATGGCCCATGGGCCATCCATCTCCTTCATGTGGTCGTCTGTTATAGAATAGGAGCTGACGACCTCTCATCGGGGGTCGATCTCCACGCTTGAGGTCCACTCTGCGCCTGGGTCTGGCGTTCTTTTCTCTCCTATTTGCCAAGTTTTCCACCTCTTGACACTCATCTGTGCTATGGTCATAGCTTCAGTGGACCTGGCAGTAGCTTGCGGGCACCTCCTAATGAGGAGGAAGCATCGAGGAGTCCTCGCCTCGTAATACGTCAGATTGGCCATTCCGTAATTGTAGAATCCAGTGGCAGAGCCTGAAGCTCCTGGCACTGAGTGCGAAAGTAGTCGACCCTCTTATGTAGAGGCTATGTAGCTCATCCCTGAATTTAGGTCGGATGGATAGTCCCTCCGACGCTGAGTTTGCTGGTGGAGGGGCCAGCCTCGACCGTATCCAGCTCCTAGCACTGGACTAAGAGCCACTCTTCCACGATTCCTATGGAGGATCATGTTCTCATTAGTGATCTCCTCCGTGATCATTTTCACCAATTGGTCGAAGGTGGTTGGGTTCTTGTTGCAGACATCCCTCCAGAATGGAATGTTCATGTTCAATCTTCCTTTTAAAGGAGAAAGGGCTTCGGCGTCTGATATTTTTTCGCAGAAGAGCATCTCTTTATTGAAGCGGCTGAGGTAGCTCTGCAGCGGCTCTCCTACTTATTGCCTCATGTCGTGGAGGGGTTGTATCGGGGCTGAACCTGGCCTTCGTAATGATAAATAATTGATGAATGTCTTCTTCAATTCTGGTCAGCTGGAGATGCCGCCGGTTACGAGCTTGTATTACCACCTTTTTTTTCTCCAGACAAGGTAAGGTGGAAAGCTCTGTACTTCAATGTAGGTGATGCTCCTCAGAGGCTCATCTTCGTCTTGTAGGTGTTTACGTGGTGCAAAGGGTCTCCCTTGCCAGTGTATGGGGCGATCTTTGGCACGTAAAATTCATAAGGAATGGACACATTCCTGATTTCTAATGAGAATGGGAGATTCTCGTCATCGTCGTCCACCTCGAATGACCTTGCCGACTTTGGGTCTTCTCTCCCAATGTTCATTTCTGGTGGGTACTAGGGAAGGTGCTGAGCTTGTTGGTCACTCCCATAGTATTGGGCCTTCTGATACTGAGGCTGATTGGATAGATGCGGCTAGAATTCGGATTCACCCCTGGTCACTACCTCTTTCGCTCTTTTTTCCAGCCTATTTCTAGGTGGGCTCTAAGGTTGCTCCCTCCTTGGGAATCTCTCTTGGGGCCCATTTCTGGGTCCATGTCCTCCTTGTCTTTTGAAAACGCTGATTGACATTGCGGGTTGAGGCCTCCCCTTGCCTTTAGGGGAGAGTAGGCCCTTTCATTGTTTGTTCTGGCAGTGAGGCCTCTCTCCTTACTTGGGGTCAAGTGGATAGCTGTTGTTTACCTCTTGTTCCTCGTTGGAAATGTCCAGGTCAAATCCATGGGGCCGGTTCCCTCTTGCATATTCATCAGTTAGATGTAACCTTGCATCTGGGCGTGTTGCTGGCCAGCTACCTCACAATGGCGGCCATGGTTCTCATTTCTCTCTCGAGAATGGTGGGAGCCCTCCTCGGACGCTCCCTCGTCTCTTGCTGCAGCTGTGTTTTCATTCACTGCATGCCCGGCTTTCCTTGGGTTCTCATATTCGTTGCTTCCACTCATTCTTCTCTTCGGTGGGTTAGTGGATCCTTTGTTCATGGAGGCTCATT
Source organism: Forsythia viridissima (assembly GCA_030279155.1). Classification (NCBI taxonomy): domain Eukaryota; kingdom Viridiplantae; phylum Streptophyta; class Magnoliopsida; order Lamiales; family Oleaceae; genus Forsythia; species Forsythia viridissima. The sequence continues at coordinate 37,474,619 of CM059041.1, read as the reverse complement.
TGTTTAATGAGGCTTAGGCTTTTAATCATGTTTCACTCGTGGTTTAAATCTGTGGTTTTCCACAGACGATGCCAATCTATTGACCTCCAAAAATGGTTGCCAACAGGAATCCCACGCCTCCTCTTCCTACGTTTAATTTTCCTACACACTTGGACCGCCACGTGGTTTAATCAATCACGTAGATATGCTTGGAACACTTGGAACCGGGTAGGTATGATATTTGTGCGTGAGATGAACATGTTGTGGTAGAGGTGGTGACTTCAGGGCCCCTAACTAATAATTTTCCAAGTGGTTATGAACACTTAAGTTTTAATTAGTATAGAGGACTTGTGTTTTCTCTTGTGCGAGAGTGTATATTTCAACATCCATTTCTTGTAGAAATAGGTTTGGTATTTATAGGTGAATTCCACTTGTTCGACCACCCTTCGATGTATGACACGTGGTTCAATCTTAAGGGTCTTATTGTCACATCCTAAGCGCTATGTCAGTGGTTTAATGTAAATGTCCCTTTCAGCCACATACTAGGAAGCTATGACTGTGACAAGCCTCGTTGGCAGGCTGTCCCATTAGTCTTTTTAGATCTAACTCGCAGAGTGTCAGGGGAGACTTTCTCAACACGCAATCAAGGTCGATCTTTGACCGCTTCGTATTCTCTACCTCCTCTTCTCAAATTTCCTTGGCATAAAAGAACATCATTTTCCTCTTAACCTCATATTCCAACCTCCTCAAAATAGAAGGTGACAGCCTATCAGGCATGTTTGACTATGACCCTGCCACGTGGGGCGCCACGTAAGGCTGGGGCATAACAACTTTCCCCATCAGGCAGCAATCAAGCCTCGTAATCCCGCCCTATCAACAATAATAGTTCCCTCATTTTTCCTCTACTTGCATAGTTTGGAACAAAGGTACAAAAGCTCTATAAGGTTCATTGTAAAGATATTGGAAAACCGTAGATTTCAGAACGAAATACTATGGCCTGCACCTCAAGGAGATGCCGATGAAGAGAAACCCTAGCCGGCAAGAATAATGTTACCGGAGAAGACGCCTAGAGGCGACAAAACTCTCTCTTAAAAAATTGGAGGTTTTTTAGAGACTTAAGAAGTATGCCCTTTGCTTGATCCCCATGGAACACATTTTTTTTCTTAAGTTTTATCAACCTAGTAACACGTGAACTTGCATAGAAAAAATGGATTTGAATTCCAAAACACACCTCAACATATTAGACATAGAGGTTTTCATGTGTTTTTCAATTGAGTTTAACTATGCAAAATCGTGTTTTGAGAGAGATCACAAAGCTATATCTTAGAGATCTCGATGCTTAGTCATCAAGGCCTTATGAAGAAATTAAATATTGGTCTATATTGATTTCTGGATTCTAAAAATTCATTCATTTCATATTCTTAATCCATTTTTTAGACTCGACCATATTAATTCTAACAATTGAACTAAACTTATAATTAGGTTGGGTTTTTAAAGGACAAACGTTCATTGCTAAGACAAATTCACCTTTGTCTCCGTGAAAAGTTATGGACTAGCGGAAAGCATAATCAGGTGGTTTAAACTCATACCACTGATGAGTGCTTGTTTGGGAATTTGACGCAAATTGTCATTAACATTTGTCTTCAATATATAAATGGTACATAACGTTTGTTTTTTTGGCACATACGTCCCTATATTATGTGTTTTGATATGCAATTAGTCCTTATTTGACGAAAAAGATCAATATGCTCCTAATTTTAATAAGTAAAAATTACAATTAGGTTTCTAACATTTGCAAAAAGTGCAAATGGAGCCAATACTGAATTATTTTGTATATTTTAAAAACTATTATAAAATAACTAAAATTTATGCTCATAATTATTAACAAACATGTTAAATAAAATTATTAGTTTTATTATTAGGTAATTACATTAATATTTAAATTTAAAATTTTTATTTTATCGTTATAACAAAAAAAAAAAAAAAAAACTTTGTCACGAACTTGATACTCAAATACTTTTATTTAATTAAGATATTCGTTTATTAACTACAATTATTAGAGTTTCGTATTCTTCATTTTAATTTATCGTTTTATTATCGTAAAAAATAAAGAACATAATATTAACTATATGGTTGGGTGAGTTTTTGAAGACGATATGATTTGTTATTTTATTCTTCATTTTTAAAGCATGGGTACAATTATCTTTTCCACAAAATCTAATACTTTTTAAGAGTTAAGCCAATTACCGGAGAAGGAAAAATGAGATTAATTGTTTGAGATATGCAGAGGGAGAGTGGGTAGATGGTCCTGAGCTGAAAATTGAGACTCTAAAAAAGAATTTTCATGACGTTTTTCGTAGCACCCATCCGTCTGATGACGAGATGGAAGTCCGTGTTTGAGGGATCACTACTCTATTACAAGAGGATAAGGTGGTGGCGATTCTGGAGACTCCATTTACGAAAGAAAAGGTGAAGCGTGCAATTTAGGATATGGGACTGAAGAATTCTCCGGGCCTAATGAGTTTCATGCCCTGTTCTTTCAAAAGCATTGAGACCAACTTGATTGTGATGTGTCAGATGCCGTACTGGAAACCATTCATTTGATCTTAATCCCAAAAAATAAGAGTCCAGAGTTGGTGTCTATTTTTTCCCCATTAGCTTGTGTAATGTCTTATACACAGTTGTGACAAAGACCGTAGCAAATAGAATGAAAAAGGGTGCTACCAGCCACTTATTTTTGAATTCCAAAGTGCTTTTGTCCCGACAAATCATGGACAATATCATTGTGGCTTTCGAGTTGCTTCAATCCATGGGTAAAAGATGTGTTAACGGATGAATTCCATATCGGTTAAATATAGATATATTAACCAACCAACATATAAGGACTTGTGCTATTCCTCTTAATAAAGTTGATTTTTTAATATTGAACCTCAAGTCCTAATATGGTATCAGAGCCTATTAAACTCCAACGAGTAATTCAATCCGATTAAGAATAAAAAACGAGCATACGAATTCTAAGATTGGTATTATCAGACGAGCCACCATTATATAGGGGCATGGCAAGGGATGAATCCCACATTGGTTAAATACAGAAATATTAACTAACATATAAGGACTTGAGCTACTTCTCTTAATAAAATTAATTTTTTAAGATGTAAGCCCAAGTCTTAATAGGATGTAATTGCAATTGGGGTTTCATGGTTCTAATGTTAGTTATGAGTAAAGCACATGATTGATTCGAATGAGATTTTATTGTCAGTGTGATGGTTAAAATAGGCTTCCCTAGTAGATGGATTCAGTTGGTGAGAATGTATATTTGTACATCGAGCTTTGATTTCTTGGTAAATGGACAGCCATTGGGGCGTGATTCTATCTAGCGACTTACGCAAAGGATGTCCGTTATCCCATACCTATTCTTATTTTGTGCAGATGCACTATCGGGTTTGGTAAGATTAGCTGAATGTGAGGGTGCTTTGTTGGAAATGAGTGCTAGGTTGGGGCCGAAGGTTAGTCACTCTACGATATGAATTATAGTTAATTTTGTGTATATATAGCATGACTTGGCAATTGGGTCCACAATTAGACGTTCCTATTGAGTTTCCGTACTCATTCCTCTCCATATTTCCACTTTTTAGATTGAATGGCCAAGAAGGGGGCAGCAGATCGGTTGGTTAATGGCTCAAGTACGAGGAGGAAGAAAGAGTCAAGTTCCTAAATTTGTTACCAAGGTTCTCATATTTTTGTTAATGAATTGTTATGACATGGATACGAATTTTATATCATGAGTTTTGGATATTAGAAATGCTGAACGTTGTAGTGATTGGAAACTAGTTTTCCACTCTCTTCTCGTTTTTCCATTTTATATCCATGTGATGTGGTCTCCAAGTTTTTGGACAAGGCTACTAGAGTTTTATAGCCCTTCGAGTTCTTTGTTCATAGAACGTGGAATCATATTAATTGGAGATCCGCAGTGTAAGTTATAATTTTTTCCCCATAAGTTGCATCGAGTGTATCTTGATTAGTTTCCTTGTGTAAATGAAAGTATTTTTGATTGCCTAAATGAGCAAGTTAGCTTTTAAAATTTTAATATGTTCAACATGAGTCAGTTGCTATGTTGTATTTTAAATTTCATGATTTTATGAGCTTGTTTGATTGGTCAAATATATGTTCGTTAGTGGAAATTTGTTCTTCGTCCTCATTGTTTTGATGTTTGTTGGTATTACTTAGAGGTTAAAGCATATAGAAACTTCAGAAATAAACTTTTAATTGAGGCATTGTGTCAAAACCAAGAAAATTGAGAGACGAAAACGAAGATACGAGGTGGACATGTTTTTTCATGGCCGCGCAAGGAGAAGCAGAGACTTTTTGCCCCTGCTTTGCGGCCACCCCAAGCGTGCGGCTGTGAGGGGTTTTCTGTGGGGCTTTATTCCTCCTCCGTTTGATTCCGTTTCTGCCCTAGTTTGCTTCCGGCGTTTATAAAACATGATTAAATGTTAGAATTTGAGTTTTTAACCGTATTCTAATATATTAATGTTTTTAAAAAAAAAAAAATGTTCCATGAAATTTCCTAAAGTTCGGCCGAAGTTAAGTTTCTCTTTCCTGTGCCAATGGTTTGACAAATTTTACGAATTTATGTTTTCATATAACGTATATAACGTTCTGAATTGTAGAATTCGAAGCGTTACATCATCAATGGCTTTTGAAGAAATTCAATATTGGTCTATATCAATTTCTAGATTCTTAAAATTTATTCATCTCAAATTCTTTATCCATTTTTTTCGACTCAACCATATTCTAATAGTTGAACTAAACTTATAATTAAATCGAGTGTTGAAGGACAAACGTTCCTTGCATAAGCACGTGGCGTGGTTTAAACTCAAATCACTCAATGAGGAATAATTGAAGCAAGAATGCAAAAGTGGTTGACTGCAGTTTGTACAACGTTTCTACTAATGTTTTAATGTTACAACAATGTTTCAACGTTCTCCACTATAATTGTCACATCATTGCAAAATTAATAGTACTTAGACAGCTTTAGATTGGTCTTTAATTTTGTTACTGAAAACCTAATTAGCCTACCTTGTAGGTTCGTTTTATTTGTTCTATTCTGATCAATTTGGACTTTATGCACTTTTCCTTAGTTGACCAAAAACAATTTGACTGAGTGGATAACCTGTAGTTAGTGACTGGGAACCATGAAACGAATTCGTTGATAAATCAATAAAATATAAAAATTGTGATAGGAATTGCATACCTATACTGTTGGGAATATAGTTCACCGGATCGTTGATTCTTTCAAGAACAATTGACAGGGCTCAGATTAATACTGTCCAACTCCACAAAGGTAACACCAAGTTACAAGGACAAACTAAGAAGGACCTATTTCACCAAAAGAAATAAGAGGAGGAAAGGGCTACAATTTCCACAAAGGAAATTATATATCAAAACAATGACAATGGCAGAGGCTTTCTCTGGTTTCTTCCTTGGCTTTGGCTTTTCTGTTCACGTGTGTATATAAAGTGAATATGGTGATTATTTGGTGGTCAATTCGTTGTCCTTCTCTGCCCAAAACCCCACATATATATATAGTGTAATATATAAATATATATGGTATAATATATATATGTATATATGGTATGGAATATATATGTATATATGGTAATAATATAATAACCCATATTATATTATACCCCCCCTAATATATATATATATTTCCTAAACCTAGCCGTCCCACTTTCAATCGGGTCAAACACACTGGGCCACTGAGCAACGACCCAAAGGTACATTAAAACCTCTAAGTGACCCACACACGTCCTTCATTAATTTGGGCTAACACACTTGTGGAGTGGACTATACAATTATCATTCAATCCTGGGCTCAAAGCCTATGAAGATATAACAGGTCTATTAATCATCACTACCCTTTGGTTTGTTTGGGACCAAAAATCCCAACAAACCTCTACCTTTGGTTCCAAACAAAAAATCTGCAAAACACAAATAAAGACACATACTCAGTAGATGACAAATGAATGAATTCTAAACTAATTAGAACTCAACGTACCTGTACCAATGTTTAGAAGTATAAGACAACTTCTAAACTTTACCAAAGTGAGCACCTTAGTGCCCATATCTGCAGGGTTATGATCTGAATGCACTTTCTCAAGTTTAATCAAATTTTGAGATACCACATCTCTAATAAAATGCAGTCTAACATCTATATGTTTAGTGCGTTCATGAAAAACTGGGTTCTTACACAAATGAATAGCTGATTGACTATCAGAATATATAGTCACATTATCACTTAAAACACATAGTTCATTAAGTAAACCTTTAAACCACATAGCTTCTTTAAAGGCTTCAGTAGCAGCTATATACTCAGATTCAGTAGTGGAAAGAGCAACAATATGTTGGAGTTGAGATTTCCAACTAACACACGAATCACACAAAGTGAACACATAGGAAGAAGTAGATTTCCTATTATCTCTATCTCCACCATAATCAGCATCAGTAAAACCCTTTAGTTTCACACCATTAGAAACAGTTTTATATATTAACCCTACATCATAGGTACTTTTTAAATACCTGAGCAACCATTTCAAAGCTTCCCAATGAGTGGGTCCTGGATTAGACATGTATCTGCTCAAAGTACTAACAGCAAAGGCCAAGTCTGGCCTAGTACAAACCATCAAATACATCACAGAACCAATTGCATTTGAATATGGAATTTTACTCATATATGCAACTTCTTTTTCATTTTTAGGTGACTGTTCTTTAGACAAAACAAAATGATTACCAAGAGGCACAGATACAGGTTTACAATCAAGCATTCCAAACTTTTTCAAAACCTTAAGCACATATGGAGTTTGATGAACAATTAAGTAAGAATTAGACCTATCTCTATTTATTTCCATGCCAAGAATCCTTTTAGCATGCCCAAGGTCTTTCATATCAAATTCTTTACTTAACTCAATTTTAATATTGTTTACCACTTTCATGTTAGAACCAATCAATAACATGTCATCCACATAGAGTAACAAATACACACAATCATTTGTGCTGTGGTGCTGGTAATACAAACAATGATTAAACTCACTCCTCTTGAAACCAATTGAAAGAACATATGAATCAAACTTCTTGTACCACTGTCTAGGAGACTGTTTTAAACCGTATAGAGATTTTTTAAGAAAACACACATGATCAGGTTTGTTTTTATTTTCAAAACCTTTTGGTTGATACATGAAAATCTTTTCATCAAGGTCACCATGTAAAAAAGCAGTTTTTACATCAAGTTGTTCAAGTTCCCAATCATAATGAGCAACCAATGCAAGCATGATACGAATAGTGGTATACTTAACAACAGGCGAAAAAATCTCATTGTAATCAACCCCTTCTTTCTGTGTATATCCCTTTGCTACCAACCTGGCCTTATATCTCACAGGTTCAGTCTTAGTGGTTCCTTCCTTTACCTTGTACACCCATTTACATCCCACAATGGATTTATCCTTAGGTTTAGGCACTAATTCCCAAGTTTGATTCTTAGCTAGAGAGCTCATCTCCTCTCTCATAGCACTCACCCACTCCTTAGACTTTTCACTCCTCATAGCCTCCTCATAGGTATTGGGCTCCCTATCTACTAGTTCTTGATAGCTAGCATAGGCTATGGTATAGTCAGACATCCTTTGGAGTTCCCTACGTGGTCTTCTCTCCCTATCTCTAGCTAATTGATAATCAGCTAAGGGGTTTTGGTCAACGTGATGATCCTCTATCACATCCTCAACCCTCTCATTCTCTACAACCTGCTGATCTTGTTGGTTATCACTCTCCACCTCACTAGGAGAAACGGGTAATGGGGTGCTCACTCTCTCCACCTCAACAGGAGATTCACCACTAATGGTTTCTTGCTGTTTTTCACTCTCTAGACAAGGCATCTCTGACTCGTTAAATTTGACATCTCTACTTATGATAATCTTCACACCACTTTGACTTCTATCCCACAACCTATATCCCTTAACTCCCTCAGGGTAGCCCAGAAAGACACACTTCCTAGCTCTAGGTTCAAGTTTTCCCTCACTCTGATGAGAAAAAGCAGTACAGCCAAAGGTTTTAAGCATAGTATAATCAGCACATTTACCATGCCATTTTTCATAAGGAGTATCACCATTTAAAACAACGGATGGAGTCAAATTAGTCAGATAGCATGCAGTCATAACAGCTTCACCCCAAAACGATTTAGGCACACCAGAACTCAACATCATACATCTAACCTTATCAAGCAAAGTACGATTCATCCTTTCAGCAACCCCATTCTGTTGGAGAGTGTAAGGCACAGTTTTATATCTAGTAATGCCACACTCATTACACAAGTTATCAAAATCAGCATTGCAGAATTCAAGACCATTATCATTACGCAAATATTTAATCTTTTTGCCAGTCTGATTCTCCACCTGAACTTTCCAATTTTTAAATTTAATGAAAGTTTCACTTTTATCTTTCAACAGATAAACCCACACACGTCTGGAGAAATCATCAATAATAGACAAAAAATATTTGTTACCACCAAAAGTAGGATTGCTCCCGGGACCCCACAAATCTGTATGAATGTATTCTAACACTCTAGATGTCTTGTGTGTGCTAGATGAAAACGATATCCTACGATGTTTTCCAAGCACACAATGATCACAAAATGACATGTCAGACACCTGATCCTTACCAAACACACCCTTATCCTTAAGGAACTTAAGTCCCTTAACACTAACATGAGCAAGTCTATTATGCCACTTCTGTGTGTGATCAGTGTCAATGGAAGCATTAGTGGAGTTTAGACCACCTACCACTTCAGCACGTGCAATGTAAATGCCATTTTTTCTAATAGCCTTAAAGGCTCTAAGTGCACCCTTAGTCATTTTTAACATGCCACTGCCAAGCACACCAACAAAACTTATATCTTCCAACTCCCCTGCAGAAATTAAATTTCTACCCATGTGTTGAATGTATCTAACTCCCTTTAGTGTATGTACAAAGCCACTATCAAATCTAACAGTCACATCACCAATGCCAGTAATGTTATATGCAACACCACCCCATGCAACGACATTCCCATGATTACTTTCATGCAAATGATCAAACCAATGTTTATTTGATGTAATGTGAAAAGATGCACCGGAGTCAAGAATCCACTCATCCATATGGGAGTTCATAGACAGGTTAATCTCACTAGGCTCGGAATTTAAAAGCATGTAAACCTCACCAGACTCCTCTCTGGGTACTACCACATTTGTCTCATTATTTTCTCGCTGGTCTCTCTGCTTATTCTTTTCTTTATAGCAGTCACTAATGAAATGGCCTAACTTGCCACAACCATAGCACTTCTTCCCTTTCGCCTTACCCCGTGACTTAGAACGACTTCTACCCTTTCTATTGCCACCACTATTTTGCCCACCTCCACCTCCACTCCCATTCCCTCCCCTTGACTGAGGTCTACTCCTCACAAAATGGATCTCACCATTTTTTCTCTCATTTTTCTCGAACTTCAACTCTCTCTCCTTACTTTTTAAAGAATCTATGACAATGTCAGGTGTAAGGGTCTCCCTCCCATACTTAATTGCATTCTTGACTTCCTTATATGAATCAGGAATAGCATTTAACAAAATTATAGCTTTGTTAATTTCAGGGACCGTTTCACCACAGTTTGTAATATCTTGCACAAGCTTATTAAAAACATCAAGATTGTCATCCAAATCCCTTGAGGGATCAATTTTGAAGCTGAAAAAATTTTCAAGGAGATAAATTTTATTTGGAGTGGATTGGATTAAATAAAGCTCTTCTAATTTTTTCCAAAGCTTTTCTGTGGAATCAAATTTTCCAACTTTTCGCAAAACAGGGTCTGATAAATGCAATATGATAGAAGTGTAAGAAAGTTCATCAAAATCTTTTTTCTGATCCTCAGTAACATTAGGACCATAAGAATTATCAATAGCTTTTGAAACCTTTTGCTGAACCAAAATACCTTTCATTTTCTGTTGCCAAATAGAAAAATCACCTTTACCAGTAAAGACACTCAAGTCAAAACGATGTGCAGACATCTTAACAAAAAAGAATACACACCAACAGGCACCTCAAGATAATCACGCAGAAAAACCTAAAGACCTCAATATACACCGTCTTAGATTCCCAGGGTTTCGTGAGATTCGTGATCTCAGATCAAGGGAATTGTCAAACGGGTAAAGTCTAGGTGACAGTTCTAAAAAATAATGCACAGAAACAAAGTATCGCAAATAATCAGCACCAAAACAAAAGCTAACACAAGTCACAATAATGGGCACCTAAAATTCCTAGCAACAGGCAATGGTTACCCCACACGGTAACCCCAAACCTAATGGCCACCCCACACGATGGCCTGCTATTACAAGAATTTAAAAGGGATCAGCCAATTTACCAGAGCGGACTAATCTGACGGTCCGTAATATTGGAGAGATGCGAATTTATTTATTTTATTCTCACTTTTGCAGATTTTAAGTTTCAACAGATTTGGAGCAGAAAGATGACACCAAGCTCGAATTCAATCTGTCCAATAAATACACTGCTGTCCAAAAAAAAAACTTAGCCTGCAATCAATAAAATAAAAAAAAGTCAGATCGCATAATAAACTATTTCAGCCCAAACAATTAATTTATGAAAAAAATAAATTTTTGACTGAAAAGGTAGTCTGTTGTGCTGCTGCCGTTCTACTGTCGTTGTCCACCGTTGAATTTTCCAGTCCAATGTATTCTCAAAAGTCAACCACGCTCTGATACCAATTGTTGGGAATATAGTTCACCGGATCGTTGATTCTTTCAAGAACAATTGACAGAGCTCAGATTAATACTGTCCAACTCCACAAAGGTAACACCAAGTTACAAGGACAAACTAAGAAGGACCTATTTCACCAAAAGAAATAAGAGGAGGAAAGGGCTGCAATTTCCACAAAGGAAATTATATATCAAAACAATGACAATGGCAGAGGCTTTCTCTGGTTTCTTCCTTGGCTTTGGCTTTTCTGTTCACGTGTGTGTATAAAGTGAATATGGTGATTATTTGGTGGTCAATTCGTTGTCCTTCTCTGCCCAAAACCCCACATATATATATATATAGTGTAATATATAAATATATATGGTATAATATATATATGTATATATGGTATGGAATATATATGTATATATGGTAATAATATAATAACCCATATTATATTATACCCCCCCTAATATATATATATATTTCCTAAATCTAGCCGTCCCACTTTCAATCGGGTCAAACACACTGGGCCACTGAGCAACGACCCAAAGGTACATTAAAACCTCTAAGTGAACCACACACGTCCTTCATTAATTTGGGCTAACACACTTGTGGAGTGGACTATACAATTATCATTCAATCCTGGGCTCAAAGCCTATGAAGATATAACGGGTCTATTAATCATCACTGCCCTTTGGTTTGTTTGGGACCAAAAATCCCAACATATACAATACTACAATATTACCCAAAAAAAAAAAATAATAAATAAAATAAAGTAACCGTGTGTTGAATATTTCTCAAACTTTTGAATGGTTCTTTGTTTAGTTTAACCAAAACTATACAATAAGTTATATGTATTCAAAGGGATTAATATATCTTGTAGTATTATATAAATTTGTAAAACAAAGTGATTTAATTATGCAATTTAGCTTATATTGTGCTGAATAATTGAGGTAAAAGAAACAAATTAAAGTTTGTTTTAAGAATAAGGATACTATCTAAAATAAACCAAAAATATTTATAAACTAGAAAAATCAATTTATTATTAGGATTTAATCAAAATTATTTTTGTAGGACAGTTAATACTTGTTTCCTTAATTGATGACCCAAAAAAATTAAAATTAAAAAGACTGAAATCAGCACAAGGAGAGTGGGACCCATAAAATGAATTATTTACATATTGTCAAATAATGATACAACTTATATTCCAAATTGCTGGTTTGTCGTATCACATCATAACATCAACTGGGGATTCAATGTTCAGAAGAAATTTATATAAATAAGCAAAATCTAAGTCAACTATATATATCATTTGTTCGAACTACAAATATGCAGCCTATGGCCAACAAGTCCCAACAGGCATTCCAGTTTCAGCTCCTAATTATAATTATGTTGATAATTCTCAACCACCACCACCAGTGCCCCATGCTCATGTTGGCGCGCCAGGGGAGTGTGTGAGATTTAATTTTACCGAACCCATAACGTATACAGATGATTACACATCTATGACATAAGAACTTCATGCTGTAATTATCAAGATTAATACTGAAGTGAAAACGTACCTGAATCCATGATTCTGTTTGGTCGAACTGGGTTATGGTCTTCCAATTGATCCGTGGTTTTCTCCTTAGTGTCTCTTGCTGATGGGGATGCAGAGAGTTATGAAAAACCACGCTCAATTGGAGACCATGACCTGTATAAATAACTGCAGGACAGTTATTATGTTTCAATGTTGTTAAATTGGCCCCTCATCAATTTAAAACATTGTATCCGTCTCTATACTTTAATCTCACGACACTTAATACCTATTAGTCAAAAATAGTCTTAAGTGGATCACTTTTTTGACTAAAACCTTAAGATAGCACCACACATTTTAATATATACATGTTTGGCCTCACATGTTGAATTTTATCCAGCAATCTCCCACTGGGCCATACATGTATCCTTACAAATGTGTACAACCTTATGAGCCCAAAATCTTGCTATCACTGTTAAAGGTATTTCCAAACAATCTCGTCTATTAGTCATATCAATGTAGGATCAAAACGACTTTCGTTACATTAATCGTAACTAAATCCATCAATGGTCACGCAAACCAATAAAACCAAATGACATAGATCAATCATGAGAGTGTAGTATGAAAATTACATGTTATGTGATCCAAACATATCTATTTTCAATTGGTCCGATTTTATTCCTTAAATGAGATCAATACCAAACATAATATAACAGAGTGGAATGAACTGAATACTTTATTTCTGTACAGAAAATTATCCAATTACACAAATGTGTCCAAACCCAAACATAAAGCAATCAAATTTACAAACTCCCACTAAAACATGATATCCTCAAGAAATACAACACACATACGAGCAGTGTGCTCATGAAAGACCTTGGGTGGTAATCCCTTAGTAAGCGGATCCGCAATCATGGAGTTTGTCCCAATATACTCTATGGAAATCTATTCATTCTGTACCCTTTCTTTCACAACTAGAAACTTAATGTCAATGTATTTTGACTTAGTTGAACTCATGTTGTTATTAGAATATAGCACTGCAGAGTTATTGTCACAACATAACTTTAATGGTCTTTCAATGCCATTCAGAATGCTCAGCCCAATGACAAAATTTTGCAGCCATATCCCATTATTAGATGCCTTATAACATGCTACAAACTCCACTGCCATAGTGGAAGAAGCTACGAGTGTCTGCTTAGCACTCCTCCAAGAAATAACTCATCCAGCTAGCAGATATATGCAGCTTGATGTGGATTTTCTATTGTCCTGGCATCCTGTAAAATCAGAATCGGAGTGCCCTACGATCTCTAACTAATCCGATCTGCTGTATGTAAGCATGAAATCTCTCGTTCTCTTCAAGTACCTCATAACCCTTTTTGCTGCTTTCCATTGATTCATCCCAGGGTTACTTAAATATCTGTCCATCATTCCAATAATGAATGCTATGTCTGGACGTGTACAGACCTAAGCATACATTAGACTCCCAACAGCTGATGCATAGGGAATCTTCTGCATTTCCTTAACTTCAAGATTATTTTTCAGGCACTGATTGAAACTAAATTTGTCTCCCTTAGCAACAGGGGTGTCCCCTGGTTTACTATCCTGTATGCCAAACATTTTAAGAACTTTATCGATATAGCTCTTTTGTGACAATCCAAGAATATCCCGAGAGCGATCCCGGTGTATCTGAATCCCTAATACAAAAGAGGCATCCCCAAGATCTTTCATCTCAAAGTTCCTTGACAGAAAACTTTTGGTTTCGTGCAACATGCCTATATCATTAGTGGCAAGCAGTATGTTGTCAACATACAAAACCAGGAAAATATGCTTACTCCCACTGAACTTGTGATATACACAATCATCAACAATATTTATCTCAAAACCAAACGAGATAATCACTTGATGAAATTTGTAGTACCACTGACGGGAAGCTTGCTTGAGTCCATAGATAGATTTCTTTAATTTGCAAACCATATGCTTCGAGTCTTCTGACACGAAGTTTTCTGGTTGCACAATATAGATCGTCTCATCAATGTCTTCATTGAGAAACGCTGTTTTAACATCCATATGATGTAACTCAAGATCAAAATGTGCAACAAGTGCCATGACTATCCTAAAAGAGTCTTTCGTTGAAACCGGAGAGAAAGTCTCTTTGAAGTCAATGCCTTCCTTTTGTGTAAAGCCCTTAGCTACAAGACGAGCATTATATCTTTCCACATTACCTTTCAAATCCCTTTTGGTTTTAAAAATTCATTTACAACCAATGGGCTTCGCACCTTCTGGTAATGGGACAAGATCACAAACTTTATTGTCTTGCATAGACTTATACTCCTCATTCATGGCATCGATCCACTTTTGAAAATCAGAACCCATCATGGCCTGATGGAAATTGATTGGATTATCTTCCATCATTCCATTATTTTCCTCATGTTCTTGGAGAAATACTATAAAATCATCCGAAATAGCATTTTTCCTTTCTCGAGTGGATCTCCTTAATGGTATTGGTTCTTGAAGTTGTTGAGTTTGTACTCTTGGAATGGTGGAAGGTTCTTCAACATTATCTTGCCGAGGTTCCAGATATACTTCTTGATCAATGACAGGTATAGAAATCTGCACATTGTCAAAAATAATAGTAGGAATCGAAATCGATCATTCCTCAGTTTCTTCCTCAAAGACAATGTCTCTAACCTTATTTCTCTCCCCAAACTCAACATCCTCAAAAAATGTTGTAGTTCCCATTTCAAAAATTGACTTAAGTGTGGGATTATAAAATTTGTAGCCCCTTGATCACTCAGAATAACCAATAAAATAGCTGCTTATAGTTTTGGAGTCCAATTTATTTTCATGTGGCATATAAGGCCTAGCTTTAGCTGGACATCCCAAAATGTGGAAATGCTTTAGAACAGGTTTTCTGCCTGTCCAAAGCTCATAAGGTGTTTTAGCAGCAAATTTAGTTGGTACTCTATTCAGAATATAAGCTGCAGTCTTTAATGCTTCTCTACAGAGTGATTTTGGTAAAGTAGAATGACTAATCATACTCCTTACCATGTCTTTAAGAGTCCTGTTTCGTCTTTCAGCTACACCATTCATGCTAGGCGATCCTGGCATGGTGTACTGTGGGACGATTCCACATTCCTCTAGAAATTTAGCAAATAGTCTTGGACGTTGTTCACCTGAACCGTCATATTTGCTGTAGTGCTCACCACCACGATCAGACCTAACGCTTTTAATCCTTTTGATGAGTTGATTCTCAACTTCAGCTTTGAAAGCCTTGAACATGTCCAGTGACTCGGATTTTTCATGAATAAGATATAGGTGCCCATAAGTGAGTAATCGTCTATGAATGATATAAAATATTGTTGACCATTCAAAGAAGCCGTAGGGAATGGTCCACAAATATCTGTGTGTATCAATTCTAAGACGTCCGAAATTCTATTGGCATCTAACCTTTTTGTTTTGGTCTTTTTCCCTTGATACAATCAATATAAACATCAAAGTCCGTAAAGTCCAGGGAATCCAAAATGCCATCTGACACAAGTCGTGCAACTCTTATTTTTGAGATGTGACCTAAGCGCTTGTGCCATAATTTTGCCGAATTTTCTTTATTTAATTTTCGCTTAGTGCCACGTGATTCCACATGCAAGGTTTCATTATATGACGCAATAGTATCAAGCAAATATAAGTTATCGTATGAACATAATGAACCAGTTCCAACAATATTTGAATTTATAAAAAAACTAAACTGACAATTTCCAAAAGAACAATAATATCTACATTTGTCTAATAAGGAAATAGAAACCAAACTCCGTCTAAACGACGGTACAACAAAAGTGTTTTTCAAATCCAAATAAAAATCAGCTCCTAACAATAATCTAAAAGTGCCTATTGCTTCAACTTCCACCAATTTTCTGTTGTCCACAAAGATGAATCTTTCAGCATCATTTGGCTTTCGGCAGAACATGCAATCCTGTATAAAAACACTTATGTGAGTAATAGCACCAGAATCTAACCACCAAGTGTTTCTAGGTACTAAAGCTAAATTAACCTCAGAACATACCAAATTAAGAAATGTACCTTTCTTTGCACGCCAGGCGTTATATTTGGTACAATTCTTCTTTAAATGTCCAGGCTTCTGGTAAAAGAAACAACCCTCTTTGTCTTTATGTGGTTTCTTCTGTTATGGACCCTTAGCAGCTTCATATTCTGTTTTTCTTTTTTTGTCCTTATCTTTGGAGGTACTTGCCAAGTTAGCAATTTCAGTTCTGTCCTGCTTCAATCTTTCTTCTTCTTGCACACAATAAGAAATGAGCTCATTTAGAGTTCATTTCTCCTTTTGACAGTTGTAACTGACCTTATATTGATTGAAATGTGCAAGAAGCGATATTAATACTAAATACACGAGCAAGTCATCAGACAAGTCGAGCTTTAGTGCCTTAAGTTTTGAAGCAGTATAAGACATCTGCATGATGTAATCCCTTATATTCTCCTTGCTTTTATACTTCATTGAAATCAAGCTTTGCTGAAGCGTGCTTGTTTCAGCCTTATCGTTTTTTGCAAAACGCTTTTCAATTTCAGCAAGGAATTCCTTGGCATCAGTTACCTCCTTAGATATTGCGCCCCTAAAGGTTTCTGGAATGCCGCACTTAATGATCATTAAACTCATGCGATTTGAGCGTTCTCACTTCTCAAAGTTCCTCCTGTCATCAGGTGAACTTGCATCCGTAAGTGAAGCAGGTTTCTCGATCCTAAGAGCAAGGTCGAGATCCATGCAGCCAAGAACAATTAGAGCGTTCTCTTTCCAATCCTTGAAGTTTGGCCTATTAAGCATGGGGATTGAATTGATATTTGCAGATATTGTGGAAGTGGATGAATGAGCTGTATAGAAAAAGAGATAGAAATAGCTTACATTAGTACTTTATTATGCACATAATAATTTCAAATAAATTGATAAGGCCCATCACAAGATACCTAGCACAACATCAATATTTAGTCTTTAGACAGAAATATTGACTCATAAGTGGTACCTCGATGTAGCAATCAAACACTGACAATAAGACATGTCAATCAATAAACTTTTCTTTGGACCGATTTATTGATCACACGTTAAATCAAATAATCGTCACGCGTTTATCACCACAGGTGCATGTGAAATTCCAGCCAAACATTGACCTTCCTTTGGGCCGATCAATATCCGCATGAACAACACACACACACTAAACCTTCTAATATTCTAAGTTAATTAATTTCCACTAGAGAGGTTACTTTGGCAACATGTTGCTTCAATTAATTCACTTTAGAATATTATATTTCTCAAAAGAGTCCATCATACTAAAATTTGAACCTGAATTGACTATTTTGCATATATTTAAAACTTTAGGATTTGAATTTTTGAAGTTCAAAGCTTTAGGATTAAGTAATCATTAAGTTGGAGGGTTAAATTACAATTTAATTAAACTTGATTGGCCAATTATGAAAGATTTTAAGCTTGAAAGACTAAATTGCAATTTTACCAAAACTTTAGTGGCCAATTAATTAAAATCTTAAACGTTAGGGACTGAATCATAAAATTCAGAACTTCAAAGGTCCAACTTAATTGATTACTAGAACTGTAGGGACTTATTTTATAAATTCAGAAGTCTAAAGGGCCAACTTAAATGATTTTAAAACTTTAGAGTTTAATTAAATGAGGGAACAACCAGGAGGACTAGAGATTAAATAAGTCAAAATTTTGAAAATTGCAAACTAGTCCTTTAGGACTTCTAAATTCAGTAGGAGGTCCATAGGTCAAAAATTGCAACAGCTAGGGTTTGAAACCCTAGCTACCGCCGCCACCAACGAGACCCGATGACGGCGTTTCCGTTTGCAGCGCCATCTCCGGTGCTACAGAAACTTCACACGTAGCGTCGCAATGTGCGACGCTGCCACCCATCTGCAGCACTTTCTCCGGTGCTGCGTGTTCCTCCTCTTCGACAACGACAACAATTAATCCATCTCATCAATAAACCACAAGATCCGAATCCATGAAATCGGACCATAAAATCCGAAAATTCGAGAAACCCATATTCAAAACCGACCACAATCATAAAATCCCAATTCAAAAAATCAATACATGGATTGCGAAAATTAAAATCCCACTTTAAGAAATCCATATTTCTTGAAGAAAATATATACATACAGAACCTTGAAATTCCCTGTGAACACAGTACCGTACATATGCATAGTACCGTACATATGCATATTTCAAAATTAATTGAATTTCTGATACCACATGTCCATATAAATCTGATAATTCAACATGAAGGTGGTTCTGATACCACTTGTTAGATTTAATTTTACCGAACCCATAATGTATACAGATGATTACACATCTATGACATAAGAATTTCATGCTATAATTATCAAGATTAATACTGAAGCAGAAGCGTACCTGAATCCATGATTCTGTTTGGTCGAACTGGGTTATGGTCTTCCAATTGATCCGTGGTTTTCTTCTTAGTGTCTCTTACTGATGGGAATGCAGAGAGTTATGAAAAGTCACGCTCAATTGGAGACCATGACCTGTATAAATAACTGCAGTGCATTTATTATGTTTCAATATTGTTAAATTGGCCCCTCATCAATTTAAAACATTGTATCCGTCTCTGCACTTTAATCTTTACACTTAATGCCCATTAGTCCAAAATAGTCTTAAGTAGATCACTTTATTGACTAAAACTTTAAGATAGCACCACACATTTTAATATATACATGTTTGGCCCCACATGCTGAATTTTATCCAACATAGTGGTCTACCAGTCTATGCGACTACTTTTCCGATGTTTCAAATTGTGAGTTGATATTTGATTTCGAAAGCATTAACTCTCTTTTACTACTTTTGTTCAGTTATATTATATCTAACGTACTAAACAGACTTTCATATCGTAAAGTTATTTGTAATATAGGTCCTCTTTTTCTAATATTTTTCACATTTACAGGTTGTATAACATGTTGGTGTCCATGCATAACATTTGGTCAAATTGCTGAGATTGTAGACAGAGGATCTACTTGTAAGTGAAGAGACAAAACGATTTTGATTTAATGAGACGATCCTATAAAGTAATCGATTCATTTTCGTTTTCATTTTTTAGAAAACTAAAAAAATTTCAATCAAATTTACTTGTTGTGGCAGCTTGTGGAGCACTTTACACTCTTATAGCCTTTGTTATGGGATGTACATGCATATATTCTTGCTTCTATCGTACTAGGATGAGAAAGCAATACATGCTGCCGGAGAATCCATGCGCGGATTGTTTGGTTAATTTTTGTTGTGAAACTTGTGCCTTGTGCCAAGAATACCGTGAGCTCAAAAACTGCGGATTTGACATGTCTATTGGTAATAAACTTTCTTTTTTCCCTCTACAATTTCTATACCAAAAATTTGACATATGTACTTGAAGTGTGTGATCTCTCTAATGTTCAGAGTTTGCATTCTTGTTCTATCACATCTAAGTTTGTGTGCATAATCCAGCATGTCTCTATAACAATATTATACATCTAAGTTTTCATTTTATAGATAGATAGATAGAAAAGTTTTAACATTCCCTCCAGCACTGAAATATTGCTGCAGTCGTCACAAGGCCTATTTTTCATTTCGTCTAACTCTTAGAAATATAATCTATATATCTTTAATTACATATCAATAATTAAAGACACCATTTATCATGCTAAAATTACCAAGTATAATAATTTAGAAGAATACCTGTCACAATTGGTGTTGAAATTGAGAGGGTTAGATCTTCCGCAGTCTAATCACCTTAATAGTGCTAATGGAACCTATGTCTATAATGGTGTAAAAGAGAAGAACAAAAGTTTTGATTGACTCGGAGACCATAACCCTATTTTTAATATTCTGTATACCTTAGTCCAATTAGAAGTCCATCAATCTTAATTGGACTAAGATCCGGTCTCTACACATTACAAAGTCCGTACTCAGTTCAGATGTTTCGAAGACCCAATCAACAGATCACTTAATAGCTCTATTAATTAGATAGCTCATATAATTGCAATACAATATGTAGCCCATTATAGAGATAAAAAAATCCAACACTAACTACTCTAATGCATTTCAAAATTTGTTAGGATGGTATGGAAATATGGAGAAACAGAATCCTGCAACGACAATGGCACCAGGCGTTCAAAGAGGAATGAGTAGATAAAGCTGGTGTGCCCAACTGCTTGCTAATTGCTATCCAATTGTGTGATACAAACGCTATTAAAAGTTACAATAAATTTATGAATATTTCAATTTGTCATTTTAGTTTCAAAATTTTGCACCAATGAATCATGTTATATCTTCCTTGTTTGAAATTGAGACCAGATCGTGTCCGTGGTTTACAAAAAAATAAATATAAAAAAAAGGAAAAAAAAAAAAAAAGAGAAACCAAAATCACGTTCGTAAATTTCTTATACTTGAAGATGTTAATGTCACCTCAATGTAAGCATTATAAGTGGGTATGATAAATGGGTAGGAGATCAAGATCCTATAACAGTATCACAGATAAATGTATCTTAATATTTTAGTATCAGAAGTATATTATTATATTAATACAACAAGTATATATATTATATCAGTCTCTTTGTAAACAATGACAGTATTACACGTACTTAAAAAAATAGAAAATTCCAACCCAACACAACAACTATATAATAATAAAAATATCTTAATGAAATAATATTATAGAAAAATAGTATCAAAATCACATTTATATTAATATCATAAAAACAATATCATAGATAACAATATTGTATGGTTAAAGATAACAAATATAACAGTATTAGGTGCACATTATTATCAAGCATATGTTTAGGTGAGTCTAAATATTATGTTTTAATAGAAACCATAGTACAATAACTAAATAAAATAGTATCATAATAAAACAGTATCATAGATTATCTTAATATATAAGTATCATACATGACAGTATCTTAATAAAACAATATTACATACACAAATTACAATCTAATAGAATAACAATATCATAAAATGAAACAGTATCAAACATTTTGAATGAAAATAATATCAATGATCTTGTACTACTAATGGAGTATTTTGAAACAGTATCATTACTTCAACCACAAAATATTATTTTGAATGTATGTTTATTTGGTAAAGTTTAAAAGTAGTTTTTTTTGGAGATTTTGAAAAAAGTTGGTGAAATGTATGGTTGAAAAGTTGATAAAATTTGTGGGTCCTATGAAATCTTTGGTTGAAAATAAGTTTGAGAAAAAGAAAGTTAATAAACCTGGCCAAAGCATGCTGTAATGTAACGAAAACTAGTATACAATATTAAAAGTAAAATAATATATATCAAGCATTTTTCATAAATCAGTATAATAGAAAACGATATCATAATAAAATAGTATCTTAGAAAATAGTATAATAATAAAAACAAATAGTATAGAAAACATTATCATAATAAAATAATATTGTGTTTGAATTAGCGCTTTTTGCAATTGCAAATGGGTTAGGTGTGATGGGAGACTAATGGTAACTGAGAATAACATTACCAGTATTGACATTAGTACAGAGGCGTTCAAGGATGACCAGTTCATACTTGCTAGCCAAGCACAACAAGTGTTCTACATTGAAGATCCTTCCCGTGGTCTGAACTGGCGAGTAGTACATGTAGTCCATCACAAGAGGACGTGAGATATGATGGTGAAGCTAATGAGTTAGGAGCATCGATTATCAGGAGAGCCTCGTCTGATACTACAAGAAATACTTCGTTTATTAACGACGATGATGTGGAAGACGACATACATGAAGAATACGAGGATGACGAAACATCAAGTGAAAGCAATGAGAATGACAGTAAGATGATGAGGATCAATCGTATCATGATAGTGAATCAGATTGAATGTTGTTGTGCGTCAATAAAATGTATGACATAAATTTATGCCCAATTCATTCTTATTGTTGTTAAAGTTTTCGGCTTAAATGTTTTTCATTCATACTATCATTACTACATGTCAAAACGCGAGTTTGGATGAAGTTCTAACATTTGTGAACAGAATATAGGACAAAAAGGACTGAAATTGTACAAAAACCCCAATTGGGGACTATATATCTAAACTCTAAAACTTGAGGGACTTACATTGCAAATAAAATAGGATGAAATTGAAATAAAAGAGAAAATATAAGGACCAAAATGAAAAATATTTCAAGTTGAAAGACCTAAATATAAATAACAAATAGAGACGACATTGTCGTCACTATATGTGCCAAATATTTGGCTGCACGTATTAAGCGCGTAAACTAAAAAAATTAAATCAACATGTCGTCGCTACAGAGTTAATCTTCTAAATAAGCGCACAAACCTCTTCTTCTTCCGCATTTGCCAAAAACTAAGAAATTTAGCCACAAAGTTGTCGCCGCATCCACCTGCCGCCATTGCCGTCCACCTGCTGCGGCCAAGCTCGTTTCGCCTGTTGCTAGATTCCATTTCGCCTGCCGCGGCCAGGCTTGTTTCAAAACCAGATATTTCATTTAATTCAAGAATTAATTAGTTTGATATTCAATTGAATTAATTAGAGTTGGATTGTAATTTGAATTATTGATTTCAAAATAGATTATTACTGTAATTGAACTACAACTGTAAATTTGTAAACTATCCATTTTTATCACAAACTGTAAATTTTAGCTATGAAACTGTGGAATTGTGCTGATAATTTTTTTTAAAAAAAATATCACATATTTGATGGAAAGAATTTTTTTTCATAGATCCGTCGGTAGTCTTTGAGTTTCTCACAAATTGTAAGTTTTCTTCATGCTTTGGTGTTGTTTTTCCTCCGTTGTTGGTGTTTTGCATTATTGTATTTCGGTTTTCTTTAATTAATTTCAATTCTTGTGTTCCTTTGTTTGTTTTGAGGTTATTTTGGAGATTTGCACTACGAGTTCAATTTGTCTTGTCCATCCTTCTCTGCTGCTTGGCTTCATTTCTCAATTCACATGTGTGATATTGTTTTTTTGATAATTTTAGAAATTATTATATTTAAGTTCTGTTATTGAAGTTTTTAATTAGTCATTTTTATTGTTTTTTAAAAGTTTTGTGTTTCTATTGTTTATATGTTTAGGAACATATATCTATTTTTGAAGAATAATATATTAATTAGTCTTTAAAATTTCTATATTGAAGCATGTTAAAAATTATTATATTATTATAATATGTTCCACGGGTTTCATATTTGAAATAAAATAAGTTTAGGGACCAATTCATCAATAAAAAAAACTTATTAGAAATTTGAGATAAATTCAAAGTTTAGGAACTTATTTGAAATAAAATAAGTTTAGGGATCAATTCATCAATAACATAAAACTTATTAGAAATTACGAAAAAATAAGGTTTGACAGGCCAACGGGAAGAAGCCACTTCCCATCGTCGAACGCACAAAGTAGCCGATCGAGAATAACGCGAAGTATTTCACGTGCTTGGTTGGGAATCAAGTGAGGTTCACCTTGATCCCTTGCTATCCTTCATGGACAGAGGTTCTAGATGAGCAGCAGGCACATTTACGTAGCATAATCGAGGTATTGCCTTGCACTAGTTTTTACATTAGTGCATTCTATAAATAATTGTTCCATATATCATACATTAACGAAATTTTTTCCTTTGTTGCAAAGCTACTTCGATCCTCAGGGCGATCGGTCGCCCGACGAGTACTGGGCAGTCTGTGCTACTGTAGATCGCCTAGCGATCGATCGTTATCGAGATTACAAACTCAAGAAGCATAATCACTTGAAAGCGCACGGACTGAGCCATCCATATGACAAGATGTCTGCCGAGGACTGGTAGAAGTGCATTGACTTCTTCACTAGTCCTACTTTCGTGGTACATATTGTTCATTTACTTTTTACATTTTATGTTAATATTTTTATAACTATAAAGTTTTCTACTAATCAATTATTTTTTATATCTTCAGGAACGGTCTACAAAAAATAAGGCCAATCGGGGTAAGGCTAAATACCCGAGTGTACAGAGGTCGAAGAGCTTCTCTGCCACACATTATGATGAGGTACAAGTAAATTTTTCAAATCTTCAATGCATAACCATGTTGTTTAACTAAATCTATTCACACTTAAATTGTTGTAGAGGGACCCCAAGACCAGCAGTGGCCGGGCATTATTAAGTCGTTCGAACTTTTCACACCTTCCGGGACTGCAATTTGGTGAACCCGCAAGCAGCTGGTGACTACGTGAGGACAAATTTATATTTTTCAATGTTGTTAATTTAATTTTATTTAACATGATATTATTATTTATTATTTATTTTTTTCATTACACAGGATAAACTTGTTGAATTGAGAGAGATTCAACAGTCACAGGTTGCTTCGAGTGGCGCGTCGTTAGACGAGCATGCCATTGCGAAGGAGGTTCTTGGAGAACAACGAGGACACGTCCGTGGGGTTGGACGGTTTTCGAAGGGTACCACTCAATCCCTAGATTTGACCGCTGCATCGAAGGCCCAGAAGGAACATCCCATCAGTTCTCTAGAGACTCAAGAAATGACGATCCTCAATTTGCTATGTATGAGGATCAGCTTCACCGAATGCCGCGGAAATTTCAACTTCTAAATAATAGCATATCGGAGATTGTGCGAAAGGAGAAGGAGGAGGACGATGGATTAAGGGATTTGTAGATTTTTAGAACTCTTTATTATTTTAAATAAAGAACTTTTTAAAAAAAAATTTATAATGTCTATAGCGGCGACATTGTCGTCCCTAAAACAAAACAACTTATTACACATTAGCGGCAACCTTGTCGCCGCTATACATCCTAAACATATAGCGACGACTATGTCGTCGCTAAATATGTGATATATAAAAGGTAATAGCGATGACACACACATAGCTACTATTTCACATTGTCGTCACTTTTTCTCTAATTTCGAGATATAGACTACGACAATATTGCGATGACCATGTCGTCGCTATAGATTCAATTATATGTAGCGACGACAATATGTCATCTCTACTAATCTAGAGATACTTATATATTGCGGAGATAGTCAGCGACGACTGTATCGTCGCTATATACTTAAAGCGACAATATATGATCCTTCAGTGGCGACTTTTGTCGCAGCTATTGATCTTATTTCTTGTAGTGAAAGTTTGAATAAACTAAGAACACGTTTGACATTATTTTTTTAAAAATTTATTTTCATCTACATATTTAATGGGATCCATAATTTTTACTCCATCTGTCTCAAATATATAAGCTGATTGGGTTTTTCACACGGATTAAGAATATTATTGAAAAAGTAAATTTTACTAATAATTTTCCTAATTTACCCATATTTAATGAGTATTATTTAAAAATAATGATTATTTCTAATTCACCTTCAATTTCCAAACATCTATGAATTGAGTGAACACATTAATTAACTCCTCATTGACTACATGCCTATACCAAAAACCAAAGTTCCTTATACATGGAAAACCAAAAACCAAAGACTAGAGGTCCTAATGTGTGGAACCCATTAAATATTTGAAATTTCCAAGTATTGAATAATAAATATGGGTAAATTATGAATATACAATTTCATGATTAAGTTGGAAAAAATAGTTATAAATAAGCAAATTAAATAAGGATATTTTAGTAAAGGAACAAAAAAAGAACACATCAAAATAGAAACAAGCCTATATATTTAGGACAAGAGAAAAAAGAAAGGTGACCTATATATTTGGAATGGAGGAAGTATCAACTTTTTAACTACATATTTTACTAACTTTTTTCACAATTTTTTAAAAAACTATTTTTTAACTACATCAAACGGAGACTAAAAAAGAGGAATTTTTAGTTATATTTTAATTCCACTATTTAATTTTGGTTTAAATATATATAGAGTTGATGCTTTCTATTTTTGTAATTCAAAAAATGAATGGTTGTATCTCTTCTATATATTTTAGTGAATTTATTAGATAACGCGTAAAGTTTTAATTGGGAGGATGACCAATTAGATGTATATTTGGAAGAGGATAAATGTGTGGAAATTTCTTGGAAACCTCATTTTTTGGAGTGTGGAAATCATTTAAAGTCTACCACGAGTGTGGAAATATCACTAGACCATCTACCAGGAGTAGCAATCATAAATTTCGTCTTTTTATACATCTTTTATACTTTCAAATAACATTTTATTAGTTGAGGGCAATTTTGTTATTTTATCTCAAATTGTTTTGAAAATTCAAAAAATTCATGCTCTAAATGGATTTTTTTGGCTGAAAATTTCGACCGAACATGCTCGAAATTGAAGTTTCATAGGTAATTTCATGTTTGACTATTTTGTCCCTTCGAAATCCTGTTTTGAAGGTTTCCAAGAAATTTTCACTCACTGAAACAATAATAAAAGTATAATGTTATCTATTCAGCCCCTGCACCACCAACCACTGCTATCAGGTTATTGAATACATTTCAATTCATTCAAAAAATTAGCATCTCTTATTTTCACTGTCGATTTCTTCATATCGTTAGCATATATGCTAAATCCGTCGCTGGATTCCTCAGAAGCAGAAGCAGTCGATTTTTTCAGATGCTTTAAGTCTGCGCGGCCACCTCGTCACCAACCACTGCCAACACCTCAACCTCGTGTTGGTACTCCTGGTAGATGGTCCAGTGATCTGTGCGACTGCTTCTCCGATGTACCAAATTGTGAGTTGATATTTTAGAATAAAATCACGCTCTAGGACGAGGTCATATCATACAGTTATCATCTGCATATTTTACATGTTTATCTAATAGTATTTCAAATTTACAGGTTGCATAACATGCTGGTGTCCATGCATAACATTTGGACATATAGCTGAGATTACAGATAGAGGATTCACAAGTAAGTGAATAAACAGAAAAATAGATTTGATTTCACTTCACAAGGAAAATTGCACAAGTTTCTATAGTATTGTTTTTTAGTTCTTGCACTTTTTTTTTGTTTTTTTTTAAAAAAGAATGGTATTTGCTTTTGGAAATAATTGCAAAATGGAAAATACAAACAGTTGGCAAAAGATTCAATTATTTATGAATTTGTGGTGCATTGCAGCTTGTGGAGTAAGTGGAGCATTGTACGGTCTTATGGCGTTGACAGGATGTGCATGCATATACTCTAGTTTCTATCGTTCAAGAATGAGAGAGAAATACATGCTGCCAGAGAGTCCTTGTGCAGATTGTCCGGTTCATTTCTTTTGCGAAACTTGTGCCTTGTGCCAAGAGTACCGTCAGCTTAAGAGCCTTGGAGTTGACATGTCTATTGGTAATAAAATTTTGATCCTAATAAATGGAAAATTGTAGTAGAGGTCTCCAACCTATGCGTTTTTATATAAATGACACTCACAATCACATCCTCAACGTATCACTTTGTAGCAGATCCATTCCCTGTATCATAATCTACAGAAACAAAAAGTATGTAAGGTTTTTGGGGCCAATTATTGCAAGACAATATAAATTACCACAGTTAAAAATTTTAGAATAGAATATCTTTAAAGAAATAAAAAATGGTACTAATTGCTCATAGAACAGGGTGGGGCTATAAGAAAGGACTTTTAAAACTTGTAAAAATAGCACAATGGAAAACCCACAAACAAAAACTTGAAAACACGTGGGTCAGCCACATAAACACCAACTTTGAACGTGGGATATATAAGTGCTAAATGGTCGGATGACTCGGCCAATTTTTCTAAATGACCGTTGACCTATTTTTAAGCAAATTTCCAAATATAACCCTGACATTTCTTCTCCGCTAATAACCATTTCAAACAATTTCAAATTCATCTGTCTGTGAAAAAGAGAATATTTCTAAATAAGAATCTAAGCCATTTCAACGTTAGAATCCAACATATTTCATCTATGTAAGAAATCTCATTTCATGATAAAAATTCATATGTTTCTATCTTCTTCTTTTAATTTATGGTAAAAAATATGGATTTTATAGTATAAATCATGAAAATATGTATAAGTATAAATTATGATTTTTACTTTAAATTTCTATAAATTTGAGTTTATTTGAAGTAAGTTAATTGAAAAATCAATAAAAAATATGTAAATTCGCGTTAATAAACTCATAGTCTGTTAACGGGCTGTTAACAGACTTTTGGCCTGTTAACAGACCATAGGCCTCTTAGCAGGCCAGAAGTCTGTTAATTTTGGGTGGTCTGTTAATAGTTTGTTAACAG
The DNA here is from genome assembly GCA_030279155.1 of Forsythia viridissima. Taxonomy (NCBI): domain Eukaryota; kingdom Viridiplantae; phylum Streptophyta; class Magnoliopsida; order Lamiales; family Oleaceae; genus Forsythia; species Forsythia viridissima. The sequence goes on along the minus strand of CM059041.1, from coordinate 37,446,158 downwards.
ACAATCTGTCAACAATACTTATTAAATGAGAGTATTTAAGTCTCTTTTACAAAAAAAGAAGCATTTTTAACGTAAATAATATAAGTTAGGTACTTTTGTGATTCAGATTGTTTGACACGGCTATTTAGCCAATGCGGCCTACGTGAACACTAAAATAAGGCAAAAAAATCCAAAGATTCAGAAACCCAAATGGAAAACGTTGTATAAATTTCAAAAATCATATTCTCATACACTTTTAGCTTAATGTACTCAGAAAAATTTAAAAAGAAAACAAAGAAAAATGGGGTCTTTGAATGGTAAATTAAAATATTAATTTAGGAATAAGACATACAAATTACCAGAGCGGTGCAAACAGCAGAGATTATTGAAGACTGCAAACCTTGAAATAATGGTCTCAATCTTCACACAAATAACTTTCAATTTCCAAAATCCCAGAAGAAGAAATGGCGGTGCCCATTCCTTTTTCTTTTTGCTTTTTTTTTTTTTTTTTTCCTTCAACGTGAAAAGTAACTCCCTTTTTTTTCTCAATTGTCTCTCTTTCCACTATGAAGAGTCCCACCAAATGGAGATGACGGAAACAGAAAAATACGTATAAACAATCACAGAGTCATAGATAGATACACAAATTCATATAGGGATGGCAAAAAAATCCGTCCCCGACCCGCCCTGCCTTGACTAGCCCCGATTACTGCTCACCGCATTCCCCGAACCCGCCCTGAATTTTTTTATTTTATTTTATTTTTATGTTTTAAAATTTAAATTGTATGTAAAAAAAATAAAAAATAATATAATTAATTAAACGGAGCAATAAATGGAGATTTTTCCATACCCACCCTGATCCCCGCTCCGCTTTCCAAAAATCTCCGACGGGGCGGGTATGTGAATAACCGGCCCCTCCCCGCCCCGCCCCGCCCCGCCCCGTTGCCCTCCCTAAATTCATATGCCTACAATAGTATAAGCATTGTATGTGAAAAAACAATTCTTTGCTTGGCAAAACGAGTACAAAAACCAAATAATACAATAAACATATCAAATCCAACAAAATCAAACCACACAGTCCAGAAACATACTACATTCGACGTAATAAAACAAAGATTAAAAGCAACAAACTTGTAAATAGAGATGACAACCAGAACAATGCAACCAAATGTAATAAATGAAGCTTCTTCAATGGTGAATTTCACTCAAAATTAGCCAAATGTATTATATTAAATAAACTTCGAGCTCAATTTAAGATAACTTAGATCAAATACATAATGGGTAAAAAACAGACAAGTGAAGAAAATGAAGAACATGAAGAAGACAGAGATGGAGAGATAGAATGGAGGAATTTTCACTTCTAATTTAATTAAACATTTCAATCAATGCTCATTCTTTCTCTTCCAGCTCTTATATATAACAACAAGGCAAGATAAAAAAGTGTTTTCTCCTATTACAACTTAAAAAATGTAAATACAACTCAATTAAATAAAATGGCGACGTTTCTTGATTTGAAATTAAGTTAATATGGTTTTCCTGGTTGCTTCTTTTCTTCTTCCCTTTCCACTGTAGATCATCTTCCTCAGCTGGTCCCTTCCACTGTAAATCTCCCTCTGCAGTTGGTCTACCTTCATAACAACCTTCCTGCTTATCTAAACCTTGTCCCCAAAGTTTAAATGTAGAGTACTGCTTCTTTATATAGTTTGAATCTTCCCAAGTCGCATCTTCTTCAGATTGGCTAACCCGCTAAATCAACCATTTAACCTTAGCTTCAGCTCACTTGTTGAACATTTCAGCTTGGATAATTCTCAATGGCTGCTTATCCATAATTTCTGCATTTGTATCCACAGGCAAGTCTACAACTTTCACTGCTTTGTCCCCAAATTTCTTCTTTAATAAGGAAACATGAAATGTTAGATGAATTTTAGAGCCTACTGGTAAGCCTAGTCTGTAAGCAACTTCTCCAATTCTTTCTTCAACTCTATAATGCCCATAGTATTTAGGACTGAGCTTCTGATTATCCCTTTTAATTACAAATTGCTGCTGGTATAGATGAAGCTTCAAATAAACCCAATCACTAACCTGAAACTGTATTTCTGTCGTATTCTTGTCAGCATGATGTTTCATTCTAGCAATAGCTTATGCCAATTTCTCCTTCAGTTGTTGGTCCATTTTATACATTTCTTGCATTAAATCATTCACAGCATCAATATTCGTTTACTGGTAAGGTCCTATAGCTAGTTGTGGAGGAAGGATCCCATAGCTAGTTCTGGCCTTAGCTTGTGCCAATTTCTCCTTTAGCTGTTGGTCCATTTTATACATTTTTTGCAGTAAATCATTCACAGCAGAAATAATGATTTGCTGGTAAGGTCCCATAGCTAGTTGTGGAGGAGAGATCCCATATAGAGCCTCAAAATGTGTCCTTTGAATGGCTATGTGGTAAGTGGTATTGTACCACCATTCAGCTAAGGAAATCCACATTGTCCATGCCTTGGGGCTTGGTATATGTCATGCACCTGAGATACATCTCCAAACATTGGTTGAGTCTTTCGGTTTGACCATCAGTCTGGGATGGTATGCTGTGCTCATGTGTAGTTTAGTTCCCAATAATTTGAATAATTTCTGCCAAAATGTGCTGGTGAAGATCCTATCCCTATTAGATATAATAGATTGAGGACAGCCATATAGTTTACTGATGTTATCAAGGAATAATTGAGCTTTATTCCCTACTATAAATGGATGAGCTAATGTGATGAAATGCCCATATTTAGTAAACTTGTCAACTACTACCATAATCACACCCTTGCCCTCAAATTTAGATAATTCCTCTACAAAATCCATTGATATATGGCTCCAAGAGTGCTGAGGTTCAAGAAGGGGATGGAGGAGTCCTGGGTAACGAACATGTTCTTCCTTGCATCTTTGGCAAACATCGCATTGTAGAACCTCTTTCCTAATATATTGTGTCATGCTTGGCTAAAAGAATTGTTGTTTAGCTCTGAAGATGCTTGCCTGAATCCCTGAATGGCCTCATTTCTGTGAAGCATGAATGTTATGTATTATTTTTTGTCTGATATCACCTCCACTTCCAATGTAGAGCTTGAACTTGTATTTCAATAATCCATTGCAATAGTGATATAAGGAATTAGTTGTAGGATCAATCATAAGAGCTTGAATTATCTCTTTAGCAGTGGTATCATCTGCATAACTATCCATCACTTATTGAAATAGGCTGGAACAAGCATTGATACAACATTGGATTCATCTTCTCTTCTCCTAGAAAGAGCATCTGCAACAACATTCTCAACCCCCTTTTTGTATTAAATTTCATAGTATAAGCCCATTAACTTAGTAAGCCATTTCTGCTGCAAAGTTGTAGTAACTCCCTGCTTCAATAGAAACTTCAGTGATTGATGGTCTGTTTTGATTATAAAATGGTGCCCTTCAAGGTAGTGCCTCCACTTGATCACAGGAGTCAGTGCAAGTAACTCCTTTTTATATGTGGACATGCCTAGACTTCTTAGCCTAAAGGCCCTACTGATGTAAGCCAGGGGCTTTATGTTTTTGCATTAATACTGCATCCAATCCTCCACAACTTGCATCAATCTCTATGACAAAAGATTGAGTGAAATCTGGTAAGGCAAGCACAGGGGTAGAACTCATAGAAACCTTCAGATTATTAAAGGCTGTCTATGCTGCCTCGAACCACAAGAAGCTATCCTTCTTTAGCAAATCAGTTAATGTTCTAGCTAGAGTCCCATATCATTTCAAAAACTTTCTATAATAGCCAGTTAAGCTAAGAAACGCTCTTAACTGCTTGATATTGGTTGGAGGGGCCAAGTCTACATAGCCTCCACCTTCTTGGGATCTGCTGCTACCCCCTTGTTGGTTTATCATAGGCCCAAATACTCTACTTTGATCTGGCCAAAAGCACATTTGCTCAGCTTGGCATAAAGCCGATGATGTCTCAGTAGCTACAATACAATTTCCAAATGTTCACTATGGCTTGTCATGTCTTTGCTACATACCAATATATAAAAAAAAAAAAAAACAAAACAAAACAAACCGAAAACTAGGACATACTTTCTCAGTTATTCCATGGAGACTTCGTTCATCAAAATTTGAAATGTGGCTGGTGCATTGGTCAACCCAAATGGCATAACCTTGAATTCATATAGCCCTTGGTGAGTTTTGAAGGCTGTCTTATAGACATCACTTGACTTGACCTTGATCTGATAATAACCAGCCCTAAGATCAATTTTTGTAAAATAATTAGCCCCATGTAATTCATCAATCACTACAGAAAATTACCCATTTTGCGACAAAAACATATTGTTACTTAAATAGAGATTTTGTCGCAAAATTAATTTAGCGATAGCAAGCTATTTGTTGGGGGCATTGTTGCGCTATGAGCGCCACATAATGTATTTTGCGACAAGTATCAGTCACTCGTCACATAAGCAAACTTGCAACAATTTTTGTTTGCCGCGGAAATTATGAAATAGCAACAACATATTTGTCGCCATAATGTCGTTGCAATACATAGATGTCGCAAAAAATTAAAAGGGCAACAAGTCAATTTGTCGCAACGTTTGTTCCAAAACACAATTTGCGAGGAGAAATGTTTGTTGCGAAAACTATTTTAAAAGTATAATGCTTGTTACCTATTCTATTTTGTAACAAAACATGCTTATAGCAATATACATTTTATAAAAGGTCATGTTTGTCGCGTAATTTATTTTACAATGACATTGCTCCGTTGCAGAATATATTATAAGATATTCAATATTTGTAATATAATTTATTATGTAACAAGTTGTGTAATTAAATTCATTCAGCAACATAGAGAGTTTGTCGCATCATCATTTGTGCAACAATGTATAGTTGTTGCATAATTTATGTGGTGACTATTTATATAGGTCTCACATTATAATTTACAACATATAAAATTATTACAAATATTATTTGGTGAAAATGAATATTCGTTTATATGACAGGTTGTGTCTGAAGTTGAATATATTATGCAACAAAGAGTTTGTCGCGTATCGATGTATAGTTGTTGCGCAATTTAGTTTATCTGTACTAATGTATGTCATGTATTCTATTTTACAACAAATAAAATTGTTGCAAATATTATTTTATAACAATGAATATTTTCAACCCATATAACGGACATCATGATTTTCAGTCCAACATCTGGATCATCAACATGGATCTCCTCCGAAAGGAGTATCCTCGGGAAATTGTTGTTCATTTGCCCTTTCTCCAAGATATTCATCAACTTTAGCAAGCATCTCATCCTACAAGAAATTAAAACAACCCACAAAAACATATTAAATAGCATGCAAGGAAACTCATCAAGGTCCCATCTAATCTTTTTAAGAAAACACAAGGATGTCTAACTACACAGGTCTACACCAGCTTATATCCACCCATTCTCGAGCATTTAAATTACTCTCAGACACATAAAGTAAGTGACCCGAAATAGCAACAGTATTCATAAAACTATAATAACTTTTGCACGAGGACAAATCGGTAGGTCCAGTGACATGAAGACATAAAGAAGAAATGATTGGGACGGATAAAGGCCCATGTTTTCATATGATATAACAACTTGCGATGAAGGTAATCAGCCTTGTACTGTGGGAAATTTTTGGCTTTACAGGAATGGACAAGTTCATCCAAACCAGTGCGTAAATTATACTTCAGATAACTATGAGGTGGAATAAGGGACAGCAAAATTAGCTGACCAAACTCTAGCTGTATGGTTCTATAATGATCACATACCTGAAGATCATTTTGTTTGATGTTATCCCATATTCTCTTGACAACATCACACCGAGGTAATGCATTTTCTCAGTGTACCAAGGAACTTCACTAAAGCATCAGAGAAGTGGAGCAAGAAAAGCAGAATTTCCACCCTTTTGCCTTTTCTCATTTATCTTGGGCTCATCCGGATCTGAAATAAATAGAATAGATAAAGTAAACAAATATTTTTGAAGTATTTGAGAACAGAGTCAGACAAGTTAGGCTCATCTCCCTCTTATTATATCCAATAGCATTTGATTTGGCAGCACAAAGCAACATTAAGAAATCACTTCTTCTTTCCCCTGCATGAAACACAAATGGAAATTGAAGAATTTTCCTTAAAAGCTCTGGACAGTTCCATAAGTAATATCATTTTGACTTTTTCACAAAAACCGGTTTTCGGGTATCTAAGCATGGTTTATGCCATGCTCAGTATATGTGTCCTTGGATTTCTTGTTTGTTCATCATCTCTCATTCATTCTTTCTTCCATTGATCACTTTTCAAGCAGCAGGATAAAATATTCATGTTAAAACCCATCGGGGGTGATTTACAAGGACATTTATGTTTTCCAGTTTCAAGCCCCGATCACTGGGTCAATACTAAAAGCAGTATGCAGACAGGTGTCAAAAAAACTTGTCCATACCCATTTGAACATGAGATACTCAACAGCACAGGTCACTGTGATAGAATATACAGCCAAAAGTTTAATATGAGGCCACTGCAAAAGAAAACAGCGTCATAAGAGCTAAGTAGATGCGTTACCTTATTCTCTCTCTTGCTTCCGCTGTTTCTCTTTTGGAGTAGAATTGATTGAAGCTGCTTAATTTGAAAAACACCATGAAAACTTAAGGAGATTGATCTCGATACAAAAAAATTATAGAAAGGGCTCAGCAACTGTAAGACATAATTGCCCTTAAGGCAAGTGTTGCAACAAGACAAAAGAGCTTTCCATAATGTATCTTGCAGATGTTTGAAAAAATTTACACAGTAAGAGAAATTGCCAAAAACAGATAGAATAAAGTTCCACCTTGGACATTATACCTTGAAAATAGTCCAAGTAGGTATCCATAGCATTTAAGGAATGGAGATCAGGTCTAATGAAAATAAGGTTAGGCCATGTTTCAGTTGTACAAAATGGTTTAAGTAAACAACTAACATTTTATTTGAGAGGCTAAAACAAAAAGATTGTTCTTCTAAAATGAATCTGCTCAGCACATAATCTTCTTCTGATGAAAGTATTTCCCAAGCTGTCCGTCCAAACAAATATGGGTTCACCTAACAAAGAAACATCATAACTATTTTTTATTTATTTATTTTTTTTTTTTTTGCTTTACCAGAGCAAAACGCTTCGACAAAATCAACTTATTAGAACACCCAAAAGTTATGATAATCCCAATAACGCTCAAATTTCATCCTTCCAAGCAAAGCACTTCGATAACATCTTATTAGAACAACCAAAAGTTAAGATCATCCCAATAATGCTCAAATTTCATCCTTCCAAACTTATGAAGACAGTGAAAGAGTATAAAATTTTCATGGTTCATCTCCAAACATCAGAACAGAAACACATGGTACAGAAAAATTCATCAAGTGCTAATTGGCATTTAGCATACATATTCAAGTAATTAACCACATAAATAGTCAAGTAATTAACCGGGTTTGTGGGAGAAAAGTTAACAGGGGAAAAATTAACCTTGTAACAGGAGAAAAATTAACCGGGTTTGAGGAGAAAAATTCATCAAGTGCTAACAGAAAATCCACCATTTATAGTTACTCTGCCTCACCATTAATCCAAAAACATTAACCGGGTTTCTAACTCCGCCTCACCATTAATCTGAAACAAATAATTAAGATTAAGAAACAACCGGATAAAATTTCAATTTTAATCACCAAAACCAAAAATAAAACAATAAATTTCTAACAATAAAACAACTCTACTTCTAATTTCACAATTAAAAACCCTCATTTTCTTCATACAATCCTAATTTTATTGGCTAAATGTGAAAAAAAAAAATTTAAGGGCATAAAGACGAACCAGTGTGAAAGAGACAATGACTGCAGGACCGATTGACGGAGCAGCGTGATGTGTTGTTCGGTAGTGGGGGCTACGGTGGTTGATTCAGAGATGATGTGAGAGATGGAGGGACAGGTGCGAGAGGGAGAAGCGGAGGGGGAAAATTGGAGATGGAAGAGGGAAAAATTCGTGAGGAAGGTTTTACGTTTTAATTTTAAACCTGTTGTTTTCTAAATTAATTTTGCTAAAAAGTTAAAGTCAAAGTCAATAGTTAATTTTAACCACACATTTTATAATTTCACAATTTTTTAACCACATATTTTAACAACTTTTATCAAAAAATTTAATTTTAATCAAAATCAAACACACCTTTAATTATATTTTATTTTAAAACTATTTATTAGAGTTGATAGATGTTGTGGACTAAAATTATCAAAATAAAAAAATCAGGAATTTTTGCCACTAAATATTACCCAACAAATTAGTCTTCTTTTTTGTCGGGACAAATGTATATGTTTGTGAGCACAAGTTATCACACTTTTGAAAAATTCAGAACGAACCATGGCCCTACCAAAAAAAAAAGGATTTGTGTGAAAAAAGTTAATTCTGTAGACAAATTTCAATTTGTTTGTGGAAATTTTGTAGGAAAAGTATATATTTCTTGTAATGTGAGTAGGAGATCAAGACTCATACTTGGGTTGCCTAGTTAAGATTTATCGTCCACCCTTAAAACTAATTTAAACTTTATATTATTTTTTTAACTTATGAGTTCTTCATTGTCACTTATTTATGGTACCATTTTGAGATACTATCATACTAGACAACAAGTTTTCCTACTTATGTCGATTAATGCATTGGGTATTACTATAGTTGGGCTTGCTTATCTTACTATAAACTATTTGTAAAAAAAAAAGCTTTTTCCTCATATTCGCAGATCGAATTTAAATATTTTGAAATTTTACGATTCACATGTTACACACAATAAAATAGAATAAAAATAATTTCATATTGAAAAAAAAAAAAACTCAATTGCCAGTTTGTGCATACTTATAAATAATTTACTATGATTTGATAATTAATTGAAATATTTATTTATGAACAATAGTGACAAATGGTGTTAATTACAAAGACTAATAAGCGACGAATGTGGATGTCACTATTTGTTTTCCACCATTCCTACAAGCTAGAGCAATAACAAATATAGGTGTCGCAAAATTTTTCCTCCATCTTAGAATTCTTAGCAACAAATATTACTTGTTGCAAAAAGTAGACATATTGCATCATAAAAAACTTTGTCGCAAGAAATACAAGTTTGTCACCATAAGTTTCCCACCAAATATATTTTGGCACCAAGCTTCCCATCATGTTTTTGGCAACAATCTTTATTACTTGTCACGCATTTCGACATTCCGCGACAACTTTTTATGTTGCCTTTTTTTTTTGGTACTAATTTTTCCACCAAAATTTTTGCGAAAAACTTTAAAAACGTGTCGCGCTAAATAACTTATTGCAACAAATTTATGTATGTCGTAAAATATCTTGTCGCAAAATAGAGATTTTGTTGTAATGAATTAACTCATCAATTAGGGGCATATGGTATTTGTCCTTTACAGCTAAATTGTTGAGCTATTTATAATCCACACAAAACCTCCAAGTGTCATCTTTGTTTTTCACTAATAATACAGGGGAAGCAAATGGCCTGTTACTAGGTTGTATAATTCCAGTGGCTAGCACTTCTTCTATCATCCTTGCTACCTCAATTTTTTGGATGAATGGGCATCTATAAGGTCTAATCTGAAAAGGCTGGGCTCCTTCTTTGAGTGGGATGTGGTGGTCATGTAATCTCTCTAGAGGCAGGCATTTAGGCTCTTGGAAAACATCATCAAACTCAATTAATATGGGCTTCAATTCTTTTAGGGGTTTTTGTTATTTCATTTTTCAAAATGGTGTTAAGCTGCCCTACCAATCCATTGGGATGTTGGACTAGTAAGGATTCCAATTGAGAACCATTGATTAGTTCAAACTTACTATCAAAATTTCCACTCCAAAGTGTTACCATTTTTCATTTACTAATAAAACTATGTGCCCCTCATCGAAATAAAAGGTTACTGGCCCAAATTGACTTAGCCAATTGACTCTTAGAACCATGTTACTGCCTTAAAAGTTGTAAGGATCTCAGTTGTATTGAAATTCCATCCCTTGCATCTTTCAAACTATAGGTTGATTTACAGATTTGCTGTCCAACTTCTGTCCATTGTCCAACTTTTGTCCATTGGCTACAGTCAAAGTTAGAGGCTAGTTATTATCATTCTGATACCCAAGAGCTTGCACCAAATTATCATTTATGAAGTTATGGGTACTTCCACTATCTATCAAAATAGATATGTTTTTGCCTCTGATTCTCCATGGGATTCTGATTGTTTTATGGATAAGGGTTTCCATCAATGCATTAAGAGAAATCTGCATGATTCTCATAACTTCCTCTTCAGCTAACACATCATCCACTGTCTTTTCTTCTTCATCCTCAGCTACTAATATGTAGTTCAACATTCTGTTCTTACAGACATGTCCTAGTGTGTCCTTTTCATCACATTTAAAACAAAGTCCCAAATTTCTTTTGGTTTGCAAATCAGCGGAGTATGGGTTTTATAAGGAAAAGGTTGGCTTGGTCTTTTGGAGTCTGAATGTTGTGTGTCAGGTAATATAGGGTGAGTGTAAGGTTTGTGTGTTTTGGAATTTTTATTGATGGCCATTATAGTGGTTTTTCTGCAAAAATGCTATCTCAAAGGCTTGGGTCAATGAAGAAGGTTTGATCATTTTAACCATGGATTTAATTTCTCTCTTCAATCCACTTGTAAAGATACTGATGTAATATGATTCAGGTAAGTTAGGCAAAGTCTGCATAGCTTGAGCCTTCAACTCTTCAAATTTCTCCATGTATTCATCAACTCTACCATATTGTCTAATTTTGCTGAAAGTTTTCACCACTTCCTTCCTAGTTGTCTCAGCAAACCTCCTACACACCTCAGTGGTCAAGAGTCCCCATTCTACATTTGGATGGCTAGATAGAATCCATGGAACCCAACATCTGCTTTTCCTTTCAAGTACATTTCAACTATGCCCACTCTTAAATCCTCTGGTATTTGATGTAATTGGAAATATTTATTTACTTTCCTCACTCACTCTCTTGGATTTTCACCACAGAATTGAGGAAAATCAATTTTAGGTAATTTGTGGTTCATCCTAGTATCACTTCCATTTCTCTCTGCTCTATTTTCACCACCAGATCTTCCACCTAACACACTTCCTTCAAAAGCTAATCCTACATTAAGCCCTTCCAAATGTTTAGCTTTAGACATACTCATTTTACCTAGCATAGCAACTATAGATTCATATTTCTTATTCATCTCCTGCATATAGTGTTCAATTCATTCTTGCTTAGTGCTCAAAGTTTTAAAGGATTTTATCAGATGAATATACCTTACCAGCAACAGAAGTGTACGGATCCTCCATATCATTACTATCCTTATCAAGTCTTTTCTAGCTTTCCTCATTAGCCATTTTTCTAGTTTCCATCTTACTCAGGACCTTAGTGCTCTGATACCAATTGTAATAAATGAAGCTTCTTCAATGGTGAATTTCACTCAAAATTAGCCAAATGTATTATATTATATAAACTTCGAGCTCAATTTAAGATAACTAAGCTCAAATACATAATGGGTAAAAAATAGAAAAGTGAAGAAAATGAAGAACATGATGAAGATGGAGATGGAGAGATGGAATAGAGGAATTTTCACCGAGAATTTAGTTAAACATTTCAATCAATGCCCATTCTTTCTCTTCCAGCTCTTACATATAACAGCAAGGCGAGATAAAAACGTATTTTCTCCTATTGCAACTTAAAAAATGTAAATACAATTTAATTAAACAAAACAGCATCGTTTCTTGATTTGAAATTCAGTTAATATGGTTTCCCCCATTGCTTGTTTTCTTCTTCCCTTTCCACTATAGATCATCTTCCTTAGCTGGTCCTTCCACTGTGAATCTCCCTCTGCAGCTGGTCCACCTTCATAGCACCAAACAAATAGAATACAACCAAATGAAACCCATAAGTCCAAAAATAAGCTCGATTCCACTAAACAAACGAGAAATTAGAAATTTCTGAAAAGATCTATGATTTTTTTTTTTTTTTGTGTTTTTGTAATACACAAAAAAACTCAAAATCACAACAAACGTTTCTAGGGTTTAGGCGTTCAAAATATGGACATAATCAATCACCACTTCCTTAGTGTAGAATTAGTCATGAATCAAACCCATAAACCAAAATACCAAATACATTCATCTAATTCCTCAAAATCGCGTGCTGTTTGTATTGTGATGTGTAAAGAAATAGAAGGATTCAGGGAAAGAGACGGAAGACGGGGAACATGAGGTTGACGATTTGGACAGGGAAATGGGGGTGTGTGTGTGTGTGTGTGTGTGTGTGTGTGTGTGTGTGTGTGTGTGTGTGTGTGTGTGTGTGTGTTATAGGGGTGGGGGGATAATGGAGAGATAACAAGAGAAAAAAAAGAGTTTTTAGAGGTAGTGAAATTATAAGTGGGAATTGAAATTTTAAGGTGGAGGGAAATAGAATTTATTAGATGAAATTTGATTATTTGAAGTAATTAACATATTTGATTAATTGACAAAATAATTTATATATAACTATTGCTATTGAATTATTTTAAGTTATTAATTTTGTAGTAGAATAAATTATAGACTACACAATTATTGTTAGATTGACTACGTATACTTTAGATCATTATTTTTAAGTTACTAATTGTTGTACAACTTTATTTCATTAATATAAACTATTTATGGTGTTAATTTCGTCTGAAATAATATAAATAAGATAACATAATTAGACCAATTAATGTGTGTATTATTCAAGATTCACCTAACTCCATTTGATATGAGCAATCAATCTCCGCCCTTATATATCTTAGTAAAACTTACATGTTTATTTGAAATTTGGTCAATGGTCCTTACCTCATGCTTAATATATGAGTTATACATAATTCACCAACTAACTCTAATCGGTGGGAGCATTCGTTACCACTTAATCTGATAGAGCATTTATTCAAGTTCGTAAATTGAACGTTAACCCATTGACTAATTAGTTAAGTCCTCATATTAACAAATTCATTAATGTCGTGCTTGCCACAGTGGAGTGTAACGTTGCCATGTAGTCTTTTTATTTTAACGTTGGTAACATAATGACCAAATGTATAAGTGCTTCAAATTTCAGTGATAAAATGGTTGCAATACGATTATCAATTTCATAACATTTGACAATAATAAAATCATTGAATTAAGTTATTCATTCATTCAATTCCAATTTTTTGTTGTTTTCTCCGTTTAACAATTTTATTATTTCTTATTATTTTTGTAAGATTTAATAATATTTAAAATAAAATTTTTTATTCTCATAAATTTATATGATTTGCATAAATTAATATTCACTCAATAATAATCGCTTGGATGGAAAGTGTGAAAGTAAACAAATAGTTTACTTAATAGTTTATTGTTTAGAATTTATTGTATTAAAATTTTTTTTTTTTTTTAAATTACCATCTAATTTTTCCGTAGGAAGATTCTTAATAGATATTTAAATATTTTCAAAAATTTTTGACAAAATTCTTTCGCAATTTATATTTTAAAAATGATAAACTAATAATTAGTTGCTAAATGTGTTGTTAATCCATTGGTAATAGCAACGGAAGTCGTTCATCGCTAAACCAGTGAGTACCCATTTTGCTAATCACTTCAAGCTATCTAATGAATCGTCACCTTATACAGAGTAGAAGCGAGCCTACATGGTCAAGATGCCTTATGCCTCTGCTATTGTGAGTCTTATGCATGATATGGTGTGTACTAGATCAGACTTAGCTCATGAAGTAGGAGTTGTTAGTAGATATATGAGTAATCCCAGAAAATAACATTGGGAGATAGTAAAGTAGATTCTTAGGTACTTGAGAAGTACTACAGATTCAGCATTGTGTTTCAAAAAATCAGGTTTGGGATTACAGGATTTTGTAGATACTGACATGGTCGGGAATATTTATGGCAGAAAGAGTACTACTGGATATGTATACACATTGAGTGGTACAACAGTTAGTTGGATGTATAAGTTGCAGAAGATAGTTGCTATTTCTACTACTGAAGCAGAGTATATTACCGTGATCGAAGCTAGCAAATAGATGATATGGTTGCAGGAATTGGGTCACAAGTATGAGAAGAGTGTATTGCATTGTGATAGTCAAAGTGCTATTTACTTAGCAAAGAATCATGTCTATCATGCGATGACAAAGCATATACAGATTCGTTATCACTTTATCAGATCGGTTTTGGAGGATGGAATTTTAGCATTTGAGAAGATTTAGGGCAGTCAAAATCACGCTGGTCTTCTTCATTGAAGATTGGATGAGGTGTGCCGGTCGGTGCAGAGGAAGGGGTTGATGATGGATTAGTCTCAAAGTGAGAAATTGTTAATCTGTGAAGCCTAATTTGCTTATGTAAGGGTGTTTTAGAGAATTTTTCTTTGTAATTAGGTTGTCCGATTATTTCATTATAACTAGAAAATCTTAATTAGGTTGTCCTATAATTTATTATAACTAGGGAACCTTTAATGGGTCACCTTGAAATTTCATTAAAATCAGAGAACATTCATTGAGTTGTTATATATATGATTGTTCTGAGTAAACAAAAAAAATTATCACTCATTATAGTGAAATTACTATAGAGGCTAAAGATAGGACGTAGTTTCTTATTGAGACGAACATATATAAATTCTTGTATTTTTTATTTTTTTACTATTTATTTATTACTCTAATTTTAACAACAACAATATTTGCGTCGTTGTCCACTATAATGGTCACTGTTGGAAAATCAGTTTTTGGATTATTGAAGAATCCGATTTTCTTGGCATATTTAATTATAAGTTATTTATTGATATGAGCAAATTAGGATTCAATGATTATCTAGTAGTTGTTTGGAAATTGGAAACTTTAAAACTATATTTATCACAATCTATTTATAAGTTTTAGTTATTCTAAAACTCTTGTTCCTTATCTGTTAATAAGTGATTGAATAAATTGCATGTTTAAGTTTTCTAATTGAACTAGGTTTCTAAGTAGATAAGATATTACAATATTATCTTTTTATTTATCTACTTAAATGAAAATAAATATCTAGATTTGTTTTCATATTCTTGTGATATCTCACCTTATCCGTTATAAAGTTTATTTAAACTTAAAGACTTATTTTGTCTTATCCATGTATAAGATAAATATTAAGTCATTAAGTTTAGACAAACTTCTTGCACTATAAATAAGACAGGTGGTATTCCAAGAATTCTACGGACTTTGAAAGCAAAAATACTCAAGAATTAAATAGCAAATCATTTATGAGATGAGAGTTCAAAGAGATATTCAAAAGTCCTAGCCTGATCAAAAGTCTAGTTTTGAGAACGGCTCTGAGAAACTGAGCATACAAGAAATCCATTGTGAGAGAGAACGGCATTTCGGCGGCAAGATAAGGACTGAGTCCTTATTCCGATTTGTGGAATCAATCCGGGGACACTCGTGGAATGGACCAAGATCAAGACCGAAGTACTTGACTGCATTCCTGGACTAGTTGAAGAAAATATAAAACAGGGAAGTTTTATCATTGTTCTTAACTAAGTTTTATTTTTTGTAAATTGCTGATAAAGTTTTAGATTAGGTCTAAAATTGTAATTTCAAAAAAGTTGAGACGTGTGTAACCTGTTCTGAAATAGTGGATTTATTTACCCGTGGCATGGGGGCCCGTGGATGTTTCCCTTAGGGGTTTACCACGCCATATCTGGTGTTAATTAATGTTTTAATCGTCTTATATAATAACTGTCTCGAAACTGCCAAGACGTTCAGTGAAATGTTCTGACGTTCAACAAACTTTCATCAATATCAGAACATTAAAGTGAACGTTGTGTTTTTGAAAAAAAATATTTACAGTCTTTCAGTAACAACCTATTCAACCCCCCTTCTAGGTTGATTGTTATCTAGATTTAAAACTAACAATTGGTATCAGAGCGGGTTCACTTCTAGAAAGTGAGATCTTATGAATCTAGGTATGGACACTGCTTCGTTTCGACCACCAGTCTTGGATGGAACGAACTATAATTATTGGAAAATCCGTATGACTGTTTACATTCAAGCTCTTGATGAAAAATCATGGCATTCTATCATTAAAGGATATAGTCCTCCCACTATCATTGAAGATGATATTGAAATAGAAAAACCATGTGAACAATGGGTTATTACTGATTTTAATAATGTTAGCTGGAATAGCAAAGCCTTGAATGCTATTTTTTGTTTTGTAAATGCTAATCAATTCAGACTAATATCTAATTGCAGGATAGCAAAGGAAGCTTGGGACATCCTACAAATCGCACATGAAGGAACATCCAAGGTGAAATCATCTAAACTACAAATGCTCACCACAGAGTTTGAAAACCTACGCATGACAGACGATGAAGCATTCAAAGATTTTTATGCTCGGTTGTGTGATATATCAAATCAAGCACATTCTCTTGGAGAAAAATATTCAGAGTCAAAATTGGTCAGAAAGGTCATACGATCCTTGCCAAATAAATTTCACTCCAAGGTGACTGCAATTGAAGAAAGCAAGGACATAGACGAAATCAAAATTGAAGAGTTGGTTGGGTCATTAATGACTTATGAACTAAACCTTGGCACAAGAAGGAAAGAAAAATCTACAGGCATAGCATTTCGAGTTGAGGAAGAAAAAGATGGATGTGAAGATAGTGATTCAGATATTGATATAGCATTAGTTACCAAACAGTTTGGAAAATTCCTGAAACGATCTCAAAGATATAAATCAGCAAAAAATCAAGGATCATATAGAAAAAAATATCCTGACCAAAATAGACAGATTTCATCAAATCCTCTAAAGAAAACAGAAAATCGTATCCAGTGTCATACTTGTGAAGGATATGGACACATTGCCTCTGAATGTACCAACAACAAAAAGAAAAATTCTGGTAAAAAGGCCATGAATGTAACTTGGAGCGAGGATGAAGAATCAACCGATGGTCAATCAGGAGATGGGGAAGTTTCTAATACTCAAGATATCTCATTTACAGCATGCTCTATTTCTGATTCTGAATTATCTGATCTTTTTAATGAACGTTCTGACATAGAATCAAACGTTGGAGCTAATGACATTAGGGTCAACCTAAAGGCTTTAACTACTGTATCCACTAAAGAACAAGGTTTTCCAAATGATAAAATAACTCATTTTGAATTACTGTTGGCTGATAAAGATAAACAATTGTGTGATTTGCAGGAAAAATTGAAACAAAGTAGGGAAGCAAACCAACAATTGACCATTGGAGCTGCTCGACTGAACGAGGTACTAAGCTATGGGAGAACCACTAATATCAGACATGGGTTAGGATATACTCAGTATGGAAAAGATCAAGAAGCAAAGAAAATCACGTTTTTCAAAGAAACAAGTTCTGACATTCCAGATAACGATCTGATGTCTACTAAACCTGTAATCAACGGTCAGATGTTGAAAAAATCGAGAATTACAGAAACTGCTGACAAGGTAACTAAAGGTGAATCTAAAGGTAACATACTCTTATCTCCTACTTGTCCAACATGTGGTAAGACAAAACAAAAGCATGCTAACATCTCAAATCATCTACCTAAGCACAAGAAAACTATCTGGAGAACTAGCATGAACTTGAGAAACCTTTTACCAAATAAAAGAAGTCGAATTAAAATCCGACAAATATGGTTAAAGAAAACTGACTTGAACTGTTATGTAGTTGATTTGGCATTCCATGCGTTTGTGACTAATTCTTGGTATTTCGACAGTGGATGCTCTAGGCATATGACAGGAAATCAATCACTCTTGTCTGATTTTAAAAATTATTCTGGGAGTCGAACCGTCACGTTTGGTGATGGTGTAAAAGGTAAAGTAATTGGGACTGGATCTATAATAATTAAAGGTTCACCACCTTTAACAAATGTTCTCCTTGTTGAAGGCCTAAAAGCAAACCTAATTAGTGTGGGACAAATTTGTGATAATGATCTTACTGTTATTTTTAACCAAAAAACATGCACGGTTGTAAACAGTAAAGATATCTGCTTGTTGACAGGAACTAGAGCTAGTGATAGATGTTATTTACTTGATCATAGTCTTTCATGTCTTGTAGCTAAAACTGATTCCACAGATCTATGGCATCAACGCTTAGGGCACCTTAATTACAAAGATCTGGTAAGATTAAGCCAATGTAATGCTGTAAGAGGAATACCAAAATTGAAGGACAAACCTGAGGGTATATGTGGCCCATGTCAACTTGGTAAGCAAACTGGAGGATCACATAAACAGAACAACTATCTGGCCACCTCAAATGTCCTTGAATTAATACATATGGATCTAATGGGACCCATACAAGTCGAAAGCATTGGTGGAAAAAGGTACATTCTTGTGTGTATTGATGACTTCTCTAGATATACATGGGTTAACTTCTTAAAAGTAAAATCTGACACATTTGAAAGATTCAAAATTTTATATGCTAAACTGACCATTGAAAAAGATAACCATGGACAAAAAATTGGTAGAATTAGGAGTGACCATGGCAAAGAATTTGAGAATATTAGTTTTTCTGACTTCTGTGAAAAACATGGTATCTTTCATGAATTTTCAGCTCCTAAAACACCAGAACAAAATGGGGTAGTTGAAAGAAAAAACAGAACTCTTCAAGAAATGGCCAGGGTAATGCTGAACAGTAGAAAATTACCTGTAAAATTGTGGGCTGAGGCAGTCAGTACTGCTTGTTATGTTTTGAACAGGGTTACCATTAGGACAGGTACTTCTCAAACTCCTTATGAAATTTGGAAAGGTAGAAAGCCTAATCTTAAGTACTTTCACACTTTTGGTAGCAAATGTTATATCCTAAACGATCGTGAACAAATAGGAAAAATGGATCCTAAAAGTGATGAAGGGGTATTTTTGGGATATTCTGAAAATAGTCGGGCTTACAGAGTCTACAACATGCGTACTCAAAACATAATTGAATCAATAAATGTTGTAGTAGACGATACTAATGATTTTGCTGAGTATTCACAGGAACAAGTCATTCAGACACTGTCAGAAAAATCTGAGGCAAGAAGCGAACATCAGAACGTGGAAAAAGACACTGATGCAAGTCAGAACATTCCTAGAGACGTTGCCAAACCTGATACAACTAAACAGACAGAAGAAACTGAACAGAATAATACTACAACTGATAGTACACACACATTCGAAGATCAGAGCACCCGAGGACAACCACCTACCTGGATACAAAAAGCGCACCCTACAACTAATGCCATCGGGAATTGGGATGACGGTATGGTGACTCGAAGGAAAGCTTCAAATGAGATAAGTCATGTGTGTTATATTTCTCATGTTGAACCAAAAAATGTGAAAGAGGCCTTAGAAGATGAATCATGGGTGTTAGCCATGCAAGAGGAACTTAACCAATTTGAAAGAAATAAGGTTTGGAATTTAGTCCCTCGACCAAAAGATGCAAATGTAATAGGAACTAAGTGGGTTTATAAAAACAAATCTGACGAACATGGAACTATACTTAGGAACAAAGCCCGCTTAGTAGCCCAGGGATATAGTCAAATTGAAGGATTAGACTTTGAAGAAACATTTGCTCCTGTTGCTAGATTAGAGTCTATAAGACTTTTACTTGCTATTGCTTGCCAAATGAAATTTAAACTATTTCAAATGGATGTCAAAAGTGCGTTCTTAAATGGCTATCTCAATGAGGAAGTTTATGTTGAACAACCTAAAGGTTTTGTAGATCCCCATTTTTCAAACCATGTGTATAAACTTGAAAAAGCTCTTTATGGTTTAAAACAAGCTCCACGAGCTTGGTATGAACGTCTAACTACCTATCTTATTGAAAAGGGGTACAAGAGAGGGGGAGTCGACAGAACTCTTTTTATCAAACACTTAAATGTTGGTATAATTGTTGCTCAAATCTACGTCGATGATATTATTTTTGGCTCAACCTCAGAAAAACAATATATTGATCTCATAAACTTAATGAAAAAGGAATTTGAGATGAGCATGGTAGGAGAACTAACATTTTTTCTTGGTCTGCAGGTTAAGCAAATAGGCAATGATATTTTCATATCTCAATCAAAATATGCAAAAAATCTTATCAAAAAATTTGGTCTTGATAACTCCAAACCAATGAGAACACCTATGGCCACAAATCTAAAAATCACCAAAGATGAAAATGGTACAGATGTTGATTCTAGTCTCTATTGCAGTATGATTGGAAGCTTATTATATTTGACTGCTAGTCGACCTGATATTGCTTTTAGTGTAGGAGTTTGTGCTAGATATCAAGCAAAACCAAAAGAGTCACATGTGGCTGCTGTAAAAAGAATAATTCGATATGTTCATGCCACTGTTGATTATGGTTTGCTTTACTCAAGTGATACTAACTCTCATTTAGCTGGTTTTAGTGATGCTGACTAGGCAGGTAATATTGATGATAGGAAAAGTACCACAGGAGGATGCTTCTATCTGGGAAACAATCTCGTAGCTTGGCTTAGTAGAAAACAGAATTCCATCTCACTATCTACAGCTGAAGCAGAATACATCGCAGCAGGCAGTTGTTGTACACAATTAATATGGATGAAGCAAATGTTGGAGGATTACGGTATCAAACAAAACTCTATCACTATGTTTTGCGATAATACTAGTGCCATAAGTTTATCAAAAAATCCTGTTCAACATTCAAGAACAAAACACATTGATATTAGGCATCATTTCATTAGAGATCTCGTAGAGAGTAAAATCATCACAATCGAACACATACAGACTGAAAATCAACTAGCTGACTTATTTACTAAAGCTCTGGATACTAATAGATTCGAAAATCTAAGAAAAGCTTTAGGGATATGTATCATTGTCTAAATGTGTTGTCCTTGTATATATATATATATATATATATATATATATATATATATATATATATATAAAAGGTATTATTTATATATTTGCACATACTCATGAGTTAATTATGCAAGAAATACTGATTTTCCAATGTGTTATTGCCTCTATCATACAATTTGATGATATAATTTGAATCTCGTATATTCATCTCTTGTTTATGCACTTTATAGATGTCGAAATTGGGTTGATAATTTCCTGACAAATTATGTATTCTACCCTCTGATTTACTGACTAAATATGGATTGAAGACCTATGGTCAGTATCTATGTCTTTCGGCACCATAATATTCTGTCCTGTTAAACAAGCTAGTATATTTGAAGGAGGGCTACCTTTCTCTGGATGATGAGAAGCCATCCTTGATAACATAAAATAAATCATGAGAAAAGGGCTGCCGCCTTGAAAGTGTGAAAGTCACTTCTTATATACTTAACTGGCTATGCAAACACAAAAATAAATGTGTAAATTCTTCAAAAAAAAAAAAAAAAAAAAAAAGAAAAAGAAAAAGCCAGAGTTGAAATAAAAAAAAAAGTATATATTTCACTTACGCTTGGCAGGTCAAATATTTTTTTTCAAAGAAAAGACAATTAAAGATGATGGCTGGTTTGAAACTCTAGTCTATAAAAGGTTATATGATTTAGAGGGTGGTGCTGATTTGTCTCGATATTATTGATCTTATTTTGATTATTTATTCACACACTACACTCTTTTTCATGATTAATATATGAGATTTTGAACTATATTAACAATTTTCTATGATCAGGACTGACCAGAAAGATGATTGGGATTTCCTCACAGTTGCTCATGATATTTGCATTTATATTTAAACAAAAAATAAAAAAAAAATAATAAAAAAAAATAATAATATAAAAAAAAAATATAAAATAAAAAAAAAAAAAAAACGTTTTTTATTTATTTATTTCTTTATTTTTTATCTATTGTGCATTCAATTTTTTTTTTAGAATTAGAAGTTTTTTTAAAAAAGGTGTCCATTCTTGAAAAGAGTCCATTCTTAACAAGAGTCCTTACATGCTTTCCTCTATCAAACAGGGCCTTAAAACCTTCATCTTCCTCTTTATTTAAAACCCTAAACCCCTAAATTCTCTTGTGTAAATTCCTTAATTTCTCTTGATATAACTTGATTTTACAAAAGTGTTTAGAGAAAAATCAATGGCAAGGTCAAAAACCACCACTCACCACCCGGAGATGCGCCGTAGCCGGCGTGGCGCCGCCTCTGCATCGGCCGCAGCTGTTCCACCGGCGTCCACACCATCACCGGTACCAATGGCTTCAACTCCACCGTCTGCACCGCCACCGTCTGCACCGCCGGTTCTGAAACCTTCACTTGCTCCATCTTCTTCATCTCCTCAACCAACAGCCGCCGCTAGTGCAGTTCCCTCCACCGCCGCCATTCCCACACCAGTCACAAGTCAGGGGGAGCTTGATGAGGACACGGGTTCTGAGAATGGAACTGGGTCTCAATCTGGTAGTGAGTCTGAAAACCGCTCAGGGGAGTCTCCACAGACTGGGAATCTTGAAGAAGAACAACAGAAATCGGGCTCAGATTTTGCAGATGAAAATATAGAAGAAGAAGAAGAGTCCTCGAATGATGAAGATGATCAATTAAGTGCTGAAGAATCTGTCCCTGTCAGACTCTCCCGCGCACAGAAAGGAAAACAGAAAATTGATGAACGTTCGAACGTTGGTGATATTCCAACTGAACATCAGAATGTTGGGCACCCATCCTCCGATGTTCCAACTTCAGCGACTCATCCTCATTTGTTCGAACAAAGTTTGCTCCGTAAAGGTAACCACGTCTTCACCCCTCTGAATTACAAATTTGGAACTCTTGATGCACAGACTCAATTTCACAAATTTATTTCAAATCGGGATTTTGTGATGGAATTTAATGTCAAAGAGGATGTCCTTAGAAAAGCTGATCTTGTTGACTTAATTGAGCATTGGGGGATACAAAAATTGTTGGGTTGGACTGGGAGACCTTGTGAAACATTGATCAAAGAATTCTTGGCTAATATTTCTCGACAGATTAAGCAGCCGGGTAATAATTTTAGGTGGTCAGTTTATGTTAGGGGTCGGCTAGTACCTTTTAGTCCTTCCAATCTTCGTCGTTGGCTTGGATTATCACCCATATCTGAAGGAATGGATGATGAATTTGAAGCAGCCACTGATACTTTGGCCTTAGAACTCACTGGAAATCCTTGGCCTACGGGTAAAATGACTGCCGCATTGCTTACCTCTAAGTATAAGTTGCTTCACAAAATTGCCTTGCACAACATTGATCCAATTCAGCATAGGTCAGACATTGGGATGGATAAGGTTGAGTTATTGTACAAACTGGGCACCCTCTACCCGCTAGATATTGCTTCAATTATTTTTGACAAAATTGTGTTCGCGGCAACCCGTCAAGCACACTCCAGAATGTTGCCCTTTCCTGGTTTACTTCATGCCTATCTCCAGCATCACAATGTTCCTATACTTCCGGGTGACACTTTCACTTCACAAATTCCGGTTCTTCGTCCTTCAAAGAAAGTCACTAAGAGACCGACACCTCCTGCAAGGCCAACAATTTCTGAAGATCATACCAGTTCTCTTGAAACTCAGATGAGGGACTTAACCTCTTTGGTCAATACACTATCTGATAATTTTGAGCGTCATCACAGATTCATAAGGGCCTTACTTGTGGCCTTGGCTGAGCGGACTGGAACTCCTATACCTGAGGAATATCAAGATGCTGCCATGAATCCTCAAAATCCTGATGTTGGCTCTGATGGAACTCAACATCCTGACGCTGGTCCTGAGCATTCTCCACGTACTGACCTTGATGCTGGCATATCTCCACATCCAGATGCTACTCCTTTGCCTTCGTCCTCCAAGCGCAAGACAAGAACCCAGACTGGTGGTTCGAAAAAGAGGACCCGCAAGAGCACTTCATAGAGTGTTTTGTGGTTGGGTATTTTCTCCTTAATTTAGTATTTTGCTTTCGGACACTTCGTTAATTTTCTCTTCGCTTTCGTTTTTGCTTTGGCCCCTCTTTCTTACAAAAAGGGGGAGTAGCTTGTTTTAACTAGTTGTTTGCTGTTTTTGCTGGTATTTAGAAATTGCTTTAAACTTTTGCTTAATTAGGAATTACTTTTGCTTGGTAATTAGGAATTGCTTTAAATTAAAATTGCATGTTTAAATTTGCATATGGTCTTGAATCCAATTTGCCTACGTGCTCACCTCAAAAAACAACTTGATATAAGTTTTGTAATTAAGAGATGCCAAAGGGGGAGATTGTTGGAAAATCAGTTTTTGGATTATTGAAGAATCCGATTTTCTTGGCATATTTAATTATAAGTTATTTATTGATATGAGCAAATTAGGATTCAATGATTATCTAGTAGTTGTTTGGAAATTGGAAACTTTAAAACTATATTTATCACAATCTATTTATAAGTTTTAGTTATTCTAAAACTCTTGTTCCTTATCTGTTAATAAGTGATTGAATAAATTGCATGTTTAAGTTTTCTAATTGAACTAGGTTTCTAAGTAGATAAGATATTACAATATTATCTTTTTATTTATCTACTTAAATGAAAATAAATATCTAGATTTGTTTTCATATTCTTGTGATATCTCACCTTATCCGTTATAAAGTTTATTTAAACTTAAAGACTTATTTTGTCTTATCCATGTATAAGATAAATATTAAGTCATTAAGTTTAGACAAACTTCTTGCACTATAAATAAGACAGGTGGTATTCCAAGAATTCTACGGACTTTGAAAGCAAAAATACTCAAGAATTAAATAGCAAATCATTTATGAGATGAGAGTTCAAAGAGATATTCAGAAGTCCTAGCCTGATCAAAAGTCTAGTTTTGAGAACGGCTCTGAGAAACTGAGCATACAAGAAATTCATTGTGAGAGAGAACGGCATTTCGGTGGCAAGATAAGGACTGGGTCCTTATTCCGATTTGTGGAATCAATCCGGGGACACTCGTGGAATGGACCAAGATCAAGACCGAAGTACTTGACTGCATTCCTGGACTAGTTGAAGAAAATATAAAACAGGGAAGTTTTATCATTGTTCTTAACTAAGTTTTATTTTTTGTAAATTGCTGATAAAGTTTTAGATTAGGTCTAAAATTGTAATTTCAAAAAAGTTGAGACGTGTGTAACCTGTTCTGAAATAGTGGATTTATTTACCCGTGGCATGGGGGCCCGTGGATGTTTCCCTTAGGGGTTTACCACGCTATATCTGGTGTTAATTAATGTTTTAATCGTCTTATATAATAACTGTCTCGAAACTGCCAAGACGTTCAGTGAAATGTTCTGACGTTCAACAAACTTTCATCAATATCAGAACATTAAAGTGAACGTTGTGTTTTTGAAAAAAAATATTTACAGTCTTTCAGTAACAACCTATTCAACCCCCCTTCTAGGTTGATTGTTATTTAGATTTAAAACTAACAGTCACAACATTGCAAAATTAATAGTACTTGACGACTTTAGATTGGCCTTTAATTTTGTTACTGACAACCTAATTAGCCCACCTTATATGTTCGTTTTATTTGTTCTATCTGAATTTAGACTTTTTGCACTTTTCCTTAGTTGACCAAAAACAATTTGACCGAGTGGATAACCTGTAGTTGGTGAGTGGGACCTATGAAACGAATTCGTTGATAAATCACAAATTCGTTGATAATCAAATAAAATATAAAAATTGTGGTAGGAATTGCATACCTAGTTGCAGTATCAATTGGGATTCAATATTGAGAAGAAATTAAGAAATAAGCAAAGCTGTACAATATTTGAGGAATTCAAATCTAATTAGCTTATGCATTAGGCTGACTACATCAAACTTAAATGCAATTAATAAAGAAACCGTGTGTTGAATATTTCTCAAACTTTTGAATGTTTCTTTGTTTAGTTTAACCAAAACTTTACAATATATCTTGTAGTATTATATGTATTCAAAGGGATTAATATATCTTGTAGTATTATATAAATTTGTAAAATAAAGTGATTTAATTATGCGATTTAGCTTATATTGTGCTGAATAATTGAGGTAAATGAAACAAAAGTTCGTTTTAAGAATAAGGATACTATCTAAAATAAACCAAAAATCAATTTATTATTAGGATTTAATCAAATTTATTTTTGTAGGACAGTTAATACTTGTTTCCCTAATTGATGACCCAAAAAAAGAAAGAGACTAAAATCAGCACAAGGAGAGTGGGACCCATAAAATGAATTATTTAAGTATAGTCAAATAATGATACAAATTATATACCAAATTGCAGGTTTGTCGTATCACAGCAGAGCATCAACTGGGGATTCAATGTTAAGAAGAAATTTATATGAATAAGCAAAATCTAAGTCAACTATATCATTTGTTGAAACTACAAATATCCAGCCACTGACCAAGTAATAAAATGAGAAATCCTGTGGGTAGTTTTTTTTTATATAAAGTACATGCAACTCTATTATCCAGAAATATATCCTCTCTTGTTTTTAGTTCCATATTTTTCTCTCTTTTGCATATTCTAACACTTTTTGCTGTGTTATGGATCCTTATGTTGTCCAAAAATCTCCTCCGCCGAGCGCACCGTCAGCCTACGGCCAACAAGTCCCAACAGGCATTCCAGTCTCAGCTCCTAATTATAACTATGTTGATAATTCTCAACCACCACCACCACTGCCCCATGCTCATGTTGGAGCGCTAGGGGAGTGGTCTACCGGTCTATGCGACTGCTTTTCTGATGTTTCAAATTGTAAGTTGATTTTTTATTTTGAAAGCATGAACTCTCTTTAACTACTTTTGTTCAGTTATATTATATCTAACGTACTAAACAAACCTTTATATCGTAAAGTTATTATGTAATATATGACCTCTTTCTCTAATATTTTTCACATTTGCAGGCTGTATAACATGTTGGTGTCCGTGCATAACATTTGGTCAGATTGCTGAGATTGTAGACAGAGGATCTACTTGTAAGTGAAGAGATAAAATGATTTTGATTTAATGAGACATCCTATAAAATAATCTATACATTTTCATTTTCATTTTTAGAAAACTACAAAAATTTCAATCAAATTTACTTGTTGTGGCAGCTTGTGGAGCAAGTGGAGCACTTTACACTCTTATAGCCTTTGTTACGGGATGTACATGCATATATTCTTGCTTCTATCGTACTAGGATGAGAAAGCAATACATGCTGCCGGAGAATCCATGCGCGGATTGTTTGGTTCATTTTTGTTGTGAAACTTGTGCCTTGTGCCAAGAATACCGTGAGCTCAAAAACCGCGGATTTGACATGTCCATTGGTAATAAACTTACTTTTTTCCCTCTACAATTTCTCTACCAAAAATTTGACATATGTACATGAACTGTGCGATCTCTCTAATGTTCAGAGTTTGCATTCTTGTTCTATCACATCTAAGTTTGTGTGCATAATCCAGCATGTCTCTATAACAATATTATACATCTAAGTTTTCATCTTATAGATAGAAAGATAGAAAAGTTTTAACATTCCCTCCAGCACTGAAATATTGCTGCAGTCGTCCCAAGGCCTATTTTTCATTTCGTCTAACTACTCTAATGCATTTCAAATTTTGTTAGGATGGTATGGAAATATGGAGAAACATAATCCTGCATCGACAATGGCACCAGGCGTTCAAGGAGGAATGAGTAGATAAAGCTGGTGTGCCCAATTGAGTGGTCAAAATCATCGCTTATCTTTTTATTTTTTATTTTTTATTTTTATAATTCGTTTTGCTTGTATCATGGGGTGTGAAAAAATATAAAGCTTATTGTTTTTTAAAGTAAGTAATGTCTTTAGCAAGGTCAAATTTTCCTTTTGTGATACAAACACTAGTAAAAGTTACAATAAATATATAAATATTTCAATTTGTCATTTTAGTTTTAAAATTTTGCACCAATGAATAGTATTATATCTTCATTGTTTGAAATTGAAATCAGAATCACGTTCGTGGTTTTAGAAAAATAAAAATAAAAGGAAATATAGAAAAAGAGAAACCAAAATCGTAAATTTCTTTATTCATTGTGTTCGAACTCAAATGTTAAGTAGACCCATGAGCACAACAAAGAACTAAGCAGTCACAGAATAAAGTTAGCTAAACAAACAGAAATCCCCTACGTTTCCGTTGAGCTCCACTCAAGGATGCTCTTCTACACTATGCTTGCAAGTATTATATCGTTAACCAGTAATCATGGACGGATGTAGGGGACCAGCCATTGGCTGTAGCTGCTCAAACCCATATCATAAATATAAGGGATTTTTTTTTTTTTTTTATATATATAAATAAGCTTCTTTTTTAAAAGAATTGCAAAAATCTATTCATGTTACATATATTCAAAAAATATTGTTTCTAAAAAGTCATTATTTTAATTTATTATAATATATAATTACCTGGAAATATAGAAATCGATTCCTTAAAAATAGAAATTGATTGAAATAAATGTATTATAGAATCTTTTGTTGTTATGAGTTGACATTGACATGCAATTACGGCTGTTTGATTTTTGGCTAAAATAAAAAAGAAAAAACATCTTTCTACAAAACAAGATAGAGACAATTTTCTGTGAAAAAAAGAGAGATGATTCTCCGTGAAGAACAAATTTGCCCAAATTAGTAATATAACACATAAACCCATGATATACTCAATTGTATCATTTGTATCAATCAGTGATATATGATATCAATTGGAAGTGACATAATCTGCATTAATAATTAACATCAAATATGAGTGCTATGAATCAAATATGTAATAATTATATAACATAATCTTTTTTCTCGGATAACAATTCAATCAATAATATTTAAATATAAAAAATAGTGTTTAATTAAAATATCATATTAAACTTAAATGTTATCAATAATGTATTAGCAGTTCATGTTACATGCAATTATCCATTAACATGCTGTAACATCTTTAGCAATCACTGTTAAAGAATAACAAATTGTGTAACATAATCTATATTCCCGGATAAGAATTCAATCAAAAATATTTAAATATAAAAAATAGAGTGGTCAATCAAAACATCATATTAACATGTGCTGGTGACTGGAAATGTTTGACTCCAGCATACATTCTTCTCCCAACGACGCTTTCTTCGACCTAGTGAACCTACGATTTGGAGTGTCTATTGTTATATTCTTCAACCCACTCAAAAAATGATGAAGAATATAGTGAAGTAAGATATTAGGGTTTCGGTTACATAGATTCGTGAAAATTGTTGGAGAAGAATGCATTTATGGAAGATATTGATATGTTTGGAAATCAAAATTTCGCCTGCAATTTAGGAGTTTCCTTTTCTATGTGATATAATTATACATTTTGTTTTGATATTATTTATTAATATAATAATTTATGGACAATATTTTTAAAATAAAAAAGTTAAGTTTGTGATATTAAAAATATTTTATAAATAACAAGTAGTGTTTGTAATTTCTACTAAATATAATAAGAAAAAAATTATATGTTAGTCTAGCCAAAATAAATTTTTAATCAAGCCCGCACACAATTTCACTTAACCCACCTGTCCAGTTACCTACATTCATTCATTCTTTCAATTTTTGGGCCAATCATCCTCCTTTAAGACCAATTAAAATTAGTGGACATTAGACCCCTTACTTTATTTTTCAAAAAAATTTGAAAAATACGGTTATTTTTAAAAAAAATTGAAAAGTAGACTTCTGTAATATAAGAAAATGGAAGGGTAAAAATGGAAAATTAATTACTACAGTGCCTTAAACCCTACACCACGTTTTTTCTCTGCGATTTATGGCGAAAATTCCTCAGATTCATTCGCTAATATATAGTTTCTGTTCGTTTCTTCTATATTTTAACACTATATTGTTCAACATGGTTGGAGAAGGCGAAATCATCGTTGCAGAATCTTCAGAGATGAAGAGAAAGTGTAGTTCAGCCGAATGATCTTCAAAAAAGATGAAAAATATTGTCCGTTTATTCTATATTTTTATATTTTTTTCGATTGCTTTGTTAATTCGAATTTATGTTTTCCATTATTATTCAATTTATGATATTGCCTTTAGGAAAATCAGCGACAATGGTTGATGATTGAAATTTTTACATTTTGAGAGATTTGTTATGTGAAATTGCATTTCTGTTTTCAATGATTAACTGGTTGATGATGGTGCGTTTAGGAATCCAATAACACATTGAAACCATTGCCAAATCAATAATATACCAAAATGAGATTAAAGTGTAATTTGATGGTATTCAATTTCACCAACCTGTTTTTTGAATATATCATGTATGAAAATATGTCCCTTCTCGTTTGATATGTTAGTTCATATTCCAAATGCAATAAGTTTAAACATGCAAAATAAAAAATTGATGGTATGATCAATGTTTTTTGAACTGTATGCAACTTTTTGATATGCAACTTTTTGATATGTTTGTCACTTTTTACTTAAAAAGTTACATAGCATTCCACTTTCATCTAATATATTAATGCAATAAGTTTGAACATCCAAACTAACATATGATTTTTGAACATTCCACTATTTTTAAAGATATATATCACTTTTAAAGAGATCCATGTCACTTTTTGGAGATGCTTATCATTTTTTTGAGATGTTTGTCACTTTTTACTTAAAAAGTGACAGAGTATGTCACTTTTATGTAATATATAAATACAATAAGTATGAATATCCAAACTAAGAAATAGATTGTATGATCATTATTTTTTGAAATGTATGTCACTTTTAAAGAGATCTACGTCACTTTTAAGAGATGTTTGTCAATTTTTACTTACATAGGTACAATAAGTTTGAATGTGCAAACTAGTAAATAGACTTTATGATCACTGTTGTTGTATATATATGTGACTTTAAAAGAGATGAATGTCACATTTTTATATCTATATCATTTTGAAGAGGTATATGCTACTTTTTGAAGATGTTTGTCACTTTTTGGTGATGTTTGTCACTTTTTACTTAAAAAGTGATAGAGCATGTCACTTTTATGTAATATATAAATACAATAAGTATGAATATCCAAACTAACAAATAGATTGTATGATCACTGTTTTTTTAGATGTATGTCACTTTTAAAGAGATCTAAGTATAGATACAATAAGTTTGAATATACAAACTAGTAAATAGACTTTATGATCACTGTTGTTGTAGATATGTTTCATTTTAAAAGAGATGAGTGTCACATTTTTAGATCTATATCATTTTGAAGAGATGTATGCCAGTTTTTGAAGATGTTTGTCACTTTTTGGAGATGTTTGTCACATTTTACTTAAAAAGTGACAGAGTATGTCGCTTTTTAAGTAAAAAGTGACAGATCATGTTACTTTTATGTAATATATAAATACAATAAGTATGAACATCTAAACTAACAAATAGATTGTATGATCACTGTGTTTTTGAGATGTATGTCACTTTTAAAAAGATTTACTGTCATATTTTTAGATATATATCATTTTGAAGAGATGTATACCACTTTTTGGAGATGTTTGTCACATTTATTTAAAAAGTGACAGAGCATGTCACTTTTTAAGTAAAAAGTGACAGATCATATCACTTTTTTATAATATATAAAAATAATAAGTATGAACATCCAAACTAACAAATAGATTGCAAGATCAGTGTGTTTTTGAGATGTATGTCACTTTTAAATAGATCTACAGTCACATTTTTAAGATATATCATTTTGAAGAGATGTATGCCACTTTTTGAAGTGTTTGTCACTTTTTACTTAAAAAGTGACATACCAGTGACATGGTATGTCACTTTTATGTAATATATAAAATCAATAAGTATGAACATTCAAACTAACAAATAGATTGTATGATCACTGTGTTTTTGAGATGTATGTCACTTTTAAAGAGTTGAATATCACATATTTGGATATATATCATTTTGAAGAGATGTATGTCACTTTTTGAAGATATTTGTCACTTTTTATTTAAAAAGTGACAGAGCATGTCACTTTTTAAGTAAAAAGTGACAGATCATGTCACTTTTATGTAATATATAAAAACAATAAGTATGAACATCTAAACTAACAAATAGACTGTAAGATCACTGTGTTTTTGAAATGTATGTTATTTTTAAAGAGATCTACTATCACATTTTTAGAATATATCATTTTGAAGAGATGTATGCCACTTTTACTTAAAAAGTGGCAGAGCATGTCACTTTTTAAGTAAAAAGTGACAGATCATGTCACTTTTATGTAATATATAAAAACAATAAGTATGAACATCCAAACTAACAAATAGAGTGTATGATCACTGTATTTTTTAGATGTATGTCACTTTTAAAGAGTTGAATGTTACATATTTGGATATATATCATTTTGAAGAGATGTATGCCACTTTTTGAAGATGTTTGTCACTTTTTGGAGATGTTTGTCACTTTTTACTTAAAAATTGACAAAGCATGTCAGTTTTCACTTTTTAAATGTTCATTCTATAAAATTATTATTTAACTAACCATCTTTGTTATTTTTTTTTGTAGGACTGGGAGCTATTGATTCTCCAGACCTATTGGTTTCCTGGGAAAGTCACCTTCTACTCACTCCATATAGTGATCAAAACCTTAAACGACAAGCTTACTGAAACACAAAAGCAAATGTTTAAGGAAACATGCTTTGGACCATATCTTGATTTAAAAGAAACTGTAATTCAGGCTCAGTTGATTCACCAGTTGTTATTAGGGTAGGTGAAGCAACCAAATGTAAATGAATTATGGTTCAACATCAGTGGCAAACTGGTCAGATTTTCTGTTGAAGAATTTTGTCTAATGTCTGGACTTCGGTGCGTGGGTAATGGTGATTTTACCAAGTACAGAATGCGTAGTAGTATGATTAAGGACAAATATTTCAAGAAATATGATAGTATTTCAACAGAGTGTGTTGAAAATGTGTTTAAAGAGTTGCCATATGATACTGTTGACAAGGATATGGTGGATGTTGGTATTATTTATCTTATTTCGTCTTTCTTATTTGCCACATCATACCATAAATGTGTTGATGATTCAATTTTTGTACTTGTTGAATCGGGTGAAATGGAATTTTTTCCATGGGAGAAGGAGTTATATAGTTTGACTTTAATGTCTCTGAATGGTGCATTCGGCAAGAGGATCATGAAGTCAGATTCTTCAAAAAAAAATTTGGAGTATAGGCTTAATGGTTTTCTTCTTGCTTTCCAAGTTTGGATATACGAGTCTATTCCTGCAATAGCTCAAAAAAAATTGTGTGAAGTACAAGCCATCACTTCCTCGGATCTTGAGCTGGAGTTCTAATGTGCATTTGACATCTTTACAATTGCTCAAACGTATTTTTGACTTGATTAAAGTAAGCTCTATTTATTATTTATGCAATTTTTCTTTACATTTTTTATTACTGTTTGTTATTTTAAATTTATGAATATGTGTTTTTACAGATAGA
This sequence comes from Forsythia viridissima, assembly GCA_030279155.1. Taxonomy (NCBI): domain Eukaryota; kingdom Viridiplantae; phylum Streptophyta; class Magnoliopsida; order Lamiales; family Oleaceae; genus Forsythia; species Forsythia viridissima. The sequence goes on along the minus strand of CM059041.1, from coordinate 37,412,840 downwards.
AGTTAATGACGTTAGGATAACTGACGCGGAGAAGGAGGTGACATATACTGAGGGGTTGTTTGAGAATTACAAATCTCAAGGGCAAAACCCTGATGACGACGACAACTTTGAGTATCCTGTTATTCATTAGTCAAAGCTGATGATTACAGCCCAAGAAATATTAGTTGGCGATGACAGTTCTTCAAAGTTGAAGAAAAAAAAGATAGTTGAGTTTTTTGAGCATTTATTTACTTTTTTATGCTTTCTATACCTTTTTGTTTATTGTTTCTTATGATTATGTGTTTTTCTCTGATTTTTGTATTTTTAGAGACATTCTGAATCAAATGAAGAAGTATTAAAATGTCTAGCAGAGATTGATGTGAAACTTCAATCAAATGAAGAAATTTTGAAACGTCTAGCAGAAATTGAGCAAAAGTGGAATCAAATGAAATTATTTTGAAACGCTTAGCAGATATAGAGTTGAAAATACAGTTGAATGAAGAAATTCAGAATCGACTTGCTGAGCTTGAACTCAAAGTTCAATTTAATATTCAACTTGAGAAACAAATAAAACAACTTGAAGAGAAAGTGAAATCAAATGAAGAAATTCTAGAACGGGTGGCAAATGTTGAAAGCAAAGTGAATGACTTGCAAATGTTGAAGGTATGTCACATTTTTAGATCTAAGTCACTTTTTTCAGAAATGTGTGTCACTTTTTGGACACAGTTTGTCACTTTTTGCTAAGAAAGTGACACAGTCTAATAAGAAAGTGACAATGTGTGTCACTTTTTGCTATAAGTGTGTCACTTTTTACTCTAAGTATGTCACTTTTTACTATGAGTATGTCACTTTTAAGAGATTTATGTCACTTTTTATATAGATATGTATGGGACTTTTTATTTATTCTTATGTCTAGAATGCTGCGGAAAATGTTGCTAATGATAAAATGGACATGAAAAAGAATGCAACTGATTGTCCTAGTTTTTCATTGGGTATTGAGTTTGATTCGACTGAAAAAAGTATTGAGATGCCAGCTGAAACTAATGTGAAAAAGGTATTATTCAATTCCAAATACATTGTATTTTTAATTTGATATTTACTTTTTTGTTATTGTGCACTATATAACGTGACTTATTTATTTTTATTCAGTCTATTGATGAAGATATAATAAATTTTAATGAAGAGGACTGGAAGATTGTTGATGATGTTGCTGCTCATAGTTTAGCCAAAAAAATGCATCAAAATGTATTTTTTTCACATTTTATTTTGTGTTTTTACTTTGTTAGATCTGTTTTTTGTACGTTTTTATTCAGACTGTTGATGTAAATGATGATGATGTTGAATTGAAAGATGAGGATTGGCAAAAAATTGATGAGATTGCGACAGCTGTTTTAGCTAAACATAAACTTGAAGAGGCAATTGTTTGTTTGATTATTTTTCATTTGAAAGACTTATTTTTGTGTGTTCTGCACAATATAACTTGACATTTTTTAAATTTTTGCGACATTTTAGACGAATGATGAAGTCACTCCGGTTGCGCCCCTTTTGAGGCAAAAGAAACCTACCGCACTTCTTCGGTCCCCATGGGTAAATCAATATGATTCTATGGTGGGTACTTCTACGGTGGGTACTTCTACAGCGGGAACTTCTATTGCGAAGCGTGTGGTGAAGGGTACGTTTGCATTCAAAGTTGGGTTGTGCCCCTCATTCGCACTAGATGTGGAAGCATTTGAGAGTTGGTACAAAGAAGGGTTGGTGACGAAAAACAAGTAAGTATGTGACATAATGTCACTTTTTAACAAGAAAGTGATACATTATTTTTATCCAAATGTGTTTGTGTAAAAATTAAATCAACCATAGAAAAGATTTGTTATTCAAATGTGTTTGTGTAACTTGCATACATTGTTCTGTCACTTTTTGAGCAAAAAGTGACAGAGCATGTCACTTTTCTAACTCCAAGCCTCAATTCATATTCAAGACAAAAAATTGATACATTAATATATGATCATACTCAATAATTCATGTCACACTATAATGCACAACAAATAATAAGTTAGATCTTACATTTAAATCAACCATAGAGAAGATTTTTTATTCAAATGTGTTAGAGTAACTTGCATACATTGTTCTATCATTTTTGAGCAAAAAGTGACAGAGCATGTCACTTTTTGCCTCAATCCCCAAGCCACAATTCATATTCAAGATAAAAAAATTGATGCATTAATGGTTGTTCATGCACAATAATTCATGTCACTATATAATGCACAACAAATATATAGTTAAATCCTGCATTCAAATCAACCACATAGATGATTTTGATTCAAATTTGTTTCTCTAACTTATATATATTGTTCTGTCATTTTTTGAGCAATAAGTGGCAGACCATGTCACTTTTTAGACAAAAAAGTGACATGGTCTGTCACTTTTCTATCCCTAGGCCTCAATTCATATTCAAGACAAAATAACGATACATTAATATTTGGCTAACTTGCATACATTGTTCTGTCACTTTTTGAGCAAAAAGTGACAGACCATGTCACTTTTTAAACAAAAAGTGACATAGCATGTCACTTTTCTAACTCCAAGCCTCAATTCATATTCAAGACAAAAAAATGATACATTGATGTTTGATCATGCTCAATAATTCATGTCACTCCATAATGCACAACAAATATTAAGTTAGATCTTGCATTTAAATCAACCACATAGATGATTCTGATTCAAATTTATTTGTCTAACTTGCATACATTGTTCTGTCACTTTTTGAACAAAAAGTGATAGATCATGTCACTTTTAAGAAAAAAGTGATAGAGCGTGTCACTTTTCTATCCGAATCCTCAATTCATAGTGTCACTGCATGTTACAAATTTTGTACCTGTGTAATTGTATGTGACCTTTCTTTTTTGTAATGCAGAGTTAATCATTTCAATGATGAGAATATTAAGATTAGCCCTCGCTTCTACTTCAGCGAGTTTCAATCTCTTCTAAAATGTGGTGGTATGAATTAGTGATAATCAATGAGGCTTTGGATAACACAGTAAGTTTTTGTTTGTTAGTTGTTTGGTTTAAGATTTATGTATATAATTTATTAATACATTGCTGATTCTTTTTTATACCCTTGTTTTGTAGCATATGGATGTGTGTTTTTATTATTTGCGAAAGATGTTAAGGTATGGACATGGTATAAAAATCAATGCTACAACAACGGACTTTGCCTTTGACAGCCAAGTTAGGGGGCTGTATGATGATTTTTCGAAGGATCCACTAGTCCTTGTTAAGCAAACTTCTTTACTGTCGTATTCAATTGGATTGTACATGCCTTGCAACACAAGTTGGCGAGAAGTTGACCATGTCCTTATGCCTTTGAGGATGTATAACTTGGCTCATTAGCTTCTTTGTCATTTTGACATCAAAGAGATGTGCTTGAATATTTATAATTCCTACACTAAGATGGTCAAGAAGCCTGTTGTACTTGAAGCTATTAAATCATTTTCAGTTATTATTCCTCATCTTTTGTATGACACTGGGTTCTTCGACGACAAAAATATTCCAGAATAAGAGGCGCTAAAACCACTTGTTGTAAAGTTGGATCCAAAACTACCACAACAAAAGAACGAGTTAGTTTGCTTTTTAATAATTTGACTTTTTATATGTTGAATAGGTAGAAATATATGTTTTGCCTTCAATTATTGGTTAATGTTTCATTTTGTTCTTTGCAGTGGGGATTGTGGAATCTATGTGATTAAATATGCTGAGTATTTCATCAATGAAATGTTGAAGGAGATGCCAAAGACATTCAATATTGTACAGGTTCGAAAATACTTGGCCACTCAATTGTACGTGTATGCCAAGAAGAAGCAAGTGGAGAATTACGACACTGATAATGATTGGGTGGCAAAGGATATTTGACAAGACATAGAAGGCTGCAATTTTTTTGTAAATAATATTTTTGTAGTAGGACTACATGTTACATGTAAATGTAGCATATATGGTGAATGTAGTTTCATGTAAATGAGATTAACAATGTAGGTTATGAAAGTTTCTTTGCAAAAAATGTAAGTACAAAATATTTTTGTATACAGGTGACATGCTATTCATGTTGACAAAACATAATTATATTGGATGATTTTTTTTCAAACTGTTGATTATAGATTGTAGAAGTAGATCTAATTGATATATTACTTTAAGTATGGAAATCATGTATACACTTTGACAGCTAAGTTATGGGTTTTAAAAATGAACAAATGACATAGTATGTCACTTTTCGTTGTAAAAGTGACATGGTGTGTCACTTTTCATTATAAAAGTGACAGTGTGTGTCACTTTTTGTTCTAAAAGTGATATAGTGTGTCACTTTTTGTTCTTAAATTATGAAAATCATATATACACTTTGACTGCTATGTTAGGGGTTTTAATAACGAACAAACAACATAATGTGTCACTTTTTGTTATAAAAGTGACATAGTGTATCACGTTTCATTATAAAAGTGACAGTGTGTGTCACTTTTTGTTCTAAAAGTGACATAGTTTGTAACTTTTTGTTCTTCAATTATGGAAATCATGTATACAATTTGACAGCCATATTAGGGGTTTAATAACGAACAAATGACATAGTGTGTCACTTTTTATTCTTAAATTATGGAAATTATGTATACACTTTGACAACCATGTTAGGAGTTTTAATAATGAACAAAAGACATAGTGTGTCACTTTTCATTATAAAAGTGACAATGTGCGTTACTTTTTGTTCTAACGAACAAATATGTGCGTCACACGAATTTGAAAAGAAAACCCAATATGCAAAAGTGACACAAATGTCACTTTTTGTTCAAAAAGTGACATAGTGTGTCACTTTTTGTTCTAAAAGTTACAATTTCGGTATTCATCAAATTCTTTTAATAGTTGAAGTATCATGTATACAATTTAGTGTTAAATGATAAGTTTTACATTCCACTATAATGTCATGACCTATAAAAAAGCAAAGCGCATGAATGTTAACACTATTTTGAATAAAAAAACCAATAAGAATGAATAAGTGATACTTTCCAAATAAAAAATAAAAAAACTCATAAATCTTGTAACTTTCTTTTCTTTTGTGGCTTCTTCTTCAAAGGTGCTGGTGTTTGGCACGATCTTCGATTGTGGCCATACTTTCCACATCTACCACATTTTGTACTTTGTTTTTTTTTTCTCCTTTTGATGGTATTCTTTTCGCTTTGGGTCATCCAGATTTTCTTTTTGGATCAGGAACCAAGACTATTCTTGCTTTTACATCATCTGGTATATTCCAATCATTGCGAACTCCAAGTGGATAAACTGTACCACACTGTATATTTGGACGTACATCTCTGTTGTGTAATATTTTGAACAATACAAATATGAATCATCCTTTATCTTTGCAATAACCACCAATGCGTGTGCACATGGGATTTTGTCCACTTGGAATTGATTGCAAGTACATGTCTTTTCTTCAATATTCACCACATACGAGGCACAAACATCATTAACTTGGTATATTATTGAACTTGAAGCCGATGCCTATGCAAATAATGCAAGAAAATAATGTATTAATAAAATACGAGAATTAAATCATGCTTTCATGACGTTTAACTTCAACTTACTGAAAAAGTGACACACTCTGTCACTTTTTACTCAGAAAGTGACACACTCTGTCACTTTTCATTCTGAAAGTGACAACCTATGTCACTTTTTTTAAATAAGCATATTTTTATTACAATAACAATCAGATATAATAAGATTTCAAAATCATAAACCTTTTACTGATATTTAATTATAAATAGAGTCATAGACGATATGAAATCCTAGTCATGCCACTTTATACTAAGAAAGTGACACACCATGTCACTTTTTACTCAGAAAGTGACACACTCTGTCACTTTTTACTTAGAAAGTGACACACTCTGTCACTTTTCAACCTATGTCACTTTTTTAGATAAGCATATTTTCATCACAATAACAATCAGATATAATAAGATTTCAAAAACACACTATGTCCCTTGTTGGTACATGGATGTTTTCATTACAATAACACTCTAGCATATCAATGATATTTAGTTCATGCAATTTATAGCCTTTTATTTTCAATTTTTTTGATTCCATGGATTTCTCTCTCAATATTTTTTCTTGTTTATTTGCAAGTTTTGTGAAGGTTGCCCGTGCATCGTTTAAGTGCTTCACAAACCATTCTTGCAACAAATATCTCAAGGATTCCAATAAAAGTTCTATAGGACCACTTTTTTTGTTTTTGTTATCGAATTTACTGATTCAACTATATTTGAAGTCATTGTAGAAAACCTGTTATTTGTCATGTATGCCCTTGACCACTTGTGGTAACCAATCTCTTCTTGCATAAAGAACAATCAAAATATTAATCATTTCTTGTATACATTGTTATTATGCATTCAAAATAAATATTTTTGTACATACCAGATGTGATCGAATCCCTTTGTGGATTTCATCGAGTTGTTTCATATGGAACTCAAAATCATTTTTCGTGTAGGCTCTAGCAGCTCTATTGAATGGTTGTGTAATGTTCTTTCCATTTTTTTTTGCCAAATGTTGACTTTAAATTTTGTAGCAGGTGGTAGGAACATAGACCATGTATTGAATTCTTATACACCTTCTCGATTGCACTTTTTATGTTTTTATGACCATCTGAGATTATACACAATCCTTGTCGCTCACCATAAGCTTCTTTTAACATAAGTAAGAACCACTCCCATGAATCATTAGTTTCTAAGTCACCAACTCCAAATGCTAATATGAAAATGTTGTTGTTTGCATCTTGTGTACATGCTGTAAATAATGTTCCACCATAATTTCTCTTTAAGAACGTACCATCAATCACTATTATAGGTCTGCAATACTCCCACCCCTGAATAGATGCTCCTAATGTCATGAAGATGTATTTAAATTTGTTGTTGTCATAAGTCTCAATTCTTGTAATTGATCCAGGATTTGTTTGTTCTATCATGTACAAGTACTTCGGAACATTTTCATAAGACTCTGTCGGATCTCCTCTCACCAATTCCAAAGCTTTTTCCTTAGATCTCCAAGCTTTCTCGTAACTCATGACACTCCGTATGTATTCATCATGTCACTTATTATGTCTGCGAGAGTGTATGTTGTTTTTGTTGAGACATACTTGTACTTGATGCATTCTCCTACTATTGAGCTTGTTGCTTGACGGTGATCTGCCAAGATGATGTTATTTGAGCACGTGTGATCGTTTCTCATATATCTTATTTTGAACATTTCTGTTCGTCCAAGTCTTGAAGCTCTGAAAACACCATTTGCAATTATCATCTATGCATTTCAGCACATATTCTTTCTTGTCTGACTTACTTACCTTGAACTCAAAGTTTTTATATATCGCATACACCGAAATACTTTTCTTAACCAATGTCTTGTTCCTAAAAACCTTTTTCTCTGCAATTTCATTCATACTAACAAATTAAATAATTTCACTCCCTGTTTCATTACTCATTTCTTCAACCCCCGATATGCATGAAGAAACATCATCAGCTAAGTCTTCAATAGTTGGTAGACTTTGAATTGAGGTTCTTGCCGAACCAAGAGTTTGAAAAACTTGTAATTGCATCATGTCATTTTCTTCACCAGTAGTAGCTTCTGAAAGTTGTATGTCTTCAAAATTTTCAATTATATGACATAATGAAACCGGTGTGACATCTATGCACAAAGGAAAGCTTGCAAGATGTTTCTCCCTTCTTTTGAGCTCCAAATAAAATGTGAGAGAATTATTATCAAAAATCTTCAACAGAGGCAGGTTTTTCTTCACCTTATATTGTATTTTTATTGAGTGTGTCGCTGGACTTACATTTGTAACTGAATATATCATGCCATTGAGTTCGCAGTAAGTGCATTCTATTGGAACGACAATTCCAGCCATTTTAAAATTTGTATATTGGTTACCTTGTTCCCATTTCCCTCCATAATTGATGAATACATTGATTTTATCCATATCTGCAAAAAAAAAATACTGTCATATGATACATTAATGTTTGATCATCCTGAATAGATGTATCATTAAGCAAAAGTGACATAGCATGTCACTTTTCTATCCCCAAGCCTCAATTCATATTCAAGATAAAATAACGATTCATTAAGGTTTGGTCATGCTTAATAATTCATGTCACTGCATAATACACAACGAAAATCAAGTTAAATCCTGCATTTAAATCAGTCACATAGAAGATTTTTTATTCAAATTTGCTTGTCTAAGTCGCATACAATGTTCTGTCACTTTTTAAGCAAAAAGTGACAGAGCATGTCACTTTTTAGGCAAAAAGTGACAGAGAATGTCACTTTTCTAATCCAAGCCTCAATTCATATTCAAGACAAAAAAATAATACATTAATGTTTGATCATGCTCAAAAATTCATGTCACTTCATAATGCCCAACAAATATTAAGTTAAATCTTGCATTTAAATCAACCACATAGATGATTCTGATTCAAATTTGTTTTTCTAACTTGCATACATTGTTCTATCACTTTTTGAGCAAAAAGTGATAGAGTATGTTACTTTTTAGACAAAAAGTGACATAGCATGTCAATTTTCTATTCCCCAAGCCTCAATTCATATTCAAAGCAAAATAACGATACATTAATGTTTGTCTAAGATGCATACATTGTTCTATCATTTTGAGTAAAAAGTGACAGAGCATGTCACTTTTTAGGCAAAAAGTGACATAGTATGTCACTTTTCAATCCCCAAGCCACAATTCATATTCAAGATAAAAATTGATGCATTAATGGTTGGTCATGCTCAATAATTCATTTCACTCTATAATGCACAACAATTATCAAGTTAAATCCAGCGTTCAAATCAACCACATAAATAATTTTGATTCAAATTTGTTTCTCTAACTTGTATACATTGTTCTGTCACTTTTTGAGTAAAAAGTGACAGACCATGTCACTTTTTATACAACAAGTGACATAGCATGTCAATTTTCTATCCCCAAGCCTCAATTCATATTCAAAGCAAAATAACGATACATTAATATTTGTCTAAGTTGCATACAATGTTCTATCACTTTTTAGGCAAAAAGTGATAGAGCATGTCACTTTTCTATCCCCCAAGCCTCAATTCATATTCAAGAAAAAAATGATACATTAATGTTTGATGATGGTCAATAATTCATGTCACTTCATAATATCAAGTTAAATTTTGCATTAAAATCAACCACATAGATGAATTTGATTCAAAATTGTTTTTCTAAATTGCATACATTGTTCTGTCATTTTTTGAGCAAAAAGTGACATAGCATGTCAATTTTCTATTCTCCAAGCCTCAATTCATATTCAAAGCAAAATAACGATACATTAATGTTTGTCTAAGTTGCATACATTGTTCTGTCACTTTTTGAGCAAAAAGTGACAGAGCATGTCACTTTTTAGACAAAAAGTGATAGAGCATGTCATTTTTCTATCCCCAAGCCTCAATTCATATTCAAGAGAAAAAAAGATACATTAATGTTTGATGATGCTCAATAATTCATGTCACTTCATAATGTCCAACAAATATTAAGTTAAATCTCGCATTTAAATCAACCACATAGATGATTCTGATTCAAATTTATTTTTCTAACTTGCATACATTGTTCTGTCACTTTTTAGACAAAAAGTGACATAGCATGTCAATTTTCTATCCCCTAAGCCTCAATTCATATTCAAAGTAAAATAACGATACATTAATATTTGTTTAAGTTGCAAATATTGTCTTGTCATTTTGAGCAAAAAGTGACAGAACATGTCACTTTTTAGGCAAAAAGTGACATAGTATGTCACTTTTCAATCCCCAAGCCACAATTCATATTCAAGATAAAAAATTGATGCATTAATGGTTGGTCATGCTCAATAATTCATGTCACTCTATAATGCACAACAATTATCAAGTTAAATCCAGCATTCAAATCAACCACATAGATAATTTTGATTCAAATTTATTTCTCTAACTTGTATACATTATTTTGTCACTTTTTGAGTAAAATGTAACAGACCATGTCACTTTTTAGACAACAAGTGACATAGCATGTCAATTTTCTATCCCCCAAGCTTCAATTCATATTGAAAGCAAAATAACGATACATTAATATTTTGTCTAAGTTGCATATATTGTTCTGTCACTTTTTGAGCAAAAAGTGACAGAGTATGTCACTTTTTAGACAAAAAGTGATAGAGCATGTCATTTTTCTATCCCCAAGCCTCAATTCATATTCAAGAGAAAAAAAAGATACATTAATGTTTGATGATGTTCAATAATTCATGTCACTTCATAATGCACAAGAAATATCAAGTTAAATCTTGCATTAAAATCAACCACATAGATGAATTTGATTCAAATTTATTTTTCTAACTTGCATACATTGTTTTGTCACTTTTTGAGCAAAAAATGACAGAGCATGTCACTTTTTAGACAAAAAGTAACATAGCATGTCACTTTTCTATCCCCCCAAGCTTCAATTCATATTCAAAGCAAAATAACGATACATTAATGTTTGTCTAAGTTGCACACATTGTTCTGTCATTTTTGAGCAAAAAGTGACAGAGCATGTCACTTTTCAATCCCCAAGCCACAATTCATATTCAAGACAAAAAATTGATCCATTAATGGTTGGTCATGCTCAATAATTCATGTTACTCTATAATGCACAACAAATATCAAGTTAAATCCTGCATTTAAATCAACCACGGAGATAATTTTGATTTAAATTTGTAACTTGCATATAATGTTCTGTCACTTTTTAGGCAAAAAGTGACAGAGCATGTCACTTTTCTATACTCAATCCTCAATTCATATTCAAGACAAAAAAATAATACATTAATGTTTGTTTATGCTCAATAATTCATGTCACTCCATAATACACAACAAATATGAGGTTAAATCCTCTATTTAAATCTACCAAATATGTGATTTTGATTCAAAATTGTTTGTTTTATTGGCAAACAATGTTCTGTCACTATTCAAGCAAAAAGTGATAGAACGTGTCACTTTTCTATCCATAAAACCATATTCATATTTACATTTTCACAAACACATTGTATACATATCTGTAATTGGTAATTTATATTTACATATGTTTAGAACATCTTACTCAATACTATTGATCTAAGGTTGAAGTAGATGAAGAATGATATGTCTAGATTAATCAAGAAGGATATTCTAAAATAAGTGATTAACACAAACAAAAATATAAGATGTTTCAAATCTACAATGAAGTGAATGAAGAAGGATATGTCTAGATTAAAATCAGAATATGAGTTCAAATTTTATGTAATTTAAATGAAAACTATAAAGACGAAATCATATTACCTGGAAATTTTGGATTTTGAGTTTTGATTTTGTGCTAGATTGGAGAAGAAACAACGAAAAATTCGTTACAATAATCTAGGAGAGATCCGATTTTATTATGAATTTGGATTTGTATGAAAGTTTTGTTCGTTTCTAATTTGAATTTTAGTGGGGCAGGTTTTCAGTTTGAATGTGGAGTTGGTTAGGTTTTGATTTGGGTTTGAACGTGTGAAATACGGTTTTAATGTGTAAATAACTTTTAAACTGATTTTTCAAAAAGTCCCCAAATTTATGGGCATTTGTGTAATTTGCCCTTAAAATTATTAATAATATGCCCATTACTCCTCCCCACTTCAACGCAATTGAAATGGAAATTTCAAACAATCCAAATCCACTTCTTTCTATTCCCTTCATCTTAAAATCTTAACCCCTCAAACTCCAAAAAAAGTCATTTACCCACACAAATGAAACTGTTTATTTTTCCTTATCCTGATATTTAATCAATTTTTTGAGTTGTGATTCTTATGTTTCCCCATGGTAATACAAATTTCATATTAAATTCTATGGCCAATTTGAGAACTTACAAGAATTTGTATGGATTTGTAGGGCAACTAGGTCCGAGACAAATCCAGATTTTCAAATCAGTCCACCATTAATTTTAAGTCAAATTTGGAGTAATATTAAAGCATAATTCAAAAATTGTGGGATTGGGATAAAATTGAAAAAGTTAATTGGAAGAGACCAAAACAATTTCTTTCAACTGGGTAACTTAGCAAATTCCATGAACTCTTTTTTCCCCTCTCCTTTTGTGGGATAAATAGAAAGTGATAATGACATATATTTATTGCATCTTTGACTAGTAAATCTAAAACATTTTAAAACAATTTTATTTTCTTAAACATATTTGGATCTATTCTACAAACAACTAAGTGTGATGTTTGTGTTAGAATTTTTTTTTTCTTTTTTTTTTTGGTGGTAAGAGGTTATGGTGCTGACTTTTGTTCTTGTACGTAAATATAGATATAAATTATAGATGAATTTTGTGTTGTAAAAGATTGTCGAATATCACTTTAGTAGGTAATGTAGTATTATGACTTTTTTTTTGTATATAAATTTTATTCATACATTGACTTTTAAAAATTCCCCCCATTCCAACATAAATTCCTGGCTCTGCTTCTATCAGTAGCAAAGTGTGTGAGTTAAATGTCGTTCCCACAAGGACTGCTTTATTAAATATTAGAAATTTTTAACCCTAGCTTTATCTTAAAAGTCAAATTAAAAGTAATTGTAAAACTAAAATAAAACTTAACTAAACAAAAGACAACTCTGAGAAAATTCGATTTGATGAAGTATTAAGACTTTTATGTCATTGGCAATAATCCTTCATTTTTATGATCAAGTTTTTTTTAATTATTTAATAATCTCTCTCGACTATAACTAAACCGCTTTCCTAGGTGTGAATTCCATATCTCTATAAGAATTGTAATACACAAAAATGCATTAAGAACAACAAACATTCATTCACGATCACATAGATCTCAACGATATATTCTATCTCCTATCTCAATCTATGGTACTCGTTACTAGAGCTAAAATGCATATTTCACCTCTTGGTCTCAATATTTTACTCAAGTTATTTAGTTTATTAGCAAGATAAACAAAAGCATTAAGAGCAATAACGAACACTCAATCATACTGGATGAAGTAAAAAACGTGAAAATTATATTAAAGCATCAAAGGTATAAGTTACGCCGCCGTCTTAGCAAATTGCAAAAACACATTATAAGATATCAATACACCACTGGCCTTTCTTAAAAATAATGAAAAAAAGATGTAGAAGATGAAATCCCAAGCTTGGAACAAGAACTTCCAAACTCTACATTTAATTCCCTCCTGCTCTTTGATCTTCAAGAACCCAAGAGCAAAAATATTCCCTAAGACAACATCAGAGGTGGAGATAGGGATGGGCCTTACTGGGCCATGACCCAGCCCTATCCTGGACCGTGACCACAAGCTGCAATTATAAAAAATAATTATGCCATGGTCCATTCCATTTTAAACCATGGCCAAGCCCTGTGTTAAACTTTCTGATTGTGTTAAAAGAGGCTGCAGTTATCAAAGTAGGCTTGAATTTTTTAATTTTTTGCACCATCCAATATTTGGTGTTGAAATATCATTCTATTTTCTAGCTTGATTGTAATATTATTCTATTGTGTATGACTTACTTACATGTCATTTCATTAAATATAGGATTACAATATAATTGTAGAGTAGTGATATAGCACTCATAGTGGACACTAATTATGGTTCTCACTGTCCACATGGCATCACCACATTGGGTGCTATATAAAAGTTGACAACTTTTTCAACTTTTTAAAAAACACCTAATGTGGTAATGCCACTTGGACAGTGGGCACCATAATTGGTGCCCACTGTGGGTGCTATATCACCACTCTATAATTGTATATAACACTATTAAAAAGGGTTTAAATATTTTGTGCATCGATTACATAGTTTAGTTTTAGATAAAATAGATATAGATTTTATTATAGAACAATTTTTGTACATCGACCACATAACAATTTTTGTTGAGAGAGACCTTGTTAATAAAATAGATATAGATTGTATTATAGAAGAATTCGTAGATGTAAAAGATCGTCGTGTACAAATTTTTTTTAGCTAGTTTTAGATTTTGAATATTTTTGTACAATAACTTTTTGTAAAGTTTTTAAAGATTATGACTTATTTGAAAACTTTAGAATAAAAATGGGATCAGAAATTGTGGTTTGAGAGAAAAAATTTGGGGCGCTCAAACCCTCCTGAGGTTAGCTCTGACCCTAGACAATATAGTGTGTTTTTCACTAATATAAAGACTCTTTTGAAGTCTAGTTACAAAGGTTTATATAGATGAGGGCCATAGGGTCCTAACTTGTCTAAAAAAATTCCTAAAGTGCCTTAATATAGCAGTAGTCGTCGATAGTAATGGCAACGGGACGAATCGAGGTGGATCGGCATGATCCAAATCCACCCCACAATAATTGTAGGAGATCCAATTTCGCCCCGCGATCTGCCATTTTTTGGGGCAGATCAGAGCCCTGATCCATATACTGATCCGTTTTTTTTTTTTTTGCATTCAAAAAATTTAAAATATATTGAAACAAACTTTACTACTATACTATAGAGTTTAAACAACATTCTAAAATACATTAACTACTTAATTAAATGTCCAAAAGAAACAAACGACATCAATAACTTAATTAAAAATTGAATACTCCAAAATACACAATAAAAAAACAAACAAACAAATTGTTTATCATCTCATCTTCATAACTTCATGGAATAAAAAACCTAGGTTTAGGAATTAAGAAATTTAAAATTGCAATTGCAGCCATTGCCTAAAATTTTTTATCCTGTTATAATTTAATCCTTTTTTTTAAATACGGGGCGGATCGGATCGGGGCAGCCCCGATCCGATCTGCCCTGAGATCCGTGGCGAATCACAGATATCTGCCCTGATCCGCCCCGTCGATCTGCAGATTAGGTATTTTTCACTCCATTCGGATCGGGTATCCATCGGGTTCGGGGCGGATTGGATATTTTTGCCATCTCTAGTCGTCGAACATATGCTAACATGTTTTAACCTTTCGCTTGAGCAAAATTCTAGTGCTTTGAATACTTCTTTTCTGCATTTTTATGTTGGAAGTTTCCTTTGCTCTGTTTTTTTCCCCATTCCTTCTTCTATGGACTTGCCTTGTACGGGTTTAGTCTTCTATTCCAAAATGATCAAAAACGTGAGTATCACTTTTCTTTTCTGTCATTTGTATCAACAATGCCATTCAAGCTTAGGGTTTGTCCTAAAAAAAAAACATAACGAGATAAATCATTCAAGTTTACACATACAATCACAGAAGTAGAATCAAATTTCAAGGTGAGGTAAAATTTAGTAAAAAATTCAATAACATTACATAATCAATGTTTTACTACAACATACGCTATTACCTATGCGAAAGGAGATTTTAAAGAAAAAAAATTCATCTATCACTAAATCCAAGTCTAGTTTCTTGATCTCGTTCAATATAGATTATCATATATTTAGCAAGAAATTCATCATCAATTTTATTGTGAGTTGCCTTTTGACAAGCTTTCCAAAAGTACTTGCTCACTAGTTGGCATGGAACAAATCTTGTTAACACAAGACGAATCAATCTATCGTTACAATCTAAATATCTGACCAAATTTCCAACATAATTCAAAAGGTGTAGATTTGCAAAAAATGAGGATCATAAATCTCATTAAACTCATAAGGGTTCAATTCACATCTCAAACAACGAATGTCTTATTTAGTAAAATCTTGAGGGATAAAATATCGCTCGAAGATTGCAAATACATTGTTGTTAAATGATTAGAAATAATTTATGTGATCCAAAGCCACACTAAGGTCTTATACGTACTAAAATAAGCTTAACGTGCTTGGTATTAACGATTGACTATTTTCTTATTAGAACAAGGATACAAGAGAAGGGAAGTTGAAAAAATTTTGTTCATCAAATATCTCAAATTTGGATTAACAGTTGCACAAATCTACATTGATGATATTGTGTTTGGTTTTACCTTAGAAATAAAATCCAGAGAGTTTGTTACACTTATGCAAAATGAATTTGAGATGAGTATGGTTGGTGAACTGAACTTTTTTATAGGTTTGCAGGTCAAACATGTTGAATCGGGGATTTTTATCTCACATGACAAGTATGCTAAAAATCTTGTAAAGAAGTTTGGTCTTGAACAGACCAAGTCAGTCAGAGCTCTTATGGCCAGGTCGTTGAAGATCTCCATAGATGACCAGGACAAGGAGGTTGACTCTAGTTTGTACCGGAGCATGATAGGCAGTTTGTTGTAAGTGACTGCAAGCCGTCCTGACATAGCATTCAGTGTGGAAGTACGTGAGCATTATCAAGCCAAACTAAAAGAATCTCATCTTGCGGCCATGAAGCGAATTATTCGCTATATTAACGGTACTTCTTATTTTAGTTTGTAATATACTAATGATACTAACTTTCATCTTGTAGGATACACTGATACCGACTGGGCAGAAAATATGGATGATAGGAAAAGCACGCATGGAGGATATTTCTACATTGGTAACAATCTTATTTCTTGGTTAAGTAAGAAGCAAAACACCATCTTCTTATCTACAACAGAAGCTGAGTATATTGGTGTTGGTAGTTGTTGTAATAAGTTACTATGGATGAAACAAATGCTCGGTGACTATGGTATTGATCAGAATTCTGTTACTATATTTTGTGATAACACTAGTGATATTAATATTTCTAAAAATCTTGTTGAGTACTCTAGGACCAAACATTTTGAAATTAGACATCACTTTATTAGATATTTGGTTGAAAGAAAAATAATCACTTTGAAACATATTCAGACTGAGAATTGGTTTGCTAATTTGCTCACCAAGACTTTAGATTCTGCTAGATTTGAGACTCTACGAAAAGTCGTGAGCATTTGCTTGTTACATTAAAAAAGAAATTGTAGAAGTAGTTATGCTTTTGTTTATATGTTTTTGTGTTAATTCATCATGCGTGATTGTATTTGTTTTGCATTTAATTAAATTGGAAAAAAAATTATTGCAAATTGCATAAGAAATAAATTTATGATTGATCTTTGAATGTTTGGATAAACTTAGATCAACAAATCAGTATGGTGTGCTCATTAAAATTTATGGTAATATATGTTCAGATAAGTACACTTTGAGAACATCTTGATTAGTTTGATTGTGCTATACTAATGACTGATTGTTTTCTTTAAAGTGGTTTGTACATTGTTGTGGACCCATGATAAGTGTGGTTTTACACTTATCTGGACCATCAAAAGTAGACAATTGTAAGTATTCTTAAGTGATTTTTTACTTAATTATGTTCTATTTAATTGTTTTAGGTCAAAACCCTGAGATCGAATGAAATTGGAGAAAAACAAAGCAAAATAGGTGAAAAGGGACTAAAGGCGTACTGAAACTTGGATATGGGGATCAACTTGCAAATATCTAAAAGTTGAAGGACTTGGATTGCAAAATAAAAGAGGACTAAATTGAAATGAAAGAAGAAATTAGAGGACTAAAGAAGATAAAATTCAAAGTTGAAGGACTTGGTCTGAAAATAAGAGGACAAAAGGACAAAGTTTGAACAAGGACCAAATAAAATACATATCAAATCTTGGAGGACTAAAGCTGCAATTTGGGGATTGGATCAATTTTTGGTGATTTTGTTTTCTGTTTGCCGCGGTGTTACCGCGGTTCGACCGCGGCAATGCACTGTTCGCGCGTCTGAGTTTTTTTTGGCTTATTTTTAATTCCAATCAGGGTTTTTTTCGTCTTTTCATATACATGAGTTGTAAAATTAGTAAAACACTATATAAAGATCTAATCTATGTCAAAATAGGGGTTGTTAATTCTTTGGAGAACACAAGGGAAGACGGAGAAAAGAACGGTGAAGAAAACGAAGAACGACCAAGATCAAGAGGATTGGAACGTGAAGATCAAGATATCTTAGTGCAAGATAATCAACATCTTTTCTTCAGAACCCGGTTATGTATTCAATCTTCTAATGTTTTCTTCTTCCCGAATCATGAGTAGCTAAATTCATAGTTTGGATGATCGGTGTAACCTAGTTTTAATTCTTTAATTTTGAATCTCAAGTTTTGACTTATAAATTGTTTAAGTATTTGATTTTACTTCTTCTCTTAATGTTTGGAATAACTGGCTATTATTTCATTGATCTTGTGGATTGTAATGAATTGAGAAGCAAATTATTAATCTAGACCACGTAGTAACATCTGGCAATTGGATAAAAGGTAGAGATACACTTTTATTATTGCTGCGGTCTAAATTGAATTCTTAGGAAAATTAATGCATCTAATTAAGGACCATTCTGACTGCCTAAGTTGACTTAATTAGATAGGACTAATTTGAACTCGAGAGAGGTAAATTAGGTTGAATTCGTGAATTCGACCGAATACAACTTTAGGAACAAATCTTGAGAGGATAAATTAGAAATGACAACTAGGTGAATTCGTTTGTCCAAATACTTTAACCATCATTCTTCTCTAAATTGTTGATTTTCGCTTTCAAATAAGTTATTGCATTGTTTTTCTTATTTTGGAAAATCTAAAATTCTAGCATAAAATATCTCAAAGCAGTTTATTTTATAGTGCATTCTACATATTAATCACTAAAGATTAACTGAATTAATACATAAATAAGATAGTCTTCGTGGGAACGATAATCCGGACTCAATAGGTCCACTTTATTACTTTTGTGCGATATTGTTAATCACAATATTTTCACAACAACCTATGGTTAGTATCTATGTCTCTCGGTACTATAATATATTGTTGTGTTAATTAGCAAGTTCATTGGAGGAGAGAACTACCACTATAGGTATGTGCAACTATCTTTGATAATGAACATACATTATGTGGAAAAGAGCTACTTATAGGCTGTGAAAAAAATCAACTTCATGAACTCAAAAGTCCTTGCTTTGACAAATAAAATAATATAATGAAAAAAAAATTGAAAACGGTCAACACAATGAGTACTCAAAAGAAAAAATTTATACTAGGCAACCATATATTTTATTATTAATAGTGACAATATAAGATGATGATTAGTTTGAAATACATCTTTGTACTTATCCACTAGACAAGATTCAATTTGGTTTATTGAGATGAATTATGATGGACTGATTTAGTATGTCCTATCATAAACTCACATTATAATCTCACAGAATAATCGAATCTAAATATACGCATACACTAGATTGGAAGATTCTTGTTTACTTTAATAATTTTGGACTGATTATATAATTTGTGGAATGTGAAATTTGCTCATAAATAAAAATTCCTTTATATCTTACAAAAAATCCTTATTGATTTTGTGAGATTGATTTGTGTAGGCTTTTTTGAATTTTTAACACTAAAATCAAGTATCCACTAAGAAATATTTTTGAACAATATAATCTGTGCTCATTTTTTATTACAAAATAATTCAACTATAATTGAGATATATCTAAGAAAAAAATTTCGTTTTTAAATTCAAATTAAACAGATAGATTTAAAATTTGAAAATTTTGGTTAAGAGAAGTTTTTTTGTCCATAACTAACCATCTGCATTTTTTGGTAACTATTCCTTAACAGTCTATCAACTGTCTTTTTGTAACTACCTTCTACATGAGCTCACTCTTTCTTTCATTATCAATGTTCAAATGTTCATCTTTGACTTGATCTCAATTTTTGGTATAAGGGCTGTGTAGGTACAACAATGGCAAGAACCAAAATGCCCAAGGCAAAGGAAAGGTTGAGGGGATGACACACCCATTCTATCCAGTCAGAACATGTCATGTACTCTATCTAGAGGTGCATACCAAATACTACCTACTCCTAGTTCTATCCCAGACTTGTTCAAGTTTATGTGCGACTGAGGTACATCACTTGAAGTCCTAACTCATAGCGTGGCTCATTGGGAATGGATGAGGTGACTGCCTCAAATGATGAGGAACTGACAAAGGATTGTATTGCGATGGAGATGACTGGTGCACCGTGGCTAGATGTGGGAGAACTTACTGTTTCCATATTGCTTCCAAAGTACAAACTGCTGCACAAAATTTTAATTCACAACATTGTCCATTGTACATCAGTCTGATATTTCTGGAGAAATAACAGTAGTTTGTAGTATACAGATTCATGTTGACTGAGCGAAGATGATATTTGAAATAATTGTTTATGATGGACCAATGAGAGAAAAATGGTACAGACTTTGCCATCAAGGGTTAATTCGTCACTTTTTACCTCGTCTTGGTGTGCTATCAATGTCACTGATAGGTTTTTAGATGATTTACCCACGTTGGGCATGCATGACTTTGTTAATCTAGATGTTGCTCCAATTTCCATTCCCAGAGTTCCTCGACATATGCTGTCCTCTAAAGACCAATCCTCTCGTTTGGATACACTGGAGACTCAGTTAGGAAGTGTCAAGGACAAGGTAACCCAGATCTTAACATTTACTCAAAGTTTTACTAATGAATTTAAATTCTTTCATAAAGTTTTGGAGACCATCAATACAGGAGAAATGAGGTGTCCACATTGCCTTTCGAGAAAATAGATCGAGCTAGCGAGAATTTATCTCTTCAGAATGTCCTGTGGACATAGATTGGTGACTGCAAGTCCTGAACATGAACAGAGAATCTCTCCATTTCTGACCATATGCATGTCTGGACAAACTGAAAATCAACCTTCTATTCCTCCATCTGTCCCCACTTACAAGTAGAGTGGAGGGTCTTCAATCTCTGGTACTAGGAAGTCCAAGACATCTACTAACTGATAGATTCTAACTGTCTACTCCTAATTATTTGACGGATAACTGCATTACACTAATACTTCTCTTGGTTTTGATTCCCCAGCCTCTTTCACTTTAGTAGTTTGTCTATTACAAAATAGAGGAGTAATATGTGTGTGTTTGGTGGTGTTTGAACAACACTTTTTATGGTATATTACTAAGGGGGAGTAATGGTGGTTGTGTGACTATTATGTGCTTGTTTGTGGTGTAATGTTGATGTTCATTTGTCTTGGTTGATTACATGATTAACACACAACATGCACGACATTAAAAATTCGATTTTTACATTTTGTAATTAAGCAATGCCAAATGGGGAGATTGTTGAAAAAATATGAGTACCACATATTTTTATATTTATTTTAATTTGGCTTACTTAAATTATATTTCGAATTTGCTCAAGTGGTCGATGATAACGACTAACCTTATAAAAGCAACATTGTGTTCTTGTATTGTTTTAATTTCGTGTATGTTTATTTTCTTAGATTTGATGAAACGTTGTGTATTATTGGTGCATATGATGGTTTGTGGGCTTAACAGCAACATATGTGCAACATCTAGTGTTTGGGCAGTTTAAAATTCACTAATGAATTAAGGAGAAGAGTTGACAATATGAACAATATTTTTCAAATGAGAAAAAGAATCTCTGAAATGAGTGAAAGAATTTATATCATCTACAAAAATAGTAAAAGAACCTAGGTAAAAATATATACTTTATGTGATGAAGATGAATACTCCAACCAAAAAAATTGTTTTGAACCTAGCATACCGACTCAATTTTATTCTCGTTATTCTAAAAGTTTTGGTTGGTGAGTCCCAATTTTTTTTTACAAATTGTCTAATCTCATTCCGTAGATTAATTTTGGGCGCATATCAGGAGTTGAAGTTGAAAGAGTTTCTATATTTATTTTTTTAGTAGAAACACCGTTAGAGACTAATTGGTATTAGGCCTCCACCTCAACCTGACTAGAAGTTTGAATTCCCCGGCCCTGTTTTATTGATAATTCAATTAGGTACAGGCCGGAGGGGGGACTTGGCTACCTTACCTCCGAAATATGCATATAAATGAAGAGAAAAGCAAATTTGAAAAGCAATAAAGATGGAAGTACTACTTCCGTTACAATGAAGTCTTAAGTAATCTAAAGAAGCAATACATAAAGAAATTATATAAAAAATTAGGGGTGGACATTTTAACCGGAACCTCCCGAACTGAAATCCCAATTCTAAAAAAAGAAAATTAGGAATTGGAACCAAGAACTGACTGGGTACCGGTTGGTTCTTGGTTCTTGAACTAGAACCGTAGGTATCCGATTAGAACCGAATTTGTCATTTTTTATAATTTATTCACTCTAACCCAATGACCCACAACCAAACACCACGGTACCAATAGTCCAACTATCCAAAACCCAAACCAAAAATATAAAACCCATCACTCTTAAAATCAAACTCAATTGACTCAATTCCAGTTACCCAAATCTTAAATTCTTAATCGTTATTTGCTCAAATATTCAAGACAAACATTGTTGTTTGTCTCGAATTTTTGCTCATCTCTCTCTCTCGTCCAACACAAAGTAAGACGGCGAATGCGAAACTCCTCTGTAACCAAAACGAATCCTCAATTTTGAGAGGTAATTTTTTTTTTTCTAACCCTAATTTATGAGTTTGCAATTTTAGTGTCTATTCTTCCAGCTAATATTTATATTTTTTATAAATTATTTTAATATCTAACGTACTTTAATGTTAACTTGTTTGCAATTTTTTTTTTCAAAACATGTTGTTAGCTCACGATTTTAAAAGAATCTACTTCGACGTGGAGCCTTTTGATTCCTTTCTGATCACAAATTTTAGTTCTTCGGTACATTGCTCTAATTTTAGCCACCAAGTTCATGCACTGACATAAATTTTCATGAAATTCGAATGTTACATTAACCTCATAGCCTTCACCAAGCCATTTCTATTATGTTGATAGGTAAACCATGGTTTAAAATCGAACCACTGCAAAAAATGGCTTGGTTTGGGAAATGAAACAATTTGGTTTAGTTTGGAATTTTTTCAAACTGTTTTAAATGATTTGATTTGAAAATATGTCAAAAATCACCCGAACCGAATTGTTTTCATCCCCTAGCAGTCACCACCACCATAATCGACAACCATCATTATCAACCTCACTTAGAATTGAGTATTTTGACCACTACTATCATCTCTACTCTACCAGTTAAATCCCTATACTACCAAGTCTATGCCACCATTGTGACCAAATCTCCACACCCTCCACCAGATTTGCACCGCCATCACAACCTAATCTATACCACCAAATACTTTGAAATCTATCGATCTTGAATTAAAATCTCATCAATCAAGCATAAGATCTAAAATTCAATTAATCTCATTCTTAAAATTTCCTATGTGAGAGAGGTAGGGAGAGAGAAAGAGAGAGAAATTTGTTGCTGAAAATTCTTCCATTCCCTGTTTCTATATATCGCTAGAAGATGTGTTAGATTTAAACATGACTCTCTACGCATTAGATAAATCATTGTAGAAATTCTGAACAACCAAACTTATGTTTACCTTCCTTTGACCACCGTCCTCTATCCACTACAAGAAACGAGGTCAATAGCGGCAACTCTGAAGGATCAATTGTCATCCATTTACATGTATAGAGACGGCAAAGTTGTCGCTGAATGTCGCCGCAATAGATTAGTGCTTGTAGCATAATAGCGATGACGTTACATCGCTACAAATATTTGAATCTATAGCGATGATGAGTTTGTCGCAACTTTGTCGTGGTATATATCTCGAAATTAGAAAAATAGAGACGACATTGTCATCGCCAAAGTCGTCGATGTTATCTAAAATAGTAGCGACGTGAATGTCGTCGCTATTATCTTTTATATACAGCATTTATTAGCGACGACATTGTTCTCACTATGTGCGTAAGATATATAGAGACGACTTTGTTGTTGCTAATGTGGATTAATTTATTTTATTTTAGCGACGACAATGTCGCCGCTATAAACATTATAAATTTTTTTAATTTTTTTTTAAAAAATTTTAAATAATATATGAACAATTCTAAAAATCTACAGATCTCCCAATCCCTCATCCTCGTCCTCCTCTGGCACAACCCCTGGTATGCTATTCTTCAGAAGTTGAATTTTTTGCTGCATTCGGCGCAGTTGAGTCTCATACATAGCAAACCCAGGATCGTCATTCTGGGGGTCTCCAGAGAACTGATGGGATGTTCCTTGTGGGGCCTTTGCTGCAGGGACTAAATCTAGAGAGGGAGAGGTGCCCTTCGGAACCTGTCCAACCCCACGGATGTGTCCTCGTTGTTTTCTAAGAACCTCCTTTGCAATAGCACGCTCGTCTAATGACGCTCCAATGGAGGTGACCTGTGTTTGTTGAGTCTCTCTCAACTCAACAAATTTATCCTATTTAGTGAAAAAATAAATAATAAATAATAATATCATGTCAGATAAAATAAAATTAACAATATTTTTAAATAGAAATTTGTCCTCACGATAGTCACCATCCACCTACGGATTCACCCAATTGCCATCCCGGAAGGTGTGACAAGTTTGGAACGACTCGATAATGCCCGGCCACTGCTGGGTCTCGGAGTCCCGCTACAACAATTTAAGCGTGAAATTTTGTTAAACAACATGGTTATGTAATGCATTGAAGATTTCTATAATGATATTGAAAAATTTACTTGCACTTCATCGTAACGCGTGGTAGAGAAGCTCTTTGACCACTGCACGCTCGAGTATTTAGCCTTACCTCGATTAGTCTTATTTTTTGCTTTTCAGTCCCTAAACTTGTATTTTCTCACATTTCAGTCCCTAAAATTTTACTTTTTGCATTTCAGTCCCTAATTTGGTCCTACTACATAATTAGCACATCAGCCCCTACACAAAGTGGTTTTCTACCAATGTTCTCCAAACTTCTATTTTTTCGCATTTCAGTCCCTACATTAGTTGTTTATGTGCAATTCGTCATAAATTTTTGTTTTCTTTTTCTGCCAATGGTCCTTAATGTAATTTTCACATTAGACAATTTTCATTATTTATTCACATTTTAGTCCCTAAATGTTTAGTTTTTTACATTTCAGTCCCTGAACTTGTATTTTTCCACATTTCAGTCCCCTAAACTAGTATTTTTCCACATTTCAGTCCTTAATGTAATTTGCACATCAGACCCTAAAACTTTATTTATTCGCTGAACTCATAAATTTTCAAATACAGTCCCTAAAGTTTTATTTTTTGCATTTCAGTCCCTGATCTTTGAACAACACAACAACAATTGAACAAATAATGTAAAAATTTCCAACATAAGCTATCCCAAATCAGAAAACTGTTAATGAAATAAACTAAAAAACAAACTATCCCAAATCAAAAATTGGAAACCAAAAAACTATCCCAAACTGTTAATGAAAATAAATTCAAACACAAGTAATCACAAAATCAATATTACAAAAAACTAAAATAAAATTTTCCTTAATCTATTTTCATTTGCACTTACCTGGCTTTGGAACAATGGAACGGTGGAACAGTAGACGGTGGTGGGAGAGACGGTGGACGGCGGTGGTGGCAGGTTAAACGGACACTAGAGGCTGCTGCGGTAAAATGCGAAAGAAAAAGAGTTTTTGCAAAATGCGGAAGATGAAGAGGTTTTTTTTAGAAGATTAACTCTGTAGCGACGACATGTGTATTTAACTTTTTGGTTCACACACTGAAAATGTGCCACCAAATATTTTAGCTCATATAGCGACGACGTGTCGTCTTTGTTTGTTATTTGCATTTAGGTCTCTCAACTCTAAATATTTTTCATTTTGGTCCTCATATTTTCTCTTTTATTTCAATTTCATCCTATTTTATTTGCAATGTAAGTCCTTTATGTTGTATGAGTTTATATATATAGTTCCCATTGGCATGTTTTTGTATAATTGCAGTCATTTTTGTCTGATATTCTATCCACAAATGTTGGGATTCCATCCAAACTCACGTTTTGATCGTATGAATGAAAAACAATCAAGTCGAAAACAGTAACAACAACAAAATAAAATTTTTATAAATTTATTTTATAAATTTTAGTGACGCACAACAACATTCAATCTGATTCACTATCATGATACGATTGATTCTCATCATCGTCACTGTCGTCCTCATTGATTTCACTCAATTTTTTGTCATCCTCATATTCTTCATGTTTGTTGTCTTTCTCATCATCATCGTTAATAAAACGAAGTATCTCCTGAATTATCAGACGATGCTCTCCCGATGCTCCTATCTCATTATCTTCACGATCATTTCGGAGTAAGGATATGTTCTCTAAGTTGCCAAGATCAACGATTAAAGATAAACCTAAAGAGTTGAAATTGTAGAGCAGGTCTATCTCTGTGATGTTAGATCCCATCATATCCCACGTCCTCATGTGATGGACTACTTCAGACCACGAAAAGAATCTTCAATATAGAACACTTGTTGTGCTTGGCTAGCAAGTACGAGCTGATCATTCTTGAATGCCTCTGCACTGATGTCAATACTGGTAACGTTATTCTCAGTTACCATCTGTCTCCTATCACACCTAAACCATTTGTATCGGAATAGAAAAACTGAAAGTTCAGGTCCGAACAGTAGCTCTAGTATCACTTGCAACTGTCCGTAGTAAACCTCACCCCCAGTCCCTGAGATGGACACACCACTATTATGAGTTTTTCTTCGAATATCACAACCATATGTCAGGAAACGAACTCCTTTCACAACACAAGTCGTGTAGGACATAACCTGCTGGTAATATCCACTAGCCAACGAAAACAGCTCATGAGAAACTTGATGGCCGTGGCTTTGGCGCATGGCATGTACCTATATGACGATGATTATTCAATGTTATTGAAATGAAGATTGTGGACATATTTGAAATGTATTCGGTCGTTGTTCGTTTACCTTCCTTAGAACCAACCGTTAAAGTCTCTTCTATGTACTAATTTGATATTTGTGCAGCCATTGTTTAGTAGCTCCTACCTATGCTCCTTGTACAAGGCATATAAGATCAACTAATTAGTTTGTTTAACATGAAAAAGTTTATTCAAGATAAATAAATAATATTTAAGAATAAAGTCTTACTGCAAGAATGGCTCAATTTCAGAATAGTTGTTCAGGACATAAAACATCACTTGATTTTGAACATGAGTGGAAAACGTCGTTGATGACTTCTTCCTAATTGGGTGACACTGTGACTGAAAAATAGAAAGTTGTGTTCGTAGAACACTAGCATCTTCATTTCTGTCTGGTCGGTTGAACCATGTTTCTATATCCTCGAAGTACCTCGAACAAAAAGTCAATGCCTCATCCACAACATACCCTTAAGCTGTTGAACCCTCAGGCCGAGCTCAATTTCTAACGTAGTCCTTTAGTTTCTTCAGGTATTGCTCGAACAGATACATCCATCTCATGTACACCAGATCTCTAAGGATTGTCTCTTCTGGCGAATTTATTACGAGGTGAATCGTGATGTCGAAGAAGGCTGGCAGAAAGATTCGTTCCAACTTGCAGAGGATTAATACCAGGTAATCGTGAGAATCCATCATGTCCCTAATCTTTAGTGTTCTTGAACAAAGCTACTGAAAGAACGTGCACAGTTCAATAATTGTAGTGGAAATAGTTTTATTCAAGAACGCCCAACATTTTACTGGTAATAACTGTTGCATGATAATGTGGCAATCGTATGACTTCAACCTAATAATGTTGCTGTCATTAGGAGCAATATTCTTCTGAAGATTAAAACCAAAATAGTGTAAAGTTATTCTTGCAGGCGTGAATGGATTTGTAACCCAAACCAAGCTTCGTCATCATCTTCTTAGCTTCGTAGTGGGAGTTCACCAGGTTCATGTTTGGGAAAGCTAACTTCAGCAATTTCAAAAGATTATCGACAAACTTGTTTGTCCATTTGTTCACAACCTTAATATACATCAACTTTATTAAAAAATTTAAGAAAGAAAATGATGAAACTCTCGGGTATAGTTTTGAATGCAGAGCCTCAAACAATTCGTCATAGTAACTATCAATGCTAGTACCAGCATGCTCATCACTGACTACGTCGTCCATGACATCCATCATCTCATCCTCCACACTTGCTCTTTGATGATGTCAATGTACATTCGCAATCTGAACCTCGGTCTCGCCATGGTATATCCAAGTTACATAACTCTTCGCAAAACTATGATGAAATATGTGAGCCTCGACAATTTCCAATAGATGTGTGAGACTGTTTAAACATCTTTGCACAGACATTTAATCCTTCTCCTATCATTTACGTATGGCCTCGCCATGTTTATAAATGCTTTCAAACCATTCCAAAAATTTATAGATTTTGTGCGATTTCTAATTGTTGTCCAACTTTTATCAATATCCATATTTGAAAAATATTCCTTTATCCACAATTACAGTAAAGATAGGATAGTAGATGGAGATGGAGAAATGAAATGGAAAGAAGATGGTTATGGAAAAAAAGATGGAGTTGGAGAAGAATTATAGAGACGGAAGTGAAACAATTGTAGAAACACATTATAGCAATGCAGGGATGGTGAGCTGAAAAAGAAGAATTTATAGTGGTGACACATGTCGTCGCTACAGACTATGTTACATATTACGAGAAAATTAATAACTCACATGACTGACAAAATTATCTATATGTTTGTAGCATGGACAAATGTCATCGCTACATATAAGAATTGGGTGCCAAATTTCCCGCCAATTTTGATATAGGTCTATAGCGACAACAATTGTTGTCGCAATAGACTATATTACGTATTACAAGAAAAATCATGATTGACGTGACTGACAACATCATGTGCACATGTATTGTCACGACCTATGTCGTCGCTATTGGTACAAAAAAATGGTGCAATTTGTTCCCGCCATTTGGAAAAGTAATTAGCGACGACACAAAAAGTCGTTGTTATAAAAGACATATAATAGGGACGACTATTTCAATATAATGACGATATAAGTTGTCGCTATATATTTTGACATTATTGCGATGACATTTCTTTGTCGTCTCCATTGTCCAGTACGAATAGAGGCGACATTTTGCGATCACAATATATGTCGCCGCTATAGACACATTTTCTTGTAGTGATCAAAGATAACTTAAAAATCCAGACACCACCATAGCATCAAAAGCAACCCCAAAATTACGCGATCCATATTTTTTCTTGATCTCAAAGAGTGCAAGATCAATAAGAACTCAACATAGATTCTTCCACGCCCAAAACCCAATTTACGTCACCAATAAATGTTGAATTATCTGGTTGTAAATTTTTTATCCAATTCATGGTTGAAGTTGTGTTTTATAATTGAGAATTGCGCCTTTCAGCCTTCAATGGATTGATTCAATCTGGGCTACCCAAATTGTGAGTTTCATAATAGCTGTTGAATTGGAGTTTATAAGGTTTGTTTGTCTTATAGTTTCTTGAAGTCAGATAACCTTAAAAACTATTCATTTCTCCCTCTCTATCTTTCTCTCTCTCTAAAATTTGGATGCGTCCATTCATTTTCTTCTCTTCTCTTCTATGTTACTTTGTGACTTAAAGAGATGCAGAGTTGATTGGATAACCTTTGTGAGGGTATTTGTGTTGATTTGGAGGTCAATCTTTGATTGACTCTCAAGTTGTAAAAGCATGGTGTTGTTGTATAGTAAATGTGTGATCTATCATCACTAATATTTTGAGACATTTCATAAAAGGTTTTGTTATGCACTAGAGCCGTAATCCACTAAAGTGGAGCTTCAATGAGAACTAGCCAAATGTTGGGTGAATCCAGGTTATTCGGGACATAAAATCTTGTGTTTCCTTACATTTTTGCATTGATTTGTGTTTTTTTATCGAACCTTGTGTTTGTGAGTGAATTTCATAACAATGGTATCAAAGCTTTGTGTTCTTTAAAGGCTCTGATGCTTCAGATCTAACTTCGGTTGGTGTTTATAGGAACAACAAAGGGTGATTGTCTAATGTTCTTGTGGGTAAAAACAAAAACCCTAAGAAAAAATCTCAATAAGGGTTCCTAGGGTAAAATTGCAAACTCTAGGTTCATAACTACTTGAAACTTGAAACTTGAAACTGGGCTTTTTGGGCTCACATATAACGAACACAAGGTGTTCGCTCGGTGAAATCTAACTCCCCCTTATTTTCATGCTCAAACTTGCTCTACTTTGTGAATAGTGTATCAGATCTATCAATATATTTGACTTTGTGTCTCCTTTTGTTAAGATCGGTGTTTGATCCTATTTTAACACCTTTTAAGTACGATCCTATTTTAACGCAGTCGGAATAATTTTCATCTTTCAAATTTCAAGAAATTTTTTTGTTACTTTTGACGTCGCTATGAACTTTCTCGTACGTTTTAAATATTTTAGTCGCCTTAATTTTTTTGCACGTGCTTGCCTTATTTTTATGTGACGAACATGAAATATATTTTATCACCGAGACTAATTAAGTTTTTATAACCCAAATAATTTTTCTCGAATTAATTTTAGTTTAATGTACAACAATCGTTTAAATTAAAAACCATTTTCCCTGCCCACTTTTCGGTCATTTTATTTAGTTATGTGTTGACCCTATTTCAGCTTATTTATTTGCTCACATTTTAGCACAAAAATCGGTACATCCACCTAACTGATAGAAAAACACATCCAAACGGCCCTTAGTCTCTACCAGAATTTATCTCCCAAGCAGCCCCTAAAACCAAGAAGAAACCACCCATGTTCTTCTCCCATCTCTCAGCCATTTTTCATCCCATTTTTAGCACTTCACCATCTTTTCAACAACTTATTTATCAACTAAATTGTTCCCATTTATCCTGCAAAAAGCTCCCACCATCTGCCCATTATCACTATATTTTAACCCAATCAATTCACAGCTAAAGTATTCCTTCATTTCTGTTGGAAACTGCCCAAAAACCTGTCCAGCAAACACTTAAATTCGGCCCCCTCTTAAGCCTCTATTTTTTTGCCATCCCACACTCTAGTTTATTATTCCTTTTCTCCAAATTTCAACCCCTTAAATCCTCAAAATTTTCCTCCATTTCAAGCACCAAAAAACTCCAGCAATCTACCTTTTCTCAGCAGTTTGGTCCCCTTCAGCAGTAAGTAATTAGCTTCATTTGTTACACTTTTTCTCTCCTCACTCTCTGCCAAAAATTCTAGCAATAAATCACTTCTTCTACAACTGTTTTCCCACTTCTTCTCTCTAGAATTTCAGCCACAACAGTGCATAAACAACTGTCCCTTTTTGTTTCAGTTTGGCACTTGTTTTATCCTTCATTTCCAGCGACTGTAATTATCAATTTTTCCAGCAACTAGGTTATTTTTTTATCCCTTTTTTGGGCTAGAATTCCCTTCTTTTCTTATACCTGCACAATAACACTATAATTTGGAGATCAAAAAGGCCAAGACACGGAATTATTTTGAAGAAAGGTACCATCTTTTTTCTACACATTTTGACTCAACCAAAAGCTACAAATTTTACAAGGTAGTTTATTATTCTACCTTAAGAAAGTTTTATGATTTGTATTTTGGAGAAATATTACATAAATTTATGCCAGGCTTAATGATATAACATGATTGAAGGTAATCATGTTATATATATGTTGTTCATATATATGTTTGCTGCATTAAATTTCGTATAATTTCTTTCAAGATAGTATAATTTTCTATTGAGTGTTTCTTATGAAATATTCACCCCAAAATGATTAAATTTCGAGATTGATATAGTTGTCGTTGATGCGATGGCGTAGGGTAGCAATCTGGGAGAAATGGCATAGTATTATATTATTTAAGTTTTGGCGTTGATGTAATCTAGCCTTGATGATGTAAATATTAAGTATAATGTTGATTTTATTTTGTTTTATTATTGTAAAGAGGTGGAAAACTGGAATTATAATTTAGTTTGCCATTTTGGAAATTTAAAAATGAATTGTGAAGTGTTTTCTGAAAATTCTAACATTCTATCCTTATGCTAGCATTAAGTACAATGTGAGTTAAACGGTGGCGTTTGATAGGTATATAAGTGGTATTATAGCAGAATTTGGAATCACTCAAAAACTGTCCTATGAATTTATTATGATTGTTTTATCGGGCTGCATCAAGACAATTTTTCAAGCAATTTTTATCACTTTTTCACATAAAATGACATTATTAAGGTCTAAAATTTTAATATATTGTAGCCTAATGTCTCATATATTTACAGTTCAAATATTAAGAATTTAGAAGATTAATTCATCTTCCCTTGCGTACTTGTTGCTTTCCACAATACTTAAATTTTTTAAAACTATTCAAGGGCATGTGAAAGCTTTTGGAGTTGTCTAATGTTATTTAAAGATTTTTAAGTCATCCTCTAGGTTGAGAAATTATGTACCATTACATCTTGGTATCAGAGTGCGGTTTTTCTTTATGTGTCACGCATAAATTTTAAAATTTTATTTTTATTTTATATGGTCTTTGTTTTATAGTGTTGAGTTAAAAATTTAGAAGTTAAGATTTTAGAATTCAGAAGTTAAAAATTTAGAAGTGAGACTACTTGCGCTCGCCATGCTACGCTAGCTCTGAGGTAAAGAAAGTTTGATAATTTTTTTATAATTCAATATGACGTAAATGAATATTATATTTATAAAATTCTATATTTGTCTCATATGCGATAAAATGTTAAGTTGAGTTAAAATTTGTAAAGTGTCTATTGAATTTTTGTGCTATGAAAAACATGTCAAAATTTTATAAAAATTTATTTTAGTCCTCAGAATTAACTTAAAAGATAATATAAACTCACCTAATCGGACTCTTCATAATTGGTATTTCAAACATGGTTATTCCTAGTGAGTTCTATCTAGAACGTGTCGAGGCAGTAAGAGATGATTACATTTAGTTTGTTTCAAAGATGAACTATGGTTCAGTGACAACCGATATAGAGTTTATTGCTCATATGGTTGATTCACTAATTAGACAAAAAACAACTAGTTGCTATGGAGATTATGAGAGACCTAAAGAAAGTCTATTACTAGGAGGTGGAGTATGACGTATATTGTGAGGCACTCATTATACACTAGGAGGAGTACATTCTATGGCAGCGGTATCCACCTTGTCTTCGAGTCAACTCTAGCAGTTGAGCCCGTTCCTGAGCCTGCTCTAGTAGTTGAGCTGGTGTTTGAGCCAGTTTTAGTTTTTGAGGCTAATCTAGTTTTTGAGATTGAGGAAGACCCTGATGAAGATATCAAGAAAGAGTCTGAGATCGAGTCTTGTATTACCTCTGATGACGAGGCTCCACTCTCAAAGAGGCCTAGAGTGCACGGAGGTTTGATTAGCAATGACGATGCTTAGAGACAATATAGTAGTAGACATATGTTTTTCTTTTGTCTTTATTTCAGTATGCATGTATAGTTACTTTACCGATATTTAGCTCTAGACGTTTTTAGTTTGTTGTACCTCTTGAAGGATGATTTAAATATATAAAAGATATTATTTATATTTTCATTTGTAGATAGCCCTTTCAGATATTTATATCATTGTGTATGGTGTTTATTGCGATGGATTACAAATTCTTTTAAATTTTGTTTATCCTAAAAGAAATGACATCGACTACGCAGTAACAGCTATCAGGAATTTACAACTAGCAGCAGAAGAAATAAGGCGAGCATTGATAGCTCAAATGGCACCTCCAACACCGCAACCGCCAATGGCACCACGAGCACCACGATTACCTCAAGCACACTAGGCCCCACCGGAACATCACATGGCCCCTGCCGTGCAGGTGGTTGAAAAATTCGTACCACCCTCATAACTTCTATGGTGGAAATCATCCTCTTATAGGCGAAGTATAGTTGCGAACCATCGTGAAATTTTTTTTGGCACAACTCTTATCTGGATAATTAGAAAGTTCTTTGCACCAAATTTAAACTGATTAGCCGAGCACATCACTGGTGGGAGTTGGCATCCCGCACCCGTACTGAGGTAATCTGTCATGGGTACAATTCAAGGTCGAACTATGAAAAAATATTTTCCAAAGGCTATGTAAGTTTATAAGGAGTCAGAGTTTCTGCATTTAGTTCAGAGAGATATAGAAATCACCAAGTAGGAGAGAATAATTGAGGAACTGTCGTACTATGTTCCATATTTAGTCAGCATGAATTAATGAATACAAGATGTTATGAAAAAGGGTTGCATCCAAAGATCAGACAGATTGTTAGTTCACATGAGCTTTCTACTTAATGCTCATACAATTCATTCTCAGGTTTATCGATCAAAGTTTAAGGACAACAGAATGGCTCAGAAAGAAAAAGTGGCATGATCAGAATACGAATCAAAATTTGGGCCAGTATTAGAGAGTCAGGGTCCCAGTAGGGACAGTCAAGCAATCCCAATCCTCAGTGCCCTAAGTGCAAGAAGAATCATAGTAGTGATTTCTACTTTGGCACGAATGTCTGCTATCGATGTGGCGAGCCAAGCTACTATGTGTTTCTATGTCGAGTAACGTCAGCAAAGGTTAATGATTAAACGAACAAAGGATAAGCTAAAGTGTTCGTGACACATGAGGAAGCCGCACAAAAGATTACGAGTATGTTATTTATGTCTAGCGTACCTGTTTACGCATTCATTTATATATGGTGCGAACCTAGCTAAATTTAATATTTTATGTTAGAAAACTGATAGTGTACTAGAGGTTACTTTACCATCAAGAGCAACTATAGATACAAAAAAAATTATCTAGGGCAATTAGATTTTGATGTGTTGGTTTGTCATTAGACCTGCATGTTATAAATATAAGAGATTTTGATATCATTCTGGGTATGAATTGGTTAGGTATTAATTATACTACTATCTTATGTTTTGAGAATGAAGTAATCTTTCAAAGACTGAGAGAGAAGGAGTGCAAATTCTATGAGTCAAAGATTAAATAACTTTCCTGCCTTATCTCAGCTTTGGAGGTAGAGAAGTTGCTAAAGAAGCGAAATTGTCAAGAATTTCTTATCAATCTCACTAGTACCTCATTTGAGTAATTATCAATGGATAATGATCAATGGTTATAGATTACACCGACGTGTTTTTAAGAGATCTATTGGGTATCTTGCCTAATAGGTAAGTGGAATTTACAATAGATTTGATACTTGGAGCGACACTCGTGTCAAATGCCCTGTATTGGATGGCACCAAAAGAATTGTATGAGTTAAAAATACAATTGGAGAAGCTGCTGGATAAAGAACTTATCAGACCAAGTTTCTATTGAGGAGCCCCAATTCTCTTTGTGAAGAAGTGGGATGGGTCGATAAGAATGTGTATCGACTACCGTGAGTTAAATAAATTGACGATCAAGAATAAGTATTCTCATCCAAGAATTGAGGATTTTTTTGATCAATTGAAGAGTGTTTCAGTGTTTTCAAAGATCGACTTGAGGTTGGGATATCATTAAAATTGAAGATCAGGCCATCAGATATACCAAAGTCAGCATTTTAAACTTGCTATGGGCATTATAAATTTATCGTAATGCCATTTGGAATGACGAATGCTTCTGCAGATTGTATTGTATGCCAAATTCAAAAAATGTCAATTTTGGATAGACTGAGCAGGATTCATTGGTCATGTTGTGATGGTTAAGAGAATTGAAGTGGATCCATCAAAAGTTGAGGCTATGCCAAACTGGCCGGCACCATCAAATTGGTCTATGACGCAGTTGATTCGAAAGGATATTAAATATATTTGGTTCGAGAATTGTGAACTGAGTTTTCAAGAGTTGAAAGATAAGCTAGTGTCTGCACCAGTACTAGCTTTACCCGAAAGTTTAGAAGGCTATGTGTTGATGCAACATAGAAAGGTGAATATGAGCAGAATTATCTAACACATGATCTTGAACTTGTGGCGATAGTTCATGCTTTGAAAATTTGGCGCAATTACCTTTTTGGAAGCAAGTATGAGATTTACACCAACCATAAGAGTCTCAAATACTTCTTCACTCAAAAAGAGTTGAATATGAGACAACGACAGTACCATCATGTACCATCTGGGTAAGACTAATATAATTGCATATCCTAAATAGAAAGAATGTAGGCCAGTTGTCTGCACTGCAATCGACACAAGATTATTTAGTCTGAGAATTTAAGAATTGAAGTTTTAGCACTACCAATGCGGGCATCAGTAATGATAGCAAGTCTGACAATAAAGTCGACACTCATAGATAGAATTGTGGCAACTCATAAGGATAATCCTTTCTTCGAAAAAATTAGTGCTGAAGTAGGAACTCAAATGAAGAAAGGGTTTGAAGTAGCTGAAGACAAAGCTTTGACATTCAAAAGTCGGTCATGCGTGCCTAAGGAAGAAGGTCAGATGAACTAGATTTTATCTGAGGTTCATTCCATCCCTTACGTCGCACATCTAGGATGAACCAAAATGTATAAGGACTTACATAAAACATTTTGGTGAAGAAACATGAAAGGAGTTATTGCTTGTTCTGTGTCCAAATGCTTGGTGTGTCAAAGCAAAATATCAGAGCCCGTCAAAGCCATTAAATCTATTAATTTTCATCTTTTAAATTTCAAGTAAATAAAATTTTAATTTTCACTGTCATTACGAACTTCCTAGTATGTTTTAAATATTTTAGTCGTGTTAATTTTTTTGTATGTACTTGCCTTATTTTTATGTGATGAATATGAAATATATTTTATCACCGAGACTAATTAAATTTTCATAATCTGAATAATTTTTCTAAAATTAATTGTAGAACAATTGTTTAAATTAAAAATCATCTTCCCATCCCACTTTTTTAGGTCTATTTATTCGCCAGTATTTTAGTCCAAAACCCGATCCACCTAACTAATAGAAAAACACATCCAAACAGCCCTTAGCCCCTGCCACAATTTATCTCCCAAACAGCTCCTAAAACTAAGAAAAAATCATCAATGTTCTTCTTCCACCTCTCAGCAATTTTTATCCCATTTTTAGCACTTCTTCACCACCTTTTAAACCGCTTATAAATTGTCCCATTTATCTTGCAAAAACCTTCCACCATCTACCCATTATCACCACATTTTAACCCACTCAATTTACATCTAAAAGTGTTCCCTCATTTCTACTGTAACTGTCAAAAAAACTATCCAGCCACTAAAATTCGGACCCTTCTTAAGCCCCTTCTCTATTTTTTTATTTTGCCATCGCACATTCTAGTTTATTACACTTTTTTCACCAAATTTCAGCCTTTTAAATCCTTGTCATTTTCCTCCACTTCAAGCACCAAAACACTCCAACAATCTACCTTTTTCTCAGTGGTTCGGTCCCCTCTCTTGCAGTAAGTAATTAGCTTCTTTTGTTACATTTTTTCTCTCCTTAATTTTGGCCCCAAAATTCCAGCAAAAATGCCCTTCTTCTTCAGCTGTTTTCTTCTGTCTAGATTTTCGGCTACAACAGTGCATAAACCACCGTCCCTTTTTGTTTCAGTTTGGCACCTATTTTAGCCTTCATTTCCAGCCGCTGTAATTCCTAATAACTTTGTTTCTCCCATTTTCAGCTAGAATTCCCTTCCCTTCTTATACCCGCACAACAACACTATAATTTGGAGATCAAAAAGGCTAAGACAATGAATTATTTTGAAGAAAGGTGCAGTCTTTTTTCTACACATTCAACTCAACCAAAAGCTACAAATTTACAAGGTAGTTTATTATTCTACCTTAAGCAAGTCTTATGATTTGTATTTTGGAGAAATAATACATAAATTTATGGCATGCTTAATTATTTAACAATAGAAAATGATGATAGTGATTGATCACTTGTGTATGTTGTGATGAAGGAAATTACTTATGATTTCATATGGTGCCGGTTACCGAATTTATGTTTTTCGTTTGTATGTTTATGTGAATGGCATGTTGCATTAAATTTCATATAATTCATTTCATGATAGTATAATTTTATACAGAATGTTTCTTATGAAATACCCACCCCTAAAATGATTAAATTTCTATATTGATATGATTGGCGTTAGTGCGATGGCGTAGGGTAGCGATCTCGAAGAAATGACATAGTATTATTTTATTTAAGTTATGGCGTCGATATAATTGAGCCATTGATTATGTAAATATTAAGTACAATGTTGAATATTTTTTTTGTTTTATTATTGTAAAGAGGTGGAAAACCAGAATTATAATTTAGTTTGCCGTTTTGGATATCTAAAGATGAATTGTGAAGTGTTTTATGAAAATTTCAGCATTGTGCCCTTAACTTTGAAGTATCATAACTTATTTTATAATTTAAATTTTTTAGTCATATTAGTGAAGTTTGACAGGTTTATAAGTGGTCTACTAGAAAAATTTGGAATCACTTAAAACCTTGTATGAATTTATTATAATCATTTTACCAAGCTACGTCAGTGCACAAGAGACAGTTTTTCAAGCAACTTTGGCCACATATTTCACATTTGAAATGACATGGTTAAGGTCTGAAATTTTAATATGTTGTATCCTAAGTTCTCAAATATTTACAGTTCAAATCTTGTAAATTTTGGAGTACGTTTAGATAGTCAAATAATTTGTGGTGACATCGAATGCAGTTTTGATAAAAACTTTAAGAATTTAGAAGATCAATTCCTCTTCCCTTGCAAACTTGTTACTTTCCACAATATATAAATATTTTAAAACTATTCAAGGGCACAAGAATCTTTTGGAGTCATCTAATGTTGTT
Source organism: Forsythia viridissima (assembly GCA_030279155.1). Taxonomy (NCBI): domain Eukaryota; kingdom Viridiplantae; phylum Streptophyta; class Magnoliopsida; order Lamiales; family Oleaceae; genus Forsythia; species Forsythia viridissima. The sequence goes on along the minus strand of CM059041.1, from coordinate 37,374,424 downwards.
TAAATTTTTTTAAATGATCTCCCTAGTTGAGAAAATTCGGATTGTTACATTCTTTATGATTAAGAATTGTTTATTGAGAGTTTTTGTTCCTTTAGTCTTTAGATATAACATATAATCACCCTTGAGACTCCTGTTTGGCTTTATCCCCTTGACTTGAGAACAAGAGTTTCACGAAATCCTAGGCATCTTTGAACAGATTATACTTGTGACCCTAGAGATTCAAAATTTTCTCTTATTATCGTCTGTATGTGTTTTGTGGACTTGAACAAATCAACATGTGATAAAGTGTTAGTAGAGCAATCTATTGATTGCGTTACTTGGTGTACGTATACTTGAATACTTTTGAACCTTATGTAACCATACTGAGTTTCAAGTTGCATATATATTTTTTTCATTATTCTTTGTGTTAAAATTATAGAGACAAGTAAGTTTGATCTAGAAATATTTGATATTGAGGAGATTTTTCTATTTGGCAACAAAAGATGAGAACACGTTTAATTTAACAAAAAATATCTTAACCTATAAATGGGTCTTTTATGATGAAATGACTAGTGGTCAAGCTAAATAATGTGATGAATTAGCCCGTAGTGCCATAATCTTGCATCTGGTTGACAATGTTATGACAAAAAGTAAGTGATTGTAAAACTACTTATGTCATTTAGAAGATACTTGAAGCCCTATATCACACAAGGTCCCTTCTCAATAAAATATATCTTCTAAAGAAATGTTTTGGTTTTAAAATGAATCATTCTGTGCATCTTGAGACAAATCTTGATAATTTTTCAAAATACCATAGAGTATTGGAGAGACTCACTAACTACTAAAATTGTAGTTAATTCTCTTAGAACAAAGAATATCTATATACAAAAGTGGAATTTTAAAGGGAAAAATACTAAATGTGAGAGGTGATCACTTACTAGACAAAATGGAAACTATGATAATAATCAGAATGGAAATAAAAAGAAGTATATGGGCAAAACTAGATCCAAATATAGGTCCAAGAGAAAGAAGTGTTATGGATGCAAAAAATTAGGACACTTCATTAAAGATTGTTATAAAAAGAAAAATGATCAAAAGGATAAGGGTAAAGAAAAGGCAAATAATGCTTCTTTCTCCAATTATGACACTTTTGAAGTCTATGTGGTCATCAACCAAATTCTTGATGTAGCATAATCAAATTTGACTTGTAAAACTATTTTTTAGGGTGAATGGGTGTTAGACTCTGGCTTTCTTTCATATGACCTCAAAAAGAGAATTATTTTCTAATTTGCTTGAAAAGGAACTTGATTTTGTAACAATGGGAAATGATATCACAAGTAAAACTTTTGAAATTGGCAATATTTTTCTAAAATTTGAAAATGGATGTGTGCACAATTTGAAAAATGTGAGATATGTACCTAAAATGAAAAGAAATTTAATTTTCTTGGGTGTGCTTGATGGTATAAAATATTATGGTAAAATTGATAATCAAGTGTTAAAAGTGGCAAAACGTTCAGTTATTATGTTAAAGGAATAAAACAAAATGGTATTTTTGTTCTAAAAGCTATTGCTTTGGTTGACAAGCACTCTTTACTTACAACTACAGAAAGTGTTTTTGGAAAAGACAAAATATCTTACTTGCATTTATATATATATATATTAGGTAAACTTCACAAACTACATTTTAAAGTTGGGACCCATAAGTATAAGAGAATTTTAGATTATATCACTACAACAAAAAGGGTCTATAGCGGCGACATATATTGCGACGACAAAAAGTCGCCTCTATTAATTCTACGTAGTAGCGACGACAAAGAAATGTCGTCGCAATACCAAAAAAACTTATAGCGACAACATATGTCGTCGCTATAAAACCTAACTCGTCGCTGTTGTATAGAGGCTATAACGACGTCTTTATGTGTCGTCCCCACTAAGATTAGGAAAGGGCGGGAACTAATGGCGGCATTTTGGTGCATATATAGCGACGACAAATGTCGTCGCAATTGATATGCTGATGATGATGTAAATCACGTGAATCATGTATTTTCTCGTAAAGTGTGAAGGGGTCTATAGCGACGACATATGTCGTCGCTATATACCAACATCAATTTAGGCGGGAAATTTGGCGCCCAATTGTTGTATATAGCGACGACATATGTCGTCGCTATAACTATTTTGATTAAATTTTGCAGACGCGTGAATAATTACTTTCCTCGAAAAATGGGAATGATTCTATAGCGACGACTTATGTCTATAGCGACGACAATGTCGTCGCTATAGACTCTTCTTTATCTTCCTCCAATGTCCGCATTTCTGTATTGCATCTACACACACTTCAGAAAAAATTCTTCTCCATCTCCGTTTTTTCATCTCCATTTCTTCATAATCATCTCCAATTATTATCAGTACTGTATTTGTAAGAATATAGTATTTTACAAGTATGGATATTGATAAAAGTTGGACAACAATTAGAAATCGTACAAAGTCCGCAGATTTTCGGAACGGTTTGCAAGCATTTATAAACATGGCTAGGCCATACGTTAACGACAGAGGAAGAATTAAATGTCTATGCAAAAAATGTTTAAACGGTCTCACACATCCATTGGAAATTGTCGAGGCTCACATATTTAGTAATGGTTTTGCGGAGAGTTATGTCACTTGGATATATCATGGCGAGATTGATGTTCGTACTGCGAATGTGTATAGACAGAATGAGCGAGATGGTGTGGAAGATGAGATGATGGATGTAATAGACGACGTAGTTGGTGATGAGCATGCAGGTACAAGCACCGATGGTTACTATGACGAACTGTTTCAGGCTCTCCATTCAGAACTGTACCCGGGAGTTTCATCATTTTCATCCCTAAATTTTTTAGTCAAGTTGATGCATATTAAAGTTATGAACAAATGGACAAACAAGTCTGTCGATGATCTTTTGAAATTGCTGAAGTTAGCATTCCCAAATATGAACCTAGTTGACTCTCACTACGAAGCTAAGAAGCTGATGACGAAGCTTGGTTTGGGTTACAAATCCATTCATGCCTGCAAGAACGACTGTGCACTGTTTTGGGGTGAACATGCTGATAGACAAACTTGCCCGATTTGCCAGGAAAGTCGTTGGGTTCACACTTCTGGGAAAGTGAACGGGAAGAATGTTCCGCATAAGGTGTTGCGATATTTTCCCTTGGCCCCCAGACTAAAACGTATGTTCGCGACGAAGGATACTACAAAACTTATGAGGTGGCACAGTATAGGAAGGTCTAGGGACGATGATGAAATGCAACATCCCGTTTATGGAAAGGCATGGCGGGATTTTGACTTGAAACATCCAATGTTCGCAAGTGAGATCAGGAATGTCAGGTTAGGTTTGGCTGCAGACGGATTCAATCCATTCGGTGACATGAGTCTGTCGTACAGCATGTGGCCAGTAGTGGTAACAGTTTACAACTTGCCACCCTGGTTATGCATGAAGCCCGAATATCTCATGCTTACTCTATTGATACCTGGTCCTAAAGCACCGGGTAAGGACATTGATGTATTTTTACGACCATTAGTGGATGAGTTGAAGGAATTGTGGGCCGATGGGATTGACACAGGAGACGGTGGAACCAACAGCAAGTCGGTATTCAGACTGCGTGCAGCTTTGTTGTGGACTGTTAACGATTTCCCAACGAGAAGTAGTTTGTCCGGTTGGAGTGGTCAGGGGTACAAGGCATGTCCGACGTGCAACGAGGATACTCCTTCAGTCCGTGTCATAGGTAAGACAGCTTATGTGGGTCATCGTCGGTTCCTGCCATCCAGGCATCATTTTCGGAGCAATTTAGACTTCGATGGGAGGACAGATAGGCGACCACCTCCGCGTCGGTTAACGCCTACAGACATTTTAGCACAGTTAAGTCGTGTCAGATATAGAAGTCCAGGAAAGCACCCAAATTACGGTGGCGCTACAATTCGGAGAAGTGATGACGAGCTCAATTGGAGAAAAAAGAGCATTTTCTATGAATTGCCGTATTGGACTTCTACCGAGCTCAAACATAACATCGATGTCATGCACGTAGAGAAGAATGTTTGTGATAGCTTGCTTGGCACAATTATGGACGATCCATTCAAATCAAAAGACACAGTCAATGCGAGGCGCGATCTAATGCAATTAGGGATCAAAAGGGAGTTGCACTTGTATCAGAACGGGAATAAGTGGATGAAGCCTACCGCATGTTACACCATGTCGTCTTCAAATCATAAGAAATTTTGTCAATTTATCCGATCGGTTGAGTTTCCAGATGGCTTCGCTTCTAATCTTCGAAAGAATATTGCTCCAAATGACAGCCGTATTATCGGGTTGAAGTCACATGATTGCCATATTATCATGCAACGGTTATTACCAGTCGGATGTCGGGCGTTCTTGAATAAAACAATTTCCACGGTCATTATTGAACTGTGCACGTTCTTCAGAAAGCTTTGTGCAAGAACACTAAAGGTTAGCGACATGATAGCTTCCCACGATCACCTTGTACTCATTCTCTGTAAGTTGGAAAGGATATTTCCGCCAGCCTTCTTCGACATCATGATTCACCTCGTAATGCATTTACCAGAAGAGGCAATCCTTGGAGGTCCGGTGCACATGAGATGGATGTATCCATTCGAGCGATACCTGAAGAAATTGAAGGGCTACGTCAGAAATCGAGCTCGGCCCGAGGGATTAATAGCTGAAGGGTATGTTGTGGACGAGGCATTGACCTTTTGTTCGAGGTACTTCCAGGACATAGGGACAAGGTTCGATCGACCAGACAGAAGCGAGGATGCTACTGTTCCACAGACACAGCTTTCTGTTTTTCAGTCGCAGTGTCACCCACTTGGAAAGCAGTCACCAACGACGTTTCCTACTCAAGTTCGAAATCAAGCAATTTTTTACATTCTGAACAACTGTTATGAAGTTGAGCCATTCTTGCAGTAAGACGGCGTTAATTCTTGATTATTATGCTTTTATCTCGAATTAACTTTATCATTTGAAACGAACTAATGAATGTTGATCTTCAATACCTTGTTCAGGGAACATAGGCAGGAACTACTGAACAGTGGCTGTCCAAACATCGAAGTAGTGCACAGAAGAGACTTTCACGGTTGGTTCTACAGAAAGGTAAACGAACATCGACTGAATAAAATTGCAAGTTTTCAACATACTTGCTTTCAATAACTGAGAATAATTCTTGTCATGCAGCTATATGCAATGCGCCAAAGCCAGGACCATCAAGTTTCTCATGAGTTATTTGCGTTGGCCAGTGGATGTTACCAGCAGGTTATGTCATACACGGCTTGTGTTGTCAAAGGAGTTCGGTTCGTGACATATGATCGTGATATTCGAAGAAAAACTCAAAATAGTGGTGTGTCCGTCCCAGGGACTGGGGGTGAGGTTTACTATGGGCAGCTGCAAGATATACTGGAGCTACAATATGGACCGAAACTTTCAGTCTATCTGTTCCGATGCAAGTGGTTTAGATGTGATGAGAGACGGATGGTAACTGAGAATAACGTTACCAGTATTGACATCAGTGCAGAGGCGTTCAAGGATGATCAGTTCATACTTGCTAGCCAAGCACAACAAGTGTTCTACATTGAAGATCCATATCGTGGTCCGAACTGGCGAGTAGTACAAATTGTCCATCATAGGAGCACGTGGGCCACAGTAGGAGCTAACATCACAGAGATTGACCTGCTCCACAATAACTACTCTTCCGGTTTATCTCTAGTCGTTGATCTTGGCAACATAGAGCATGTATCCTTGCACCGCGATGATGATGAAGCTGATGAGATCGATGCATCGGTTATCAGGAGAGCCTCGTTAGATAGTGCAGGAGAAACTTCGTTTATAAACGACGATGATGTTGAAGACGATACAAATGCAGAATACGAGGATGAAGAAACATCGAGTGAAATCAATGAAGACGTCAGTGACGATGACGTAGATCAATCGTATCATGATAGTGAATCAGATTGAAATGTTATTGTACGTCACTAAATTTGTAATGAAATTACTTTAAAAAAACGCATGTTCAAATTGTTGTTACTGTTTTCGGCTTGAATGTTTGTCATTCATTCATCAGTTCATTGGTATTGGTCAAAATGCGAGTTTGGATGGAGTTTCAACATTTGTGTACATAATGTAGAACAAAAAAGTTCTACAATTGTACAAAAAACATGATTTCATTTTCCCATTATATCTTCAATCGTAAAACTTGAAGGACTTAAGTTGCAAATAAAATTTAAGGAAATTGAAATAAAAGAAAAATTAAGAGGACTCAAATGAAAAATGTTTAAAATTGAATGACCCAAATAAATATGAAAACATAAAAATTAAATACTAAATATTAAATACTAAAATTATATAATAATAATTATTATTGATAATATTAAATATTAAAAAAATTGATAATATTAAATACTAAAAATTATTATTCATAATATTAAATCTCATTAAATATGAAATATTAAAAATTAAAAATTAAAAATTCAATATTAAATACTAATAATTTATAATTGATATTATTAAATATCAATAAATATGAAAACATAAAAATTAAATATTAAATATTAAATACTAAAATTATATAATAATTATTATTATTGATAATATTAAATATTAAAAAAATTGATAATATTAAATATTAAAATATTAAATACTAAAAATTATTATTCATAATATTAAATCTCATTAAATATGAAATATTAAAAATTAAAAATTAAAAATTCAACATTAAATACTAATAATTTATAATTGATATTATTAAATATCAATAAATATGAAAACATAAAAATTAAATATTAAATATTAAATACTAAAAATTATTATTCATAATATTAAATCTCATTAAATATTAAAAATTAAAAATTAAATATTAAATATTAAATATTAAATACTAAAAATTATTATTCATAATATTAAATCTCATTAAATATTAAATATTAAAAATTCAAAATTCAAAATTCAAAATTAAATACTAATAATTTTTATTGATATTATTAAATCTCAATAAATATTAAATATTAAAAATTAAAAATTATATAATAAAAATTATTATTGATAATATTAAATATTAAAAATAATTGATAATATTAAATATTAAAATTTTTTCATAATATTAAAAAGCGGGAAAATTAATAATTATAAAAATTATTGCAATTAAAATATCCCCGTCAAATGAGAAAGCAACATTTAATTTTCTGTAATGTATTGTCAATAGCGACGACATATGTCGTCGCTATTGTGCTGAAAATTGGGCGCCACCTTTAAGGCGCGTGTTCAAAAAAGCTGAAAACATGTCGTCTCTATAGGTCTATATAGCGACGACATATGTCGTCGCTATTGAGTTAGACCTTTTAATTCACACAGAACATTCTTATTTTCCATTTCTGCCAATTTTGTGCTTCTTCCGTTCCTGCTGTCGCTCCGCCGCCGTCTGCCGTGCGCCGTCGTCTTCCTCTCTCTCAGAATCGTCCAGAGACTACCATCAAAGCAACAAAGGTGAGCTCTCTCTCTCTCAATCGCTCTATCTCACTTTAAGTCATATAGCAATGCAAAAATACACATTCTTCTCTGATTTGTCTGAAACGAGATTTTCTTTTTCTTTCTTTTTCTTTTTCTTGGGCAGATTGAATTTTTTTGGTTGTTGATTCAAGCTAAATCGACGAGTTCTTAAGGTAATTTTGCTGAATGTTAAGACCCGGCTTTAATTTATGTGGAAGCAATATCTCTTTTTTCATATGTATTTTGCATTGTATTAGAATGCTCTCTATGTTAAGACCCGGCTTTAATTCACACAGAGCATTATAGTAGTGTATGTTTGGTGGACCGAAATTGGAATAATAACTTGTTTCAACATAAGATACCACACAGATCATGAAATTTGGGGATAGAACAAAGAATTTTTAGATTTTTAGATTGAATTCTTGGCAATTTTTAGATTGAATTCTTGTATATTTTTAGATTGAATTGTTGGCAATTTTTAGATTGAATTCTTGGGTATAGCTAGTGGCTTTGGCTGTGGAGTGTGCGTCATGCCGCTCTTCCCATGTGCCCCCTTTTTCGTAAACAAAGAAAAAGGAAAAAAAGGAAAGATAGAAGAATTAAATGATTAATTATTCAATTAATTGTAGATATAGTCAAAAGTTTAGGGACTTATTTGAAATTAAAGTAAGTTTAGGGACCAATTTATAACCAAAAAATAATAAAGTCAAATTTTCCCATAAATTCAAAGTTTAGGGACTTATTTGCAATAAAATAAGTTTAGGGACAAATTTATAATAAAATATAATAAAGTCAAATTTTCTCATAAATTCAAAGTTTAAGGACTTATTTGCAATAAAATAAGTTTAGGGACCAATTTATAATAAAATATAATAAAGTCAAATTTTCCTATAAATTCAAAGTTTAGGGACTTATTTGAAATTACAGTAAGTATAGGGACCAATTTATAATATAATATAATAAAGTCAAATTTTTCCATAAATTCAAAGTTTATGGACTTATTTGAAATTACAGTAAGTTTAGGGACCAATTTATAATATAATATAATAAAGTCAAATTTTTCCATAAATTCAAAGTTTAGGGACTTATTTGAAATTACAGTAAGTTTAGGGACCAATTTATAATAAAATATAATAAAGTCAAATTTTCCTATAAATTCAAAGTTTAGGGACTTATTAGAAATTACAGTAAGTTTAGGGACCAATTTATAATAAAATATAATAAAATCAAAATTTTCCATAAATTCAAAGTTTAGGGACATATTTGAAATTAAAGTAAGTTTAGGGACCAATTTATAATAAAATATAATAAAGTCAAATTTTCCCATAAATTCAAAGTTTAGGGACTTATTTGCAATAAAATAAGTTTAGGGACAAATTTATAATAAAATATAATAAAGTCAAATTTTTCCATGAATTCAAAAGTTAGGGACTTATTTGAAATTACAGTAAGTTTAGGGACCAATTTATAATATAATATAATAAAGTCAAATTTTTCCATAAATTCAAAGTTTAGGGACTTATTTGAAATTACAGTAAGTTTAGGGACCAATTTATAATAAAATATAATAAAGTAAAATTTTTCCATAAATTCAAAGTTTAGGGACTTATTTGAAATTACAGTAAGTTTAGGGACCAATTTATAATAAAATATAATAAAGTCAAATTTTCCTATAAATTCAAAGTTTAGGAACTTATTTGCAATAAAATAAGTTTAGGGACAAATTTATAATAAAATATAATAAAGTCAAATTTTTCCATAAATTCAAAGTTTAGGGACTTATTTGAAATTACAGTAAGTTTAGGGACCAATTTATAATAAAATATAATAAAGTCAAATTTTCCTATAAATTCAAAGTTTAGGGACTTATTTGCAATAAAATAAGTTTAGGGACAAATTTATAATAAAATATAATAAAGTCAAATTTTCCCATAAATTCAAAGTTTAGGGACTTATTTGAAATTACAGTAAGTTTAGGGACCAATTTATAATATAATATAATAAAGTCAAATTTTTCCATAAATTCAAAGCTTAGGGACTTATTTGAAATTACAGTAAGTTTAAGGACCAATTTATAATAAAATATAATAAAGTAAAATTTTTCCATAAATTCAAAGTTTAGGGACTTATTTGAAATTACACAGTAGTTTAGGGACCAATTTGAAATAAAATATAATTAATTCAAAATTATCCATAATTTTAAATTTTAAGGACTTATTTGCAATAAAATATTTTTAGGGACCAAATTGAAATAAAATATAATACATACAAATTTTCACATACATTTAAAGCTAGTATGGCTGACGTGATATTCGCAATTATGTGATGTGTTAGTATGGCTAACGTGATGTCGCACGGAGGTGATGGTGCAGGAGATCCTCTACAGCAGCCATCTCACCGGCTCCCTTCGGCATGCGAGTCTGGTAAGACGTTTCTTTCAAATTGTAATTATTTATTATTTTATACATATCGTTGAAGAAAATCGTATGATCAATACATTTTTCAATTTTTTCATTTTCAGCACCCCCGCCAAAGCGACGGGGTATATCTCGAGGCATCAATCTCGAGATGGTTTGGCAGGCGAATGGGAAGATGCCACTTGTCGAACGCACAATGCAGCCGATCGGGAATAACGCGAAGTATTTCACGCGCTTGGTTGGGAACCAAGTGAGATTCACCGTGCCCCCGTGCTACCCTTCATGGACAGAGGTTCTAGAGGAGCAGCGGGCACGGTTACGTGGCATTATCGAGGTATGAACGTAAATTAGTTTTGTTATTAGTACACTTCATTAATACTTGTTTTACGACTTGTACACTAACATATTCTTTTTTCACTCTTGCAGAGCTACTTCGATCTGTAGGGCGATCGGTCGCCCGACGAGTACCGGGCAGTATGTGCCGCAGTAGATCGTCTGGCGGCCGATCGTTATCGCGATTACAAACTCAAGGCGCATAATCACTTAAAAGTGCATGGACCGAGCCGACCATACGGCGAGATGTCCGCCGAGGACTGGCAGAAGTGCATTGACTTCTTCACCAGTCCTACTTTCGTGGTAAGTATTGTTTATATATTGTTTACGATATTTTATATACTCTTTTAACTAATACATTTTTTGCTAATCAATAATATGTTATACTTTCAGGACCGGTCCTCCAAAAATAAAGCCAATCGGGGTAAGGCTAAATACCCGAACGTGCAGGGGTCGAAGAGCTTCTCTGCCACGCGTTACGATCAGGTACAACATATAAATTTTCAATATATCTTCACTACATTACGTAAAAATGTATACTAAATTTCACGTTTAAATTGTCGTAGCGGGACCCCGAGACCCAGAAGTGGCCGGGGATTATTGATTCGTTCCGGACGTTTCACACCTTCCGGGATGGCAATTGGGTCAACCCGCAGGCAGCTGGTGACTATGTGAGAATTTTTAAATTATGTGAATATAATTTTATCTGATATGCATGATATTATTATTTATTATTATTTTTTCACTGAACATGATAAGCTTGTTGAGTTGAGAGAGACTCAACAGACACAAGTCGCCTCCAATAGCGCGTCATTAGACGAGCGTGCTATTGCAAAGGAGGTTCTCGGAGAACGACGAGGTCACGTCCGTGGGGTTGGTCGGGTTCCGAAGGGCACCTCTCACTCTCTCGATTCGACCGCTGCATCGTTTGCCCCACAAGGAACTTCCCATCAGTCCTCTGCAGACCCCCAGAATAATGATGTTCGGTTTGCCATGTACAAGGAGCAGCTACGCCAAATGCAGCGTGAAATTGAGCTTTTAAAAAGTAAAATACCAGCTGCGCCTGCGGATGAGGAGGACGGGGACGGGGACGGGGACGACGGTTTAGAGGGTCTGTAGATTTTTTGAATTTTTTATATATTATTTATATTATTTGGAAAAAAAAAAAATTTTAAAAATTCAAAACGTTTATAGCGGCGACAATGTCGTCACTATAGGTAATTACATTATTGAAAAAAAAAAAATTTAAAAAAATTCATAACGTTTATAGCGACGACATTGTCGTCGCTACAGGTAAATACATTATTTGTATTAGCGACGCCTTTATCGTCGCTGTAATGGATGAACGTATGGCAACGACACAATGGTCTCTATTAGTTTGTCTATAGCGACGGTATTTGCTACGACTATGTCGTCCCTATAAGTCCGTTTTCGAGATATGGTCACGACTCTATTGAGACGACAATGTCGTCGCTATAAATACAAATTTATATAGAGACGACGTATGGTCGTCGCTATAACTCTAGAGACACTAACTTGTTGCGGCGACATATTGCGACGACTTTGTCGTCTCTAAAACCTTAAAGATACGACTTATGAACATTCAGCGACGACAAATGTCGCCGCTATTTCCCTCATTTCTGGTAGTGTATCCACTCAGACTTATTGGGTCCCTCCCCAATTCTCGCAATAGGGGACAATATTAACTTTTTTCCATTATTGATGAAGAAAAGTGTGAATTTTCTTATTGAAAAACAAATTTGACACTTTTGAAAATTTTAAACAATGGAAAATTCTTATTAAAAATCAGACTGGAAAGAAAGTAAAAGCCCTCAGAATTGATAATGTGTTAAGAGTTGTGCAATACTGAATTTGATAACTTTTGTAAAGTTCATAGAATTCTAAGGCATAAAATGGTCCCCTACACACCCTAGCAAAATGGGGTGGCCTAGAGAATGAATAGAACTCTTTTAGATTAAGTAACGTGCATGATGGTAAGCTCAGGCTTACCTAAAAGTTTCTGGAGAGAAGCTGTGACGACTGCATGTTATATATTATAAGTTTGACTCATTTTGCTGCTTTAAGTGATAAAACTCAATCTAAAATGTGGAATAATGTTCTTGTTGATTACTCTCATCTAAAAACCTTTAGTTGTACTGGTTATTCTCCACCAAAATAAAGGTAAGCTTGAGTCCATGGCTCAAAAATGTGTTTTCTTGGGTTATCCTCAAGGTGTTAAACGTTATAGATTGTGAGCTAGGGGACACAGTGGAGTAAAGGTTATAATTAGTAGAGATGTTACCTTTAATGTAAATGAAATACCCTATTTAGAATCCAAATATAAAGAAGAAGAAAATGAAAAATCTGAAAAAAAAATTCTTAACTTCAGCTGATAAAGATTTGAATCCTACCCCTCTTACTGTAGTTGAGATGGAGCCTGAAAACTAGCAAGATCAATTTGATCTTAAGGAGTCTGATGAAAATCAGAATGTTCCTCAGTATGAAGAAGCATGGTATGTCCCAGATAATAGTAATATTAGGAATTACCAACTAGTTAGGGACAGAATAAGAAGAAACAAAATATAACCACAAAGATTAGGTTTCGAAGAAAATGTTTCTTTTCCCTTCTTGAGTTTCCAAGACTTTTGTGATAAAGAACCCAAAACTTATGAAGAAGCAGTGAGAGGAAACTACTCCAAACTATAAAGAGTGGGAAAATGCAATGGTAGAAGAAATAGAATCCTTTGAGGAAAACAGAACTTGGGAGTTAGTTTCCAAGCCTAAAAATAAGTCCATTATGGATTGTAAATGGATTATAAAATTAAAGAAGGGGTTTCAATTGCTCAACCTGTTAGATTTAAAGCCACTCTATTCTATGGTAGAGAAAGCTGTAATAATAATTTGGCCATGAGAGACTATTTAAGTCTTGCAAAAGAAAAGGCCTGCTGATAGAGATGGGCGGTGAGGTGATACTAGTTATCAGGTCAGAGAGAGAGGCCTGGAAGGGTTGCACTAAAAAAAGAAGGTATTGATTATAATGAAATCTTTTTTCATGTAGTAAAAGACACTACTATTGACTAATGCTTGTTTTAGTTGCTCATTTTAACTGGGAACTTGAACAACTTGATAAAAAAAAAAAAGCTTTCTTACACGATGGTTTGGATAAAATGATTTATATGCAGCAACCTTTAGATTTTAAAGATGACTTAAAATTTGATCATCTATGTTTATTGAAGAAGTCCTGATATAGCTTAAAGCAATCCCTAAGATAGTGCTACAAAAGCTTTGATGCTTTTGTTTTATCGCTAGATGTCAAAAGAAGTGAGTATGATTACTATTTGTATTTTAAATCAGAATTTGAAAACAATGTCAATTTGTATATGCTTTTATATGTTGAAGATATACTTGTTTTTGATTACTTCTTGTATGAGTCAAATTAAGAAACTAAAATCTGATTTTTTTCTATGAATTTGATATGAAAGATCTATGGAGAGCAAAGAGGATTTTATGGATGGAAATTGTAAGAAATTTAAGAGATTCTGAATTAAAGTTAACTCAAACCCCTTATATACATAAAATACTTGATAAGTTTCCTATATCTGATGCCAAAGAGGTAAGTATTATCCTTGAAAATTATTTTATAATTAGTAAGGATGATTTGTCCAAAATCTAAAGAATAATTTGCTGACATGGAACTTAAACCTTATGGTAATGTTGTTGGTTCAGTCATGTATGCTATGGTCTGTACTAGACCTCGTGTGGCATATTATATTAGTGTGTTAAGTAGATGTATGTTCAATCCTGGTCCAACTTATTGGGAAGCAATAAAATGGTTGTTAAGATACTTAAAAGGGTCATCTAATATGGGTCTTACTTTCAGACATAACAATGAGGAAGTTAAACTAAAATGGAATGTGGATGCTGATTATGCTAGTGATATGGATAATAGGATATCATTAACTTCATATGTTTTTATAGTCTGTGATACATGTATTAGTCGAAAATCTTAACTTCAACATGTTGTTGCTCTTTCAACTATTGAATCTGAGTTTGTAGCCATTACTGAAGTTGTTAAACAATCTGTATGGTTGAAAGGGATGTTAAACGAGTTGAGATATGGAAAGTAAGTCTCCTATCATATATACTAATAGCCAATTTGCTATTCACATGTGTAAAAATCCTATTTTTCATGAAAGAACAAAACATATAGATGTTAAACTTCATTTTTTAAGCGATGTTGTGTCAAAAGAGTTAGTTAAATTGGAAAAGGATCATTCCCAGTAGAATCCAACGGACATGGGAATAAAAATATTACTTTTAAGCAAGTTTAAAAGTTGTTTAAGTCTTTTAAATTTGGATGAAGTTTAGCTAAGCTCATATTCTTTTTGCTTTTTTTCGTTTTAATATATACTAACTTGTTTTTTGTTGAGTGCTGGTACATGAAGCAATGAAGCTTTAAATGTGGAAATGGCCAAGTGCATGAGGAGCTAACAAGATTGTCAATGACTTGTATCAAGGTGGAGATTGTAAATATGTGATCCAAGTCATGGTTGAAGCTGTGTTTTATAATTGATAAAATGTCTTTCTCAAATTGCAGCTTTAAGCCTTTAGTGGATTGATTCAATGTAGGCCGCCCAATTTGTGGGTTTTACCATAGCCTTTGGATTGGAGTATATGAGGTGTGTTTGTCTGATCTTTTCCAGAAAAACTGTTCATCTCTCTCTCTAGAATCTGGTTGCGCCCCTGCATTCTCTTTTCTGCCCTTTTCTGTTTATTTGTGACTTATAGAGATAAGGAGTTAAGTACATTTTCTTCTTTGTGGAGGTATTTTGTTGGTTTGGAGGTCAATCCTTGATTGACTCTCAAGTTGTAAAGGTTTTGCATTGATTTCTGTTTTCTGTTGGATCTTGCATTGGGGAAGAATTTCATAACACGACTTATTCTAGGGTTTGGAAGTGGTGGTTAATAGTGCTAGTGATTGAGTGACATGTGAGGTGGAGGTGGAGGTGGGGGTGGGGGTGGGGGTGGGGGTGGGGTAGGGGGTGGGGAAGGGAATATGTGGGAAAGTTTAAATTTTGGTTTGAAAGATTACGAAATTGATGTCTAGTAAATTGGAAATTCAACCGACAATATGTTTGGAATAAAATTTAATGAACACTAACATTGCGTTTGGTAGGGATTAAAAACTGTTTTTGGTTTTTTTCAGCCTACCATTTTTGACTTTTCAACCCATTTTTAACATGAAAAGTCAACAATTTCAACTCAAATAAACCACTTTTGGTTTATAAACTGTTTATAATCTCTATCAAACGCACTCAAAATTGAAATTGAAGAAAAAAGTCAGTACTATTAGGCATAATTTCCTCTTTGTAAAAAAAAGTCATAATTTTGTTATATACTTGATTTTATAATAAAATTTCACATTTAGTTTTGAATATTTTAAATTCCAAATTTAACATATATTTTTTTGTAAGAAATATAACAAACGTAACAAATGTAAGAACGTGTGTTACAAAAAATAAGTGAAGTAGTATTTTTTTTTAAAAAAATAATAATGGTACATGGTGAAACTATCCTATTTTAAAAAAACAAAAAGAAAAAGAAAAAGAAAAGGCAAAACAAACTGGCCGGTTTAGGCACTGACAAGTTGGTTGCCGGTCAGACCCAAATGGACCCATTTTGGTACCCTTGGACATCTGCGAGCCCATTGCCTGTAGCATAAACAATAAAATGGCTTGGCGAATAAAAAAGATGAGATGGAATGGTATTGAACACATGGCAAGTGAGTATTGGAAATGAGCAAGAAACCGAGTGTAGAGATATTCAATTCTTACATTATTGAAGAGGCTGACTAAGACTCTTGGAACAGTTGGAGTAAGAAATCTCCAAGTGAACATATTATGGGGGACAATCTTGGAAATGAGCAAGAAATCGATTGTAGAGAAATTCAATTATTAGTTTCTTACGTTATGCAAGAGGCTGACTAAGACTCTTGGAACAATTGGAGTAAGAAGTCCTCAAGTGAATGTATTATGCCAGGCACATCTTTGTTATTGAGAATATATTAATATTATTTTTGTGAAGACAGTAAATACTTGTTTACCTAATTGACCAAAAAAATGACTAAAATTCCATGAAGAAGAACATGTACAAGCAGAGTGGGACCCATGAAAGGAATTCATTGATGAATTATGATAAAAATTCCATGCGCAATTCCCAGTTTAATTGCGTATGTAGAACATCTACTGGGGATTCAATTCAAGAAAATTCTATAAATAAGGAAACCCATGGTTAACTACCATATGTGATCTTGTGGGGTAGTTATATATTGTACTTTTCAAACTCTACACATCTATATAAAGAATTCTCTCTATTGCATACTCTAAACTTGTTCTATTATGGATCCATCTGCTGTGCAAAAGTCTTCTCCGCCCATTGCACCTTCAGCCTACGGCCAACCGCCACCAAAAGGTGTACCACCACCTCATGTTGTCACTCTAGGGAAATGGTCTACTGGTCTTTGCGACTGCTTATCCGATGTTTCAAATTGTAAGTTGATATTTCAAGTAGATTAACTCCTTCATTTGTCCTTTTTTTTTTTTCAATGTCTTTCAGATAGAGCAAGTTTAGCGTATTCTTTAATTCTTTTCGAATTTGCAGGTTGTATAACATGTTGGTGTCCGTGCATAACATTTGGTCAGATTGCTGAGATTATAGACGAAGGATCTACTTGTGAGTGAAGAGACAAAAAGATTTTGATTTAATGATCTCAATGAATGTTGATTTTTTCTCTAGGACCAAGACAAATATATATTTTCTTTTTAATTTTAGAAATTAATTTGAAATTAAAATATTTATTAATTGTTTTTGAATTTTGTGCTGCAGCTTGTGGAGCAAGTGGAGCACTCTATACACTTATAGCATTTATTACGGGATGTGCATGTATATATTCTTGCTTCTATCGTACTAGGATGAGAAAGCAATACATGCTACCGGAGAATCCATGTGCGGATTGTTTGGTTCATTTTTGTTGTGAAACTTGTGCCTTGTGCCAAGAGTACCGTGAGCTCAAAAACCGTGGATTTGACATGTCTATCGGTAATAAATTTTCGTTTTTTTTTCTCCAGAATTTCTCAATTAACGGTGTACACTTGTTGTGTATTTTCTCCAAATATTCTATGATTCCATTCATGTTTAAGCACGAGTTTATAATCAAACTTGTTTTTATAATAAAATTTTGTAAGTGTTGAAATGAAAAAAATAGCTTTTATTTTTATGGTTTGTTAAAAATATGTTATTTTCTTACTTCCCTAGGTCGACTTAGACTTGAAATTTATGTGTATATATGTTTTGGTTTTCTACTTTTTCCTCTTTATCGGATCTTTCTTATCTTTCTATACGTATGCACTAAAATTGTTAGACGAGATTCTAGATATCTAATTGTTACATTCACTATCTTCCAAAATTGTGTATTGTTTATCTGATTGAGATATTTGTGGTTCATGTGAAAATTCATAGGATGGCATGAAAATGTGAAGAAACAGAATCCTGGAATTTCAATGGCTCCAAATGTCCAAGGAGGAATGAGTCGATAAGCCAGTGTCAAATTGCCTGACCAAAGGATTTGATGTTGACATTTCGTGTGACTGAGATGTTTTTCTATTTGTTTGTGGCATTGAGTTGTTTATGACTTATTTCAAGTCTATGTATGAATAAGGTCTTTGTGATACAAATAATATTAAAACTTAAAATAGATTATTAAATATTATGAATATTCAATTTCTTATTTTAGTTTCAAAGGTTTGCACCAATAAATTATACTCCCTCCGTCCCACAAAGATAGACTCATTTTTTTTTTCACACAGATTAAAAAAACACATTTAATGTAATTGAAATTGTAAATTTTTCACACACTTTTTCTATTATACCCCTATTTAATATTAGTCATTCATGAATCTAATAAATTTAAATACTTGTTTTGGGTTGATAACAATGTAAATTAAATAAGAGTATACTAGGAAAATGAAAAATTTAATATACCCTCTATAAAGTAAGTGGCCTATAATTTGGGACAGATAAATAAGGAAAACGAGTCTATTTTTATGGGACGGAGGGAGTATTATATATTTCTTCCCCTGTTTAAAATTGAAACCAAAATCACGTTCGCAAACCTCTCTATTTATTACGCTTAAAAGGTTATATAAGTGAAAACTTAGTCGTCTTGACATGAATTTCATTAAAATGGTAAAGTTCTATTTGGTATTCATTTTATTATAAGACACGCTGTTAAATATCTACCATAGCAAGATCGTGTAGATGCTATCTAGATATGAATTGAATCTAACCACTCTTTCTTATTCATGAGATAGAACATAACAGCTCAAAAAATTTCATATTTTCATTTAGAGCTTATCTGTGAAATTTCAAAAGTTCCAGGCCAATTTGAGAATTATCAGTACTACAAGGACTATGGTGCAAATATTAGAACATATGCATTTAGTTGGAAAGGTGATAGTTTAAGGGTAAACGATTAAAAAGAATAGTTATGGGTTGCTAAAATTCAATTAAATTTCAGGAGCTACAATGCAATTTTTGAAGTTTCATGTTTGAAGGGTTTTTTCTGGATCTAATGATAATTTTTAAATATGATTTGAGTACTAAAAATTATTTGGTTCAAGTTGGAACTGTTATTGTTATCAAGGGGTATTTTAGGCACTTTATGAGATTTTGAAAAGGTTAAGGACCAAAAAGAAATTTTTTTTATTTTTCCAGAGACTTTAAGTGAAAATATTGAAAAATATTTGTTTAGTTGGGAAAAGATTAAATTAAGACGGATAATAATAATAATAATAGAGCGTTATTAATCGTATAGAACATGATAACTGAGTTTTGAAGTCTAATCTGTAAAGTTAAGAGATGCTCTGATCAATCAAGGACTAAAGTGAAAAATTTAGAATTTCTGAAAAATGATCGATTTTATGTAAAAGCATCATTTGTGAGTTAAGAATATTTAATTGGGGTGGTCTATGAATTTTGGGCTTAATAGGGCCCTTAAAAGTTAATTAGGGCGTACCAGGATTAAACTATGCAATTTCCAAGTATGACCCATTTTTCACCAACAGAAAAAAATATAGAAGCTTGGGAGGGATATGAAAGATAGGGATTTGGTCTTGCATAAATCAAAGGAATATTTTACATGTTATTTTAAGGGAAACATACACTAGCATATAAATTATATATTATTGGTTCTTGAAGAGAAAAATAGAGGGACAAAAAAGATGAAGAAGAGAGAATGAAGAAAAAAAACTTCAATTTCAAACTTTCAAGATTTAAGCAAAGTTCAAAGCTATTAAGTGTTCTTTCTTGTTCTTTCAAATTCAAGATAAGACGATTTGTTCATGTAATTTCACGAATTTCATGGTTCTTAATAGCTAAAGTATTATTTGTTTGAATATAATGTTTTTATCATTCTCATGTTTGAAACATTACAAGTTCGATTGAAATGGGTTATGGCCCTACAAGTTTAGATTGAAATTGGATTTGAGGAGCCACAATATTTATCCACACATTCCGTAAGACTCACTGTTTAAAATCTAAAATAATTTACCAAACAAGCACGAAATAACTCCATTTCGCTCCATTTGTTCTTATATAATTTACTCAATCCTTTTAATTTCTAACATTTCAAGTAACTATTTGTGAACTCGGAGGTTCTCTAGTATATCGATGAATAAGATCATTAATATGTCAAATATCTCTATAAGTTGGAAACCCAAGAGTAAGTGAGGTAGAAGACATTTATTCACATTAGGAAACAAAGTGAGGAAGTAGACATGCATTAGGAAACAGTCACCCTCAGTAAGGGTCGATTAGAATTGAATAATTAGCATTGGCATCAAGCCTGTCATTGGTTCACAAAAACCATTGAAGAAAATGAGAACTTGACGAGTAAAAATAATTAGAAAGGCAAAATAGTAATTTTAATTAAGTTCTTTAGCATATATCCGAAGTGGTTAGGACATTAATTTGGTAGGTCAGATGGTGTAATTTCATAATAGTATATATGATTGTATATAATTCAAGAGTTTAGTCTCGCTTTTTTAGTAGAATAAGATAAGGTTAATGATTGGATGTGATACACGAGACTAGGTAGTTACCAATTATTATAATTTGAATTATATAAGTTCTATCACGTCTCTTTAATAGCTTTTTAAAAACGTGGACTCCGAGAATTATTTGTAGAATTATTGAGAAAGAGTATATATAGAGAGAGAGACACACACACCCACAAATATGATCTCCCACTAAGAGTGGACAAAAATTAAGTTGCTCACTATCTAAGTGGCTTGTCATGTCATTCAAAATTTGTCAAATAAGCTATGGCCACCTCATTCAACAATTGTGCCACAAAAACTTCATTCTCCTACCCCATGTCACTCCACTCCCACCTTGTCTCTTTCATCTCCCAGATCATCCCTAAAGCTCTCCACTTTCGCCCACTGCTATTTTTTTTTTTTTTTTTTTTTTTTGGCTGAAATTGATTTTTTTCAGCAAAGAAAATGAGGATTTTTAGTTCCTATTACTGTACTTTGAAGATTTATAAATAATTTTCTTGAGTGTCGAAGTTTCTGGCCCAATATTATGTATACTTTGAGCGTTCTTGGTGGTGATCGGTAGTTGGCGGGGGAAGAGAGACGAGATGGAGGAGTTGGCCGCCAAATCTAAGTCCTTCACTTTCGACCAAGGTTTGAATGCAAAATCTAAATATATACACACACACACTAGTTAAGTATATGCGTTGCACGTTTTGTAGTTGTATCTGGATTTCTAGCAGCGTTGCAAAGTTTAGAAAATAGATTTTTAAAATAACTAAAATATTGGCTGAAATTTAATGAATATATGTGCGCAATATAATACAGGGGATGATGAAATAGAACTAAAACTAAAGAGTGGACTGGAAATACAACAATTTTTTTGATAACATTTGTAAATATGTAATATGTAAAATTTCAAATATTCTATTTTATAAAGATTGACCACTTTTTTGTGTGTTTAAGATTTAAGGGTGATGAATGTTTTTACAATAACTTCTAAGAGAAGATATCAATACAAATAACAAAAAATACATCGACTCTATTTTTGTCGATAATATCGATAAATGACAAAATAGGATAAATTCCCAATTTGTTGATTTATCCCATTTGAAACGACAAAATGGGAATTTAATGAGATTACTTCCCATTTTGTCTGCCATAAAATGGGAATAAGCCCATTTGAATGTTAAGTTTTGGCCCATTTTCTTAACATTCAAATGACAAAATGGATCAACAAAATGGGAATCGTTCTCAATTTGTCTTTTACATGACTCATTTCGGAAAAATTCTGATTGGCAACTCCTATTTTGTTGATACCTCAGAAATTTCCATTGCTTCAAATTGAACACCTTTGCCAGAGCATACGTGAAGAACATACGTGAAGAAAAAGGATGTAAGCTACAGAGAAAGCGGAAAAAACATTGTCTAAGTCTTGCTTAGAATTGAATTTGGTCGCAAACATACTGCTTGAAAAAATTACCCCATTTTGTTGAGGACCTCAACAAAATGGGAAAAGCAAAATGGTCCAAATTTGTCGATCTTCTCGACGAATGGGAACTCCCATTTTGTCAAACTGGGCTATTTTATGTTGAATTAAAATTTTGAATTTGTCGATATCCTTGACAAATAGGAATTCCATGAAAAAATTACAAAACGGATGAATTTTCATTTCTCAAATCCCCAGCACCATATATATATTTAACGACATTGAATATTCTCAATTCTTGATAAATAAATCATATGTATTATTTTCGTTCAAAAATTCATGCTTTGTTTTTATCTCACCCATACAAACACGTGAATTGTTTTTTTGATGAAAGATACAAAAACTTGAAGATGAAGGTTGTAGTTTGAAATTATAAAATGGAAGTAGAGAAATCGAGAAACAATTGGATGCGTAAATCTTAGATGTCAAAGCTCAGTGTAAATTGAGGCCTGGATGGCGATATCTAAGTTTGGGAAGGGATGAAAATCAAAAGTGAAGTATGTGTAAGCGGGTTAAGACGAAATAATAAGGAGTAGAAAAAAAAATTAAAGGTAAAACGACGTCGTTTTGGACACGATGGTATAAATAGTAAAAGGCTCATACATACTTTTAGTATAGTTAAGGATATATTAAGACAAGAGTCATGGGCTGAAGTCTAGCGCAGGCAGGGGGATTTTTAATGGGCCGGACCAAATGCCTGCATTGGACTACATAAGAGTCTGCTAAATGCCTTCACTGGACTACATAAGAGTCCGCCCATTGTCATGAGCTTTGGGCTTCGCCAAGTGCCAAAAGAATGAAGAATGAAACAGAAGACAGTCCTTAAATTTAGCAACAACCAAGATCACTTCAAATGCATTTATGGCTGATATATAATTCCTCGGAGTCCGACTTGAAGTTGAATGATGTTTTCGAATTTGTTGACGTCTTCACATTTGATCCAATCCTTGCTGCAGTGCAGATAAAGGTGACAATAATAAATTGGCAAAAATGTTGTTTTGGAGATAAATTTGATAGCTTCATCATTTTCAACTTTGATATCAAAGGATACGAACATCTTTTTTATTCAAGATTTAAAGAATTAGAAAAAGGAAAAAAGTATCATAGATTCATTCGAGTCAACGTAAACCTCCCAACAATCCACAAGAGATCTACATTTTAATTCTACAATAATTGACACTAATTTTATTATTTCTACATCTTTAAATAGATACATACATAATTCACTATACAAGAATTTTGAGCATAAACACCCGTTTTCTACTAATGTTCATGTAGCGGGAGAAACTATATAACTAATTGACTTAATCAGCTATATATGTGTATATTTAGCAGCATTGAAATTATTCTTAAGTGTATATATATAAATTGTAGGTCATATAGAATGTGTGGATAGTAAATTGTGAGTCATATATGAACTGTATGAACAAAAAGTATGTCTGAATAATTTGACTATCTTAAATAATAATTTAAGTTTAGCCAAACATGGACTATAATAAATACAAATATTAAAATGAATAGTTTAATTCAAATATGACCGTAACATGCGCAGCCCATGAAATGAATTCATTGATCAATAAATAAAAAAATGTACCTAGTCAATTTTGGCATAAATTTCATAACTAATTCCTGTTTTGATTGCGTGTGTAGAACATCTACTTGGGATTCAATTATTGAGGAGAAATTTAGAAATAAAAAAATGAACCTACTTTGAACTACCATTTATTAAAACTCGTGGATAGTTCTATTAGACCTTTTCAAAGTCTACTAGTCTATCTTTTTAATCCATATAAAGGTATCATCTCTTATTTTCAGTTTGCTCTTAACTGTTAACCCCATTTGTGGTGATATGGATCCTTTAAATCCGTATTTTG
Organism: Forsythia viridissima; assembly: GCA_030279155.1. NCBI lineage: Eukaryota > Viridiplantae > Streptophyta > Magnoliopsida > Lamiales > Oleaceae > Forsythia > Forsythia viridissima. Next base: position 37,350,719 of record CM059041.1, on the reverse strand, counting down.
CCGGAAAATCTCCCCCGCCTAGTGCACCGTTGGCCTTTGACCAACCACCGGCAACAGGTATACCAGTTCCACATCCTAATTATAACTACGTTAATAATTTCCAACCTCCACCACCGCCACAACCACCAAGACCTCAACCTCAGATTGGCACTCCGGGGAATTGGTCTACCGGTCTATGCGACTGCTGCTCCGATGTTCCAAATTGTGAGTTCCTATTTTTAACCCTTTCACATGTCCGAATTGCTCTTAATTAAATACAAAGTTATTAGGTTATATTGGACCTGTTTTTCTTACACTTAACGAATTTGCAGGTTGTATAACATGTTGGTGTCCGTGCATAACATTTGGTCAGATTGCTGAGATTGTAGACAAAGGATCTACTCGTAAGTGAAGACACAAAATAATTTTGATTTATTCGAGAATAATTTGAAATCAAAAGATTTATTAATTGTATATGAATTTGGTGTGGCAGCTTGTGGAGCAAGTGGAGCACTTTACGCACTTATAGCCTTAGTTACGGGATGTGGATGTTTATATTCTTGCTTCTATCGTTCAAGGATGAGAAGGCAATACATGTTGCCGGAGAATCCATGTGCGGATTGTTGTGTTCATTTTTGTTGTGAATGTTGTGCCTTGTGCCAAGAGCATCGCGAGCTCAAAAACCGTGGATTTGACATGTCTATTGGTAATTATTGAACTTTTCTTCTACATACAATTTGAGCCAATAATTTGACGTGTAGAAAAATATCTAGTTCATATTTTCTAGAAGGTCTTCTATTTAGGGTTGAAAAGAAAAAAAAATGGCTATTTTATGGTTTGTTAAAAATCACATCTTAATTATGATTTAACTATGTGATTGAGATATTTGTGAAAATTTGTAGGATGGCATGGAAATATGGAGAGACAGAATCCTGGAATTACAATGGCACCAAATGTCCAAGGAGGAATGAGTCGATAAGTCTTTCGATGTGACTGAGATGTTTTTTTTTTTGGCTTGTGGACGTGAAGGGAGGGATGAGATCCAATAAATATTAGAACTTATAAATGTAAATTTATGAATATTTCTGTTTATTTCAAAACTTTGTACCAATTAATAATATTATTTTCTTCCGTATTTTAAGTTGAAACTAGAATCGCGTTCACAAATCTCTCTATTTATTAAATATGAAAGAATCGTTGAGATATTTTAAAAATAACAATTTATTCGGAATTTTATTTGTTCAAAGTTTATTTATTTAAAATGTATACTGTGAGAGAATTACAAAAACAATTGAGGGAAAAATGTAATAGTGGTTCAAGGCTTCACAAACCTTTTAATCTTAACATCGTGATTCTCAACTTTTCATTTGTCAAGCTAGTAACATATCAAAAACAGAAAACACTAATAAAAAAGAATGCAAGAAAACTTGGAGAAAAAAAAAATGAAAAATGACATCTTGTGCAACACCGGGCTCGACTAAATTGTCATCTCTAATTTTGAATTAATAATTTATTGATTAAATTGATAATTACATAAATTATTTTGTATATTTTATGAACTATTATGAAATAGATGAAATTCAAGATCATAATTAATTAACTAACGTGTTAAAAAAATTATTAGTTTTATTATTAAATAATTTCAATATTTAAAAATTTAAACATTTATTTTATGATTAAAATGAAAAAATAAATAAAAACAACCTTGTGTCACAAACTTCATCCTCAAATACTTTTAATTATTTTAGATATTTGTTTATTAACTACAAATATGTAGAGCTTTAACTGTAATTTATCGTTTTATCATCATTCGATAAAGAAAATAATCAACACATATTTGGTAGATTACTATTTTTCATTATTTTTATGTTAAATAAAATACAATAAGATTGATTGGATGTTATAAACTTATATACGTCATTTTGTTATTTATTTATCTTAATTTTTATTCAAATTTTTTCTGTTGATGCATAAAATATTCCCAATATAACGGCCTAAAACAAAGGCCCTAAATAGGAGGCCCAAGCATGAAGCTTGAACGAATTATCAAGAGGGGGTCCAGAGTTGAGCGAAGCATGTAAAAGCCTGAACGACAGGGCGAAATGGGGGCAAGGCTTGGGCGAATGAAGTAATACCTTCATCGCGCAGATAATGGAATAGTTTTACACCCGACCCATAATCCAAAGTAATCGTTAGTTAATGGAACAGACATTATGGAAAGTTATGGAAAGTTATGGCAGTCATGAAAAGTTATGAGAAGTTATCGCAGTCAAGAAAAGTTACAAGGAGTTATTTGAAGAGTAGTGCTATAGAGTAGTGGTCAGTTATGGGCGAAAATTGTGATCGACTATAAATAAAGCAGAGCAAGTGAAGAAACATCACAGAACAACTATCTCACAAAGAATATGTGAATTTATATTTAAATTTTTTACTTTTTATTTATGAATCATGTAATTTCGTGTACTTGTGCCCCTTGAAGGCAAGTTGCATAATATAATATTTCAATTCAAACACCCCTAAACATTGTATCAAGAAGTCTTGTTCCTTACACATCGCCTGAGTAATTTTTTAATTATTAGCACGAATCAAAAACATGCGAAACAATTTGACACACCAGTGGGACCTTTGGTGTTAGAAAGATTGGAAGCATCATATCTCAAAAGAATTTCGACAAGGAGCCAGCAAACCAACAGTCTATCCTTTCTGTGATCTAGCAATTTGAGGGTCAACAAGGTATCCCGGAGATGGAAAGACCAAATGCTAGTCGTTATGAGTCAATGATGGAGTTAAGTCCCTGCACCATGCGTACATTACTAGACGAACTCATGCAAGACATTGTTGAACAGGTAAGACTGCAAAATATTCATATTGTAGAAAGACTCACTCAAAATGGAAACAACATTATGACCATATGGCTAAGTAATTAAATATATTGAATGAACTTATGAACAAAATGGTAAACCAAGTATGTCAATCGAATCCTTTAGGTATGAGAAATCATTTCCAAATCAAAAGTCTTGTAGGTAATTGTAAACCAATTGTAAACACGAATCAGAATGAAATTGCTTGTTTAATTGGGGCAAGTTTCACCGTTTTTAGCATCTTAAAAAATGCATTTTAAAAATGTGTTTGATGACACAACGCATGACTATTCTGGTTGGTAGATCTAATGGCACAAAATAGATGACGCGTGGTCATTCCGTCAGCCATGTGGGCATTCTGTCAATAGGCTGTTATTGAATCGTCATGAGTGAGTAACGAAGTGTAACTTTGAAAAGTTGAGTGAGCATCCAGCAATATTTTAAAGTTCAGTGAGTGAATAAAGACATGACTAAAAGTTTAGTGAGTGAACGAATACACGACTAAAAGTTTAGTGATTATTCAAAAAATACAGATAGCTGACATGACGGACAACTCAGCATTGATTGGTAGAAATGTATGCCACGTGGGCTCTCTGTCTGTCACGTGTGTTGTCCTGTCAAATGGGCCATCAAGAGTGAGTAACGGCGAGTAATGTTGTAAAGTTCAGTGAGTATTCAATACCATTTTAAAGTTCAGTGAATAAATGAAGACAAGACTAAAAGTTCGGTGACTATTTAAACATTTAACTCTATTTTCTTACTTGCCTAGATCGACTTAGACTTAAAATTTATGTGTATATATGTTTTGGTTTTCTACTTTTTCCTCTTTATCAGATCTTTCTTATCTTTCTCTACGTATACACTAAAATTATTAGATGAAATTCTAGATATCTATTTGTTACATTCACTATCTTCAAAAATTGTGTATTGTTTATCTGATTGAGATATTTGTGGGTTATGTGAAAACTTATAGGATGGCATGAATGAGAAGAAGCAGAATATTGGAATTACAATGGAACCAAATGTCCAAGGCGGAATGAGTCGATAAGCCATTGTCCAAATTGCCTGATCAAATGATTGTCTGTTGACATTTCATTGTGAATTGGATATTTTTCTATTTGTTTGTGGCATTGAGTTGTTGTTGACTTGTTTCAAGTCAATGTATGAATAAGGTCGATTTGATCACTTTGTGATACAAATAATATTAAAACTTAAAATAATTGATTAAATATTATGAATTATATTATATATTTCTTCTCTGTTTAAAATTGAAACCAAAATCATGTTCGCAAACCTGTCTATTTATTAAGCTTAGAAGGTTATACAAGTGAAAATTTAGTCGTGATGATATGAAATTCATTAAAATGGTAAAATTCTATTTTAGTATTCATTTTATTATAAGACACGCAGATAAATGTCTATTATAGCAAGATCGTGTAGATGCTATCTAGATACAAATTGAATCTAACCACTCTTTCTATTCGCGAGATAGAACATAATAGCTCAAAAAATTTCATATTTTGATTTAGAGCTTAACTGTGAAGTCTCAAAAGTTTCAGGCCAATTTGAGAATTTTACGTACTGCAAGGACTATGGTCCAAATATTAGATCATATGCATTTAGTTGGAAAGTTGATAGTTTAAGGGTAAACGGATAAAAAGAATGGTTATGGGTTGCTAAAATTCAACTTTGGGTCATATATGAAAATTAAATTTCAGGAGCTACAATGCAATTTTTGAAGTTTCATGTTTAAAGGGTTTTTCTTGATCTAATGATAATTTTTAAATATGATTTGAGTACTAAAATTAATTGGTTCAAGTTGTGTTGACACACAAAATATTCTCAAAATAAAGGCTTAAAACATAGGCCCAAAATAAGAAGCCCAAATATGGAGTTTGTGCAAATTGTCAAGATAAAAATTGCCCAAAAAGTACAAAGGTCTAGACGATAGGGCAAAGCGGAGCAGGATTTGGGCAAATGAAGTGACAATTGCATAGCGCAAGTAATGAAGCAGTTTTGTACATGGCCCATAATCTAAAGTAACCGTTAGTTAATGAAAAAGACATTGTGGGAAGTTATAAGAAGTTATAACAGTCATGAGAAGTTATTTAAAAGAAATAATATGAGATAATGGTCAGTCATGGACGAGAATTGTGCAAATTGTGATCAATATATAAATAAGGCGAAACAATTGAAGAAAAGCACAAGAACAACTCTCTTACAAAGAAATATGTGAATTTACGTTTAAATTTTTTGCTTTCTATTTACGAACCTTGTAATTTTGTGTGCTTGTGCCACTTGGAGGTAAGTTGCATAATATAATCTTTCAATTCAAACAGCTCTTGTTGATACATTGTCTCAAGGGGTCTTGTTCCTTACACATCGTCTGAGTAATCTTTTAATTGTTAGCACGAACCAAAAACGTGAGAAACAATTCGGCACGCCCAATAGGATATTTGGTGTTAGAAAGATTGGAAACATCATGCATCAAAAGAATTCTGGAAAGGGAGCCAGCAAACCAACAGTCTATCCATTCTGTGATCGAGCAATTTGAAGGTCAACAAGGTACTCCGGAGATGGAAAGACCAAATGCTAGTCGTTATGAGTCTATAACAGAGTTAAGTCCCCGCACCATGCGTACATTGCTGGGCGAACTCACACAAGACATTGTTGAACAGGTAAGTTTGCAAAACATTCATACTGTAGAAAGACTCACTCAAAATGGAAACAATCATTATGACCATATGGCTAAGCAATTAAATATATGAACTAACTTATGAACAAAATAGTAAACCAAGTATGTAAATCAAATCCTTTGGGTATGGGAAATCATTTCCAAACCAGAAGTCTTGTAGGTAATGGTTCACCAATTGTAAACACGAGTAAATGAGTTGAAACATCTCACGCGGGACCAGCCATGGTCAACTTAGGGGGTGCTGGAACATCTAACATGGGAGTATCCCTAACGGAAGAGAAAACGTTCAATATATGAGACAAAATGCTACACGTGTCAACAATTGGGAGAATCCACATATCAATGGCAATAATAGGCCAAATAATGGCTCATTCATGCCTAACATGGGGCCGAATATTGTTAGGCCTCAGGCAGTGTCATACATACACCAACCCATAGGAATTCTTTTTTATCCCAATGCCATTTTGAGAGATCAAGTTGTAGAGATCATGCAAGATTAGTTGGCTCTTAGAATGCAGCCAATAATTCAGCCGACGTACAAAAAAACCTTACCCATATTGGGCAAATCAAGCATATCCATGGCCTAGAGGCTATAAGGTGCCTGAATTTTCTTTGTTCACTAGTTTAGGAGAAGTGTCCACTTTGGAATATATAGGGCGTTTCACGTTGCAATGTGGCGAAGTTACTAACTTCCACAAGATGAGATTATTTCCAAATTCACTAACTGGGGTAGCTTTTTCGTGGTTCATTAATTTGCCAATAAATTCTGTCCAAACATGGCAACATTTGGAGCAATTATTTCACGCCCAGTTTTACAAAACTGAATCAGAAGTCACTTTGGTAGATTTAGCAAATTTGTGTCAAATGCCAAATGAATGGGTTGAATCTTTTTTTTCAAAGATTTAAAACGACCGAAAACATGTGTTTTGTACCTTTATGCGAATTTTTTTTTGTAAGGATCACTTAAAGTTGTTTGAATTTTGATCTTAAAAAGAAGTTCCAAGATAGAGAATTCCCTAATCTTTTTCAACTTAGCGCAAGTGTTATAAGATATGAGCGATTGTTAAGAGAAAAAGAACAAATTAAAAATTCTAGTAAAGGAACAAATTCTCGTATGCGTGACCAATACTAGCTAAATCAGAAATGCCTATTAAGAACGAGCCTGCAAAAGAAGAGAATCAAAAGGCTAGAGCATTCTCATTTGATATAACAAAAGTCGACGTAATATTTGACTGGTTATGTAAAGATAAGCAAATAAAGCTAAGTGATAAGCATAAATTGCCAAACCCTGAGCAAATCAAGGGTAAAAAATATTGTAAATGGCATAATGCATGGTCTCACACGACTAATAGCTACTTGGTTCTTCGTCATGTCTTGTAGGATGCTATCGAGTCAGGACGAATCACCTTTGAGTCAAAGAAAAAGATGGCAGTGGACGAAAATCTATTATCACAGCCAATAGATGTCAACATGGTCATCCCAAATCTAGACAAGTTTGGTTTTTCAAGAATCAAGTTAGTAGTTGATAATGGCGAGGACGAGCCGCATCCTAGCACCTTTTAGCGTTTGAAAGGAAAGAAAGTGGTAAAAGAGGAAATGGAATTTATGCTCCAGTTGCTAAAAAGAGATTGGTAATATCACATAAAAGGTGGGCGCATATGAACAACAAACTCATTTCAGGGCATCAAAAAGTTCAGGCCACAACCTCAACACCCAAATGTGTGGCATTCATACAATCCTAGAGTAGGAAGAACGATTCCATTCAATGAAATGACGAGGACCCAACAGAGATGTTTTCAGAGAAACTATGGGCAAATGATGAGACAAAAACAAGATATAGAGCATTCTAAAACCAAGAGGGAAAGTAAAGTGATGAATCAAAGTATCTCCGAGGACAAAGAAGAAAAGATATAGACGAGTTAGCAAAAGAGTCAATTGAAAAGGAATGCGTCGGAAAATCAAGGTTTGAGCATAGAAAGAAAGATGAAGATGAGGATGATTCTAGGCAATTGATCACCATCCAATTCGTCACGCTACCCCCAGTTATGGCTAGTAATTATTTATTGGCCAACGAGTTTAAAAACAAAGAAAACGAAGATGCGATGATAGAAGAAACTGCAGATGTAGCTTGCGTATTGGAATGCGACAACGAAGGCACGTCTAATAGGTCAAGTCATTCAAGACAACAGTGAGAAAGAAGATGACGGAATGACATATAAAGAAGAGGAGATTGATCCAGAAGCAAAGCGAAGAATAATGGGGGGTTTCATATAACAATCTACTCGGACAGCAATACCAAGAAGGCAATCCAATAGTAGGTTTGTTGGGAAAACCATATGGGAGATCATTCGATTACTATGTTTTTTATGGAACTCCTACAAGGAAGAAAATGGTACCTCAGGCGGAGAAGTATGGGTCACCTTCCAAAATAGTGCCTCCATCCACGGGTTGGGAAGAGCCATAAGAGGATTTCATGCAATTTGAGGAAGCAAATGAAATCCATGGCAAATAAATATTACAGGTAAGCATATCCGACGAAGATGAAACAGAGAAAAATAATGAAAAAGTGGAAATAAATGCAAAGGAAATGGTCATATTTAAAAGGCCGTCAATAAAATTGACCAAGTATCTCAGACCCTTGTACGTAAAAGCCTTGGTTAATGACATTTCAGTTGCCAAAGTTCTCATTGATAATGGGGCAACCATAAATACAATCCTCTACAAAATGATAAAAAAGTTTGCGAAGTCCGAGAGCAATATAATCCCGACGGGAGTAATTCTGACCAGCTTTAATAGAAGAGCTACTTCTGCCAATGGGGTAATGCATTTGGATATAACAGTAGGGAATACAACAAGGATCACTGTTATCTTTATAATAAATGGTCCTACTAGTTACAATATAATGTTAGAAATATATTGGATACATGAGAGTTGGTGTGTCCCTTCCTCGCTCCATCAATTCTTGGTTTTTTGGAACGATAAAGGTGAGGCAGAAGTCGTACAAGCTGATCAACCGTCTTTTGTCGCACAGGATAATTCAGTAGAACGATACATGTATGAAAAAGATTATGGGCCAATTAGAGTGGTTCAAGAAGGAGAAGAAACACAAATAATAGCGCAGAGCGAGGAGCCATTCTCAGTGGAAGCCCTTACAGAATTATTCAATCAAATGAGGCCAAATATAGTGGCCTTTGATAATTGGCAAGAAGTTAGTCAAAGAGAATTAATAAAGTGACAATCACAAAAAATTCGGCTAAAATTATAGCCTTCAAAGCCAGATTAGTAGCTTATAATAAAGAATGTGAGGAAAAAGTTAAAGGAAAAAAAGAAATGATTCTATTAAGAGACAAATAGGCTGTACTCGGCCTGGAACAGGATCTACAGAATGAAATCAACAAGGTGGATTGCTTAGAAGAATGAATTGGAGGGTGACATGGTGAGGATTGCAAAGCCAAGATATGCTCAAGCACAAGATCCCTTGACAAATATAAACCTTGCTGATGAAGGAGAAGATCTTCCATCCTTTATCAGCCAGTAGCTCGACAAAGAGATAAGTAATAAATTGATCTCTCTGTTGAAAGAATATAAAGATTGTTTTGCTTGGGAATATGAACAAATACCTAGTTTAGTTAAAAACCTGGTAGAGAATATATTGCCCACTAAATCAAGTTTTAAACCTCATAAACAACAACCTAGACGTTTTGCACCCAATGTGTTACGTGAAGTAAAGAAAGAATTTGAGCGATTGTTGAAAGCGGGTTTTATAAGAACAGCCAAATACGTTGAATGGTTGTCTGATATAGTACCTGTGTTAAAAAAGAACGAAAAAATAAGAGTGTGCATAGATTTTAGAAATCTAAATATAGCCACTCCCAAAGATGTATACCCAATGCTAACGGTAGATTCTTTAGTTGATTCCACCGATGGATACGTAATGTACTCCTTCATGGACGGGTATTATGGGTATAATCAAATATACATAGCTAAAGAAGATGTACATAAAAACGCTTTTAGATGCCTAGGTGCGTTGGGGTGTTACGAGAGGTTAGTAATGCCTTTCGGCCTAAAAAATGCTGGGGCCATTTATCAAAGAGCAATGAATTTAATATTTCATGACATGCTTTTCAAATTTGTCGAAGTATATGTGGATGATATAGTAATTAAATCACTCAAAGAGGAATATCATCTTTGCCAATTGAAACGCTCATTTGAGGGAATGAGACAATATAAATTGAAATTGAACCTCTTAATATGTGCATTTGGTGTCAATGTAGGAAACTTCCTTAGTTTCTTGGTACACAAAAGGAGAATTGAACTTGATAAAAATAAAACAAATGCCATACTAGAGGCTAAATCACCTAAGAGTAAAAAAAAAAGTTGTAAAGATTTTTGAGACAAGTCAATTTTTTAAGGCATTTCATCTCTAATTGTGCAGGGCAAACTAAAGCATTTTCGTCTCTCATGATGCTCAGGGGTCTTGACAAATTCGTCTGGGATGAAAAACATCAAAAGGCTTTTGACAGTCTGAAAACTTACTTATCATATCCACCGGTCTTGGTATCACCTATTCAGGGACAGCCAATAAAGATATATATATCAGTCGAGCCAAAGTCTATAGCTGGTATGGTTGCTCAGGAAGACCAATTGAGCTAGAAAATGGCAGTCTTTATCACAGTAGACAGTTGACCAAATGTGAATGTAATTATACAGGTATAGAAAAGTTATGCTTAGCTCTTTATTTTACATGTACAAAATTATGGGCCTATCTTTGGCATGTGACTGTGTATTTAGTGTGTAAAGTAAATCTAATCAAGTACATGTTTTCTCGCCCTATTTTGTATCAAAAGATTGGTCTTTGGACTTTAGCTCTGTCTAAATTCGAAATTCAATAAGTCCCACAAAAGGTAATTAAGAATCAAGCCCTGGCTGATTTTTTGGCCGATCATCCATGTGTCAATATTCCAAACAAAATGGAACTGGACATTGATTTGTGTGAAGTAAAACCATGGACATTATATTTCGATGGTTCAAAAACAGCCAATGGAGCATGAGTAGGTATAGCATTAATAGATGCTTTTGGTGTAAATTATCAATTCTTCTTTACACTGGATGATTTATGCACCAATAATCAAGCCGAATATGAAGCACTTATAGTTGGCATAGAGTTATTACTAAAAATGGGAGTTAAAAATGTGATTCTCGGCTAGTAATTGACCAACTGATTGGCACGTTTAAATGCCAAAGTATCTCTGTTATAATCTTGTACGAAATCGCTCAGGAGGAGTTACTGGAAGAGTTTGACCAAGTGGAGCTTCAATATGTAAATAGAATATATAACGATTTAGTAAACGAATTGGCCCAAATGGCCTCGGTTACTCCAAAATATTGAACTTGGAATCTGTGTGTGAATATGGAGTGATAATGCCCGCAATACAACGAAGGACAAAGAGATTTGACATCCATTGTATAAAAGACAAAAATGTGGAGGATTGGAGGGAGAAAATAACAGAGTTTCTAGAGAAGTCTGACAAAAAGAGTAAGAGAATAATTAGGTTGCAATCCCTAAATTACGTATTGATAGATAGAGACTTGTATAAGAAACGCCCAGATGGAGTTTTGTTAAAATATGTTAATTTGGTCAATGCCAAAATAATTATGGCACAAATGCACGAACGAATATGTGAGGCACACCAAGATGGCCAAAAATAAGATGGTTAATCATTAGGATTGGATATTTTTTGCCAAAGATGGGAGAACTATGCACCAGTATGCCAAGAGTTGTCTAGCATGTCAAAAATATGGATCAATTCAAAGGGTACCAACAAGGAAAATGACACCTATCATAAAACCTTGGCCATTCAGTGGTTGGGCTATAGATTTAATAGGAAAAATATACCTCCCTTCGTCCAAACAACAGACATTCATCATAGTGGCTACAGATTTTTTCACCAAGTGGGTAGAGGCCATCCCACTAAAAGAGATCTCTCAAGGGGAGGTCATCAAATTCATCCAACATCATATAATTTATAGGTTTGGGATACCGCAAACCTTACTAGTAGATTATGGAACCTCTTTAAATTGAGATCAAGTAAAGTAGTTCTTGGGCGAATTCGACATCAAGTTTGTAAATTCCACACCTTATTATGCCCAATCCAATGGCCAAGAAGAATCTTCAAATAAAGTCCTAAAGAACATTATAAGAAAGATGATAAAGGAAAACACCATGAAATGGCATGAATGTTTGAACAAAGCTTTGTGGGCATATAGGACGTCTACACGTTCAAGTATGAGAGTTACTTCATTTCAACTTACTTACGGACAAGAGGCAATATTGCCTATAGAAATTAATGTACAATCGATTAGAGTGGCTTTGCAAAATAATTTGAGCAATGACCAACATGCAGAAGCTTTGGCCCGAAGTTTGTTAGAACTGGACGAAATAAAGCTAGACATCCTAAATAAACTACAAATTCAAAAGAAAAAAATGGCCCAAGTATTATAACAAGATAGTTATGGCGAAATGTTTTAAGATAGGCGAGTTAGTTTGAAAAACAATATTGCCTTGGGATAGTAAAGATCCAAAATATGGGAAGTGGTCACCCAATTGGGAAGGTCCATTTAAGGTAGAAAGTGTATTGTCCAACGGAGCTTATCATTTGGAGGATTTAGATGGTACAAAACATGTAAGATATATTGATGGCAGATACCTAAAGAAATACGTTCCGTACATATGGGAAAGTGAATAACTAGACGTTTGAAATATGAATTCAAGTAAGCTAAAGAATAATTGTTCCATTAAAAACATCAAAAATCAAGAACACTACAAAATTCAGGACGTCATCATCCAATCCTATATCACATCAACCTTTATACTAGGTTGGAAATACTATTGATCTACCCCATCTAGCTTCTCTAGTACAGACCGCATCTGGTCCTTAAGTTTTGACCATTCAGCGCGCTGACGGGTGTCAACAGTGGACAAAGTCTCCATAATTGCGTCAGGGTCATTCGTTATCACTTCTGAATAGCACACCATCAAAGCTTTATTTCGCTCAATCTCTAGAGAGGCGTTACATTTCTTGGCTGCCAGCCTCATCTTACAATCATCAATCTTAGATTGAAGTTCCTTCATCTCAGATTCTAGACTAATAATCAACAAAGAATCTTCAATCATTACCTCAGAAGAAAGCTCATTCAATTTGAACTTGGCTGAATTAATGTCAATATTCAAAGATTCCTTTTCAGCCATAGCCCAAACGAAACTCGTTTTCTTAGCCCTCAACTCCACCTTCTCAGACAGTAAAAGGCTCACTTTCTGATGGATTGTTCTCAAAGTCAATATGATGGAAGCTGAAAGTTCAATGGAATGACATTTGAGAGAATCAGCCAGATCTTCACTGGGGCGCACAAGATATTCTTTTTGACTATCAGCGGTCACTCTGGATATATCCTTATCCATGAATGAGGTATGCTAACATGGTCCTCTTGAGAGCATTCATATCCTCAGTAGAAGGAATAGAAGAGGTTGAAGGACGAGTTGTAGAAGAAGAGCGTGGAGCGGAACTCGCCTTGACTTGCTCCCAAGATGTAAACAAAGCTTGAATAGATCGCAAGACAGAGTTAAAATCCTATGAGAAAAAAACAATAGATGTCAATCATGCTATTGTCATTACAAAGATGTGAAAGCAATGAGATGAAAAGATGTACCTCATCATCAGCTTTGGGTGAAAATGACGCTTCTTTGGACGGACTCAGAAGGGCGTCAGCTTGAGATAGGCTTTCAAATGCTGCAGGAGCTTTTTCCTTGTCAGCTGGACGAGAAGACTCTTCCACCAGGGGAACATGGACCACTGAGAAAGCAAGGGTCAAATATGAAAAATTCATACACACAGAAGTATGGTATCATAAAGGGCATTACCTTCTGGCTCCAAAACTATTGAACGAGCATATTGGGGCTGGAGAGTGTAAATCACTATAGCCAAACCTTCAACGGGAGGAGATTGAGTTCTCTCGGCCGTCTGAGTGGAAGACTCTGAACTTTGAGGCTCATCAATAACAAAGACCATTGGAGAATCAGGAATGATTGGCTGTTGTTAAGCAACAGGAGAAGGGATAGATCCCCTCTGACAGAATCAAATGGCAGGTTAGTATGTCAAACATGTACAGTAATACAGGCAAATAAAGAATAATCATCGATGATCAGAAACTTCTTACCTTCTTTCTGACAAGAGTGGGATTGTCTCCTTCATTTGAGTCATCGACCTGATGTGGGCTCAGCAGTTTATTGCCAAAAGTTTCCTTTGGACCGGTTTGAAGAGGTGGAACTAATTGAGGTTCAGTCGAAGGAGATATAACACCCTTTTTAGAACTAGGCGTAGAAGAAGAAGAGGTTCTTCTGGAAGACTTTGAAAGAGGATTGGATTCGAGAGTGTGAAACATAAAATGAACGTTAGAAACAAAAGACCCGTGCCTAACATTGGACCAAATTTCATTGAAAATAGAGTAAATACTAAAGGTAGGATTGAAAGGCACGAGAGAAAACCCAATCATTAGAGAATTGTTGCGGCTCTCAATAATTCTTGCATCATCTCAGGTAATGGATAAAAACGCTCATTGAGATTGTTTGAATAGCAAGGAGGAATTGGCTAAGTCTTGTCGAACTCAAATTGAGGGGCAAAGAATTGAGGAGCATAAACTTCAACTCTAGCATTCGCGTTCGTTCCAGGGATCAAACCATGGAACAACTCTCGCCCAACCAAAAACTGGGCCCAAATAGATATAGAGGCTTCTACCTCATTAAAGATTGATGGGGATTGAACATACGAAGGGATTTAATGTGCAGAAAAGGGGAAGCAAAAAGGCAAAGAGTTCAAAGTATAAAAATAAGTAAAAATATCCCTACTAGATTAAGTTGTTGGACTATGTTGCGAAAGAACCAAGATTTAAAAACTTGCTGTGGGCGAGTTTGTTGGAAATAGGTAAATAACCTATGAAGGGTTTAATATTGGGAACACAGATAACGAACTTAGACAAGTAGTAATGGATGAAGGCCACACGTTCAACATGATTAGGCTCAGCTGCATTATTACTGTGAAGCGTTTGGAGTTGCTTATAGGAGCCAAAAAAATTATTTCTTTATTGAGGGGGACGTATGGGTAACAATCATTGCAGGTGAAATAGTGGTACCAACTGGATGTAGCTTAGTTAAAGCACTAATGTCCCTAAGGGTGACAGATATTGGACCAAGAGGAAAGACATAAGTATTGTAGTCAGAAGCCCAAAAGCATAGGGCGATGGAGAATAAAGAGGGGTCAAAAGCAGGGATATCAAGGGTAAGCTCCAAAAGGTCCAGAATCCTGGCTCGCTCAAAAAGCTCTCTAGTATGGCCATGACCAACCATATGTCTATGCCAAGCACGGAAACTGGTGTCCGATTTGGGCCAGGTGCGTATGCCAGTACTATGAAGTGAAGGTAATGGAAATGGCTCGAAAAAAGAGAAAGTATAAGAAGTAGGAAAATTTTGGACGACGGGAGAACCCCCAACAACCTCAGTAGTGTTAAATGTTGGGCCTAAATAGAATTCATGATTTTGAGTATTTGCTGGTAATAAACAACCAGGATTAACGAAGGATTGAGAAAGTAAAGTTTGAAAATCTTCAAAAGAAAGAGAATTTGTTGATGCCATTGTAAGTAAGAGAAAGAGTAACAATGGTTTTTTCTTAGTGAAAGGGTAAAAGAAATGGAAATGTAAAGAAGAATGACGAATAGTGGGAGTTTTATAGAAGAGCGACGTAGCGAAGTTATTGCCAAAAAAGGGTGACGCACGTCAACACCGCCAAAAGGAGGATACCAAGGGGTTTTGTACTTTTTTGAATTCCAAAAGACATGGAAAAAAGTGTAAAGTTTTGAATATGGCAAAATTAATGATTAACTTTAATTAAGCTATATAATATTTTCAAAATAAAGGCTTAAAACAAATGCTCAAAATAGGAAGCCCTAACATAGAGTTTGAGCGACTTGTCAAGATAAGAATCCCCCAAAACGTACAAAGGTCTGGACGATAGGGCGAAGCGGAGTAGGGTTTGGATGAATGAAGTGATAACTGCATCGCGCAGGTAATGAAACAGTTTTATACATGGCCCATAATCTAAAGTAACCGTTATTTAATGAAAAATACATTATGGAAAGTTATGGGAATTTATGACAGACATTGGGAAGTTATTTAGAAGAAATGTTGTGAAATAATGGTCAGTCATAAGCAAAAATTGTGCAAATCGTGATCAATGTATAAATAATTGAAGAAAGGCATTGAAGAAACAAGAACAACTCTCTCACAAATAAATATGTGAATTTACGTTTAAGTTTTTGGTTTTCTATTTACGAACTTTGTAATTTTGTGTGCTTATGCTCCTTGGAGGTAAGTTGCATAATATAATCTTTCAATTCAAACACCCCTTGTTGAGACATTATCTCAAGAGGTCTTATTTGTTACACATCGTCTGAGTAATCTTTTAATTGTTAGCACCAACCAAAAATGCGCGAAACAAAATGGAATTGTTATTGTTATCAAGGAGTATTTTAGGCGCTTTATGAGATTTTGAGAAAGTGAAGGACCAAAAAAGAAAAGTTTTTATTTTTCCAGAGACTTAAGTGAAAATAATGAAAAATATTTAGTTGGGAAAAGATTAAATTAAGACGAGTAATAATAATAATAATAATAATAATAATAATAGAGTGTTATTAGTTGTATAGAACATGATAACTGAGTTTTGAAGCCTAATCGGTAAAGTTAAGAGATGCTCTGATCGATCAAGGACTAAAGTGAAAATTTTAGAATTTCTGAAAAATGATAGATTTTATGTATAGGCATCATTTGTGTGTTAATAAATATTTAATTGGGGGGTGGTCTATGAATTTTGGGCTTAATAGGCTCCTTAAGAGTTAAGTAAGGCGTACCAGGATTAAATTATGCAATTTCCAAGCATGACCCATTTTTTCACCAACAGAAAAAAATATTGAAATCTTGGCCCGTATGAACAAGAAAATGCATCAAGATTTGACCAAAACGGGAGAATAAGGTAAGTAATGAAGCATGGGAGGGATATGAAAGATAGGGATATTGTCTTGCATGAATTAAAGGAATATTTTATGTATTATTTTAAGGAAAATATACACTAGCATATAAATTATATATTCTTGGTTCTTGAAGAGAAAAATAGAGGGACAAAGAAGATGAAGAAAAAATTTCAATTTCAATAATTTTTCGATTTTCTTTCAAGATTTAAGCAAAGTGCAAAGCTATTAAGTGTTCTTTCTTGTTCTTTCAAATTCAAGATAAGACGATTTGTGCATGTAATTTCACGAAGTTCATGGTTCTTAATAGCTAAAGTAATATTCATTTCAATATAATGTTTCATAATTCTCATGTTTGAAACCCTACAAATTCGATTGAAACGGGTTTTGGTCCTACAAGTTTAGAATAAAATTGGCTTGGAGTACCCACAATTTTTATTCACATTCTGTAAGACCCACTGTTTATAATCTACAAAAAAACTTTACCAAACGATCACGAAATAACTCCATCTGGTTCTATTTGTTCTTATATAATTTACTCATCCCTTTAATTTCCAACATCTCAAGTAACTATTTGTAAGCTCGGAGGTTCTCTAGTATATCAATGACTAAGATCAATTAATATATATGTCAAATATCTCCATAAGTAGGATACCCGAGAATAGGCGAGGCAATAGATATGAATGAGTAAGATCAATTAATATGTCAAATGTCTCCAAAAGTAGGAAACCCGAGAGTAAGCGATGTAGTAGACATTTATTCACATTAGGAAGCAGTCGCCCTCAGTAAGGGTCAAAGAAATCCTCTTAAGTATTTTCTATTGAATAATTAGCATTGGCTAAATCAAGTATGTCATTGGTTCACAAAAACCATTGAAGAAAATGAGAACTTGATGAGTTAAAATAATTAGAATGGCAAAACAGTAATTTTAATCAAGTTCTAATTAGCATATATAAGATGGGGTTGGGACATTAACTTGATACGTGAGATGGTGTAATTACAGAGTAGTATATATCGTATATAATTCAAGAGTCTAGTCTCAGTATATATGATTGTATATAATTCAAGAGTCTAGTCTCGCTTCTCTGGTAGAATAAGATGAGATTAATGATTGGATAAGACAGTCAGATGGGACTAGGTTGAACCCAATTATTAGAGTTTGATTTATATAAGTTATATCACGTCTCTATAATAGCTCTTTAAAAACATGAGTAATACTATTTGTATATCACCACTTACCTAAACTTGTAAAGACGCTGATGTGGCGAAAGCATCTTGCAGGGTACATCCATCAATGCCAATTGCTACTATTATCTCAAATGTCTTTACCTATGTCTGAGTAGAAGTTGTTCACGTAAAATTAGAATATTATCATAATTTAAGTGCTTGTTTGCCTGGGCTTAAATTATAATTGAAGTTGGTCAAATTAATCAAATATATTTTTTATCTACATATTTTATAGGACCCACTTATTATTCACACATTCTATAAGACCTAAAACTTATAAGCACTTAAAAAATAATTTCAATACCGCCAAACATGCGCTAAATTTGGAGTTCGAATTTAACAAGTCATCAAATAATTTGGTCATAAGATAGATCTAAGTCACATGTTACATCAATTTTTGTGTGACATAATACAAATTGATAAAAATTAAGCGTCTTCATACTATTTTATATAAGGTATCACATGTACTCACGTCGATAAAACTTACTTTTAAGTTTTTTTTTTTCTTTTAATATTTTGTAAAAATCTAAACTCTTATTATTATATGAAAGTTATAAAGACATAGGTAAGTATAATTAGAGCTGACAAATGGACTGAGTTGGGCCAGTCCAACCCACTAGAGCAGGGCTACACATGAAACTGGATTGGGCTGGCCTAGCCTAGTTTTGTATGGGCTAGAAATATGCTAGCCCAATCCAACCCATTGCCCAACTTGTCTTAATATTCTTCTTTCTTTCTTTTTTTTGAATAAATTTTTTATACAATCTAATACATTACACCAAATACAATCTTAGATAAATTTAGACTATATATTTTGAGATTTTTAAAGAGATTAATTTATAAAATTGGGGCTCTCATGTATTAGTTAATAGATAAACGTCAAATTTCTTTCAAAATAATTAAAAAAAAATATTTGTTAATTGTAAACTATTTGTAGACATTTAAAAAAAATACAAATATTAAAAGCATGTTAGTCTTATTGTTTTGAGATAGAAGCATATTTGACTTAAATTAAAAGGTTTATTTATAAGTAAATTTAAAATAAATAATTTACTTGTCACACCAAATATATTTTGGATTAAAACTTAAATTAAACTAAATTTTAATGAAATCTAAACAATTTTATGTTGAATCCTGAGATTTTTGGACTAATGTTTATTTGTGACTTTGGCTTAAATCATTTTAGATTGATATTATTTGAATTATGTATTGGGCTATTTACAAAATGAGTTATTAGTGTTAAGGAGCAAAAAAAATATCAAAAAAAAAAAAAAAATCAAAATCAGGCCAACCCAACTATCCCGCGATTTTATTTGGGCCAGGGCCAACCCAACCCAACCCAACCCAACCCAACCCAAAAATATGGGCCACAACGATTTTGCCACCCCTAAGTATAATACAAAAATAGTCCAAGATAGAATTATAAATTAATCCCAAGTGATAGTCACAACAAAAATTATGGTACAAATAGCAATACTAAAGTGGTACAACTCTCTTTAGGAGTAGAAGAAATTGCGTAAAAGAATCGATATATTAATTTTCTATTTGACTTATTAAACAACTTAAGTCATCATATCAGGTAGGTAGGATGCATTCTCCCATTTTTAGTATTTAATTATTTGTTTTTTGTAGTATTGTTAACTTGTCGAATTTTGCGTCACATATATTTGTTACATTAATTTGTTATTTTAAGGTTAATTAATAACATTGGCATTATTTTAATGAATAAAGTAAAAAGTGTTTATTAGAATTAATTGTGAGAATTAAATCTATTATGTAACACAAAAATTATGTAAGTATTGGATCGTAACATGTCACTACTGTTTATTTTATGATCTAATTCTTTGATGACTTGTTATTTTACAAAATTGAACTCCAAACTTAGCGCACGTTTGTCAGTATTGAAAATATTTTTAAAGTATTTATAAGTTGTGAATCTTATAGAATATACAAATAATAAGTGGATAATAAATTATGAGTCAAATAAAATATGTGAATAAAAAAATATATTTGATCTATTTCAATTATAATTTAAGCTAAGGTAAACAAGTACTTAGATTATATTATTAATCTAATTTTATCTAACAACTTCCACTCAAGCATAGGAAAAGACATTTGATAATAATGGCAATTTCCATGGATGTACCCTGCAAGATACTTTTCGCCACATCAGCATTTGTACAAGTTTAGGTAAGTGGTGATATACAAGCAGCATTACTCTAAAAATATGGACTTAATCGCACAAGTGATGAAAAGTTCAGAGATTTTTGCTGAAACTTGCAGAATTATTTCGTGATAATTAGGATCTCCACCTTCTTCTTTTTTAGTAAATTGAATTTTACTAGATTACAAATCTTTTATCAATTTTACTATAATCAATCTAAATTTTACTATACAGTTGTAAAATATTTAATATTATTTATTTACATATAAATTCAAATCTTAACGGTATCAACTAAAATTTAGGGAGCGAATATTATATTATCTAGAATCAGAGAGTAATTAACATTATTTTCAAATTAACATTCAGTGTTATTGAATGTTACGTATCTTACACACACAAAATCTCATATCATTGGCACAAAACCCTAAACACAATTGTCTGATTTCCATCGTCTCCTTCATCTAATTGAAACACAAACTCTTTAAAATTTAAATTTCAAAGTGCTATTCTGATTTCATCCGTGTTTGAAGCGTAATATTTGATATATCTTTGATTTCTTGGATGAAATTTTACCAGGTAAACACAATATAGATTCATCACGTAGCAAACCAAAATCCAAGTGAAAATCCAAAAGAAGATGAAATTCTTCTGCATCAAAGAGAAATAGCAGAAAACCTAAAGCTACAGTTAAAACCGAGAAGAAGAAGGTCAACATTCCGGTGCCGAAGGGTCAAAATGTAATAATATTTTAGATTTTTGCATTTGTATTACCTGCGTGTAGCTGATTTCATTCATTATATGCTTTCGGATATTGAATTTTTTTCTAGGATTGTGTAATTTATGGGTATTTACTATGTTTGTATTTCAAATCTGTGAAATTCTACATTTTTTAGTTTTTTAATACGTTATTATTACTATTTACCCTAAAAAAATTACGAATATTCATTTGAAATTGGACTTTTTGCAAGTATGAATATATGGGTTGTGTGTCGTATTCCTGATTCAAATATTTTTTGCTATATTTGTTTGGTCACTAATGAAAGATGCAATATTGCAATAACATTCAACTATGCCCTTATTGTATTTTAAATTTTAAATTTTTCGTTTTCATTTCTTTTCTCCTCTTTTAAATTATAGTGACACTCATATATTGTTTGTATTTATGTATGGACCACATAGGTAGCAGCAATTTATTGGATAGCTGACAACATTTTCTAAAAAACTATATTGTGTGTTATGTGAAACGAGTTTATTCAACATGGTGGTAAAGTCATTCAAAATTATGTTCTAGAAATCTTAGTGACTACCCAAACTCAAACAACAAAAAACTCATTTCTACATTAAAATTCTGTTTGATCAATTGCTTTTATATCATTAATATATTTATGTCAGCTTATAAGCATCATTCATGTCATGTTCGAACTCATGCTTACCCGTGACCTCTTTTTTTTAATGATTGATGATAGCTTGATATCATATACTGTTAATTTAGCATCTGTATTCAATAACGTGAAACCTCCATTTCATTTGTGAATGGGTTGCTCGTCGAGTTTGATATTCATGACTGATATTTATTACAATTATTACTTGTTGCAGTTGAGTTGTGTATTTGGAGCATGTAAATGTTCATATTTTTCATATCCCCTTACTTGCTATCCCGGTCGAATTTTGATAATGTCGACTGTTGCTTACAATTGTTGAACAAATTCATTATTGGTTTATGTTAACTTTTAGGTAATTTACATAATGTGATCTAGTGTGATCTATTCGTATATGATGTTTATATGTTGACCATTTGCACATGATACCTTGCCATGTTATCTTGGCATGTGTAACGACTTTGTTGATTGATGTTTTTGCTACCAATCATGATATCTAGCCATGTTATATTGGTATAGCTTTGTTGATTGATACTGCTACCAATCAGTTGTCTAATTCCAATTTTGACCTGACCAGGACTCAGACTATCTAATGTCTCTAGACAAATGGTACCTTGGAAAAGTAAATGCATTCTCCAACACCAAAATATTTAGCTTATTGAAGGCAATGATGAATGATTTGCACAAAAAATATTCTCAAGACATGCTTCGCCCACTTTTTCGATGTACAAAATATCATGGTCAATCACCAACTCATCCACCATGTCCTCTGAGATGTGCTTCGCCCAATTGTACAAGTTTGCATCCGAGAAGCCAAAGCTACACTTAACTCATTAGTCCCTGCCCTACAACATCTTATTCAAACTAATAATTGTGGACCAGACTTGAACTACTTCATCAATTATGTTTCATCTTGATATTGGCTGATGCTTTGGGCAACATATAAGATTATGAAAATGTCATCTTTTAGGTTCTGTCATAATACCGTTTATGTAAACTGATTGATACGTCGTTTTGCATTTTGGTATATTTCGTAGTATATCTTTTGCACAAGTATTATGATATTTGGGGTTGAGAATGAAGGAATGTTGAACTAGTTGTAAATGTTCCTCTAGTATTTCATGATTAATTCCAGTTCTGATCTTATTATTATGAATATGTATAAGCTTGGTGGGAATGGAAGTTGTTTTATGTTACGAATCTTCGATTGCTCATTACAATGTGCATAGTAAATCCTTCGTATTTTTGACTCAATTAACTGAATCTGTCGCTTGATGCCTGCATCTGTTATCTTGATCTTCATTATAACATATTTCGAGTGATACTAATTATCGATTCATGCCATTGTTTGTCAATTAATTACAAATGACATTTTTATTCTTGTCGTTGTTAAGGTATTTTAGATTTCTGATAATTTGATGTTACGTTATGTTGATTAACTTGAACAAGACGACAAGAATCTTTACCCCTTACTTGTTTAACCATACCCCTTACCTATTTGATATTTTGTGTTTTAATTTTGCATCATAAAATAAAATTCATGTATTGTGACCTATAATTGTTGAATAAGTACAATCTCAGTCATTAATTAGACAATCTGAATAGTTGATCAAAGAACACCTGCTTATTAAATATTAAACTATGTTATAACCACGTATAAACCATGACAAGGAATGCAATGTTTGAAGATCAATAACAAATGGATTACAGAGGGACCAAACATGAATATGTATAGTTATATTATTTTATCTGTTGAATCCAAGATATTTAGAATGTTCATCTACCAAATACAGTCATCCTAATATGGAAAAGACTAATTTATTGCCTGATCACCAAACTCATTCTACTTCGCTGCACCGTAATTGTAGTATATCGAATGATCACCAATCTCAACCAAGTAAAATCAGTAGCATCTTCATTGAAATTCACAAAATTCGCAAAGGGGTTTCATGTCCAATGCTACAGAAATGGAACGATTCACCTTCATATCCAAACCGTGATAGTGTAAACTGCAAGGCTGGAACTAAAAAACAAAACACGTGATCACTTGAAAGGTTTACAGATTGAGGAGAATATGTATTATTAACCAAGTATAAACGACCATCAAATTGCAAACACTGTACATTATTATGGTATTACATGGGAAACCATTAATTGGTGGGAAAATAAAGTCGAAGTGTAAGCAAAATCTGAAAATGGGTATCATGGAGAATACGAAGTTCCTACAAATACATTTCACAGATTTAATTAATTGTTTTAACAAATAAAAAAATCAGCTTGAACATCAAACACAACATCCCAAATTTAAAAAATAATCAAATGTGAGTAAGAGATGCATTTTGAATTCTTAAAAATTCCATATAATATTCCAATTTTCTATCTCATGCTAATGTCTTCCATTTCTCGGTCAAGATTTAAAAACCCAATATGGCTTCTTTTAATATGCTTTAACAATCTTCCCAAACTTATGTATACATATAATATATCACAACAATAATACATATACATAAACTAGTATTCAAAAATTTATGTAGTTTGTTACGATTATTGATGAATATATAACTAACCTGTTAAAAATTCTAAGAAAACAGGTTTGATATTCTTCAGTGTTTCCAGAAAATTGATTTTCTTCAAAACTTAAGAAATTCGGTGCAATAGGTAAGACACAAGTTTTGTTCCGAAATTTCATCCATGCATTACAAAATCCAATAACTTGGTGTCCAATTTGTGCACGATTTAATTATAACACAGTTTGAATTTTGAATCTTCCTCGTTATACGCTGATAAAATGTAACGTAAGAATATTTATATAAAATTGTAACTTTGCGTTGATGATGGACTATGTTTAAATGATCAACATACTGGGCCTTTTAAGATATCCAATATTTGTTTAGTTATAATCCAGTAAATGTCTAGTAATATTTTTGGCTCAGTACAATTCAAATCCAATGTTGAAAGTATGGTATATATGTAAAGAACCCAATTATTTCTTGAGAAAGAGGTAGAGGAGCATCCAAATGTGGATTTGACAAATGGGCCATCTTAATGGCCCATTTAAAGAGTTATATATATCCTTACTATAATATAAGCGTGTATGGGGTGTTTACTATTCACCTTTTGGTCCAAAACGACGCCATTTTGACCTTTTTTTTCCTTTTTCTTCTTTAGTGAGAACATATGCAAGAAAATGGCTCTCCTCTCAAATCCTCTTCCTCTGGAATACTATCAATATTTTCTCTCACCAACTCATGGCCTCCAAACCCAATTTTTCCTCTACCTCCGACACTACTACTATTTTTGGTTCCGTTTTGGATTCTTTTTTTATGTCTACTAAATTTTTGTCGATATTCATTTTCGTCAATAATATCGACAAAAATAGACAAAGTAACTTATCGATATTAATTTTTATCAATATTTATTTTTATTGATATTCATTTTTGTCAATAATATCGACAAAAATGAACACAGACAATTATCGACAAATTTTGATCAAATTGGTGACATTATTATCGACATTTGTAATGAGTACTGATAAGTACAAATTTGTACTTATCTAAGCTCACAAAAAGAGACGATTATGAGTTTTCTTAATTGTTTTCAGTTTAATGGCACATTGTTTTCTTGTTATTTTAGGAAAAAGTCAAATTCAAGTGTCGATCTAACGAAAAGAAAGAAAACAAGAAAAGAGGACATAATTGCAAAGATAAAGAGACTTCAGGAGCTTGGCATGCAAATAATAAAGAAAGGAATCCAAGAAATCAACAAAAATAACCATGCCATCGCATGGTTATCCGAAGCTGCGATCGTAAGGTTGGATTTTCAGAGGCAGAACATAGTGGACACAAACCATGCGATCGCAAAGCTTTCCAAAAATGCTGATTGGCAGTTTCCTGATAGAAATAGACTTCCACCGAGTCTAGGATAAGGAGAAAAGTTGACTTATGTTTCAGAGAGTTCAGAGAGGAGTATAAAAGCTAGGGAATAGACATATTGCGGGAGACGAAATTTGGGAACAAGAGAGAAGAGAAAAATCGAAGATCAAGGAACAGATTGAAAATTCTTGAGCCAAAATCACGGGTTTTATTTACTTTTTTTTTTTCGGAACACGATGAATTCAATTATTGTAATAATCAACAAAATCATGTCCGGATAAATTACTCATTGCTAGGATGAACGATGAAATCTCGTACTTTTAATTAATTAGAAGTTTTTCGTTTTAGTAATTAATTGCTTGTGGATTGTTTATTCTTTATTCATTATTTCTATTATTTTAATACTTGATCACCATTAGAATATATTGTGATCTATATTGACGTGCATCTCACGTTTGTCAAACTATATATATATATATATATATATATATATATATATATATATATATATATATATATATATATATATAAGTGGCTTGTCACGTCATTCAAAATTTTTCAAATAAGCTATGGCCACCTCATTCACTAATTGGGCCACAAAACTTCATTCCTCCACCCCACGTCACCCCATTCCTACCATTCTTTCTCATCTCCCAGATCTGCCCTAAAGTTCCCCACTTCTGCCCACTGCTAATTTTTTTTCCTTATTTGGCTTAAATTGATTTTTCAGCAGAGAAAACAAGGATTTTTAGTTCTTATTATTGTACTATGAAGATTTGTAAATAATTTTCTTGAGTGTCGAAATTTCTCGCCCAACGTTGTATATACTTTTAGCGTTCTTGGTGGTGGCTGGTGGCTGATGGTTGGCGGTTGGCTGCAGAAAAGTGAGGAGGGGAGGAGTTGGCCGCCAAATCTGAGTCCCTTCACTTTTGAACAAGGTTTTAATGCAATAATAATAATAATAATAATTTAAGCCTGCACAAGACAAGAGCCATGGGCCGAAGTCCAATGCAGTCAGGAGAATTTTTAATGAGCCGGGCCAAAGTCCAGTGCAGGCAAATCCTGTCCTACACTGGACTACATAAGGCTCCGCCTCTGATGTCATGAGCTTTGGGCTTCGCCAAGTGCCAAAAGAATAATGAATGAAAGAGAAGACAATCTTTAAACTTAGCAACAGCCAAGATCGCTACAAATGGATTTTTGGCTTGATATGTAATTCCTCGGAGTCCGACTTGAAGTGCAGACAAAGGTGACAATGATAAATTTGTTCTCGAACAATCTGCCAGTTGAGGCCAGATGTGATTAATTTGTTCTCGAACAATCTGTCGTTCTATAGGAGAACAGATGAAAATCCTCGTTACCATATTTCTCGCTTCGATGAATAATGTAGAAATTTCAAATACCATGGTATTAATGAAGAGGAAATTAAGATGAGGCTCTTCCCACATACATTGAAGGATAAAGCTAGAGAACAGTTAGATTATCTACAGTCTAGGAGCATCACTACTTGGACAGATTTAATCCAGAATTTCACGCTGAAATACTTCCATCCAGCCAGAGTGAACAGACTGAAGTATGAAATATTCAATTTCCAACAATCTGAGTTGGAAAACTTTCATGTGGCATGGAAAAGATTCAAGGAACTACTCCGAAAGTGTCCAAGTCATAGTTTTCCTTTAGCAGCTCATAATCATTATTTCTACTCTAGCTTAGCTCCAACCAGTCGTTCTTCAATGGATTCTGCAGCAGGTGGCCCTATCCAAAATAGATCTACCGGTGACCTTTACGACCTATATAAAACTATGAGTGAACAGTTCGTTATGTGGCTAGAAAGAGGATTGCAGAAGAAAGAAACATGAATACACGAAGTGGAAATCAATTTGCTTGTACTAGCGAAAATCGATGCATTGGCAAAACAGATAGAAGCAATGAAATATTCGCACTCATCCAATATGGTTCAGATGTCCCCACCAATCTGTGTAACATGCAGGGCAAACCATCAATCATCAGAATACCCTTTAACCAAAGTTGATATGCCATCACCTGAACAAGCTGTATATGCTCAGAACTTTCAGCAACAGCAGAATAATCCATACTCACAAAGCTACAATCCTAGATGGAGAAATCATCCAAATTTCTTATATGGCAATACCCAAAACATTCAAAATCTGTCAAATCAGGGAAGACCCCAGGAAAGAGAATGAGGATTAGAAGAAGTGCAGAAAAGACAAGATGTTGCAGTAAAGAATATAGAAAATCAGATTGGGTATTTGGCTAAACTGTTGACCAAGCGACAACCAGACACATGGCCAAGCAATACTGAGGTCAATCTAAAAGAGCAAGTAAATACAATTACCACGAGAAGTAGAGTTGAATTGCCAGAAATTCATGTAAAGAAACCAAGTGTAGAAAAGGAAATTGTGTCCAGCAAAGAGAGAGAAAACAAATCAGATGCAGAAGTTGAACAAGAAAAATAAAACTCTCCACTAGATTATATTCTACCACCGGCTTATGTCCCTCTAATTTCATTTTCTCAAAGGCTGCGAAAACATAAGCTATACCAATAATTCAAAAAATTTCTCGATGTATTCAAGAAACTCCAAATCAACATACCTTTTGCCGACGCTTTAGCTCAAATGCCGAGCTATGCAAAATTTATGATGAAAATTATTTCAAACAAAAAGAAGTTGGAAGAGCATGAAACAGTCTTGATTACCGAGAAATGCAGTACTATATTGCAAAACAAGCTACCTCCAAAATTAAAAGATCCAGGGAGTTTTACTATTCCTTACACTATTGGTAGTTTATTTTTTGACAAGCTCTTTGTGATTTGGGTGCTAGTGTTAATTTAATGCCTTATTTTATTTTTAAGCAGTTCGGTTGGGAGAAGCAAAGCCAACAACAGTATCATTGCAGCTTGTAGATAGGTCCATCAAACATCCAAGATGGATCATTGAAGACATATTAGTAAAAGTGGACAAGTTCATATTCCCTGCTGATTTTATTATTTTGGATATGTGCGAAGACAGGAATGTACCACTTATTTTGGGTCGACCTTTCTTGGCTACTGGTCAGACAATGATTGATGTGTAAAAAGGGTAACTAAAGCTGAGGTTTAATGAAGAACATATCACATTTGATGTGTTTAACCAATTACATATCCGAGCTCTTCAGATTCTTGTTTCTAAATTGATGTCATCAACCAGAAGGCCGAGAGTTTAAATGATAGAGCTGTCACCCAACATCAGGATGCACCAATTAGAGAAGAAGAATATGTGGAGAAAGAGAAGTTCCATCTATCTTCTAAAATTAATTATATGATCAAAACCAATAAGGAGCTGAAGTTTTCATAGTTGAGTTCGAGTAGGATGGTAAAATAGAGTCATATCAATATGATAGGAGAAAGATCAAGCTCTGGAAAGTAAACAAACAATGATGTAAGGACAATCGATGCAATCAAATCAAATCCTCCAAAGATCTGTTCGAAGTATCTTGATCAATCACCACGACAAAGTCAAGCTAATGACATTAAAGAAACACTCAGTGGGAGGCAACCCATTTTTCTTCCCTTTTTTATTTAAATTTATGCATCATTTACGTTTTAAGAGTTCAATTCACATTTTGCACGTTTTTACACTTTTAAGATTTAAAGTAGGTTTTTAATTCTTAAGCAATTAGGAGCTTTGATCATCGTCATTCTGTACAAGCACACACTTAATTTTTCTTAATTCATATTTAGATTAAGATTAGCCAAAAAATAATCGTAGAATTCCTTATGCGATTGCATGGAATTACCCAATGCGATCACATAGACTGGGCAGAAAACATTCTGCCCAGAATTTGGTAGTCCTGCTATCGCAAGAATTTACTTCATTGCGATCGCAAGGGCAACCAGAATGTTTAAAAACCGGGAATGAGGTTTCATTTTCAAAAACAATTTTTTTTTTTTTACTTCCAACGGTTTTGTCTCTTCAATATGTGGCTTCAAACCTTCAACAAGCTTCCAATCATTCTTCCTCACTTAGAAATCAATCAACCACAACACTATCACGCAAATTCAAAGATAAGATCGA
The DNA here is from genome assembly GCA_030279155.1 of Forsythia viridissima. Taxonomy (NCBI): domain Eukaryota; kingdom Viridiplantae; phylum Streptophyta; class Magnoliopsida; order Lamiales; family Oleaceae; genus Forsythia; species Forsythia viridissima. The sequence continues at coordinate 37,321,396 of CM059041.1, read as the reverse complement.
TTTTTTTATGAATGAAATTCTGTGTTTTCTTTTTTTTTCGTGCCATTTAGTTCATTTCTATGAATTTGTGGGGATATTCGCATAGATTAGGCTTGAATCGAAGGGAAAACATGTTATTGATTGGGTTTAGTTGATTAGGATGAGATAAATTTTGGTTTTGCCTAGTTTACCTAAATCACTTTCCCTACCAAGAACAAACCCTTGCTTGCAAGGTGTTTGCCAAATTGCCCAACCAAATTTTTTGTCAAATTTGGGAAAAATGTGATCATAGGCTAGTTTTGTTGAGCAACACTATCGTCTAGGATTCTTCACCTCAGTTTGGGCATACTTTTATCACAAGAAAAATCCAACCGTGATCATTTAGGACATCTGGCTGCCATGGCAGCCCATTACAGGCCATTTCTGCCTGCCTCCATTAGCACTTTCGTCCCCCATCCATTTGGCCCAGATGACCTCAAAATCCTATGAAATTTGAACATGTGGTAGAACAAAACATGCACCTCCATTCCACCTTTTGTTGTTTCACTTTTGAATATTCTTGGGTAATTTTCTCGGGATCCGAAGTAGCTTAGTGGAACATGTTTTTTCGAGAAATCTTACCTAATGTTCGGGATAGTTTGGGGGTGACAACATAAACCATATATGTTATTTGTCATATCTAACTTGTTTTCATACATTTTGCAGATCATAGCTCCAAAATGACCCCCAACTGCAGCAGAAAAGAAAAAGAAAAAGGCAACTGAAAGCACATCAAAAAGAGCCTGAATGGAAACTACCGACTCTCGCCACTATCTATCCGAGGAGCATGAAGAAAGATATACAAAGCTCATTGGCCAATGGACAATATGAGGAGAGCGGAAGTTACAATTGGAGGATTTTTCTCACTCTGAACTATACAATCTGATCGACGTGTGAGGCTAGTCAAAAATTGCAGAAACACCGCACAAGATCTACTCCCAGCTCGTACATGAGTTCTATACCAACTTCAACTGTGAAATAAACATACAAGGGACAGAGCGCTACATACATACATGGGTGCGGGGTAAATGGTTTATGTTTATGTTTATCCCGAGGGTCATTAGCCAGTACTATGGGCTCACTTCTGACAATGTTCACCCGCTGCCCACAATTTAGGATATGGGTAAAGAGGCCCGATTTCTATATAGTCGAGATGATGCATGGCCACTACTCGGGAGAGACTTTGAGCACAGTAAATTAACAGACTCTTTGCTCATCCTGAATTTGTTCGTGAGCCACAATATCAACTCGAGCATGCACCGTACCACCATCAATGATGCGAGGGCTCGATTTTTATACCATTTAGCTCACGGGAGGAAGATAGACTTGGGCAGTTATATCTACACCCTGATTAGTACTCTGGGCTTCCAAACTGATAAGAGACACACTGCTATCTTTCCAGCTCTGATCAGTGGCATTTGTTAAGAAGCGGGAGTTCAAATTTCTGTAACAGAGCTGGTGGTGAAATCCAAGGGACCAATCAGCTACTATGCCTTGGAAAATGCTAGAAGGCACACATCACGAGCAGTGGAGACAGCCCCAGCTATAGAGGAGCAGCCTCAAGAAGAGCATGCAGCTGCACCTTAGCATGCCGCACCTCTTGGAGACATAGCATCCACACTACGTCAACTACTAGAAGGTCAGGCTGAGTAGACACGGCTTATTGTCGCTACACGAACCGAATTGTGCACAGTGCAGCAAGAGTTGACGATGCTGAGTTCTCGTGTGGATACAGTCTGACACACTCAGATGAATATCGAGAACAGTCAGCAACAAGCTGGCCTATAGCAGAGTTAGATTCGATCTGACTGTGACCAGGTCAAGAGGTGGTTAGACAGATGTGCAGGCAAGTTCGATGAAATTCATGACTAGATTTGCAGACCGACACCTAGCAAAGACCCTCTACCGGTAGATCCGTCCATACTCTTTCTTCCAGCACCATCTGATCCACCTCCGGGAAGTCTCTAATTTTTTTATATATATTTCTTTTGAATGTTTTACATTGGGGACAATGTATATTTCAAGTTTGGGAGTTTTGGACTAAAATGAAAAAAAAAATTGTTTGATTCGACCATGATACTTGATATTGATTGTTAATCTGTTTTTGCTTGTTTAAAAAAATATATTATTATTAGTAATTGTTTGCATGTTTATGTGATATGAATAGCCTTGCTGGCTAACGATAAAACTATCTCTTTGAGTTTAACTTTAATCATGATTTGTAAACAGATTATTACTTTTGTTTAAATGTGAGGCTACTTAACCATGTCTGATAACGTGTTGTGTGGGCTAGTTATCTTGATTTTTAGCTATGTTGGTGCACTTAAATTGAAAACAATAGGATACCTTTTTGAAACTTAGAATCATCTGTATCTTGAACAAGTAACCAATAGAGTGAGTAAGTGTGGTAGTTAAGTTGTGATGGTGGCTATCTAGGCTTGTGTTGATTCCATGTGTGTTGAAAATTTGTGTGGAACACTTTAGACCAAGTAAAGGAAGCTAGATAATGATCGAATATTAGGAATCTAATCCCCGAGTATGAACTTATTGCACGCAAGGAACAAGGCTATTACTATTATAAACTCTTTTCGTAGACTTTTTGACTCAAGTGAAAAAGCCTATCGGCCTAAAGCTCGTTACATAAGTCATCTAGAGAGCTTAATGGACTGAGTTTCGTACACTATTAATATCTTATAACTCTTTTCGTAGCCTTTTTGACTTGAGTGAAAAGGGCCCGTAGGGGTTTTTCAAAACACGATGCCCTAAGGTTCAAAAGACCTGGGAGTTATCGACCTAAAGCTCGTTACATGGGTCATCTAGAAAGTTTAAGGGATTGAGTTTTGCACATAAGATTTAGTATTTAAAAAAATTCTGCTAAAGCCCAAATCTCGAGAAAGAAAATAATGAGTGAAATGTAACATTTGAACCAAAATCTCGAGAATTGAAATAGAACATCATTTTGGCTCTCTTCTCAAATCCTCTTTCTCTGGAATACTATCAATATTTTCTCTCACCAACTTATGGCCTCCAAACCCAATTTTTCCTCTTCCACCGACTACTACTATTTTTGGGCCCGTTTTGGACTCTTTTTTATGTCCACTAATTTTTTGTCGATATTCATTTTTGTCGATAATATCTACAAAATGGACAAATTAAATTATCGATATTCATTTTTATCGACATTTATTTTTATTGATATTCATTTTTGTCGATAATAGCGACAAAAATAAACACAGACAATTATCGAAAAGTTAGGATCAAATTGGTACCATTATTATCTACATTTGTAACGAGTACTGATAAGTACAAATTTGTACTTATCTAAGATCACAAAAAGAGACGATTATGAGTTCTCTTAATTGTTTTCAGTTTAATGGGATGTGGTTTTCTTATTATTTTAAGAAAAAGTCAAATTCAAGTGTCGATCTAACAAAAGAAAGAAAACAGAAGAAAAGATGACATAATTGCAAAGATAAAGAGACTTTAAGGGGACTTGGCATGCAAATAACAAAGAAAGAAATCCAAGAAATCAACCAAAATAACCATGCGATCGCATGGTTATCCGAAGCTGCGATCGCAAGGTTGGTTTTTCAGAGGCAGAACATAGTGGAGACAAACCATTCGATTGCAAGGCATTCCACGGATGCTGATTGGCAGTTTCCTGATAGAAATAGACTTCCACCGACTCTAGGATAAGGAGAGAAGTTGATTCACATTTCAAAGAGTTCAAAGAGGAGTATAAAAGCCAGATAATAGACATATCGCGAGAGATGAATTTTGGGAACAAGATAGAAGAAAAGAATCGAAGATCAAGGAACGGATTGAAGATTCTTGAGCTAAAATCACGGGTTTTATTTACTTTTTCTTTTTCTTTTTCTTTCTCCAGAATATGATAAATTCAATTATTGTAATAATCAAAAAAATCATGTCCGGCTAAATTACTCATTACTAGAATGAACGATGAAACCTCGTACTTTTAATTAATTATAAGTTTTTCGTTTTAGTAATTAATTGTTTGTGGATTGATTATTCTTTATTCATTATCTATATTATTTTAATACTTGATTACCATTAGAATATATTGTGATCTATATTGAAGTCGAGATATTCAATATAGACTAAGCACGTGGTTTTGAATAACATAGGGTCCAATAATAGATAGAAATTACTATTACGCTTTATGAAATCCGGTTAGGTATTCTTGAGAATTTAATACATATTTTTATGTTCGAAACATAATTAGAGTTTTTTTTTTATGTCCGCACATAAAACTCAAAAACCAAATCTTCCACGAATCACCCATCTTCTTTGGCAAAACAAACTTCAAAAATTGTGGAAGCCTTCTGTATGTTGAGTTTTTTTTTTTTCAAAACGTAGAATTGAAGTGGAAGCAACTGAAACGTCTAAGACCAACAAAAAATGGGTAAAAGTGAACTAACGACTTTACCCCTACAAATAAAAACAAATTAATGGAGATTGTACTACACGCACCCAACTAACAGCACATTTGGACGAAATTCGTCCATATGGACCACTTTTGTACCAAATGGCATAGGTTAGGGACTTCCTAGCCAAAAATGAAAGGTTAGGGACAAAAAACGCACTAAGGACATACGTTAGGGACAATTTGCGCCAAAATCTCTATTTTAGTCAAACTCTAGTTTGGTAATTCTTTTGGGAGAAGAATTCTACACTAAATTAGGGTTTTTCAGACATAAAAATAGAGATTATGATTTAAACAAAAAGGATGTACGATATACAATAATCAAAAGGAGATTGGAGTGGCAAATTACATGAATCAAGCTAGGGTTTCAACTTTGCAAGGAAGAAATAAATTCTTGGTACAAGATCTTCATCTATTTCTTGCTTTCGCTTCAAACCTGGTTACGTATTCTATTCTCTTCTTTAGTTTTTATTCTTTTATGATGTGTAACTGAACCATAGTTGGAATAAACGATGTAACCTAGTTTAGATTATTCAATTTCAATTCTCAAGTTTTAAATATATGTTGATTATGTATTGATTTTTACTTCTTCTAGTAATGCTTGAAACAATTGGCCATTATTTTATTGAATTTTGGATTGAAACAAACCGAGAGGTAAGTTATTAATCTAGACCACGTAGTAAAATCTGGCAATTGAATAAAAGGTAGAGATATGCTTTTGTTATTGTTGCGGTCTTAAGTTGAATTTTTATGAGATTTAATGCATATAGTTAAAGATTATTCTAACTTCACATAGAGATGTAGTGAGTTGACTTAATTAGATAGAACTAATTTGAATATGTGTTGGTAATAAACTTTCGTTTTTTCTCTAGAATTTCTCTAACAACGTTGTATACTTGTTGTGTGGTTTCTCCAAATGTTCTACGTTTCCATTCATGTTCTATAACATCTAAGCACGTGTTTATAATCAAACTTGTTTTGATAATAAAATTTTGCAAGTGTTGAAATTAAAAAAAATGTCTTTTATTTTTATAGTTTGTTAAAAGTGTAATTTTCTTACTTGCCTAGATCGACTTAGACTTGAATTTTATGTGAATATATATTTTGGTTTTCTACTTTTTCCTCTTTATCTGACTTTTCTTATCTTTCTTTATGTGTACAGTAAAATTCTTAAACGAGATTCTAGATATCTATTTGTTACATTCACTATCTTCCAAAATTGTGTATAGTTTATCTGATTGAGATATTTGTGGTTCATATGAAAACTTATAGGATGGCATAAAAATGTGAAGAAACAGAATACTGGAATTACAATGCCACCAAATGTCCAAGTTGGAATGAGTCAATAAGCCATTGTCCAAATTGCCTGATCAAAGGATTGTATGTTCACATTTCATTGTGACTGGATATTTTTCTATTTGTTTGTGGCATTGAGTTGTTGTTGACTTGATTCAAGTCTACGTATGAATAAGGTCAATTTGATCACTTTATGATACAAATAATATTAAAACTTAAAATAGATTATTAAATATTATGAATATTCAATTTCTTATTTTAGTTTCAAATTAAGGTTTGCACCAATGAATTATATTATATATTTCTTCCCTCTTTAGAATTGAAACCAAAATCATGTTCGCAAACCTCTCTATTTTTAGCCGATATTGACTCATGTAGAACATCTACTGGGGATTCAAATATTGAGGAGAAATTTAAAAATAAAAAAATTAACCTACTTTCATCTACCATTTATTCAAACTCATGGATGGTTCTATTAGACCTTTTCAAACTCTACAAGTCTATCTTTTTAATCCATATAAAGGTATCATCTCTTATTTTCAGTTTGCTCTTAACTGTTAACCCCATTTGTGGTGATATGGATCCTTTAAATCCGTATTTTGCCGGAACATCTCCCCCGCCTAGTGCACCGTTGGCCTTTGACCAACCACCGGCATCAGGTATACCAGTTCCACATCCAAATTATAACTACGTTAATAATTCAAATTATAACTACGTTAATAATTTCCAACCTCCACCACCGCCACAACCACCAAGACCTCAACCTCAGCTTGGCACTCCGGGGAAGTGGTCTACCGGTCTATGCGACTGCTGCTCCGATGTTCCAAATTGTGAGTTCCTATTTTTAACCCTTTCACATGTCCGAATTGCTCTTAATTAAATACAAAGTTATTAGGTTATATTGGACCTGTTTTTCTTACACTTAACGAATTTGCAGGTTGTATAACATGTTGGTGTCCGTGCATAACATTTGGTCAGATTGCTGATATTGTAGACAAAGGATCTACTTGTAAGTGAAGACACAAAATAATTTTGATTTATTAGAAAAATAATTTGAAATCAAAAGATTTATTAGTTGTTTATGAATTTGTTGTGGCAGCTTGTGGAACATGTGGAGCACTTTACGCACTTATAGCCTTAGTTACGGGATGTGGATGTTTATATTCTGGCTTCTATCGTTATAGGATGAGATGGCAATACATGTTGCCGGGGAATCCATGTGCGGATTGTTATGTTCATTTTTGTTGTGAATGTTGTGCCTTGTGCCAAGAGCATCGCGAGCTCAAAAACCGTGGATTTGATATGTCTATTGGTAATTATTGAACTTTTCTTCTCCCTACAATTTGAGCCAATAATTTGACGTGTAGTAAAATATCTAGTTCATATTTTCTAGGTGGTCTTCTATTAGGGTTGAAAAGAAAAAAAAAATGGCTATTTTATGGTTTGTTAAAAATCACATCTTAATTATGATTTAACAATGTGATTGAGATGTTTGCGAAAATTTGTAGGATGGCATGGAAATGTGGAAAGACAGAATCATGGAATTACAATGGCACCAAATGTCCAAGGAGGAATGAGTCGATAGGTCTTTCGATGTGACTCAAATATTTTTCTTTTTGCTTATGGACGTTAAGGAAGGGATGTGATCCAATGAATATTAGAACTTATAAATGTAAATTTATGAATATTTCTGTTTATTTCAAAACTTTGTACCAATTAATAATATTATTTTCTTCCGTATTTTAAGTTGAAACTAGAATCGCGTTCACAAATCTCTCTATTTATTAAATATGAAAGAATCGTAGAGATATTTTAAAAATAACAATTTATTCGGAATTTTATTTGTTCAAAGTTTATTTATTTAAAATGTATATTGTGAGAGAATTACAAAAACAATTGAGGGAAAAATGTAATAGTGGTTCAAGGCTTCACAAACCTTTTAATCTTAACATCGTGATTCTCAACTTTTCATTTGTCAAGCTAGTAACATGTCAAAAACAGAAAACACTAATAAAAAAGAATGCAAGAAAACTTGGAGAAAAAAAAATGAAAAATGACATCTTGTGCAACACCGGGCTCGACTAAATTGCCATCTCTAATTTTGAATTAATAATTTATTGATTAAATTGATAATTACATAAATTATTTTGTATTTTTTATGAACTATTATGAAATAGATGAAATTCAAGATCATAATTAATTAACTAACGTGTTAAAAAAATTATTAGTTTTATTATTAAATAATTTCAATATTTAAAAATTTAAGCATTTATTTTATGATTATAATACAAAAATAAATAAAAACAACCTTGTGTCACAAACTTCATCCTCAAATACTTTTAATTATTTTAGATATTTGTTTATTAACTACAAATATGTAGAGCTTTAACGTAATTTATCGTTTTATCATCATTCGATAAAGAAAATAATCAACACATATTTCGTAGATTACTATTTTTCATTATTTTTATGTTAAATAAAATACAATAAGATTGATTGGATGTCATAAACTTATATACGTCATTTTGTTATTTATTTATCTTAATTTTTATTCAAATTTTTTTTGTTGATGCATAAAATATTCTCAACATAACGGCCTAAAACAAAGGCCCAAAATAGGAGGCCCAAGCATGAAGCTTGAACAAATTATCAAGAGGAGATCCAGAGTTGAGCGAAGCATGTAAAAGCCTGAACGACAGGGCGAAATGGGGGCAAGGCTTGGGCGAATGAAGTAATACCTTCATCGCGCAGATAATGGAGCAGTTTTACACCTGACCCATAATCCAAAGTAACCGTTAGTTAATGGAAAAGACATTATGGAAATTTATGGAAAGTTATGGCAGTCATGAAAAGTTATGAGAAGTTATCGCAGTCATGAAAAGTTACAAGGAGTTATCTGAAGAGTAGTGCTATAGAGTAGTGGTAAGTTATGAGCGAAAATTGTGATCGACTATAAATAAAGCGGAGCAAGTGAAGAAACATCACAGAACAACTATCTCACAAAGAATATGTGAATTTATGTTTAAATTTTTTACTTTTTATTTATGAATCATGTAATTTCGTGTGCTTGTGCCCCTTGAAGGCAAGTTCCATAATATAATATTTCAATTCAAACACCCATAGACATTGTCTCAAGAGGTCTTGTTTCTTATACATCGCCTGAGTAATCTTTTAATTATTAGCACGAATCAAAAACACGCGAAACAATTTGACACACCAATGGGACCTTTGGTGTTAGAAAGATTGGAAGCATCATATCTCAAAAGAATTTCGACAAGGAGCCAGCAAACCAACAGTCTGTCCTTTCTGTGATCTAGCAATTTGAGGGTTAACAAGGTATCCTGGAGATGGAAAGACCAAATGCTAGTCGTTATGAGTCAATGATGGAGTTAAGTCCCTGCACCATGCGTACATTACTAGGCGAACTCATGCAAGACATTGTTGAACAGGTAAGTCTGCAAAATATTCATATTGTAAAAAGACTCACTCAAAATGAAAACAACATTATAACCATATGGCTAAGTAATTAAATATATTAAATGAACTTATGAACAAAATGGTAAACCAAGTATGTCAATCGAATCCTTTAGGTATGAGAAATCATTTCCAAATCAGAAGTCTTGTAGGTAATTGTAAACCAATTGTAAACACGAATTAGAATGAAATTGCTTGTTTAATTGGGGCAAGTTTCACCGTTGTTAGCATCTTAAAAAATGCATTTTAAAAATGTGTTTGATTACACGACGCATGACTATTCTGGTTGGTAGATCTAATGGCACAAAATAGATGACGCATGATCATTCCGTCAGCCATGTGGACATTCTGTCAATAGGCTGTTATTGAATCGTCATGAGTGAGTAACGAAGTGTAACTTTGAAAAGTTGAGTGAGCATCCAGCAATATTTTAAAGTTCAGTGAGTGAATAAAGACATGACTAAAAGTTTAGTGAGTGAACGAAGACACGACTAAAAGTTGAGTGATTATTCAAAAAATACAGATTGCTGACATGGCGGACAACTCAGCATTGATTGGCAGAAATGTATGCCACGTGGGCTCTCCTCCGTCTGTCACGTGCGTTGTCCCGTCAGATGGGCCATCAAGAGTGAGTAACGGCGAGTAACGTTGTAAAGTTCAGTGAGTATTCAATACCATTATAAAGTTCAGTGAATAAATGAAGACAAGACTAAAAGTTCAGTGACTATTTAAACATTTAACTCTATTTTCTTACTTGCCTAGATCGACTTGGACTTAAAATTTATGTGTATATATGTTTTGGTTTTCTACTTTTTCCTCTTTATCAGATCTTTCTTATCTTTCTCTACATATACACTAAAATTATTAGACAAAATTCTAGATATCTATTTGTTACATTCACTATCTTCAAAAATGTGTGTAGTTTATCTGATTGAGATATATTTGTGGTTTATGTGAAAACTTATAGGATGGCATGAATGAGAAGAAGCAGAATATTGGAATTACAATGGAACCAAATGTCCAAGGCGGAATGAGTCGATAAGCCATTGTCCAAATTGCCTGATCAAATGATTGTATGTTGACATTTCATTATGACTTGGATATTTTTCTATTTGTTTGTGGCATTGAGTTGTTGTTGACTTGTTTCAAGTCAATGTATGAATAAGGTCGATTTGATCACTTTGTGATACAAATAATCTTAAAACTTAAAATAATTTATTAAATATTATGAATTATATTATATATTTCTTCTCTGTTTAAAATTGAAACCAAAATCATGTTCGCAAACCTGTCTATTTATTAAGCTTGGAAGGTTATACAAGTGGAAATTTAGTCGTGATGATATGAAATTCATTAAAATGGTAAAATTCTATTTTAGTATTCATTTTATTATAAGATACGCTGATAAATGTCTATTATAGCAAGATCGTGTAGATGCTATCTAGATACAAATTGAATCTAACCACTCTTTTTTATTCGCGAGATAGAACATAATAGCTTAAAAAATTTCATATTTTGATTTAGAGCTTAACTGTGAAGTCTCGAAAGTTTCAGGCCAATTTGAGAATTTTAAGTACTGCAAGGACTATGGTCCAAATATTAGATCATATGCATTTAGTTGGAAAGTTGATAGTTTAAGGGTAAACGATAAAAGAGAATGGTTATGGGTTGCTAAAATTCAACTTTGGGTCATATATGAAAATTAAATTTCAGGAGCTACAATGCAATTTTTTAAGTTTCATGTTTAAAGGGTTTTTCTTGATCTAATGATAATTTTTAAATATAATTTGAGTACTAAAATTATTTGGTTCAAGTTGTGTTGACACACAAAATATTCTCAAAATAAAGGCTTAAAGCATAGGCCCAAAATAAGTAGCCCAAATATGGAGTTTGTGCGAATTGCCAAGATAAAAATTGTGCAAAAAGTACAAAGGTCTAGACGATAGGGCAAAGCGGAGCAGGATTTGGGCGAATGAAGTGATAACTGCATAGCGCAAGTAATGAAGCAGTTTTGTACATGGCCCATAATCTAAAGTAACCGTTAGTTAATGAAAAAGAAATTGTGGGAAGTTATGGGAAGTTATGACAGTCATGAGAAGTTATTTAAAAGAAATAATATGAGATAATGGTCAGTCATGGATTTGGGCGAATGAAGTGATAACTGCATCATTACCTGTGTGGGCCGCGGTTCGACTCGGTTTGGCCCGTATGAAGAAAAATTTAATTTTTTTTTTTTTTGAAATTACTAAAAGATTTAGTTACTTATTGTAATTCAAAAAAAAAAATTCATTTATATCAAAAAAATGTGTTAAATTACTAAATAAAAAATAAATAACAATGATAAATTCACATTTGTTAATTTTTTAAATTCAATATCTATTTTTTATATATATATTTAAAGACTAACACATCACGCATTTGTCGCATCTTTCACTTTAAACAGCTCTCTGCCATTTGTTTTTTTATTGTTTTAAATATCATTTCAAATATAAAAGTTTGAATTTTCTGCCTTTTTAAAAAAAAAAAAAATCAAAAGCAGGCCAGCAGTTAAAGGCCGAACTGCCCGGGCTGTGAACATCCCCGCCCGGTTCACGAGCTGGCCTACAGTTCCGGGTCGAGGCGGGTGGGCAGTTGCGAGTTCGGCCAGCCTGCCCATCTTGACACCTCTACTATGGATAATTTTGTCCAAATTTTTAAAATTTAGTCAATTCGTCAAATGTTATAAAACTGGAGATATTTCAAAAGATACTTCCACAAATAGGTAGTTTCTCCAATTCCCTCTTGCTTTTATACATTATTTCAATTATATTCATCTAATCCTACTTCACAAATAAATTATCTCGGGTACTTGACGTGCATCTCACGTTTGTCAAACTATATATATATATATATATATAAATAGTGGCTTGTCACTTCATTCAAAATTTTTCAAATAAGCTATGGCCACCTCATTCACTAATTGGGCCATAAAACTTCATTCCTCTACCCCACGTCACCCCATCTTTACCATTCTCTCTCTCATCTCCCAGATCTGCACTAAAGCTCCCCACTTCCGCCCACTGCTATTTTTTTTTTCTTTTTTGGCTGAAATTGATTTTTCACAAAGAAAACGGGGATTTTTAGTTCCTATTATTGTACTTTGAAGATTTGTAAATAATTTTCTTGAGTGTCGAAGTTTTTGGCCCAACATTGTATATACTTTGAGCGTTCTTGGTGGTGGCTGGTGGTTGGCGGTTGGTGACAGAAAAGAGAGGAGGGGGAGGAGTTGGCCGCCAAATCTGAGTCCCTTCACTTTTGAACAAGGCTTGAATACAATAATAATAATAATAATAATAATAATAATAATAATAATAATAATAATAATTTAAGCCTGCACAAGACAAGAGCTATGGGCCGAAGTCCAATGCAATTAGGAGAATTTTTAATGAGCCGGGCCAAAGTCCAGTGCAGGCAAATCCTGTCCTACACCGGACTACATAAGGCTCCACCCCTGATGTCATGAGCTTTGGGCTTCGCCAAGTGCCAAAAGAATGATGAATGAAAGAGAAGACAATCTTTAAACTTAGCAACAACCAAGATCGCTTCAAATGCATTTTTTGCTTGATATGTAATTCCTCGGAGTCCGAATTGAAGTTGAATAATGTTTTTGAATTTTTTGGCATCTTCACTTTTGATTTGCAGATGATTACATACAAAGGAAGCCACATTGGGCTAGTCTAAAATGGCTATTAAGATGTATAATAGGTCCTTTAAACAAAGGTCTAGTGTATGTTAAGTCTCATGATGTTTTTTCTTTAACTAGTTATGTGGATTCTGATTTTGCTGGTGATAAGGATGAAAGAAAGTCCACAGCTGCATCATTTTTTACACTTGGTAAAAATTGTATACAATGGAAATCTCAACTTCAGTCGTTAGTGGCTCTATCTAGCACTGAAGTTGAGTATGTTGCTATCACTGAGGCTGTAAAGGAAAGTTTATGGCTTAAAGGTTTACTTTTTGAAATAAACACATTGAAAAATGTTGTAAACATTTATATTGATAACCAAAGTGTCTTAATGCTTTGTAAAACCCCTGTTTATCATGAAAGATCAAAGTATATAGAGGTGAAGTACCATTTTGTAAGAGAACAATTATCTTCTGGTGAATTGACATTGTTAAAAATTGATACTTCTGAAAACCCAACTGACATGGGTACCAAAGTGCTCCATGTAAGTAAATTCAATACATGTCTTTCTAAATTGTTGATTGACATAGGTTGAACTTCATTGTTTGCAAGGTTATGAAGAAGGAGAGCAAATGGTAATGATGAAAAACAAAGAACTACAATCAGTATGGAAAGCACTATGCAACCAAGAATAAAGGTACGTGTTAGTAATCCAAGGTGAATAATGTTGATGTTTTGTTTCACAAACCCCTTTTTTAAGGGTTGCTGAAATCGCCATATCACCTTTTGAATTGGAAGCTATGTGGATGTATGGGATTGGCTCAAATTGTTTGAAGGGGATTGTGCTTTCTCTGATAAACAGCAACCATTAGATTTTATCCAAAGGCTGTAATTGAATCCCGATTCTTTGACTTACATTTGCTGCCTTGGTATTCTCATACGGTTAGTTTGGCTTATGTGGAGTCTTCTGATTTTCTCTCTCTAATGCTCTGTTCATCTTTTTCCCCGAGTTATCTTCCTTCTCAGTCTACCATTTCTCTTTTCTTTTCGATTTTAGAGTGTAAGGTTGTTGGCTTAACAGCCTGAGATGTGAGTGTACAGTAAGATTAGGGAATCAAGGTCTAGTTTACTCCAATGGTGGTGGACTTACTGTGGGGATTTATGGCCTTGGGTTAGAGTATTAGTGGTTATTCTGATGATATAGGAGAAACTGGGGCCTATTCTTTGGACAGCAAGTGATATGATTCATGTGGTTTGTTAAAACTGATCCCTAACAACTTCATCTGTTGGTTAGAGTAGAATGCTATTGTGATCCATGAGATCTATTCGTTATTGTGTAACATTGTAATAGTTGTATTTTTACTTGTAAGTTTGGGGTATAATCTCAACAATAACATTAATATTAACCTAATATTTGGGATAGTGGAGACTATTGTTACGCCTCTACCTTGCATAGAGTCTTAGTCACGTCTACGTGGAGACAACATGGAGGCTCACACTTGTGGACAAGCTGACCCTAACAACATGGAGGATGAAGCAGAAATGGATGACTCATTGACCCTAATAAGATAAGAGCCTTAGTCAGCAAACCACAAGACTAGGCTAAGGCTCCTTAGCTTCGAGACGAAAGCATGTGCCAAGGCTCAAGAACAAGCCCAAAGACTTAGCAAACCTAGCGGAGTGAGCCCTCAGCTCAAAACCTAGGCCAAAAGGAAGGGTTGACACCCACGAGGTTCAAACGAGCTGACCTACCATTCATCAAAGATAAAAGACTTGAAATTGAAGGTTAGGGCATAGGACGAGGCTCAACACCACAATGTCTAGGTGCTTAGAAATGCCCAACAATGTCTGGATATGATGTTTACGAGTTTACAAATATCGGGCAATGGACAAAGATATTTTGTCACTAAGAATTTGGTGACAGGCACTAGATATCAAGAGAATGCCCAAATAAAGCATGTGTTAGGCCATCAAGCCAAATTTTCATTTATCATATTACCCCAACAATTAAGAAAAGATAAATGACAAGATGGGACAAGGTGGGAAGTAGCAATCCGGTACTCCTGACAATTGCCATTTTAGGCAAACCTGTAGGAGGCGCATGTTGAAGTGACCTCTATCAATAGTCCAGTTTGGAAAGTGATGCAACGGTCGGCTGCCCGTCTGCTGTCATCATATGGGAGGCGGGAAAAAACCCACCCAAGAGGTATAAATGTTCCCTTACACTTTAGAATCCGCAAAGCCAAAGTTTGTGAAATCTATTAATCCTAACCAAAACTCTATTCACTTCTCCCCCCACTGACCCACAACAAATTTTCTATATCTGACTTAATCGTCGTATTGCATACGATTTTTGCACCCCTCACCAGAGCAACGGTCTTGCTTTCTAATGTTGTCGTAAGAGTGCAAGTATTACATAGATGGATGTAGAGGTGACCAGGTTCATTTACTTTGAGATCGGTCAGATTTTAAAATCAACAAAGATTTATCTATCTTTGTTTTACTTTTTATTTTTCTCAATCTTCAAATATTGAAGAGCGTCAATGGCAAAAATGAGAATGGATCTCTCCTTTGAATGGGATCCTTCCACAGCCACTTGCATAACTATGGTCCGTTTGTAGGGGTGACAGAGGGTTGAACTGGGTCGGCTATTAATCCTGTGTCCCCTATGACAATCTACGATGCAACATCTTCCTATAATACTTCTCACATGTAGTTGTCTTACAGAATTAAAATTGGTAGAATTGCAAATTGGATTGCTATAAATTTATTTTATTTCTCTGCTTATGTACTATACTTCTTATCTTTTGCATATATTAAAAAAAATAAAAATAAAAAAATTGTCTGGCCTGCGGACCGTTCATGGCCAGACCTTTGGAAATAGACCGGTCCTGGCAGGCTGGCACGGCCCACTACATAGTGCTCATCGACCATTAAGTGTCAATACCCACCCTACTCCGAATACATATATAGTTCATGAAAATTTTTTGACACCAAATATGTTAGTATAATCTTTTCACATTGCTCTACAATTGACTAGCAATCGGAGACTTGCAACTCCGTCGGAATGTCCAAATGCGGCCATCTAAAAGAAAAAGTATAATATTTTTGTTGGTGCAAATTGTCGTTTCTTAGACCTCCTCGTCTACTGACATTTTAAAGTTTAAAATTTGAAATTTTCTAAAATAATAATAATTTTTTGTTTTGGAGCATTTGTTTGACTAGTACTGCAACCAAATACCTACTATTTAATGAAAAGAGCTTTTGCTCTCCAATTAGAGATTTTGGACATTAAAAAGACTGTCGAACGCAAACTTAGTTGATCAAAATGGAAATAATGTATGTTTTTGGCCTCCAACTTATTACGATAGTCGTATGTTGGTTTTCAACCCTTAAAATGAAGTTGATCATTAGTTGTACAATTAGTTCTCAATCATCTGTTCAAAATTTTATTAAATTGTCATGTGACTTTCGCATGTTCAATTTTACGAAGTCAATTTTTAGTTCTTGTGGCTACAAATTTAAAGTGAACCTGAACCATATATTCATGGTGATAATTTAATGAATAAGTGTATGGTTTATATTATCCTAGACTGATTTTACAACTGTAACAAAAATAAAAAACTAAGTTGATCGTTTTTAAAAGTTAAAGACCAACACGCTACTAGGATAATAAATTAGGGACAAATAAATAATCCAAAACTTTTACTCGTGACCGTTCAAGTCCAAATTATTCTCTTATCATGAACGTAAAATTTGAAGTCAACGGTAGTCTTGTTGTAATGAATTTTAATATTTCAGTTCCAGCACTTTGATTTCCAAATCTAATCAAAAGAGTCCCTGCATTTAAAGAAATACGATTAGGGAACCTTCGTAGATGTTACATTGGAATTCGAGTCAACAGTCTAAAAGTAGAATACACGGTGGCTGCTGCCAATTTGACTCTGCCCATTTTATACACAAACAGACTATTGAGGAATGATCTCCACCACACCCGTGAGAAGCTTATTTTTTGACTTATCTAATTTTTATTGGACAAGTAAAAAGTGAAATTTCAGTTAAATTTCTTGTTCAATAAGAATTGGACAAGTTACTTAGTAGGAAAAATAAGCTCTCCACCTAGTAGAGGAGAACAATATTCCTATTTATTGCTGCAAATTGTTATCCAAAGAAACCACCTTTTTCTCTTTGCTTCCATTAATTCCATCTTCTATTCCCTTTTCCTTCAATTCAAAGATCTAAAGAAACTTGAGCCATGTATGCTTCAAACACAACTGAGTATCATCAGAAATTCACAGAACTCACACCAACTCCGGTTGCGGCGCCAGAAAAGGGTGCAGCAACTGGGATTCCAGTCAGTTCATCTGGCGAATACTACTCTGATATCCCCCACCCACTTGCCTACGTTCAACCCAAGCCTAGAGTTCCTTGGTCCACTGGCCTATTCGACTGCTTCTCCGATGTCCGGAATTGTAAGT
The DNA here is from genome assembly GCA_030279155.1 of Forsythia viridissima. Taxonomy (NCBI): domain Eukaryota; kingdom Viridiplantae; phylum Streptophyta; class Magnoliopsida; order Lamiales; family Oleaceae; genus Forsythia; species Forsythia viridissima. The sequence goes on along the minus strand of CM059041.1, from coordinate 37,304,022 downwards.
TGTCATGGTGGAGCGTGATTCCAACGCGCTGAGCCATTTGTGATTTTCCATCTTTCTTTTCTCTGAATTTTGAAGTGAAGAGCTTATTTTCGACTTTATTCAGGTTGTATAACATGTTGGTGTCCATGTATTACTTTCGGGCGTATTGCTGAGATCGTTGATAAAGGATCAAGTTGTAAGTCTTGGCTCTTGAATTCACAACAAAGTAATATATGTATATAGAAGTGTTGAAATTAAACTGAGTTATTGAATTGTTTGATGCAGCTTGTGGACAGAGTGGAGCCCTTTACACAATTCTAGCTTGTGTGACTGGATGTCCATGCTGTTATTCATGTTTCTATCGATCAAAGATGAGGCAGCAGCATCTACTACATGAATCTCCATGTGGGGATTGCTGCGTTCATTGCTTTTGTGAGTGTTGTGCCTTGTGTCAGGAGTATCGAGAACTCAAATTCCGTGGATTTGATATGTCAATTGGTACTCTCTCTCTCTCTCTCTCTCTCTCTCTCTCTCCCTCTCCCCATATATATGTATGTATGTATGTATAAATACATATTTCTAATGAGTTAGAGTTGATGGGGTTTCAGGATGGCATGGAAATGTGGAGAAAAATAATAATGAAGCGGGAATTGCTCCAGAGGTCGAAGAAGGAATGAGTAGATAAAAAGGAGCGTAATGCTATTTATGAGTAGTGATTTATGTAACAATAGAGTCAACAAAATTGTTCTCCTCTACTTAGTGGAGCTACTCTACTTAGTATGAAGAATTATTTTGCCCATTAAACAAGTGTCCAGTAGGAGTCAATGGTATATTATCTAATAAAGTAGGAATGTACTTTTATTTATTGAATAATATAACAGTGATATCACTATCACATAAATTACTATTTATATGGACAATGATCTAATATTCCTAGTGGGCACTTCTTACAATGCCCACTGATGGAAGAACTTCTTCTAATGTCTGTCCAATGGGCATTATAAGAAGTTTCTATTAGGAGCATTAGATCATTTTCTCTATTTATATATTATCAATGCTGATGAATAGTATTATTCAAAAAGAAAAGAAACTGTGAATTGTGAAGAAAATTTGCACACAGCTGTAAAAATTTAAATATTTTGTTAAATGCTGTATTATATGAATAAAACAGTACTTAAGGTGGTTGTCCCATGATGCGTTGTTGACTTGTTGCAATAATGTTTTAATTTTAATATTAAATTGTGTATTGAGTGCTGACTATGTTTAGCTATTGGAACCAACATATTAAAAGTTGTGATGAAGTGGTGTTTGCATTTCGATATATTTTGATATATTAGTCAGGACATGTGCATTGCACGTTTTGTGGTTATTGTCATTAGATTGAATGAATGTAGTTTGTATATATAACAGTGAGGAATGAAACAACATATACAAAATGGAGTGAATCAATTCAACATCATTCATTTGCATATACAAGCTTTGCTTGGGATGTTGTATGTGGTTTTCCCATTACAAAAGAGGAAAATATTCATGAGAATTTTATAAGTGAAATTCTCTCTGTTAGATGAAATAAGCAAGAGTTGGTTTGTGGAACGGACAAAAAGTGTTAACATCTCTAAACTACTGGAGCTACATATGATGGAAAACATTTGCAGCCAAAAGGAAAAACAAAACACATAAGAAAAAGGAAAAAAAAAAAAAAAAGAAGCATGCCATTTGAAATTATACTATTGCTAGACCCTTGTTCTTGACTTGGACAGTTGATGCAGTTGTATCAAAGTTTTTGAGCCAAAATGCTGAACCCAAAACAATATCAGTAATACCAATCACAAAGGGGTAACTTATTGGGCTACATTCCAACATGTTAGAAATTGTGCACGAAAATGGACTTGCCATTATACATTCCAAAATCACTGTGCATGAAAACCCAAAGACAAAAAAATGGAACAAAATAAATAAATTGAACAATAATGAAAGAAACTGTACAGATCGGGCACCATTGATGGTGGGTCGAACTTATTTCAGATTTATCACATATGCAGGCAAGAAGATAACAAATAATTAGTTATTCAAATCCAAGGCTTTGCAATTTACCTTAATGTTTTGGAAACCAAAATCGAATCACCACCAATCTGACTATCTTCTTGTAATCGTCACCGTGAATCTGCTAGCGTCGGTCGATTAGGATTTGTTGGCCAAGAAATAGAGAGATAGATGAAGGGTTGAAGAAGATTCACTTACCTTTGGCGATGATGTAAACAAAAAGCCACTTTCTGTGATTTCAATTTGGGGCAAAAGTCAGTAATTGATTTTTTAGCAGGAGAAGAATGAGCGGGAGAAGGCAGATCTAGAGAGAGCGCGGGTGAGAAAAAGAAAATTAATTTATAAAAATAAAGGGTTTTGTTTTGCATCACATATCCTTTAAAGTCTTGATAATTAATAGTAATATTTATAACGGTTGATTGGAAGTGTCATAAATATTAATTAATATAGATGATGAAAAATCAATTCTGTTATAAAATAAAATTTTTATGACGGTAGAATTTAAAACTATCGTAAAAAATACTCTTATATGTGACGGTATTATTACCGTGGTAAAAAATTATTTTTTACAATAAAAATAGTACCATCACAAAAAAAAAACGTCTCAAATGTATCATTTTCTTGTAGTAAGCTGAGGCTCAACACCACAATGTCTAGGAGCTTAGAAATGCCCAACAATGTCTGGGTATGATGTTTACGAGTTTACAAATATTGGGCAATGGACAAAGATATTTTGTTACTAAGAATTTGGTAATAGGCACGAGATATCAAGAGAATTCCCAAATAAAGCATGTGTTAGGCCATTAAGCCAAAATTTCATTTATCATATTACCCCAACAATTAAGAAAAGATAAGACCAGATGGGACAATGTGGGAAGGAGCAATCCGGTACTTTTGACAATTGCCATTTTAGGCAAACCTGTAGGAGGCGCATGTTGAAGTGACCTCTATCAATAGTCCAATTTGGAAAGTGATGCGACGGTCGGCCGCCCGTCCATTGTCGTCATATGGGCGGGAAAACCCCCACCCAAGAGGTATAATGTTCCCTTACACTTTAGAATCTACAAAATAGCCCAACAAATCGCAAAGCCAAAGTATGTGAAATCTATTAATCCTAACCAAAAACTTTATTCATTTGTCCCCCCACAACCAATTTTCTATATCTGACTTAATCGTCGGATTGCATACAATTTTTGCAACCACCCCCCCCCCCCCCCGGAGCGGGGCCAAGAGCAATGGTCTTTCTAATGTTGTCGTAAGAATGCAATAATTACATAGGTGGATGTAGAAGTGACCAGGTTCATTTACTTTGAGATCGGTCAGATTTTAAAATCAACAAAGATTTATCTTTGTTTTACTTTTTATTTTTCTCAATCTTCAAATATTCAAGAGCATCAATAGGAAAAATGAGAATATCTCTCCTTTGAATGGGATCCTTCCGCAGCCACTTGCATAACTATGGTCCGTTTGTAGGGGTGAAGAGGGTTGAACTGGGTCGGCTATTAATCCTGTATCCCCTATGACAATCTATGATGCAGCATCTTCCTATAATACTTCTCACATGTAGTTGTCTTACAGAATTAAAATTGGTAGAATTGCAAATTGGATTGCAAGAATCAAGATACTATAAATTTATTTTATTTCTCTGCTTATGTACTATACTTCTTATCTTTTGCATATATTAAAAAAAATAAAAATAAAAAGCTTGTCTGGCCTGCAGACCGTTCATGGCCAGACCTTTGGAAATAGACCGGTCCTGGCAGGCTGGCACGGCCCTCTACTTAGTGCTCATCGACCATTAAGTGTCAATACTCGCCCTACTCCGAATACATATATAGTTCATGAAATTTTTTTGATACCAAATATATTAGTATAATCTTTTCACATTGCTCTACAATTGACTAGCAATTGGAGACTTGCGATTCCGTCGGAATGTCCAAATGCGGCCATCTAAAAGAAAAAGTATAATATTTTTGTTGGTGCAAATTGTAGTTTCTTAGACCTCCTCGTCTATATTGACATTTTAAAGTTTAAAATTTAAAATTTTCTAAAATAATAATAATTTTTTGTTTTGGAGCATTTGTTTGACTAGTACTGCAACCAAATACCTACTATTTAATGAAAAGAGCTTTTGCTCTCCAATTAGAGATTTTGGACATTAAAAAGACTATCGAACACAAACTTAGTTGATCAAAATGGAAATAATGTATGTTTTTAGCCTCCAACTTATTACGCTAGTCGTATGTTGGTTTTCCACCCTTAAAAAGAAGTTGATCATCAATTGTACAACTAGTCATCAATCATGTGTTTAAAATTTTATTAAATTGTCATGTGACTTTTGCATGTTCAATTTTACAAAGTCAATTTTTAGTTCTTGTGCCTACAAATTTAAAGTGAACCTGAACCATATATTCATGGTGATAATTTAATGAATAAGTGTGTGGTTTATATTATCCTAGACTGATTTTACAACTGTAATGAAAATCAAAAACTAAGTTGATCGTTTTTAAAAGTTAAAGACCAACACGCTACTAGGATAATAAATTAGGGACAAATAAATAATCCAAAACTTTTACTCGTGACCATTCAAGTCCAATTTATTCTCTTATCATGAACGCAAAATTTGAAGTCAACGGTAGTCTTGTTGTAATGAATTTTAATATTTCAGTTCCAGCACTTTGATTTCCAAATCTAATCAAAAGAGTCCCTGCATTTAAAGAAATACGATTAGGGAACCTTCGTAGATGTTACATTGTAATTCAAGTCAACAGTCTAAAAGTAAAATAGACGCTCGCTGCTGCCAATTTGACTCAGCCCATTTTATACACAAACAGACTATTCTATTTATTTCTACAAATTGTTATCCAAATTCCAAAGAAACCACTTTTTTCTCTTTGCTTCCTTTAATTCCATCTTCTATTCCCTTTTCCTTCAATTCAAAGATATAAGAAACTTGAGCCATGTATGCTTCAAACACAACTGAGTATCATCAGAAATTCACAGAACTCACACCAACTCCGGTTGCGGCGCCAGAAAAGGATGCAGCAACTCCATTCAGTTCATCTGGCGAATACTACTCTGATATCCCCCACCCACTTGCCTACGTTCAGCCCAAGCCTAGAGTTCCTTGGTCCACTGGCCTATTCGACTGCTTCTCCGATGTCCGGAATTGTGAGTTGTCATGGTGGAGCGTGCTTCCCACGCGATGAGCCATTTGTGATTTTCCATCTTTCTTTTCTCTGAATTTTGAAGTGAAGAGCTTATTTTCGACTTTATTCAGGTTGTATAACATGTTGGTGTCCATGTATTACTTTCGGGCGTATTGCTGAGATCGTTGATAAAGGATCAAGTTGTAAGTCTTGGCTCTTGAATTCACAACAAAGTAATATATGTATATAGAAGTGTTGAAATTAAACTGAGTTATTGAATTGTTTGATGCAGCTTGTGGACAGAGTGGAGCCCTTTACACAATTCTAGCTTGTGTGACTGGATGTCCATGCTGTTATTCATGTTTCTATCGATCAAAGATGAGGCAGCAGCATCTACTACATGAATCTCCATGTGGGGATTGCTGCGTTCATTGCTTTTGTGAGTGTTGTGCCTTGTGTCAGGAGTATCGAGAACTCAAATTCCGTGGATTTGATATGTCAATTGGTACTCTCTCTCTCTCTCTCTCTCTCTCTCTCTCTCTCTCTCTCTCTCTCTCTCTCTCTCTCTCCCCATATATATGTATGTATGTATGTATAAATACATATTTCTAATGAGTTAGAGTTGATGGGGTTTCAGGATGGCATGGAAATGTGGAGAAAAATAATAATGAAGCGGGAATTGCTCCAGAGGTCGAAGAAGGAATGAGTAGATAAAAAGGAGCGTAATGCTATTTATGAGTAGTGATTTATGTAACAATAGAGTCAACAAAATTGTTCTCCTCTACTTAGTGGAGCTACTCTACTTAGTATGAAGAATTATTTTGCCCATTAAACAAGTGTCCAGTAGGAGTCAATGGTATATTATCTAATAAAGTAGGAATGTACTTTTATTTATTGAATAATATAACAGTGATATCACTATCACATAAATTACTATTTATATGGACAATGATCTAATATTCCTAGTGGGCACTTCTTACAATGCCCACTGATGGAAGAACTTCTTCTAATGTCTGTCCAATGGGCATTATAAGAAGTTTCTATTAGGAGCATTAGATCATTTTCTCTATTTATATATTATCAATGCTGATGAATAGTATTATTCAAAAAGAAAAGAAACTGTGAATTGTGAAGAAAATTTGCACACAGCTGTAAAAATTTAAATATTTTGTTAAATGCTGTATTATATGAATAAAACAGTACTTAAGGTGGTTGTCCCATGATGCGTTGTTGACTTGTTGCAATAATGTTTTAATTTTAATATTAAATTGTGTATTGAGTGCTGACTATGTTTAGCTATTGGAACCAACATATTAAAAGTTGTGATGAAGTGGTGTTTGCATTTCGATATATTTTGATATATTAGTCAGGACATGTGCATTGCACGTTTTGTGGTTATTGTCATTAGATTGAATGAATGTAGTTTGTATATATAACAGTGAGGAATGAAACAACATATACAAAATGGAGTGAATCAATTCAACATCATTCATTTGCATATACAAGCTTTGCTTGGGATGTTGTATGTGGTTTTCCCATTACAAAAGAGGAAAATATTCATGAGAATTTTATAAGTGAAATTCTCTCTGTTAGATGAAATAAGCAAGAGTTGGTTTGTGGAACGGACAAAAAGTGTTAACATCTCTAAACTACTGGAGCTACATATGATGGAAAACATTTGCAGCCAAAAGGAAAAACAAAACACATAAGAAAAAGGAAAAAAAAAAAAGAAGCATGCCATTTGAAATTATACTATTGCTAGACCCTTGTTCTTGACTTGGACAGTTGATGCAGTTGTATTAAAGTTTTTGAGAATTTCATTTTCATGAGTGCCGTGATTTTCTCCAGTCTATCTTTTGTTTGAAGTTGAAACAGGCAAAGATTCAAAAATCATTCGTTTCACTTTTGAAGGCAGTTATTGTGACGCAAAGATTTGTGTTTTAGAAGTAGAACTTGAATCTTCAAGGTGGAGGACTTGTTGTCTATTTTCTGAGATAATATCATACTTCCATTGATCTGCACGATCATCCTTCTTAACAGTCTTTAGATAAAACAAATGACTCTCTTCAACTGTAATCCGAATTTCATCCAAGACTTGCAGTTGGTTTTCCTTTGGAAAAAGAATACATACGTTAGCATTATGAAGAGTACCATGTTTGTATCTAGTGGTAGTGGTTAAGTGTGGTGTATTTATCGAAGAAGTTAGCTCCATCAATCTGTAGGCCGAACATTGCAACATCTTTTCTGCTGGTTCTCCAATCATTGTACCATTAATTGATGTTGTTGAGTCTTCAAATTCAACAAAGACTCTTGCCTCTATGCATATGTGTAGGAATAAGATAACCATGAAACACAACATTAATGATTACATGTGAACAAAAGTGCAGCATTTCTGTGTGGTGTACCAAAGCAAAAATGTGCAATGTATGCTACTAAATAATAGTTGTTACCTAGTAGTTGCACGTGCATGGAGAGATTTGCAAAATATATAATTATAGATTTTGCCGAAGTTTTCCCGGGAAATATACCAGCTTATATAAGCTCTTGCCTCTACCCAAAAGTAGTTTTGCTTCGTATGTAATGACAATCTCACAGTTAGTAAGGCATGTATTCGGACATTGTAGTATATATTATTAGGAATATGAAAGATAAACCAAGTTATAAGTGGTTGGTGTGTATTTTTGTGAAAATGTAGAAGTTGATAGTACTTACCACTACCAGAAGCCCTTGGATATTTCTAATTTGTGCCACTTCGACTTTGCCTGGAGCAAACAATATGGTTGGTGTTGTAGCAAAATACTCTTTCATGAACATCTGATTTAGTTTTTCAATATTTTCTTCCACCCTTGTAGTTAATATTGTAGGGTGTGTGAGTAGAGTATTTTGTATATAAATATTAATGCAAAACATCATACATATGTTAAATAATTATTTACCAGTTCTGTAGACGAACAACCTATTCAATTGAAATATTGAAGAGGAAGTTGTTGTTAGTTTTTGTGGAGATTGAGACACCTACAAATGAAATAAGCAACCATGTAACAGGAAAATGGATGAACTGGGGATAGGAGTTGTAGCAAAATGTAAAATATACCAAAAAAGTAGATACAGGAACAAATAATTGATAGCGGTGGTACACAAATTGGAGTGAGTTTGTACTTGGCGCTTACCACTGAATGACGAAACTTTTAGATGACTACCAACAATAACTGACTTTTATTTAAGTTATCTGATATGAAGGTGCATTCTTTTTCCACAAATTGATCCCACATAGTCAACAATGTTGTTTCAAACCCGATTCATGAAGGAATAAACTATAGCAGATATAACGAAAAAATTGTAAGAGTGTTAGCTATATATAAGAGAGTGAAGTTTTCTTCTGTAGTGTAAATTAATGCGTGTATACTGTTGGTTAACAAGAACTACATCTTGTATGTATGACTGAGTTCCTAAACAAGTCTGGAGGAGCCACATAGTCTTGATGTCAACAGCTACGTCAATTATGCATGTACAATGAATTCATTATATATATATGTGTGTGTGTGTGTGTGTGTGTGTGTGTGTGCGCGCGCGCGCGCTACTTGCGTAGTTTGTCAAATGGAGTGAAGACATATGTTGAGGAAATTAATGCAGTGTGGTCTTCCTGTAGTTCGGTCAGATTTCGTCCATTGAACTTCATCGACCGAAGATATGTACAGCAGCATTTGACATAAGGTAAGTCTTTGATAGTATTAGCTGATCTTCAAATGCTTGAATGTCGGTATCGTATAGCATTGCCGGTACCTTGTTCCTCTATTTCAAATAAGAAATAAAATTAACATTTGTAGTAAAAAGAACTAAAATCTCTGGTAAATTGGAAAATTAGCAATGAAGCACTAATGCAAGCAGTGCCCCAACACATGAGGATGACATACATGAAGTGTAAAAAAGTGTATTCACTATTTTTATTGTATAACATTACTGATTGTGAAAGATATATTTAAAAAAAAAAAACAACCATTTTTGTTGTCAATTGGTGTTGCTGGGAGTTATGGCATATATCAACTTATAGTTCTCAACCATGTTTAAATACTTGTAAATTCAAATATTAATTATACTTAGGTCTGGTATGTGGTGTAAAAAGAAACAAAGTGATATACAAAATGGTCCTATAATTACAAAATGGTCCACAAGCAAATCTACTCAATGCTCTAAAAAGCTTGAAGTGTGGCTAGGCGTAGAGGCTGAGTTTCAAGATTTTCGAGCATAAGCGAGACCTAGGCGAGAAAACAAGACAAGAGCAAGACGATGGTGAAACGTGAGACGTGGCTGAGCGTGGAGGTCAAGTTTCACGCCTAGGCGGAATTTTTAGAACAGTGAATCTACTATCTCATTTTAGTTCTTTTTTTTTCAAATGGAGCAGATCGGATTGGGGCACACATGATTATTTCCGACCAGTGATTCGCGACGGATCACCAAAAAATGCCCCGATCCGATCCGCTCCGCTCCGCTGATCCGTAGATCGAAAATTTTTCACTCCACTCAGAGCGGGTATCCATCAGAATTGGGGCGAATCGGATATTTTTGTCGTCCCTACCTTCAACCCAAATACATAAACCTTTTCAAGACAATGAAACTTGGTATAATGGTCAAATATATTTCCAGTCACCTTTAACTAAGAACAATGATCATGATTATTCTAAAATATTCGTATTGCCAAAACATTTGCAAGATAAAATCTTAAATATCAATTGAAATACCGGTTAACAGCTATTTCCAATTAGCTATATTAATAATCTTTTCTTTTTTATTCTTTAATTAATCTTTTGTGCTTATTTTTTCTTTTGGACAATGGCCCACAATATACTATTGTTATCATATTATATGTATTGGATAATTGAAGATGAGAAGAAAAAACTTGAGAGATTCTGTTCAGTAAAGAAATTGACTGAGGCCGATATTTAGATAATCAAGGAATTGAAGAAGGTTAAGCCTGTTCTCTTTGCCATTTTCAACCAAATTTCCGTTTTGTGTTTTTTAAAATAGTGACAAAGTATTCTCTTTGCCATTTTCGAAAATGCATTTTCCAAAACATCAAAAAAAATTACAAAGGAAATACAAAATGATGATTTCACCGTTTTCTGCATTTTGTGTACAAAAGGCGGTGATTTTCAAAACGGCTAAAACGCGCTTTTTGGCCATTTACGTCTGCAGTTCGAATCTCCGTTGTGGCTTTTTTCTTTTTTACATTTTCTGCTGGGCGAACGCTCAGCCTTAAGTCTGGGCCAGCTTCAACTGTTGGCAACAGATGCCAACAGTTTGTACTGGGCGAACGCCCATATTGAATGCCCAGTACAATAATTCACCTTTTTTTGTTTTTTTTTTGAAATTTTGGTCACGTTTTATTACATTTTGGCATCTTTTTGACTTGTTTTGACACATATTCGTGTATTAGAGTTGATAATCTATAAATATAGATGATTTCCATGTTGGAAAATCAATTATTAACATCAAATATGTTAGAAAATATATATATATAGGGAATTTATAGTATGTTCTCTTTGCTGTTTTGAAGCTATTTTCAGTTTTCAATTTTGTAAAACACCAAAAACTTGTTTACTTTGTTATTTTTAAAAATTCATTTTCGAAAACAAAATTAAATTTATAACACAAAACTCAAAAAACATTTTTTTATGACGTTTTGAGTGTTTTCAGTGAAAACATGGAAAACACTCAAAACATTTTCACTGAAAACACTCAAAACAAGGGAAAAATTTTATTTAAATAAAAATTTATATAAACAAAAATTCTAAAAAAATAAAATCTAAATTCTAAAATAAGTAAAAATTCTATAAAAAAATTAAAATTCTATAAAAATGAAAATTCTAAATAATAAAAAAATTATTCAAGTTGGTTATTTAAATGAAAATTGATTAAAATTCTCATTCCACGTCATTAATTTTTATTTTTTTATTTTCTATTTTGTTAATTTATTTTTTGTTTGTATTTTATTTTTGTAAAAAAATATATTGTGACATCTATTTGACTTTAATATATATATATATATATATATATATATATATATATATATATATATATATATATATATTATTTTATCATATATTGGCATAAAATTGTTCTATTTTACTGAATAATCAAATTCATTGAATAAAATGATATAAAACAATTTTTCAAAATTCTAAACATAATGTGTTTTCCATTTTTCTATTTTCAGAAATAGTTTTTCAGAATGACAAACCTGTTTTCAACGATCTTAAATTAGACTCTCAAAACTAAAAAGTGAAAATGAATTCAAAATTCAAAACTGAAAACTGAAACACAAAGAACAATACAAGGATTAAAACGATGCTAGAAATTTACATATGGGTCGCGTGATGTCTCGTAGCTAGGTTGGTATGAATGAATGTAAATCTATTACATTCCCTTTACAAAATCACTTTGTTTTAACTAAAGATCAATCTATCTGCTAATGATGAAGAAATAGAATATATGATTAAATTTCCTTATTCAAATCATTTGGTTCTATTATGTATTTAATAGTATGTACTATGCCTGACCTGGTATTTGTTGTGAGTATACTTAACAAGTTCATGTCCAATCTGAGTTCTAATAATTGGGAGGCTATGAAGTGATTTCTTAGGTACTTGAGAGGAATGAGTAATGTAAGTTTAATGTTTAAGTTTAATACCAAGGGAGTGAAATTGAAGATTTTTGTAGATACAGACTATGCGAGGGAGAGATAATAGAAAGTCTACATCTTCTTCTGAGTTTACTTTGTATGATTCTTGCGTGAGTTGGAAATCTCAACTCCAACACATTGTTGCCTATCTACTAACAAATTTGAATACATAGCTACAACTGAAGTAATTAAAGAGGCTTTGTGGCTCAAAGGGTTGCTTAAAGAACTGTGTTTTAAGTGATAATGTGGTTGTGTATTCAGATAGTCAATTTGTTATGGCTTATTTGCACAAATGGTCCCTGACGTTTGTACTTACTGCGGGTTGATGACCAATCTTTTTATTTTTGGCAGTCTAGCCCCTATTTCAAATATTTTTGGCATCAATAGTCCTTTTCATGAATTTCCATCCAAATCACTGTGAAATTTGATAGTAGAAATTTTTTTATTTAAAAAGGTCTTATTTGCACAAATGGTCCCTGACTTTTGTAAAGGAAAATTTGGAGCAAAAGTCCCTAATCTTTCAAAAAATGTTAAAAAGTCCCATAACTTGTTAATCTTAACACATATGACCTCAAATTTTTTTGACAATTTTATCCATAACTTAAATGAATTAAAAATAACCCATAAACCTTTTCAAAAATACAAATAAGTCATAAATCTTTTTATTTTCTACAGATTTATACTTAAAATAATAAAAAGTGTGGCATCAAGTCTCAAAATTTTTAATTTTGTTCACCAAAATGACATTTAAAATGTGTTTGATTAAAATTAGATTTTTTAAGTAAAAGTTGTTGAAATGTGTGGTTGAAAAGTTGTGGGACCATAAAATGTGTGGTTAAAATTAATTGTTGACTTTGACTTTAGCTTTTTAGCAAATTCAAAATTGAAAACAAACGGGCTCTTAGAGTCTCTACAGATTTTGTCCAGTGGTCCATTAATTAACAAAAAAATTATACCCATGGTCAAAATTTAACCAATTTAAAATTTTAATTTATTTTTTATACCAATTTTAAAAAAAGGTGGTGGTGGGCTGAAGATTGTGAAGAATTTTTTTTAATTATTATTTAGTAATTGGTAGAGCTGGCAAATGGGCTAGATGGATTGGCCTAACCTGAAATTAGACGGGGCCACATAAATTTTTTAATTTGTTTTTTTACAAAATTATAAGTAATTATTTTGAAAAAATAAGTTAAAAATGTAAGTTGGGCTGGCCCATTGTCCCTGTAGCCCAAAATCGGGCTGGGTTGGCCTAGCAAATACCAGCCCATGTAAAATTGGGTCAAGATTAGTCCAGTCCAATCTTTTATGTGGCCCGTCTAATTTCAGGTTGGGCCAGTCCATCTAGCCCATTTGCCAGCTCTACAAATTACTAAATAATAATTTAAAAAAACATCTTCACAATCTTCAGCCCACCACCACCTTTTTTTAAAATTGGTATGAAAAATAAATTAAAATTTTAAATTGGTCAAATTTTGATCATGGGTATAATTTTTTTGTTAATTAATGGACCACTGGACAAAATCTGTACAAACTCTAAGAGCCCGTTTGTTTTCAATTTTGATTTTGCTAAAAAGCTAAAGTCAAAGTCAACAATTAATTTTAACCACACATTTTATGGTTCCACAACTTTTTAACCACACATTTCAACAATTTTTACTAAAAAAATCTGATTTTAATCAAACACATTTTAAATGTCATTTTGGTGAATAAAATTAAAAATTTTGGGACTTGATGATACACTTTTTATTATTTTAAGTGTAAATCTGTAAAAAAAAAAAAAAAAAGATTTGGGACTTATTTGTATTTTTCAAAAGGTTTATGGGTTATTTTTAATTCATTTAAGTTAGGGGTAAAATTGTCAAAAAAATTTGAGATCATATGTGTTAGGATTAAAAAGTTATGGGATTTTTCAACACTTTTTGAAAGATTAGGGACTTTTGCTGCAAATTTTCCTTTACAAAAGTCAGGGACCATTTGTGCAAATAAGACCTTTTTAAATAAAAAAATTTCTACCGTCAAATTTTATGGTGATTTGGATGGAAATTCATGAAAAGAACTATTGACGCTAAAAACATTTGAAATATGGGCTAAATTGCCAAAAATAAAAAGATAGGTCCTCAACCCGCAATAAGTGCAAAAGTCAGGGACCATTTGTGCAAATAAGCCATTTGCTATACATCTATGTAAAAATCTTGTATTTCATGAACGTACTAAATATATTGATGTTAGATTGTTTCTCAAGATTTGGTACGATTTGAGAAAGTTCTCTAACAGTACAATCTTTTAAATATGGGCACAAAGGTGATGCCCTTGATAAAATTCACAAACTGTTTAAACTTGTTGAACATTGGTACAGGTGAGAGAGTCCCAAGTTATATTGGAGTTTTGTTGATTAACCATTGATTTGTTTGATTTGTTTGTTTAGGTGCTAAGGAATAGGGACAAGGAGGCTGAAGTTGTGTGTACAAGGTTTCTTTGGCATCAATGTGGACCGTTTATATACTTGGATGCTATACTTGAGAGCTAATCTTCATTCTTAAAAAAACGATTTGATTCTCTTTTCTTCCTCTCTTGACTGCTCTTGGTCTTTTTCTTCTTCTTTCTCTTTGCGAGAATACATTTTTGGTGAGTGATGTGTGAAGGAAACCTCTGGTTTTTGTGTGTGAAACGAGATACTGTAGCACATATTCTAGATTGGTGACTTTGGAGTCCAGTTTTGGAGCGGTCTTTGTGAGGAAAGGGTAATTAACTAAGCCTTGCCTTTTGTGGTCGTCGTGATGTTGAAGGAAACTTGTACAACTTGATGTCGATTCGGAGTAAAGAACAGTCCGTGGAGTTTTGCATTGTGGTGACTGAGATGAGTTGTTGGTGTTTATGTTGGTTTGTTGTAGCTTGTGCGTTTGAACTTACAAATACGTTGTCTAATCTTATATGCTGAGGTTGAAAATGTGTACTATAGATTTTTTTTCATTTGGTAAAGAATATTCTTCTTTGATATATTGTGGTCCCTGAAGCGATAATTAAATGCAAAGTTATGACTAAAGTTTGGACAGTTTCGAGCACGCAGTGAAATTTACGTCGACCAATTTTGACAAACCTTCTTGACCTCATTTTATTATGAAATTTTACAGTGAAGTAGTCGTATATGTTATTGAAGTTGGAATAAAATTTCGTCTAATTTTATTATCGTTTGATCATCCAATTAATTTTTGAAAAAAAAATTGATGAAAATTGTCGATTTTTTATTTATCCAAATTTAATCTGCATCTTTTAAGAATTTGGGTTTCAACTCCGAGCCTTAAACAAACCCTTGAAAAAGAATGTAAAATATGTTACACATGCTTTCAAAAGAAAAAGAAAAAACATTACACATTTCGATCAAAAAAAAAAAACATTACACATGACTTTCGAAGAACTTAGCGTCACATTTTTGTCCAAATTTTTAAGTGATTAATGCCTTGGCATGATCTGTGCATCCCCAACTCCCCCCAACGAACCAACGAACCAATCTAGAGAAAAGGTTCATTAAAAAATGCCGTGTTCTATTGGCTGTAGTACTTGGACCCTACGCCAGCATACAAGTCACAATCGGTGCATACAAACAGGTACAATTATAAATTTCCATACGCAACTTGCCCTATTGCTTCATCATCTTCGTTCCTTTCCTCATCGTACCATATATATTTTCCTCTCTATCACATAAAACTTTTCAACCTTAAAAATCCCATAACTCATTTCAAGAAACCATGAACACTTGTTCTGAATCAGGGCCACCACATGATGCCCTCTTCTTTGTCTTAGCTTACCTTCCGGTTTTTGAGCTTGTTTCCATGAGTCAAGTCTGCAAATCAGTTAGAGATGTCATAAACAATGACATACTTCCATGGCTTAATGTAATAGTCGAACCGCCTTTGAACACACGTCTTTCCGATGATATTCTGATGAAAATTACATCGAAAGCGAATGGCCGAATAAGAATTTTATCTCTGATGAACTGTGTGAAAATTACTGATGATGGACTTCTAAAGGTCGTAGAGGAAAATCATTTTATCACCAAGGTACTTACAATTTTTCTTCTTGTGACAAGATATGTTGGCTTTGATTTAGCTGCTTTATTATTATTTGTAAAGATTGTTAGAATAAAATTTTCTGAGGAGATAAGAATGGAAGGGCGGATAAGAATTGGTTCGTGTTGATTTATTCAAAATTCATATTTTTTTTTTTATATTTTACATTTCATTTTGATTAGATAATGTACTTGTCATGTCCTGGCAATAGCAAAAAAAAAAAAATTTATCCCTTGTTGATTAGCAAAATATTAATCTTTTCCATTTTAATATTTAGTTCTTTCGAGTATCGTATCAAACATATCCCTCAAATTTTGAGTTTCAACTAGATTGTAGAATTTACAGGCAGATTAACCTTTTATGTTTCCGTTTCAGCTGTATACCCCAGGCTGCACAAGCATAACACCAGATGGATTCATTAGAGCAGTTAAGTTGCTAACAAATGACAATCACAGACTAAAGAGCCTAAAAGTCAGTGGAATCTACAACATGAAGAAAGAAGACCTTGAAACGCTTCACAATTTAATAAATTTGAACCAAGCACAGCAGAAGAAAGGCAAGATCTTTTATCATGAGTACAGGAAACGCTCGAGCCTTAGACACGAAGAAATTGATGGTTCGGTAGATGTAGATGTATGTCCCAAGTGTCATGAAGTACGAATGGTTTTCGACTGCCCTGGAGTTTTCTGTCCGAGGAAGAAGCAGCATCAGACAATTGAATGTAGGGGATGCGACCACTGCATTCCAAGGTGTGAAGAGTGTGGCATTTGTATTACCGGTCAAGAACTTGCAGAGGCAGCTTGTGAAGACGCGTTGTGTTTAGAGTGTTGGCTGCAGCTCCCGAAATGCAATTTCTGTAACAAGCCATATTGTAACCAACATGCCCATCAGGGCTGCAGATTTTCAGGCTCTTCTGGGTTTGTTTGCACTGCTTGTCATGCAAAGTTCTGTTGAAAACTCCCGCTCCATTGAAGTGGTTTGGTGATGTTATGTATATTATGATAATAAAAATCGTTATATCAAGTCCGGACGTGGCTCTATGCAGTGAGATTTTGAGCCACGTCTCGACTTGATACAACATCGGTCTCCTAAATTCAAGTCGTGCATTTATGTTAGGTTGGACTTCTTCCATTGAGACCCCTACTTAAATCGTTTTGGATGATTATTGTTATGATTACATGGGACACATTGAAAATCCATCAAAAGCAAAGCATCAGAAGGAAAACAGTTTCACGAACTCAGGATTTATACTCTTTAATAATCAATGAATGTGAATGTGGTAACCAAAGTACAGGTGCAGAACAGGAATACAGAAAGATTTTTGAACAGAATTCTCAAATTACTTTCCAATCTAACCAATTGCCTTGTTTTTACAAATTAATGAACTATTCTACACCGAATTACGAGACAGCTCTTTCTTAAATGATCATCACCCTTGCACTCCTTGGAGTAGTAGTAACAAAATTGGGTGTGATAGAAATTACAACAGCAAAACAAATGTTTCGAGGTTGTCAATGCATTTACAAAGATGCATGATAAAGAAATACCATTACAAAAACGTAGCACTCCAAAGTAGAACGCCAACTACGACCAAACTTGTGAAAGCATCACTGCTACCGAAATATCGTGAATGACAGCCAGATGCTGTAGAGTTTGATGATGGAACAGGGGAGGTGCTATTTGTAAAGGTGCCATTTCTTCCACCACTACAAGAATTGAAAAACACAAAAGACTACTTTTTCAGAGGAACTCAAAATAATTGTGCACAGACATTGTGAAAAAGTGAACAGGGCTTTCCAAATAACCAAAATGAGTTTACACAGTTCATACCTTCCAGGAAATATGCAAGAACCATGACCTGCACAAGGACAATAGACATTAGTAATCCTACTAAGCTATCAAAGTGCAAATTACTTTTCAATTGCATAACTAACATTTAGTATGCAAATTTTCATATCCATCTTTTATTTTGCAGGAGGTTCGTTGTTGTTTTCCTTTCAATATCTTTTATGTCCTATTAATTTTACACGTATGCAAGCTCATTTGATGGGACTCTTAATTCTCTGCAAATGAATAGGGTAAACATTCGAAACACATAGTTTCACTCTAAGCATCTTAAAGTACTAAAATAAGAAGACATGCAAGCAAGTGGTTTAGCCCAATTACATGACATGCAAGCAAGTGGTTTAGCCCAATTACAGGTCATGCAAGCAAGTGGTTTAACCCGATTACACGTAAGCATGAAATGTTTTCAGTGCCTTCTGTAGTTCTCTTAGATTCATTCTCTTTGCACGGATGTAATTAGATCATCACTGTTGCAAACAGCATAAAGCAGTAATTGTTAAATGTGTTCCAGAAAGGAAAATATTTTGGCCACATACTCGGATCTGAGGTGGTGACTGTGGCTACCCCGTTGAAGTTACAGGTTCCATCAGCCATAGCCATCCGGCGATAATATGCATCGAAAGCATATGATGCATGTGCCACTACAGTATCTGGTTCATAGCAAGGTTGCCCTTGTAACAAAGGAGAACAATCCACTTTTCCTGGTCCACAAGCCCAATCTAGGGCAGCTTGTAACATCTTGCGGTCAGCACCATCCCTTGCAACACAGAATGTTTGATTTGTAGTATCATTTGCCAACACCGTCCCAGAACCCGTCAAGCGTAGGATATAAGTTGGCACCCCATTGGCATCGAAAAGCCCCCAGTTCTTCTCCGAAATAGGCCCAGGCTTAAGATCTTCATTATAAAGTTCATAAATGTATGTACTAACTGCAATCCCAGGATGTTTGGGAGTACCCGTTTTGTTAAGAACATGTCTGATAAGGTTACTGTTATAAGTGTTAGCATTGTCAAGAGTTGCATCTGGTTCGGATGAGTCACCCTTGGAAGGCCAACCTGATTCTGTCACAATAATGGGAATATTAGTGAAGTTCAAATAAGACATTGCAAAGTATCCTGCATCAACGATAGCATCAAAGACGTTGGTGTAATGCAGGAGTGTGTTAGGATCAACGGCTTCCTTGGTAGGAGAGAGTGGACGAAACAGAGCATAATCCAAAGGAATGACACCGTTGGATTGCATGTAATCATAATATGGATACACATTAAGCATAAGAAAGGATCCAGTAGACTGCAAAAATTTGAGCAATGGAACTGTAACAGGGTCCCAGGAGCGGTTAAAAAAAGCTTGGGAGGGTGGAAATGAGTCCAGGATTATAGAAGAAGGATGTGGGGTAGAAACTTTAATTTGGGAGTCAAGATTTGAAGCCACAAGGGCAGAATGAATGAATTTCATGGCAGAAACTAGGATAGGAGCAGCATTTGGAAGGGTGCTTAGGACTTCAGATCCGACAGCTATGGCAGTGATGTTGGTGGCAGGAACATGTGCAAGCACGTTGCGAGAAACCCAGTTGGCTGCAGTTGCATTTGACTGCCCAATGCCTAATAGCTGATCATTGGGAACAGATACAGTAACTCGTATTCCAGTATTAGCGAGTGCAAGTAGCATGGCTCGGTCCGCATCATAAAGCCTGACATGGTGGATTTGCTGAGCCTTGAGAAGCGCCACCACCTGGGTTGGATTTGGCATGTCAGAGAGTGCTGTGCCTATATTTACGCCAATGAAAGCATCTGCAGAACAGAAAATCAGAGAAATTTAGGGAAATGGGCTGATCAGCAAAAGACAATGCACATAACATCCGAATCAGTGAACAACTAACGGACACGAGAATGTAACAATGCCATATCAAAGAATCATTCATCAAGAATATCAAAGAATCATTCATCAAGAACCGATATTTACTTGATTGGAGAAATTTCACAATGTAGAATGGTGAGTTCCATTGGCAAATAAATAACATAATCGCTTATAAGTAATTGCTTCAAACACCAACACTACCATTAACCAAAATGCAGGTAACCAACAACTGACCACATAGATCTATCTAAAGTAGAAGTATATGTGTAATTAGTTCCAAAACATAACATGATTCTAATAGTATAATATTTAAATGAATGGTCAAAAGCAACCATGCTAGTGAAAATAGACTTCATCTTTTATTGTCTTCCTTGGTGGTTATTGATATGGGCTATTACCAGAGTATTCCAACTAATATTCAGATAGGTTCTTCTGGATCAGACATTCAGACTACAAAAAAACCTCAACTGTGAAAATTAAAGCTTGAAATGAAAATCAGGTGATAGGTTGGAAGGGTTCCTATCTCAATATGAATTTTTCCATGAATGCAAAGATATGTATTTTTTCTAATCTCAAAAGAACAATGGCTTGATATAGAAGTAGCTTCAGTTAAATGCATGATCACTCCTACAAAACTTGAGGCTTTTTGGAGATGGTCTTGAAGTATTAGTGCTATTGAGTCTTAGGTTTCTGCCATTTGCAAATTCCCACTTCCATTATTAACTAGACATCTCCTACTTCAAAAATTCGAAAATAACTTTCTTATCTGCAGTTTCCTACCATAGGTGGGACCAAAATATAAAATTCACTCATTATTGTCAGTCCTCTAGAGTTTTATGTTCCTTATAAGTGACGAAGGACTCCATTTATTCTTGTCCCGAAGGATAACACCAATTATACAGCCAAAAAGTGCGAGAAGCTTCGTAATCAAGAGGAAAAGGACCACACATAAACTGTCAACTTTTAGAAAATGGAATCGTAGACACAATCTCTGTGACAGAACCCAACCAACGTGTCAAACAGTAGAATAACAAAACAAGAAATTGCAGCTGCAAATCTTGTAATTGCACCATTTACACTACCACACAACTAACAGTTGCTTGGTTAGTCACATCAATAGTATTTTTTGTAGACTTGTTTCTCCTTGAATATCAAATTGCCAACTAAAATTCATATAAAGAAGCAACTTGAATCCCTTAATGCTAAAAGTATAAAACTTCGTCAAAAGCATTAAGAATATGAAGATTATGATCGTACCCTCTCTTTCCTCGTCTAAATGTCTTGGATTTAACAGGTACCTAGTTTCAGGTGAGAGTTGAAATGGTAGAGATTTGATATAAGTTCTCATTCTACTCTTAAAACTAGTGACAAAGAATCTTTGTTACTCACATCATGCATTTAATGCAGGGTCATGAAAGTTTTAAAAATTGAATTAGTACTTCTAAAAAGTGATCATATTTAATTGATTTCCCGAAAAGGAAATGCAGCACTTAGACATGAACAAAGGCAGTAATAAATAGTAAGACGTGAATGCAAAATACTTTTGACCTACATAACTTCTTCAAAGCATGGTTCTAATCTTAACTTTTACAATATTATAATAATTTCTCCTTCCTATCATGGACTGCAACCCTTTTAAAGAATCAATGGTTAAATCAACGATAAAAATAACATATTCATTGAAAGCCTTTTTTGCAATAAGTAGGTCAACATGAACTTAATATAATATTACAATTCACTGACAAATTGTGTCCATTGTTTTACAATGAAAAGAATATAAAAAAATAAAAAATAAGAACTGCTAAAGGAAGATTGCCTTAAGACTCTAATAATTCAACTATTACTATTAAAATATAAGGAATTTCATACTTGAAAGTTCCTAAAAGTTAGATCTAAAAAGGATAGGAGGTAGTCCATGTGCATAAAAACAAGTCAGGACAGAAGAGTTCTTCATAAAATATGACAATGCAACTACTGTGACATGTTAACATGTCAGATTTCAATCTTTTAAATAACAAGAATGCCCTTGAAAGCAAAGTTATGTTGGATTCCATATTGTGTTATGGTCACAAAATATTTTTATGGCATAATGTATTTTCTATACACACAAAAGGACAGCCACATGAGCTGGTTAGCAATAGGGCTATTTCCAAATCTTGAATGGGGACACATTGAAGGTTATCAATAAATCTAAAAGAATCTACTGCAGATATAGTCTATCTTAGAAATAACATATAGGGGAAAAAGAAAAAAAAAAAAGATTCATTCTTCCTCTAGAAAAATCCTCATTTATAGTGAAAACTGTAAACATAAAGAAGGGCTACTACCTTAGAAAGCACATCAAGAAAATTTTCTATAAGAACAGACTTTTTTTCCTTTAAATTAATCCTCATTTGGACTGTACAGTGTAAAGACAAAGAAGGGCTAAAACCAAAGAAATGTTACTATTATTTCAGCAATTCTAACTTAGTCTAAGTCAACCTATTTTCCCCTCTTTCACTTGCTTACATATTAGACTTCATTCTGAAAACCCACTCCAAGCCAAATTTTAGGGGGAATATTTCAAGAACTAAACATTTCAAAGTTCAAACTGAGACTTAAGCTAAATGTATAATAATACAAAGGAGTACTTTGTTATCAAAAGTACAAAATGCCAAATATCACAAGCACATCGAAAACAGTATGAAGGCGATAAATAAATTGAATGCAGAATACGCACAAAGATAGAGAGAAATGGAAGAAAGTATAAATATAATACCCAGAAGATAAAACATACAAAAACAGTTAACAGAAGCAAGATAAATAAGAAAAAACACTGACCTTCATCAGCAAAAGCAGCAGATACTACAAAGAAAAGTGCAAAAAACAGTAAACCCATGGTTTTGTTCTTCCTTTATTTTTTGTCCTTCAACTCCAAAGCTTTCAATCTTGAAATACCATGTAAACACCCTGAAGCAAATATTTATAGTGAGAGAAAAACAAATTATGTGTGGTATCTGCTTTTGATGAAGGAAAGAGTAGTACAGTGCTAAAAAGAGAGAGAAGGGAGACTGTGGAAAACGGTCAGAGAGGGAATTATTTTACATTTATTGATGTTTGCAGGAAATTGGCGCAAATGGTCCCTAACATTTACCTTCAGTGCGCAAATGGCTCTAATCTTTATTGTTTCGCACAAAAGTTCATAACCTATGTATTTTACTGCACAATTAGTCATTATTTGATAAAAAGAAAAATATACCCTTATTTTTAATTAAAAAAAAAATTCAATTGAATTCTTAATATTTCTAAGAGTACAAATGACTCCAATACTTTTATTTTTTATGAAAAATTAAAAAAAATAATAATATACTAAATTATTTTGTATCTTTTGCGAACTATTATAAAATAACTAAAATTTAAACTCATAATTATTAACAAACATGTTAATTAAAACTATTTTATTATTATTAAGTAATCATATTATTTAAAATTTAAACTTTAATTTTATCGTTACAACATAAAAAGAAAAATAACTTTGTCAAAAATTTGATATTCGAATATTTTTATTTAATTGAACTATTCGTTTATTAACTAAAAATATTAGAGTTCAAATTGTATTATTCATATTTTAATTTATCATTTTATTATAGTTCAAAAATAAAGAATACATAATGTGTAAATTAATTTTTTTTAGTAGTTTTATATTTAAAAAAACCATAATAAGATTGTTTCAATATCATAAAATTACATACGTCATTTTGTTATTTATTTAACTTAATTTTTATTCAACATTTTCAAATCACATAACAATTACATATACTTAAAGTACAATAATTTTATATTTTTATCTTATGAAAAGTTGATACGACTATACTGATATATTTAATATGTTAAATTAAATATTATTTAATAAATATATTGAACTTATTTCTATATTTTGCAAATGTTAGAAATTCAATTGAATTTTTTTTTTATTTAAAACTAAGGGTAATTTTGTTTTTTTTATAAAATAATGATTAATTGTACACTAAAACTCATAGGTTAAAGACGGTTGCTAAAAAACAAATGTTAGGGACCATTTTTGAATTAAGGGTAAAGGTTATGGACTATTTGCACCAATTTCCCATGTTTGTATTGTACTTATCAATCTCGGGTGTAAGATTGGACGGTCCAGATTAATTTGTTCTTTCCTTTTTTCATTTTTTATGCTTTTTTTTTTTTTTTGGCAGATTGAATTTGCTGAAACCCGAAAGTTCCCTTCTTTAGGAGTCCTGGGATTTTAATTCAATTTTAGAGTAGTAGTACCAGTTGCGGATCTAGAGTTGAAGTTCAGCTAGGGCGGACGTTGACTAGTCAACGGTTAATATTTGACCGTTGACCAGAACGACCGATGCTTGTGAAAAAATAATGTAAAAATATTTTTAATAAATACGTAACTTATCAAGCAACAAGAAAATCATATAATAGTGAAATATAATTCGATACAAGTCGTAATAATGCTAAAAAGTGTTTAGTACAACTCTAATTTCAATTTATGAAACTAGATAACTACATTCTCCGAGGTCGCATAGTCTGAAACCGTTTTAAGATCGCCTCATTCTCTATTTCTTTGAATATCCCCCGCTCTGTGTAAACAACCAAGTTATCATTCAACCAAACATCACTCATTTTGTTGCGCAATCATTCTTAATAAGATTCATAGCAGAGAATGTCCTTTCAACACTCGCAATTGCCACAGGTAGAGTCAAAACCAATGTGATGAGCCTATAAACCAATGGGAAATAACAATGACATCCTGTTTGAACAAGTCTCTCAGTGATGCAAGTTATGCTATTGAGATCAGCATATGCCGCATCACTTCTGACAAGCATAAGGAACTTATCCAATTGAGGTCTGAGTAACATGATGTCCTCAGTAGTGAAGTCCATAGGATAGAGCTGAGCTAAACGTACTAATTTAGTCGTATCAAAACATGCAAATAAGTTCTTTGGATTGAGGCATGAAATACAAGTAAGGAGTTCAGTGCTAGTCTCTGAAAAACGATCATTCAACTCCTGCAAGATTGAGTCTATGACATGGCAATACAAGTCAACATAAAAATGATGATGATAAGTCACCTGATAAGTTCCGCGGCTAGGTCGACCTTTCTTCACTACAATATCCTCCAAGTTGGGCACTACAATCTCTCTACCAACACAAAACTCAATTACCCTGCTCAACAAATTATCTCAGCCATTGTCCCTCATATTTTGCAATGAACTCCTGCACAAACTCAATAATCTCATAGTATTTTCAATGTCCTAATCTTTCTTCTGTAAGGCTTGAGAAAGATCATTTGTCACTGCAAGGATTTCGAACATAAAATATAGACAAAACACAAATTCAAAGTCTTGCATAATACTCAGTTGTCTTCCCACCATTCCTTTCAAATCTAAACTTATGCCATCATCTGCTAATGTCTTGTCTGTAGACTGTAAATTAGTCATTCAACGATTCAAGACTTCAAATAATCAAATTACGAAAATTATTTCTCAATCAAATTATTCAATCCCAAGTACCAAGTCCCAACTCCCAACATAATGTACTAAGCCGGCAAGGCAATAATATAATCAATAACAACTAATAACAACAATATAATAATTAGTCAGCAATGCAATAATGTAATCAAGAGCAACTATCAATAGCAATGTAATAATTAGCCGGCAAGGCAACAATTTAAACAATAACAACTAGCAACGACAATATTCAAAATTAGCCGACAAGGCAACAGTATAATTAATAAGTAAATATAATAATAGAATTTAATAACTAATAAATAATTTAATTAACCATTTAAACTAATAACTAAAATTAATTAACCATTTTTTGCCTAATAAGTAATAAATTTATTGTTGTATTAATTAACTAATTCTACCATTAAATTAACAATTTAACCTAATAAAATATAAGTAATAAGCTAATAAGCAATCAAAACTAATAAACAACTTAACATATTTTGACTAGCAGGCTATGATTAGCTGTGACAAAGGCACAAAGGCCAAATCCACAAATACACAAGTACACTGTAAACAACACACAATGCAAATTCCATTCCAATTTCCATTTTCCAAACCTTTCTACTGTTGCGCACACAGATGAGAAACTCCAAAATGGCGGTGAAGAGAAGGTGATTGAACTCATAGAAAATGATAAAAAGTAAATAACTTTCTTCAGATTTCAGTCAATCTGTTTTCTGCGGACTACGGTTTTGCTCGTAAGTCGTCGGAATCGCCTTGTTGTGCTTCGTCCTTCAGTCGTCCAGCGGTTCAGCTTCACTTTTCAGGCACTGCTAACTCGCGCCGGAATCGCCTTCTAAGTTCTACCGGAGTCTGCCTCCTGCTTCTCGTTTTGTAGGTTTTTCTCCTCTCTTAATTTTTTTTATTGAATCTGAGTTTTGGATTTAGATGGGTATTGTTGTATTGGGTATTTCTTCAGATTTCAGCCAATTTTGGGTTTTTGGATTGGACTTCAAATGGGTGATGGATCAATTTAATTGGGCTGGACCTGCACTACAATTTAAAAAAAAAAAAATTTATTCCAGTCTAATGGATATGGACTGGGTTGGACTGTGCTACAGAACTTGGGCCGAATTGCAGCCCAAAACATGTTACGCACTATTTTTTTTGTGAAATTTCAGCACGGGCTGACACTGGATCTCGCCATGTGACCCGTCCGCCCCTGAGTAGTATAGCACCCATAGTGGACATTAATTATGGTGTCTATTATCTACGTTACGTAGTATCACTACATTGGTCATTTTTAAAAAAAATTGTTGACAACTTTTTTGAATATTATAAAAAGTGACAAATATGGTTATATCACGTGGACAGTAGATATCATAACTAGTGCCACTGTATGTGTTATATCACTACTCTTTATATCATTCATTTATATGAAGGAGATAAAAAGTAAAAATATGGAGATTGGGGTGGGGTGCGTGGGGTGGGGTGGGGTGGGAGTTTGTCTTGGGGCTGAATTGCATTCAACGGTCACTGTGTACAGAAAATTTACTACTGACTCGTGCATTAAATTGCCATTTTTTTAATATTTAATGAAATTGTTACAATAATGACACATAATAGGATAAAATTCATCTGCTATAACTGTCCTTTTAACAAAAATTTCAATTCGATCACTAAATTTTTACTTATCCACGTTGGGTTATTGAATTTTAAATTTTACTACTCCATCACGTTGTGTCACATATTGTCCTTCAAACTGACAGAATTTTGCTTCATAATTTGTAGTAATATCATAATTGATCTCTTACATGATTACTACGTCGCACCTTAGAGCTATTTAGATTAAAAAGTTAAAAGAAGTTTTCTATTTTTCATACTTTTATGACGTGGTGTAGTATTAAATTGGCATGCCACGCAGTCATTACGTAGATGATTCATTATGGTATGACTGTCAATTAAATAAATTTCATTCCAAATTAAGAATCTGTTTGTTTTCACTTTTGATTTTGCTATAAAGCTAAAGTCAAAATCTACAATTAATTTTAACCATATATTTCAACAACTTTTATCAACTTTTACAAAAAAAAAAAAAAAAAAAACTAATTTTAATCAAAATCAAATACACCCAAGTGGTGAAGAGGTGATAAAACTAAATTAAAATTTAGTAATGACGATGTAGAAAAAGTAAATTAAAGTTTAGTGATCTAATTTGAAAATAAATTAACCACCCCTCAAAATATTTATCCATGTGCATTACCAAATTTTTTTGCTTTGCCTTTCAAAGATTCTACAATAGCTCCTTTGTTTTCGAGAAATTTCTTTATAAATGATGGTTTTTGATGGAGGTAGCAAAATTGGGGGATTTTTTCATAAATAAGTTATTTTTTGAAAATAATTTCAAAAATCTATTTTTGTTACAAATATTCCAAAAATACTATTTTTTAAAAAATTATTATTATAATTTATTATATTAAATAACATATAGTAACTAAATACATAAGAATTAGAATTGATTGGAGAAATTTTTTATTGAATCATTAATTACCGGATTTGATGAGAATTCATATATTACAGAATATTTTATTGTTATCAGTTGAAGAGAAATTGCAGCTGATTAATTTTGGTCCAAAAAAAAAACTATTTCCTCATAACACGATATGCGATCCCCGGTGAAGAAAAACTCTGATTAGATTTGTAACATAGTGTAACATAACTGTCAAATATATATCATTTGTATCAGAAATATCTGTAACAACCACAAATAAAACTCATGTTCTCTTCAATTTCAACATTTTGTAATAATCTGTATTATAAATTAAGATGTAAAACATAGTACCAGTTTTCACACCAAAAAACTCATGATATACACAATTATATCGTGTGGATTGATCTCCTACCTACTTATATATCCTACCCGCTTATAATACCCACACTGAGGTGGCATCACATGGTTGGTAGTTGATGGCCCCACACTCATGATTTGTATCAATCATATTTAGCCACTTCAATGGTGGACATTATATCTCCTACCCACCATAAGTAGGAGATCAGGCTCCATTGTATCATATGTATCATATTAAACATTAATGTTACAAACATCATATTAAACAATAATGTGTCAATAACAAATAGTATCATTAGTATCATTCATTGTTACATAATAACCAATTGTGTAACATGTGTTACATAATATTACATAAAAATCAGTGTTACAAAACAGTGTATTGTAACATCTTTATCATTCAATTTTACATAATAATCTATTGTGTAACATTTGTTACAGAATAATCAATTGCCATAATAACAAATTGAGATATAACAAAATCTATATTCTGTTTATATAATATTTTGTTTTGATTTTAAACCATTATTTTATGTATTAATGTAATAATATAAATGCAGTATTTTTAAAATAAACTAGTTAAGTTTATAAAGTTAGAATTATTTTAATAATGTTAATAGTGGATGTAATTTCTACCAAAATAGGCCATCTCGGTAGGCTAGTCCAAATAATCTAAATTCTTGGCCAGGCTGACAAAATAAAAATCTGGCCCAAACAAAATTGGGTATATTTGGGCCGGTATGATTACTCCGCTAAACTAATCAGACTAACGTTAAGCTAACTCTTTTTTTTCCTAAATAGCCTGTAAAAATTTGGCACAAAATCTCGTGAAAATTAGGTCTTCCATCAACTTTTTTTTAACGTTTTGAAATTTACTGGATTAAAATGTTTATCTCAATATTACTATATATCATATATATTTTATTGGAGACACTTAAAATAAATATTTATTTTTAAATATATATTAGTCTATTATCTAACTGATTTAGCTAAATTTTAGAGACTAAATATATCTAATCTAGAAATGTGGAGTAATTATCGTAATTAACAATGTAAATATACAGTCTCATTTAATCTTACATCTCTATCACATCGTCATCTCACATCACAGAACACCAGAGAAAACCCTAAACATCAATAGGGAGAAATCATCCACTTTTCTTTCACATTCAATATTGACAACTTGTTATTACTTCCTTTTCAACTTCATAATCTTCAATCCCACTTCCAGGCGTTGATTGAATTCAAGCATCTCCACGCTCCGTAAACAGAGAATGGCACCATCGCGCATCAACTCGAAATCTAGGCGCAAACCAGAATAAGGCGAAATTTTTCTGCATCAAAGACTGCATCAAAGAGATATAGGGGAATAAATAGAGGTACAGCTAAACCCGAGAAAAAGAACTTTTGATTCTTGGCTTTGTCATTACATTCTTACAATTAATTTCATTCAATATTTGATGTTTTGAAATTGAATCTTTGTTTGGGCATTGATTAATTTTGGGTTATTTTGTATATTAGTATTTCACCTCAGATATATTGCAATATTTCGGTTTTTTTTTTTTTACTTATTTTGGTGCGTTCTATTATGGTTGTTCATGAAATCATGAGGTGAAGGTACATTAAATAGGACATTTTGTGATTATGATTTTATTAGTGCATTTTCATACTAATCCGTATACTTCTGTGTATTCACTATGAAAATATCCACTAATAAATCAAAAATTGGGTTAATTTGGAATATACTCCTGTATATGGTATGTTTTGTTGAAAGAATGTTAGATGATATCTTGAGCTCAAGTAAGCGGTGTTTGTAATGGTAGATGCAATCACAAGGAAGTTCAAATCTGCGTTCCCTCTGACTAAAACATGTGCTAATTTTAGGTGTTTATATTATGGATTTACTTAAGATATTATATTTTTGCAAGTGTTAACAAACAACTGATATCTAAATTGATAACAATGTTAGATGATATACTAGGTTCCTACAGTTACATAATATTTTTTTGTTAACATTAGATGATAAATCGATGTCGAATTTTATTAACTTCGTAACTTTATTACAGTTACACCTTCAATCCAATATTTAATGTCTAATAATCTGCTGTGACATTTCTCATTGATATTTATTGTTATTACTTCATGTGAACATTAGGTTGCGTATATCAATCATGTTAATGTACATATGAAATCATATTCAGTTCTATTCCATTGAAATTTAACAATGTAGACATTGGCTTAAACTTGTTGAGGGGTGTAAGCTGCTTGTTTTTGTTAACTTTCAGTATTACTGTGTAAATATGACCAGATACTCATGTATGATATTCTAACTTTTTGATTGATACTTTGTCTTGTTATTTTGTAGATCATGTTTCTCAATTTTATTTTTGATATTTAATATTAATCCGATTCATCTAGATGCTGTAAATACATCTAGATACAAGACTCATGTATGATATTCAAACTTTTTGTTTGATACTTTGTCTTGATATTTTGTAGATCATGTTTCTCAATTTTGTTTATGATATTTGATACTAATCCGATTAATAACTTCTACATTGATCTGACTAGGAATGGGACTATCTCATTTCCTCTGACAAATGGGCACTTGAGAAAGTAAATGCATTCTTTAATACTAGGATATTCAGCTCACTCAATGGATGCATGAATGATTTACACAATAATTTTTGTTCATAAACTTGCTTCGCTCACTTCTTGGATGTAGTAGATAACTAAACATATCATATTTTGGTTTCAAAACTCTCGAAACACCACTATCCTACAAATTATGCAAATAAATTCCACACCATACAACTAAATAACTTTCTTTAGTTGCACCTTGTAATTCATTTGTATTATGAGGTTATATAGTTTTAATATTTATATATCAATGCCTTCGATGTTTAGTGATCTAAGTTGATCATAAATTATTATCGATGGATTGATGGACTATGCTTATGCTTCTAAATGCACTAGCGATGTTTCTAAATGCACTAGCGACTGTGAGATATTTGTGATCAAGTTTGTGGAATACATAATCGAGGGCAAGATAAAAGTGACGCCGATAGAGTTCGATACCAAATGGCCCAACACAACATGGCTGTCCAACTATATAAATATGCTACTGAAAAGCCAGAGTAATACTTGGATGGATAGTTGTCTATATTCAAATGTCATGAACTCATATCTATAGAATATTTATCGAACATCTACCTTTTTTCTAGTCTTTTTTTTTCAGTTGATGCTTTTGGTTATTACAATTACAAGTTATTATATGTCTTAATCCTGTGGGTTTTTATGTTCAGTCATCAAACTCCTGGTGTGAAATGGATTTGACACGTGCTATGCAATGTAATTCAAGTCCTTTCTTCATGTTACTGTTGCTGATATGATATCGGAACCGTGTTTTCTATTATTATTTATTATTAAATTGTTGTCGATATTTTATTTATATTTTTCATACAATGATACATTGACGGATCGGATTGAGTATACATCGCTTATTAGGTCTGTTTTGTCAACAAATCATATTGTTTGATTATTGAATACTGTTAAAACTGATAATGTTACTAAGTTATTATATTGTTAATGTAGGTAGACTAATTCAATAAGACCACCATATTTGCTACCCTAGCTTGGTACGTTTGAGTGACTCCAAATTTTGGTGCTCTTGTTCTTAACATGCTTTCGTTGTTAATCTATTATCATTTATACAAAGCTTTGATCCCCTGCATGAGACGACCATACTTGTTAATATTTCCTTAGTAAGATATAGCAATATAATAAACGATCATTTGTTGATGTTGATACTAATCCGTCTGTTAACAAAAACTAAAAAAAAAAAGCAGGTTTTATTTATATTTACCAACTATAACAACCTGAAGTCATTTTCACCTTGAAAATCAAACTATATGCAATATTACAGACTATCTACATATGTACACAAACCAAGTGTTGCATTAGGATTCAGAATCGGTCAGATACTACTAATCAAGTTTTACCACATACCAGCTAAAAATGCATTCCAACCAAGCATCCAATTCATATGCATTGTTTCATCTGGGTCAAATATACACAGTTGAAGATGACAATGCATAATCATATGTAACAAATCATACTCATATATAACAAACAAATAGATGAAGATGTACTGATTCACTTGAAATTTCATAATTAATAAAAAAAAATATTATTTCAATTCAATCCTAAATGTTGGAGAATAGAATGATTATTTTTCCAATTCTATACAAATCACTTTTAGAATGTTCGACAATCAATTGCTACATCGCATAATGAGTCATGTCTGCCACATGGGTCATCGGATAATACTACAAACCATCTTTGAGTGTCTCAAACTTGTATAAAATTCCGAGGCAAACAATTTGAGAAAAATCAAGTTTAACATCATAACTTCCCATATTCACAACACATGGTTAATATGATATTAAGAAAAACATGTTGTCAATATCACAAATTTGGAATAATACTTGGAGTTCGAGACTCATTCGCATAAAACAATCAATGGTCAGAAACATTCATGGTAACAGCCAATCTGAAGAGTTCAATTTTTTGATCCATGTGTTTGGAAAAAAATAATGGTAACTCTATTGTAATAAATCAAAATACTAATAACACCCATATCTGCGTTAGAAATTTACACAATAAGGTCTCAGCTAATATAAACAAATGTCAGTGATAGCAATTTACACATTTTGTAATCTCAATTCATATCCAAATTGCAGACACATATAGTTTTCATATCTTGACTGTATATATGAACTTGAATCTAAACTATCCTCAATTCTACATTTAATAACGTCTTTGCATCTTATCTGTAATTAGAAACATCAATCTTAGTTTGATATACAACTCAACGAATGATAAAAACAATCAGACATGACATATAATGGCAGTATAAATTGTTAACAAATAAATACACCAATTGAGAATCAATCACATGCAAATTCTTTAATTGTAGATCAATGTAATTCATTTAATGTATTTCACTAGTAGCATATTTTGAGAAACTTATCAACACTCTAAACACACAGATATCCAGAATATTAAACAAAACTTACTTCAACAAAATTTCTGGATTCGTGTTTAAACACACAAATATACAGATTATAAATCAATTTAAACACCAACTAGTTTTGTGTTTATGCTGAATGAATGATAGCAAAAATTGTAAATAAAAACTTACCTTGAAGAAATCTGATGTTACTTCTTCGAAATCTCTGGATTTTACCACGTTATTGATGATCCTCAATAAACATACAAATCGTCCCAAATTGGTATTACACAATTTATTCTCTGAAATTAACTCCATGTGTTACTTGAATACTATTATTGATTATCCAATTTGTTAAGGATTTAATCTTTTTCCAATTTGAATTTTGAACCTCTCATCTTCCTCGCTGATAACATGTAATTATCCCCAACCGTCATTAATTGTGGGCTGTGATGATAGCTATTTTGTTGTTGGGCCTTTGATAAACTCCAGTATATCTAAACAATTCAAAGTATCAATCCAGTACTTTTGCACTAAATATCTTGGTCCAGTAAATATCAACATGATACATAAATGAAGTGTATATATCCAAAGAACCTCAAAATCTCCACCCCTCCGCCTGTTGAATCTACGACAACCAAGTGAATTTCTCTCCCCTGATTTCTAGCACCCCCGGTTGGGCTCTTTTCTCCTTGGTTTTACAACCATTCAGGAGGGGAAGGATTTCTCCTGTCAGTCGCCGAAGATCCCTCCTATTTTTTTTATTTTTTTATTTACTTATTTTTGAAAATATATAAAAAAAATTAAAAATTAAGGCCGGGCTAGTCCAGTGGCTCAAAATCGAGCTAGACTATCCCAGAAAATTATTGGCTCGTGTAAAACTAGGGTCAGACCAGACCAGTCCGATTTCATGTCTAGCCCGTCCCTTTTCGAGCCAGGCATGGCGATCCATTTGCCACCTCTAGTTCTTTGTCAGACCGACTTTGCGAGTCTTGCTTTTTATTAGATTTTACTATATCTCCTCAACGTTCTCCAAATGTCTTTCATGAATATATTTTTTTAAATAGTTGTGTCATTTTTGGAAAATATTATTTAATACACTATAAATTTAAAATGAGTAACTTAATGTAGTAGCACTAGTGCTTATCACGAGTCTATGTGGTAGTACAATTGGTTAAAATTTTTTAAAAAAAAATTCTATAGATTACCAATTGTTAAATAGTGAACTTTACTTCCACCTAGACAAGTGTTAATAACAAATAGTGCTCATTCAAAATCTAGTCTCATATCTGCCATCATTAAAAGCTACAATATTTCCATTATTTCTTATTCATATTTCTCGTTAATTGGTATTTAATTGGTATCTTCAAGAATTATCTTTCGTCCAAGATTCATCTTTCTATTTATATTATTATATAATTTATAAAAATGGTGTAACAGATAACAAAATTCAATGACGGAATGAGTACGGAAACACAAAGAGATCTAACACAAGAACAATCCAAGAAAATCCTTGATGAGAGATCAAAAAGGCTGGTTGAAAACCAAAGCCGTCAAGCTGTTCGAAATACAATCCGAGAAAAACTAGAAACCTAGTTTCTTTGTATTTATGTAATAAAACATGTGATATGGAAAGACCAAATTAACCTTGCATGGGACAGCATTGGAATGCATTAAAGTGTATTTTTATATACTTGAGGAGTAATACAGACTATTGTATCATGTTTAGCGAATAACAAGATGATCCATCAGTTGTGGGATATGTGGATGCATAGTATGCAATAGGAGACTTGAATGACAGGAGATCGACTACATGTTACATATTCACTCTTGTGGAGGGCTAATTATTTGTTGGAGGTCCATGATTCAGTCTCTAGTTGCACTATCTACAACTGAGGCAGAGTATATGGTAATGGCTGAAACTGCCAAGGAAGCTTTTGTGGCTTACATAGTTGGTCAAGGATATGGTTGTTCATCAAAGTGGAGTTCAGTTGTAGTGTGATAATCAGAGTGTCATTTATTTGGCAAAGAACCAAGTGTATCATATGAGGACCAAGCACATAGATGTGATGTTTCACATGATCAGAGAATTGGTTTCTTCTGGCGAACTGTTACTTGAGAAAGTTCACACTTTGATAATACAATAGACATGTTGACAAAGCTTATTACTACAAATAAGTTCAAGTATTGCTTGGACTTGGCTAATGTCTTTAGAGAGGGCATCCCAACCTACTGTTCCCATGTTATATTTTTTCTTTTCTCCTAAGAGGTCGATATTCACTAAGGTGGAGATTGTTAGAGTATGTGGCTTATATCAAGTAGAACACATATATACTAAAATTAGGGTGATGTCAGAGTAGAGTGAGCAGAACGGAGAGCAACAAACAGAACGGATACTTTTGAGATTTTTTTTAATATCATGTGCAGGCTAAGGATATATATATATATATATATATATATATATATATATATATATATATATATATATATATATATATATATATATATATAGTAACTCTATTACTTTTATATAGTAAAAAACAGTCGATTAACTCCCGTTGAATAGATCTAATGCCAAACAACGTAAATTTGTATGTTTTCTCTCTTGCTCTTTTTTTATTCCGTACAATCCATCAATATTGGCATACGTAATACAACAAACAGCTATTTCAAACTGGCCCTATGAGTGTTACAATTGTCAGAAGAAAAAGTATAT
This sequence comes from Forsythia viridissima, assembly GCA_030279155.1. Lineage (NCBI taxonomy): Eukaryota > Viridiplantae > Streptophyta > Magnoliopsida > Lamiales > Oleaceae > Forsythia > Forsythia viridissima. The sequence goes on along the minus strand of CM059041.1, from coordinate 37,268,354 downwards.
GAAGAGAAACTGTGAGGAATTGACTGTGGAATTGACTGTTAGAATATATATTAGAGGATTCTCATATATATTAGAAGATTATCCCAATATATTAGAATATATTAGTTGATTAGTTTACTTAATATATATTAGGGTTTACCTTATTATATAAACCAGTTGTATTAATATTTTTCATTATGTCATTTGCTTAATAATATTGGTTTTTATTTCTCCCTCTTCATTCTTCTCTTCTTAGTTTTATTTATATTCTTGTTAGAATTTTCACATGGTATCAAAGCAAGTTTGATCCAACTTGGTTTAACTTTGAAATCGCTTCAATTCTCTAACGAGTGGCCTTGTGCCATTCATCCGACAAACTCTTTTTTTGTTTCTTTTAGATACTGTCATCTGACTAAGTTTTATTTTTTTAGAGCTTTCTTGTAGGTTTGTTGGATTATTTTGGTCTTGAGTGATTAAATTACTTGGACCCTTTGGCTTGTTTGAAGTATTTATATCCAAGTCAGTTTAGAATTTGTCCAGTTGTTTTGTTCTAAAATTTGGTTGGTTTTGCATCCAGTATGTCCAAGTCAGTTTGGAATTTGTCCAACTATTTTGTTCTGTAATTTGGTTGGTTTTGCATCCAATATGTCCAAGTCAGTTTGAAATTTGTCCAGTTGTTCTGTTCTAGAATTTGGTTGGTTTTGCATCTAGGTGATAATTTGAGATTCACTATTTAATATTTACATCTAGTGATTTAGATTTGAAATTTGATTCAAAGTAATCAAAATTTGCAATTTGGTATTTGCGTCTATTAATTTAGATTTGGAACCTAGTCCACTAACATGGAATTTGGTTGGTTTTGTTTTCAGTTAATCTGGACAGTTTGTCTCCCTCTTCCTATCCCCTTCATCTCTTCTCCTTTCATTTCTCTTATTCTTCTTTCCCATTTTCCCTCCTTTCTATAATTTTGGTTATTGTGCGATCGTCTGTCGTCAATTTGGTATCAAGTTAATCTGGAATTTTAGTCTTCAAAGTTCACATTCTTTTAATTTGATTACTTTGATATGTTTGGTATTATGACTTTTGTAATGAAGTTGCCGACCCATGAGCGCATGAAGCATATTGAGATTGACTGTCATCTTATTCGTCATCATCTTTAGCATGACACTATTTTCTTACCATTTGTTTCTTTATCGTTGCAGTTTGCTGACTTTTACAAAGTCACGCCCGGTCCACCGTTTTCACTTTTTGCTTGACAAACTCTCGCTGCTTATTGCTGCAGCATCGTGAGTTTGAAGGGGATGTTAGAATATATATTAGAGGATTCTCGTTTATATTAGAAGATTGTCTCAATATATTAGAATATATTAGTTGATTAGTTTACTTAATATAGATTAGAGTTTACCTTATTATATAAACCAGTTGTATTAGTATTTTTTATTATGTCGTTTGCTTAATAATATTGGTTCTTATTTCTCTCTCTTTGTTCTTCTCTTTTTAGTTTTATTTATATTGTTGTTAGTTTACTTAATATAAATTAAGATTTACTTTATTATATAAATCAGTTGTATTAGTATTTTTCATTATGTCGTTTGTTTAATAATATTAGTTCTTATTTCTCCCTCTTTGTTCTTCTCTTCTAGTTTTATTTATATTATTGTTCGAATTTTCACATTGACAATGCGGCACCTTGAAATTTCAAATACAATGATACGTTGGCTCATATGTGAAGTTTGAAAAGTAGGCCAATTTGAGATTTTTTTTTTTTTTTAAAGTTTTCCAGGTACCTAAATATAACTTAAAAAGTTAATTTTAGTCGAAAAATGACTCATTTTCAATGTTCTAAAAAGCGTAAAGTGTGGTTAAGCGTGAAGGTCGAGTTTCAAGCTTTTCAGGTCTAGACGAGTCCTAGGCGAGAGCGAGATAAGAACAAGGCGAGAGCGATACGTGATGCATGGCTAGACGTTGAGGTCTAGCTTCAAGCCTAGACGAGGCTTAAGTGGTCTTTTTAGAACAGTGCTAATTTCACATCTTTTGACATGCATTGTGGTAATTGAGGACTCCTTGAAGCTATTCGTGAAAGTTGAGCGCTTTTCCAAATTCTGAAAAAGTTTGGGACTGAGTTGCAAATTAAAAAAACTTTGAAAATGGTCCTCTGCTTATCTAGAGCTTCACTAGAAATCGATAGTAAGTTTTGAGGCGATTCCGAATTGGAGATTTATAGTTTAATGAAAGCCCTATAACTAGTTTCACTCAACTTGGATGAATTTTCTATGATGAGGTGTCACTTCGTGACAAATTTCATAATATGTGACTTGTGCAAAAAGTCCGAAATATTTATTTGAACATTCTATAATTATTCATCAAGTATTTTAAATAAAATGTTGAAAAAGTCAACACAAATTTGTTTTCGTAAAACTAAACCCTAATTTTGCTGCACAAGTTAATTCACGTGTTGTTTTAACATATTAACCAACTCAACGGTGCATCTTGAAGCTAAGAGAAGTTGTTAATGACGACATTGATCAAGATATTGATCCTATTAATAGATTATGAAACTTTATTCTACTCTTGAGTTTCACAAAAGTCACTTGATTCTTTTATTTATACAGTGATGATCTAATGCCCACTGGACATGTTTGACTTTAATGTCAAAACACTTTTTACTTATCAAATGTCCATTGGACAATTGTCCAGTGAGTATTATATCTAATGCCCACAGAGTATTATATCTAATGCCCACTGTGGGCATTAGATCATTCCTGTTTATTTATAATATATCTCAGAAATGCCAAACAGGAAAGAATACATATAAGTGAAATCTTGATTAATTCCAAGTTTCAAAGCATGGTTCAAATATATTGTAGAGAACAATTTCAGATTACAAACTTTAACAAGTCACCAAACTTAATTGCCTAGAGATTTACTTGCTACATACATATGCGGCGCGGAAAGTTCCGAGTTAAGATCTCAGATATCAGTACTAGTTTCCTTGCAGGTAAACAGAGCCCGGCGCATCAGAAGTACCCGAGTAGCCAAAACCATCCGACTCTGGGGTGGCACGGTCGGCAACTTTCTTACAGAGGTTGTACGGTGCTGAGTTCATTGCCCTGTACAAGCAGATTAGTTGAAGAAGTAAACATTTGGATACTGGAGATTTTACACTGTTCTACCTACAATGAAACTAAAACGAGAAGAAGCGCACACACAAACATAGGTTTTATTGTGCTCTCTTGGTTTGTCGTGTGTGAACATCAGTGCACTAATTTTGAGTCGCTGAAAAAGAATTATCATCATGCCTATTCAACAATGGACAATAGTTTACCTCTCCTTGCGTTTTTCGAAAAAGCGAGCCAGGGATGCTTTGCGTGCCAGTGGAACAGCTGCACCAAATACTTCTGTTAGTACAAGTTATAGCATTTGGGCAAACATTGAATTGCTGGTGATTACAAAGTTAATCCATGGTATTATGGTTAGTAAGTAATTTGGCACTACAAAAACACCTAAATGCGGAAAAAAAGTCGGAAGAGTCACTTCATCTTACTTAGAAAATTTCAGGCAACTGAAGCCGAAAGCATAAAGTTTAGACATCGAAAAATTATGCACTTGTAATATCAGCATAGCATACCGGAAGCTATCATGGCAGTTGCAGCTATGGATCCAAGTGATGTTAACATTCTTGGAGGCTCCACTTTGCTGACAAGATTGGTTGAGCAGCCAAGGGAATTAGATACCTTGATGTCTTCATTTTTAGCAGGTGGTGTACTGCCAGACTGATCAATGGGGTGAGAGGAAACAGATATAGGACTTGAGAGAGCAGAGCCAGGTGGTGCATTCATGCTTTGGTTCACTAAGGCTCCATCAGCTGCTGCAAGTTTGGAGGTAGGTGTATCAAGGCAAAGTCTTGGTTGAGCCATGTTAGATGAGACGCAACCATTACCAGCCAAAAGTATAATCGCCTGAGCCTGGAAAACGAACCCAGTGACAGGGTACGAAAGAAGTTTAGAAACTTTCACTTATCATTATAAAAAAAACTCCACTGAGAAACGCAAGCACAAGCACAAAGCACCTTCTCTGGGGAGATGTCCTCAAAGACATTCACCTTTCCAGCATAAAAGATTGTCAACTGAGCAGGAGCAGCAGAAGCCTTAGAATCAAACCTAACAACAAGAAAAGCATTGAAAACAAAGTTTTGATTTTGATGGGAACTAATCCTCTTATCTCAACCCTTTCTTGAAATAACTTAAACTGTATACTCATAAACAAACATAGTATACAGATCCTGAAATTATGAGGGGGCCTAGAAAATTACTATCACAATTACTATTATTACCATTTGTCCGGTGACAGCCATATAGTTATAGATTTATATAAATAGACAATATCAAATAAGGTTGCAGTGTACCATTGTTTGCTTGCCCCAACCACAGAAACACCAGAAGGAAGAAATGTGAGAGGAATCCCACCAAGAAATCTTTGCTTCACGGTAGCATCCCCAAAGTTCTGGCCCGAACCCATAAAATGATTCTTGAGAAAAGGATTGGTCGTGGAAGGATGAACTGAGTGCTGCTGCACATCATAATTTATGTACTTCTGAGATATTAAATACCATTCAGGATGAGATTTCAAAAACCACAGGTTACATATAATGTTGTCATATGTCAATTTGCAATAAAATGTATGAATTGCTTTTAACAACTGAAGATATGCAAGGATTGAAACTATCCACTTTCATCTGACCCTTTTCAAATAGTCAAGCAACAAAACTTAAATTAGATAAAGAGGAAACAGTTTCTTTCAACACAACGCAAGTTCAGGCCTCACACCCGAACTTCACTGCATTGTCACTCATATGTGGTACAAAATTAAACCTGGATATTGCCTGATTGTCGTTTTTGGCTGGTATCAAATATGTCTGCAGCAGATTTTGCAACATATCCAGGGGATGCAAGAGGATCCGACTTGATTTTTGACACTGTCTGGTCATGTTCAGATTTAGAGGACACAAAATGAGGGAGGATGGACTCCTTGTTTGACAAAAAACACGGAACTCCTGAACTCTTGTTGAATCCTTTGAACACAAATAACATGAAAGAAACACTGAATCAGATATAGAGGAAAGCATGTAACAAGAACTTGAGTCAAATAAAGAAAAAAGCTAATATAATTCTGCAATTTGCCCATTGACATTTAAAGAGGCATAATCAGGAAATACAATCAATTTAAATCTGTTCAAGTCGGATTTCTGGAAAAGACAGTGAAAAGTTATACCTATTAGCTTTGAGCCACAAAGGCTTTTGGTGGGATTATTGACACATACCACAGTGGGTTTTCAGCTGGGGTGAAGTCATAACAACCCTTTTTAAATAAAGGAAAGGAACAATTCGATTCATTCGGAGGGAACTACTTGCCAAATTTTAAAGCAATATTAATTTCCTTGTGGATTTTATATGTAAGGAACCGACCTCATCCCCCGTTAACCATTCCCCCCAAAATTCAAAAGTTAGATGTGTTTCTTCTGCTGCTTACAAACAAGTAGTCAAAGCTATGCCTAGTAATTGGCTGGTATTGTAGGAGAGATCTATAATTTACTCATAAGATTTCATTTTTCATATCAACAAAATAATAAGTGATCGTTGTTTATCACCTATGGAAGTGAAATTGGTTGAACAAGCCAAATAGAGATCAATGATTCTCTTCCCCAAAGGGATTTATACAACTGAAATATTAATCACCTAATCTAGTACACAACTTAATCCCAATTACACAAGAAAGACAACTACACACTGAATTCACCATATCCATATTCCAATTTGTTCTCTTTCTTACTCGACAATTCTAGAAGGAAGCCTCTTAAGTTCAAACAAGCAATTTGAACTTACAAGGATCTGGGCTACTTGGTTGACCTTCTGAGATAGACCCAAGTCTTAATATAGTATCAATATAGACTGCTTATTAAGTTCAAACAAGCAATTCGATTTAAACTCAAAAGAAAGTTCGAATTTCAAAATTGGTATGCTCAAATAAGCTACCATCTTGTAGGGAGACGTTAAGGAATAAATCCCACGTCAATTCAATACTAAAATTATAACGGAATAGGGCTACTCCAAGGTTGACTTTTTAAAATAAATCCTCATATCTTGATATCATATCACAGCCCGAGCAAAACTCAAACGAACATTTGAATTATAAGATTTGTGTGCTCAAACGAGGTACATCTTGTAAAATATGTTAAAAGATAAATCTAAGGTCGATTAAATATCATCTGTAGAAACGCTAAATGAATGTTACCAACAAAATTTATGTACATATTTGTGCGTGCGCTCGCGCGTGTCAGCATGAAAGAGAAAGATAAATAACCAGAATCTTTGCAGTCTTGTACAATTTCTTCTTTAACAACAGCGACGGAATCCGTAGAGCTCAATCCCATGCGATCTCTCTCCATACCTCAGAATTTAAGAACAGCTAAACTAATTCAAGAAATAAATCCCAAAAATATCAAAATTGAGAAGGATCAAAGAGAGCTCAAAGATCTCTGCTTTCTCTAAAAAATACCCACATGTCCAAAAGCGGAGTTCATATGTAGAAAAACTTTAAAGAATCATAGAGAAGAGAGTGTCGAAAAAGTTTCAGGTAAAATGCTTCAAACTGCAGCAAACAGGAGAGAGAGAGCTTTTTATTTGTCTGTATTTTTTATGTTTTCTTTGTTTAAAGGGTAAATTTCACTAATGGTCACTGAAGTTTCATAATTACAAAACAGTCACTGAAGTAACAAAGTTTCAGCAGTGGTCACTGAAATTTACTAAAACGTGCACCGAAGGTCATCCTGTGAAATTCTCCAATTAAGTTGATGACGTGTCACTGGTAAATGTCCACGTGGCAAAAATTATTGATATGTAGACTTTACCCACTAATTATAATAAATTTGGATTTTAATGAATACCTCTAAAATATAAGGACCTAATGAAAATACTTCAAAATAAATCAGATTTCCATTTTCCTTCCTGCAAATTAGTCCAAACCCTAATTTCTGCTCGTTTTATGGGTACCTCGTTTTTAGTCAGAACACATCTTCTTCTCCTTCTCCATATATTCTCTCCAATCTACCCCATTTCTCCTTCAAAATTTTCTCTCCATAATTCTTCTTCTAATCCCTAAGTCCTTTTAAAAAAAAAATCCACAAAAATACAACATTGTTGCAGGTTTGTTTGGTGACTATGGCCGAGTATTTTGCGTATTTTTCTCGACTTCGTTTTTTTTTCCTCATATTTTTCTCAGCATTGGCCGAGTATTTTTGCGTGGAGGACGGTGAGATCCCTTTGTGACTCAAAGCTTCTTGAAAAATATTGGATTTAGTAATGAGTTGTTTCTACTGTATAGAGCAGAAAATCTTCACCAAAATTCCTTGGTTTATGGAGAATGAAGAACATGTTTGCATGATTGGAAAATGGAAGTCTGATTTATTCTGAAGTATTTTCAGCTAGGTCTTTATATTTTAGAGGTATTCATTGAAATCTAAATTTATTATAATTAGTGGGTAAAGTCTACATGTCAATAATTTTTACCACGTTTTGTGTCACATGGACATTTTCCAGTGACACATCATCAATTTAATTGGAGAATTTCACATAGTGACATTCGGTGCACGCTTTAGTAAATTTTAGTGACTACTGCTGAAACCTTGTTACTTCAGTAACTGTTTTGTAATTTTAATGAAACTTCAGTGACCATCAGTGAAATTAACCATTGTTTAAATTATAAGTTGTAAATAGTATGGAATGTGGATGGTAAATTGTAATTTTTTTAAAATGTGTGAATTAAAATATATTTCATCATCTTAAATTATAATTAAAATATAAATAAATAAGCTATAAATTGTGATTAGGACCATTAATTATAATAAGAAAAAGAAAATAATTTGTTGAACTGACTTGATTACAAGTGGGAGTTATATGTTTGGCCAAGTCTAACAGATTTATTTACAACTTGTCAAACAAAGTTAAATTATAATTTTAACTGGTCAAATTAGTCAAACATATTTTTATTCACATATTTTATATTTACTTTTATTTACGTATTCTATATGACTTACAACTTATAAGTACTTAAGTGAGCTGCGTGTAAAGTATAGTTAAGTATAGAAGTCGCGCTTCACATTTAAAAGAACTTTTTAGAACAGTAATTTTATGATAAGAAATTTTTTTTTAAAAAAAATCATTACATAATTGTGAGAATTCTTGAATATTAAAGAAAAGAAAAAACGATTCCTTACTTTCAACTATTGTTTGAACAAAGAGTTATGAATAAGAACATATTAAAAGGAAGAATGACATTTTGGGATTACATTATTTAAATAGACTATTTGTGATAAATTAAAAAATAAGTGGTCAATTTTCATTTTATCTTTCTCCATTATATTAATTTATAAAATTGAAGTTGTTTTACAATTTTTAGAACAATTAGGATATTTTGGTCCTTTGAAGATGCAGATAATCAAGGGTTAATTATACTAATGGTCTCCATTCTTTTAAGTTTGTAACGATTTTATCCATATTTTGTTTAACAGATATCATCTTTATTCTTCTATTTATTTTCATAGTTGGTCCCCAAATCACTATTTTTCACTATTATGACAATTCTATGACAATTTTACCTCTTGACTTATATAAATTAAAATGATTAGAAAAAAAATAGAATGAAAACATTACAATTAGGCCCTTAACTTTTTTAAAAGTACAAATAAATCTTAAATAATTTTATTTTATTCAATAAGCGTTCTTCCCAACCCCCACCCCCGAAACTGATCTTGATCTTCTGACTAACGAATAACCAAAAAATGCAAATATATAACAAAATAACAACTCGATAAAGAGAAAATGCATAAAAAATCGACGAGCAAATAGTAAATACTAACAAGGAATTGGCGAGAATCAGGCCAAGCGGACTTATTAAAGCGTTTAACAGCAATCCACTGATCATTTTCAAGCAATCCTTTGTAAACTACATTGGGAGTCTGAAACAATGTTTTCAGAAGAAAACCCATTTGTAGCAGATTTAAGCTCCTCCCAGCTGAACTCTCTGAAGCTTGGCAATTCATTTTTCTCCCAGTTTTCTGTAAGCATTTTACATAAAACCCGATAATGTAATTAAAAAGATACAAAACCCCATACAAATAATCACATATAAAAATTGCATTTATAGGCATAAATGTACCAACCCAATCACAGGATTGAAGAACAGAGGGGTTGAGGTGAGGGTGCCACCAGCAAAATGAAAATTTGGAGCAACATGCACCCATTTTAATGGTGGTGAAGTTACTGTACTACCAAGAGCAATAATAACAAGAAAGAGAAAGAAATGAAAGCAAGAAAAAGGAAATTTGATTAAAAGAAGTACAGAAATGAAAGTTGATTAAAATCAGTACTGAATATGAAGAGCATGCATTATATATGCAAGAATGGGTTTGATGTGTGTGGTGTAGAGATTGATTTCATGTGTTTTCATTTAGTAAACAGTAGTACGTGCGAACGTTGCGCTGGGGTGGGGAAGAATATTTATTTGAATAAAATATAATTATTTAGAATTTATTTGTACTTTTAAAAATATTAAGGGCTCAATTATAATATTTTTATGGTATTTTTTTTCTATCATTTTAATATATTTAAGTCAAAAGGTAAAATTGTTATAGAATTTTCAGAATAAAAATAGTGATTTGGAGAACATTTGGAGAATAAATAGAAGAATGAAGATGATATCTGCTAAATAAAAGAATGAGGATGAAATTGTTATAAACTTGAAAGAATGTGGACCATTAGTGTAATTAGGCCAATAATCAATTAGGAAACGTACGTCATCATCCATTACATAATAGTATATTATATATTATTAATTTATTATAGACCACACATGACACATGTAGGGTAGGTTTACTTAATAGAACGGGTCTTAAACCGGCTGAGCCGGTAAATCACCACGTGCACAATGTATTATAAAAATCGTACCCTTGACCACTCTCCAGTTGGTTGTTACCACATTAAACCAATCAGAAACTGACACGATTTCATGAGTTATAATGCATCACGTGGCACCATACAGTGTGTATTAAAAATTATTTCCCACAAAAAATTTGGTGTGTCGATAAGAACAGAAACTGTCCACTTCAACTTTGTAACATGTTTGATAAAGATTTTTGTGTGACATTTTTTATAAAAATTTTTGTAGATTATGAATAGTAAGTTTTATAAAATATGTAGATAAAATAAAATTTGATGAACTTAAAAATACTTATAAGCACTAACAAACATATTCTAAATGTATTATTTGTACGTGTCTTACAATGAAAATGATGACAAATTTTTTTTTTTAAAAAAAATTGCAATTATGTTCTTTATAAGTTTCTTATTAAAATGCTTGAAAATTTATTTTGATTTTATTAAATTCTCTAACTCACTATTTTGTATAAAATAATCAAATTAGTCGATTTTAACATTTACTAAATATATCAAATGATGTGATTATTCGTCATCAAATATATTTTGTAATACAGCTATTATGATATATATATATAAATCCTACTAATGCAATGAAAAAGAAAATTTTCAATTTCTTTTTATTGTTTTAAAATTAAGGACATATATACATAGTCAACTTATAAATAAAATATGTGTAAAATAAAATTACAACTCTCATATGCATAATGCATTTATAACATGTGGTCATCATATAAACACTTCACCACAATATACCTACAATGCAAGGCTTTGGGGTTAAATGTTTCATTGGTCACTGAAATATTACTTCTGTCTTTATTTATTCACTCAAATTCAAAATATTTGAGTACTTGCTGAACTTTCATAAATATCTCACCGTTACTCACTGAAGATGATTCTGTGACGACCAAGTGATGAAAAATCCACATAGTAGATGGAATACACATGTGGCAGACGGAATCATTCCCCAAGCATCTAAAATCGTCCATGTCATCCAAAATCGCGCGCCATGTTATCTAATTTTGGTATTTTATGATTTCAGTTGGGAAGTTTGCAGAATGTAATGAATGAATAAATTGAGTGAAAACGTTTTTTAAATGATGACATGGCGCGCGATTTTGGATGACATGAACCATTTCAGATTCTTGGTGGATGATTATGTCTGCCACATGTATATTCCATCTGCTACGTGGATTTTTCGTCAATTGGTCATCACGGAATTGTCTTCAGTGAGTAACGGTGAGGTATTTTTAAAGTTTAGTGAGTATTCAGAAACATTTTGAAGTTGAGTGAGTGAATGAAGATGGAAGTATTATTTAAGTGACGAGTTAAACATTTAACTCAAGACTTTGAGTTATTGCATCGATAAATTTAGATACAAATTTCTCTCAAAAAAAACTCGATGGGAACAACAACAACATATGCAACACTTTTGTGCAAGGAGCGAAGGAACTTAGTCGAGGAGTTTTAGAAAATTATTTTAGTTGATTTCACCACTTCATTGAGAAGTTTCAAAGTTTTTGATTCATTTGGTGTCGGTTTGAGTGGAGAGTGATATTATGGATTGATGACATGTTGCACACTAGTATTGTCATAATTTCAGAATATTGTACGGACAATATCAAAAAGTAACATTTTTAACTTATAAGAAAAAAAAAAGGTAACAATGTTGATGATGATGAGCATGAAAACTAGTTTCACCGGCTGAAATCGGACAATATATATCATGTTTTGCTATCAATTCATGTTCATAATGGAACAAAACAATTGAGATTTTGAAAAAACAAAAACAAAAATTCAGCAACATATATATGGTTAAAAATACAATGTTATGGAGTTGATTTTTGCTTAAATTCACTTTCCAAGCCATGCATTTGAGTTTATTTCGGTATTGAAGACTGAAGACTAGATTACAATGGAGGAACTGCCGAATCAGTTTTAAGGGGTTCAATGATTTCGAGCAGTTCATTACAGAGACCCGTGAAAACAACAGCATCTGTTTCAATAGGCTTAAACTTGATGAGTGCTGCAGGAACCAAATCCTCCTCTTCGAGTGTCACATTTCGTTTTCCTGCTGCAGAAAAATGTGGGATCACCCGACGCTTGACTAAAACCGGATGTAGCAGCTCAAACTCTAAGCTTGGTTCTTTCAATGCAGAACTTACAAACTAACATCAAGAAAACAAATTCAATTATCAGCATAACAGGAGCGCAGGCAAGTTATCTCATAGAAAGAATTACTGGTCGAATATCAGAGGAAGCTATAGAACAACTACATTGGATGGATACGCACAAAAGAACATTTGGTTCATTATATATTCGACAAAAGGGAAGTTACTTAAGAAAATGCACAAAAGAATTTAGGTAATCCAAAAATGATAGAACTTTAAGACAAATTACAAGATGCAACACTAAACTATATCCTATCACCAATTAAGTCAATGAATATCCCCAATGCATTCAATAAGTTCAACTTAAAAAACAAAGAAAAATTACCCCAATATAATGGAAGAGTACCAGGTAGAGACTTTCAGAATATCTTTTCAACATTTTTTATTCATCTTAAGATTCACATGAATTTAGCTTTAATCAAATGTTTTCCACATTCGATTAATATTTTAAGCATTTCAATGGAGAACCAGACCTACCTGGATGTTAGATAAATGATTACCCTTGTCGTGCTCAAGTCATCTCTTGTTTATACTATCAAAGACCAACAGAGTTGATTAAAGCTACCACACCATTGATGTGTGCTATAATGTAAAATTATTTTCAGCAATTGAAATTCACTCCTAAATTGACGACTAGAAAGTCATTGTGATCATTTTCTCCTTATATTTTGTTAACCTGAAGCTCATGAGCAAGAAAAACCTTGACCATGCATACGCTAAACAGGTCACCTGGCTACTACAGACCATTCCTCCCCCCCCAAAACAACACACACACACAAACCACTCACCGACAACTGTTAAAGAAAATCTTTCCAATTGAAGGCCAAAAGCCCAGGTCAGAACTCCTTTTTGATGTACTTTATCGCCATCAAAAGCTTTTGTTATCCTTTGAATACAAACCCATCAATAACGTCAACTTCTATTTCCCTACCAACTTGCAAACACCATCGAGAAAGTCCAGCTTTACCTTTTCTAGTCAGATCCCAGCTGAAGCATTCTTCATGGCTTATGACCCTGCCCATACATACCATAACCGAGCTCTAGCATTACAGCATAAAACTAAAATTTGGAGGATGGGAGAATTTAGTATTATAGTTATCAATTACTAGTAAATAATATCAATGTTAATGAAACCAGACTTGGTACTTGAAGGCTAGAAGGGATGGACTTACTAGTGGTGGATCTGCTTGACAATTCAGAATGGCTTCAGTAGTGAGTCTGGGAGGAAAGAGAATCTGACTGTAATTTACGCTTTGATAGTGCATAGTGTTTTAAGTTTATATGCATGGTGAGTGAGTTAGAAAGGGACGGAGAACAGGTGATGCTTTGTCAATTATTATTAAGAAGAAAGTTCAAAAGATCTGCCGATTGGGCTGCCTCCCAACCCCTAAATTTAGAAAATTCCTCGAGTTTGTCAATTTTATCAATTGTCCATACAAATGTTTTTTTTATTACACTCTGCTCCTCCCCCTCCTATCTTCCTCACCCATGAATCGACAAGTAGATAGTAACATTCAGAGCAAAATGAAACAGCAATGAACAGCAAAATAAAATATACTTTATTCATTTATAATTACTAATTGAATCAGACCTCCAAAAAAAATTCTAATTGAATTCCCTTTAGGAATTAGATGCCAATAAGTGTAGTTATATTCATTTTTTCTGGAATTACTCAACTAATAGAATATACTAACGAATTGATGTGAAATATTGCAACAAACACTATATTCAAACACATAGTTGCATATGATATTATGGTTCCATGTTGATACATTTAATTTACATATATCTATCAAGTATTAACTATAAAGTTCCTGAAACAGTTTAAGCACATATCCTGTTCACAGGTCTCTTCTAGAAGCTGCTGAATTTATTCTCTGGATGGCCAAAAGAAGCTCCCATTCGAGTTGGCACATTTTAAGAGAAACTTTGACTCCACCAATTTATTTATTTATTTTCTAAATAGGGACGTAAGAATTTTTCAGTCTAATTGTCGGAAAACACAATACAAAGTCCTAAAGGTCCAAGCTTCCAGCCACCAATAAAATTGAAAAACCATGTTAAGAAAAACAACTGAAATTCCAGGGCACAAAAATTTAATTCTCCAAACTCTTTACAGACTCAACAAGAAAGAACTGTGAGGAGATACTCTCAAACCCAAGAGACAATCGTCATTTTCCCCAGGGAACCCATAAATTGACACCATGCAGAATGCTCCAACAAATTCAAAGCTATCTTACTTCTGAAACCATCACCAACACCAACAAGACATGCCTGGAACCATGACATACAGGTGAGTGATACACACTGAAAGTCTAAGTCAAACTTAGAGAATGGTCCTCATTGAGGCTACAAGTTTCTAATTTGATGAATGAACCAATTGAAGATGATCCTTGCCAGTTTTATGGTGGTTTCGGCCAGAGTTAATGGAATTGTAAGTCTGGTAATAGTGGTGATGGTTCAGCAGTGAAGAAGCAGAGAGAAAAAGAGAATTGCTATATGAGATGGGAGCAAAGAATTACATTGATGGATGCCACTTGATATATATTGGTCAATAAAAGAGAGTGAAATTTGATCTTACAGTTTATTAGATTTACACCAAACCAGTGTCATATAGGTCATATGGGGTAATCAAATAAGCCATTTAAGATATTATATTATGTCCAGGAGTATAAGAGTAGTAAAGTCGAAAGCTAATCAAACAACTAACCTCGTATAAAGCACCAGTAGGCTCTGTAGGAGAAAAGATACCTTGAAGCACCACCCCGTCAGGAAACTGTATCCTGATGACTGTTCTATTGTACCTCTTTTTAGCAGCTTTTGCCTGCTTTTCTTTATATGATTTAGGAATCAAAAGCTTGGACTCTTCGATCTTCTTCTTCCTCATATCTGCCTCTCTTTTTAATTCTTCAGCAGAACGGTTGTAGAAAGAATCAGGTAGCTCAATTTTTGCAGCTACACTTTCAGAGACCGAAAAGAACACCCGTGTCTAATAGGATGAGAAGATAAGGTATGGTCAGAACTCAAGCAGAAGCAATGGTGGAGAACCAAGATACACATAAGTCCCGAGGGAAAGGAGTCCAAACAAATCATAAATCCAAGGTTTCAACTGAAGACAGAAAACTACAATGCAAAAATCAAGGAATGATTATTGTAATATGTTGTTTCCCCATGAAACATGAAACTAAGACCTGAATCAAATTAGCACTAGGATATAAACATTAACTTATGTCAACACTGATACAGAAAATTTATCATATTCTTTCTGCTCTTATTGAGACAAAATGGAATGGCATGCAACAAATTCTACGAGACGTGACTTTATTTGAGTTCATATTATGGAGCTTGATTTGCACACTAGCACACCATGAACACAAAATTATTCAAGCCACAGTTTAATCTCAAAAGAGAGTTGTGATTCAAACACAACACAAATGACTTTTCCATGTCCTGAAAAAGTAAACAAAAAAAGATTGAAAACATCTAACTGCCAACTACATTGGAAAAGTCTAACTTCAACCTCATTGATTAGAACTGAAAGTAACACAGTTCCTTGCCAGGATACACCGTAGTTTCACTTTTTAATGAGATCTAATGCACCTAAGAATATCTTTCTTAATTTATCAGGTATTAACTCTAACTATGTTTCTCCAGCCAGTTCCAAGCCCATATAAAGGAGGATTGTGGTAGGTCTATTATCAGCGTAAAACTTGTCGCACCTTATGACAAGAATAATTCTAAACTTTGTGGCCATCATTTCTCAAATTTCTACTGCTATATTTGAATAAACTATTTTGAAAAGTATTTCAACTTTTGGGTTGTTATATTGTGGTGCAGTGGAATGGGAAATTTTTCGACGCAAAACAAGAACACAATCGATACACAAACCGTTGATTCAATTGAATGCCAGAATGAGATCAAAGAAGGTTGGAAAAATCTTCCAAGCCGTCAAGTTCATTACAAAAACAACCAAGTCGACTACACTTTTCATCCATGACCTTATATGATGCTGCCTGCCCTAATTCTAAATCTTAAGTGAAATTACTCCATTGATTCCTAAGGTTCAAGTAATATTAAAAGACACCCTAAATCTTAGGTAATAGAAAAAGACACGTGATGTTAATAAAAATGAAGCCCTTTGTCTTTTGTCTTCCGTCTTCCTCATATCTAATCTGCATCACATTCTCCATGAGACATAAAAAGATGGAATGTGAGTCAAGTAATGTATGACAAGGGAGTATAATTTAGGCTGCTTTATTACTTCTTTTCTCTTTGTCCTCCTTTATTGTTGTTGAATAATATACATGCATATGCGACTTGAAACCTAACAAACTCCATCTTGCACTCAAATCCATTTTGATACCAATGAAAATACAAAATTTGAGCTAGGTATTGGTTTTCTGGTTCATACATTAAAGGCTCTACTCCTTCCTCACTAGCTCGAGCTCTATCAACTTTTTCCTTGTGACCCTCATATAGTATACTAAGTGAAAGTACATTATGAATCCAAATATTACAATATTTGTTCCATCGTTGGGTATGGTTTGGACCATCAATTAATAGTAGTAATGAGCACGTTTGGCTTCTACAGTTAGAAATATATCTATTTTTTTCTTAATAAAGTATACCTCAGATTATCAAGACCTGAACCCAGGTCCATAATGTATTCTCTAATCTATTTATGACTAATGCATCAACCATTAGTACTGCAAACCCTTGTCTAGATAATTGTGATAGGCCTTACACTTCTAGGCCTTAATAATTGTATTCCATCAAAACTTTCTTTTGACGGAATAATTACATAAAACTATTTAAAAATATCCATGACTCCTCTGTTTAGAAAAAAGTATAAAATAGAGCTTAAATTTACCTTCCTACAGCAGATAAGTGTGCTTTATAGTATGCCCTAACTTTGCCCAGTATAAAAAGAAAGAAGTACAAAAATAACAGATATTTCAAAAATTGACAAAACATGCAATCCCTTATAAGTTCTGTTTCATTCTCAATTGCAAGTTGTTTGGCATCTACTTCTATGAACGTACATGTCATGAAAAGTTCTTGCACCACATGTAGACCATTGATGGAACACCCTCTCCCTTGTAAAGGTCTTCTTCTTCATATTTACATGCAAGTTGTTTGGCATCTAGTTCTGCATGTCTAGAGGCCATGAAAAGGTTTATTTAGGTTGTCTCACACCATGTATAATGTATTATAATCCTATTATCCAATACATGCATGAGAAGTAGCAATGGATGATCAAATGGCTCAATGCTACATATATACAGGATTCTTGGCTTTGCCAAACACAGTTGTCAGCATGACCAATGGACAAATACCATCACTACTTCCTAGCGAAGATAGAGATGAATGCAAAAAACAAATAAATTTCTGATTTGTATGATTTCGATCACTAATAACTTATTTGCTACATAAACTGGGGAAGAGAACGAGACTCATAGTGCAATGATAATTTATTTATAACTTTCATTTTGCTTCACAGTGCATTCACCTTACTCTATTACTTTACAAGGCTCACAGCAATTAAAACACTTTACCAGATTAACATCCAATGATTTTCGCTAAAAATACAGACAAGACCATTATCTTTTTAAGAGTCCATTGTGTCATGCACGTGTGGTTTTCATATGACAGAACACAATATAAACAGAAAGGAAAAGAAACAAAATAGAACATGACATTAGATGTGGAGATGAACCAAACTGTATACCTGTCTATCAACCTTCTTGGGCTCAACGAGTTCCTCTACATTAGCTGTAGCTGCAGATGGCGGTTCCTCAACCTTCTTCGGCTCCAATAATGATATGACATTCTTCACCAAACCAAGTCGTTCCTCTGATGGAACATCCATCACCAGCCACATCTCCTCACTTTCCTCTTTCAACTCAAAGCCCATGAATTCAAATAACTCCACTCCTCCCAAAACATCCCCTATTGCATCCTTTATCTTCGGATTCCCCATCCGAATCCTCCTAAACTTTGTATTCTCTGGCTCCTTCACGATATTCCTCAAAAGCCTTAGCACTACTTCTAGTGATCCCCCGGACGGATTCCCTGACAAATATGAACAAACACATGCCTCCACTTCATTCTTGTCACTCTCAATTTCTGTTTCACCATCCCTCAAATTACTTGATTCCAAGTTATTCAAACAAGTCTCAACATGAGAAGACACCTCCTCTTCAGAGCAATAGCCTTTACCACAAACTGGACACTCAAACACTTTCAAAGAATACCCATTGGGATTCCTTTTCCCAGAAGTGACCAATGAGTTAAATGGGTCAAACCCATTTTCAGACTTCTCATTCCCATCTAAGTCAACCCGAATTGCAGGTTTTTTATCCTCAATCTTCTCTTCAGAATCATTGCTCAATTTTTGAGTTGCAGGCTTGGAATTTGATGGTAACGAGGATGATGATAAAGATTGGTTCTGCTTTGGAGCACTCAACGATTGTGAGGGTCTGGATGCAATGAAGTTTGCAGGGCCTGACGAAGGAGAAGAAGAAGAAGAGCCCAAGACTCTACCTTGGCCCTTGAATTTGCCTGGAGAAGATGATGAAAATGGCTTGTTGACTTTCTTCATTAACCCCTTCATTTTATCTTTCACCTCATCCATTTTCTTCCTATTTCAAGAAAATACAAAACAAAAACGAATCAAAGAAATTGAAACCACCGAAAACGAAAATTAAATTGAATCTGAATGAATATATCAGTTTTAAACAAGATATATGGAAAACCGGAATTTTATAGGTATGAAGGAAAAATGAAACTCAAGCTGAATATAAATATCAGATTTCTTGTTGTATATGTGAAGTAAAATAAGGTGCGAAGAGAACAAGAAAAGAGGAGCTGAGAAACCTATAGAGGGTTCGGTTGTTTGACCAGAGTTACGGCGCAATTTGCAAAATTTTTATTTTTCCTTTTCTTGGTTATTGCAAAAAGTGAAAATCGATTTGCTGGCGTGGTTCGAGGATGTATGGGACATGATCTCTTGCTCTTTGGAGGTAAGAAAATATTGTCCATCTGTTGAGGTGTCAGCAGATAGACATTCCAATATCAATAATTGTTTAATTTTGGATTGCTCACCTACTGACACCTTAACAGGTGGGCAAGGATTTCTTGCCTCCAAGGAGTAAGAGATCATTTTCCGAGGATGTATATAAAATAATGTGGTTTGGTTATCAGGTTCCAATGATTTTGCGCCACCTCAACAAATGAAGATGGATATTCAATTGTGACTTAAGAAATAATGTAAAATTAACATATTTTTTTATAAGATAAATTAACTCAGATTCCTAACAATTTCATCTCATTCAATTTATTGGAGACAACATTTCCATTCTTTCATTAATTTCCACTAATGGTACCAAAATAATTTTTTTGACAATTTTACTCTAACATAAATAAATTAAAATAGCAAAAATAAAAAAATTTAATGAAATAATTACAATTAAAATCTCTAACGTTTTTAAAAGTACAAATCAATCCTAAACTTTTTTTGTTTATAAATTTTCATTTCAAATAATAAAAAAAAAATGTGTCATCAACTCTCAAACCTTCTAATCTGGCATCTATGTCCCTCAGTATAAGTACACCGAAAAGACCTATAGAGTCTGAATAGATTTCGTCTAAACGTTAGTTCGCAAACAAAAAGTTAAACCCGTAACCTAAATTTGACTAATTTAACATGGACAAAATAATCTTTTATTATTTAAAACAACTAATAAAATAAAATAAATCTTCTTCTTCCTCCACACCGCTACGCCTCCACACACCCTGTGACCAAATCTAGGGAATCCACCTATTTCGAACCCAAACCCCTCGATTTTGCACAAAACTAGGGAGCTCACGAATGAGATCTGGTAACTAAGGTTGATTCATATGCAAGCTGGAGAGAAAATTGTAGAGCAATAAAGAAATAGATCCAAGAATCAACACAAAATCTATGGTTTAATTCATTATGGGCAATGGCTTTGTATACTAGGGGTTATGATGATATAAACGATTACAGTCGTTATATGTTGTCTGTTAATAGTGGCACGTCCTTGCACATCTGCCTCACCGACTCACCCGCCCCGATGATCTCATAACTCGCATCTTACAGTTAGACAGCAATAACCCAATTGTTGTTGGGTTAGCCAGACAAGTGACCTACAGAATAACAGTTACCACTAACGATTAGGAAGATGTAACATCCCTCATTAACTCTTAATAATGAAGGGGATGAAGGGACACCAGTCATTAAAGACCATTAAATCCCGTAACTGTATGTCACCCCTATAAATAGAAACCAACCCCCAATGTAAAAATCGACTATATTATTCTCTACATTGCTATTCTGCACATCTGATTTAATCATATACTGATTATTACATTGAAGTGGTCACGGGAGATAGAAGCATCGCCTCTATTTTACAGGTTTCTACCACTGTCACCATTGCCGTTCGGAGGAGGAGAAAAATATTTATCATCAATTGGCGTCGTCTATGGAAAATTGTACAAAAAGTCATGGCTCGAACTAGAAGAGTGAAGAATGTAACCACCCTTCCAGCCCGGTCGGGGATGTTGACACCGAGTCCAACGCCCCACAACAAAAAATTGCCTCTGCCGCTCAACTTGTGGCACTGCAAGCTCAGGTGGTTGCCTTAACAGCTTAGCTCTAGGATCGGAATGCTGCTACTTCTCAGCCACCTCAAGGTCGTAGTCTTCTGCCAGTAGGACTTTCACTACTAAGTGTTCCGCCAGGGTCTTAGCCCTCCACCAGTAGGACCATTACCACCAGGGGCTCCTCCCCAGGCTCATAACTTTCCAGCAATAGAAACACCGCAAACGGTAGCTCCAGCGCTGGCCCCAAGTTCTTTGGCTCCACCTTTTGCACCCTATTTCCATCCATTGACATCTAGTCCAAATCCACATTGGGGGCAATCGTCATAAGTGTCTATGCCTATGCCAGTTGAGACACCAGTGTTATGCCTGGAGCAACGAATAGTGGATATGATGGGTCATAAAATACTTGAGGCTATGTCTAAGAAAAGTAGTAGGCAACAACAATCTATGGTATTGGAAGAATATCCTTTTTTCCTAGAAGTGATGGAGGTCCCCTTGCCACGAGACTTTGAATAGCCAAAGATGAAGAAGTACTACGGATCTTCTAATGCTGTCGATCCCCTCCGGGCTTTTTTCGACTTGATGAGATTGTAAGCCACCCCCGATGCAATTATGTGCAGGGTATTTCTGCCAACACTTAGGCAGAAGGCAATAGATTGGGTGGCAACCCTTCCTCCAAAATCCATCTACACGTTTGATGATTTTTCTAAGCAGTTTGCTGCATACTTTGCCATTAGCTAGCGGACTAAGAAGACAGCTATTGGACTGATGCAATTGACCCAAGACAAAGACGAACTTTTGAAAGATTTCATTGCGCGGTTCAATATCTCTAGATGTCTGCTGTAGTCACTACTATGATAAGTAGAACTCTAAGTCGCCCTTTCAAGATGTCACTCTCTAAAAACTCGTCGAATACGATGAATGAATTACTAAGAATAGGGGATAAGTACGTGGACACTGAGGAAGTATATTTCATTACCAAAGGTATGAAAAATCGAAATGAACCTGAGTCTAACAAAAGGAAGACTCGGGATGAGCCCGAATTTCGAAATGACAAAGCCAAGCTGAAAATGAACCATCTTAGGCAAATAAATGATGAGGGGTGCACCTACTGGACCCGACATGCGACAACTTCTTCTTTTTACTACATTCTTTAATAAGTGTAAAACAAGGCGATGAGCCTATGTCTGGAAAAAAAAAGGTGATAAACCTCTGCTACAAATCAAGGTGATGAGCCCTTGCTAAAAAATAAAATAAAAATAAAAAATAGAAGGCGATGATCCTCAATTTAAAAATAAGGCGATGAGCCTCTGTCTAAAAACAAGACGATGAGCCTCTGTTTAAAAATCAAGATAATGAACCTTTGTATGAAAAACAAGGCGGTGGGCCTCTATTTAAAAAATCAAGGCGATGAGCCTTTGTCTAAAAAATGAGGCGATGGGCCTCTGTTTAAAAATTAAGGTGATGAACTTTTGTTTAAAAATCAAGGCGATGAGCCTCTATTTAAAAACAAGGCAATGAGCCTTTGTTTAAAAATAGGACGATAAGCCACCGTTTAAAAAACAAGGCGATGAGCCATAGTTTAAAAAACAAAGCGAAGAGCTTTAATAAGACGATGAACCTTAGTCAAAATAAGCAAAACTTCAATGGAACGAGAACATAAAATGAAAGGAAAGACCTGTACCTAGGGGCGGATGCAAGCGCGTGCCCGCCCCTTGATGGGTGGGACGGGCGAATGCCCGTCACCCGAAAATGTTCGCACCACCTCTCATCTGTCCTACTCGTACATATTTTTACGAACTACTTCACTGTCTCAATATTGACTGGGGTTATACGCACTTATAGCACACAACATACAAACAAATATTCATCTCAATAGAAAATTGCAAAAGCTAGAGAAGTGCAGTAGATTATTTTTACTTCCCATTGACAATAGTTTATGGAAAGTAAATGGGCTTATGATGATAGAAACGATTTCAGTTGTTATATGTTGTCTACCAATAGTGGCACGTCTTGACACGTCCGCCTCACTGGCTTGCCCGCGCCGATGGTCTCAAAGTTTGCATCTTACAGTTAGACAACAATAACCCAACTGTCATTTGATTAGCCAGACAGGCGACCCACAGAATAACAGTTACTACTGAAGATTGGAAAGATGTAACGTCCTTCATTAACTCTTAATAATGAAGGAGATGAAGGGACGCCTATCATTAAAGACTATTAAAGGTCGTAACTACAGGCTACCTATATAAATAGAGACCAACCTCCCAGGTATAAACAGACTCTATTATTCTCTATATTGCTATTCTGCACATATGATTTTATTATATACTGATTATCACACCAGAGTGGTCACGGAGGATAGGAGCCCCGCCACTATTTTATAGGTCTCCACCACTGTTGTCATCGCGCTTCAAAGAGAAAAAAAAATTATTTATAGAAGCCACCTTTACCAACTATTGAAGCCAAATGAATTGCTTCATTCAAACTATAAAAGAGTATTCAAAATATCACATTCTTGGCAGCAACATGACAAAAGTTATTTTTGGAGGTGGACCTTTGAAGCTTGAAAATTCTCTCAAGTGGGGTGGGGTGGGGTGGGGTGGGGTGAAGAAGATGAACGTTTTTTTTTAATAATAGAATGTAAAGAGATTTTTTTGTACTTTTGAAAAACTTAAGGACTTTAATTATAATTTTTTCATTAACTTTTCTATTTTTTGCTATTTTAATTTATTTAAATTAAGAGTAAAATCATCAAAAAAATTATTTGGAGACAACATGTACAATTTAATGAAAAAATATGGATGCTATCTGTAAATAAAATTGAATTGATATAATATTGTTATAAAGTTAAAAGAGTGGAACTCACTAATTTTCCCTTTTTTATATTCAAGTTCGTTCGCTTAATATATAGGGTTAATTTTATTCATGGTCACTATTCTTTGACCTGATTTTTAATTGGATCACTATACTTCAATTAATGTTAGTTACGGCACTTTAAATTTGTAGAAATTGGATCATTATACTTTAAATTTGTCTCAATTTAGGTTATTTTGTTTAATTTTGTTACATTGTTTAACACTAGACACTAACGTGGTTGTTACATACTAATGGTCATCCTATGTAGCGGTCAAAAGATAACTTGTAAGAAGTTCTACAATAAAAAAAATTAAATCGTTTTATACATTAGAATTGTAGACTGAAAATAACTCAAATGGTAGATTTTTCAATTGTATCACTTCTTTCAAGTCATTTTTTGACACCCATGTAGGATCGCCGTTAGTATTTAATGGCTTCGTCAGTGTCTGGCCTTAGATAATGTGACAAAACTTAACAAGGTGATTACATTGAGATAAAATTAAAATATATAGTGATTAAATTGACACAAATATAATAACCCAACTGAAAATTGGGTCAAGATACAATGGCCACGAATAGAATTAACCCTAATATATATGACCAATTCTTTTCCTCCCAGCATAGTTATGAATATCCCAAATTATATATGGAAATAGTTATGAAAATCAAATAAGCAAATAAGATGGGATGTGGTTTGGATTATGCACTCTTGTACATGATTTTTTGGATTCCGTCTAATAAATTTCACTTTTCATTAGAAATTTGGTGTTAATGGATTCTAACTTATGATCTTTGTGCGATTTTGGTTCCTATATTTTTTTCTTGCTATAGGCGTCTTCAATCTATGGTTTATGTGTGCAAATAGTCCTTTTTGACAGATATTATCCATTTAACTGTTAAAAATACATTTTTTTTTTACTAAAAACTACAGTGCCTTTGTTTTCGTTAAATGAATCACAAATAAAATAAAACAAAACTAAAGGAGAAAGAAAAGAAAAGAAATTATACCATTCCACAAAATGGAACCCACACCTCTCTCTCTCTCTCTCTCTCTCTCTCACACACACACACACACACACACAAAGACACATGTCCATTCTAGATAAGTAATATTATTTACCTGGACTAGTGTTCACAATAATAATCCATTTATTGACATATTGTACAATGAAATGATTTTAGATGTAGTAAAGCTAAAGTACTCTATTTAGGGTCCGTTTGATAGAGATTATAAACTAGTTTATAAATCAATTTTTGATTTATTTGACCAATATTGGTTTTTTTGAGTTGAAATTGTTGACTTTTCATATTAAAAGTGGGTTGAAAAGTCAAAAATTACGGCTGAAAAAAACCAAAATGGGTTTTTAAACCCAATCAAACAAGCTATTATTTATAGTCAGTATTTTATTTTCTTAATTGTCTATGTAGATCATATAATTCTCACCGGTAATGCATCTCCACTCATTTTCAACTCATTTCTCGGAGTTTGCACTCAAAGATTTAGGCCAAGTCGCCTACTCTCTTGGTCTTGAAGCTAAATATTTCCTTGCAACCTTACACTCTCCATCCAAATATGATCGTGACCTCTCACTAAGGCTAAAATGCTTGAAACTTCCCAAATAATCACACCAATTACTATAATACCCAATCTTCTTCCCAATGACATTGAGCCCATAGATTCCACTACGTATCGTCAATTATGGGGTTCTCTTCAATATCTTACTTTCACTAGACCTGATCTGACACATGCTGTCAACATTTTCAAAATCCCACCATGAAAAACCTTCATGCACTGAAATGCATTTTGCGTTACATAAATGAAAAATTACTTTTGGAATTCGTTATTTATGTCAAAGCTCTCTCACTCTTAATGCCTTTTGTGATGCGAATTGGACTGGTTGTTTGGTGATAAGGAAGAGAATCACCGACTATTGTATTGTCCTTGGCTCAAATTGTGTGTATTCGGTGTGAAAAAAGAAGGCTATAATTTTACAATCTACTACCAAGGCTCAATATCGTGCTCGAGCAACCAAGTGGAAAAGCTAACATGGCTCCATTATCTTTTTCATGATTTTGGAATAGCTCTTGATCGAATGCCTATTCTTCTGTTTGACAATAAAAGTACCATTCATATGTCAAATGATCCCGTCTTTCATGCTTCACTTGATCCGTGAAAGGTTACTGCTAGAGCTATTCATCTTCGTTATTTACCTACTACAAGGTAGATTGCTGATGTTCTTTCCAAGGCACTATCAAAGGATTCATTTAAAACTTTCCGCTACACACTTAGCGTTTGTTTACTCTCAATCCAACATTGAAGAGGGGAGGGGAGGGATAACATCCCTATTTTTTAGGCCTTTATTCAAGTACAAAATCAAGACAAATTATGAAGTAAATCAAGGAGAGACGTAAGTTGCAGAATGCACGGCTATATCTCTAGTGTCAAGATTTTCCTAATAACTACTGCATAATTTTAGGAACGACATCTCATCAAGTTTCAAGATTTTAGAAACATTGTTGATCTTCAAATTTTAAGTGAAATTTTATGTCGGTCAGTGACCATATAGTAGGGGTAAACACGGTTTAATTTAAACAATTTTTGCCTTATTTTCAAACCAAACTATTTAAAATAGTTTGAAAGAATTGCAAACCAAACCAAACTATTTAATTTCCAAATCATATTTTGCTGTTGAGTTCGATTTTAAATTACGGCTTACCTATTGACATAATAATAACGTATTTAAAACAAGTTAAAATATAAGTAAATTGGTCTAAAATTCTCAATATAAGCTTAAACGGAAACTTTTAAAACATAAATATTACATTATATTAATATTTGTCTTAGAAGGAAATGAAAATTGGAGGGAATTGATACAAAATGGTAGATAACTTGGTCCAATCATAAATTTGTGGATTAGGGGTGAGCGGCTCAATAGTTTGACAAAAATTAATTAGTTAGCCCAATTTAGTATTACATTATACTTTGCTCATTTTGTAAATGTGTAAGCAAGTATAATTAATATATTTTTAATTATTAAAAAAAAAAAAACGGTTTGATTTGGTTTAAGCGGTTTTTTAAACATTAAAACTTAAACCAAACTATTTTCTAATGGTTCGATTTGGTTTGAAATCGAAATGTTGACGAGTCTTCGTGGATCCGAATTAACGGTTGCAAATCAACAGATTCTATTCAATTTGTGGTTTGACGGTTTTTGTCTACAGTTCTACCATATAGTATTGAACAATTTTCAAGAAAATGAAACCAAGTGACCATGAGTGGTATAAATGAAACGACATCAATACTATAGTGGCAAATTTCAAGAAAATGAAACTACGTGATCGTATAGTATTGATCTCGTTTCATTTATACCACCAATGTTTTGCATTAGTCAACTCGACTGGTGGAAAATTGTAACAGCAAGCTTACGCGCACAACATACTCTGCTAATGTTAAAGTTCAAAAATTAAAGAGGAGAATCCGAAATTGCCAAACATATAACATTGTTCAATGAAATTAGATCGTGAAAATCTATATTTATACTGCTTGTGAAAAAAAATGAAGAAAAGCAAGACTCTTATGTACTCAGACCATTTTCATAATGAACAAATTTCCTTTATACGTCGTGTGATCTCTACCATGGACGGTCTTCTATCAGGATGCTGTACAGTGCAAGAAATGGCGAGATTCAAAAGCTGTACCATATGTTCCTCAAAGTTGTCGAAATTAATCAACTCCGGATCAAACACTTCTATTGTCCAATTTTCTTGCACAACAGATTGAACCCAACTCGGCAAATCAATTCCATCCTCCACGAGAACATTATCCGGTTCCTTACCGGTCAGTAATTCCAAAAGCAGGACTCCAAAACTGTATACATCTGCTTTCTTTGAGATATTGCGGGAGTCTGTGACTTCAGGTGCCCGGTAGCCATTCAGGTTGGGTGAAGTTATGTCGGAAACCAGTCGTGTTAGGCCGAATTCAGAAGGGCAGGCGTCGTAGTATTCTGTGAGCAGAATGTTGGATGATTTGATGTTTCCATGTGTGGTATCAGGGTTGATGGAGTGGAGATATTGGATGCCGTAGGCAGCCCCGAGAGCAATTTTGCATCTGATTTCCCAACTCAATGATCGCCTGTTGTGTCCTGTTGTATGATATCAGCATTCAGTAAGGCGAAAACTAGTTGGATGTAATTTTAGTTTAACAAGACTAAGAACAGAGCAGCAGCATCCTAATTGACACTATTTTCTGGAGAAATTCTATGTTATAGAAGTTGAAGTTTCAATAATTCAGTCACTAAATAGAACCAGCCGGGACGAAAAAGAAATTGATGACACCAAATATATCCCGATCAAGACCAATATCAAAAGACTAGACCGATAGAAAGACATGCCGTTGAGTCATTGATGAAGTAGTGAACTACGTCTGGACATAGACCTAAACTCGCACCTATATCACATCCTATGAGCCAAAAGTCTATCCGGTAAATCAGAAATGTTGCAAAGATTGTTTGTACAATGAAAAAATGTGGTGCGTCTCTTATATGTAATGCTCAATGAGAAAAACATAAGGCAGGCAAGACATCTTCACTGTCAATTGACACACACATCTTCAACGAGCACCACTTGAGCTTGTGATGACAATTTTCAATTGACATAAAAAATGTTTCCAAGATGCAAATATTCCAAAGAAAACTAGCCAAGTAAATGTAAATTAGAGCATATAACAAAAACCAGAGATGGAATAAAAATCTTACCATGCAAAAGTATAGACAAGCTTCTAGGCATTGGCTCAAAAATAAGAAGCTTCTCTTCTGTACCATAAAAGTATCCTCTAAGAGGCACCAAATTCTCATGTATAAATGAACCCAAATCTTCAATTTCTCCCCTAAACTCTTTCTCAGAAAGACAAACATTTTTTAACCTCTTCACAATTACCTCGGCCCCACTTTCTAAATATGCCTTGTATGTGGTTCCAACTGTCCCCTTCCCTAAAACCTCAGCTGAAGACCTCAATAAATCTTGCAAACTGAACATTTCTACGTCTTCCCCGAAAAGAACCAAACCATCACTCCCACCTTGCACAACAACCTTTCCAACTCTCTCCTTGGAAGCAAAACTATTGCTGAATTGCTGTTCTTCTGCTACTGTGATTATGGGCATAGGACTCCAAAATCCATTCTCTGATGGCTTGACCGGAGAAGGAGGTATTGGTGATCTCTCTACGTGCTGGAGAAGTTTCCGGCTTCTATATTTTCTGAATAGGATGAACATAATTACCAGAATTAAGAGCAATCCAATAACTGATCCAACTATAATTCCAGCTATTGCTCCACCTGAAAGTTTGTTTCCATTACTGGGACAAGAAACAAGAGGTCCACCACAAAGAGAGGTTCCTAGATAAGATTGGGAGGAAAAGGTATCCAATCTTGGCGGGATTGAACCCGTTAATGCGTTAAATGAAACGTTAAACTTCCTAAGCTCAGTGAGGCTATTCAAATTAGGAAGTGATCCATTGAATTGATTGTTTTCCAAGTACAAAATTCTTAACTTGGTAAGGTTGTTAAAAGCAGATGATATGGCGCCAGAAAAGTTGTTCCCGGCTAAATTCAAACGTACAAGATTTTTCAAAGTAAATAAAGTCCCTGGTATTTCGCCTGAGAATCTGTTTCCCTGCAAGTGAAGGTTGCGTAGCTCGGTGCATGAGCCCAATTCAGAAGGGATTGGACCAGAAAGAAAATTTCCCCGGAGGCTGAGGGTCTGGAGTTGAGTCAGGTTTCCAATGGAATTTAGAGGGAGCTGCCCGATTAGGCCATCACCAGGGAGGTGAAGGGCTATGACACGGTTGGACTGGTTGGTTAAGTTGTTGCATGTCACACCTTCCCATGAACACGGGTTCGAACTAGTGGTGTTCCATAGGAGGGTCCGACCGCGGACCGCTCCTCTTAGACGGAGGAGGGCGGAACGGTCTGCCTCGAGATCAGAGAATACTATGGTAATGGAACTTAGGGAAAGTAAGAAAAAGAGAAGAAAAAGATTAAGCATCTCGCCCTTGTCTGTGTGAAAGTTAGGAGGACAAAATTCATTCTTCTTTAGTAGTCTATGTTCATAATATATAGTCAATAGTCATATTAGTTGATTTTTCTTCTGTGTTGAACTCATTGATGCATGAAGCTGACGGCTAATGACAATTTCTTGTATTTTTAGTTGACTTGAGTTAATATTTGCTTTTGACTGACCGCAAGTCAACAATAAACCCTGTGTTGATTTGCACAAAAGAGGAATTAGGTTTATTTTTGACGAGACTTGATAGTTTGGCTAATAGATGGAATTCAGGTATACATTCACACCGGTTAGGTTTAATTGATGTACCAAAGCACTATGGTGTGACTTTTTTATTTTTTTATTTTTTCTAATTGATTGTTAAATATATATAATATAAATAGTTTTTTTGATTTTTTAAATTGTCTTGATAATTCAAACTTCTATAGTTCAACTTAATATTAAAATAAACTTCACTGTGAATTCAAATTCCACAAGTTTTTATTGTATTTGGCGCATTGGATTAGACTGTATAAAGAATTTAATTTAAAATTATAATGGATATTATTAAGTATGGTAAATTAAGATGGATAATATTCTTTGATTTTTTTATTAAAAAATGTCATTTACTATATCTTTTCTTATTGATAGTGCAATGGATTGAATTAGTATATTTTAAAGGGAATTAAGTGTAAATGGTCTCTAACATTTGCCTTTAGTATGGAAATAGTTCATAAAGTTTATTTTTTGACATTGAAGTATTTAATCCATGTGTTTTGATGCGCAATTAGTCTTTATTTTATGAAAAAGACAAATATACCTTTAATTTTAATTAGAGAAAATTGTAATTGGATTTCCAGCCTTTGCAAAAGGTGCAAATAGATCTGGTATATTTATTAAATAATTTTATTTAACATATTAAATATATCACAATAGTCATGTCAATTAAATTTTTCATAAGAGAAAAATATATTATTGTACTTTAAGTATATGTAATTGCTAGTAAAAAAACTTGAATAAAAATTAAGTTATATAAATGATGCATATAATTTTATGATATTGAACCAATTTTATTATGTTTTTTAACATTATAATACTAATAAAAATTAATTTACATATTATGTATTCTTTATTTTTGAACGATAAAATAAAATATGAAGAATACAGTTGAAGCTTTAATATTTGTAGTTAATAAATGAATAACTCAATTAACCAAAAGTATTTGAGCATCAAGTTTGTGATAAAGTTATTTTTCTTTTTATATTGTAATGATAAAATAAAAGCTAAATTTGAAATAATTTAATTACTTAATAATAATAATAATAATAATAATAATAAATAATTTAATTTAACATGTTTGTAAATAATTATGAGCTTAAATTTTAGTTATTTTTCAATAGTTCGTAAAATATACAAAATATTTTAGCATATTATCAATTTGGTCAATAAAGTGTTAATTAAAAAAAAAAAAACTTGTTAATTTTCTTTAATTTTTTTTATAAAAAATAAAAGTATCGGATCTATTTGAACTTTTTGAAAAAGTTAACACTCCAATTGCAATTATTTCTTATTAAAATTAAGGGTATATTTGTTTTTTTCATCAAATAATGTCCAATTATGCACCAAAATACATAAGTTAGATTTTTGTGCCACAAAATAAACATTATGAACTATTTCTGCGCTGAGTACAAAAATTAAGAACCATTTGTGCCCATTTCCCTATTTTAAATAAAAAATTAAAAAATAATATATACTCTTATGAACCGTAATACAATCTACCTAATTTTATATATTATAATTTTACACTAAAATTCTATATAGGGCTTAATTTGGTGCGTCAAATTCAAACCTAGCTTAAAAGTAAATGAATTTCTATTTTTTTTTTTAAATTTAAATTTCAAGATAATTCAGATCAACTATGTGAATTTATTTTTATGTTGGAAAAGAACAACTTAACAAATACGTAATACACGAGGCTTCGATTGAATTTCCGTGCATTTCATTTTCCATTTCCCTTCCCCTTTTCTCACGTATGTAAAACTTCTAAACTAATTGGTTCCAAGTCCTCCCAAAGTAAAGCTTAGAGCTGCATCTTCTAAATCAATTTTAAATTGTAATCAATAAATATTCTCGACCTCTGTCACGAGTGCTGAGTGCAGTTGTTGATATAAACACACCAACAAACACGACCGAGCAAAAACATTGGATCATAAAAATAGTGAAAAGGATATTAATGGTATTTCGTATAACTCTACGTACAATCGGCCAATGCCGTATTTTTCTTAGCATTACGACATTTTCTGCCTAGAAAATGCGTGTTAACTTGGACGTGTATTGCTCGAATAAAATGATAATTTACTTCAACGTGCTTCGCTGGTTCGCGAAAACTTGAATTTGAAGCTAGAAGATAAACAACACTGGATTGATGAGATAGAGAACATTATTAGATGATGATAAGAAACTCGACTTTTTATGCCACTTAGCATGTGCTTCAAGCAGCAAAGGAACGGGAATTGTGTCAATAATTTATCTACAGAAACGTAAATATTCTGGCTGCCTCATCCTGTCTTTGAGACAGAGAGCAAGACAAACTAAGGAAACACACAAATATATATGGTAAGGAATTCCTGTGCATAACATGCATAAAGTTCTATTATTAGAGCTGTCAAGCTTAAAGTTGTTCTTGTTAAATGATTTATAGTTATTGAAAATTAATGTGTATTGAAATTTGAAGTTTTATCATAAAATGTTAATTTTATTAAGAAAAGTAGCCTAAACTTTTATATTTTAATTTTATTTCCCCACAAGATGGTAGTTCTTTTGAAAACATGAATCTTGAATTTGATCATTTGTTTGAACTTTTAACGAATTAAAATGTTCGTTTGAGTTTGTGGGTTCTTATTGTTAAGAGGAATAGTCTAAACCCTTTTATGTTGAGTATTATTTTTGTCTTTAATCCAATATAGATTGTTGACACATGTTGTATAATTTAACTAAAATCTTCACTTGAGTTAAATTGAACTTTCTAGGAGAAATAATTTGTTGATGTGAGGTAAAGAGCGAGTTGTTGCATTGATTTGAATAAGAGAGGTGGGTTGATTATTAGTGATCACTTGCGTGTCCGTGGTTGCACTCGTTTTGATGTCATTAGTCATGGAAGATTGAGTGATTATGTGGTGGCTAAGAGAGAGAGGAGGACTGAAAGAAAAAAGAAGAAGAAGATAGGGATGAAGACTTTTAATTGAAATAGACTCGTGAAAGTTTCAAATGCTCTCATACCATATAAAGTGGAAAGAGATATGAAAGCAAGTATATTTCATTTCATTGGTTGAAGAATGAATGCTATACAATTATATGAGGCGTAACAAAGATAATAGTGGTAATACCATTTTATCACCTATAATCGAATAGTTTGATGAGGCTAGTGAGGTCGAGAGCTTGGGCATTCTGGGGTAGTATCGTCGAGTGACTTATCTTTAACACACATCAACTCGGTCCGATCAGTAATTGTTTTAGTTAGTTGAGAATCGAATAGTAACATTTTGCATACCATTAAGTAAGAAAGGTTATTGTTTTGGACAAAAAGTTGAAATCGAAGCTCTTTTTATTTTGACCTAAAAGAAGGGACCTTTAAGATAAATTCTACATTTTTGAAGCAAGCACATCCGCAATAGCAAAATTGCAAAACCATTCAGCAAGATAAACTTTAGGGATAAAATTTTATGGTGAAAAATCAACATTGGTATCATATGAACCTTCCTTTGTCGTTTGGCGCACACGTTGTGGTCATCTCCTATTTTTTGTGCACAACATGGTCATTGATTTTGGAGGATATCTCAAGCAGTCAAGCTTAGAAAGGTTTGAAGTATATGTAGGAGCCTCAATGAAACCCTTTTAAAACATGGGAAAGAAAACAACACTTAAGTGTAGAAGGAATTACACTGATAAGAATAAATTATATGTAGCACAGATTTTAGTGCAAATTATACCGAGATGAAAGTATATGAATAGCTTATTTTTCATTAGTCACATCGAATTAAAATAATCCCATCTATAAGATGAGTTTATGTTGAATTATTTGTTACTTGTGATGAATGTAGGGGTGGCAAAAGGGTCGAGCAGTCTGTGGGCTCGTCGGCTCGAGCTCGTTTATGGCTGGGCCCAGGCCGAGCCCCATATTAAATTTACGAGCCGATCAAGCTAGGCTCGTTTTATGGCTCGTGACTCTTGGGCCAAATGTCACAAAAGTGACCACTTTTGTAACCTCCCGAAAATTCTTAAATTAATTATTTATAAGGCCAAAAAATCTAATAAATAAAAAAAATTATTTGAGTTGTCCCTAAAAGTGCATCAAAAATCATAACATTTATTTTTTTAATTTAGATCCGAAAAAAAAGGAAAATCGAATTTAAATAAATTATTTAAAGACTAATGTGAATTAAATTAATATTTAGTGATTCATGTTAGGATTTTATTGAATAAAAGTGTAAAAGTTAGGTTGGGGACCAAAATGTTGAAAAAGTGAAGTTTTAAGCTTTTCTAACTAACTCAAACATCCATCTTTTAGGCAATTGTACGACTTCTGCATTTGTCAAAATTTTATGAATCTTATAGAGTTGCGAAATACGTAACGATAACTTTGAAATGGTATACATTTGACAAAGAAATGAGTTTCAAATAGAGTGCCAAAAGTGTTCTAGAAAGTGGAAAATCTAGAAATACTTGAGTAATTCCAGCAACAAGTGTTCGAGCAGGCTTTTTTGGAGTAGTCGCATGAGCCCTTTGGTTGTCCGTTTGCTACGATTCAAAATGCGTAGCGAAGCTTTCCATGAGATCCTCAAGACGATATAAGAGTCTCGAAAAATGATCGAGAATCGGCCTCCAAATTAGGGTAAAAAATGGGCTCAAAAAACAAAAAAACTGTATTAAACAATTGTCAAGTGGGCTAAGTGAGATTTTATGCAGAAATTTGCTCTCATATTGTTCCTATTATGCCTTACAAAAATAGGATCTTGTGCAGAAATAAGGCTTAACTTAAATTTGGGATTTAGGTTTTGACCTCAATTTGGAAAATTAAGTTTAGAACTTAATTTGGGAAATTATGTTTTGACCTTAATTTGGAAATTTAGGATGTAACCTCAATTTGATCCTTGTTTGTGAAATTAGTATTGATCTCGATTTGGAATTTTTATTGTTGTTTGGTTAAAGTCAACAAGCACTTTTTGACTAAAAAAACAGTTTTAAAAAGTTGTTTTAGAGAAGCCCAAATTTTGAGCTTATCTAAAAAGCTCTAATTGAGCTTTTACGGGAAATTGTAACTAACATTTAATAAACTTAAAAATTAACAAAATTATCATTAATACATCAAAAAAAGATATTAATTTATTTACTACATTAATTACTTATATCAAATTGTCACTTCACATACTTATATAAAGTAAAAATAAATATTGGCGTGTTAAATAATATAATACAAATTATATATAATATGGTTGATTTAAATAATTAATTATGTTATTATAATTAAATTAGTATATTATTTTAATAGTTATTATATGATATAAAAATATATGATTTCTTTTAAAAAAATAATATGAGTTATACAATAATTAATTGTTGTTTAGTCAAATATAATAAAATAATCGTGTTATTATAATTAAATTAATATATTAATTTTAATAGTTATTATAGGATATAAAAATATTTATTTATTTTAAAACAAATAATATAAGATATATAATAATTAATTACTATTTAATCAAATAAATATAAAAATTTATACAAAGTACTTTTATGGTTATGCAACAAAACACTCAATTTAATATTCACATAACTTTTTGGATTTATATCCAAACAGTCAACAGTTTTTTAACAAAAGCTCTACTGCTAAAAACTCTATTACCAAAAGCTCTACTGCTAAAAGTTCTATTAACAACAGTTGTACCAAACGGACCCTTATACTAATAAGATTATGTGGTTGATTTTTTTTTTGAATAATAAAGATGGTTGTTATTTGAAACTTTAGAAATTTGAAAAACATGCTACTTTTAAATTTTAGCTATCTATTTTCATGGGTAGGACATCAGGCTCCCTATTTTCATTATGTCTCAAGAAAAGTAGTTAGATTAAATTCTATAATCATTTATGTTATATTACTAGTGAAATTCACGTGCAAGGCACGTATTGTATTTTAATTAAGTATTTAATAATGTGGTCATTGTTAGTGAATTTTTTAATTATTTTTTCACTTATGAAAGACTAAGTAAAACATATATTAAAACTTATTGAGAAAAGTACGTATTATTTAAATGTGGGCGATATAGCTTCAATTGATCTTTAACAAGAACGTTCTTCATTTTTAGATGATATAATGAATGGAGTGTAGTTCACTAACATAATTGATTAATACAAATATTAGAACTGAATACTTCAATTATGATCTCACAAGATTATTCTGTTGCTTTAAAGTTTAAACTTATTCCATATTTCTCTTCACTATTACCCGACTTTGTAAATTATTTCAATTTTTCAATTTAATTTTATTCATTCTAATGTATCAAATATTAAAAAAGTTTAAACCACACGAGTATCGTGAGATGCATAAAATTTCTTGTGAACTTACGGTAATACGTAGTAAAAGTGCTTATTATATATTAGCATAAGTTGTTAATTAGTAATTTTATTCTCTTGGTATATTGGACATGGTTATACTCATGGATATATTTTCTTTTTCTACTATTGTAACTTTCTACCTTGAAAGTAGTATTCTCTCTCTTTTTTCTAGCATAATGCAGGATTTTGTGCTTGTGAGTAAATTTTCTTGGACTTAGTTGTAATTTGATTTAGTAATCGACATAAAAAATAAATTATAACTATGTATTTCTTGTAATCTTGATCAATGTGTTGTTAACTTAATATAAATAATTAATTGAAGGAAAGTTATTTCGATTGCAAATGATTTTAAAGTTCAAAGTGGATTGCTTGATATATGTTACTATGTCTTGGCTTAAGAGGCCGATAGGGATGGCAAAAAAATCCGCCGACCTGAACCCGCCCCGCCAAGAGCCGCCCCGCCCCGCCCCACGAAGCAATAGGGGCGGGTTTGGGGCAGATTTTTCTGCCCCGGGCCGGGTCCGCCCCGCCGCGCCGCCCTGCTTCTCACCCTTAAAAAAAAAATTTTTTTTTTGAAAAATCATAAAATATAGTAGAAATTATGATTTTCACTAAAAATGGACTAAAGAATAATCAAACTCGAGTTAAAACTTATAAACTACTAACCTTAACCACTACACCACAACCCAAATCTTATAATTTTTTTATTTTGCTTGGTACAAATATTTAAAAAAATTGTATATATATATTTTTAATTATTTTTCAGTTTAACAAAAAAAAAAAAAAAAGTTCGCGGGGCGGTTGGCGGGTCCAACGGCCGACCCGCTCCGCCCCGCCTCTCAAATTCGCGGATCACGGGGCAGGGCGAGGTGGGCCAAAATTTTCGCGGGGTGGGGTTGACCCGCCCCGGACCCGCCACATTGCCATCCCTAGAGGCCGAACCTAGAACCGAATATATATATATATATATATTCTTATTAATCACAGATATTTTTGCCATCCCTGAATGGGACAAAACCTTGGTCAAAGAAAAGAGTACAACGCGTATTTACTCCCACTCATTATAATATCACTTTAGATATGAACTTCGATCGATTAAGTTCTTGAAAAGTTGAACTATATGCTTTAGGCATATTAAATCCTCCAGAGATTAATATACATAGTTTTATTAGTCATGCGAGATGAGTTGGTTATAACAATATTCATTGTATGCATATATGTCATGCATTGACAGACTAACAAGATATCAACTTATGATTGCTTTACATAAGCCTTTGCAAAATTCATAATATTAAAAGTCGTGCATTACATGTTACGACTTCATTTTTCCATTTCTTTTTCGCATAAATATACACCTTTAGGTGCTTCGACTATATGTCCAGAAACTTCAGGTTTCTCTAGTCAGTTCAATTTACTTAGATTACATCCTTTTATTTGGTCAATTTATTCTTTGACATATTTCTTTCAATATCCTCGCTACCTTTCATAATATGAAGCGCTTCTTTATATACAAAAATTTTGTCAACAATATTTATTTTTGAATCCATTTCTTTCTCATAACGACATAACTTAGCAAGATCTTTTCGTTCTATTATTTCAGCTAGCTGAACCTCTTATGGGGTTTTTATAATTAGTTATATCTATATACACTCCAAGAGCATATCTATATACATTCCAATAGCATATACCTCCTCAATAAGACCATCTTTATAATTGGCTCCATTTTTAATTTGAGAATTTTGGAATCAAATATCACCACGTTTCAGGCGTATCATTAATTTACCAGATATAATATTAATAAATTGTCCTTCAAGGATGTTAATATAAATTGGAGCATTTAGAGCTGGTATATGAGATTTGATTTAATCTCTTTGGTCAGTAAATGCATCTGTCAAATGTATAACTTACAAATGAGTTATTTGTCGAACTTCTGGTTCATATTGTCTTGTGCAAAGATCTAGAAAACATAATATGCTGCATTTTCATGTATTCTTTCCAGCTACTTAATTTCTCTCCCATAATATTGAGAAAATTGTCTTATCAAAATGACATTCAAAAAACCGTATTATAAATTATCACCCGTTAGGACTTAAGATATTTTATAATGTTCCATACTAAATATGTATTATCAACATTTTTCAAAGCTCATTTCAGTGCACTATGGTGGATCGATTGTACATATATTGTACTATAAAAAATCATTAGATGGATAATATTAGGCTTTGACCATAAGCCAACTATAACGGGAGTAACTTTGATGTTAGCATGATGCGTATAAGTATTTCAACATATAAAATAGCATTCCCTAGACAAAAATGGGAAGCGCTTTGTTCTCAATAGTAATGATTTAGAATTTAATTGGAGGCGTTGAAAAATAATATTGCTAAACCATTTAACATCATCTCAACTAATATTTATTAAAAGTTTGAGATTTAGACTCACTAGCATTGACAAGAAACATCAACGTCTTGGTTGTATAATCTGAAAATTATGCTCATTATTTAAAATTTGAGCAAGTAATCTCGCAAACTTCAAGTTGTAAATAATAACATCATACAATCATCTAGTAGATGTATCTATTAGATACAAATAATATATAGATGGTCAACATGGAGGGTGATAGGGTCCCATAAATCACCTTAAATAATTTTTAGAAATGCAGGAAATTCAGTCCTGATTTTACCTAGTGAATGTCTACTAGTTTATATACAATGAGAACAAGCATCACATGAGAATTCATTATATTGAAAAATCTTCTGGTTTTCAATAGATATACTCATTAATAATCTACATCATATTGATCCGGAATGGTCTAACCGGTAATGCCAATCAATAAAATTTTTAGGACATCGAACTTCTATTCAATATAGTACTTTCAACTGTATCAACACTCTAATATTACACAACATTAATATTCTGAAATTGTAAAGTTGTGCTTCTTCAAGAGCAATAACACAATATCCTTTTTTTTTAATATTTTCTATACTTTCTGTTTCTTCAGAAACAATAATATCATTTTCTTTTAAAATATTGATATTCATAATATTATACTTCTTCAGAAGTATTAATATAATGTTTGTATAATAGATCTTATAAAATTACGCTACTTGATAACAAGTAATATTTGACTGAAATATTAATATAATATTGTGCTACTTCATGAGCAACAACAAATTATTTTAAAATGTTAATTTTATTCTAAAGTAAATATTTATTCTTCATGAGCAGTATTATAACATTCTATAAGAATATTGTATCTTATAAAATTAGACTATTTATGAGCAATTAATATTCTACTGAAATATTAATATAATATAAAATTTTGCTTATTCTAAGCAACAATAAAATATTCTTCTAGAATATTTATAAGTTAGGTTGTGACATACAATACAATATTCTTATGGAATATTGATTGAGTTGTAAAATTGTGTTTCTTCAGGAAAAACACAATTAAAACAAATAAACAAATCTTATTGACTTCCCACAATAATTTCATGCTAATTTTTATTTATAACTACATATGAAAAAATAGATAAAAAAATAACATAGTAGTTAATTGAATACTAAAAAATATTGCTACTTCAGGAGTAATAGTTCAATATTCTTCTAGAATATTTAAATTGTAATGCCATGCTCTTCAGGAGCAATTAATA
Source organism: Forsythia viridissima (assembly GCA_030279155.1). Classification (NCBI taxonomy): domain Eukaryota; kingdom Viridiplantae; phylum Streptophyta; class Magnoliopsida; order Lamiales; family Oleaceae; genus Forsythia; species Forsythia viridissima. The sequence goes on along the minus strand of CM059041.1, from coordinate 37,228,427 downwards.
TTTCGTCAGAATATTATAAAGTTGTGCTTATTTAGGAGCTACAACAAATCATTATTTTGATGTAAATATTTACTCTCCAGGAGTATTATAATATTCGTATAGAATATCATATCTTATAAGATTAGGCTTTTCGGGAGCAATTAATATTTTACTGGAATATTACTATAATATAACATTGTGCTACTTCTGAAGCAACAAAATATTCTTATATAAGATATTAGATTTATTAAATTACGCTCTTTGGGAGCAATAACTTAATAATAAATTTAACAAATTATGATATTCGGGAGCAAGTGTATTCTACTGAAATATTAATATAATATAAAGTTGTACTTCTTCTGGAAGACTAACGAAATATTCTTCAAGAATATTAATTTGTATAAATTGATATTTTCCAAGAATACTAACACAATATTATTTTAAATATTGATATATAATAATTAATAATATTCAAACAATATCAATACTGAAAAATATATAATCAAAGATGATATCAAATAGAGTACTGACCTTTGTTCATGAACAGAAAGTAAAGATCGCTTTGTTAACTCAATTGACTTCATCTCCATATACGCAATTTAAACATTACTTCTATTCATGAAGTGATTTCTCTCGAATAAACCGTTGGATCTTAATTGTAGCCATTGGATTTCAAGAACAATGAGTTTTGAACGTTTTTCCAAATTTCATGATTATCGGAAAACGGAGAATTGAGATATCAACATTTGATCTCAGTTGTGCAGATTGTCCAAATTCTTCCAACAAATTCAAACTTCGTTTATGTTCACGCATAGATTTCTCGATAATTAACCGTTGGATCTTGATCATAACCGTTGAATTTTAAGAACAATGAGTTTTGAAGTTACTGTCCAAATTTCACAACGATCGGACCTAAGATATTAAGATATCATTGTTTGATCATAGATGCGCAGGCTGTCCAAATTCTGCGAATTTTCTAAACAAACTCTTGAGTTTTCTCTCTATTTTAGATTAGCTCTATCGTGCTGATAACGTGTTATGAAACTAGAAAAGTAGAGAGAAAAAGAGAAGAGAATAGAGAGAGTCAAAACTCAAGTGTATCCATTTACTATAACAATGACCCTTATTTATAGGGTTCCATAGGGAGTTACAACCTAATTAGAATACACTCTTTTTGAGTAAGTAGATAACAACATAGACATCTAGATACAACTAAATAGTCATTCATCATTATCTATAATTTTACAACATATATATATATATATATATATGTGTGTGTGTGTGTGTGTGTGTGTGTGTGTGGAATTGAATTTTGTTTCAATAGTTGAAGTTATTAAGAATTTGGATAGCTTCTATTTGAAGAAAAACAAAAAAATATTTAATTGGATATCGAAAATAATAAAACCATCTGCAAAAAATTTGGGCGATTTTTCGAAAGGTATGACTAAAATCGGAAGGAAGACGAACAAGACGACTAAAGGAAGACGAGAAAAATGACGAAACGTTGAAAAAAAATTGGACTAAAAAAATCTACAATTGTAAAAAAAAAATGAAAAAGGAAAGAAAGGATAGGAAATAGGAAAAAGTAAAAAAAAAAAAAAAAAAAAAAAAAAAAAGAATAACAGCTGAGCACACATTCCTATGAATAGTGCCTATACTCAATTCACACTTTTAATATAAAAGAAAATGAATAAGGAAAGAAAGGATAGGAAATAAGAAAAAGTAAAAAAAAAAAAAAAAAGAATAATAACTGGGCACACATTCCTATGAATACTGCATATACTCAATTCACTCATATAGGGATTATGCGTATTATATTTGTATATTTGATGTATAATGTTAGATGCATAATTAAATGAGAAATATTAATTTAAATCCCTCAATTAAATATCAAGTCAAAGAACTTGCTTTCCATTATTATAATGGTAAATCAGAGTTCCTCATCATTGTCGATTTGTTAAATACACTCAAAACTGCTCTATTAGAAATATATTTACGTTATGAAATATATGAAATTTTTGAATAACAGTTATGACTTAACTAAAAAAATACTGATTTGAATGCTTATCAATATTGATTTTTTTTAATTACCTTGTCAAAACACTGTTTTTAATTATATATATATTTTTTAATTACCTTGTCAAAACACTGTCAAAACACTGTTTTTTTTTTAAATTACCTTGTCAAAACTCTGTTTTTAAATATGTTTAGAATTTTTTTTTAATTACTGGTTTTTTTTGAAACACTGTTTTTTAATTATTGATATGTCAAAACACTGTTTATTTTTTACCATGTTATTTCATTTTGTAGTTACTGCTTAGCTTATACCAATAGCATGTTTGACATAGTTTAATATAAATTTATTTTCAACATCATATTTTATGGGATTCACAATTTTTATTAACTTTTCAAATACATATTTTATCAATTTTTTAAAATCTCTTTAAAAATTACTTTTATACCCCACTAAACAGGAGTCAAGATCTGTTATCCCAATTGTGTGTCTCCTTGGCTGTTCCAACAATAGAAAATGTATACATTATCAAATAAATAAAAATTAATTTTAACAACAAGTACGAATATATTAAATAATTATATTTATTTAATAATATTATATTTTCTATTAATTGGTAGAATAGTTAAAAAGACATACAATTAGCAGAGCAAATCTGAGCTCACTAAACAGTTGCTAAGCATCATTGCTTAATCATACTTCAAAACTCTAAACGGCCCCACTCTGGTGTCAAAAATAAATAACGCATTTATATGTAACTCATAACTGCACTTGTGTCGGTTGGTGATTAATGATTAATTGGTGGTATGGTCACGACATGTGATTATATTAAAGAAAAAATCAGGAACACTACATTCAATTCAGTGCATTCATGATTCATGTATTGTTTTGTGTATATATATTTTCTAATCTATCATCTATATTCTCTACAAATTTAAATCATATTATTAGTAAATTGATTTAAATTTGATTTTATTCATTACAACAATTAATTAAAGATTTAATAAACTTTATTCAAATAGTTGAATAGGTAGCATGGCTTCTATAAAATACGACCACATTGTCGTTTGCTCAATTATAGTGATGGCAATAGGGTGGATTCGGATCGGATCGGATCGGATCGGCATGATCGGTATCCGTCCTGCAATAATTGTAAGAGATCCAAATCTACGGATTGATCTGCCATTTCTCGAGGCGGATCGGACCAGAGCAGTGATCCGCATTATGATCCGTTTCATTTTTTATTTTTTCGAATAATTTTTTTTAGCTAAGTTCAGCCACCTCTAAATTGTAATTTAAGTACCAAATCTTTCATCTATTTATTATTTAATCCTATTTATTTTTCAAATAGGGCGGATCGGATCGGAGCACACATGATCCGATCCGCCTCGATCTGTCCCAATCCGTCCTGATGTGCCTCGCTGATCCGCGGATCGAAAATTTTTCGCTCCACTCAAATCGAGTATCTATCAAGTTTGAGGTGGATCAGATATTTTTACCATCCCTACTCAATTATGTCACCTTTACTCAATAGTTTATTTTCAATATTGTCATTTTATCCATAATATACTATCACATTTTACTCTAAACATATTTATTTTTCTTGGTTTTATTTTACGATCATTAATTGTTTCATTAAGAACACAACACTCGAGTATCACAAAATATTGAAAGTCGGTTCAATAATTCTTCCATAGTTTCATAAAGAACACAACACTCAAGTATACAATAATTACGTCAAAACCGACATTGTTATTAATAGTCTCCCCTAACAACTTTTATGAGACACATTCTAGTAATAAACAATTTTTTTCCATTAAATTTTCATTAAAACTTGACAAGTACATACACACGACTGTTAGAGTAATATTAGAGTCCTAATATATTAGAATATATTAAATGATTGTTTTATTTAATATAGATGATTGTTTACTTTATTATATAAACTAGTTGTATCTAATATTTTACTTATGTCGTTTACTTAATAATATTAGTTCTTCTTTCTCCGTCTTTATTCTTCTCTTCTTAGTTTGATTTATATTATTGTTAGAATTTTCACATAGTATTCAAGTAAGTTTGATCTGACTTGGTTTAAACTTCAAATCACTTCCGTTCTACGACAAAAGGCCTTGTGCCACTTGTCAGGCCAAATCTTTTTTTGTTTCTTTTAGATATTGTCATCTGGCTAAGTTTTATTTTTTAGAGTCTTCTTGTAGGTTTGTCGGGTTGTTTTAGTCTTGACTGATTAGATTACTTGGACCATTTGGCTTGTTTAGGATATGTATGTCCAAGTCAATTTGAAATTTAGAATTTGAAATTTGTTCAGTTGTTATGTTCTGGAATTTGGTTAGTTTTGCATCTAGGTGATAATATGGAATTTGTTTGGTTTTGTTGATCTGTGATTCGATATTTGCATCTAGTGATTTGAATTTGGAATTTGCTTCCAAGTAATCTAAATTTGCAATTTGGTATTTGCATCAAATAATTTAGATTTGGAATTTGGTTGGTTTTGTTTTCGGTTAACCTGGAATTTGATATTTGATATTTGATATTTAGTCTAGTAATCTAGAATTTGGTCAAGTTAATTTAGAATTTGATTACTTTGATTATTGAATAAAGACTATTTTCTCTCCATTTATTTATGTCTCTCTCACGGTTTGTCTCTCCCCTTTCGTATCCACTTCTTCTCTTCTCATTTCCTTTCTTTTCTTTTTCTTTCCCCTTTTCCATTCTTTCTATAATTCTGGTTCTTGTACGATCGTCCGTTGTCTATTTGGTATCAACTTAATCTAGAATTTTGGGCTTCGAATTTTGCATTCTTTTGATTTGATTACTTTAATATGTTTCGGATTAGTGTTATGGCTTTTGTAATGAAATTGTTGACCCATAAGCGCATGAAGCATATTGAGATTGATTGTCATCTTATTTATTACCATCTTTAGCATGACACAATTTGCTTACCATTTGTTTCTTCATCCTTGCAGGTCACATCCGGTCTATCGTTTTCATTTCTTGCTTGACAAATTCTTGCTACTTCTTGCTGTAGTATCATAAGTTTGAGGGGAATGTTAGAGTAATATTAGAGTCCTAATATATTAGAATATAATAGGGGATTGTTTTACTTAATATAAATTAGGGTTTACTTTATTATATAAAATAGTTGTATCTAGTATTTTACTTGTGGCGTTGCATCCTCTATTACTATAATGGTCCACCTTGAGTTTGCTTATAAGTCATTGGGCCCATAAATTGTATGGACCAAAATGCACACAACTAGAGGCCTACAGCTTATAAGCCAAATTAATTGGGAATTCATTGATAACTTATTTTTCCTACAAGTTCATAATTTTGTCATGCACCCTCACAATCCAATTATAAATAGATCAGAAAGTTGATTGAATTCTCCCCATCTTTCATTCAACTCATTGGTACCTTCTTTATTTGCAAAGAAAAAATGGGTCTTAAAGGTAAATTAACTGCCCAAGTAGAGATTAAGGCAGGTGGAGATGTATTTCATGATCTGTTTAGGTACAAACCACAACAAATACCCAACATGAGCCCTACTACTATTCAAGGCTGCGATTTGCATCAAGGAGAGTGGGGAACCGTAGGCTCTTTCTATTTCTGGAAGTACACTCATGGTAAGCCGGCTTAAGTTGTTTAATATACAGTATTAGACTATCAGACTATACTCTACACTGTTTAATTCATCTTATCGAAAGTAGGATACAATATTATCACTTGATCATGTGGCTTTCTTTTGTATCAAGTTAGTAAAATTTGAAATAACTGTAGATGGGAAGCAGAAAGTAGCGAAAGAGGTAATTGAAGCCATAGACGAGAAAAAGAGGTCAGTGACATTTAAGATCGTCGAGGGTGATCTGATGGAGTTATACAAGTCCTTCAAAGGAGGTTTTCATGTTGAAACTGATGGTGACATTGATATGGTCACATGGTATCTTGAGTACGAGAAGCTAAACGATGACGTTGAAGATCCACTGACATTGTTGGGCTTTTGCATTAAACTTTCCAAAGATATTGAGTCTCACCATCTCAAGGCAGTCTGATATGGATAGGATTCTCTGCTTGGCCACCTCACTTTGTTTGTGTTTTTGTTGTTATTATATGAATAACAGTGGATTGGTGAAGTTTGCGATTGAATAATATTGTGTGTGTTCCTCTTCCATACAAATATGTATGTTAGCTTTTTATTGAATAAATCATATTTTCTATTTTTGTGGGAATGTGAATGTCAGTATTAGCCTTATTGGTATTATAGTTTTCAGTATGTTAAAATTTGAAATGTGAAGAGCTGTACTCACACAACTCTTTTTAAGTGTGTAGGGTTCACATCAACTCAATCCGGTTAGTAATGGGTTGAGTTGGTTGAGAATCGAATAGGAAAATTTTGCATATCATTAATTAAGTAAGAAGAGGTAATTTATCTATATTTTCCAACAAAGTATAGAAAGGTAAACTTGAGGCATCAAATTTTATTGTGAAAAATCAATATTGTCCTTATTTGTTATGCATATCATGGTCCATCGAGTTTGGCCAATATTTCAAGCTTAGAAAGGTTTCAAGCATTTAGGAACCGCTCATATGAAATCTTTATAAAACATGGTGAAGGAGACAATTCCTAGTGCATGTTTAATAGACCAGATTACATTACTCGATATACATAAGTTTTGTTCAATACTTTGTTTGGTACTAATTATATTGGGATTAAATTATTTGGATAGCATATCTTTCTTTAGTCACACCAGAGTTAAAATATAATTCCACCAATGAAATGGGTTTATACCAGATTATTCACCCTTTGTAATCAATAATAAGAAAAAATAGGTTGGATTGAAATAAGCAAATTTATTTGTACGTAAATTATTTATTTTCTTATAAATAATTTTGTTTGCTTATCAGTAAATAAACGAGTTCTAAAATAAATATTACATTTTTAATTTAAAGCTACAAGGAATTAAATTACTTATTTTGATAGTAATGTCCACAAAATAATGGAATGTAAGAGATTCATGAGTAGGGGAGAAGACTGAAATTCAGATTTTCCATATATGGAGATAAGAGAACAAGGGAGTTGATTGAATGTAGAGGTGACAAAATGGGCTGGTCCAATAAAAACTTGATCAAATAAAAATTGGGCCAATTCAGCCCGGTACGACTAGCCCACCGGGCCAATCGGGCTGAAACTGGGCTAACCCAATTATTTTGGGCTGGCCCAGCAAAAAAAATTTGAATCCAAATCACACACCCCCACCCCCACTCCAACCCCAACACCAACACCCCATCCCAACCCCAACGCCTCTCTGTAACAACAACAAGAGGGGATTCCCCCCTACCCGACCCCACCCCACCCGATTTCGCGAAAACCCATGGATCGCGATCCCTAGTTTCGCGACCGGGGAGGGGGAGGGAGATTTATCCCCTCCTTGCCCAGCGACAAGGGGAGGGAGAAATCTCCTCGCGAAACCAGCCTCGCCGGGGGGAGAAATCCTCTCGTGAAACCAGGGAGAGATTTTACCTCGCGAAACCAGCCCTGGTTTCGCGACCGCGCGGGGGAAGGGGGGGAGAAATCTCTCCCCCCGGTCCCGAAATATGTTAAACACAGTCTGTGTGAAGGCCGCTTTTACGACAAGTAGATAATAGTTAGCTTCTCTAAAATTGGAATGGAGCCAAAAACTGCAAAATTGGAGTTGATTCATATAGATGTTTGGGAACCTTCAACTGCTACTTCTCTTAGATGTTCAAATTATTATGTGACATTCATTGATGACTCAAGTAAGAAAGTATGCGTTTATTTCTTGAAAAACAAATCTGATGTCTTCGACGCTTTTAAGAGGTGGAGAGCGATGGTTGAGAATGAAACAGATTTAAAGGTGAAGTGCTTGTATTCAGACAATGGATGTGAATACATAGATGCAAATTTTCAGAGGTACTGTGCTGAAAATAGGATCAAGATGAGGAGGACTATTTCACATAAACCTCAACAGAATGGTGTAGCAGAGAGAATGAACATGACTCTAAATGAGCGTGCAAGGAGTATGAGATTACATACAGGATTGCCAAAGATGCTCTGGGCAGAAGCTGTTAGCACTGAGGCATATTTGATCAACAGATGTCCTTCTACAACATTGGATTCCAAAATACGAAAAAAAGTTTGGAGTGAAAAAGAGGTAGACATTTCCTTCTTAAAAGTGTTTGGCTCTGTTTCTTATATTCAAATTGATTTTGCTTCTAGGAGTAAATTTGATGCCAAATCTAAATTTTTTTTTATTGTCTATGGTAATTTGGAGTTTGGTTATCGCTTCTGGGATGAGCAAAGTCGCAAGATTATCAGGAGTAAAGACGTAATCTTTAATGAAGTAGCTATGTATAAAGACATATTGATAATAGACTATAAAAGTTCAAATCTTGAAGTTAAGAAGTCTGAGGTGATTCCATTGCAAGACCTTCTAGTGATTGAGACGGAGAAAACTGATGGCGAAGATCGAGAAAATATAGCACCAGAAGAAAATCAGAACACAATCTAACAGAACAATTAGACATCTACAGAAATACTTTCCAACATTGCACTATATTATACTAACTGACAGAGGTGAACTAGAAAGTTATAGTAAAGCCGTGCAAGCTAATGAATCAATCAAGTGCAAGTCAGCCATGATGGATGAGATTGACTCATTATGGACCAATCAGACATGACAATTGACAGAGTTACCAAAAAGAAAGAAGGTTTTACAAAACAAATGGGTTTACTGGATAAAAAAAGAACATGATGGCAACAAGCGATATAAAGCAAGACCGGTTGTGAAAGGATTTGAACAGAAGAATGCATTTACTACATTGAGATTCTCTCTAGTTGTGAAATTAACTACAATCAAAACAGTACTTGGACTAGTGGTAGAAGAAGTCTTGCACCTAGAATCGTTGGATGTAAAGACGGCCTTTCTTTATGGTGATTTGGAAGAAGAAATTTTCATAAAGCAGACAGAAGGTTATGATCTGTTATGAAGTACAGTAAAATGAAGAAATGGTGTGTAGACTTCAAAAGATCTTGTATGGCCTTAAACAAGCTCCGAGACAGTGGTATAAGAAGTTTGGCAGCTTATGGGTAGTAATGGTTTCTTGAGCTGCCAGGCGGATCATTGTTGCTGTATGAAGAACCTTACTGATTCATATATTATGTTACTCATATATGTTGATGACATGTTGATTGTAAGAGCTTGCAAACGACAAATTGATAAGTTAAAATAGGAGTTGTCTAAGGAGTTTGCAATGAAGGATTTGAGTCATGCAAAACAAATCCTTGGGATGAGAATTACAAGGGACATGGATATCTTAAAACTGTCACAGGAAGAATATGTGAAGAAGGTGCCGAGCAGATTGAAGATGGATGAATCTAAACCAGTGAGTACACCTTTGGCTAGTAACTTGAAGCTATCCAATGAACAACCACCTTCTATAGAGCAGGAGCGAGCCTACATGGTCAAGGTGGCTTATGCCTCTGCTATTGTGAGTCTTATGTATGCTATGGTGTGTACGAGACCAGACATAGCTCATGCGGTGGGAGTTGTGAGTTGATATATGAGTAATCCTGAAAAAACTATATTGGAAGCAGTAAAGTAGATTCTCAGGTACTTGAGAAGTACTACAGATTCAACTTTGTGTTTTAAAAAATCAAGCTTTGGATTACAGGACTTTGTAGATGCTGACATGGCCGGGGACATTGATGGCAGGAAGAGTACTACGGGATATGTATACACATTGGGTGATACAACAGCTAGTTGGGTGTCTAAGTTGCAGAAGATAGTTCTATTTCCACTACTGAGGCAGAGTATATTACCACGACCGAAGCTAGCAAAAAGATGATATGGTTGTAGTCTTTCTTAGAAAAATTGGGTCACAACCATGGGAATAGTGTGTTGTATTGTGACAGTCAAAATACTATTCACTTAGCAAAGAATCCTGTCTATAATACGAGGACGAAACATATACAAATTTATTATTACTTTATCAGATCGATTTTGGAGGATGGAATCTTAACTCTTGAGAAGATTCAGGATAGTCAAAATCCTGCTAATAGATTGACAAAGACTGCTACAATTGAAAGTTGTGTGCAACTATAGTTGGTCTTCTTCATTGAAGATATGAGGAAGTGTACCGGTCGCTGCAGAGGAAGGCACTACATGAAATGAGGTCTATAGCGGCGACAAAAGTCACCGCTTGAAGATCAGTAGCCGTCGGTTTTTATATATTAGCAACGACAATGTCGTCGTTGTAGGTCATCTCAATAGATTAGTGCCTGAAGATAATTAGCAACGACATATTGTCGTCTCTATATTCATTTGAATCTATACCAACGACAATGTTGCCATTACATTGTCGTGCTCAATTTCTCGAAATTAGAAAAATTGTGACGACATAGTCGTCGCTATAAATGGTAGACATTAGCCACGACATATAACATTTACATTGTCTAATTATTAGCAATGACAATGTTGTCGCAATAAATAGAGGATATGTAGTGACGACATTGTCATCGCTAAAAGTCGTGCTGCGTTTTTATTTTTAGCGACGAATATGTCGCCGCTATAAAGGTTTTAAATTTTTTTTTTTTAAAATAAAAATAATTCAATTGTACATAAATGCTACAGATCCCCCAAACTCCCACCGTCGTTCTCCTCCTCGCCAACCTCCACAGCATCGTCTGGCACAACTCCAAGTAATCTCTACTCCAGATTTGCCGTAAAATGTGCAATTGTCATCTCCATTCGGCGGAGCTTTGCCTCATACATTACAAACCGAGGATCATCATTTTGGGCATCTTCGCTAAACTGGTTGGATGTTCCTCGTGGGGCGTTCGATGCGGTGGTCGAATCTAGGGAAAGAGAGGTGCCCTTTGGAACCCGTCCAACCCCACGGACGTGTACTTGTCGTTCTTTGAGAACCTCCCTCATAATAGCACGCTCATCAACAGACGCGCCACTAGAGGTGACCTGAGTCAGTTGAGTCTAATTCACCCCAACAAATTTATCCACTTTAGTGAGAAAAACAAATAATAAATAATAATATAATTATAACGCTAGATAAAATTAACTAAATTAAAAAATAGAAAATTGTCTTCACATAGTCACCAGCTGCCTCCGGGTTCAACCAATTGCCATCCCGGAAGGTATGGAATGTCTGGAACGACTCAATAACGTCTGCCCACTGCTGGGTCTTAGGGTCCCTTTACAACAATTTAAGTGTGAAATTTAGTTAAAAAACATGCATATGTAATGCATTTGAAGATTTGTAAAATGATATTAAAACATTTATTTGTACCTGATCGTAACGCGTGGTAGAGAAGCTCTTTGACCCCTGCACGCTCGGGTATTTAGCCTTAGCTTGACTGGCCTTATTATTTGTCGACCGTTCCTGGAGACATAAAAAAAAGTTGATTACGTAACACTTTATAGTTATAAAAATATTAACATGAAAACTAAAAATCTAAATGATAATATGTACCATAAAAGTACGACTTATGAAGAAGTCAAAGCACTTCTGCCATTCTTGGCATACAGCTCACCATATGGACGGCTCGACCTGTGCTCTTTCAAGTGATTATGTGTCTTAAGTTTGTAATTACGATAACGATCGGCTACCAGACGATCTACAGCGGCACAGACTACCCGGTACTAGTCTGGCTACCGATCGCCCTGAAGATCAAAGTAGTTCTACAACATTGAAAAAATATTCGTTAATGTATATTACATGGAATAATGTGTTTAGAGAATGAGCTAATGTAAAAACCATTGTAGATATTACTTCGATGATGTTACGTAATCGTGCCCGCTCCTCTGGAACCTTTGTCCAGGAAGGGTAGCAATAGGGCACAGTGAACCTGACTTGGTTCCCAACCAAGTGTGTAAAATACTCTGCGTTATTCTCGATCAGCTGCATTGTATGTTCGACATTGTCGAACGCGATGGGAAGTGGCCTCTTCTCCGTTCGCCTGCCAAACTTTCTCAAGGTTAATGCCTCGAGTGATACCCCATCGCTTAGACAACGATACTGAAAAAGAACAAATATGATATATTTGATCAGAAATTCAATGATAATGAAGTAACTGTAAAAAAATGTAAAATAAATAATATTGAAACAAAAATTCTTACCGAACTTGCAGGATGAATCGAGCCGACGGGGTGGCTGATGTGGAGGATCGCCTGCACCATCACCTCCATGCGAAATGACATCAGCCATAGTAGCAAATAACAAAAAAATTAAAATCAATTGGTCCCTCATTAAATAAGTTCTTTACAATTGAAGGGTCTTTTAATATTATTTTCAACTTGACAAAATATTACTTAAATGAATAAAATTAAAATATTATTACCTAATTGGTTCCTAATGTTGTGTGGAAATGGTTCATAACCTTTTTTTTCTGACACATTAGTCCCTATTTTGTGTTTTTGTGTAAATGGTCTTTAATCTTTATTTTTAGTGCAGAAATGGTCCATAACATTTATTTTTTGGCACATAAGTCCCTAACTTATTTGTTTTTCTGCAAATGGTCCCTGATATTTGTTTTCAGTGCGAAAATGGCCCATAACCTTTATTTTTGACACATCAGTCCCTAATCTATGTGTTTTTGTACAAATAGTCCCTAATCTTTGTTTTTGGTTCAGAAACGGTCCCTAACCTTTGTTTTTTGACACATAAGTCCTTAACCTATTTATTTTTGTTCAAATGGTCCCTAATATTTGATTTAAGTGCGGAAATGGTCTATAAACTTTGTTTTTTGACAAATTAGTCCCTATTCTATGTGTTTTTATGCATATGGTCCCTAATCTTTGGTTTTAGTTCAAAAATGGTCCATAAACTTTTGGTTTTTGGCACATAAGTCCCTAACCTATGTATTTTTGTGCAAATGGTCTCTAATCTTTGTTTTTAGTTCGAAAGTGGTCCATAACCTTTGCTGTTTGATAAAAAAGATAAAAATACCCTTAGATGAAAATTGTCATTTTCTTTATCGTGTTTTTTTTTTAATTATTATAGTCCCATTCAAACTCCAATTTAAGTGACTACAAAATTGTCATTTTCTTCATCGTGTTTTCTTTTTCATAATTGGAGTGTAGTCAACAAGTTGACATTGATTAAGACACAAAAAATCCAATAAAGACAACCACCAACACCTAAAATTTATATAATCAACACTACTTATTAGCCAAACTTCTTGACGAACATCACGCACCTCACCACCATTGTTGCCACCTACTGTTGACGACCCACCACCAATTAAAAAAATAACCACCTAACAGATTAAGTTAGCATTCATCCCCTGAACTAACATCGGTAGCAACTTCTCCAAAATCACAACCACCAAAAACCACCATTGACGCCTGTCTTCTCGCCACAAATAAAAAATAAAACAATTCACATTCAAAAACCAATAACCACCATCACAATCTTCACATTGCAAAAAAAAAAAAAACAATTCACATTCAAATTGTCAACCTCATTTGCAATTACAGAACCCTTAAAAAACCTCCTACAATGACTGCCATCACAATCTTTACACCCACAACCAATTGCCACCACATTCACACCAAAAACACCATGCTACCACCATTAAAATCAACTAATATAAATCATTAAAAAGATTGAAATTAAGGGAAAATATGGCTGGAAATGAAAATTGTTGTAGCAAATAGGGATCGCCAAAAGTTTCAGAAATGAAGAAGAAGAAGAAGAAAATTAATGCAGCACATAGAAAAACTAGATTGAATCAAATTCTATGTAACTCACGATATTAAAATAATTCTAATGCAATGCCTATTTTAAAAAACCCATAAAATCAACAAAATCATAACATGAACTGATAATCGATAACTAAAAACATAAGAATGCCCATAAATTTCAAGAAATTAATATAGTCCCATATATCGAAAACAAATAAAAAAACATCCAGCAAAATCTTAAAACTAAAACTTACAACATCCAAGCTAATAAATCGAAAATCAACCATGAAATCTAAGCTAATAAATGGGTTCTGAGCTAATGTTTACCTAGAGAGAGATGGAGATTGCAGATGGCAGAGGGAAGAGACAGAGAGTGCAGACGACATATTTCAGACAGAGTTTGTTAGACGATGGAGGTAGATTAAAAACACAGAGAAAAGAGAAATGGAGAAGAAGAAGGTCACTTGCATGTTTTAAAAGGGTTAACTCTATAGCGGCGACATGCTTTTTTATTTTTTTGGTGCACGTGCTTAAAATGTGCTGCCAAAATTTTATTACATATAGCGACAATTTGTCATCGCTATATATGTTGTCGCTGTTAGGTAAACATTGCTCTGGAAACCAGGTTGTCTTCTTGCGATCGTTGCTATATATATGTCGTTGCTATTAGGTAAACCTCGTCGCTACTGGCAACTAGGTTGCCTTCTTGCGATCGCAAGGCAGACGTTTCACAAATTATTATTTTTATTTTTATTTAATTTTTTTGAAAATTTATTATTCATTATTATTATTATTATTTTTAAGTTTTGAAACTAGGATGCTTAACCTAAGTCCAAAAAATTTATATTTGCTTAATTACTAAACCTAATCTCCTGTAGACAGAAAGGGGTGTTAAATTAACACTTGTACCTAAATCACATAAAGCATTAAAATTATAGAATTTTTCAATTGTGCAAGGTAATTTAAAACTCTCTGGATCTTTTAACTTTGGATGTAACTTATTTAGCAGAATAGCGCTACACTTCTCAGTTAAAGCTACTGTATTGTATTTCTCTGGTTTTCTCTTATTATACAACATTTCTTTTATAAATTTTAAGTACAATGACATCTGGACTAACGCTTCGGCGAAGGAAATGTTGATGTGTAGTTTCTTGAAGACTTCAAGAAATTTTTTAAACTGCTTGTCGAGCTTATGCTTCTGCAACCTCTGAAGAAAAAGAATTGGTAGCGCACAAGCTTTGACAGAATTGGTGCCCTCACTTTTGATGATTCAGCAAATTCATTTGAATCTTCTTCTTTTAATTTTGCATATTGTTTATCAGATCCTTTTTTCTCAATTACCAACTGTTTGTCTATTTTTTTCTGGCATTTTCACGTGAATCTCTGGAAATTGTATCCCGCTTCTAGTAGTGATTGCATTTATTTGTTCTTTTGGATTTATTAATGTATTGCTAGGCAAAATGCCTGGTTTCATATCTGATAGTTGTAGGGTTAACTGGCCAATCTGAGTCTCTAATTTTCTAATGGACGCCTGTTGATTCTGATAGTTTGTGTCTACCCACTCTAATATTTTATCAATTTTTTGCATATACTATTGAAACATCTCCTCCAATCTTGGCCTTCTTTCTTGCTAAGCATTATTGGCATTGCCAATTTGTTGATTATCTGACTACCTGAAATTTGGGTATTGTTTCCATCCTGGATTGTATGTTTGCGAGAATAGATTGTACTGCTGGCTTGAATTATTTTGCACAAAATTTACTTGTTCGTTTGGACTGGCCAACAACATACAATCTGCAGTATAATGATTTGCCCCACAATTTTCACAAGTAGAACTTGTATGGACCGCATTCACACCATGTGTTTCTGTTTTGATCAAGAGTTTTATCTGCTTTGTCAATACAATAATTTGTGCATTACTAGCTGAAAGATTGTCAATCTCATGTATTCCTACTACTTTTCTTGGAGTGATACGATCAAATGAAAACATGGTATGTGTATTTGCAATCAATTCAAATAGCTCACATACTTTGTTGACATTTTTATTTGTAATGGATCCGTATGATGAAGAGACCACTTTGGATTTGGATTGAGGAGATAGCTCATAGTAAAAGTATTGAGCCTGTAATACCTTTTTAATACCATGATTTGGACATTTTCTGAGTAGCTCCTTGAATCTATCCCAAGCTTCATGACACCTTTCTCCATCTAGTTGCTGAAAAGTAGATATTTCCAACTTCATTTTGGCTGCTTTAGCTAGTGAAAAATACTTGTTGTAGAATTTTCTAGCCAAGTCATCCCAGGTGGTAATACTAGCATGTGGTTCTGAGTCCAACCATTCTAATTCCCAATCTCTCAATGCGTAGGGAAGTAACCTAAGTTTGATGGCTTCATCATTCACCCCTTGAAACTGAAAGTTGCGGCACATATGTAAGAATCATGAAAGATGGGTATTCGAATTTTCATGCCCCTTTCCATAGAATTGTAGGTTATTGTTGAAGAGAGATTAATCAAATCGGCCCTTAATTGAAAGTCATACCGACCCAAAGCAGGATAAACTATGATTGAACGATCAGGAGCTACTGACAGAGTTAAGAACTGAGCCATTGTCATATTTCTATCGTCGTCGTCGTCATCATCATCATCATCATCATCATCATCATGTTGCTGAATTTGCTGAGCTACCATCAGGCTTCTCTTCTAACTTGTTTATCTGCCATTGGAAGATGTTCTAATTTTTTTCTATTTTTGGTTGTGTTCTTCATGTCTTCATCTGAAAGTACGTTTAATCTCAGGATTGATAGGTTCAATATTGCTGTCTTGTGAACGGATCATGCAATAAACACCTTTTCTGGAAAGAAAAAACAAAGAAGAAAAATAAAAAATAAAAAAATAAGACAGCATTGAGTTGTCGAATAGAAAATCTCTGTTCCTAAAACTCTTGAACAAAATTGAGTCGTGGAAAAGAAAAATAAGTCTTTACAAGAGATGACTATAGTAATGCTAAACAATTAAAAACTTCATGTTAAATTGTGGGCTGAACCTATAAGTACTGCTTGCAATATTTTGAATCGTGCGTCTTTAAGAAAAGGAACCACTCAAACTCCTTATGAAATCTGGAAAGGAAGGAAACCGAATCTCAAGTATTTCCATACTTTCGATAGAAAATGCTACGTGTTAAATGATTGGGAATACTTGGGTAAATTCGATTCAAAAAGTGATGAGGGAGTGTTTATTTGTTATTCTGAGAACAACCACTACAAGAAATATATACTTTCCCTACAAAATTTTTGTAGACAAATTGAGATTTGTCTACGGAATTAACTTTTCCCCACAAACCCCTTTTTTGGTAGGGCCATAGTTTGTTATGAAATTTTCGAAAATATGATCACTTGTGCCCACAAACATTTACATTTGTCCCGACAAAAAAATTAGTCGGGTAAAGCTTATCTTTTGTCGACAAAAAGGAAGACTAATTTGTAGGCTAAAAAATCTAATATTTAATGGGAAAAATTTCCACTTTTTTGTTGCATTTTGGTGCCTACAAACGGAGCTATTTGAAGGTAAAAAAAAAAATGCGAAATGCAAAATCATTCCCTCATAAAATAAAAATTTCTGCCTAAATTCTTTCCTCCCTCAACCCTGACTCCTCACACCAATCCTCCCGCCTCTCGCCCCCATTCATGAAGTGTGAAGCCAATATGCCCAAATTACCTCCCACCTCCCACCTCCCACCTCTCACCTCTATAGAAGCTAGTGCCCAAACCTCCTTGTGAAGTGTGAAGCTTCACCGCGGTATTGCCCAGCCCAAAAATTTTCCCCAAACCTCCCTCTCCAGTACTCTATAGAAGCAATTTCTCAAGCCCTTCTCCAATTGAAAATTGTGTAGAAGCAATTGCCCAAGCCCAAGCACACAAGAGGAGAAAGTTAGGTTTGAATGATTATTTTTAATTGTTGATGAGATGTGAATCTGTTGATGGGTATATTTTGATTCTTATTACTTATCTTGAATAAAGAAATTTTTGTTAAAAAGTGGGGATTTTTCAATCAAGCGTATTTTGATTTTTATTTAATAGCGATTTTGCTTACAATTTAGATCATCTTTAATCAGAGTCACCACAATTTAAATGAAGTTTGCTTGAAAATTAGCTTTCTGTTATTTTATTGAATAACTTAAATATTAAAACCAATAACACGTTGTTATGTAAATAATAAAAAAAGTTCAATTACAATCTGCCTAGCAAGCAAGAGGCTTCTACGATATCTACACGATAAGCTTTAGGAAATGTAAAGCATTTCTTCTTTAGATCATCTTTAATTAGATTCACTGATCAAGTCTGGATTTGAGGAATAGAAGGTAAAGTCTATTGGAGTGAATTTGCTTCAATGTGTGTTTTAATTTGCTGTGTATGTTTAGCATCAGAAATATGTTTATATATATCATACTCACACACACACACATATGAATCTTTTGTCTCCAGCTATTGGGGATCCCATTTCCATACCAACTCAAGATATGCTTATTGGACTCTATGTATTAAAGAGCGGAATTGTTGAGGTATTTGTGTAAATAGGTATAATCCATTAATATGTGGAATCGCAGAAATTCTCAATCAAAGAAGTAACAATAATAACTATAGGTGCGACACAAACAAGATTAACAATCTTATCTTTGGACTTATTCTGGCATTGGATACATATATTCAGTTTACTTCAGACTTTACGGAGCATTTTTGGGCTAATTTAGATGCATGAAGCCTAACATCATACGTCCAAAGACCCCTTCGTATGTCTCTAGTCCTTTAATCTTCATATGTCTCTAGTCCTTTAATCTGTCCCTCACGCTTTGTCCAAAACACCTCAAACGACCTTTGAGTTTTTTGCCTTGTGGTCTAAAACTCTTGTAGATGTTAGGTTCTGAAGAACTCCTATCGATGTCCAAAGTCACCCTGTCTAACGTATGAAACTCTTCCTCATTCTCTTTTGATAATAAACATAACTTTATTAATTACAGAAGCATACCTATTACTGTCAAGAGGATAATGAATCCTCTATCTTCAAATAGAATATAGTAATTCAGTGAGTAGACGAGCAACAAGTTCTATAGTACATAGTTTGGTAGTTCATGATATCGGAGCCATCATTCGGTCACATTGTCCAATGAATACGTGTTATT
The DNA here is from genome assembly GCA_030279155.1 of Forsythia viridissima. Classification (NCBI taxonomy): domain Eukaryota; kingdom Viridiplantae; phylum Streptophyta; class Magnoliopsida; order Lamiales; family Oleaceae; genus Forsythia; species Forsythia viridissima. The sequence continues at coordinate 37,209,526 of CM059041.1, read as the reverse complement.
GGCGAACAATTTCTTCAAGTAAGAAGAAGGACCTTATAGATGAGATCACGGTAAACATATGTGTGGGTGTATATGCTGCTGGGTTGTTGGATGTTTTCTGTCATTTTGTATTCTTTTACTCTATGATTTGTTTTCCAGACATGTCAATTAAAGACGAACTTCGAGATAGATTCAAAAGACTCGAGATTGACGAATTATGTTAATAGACTATGCAATGGGAGATATAGGGAGTACAAGGCTGAGTTGAGTGCATACTATGAGTTAGGCAAGATGCATGAGAATGCATTCGCCAACCCCCCTGTGGAGATGCTTGATAGAGGTGTAGATCAATGGGTGGAACTATGTAATCATTTCAACTCCGATAAGTTCAGGGTATTTATTGTGTATTTTTTTACTAGTTTTTTGTTTTTACTCCTAATTTTGTTATGTAATAGCTATATTCTTCTCTTAATAGAAGTCATCGTTTGCAAACATAGAGAACCATTCAAAGAAGAAATATAATCATCGTACTGGTTCACGTCCTCTCTCATTCATAGTGGAGGACATGGAAATGGTAATGAATTTATATGTTATAAACATGTATTTAATTAGTTCAATTTGTTGAGAAATTGAATATATTGCTTGAAACATAATTTTTTTTCACTATTAGGATGGTTCGAAGTTTCTCGAAGTACGTAGACACTTTTGAGTTCACTTATGCGGGAAAGAACAAGCATTGGACTGATAGTGCAGCTAAGGCTCAACATGTAAGAAACACCATACTCTGCAATTTTGATTTTCTTTGTCATGCATGTAGGCTCAACATTGGAGGATCAAATTCAAAACCCTATAACCTCTTTAATCCTTTTGTGGGAAAACTGATTTGTGAGGTAGTTTCTGATAACACGGTGAGCTGTTGGCAACGATATGGCTAATAGGATGTTTTAACTTGGCTAACACACCCTAGCAGTTGGTGTATCATCCTTTTTGCATATAATGACGGGCATGTTGTTGAGTCGTAATGCAAGGAGAAGTTGTTCTGCTTCAACTTTACCTATATCTGCCCTATCCCATGCCTTAATTTATATTTCTTTATTGAATGTCATCTCAATGGTTAGTGCATTAAGTTGTACCTTCGTCAAATGCATTCATGTGCATTTTGGGTAAATGATTGAGAATAAACATCAATTATACTGAAAAACAAGAAAAATGATACATTTTTCCACTGTATATGGCTCTCCATATTTCTATTCTAAGAATAAGTGAATCTTACAACAGAAATTTCAGTTTATGGTTGTACTTTGACAAACTAAAACGCTTGACATAAAAAAAAAAATTAATCTTTGGAATAAGTTTAGATTTCTAGTAAAGAAAAACTATGCTTGGCAACTCAAATGATTGCGGTGAAGCAGATAAGTGAAAGCTTTCTGATCCTTACTAGTACCAAACAAATTTCTCATGGTTACCTCTTTTCGTGTGGTGCAATAATGCAACTTTATCCCGAGACATAACCATCCTGCTAGCTTTTGTTGCTTTCTCTAAATCAAGCCCCAATATTGACTGATGTGACAATTTGGTGAGTTGCGTTAAATATGATTGGCAAAAACTTGAAGGATCGAGTTTCTTAGTTGGAGGGTTCTTTGCTAAATGCCCACTTCATATTTTCCACTTCTTATGTATATAATTCAGACTATTTAGAAAGCTTCTAAAAACTGATAAGTTGGTTTGTAACAAACTAATGAGCAAATTGGAATATATTTCTTTATTTATGTGAAGAAACTGCTTCTTTATCTTATATCTCTTGCAAATTTTATTTTTGTATGCTATTTAATATGTTTTTGTGGGCTTTAATTTCTCGTAGGATGAGATGTTTGCTAAATCTGATGAATATCTACCACCATTTATACCATTTTCAATAGAGGATGATACTAATGAGAAAGATGATGATATTGGGGACAAAGAGAACGGCTTTGATGAGGAGAACAACCTTGGCGATGACGAGTAGTATATCTCAAAAATAGGATGAAGAGTTATGTTTATTTTTATTAGATGCATTATAATAGATAGAGAGCATGTTTGCTAAATTCTTTTTAATTTTAGATGTAACCATATATACTTAGTGAATGGTTTTTATTTGTATTTTGGTACATTATTTTGGGTTTAATGTTATATTGATTGATAGTTATAAAGGTCTTAATTTAATTTATTATCTTTCTACATCGTTATACTATTTTCAATAATGTAAAAATTTTTATATAATATAAATAAAAAATTAAATATATAAAAATAATTAATTTCTCCCTACAAATTCTTTCATTATTGAAAAAATTAATTTACTTAGCCTACAAATACTATTTCCCCACAAAATTTTTTCGACACAAATATTTATTTGTAGGGAAAAGCACGATTTAGCCTACCAAATAATTTTTGCCTTGTGCCTAAAAAACTGATTCGCGGGCGAAAGTAACTTTAGCAGACGAATAATTTTGTCGAGAAAAAACTTAGACGACAAATTATATTTGTCTCTAAAGGATTTGTAGGGAGAGACTTTAGTACACAAATTGCCCCTACAAAAAAAATTTTCAGGAAAGGTTTTTTCCAACAAAAAATAAAATTTTCCTACAAATTTATTTTGTATGCGGAACATTAAATTCTTGTAGTGAGCCGAGCTTACAGAATTTATAAACATGCGTATTCAGACTATCATTGAATCAATCAATGTAAAAATTGATGACACTGATAATTTTTCCTCTTATTTACTAGAGCCTAATATTTAGACATTAAAAGAACAGGTTGATGGACGTCAACTTACTCAATACAACCATGTGTCTGTTCCAGACAGTGACAGACAGACGAAACTGCCAACATCAAGTTCTGGTGTCTCTGCCCCTGCTCCTGGAAGTTCTGACGTACCAAAAACAAATAACGAACAAAACACGAGAAGGCAACCTCCTTCTTAGATACATAAAGCACACCCATTGGACAATGTACTCTCAAATTCTGAAGACGGTATGATGACTAGGAGGAGGCTTGCTAATGAACTTGGAAATGTTTGCTACACTTCACAAATTGAACTTAAAAATATAAATGAAGCAATTATTGATGAAAATTAGGTTCTAGTATGCATAAAGAGCTAGCTCAATTTGACTGAATGAAGTGTGTGAACTTGTACCTTGGCCAAAGGACACAAATGTGATCGGGACAAAGTGGATATTCAAAAATAAATCAAATGAACATGGCAACATAGTCAGAAACAAGGCACGCTTGGTTGCACAGGGATACACTCAACCAGAAGGAGTAGATTTTGATGAAACATTTGCACATGTGGCTTGACTTGAATCTATTAGACTTTTACTATCTGTGGCATGTCAAATGAGGTTCAAGCTGTACCAAATGGATGCCAAAAGTGCCTTTTTGAATGGGATTCTAAATGAAGAAGTCTAGTTGAGCAGGCTAAGGGATTTTTTTTATCCTTATTCTCCCAACCATGTGTTCAGACTCAAAAAGGCCTTATACGGACTAAAACAAGATCCACGTGCTTGGTATTAATGATTGACCATGTTCTTGTTGGAACAAGGATACAAGAGATGAGGAGCTGACAAAACTTTATTCATCAAACACCTCAAAACTGGATTAACAATTGCACAAATCTACGTCGATGATTTTGTTTCACTTATGCAAAATGAATTCGAGATGAGTATAGTTGGTGAACTAAACTTATTTTTTTGGTTTTCAGATCAAACAGGTTGGATAAGAGATTTTTGTTTTACAGGCCAAGTATGCTAAAAATTTGGTGAAAAAGTTCGGTCTTGAACAAACCAAGTCAGTCGGAGCTCCCATGGCCACGTCCTTGAAAGTCTCTAGAAATGACCAGAGTAAAGAGGTTGACTCTAGTTTGTACAGGAGCATGATAGGCAGTTTGCTGTACTTGACTGCAAGTGGTCCTGACATATCATTCAGTGTTGGAGTTTGTGCTCGTTATCAGGTCAAACCAAAATAATGACATCTTGCAACTGTGAAACGAATTATTCGCTATATTAACTGTACTTCTGATTTTGGTTTATGACATACTAATAATAATAACTCTCATCTTGAAGGATACACTGATGCTGATTGGGATGAAAATATAGATGATAGGAAAAGCACGAGTGGAGGATGTTTCTACATTGGTAACAATCTCATTGCATGGTTAAGTAAGAAATAGAACTCTATTTCCTTGAAGCTAAGTATATTGTTGTTGGTAGTTGTTGCACTCAGCTACTCTAGATGAAACAAATGCTATGTGATTAAGGTATTGATCAAGATTCTGTTACTATATTTTGTGATAATACTAGTTCTATCAATATTTCTAAAAATCCTGTTCAACACTCTAAGACCAAACATATTAACACTAGCAATATAGAGAGTTTATTGCATCATCATTTGTGCAACGATGTATAATTGTTGCCTAATTTTTTTTGTGACTATTTATATATGTAACGTATTCTATTTTACAATATATAAAATTTTTATAAATATTATTTTATGACAATAAATATTCATTTACATGATAGGTTGTGTTTATAGTTGAATTTATTCTGCGACACAGAGAGTTTGTTGCATCATTATTTGTGCAACGAATATACATGTCGCTACAAAGATGCAACAAAATAATGTTAAAATAGAATAACATTATGTAATAAAAAATATACATAAACAAAATACATATAAAACATATTTTATTTACCAATTTCATTATCATTACTATCATTTTTACTTTTTAGAGATTTCTCATCTTCATTGTAATATTCATTCAATATATATAATTCATAACATTCAAAAAAATAATTTAATATCAAACAAAGACTCAAGTACAATCCTAAAAACCAATATATAATATTGGTTTTTATATATTCATTCAATATATATATATATATATATACCAGTTTGGCAAATGTGTGAAATTGCCCGTGATCATTTATTTTTAAAGTTCAATTGGATGAATATAATTGAAATAATGTATGAATCATTCCCATTAGTTTCTTCTTGAGCTTGGTGTTCCACTAATTCTTAATATCGTTATCAGTCCTTCCTGGTTATTGTGCAGCTATGATTGACCACCTGCATTTGTTAGAACTGTTCACACTTCACACATTATGTTCCACAACAAGAAACTTTTGAACTTTTCATCAACCGAATATATGAATAAGTAATATTAACTCAGGGTCTAAACAAGGTATGCATGCATGAAATTGTCAAAAAAATAGTATTATCCTGCGACATAGCATTCATATTTCCAACAGAATGTCTCCCCCACAATTTTCTTTTCCTTCTTTATTTTGCTTCTGTTTTGTGTTCATTTTTTCTCTTTCCTTTTTTGGTTGGAATTTAGTGAGCTTGTCATTACAGTAGATAATAATTTAGGCAATCTTAAGTAATTTACAGAAATATGGAGATATAGTCTGGGTTCTTAAGACATACCCAAAACAGGAAAAAGAGCAAAAAAATGTAAAGAGAAAAGCTATTGGATACCTGCTTCCAATGCTTGCATAGAGGGTTCAGATTATTCTATCTTCTTCATCAGAAAATTCGTCGTGTATAATGTTAGGTTTGAGATAATTAAGCTACCTTAATCTGCAGCTAGACCTGATTCAAGACCAATGCTGTTCATCAAATGCTAAAAATATTATTAGTTAAACATGACTAATTACCAGAGAAGATGACAAGAAATTAGTAGCAACATTCATGAAAGTTCTAAAACCTAGATTAATTAAATTAAACACGAATTTTAATTTTAATTAAATAAGCAGTGGACAGAATGTAGTCAGAACTGGAAAGATATAGAGATAACAGTTCTGACTCGCACAACTGAGTTCGTTTCCTAATCTTGTCTAGTGCGGAAATTAAAGGATTAAATACGAACACAAGATGTAACGTGGTAAACCCCTAAGGGAAACATCTACGGGCCCCCATGCCATGGGTAGAAACAATCAACTAATAATCTTGTTCAAAAATACAATAGTATCGGTTTTTGTAATTTCGCAAAATTAACAAAATAACAATCAAAAGAAAACAGATCAACTCCCTGTGATACTTCTTCTTCTGACTTGTTGATGAAGTGGAATCAAACCCACCGATCTTGACTTTATCGCCACTTTCCTATTGTACTTGACCGCAACCACCACTTGGATTAAGAACCCCCGTTCTTAACTTCACGCCAAGTAGCTTGAGCAAGATATGGAATTGTTCGTTAAGTACCAATTAGTTCTTGATTCTTTAATGAGTTTGAAGAAAACTTTTGTGCTTTGAAAGTTGAATCAATGAGGCGCCATGTCTTGTTCTCCTTGAATGGATTCGGCTAGGTTGAAGCTTATGGAACAAGAACACAAAAATATTTTTCAAAGCCGTAATTCCTTATTGATTTCCACTCTTACTTATAGTTAAAGTAGAAATCAATTTAGGAATTATTTCTTACCTAAGAATATGCAACAAAGATGGTAAGAGAATTAGTATGAAAGAATATAGAAAGATTTTCTTAGATTTGTAGTAGGAAAGAATTTAGGAAACTAAATATTTCCTTCCTAAACAAATCTAAGAGAATAAGAAAAATTCTTTAACCTACAAAAGGAGCTGTCATTAATATTTATGAAATCAGAATATATCAAATATAGAAACAGAATAAAATCGCAGCTTTTGCTGATCTGGAAAAATGATTCGCCTATCAAGCCAGTCAGTCAGAACTAGCGTTAATCAGACCAGTCAGAAACACAAATGTTGACCTGCTCTTTTATCATTAAAAATCAGTTATATTTATTAAGATAGCCAAGATATAAAAAGTGAAAAATATGACACATATTTTTCCAACAATCTCCCCCTTTGGCGTTGCTTAATTACAAACACATAACTATCAGATTTTTAATGTAAGTGTGATGTGTGTGAATAAGTAAAGAACCCATGAGCATCAACATACAAGGATTATGGCTCCCCCTTAGTGTGTAAACCAAGAACTCCTGCAAAGAAGTTAACAACATATGCAAATACCACACACAATAGCCACAACATTTAATATTGCCCCCCCTTAGCAAGATATCATCTAAGTGTAGTGATCAAACTATCATAAACCTAAAAATACTACTATTAAAGTTTAACCAACAAAGTGTCCAAAGCAAGACAAGCCTAACAATCATAAAAATTAAAAATTACATACTACTCCCCCTTTTGGAAGAGGAACGCCAAAGGAAGAGATAAAACAAAAGTAAAGCAGTGTTTGAAGCGAAATAAAGCAGAATTTAAGTGTTTAAAACAGTTATCCATAGCCAAATAGTTAGAGAGTTAAGAGTTAGAACGGGGAGAAGTTAGTGCCGGGAGGATCTGGACTTCTTTGTACCGGATGCAGATGCATTGGTAACCCTCTTGCGAGCAGGGGTATCTGAGGGAGCATCAGCTGGAGCATCACCAGCGATAGGTGCGGAGGCTGGGGCAGCAGGTTGCTCACCAACGGGTTCAGAAGTCGGTATCTCCATTGGATCTCCAGGATGTGCAGAGAATTCCGGAGTAACTATTCGGAATGCAGATTTTATATGCTCATCGCCCAGAAATTCCAGTTTGCCCAACATCCTACGCATGAAAATAATATCATCAGAAAAACCTTTGGTAAGGGCAAAAATTTGATCTACCTGTGTTCGAACCAGCCCCAACTGAGTTTCTAGTGCATCAAGACGTCCAGAATGGTCCAATGAGGATAGGAAATGCTTGGGAACTCTGGGAGTGGGATGCGGTGTGCTATCCAAATTTGTAAAATCATGTACACCCAGCGCTGGAATGTTCTCAGAGAAGCGGTCTGAATCCATAGCAGGCACTTCTTGGTGAACAAGAAAGTGATGAATCAGAGCTGGATGCGGCAGTCTGTACTGCTTGGCCCTCCTCGGCCCTTCATAAACAATTCTATCAAAAACTAGTTTAACCCAGTCAACTGGCATCCTCATTCCTAACTTGTATAGCATAACGGCCCTGTCCCCCGAAATGTCCGATCGATGAGTTAACGGATCGATATTGTTGATGAGAATCCGATGTAGAATTTTGTATTTGGGCAATAGCCGAGAAGCAGTCAGTTCTCCTGATTTCGGCCAGGTGGAGCCAGTCATTTCTTGCGCAATGATGTCCTTGGTCAATTCTTCGTCACTTGTGACACCCACAGTGGTTACTCCAAGCCAGTCCCTGAGGGAGTTAGGACTGAAGGTAACATGTCTTCTCCGAACATAAACCTTCCACCTGAATTCATTGCCAGCCTTTCCCAGATTCTTTGGAACATTTGCCATAAATTCTTTGACCAGAGTTTCATTGAACGGCCCAGAAAAACTTAACAGATTATGTAAATTGTGGAAATCAATAATTTCAACCAAACCAAATGAACTAAATTCGGCAATTGCAACCTTGCACTCAATGATGAACTTACGGTAGATGGTAAATGACATAAACAAACTCTCAGCACTCTCCGATAGAAAACAGTAATTGAGGGGGTTAACAGAGTGTCTACCTCTAGTTAATGTGTCAAGTCTGAACATTTGGGGGTCTGAACTAGGAGTAGGCATTACTCTGTAGGCACCCCCTGAGGCAGTGACAGGTCTGTTCTGACCAGCAGGCGTGGGTTTTTCAGCAACATCAGCCATTTTACCTTTCCCTTTCTCAGCCCTGGTGGCCCTTTTCGTTGGAGGAGGTGTCAGAGTAGATTCTGAAGATTCATCAAGGGCAACATCAAAATCAGAATCAGATTTTTGAGATGGGGGCTTACTTGAACCTTCTACGAATGGGGGAGGCTGTTCAGACTCCTCATCACCAGCCCTTCATCCTCACGGACCTCCTCCTCAATTTCGGCATTTTCAGACCCACTGTCACTTGCAGATTCATCATCCTCATCTCCTTCTTCATCTGGGTCTTGAGCACCCAAGGTGACTTTCTTGCTCAGATAGGAGATTGGGTCGTTAGTTTTTGGACGGGGCTGATTTTTAGAATGGCTGACCGGCGATTGATATGCCACAATGTCCGTCGATTGGTCAGCCTGAGATGCGATTGCCGCTGGAGAAGTGTCCGGGTCTGAACTGGAGGGTTCCCGTCTTCTTGTGCTTCGCCGGAGAGTCTTTGCCGGCGACATTTGCGGCCCAATCGCAGTTTCTGCAGTAGACGCTGGAGCAACAGTGTCCTTGGAAGAATTTCCTGGATGTTTCTTCGATTTTGGCATTTTAGTCTTCACCATTGTTTGAATCTGAAAAAGAAAACTCAAATACACCTTCGAGATCAAGAATGAGGGGCTCCGGAGTTAGGAATTGAAAATTGAGAGTGAATGTGAAGATGAAAACCCTAGATCACGGTTTAAAAGGGGAAATTTTTCAAAATTGCACAAGAAGGGAGCAGTTAATTAAGGACGTGTAGAAGGCAGTTACCAAAAAAAACTGATAAATGGCAGTTAATGACCACGAAACCTTCCTTAATCAGATAAGTCAATTTGAAATAAACCGCCTAAAGCGTTATTTTATGGAAAACAGAATTTTTAAATTAGAACCAAAATGCGATTGGATTCCATAAACCAAGAATTCGTCCAGATTTTTCTCAATTAAAACTGATTGTGCTACCAAAAATAGCCTGTTGATTGAAATTTCTACGAGAAGGCCCATACAAGATACTCACACACAAATAATGAGAATATTTTATGAGATAAGATTGAATGGTTTATTTATGGGCAAACTTTATAGTTCTACAACTTATACAATATATGCGCATAATTAGATTCAATTAATTTGTCAGATTTAAAACGTGAGTGTGTGATAGGACATACTGGATTAATCAATCATAACCTATCCCACTTTGCCAAATTGAACCTAGTCAAGAAGATCAATACTAAGATGTATTTCAAACCAGTCATCATCTGAACATATCTCTTTGAATAAAAAATATGAGCGTGCCAGACATGAGTACCATAGCAATTTTTTTTTTTTTGAGTACTCAGAGTGTTGACTTTATCTGCATCTATATATATTTTTGATTTGTCAAAGCACTGAATTTTTAAGATCATGGAGTTGACTTTCTCACAGCCATAAAGGTAGCCATTTTCTACATGATTTATGTTCATTATCAAGGACGGCTGCACACATTTATGGTGGTAGCCCTCTCCTCCATGAAATTGTCTGTTTAACACAACAACATACTATGGTGCCGAGAGACATAGATACTGACCATAGGTCACAACAAAGTATGAAACTACTTTAAAGATAACAATCTAGTTAGTAGTAAGGTACAATCAACCAAGACAATATGTCCTCAAAGTGTGCTTATCTGACCATATTTTACCTTAAGTATAATGAGCATACCAAACTGCTTGGTTAATCCAAGTAAATCTCAAAAATCATAGACCAATCATACAACTATATCATATGCTATTTGCAAGAAGGACCATTCTTCTCCCCCCTCCTCTTTTTTTTTTTTTTTTTTAAATAAAAATAAAAATAAGCAAATGCAAACAAACACACATGAATTTTTTTTTTAAATAAAAACTAATGCATCAAGCAAATGCCCACGGCCTTCCGTAGAGTTTCAAATCTAGCAGAATCTAAGGCTTTGGTGAACAAGTCAGCCAACTGATACTCAGTCTGAATATGTTCCAAAGTAATAACTTTTTCTTCGACCAAATTCCTAATAAAATGATGTCTAATATCAATATGTTTGGTCCTAGAGTGCTGAACAGGATTTTTAGAAATATTGATAGCACTAGTGTTATCACAGAATACAGTAACAGAGTCCTGATCAATACCATAATCACAAAGCATTTGTTTCATCCAAAGTAGTTGAGTGCAACAACTACCCGCTGCAATATATTCAGCTTCTGCAGTAGATAAGGAAATAGAGTTTTGTTTCTTACTTAACCATGCAATGAGATTGTTACCAATGTAGAAACATCCTCCACTCGTGCTTTTCCTATCGTCCATGTTTCCAGCCCAGTCGGCATCAGTGTATCCTGCAAGATGAGAATTAGTATCATTAGTATACCATAAACCATAATCAGAAGTACAGTTAATATAGCGAATAATTCGCTTCACTGCTGCAAGATGTGATTCTTTTGGTTTAGCTTGATAACGTGCACAAACTCCAACACTGAATGATATGTCAGGACGGCTTGCAGTTAGGTACAGCAGACTGCCTATCATGCTTCTGTACAAGCTGGAGTCAACCTCCTTTCCCTGGTCATCTCTGGAAATTTTTAAGGACGTGGCCATGGGAGTTCTGACTGACTTGGTATGTTCAAGACCGAACTTCTTCACAAGATTTTTAGCATACTTGGCCTGGGAGATAAAAATCCCTGATCCAACCTGTTTGATCTGCAAACCTAAAAAGAAATTTAGTTCACCAACCATACTCATTTCGAATTCATTTTGCATGAGAGTAGCAAATTCCTTGGATTTTGTTTCTAGTGAAGAACCAAATACAATGTCATCGACGTAGATTTGTGCAACAATTAATCCAGTTTTAAAATGTTTGATGAATAACGTTTTGTCAGCCCCTCCTCGCTTGTATCCCTGTTCCAACAAGAACATGGTTAATCGTTCATACCAAGCTCTTGGGGCTTGCTTTAGTCCGTACAGAGCCTTTTTGAGTCTAAACACATGGTCGGGGAAATAAGGATCAACAAATCCCTTAGGCTGCTCAACATAGACTTCTTCATTAAGAATTCCATTCAGAAAGGCACTTTTGACATCCATTTGGTACAGCTTGAATCTCATTTGACATGCCATAGATAGTAGGAGTCTAATGGATTCAAGCCGGGCCACAGGTGCAAAAGTTTCATCAAAATCCACTCCTTCTAGTTGAGTGTAACCTTGCGCAACCAAGCGTGCCTTGTTTCTGACTATGTTGCCATGTTCATCTGATTTATTTTTGAATATCCACTTTGTCCCGATCACATTTGTGTCTTTTGGCCGAGGAACAAGATCCCACACTTCATTTCTATCAAACTGAGCTAGCTCTTCATGCATGGCTAGAACCCAGTTTTCATCAATAATGGCTTCATTTATATTTTTGGGTTCAATTTGTGAAGTGTAGCAAACATTTCCAAGTTCATTAGCAAGCCTCCTCCGAGTCATCATGCCGTCTCTGGAATTTGAGAGAACATTGTCCAGTGGATGTGCTTTCTGAATCCAAGAAGGAGGCTGCCTTCTCATGTCCTGTTCGTTATTTGTAAATGGTGCGTCAGAACTTCCAGGAGCAGGGGAAGAGACATCAGAACTTGAAGCTGGATGTTCCGTCTGTAAATTACTGTCTGGAGCAGGTACATGATGGTCTTGGGTAGGTTGACGTCCAACAACCTGTTCTTCCAAAGTCTGAATATTAGGCTCCTGTGAATAAGATGAAAAGTCATCAGTATCATCAATTTTTACATTGATTGATTCAATGATAGTCTGAGTACGCATGTTATAAACTCTGTAAGCACGGCTGTTCTCAGAGTAACCAATAAACACTCCCTCATCACTTTTTGAATCGAATTTACCCAAGTATTCCCGATCATTTAACACATAGCATTTGCTACCAAATGTATGTAAATATTTGAGATTCGGTTTTCTACCTTTCCATATTTCATAAGGAGTTTGAGTGGTTCCAGTTCTCAAAGACACACGATTCAAAATATAACAAGCAGTATTAATAGCTTCAGCCCATAATTTAACAGGGAGCTTCTTACTATTTAGCATAACTCTAGCCATCTCTTGAAGAGACCTATTTTTCCTTTCCACAACACCGTTTTGTTCAGGAGTTTTGGGTGCAGAGAATTCATGAAAAATACCATTTTAATCACAAAAAGCAGAGAAATTAGCATTTTCAAACTCTCTCCCATGATCACTTCTAATCCTTAGAATTTTTATTCCCTCAAAATATTTTTCTGTTGTTAATTTTAGGTGCAAAAATTTGAATCTTTCAAACACATCAGATTTTTCTCTCAAGAAATCAACCCAAGTATATCTAGAAAAATCATCCACGCAAACAAAAATATATTTCTTGCCCCCAATACTTTCAGTTTGAATAGGTCCCATCAAATCCATGTGAAGTAATTCTAAAACATGAGCTGTAGTAAGAAACATACCTTGCTTGTGAGTGCTTTTGGTTTGCTTACCTTTTAGGCACGAACCACACAATCCTTCAGATTTTTCAGTAAGCTTAGGAACACCTCGTACTGCATTCAACTTTGTCAGTCTCAACAGATCACTATAATTTAAATGTCCCAATCGTTTGTGCCACAACTCGGTTGAGTCAGTCTTTGAAATATGACAAGTAATTTTGGTGTCAAGGAGATAACATTTATCATTGGATCTAGTACCATGTAGAATACAACTACCATCATACTTCAAGACTTTACAGGAATTTTTTGAGAACATAACCAAGTGTTTGTCATCACAGAGTTGGCCTATACTAATTAGGTTAGCTTTTAAACCTACAACAAAAAGAACTTCTTTTAACGGGGAGAAGCCATCAATTAGAATAGTGCCTACACCTTCAATTTTTCCGTGTGCTCCATCACCAAAAGTAACCAGACCACCTTCATGACTTTTGTAGTTAGTTAGATAAGATCGATTACCAGTCATATGTCTAGAACAACCACTGTCAAAATACTAAGAGTTAGGAATAAAGGATCTATATGCAACATCAACCATATAACAATTTAATTCACCCTTTTTAACCCAAATTTGTCTTACTTTAGTGTTGCTAAGATGTCTCATTTGTCTATTAGCCAGGTTTTTACTAAACAAACAATGAAAAGAGTCGTGTCCTAAATTACCACAGATGCAACATTTTACAAAGTACTTTGACTTACCTCTCTGTATTGATTGCATACCTGATGGTCGTGACTGTTTTTGAGTCTTGGCATTGGTCAGAACTTGCATAGGCAGGTCAGCCTTAGTTCTGACGGTGATGGGGGCAGTTTTGTATGAAAATACAGCAGACTTTGTTTCTTTGATGAAGTTGATCTGATTCCCAGCTTTTCTTTCACCTTTTCCAACATATCCCAACCCTTCTTTGACGTTTGGAGTTCTTCCATAGCTCAGTGTTTCGCTTAAGCGAGAGGCTCCAATTGTTAATTGCTTGATCCTTTCTTTTGAGACTTTTAATTCATCTAAGAGATTAGCAATTTGATCATCCTTCTCTTTTAAGATGTTGGTAAGAGTATTATTTTGAGAATTGATTTCAGCCTTGTCATCTTCCAAAAATTCCATCAAGACTTGAGTGGACAAGTTTTTCTCCTGTTCATCTTGTAATTTTTTATTCAGGCTGCTGCAGTTGTGACAGACACGGACTGGTTCTTCAGAGGTTGTTGTTAAGAAGTCAGAACCTGCAATCAAGTTTTGTACGTAGTCAGTATGAGAGGTTAAGTTCACAGTTAAGGACGTTACCTGATCATCAGTGGTTCTGTCATCCTCGTCCTCATTTGAGTCTTTTTCATCATCTTCACTCCAAGTGATATTCATGGCCTTCTTGGTATGAGATTTCTTTAAAGTATTTGCACATTCAGAGGCTATGTGACCAAAACCCTCACACTCATGGCATTGAATTCGATTGTCAGATCTATTCATAGAGGTAGTGGGATTTTGTTTAGTGTTAGTCAGAAATCTCTTCTTTTGTTGGACAGAGGTATTCAAGTGCTTTCCCTTTTGATTTCCTTTTAGAAATTTTTTGAATTGTTTGGTGAGTATGGCCATGTTTTCATTTGTTTCGCTCTCCTCACACTCAACCTTGTCTTCATGGTTGTTAATTTTGAAGGCAATACTGGATCCCTTTTCTTTCTTTCTCCTTTGTAGATGTAGCTCATATGTCATCAATGATCCCACCAATTCTTCAACCTTCATATTCTCAATCTCATTACTTTCTTCAATTGCAGTTACTTTAGAATGAAAACGATCAGGCAAAGATCTGAGGATTTTCTTTACAATTTTGCTCTCTGAATATTTCTTTCCCAAGGTATAAGCAGTATTGGTGATATCACTGAGTTTTGCATAGAAGTCCTTGAATTGTTCATCGTCTCTCATGGTTAGTTGTTCAAACTCTAGAGTAAGAATTTGAAGCTTGGATGACTTGACCATATTGGTTCCTTCATGAGCAATTCGTAAGATGTCCCAAGCATCTTTTGCAACCTGACAAGTAGAGATTAAACGAAATTGATTAGAGTCTACAAAAGAAAATATGGCATTTAACGCTTTGGAGTTCCAATTAGTATAATTGTAATCAGTTGTAACCCACTCGTCTGCCTTTTTCTCTCTTTCTACACCATATTCAGTGATGGTAGGAATTTTATATCCATGGACAATTGAGTGCCAAGCTTTTTCATCAAAGGATTGGATATACACTTGAATTCTAATTTTCCAATAGGCATAATTAGTACCATCTAAAACAGGTGGTCTAAATGGAGCTCCGTCCATAACTAGGTTTATATGGATCGCACTTAAAAAGTGTACCCGCTCTGATACCAATTGAAAGTTCTAAAACCTAGATTAATTAAATTAAACACGAATTTTAATTTTAATTAAATAAGCAGTGGACAGAATGTAGTCAGAACTGGAAAGATATAGAGATAACAGTTCTGACTCGCACAACTGAGTTCGTTTCCTAATCTTGTATAGTGCGGAAATTAAAGGATTAAATACGAACACAAGATGTAACGTGGTAAACCCCTAAGGGAAACATCCACGGGCCCCCATGCCATGGGTAGAAACAATCAACTAATAATCTTGTTCAAAAATACAATAGTATCGGTTTTTGTAATTTCGCAAAATTAACAAAATAACAATCAAAAGAAAACAGATCAACTCCCTGTGATACTTCTTCTTATGACTTGTTGATGAAGTGGAATCAAACCCACCGATCTTGACTTTATCGCCACTTCCCTATTGTACTTGACCGCAACTACCACTTGGATTAAGAACCCCCGTTCTTAACTTCACGCCAAGTAGCTTGAGCAAGATATGAAATTGTTCGTTAAGTACCAATTAGTTCTTGATTCTTTAATGAGTTTGAAGAAAACTTTTGTGCTTTGAAAGTTGAATCAATGAGGCGCCATGTCTTGTTCTCCTTGAATGGATTCGGCTAGGTTGAAGCTTATGGAACAAGAACACAAAAATATTTTTCAAAGCCGTAATTCCTTATTGATTTCCACTCTTACTTATAGTTAAAGTAGAAATCAATTTAGGAATTATTTCTTACCTAAGAATATGCAACAAAGATGGTAAGAGAATTAGTATGAAAGAATATAGAAAGATTTTCTTAGATTTGTAGTAGGAAAGAATTTAGGAAACTAAATATTTCCTTCCTAAACAAATCTAAGAGAATAAGAAAAATTCTTTAACCTACAAAAGGAGCTGTCATTAATATTTATGAAATCAGAATATATCAAATATAGAAACAGAATAAAATCGCAGCTTTTGCTGATCTGGAAAAATGATTCGCCTATCAAGCCAGTCAGTCAGAACTGGCGTTAATCAGACCAGTCAGAAACACAAATGTTGACCTGCTCTTTTATCATTAAAAATCAGTTATATTTATTAAGATAGCCAAGATATAAAAAGTGAAAAATATGACACATATTTTTCCAACAATTCACATTAAAGATCTCTGCCATTATCTGTCAAACATATTGGCTTCCTCACCTTCTGGTTACCTGACGATGCGGTATTTTCTTTAGTCGAAGCCCAGAGCTTTAAGCTCCCTTGTCAATATTTGCTGATGTCACTATCCTCACTCATGAGCTAGAAACAAGTGAAAATTCATATCAAGCCACTACCTAAGACCCACCTAACGTAGGCCACGAAAGACTCTCAGGATTAAAAGAAGCTCCAAGTCCTTGATTTTAGTTGTAATAGTGGCATCAATGTCAGTGATGTTCTATCAATACTAGGTAATTAAGTCTCATTTCAGTATCTTGAGATATGTTTGAATAAGTAATTTAGTGTAGTCTTGGTTGCTTCACTTATTACTTCACTTGATTTTGGATTAGAGTTAAATGATTTTATCAGTTTAAAGGAGCTAGATATCAGTTTCAATCAATTTCGAAGCTTTGGAACCATTTACGATATATCTTTTCATATCCTTCTTTATTGTGATATTAATCATGTTCATTATGTTTCCTTCTTTACTTGTCATTTGTTTTATTATGGTGGAGGAATCATTTATATTCGTATCACTTCAATCATTGATAAAACTAATAATGCAATTTGATGTGGGTTTTGTAAACAAACACGATTGAGAAATTTGAAGGTCCTTAACTTACGATACAATTACTTCAATAACAACATTTTCTCCTCAATCCAAGGGCTATCATCACTTGAGTCTCTGTTTCTCTAAGAATGAAATAAAAGGATCCTTTCAAATAAATGGTTAGTTCTACAATCTTATTAAGTTCTCTTCTCTATCTTTTCGCCAACAAAAGTAAGTACTCAATATTTTTATTCCTCACTATTATGTGTTTATATCTTTTCTCCTATCTAGAATTATACGCTCTGAATGATTTGGTGGAGCTGGGTTTGAATTATAATGAAATCGAGAACTTTAATACTTCCGAAGGTACAGATTTGATTTTTAATTTTGTATTTGTCTCGTTACGTTGTAATGTTACCCAATAATTGATTTGTTTCCATGCCAGATATCAAAACTATGCATAGCCTCCAAGTGCTTTATTTAGATGGCATTATTGTCTCCAACATTAGCAACATGCTACAATCTTTAAGGGCATTCCCATACCTCAAGAATCTCTACTTACGGGATTACAATTTGGAAAGACCGATTGCAACCATTTATGGTGAGCCAAAGAGTTTTATTAATTATCAAACATTAATTAACAAGTGCCAAATCATATTTATTACATTTCAACACTTTCTGTTCATAGAGTTGAGGCATTTAAGTCAGTTGGAGGGATTGTTTCTGGACCATTCTCATTTCTTTCTTGTGAGCATTAGAGAGCATTAGAGTAATGACTTCTCTAAAGTTTTTATCTTTGCACTCGTGTGGACTTGGTGGCACCCTCCCCAACCAAGGTAAACTTCTTATCACTTTCTAATCTCTTTATTTATATAAGTTTTTTTTTTCAATTACTTCAATCCTCAAATTTGATTTTCGCTAATTTACTTTTAATGTATTTCAATTCAACTTTTGATTAATGGTTTTACAAAGAAATTAACAAAGTCTAATAATTAAAGTTATTTTAAATTAGATAATTATTGTTAATATATTAATTTTACAGGGTGGTGTGAACTTAAAAACCTAGAGGAGCTGGATTTGAGTGACAATGAGTTTGAAGGAATACTTCCATCATGTCTAGGCAACATGACATCTCTTCGGTTCATCGAGCTATCGGAGAATAACTCATCATAAAATATTGCCCTGTCTCCACTTTCCAAAATAACCTCACTTGAATATCTTTATCTTTCAAGTAACAACTTTCAAGTGCCAATTTTCTTTGAGTCATTCTTTAATCATTCGAACCTTCGATTCATATTTCTTGATAGCAATAAAGTAATCACACAAACTGAGATATGAAATTGGGTCCCAAATTTCCAACTAGAGGTTCTCAGTTTGTCAAATTGCAATCTAACACAACTCAACTTTCTTCACTATCAAACTGACTTGAAAAATCTTGATTTCTCAAAAAAAAAAAAAAAACATAGGAGGAAATTTCCCAAATTGGTTGTTAGAGAACAACACAAGACTTAGGGAATTCTACTTGAGATGCTTTTACACGAACTCTCAAGTTGTCAACAAGCACCAATTCTCTCATGGAAACTTTTGATATATCTAATAATAAGTTTAATGAAATTATTCCAACTAATATAGGTTCAATTTTTCGAAATTTGATTGTATTAAACATGTCGAAAAATGTGTTTGATGGTTTTATACCATTTACTATCGGTGATTTGAAATTTTTAGAAGATTTAGACTTGTCCAACAATAACTTGTCAGGCACAAAACCACAATAAGTAGTCATGGGATGCTTCTCTCTGTCCTTTTTCAAAATATCGAAAAATAAAATCCAAGGGCAAATATTTCCAGAATCTATACACCTAGTAAATTTGGTATTTTTATATCTTGATAACAATGAATTTTCAGGCACTATATCCAACGGATTGTCTTCTATCTCTACGTTAATAGTATTAGACATTAGTAACAACCATTTTCGGGCAAATTTCCCACATCGGTGGGCAATATGACAAGATTGTGACTAGTTTCTATGTCTAATAACCATCTTGAAGGTCCTATTCTAGTGGAAATTTGCAAACTGGATTCTCTTGTCCTCTTAGATTTCTGAGAACAATTTATCTGGCTGAATTCTATCTTGTTTC